>OX421971.1:61861402-64433340 GCA_949128135.1 Parasteatoda lunata | reverse complement strand
CTAAATCCAATTGAAGGTTTCTGGAGAGCATAATATGTGAGAAGGGATGATTGAGGGTTACATAAAATTCACATTAACAGTAAGGCTGAATGTCAAAAACTACTGGCGTTGAAATATATAGCCTTTCCAAGATACTTTCGGAAGACCTATTAAAACTTTCACCGGAGGATTTTCAATTGACGTCTCCAAATCAAGAAGTGAAAATATCTGAAGGATAGAACCCGTGATTTTTAAGCTAAGTTTAGGTTATGATTTTAATATGCAAAAGGATATTAGACTGTTAAAAATTGAAGAAAAAGTGTAATTTAATATTTTTATGATGAATTTTTTCTAAAAATAAATAATTTAAACAAAATGATATTTGAATGATATTCAACATGAGCAAATATGAATATAAAAAAGACCAATGTAAAATATCAATTCACATTTGCAAACATTTTTCAAGGAACACAAATGAGAAAGATACTGTACTTTTTCCATTGATTAGCAAATGGTTAAAATAAACTCACACAAAAATTTACAAAAAAATACTTTAAATGTAGCAGATTAAATGGAAAAAAAATGATTTCAAATAAAAATTTTTGTTTAAAGGAAAATTAATTGATCTATCATGAATAAAGCTTCAGAAGAAAATAGATTTAAATTGTTTTCCTACTAAAAGAAAACATTTTACAAAGAGTTTTTTTTTTTTTTTTTTTTTTTTAATCTTTGCAATCAAAAACTTTCGCTTTCTCTTTCACCTGTGTTTAAAACTCTGCAAGACAGGTTGCAGATTATTATCGGCGGAACTTGAAAAATTTTAGTACCCTTCTGAAACATTTTGAGAAGAACTTTTCTTGTGAGAACACTGTAATTTGCAAGAAAATTAATAATTTCAAAGAAGACATTTTGGATTCAGATCAAAATTACAGTTTATTTAAAAAAATTCGTGCAATCACAAGATTTCTAGCAATGACACCAGGATTTCAAGCAATTACCAGTATATTGCCAGCAATTACCTGATATCGGATATTAAGGCTCTGCAATTGACTAACTGTATGAGGGTGGCAATCTCAGTGTCTTAACCACAGCTCAATCGCTGCTTTATTTTTAAAACTATGCATGAAAAATATTGCTGCGAGTATACATATAAGATGTATTCCAGTTTTATGATATCGAATATTGCGATTGCATGAATAGAATCATTGCCTAAATTTCATGATCAAAAATGAAACTAGAATGATTTGATTACATGTTTCATGATTTCTTTTGACTTTTTATGAAAAAAAATAATTCAAGTTATGAAAAATAAAATTTTTAAAATCAAATATTTTTATCCATTCAACAATTTAAACTATTAATATCGTCTTGACAAAAATATTGCTGCGAACATATGTTCCACTTTGAGGATATTAAATTTTTCGGCTGCGTAAGTGGAATAATGATCTAATTTTTATTAACAACAATTAAAATTAGAATTCCTTTGACTGGATGTTATATTTTTTCTTTTCCTTTTTTATTATTTGTTTTTTTAAATAAAATTGGAATTGCTTTGATTTTATGTTTAATGATTTCTTTTGTTTTTTTAGAAAAAAAACATTTATTGGGATAAGAAAACATAGGATTGCTAAAATCAAATATTTTCTCTCCATTCAACAAATTAAACTATCAATATCATAGTGACAAAACTATTACTGCGAACGTATACGAAGATATATTCCACTTTTAGGATATTAAATATTTCTTTTGCGTCAGTGGAATAGTGATCTAATTTTTATTAACAAAAATTAAAGTTATAGTATTACTTCGATTGGATGTTTATAATTTTGTTTGGTTTTTTATAACAAAAAGTATTTTGCGATGAGAAAACATAGGATTGATAAAATCAAATATTTTCTCTCCATTCAACAAATTAAACTATTAATATCGTATAACAAATTTTCTTTTTTCACGAGATTAATGACATATTTTATTACTCTTTTCTTCAGCTTAATACCACCATTAACTATACGGATGCGTTTCATTGCTTCCTGGACAGCTGGAATATATATCCGTCGTGGCAGTCATTTCAGTTTAGAAAAAAAAAAAAAACATCCAAACCAAAAAAAAATATCTCTGACAAATTGTTCTAACGTAGATGAGTAAAACAATGAATAACTATTAAAGTAGGTTTTAATTTTCTAACTAGGTGACAGTAATTAATTACTCTAGTTCCGATATTGATTTCTAGTTATTTTTCTTCCTGCGTTGTAAAAAAGTTCAGAAACTGTAGGTCATAAATTACGCAATAAAGCATGCTCTGCTTGATTTAATTTCATGTAAGCTTTAGTTGTTTGGTTTTTAATAAAGAGATACTTTTCAATGTTCTGCCTATCCAAATATGTTGAACAAGCGGATTTCATGAACGTTATTTCTAAGTTTATTGTACTTAATTTTTAAAAAAAAATTACGTAAATTTTTTTAATTTAGTTACTCTTTAGAAAGTTCGTCTTATTTATCATTAATAATCATTTATTAAATTTTAGACTAAGCAATTATATTAATTTCTAGATTTGTTAACAAAATAAAAAAAATTAGCTTTAAAAATTAGCTTCAATAGATAAAAGATAAATTTTTGACATTTATATTATAATTAGTTTTAAAAATCATAGTCTGATTTGAATTTGCATATTTGAAATATTATTATATCATAGTTTATTAAAGTGTGCAATATAACAATTTATTAGTATCATTTGGAATATATTAATTATAATTTCTCCTCTCTTTTTTATTATATAACAGTAAGTTAATTTTTTGATATTTAGTCGGTTTTCTATTCGCAGTTATGACCTTACATTCAATCTTGGTTCAATTTGGCTTTAGAGTGATAAATTAGTGTGAATCATTGTGTATGATTTCGCATAAAATGATACATTTAACTATGTTTATAGATATAAATCCTGGTTGCTTAATAGATTTTTAGTTATTACTCTTTATCTATTATCACATTTTGTAATTTAAAGTATTTTTCTGTTCTCTTATTTTCTATTTTTCTTAAGTTTGTGTAAAAATCAATACTTATAATTCCCATGATATCATTCATGTCTGTTTAATTCTTTTTTCTCAATTAAAAGAAAAAATCAGAATTAATAGTGTTAGAACATTTTATCGAAACAAATATGTGTTTTCTCATAATCAGTTAATTTTCTGTAATTTATTTTTTTTAAACATTTTATAATTGCATTGTAATTTGTTTCATGGCCAAAATACTTTTAATTGTGCAAAAACAGAGGATTATTCAAGATATCTTAAAACTAAATATAATAGCAAACAATAAATTTTAAATTTTTTTTTGAAAAAGAAAACAAACGTTTATTTAAAAAAATAATATTTAAGTTTGTGCACAACTGAATATGCAAAGCAGAATTGTGTACAATTGGCATTCATGTATAGATACGCATTTTAAATTTCTGCAAACATAGTTTCGTGAAATATTTCTTTGACCTACATAGTTCAATACTGTCAAGTATCTGGAAATTTTTCAAAGTAAATAAATGTTTATTTTATGGTACATTTATAGCAACCTCATTTTTTTAAATCTGTCATAGGCAAACTCATTTTTAGGAATTCTATGGCCCCTCAGTTCTAAGTCTTCGGTGGCATTTAACAAACTCAAAGGGTAGACGTGTGACATTTTCAACATTCCTGGGGTCCCAACTGTTTGCCACATCATTGCTCCCAAGAATTTACTCCCTTTTTTTTCCATCGCTTCTCCTTTTCTATCGACGAGACATCCAGGCTAAAGGATTCCTATCATCTATTCTTCCTGCAAGAACCAACATGCCTGTGTTTGCTTAAGAAAGCTTCCCCCCTCTGCTTTGCTTAGCAGAAAAAGAAAACGAGGAAAAGGGGTTCGCTCCGCACCCCTTTCTTCTTGCCTTACTCCGGAATCTCCGCCTCGGGATCGTGTGCAGAATTGGGAAAGCGGGTGAAAGATCTTTCCTAACTCAATATATTCAGTTCAGAAGCAATCTTTTCTCTGTATGCTACGACTGCTATAGCGAAAGTAGGCCCATGCATTGATAAGACATAGAATCATTGCTGGGGGATTAGTAATATATTGCTCAACAGTATATTCAGTGACTAGGATTCATTATCCTTCTCCTATGGGCTTTGTATGGGAGAGAAAGGTCTGGATTAAGTGCTTTTTCGTCCCTTTCAGAGATTTAGTAACTATCGGCAATGAAAAGAATGAAGTGATTTATTCATTTCTTTGTTATAAAACAAACATTTCGGCTGAATGTCATGACTTTGTTCCTTTATACATTTGGATTGTTCAAAGTTTTGCTTTTAATAGTATTTAATTTATTTGACAAATTTACACTGCAGAATTAGTTACATAGGATGAAAGAAATTTTCAGATACATAAATTCCTATAATCTTCTGTTGAAAAAATCATTAAAGTGGGATAAAAGATACTTCTCAAATACAATGTATTTATTTTCTGAAGCAATCTCCTATCTTCATGCTATAGTTACTTTGCCGGAAATAGACATTGATAAGATGTAATGAACATTGATAAGACGTTGAACTATTGATTGGAGATTAGTACTGCCGTAGACTTTATTTAGTGGTTGAGATTTATAATTACCTTAGATATGATATAAATGTATAGATTAGAAAGCTTTCATCCTTTTCAAAGAACTGGTGCCTTTCCTGACGTTTCAAAGAGTTATTAGCTATCGGCAATAAAAAGAATGAAGTGATTTAATCATTTCTTTGTTATAAAACAAACATTTCGACTGAATCTCATGACTTTGTTACTTTGTACATTTGTGTTAGAAGTTTTGATATTAATAGCATTTAGTACTTGACAGATTTACACTGCAAAATGGGTTACATAGGGTTAATGGCATCTTCAGACACATAAATTTTTATAATATTCTGTTAAAAAAGGAACCATTACAGTGGGATAAAAGATACTTCTCGAATACAATGTATTCATTTTCTGTAGCAATCTTTTGTTTTCATGCTATAGTTAATTTTCAAGGAACAAACATTGATAAAATGTTTTGAACAGTAATAAGACGTAGAGCTATTGATAGGAGACTAGTAATGCCGTACTGCCTAAAACTGTATTTATTGACGAGGATTGCTTATTAGGTTTGATCTTATATAAATGTATCAGTAAGAAATTTTTATTACTTTTAAAGTACTGGCAACTTTTATAAATATGAAAAATGAAAACTGGCGTGTTTCATTCTATGGGATATTGATCTTTCTCTTGAGGGTTGCTTTTTATTAGTTATAGTTTTTTTATCTCACAATAAAAACCTATAACATGATTCTGCAAATGCTTGGCAGAGTTTAAGCATTTTCCAATATTTTTAATAGATTTTTTACTCATAAATAAAGTTTTATTATACACTTATTTCAAAAATTTTGCAAAATTGGTTAACTTCTTATTTCTTTGAAAAGATTTCTTTAGTAAGCATTTGTATAGTTTACTATTGTCTATTTCCTTTTTTTTCCTTAAATTTTTATTATTTCTTTTTATCTCAATTTATTACATTTATTCAAATTTGTTTTATTTAATTTATACAAAGATTTTTTAAATTTATTGAAATAAATTTAAAATTTAAATATTTTCCTAAAGATACCACATCAAATTATGTAACTCTAAATGACGAAAATTATTTGTTTGTTTGACATTTTAACAAGTTAAAAATTATATGAGAAAATAAATTTGATCTTAAAATTACAATAACTAATAAATTTTTCTTTAAATTTCGTGAAGGCAAAGTGATTTATATTTTATTATCTTTATTAGAAATATAAATACTAAAAGACAAAAAAATGGAAAAAAATTTACAAGATATACATTTTAATAAACTGCACTGCAATTCGCTATAAATATGTTTTTAATTTCTATTAATTGTGTTGTCCTTCTAATTTTGAGGCTTTCAGTCCAATAACTTATGTCATTTATTAGTTATATCAATAATAATAATTATTTTTGTTGGGATAGCTCAACGATAATTATATATTTAAAAATTTCTATAAAAGTTTGCGATTTTAATGCAAAGACACCTGAATTTACTAATGAATCATACATAATAATTCATACAAAATAATGAAAGAATCTTAAAAATTTCTCTATTAAATACCGTTTTTGAAATTTTTTATTTTAACCAAGGATATTTCCCATCTGAGCTTGAATACGAAAATATTGTTTAACAATAAAATTATTTCATATAAATATGTATTGTTGCACATAGCTATATTTATAGACGGTTATTATAGAATAAACACCACACAGAATGTCGAAAATTATATAAATTAAAAATAATTTTACTCTGTAACTTCATTAACTTATACTTATTACCATTTAGTTCAAGACTTTATGTATGTAATTGCTGAAAACATTATGGCTACGTATAAGTTTGTGACCCATTTATTTCCATGGCTATGTTAAATGCAGAGCCATTAGGAAAGATTAATTACCGAATGTAGAAATAAAAGACAATATGAGAAATTAGAGAGAGCACGCAAAACTTTAGATTAATTACAACATTTTGAGATGAGAGATTCAATTATTTCTTCCAACTGTTCTGTAAGAAGACTTGGCATTATGAATGACCCTGTATCTAATAAAAAGGAATAATTAATTAGTATATTCTTTTTTTTATGCTGAGTACATATGCTGAATTTAGAACGCTACTTATTCATAAGTATTTTTTAAAATATTTCTCAAAACTTCTTCTCCGTTTCAAAAAATACTAATTTTTTTATACTTTTTGCTCTTTATGTTCTTTCTTTGAAGTTTACGAACACAGGGATTATTTGTAAAAAAAGGAACTATTGTTTTATTTATTAAAATTCATTCAAAATTCAATAGGAGACTGGATATTTTTATTTGTTTTACTATTTTAAAGTAGTTTCGGTTAATTATTTGAATTGCGTACATTGTTTAGCACTTTATTGTACATATTGTTGCATTAAGATTTTTTATAAAAATTCCCCTCATATAGTATTAATATTTAATATTTTTGTGTACTTGAAATGTATGATTTTTATTGATAGTAACACTTAATCGGAATTCCATGGATTAAAAAACTCAATTTGCAATTTTCTTTCTTAACTATTTTGCTTTTTTAAGTTGGTGATTTTTTTTTTTTTTTTGAAATGCTAATATGTAACAGGATTAAAATATAGTCGTCAAATTTAAAAACTAATTGTATGAAATAATAATAATATTAATAAATTAATAAATATATATATTAAATAATAATAATAATAGTAAAAATTAATTATGTCATAATAATTATATTAAATAATAATTAATAAATTATTAAAAATTAATTATCTAAGTTTGTAGCGTTCTGCTTAGAAAACTAGATATTTTTTATCCAAATAAAAAATTACTCACAAACACAATGACAGATGTCTCTGTTTACAGAGAAAAAGCAGAAAATAGGGTTTTCAAAATAAGTATCATTTGCAGCATAATGATTAATAACAAACGCCTTCCCGAATAGACAACGGTTTGAAATGCAGGAAATTCAACTTTTCCGTTATAGCTAGAGTTTTTTCTATTGGTAACAAAACGTATGCAAAAGCTACTTAGAAATTTGCTCGAAACTTTTTACATTTTCAAGATATTCAAATAGGTTTTTTTTCTCCACAAGTTACCAAAGACGATTCTAAACAAAATTATGAAGAAAAATTTTTTTTAAATGTTTTCCGCACATGCATAGTATGAAAAAATTACATTAAATAATCATATTTTGCGCAATTCGTAACGAATTTTTTTTTTTCAAATTTTAAAATAATATTTTTATAATTATTTAAAAACTACTCTAAGCATTTTGTTTAATTTTATTGAAAATTTCTGTAGCTATAGTAAAAAAACGTAAGGAAAAAAATTTTTATTATTTTTTTTAAAAAATAAATATGTCTATATTTTTATGACTATTTAAGTTAGGTTTACGAAATTTTATGCACTTATTGCATATTATAACCAACGTAATTGCCATAAGTTCAAAAACATTCTTTTTCGTTTGTAATTTATTACTGATCCCTAAAACCTTTAAAAGCTTTAAACTTAATTGATATGTATGAGAAATTGTATGACCTAAACATATCTAAGGTTTAAAAACAATCTCTAAATTTATTTTTAAAAATCTAATATTTCTTGAGAAATACGAAAAAATGAGTTAATATAGAAGTGCCTCCATTGTTTAGTCTAATACCAGCAGTTAATAACGAAAACAATTTCATATACTCCACATTATGATCATTAGTATTAAGGAATTAAAAAGGCTGAGATAGCCTGGTTGGTAGGGCGTTGGGCCCATGTCCTTGAGATCGTGAGTTCGATCTCCGCTCGCTGAAAACTCCTTGTGTAATAAAGGGTGACTGGTGCTCGTAAATACTGTTGGGTTACAAAATCCTCCAAGTTCCCATAACAAATCAATACCTCTAGGATTACTGAATTGGAGATTGATCGTTCTCTAGTTCGAGTCGGAATTACGATCTATGGATGAATAAATTGATGTATAAATGTGTCTGCCTTTTAAAACGGGCTGTGACTTGCGTGTTTGAAGACGTATTCTTGGTCATAGATGGCGCCACTGAAAAACTAGAAACGCACTCTTTGCCTTAAATTCACTTGATTTCACCACTCAGGCTTACTGGTTAATTGGCAAGGGAAACATGAAACAACAGCAACAGTAGCTAAAATAAAGTGTTATTTAGCGTAAATAAACATGCAAAAAAGAAAACAACAAGCATGCAAATAAAATTTTACAATAAAATTTTTAAAATAACATATAATACCGTACTTTGTACAGTGATGTTTATTTAGTTGGAGAGATTCGGCGATTGTGCTGTAATTATTAATGTAAAAATTATGGTTTAGGTTTTTTGTTCTGTAACATGTTCTGTTAAAAATGAATTAATTTAAAAAAATAATGACTCCCTGGATTCCTGTAATTTTTTACTGCTATATGATGCGAAATTTCTAAGTATTACAGTAGAATCCCACCACTAAGGCCCGATTTGAGAAAGACACCCATTTTTTTATACTGGGGAATCGAACCTTGCCATATGAGATTTTTAAGCACTTCACCAAATGGGTGACTCCTCCATTAAATAATGAATATTTCATTGAAGTGTCAGAAAGAAAGTCTTTTTTTATTGAAATTCACAGGGAAAATCAATTATTTAACGTGTCCCATGTTTATATTCATTTTAACAAATAGCTTAGGTATTTAAAAAAAAAGTTTGTTGTGTTCTCTTGGTATTTTTACAGAAAATATTAACAGTGCAGATAAATTCAGCGACGCACACAAAGCAATACCTAAATAACACTGTATAAAACTCCGTGACAAACTACGATATAAAATACCAGCACTTTGAGTGCATCATTCGTAAAATCCTTTTTTATCGTAAAATATTATATCGTACTTTTTACAATGATATTTCTCTTCTCCCTAACACCTTGACCGGCACCCTGAATGTCGGTATTTACTCATTATTAAAGTGGAATTTATTTACTCTAAAGATATGATTATACATAGATAGATTTCGAATATTTAAAAAGCCAATATTTAAGAAAATAACAGTTTATGTATAATACTTTGTATAATTTAAAAATAGTTTGTTTTAAAAATTATATGTAAGTAAAATTTTGAGAAAAAAAAAGTATTTTTATAATTGTGTTTCTTAAAGAAGATTAATGTTGGCAAGACTATGATAAATATTTCATTATAACAGTAAAAAAAATAACAATAATTCAAACCAAAGTAAACTCAATTTAACATTTATATTAAATCTATAATTATAAAAAATATAATGTCTTATTGTTCTCCTGTCGGATGCAAATATTTAAAAATAAGCAATTATAGAGCTGTGGTTGGATTTATTGTTAGATAGGCGTTATATCACAAAGCTCTAATCGCTGTACTGAAATTCCATTTCAATATACATTGATCCATCCATCTTTTCTATCGACCAAAGCGTTGTCAAAACTGCTTACTATGTTCTTTTTAACCATAAAACTAAACAAATCAACAAAATAAGGCCTTGAACAACTTAAAAATAGTTTCCGCAAACTTCTTTAACTTATTACTAATTCCATGGGAGATTTCAATTTGAGAAGATAAGCAAGATAAAAGCACCTATGCGAGAATGACCTACGTTAAAAGGATAACGGTAAAGTTATCATAATTTAAAATTTAGATTAACTTTTCGAGTTTATGTTATTTTTTTCAAAAAAATAATAAAATAAGAATTAAAACAAATTAAAAAGTGTTTTTCTATATAATTGAAGCGTTTTTATTATTTATGGAAATATACGAGATAGCAGTAGAAATATAAGAAAATATGTAAAGATGTTTGAGGTAAATTAAACAAAATATTAATTTTGTTTGCCTTATCAACTATTCTTAACAACAAAATGTTTATTTTAGATTATAACTGACGTTAAACAGTTGACCCAATTCTGAGTTTACGACTATCAATGTTCAATTCCGTAGCCCTGTAATATTTGTGTACTGTGGTCGGTGCGAGTCGGTAGTAGAATTTGATATTAACCAGCCACTATTGAGATTCGAACTTGGTCACCTCATAATTAAGCGAATGCTCTATCGCCTAAACCAACTCAGAAAGCAAAGGAGCTCCTGGTTCCAACATTTTGACAAACTAGTCTTGGAAGACTTTATGATAGAACTAAGTTGCATTTGGGTTACATGGAGTAGAAAACCACAAAACTCCTCACAGTTAGCCCGATGGCAAGAGGATTCTAATCCATGATCAATCTATCACTGAAAATATTTTCCGTCTGCGCTGTGGTCGGTGCGAGTCGGTAGTAGAATTTCATATTAACCAGCTACTATTGAGATTCGAACTTGATCACCTCATAATGAGGCGAATGCTCTATCGCCTAAGTTACCACGGCTTCTAACAATAAATTAGGTGTCTTTTTAATTTCTGGGATTTGGTGAGATTTCTGTAGGTATATGTGACCTATCTGAAGTAATGACAATAAAATTAGCATAATGTTAAATTTAGATTTGCTTAATCTAATTCGCTTAATAATAAAGTTTAAGGCAAAGCCATCTAATAAGACCTAATAGGCAAAAACCTTTTTTTTTTCATTACACGATATCCTTTATTAGTAATGCTTAACTATAAAATTAAAAAAGAAACCGAAATAAGTTCCTAAACAACTTAAAAGTAACTGTTAGAATTTGTGACCTATCTTAAATTAATATTGGTAAAGTCAAAAAACATTACATTTATATTTACTCAATCTTTTTCTAAATCCAATATCTTCTAATTAATAACTTTAATAGCTTAAAGCATTTTCTTCTTAACAGGAAAGCCGTCATTAGCAATTCATATTTAGGATTAAAAAGGTAATGCGAGAATAAACGTAGAAATAAACATATCCGCACACAATTTCATTTTTATAAAAGTCAAAATATAAAATAATGAAAAAAATAGAAACAACTAGTACTTTTACTAAACATGTATATTGGTTTATGTGAGATTACATATGGCTACAATTTATTCTTATGATCTATATGATTTTATTTGATGAATTAAAATCCTTCAATGAATTAAAATTATGCACTGTAACAAAAAAAAATAAATAAATACCGAAACGTTTCTAAATATATAGAGCAGCTACGGTGCAGGTAGTTTTCAAAAACGTTTCTTAGTATTTCGGAAGCTTTTTGTAGGGCTAGGCTACCAATGTCAACCGTTATCTATCACAAGGTATCTTAACATAGAATCGAGTTAACACATCTTATATACTAGTGAATTAGAATTTAATAGCTGTAGTGGTAGCTACGCCACATTACTCCTCCACCAGAATTTTATCTGGGACAGAATTCTATGAATGGTTAGCACTAGGTGATTCATTGCTATATTTTGAGAGAGGCTGGGTGAACTGTATTAAGATGAACGGGTTTAAAGTGCTGGTCGTGAAAGTTGTATTGGGATCACGGTTTTGAGAGTAGCTGCTCCTGTGTTGCAATTAGCAGTCGAATGTGTACAAGCACCCGTTGTTTGTGATCGAGACTGATAAGCAGCAGCGTCAGGAGTGCAAAGTCGCAGTTACAAATTTCAAGTCAACTGTTTACTGTGTTTACTATCTGTCGAACTAGGTATATTTAAATCGAAGTGGGTGTTTCAGTCGAGGTAGACGTGCAGGTCGAGGCAGGCGTGTTTAGATCACGTCCTCGAGTCATCCATGTGGGGCAATACTACCGACTATGGTTCCCGTCATCTACCAAAAGTTACCTCCTGATAGAATCCACTCAACATATATCTTATATACCATTGAATTGGAGTTTAACAGTTGTAGTGGTGATACATTGAAACTGAATCGTTGTCAATATGATTCAGTTTCTTACTTTTTAAAATAAAAGAAATGTTTCTCAATTGATCTGAAACATGATATTAAATGAAGTTCTCTGAGATTTTTGGAAACATTTTTGTCTAGTCAAAATCAGTTTATGAAAATTTTTACAGCGTATGATGAATTAAGTTCTAATTAATAAGCTTTTTCTACAATTTATTAACATCTGTTTGTTTCACTGTAATAACTTTGTGTTCAAGACAGTGTATAGAAAGATGTACTTTTTACAGTTTTCACAGTATCTCTTTTGTTCGGCTAACATTTACTTGATTGAGATAAAAGCTTAATTTAATTATTTTAATTATTTTTTTAATATTTATATAAAATATTTTTTTTATGCACGGTGTTAAAAAAATAAGAAAAATTAACTATGCATTAAACTCTTAAAATTTTTGAAGTAGCTTGTAACAAAAACTTCGCCTTTTTTACAATTTTTAACGTCTTAAAAAGTGAAAGAATTTTTTTTTAGTTGCTTCACTTTCAGCTGCTAGATGATATTAAAGAGCTCATGTTGGAGATTTATTAGGTCTTAAGAAATAGAAATCTCAGTTTGAAAAAAAAAGTAACAGGCAACTTTAAAAAGGGCTTCAAGTCCCTTTAAGTAAGGAAGTAAATTTTAAATAATAGCGTATATTCCTTAAAAAAAATTATAACCTTAATTTTTAAACTTTTTTAACGGTTATATAAAACTTTGACAATATAAAGCTAATTTTTTTACTAAACTAAATCTATGTAATTCAAAATAACGTTTTGTTAATAATCTAGTTCCTAGAAAAAAAAACAATGTCATGAAATATTTTCAAAAAAAAAAGATAATCAACTACGAAATTATTATTTATAACAACACATTAGAAAGTTTTGTTCAAAGAAAGTTCTTTGATATAAAATATTGTTTTAAATACGCTATTTAGTAAAACCCTATTCTGCTGAAACATTTAGTATTAAATTTTAAAACTCATTTTTCAATGAAGTCTAGTCTATAGCAGTCTGGTGATTTTAATGGAAAATCTCTTTTTACTAATGATTTTTAAAGTATCTTACTTGATTGAATTTTAATTGATTAAACAATTGACCTTATTCAGCGTATTTAATGTTTCACAAAAATTTATGATAGTAAAAGTGTTTTTTTTTTATCTGTTTTATTTGCAACATATAAATAAGGCAGTTGCTAATATATAGCTAATAATAAACCATATTTGTTTCTTAAAACGTTTCTTAAACAAGATTTTATAAATATATCAAAATGTACTTTCTCGCTTGTTCTGCAGAATTTTCTTAGTCTATTTACTTAACAAAATGTATTTAAAGTTCGAAACAAATGAAAACTTTCTTAAAAGAAAATTGAAACAGTGTTTCATATTAGTCAAAAAATATTTGTCGAATGTCAATTGCATCTACATGAGTTTTGCCGTAAGAGCATTATTTTAAGATAAATTTAGATTGTTAGCTAATGAAGCAGGGAAATAAAAAATAAACACTTTGAAATGTAAATTAAAATATACTTAAAATATGGGCATTGTATCATTAATTTCATATTGTTTTTTGTATATGCCTAACAAATTCATTTAGACATTTAACAATCTAATTAAATTTATTAGTTAAATAATGACATTCGTGATAAATATTAAGAATGCTAAAAAAATAAAGAAAATCCGCACCACACTGAATTTTTTTTTTCGTTTTTTGGATAGATTCTTTTAGTATATTTGACGGTTTATGGCTGTTTAGTTGATAAAACGATTTGTCTCTGTTTTTTTTTTATCCTAACCACTTACGGATTAAAACCGTCAGGTCAACTTATATTTTCTGTCATGCAATTTTGTTTAACGTACGATAACTCTTTCTTTTTTTAAATCGACAATTAATTGCGTTTGGGCACTCCATATTTTTTATTCAATATGAGCATATCTGTTTTCTTCCTAAAAAAAACTGGAATATTTATAACGAAAAAATATCAATTATGTTCAACTACTCTGTAAAAACAAAAAATAGTACAGTTCATTTTTAATTTGAATAAAATTCCTCCCCAATCAAATAAATAAATAGAAGAAATAATAACTTAAGAATTGTCAATGGCTCCTAAAGTAGAATTTAGAAGTTTTGAATACTGGTTTTTATTTCGGTAGTTTCCAAGTAAATGGGTATCAAAAGACCTTATTTTCTAAAAAGAAATATTAAATCAATAATTACATTTCGTAATTTATATCACAAAACATCAAATATTATTTAATTTTTTTTTTAAATAAGTTAAACATTGCAGGCTGTCAAATGTTATTTATTTATCTTCTTAAGTTAACTTAAACTGCTGTTTGTAGAAAATGCAACACCATGAAGGAATCATCAGAATCAAATGAAATTCGCAGCAAATGTCAATTATAGGATATTATGCAAATTAATAAAGTTTCAGAGCCATCGCGCGTGCGTGGCGCGCGCAGCGCCCTCTGAATTGATGCTGAAAGCGTATAAATAAAGTGCTGTAGCGGGACGTTGAAAATAGTCTATGATTATTTGTTAGTGGCAAACGTTTAGTGAGACCTGAGTATGCCTCCACGACGGAAGAATAAGAAATTCAAGCAACTTACGGAGTTTGAACGAGGGAGGATAATCGGCCTTCGAGAAGGAGGATTTTCCTATCGCGCAATAGCAGCTCGTATGCAGCGGAACAGTTCCACAGTGATGCGAGTTTGGAAGCAGTGGACCGACGAGCACCGAACAACTCGAAAAACAGGCACTGGACGACAGAAGGTGACGTCAGAGCGCGATGATCGACACCTGCTCCGCATGGCGGTGAATGATCGCACAGCTTCCTCCAGGCAGCTGGCAGCACATTGGTCTACTGCTACAGGTGTACAATTGTCGGCTTCGTCAATTCGTCGTCGTCTGCTGCGCCGTGGATTGCGTGCAAGGGTGCCATTATACAGGATTCCCCTCACGGCGGATCATCGACGGCTGCGTCGGCAGTGGGCTCTTGAGCACAGAGACTGGCGAGCTGATTGGCACCAAGTTGTCTTTTCAGATGAATCACGCTTCAATTTGTGGACCCATGATGGCCGTGTTCGTGTTAGACGTTATGCCGGTCAACGCTGCCTTCCTGAGTGTATTATTGAACGACATAGTGGTCGAACACCCGGAGTTATGGTCTGGGGTGCGATTTCGTATCATGGACGATCCAATTTGATACGAATTGAGGGTAATCTCAATAGCAACAGATACGTCCGTGAAGTGCTACAGCCCGAAGTCGTTCCTTTCCTTCAAGGCATCCCTGGAGCTATCTTTCAGCAGGATAATGCACGCCCACATGTTGCGCGGACTGTTAGAGACTTCTGTTCAGCACAACGCATGCAACTTCTTCCTTGGCCTGCTTATTCGCCGGATATGTCGCCTATTGAGCACGTGTGGGATATGGTTGGTCGGCGTCTCACTCGTGATCCGCGTCCTGCAGTTTCCAAAGACGAACTTTGGTTGCGCATACAAGCGATATGGAATTCTCTTCCTCAAGCAGATATTCAACATCTGTTTGACTCCATGCCACGTCGTATAGCAGCACTTATTGCAGCGCGTGGTGGCTGCACCAAATACTGATTTCGGACGCTTAATTTGTTTCTTTTGTTTTGAAAATTTCATCATTTATTTGTATCAGTACAAGTCGTTTCTGCATTAAATTTCATTTGATTCTGATGATTCTTTCATGGTGTTGCATTTTCTACAAACAGCAGTTTATTTTATTCTTACCTTAAGCAACTAAGTGTACAATTTTTCTTAAACAAAGAATAATGTTTCTTTACTTCTTCTTTTTTGACGTTTCGTGTTTTTTAATGGTAAAGTCTTGATTAAGTTTTCACGTTCTTTTTTATTCAAGGTTATTTCTTTTATGGAAATTCTTATGGAAATGTTGAATATAAATTGTATTTTAAATTAAACATACATTGCATAAAACGTTTTTTTAATATTTTGTTTAAGTCGACATAGTACCTTTGACATAAACTTTCTAGAACTTTTTTCATCCGTTAAAATAATATGAAAATTTGCTGTTTGGTTAATATATTTATGAAAAAATTTCAAATAATTGATACTGATAAAATGATATAAGAAAGAGTAAATCATGAAAAAGTACGAACATTGTTTCTTGTGTCACAAATCACTACAAAAAATCTTCGACTTGATCTACAGAAGTGTTATAGGAATATAAAAATACTTACGAATTAGTTTGTATCAACCATAGCAGTGTTATAAAAATCATTTTCGAAAGAATTTTTTTTTTCGAAAAAGTTTGCTTTTTTGAAGTACTTGAACTGCAACAAGACGCTTTGTTATGTTAATTTTTACTAGAGATATTCAATAGTATTTTTTTATCATCGTACGAAAATAATGTCAAAATGTCAAAAAAATTAACAAACCAACACGAAGAGCAAAATAAACTAAGAAAATTTAATAAAAAATAACGTAAAATCTATATAAAATAAAAAATTAAAAAAAGATTATATATATCGATAAAGTCTTGATACTAAATAACAAACTCAACTTTTTTATGTATGCTAGGTAAAAAACACACTTCACAAAATTTGATGATTTTCTTAGGTACCGTGTAGTATATTAAACAATATTTCATGTACAGAAAATTGCCTAAGTGCATCGTTATATATTTTTGAAGTAACTTATTTAAACGTATTTCTTTCCTTTATTTATTATTTTAAGAAAGTGTAACTGTAATTCGGAAAACAATCTTGAAATTTTATATGCTTATTAATACTGAAATAGAAATAATTGTTTAATATTTGCATAATATGAAACTTTATAGAGGTATTGTTTATAATTTCTTTAATTGAGAATAATAAAATAAAAACAAATTGATATTATTTAATTTTTAATTGCTGAACACATTTTGAAGAGCTTACTTATTATCATTTTGTAGCATAATGAATTTAAACACAGTTATTAGTATTTCGATAAAAAAAAAATAAAAATAAGAATATGAATAATAAAATCATGATCTTTAGTGCATATATCAAATATGCGCAGCAGTTTTGAATAGCATTCAAAAGTTTATACATTTTGCAAAATTGTAAAATCTACATGTTTTTGCTTTTTTTATACAGATAATAAAAAAATTTACAGAATGTAACAATGAAGTTAAAAACATAGCTCATACTTTAAACATTATAAAGCATTCAAATATTCATTCAATATCGTAAAATATATTTCATTACTAGTCGCTTCCCCAGAAAATCAATTAAGAAATATTCGAAACAAAAAACAAGTATTCAAAACTATTTCCAAAATAATTTATTAAATGTATATATCAATGTATTTTTCAAAGAAAAAGAGATTTATTATCCCTAAAAAACATTATGAGGAAGTCATGCAAAGAATTAGCTTTTTTTAGAATTTTAGCCAATTTTTTTTCTTAATTTAAAACATTATATTGTTTTAACTTTACAGAATTGATGAAATGATGACAATTTGAACATAAAACAGCATTTGATTAAAACACTATTAGGAGTTTTAATTTTGAATAAGGATTGAAATAAATTTTAATTAAATATTTATGTAAAAGTAAAATATAAAATAAAACTATTTTTATTTTACAAACATGATTAGATAATAAGTTATAAATTTAAATTTTTGTTTATAAGGATCTTTAGGATGATTATCAAAGTCATTGTCAAAAGTGTTTCACAAAAATGTTTCCAAATTAAGGTTTTGTAAAGAAATTTTCATAATTATTATTAAAATATTAAAACAATTTTTTTAATTTTAAAATACAAATTTCATTTGTTAGCAACATTTTGTTTGTTTCATTGGCAGGGGAATATTATATCTTTTTGGCAAAATAAATATCATTTTGATAATTTTACCATAAAACAGTAATTTGAAGGTTTAAAATATTTCTTCTATTTTATAATAATCTCTCCAATAAGTTATTTTAATTAAACATAACTTCTACAAAAACTTTAGTTTTTACAGTGAAAGTTCAACACCATAATTAATGACCGTAATATACATATCATAATGAATAAAACGTATGATTTAGTCATATATTAAAACATATTTTATTTTCTACAAGTTTCTGTTTGTAGATTTTAGAAAGTTTATGTTGAAAACATTCACACTTAGTATTTTGTTTCGAAAAAGTGTGATTTAGTTAAAAACATTATAAAACTAGTGTCGAAAATATATCTTTTTTAAAATTAATTTTAAGGAACTGTTACATTGCAAACAATTTATAAAATTCTTGGTTTAAAGCAATTGTATAATTAGTTTTATTTCTATGTTTATGAGATTTATATGTCAAGAAAACAAAACTCACGGAGATGGTATTAAATTACTTCTTAGAACTCAAATCAAACCCAGAATAACAAATGTTGCGGATTGTTTCGATTTTTTTCGATTTAGTTATTTTGCAATAATTGTAATTATTTTAATTTTATTGAAGAAAACTAATTAGACCCACAAAAATTTTACAATAGTTATATAACAAAAGGAATGCGAAATAATATAATAATATAATATCAATGAATCATGCAAATGATTAGCCTTATTTACTGGATTATTAAGTTGAATGTATATGTATATATATATATAAAGTAATAATATGGTTGCAAAGTAAATAATATGCAACAAAAGTAAATAATATGGGTGTGTGTTTTTCATCCCAGTCATCATGCAAAAATGCTTGCAAATTACAATTTTAGTATCTTTAGAGTATTATTATTTAAACGTGTAAACAAAATTTATTTTTGCAGGACATAAGTTTGAACTATCTGTAAATGGAAAAAGCGGATGAAGCAACTGCCTAAGTTTTGAAATGGGAGAATAGAAATAAGTTGTCTGGATTTCAGAAACATTAGTGTACTATAAAATTTAATTTGATAAAAGACAAAGGAATTTTTACATCATCAAACCACACACGACCCATCTCCCTGGATATCCCGAACTAGAGTATTGAAGACATAATACATTTTCTTAAGCTGTTTCTCATTGTAATGAATTAATATTAGAACACGAATTTTATTTTGCACTAGCTTTATTGATTTGGAAAATGTAAAATTTCTGTAATCGTAATCCTTTAAATATAATATTCAATTTTGCTAAATTAAAATAATTAGAAGTAGCCGCAAAAGTAAATAATTAGAAATAGCAACAAAAGTAAATAATTAGAAGTAGAACTTGTGCTAAATTAAAAATAATATTTGTAGAGGCTGTTGGTTTCGACAGCTGATATAGCATTAAATCCGAGGTAGAAGGATCGAGGATTGGATCGAAGACCGAAGGTACGAGGATGAACCGGAATAGTTCCTACGCGGATGAACACCGGCGGAGGAGCACAACCGGCGGCCACGACTGAGAGTGAAGAGGCTGATGTCGAGTACTTAAGAGGATGACAGTTGCCTTCGAAGGAGTTGTTGTTCAGCGTCCGAGACTTCGCCACGATATTTCGTTTTCTACCCGGTGACGCCCACCTGTAGTTTGAGATGTTACAATTGAAAGTTAAAGTTTTAATTGATTTTTATAACAAGTTTTTAAATGTTTTTAACAATTAATCAGTTAATTGGAGTTTGTTAGTTTCTGGATGGTTTTGTTATCTTTGACTATTAAAGAGGATGTTTCATTGCATATAGTTTTATTTAACGTCTTACATTCCCATCACCGAAACCTACATACAATTGGTGACCCGTGAACGAACACGTATATTTCTGTTTCTGCAAACTGCATTTGGGAAATTCTACTAGCCCATGAATTACGAAGAGATGCTGGTACGTTGCAAGTTTTAAAATTCTTGGAAAGCCGTGAGTACGAATTGCTTCTATTGCTGGACTTATACATTTATACAAATAATGCCTGAATCTACGGAAACTGCTGATCAACAAGTTGCTCGTGTCACTGTGAAGCCGCCACCTTTTTGGAGAGCTAATCCAGAACTGTGGTTCAGACAAATTGAAAGTCAGTTCACTCTTGCCGGAGTAACTACAGAGTCAACGAAGTTTCACCACGTAGTTTCTGCTCTACAACCGGAGGAACTGGCGATTATCAGCGACATTGTTATCAGTCCACCTGCGGATAAGCCGTTCACTGCACTTAAAAAAAGATTGTGCACTCAATATGCTGAATCTGAAGCTCAACGCTTAAGGGATGTGATTTCGGGAATGCAACTTGGTGACCGCCGTCCTTCAAGACTGCTTCTGGAAATGCGAAACAAAGCCGGTACGACAATTAACGATGAACTTCTTAAGTCTTTATTTTTGCAGAGGTTGCCTACTAATGTTCAACAGATTTTGGCAATTTCCAACGACAATCTGGACAAGCTGGCGGAGATGGCGGATGGTATTATGGCTACAACAACTAACGCACAGTCAGTCAGCGTAGTTGCTGGTTCGACGGATCAGACGGATTTACGGTCTTTATTGACAGAGATCACAGCTCGTCTCTCACGGTTGGAAGCCCGTACAAGTGACCGGTCAAGAAGTACTAGTCAGAAACGCTCCACTAGCCGAAGCAGACAGTCTGCAAATTCACAGTATTGCTGGTATCATAGGGTATTCAAGCAACGAGCGACAAAATGCCGACCTCCATGTTCGTTCCAGCCGGAAAACTGCTGAGGCCGTCATCCCGTCAAAAGGGTGACGGCGAGGCGATGATTCAGCGGATTTATCTGACGGACAAGTCTACATCCTCACGTTATCTCATCGATACGGGAGCTGACGTCTCTGTGATACCTCGTGTTGCCTATGCATCCAGTGACCATTCTTCACAGATGAAATTGTTCGCCGCAAACGGTACGACCATTCCAACGTTTGGCCAACGCCTGTTGAAATTAGACCTCGGACTCAGAAGAGAGTTCAGCTGGCCTTTTATCATCGCTGCCGTGCCTCAACCAATTATCGGAGCTGACTTCTTACGCAATTTTGGTTTATTAGTCGACGTCAAAAATGCTGCAGTAATTGATCCTTTGACCAAGTTGCAAACAAGAGGTACCCGGTATGCTGGGATTACTTCAACGGTAAAGGTAATTTTAGAGAATTCTAAGTTCCACCAGTTGTTGTCAGAGTTTCCTTCTCTGATTAGGTCAGGTGTCACACCAAGAAAGGTTAAGCATGAAGTAGAACATTGGATACAAACAAAAGGACCGCCTATTTTTTCGAAACCTAGACGTTTATCGCCAGATAAGTTGAAGGCTGCAAAGCAAGAGTTCGAGTTTCTGGTAGCATCAGGGGTTTGTCAGCCTTCCAAAAGCTGTTGGGCAAGTCCGTTACACATGGTTCTAAAAAAGAATGGCGACTGGCGACCGTGTGGTGATTTTCGTCGTCTTAATGGTGTGACCGTGCCAGATAGGTACCCTGTTCCCCACATGCAAGACTGTTTTCAGGTTTTGGAAGGTAAAATGATATTTTCTACCTTGGACCTAGAAAAAGCGTATTATCAGATTCCAGTGCGCAAAGAAGACGTGCCAAAGACTGCAGTAACAACGCCGTTTGGATTGTTCGAGTTTTTGTATATGCCGTTTGGATTATCAAATGCTGCCGCAACTTTCCAACGCTTCATTCATCAAGTCTTGGGTGAGTTCGAATTTTGTGTACCTTATTTTGATGACGTATTAGTAGCTTCGAAGAACGAAGAAGAACATTTAATTCATTTAAAAAGAGTTTTTCAACGTTTTGCTCAATATGGTGTAACACTCAACGTAAGCAAATGTGTCTTGGGACAGTCTACAGTAGAATTCCTAGGGCATTGTGTTACGGAAAAGGGTATTACTCCGCTTCCTGATAAAGTTTCTGCAATTGCTAATTTTCCTCAGCCAGTTACAATTAGAGAGCTGCGTCGATTTCTTGCGGTCTTGAATTTTTACAGAAGATTCATACCGAGAGCTGCCCACACTCAAGCAATTTTGAACGAATATTTAAAAGGTGCTAAGAAAAATGATAAAAGCGTGATCAAGTGGTCGGAGGAAGCAGTTGCTGCGTTCGAGAAGAGCAAGAAGGAATTGGCGAATTCAACAAAGCTGTACCATCCTGTCATGAATGCACAGTTGGCGATGGTGGTAGACGCTTCAGATACTGCGATGGGTGCTGCTTTGCATCAGCGGATCGAGAAAGAGTGGCAACCACTTGGGTTTTATTCAAAGAAGCTCGCACCATCTCAAAGAAAGTACAGTGCTTACGACAGAGAGCTCTTGGCTGCATACATGGCAGTCAAATACTTTCGGCATATGGTAGAGGGTCGGCCATTTACTATCTACACTGACCACAAGCCGCTGATATATGCCTTTAAACAAAAAGAAGATAAGTGTTCGCCAAGACAATTACGTCATTTGGATTTTATTGGCCAATTCACTACGGATATTCAGCACGTGAAGGGAATAGATAACGTGGTTGCATATGCGCTGTCCAGAGTAAACATTGCTACCATAGAAACACCTTCCCACATCAATTTTCAAGAAATGGCTAACAACCAAAAAGGTGACCAGGAACTAGCCGAAATTTTAGCTCAAACCGGTAACTCATCTTTGGTACTTCAACCATTCGTAATAGGTGATCCTGGTGTGGAGCTGCTTTGTGATGTATCAACCAAACGGATTCGACCATTCGTACCCGAAGTGGACAGAAAAAACGTTTTTTCCAAACTGCATTCTATTTCACATCCAGGTATTAAAGCTACTATAAGGTTGGTGGAAGAGCGATATGTTTGGCCTGGTATAAAGAAAGATGTTAGGACATGGGCTCAGCAATGCTTGGCTTGCCAACGTTCTAAGGTGACACGTCACACTCAAAGCAAGCTTGGTACATTTGTTCCACCAAATGCCAGGTTCGAGCACGTGCACATCGACATCGTAGGTCCCTTGCCGCCATCAGAAGGTTTTCGCTACTGTCTTACTTGTGTCGACCGTTTTTCCAAGTGGCCAGAAGCTTACCCGCTCGTAGATATAACAGCCAAATCTGTTGCTGAGGTTTTCTATGCTGGATGGATTGCTAGGTTTGGAATACCTCTACGAATCACAACAGACCAGGGGACACAGTTCGAAGCCTCACTGTTTGATGCCCTGACTAAGTTCCTGGGTTCGGCCCGTCATCGAACAAGTCCTTACCATCCCGCAGGAAATGGCCAAGTGGAAAGATTTCACAGACAGATGAAGGGAGCGATTAGAGCCTACAGTACAAGTCAGTGGACCAGAGTTTTACCTACCATACTTTTAGGTTTTAGAGCTGCATGGAAGGAGGACTTGCAAGCAACGACAGCGGAAATGGTTTATGGAACTCCGATACGACTGCCTGGAGAATTTTTATGTCCGTCTACAGGTACAGCGGATCCCGCAAACTTTGTTGGAAAGCTAAAAGAGACCATGCAGGAGTTGCTGCCAGTAAAGTCCAGACATCAGGGTCATAGAGCAGTTTTTGTGAGTAAAGATCTTTCGTCGTGCAGTCATGTTTTCCTGAGGACCGATGTCCTGAAAAAAAGCCTGCAGCCACCATACGAAGGTCCATTTCAAGTACTGAGTCGAGGGGAGAAGGTTTTTAGGATTCTTATTCATGGCCGAGAGAGTACGGTAAACGTGGATCGTCTAAAACCTGCATATGTATCCCGAGATGAACAGGACATATTGCCTAAAAGCGAATCAACAGCTAGGAGCGAATCAACAGAGGATGAATCTACTATCCCGGAACCTTGTGACATGCCAAAAGAGGTTAAGACACGACCAGGCCGTCGAGTTAAGTTTCAGGGAAAGTATAAGCAATGAGCTGGAAAAGTCTCGCTACCGCTGGTAGGGGGCTACTGTAGAGGCTGTTGGTTTCGACAGCTGATATAGCATTAAATCCGAGGTAGAAGGATCGAGGATTGGATCGAAGACCGAAGGTACGAGGATGAACCGGAATAGTTCCTACGCGGATGAACACCGGCGGAGGAGCACAACCGGCGGCCACGACTGAGAGTGAAGAGGCTGATGTCGAGTACTTAAGAGGATGACAGTTGCCTTCGAAGGAGTTGTTGTTCAGCGTCCGAGACTTCGCCACGATATTTCGTTTTCTACCCGGTGACGCCCACCTGTAGTTTGAGATGTTACAATTGAAAGTTAAAGTTTTAATTGATTTTTATAACAAGTTTTTAAATGTTTTTAACAATTAATCAGTTAATTGGAGTTTGTTAGTTTCTGGATGGTTTTGTTATCTTTGACTATTAAAGAGGATGTTTCATTGCATATAGTTTTATTTAACGTCTTACATTCCCATCACCGAAACCTATATACAATATTTAAAATTAATAATAATTAAATTAATAAAATTAATAATAATAATTAATAAGAATGTTTTCATTATCAGGTAACCCGATTCATACCGTTCAAAACGTGTCACAGGACTGAAGATCTGAAATATTTTAAGATCTTTATCAAGGTAGTGAATTAGTACTAGATCTCGAATATTATTTAACGTCAACTTATCTAATCTAGAAAATGACAATATGTAATTTATAATTCCTTAAAGATACATTTTAATACATTGTTGCCTATATATAATATATTGTTGACCTTGAAATAGATTATTAAATTTTTTTAAATTAAAATAATTAGAAGGAGCAGCGAAAGTAAATTATTAGAAGTAGCAACAAAATTAAATAATTAGAAGTAGAACTTGTGCTAAATTAAAATAATATTTAAAATTAATAATAATTAAGTTAATAAAATTAATAATAATAATTAATAATAATAATTATCAATAATTAATAAGAATATTTTCATTATCAAGTAATCCCGATTCATACCTTTCAAAACGAGTCACGGGACTGAAGATATTAAAGATTTTAAAATCTTTCTCAAGGTAGTGAATTAGTATTAGATCTCGAATATTATTTTGCGTCAACTTCTCTAATCTAGAAAATGACAATATGTAATTTATAATTCCTTACAGATACATTTTAATACATTGTTGCCTATATATAATATATTGTTTACTTTGAAATAGATTATTCATTTTTTTTAAAATTAAAATAATGAGAAATTGCAGCGAAAGTAGATAATTAGACGTAGCAACAAAAGTAAATAATTAGAAGTAGAACTTGTGCTAAATTAAAAATAATATTAAAAATTAATAATAATTAAATTAATAATAATTAAATTAATAATAATTAAATTAATAATAATTAATAATAATTAATAAGAATATTTTCATTATCAAGTAATCACGATTCATACCTTTCAAAACGAGTCATAGGACAGAAGATATTAAAGATTTTAAGATCTTTCTCAAGGTAGTGAATTAGTATTAGATCTCGAATATTATTTTGCGTCAACTTCTCTAATCTAGAAAATGACAATATGTAATTTATAATTCCTTACAGATACATTTTAATACATTGTTGCCTATATATAATATATTGTTTACTTTGAAATAGATTATTCATTTTTTTTAAAATTAAAATAATGAGAAATTGCAGCGAAAGTAGATAATTAGACGTAGCAACAAAAGTAAATAATTAGAAGTAGAACTTGTGCTAAATTAAAAATAATATTAAAAATTAATAATAATTAAATTAATAATAATTAATAATAATTAATAATAATATTTTCATTATCAAGTAATCCCGATTCATACCTTTCAAAACGAGTCATAGGACAGAAGATATTAAAGATTTTAAGATCTTTCTCAAGGTAGTGAATTAGTATTAGATCTCGAATATTATTTTGCGTCAACTTCTCTAATCTAGAAAATGACAATATGTAATTTATAATTCCTTACAGATACATTTTAATACATTGTTGCCTATATATAATATATTGTTTACTTTGAAATAGATTATTCATTTTTTTTAAAATTAAAATAATGAGAAATTGCAGCGAAAGTAGATAATTAGACGTAGCAACAAAAGTAAATAATTAGAAGTAGAACTTGTGCTAAATTAAAAATAATATTAAAAATTAATAATAATTAAATTAATAATAATTAAATTAATAATAATTAATAATAATTAATAAGAATATTTTCATTATCAAGTAATCCCGATTCATACCTTTCAAAACGAGTCATAGGACAGAAGATATTAAAGATTTTAAGATCTTTCTCAAGGTAGTGAATTAGTATTAGATCTCGAATATTATTTTGCGTCAACTTCTCTAATCTAGAAAATGACAATATGTAATTTATAATTCCTTACAGATACATTTTAATACATTGTTGCCTATATATAATATATTGTTTACTTTAAAATAGATTATTCATTTTTTTTAAAATTAAAATAATGAGAAATTGCAGCGAAAGTAGATAATTAGACGTAGCAACAAAAGTAAATAATTAGAAGTAGAACTTGTGCTAAATTAAAAATAATATTAAAAATTAATAATAATTAAATTAATAATAATTAATAATAATTAATAAGAATATTTTCATTATCAAGTAATCCCGATTCATACCTTTCAAAACGAGTCATAGGACAGAAGATATTAAAGATTTTAAGATCTTTCTCAAGGTAGTGAATTAGTATTAGATCTCGAATATTATTTTACGTCAACTTCTCTAATCTAGAAAATGACAATATGTAATTTATAATTCCTTACAGATACATTTTAATACATTGTTGCCTATATATAATATATTGTTTACTTTGAAATAGATTATTCATTTTTTTCAAAATTAAAATAATGAGAAATTGCAGCGAAAGTAGATAATTAGACGTAGCATCAAAACTAAATAATTAGAAGTAGAACTTGTGCTAAATTAAAAATAATATTAAAAATTAATAATAATTAAATTAATAATAATTAAATTAATAATAATTAATAATAATTAATAAGAATATTTTCATTATCAAGTAATCCCGATTCATACCTTTCAAAACGAGTCATAGGACAGAAGATATTAAAGATTTTAAGATCTTTCTCAAGGTAGTGAATTAGTATTAGATCTCGAATATTATTTTGCGTCAACTTCTCTAATCTAGAAAAAACAATATGTAATTTATAATTCCTTACAAATACATTTTAATACATTGTTGCCTATATATAATATATTGTTTACTTTGAAATAGATTATTCATTTTTTTTAAAATTAAAATAATGAGAAATTGCAGCGAAAGTAGATAATTAGACGTAGCAACAAAAGTAAATAATTAGAAGTAGAACTTGTGCTAAATTAAAAATAATATTAAAAATTAATAATAATTAAATTAATAATAATTAAATTAATAATAATTAAATTAATAATAATTAAATTAATAATAATTAATAATAATTAATAAGAATATTTTCATTATCAAGTAATCCCGATTCATACCTTTCAAAACGAGTCATAGGACAGAAGATATTAAAGATTTTAAGATCTTTCTCAAGGTAGTGAATTAGTATTAGATCTCGAATATTATTTTGCGTCAACTTCTCTAATCTAGAAAATGACAATATGTAATTTATAATTCCTTACAGATACATTTTAATACATTGTTGCCTATATATAGTATATTGTTTACTTTGAAATAGATTATTCATTTTTTTTAAAATTAAAATAATGAGAAATTGCAGCGAAAGTAGATAATTAGACGTAGCAACAAAAGTAAATAATTAGAAGTAGAACTTGTGCTAAATTAAAAATAATATTAAAAATTAATAATAATTAAATTAATAATAATTAAATTAATAATAATTAATAATAATTAATAAGAATATTTTCATTATGAAGTAATCCCGATTCATACCTTTCAAAACGAGTCATAGGACAGAAGATATTAAAGATTTTAAGATCTTTCTCAAGGTAGTGAATTAGTATCAGATCTCGAATATTATTTTGCGTCAACTTCTTTAATCTAGAAAATGACAATATGTAATTTATAATTCTTTACAGATACATTTTAATACATTTTAATACTTTTTAAATTAAAATAATTAGAAGTAGCAGCAAAAGTAAATAGTTAGAAGTAGAACTTGTGCAAAATTAAAATAATATTTAAAATTCATAATAATTAAATTAATAAAACTAATAATAATAATTAATATTAATTAAATTAATAATAATTAAATTAATAATAATTAAATTAATAATAATAATTAAATTAATAATAATAATTAAATTAATAATAATAATTATCAATAATTAATAAGAATATTTTCATTATCAGGCAACCCCGATTCATACCGTTCAAAACGTGTCACAGGACGGAAGATATTAAAGATTTTAAAATATTTCTCAAGGTAGTGAATTAGTATTAGATCTCGAATATTATTTCGCGTCAACTTCTCTAATCTAGAAAATGACAATATGTAATTTATAATTCTTTACAGATACATTTTAATACATTGCTGCCTATATATAATATATTGTTTACTTTGAAATAGATTATTCATTTTTTTTAAAATTAAAATAATGAGAAATTGCAGCGAAAGTAGATAATTAGACGTAGCAACAAAAGTAAATAATTAGAAGTAGAACTTGTGCTAAATTAAAAATAATATTAAAAATTAATAATAATTAAATTAATAATAATTAAATTAATAATAATTAAATTAATAATAATTAATAATAATTAATAAGAATATTTTCATTATCAAGTAATCCCGATTCATACCTTTCAAAACGAGTCATAGGACAGAAGATATTAAAGATTTTAAGATCTTTCTCAAGGTAGTGAATTAGTATTAGATCTCGAATATTATTTTGCGTCAACTTCTCTAATCTAGAAAATGACAATATGTAATTTATAATTCCTTACAGATACATTTTAATACATTGTTGCCTATATATAATATATTGTTTACTTTAAAATAGATTATTCATTTTTTTTAAAATTAAAATAATGAGAAATTGCAGCGAAAGTAGATAATTAGACGTAGCAACAAAAGTAAATAATTAGAAGTAGAACTTGTGCTAAATTAAAAATAATATTAAAAATTAATAATAATTAAATTAATAATAATTAATAATAATTAATAAGAATATTTTCATTATCAAGTAATCCCGATTCATACCTTTCAAAACGAGTCATAGGACAGAAGATATTAAAGATTTTAAGATCTTTCTCAAGGTAGTGAATTAGTATTAGATCTCGAATATTATTTTGCGTCAACTTCTCTAATCTAGAAAATGACAATATGTAATTTATAATTCCTTACAGATACATTTTAATACATTGTTGCCTATATATAATATATTGTTTACTTTGAAATAGATTATTCATTTTTTTTAAAATTAAAATAATGAGAAATTGCAGCGAAAGTAGATAATTAGACGTAGCAACAAAAGTAAATAATTAGAAGTAGAACTTGTGCTAAATTAAAAATAATATTAAAAATTAATAATAATTAAATTAATAATAATTAAATTAATAATAATTAATAATAATTAATAAGAATATTTTCATTATCAAGTAATCCCGATTCATACCTTTCAAAACGAGTCATAGGACAGAAGATATTAAAGATTTTAAGATCTTTCTCAAGGTAGTGAATTAGTATTAGATCTCGAATATTATTTTGCGTCAACTTCTCTAATCTAGAAAATGACAATATGTAATTTATAATTCCTTACAGATACATTTTAATACATTGTTGCCTATATATAATATATTGTTTACTTTAAAATAGATTATTCATTTTTTTTAAAATTAAAATAATGAGAAATTGCAGCGAAAGTAGATAATTAGACGTAGCAACAAAAGTAAATAATTAGAAGTAGAACTTGTGCTAAATTAAAAATAATATTAAAAATTAATAATAATTAAATTAATAATAATTAATAATAATTAATAAGAATATTTTCATTATCAAGTAATCCCGATTCATACCTTTCAAAACGAGTCATAGGACAGAAGATATTAAAGATTTTAAGATCTTTCTCAAGGTAGTGAATTAGTATTAGATCTCGAATATTATTTTACGTCAACTTCTCTAATCTAGAAAATGACAATATGTAATTTATAATTCCTTACAGATACATTTTAATACATTGTTGCCTATATATAATATATTGTTTACTTTGAAATAGATTATTCATTTTTTTCAAAATTAAAATAATGAGAAATTGCAGCGAAAGTAGATAATTAGACGTAGCATCAAAACTAAATAATTAGAAGTAGAACTTGTGCTAAATTAAAAATAATATTAAAAATTAATAATAATTAAATTAATAATAATTAAATTAATAATAATTAATAATAATTAATAAGAATATTTTCATTATCAAGTAATCCCGATTCATACCTTTCAAAACGAGTCATAGGACAGAAGATATTAAAGATTTTAAGATCTTTCTCAAGGTAGTGAATTAGTATTAGATCTCGAATATTATTTTGCGTCAACTTCTCTAATCTAGAAAAAACAATATGTAATTTATAATTCCTTACAAATACATTTTAATACATTGTTGCCTATATATAATATATTGTTTACTTTGAAATAGATTATTCATTTTTTTTAAAATTAAAATAATGAGAAATTGCAGCGAAAGTAGATAATTAGACGTAGCAACAAAAGTAAATAATTAGAAGTAGAACTTGTGCTAAATTAAAAATAATATTAAAAATTAATAATAATTAAATTAATAATAATTAAATTAATAATAATTAATAATAATTAATAAGAATATTTTCATTATCAAGTAATCCCGATTCATACCTTTCAAAACGAGTCATAGGACAGAAGATATTAAAGATTTTAAGATCTTTCTCAAGGTAGTGAATTAGTATTAGATCTCGAATATTATTTTGCGTCAACTTCTCTAATCTAGAAAATGACAATATGTAATTTATAATTCCTTACAGATACATTTTAATACATTGTTGCCTATATATAGTATATTGTTTACTTTGAAATAGATTATTCATTTTTTTTAAAATTAAAATAATGAGAAATTGCAGCGAAAGTAGATAATTAGACGTAGCAACAAAAGTAAATAATTAGAAGTAGAACTTGTGCTAAATTAAAAATAATATTAAAAATTAATAATAATTAAATTAATAATAATTAAATTAATAATAATTAATAATAATTAATAAGAATATTTTCATTATCAAGTAATCCCGATTCATACCTTTCAAAACGAGTCATAGGACAGAAGATATTAAAGATTTTAAGATCTTTCTCAAGGTAGTGAATTAGTATCAGATCTCGAATATTATTTTGCGTCAACTTCTTTAATCTAGAAAATGACAATATGTAATTTATAATTCTTTACAGATACATTTTAATACATTTTAATACTTTTTAAATTAAAATAATTAGAAGTAGCAGCAAAAGTAAATAGTTAGAAGTAGAACTTGTGCAAAATTAAAATAATATTTAAAATTCATAATAATTAAATTAATAAAACTAATAATAATAATTAATATTAATTAAATTAATAATAATTAAATTAATAATAATTAAATTAATAATAATAATTAAATTAATAATAATAATTAAATTAATAATAATAATTATCAATAATTAATAAGAATATTTTCATTATCAGGCAACCCCGATTCATACCGTTCAAAACGTGTCACAGGACGGAAGATATTAAAGATTTTAAAATATTTCTCAAGGTAGTGAATTAGTATTAGATCTCGAATATTATTTCGCGTCAACTTCTCTAATCTAGAAAATGACAATATGTAATTTATAATTCTTTACAGATACATTTTAATACATTGCTGCCTATATATAATATATTGTTTACTTTGAAATAGATTATTCATTTTTTTTAAAATTAAAATAATGAGAAATTGCAGCGAAAGTAGATAATTAGACGTAGCAACAAAAGTAAATAATTAGAAGTAGAACTTGTGCTAAATTAAAAATAATATTAAAAATTAATAATAATTAAATTAATAATAATTAAATTAATAATAATTAAATTAATAATAATTAATAATAATTAATAAGAATATTTTCATTATCAAGTAATCCCGATTCATACCTTTCAAAACTAGTCATAGGACAGAAGATATTAAAGATTTTAAGATCTTTCTCAAGGTAGTGAATTAGTATTAGATCTCGAATATTATTTTGCGTCAACTTCTCTAATCTAGAAAATGACAATATGTAATTTATAATTCCTTACAGATACATTTTAATACATTGTTGCCTATATATAATATATTGTTTACTTTGAAATAGATTATTCATTTTTTTTAAAATTAAAATAATGAGAAATTGCAGCGAAAGTAGATAATTAGACGTAGCAACAAAAGTAAATAATTAGAAGTAGAACTTGTGCTAAATTAAAAATAATATTAAAAATTAATAATAATTAAATTAATAATAATTAAATTAATAATAATTAATAATAATTAATAAGAATATTTTCATTATCAAGTAATCCCGATTCATACCTTTCAAAACGAGTCATAGGACAGAAGATATTAAAGATTTTAAGATCTTTCTCAAGGTAGTGAATTAGTATTAGATCTCGAATATTATTTTGCGTCAACTTCTCTAATCTAGAAAATGACAATATGTAATTTATAATTCCTTACAGATACATTTTAATACATTGTTGCCTATATATAATATATTGTTTACTTTAAAATAGATTATTCATTTTTTTTAAAATTAAAATAATGAGAAATTGCAGCGAAAGTAGATAATTAGACGTAGCAACAAAAGTAAATAATTAGAAGTAGAACTTGTGCTAAATTAAAAATAATATTAAAAATTAATAATAATTAAATTAATAATAATTAATAAAAATTAATAAGAATATTTTCATTATCAAGTAATCCCGATTCATACCTTTCAAAACGAGTCATAGGACAGAAGATATTAAAGATTTTAAGATCTTTCTCAAGGTAGTGAATTAGTATTAGATCTCGAATATTATTTTACGTCAACTTCTCTAATCTAGAAAATGACAATATGTAATTTATAATTCCTTACAGATACATTTTAATACATTGTTGCCTATATATAATATATTGTTTACTTTGAAATAGATTATTCATTTTTTTCAAAATTAAAATAATGAGAAATTGCAGCGAAAGTAGATAATTAGACGTAGCAACAAAAGTAAATAATTAGAAGTAGAACTTGTGCTAAATTAAAAATAATATTAAAAATTAATAATAATTAAATTAATAATAATTAAATTAATAATAATTAAATTAATAATAATTAAATTAATAATAATTAATAATAATTAATAAGAATATTTTCATTATCAAGTAATCCCGATTCATACCTTTCAAAACGATTCATAGGACAGAAGATATTAAAGATTTTAAGATCTTTCTCAAGGTAGTGAATTAGTATTAGATCTCGAATATTATTTTGCGTCAACTTCTCTAATCTAGAAAATGACAATATGTAATTTATAATTCCTTACAGATACATTTTAATACATTGTTGCCTATATATAATATATTGTTTACTTTGAAATAGATTATTCATTTTTTTTAAAATTAAAATAATGAGAAATTGCAGCGAAAGTAGATAATTAGACGTAGCAACAAAAGTAAATAATTAGAAGTAGAACTTGTGCTAAATTAAAAATAATATTAAAAATTAATAATAATTAAATTAATAATAATTAAATTAATAATAATTAAATTAATAATAATTAATAATAATTAATAAGAATATTTTCATTATCAAGTAATCCCGATTCATACCTTTCAAAACGAGTCATAGGACAGAAGATATTAAAGATTTTAAGATCTTTCTCAAGGTAGTGAATTAGTATTAGATCTCGAATATTATTTTGCGTCAACTTCTCTAATCTAGAAAATGACAATATGTAATTTATAATTCCTTACAGATACATTTTAATACATTGTTTGCCTATATATAATATATTGTTTACTTTGAAATAGATTATTCATTTTTTTTAAAATTAAAATAATGAGAAATTGCAGCGAAAGTAGATAATTAGACGTAGCAACAAAAGTAAATAATTAGAAGTAGAACTTGTGCTAAATTAAAAATAATATTAAAAATTAATAATAATTAAATTAATAATAATTAAATTAATAATAATTAATAATAATTAATAAGAATATTTTCATTATCAAGTAATCCCGATTCATACCTTTCAAAACGAGTCATAGGACAGAAGATATTAAAGATTTTAAGATCTTTCTCAAGGTAGTGAATTAGTATCAGATCTCGAATATTATTTTGCGTCAACTTCTCTAATCTAGAAAATGACAATATGTAATTTATAATTCTTTACAGATACATTTTAATACATTTTAATACTTTTTAAATTAAAATAATTAGAAGTAGCAGCAAAAGTAAATAGTTAGAAGTAGAACTTGTGCAAAATTAAAATAATATTTAAAATTCATAATAATTAAATTAATAAAACTAATAATAATAATTAATATTAATTAAATTAATAATAATTAAATTAATAATAATAATAAAATTAATAATAATAATTAAATTAATAATAATAATTATCAATAATTAATAAGAATATTTTCATTATCAGGCAACCCCGATTCATACCGTTCAAAACGTGTCACAGGACTGAAGATATTAAAGATTTTAAAATATTTCTCAAGGTAGTGAATTATTATTAGATCTCGAATATTATTTTGCGTCAACTTCTCTAATCTAGAAAATGACAATATGTTATTTATAATTCTTTACAGATACATTTTAATACATTGCTGCCTATATATAATATATTGTTTACTTTGAAATAGAATATTCATTTTTTTTAAATTAAAATAATTAGAATTTAAATTAAAATAAATTTTAAACTAGAATTTAAATTAAAACAAATTAAAAAAGTTAGTATTCAAGTTTAAATAAATAAAAAAAAAATAGAATTTAAAATAAAACATATTTTGAAAAAATAGAGTTTAAACTAAAATTAATTAATATAAATATCAATAAAGTCAAATAATTGGGAAAAGCTCTTACACTAAACTGAAATAATCAGGAAAAAAACAGTATTAATAATGAAATAATCAGGAAAAAACAGTATAGTAGCGTCGTTAAAGCATTAAATATCAGTAAGACTAGTAAAACAAGTAGTCAGACAGTGTTTGTTTCAGAAAGCATGATTTTTTTGTGAAAAAAATTCTAAAATCATATTTTTTTTAAAATAAGAGAGAAAAAGTTTTCTTACTTATCCGCCGTTTTATTCCTTTTTTACTTTTATTCCATTTGGATGAAGTTCATAAATTTTAACTATTGCCTATATATAAAGTATTAATATATTGGTGTCTTTAAAATTCATTATTCAATCTTTTTAAATCAAAATAATTAGAGACAAAATAATAATTAGAATTAAATCATCTCATTAGGAATAGCATTTGCACTAAATTGAAATAATTGGGAAAAAACAGAATTAATTTCCTATGCTAGCGTCGTCAAGCAGTGTTTGTTTGGCAGAGCATAATTTTTTTTTGTAATAAAAATCCTAAAATCGTTTTCTTTTTTTTTTTTTTTTTTTTTTTTTTTTTTTTTTTAATAAAAAGCAATAGTTTTCTGGCTTTTCCGCTGCTTTAGACCATTTTTACTTTTTTTAAAAATATTTAAAACATCATAAAATGGTTTCTTAAAAAATATTCTACTGTCAAAAAAAGTGTCACCCAAAAGTTTTACTAACAAATATTGATATTTTGACATTTAATTGAATATTCATAATAACTAGACTTACTTTAAATTTTAAATATATCTTGAAAAAAAAAATGACATTTTGCAAATAATGATAGAATTAGTAAAATTAAAATTTACCAAGAAGGAAACTTTTATTTCGGTTCACGTAATTTTTCTTAATGCGATATTTTGGGTATATTAAAGGATTTCATTTTTATATGGAAGAATACAAACAGAAAATTCATTGGTAGAATATTTAAACTTGACGAGTAAGGTGTTAAAATTTTTACCAGTGTTTCTTTTAAAAATGCCTCTTTCAAAAGTTTTTCAGAAAACCATTTGTTTTGTTTTATGTTTACTATTTTATGTTTTGTTTTATCTTTATGTTAGGTTTTGAACAAAAAATACAGTTTTTATTCGCTTCCTCTGATAAAAGCCACTTAATTTATTGAAAACAATAATTTATTAAAATAACTAAAAATTATTTCCTGGATTTTATAATGTAATAACAATACTTTTGAAATTATTAAAACGTTCTGTTAATTATTGAAACTAGCTGACCGGCAGTGTAGGGGGCAGGGAACTGTCCTTGCATCAGAATGGTTCTGGGTTTGAATCCCGGGCAAGGCATTGGTGTTCTTTCTTTCTCTGTACTATCTGTCCCTATTGTGGGAGCGATGTTGGCCCACCTAATATGGTGCCCCTGTAAGAGAGGTAAAAAAAATCGGACTGTAGTTGCTTGAATTGACTGATGTTAACACAGCCGGGCATTAGAAAAAAAATTATTGCATCTAGAACAATATTTAAACTTTTTCGGGGCGTTTAAAAAACGAGTCGAACCTAAGTTCATTAACAGATGAAAATTTCCTAAAACTTATCAAAATTAAAATTTATTTAGCTTTATTTAAAAAAAATAATTTTTCCAACTTTTTCAAAAGTATTATCAATAAATGATACTCTCAATAAATTAGCTCTTAATAATGAATTCAAATAATCTAAATTCCAACAGTTAATTTCAACTTTCTTACTCTTTTAAATTGACATAGCAAAAGTTTAGCCATTTTTTAAATTTTTTATTTATTTTATTTCATTATTTATTTTTAATTTTTTACTTTGTGGTGTTTGAGGAATATTTTCCGTCTCCATATTTTTTAATCTATTCACGTACATTTCATTTATTTTACTTTGACACTTCTTGTTCTGCATGTTTATGATTTTCATTTGAATGCACATGCACTCATATTGCAGATGCAAGCGGATTCTTTTAAAAGATCTAGGCGTATTTGAAGTGTGTTTATGTAATTCTTTTCAAAACGGGTGCTTAACCATTTTGAAATCGCATACATAATACTTAACTGCTTTCACTGATGTATAAGTAATACTTTCTATACTGTATAGGTATAGATATATCTACTATTGTGACAAATATATCATTATTATGCATTATTCAGCTTTACTTTATTTCTCAGCATATAGCTATGTGCAGAGCCAAAACTCTCTGCATGGCAAAATAATATTTCACGCATAAATTCTTTGATTTTAATACACGGAGTAATATTAAATAAACGTTTTTCGTTGCTCATAAAGATTATTTACTTCTAAGTTCAATTTTCGATTTCAAATTCTTTACTGCCTTCTAATAGAACTAAAAATGTTTCACAAATTATTTTCAAGTTTACTGTTTTCTTCCTCGTGTAAAAACTAAGAAAAAAATATTTTTATTGAATAAATAATGAGTTACAAAGGAATTTGTTAGCCTTTCCCATTTTATTTATTTACAAACTTATTTGGAGTGTCTTTTAATTCACAGTAAAAAAAAAATTTGACAACATACTTTGGTGATGAGTGCGGCCATACAATTAGGTTAATTCTATCTAATATTTTAGTTCTAACCACTCATCATATATTTAATTTGTTTTAGTTGTTTTATTTCTAATTCACATTCCTGCTGTAATACAATTAGTATAGCTACAGTGTTTAAAAAACAGACATAATTAAATCCCTTGAATTAATTATTCCAAAGATTAATTTATTACCTTGTAATTTATTACCTCTATTGTAAGTGACATATATGGTGGATTAAAAAAAAACTTTTTCACACAAGTTTTATTTCTCATGTTTACTGAAACTGAAAAAATTTTTTAAAGTTATTTTATTTTGAATAATGCTGTTAAGGTAAAAAATGTACCTGAAGTGTAAAATAAATTTGATATCTTCACTCGTAGATCTTTAAAAACCTACTGAGCTTGAGTTTCAAAAAAAAATTTCTTTTCTTTGTAATACTAAATATAATAAGACTTTTGTATCTGTAAAAAAATAATACATATCGCTTTGAAGTTTTCTTGTAAGAAATACTCTATTGTTTTAATGTTAAGTTTATTTTTTTTCAATTGAAGAGGATTGTAATATGAAAGTAAAATATATTCTTACTCTTTTAACCTGTTTTTGAAGCAGCGTCATTATAACAGCTTTCACAATCATAATATAATACATGTTCTTTTTTAAAAGAATCATAAGAACTTCGAAAAATAATATTGGAATATTAAATATATTTTAAGATTATTAAGGCATTTTTTACCAGAAAAAAGAGGTGTTCCGTTATTATTTCAATTAACAGGAATATAAAAATAATTCTGATAATAATTTCGTACTTAATGGTAATGAAAGTTTTGGTAAGAGAACAGCAATATTATTCAGGAATTAAAAAGTAAAATTTAATTTTAATTAAAAACGGTATTTAAGCCATTAATTTGGTTATTTTTCTGTTCATATGGTAACGGTAATCCAGAAAGTCTGATTTTAAAATTACACTTCTTATATCTGAACATTTAGTGAAAAATACAAAACTAATATGTAAATGTTACCAAATAGATAATTTTGATACCTTGCTTTCTGATTTCAAGAAAACATTTCCAAATTTTGCCACATTTACCAAACTTTATCACATATTATAAAACTGTATTTCATAGTTAATTTTACCAAAATCATTACTAAATCGCTTCGGTAAAATTACTGTACTCTTTGGTTTTTTTAACCCAGAAATACACGAAATATTACCACATCCTATTATTTTCTCAGTAAAATATAAATGTAAAGAAAAAAAACTTTAGGAATAATATTATTTACTAACCTTCAAGGTTTTTTTTAGTTAAGCAGAGAAATTACTATTTCATATAATACACTATATTTTACAAGGCACTTGTTAAAATAAAATAAAAAATATGGTTCCCAAAGTGAAACTCAAGATAATAAGAAACTCAAAAATAAACTTTTCGGACCTCAACAATGTGTTTATACTGAACCTTAAGTCTTAATTTGCTTCGATTGTTTAGAAATAAATCAGTTTGATAACTTTTTTTTAAATAAAAATAATAAATTTTTACTAGATTTTTTTTCAAACAATTTGAAGTTGTTCTGTTAAACAAAAACTCTACCATGAATGAAATTCTAACGAGAATTTTTTATTTTATTATTGAATTCATTTATTTTTATTTCCTTTTATTTATTTACGTTTTATATTATTTTGAATATGCATGGTTAATAAGATTTTTTGAAAACTCTTAAAAAAAGAGCAAAGTACGACATTTGCATAATGCATGTTTAAAAAAATTGTGGTTGATCATTTTTCGTAAAATATTAAAATAGTATTCCGTCTTGTCATCCAGCACAGAAATAAAATATAACTTTTAGTGCTCTTGCTAGTTTTAAAGTGATCACAGCTTTGATTGATGATCAATTCTATTCGACGATACTATCACGGAAAATTTTGCTTGAAGTTAGGAAAAATTGAAACTTGCTTCTCCATGTCATCAGTACAGAGCTATATTTAAGGTTAAAACCTTAAAACGCTTTAAGTAATCTGAAAATAGTTAGAATTTCACGTGAAAGGAAATAGCTTTAACGATAATATTGTGATAAATTCTGTTAGAAAATGATTAATGATTGCATTGTAATGGGATAGTTCTTGTGGAAATCTGGTAACTCCATTTAAACAAAAATTTGTTTTCCATATTTTGTTTGCAATATTCCACAATTGCAAACCCGAATGTTTGCGAGACCTTTGTTAAAGTTAACCTACAATTCATTGTGAGTCAGGGAGTCATAAGAGCCTAGGGCTTTTCAATTTCGTGAGCAACGGCATAAAATACTAGTACTTAGCACTGCGCATAGGCCGCCTTTACTTCTCAGACAATTTGGTGTTCATCGATCTAATGTTGGGTGGGCTTCAAGCTAACACTGGGGATCAGACCTTAGTTCTTCACAATGAAGTTTCAATACCTCAACTTACAATGCCATTTCACCTCAGAGCATTATTTAATAATATATATTATGTAATATTATTGGATATAGAGGGATATTTTCTTCACTGGCAATCTTCTGAGCACGGTTATAACGTTTTTCAGGCTTAAAAATTTGCAAACTAATTCTAAATAAGATTACTAAAATTTCAATGTAATGTGTTAATAATTTTAGAACAAAAATTTAAGTTTAATGTTTATCCAATAAATATAAATATGTTCAATAAAAAATTCTAAAAAATATAAGAATAAATAATTAATATAATAATTTAACTTTTCAGTCATTTAATTTCTTAAAAGTTGAAAGAAATAAAGGTAAAAAACCTAAAAATAAGTTTTATTTATATTAATTATCTCTCATACAAATTAAAAGAGTTTCTCTTTTCCTAATAAAAAATATCATTGAAACATGTTCTTTGGCCAATTTTTCGGTAGCTAGCTTTTTTATATTTTTTTTATACTGAATCGGGAAGATTTATGTTCACAAAATTAATTTTTTAAATGGAATGCAGTCAACCGATGCTCCAATTTCTCCTTCCTCATCAAAGTTGGCATTATTTCATGTTAGTCAAAAGAATAAGATTAAACCGTTTGGTTCACATAGAATAGAAAGATAAATTTAGAGTTCAAGCTGTTTTTTCTGGTTTGGTAAGGTTAATAAATACTATGAACCCAAATACAATCCAAAAACAAAATTATAATATTTGAGGTATGAAAAAAACTAAACAATTATTAATCCAATTCAAACTGGTACAGCGCACAATGCAGCTAAAAACCAAATTTGTATTTTACACTAATAACAATGTAAAATAACATATTAAAATTTTAAAGTCTTAAAAATAATTAAAAATCTAAAAATAAAATGTAAATTGTAATTGTGTGTCTACAGAACAGCACTTCATCAGGGGACACACTGTCTGCAAACACACAGGAGCCTTTCTGTTGTTAGTGGCTGAAGCCAAAACTAACAGTGCCCCGAGGCCCCTAATGATAAAACAAGCAAAATTAAGAATAAAAATAATTACCATATTAAAAATCACATTTGCAAGAGAATCACATTTTAAATTTACAAAAATATAAATACATAACTATGAAACGCCCCCCGTAGCATCCTATAAATAATCAACGTAATAATAAACAGTTACAGTTATTAAAATGAAAATGAAAAACCCTTAAATATTCCACATCAGAAGCTAAAGAAAAAAGTGTTGACACCTAGATGTAAATAAACACACTAAATAGCAATAGCATCCAAGTGCTGCCGTCTATAATTTATTTATTTTTTTTTTCTGATGAAGTGCTGTTCTGTAGACACACAATTACAATTTACATTTTATTTTTAGATTTTTAATTATTTTTAAGACTTTAAAATTTTAATATGTTATTTTACATTGTTAATAAATACTATGATTCTAAGCCTTTTGATTAAAATTTTTCTTTATAAACAAAACTCTTCCATATTTAAAAAAAAAAAAAAAAAAATCCTTACGTGTGACTCTTATTTTTTTCATTTGTAATTAACAGATTCGTCTGCTTTATAGTGTTGCACTGTAACAAAGTATTAGTTAATTTCCGTAGCTGTTAGTGTATCTCAACACCAAAAATGGTGGCAATTGCTTTACACCAAAATGACGTAATGAAACACTATACATCACTCATGGATTTTGATGCTTATATATAATATATGTAAAAGTCTGTTTTTTAATATTCCGTGCATCCAAGATTTTAACCCATTTAATTTTGTTAAATTAGAAAGAATAAGTACTGACTTTAATTTCGTTGATTAGGACGTTCCTATTTAAGTTCTGGCTACGTGAGAATTTTTGCCTACACAAAAATACGATCTACAATAATGGTTAACACGGATCATATCCCACCATAATTTTTCTCAAATGAGATTACGTCTCATGATATTTTGTTCCACTGAGATTCTATTTAGCTATATTTTATCTGCGCGAAAGTTCGTTTAACAATATTTTTTCAAGCAAAACAATGTACCGCGTTATTTTTTGCGCATGAGAATAGTTTATTAAGTTTTAACAAATTGAGACCAATCAAAAATCTGCGTTTCGATAACAGTTAATGTAACATTATAGACCCATATAAGGTTTAGTATATAGATATTTTGTTCGGCAAAGATTAAATTTCATAATATTTTGTAAGTGTGTCTGTTGTACTTTGTATTTTCAGCGTGGAAGTAAGTCTCATAGTTTTTTTTAAAATCTTAATATCGCATTTTTAATTATTTTATATGAAGTGACAAAACGTTATCTTTATTAAGAAAACCCGCCAATATTAGCCCAAAATAAGATAATCATACAAAATTTAGAGAACAATTGTTCGTTCCATTTTTCGTCGAACTTAAAGATTAACAATGGAATTTGCTTATACATTGTCGCTGTGCCACCGAATTCAGATTTTATTGAACTTTCGTACTTTAGTGTACTTTCATTGTATGCTTAGATCTATTTATATAAATAAATAACTTAGAAACCTGTAAGCAAATGGAGTTAACCTAATTATTATTTAAGGTTATGGGAGTGTTAAGTCACTGAAATGTTATAGAGACTTGCGTGAGACCATCCTGATCAGTTGATTTCTCAGCTATTCAGCTAGTTACTCAGTTGCTTACAAGTAAGCCAACTTAGATCCCTATACAGATTCGGTAAGCTTTGAGGCTTTAAAGGAAAGATGCCAGTTAAATTATATCATTATAAGTACTGCAGATATTGTGTCTAAGGTCAATTGCTTCTGATATTAAACTAGATTCAGATGTTTGTGATGTTATAAGTAGGCTTTAATCATCTTACAATTTGGCACGCATCTCTTTGTCTTATTCTTTAAATAACTTTACTTAATTTAAAATGAAATGAATGAAATGGATGAGTGCGTAGTACCAGGCATCTAACCAATCGATTACAAAAGGCACTGAAATTTGAAATTTATTACTTTTTTTATCATGTAGTTAACAGTTTAACGTCTAATTCTGTAGTTCAAACAAAATATTTTATAAAAAATAAAATATGAATTTTAGATATGAGAAATTTGATAATGAAGTTTTAGAATATTGAAATTTAAATATTCTGTGTATTTAAGAAATAATTTAAGGTTATATTTTCTTGAAAATAATATATGCTTCATCTCAGAATAGTTTTAAGTAACAGTACAAAAAAAAAAATATGCATTCAATTTCTTTTTTCAGTGTTTCGTAATTAAATATGCTTATATCCATTACAATAAATATACTTTTTTTTACAGAGGCATCTAACATAGCCTCTAATCAAGAAGTTTGCCCCCGGCATACAAACGCTTCGGCAGGCTGTTGATAATGATTTTAAATTTATTTATTATCATCTTTATTTTGACTAACGTAAAATATTATTGTTACATAGCTTTTAATTCAATGAAATATAGATCAAAATCATTTTAAATTTACTGCTCGCAAGTACAGGTTTGATTCCCAACAAATACATTTTTCGAAATCGTTAAACTGTCTTTTGTAGTTCTTAGTATTATCGCGAATTTTTGACTGACTTAACTGGGATTAGATTTTTGAAAACCGAAAATTGTTTTTTCCCTCATTTTAACGCAGACACGACTGTTTCATTTAAAGGAATGTCACAAATTCGAATTTTTTGTTGTATGATTTGGGAGTTTTTTAGTTTGCAAATTTTTGGTTAACGTAGATCACATTCATTTGGATAATACCTGTTTAAGGGGGAGGGCATATACCAATAATGCTAAAACGGACCTTCTTCGATATACCTTTATTCAGCATCTAAACAGGATATTGCTTTAATTTTTTATTCGCAGAATATTTACATGTTTACACTGTGATAACTGTTAATACATGTCTTTGGCAAAAATTCTTTTAAAAAATTATTAACTGAGATCCTTAAATTGTTTTTAAATGTTTCATCAAAAGTCATACATAACTCAAAAAGCATTACTGTTAACGAGAAAACTTTAACACAGCACCCGACTGATATAAACTCAAATGTCTCTAATTAAACAATTTCAAAGCGATATCTTAATTAGTTTCTTAAAAGTAGGGTCAGTTTTAGTATTATTGATTCATGCCTTACCCACTCCACCGAAAAAAGCTGATTCATAGAATTTAATGCTATTAAGAAACTCCTTATAAAAAAAAAAAATTTTCTACCAAAAACTAACTTGCTTTATTTTTAATTATCAATTTGCCAATAAATTGGTTTAAACAATATATAACCACTATAAAAGGAAGTTGAAAATCTTTCCACACATATTTGGAGCAGAATATTCACTAGTCTTCAAAGTTATATGCATGTGTAAATTTTTTGTTCTCTTCAATGATAAAAAAAAACAAATTGAGTGCAATATATATATATATATATATATATATATATATATATATAAACCATACATATAAAAAAAAACCATTTAAAAAATTTATGACATCAGAACACTTGACAGAAGAATGTGTTTATTATTTTGCTATATATAGCATTCTTTATTACCTCAAATAATCATTTATGCCTAAAATAAGAAATAACATAAAAAAACGTGTTTTGTAAATATGTATGACAAAAAAATGCATTTTTCCAGCATAAAATTTGAAAAGAGAAGTATAAAAGGTTCAACGTAATGACTAATTTACAAAAAGAATATGTGTTTCAATTCTCAGAGCACGCGAACATTTCGAATTACCTCAATCATAGGCAATCAAAATAACGACCGTAATAACGAATTAATTACTTATGAATGGGAATCTTGTTCGAAGTTATAATAATGATGGAAACTAAGAACCAAAAGAAAATGCTGTCTTTTCTCCGTTAGAGGGCGCGTCCTTTGGAAGGACACTCTGGCGCGCTTTACTGGGAAATCTATCCCTTCTTCCCATGGTGAAAAGCTGCGTAGTGAAAACAGTTTTATGCACGTGTTTATGTTGAATTCTTAAAAATTTCTTACAATTTACTGCTGAATGCAAGAAAAGCAATAAGTTCTTTAAGTCCTAAAAGAGAAATTCGATTACGATTCTTTTCTAAGTTCGATATGCTATATTCCAAAGCTGCAGACGATATTATTCCCCAGAAGAAAAGAAATTGCCGAACAATGTTTACTTTTTCGGACCGAGAATTTGCATAGAGTGACATTATTGGACGTAATATTTATCGTCTGAAATTCATTGCAGCATCGAATGAAATTCGCACCCGAAACAAATGGTTCGATCGATTTTCTCCAGGCGTTTGTTTTCGTTTACAGTTTTATTGCTCTTATGCCCGATCCACGCAAATGATGATACTAAGAGACTCTATGATGATCTCATTAACGGTTATAATTCCCTCATACGACCTGTTGGCAATAACTCAGACAGGTTAACAGTTAAAATGGGTCTCCGGCTTTCACAGCTTATTGACGTAGTAAGTTCTCTTTTTTATATCTTAATGTTTTGCTGCGTAACAGGTGGTTTCATGTATTTATTGATTTTTTATAGCTCCGATTTATAATTAAATCTTGTTTCATCTAACTTACATCTAATAAGTATTTGAATAATATCAAGTCATGTTAAAATATATTATTGGCTTAAGCTTAATAATGTAAACATTAGAACAAATATAAAGTATATATATATATATATATATATATATATATATATATATATATATATATATATATATATATATATATATATATATATATATATATATATATATATATATATATATATATATATATATATATATATATATATATATATATATATATATATATATATATATATATATATATATATATATATATATATATATATATATATATATATATATATATATATATATATATATATATATATATATATATATATATATATATATATATATATATATATATATATATATATATATATATATATATATAATATATATATATATATATATATATATATATATATATATATATATATTTAAACTGAATCATGTGTAATTTTAATACTAGCTTTCCTTAAACTTCCAAAAAGTGGAAATTTCCAATATGTTAGTTAACTAGGCAATATAGCAACTGACTTTTGAATAAAGAAAAAGATTATTTAAGGCCTCGTTCTGAAGACCGTTGAAAATTAGAACTGTCAAAATAAAATTATTTACTATTCCACAAACTAATCTATTGCAGAGTAAAAGAAAAAAAACAAGCAATACTTTTATTTATAAGCATTCACGAATTAAGCATTGATTTTGTTTCAACTGAAAATTTTAGAAACTATAAAGTTTTAATTACCGTGAATAAAAATGCTTAGTTAGAAAATCAGCTTAAATTAACAATTTGAAATCATCAACACAAAACATGATATGAAAAACTTATTTCCTATAAAAAATGTACTTGTAAACATCAATAAATGTTTATAAGAGTTCAATATACATTTTAAGTCATTAGTTGAAATGTATAAAAAGTTCATTTTTCTGCAACCATAATTCATATTTCGTTTATATCATATTAATATATATTTACTTTCTAATTACTACAATAATGTTGTTATTTATTAATTAGATATTCTATATCTCAAAAAGAGAAGTAAATTCTGCTCACAATATAAAATTTCAGCTTATAAGTCTCTAATAAAAAAAATACGGTTTCACGGCATGTGCCTTCATCATGATTCAAATTAAAGTTTTCGGGATATGTTGGTTATTTTCTAATTGCCATACAACCGGAAAAAGAGTATCAATATTTTACATATGTAATAAACTTTCTTTTAAGGTAATATTTACGACATTTCTGCAATTTCAAAGGTATTGCGTTTGAAGTAAAATTAATATTCAAAGTAAAGTATCCCATTAAGTATTTTGTATGCTCTACATTGTTAAAAAAATGTATGTGAAACAAAATAATTTGGTAAAATTCATCGTGTTTCTGGTTCTATGGAAAAACCAAACAGCTTCTTAATTTTTACCGAAGAGCTTTGGTAATGATTTTGGTAAAATTAGCAACAAAAAAAAAATGGTTTTAAAATATGCGATAAAGTTTGATCAGTGTGGAAAAATTTGATAATTTTGCATGAAATTTGGCAAGCGTGGAGAAATTTGCACGACATCATACCATTTATTCGGCTAAATTTGCTTTTTAGTTTTGGATTTTTAATTATATATCTTATAATAGGAACTATAGTTATGGAAACCAGTTTTTTCAGTAAACGTTACCATACAAACGGTAGAATTACCCAAATAAGTTTTATAAATACTGTTTATTTTTGTTTCATTAAACAGAATTTTATAGTTATTTATAAAGATCGAAATGAAATGAATGTATTTATTTCTATACTAGAAAAGATTTAGAAAAGTCCATTAAAACATTTTCTTCACTTGTTTATAAAACGTTGGAGGCAATAACTTTTGATTTCTTATTTTACCGATGGTGGACACTATTTAAAATAACGAAAACATTAGCTTAATTATCTTTAACTATTTTAACGCAGACATGCAAATTAAGTTCTGTTTGTTTACTATTTCACGAGACATTTTTAAACAGAGTATAGAAGAAAAATTTGAATAGAGAGATGTGGAATTTGTATTTAAATAAAGAATATCTACAATGAGATAGGTCAAAACTACCATAATATGGTAAAATCTACCATTTTTGCATCTCTGTGGGAACACCAAAAAGATTGGTTTTATTTAATGAAGGGTTTTGGTGTTGAGTTTGGTTGCGATAAAATATGGCTTTATTATCTGAGAAAAAATGTAGATAATATGGAACATATTTTTAATTATGATACCTTTGAGCTTAGCATAAAAATTATTTGTTCGGTTAAATTTACTTCTTAGTTTTATATTTTTTACTAAATGTGTGTGAAGAATTGATTGTAATTTTGAAAACCAGAAAATGTAAATCATTGCTATATGAACGGAATGGTTTTAATAGTTATTTTAATGAATGGTTTTTGTTAGCTGAATATTTTTTTTTTACAGGAAAGATCCTTACCATGGATTATGGTAATTTTACTGGAATTTTCTTTCTCAGTGCAACAATTCTTTTGTTGATAAACATACTAATATGTTGTTTCGTATCATTATAAAATGTATCTAATAAATTTATTTAATTTAAATTTCCGTGCAAAGAAGGTTTAAATTCGAGGAAAACGAAATATGTTTTATAATTGAATAATTTTATTTATTTCTTCAAAAGTTTCAATAGACCTATTTATCAATTCAAATCAATCGTTTTTAAAATACTACTTTTTAAACTAAATAGCATCATACCTGCACATTTGTTGTAAATAAATTGTCTCTTTCACAATTTCTGATGATTTATTTTCGAATATTTAAAATATTAAATTGCTTCATTGCTCCATTTTATCAAGGAAAAAGTTAAGTGCCTCAAAAATGCTTCCTCACCGGAAAAAGTTTATTCTAATATAATATTCATTTTTATATATTGAATTACTTGTACTTTTAATGAATATTTAATTATACATAAATGAAGGGCTTTTAGCATACTTAATTGCATGCACGGGTAGCTAGGCAAAACTGTTAAGAAAGTTCAAAAAGTTTATGAAGAACTTTTCGCTGAAAATAAAAGAGTTCTCTTCGGCAAAAGAAAAAAAAATAACTCAGAGAGAGCTTGGATGTAACTGTAGCCATTTATATATGCATCCTTCGTAAGTCTAACAATCTCATGGGAAATATTATTTTTCCAAAAATAAAACTAGAGAAAAGCTTAGGAAATTTTTAATAATTTATTTTATTACTGGATGAAATGAATTATAATTCTATTTATAAATGTTATAAATCGAAGTTTAAAAATATTCATTTTTATTCATAGTGATAATAAGTAAGTTGGAATTGAAAATTTTAAAATTATAATGTATTTTCTTACAAATAATTTTAATAAAGATTTCAGAAGATTTTTTTTTTATATATATATTATACAAAATAATATATACTTATTTTTTGCTTAATATCTTCTATTTTCGTTTCATTCACTAATAAATAATATTTCTTCTTCTCTTTAAAAAAAATTATATTTTTTACATGTTTTCTTTGTATTTTTGACTTATTTTATGGATTCTATATACTTGCATTTCATGCGCGGTATAACTAAATCTATTTGTTAAGATTTCTGAAATTTTCGCTCATATTTTGTTAATACTTTTCTTTTTTGGCAACGTACCAAAACTTATCAACTTTATAATTATAAAATTATTTAAAACATAAAACCTACTGCAATATATGTTTTAATTAATTTTTTTATTTTTATTTTTTTACTTTTATTTCACATTAGCATTCTTCAGAGTTATGAAACATGATGAAGGTTTTGTTTCATAACTTTAAATATTGTTTTGAAAACAATTTAAATTACAAGGATAAAACGTGTTTTTTAACTTGTTAAATGATCAATTAAGTTACAAATATATTTAATTGTTTGATTTATTTTACATATTAACTCTAAATATTGCTTTGAGAACAATTTAAATTACAAGGATAAAACGTGTTTTTCAACTTGTAAAATGATCAATTAAGTTACAAATATATTTAATTGTTTGATTTATTTTACATATTAACTCTAAATATTGCTTTGAGAACAATTTAAATTACAAGGATAAAACGTATTTTTCAACTTGATCAATTAAGTTACAAATATATTTAATTGTTTGATTTATTTTACAATAAGCAAGCACTTTAATATTTTTATCTAAATACCCCATAAGAATTAAATGTTGTAGTTCAAAAATACACACGTAATTATTATTTTAAAAGCAATCAACTATCATTAATTGAATCACTTATTGTAAACATTGATTGTATTTATTCAGCTACTCAAAATGCCCGATTTAATTATCTGTCTACATTATATAAACTTCATTGTTTACATGGACATAAATTGTCGAACAACGAAAATGTCAAACTATACAAATATTTCGTTCAATATATCATCATATATAATAATATGTTTACAATTTATGATTTGTTATTTACTTGCATATACTATAATATGCAAAAGCTGAAGTATTTGCATAATCCATTATCAATGTTAAATATATTATAGCCATTTGCACAATCTCTTAGTAATTGGTTTTGATAATGGAATATTGCTAGGATTGCTGAAATCAGAAGTTTATCGTAAATAAATTGGCGAAAATCTCAGATTATTGAAAGAGTAGTTATTACTAAAATCAAGTTCATTTTATTCATCTTTTTTTTGGTTTTTTTCGACAAATTTTGCATAGTTTAATTAGTTATAGTTAGTTGTTCTCGCAAAGTTTGTACATTATTTAAGTAGATTTTGTTCATCCACTTTGTATTATCGACAAATTTTGTATGGTCTGAAGTAGATTGTAAAAAACTCCAGAATTAAGTTGAAAAGAAAAATACCGCCTCTCAAGTTGTAGGTTCTATTTACCTCACTGGAGCATGTTTCGAATATTAAAAAAAATCATCTCATATACCATAATTTTTACAGAAATAGTTAGCATAAAATCACTGCAAAATTATTTTGACAATCTACTGAATAATATTATTTTCATAATATTATTTTTATAATCTACACGGAGAAAACAAATTATGCTAAAATTATCGCACTGTATATTAGTGACATTTCTCGTTAAAAAACAAAATATACGGTATTTAAACCATTCATTTGGTATTTTTTCCTCACATATTGTAACGATTTACCAGGAATTCTGGTTTCTTAAATTATGGTTCTTATTGAAACACATATAGTAAGAAAAACCCAAAAAGGAAATCTAATCGAATAAATGATTTTTATGCTATGCTTAAAGGTATCAAGATAAAACTATCAAACTTTAAAACATTTACCAAATTTTAACACTTATTATAAAACCATATTTTATTGTTAATTTTACCGAAACCAATACCACAGTTCTTCGATATCAAATTACTGAATTTTTGGTACTCCTATAAAGCCAGAAATACGGTAAATTTTTCCTTAATCTGGTAGTTTTGACCATACTTTTTATCTCAGCATATTGTCTTAACTATAAAAATTTTTCATGTTTTTCGTAATCATAACAAAGCTATTAGAACTCTTCAAATTCAAATAAATTTTCCGTCGAATTATGATGGATTGAAAATTGATAGATTTTATCTTCTGTCAATTTAAATTTTTTTCATCGAAAACAAGGATTCAATGTTTATTTAAAAATATTAAGCAATAATAATATTGTAAAAATATTGTATAAATAGTATTGTGAAAATTGAATTTTTTGTAAAATATACATTAAGTAACATTCAATTGAATAAGTATTTATGTTAGAATATTTTTTTAAATATCATCTATTTATAGCGTAACTATTTCTTATTATTAAAACCCCGCATAGCAAAATAAACTTAAATCTACTCATCTTAAAATTAATTTAGAGTTTTACAATGTAATCATGTGTATTTAATTGAGATATATTACGAGTAATTACTTTAAGTACCACTTACATAATTTAAATTTAAGCCGTTAAGCAATTTTATCTGTTCTGATTAATGTTGCTTACTTTTTAGTTTTCTTGCGATCATCGATATTACGCAACAAAAGTTACGATCAGATTATTTTACTTTTAAGAATTCAAATGACTTTTGAATGTTTTATATTTTGTTTCATTTCCTTTTTTTGCTCATCTATCATTTGCTACATAAAAACAATAAGAAACAAAAAATAAAGTGTTCAAATTCTTCTCAGAAACGTGGAATAAAGAAAATACTAAGTTCTTACATTTTCATATTTACTTTCTTTTCAAAACATGCAAAATAATTCCATAAATTCAACTTTATTTATTTGCTTGAAGGGTCTATCTGAATACAAAACTAAATAAAATGCTAAATAAAGAAATTTAAACAGTCTAGAGATTTGAACAAATAAATGACTTTAGAAAGTATAGTATTTTTCTATAATTTATTTTATTTTTAAATGAAGTAAGATAGCTAAATTCTTCTCAGAGAGTTTCATTATAATAATGAAAAGATTTATTATAATAAAATTGAAAATAAGCAATCAATATATAATATTTACTCTTATACTTTAAAGTCGTAAAAAAAAAGAATGATCAAAACTACCAGAATTTGGTGATTCTATAAGAGTCCAAAAAGCTCGATAATTTTTACTAAAGTGCTTTGATAATGATTTTGGTAAATTTAACAAAGAAATATGTTTTTTTAACATAGATCTAATATGATATGTGATAAAATTTGATAATTTTTCATGGTACCTTGCATAGATATATATTGCATGGTTAAATTAGCTTTTCACTTTTATAGTTTTTACTAAATGAGTAACTATAATTTGGACAACTAGAATTTCTGCTAAACCATGATAGGAAATCTATTTAATCAATGATTTAAATACCTTATATTTTTGTTTTATTAACCCTAATTATTTTTTTCCCTTTTTTTAACTAGAAATATTACTATATAGTAGTGTAGTGTTACCAGAACTTTTTCTCCCTGCACCTATAAACATTGCAAGATTTAGTTTTATAAACACTTAAGAAAGAACACCATGACAATTATTTACATTGATATATATTTAGATAAAAGTTTATGCAGTGCTGTTCTGAAGTTTAAGTTAAATCTACAGATAAACTGTGACACGAAACCAAATAAAAAAATTTATACGTGAAAAATAAATAAATAAATCTTAAAATCAATTGGATGTGATACAACATTATTTGTCTCTTGAGTTAGTAATTATTTATTTTTTTAAAAAAATAATAAGTTACGAGGAAATACTACTCATTTTTTTAAATGAGATGCATTGCAAAAAAAATAGTTTTCTTTCTGTTTTATCATTTAAGTACTTATATTGCTTTTTTTTTTAAATAAATAATACATATCATATTATACATTTTTCACTTTATCTGCATCGTGCTATTTTCCTTAGATTGACATAAAAATTATTGCCTCAGAATCAAAATCTCAGTGTGGGTTTAGATTTTATTTTTAAACATGTTTACGGTATTTAAACATTTTTATAATATCAGTTTTTTTCTCAATTTTTCATGACAAAATATTATTGTACCTTTAATTAAAAAAAACTGTTCAAAAGAATCATAAAAACTTTATCCTTGAAATTGGAAGAACGGTGTTCGTATAAACGAATTATTCTGCGCGAAGAGTTTTTGAATTTTATATAAGAAAATGAAATCTTCTTCGTAAAAATTGCCTGCGTCGATTTCGGAAGAACCGATAAAGGTCAAAAGTAAAATGTCAAGGTAGATATGAAAGGTAGAATTTCTTACCGAATGTGCGTGATTAAATAATTTAAAACGCCTCTTTCCCCTGGCACAACTCAAATTTTAAAGGGGTGGAGACGGAGTGAAAAATTCTAAATATCCTTTTACTCGTCTCTATTTAATTTTCACTAACAAATTGATTGTAGATACTTACTCTTGGCAATATCCTTCGCACATATAAAATATAAGATTGACACTCAATCAGAATTTGAGAAATATAGCGCACAGTACTTTAGATTCTCTATTGATTTTTTGAATAAAATGGAACCAATACAATTCTAAGAACAGCATCTTTTGAAAAATAGTTTAAAATTACGTATTTTAGAGTTACGTATTACGTAATTCTAAAATTACGTAATACGAATTGCGTAAATTACGTATTACGTAATTTTTACGAATTACATGTTTTTTTATGTATTTTAGAATTTTGAAAAATATTTTTTTTGTGTTTCACTGAGGCAATTTCTTAACATTATTCAAATCACTTTTTTTTCAATTTAAATGACTCGAATGAAATTTAATTTACCAGAATTTAGATTTTTGGATTAATATCTATGTTTTTGGGTATGATGAAATAATTTTTTTTTCATCATTCAAAACATTTTTTAAAATTTAATCAAAATTAAATTTTGAGAAGACAGAAAAACGTAGAGTAAGAAAATTCCAATTTAAAATAACTCGCATAAGTATTTTCATCAACATTTCATTTTTTTAGAAAAAAAATCCATTTAAGTTACAAAAGTATTGAATGTTATTTCTCGTTACCAAATCAAGCAAAGTTTTTATTTTAAAATTTTTTTTTCAGAAATTCAAGCAATCTAATCAACGAAAAATTGTTAGGAACAAATAAACATCAAGATATGCCTAAAATATCATTAACTTAAATTTCTTAAAAACAACTATTAAAATCCCAAATTGTAAAATTTTATTAAAACAATATACACGTTTCACATTAATAACATTTAGCAGTTGGATAAGAGACAGGAATTTCAAAAAGCAAATATGTGTTAATCCGACTGAGATTACGCCATACGAAAGAGATAGATCTACAGTTAAAAGTTAAAATGTGAGAATATAAAAATAATAAAATAATATTCGCTGATTTGGACAAAAATCGTGTAGCAGTTTTTTTATGCTGTAGAAATTCTCTCAAAAATCTAGACCAATACATGAAATACATTTATAAATGATATTAGTTATAAAGAAATCAAACCTATGGCCTTCTGTCCAGTGACGCTTTGCAAGGGATGAATATTGGAGTTCTTGATTTCTGGCAGAGCCTTGCTGTTCTTTGAATCGATGTTCGAGTTCTTGTTTATAGTTTGTTCTATTTATGACAGTCCAGGTTGACATAACATTTTGTATATTCCCTAGTTGTTAAATCACATAATTGGTTCTTTGAGATTCCAGAAAGGGATTTTGTTGTTCAGAGAAAAGCCAATTTGGAATTTGTAGTTTATGAAAATTTTAGATATCTGAAAGCTAATATTTGGAAATCTTTAATTTTTGAATTTCTTTTATCTCCTATCATTTTATCTTTTAACTGTATGTTTATTATTTTTGTATGATGAACCTCTGCTGTGATAAATTCCTTCTGTTGTTACCAGTTCGTCAGTTATTCTACTGCTGACAGTGTACCACAGTACTAACGAAGAGTATATAGATTTTTAATAAAATTTTACCGTTTGTGATTTTACTATGTTGTTTTTAATAAAATTTAATTTCCTCACAAAGTCATTAACTTAATTTAAAATTCAAGAAATATCGAGAGAAAAGGCATTTTTAATGTGTTACTGTTTCTTTAAATAGAAAAATCAATTAATAAGTTAAAATTTTACGTTAATTCTATAAAATGGTAAGGTGTTTTTATATGATTAGAATTTTTTTCGAAAACATTTCCACTTTATCTTAATTTTGCATTGTGCCCTGGTTTTTTTCGTAAAAATGTTTTGTAAAATTTAAATTCATGCACTAGATCCTATTCAAAACTGCACTTTCATTATTTAAATTTAAAATTTTTACATAATTTTTTTACAGTTGCGTATAATATTGTATGGTCGGCTAAGCCTTTTTATCAAATTAATTTGTATAGAAATCAATTCAATAGCAAGCTAGAAGTTATAATTTAGTAAGCAACAAATGAATAAAATCATGATATTTATTTTTTTTTGTATATTGTTTGCATTTTTATAGATTAGTTAATTCATTAATAAATGTAGGACAGCATGATAATCAATCATAAATATGCAATATTTAAGAGACTTGTAAGAAAAATAGATAAAAGTTTTAAATTAATTTTAAATTGTGGCGACTAGCAATTATTAAATACTACATGTCAGTATGATGACAAAAAAGAAAATCTACGTTTATGACTTACAAATATTATATTTCACCCTAATAATGGATTGATAAGACCCCAATAATACAAGACGGGCCGATAAAACAGATAGATAAATCACACCAATGCCTGAAGCTGGATTCGACTGCGGGATCTTCTCTCTAGAAAACTATCTCTTTGCCCACCATAGAAGCCGGGCGGATTATTTTGTTAATTTTTTTTTTTTTAATCGCGTAGTCTTCATTCTCGTTTATTCATTTTAGTTAACAATTACCCACAATGCATTGCTTTGAGGTTTGAAGTTGAGATAACATTTTTGTCATCGATATTTGAGAGTTGACATTTAATCACAAATCACATGATTTCGGAAGAAAATTATTCTCAAAATTAGCGAAATACAGCTCAGAGTTTTATTTCTGAGAGCACACATGTACAATATTTCGCATTCGTTTGCATTGTCCTCATTAAATTATGATGATTTAGTGAGAATAAAATGTTTTTATAAACATTAAAATAATACTTTTTTTCCTTCTTTTTTTTTCTTTTTCATTTTGTTTAGAAAAATTATATGTAACTAATATTTGGTAAACTTTGATTTTAATAGAACTGGGATTTTAATAGAAATTGAGAAACTATATTTTAGTTAATTAAATTAGATTTTTCGGTTTAAGTAAAAAAGTGTAGTTAAATATGAAATGAGTATCATATAATTTTTAGTTTTTCTTATACAAAATTAAATTTTACTAAGAAATTATTTCTCGCTTTTCTTAATTAAAGTTAAATTTTTTTCTACATTTGAAATGGCTCAGTTTATTTAATAATTAAATAAAATTAGAAACAATGCCCTAATGAAAATATAATTCATTACAAACAACTAAAAAACAACCTTATTAAATAAGGATATTCAAATTTGCATTTAACACGCTTTTAATTGACCATCAGTGTTAATTACTTTAGTAATATATTAACTTAGCTTACATGATTAAATTACAGTAAAATGTCTTGTTTTTTGTAGGAGCATATACTCAATTTTTACGTTTTTTGAAAGATGGCAATTTTGTATTCTGAATTAATATTCCCATTTATATAAAAAGTCATACTTAAGGGATTAACTAATGAAATAAATTATGTTTGGCAAAATATTCTTAGTTTCGAATATTTTCAATTCCCAAGTAAAGTGTAAAAAAACCTTTTTCATCGTTTCAATAATTATGTAACATTGAAAATAACATTAATCAAAATCATTGTACAAGTTAAAGAGTAATGTTGTTTTCCATAACCAACTTTGGCATTTTTTATATAAAAAAACCATTATGGTTTACTTTAAGATAATTAATTGAATGTCCTAATGAACCTTACGTTTTGTATTTATTTATTATTTTTATTTTGATAAAATTGAAAACAATGACGGAATTGTTTTCTTTTTTTTTTCTCGATTGGCTTTTTATTTTCCAAAATTTGTTCAAAATTAAAACCTATGTTAAGTTTTTAAATCAATAAATGCGTTATTGAGGTATTATTTTTATTTCACAGAATTCATTCAAGTTGTCTCATAGTAATTGATACATTATTTTTGTTTCATAGAATTAATTAATTTTGTCCCTTAGTTTCTAATGCGTTATTTTTGTTTCAAAGTTATTTTTTTTTAAATTTTTAAAATTTTTTATTTTATTTTATTAAACGACTTAAACCTCCTCATGCACCTCAAAGTATAACATGAGGCTTACAGTTTCATAGTTATTGATACATTATTTTTGTTTTATAGTTCGTTTCAAGAAGATGCGATTTTTAAACACTTAATGTTATTTATTTTAAAAATTTTGCAAATATTTGGGAAAAAAAATATTGTTGTTAAATAAAATCTTGACAGCACTTTGCAACTTTTAGTATAACGAATACAGCTGTGTGGTATGGTATTCTTGTCATGAAATGTAGTCTAAATTAATGACAACATACAGCTATAATTATTTCTTTCTCATTAATTAATACTGATTTCCTGATATGTTTATATCTGATTTAAAAATTACCTCTTCGTTACGGAGTGGTACAGAGGCTAGTGCTCTGGCTAGCTTAAAAGTTTCTTCAAATTCTACTTCTTGAGAGGGTTGATTAGTTCATTAGAAGAGAGCAAGGGTTCGTAATTTCTCCATTTTTTTGAAAACTTTTTTACCATTTTAACAGAAAATATTGAATTTAGAGTAAACAATAATGGAAGCGTGTTTGTCAGGTTTTTTAACCGTAATTTTTCAGGAATATTTAATATTAATAGTTTGGTTTCATATCCAGAAAAATTTGCATTCTGTCCTTTAAACATTATGAAATATACTTATTAGGGATGGAAGATCCTTTGCACATTTTGAGATGCAGGTAACATTAAAAATTCGACTTAATTTACATGTTTTGGTTTATTACTTTCAGTGTGAGTTTAGGAAGAATTTCAGCATGATTTTGGGAATTAGGAATTGTTTTTATTTGTATCTAAGTATTATACACATTAAAAAAAAAAGAATTTTAATGATTTCAAACTGTTTAAACGCATTGCAATTCCGTTAATTTACACCAGACTATACAATATAATTATTGCTATGATTTATTTAAGATATATACTTAATTACAGACAGTTTGGAGCTAGGAAATCTTGAAATTAGGTTTGACCAATATCAAAGGAGGAAAGGGCGGCGAGTGTTTAATTTTTTGTTTGCATAATGACTAATGTTTTTATTTATTTTTATTTGGTTATTTTTATATATTATACTTTTATTAGTTTGTTATTTTTATACATTTACTTTTACCCAATTATTTACTTTTTTTTTTTTTTTAATTTAAATTCATTTATTTATTTATTTGCAACTAGACTAGGTAGCTTAGATTTTTTACACTTTTGTTTCATTAAGTCAAATTAAAAATAATTATATTAAAACTATATATACATAAAAAATGAAGTTATCTGTGTGTGGGTATGTCCTTTATAGACTCTTAAACCAACCTAAAGTTATGAAACTTGGCATACTGGTAGTTAAAAGCACGTGGAAGGTCACTGTCGACATTAGAACGTTCTACGACGAACCATTCGAATGAGATGAGCGAAAAACGAAATGGAATTTTCTGATTGGTTAAGCGTTAGCGATTGTTTTAAATTCAAGGATTCACTTTTTCCTATATTTAAAGATAACATCAGTGATATTAGCTGGCTTATAGCTCTATTTGATCAAAAAATAGTTTATGGCACGTATTGAAATATTTAATTACTTTATATTCACTACGTCAGAAAAATTCAATGAACATTACGTAGTAGCACGCGTGATTAACGTAACCGAAATTATACTTTTGTTAGAAGTATATTAATTTATACTGATTAAAGGCACTTTTATTTTATTTATATTAATTCTTTTAAACGGGTTTTTGAAACATTACTTATTTTAAAAAAACAATAATGGAATAGTAAAAAAATATTTAGGTATTCAAAAGCAAAATTAATCGAAAAGTGGTACTAATTCTTTTAGGTAGAACATAAAAAAATGACGCCATTGAGGCTTAATTACGCCAATGATGCTTAATTAATAAAGGTTAATAAATGTATGCATATTGAAATAAAAGAAATACGCTAAGTATTAGAAAGCAAACGTAATGAAGTAAAGTTATTTATTTGTCCAGAAGAAACGTAAGAAATCATCATACTATCATTGATAACAATAATGCTTAATTAATGTTGATAATATGTTATAATTGAAACAAAAAAGGTAACTTCTGAATAAAAAATCAAAAATAAGGAAAATTATTATTACTGCATATTATTATTGACATTGATAATGTTTTAATTAATATAGATAATAATTATATTGACAATTAATTCAATTAATATTGATAATGTGTATTAATTGAAATAAAATAAAATAAGCAATGTACTAAAAAGCCAAGCTCATGGAGGAAAGATTAATGGGAAATCGGTTTAAAAAAAACGTAAAAAATCGGCATTCATAGATGACGCTTTATTCATATGTATCACTGACGGTAATATGTACTACTGATACTATGGTAATTGACGAATTGGTTTTTTTATAAGAATTCCGAAATGGATTTTCCGTAGCTTCAGAAAATATTTTTTCCTGTGGTAGCTAACATAATGTATTAATATTTTAATGAATTAGAATTAAAAGAAGTTTTTCCACCACTACTTATAAATATTTTAACAGTAAGTTAAAGGTCAGATAAAGTAATGGTCATGCTCTAAATTCTTTTTTAAGAAAAAAATTCGTCTTTAGTTGGCTGACACTGACAAATATGTATAAACTCAAACGAAGGGATACGTAATAAGTACCAAATATACTATTACTGGTATAAAATATTACATTGATACATTTAGTGATTATTAAAACTGCACCAATACAAAGCGGTTTTAAAACCGATACTTTGCAATTAAATATTTTACTTCCCCTCGAAAGGAATATGTACTCGAGAATATCACTTAATAGTGGTAAATTTTGACTATCATGAATTGGCTGCGAGCAATAGCATAATGCCAAGTGATGCTAAATACATTTTATCTTTGTTCCAATGGTAGGAATTACAAACAACGAACTTTGCTTACTTCTATAACGTAAATGCACCGAGAATTACAATATGTAATATTAAATAAAATATACAATTATTTTAGCTATATTAATTGAAAAACTTAGGAGAAGAACCAGATTAGTGACTTTTTCAGATACGAAGAAAGAAGTTGTATCCAAATTATTTTATTATCAATTTATTAGAAGATAGGAACAATCCTTTGCTTTATTTTATTTACACCTGCCTAATTTGAAATAAAAATCATGCAAGAATACTAAAAACTAATATGGATTAGTTATGTTAAGATCAGTTATGTTAACATCACCTATGTTACATTAAACATACCCATATTGACGCAACCACTTCATGTTATTTTCTCAAATTCGTTAATTCCCTTAGAAATGTTATTCACTTTGCCCTGTCATCAAGCTTTTGAATTTTGTCGGTATATGCCTCTCAGTTTTGAGGATGATTACGTTATGTTTTTCCTTACTGATTTATTGATTCTTCTTTTTATTCACCCCGTGCGAAGAACGGATGTTCAGCTAGTATTCTATATAATTTAATATTCTATATCAGTTATAACTAAAAAATTTCTATTTACTTTAGCATTTTTATAGTTAAAATCTTCCTTTTAATATTTATTGAGCTAAAATACTTCTTAAACTCTAGTTATATTTTGATTTTACATTTTCTTGCTTCTATTTATTTTTGAAAGTTTACTTTTTCACTTAGTGACGGGGTTCAAACTTTTTAATTCTGAAAACTTAATTAACATTTTATCTTGTTATTTAGTGATCTAAAAAAGCTTTTTTTACAAAACCGTTGTTAAAATTTGATTTTATATTTTTAAATATAAACAGAGTCTTAAGGTTTTTTTATTAATTTAATTACTTAAAGATGAAAATTGTTGAAAAATTTAAAAAGCGGGTGAATGAAACAAGGAAAAGAAGGAAGTCAAAGAGCATAAATATAAACAGAATCTTAAGTTTTTCTATTAATTTAATTACTTAAAGATGAAGATTGTTGAAAAATTTAAAAAGCGGGTGAATGAAACAAGGAAAAGAAGGAAGTCAAAAAGCATAAATATAAACAGAGTCTTAAGATTTTTTTATTAATTTAATTACTTAAAGATGAAAATTGTTGAAAAATTTAAAAAGCGGGTGAATGAAACAAGGAAAAGAAGGAAGTCAAAAAGCATAAATATAAACAGAGTCTTAAGGTTTTTTTATTAATTTAATTACTTAAAGATGAAAATTGTTGAAAAATTTAAAAAGCGGGTGAATGAAACAAGGAAATGAAGGAAGTCAAAGAGCATAAATATAAACAGAGTCTTAAGGTTTTTCTATTAATTTAAATACTTAAAGATTAAAATTGTTGAAAAATTTAAAAAGCGGGTGAATGAAACAAGGACAAGAAGGAAGTCAAAGAGCAAATGTATTTTTAAGTGAATAATTGACGTACAAGTGTGTGTGTGTTGAAAAACTTTATGTGTTATTTTTTGTGGATATAGTGAAAAAAAAGAGAGGAAATTGGATATTATGAACTTTTTTTCTGTCTTCGACTAATTTTCCCCTTCATTTTTCAAATAGTAATTTTTAAATTTCTACTTCAAAATAAATATATATACAGATTTTTAAAACAATATATAGCACGGAATAAACAATAAGCATTTTTTTTGTTTGCTTCTTTTATCTCACTTTCCCATTTCTAAACAAAGTCCAACACACTGCAGATGTTGCACCTTTAAGGGGCAGGTGGGTCAATATCTATTTCCTATTAGAGGGAGCGAGTTAGAATGCGTATTTATTCATTAATTGTAAAAGGGCCACCCCTTTGAACACTAATATGTGATCAACTCGTTTTTACTCTAAGTTCAGTTAAAGATTCCGTTCAGTTAAATTAAACTATGGTGAATTGTTTTCATTGAAGATAAAATGGACATAAACAGAAAAACTGAAAATGGGTGTAATCAAGCAGATATTTGCAGGGATTATAAATTATCCAAATCTATAGTTTGTAACATGTGTAAAAATATGCATTAACGATTTCTGCACACACACAAAAAAAAAATTTAGATGGCAGAGAAACGTTGAGAAAAGCAAATCACAAGGATGTTGAAGAAGCATTACTGAAGGGCTTCAGCATTCAAAGAAGCCACAATCTTCCAGTATCTGGACAAATGTCGAGAAATTTGCTAAGCGATTAAGTCAAGACTACTTTTATGTGCTTGAAAGGCCGATTAAACAGATTTAAATAACGTAATAGCATAAATTCAGGAAAAATTATCTGAGAGTCGGGAAATGTTTCCATATCTAATGTTGAGGATTGCTCATCAGCTAAAGATTACTAATTTTTTTTGTAAGAAACACGTAGAGTAATAAAAAATAAAAGTTAAAACATTTTCTGTCTCTACATATTATTTTCAGTCATTTATTTAAATAAGTGTAATAAAAGGGAGTAGTTTTGAACCATCAGTTAAATTGCCTGCGGAACCCATTGTAGTTAACTCCCGGTTATAGTGAACCAAAGTTCAAAATTTCGGGTCCCTTGAAGATTCTCTATAGCGGGGATAGACTATATATATATATATATATATATATATATATTCAAAATGAAGTTCAAAATGAAGATAAAACAAAGGTAAATTACAGACAAATGAAAAAAGGGGGGCAATTAATAATAATAAACAACTGGGGAAAGAAAAAAAAAAAAAAATTATTTAAAAAAAAAAAGAAAAGACGAAAAAGTTTTTTGAAAAAAAACCGGAAAATAAAAGATATAATCTTTTCATCAGCCCACACGATTATATCCGAAAAAGAGTGCTTTCTAATATTGTATCAATATAGCCAAAGCAAAATATATCAATACAATAGTGTGAGAAGCACTCAAAATAATCTTTTACAAAAATTACGACAAATAAAATAAAACACAATAAGTAAAAATAACACGAAAAAACAGAAAATAAAATAAAAAAAGAAGAGCAGAACAAAACAAAATCTATAAAGCGAGTAGCGAAAAATAATGAACTTACATGAATGGGAAATTTTTCAAGAATGATTTAAAGTGTTTACGTAACGAGATTGCCAGATTGCAAAATATGAAAACTGTGAAAACAAAAGCGCAAATATATATATAGATATATATATATATATACACAGAGGGAGAGCGATAGATATAGCCATAGATAGATAATAGATATACTAACATTTATTTATAACAAGGAAGAAAAAACCATTTCACATTTATAAGTATTTTATTATTTTAATTAAATTCTTAAACTGACATGAGAAATAACTCTGATTGTTCCAGATATTTTACGCAACACAAAGCAAAATTTTTTCATTACCAACCCCAAATAAAGACCGCACACGTAATATTACAACTCGATAAAGATCATGGTTGCCCATCTAACTCAATAACACCGCGGCGATACAGCAGCCCCTTAATTTCATAAAGAACAGTTTATGGCTTAGCGCAACATTGTTTAGGAGGCTATCATAAGCAGCAGCTTTCTCCTAAAGCATTGTATTATGCCTCCAATAATCTGGTAAAATGGCCGCACAATGCCTGCTTTATCTCATACTTGAACCGGCTATTGTGTGTTTTTAAAAATGCCTTAAGAGGCCGAAACATAACGCAGTTGCAGCGATAAGAGTCGAAATGCGATTTCTTCAGCTCCTTTTTTTCTTTTCCTCCGCTTTCTTCTCTTTTAGATAAAGATTTTTCTTATTGTTCTCCTCTGTTTTAAAGACAAAGCAATTCGGTAAATATTTGCATTTCTAATGCGGTGTTAGATATTAGGGCGATATGATGCTGTTTAGGACCATCAATGTTTCTCATTATTTCGATTCTAGCTTTCCCGAAAATGGAAGAGCCGTAATTATGTTCCCCATTTAGGATGATTGTTCAACATTATTGTTTTTTTTCCCTCTCTTAGGATTGTCGAGAATTATAGAAAGTGTGCGACACTTGAGATTGAATTCGTAGAAAATTACACCGTTTCATCAAACACACCATTGTACTTATTTGTTTTTTTGAGTGAACAATTAAAGTTTTTTTTTTTTAAACACATAGGCTACTTTTTTCCCTTTTTTTTTTCTGAAGCATTATTAGAATATTCCAACGCTTTGTCTCAAGCATTACGCATTGGCCAAAAAATCTAAGCACCTAAAAAATGTAATCAAAGCAACAAAAATATGGTGAAATTTACTACGTTTCTGGCTCTATGGGAAAGTGAAAAAACTTTATAATTCTTACCAAATCGCTTTGGTAATGATTTTTGTAAAATATATATTTAAAATATATGATAAAATTTGGTAAAAGTCGTACAAATTGATAATTTTATTATGATATTCTAAAGGATGGTATAAAAGTCATATATAAAGTTAAACGTTTTTTACAGTTTTGTATTTCTTAATGAATGAGCGGTAATAAGAACTACAATTTTGAAAGCCAGAATTTCCGGTAAACTGTTACCATATGAATGGAAAAATTACCAAATGAATAGTTTAAATGTTAAATGGCGTACATTCGTTTTTTTTTTTAAAATCAGAAATGTCATAAGCATACAGTAGTACGATAGTTTTATCCGAATTTTTTTCACCCTGTGTGAATACATGAAAGTAATTTTATTCATATTTATAAAAATAGTGTGCAAAGTTAAATTTTCTAAATGTACAAACAACGTGGGATCCCAATAAATTTTTAGAATTCTTTAAATATTAGGACAACGTTTTGAATAAGAATAGCAGTTAAGAATAAGTAATAATAAGGATTTTATTTCAACATTATTTTTTTTACTTCTAATTTAAAAATGAAGTAATGCTATAACTATTTACGTTTCTGATGCGCTTTTAAATTAAATGAGAAAAATGTGTGTTTCTAATTAGTTCAGTTCTTGTTTTCATAAAAAAAAATAGAAGAGTTGTAATTACATTTCTCAATTAGCAATATTGTCCAACATTATACACTAGAAAGAAATTAAAAATTAAAAATAGCATTAAATATAAGAATAAAATAGAAAATTTTTACAGTTTAAAATGTATTATCTATAAGATAGTCTTAAAAGTATAGATTTGGATTTTAGAGTGAATAAAAGAGGATAATCGCAGTTCATATGTTTTAATGAAAAGAGAAAGTTGTTAAAAATTAAACGTAACGATGATAAGGAAATAACTGTAATTCCAAAAAGCGATGAATTGACTTTTCTATGAAAGGCATCAAGCCCTCCTTTAACAAATGTTACTGCACTGTTAAACACAGCACAGTAAAATCCCATGTTTAAAAATTTGGACTTAAAAACTTCCGCATCGATTTTCTCCTATTGCAATAATAAGGAGAAACAGAAGGTAGAAAATTTCTCTCTTATTTCCTCCTTTTATCACGCGTTTTTATTCTGGGGACAAGAATTAACAGACAGTGTGCGATCTTTATATATTCCACCTCTATGAACAAATCCCGCTTAATTTTATTCACTTTATTAGTTAAAGATCTAAAGGAAAACAACAAAAGAATGAAGTAAAAGTTATGGGTGGGTGGTGACCAAAAAGTGCATGGGAAGTTCCATGTGTAGAAAAGAAGTGAAAGGTGCTTTTTAGAGCGTCTTGGATGATTTGACAAGGTTCAACCTCCTGGGACGGATTCTCACAAAATAACATTTTCTTCGTCAGAAGATTAGTGTGTGGTGAGAGAAGCGAAAAAAAAAGCTCTTATAAAAAGGATTACGTCCGAAGAAAAAAAAATTCTTCATTTCCAAAACGCTGAAGTGCCTCTCTTCTCTTAGATGTTGTCAAAGAATGGAAAAAAAAATTGTTTTTGTGAAACGTATTAAGGATTAAGTAATGCCATCAGTTTGGTTGGATAAAAGCGAAAACAAATACTTCAGCTTGTTTGAGTAAAAAAAGTTTGTTTTTTTTAAAAAAAAATTATTGTTATTGAAGATTAAAGAACGATGCATCAATGTAGTTCTTAAATTATCTAGAATTCAACCGTTTAAGCAATTTTTTTAATAGTTAACATCGAATAAGAAAACTAAAAATTATTGACTTCTTATTATATAAGTCAAAAGAATTTCCAAAAGTTAAATGTACTTTTTATTTGTTAGGGCTCAATATAAGTAGAAATATAAGTTTAAATATAAGTTTATATAAGTAGAAAAACAAAGTTTAAATTTAACACTTAAGTTTATTTGGAATCATATTTTGTAAAAATGTCTCTGACTTGAACTATAAGCCAGTAACACCATTAAATATTTTTTTTTGTAAGATTGAATCAACACAACATACTCATATTTAATATGAATTTAAATACAGTTGCAAAATTCTATTATGAATTTTAATAATTAATTCTCATTAAATTTAAATATCCTAACTATAACTTATAAAAATTTATATATATATATATATATATATATATATATATATATATATATATATATATATATATATATATATATATATATATATATATATATATATATATATATATATATATATATATATTATATATATATATATATATATATTATATATATATATATATATTATATATATATATATATTATATATATATATATATATATATATATATATATATATATATATATATATATATATATATATATATATATATATATAACAACTCAACGCGTTTTGGACTAAGAACAGGTGTAAATATGAAAATACACATTCTTTCAGCTGCAATACCAGCCCAGCAGAACTCATAATTTAACTTGAAGGCAATCTTCGTTTAAACAAACTAAAGCATTTTTTATGCATTTTCCTTAGCAATGAAAACTTTAAACCCATTTCTCTCTAAACATGATTTTTTGAGTTCTGCCGCTGATGCTGCCCATGAGCGATATATGCATACTACAGAGAAATTGTAAATAATTTATAGATATTCATAAATAATATTTGCGAAATTTCATAATTGTTGTAATTATATTACTGCATTTAATTTTATGTGTAAATAATGACATGAATCCAGTTGTTCCGAAAAACAGTTTATGCAAATCACTGTAAATCAAATCATCTGCAGTAATTACATACTGAACGTTGAGGGAAAATTAAAGAAAGTGATGAGAGAATTGTTTTAGTTGCTTGATTGCAGTAAACATAATTAAATTATTGCAGTCTTTAATTTCATCTCTTTTTATTAGAGAAGTAATATCATAAGTAATTACAAGCCACAAAACATCTCCCGACCATATTTTTTTTGATTTTCAAAAATAGTTCTAAAAATAGTTTTTATGGATCAGATAGTTTGTCACTTGAATTGTCTTGGTTAATTTCATTGATTTTGAATGCTCTAAATATCAAAATGTCGGAAGAGAAATTTTAAAAAAAACTTTTTTTTGTTTGTATGAAAAAATTTAAATTTGAACAGTGGACCCAATTTTCAGTTTATTAGTGCCATTGTTCAGCACCTGAATTATTTACCCAACCCAGAAGACAAGGTAATTCCTGTATCGAAAATTGGGACAAACTAAAGTTCGTGTACAGGTTTTTTGATTGAACTATTCCGCATTTGCGATACGTGAAGAGAAAAACCATGAAACCATGAACGTGATGGCAACCATGAACCGTGAAAACCATGAACTTGATGGCAAAGGAACTCTAACCCATGATCCGTCTACGGCTGAGGATATTTTACAGCACTATGGTCGGTGAGAGCAGAGTGCGGAATTCCTATCGAATAACCATCGTTAGGATTCGTACCTCAGTTAGCGCAATGGGAGGCGAACTCTTTATCCCCTGAGCCATCACAGCTCAACATTAGTAGTAAATAATGCATAAAATAAATCGTTTACAAAAAAATTTGATAAATGTACGATTAGATTATCTTTTTTTTTTTGTCTTAAACGAAAGAAATTTGGAAGTGAAAATATCTTTGTTTAAACCATCCAAGATCACATACGTATAATGCATTTTTATTTCTCGTTTTTTTTTTTTTTTTTTTTTTTTTTCAAAATCTGTAAGAATGAAACCCTGCTTTATCAATTGGAAGAAAATACGAAAAATTCCAGAATTCTATAGAGCTTCCAAAAGCTTGGAGTTTCTCATTCCTGAAAGAAAGGCGGCGTAAAATTGACTCGGGGCGTAACTAATGATGATGGCCAGTACTGGTCATTAACTCGGAAATTGCGAAGTGGCTCGGGTCCTAATGTCCAGCAACCAATGATAATAGCCAAGGCCCAGCTTTAGTCTTTAATCGTTCAACATTAGTAGGTGCAACATTAGTAGTTTCCTTGGGTTGTAAAATTACATGGAGAAGTTCTTCATCACATTATTTCTAAGAAAAATGTCTTCTTTAAATAAAATAGTAGTTGCATCTTATTCATGGGTAATGTTTTAAGAATAATGTGGTAAGTCCTTGTTTACTTCTATTTGAATTTTATGAGCTCTTCTTTGTGCTTCCAAAGATTTCAGCTCCCTTAATTTTGAAAATTAGATTTTCTCTATCGAATTACTTATTTATTACTTTAATATTTATGATATTTTAGCTAAGAAATGTTCTTTGAATATTTTTTCTTAGGTTGCAATGCAGAGAATATTTTTAGAAATATTAATTTTAGAAGAATTAATGTAAAAAATATATTTCTATAATTATTCATAAAATTCAAATTCTCTTATTTTTACAAATTTTAATTATTCGGTTTTTTTATGGAGAAATATTTTTTTTAATATCTAAAACCAGTTTTACAAAATTTGCCTAAAAATAATTTATTTTATTTTGCAACCAAAACTAAGTGATTTGTGAATTTTATGTAGTAAACTCATGGTACATTCATATAGTAAACATATTGAACATATGGTAAAATTTGCATTTTGAGTAAGGAGTATAAAATAATATTTATATGAAACAAAAATTTTTTCACCTGCATAGAGAAATAAGTGCTTAGAATTTATTTTCATTAAATAAATATTAAAACTATTTTATGTAAAATAATAAAAAAGAATTTATATTTTTCTATAGTTTTCACAATTATGTTAAAAACATTAAAATAGTAAATAATAAAAAATCTAAACAAAAAGCTAATATTTAAAAAAACATTTTAAATAGTACTTCACATTACCTTTCGTTTTTTAGACAGCGATTTTTATTGTTTTTTTTTTTTATATCGATTTTCCATAATGCAAATTAATAAAAGTGGATTATATAAAAATTTATACTTCTTGTCCAATACTTAGATAATTTTTAGAGAAATACTTACCAATTGTTTTATATATATATATACATATATTGTTGCAATTATATTTATTTTTGTTTTGTTTCTTACATTCTTATATACTATGAAATATATTTCCTGAAACAAGCCATTGGACTTTTGCAAATTAAATCAGGGAAGTGCACCTTTCTTTTGGCAAGAGAGCACCGTGAGGGAAAAAGTGTGTTTTAGCTCAAAACCCCACAAATCGAAGATAGAACCACTCAATCGTGGGGTTACTTCTTCAATTTTGACATAGATTTGAAGGGGAAGGAAATTTTGTACAGACCCTTATACCTACGGTACTGCCTGGTGATCGACCACAGAACTTTTGATTCCTCAGATTTTAAGAGCACGTGTATTGCATGAACTTGGTGGGTCATAGCAGAGTCGAGGTTCGAACCCCGATTCTTCCGGACCGGAATCTGACTCTCTAACCGCTGGCTAGCACGACCCTTAAAAAATTAAATTAAAAAATTTGTAAGAGGTGGCCTCGAATCAAAACGGCTAAAGTAAGGGATCATCAAATGCTTAGGGTAAACATTTTTAGTGTTTGAGTATTTAAGGATATTTACAAATATACAATCCCACAAAAATAATGGAGTCTTCCACAGTGCCAAGGTCTTTTTCACAGCTAGACAATGGAAGCTTTTTTTTTTCCTTCATTAGAGCATAAATATGGCACTAGCTGTTTATCGGTATAGAAAGTGCTCCATATATGAACAATCATTCGCGCTCTCTTTTCATGAAAAGCGTAAACAGATAAGTTTTAACAAATATACATAAAAAATAAATACGTAATCTATGAGTATTTTATTTAATATTAAACATAAAAACTAAAGAAAATTGCATTTTTTTGTTTCATATTTATGCTCTAATGTAATCAAATTATTGGTGAAAAATTTGGAATCAGTGAAAAAAATAAATAAAATATTTAAAAAGTAGTAATTTTTAGTTATTACATAGCATAACTTGATTTTTTTAATTAAAATCTAACAATTTTCTCGTTATCCTAAATAATATTCAATCATGATATTTTTATTTATGTCAAGTATCTGCCTCAAAACAAAATAATTTATCATTTTCCTTCAAATATAATTCTGAAGGAAATAAAATATTCATTCCAGATTTGTGCCTTACCTCTCTTGACAAAGCAATCAATTTCCTCATATTTTATGAAATTCATTTTCCATTACTTTATTATTTAAAAGCTGTGTGATGGTTCAATAAATCAATATTTCAATGATCACTCTTATACTCGTAATTAAGTTATCCTTTTTGACGAGCTAAATAAAACAGTAAAATGGAAGAGAGCAATAAAAATGATTCCATCTCATTTGAGTTAGATGTCAAGACCAGAAATATTTCATCTTACTTACTTTATGACTTGTCATTTTTTGATGACAGCATTCCATTTGTTGTCAAAATTTCAATTACTGAATTTCGTTATTATTTCTTAAAGTATTTGAATATTCATGAAGCTTATTTGATTTAAAACTGAAGTTCATTTTACTTTTATATTGTGTAGAGAACTGATAAAAGTATGGCAATTTCAAGTATTATTGATTTAATGTACCAGAACATAGATTTGTTCGCATATTTTTATCTTACTTTATCACCGGCGCAGAGCAATCGATCGATTTATGAGTGTAGTGATGTATGAAATAATTAATGGTTAGAAATTTCGATCAATTTTAGTCATTATTTTAAGGCCAAATTATGTATCATCTATAAGTTAATTACAAAATATTGTTGATTTAGTTATTAAGCATTTCAGTTTTATACTGAATTGAGGTGAAATCAATTGGTGCGATGGAACTTGCATTTCCCTTTCCTACTATATAATTGGTTATATTAGTTAAATTATTATGTATATGATGTATTTAAATATGCACAAATTTAAACAAGATATTTTACTTAAAAGTTATGTTATTATAATTTGTAATAAAGATATAATCATTTTATAGCGTAGAAATTTAACAATTAAAATAACATATTTCTATGTTCACTGTAAGATATTACGGATCAAATTGCGGAATAAAGTACCAAAAACTTGGGTGCATCATTCGCAAAATCCGTTTTACCATAAAACCTATTTTTTACCGTAAGATATTCCTCTGTATTTTTGCAGCAATATTTATTTAGTTTGAGTGGTTAAGTAATTTTACTGTGAAATTTACTTTATATTATTTTTTTTTGTTCCAAAATCACCTATCCCTGTTTTTCAAAGCTTTTTCTTTGGACGACCGTGTTAAATATATTATTACTTTTGACGTGGTTAGACCCTTTGTTAAATTAGACTCATTCAAACATAGAAAAAAATATTTTGATTCAGGAATAATGATCTGAAACAATAAGTCACATACGGAAAATTCTTATAAAATTACCGTATTGTATGGTAATGATATTTCTGGTTTAAAAAAACAAAACAAAAAAAAAACATTATTCTGGTTAATAAAATCGAAACATACGTCATTTAAATCACACATGTGGTAATTTTTCCGTTCTTATGATGGTGGCTTGCCAGAGGTTTTAGTTTTAATAATTATAGATTATTACCACACATTTAGTAAAAGATACAAAATTGAGAAGTAAATTTAACCTAATAAATGGTAATTATGAAAAATTATAAGGTGTCATGATAAAAATATCAAATTTTACCAAATTTGAAAACTTTATAACATAATATAAAACTATATTTTATTATTAATTTTAGAGAAATTGATACCCAAGGGTTTCGGTTAAAATTACTGACCTGTTTTTTTATTCCCATAGAGCCAAAAATAAGGTAAATTCTGCAATACTATGATATTTTTGACTATATTTTTATTTTATCCCCGTTACTTATAAAAAGAACATGGCATAAAATTTACGAAAAATTTATTAAAAAAAAGTATTATTAAATTAAAAAAAGTCTTATTTTTAACATTAATGTCTTTACAAGGCGAAAAAAATATAATTAATAACAAAATCGTCATTTGGAGATAATTAATATATGTAAATAAAAAAATAAGTTATAGGTGTTTGCAATTTTTTAATCAAATACTGCGAAGACAATAAATGTGGTAACTAAAGCAGATTCTCAATAATACTTCGCTTAGTAAATAAATACAACTATTCATACACATGGTGTTTTAAAAAAATGACAGACGGTATCTTAAAAACTAATAAAGAAAAATGGAATAAGACAGAAACGTACGGTTCCAATAAATGAAATTAGTATTTCAAGCTAGTTCACTTATTTTTCGCATCAAATTTTTTAATTAGTTTCAAATTGCTTTAACAGGTAGCGCTACTAGATGGGAAGTTATAAAAGAATATTTCCTACTGAATTTCACACTAGTTCAACTGCAATAATTTTACGAGTATCTATTAATTTATCCCCAAACTGCATTATATTCCGGTTCCAAATAGTGGCTACTATGGAAACTTTGTTTTATAGCATTTTTCAGTAAGAAGCTCTATCTCTCGATGAACTATTTGAAAAATCACATGAGTATACATATCTAGTTACCGAAGCATAATGCAAGGAACTTAATATTTAATTTCAAATTCTATTTTTTAAATATATTTTTCAAATCGTCGAGTGAATTAGTGTAACCACTGGTATGTCCCAAACATTTTTTTTTTTTTTTGCATTGTAATGAAATGTTTACTAAACGCATATCTAACGTCTCTATTGTATATGAAGACATTAATTTTTTTTATTTGCTCGTAATTTATTTCTACTGAGACACTAATGCTGTGATTAAACAAAATGGAAGCATTTCGACTTACGTAAACATTGCCTCAAAATATTCTTAAGACATAAAATTTGCCGTTTTCTCTTTCAATTACTTGGCTTCTATTATCTTTATTAATGATCTTAAAAATCCCCAAGCTGAGAGGAAAATTGGTATCCCGTTAGAAAGTAGCCTTGCTCCCTTTTTTTGAAAAGGCCCTTATCAAGGCGACCATCTCATCTGCTTTAACGCAAACTATTGCCCTCGAGTCTATGAGAAACGAGTCTTTTCCTCATTAAACGGCCAGCAACAAAATTCGCATCTATCAAGCCTTTCAGCAGTGCTCTTCTGTAATAATGAGTCTTACTACAATGGTTTTTGATAAGAGAGCACAAAGGATGACGAATATTTAAATAACGACGGTGGCTTTCATCTTCATTCAGAGTTTGGGGACTGCATACGACCTGTAGCTTTTATCTCGTCTCTAAACCTGAATGAATGAGTGATGAATGGAACAGGAGTTTTGCATTTATCAATATATTGCTATTATTATCTAAGTGATGGTATGATTTATATTTTGGAAATGAATGCCAATAATAAATAAAGTATGGCTCTTCCATTTGAGTTAAAAAGTTTGGTAATGAATGCCTAATAGTGCGGAAAAGGATAATTAGTTTGGATATTCTGCGTAAAATCAGTGGTACTCTAATGCTGGAAAAAATGTGATCCATTGTGTTGGTGTATCTAGTTTTTGAAGTATGTGTACATGCACACTTAAGTTAACATAACAAAACGAATCCCACCATGTTATTACTAAATGGGGAAAAATGCTATGCTCTATGCTTTCTTTATCGAAAATAACATTGGAATTGTAAGACACGTCATCAAATTTTCTATTTTTTTTGTTTTGTTTTTAAAGAAAGAAATCAAATTTATGTAAACAAATATAACTCTGTTTCTCACGTAATTAAAATAAATACCAACCATTTAGTTAAAATAATTCATTTCGTTTAAAAATTTCATGAGCTAAAATGATGCATTCGACCCTCGTGTGATTTCTAGTAAACAAATATTGATGTTTGAAAAATGATTCTTTACAGAAGCGTTAAGTTGAATATTTCATTCTAACTCTACAAAATCATCTTAATACATAACTGCAACTTTTAATCCAATTTAATGACATGCAATATGCCTCCGAACAAAAATGTTTTTAACGAAATAAACTATTGTTTGTGTTGCATAAAAGGTAAAACTATTTATTTAGAGTCTTCCGCAAACAGTATGCCAGAAAAATACTTCAAAGAAATCATCCATGAGTTCCTGCCTAATACTATTTTATTTAAATTGTAATAAGTCTCTTGTGTTATAATAGGTCTATTTAAATTGTCATAAGTCTAACTTGTGATGTGTCTTTCAAACATTATGAAATTTCTTATGGAAATATTAAATGAAAGTTAAAAATCAAACTAAAGCTGTAATTTACAGATAGGATTTAACTTTTTAAAGAAACCCGGTGAAATGTGACCCTTTTTAGAAATTGCAATTGTAGATGCTATATCTTTAATGAATAATAAAATTTAATCTTACGAATAATAATTCCCCGGGTGATAAGTCAAATTAAAATTGAATAAGTTCTGAGCGAGCACAGACGAATACAATTTGAGTTCGATATAATCTAAGTTAAAGAAAAAAACTTTGTTTTAAGTGAAGAAAGCTGCCATTGAATACTTTGAGTTGAAAACTGTTAATAGTAATTTGAAGTCTTCGTCCAAGCCATTAACGAATTCAAAAACTATTTTTTCTTCTGCCACTCGGTAGTAATAGCATCAAAACAAATCTTCCTGTTGCGCTTGACTAATCCACATCAAAAATTGCCCTTTTCTAAATGGAATTTATTCTCATTAAATATAAATCACTTTTTTATTCCCAACACTCTTGTATAAGAGCAATAAATTCATAAGAGAGAAAAAAAGGAGAATTGGCTCTCTAGTTAAAAGCATCTCCCGTCAAAAGGAGTTTTAAAAGAAAAGTGCAACGCATGTATTCTGTCAAAACTCACTTATCTCTTCATCTACCTCTGAATTCTACAACCCATTGCTTTACGCTTTGTTGAGCCAAGACTTTGGAATGCATCATAAATCATCTTGGTTTATAGATATCGATCCTATCAGGCTCAATTTTTTCATTCGTAAATAAGAACATAAGGATAATAGCAACAGGAGCTGATACAAAATTTGATCGATGATATTTTTACAATAGATAGGAGACCTTTTTTTTTAAATCAAATTTTATCCTGGGAGATGAAAAGCATTATTCAAAATATTATATGTGTTATTACTGATGTTATCTGTTTAAAATGCTGCTGGGGAAATCGGGGAATACTTTTTTCCATTTAAGACGACTTCATTTTCTAATTTAAGTCAAATTTTCACTTTTTTTTTCATTTCAAGCCAAATTGATCAATTTAATGTCAAACATTAAAAAAGGTAAGCTTTTATCCGCTCTATTATCATGTTCAAATTAGAACCTAAAGATAATAACGGCAGCTTTAGACAATAGCAGCAAAAACTGATACAGCATTTGATGAATTGTAATTTTGCAATAGATGTGAGAACTTCTTTTTTGATCAAATTATATCGCAGGAGATGACAAGCATTACTCAAAACACTATTTGTATTTGCGATGAAAAAAGTTTTTGAATATTTTTTTCTCATTTTGAAATGACACTAATTTAGTGCTTTTAGTTTGAGTACAATTTTCACTTTCATTACATTTCAAGTTGAACTAATCAATTTGAAGTTAGACATTAAAAAAAGTAAGTTTTCTCTTATCTGCTTCACTGTAATGTTCAAATAAGAATCTGCATAACAACAAAAAGTAAGAAAAATAACAGCAGAATCTGATGCAAAATTTAATGAATGGTAATTTTGCACTATATGTGAGAAAATTTTTTAAATCAAATTTTATCCTGGAAGATTAGAAGCATTAGTCAAAACACTATTTCTATTTGTGATGTTATCTATTTAAAATGTTGCTGAAGAATGAGTATTATTTTTCAAGGGATCCAATAAATATTTTTTTCTTCATTTTGAAATGAGAATTATTTCTGCTTATTTTTTTTAGTTCAATGTTCATTTTATTTTAAAAATTTCAATGCAAGTGCATAAAGCATACGTTGAAAAAGTAAGTTTTTGTTATGAGTTCTACCATCAAGTTTAAATAAGAATCTAAGGATATTAACAATGATTAATAGTATGATAGGAGCAGTAGCTAAAACAAAATTTGATTAATGGTAATTTGATAATCGAACGGAGACCTTTTCTTAAATCAAATTTTATCCTGGGAGATAAGGAGCGTGACTCAAAACAACGTATGCATTATTTTTAATGTTTGAAATGCTGTTGAGAAAACTGATTTTTCCTCAATTAAAAACAACACAACTTTCATTTCGAGCCCAGTTTTCTATTTACTTTATATTTCAAGTCAAATCATCAGTGTTAAGTCAGGCATTACAATTTAAATATTTTGATCAACTCTACTATCAAATTTAAATTAGAATATATGAACAATAACAACAACTAAGGATAACAGTGACAGCAGATGATAAAAATTTTGATAATAGTTAACTCTTCAATAGATGAAAGACTTTTATAATCAAATGTTATCCCAGGAGAAATCCAAAGTTTTATGCCAGAAAAAACGTTACTCGAAGCAATAAATGTGTTGTTTTTAATGTTATCTTTTTTAAATTGATGCTGGGAAAATCAATGAATATTTTTTGAAGCCACACTTATTTTTTTCGATTTGTATTTCGAGTCCAATTTTCACTTCATTTTTGAATATCGAATCCAGTTTATAAAGGAAAAGTCAGACATTAAAAAATGAAGTTTTTCTTATTAACTCTCCTGACACGTTAAAAAAAGAATCTAAAGATAATAGTGACAATTAAGGACAATAGTAGTAGACGATGATACAATATCTGATCAACGGTAAATTTATATTGTAATTGATAGAGGAATTATATTAATATATATATATATATATATATATATATATATATATATATATATATATATATATATATTCTGTTTTTACGTGTTATTTTTACTTATTGTGTTTAATTTTATTTGTCGTAATTTTTGTTAAAAAAATATTATTATTATTATTATTTTTTTTTAGTGCTCCTCACACTATTGTATTGATATATTTTGCTTTGGCTATATTGATACAATATTAGAAAGCACTCTTTCTCGGATATAATCGTGTGATTAGAAGATTCGAATCGAAAGATTATATCATTTTATTTCCCGGTTTTTTAAAAAAACTTAATCCTTTTTTTAAAAATTAATTCTTTTTCTTTCCTCAGTTGTTTTGTTATTATTATTATTCTCCCCCCTTTTTTTTCATTTGTCTGTCATTTACCTTTGTTTTATCTTCATTTTGAACTTATCTTATGAGTTCTATTTACTTGTAGCTTATGCGCAATAAATGATACTTATTGTTTTTCTTAATATATATATATATATATATATATATATATATATATAAATATATATATATATATATATTGAAAACAGCATATATAAGATTTTTAACAACATGTGTTTAAAATATTTTTAACTCAATAACTATATTTGTATTTGACTTTGAAATGATATTTTTTAACTACTAAATTAGAACATATAGATGATAACAAAAAGAGCTGGTACAAAAACTTTATCAACTGTATTTTTACAATAGGGAGGAGAGCTTATTCTAAAATTAAATATTATCCTAGGATATCAAAAATAAATTTCAGAACTGTTTATTAACTGAATTCTTAAAATAGACGTGGAGCTTATTTTATCCTGTGATACCATAAGAAGTACTCCAAACAGTATTCAGATTATTTTTTAAATTATCGACTTAAAATGTTTCTTGGAAAATCAACAAATTGTTTTTTTTTTTTTGTTGCTCACCTTGAAATAACTTTTATTTCACAAAGCGTTTATTCTGAGTAGTTTTAGTGGAAAAAAATATTCAAACTCTCATTTTGACTACACTATAAGATATTTTAACCATACAGAACCATAATATCTTTCAAATTGGCTATAGCTTTAATACAGTGCCAGGTAGAGCCCTATCATCGATACTATAGTTTAATGTGAACGAAAATATAACTAAGTATTACACATCGATAAGTTGCCAGAAAATTTGCACCGTATTATAGTTCATGGTACAAACTTTATGTTTCAACGGTAATACGTATTTTCCTATTTTTTTTTTCTCTTAATAGTCTGTTAACTTTGAAATTCTAAATGTTTTTTCGAGCATTTTTCTCCCACCAACTTGTTAAATGAACTGGAAAAATTTCAAAACATAGAAGTATAAGCTTATTTTTTAACACAAAATATTATCAAATAATAGTAGGTGTAATATAAAGACAAAAAGTAACAAAAACGTCATGAAAATAATTATATCTGGTTCAAAATTAAGTGGGTGGTACTTTTATAATGGGTAAAAGACCTTATAACAAAAAATGAAAAATTACACTTGAATTTATGCGTTTCTTACGCATTTCTTCATAGTTTTTTTTTTCTGAAGAAGTCAATAAATGATCTCCTCCTTGATCTAGAAATTGACTTTTTTTTATTGTTTTTAGTTTAAAAAGGAAATAGGAGCTCTTATTTCATTTATATTGTTTTACTTTATGCCAAATTTAACAAATTCAAAAAATTTCTTACTTTTATAAACGAGAAATTGATAAATGTTTATTTAATAGTGTAGAAAATAAAAATAATATTCATCAGTAAAATTATAATGCAAATTTTTTTTCTGTAAATATAATCATATGATTTTTAGTAATATGGCTTGATGTACCTATATCAAACTTATTTCAACAAAAAAAAAAAAAAACATTTTTATACAAATTTTAATAATTTCAATTCATCATTTTTTTAGAATGAAAAACAATTCTTTGATATTTTCTTAATTCGTGTTTTTATTATAATTATTCCGATCTTTGTTATATTGTGCAATTTTTTTCGATTACTTTGTAATGTTATACTTTGCAATTTTTTTGCAAAGTTTTGTTTTGTTACACATGGGAAAATTAATAACTGTGTACGTACAAATGTAGTTCAAACATTTAAAAAAAATCAAAAATTTCTACATTTCCTCAAAATTAAAGCTTAACCGTAATTCATTTTGTAATCACAGTAAAAAGAAAAGAAGTAAAATATAAACTATCCATTTTGTGAAATTTAACTAAACAAATGACTCAAATACGTTTGTTAAAGATTACTGAAATTTTTTTTTTCAATATATGAAGCATTTTTGTTAAAGGAACATCTGTACTTATTTAAACATAATTTTTTAAACCTTCTTAGCTTATAAACTTAGATATTTAGTAAGAAAGAATAAATTGAATTCGTTAAGTCCAAAACTTTTACTTGGAAACGCAATATTCTGAATTGTTTTAAAAAAGCTTCATCAAAGAAACAAATCAACAAAAAAAAAATTATAATTTTTCAAGAATAGTTAAAAATAAAGTTTTATTAATTTTCAGACATGAATAAATGATTGCAGCAATTTTTATGGACATGAAAAATATTTCAGATCACGCAAAGTTTCATTTTTTAGTTAATTTTTCTTAATTCAGTTTTGTATCAATAAACATGCTTTTTTTTATATTTTTTGCTTACTTTTCTCATACAAACTTGTATTTAACAAAAAACTATTCTGCTCAATCAATTTTATCTATATAATGTGTAATAAAAATAATAACAAAATAATTCGACATTTTAAGTGGGATACATAAAAAATTTTCTGGTTTGAATTTTGCACATTTTTTAATGAAAATATGGGCAGAGGAAAACAAATGTTTGATGGATAACGCAAGTTATAAAAAAAAAAGATAAATAATGACTTTTGGCAACAGCACAGGTTCTTAAATGTTAAGAACTGGTAATTCAAAAATAAATTTGGCTCATATTACTATTCTGTTTTTTACTATTACTATTGTGCTGGTGACTATTAAACCAGCAGACATCTTTAGTATGATCATTGAAAAATATGGGGATTCAAAAACAAATTTTTCTTCATATTACCATTCTATAATTTACTATTACCAGTGTGTGGGTGACTAATAACGCATCAGACATCTATAGTAAAAGCGTAGAAAAATCTTATTGAGTAAGTGTTAACTGTAGAAAGGTTTTATAGATGACTATAAATGCAACACATTAGCCTTTACGTGCATTAAACATTAATCAAACATGATATTTTTTTTTCAAATAACAGTACCAATTTTAATATTTTGTCTCAAATATATATAAAATAATTTATTTAACAATATCAAGGGAAAATTATGAGGTAGGTAGGCTGACCCTTTTAAGCATAACATCAAGTTTAAAGAGATAAAAAAAAATGGCAGAACAAAATAAACATTCAGCTCAATTTGTTTACTATTTTTTTATTAACAAAGCACACTTCTTGGTAGAAAAGTGACTGAAATTTTGAAAAGAAAAAGACTCAAAGTTAAGTAAAAAAGATATACCTGAAAGAAAATCATTAAGAAAATGATAAATTACAAGCTAGGGGAGATAAATAAAGTTCAAACACCGTAAACCTAGATATAAAATAAAAATATACAGAATATACATTAAATAATCTGTCTTCTTTATTTTGCACTATATCCGCTTTAATAATGCTTTAGAACTTTTAATGGCCGCCATTAATTTAATTTCCTCCTCATTTACATATTTCATTAATAATTAAAAGTTATCATAAGATTTTAACCTTTTTTCTAGAAGAATAAATTATTGCTGAAATTTACAAAAGAGATTCCGGAAATTGAATTTTTCCGAATAATGTCTAATATATTTTCTAACATGGGTGAAGCTATGCTCTTTTTTTATTTTTAAGAGTTTTTTTTTCAACAAGTGAATAAAAATAGCTCGAGGAATAGTTACAAGCACATCAAACCTAACAAAAACCATTTGCATAATGAGTTGTGGTGGATTTAAAATTCAAATTACGACCAGCAACCATTTTGTTTGTACCTTAAAAATCTCCATAAGCCCATAAAAAATGGAAGAATAAAAAAAATAGAATGTTCTGCAGGAATTTTACCCTTTAACCTCGAGTATAAAGTCATAACTCTTATGGTGGCATTAGTATGAGCCCTCCTAGCTTTGGCGTTCGGAATCTCGGAAAAAGGAAAATCAAATTATCTGGGGAAGGAAAGAAAATAATTAGAATGACACTAAAAGAAAAGAAGCGAAAATATACTGTGACAAGAAATAAAATTTAAAAATCTCTGATTATAAATAATATTGAATTAATTTTAATTTTTTTGAGAAACCGTAAAATAAAAGGACTTACTCGTTCTATTCCAATGAAATATTAGTAAAGAAGAAATTATTTTTGATTAAAATTAAAAAAAGCTTAATTTAAAAAAAAAAACAGAAGATTAATTTTGTAATTATGCAGATATAAAGGAAAACTAGTGGAAAAAATTAAAAAGTTTTAGAATATTATTTTAGGTATCTACATTGAGGAAAAATTACAGTCAAATCTACTAGAACATGGTGAAATTTATCGTGTTATTGACTACATTGGAGTACCAAAAAGCTTGCCAATTTTTATCGACGCGCTTTGGTAATGATTTTGGTAAAAGCAACAATTTTACAATATATGATAAAAATTGGTAGTTTTAACTCGTTATCTAATGTCTATTTATCTTAGAGCATGGCATAAAAATCATTTATTTGGTTAAATTTACTCTTTAGTTTCGTGATGTTTACTAAATGGGTGGTAATAAACACTATAATTTTGAAAACTATAATTTTGAAAACCAGAATTTCCAGTAAACTGTTACCAAATAAACGGAAAAAATATCACTAAATGAGAGGATAAAATACCGTATTAAATAGCTTTATTAACCAGAATTACACAATAGAGCCATTACATTATAACCACCCTGCTAATAACATGTAGGACCACCTTTAGCCCTCAAAACTGCTAGCACCCGCCGTGGCATTGATTCCACAAGGTGCTGATAGGTAGTATGAGGTATCTGGTACCAAGCTCTCACCAACTGGTCCTGCAATTCTCTCACATTGCGAGGGGGTAGCGTGGCAGCTCGAATTTGGTTTTTCAAGTGGGACCACAAGTGCTCTATTGGATTAAAGTCAGGATAATTTGGGGGCCAAGACATGACTTGAAAGTCACTGGAATGTTCCTCGAACCACTTCATGAGGATTCAACCCTTATGACATGGTGCATTATCCTGTTGGTAAACACCATCCCCCTCAGGAAAAGATGTTGCCATGAATGGGTGAACCTGGTCTGCAACTATGTTCAAGTAGCTTACAGACGTCAGGGAATGTTCTATGAGGATTATGGGTCCTAATGTACCCCATGAAATTATAGTTCCTGGGTGAGAAACCATGAAAACCTGGGGAGCCCATTGTTATACATGGAGAGTGGTCATAATGTAATGACTCTTTGGTGTATATACCTTTTTTTTACCAGAAATATCATTACCAAACATGTCATTCTAATATTTTAACTGACTTTTTTCTCCTTGAAGAATTACTACCTTTTGGTACTCTAGATTCGTTCAACAGTGAGAAAATGTGGTATTGCTCTACATATACACCATGAATGAACAATTCACTAAATTCTCAGAAAAATAGGCTAAACTTTGAACTATATTATCGGTACTTTGAACCATATGAAAGTGATAAATTTGGAACATTATTTCATAAGGTGTTAAAATGGATCACGGTTTCAATAACGTTAAGAAATTCTATCAAACAATCATGTTTAAGAAGTATGGTAATATGGTTTCACTTAGTACCATATTAAAATTGCAGCAAGTATGTGTGGTTCAACACGTTCCAAAATTTTTTAACATATTATGCAGTCCCACAGGAAAAATTCAGGACCTATACCTTTGAAATGATTCACCTGATCATAAAACTTTCAGTCAATCTAAACTGTGAAAACTCTGAAGCGTATTGGACCGCAATATCGTTGGAATTAGCTGCAACTGTAATTTGGTACGAAATGAACCATTCTATAGCGTCCAAATTAATAATTTTATACTTAAATACGCGATATTATGATTCGACTTATGTCAGCGAATATTGTTCGACAAAATTAATTATGATTCGGACAATTGGAAAAGGTTTACGAAAGTTTCTGAGATGGTTTTGTTTAAGGAAGTTATGTTATGATTAAACGTTCAACTGATTTTTCAAAGAGTGTATCAGTGAATATACTTCAAACAGTTTCATCATTTCTTTTTACTGTGTTTTTTAAAGCTGGCCATATGGCTACCTATTTAATAGAGTGGGTTGAGAAAAGATGAATTTGATTGAAGTTTTTTAATGCTTTAGTGAGGAAAAGTTTTATTGAAGGAGGAAACTATTGTATTAAGAATAAAAATGGCATAAAAGTTTTTACGATTGGTTAATATTTTCAGTTCGCGCATCATACTTAAAATTAATGAAAAAATCCACGGTTATTATTTTTTTTAAAATTAATTTGAAATAATCTCGTTATAGTTTTTTAAGCTTTTTTAATAGTTTGAATCACCTTTATTACTTAAATTTTAATAAAAAAATTTAATTTTTACATTTGTACAACGTCTTAGAAGAAAAAAACTTGAGTTTGCCGGCTTTTCGTAATTTTCACTTAGCTCAAAAACGTAACTAGAAGTTAAATAAGAATAACGCAAAACTGATCATGTAAAGATCACTCCTCTCATACCCTGCTAAAATAACACTTAAATTTTTTGGTAGGGTATTTACATTATATTTCCAGCTTCATTCAAAGTAATTCCTGATTTTCAATGGAGTAGGTTAATTTAGTTTAAGGCATTGTTAAGGTTTCGTTTTTATATGTACCACAAATGAAGTCTGATATTTTGGATAAATAAGACATAACTGATCTAGACTCAAATACATTAATGCTGCTCAAATATATCAATCTTCAGTTTTACTTTAAGATAATCTAAAAATCAACCGGGTAATAAGCTGTGATGAATAGAGAAAGAATCGAAAAGAGAGCTCAAGCATTCAGTTAGGTGTCTAATAGCCTTCTATTGCTATGAAATTGCAATTATCTTTTTTATTAAAAAAAACTTTATTTAAAATTAATTAATTTAAAATTTTTACATAATTAAATATAAATTAATTTAAAATCAATTTGTTATCTTCGCAGCAACTGTAATTATAATATTTAAAACCTCCATTGGGAAACTGTTTCACAAATTACTCTATTACCATGTCAAATCAATCAGGTAAAAAGCTGAGATGAATAAGCAAAGAATCGAAAAGATTAACTAAGCAGTCATTAAGATAACATTTTAGAACGATAATAAACTGTGATGAATGAGGAATGGATCAAAAATAGTACTCAGGCATTCCTTCTGTGACATTTTAGAATCTTCTATTGCTATAAATATGAAATAAATTTTTCCCTTTTATAACTAATTCCTTCAAAATAAATTATTTTACAACCGATGTACACACATTCTACGGAATACAAAAGAAAAAAATGTAACCTAAGAAAATTGAATAATTTTGCACTTCATAGAATTCAAAATAAGCAACTTATCCTCACAGAAGTTATAATATCCCATTCCTTTATTAATTATATCACAAATTTCTTTATTGTCGTATTCGCTCTTAAAGAGAATCTACAAATTTGTCGGGTAATAATAAACTGCGATGAATGAGGAATGAATCAAAAAGAGTACACAGACATTCATTCTGAAACATTTTAGAATCTTCTATTGCTATAAATATGAAATAAACTTTTTCCCTTTTATAATTAATTCCTTCAAAATAAATTAATTTACAACCGATGTACACACATTCTATGGAGAAAAAAAATCAAACCGAAAAAAATTTAATTATTTTATACTTTATGTAACTCAAAATTAATAAATAATCGTGAAGAAAAAAAATGATAATATCCAAAACCTCTTCTAACTATTTCCCAAATCACTCTATTGTCGTATTCGCACTTTAAGAGAATCTAAAAATCAGCCGGGTAATAAGCTGTGATGAATGAGGAAAGAATCGAGAAGAGTACTCAGGCATTCAATCGGGAATCTCTTAACTTTCTATTCTCAGAGAAGAGTTTCAGGGGATAATTCACCCGTGATATTTCCAAACTTCGTTGTAGTAGTTAGAGTTAAAATAGTAAGAAAGGTATCCTCAATGGGTGGTGCTCATCCAATGTCGCCTTCCAAATTACGTCTCTTGATTAAGTCCCTCGACCCACTAGGCCTCAGGCGAATTGTGTCAGCACTCACACTCCCTCACACCCCCATTCTCTTGCAACATGTTCCCAAAGAACCTAATTACTTAGGTTCCCCCTACTGTGGGCCGCACCTGATGAGGATGCTCTTCAAGGATTCCGGATGAGAGGCATTTCATTATGTAACCTTTTCTTTGCGTCAATCACTCGGGACATCTCTTAAACCTCACTGCAACGTAAAAATTGTAATGGCAAATAATTGGAACCAATCTAAGGATAAGTTGTAAATATACATGGTGATATATAAATTGCTCGTTGAATGGATTAATTTGAAGCATAACTATTGATTAAAACCTAACGCCAAGATAAATTAAGGGTCATAGTTTTAAAAACTGTAATTTAAGATGTTATATATTCGTACATGTATCAGTTCTCATTTCCATTTACATTTTCTTACATTAGAGCACGTTTTGAGTTTAGAAATATTTATGATGGTAAAAAACCAAAATCAGTCTAAGGATCGGTACGAAAAATGCGCGGTGATTTAGAAATAGCTTCTTGACTGGATTAATTTAAAAGCTAACTTTTAATTGAATTAAAATTTAACGTGAATATATGTTGCGAATCATAGTTTAAAAAATCGTAATTTGAGCTGTTATTTAATTAAAAACATTTGCTTTGAAAATATATAAATAGGAAATAACATTCGACAAGTTTCAAGCGTTCAAAAAAGGCACCCATTTTCGAAACTTGACAGACGTGAATGAAAAGAAACAAAAATGATTTGATACATAAAATGAAAAGTTGTAAACGGAAAAACGGAAACATTAATGTGAGAAATAAAACTATAAGTAACCACAGCAGCCGAGATAGTAAAAAATTAAAAACGTACTTTTTAGGAGTTATTTATTCGTATATTACCAGTTTCAATTTCCTTTTCGTTTCCTCGCATTAAAACGTGTTTTGAGGTCTAGAGAGATTGGAAATTCTAATGGTAAATAACCTGGAATAATCTAGAATCAAGGAAAAAGTATGCATGTTTATTTAGAAATTTGAATAGAGTGTATAAAATAAAAAGAAGAAATAGAGTGTTAGAAATAGAGTGTATAAAATAAAAACTTATTTTAATTCAAAAACTAACTTGAATATAGTTTTAAAAAAAATAATTTTAGGTGTTACATATTCGTAAACGCGCAAGTCTCCATTTCTTTGTACATATTCTTATGAAAGAGCGCATTTGGAGTCTTGAGGGAAGAAAAAATTATAATGGTAAACAATAAGAATCCATCGAAGGATAAGTTGTAAATATACGTGGCGTTTCAGAAATTGCTTGTTGAATGGTTGAATCAAAAAGCTGAATAGCATTAGTTAAAAGTATATTTTAACTTGAAGCCTAACGTTAATATAAATTAAAGGGGGCCGGGATAGTCTGGTCGGTAGGGCGCTGGGCCCATGTACAAGAGGTCGTGGGTTCGATTCTCGCCGTCCGTAGTAAATGGTGACTAATGCACGTTAAATCTGTCGAGTCTCAAAGTCCTCCATGGTCCCATAACAAATCAATACATCTGGGGGTACTGATCCAGGAGTTTCCTTGTCTTCTGGATTGGTTCAAAATTACAAGGCTACGGAGTTGAGCATTAGTAGTCGTAAACCCATGAAATTGGGTCGGCTGTTCAACGACGGTTATAAAATAAAATAAAATATAAATTAAAGAGCTGTGGCGGCTCAGGGGATAGAGCATTCGCCTTCCGATGAGGTGAACCGGGTTCAAATTCCATCGATGGCTACGCGACACAAATTCCCAACCCGGCTTGCATCGATCACAGTGCGAACGTAAAAATATCCTTACTGGTAAACGGATTATGGGTTATAGACACCTTATCGTCAGGCTAACCCTGGGAAGGTTTCGTGGTTTCCCTCTCCATGTAACACAAATGCGGGTTAGTTCCATCAAAAAACGAAGCAAATTTCTCCAAATACTTGATCCAGGAGTTACCTTGTCTTCTAGACTGGGTTCAAAATTCCAAGGCTACAGAGTCGAACATTAGTAGTTGAAAACCTAAACTTGGGTCAATTGTTTTGCGACGGTTATAAAATAAAATTTAAATCAAAAGTTATACGTTTAAAAAAGTATAATTTAAGGAATGAAATCCGTTCTTGAACAAGTTTCTATTTCCTTTTTTTTTATTTTGTGGCATGAGCATGATTTGTTTTAGGGAGCGAAAATTTTTTGATAATAATCTAAGGATGAGTTGAAAGTAAGCATGGGGATTTAGAAATCGTTCGTTGGATAAATTAATTTAAAAGTTTACTATTAATCAAAAGCTAATTTTTATTTCAAACGTAACGTGAATGTAAATTAAAATTTTATAGTTTTAAACAAGCCGAATTGAAAGTGACATATATTCGTACATGTGCCAGTTTAAATATCTTTTATTTTACATTATCATTTAAAAACGCGTTTTCAGTTTCGATTTGTTTGAATTGCTGATAAAATTATTTTCGTTTTTATGTTTTTTAATAAAATTCCTTAATACGGATGAAGCACCTAACTTTTTAAGTAAAAAGTATTAACTTATAGAAATGTTAAAAAGTAATTTGTGTGATTTAAGATTAATTTAGTATTAACATAAGCTATCATCTAATACTAATAAACGCATTGTGTGAAAATTATGGTAGACTATTTTTCAATCATGGAAAAAAAACATATTTCTGTAAATAGAGAAAATTTCTCTATTTTAAATACCTCTAAGCTTCACCCTTTTTTCATATTTTTTTTCAAAATATCAATATGATACTTAATAATGCTCGATAATATTCTCGTAAAAATGGACCTCTCTTTTTTTCCGTTTTTAAATTAGATTAAATAATTAAAATAATGACAGTATTAGTTTTGTCAGAATGTCTGATCAAGTGGAACATTTTAATTTATAATTTGGATTTCATCAACTCTAATCACCTTCGTTTATGTTCATTGATTAGATTCAAACTAAAAATTTCAATGAGTATAGTTTGCTCACTTTGTCATAAATTTTAGGTTTACAATTGTATAATTAACAGAGAAACAATAAAAAAATGATTATAACTTTTCTTTACAAGATATAATTTTACAATTCATAAAAGCTATTTATTTTGAAATGAAATTTTTTAAATCTATTCACCTTTCTGTATAGATGTTATTCTGATTTATTATGGATGTAAGAAATTCAAGTGTGGTAAGAAGAATGATCAAGTTTAATAGTTTTTTTTTTCAGAAACGTATCTTAATTGAGAAAATTTATTTTCAAAAAAATCATAAAATTAGCAACTTTTTATATTTTGAAGCCCTACATTTTTCATTTAATCCTTAAAAAAACATTCGAATTAAAGTTGTAAATTTATTTGTTACTACGTTACAAAACCGCTAACGTTATTTTCAACCTGCATATTAAAAATATTTTCATATAATACTGAGTGAAAAAATATTTAAAATTTATATAACTTTATTCAATTAATATCACTTTAAAACATTGAACTTCATTGAACACACAAATTTATTCAGATTTAATCTTTTATCAAATTATATTTTTCGTTTATTTTTTTTAATTTTGTAAAATAATCTCATAAATTTAACTTTTATTATACCCAGTTTATAAATTAAATTACATTTAAGCGTTATCAGTTCGCAAAATAACGACTACCACTTGTGTTCATGCATCGAACACTAAATTCTCGTTGAAAATTTTAAAATAACCAAATTTACGATCAGTATCGCTTTGTCTCTTTCTAAACTGTGTGCTGAAAGAATTAAATTATTCCATTTTCTGAGTCTATGTATTTGCCTGTGCTTGAATTCTTATTCAGTCGTAATATCCTTCTTAAATCAAGTTTAACTGAACTAAAACAACGAAATCAAATTACCAAAGAATGCATATGCATAAATGATGGGGAAACATTACCCTTAGGATTAATGGTATCGGAAACTCGCTTTTGTAATCATTGGCTCACATTTGCCCTTACAAGAGAAGAAAGCTGGTGTGCATATACTTAACAATAGTGTTTCAGATTTAACAACAAAATGAGAACATATGCGGGGCAGTAAAATTTTAGCAAGTAGCTATTAATTTAATTTATGTACTCCTATTCGCTTTTATCACAACATGAATATAATAGTAAAGATAAAAGAAATATTACGTTCTCATATTTTTGATGTTCACTAAATTGTTACTGATTAGTTTAGGAAAGTTAAATTTTATTCATACAAATTAGTCCTTATTATTTGCAGAAAAAAATTTTGATAAAGCAAAAAATAAGTTCTGCAATATTATGACACTAAATGAAACTAATTGAAAATGACTTCACTAAACGAAAGTAAGCAAATGATTAGATTTTTAAATGTTTCTTCTTTAGATTTAAAATTACCGTTCAATTTATTTTAAGCAATTGCTTATACTATTTTTGGAAAAGTAACTAAATTATGTTAATCGTTTTTACTCCTTCATTAGTTTAAAATTTATTCAGATCAGAGAAGAATAGTTTATTTAATTTTTATAAAAAGTGACGGGGAATCTTTACTTTCAGAATTGAATAGTATCTGAATTATTTCTTTATAATCATTGCCGCACATTTGTTCTTGCTTGTGCATAGATTTAACAATAATGTTTAATAATTAAAGCTAAGACGAGGATGAATAAATATTAGTACGTAAATTTTAGTAAGCTGTTATTAGTGGACTCTTATTTGCGTTTATGAAAACATGACTAGATTATTAAACAAAAGTTATGCTCTCATAATTATGATTCTCATTAAATTGCCTCACCCATTAGTTTAGGAAACTTAACTTTAGTTTGTATACATTTTTAAGAAAACAAATATATATCTTTAAGAAATGTTTCGTTGTAGAAAAGTAGGCAATATTTTCCCATAGCTTTAAGTGAATAATTATTTTTTAAATTTTTTTGCGAACTATTATTTTGTTTTTTCCTTAATTTTAAAAATAGAACCGTTTTTGTAATCTCAAAAAAGTTCAAAATTTTGATTTTTTATTTTCTCGTGTTTCTTTTTTATGCGTTGTATTTTATATTTATAGCTTAATCCATAATTGTTTATATTAGATTTTATTTTATTATATTTATTACTGGTGTATTTTTAGATGAACTATGTTGTATTTACTTAAAATCTGCCCCTTGGAAAGAATCCTCTTCTTAGAAATAAACATTCTTTTCTCTGCAACTAAATTTGTTTAATTTTAATTAATTCTATTATTATTAATTTTTAATACTAAATTAAAACACTTAAAGAACGTCAAGCTCACATGATTTGCTTCTATGTTCTTCGATCTTATAATTAAGGACATGTATAATAATTTAAAAATCTATTATTAAACTCTCAGTTTACATGAATTATTTTCTAAATATTTATGAATCCGAAAAGTTCTATGCCATGAGGAATTTTTATTTCCTGAGTTAGATTTTTCTTGTTTCTTAAAATTACAAAACTATTTTAATGCTGATTTAAAGAGAAAGAGAGATAAGTAGATAAGAGAGATAAGTAGAGAAAAAATCTAGTGAGAAAAAACGTTAAAAATATATAGAATAAACATATTATTGGGAATTAAAAGTGTATAAATACTGACCATACGAATAAAAATTGATGTCTAGTTTCGTTTAAATTAAAATGGACACATCAATTTTTCCGGCAGCATTTCAAACTTCTTTCTTTCTTTCTAGTTTGGGTTTTACCCTTGATGGCGAGAAAAATAGAGCATTTTACAAGTTGTGAGATTCTTCACCATTTCAATACTTCAGAAAAGTTCTATATCTAGAACTTTTCAATTTATTCCATGATATCGAAAAAAAATTTGATTTTTGCTCTTGGATGCTTTTTGTATTTGGAGTTGAAAACGAATTTCAATTTTACTGACTGAATTTCATTCAACTATATTTTGCTGAACATTGAAAAATTTGTTATCGTGTACGGTAAAAAATATTTCGATACTCTTCAGTTTGTCAATGAAAAAATTCAGCGATAAATTTATTGATTTATTGATACAGTGATAAATGTATGATTTATTTATTTGTTTACTTGTATAAAGATTACTTTATAGAAAATTTCCTCTATAGATTAACTTACAAAAAGATTATTTTATATAAAGATAATTGTATCGTTCTAAAACAATTACTCATAAGAAAATTTTATTATGTTTTTCTTTCTTTTAATTATGTGATTAAAATATTTCAACTGTTAGGGGTTTTGTTTTTAAAAAAAAAGGAGAATTCAATTAAGTCTACTTAAAATATAATCTTTTCGTAAACTCTAGGCACTAGTCATATTTAAAATGAAAAATTTTTTTTTATAAAAAACTATTATTATTTTAGAAATTGAATGAGATTTTTTATTATTTTTTTCAGTGTCGCACAGGTGTATTTGAAAGAAAAATTTTTTTTTAATAATTGAATACTTGAAAATTCAGAAAATTTTGATAATTTTTAATGAAGCTGATTCATGGATTTTACGTCTAGTAAGCATTTTCCCAAGAAAATTATAAACTTCACTTATTCAAAACATAGAAAAAGTATAAAGAGAATAAAGTCAGGAAAAGAGTATGGTCAAACTACAAAAATAAGCTAAAATGTACCGTTTTTCTGGCTCTGTGAGAGCATCAGAAAGTTGGGTTATTTTTACCTACACGCTTTGATAATAACTTTTGTAGAACAAAAAATAAATTATGAATTTATAATATATGAAAAAATTTGGTAATTATGGGAAGACTTCGTAATTTTATCAAAATATTCTAGAGGATGGCATAAAATCCATTTGCTCATTTAAGTTTACTTTTCAGTTTTTAAATATTTTTAAATGTGTGTTAATAGTTTTAAGAGCCAAAATTTCCGGTAAACCGTTACCATATATGTGGTAAAATTTTCAACGAATGGATTAAATACTGTATATTTTTTAAAACCAGAATTTTGCTTTCTATTTCCTTTTTTTTTTACGGGAATGTCACAAATACTATTTTTCCTCAAATACTAGATAAAATGAGATTTATTTTTCTTCTGGTAAAATTGAGGGCTTTCAATTTTTTGAGATAATATTTGTCTTTTGAATAAATTTTCGAGCCAAAAATATCTTAAATTAATCAGTTTAATTTGCTGCATAAAGTGTAGCTTTCCAATCAATAACATATTTAAAATAATAAAACCTAGAAACAGCAAATCGTTCTTTTATGTCTTTCTGTCAGAAAAAAATAGAAAGAATTCAGGCTATATTCTTTGATGGAAGTCATCGACTTTATTTTCAAACTTGCATTTGATGTTATGTTCTATTTTGTAAGCTATGTTTTTTTCACGCAACATTTATCATCAAGTCAAAAGCTTCTAAAAATTGTGCTTAGTATTTTTCTTTCTTAGTTTCTTTTATCATTATCTTGTTATCACCAAATTATTTTCTAAGATGGCATTTTTTATTTAGTGTTTGAGCAGATAATAGTGTACATAATCGAAATTCGATAAATCAGAAAAAAAATGATAAATGCATCCTGCTTTGTGTGATAGCGAGTTTGTTTGGCATACAGAGCTATATACCATTAAATTAAAAATAATAATCTGACACATTGTATTAATATAACATGTTTGACTATAATTAATTTTTAAATGCGTTTAATAGCGAAATAAAAAATGGGCCACCTTAAATAACTTTTGATCGAAAGATCTGTCCTTCGCGTTCCAGGACTCAAATTAATGGTTGAAGGGGTAACCTAAAATATTCTATCTAATTAGTGCAGATGATATTTTAAAATATAAAATCATAGACAGAAAAAAATGCACTTTCTCTCGAAAAAACACATCTTTTTTTTCTTTTTTTAGATGGATTTGGATTTCTGAGCCCTCCCCCAATCTTATTTCGTATTCTTATTTCGTGTCTTATTTCGTATCCTTGTTTCGTAATGTTTTTTGAAAATTTCATTTCAATCAACGCTGTCTTGAAATAGGATCTATTTAAAAAGTTAAGTAGCAACTTAATAACTGTTGCAATTAATGTAATTCAACCAAAAATAAATCTTTATGAAAATCTAGTTGACTAATATTTCCGATATAAGTCGACCGGCCTGTGTAGGGGTTAGGTAACTGCCTTTGCATGTTCTTTCCTTCTCTGTACTATCTGTCCTTACTGTGGGAGAAACGTTGGCATCTCCTAATATGGTGCCCCTGAAAGAGTGGCCAGCAAATCTGCCCTTCAGGTGCCTGCATGATCTAGGTCATTATCCAGGTGGGCATTGGATAAAAATATATTTCCGATAATAAACGTAGTTATAATTCGTAATTATTTTTAAATTTTAAATTAAAAGCTTTATCTTACTTACTTATACTTACTTACTTACTTTATATTGAGTCACCTATTTGCCTATATAGGCAAAAATTGACTCTATGTGAAGAAATAGTCATTTCCGAATTTATAAACTAAACACATTTTTGTACGAATCCTAGCCTAGCGTGTTTCTTGAAACCTGTCTTATTGAATTTTTTAAGAATTCAGCAGTCATCACAGAGCTATACTCAATTTCATTCTGAGATTTCTTTTGACTGAAATTTCCCCAGTAAGCCTGTCTTATAACAAAAAAGCAGTCAAAAAACCAATTCTTTTAAAAAATAGAGCTCTATTTCACTAGATGAAAAGAAAGTCAAATTCTGAAGTTTCATTTTATTAGATTTTCGAATTCTAAAGCTTCTTTGCTGAAATGAAATATAAAAAATGAAATTCTGATAACATTTTACTTATTTTCCTTTAAATAAAAAGCATTTTTTCGAATATTGTAATAATATTTTTTTTTGTATCAAACAATCACAATGAAGAAAAAATAAGCCTCCTTATATATATTTAAAAAATTTAATTGAAAATGTCAAAAAATAATGGCGAATTTTTTTTTCTTTCCGATTTTGTGACATGAAGCATTTAATAACACCTCTACAGTGAGATAAAAAGAGAAATATACTTAAATGTCTTTTTTTAATATAAAAGATTTAAATTTCAACTAAAAAAACATCGTATATATTGAATAGTATATTGCGTTTTGTTTTTTATATGTTTAAATTACTGCGTTCGCCTCACTATTTTCGAATAATTTTGACTTGCATCATTATTTGTCTTAATAATATACAGCGCAGATTTTTTTTAACATATGATACAGATCAAATAGTACTCCTAAAATTAAAAAAAAAAATTCTTGTTCATTAAATAAATGGGAAATATTTCATTTAAGGTATTTTATTTAAATTTAGTATTTTAATTAAATTACACACAAATAATATTCAACTGAATAATTCCATTTATTTCTCGTTGAATTTTAAAAATGGCGAATAATTGTTGTTATTTTAAATTTCATTCATTAGTTAGTAATCATCAGTTTTGCAGTGAAATTCAATTTCTTGCAGTCGTCATACAAAAAAAAAAATATTAAAAAAAATATCAATCCATGTCATAAAATAAAACATAATGAAATTTAAAATCCATCTTGCAATATATAATTAACAATTGTGCAATCATTCAAAAACTAGGAAAGTGTCACAGTGTTTACTCGATGAAGTAATACTTTTTACAAATTTCTTTTATTTTATGGGACCTGTCATGCTGAAATATGCATGACATATTTCCTAACATTTAAAAACGAAATTATTATCTTATTTAAGACTTTTCAATAAATAAAGATCCTTAATATAATCTGAAATATTTTGTACCCAACCTTGAATTGATTGCAGAATAAAATCTAATTTTACAAATTGTCCTACAACTGCCTAACACATTAGCACAACTTTCGAAAGCCGTTGTAGGATTGCTAATGTTTTGAATTCATTAAAATTCCATATTATTTCTCCCGCTTTCGTTTCTGCCAACAGATTTGAATGAATAGGGCTACGAAAAAGAGCGTTGGCGGTGAATTGAATCAATTAATAGCCAATATATGGATTCCTTGTCGAAAATTATGCTAACCTACACATGTCACTTGCATTTATGATTTCTTGGTGGAGGTAGGTGTCTTGTGGAGATTAGCCCTGCAGTCCCACCCTCCGGGCCATTTTCCAAATTTGATAATATATATTTATATTAAAAATTAAGATTAATGTTTACTTTGGAGCTCCACATAAATTTAAAAATAAAATATTTTTTAGTATTTATCAGATTTGATTCTTCAGTATATTTGTTAATCTGCACACTTAGAGCAATGAAATAGTTAGATAAATGGATAATAATAATTTCCTACAATGATTCATAAACATTTTTACACTAGTGCTATTCATGTCGCCTACTAATATTACCTTTCCTCCAAATACATCAAAATAATAGTAATTATCGAACTTTTTCAACAAATAGTAATTTTTTATTCAAACGCCAAATATTTCTCTCATAACCAAATCTTTTCCTTGATATGCCTCAACTGTTACATTATCTTTGTAATCTTTGCAAAACACCCAAAGCTCAAAAGACACATTTTATTTCACGAAATTTAAAATGTCCAATCCTCACTTAAAATCAAACATGTTAAAAACAGTAAAGTGAATTTTTAAATAGAAAGGATTAAAATGTTTCAAACAACACTCAGAAAATACGGGGAGATTTATTTTTATAGCAATAGAAAGTCAAGTCCTTTTTCCGCCCATCTTGGCTGTTTTATCTTGACTATTTAGAAAAATCCTGATTGTCTTATGTGATTATTTGTAAATTTTAATAAAGGGTATTCTTATAAAAATCATGGAATTAAAATGTTGCTTTCAAAATATGTCCTTCTTTTTAATTATATTACTTATAATTTGTATATAAATCATAAAATTGATTTGTTGTCATGAAATTGAAATCATAAAATTGTATTTAAAAATTTCCTTTTATTAATTACTTTGAATTATCCACCATTATAACGTTGCACAAATCCAGTTTTCTGGTCAATCCATCACGGAAAAAAGATTCTGGCGAAATTAACACACTTGTATTATTATGAAATTTCTGGTGAACAATTCTAAGAACAACCTTTGAACAATTTAACACATTCCTATGGTGATTTTTACGTTGTTGTTGTTAAATGTAACCAAACAAATAGTTTTTATGCCATGTTCTAAAGTATCATGATAAAGTCTCCAAAATTATCTTCAAATCTACCAGTCATTTTACCATTTATTTGGCATTAACCTTTTGATTTCTTTTCCTCGTACCATATAGAAGTGAAATAAGCTTTTTACATTTCAATGGTTACAACATTACAAACTCGGATATATCATACTATGGTGACTGTTTTTTTCCATCTTATAAGAGGTAGTGGGATTTGAATACACGTCAAATGTAATTGGGGGATTCCAACCCTCTAAATTTATGCTTCAGAGCGGTTAGCGGAATTGCAGTGAGGTTCATGAACAACAATATTTTATTCAGGCCCCCATTACCGCAGAGTGTTGTCCTTCTGCAGTGTTACCCTTTTGAATTTCAGAGTGTAGCTTGTAGTTAAAATTGAATTAAATGCGTAATACAAATTAATGCAAATTAACCATACTAAGTACTTTAAAAGAAAATACTTATATATTAAATAAGTTCTTATAATAAGTAATGAATACGTATTTGTGAAAAATCGCATTTATTTACTTACAAATTGCACATTCTAGGATTTTTTTCATACTCAAAAATAATCTGCATAAGCAATGTGGTAGTTTCTGTAAATGCAGTGGCTAATGGTGTGAGATTCTAAAAAAAATACAGAACGCTCAAAGGCGTAAAGGTAGGGGGTTCAATATGCTTGTGCCTTTTTTCTCTCTTGTATCCCATCTGTTCTGCAATTTGAAAAGAACAAGCAATTATTTGCATTAAGCAGCAAGAGCACAACCCTATATATGTATCTAATCCAAATTTACTTACTTACTGTTGCGAATCGATGGTTACGGTTTGATTCAGACCTCCATTTTAAATAGCGCTTGGCGGAATGATGAGTTTGGTGTTAGGATAATTTTAAAAAAATAATTTCTATTACAAGAATTTATTTCTGTTTATTTATTGCTATGCTACACATACATATGCTGGCTTGTGTGTTTATTGCAAAACATCCTTTTTCAGCCTTAATTAAGTTTAAGAAAGATTGTTCAAATTTGAGAATAAACATTACAAAGATGCATCTATTGCAACATTGAAGTAACTGGTTTGAATCACACCATGTCCCAAGCTGCATGTGTGGGCTGGCTGTCTCTATATTCCGTTGTCTATATATCGATTTGATACGGGCAAATAAGTCGAGTTTTGTAATGAACACACAAAAGTGCGTATGTGCGCGCAGTATTCATCCAGCATCCAAGTTTACAGTTAAGCTACTGATTTAGTTAAGTTTTGTCCAGGGAATTGCAACATTTACAAATGCATATTTTTATAATTTTAAATTGGTAGATGGTTAATTTACATTTCGCATTGGAAAAAACAGAACAAATAACCGATTAGAAGCATAGCTAATAAGAACTTGCTAAATAAAATAGAGGTTGTAAAAATAAAAAATTTTCCTTCATCCCTTCACACTGTTAAAATTATCTACTTTTACTTAAAATAACCTAAGTTTACCCCTTTTTTTACCAAATGGTAATAAAAACCATATTTTATTATTGACTTCAGGGCTCGAATGACCGCCCGTCTCCGGCGGTTAAAAATTCCACGCGGACAACAAATTTCTCGAATCCAACGTCCGCGCAGACGGCCATTTTCCCGTTAATGTTCGTGATACATTTTCAATTTTTGTTATCTTACAAGAGTCTAGCGCCTCACTTTTAAAATGACCCTCTAATCTAGAAATACAACAACATACTGCGCATGGTAGAATTGATGTTTTCTCTGTCTGGGAGTACTGCAGCGGTTGAAAGAGGTTTTTCAGCAATAAACTTACAAAAACACGTTACGTACAGGTCTTAAACAAGAAGCGTTAAACGCAATTATGAACATCTAACTAAATGGAAAACCCCTTTCAAATTTCTGTGCAGAAACCTCTGTAAATCATTGGCTTGATTGTGGAACTGGCAAACGTCATATTTGATTCATTTAAAAAAGTACATGGATATTAGTAAGTACATGGTAACCGTTTTGTCTCCTCGCTTTCTATGTTCTTGTACGTTCCTATTTGTGTTTTGTTTAATGTTTATTTTTCAATTTTCGTGATTTTTACTTGATGAAACACCTTTTCGAAACAGTCTTTCTTTCTTTCTTTCGGTGCTCCTCATACTGTATATATATATATATATATATATATATATATATATATATATATATATATATATATATATATATATATATATGAACTTCCATTTTACGAATTTCTCTATTTTACGAATTTTTTCGAGGAACCAAGAACTCTTTCGAAAATTTATTTGTAAAATAACTTCCAAATAGCGAATTGAATTTTCTATTTAACGAACGTTTCATTCAGATCCACTTTCCCTATTTTCCAAAATATTTCTTAACATTTTAAACTTTTAAACTCATTTTATTGGGGAAATGACCTTGAATTAATTTTTGAAGCCACTGCCTTATGAAATGCATTACCGTTTTCTCAAAAAATTGTCTTAGAGAAAGCAGTAAATTCCTTTTCCCTTTTTGTTTGCATTTCAAACGAAACCTTCTGAAATCAAAAATTAGTAATTTAAAAACATCTACTCATTAATTTTTATTTTTAATCAGCAATATCTTCAGCCCTTGAGTATGGACTGTTGGACCCAATAAAAATGATTGGATCCAACGATTGTGTTTCTCATCAGTGTCTTTCTTCAACAGCTCATCCCCTTTCTTTTTAATCGATTGATACTCTTTAATCTATCCCTTAGTTTTTAATCGTTAACAATTATCATTATATCACATAGTTGTATTTCTCATAAAAAGAATCACTAAACATTAGACATTATTCAATTAAATATTTTTGATCATTCACAAACATAGCCTGATGTTTAAAAATACAGAGAAATTAAATTTAAAAAAGGCGTTGTGTTTTCATATACAATTTTATTTATGAAGAAAATAATAGCCAACACTCTAGATAGAAGAAGAAAAATATTCAAATGAATAACTTATTTTGACTCCAGAACAGATCATATTGGCTTTCCTCCAAAATAAGCCATTATTAATTCTTTAGAAGTCATGAAACACAAAGTCATGACTTTAAAATGACTTACAGCATTGAAACTCAAGGCATTTATTACCGATGTTGAAAACAACTGAAGTAAATTCTCCAGCCCATTCATAAAAATATAACTAGTTTATGCATGAGGTTTCAATACCCAGTTTAATGGAATCTCTGGAGTGAAATGCAATATATAAAATTTTAGACAGGATGTAAATTCTTTTTTTACGAATTACATAGAATTCTTCAAAATAAAATTTTGATGTTTTACTAGAATTGGCGCAGATTTTGCTGACTACTTAATATACCTTTTCACACTTAATGCACCTTAGGTACTTCCTGATCTTGCTGTCCTCGGCAGTATTGCTTTAAATGTTAAGTTAATTAATTTAAAAAAGTCGTATTTTTAAAATTCGATTTCTCAGGAACTATTTGACCGATATATCTCAAACTTTGTATTTTGCCGTGTAAAATGACATTTTTGAGAAGGATGTAAAATGCATTTTAAAATTCAAAATTACTTCAACTATTATTTAAAAAAACAATAAATATTTACTAAAATGTATTATTTTCTGTGTGTCATATTTTTTTAAATCGCTTAATTTCTCGAGATATTTCGAAATACGCAAAAAATAAAATTACATTTATTGGGTACAAGTTTCATACCTGCTATCCTGAGTAAACTATCGGACCATATTTCTCAGATTGTGGCTACCCCCAATATTTTGTGGGTAAGAAATCTAAATACATAGAAAGAGAAGTGTGTTAATTCAGAGAAAGTATGTTTTTTGTCTCATCTCGTTTCTTTAAATTGCAGTCTGCACTAATTAAATAGCATAGGTTTCCCCCTCAAATCATTAAGATTGGGTCCTAAATCGTGAAAATCTAACCATTAGATCAAAAGTTATTCAGGGTGGTCTATTATTAAGTTATATTTAAGTATTGTGTAAGAAAGATAATTATGATCTCATAAGATTTACATATGTCTGTTAATTGTATTTAGTAATTTTAGAATGTTTAATTTTAATTCGCTATGGTATTGTTAAGTCTTATTCGAATTTGCATTTTTGTTCTCTTCGTGCTATGTGTATATTTGATAAACAAAAACAAATATTTTTTGAAATATAGAATGCATGCATCATTATAAATTAATAATTATTGCTTTAAATAATATCGTAAAAGTAACTTTGCTTCCTCGTATGGGTATTTTATCTTACTGTAATCATAAGTTATAGGGTGACGGAATAATAAAAATGGTGGCGTCTATTTTACACCAAGTAGTGTTTAAAAAGCATTCTTAGTTTAGTGAAACACCTTGATTCAAGAATTATGTGTGGTATTTCCCTCCATTACTTTGGTGTAAAGTAATTGACAAAAATTTTAGCCTTTAGGTATACTAACATTTTTCACGGAGTACAAAATAGTGTTAAATAATATTCTTGGTGTTTCACAACGCTGAGAACTGTCTTTGGCATTGTGAAACTTGGCCCCTATTTTGCACCATATTGGTATAAAGTAGTTGCAATCAGTTTCAGTGCTATACACTAAAATTTTTTACAGTGATTAAAATGGTGAATAATGAAATTAAATTGACACATCGATTAAAAACTTATGATTTGCTTAGTTTGGTTGTTATTTGTAGAAAATTGCAGTGATTTTTTAAAATGTCAACTATTTGAGTTGAAAAGAGCGCTTATTTTAACTGATTTGTACAATTCCTTTAAAAAAAAATATTGAAATATAAATTTAGCGTTATTAAAATTGTTCTTTGTTTAATTTTCTGCTCCAAACGCATTATTGCTTCTGTTCCTAAAAAATAATAAAGCACAGTAAAATGAATGAGCTTTGAAATTTTATTCTTTACTTTAACTTGAAACCACGCGAAAGAGAAATCTGTTTCTTAAAATTAAACTTGAAAATTTAAATATTATTAAGAAACTTTCTCGAAAGTTTCATTCACTCTTCTAAAATAAAACTTCTTGTTTTTGGTTTTCTTGAAAAATTTTATGTCAGAAAAAAAATTTAACGATTTTTTTTGTGCAAAAAAAGAGCATTTTTAGAATCTTTTTGTTTTATGGGATTCACTTTTATCTAATTAAAAATCTTAATTTAAATACATAATGCAACTGATTTAATTTAATAGAAATTAATATTCTAATAATAATCATGTAAAATAATGCATGTTGTTTTAATTAAGGTATTATATTCTCAAACAATATAAATTCGCGAAATAGAAATGAAACGCATCGTTAGTCTAAAAGTATGAAAACATTTAATTATCAGAACACTTAATACATTACGAGTACGAAATAATAAATATTTTCATGCCTCTTTTATATTCGAATTTCTACAAATAGTTTCTTTTGTTGAACATTTGTAATTTAATCAATGCTAATTAAATTTTTTTCCTTATTCCTTCTGCGCTTACAGCAGAAACACTAAATTAACACTACGTGTTTAATTTATTATATTTTTTTAGTCATTCAAAATCTTGTCTATGCTTTCAAAAATATTTTTGAATGCTTTCCAAGAATGTGAAGTGTTTGTAATATTTAAACGATGTTTCCTTTAAAATGCTTCAATTTTGTTTTAAACAAACCCTTTATGAGAATAGTATGCAAAAGTAAAAAGCAGCTTTGAATTCCAAAAATGCAGTAGTCTTAGAAATATAAATTTGACCACTGATTTTTAAAGTTCGAAGAAAATTCCCTTAAAAAATTTATAAATAAAATGTACTATTCTCATTACTCACTATTTCACCGATTTTGCATAAGTTTATTGCATTTTGTTTTTGAAAGGTACTCTATCGTTTAATTCTTAACCCTTTAATGCAGAATTTTCATTAAACATATTTTTCATACCTTTTTTTCATTACTTAGGTCAAAATAAATGAATAATTTAGGCCAAAATAAATAATTAATATTTTTAGTAGGATATTAATTATTTACGGTTATGATAAACACCATTAAACAACGGTGTATTTTTTTCGTTGTAGTTAAAATCTTCCAACGCGGCTCATTTCTAAGCAATAATTTTTCAAGCTTGCACTTATTTGCTGCTATTTAGAACTGAAAGAAACAGTTATTTATCACTGAAAATTCATTCATTTACAAAATCATTTATTGATAAATATTTAAATATGAAAGAAAAGAAAAAATTTCCAACTACATATTTCGTATTTTATGTTTTATTGCAAATATAATTCAGATACTCTTACATATTTTGTTTAAAATATATTGTATAATTAAAAATACCAAACTCTATTTTTACTTTTCATTAGAGCGTTATAAAACACACACACACATATATATATATAAGGGACAAACGGTATCCCATCTGCGTCGAAGGGAGAATTAAAAAAAATTATTTAAAATCCAAAATTGTCACAATTACTATTAAATTAAGCAAAAAAATCAAATGAATAATTTATGTATGTATATTCAGATAGGAAATATCTTTGATCTAACGAATTTTACAACTGAATGCAAATATATATTTGATTAGATATAACATAATGGGGTCCAAACTTTTGTCAGGTTTCTCTACTTATCTATTGGAACCGACTTCGATTGTACCCTTCATTTGCTAGCTTATTCAGAGGGATTAAAAAAACAATTGCAAAACCAGTTTTATGCAAAATAATTAGTTTTTTATTAATTGATTAGTTAAATGATAAATGGATATTATTTGAAATTTATTAGATATGGAAATTTTTCTTGTTGTTTTTAATTTAAAAAAATCTTTTGCACTTATTGTTTTTAATTTTAAAAATACGAAGTTTTGATTGTTATCATTTTAATAGTTTTTTTTAAATAGCGATTTAAAAATTCAAATTTTACTTCAAGTAATAAAATATTTTGAAACCATATTAATTTACACTAAGTTTTAAAACTATTTTGTCATTTATCTAACAAACTTTTTTAATAATTAACAAGCGTTATTATGTTTTTAATAAATGTAATCTAAAACTGTTTGTTTTTAATTATACAAACTCCTTTCCTATTTCTTAAAGAATTGGTAAATAAAATTTTTTTTTATTAATACTATTCTGCGTGTAAACACACTATATAACATTTATACAAAAATTACTAAAAAAAAAGTTTCTTGAAAACACGCATTAAAACATCTTCTCATTCAAATTAATGGAATTTTGTGTTAGTTTTCCTTTTTAAACCTCTTTTGTAAACATTTTCTCCATAAACTCAGCTTTTGTGATCTGGCAATGTTTACAATTCTTTTGTGGTATTCTTCCATCTTTCTCGTCTTTGCGAAAGAAATAAAATAAATGTACTAGCAAAAAAATTAAACAGATTGAATCTGAAAGCCTGCCTTTTTTGCCTTCTTCTTAAATACGAGAGCTCATCTTTTTTTTTCTTTCTGCGTTCGGAAGTTTTAAGCATTTAAATATTTAAAGCAGCATATGCCTGTAGAGAAGATTTGTACAGAATTTCATTAACGTTTCGTAGAATTTTCATTATTCTAATCTCCCTTTTTTTGGCGAGCATTTGTCATTTTTCTCACATATGAGAAGTATTTTTTTCTTCACAAGTTTCTTTCTTTAAGAATATGTCATTTTCTAGATATATTAGAATATTTTTTAAAATAAGTAATTAGTTAGAGAATGCGTTTACTGTATTTGTACAGTTGTGGGAAATAAGCACGTGATAATCTGGTTTTCTTTATATACTTAGACCCGTATTTAGCAATAAACACTTTGGAAAACAAAAACAAAAAAAACTCACTTAATCCTGTTACTCACTGAATCCGTATTTAAAGATAAAAAAACCAATATGCATATCTTGCTTCCAGTTAAAATCAGTTGAGAATTTAAAATATATTTTTCTAACGTTGATTTTTTAGCTTTAAAAAATTTTGCTTCGTATAATTTTCACTGTAAATCACTTCATGCATAAAATGTATTGCAACCTGCATTTTTTATAGCTTGAAAAACTATTCTAGATTTTACAATGACCCTACAACGCTATCGAATGCCGGTGTACAGTAAGCAAAATAAAAAAAAAGTAAACAGACTAAATAACCTTTGATCTATCTGTCAGATTTCTCACATACAAGGTGAATTTGGTTTTCTGACCTACAAAATATGGGGTTAGCCTCAAGCCAGAAGATTCAGTACCTTTTATTTTTAAATTCCCCTTCTTGTGTATTTCACTATATCTTTAGATATCGTTAAGTAATTTATAACATTTTTGTACACGATTATAAAGTTTTGCTTGTACACAACTATAATATTTATATTAATATTAATTCAGCACACACTATCATCACTGCTTTTAATATTCGGATTCATCAGAGAAAGTGTGTTCCATTGCCTGGTTCACCATACACTGATTTTAAAGTTAAATATTACTGCCGTCTAAACACTGCACTGATATTTTTTTAAGGTCAAATGCCACTGCCCGGTATGCATTTCCCTGGAAAACTCAACAACAGTTTTTTTACGATTAAGTGCCTTAAAAAACTAAAACGTAAAATGAAGAATAAAAATGAATCTATCTTCACAAAGCAAATGAACAACGCATACAAAGTGCAGGCGTCTGCATCCAAAGTAAACAAACAGCAGATATTCCCTAGTTGCTTGTGCGGGAAATCTCTAGGTAAATGAGTTGAAAATTATTACTTTGACCAAACTTCCGTAATTTTAAACGATATCTGGTAAATGCCATAAATTCTGATAAATTATTTGCTTTTATTGGCATACTTGGTTATTATTAATAATGACTGGAAATTATTAATATTAAGTGATTAATTGCGTTGACTTAACTATATCATTTTATAGTTTCACTAAAACCAAGAAAGAATTTGATCGAAACACTTACAATTTTTATAAAAATCACAGCACAAAGTTGCTATTTTAACATATTCCGTGAACTGATCTTCTACTTAAGGATTTAATCAAATCTGTGATTTCATCCTCTCCCTGCGACACACACACACTCATATAAATATTACAATATAATTATATCAAACTATTGTTCTTTTGCCATTGTCTATAATTCATGCTGAAAAAAATATTTTCCTTAAATATTAAATTAGTAAACTATTTTAAAACATTAAACTAGTTGTTATAAAACAATGATATTAAGTTTATTAATAATTCGTAATGAAGCCTTCTTCCCGTATTCTTAGTAAATTTGTAACGTTCTTATGTTCTTATTTATATTCTAAAGACAAAGTCGTATATGTCTTTGTCATTCTAACGTTCTTAACATTTTCAGTCCTCTTTCTGCCTAGCTCTCCACTTCGTGAAAGCAATTAAAGCAATTTGTTCTCTTTTAATGTCCTCAAGGAAACAGCAGAAGAATTTTCAGAGAAAATGTTGTCTCTTTCTTGGATCTAGAGTCAGGAAAGAGATTATATATTTCCTATGCCATATGGAACGGATGTTTCTGAAAACATCCTTCTAGTTTATGGCTAAATATTTTCAAAATTTTTACGACATTTTAACGTTGAAATTTTTCATAGTAATTTGTTAGGTGAAGCACAATATTACGTAAAATATGGTTGCAGTTTATCATACTAGAAAAATATTTTCTTAGCGTATTTTATTTTCTAGGAAATGAAGTAGGTTGAGGTATTGGTTATTTAAACTGTTCATTTATTGAATAAAAACAACTCATCTATGAAACATATTGATTTTATTATTTTGCACTTATAAATTGTAAGATTATTGTGATATGAGTTAAAATTTCAATACTGTTCATTATTGTTTAATCTATCTATTTACTGAAAGAAAATTGCGACAAATCATTTTTGAAGCATTCATTTACTTCAAAATAATTTAATTGTTGGTGTGTATTAAGACATTAGATATTTAGACTAATGATTCCCAATTTCTTTTAGCAATCAAACCCTAAATAATAAAACTTCTTTTGGTAAAATCCGAAATATCATTAGCAATCGCTAATTAAAAAATAAGATGATTTATGTTTTTTTTTAAAAATAAAAATGAAAAAAAAACTGTTATAAGTGTTCAGAATGGTTTTTAAGGACCCATATATCTTAATTGTTAAAATTAGCTAATTTTGATTTTGAAATAAAAAATTTGATAGAAAGTATTAATACTTTTATTTTGTAAATGTATGTGGATTCATAATTAATTCTACATATTATTAAAGATTTTTTTTAAATTTTAGGATAAATTTTATCGACAAGTTATTTAAATTTCATTAACGTGCTTATCGTATATTTTAAAATTTATTATTTTATAAAAATTAATAGTTAATGACCTATTTTTCAAACGAGATGAAATAAATTTATGATCAATAAAGCAGTGCTGAACAACAATTTAAAATCATGCTCAAAGCTGGAGGACATGCCAAAACAGTTTATGAAACTAAAATAATTTACTTTAATTTATTTCTTATTTTACTCTGCCCTTGCTGTTGAATTTAATCTAAGGAAAACATGTTTTCAGTTGTTAATCCTATCAAAATAAAGATAACTGTATTTATAGTATTAGTATTCAGTATCAGACAGTATGATACTCGCTCTCTAGGGCAACATATGATAGCCAAAATTTACAGCAGTCACACAATTTTCTCCGGCACTGATCCCTTTCGAGAGACTAAGAAACCTATTTCCATCGTATCTATACTAAAACCGGTTGCTACGAATTCTCCTCCAGGGTCGCACCGACCACAGTGCTGACGTAAAATATTCTCAGTGGTAGACGGATCATGGGTTACACTACCATTGTCGTCTGGATAAAAGGTTTCGTGATTCTCCTCTCCGTGTAGCACAAATGCGGGTTAGTTCCATCAGAAAGACCTACACGAGGGTTAGTTTGCCTCAACGCTTGTTCAGTCTTTCCCTTGTCTTCTCGTATGGGTTAAAAAATACACGGCTACGGAGTTGAACATTGACTCAGAATTGGGTCAGCCGATCAACGCCGGTTAAAAAAGGAAATTAGTGTTTTTAGCTTTCTATAGTTATTATCGTTGCAATTAGTTTCTTTAGTGTTTTTGCCGTATTTTCCCCCAAAATTTGATCTCATAGATTTAATATTTATGAAGTTATAAAAAAGTTTTCTTCTTAATAAGTGCAATTCGAAAATAGTGCTTTTGTATATAAAAAAAAAGTTTTTAAAATATTAGTCCTTTTGATTCATGTTTGTTTTCCTTCAAGTAAGCGAAAAAAATACACAAGAAACAATACGAAAACAATACTTACATATACCAAAATGTAAGGCGCGTAAATGAGTACAAGTACACAATTATATTTTTTGTCCCCTATACCCCCTACCTTTATATTTTCTTGGCTATTTATTTTATCAATTCCTGTTTAGTATCATTCAATTCAGCATGAAAAATTAAATCGGAAAATTTACCTTTCATATTCAGATAATCTCTGGATAGAAAAGTGAGTACATTAGTACGTTTTAAAACAAGCACTTATGCAAAAACAAAAATAAAAAAAAACTCATGCAACTTTTAAAGTTCTCATTCTAGTGACTTTTGTATAGTTTTATTTGATTTAACATTAAAAACACATAGGAAACAATGCTTTACTTCTCTAGAGAGCAACATCAGTTGAGTAAATAAATACGAGTATAAAATTGTACGTTTCTTATATAAAACTCTTATACGCGTTTAACTATTAATCAGATTGTCTTAGGGTTAATCTGATTCAATCCTGCGGAAACACTACATTGGAAACAATGCATCACTTGCATGTCTAGAAGAATTTCAATTCTCTCACTCAAATCATTCCCTTTCCTTAGAGGAAGGAAGCGTATAAAGGAAAGTAAGGGGAGCTTACAAGTATCATTTATAACATAACAAAGTATTTTGTAAAAATAATTCCTTGGGACATAATTTTTACAAAGAAACTCTCCTTCTTTTGCTATAATTCTTGAACTATTTATATCAAAAATGTAAGTACTTTACTATAAATTAATTCAAAACTCTTTAATTAAAATAAATATATTTATGCAATAAGTCATGTGTTATTTAAAAATGACATAATACATAGTTTTTTTATTACAACAATCCATCTAGCACGAAGAAATCAAAATGGTTGAGAAATTTCAGTTGTGTTGTTGAGCGGAGCGAGAAGGTGGAAAATATTGCCCCAAGTGACATCTATTGATTAAAATGAAAAATTCTTGCACAAAATATCATATTTAGAAATTTCTTTAATAGACAAAATTCAAAACCGTCAAAAAATTTTTAAAATAGCACATCAAAGGCCAGCATTTGAAACATCCGAGATCATTCTTAAAGCTAAATCTGAAATTGCGTCTCATTAGAAATTAAAGCTGTTTTACATGTTGGCTATGTTTCATGCTTCTATCATTAAGGGCGTGATTGTTTCACATATCAGCGGTACTGTATCAAGAATGATGCTTATATTTATAAAGTAAAGGAATATCATCGACTGCTCTAAGTACGATTAGTTCTAAAGTTAAGTTCCTTTGCTTCAGATCCATAGAAATTATTGAATGATATAGAATTACGTAAACGTTTACGTTACGTTTTGAAATCATTTCCTACAGGGCATTTATGTTGAGAAGTAAAATTTTCTAATCAGTACCAAATCTATTATTTTAGATTTTACTTCAATTATATGTAAAAAGTGTTTCTGTTATATTATTATTTTATCTTATTTATATCATTCCTCAATAAATTCTTCTATAAACAGGGGAATTAAAAAATATACATACATTAAAAGCACTTTTCTGAATTTATTCTTTAGTTTAAACTGATTAATGGTACGTGTCATTCATATAAATATGTATTTTATTAGATATAGAAATAAATTTACCTTAAATTATTATAAGAAAAATTTTGAAAAGTAAAATACAAAAATAAAATGTAACTTACTTTTTAAAATAGTCTTTTGTCTTCATTAACACACGACATTCTTAAAGACAAAGTTAAAGACATTCTTAAAGACAAGTCACACCATGTTAACAGAGCATTTCATAGAATTGAAAAAAACAAATCGCCAAGCGATTATAAAGAACTGCATAAATTCGATTAAGAAATAAAAGAAAACGATAAACTCATCAATCTAACTAGTAGTTAAGTTTTTATACCATAGTGTTGCGCTAAATATGTTATGGTCAGAGTGTTTCCTTTTTGCACGCATTAATAAACAAAAAAAAAACTCGTTTTTTTATTTTTTTTTTATTTGCTTTAGCATTAGAATGCCAACTCTTTATATTTTTTACCGTGTTTTAAACAATGGCTAACTCGTAATCAATGAGAAAACTATGGCAAACGACTTTCCTGAACAATTTAAGTGAAAATTTTGAATGAATTTTAGCATTGGAGGTTAAAATTGCCCCTTGCAGTGGATGTCCAAGTATAAGGATTATAGAACAATAGGTCCTGAAGTTATAACAGACGCAGACACACACACAAACTCCTCACTTTTTTATAATAGATGGATTATTTCATTTAAATTTTATCAATTAATATTTTTTTTATAAAAAACTGTGTTTTTTTAATCTTACTTAATTATATACACTTTCCACGAAATGATTTTAAATAATTTATTTAAAAATATATTGACAGAAGGCCTAAGATCGATGTTTAAAACTCTCTAGAATCGAATCATTACATAAAATTAATATCTCGAAAAGCGTTTCTGTTACATAAAAAGTTACATACATTTAAATAAATTCAAAGATGCCTTTATTCATATAAAAGTGTTCTTCACTTAGAACTATAAAAATGTCAACTTTACACAAAATTGGGAAAAAATATCTCTTCAAAAATGCATTTCATATAGAACTAAAGAGTTTCTGATAGAAAGTGGCATCATTTGTCAAAAAAAGTTTCCAACAGTTAAGTATAGTTGAGAAGGAAGTGACTTTTAAATCCGATAAAATTTAGAAAAAAAGTGAAAAATTTATTTTACTTTTATAACACAATTTATTTCTGGTAGCCTTTTTTTTTTTTTTTTTTTGATAAAGTGATTGTCTCTAAAAAAAAATTAGATGGAAGCGAATTTTATTTTCACAGTCTAATCTTTTCCGTGTTTTTCCAGTGCACTGAAAACTAAAATGTAAAAGAAACATTGTTTTACTAACAATTACTCAAATAAAATGTAAACACAAATCGGAAGCATAATTATTGGTTAACATTATATTGTATATATATATATATATATATAGTTCCCGAAAATAAAAGAATATATGATATACATAGAAGTAACAAAAAATAAAACATACAAATTCAAGTCACACCATGTTGTACATGTCACAACAACTTTTCCCATTAAAAGCAATAAAAATTATTTACAAATTAAAGAACTTAAAATGGAATATAAAGCACTGACAAAGCACGGCTGCGTGCCCTCAGGGAGTATTACCACGTCATCAGTTCAGAAGTAGTTTCTGCTATATTTTAGCAAAATTCAACAAACAACTGCCCCTGAAAAGAGTAATAAGTAAGAAACTAAGAAGGAGATAATATACTTAGTTCCCGAAAATCAAAGGATCAGAGTCGACTGAAGGGAAATTAGATTTTCGGTTGAAAGTCAAATGTCGTATGTTAGAGTATTAAATTAGTTTATATGCCAAAATAGCGAATTATAGAGCTATAAGTTTGTAAAAATATTTAAAAAATATTCATTAAGATAATACCAAACTTATAAGTTGGAAATATAAACAGACAATCAATTATGTTTGAAGTTGATCCAACTGAACTACCAATGATAGGGTGCCATAGCACATGCTAAGACCATACTTTGACTCGATAGGCAATAATCCACTAAATCAGATATCCATTTTCAAATCCAATCGAGATACCATTATTCAGAAGAAACTTACGTATAGATTAACAGTTTAACAATTATTTAAAAAAGAAGCACGCCAGTATTACAATTAAACGATTAATTTGAGAAAAAATTACATTTTTGTTGATATACTCATATAAATATTAGAATTCTAGTAAATTAATTTTCTGACAGGAAATGGAACATATTTCTTTTATTAAAAACGTCAATTTCAGTTTTAGACGTGTTTAACCTGAAGAATAAATCAAGAAAGTTTGTGAATAACTATCGTATATTTTCTGGATACTTTACCGGATTTAATTCTGATAACTTTTTTCATTAGAAAAAATAAAATGAAACCCAAGTATATATGGAGAAAGCTCTAAATTAAAAATAAACATTATTTTAAAATTATTGTAATTATTCAAGTGGATCATTTAGCTATTCACTTCTTTAAATCACGAAAATTTAATTAACATTTCAAAAATAATCACAATTAGTATCTAATTTTTTTCTACTTCAGAATATTACATGATAAAAGTCAATATCTATATGTTATGACAAATATATTTTTTTCCCTTTGAATCATATATGGTTTTTAAACTTCGAAATATTTGTGGGATTTCGCTCAAGCTCTAGATAAACTTATAGTTACTATAATAGTTTAAATTATAATTTTTCACATTTTCGTGGCAATATTTACTGTAAATATATGTTGGGAGATGCTGTTTATCTCTCTCAGCTTATTCAACTTACATAATTTCTCTTATAAGATCAGTTTTATTGCAATTCAAAAAGTAATTTCTCATAGACACTGTATGCAACTATTTGGTGCAATATTATAGTATACTTGCAAATATGGAATTATAAATCAGCAAACACCTCGAACGTTGCATCAATAATCAAAACGATTTTGTTAAACAATCATTTTCAAATTTAGAAATATATTGAATACTCACATGTAGATACATGTACACGGTATTTAATTTCTCGTTTAAATGCTGTCTGCTTTAATCTACCCTTCTATTTCTTTCCCCTTTATCTGTGCGAATAGAGATGTATATATAAATGAATCTGTCGTAAATTGAAATTTAAAAATTGTAAACTGAAAGAGCTTTGGGTTTGAGATTAATAGAAGAAACAACATTTTCTGAGTTTAATCATCTCTTTCTTACAATAAGTGGTGTAGAGCATGGCATTCAAGAATGGATTCCTTATTATAATTAAAACAAATCCATCATCTGCACATATATCTAACTAAACTACTCTAACTAAATAATGTGTTCTTGGAAATGGAGAAATATTAATTCAACGTTGTTTGTTTAATTACCAAAAATTAATTATCCTCTAGACGAATATATCAAAGAGATTTGCTCTCAATTAGTGAAGTAACTATGAAAGATTTTGAATCAGAAACATTAATCTAGATTTTGAAGTAGTCCACTATCTCAGCTGATTAACTATCAAAATTAAGTATTAATTTGGAAACAAAATGATTCATAAGTGGAAGATTGTATTTTGTTTCTATAAGTACTTATTGAAAATAAATATGAAGATAATTCAACTCATTGGATTTCGATATTCATTGGCAGCGACCAAAAATACTTAGTAATAATTTAAAAATTCTGATATTTGATTATAAGTAATTAATAAAGGAATGATTTTTTTTACTATATATCTTATTCTTATTAAAGTACTAAACCCTTTTCAGAATAAAGAAGTTACTTTACTCATAACATCGAGTAAATATTCTAAAACACCTTTATTATTTATATAATATAAGTAAAACGAACAAAGATAGCAAACCAATTACACGCGTGCTGCTAGGTGTCACGTGACAGGTATTTCGGTGGCAAGCGAAAAATACTTGTGACAGTACTTTTATTTGCTAATATTCTTTGAAAGCATTAAAAAAATCTTAATGCTAGTGGCCATTATAGGCTGATTCAGAAAAAAAGTATGATTTTGAATGTCATTATGATATCTTCAAGGATGTAAGGCACTGTAAAAAATTCCGAATCAAATTACGGTAGAAAGTATTGGCACTCAGGGGGCCGATACTTTTTACCTCAAAATACATTGCTACCAAAACATATTATGGAAAAATATATGATGTAACATAAAAATGGATTTTTTGGTAAAATTGATTTTATGGGTGATACAAAAAAAAAGTCCTGTTACGTTACACTGGAATTTTTTTTACAGTGTACTTCCTCCCTCCATGGAAGTTCATGTTGTAGAAAAGATCTATAAAATATTTAAAATATTTAGCATTTATCACTTCAATTTCATTATACCACAAAGGTTGCCGGCTTTAAGATATTTTACTTTATATGAGAATGAAATGCTTATAAATTACTGTTTATATGTGACCAATTGTAAGCATATTAATTACTAAACAGTTAAATATATAGTTACATAATATAATGTTATAGTTAAAAATTATTGTACAATTGTTTAAAGATTATTTTTTAGAAGAAAAGTAAAAAGTACTGGACACCCGAAAATATAAGATAGGCTTGTATATTATTTCTGTTATAGACTAGATTAAGAAATCCTAAGATTTAGTAAGCGATACTGCAATTTAACTTGAACGGGAACATTGTTTACTTTAAAACTTACTTAAATTTTTAGGAAATGCTGGTGTAATTCAACTTGAACGGAAATGTTGTTTAATTTAACGCTTTAGGTTTTAGGAAATGCTACTACAATTTAACTTGAACGGAAATATCATTTATTTTAATACTTCAATTTTCAGAAAATGTTGCTGTGATTCAACTTGAACGGAAATAGTTTTCAACTTTACAGTTGCATAAGGTTGCAACAAATGTTATGATTTAACTGGAACGGAAATATTGTTTAATTTAACACTTATATGCGGTTGCAGCTGAAATTACTATTCAAAGTATTACGTTTCCAAATACTGATATATAGTTGCATGATTTTACTGAGAGTGCACTACATTTTGTATTTATGGCATTCAAATGTACTTACTTCAACCTTCATAACATTCCGCAGCGATTCCTTTTTCGCGCTATAGGGAATCAAACACACGGAGAATTGTAAGGGTGAATAAAAAGATATACAAGGCGCCTCGGGAGGCGTAATTCTCCATTGCAATATAATAGGAAAAAAAGAAAAGAAATACCGCACCAGCAGATTTATGTAAGCAAAATGATATAAATAGATTGTGTACGCATATATTTAGTTTTTAAAATATGTGTGTGTATTATGCGTATGAGTATTTTGTGATTCTAAATTTTCTCCAGGGCTTTTTTTTTTTTTTTTTTTTCATTTATGATTTTGTTTACTTTTATAAATTTATTATGTACTTCTTTTCTTAATCATTTTGACAGGATAAATATATACTCGTGATGATGAATATATGTTCATTTTAATTATTGTTGAACTTATCTGTGTTTTGTTCAAAAAAAGTTTGCTGTTAATTGTAAAACAAATTACCAGTTAAATTTTTTTTCCTGTTAAAAACAGAAAGGAAAATAATATGCTGAAATAATTGCTTTCTTACAGAATCATTTATTAATCACGTTATTTTCTTGATCGTGAAATGATTATTTTTTTTTACGTATATATTTAAAGTAGATATTAGTATTAATTTAATAGGGTGTGAATTCAAGTATGTTAATCGAAGCATTTAGGAACAGCTGGTACACTTTCAAATGCAGCTGTAGATGAAGATAGTAATAATGCTTGTTGACCCATTATTACTTGAAATATCTTCCAACTCAATTTTTTTTCAAAATTATGGTCTGGAATTTACTGATGGATCATTAGAAATTAAACTTCACTTTTGGAATGTACTTCATGTTTATTCATTTCTAAACAGTTAATAACATTCATGTATCTGCTTTACAGCTATATCAAAAATATCGATATTTGGTTAAAGTTATACACACAGAAGACTAATCCTGCGATTTGCAAGTTTTGCCGTAATTTTGCTACGTTTCCGATTTAATGAAAAATTATATAGTATTTTCTGATCTGTTTAGGTTTAATACGATCTACCAATGACTTTTGGCTCTTTGAAGAAATACTCAATCAGGTTGATTTAGTTTGACCCTTTGACACAAATGACACTGGTGTCCTTTTTATATATTTTTTTCTGACTTTCCAATTACAAGCAAAAATATATATCTTGATTTTTTTTTAATTATAAGAAACAGTAGTTAATAAAAAGTCTGTTAGGTTATTGGAATTATAATTTTGCTAAAATAAAATGTCCAAAACAAAATACTTTGATTTTTTATATTCACATTCAAAAGTTTATCGATTACTGATTCTGTAAATTAAAGAAATTTCAATGAGGAATTACTGTTTTTATTAGATTTGAATAACAGCAAATAAGCGCAAATTTGAAAAAAAATATTGCATTGAAGTGAGCCGTATTTGGAAGTTTTTAACTAATCAATGTTTCATACCGTATTTCATAACCATAAATTATTAAAATGCTAAATATAATATTTTCTCCTTATTTTGATTTAAATCAATACAAAATAATGAAAAAAGCATAAAAAATATGTCGTATGAAAATTCTTCGTCAAAGAAATAATCGTATTGCCGAATGTAATCTTATATAATATGCGTAGAAATAAGCCTAAACTACCGTGGACTTCACGAAGTGTGAATATTTTAGCTATAAATTTCTTTGCTAAAAATTTTAAGCTTTACTTGCCTGTTTTTGAAAATAGTTTTGCTGTAAATATTTAACACATATCTTAAATATAGGAAACTATAACAATGCAAAACAAATGTTATTTGAGAAAATATATAATTCTTTTCCAATTTTTCTTTTTAACTAAAAACTCTTCCACTCCAACAATCATCTTTCATATATCTCTGTCTGTGCCTATCGATTCATGCCATTCCCATGATAGTAGGCATTTTAACTCTAGAATTCTGTGCTTACAATTTTAAGCTTTACCCACCCGTTTTTGAAAAGCTGAACTCCCCGGTCACTTTTGAGGAAAGCAAACGAATTGGAAGAGTTTCAGGAGAAAGAAGGGGGCGTTGGGGTGGAACTTTTTCCTGATTCAGCTCTCTGAAAATCCAGAAATACTAAAAAAGAAAGAGATCAGTTGGTTTCACTATCACTTTTTCATTGCCATTTTTTCTCTAAAAATATCCTTCAAGAACTCTGCTGCTGTATCTATTTTCTTGTTTCCAAATCGTATGACTTTTGAGCAAGGGAACTGGAAAATTACAGAGACAGAATTATAAAGTAAATAAAACAACATAGTGAAAGACAACATAGACTTATAAAAGTTTGTATTTTACACTTGATTCTCTTTACCATTAATAATCTCTGTATTTAAGGATTTTATAAACTCGCAATACTTTTGGGAATTATTTTATTTGAAATGTCTGATTTTTAGGAAAAATACTTTTATCAAAAAAAAATGCTTATTTTTAATTACATTGTTTGAATTATATATAAAAATTGATTTTTTAAGTACAGTTCATACAGCACAAATAACTTAAAAAATTATATTCTTATGTTTTAAAACGTTTCAAATATTCCAAAAATAGAAGAATCTTTTTTATACATTACCTAACAAACTAGAAGCTGTGTACCTTTCGCCCTGTTTTTTCAAGATCCATTAAAGATGTTTATTTACGTGTCCAAAACATTCTAAATTATCACAAAAACTATGACATAACAATTTTGTATCATGCACAGATTTCAAACAGAATGTTTCCAAACACAATATCACTGTGAAAAATGTGGCATAATTTAACAAATAATACAGCAATTTTAAATGGTAAACTATATGAATGAGGATCCAATTAGATACTTGTAAAAGATTAATTGGAGATAAAATCTGTACGTAATACTTTGCTTAAAATCAAACATCAAATCTCTGTAACGTATTTAAGAGAGCAGTTTTAGTTATTTTAGCAAAAGTTGCATAATTGTAAGAAGAAGCAATGGAGAAATTAAAAACTTTAAATGTAAAAAAAGGATTGCAATACTATTAGTCTACAAAAGATGCGTAAAAGACATAAATTTCAAATCAATCGGATCATTTAAAGTAATTTTAATAGTAAGCCACACTGTAAGAAAGAGTTTATGTAACTAGTGGATAAAAATTCACTATGAAAGGAATGAAAAAGAAAAGATCCTAGTTTATGCCAGTAACATTTCTGCGAAAATAAGGTGATTTTTTTAAGAATTTAGAAACCTCCACATTAAAAATCAGTAACTTTTTGAAAATTAACCTGGAACATTATTTAATTTTCAGAAATTTTCTCAGGAAAATCCATTAACGTTAATGTAATAAATCTAGATATTTAATTTATGGTTGAATGGTGTTTCTTCAAATCACATTAATCACAAACTTTGGTTTTAGAAGATGACCCAGTGCGTCATCTTGCATGAGAGATGGATGGTACTACATTTTGACCTCCAGTTAATTTAACGGTAATGAGCGAACCAATGGTATTGGTTCATCAATTGAGAAGTGTGTGAAATAGAAATTACTAATGCATATACGGAATGGACAAAATGTGTGGTATTCCCGTTGGGAGTAATAACCTCAATCAGCTTGTTGTGAAAATGACACCTCAGCCTTTAGGCTTATGTGTCTTCAGAGGAGGAGGCTAAAAAGGTAAATGTCTTCGTAATGCTTCACCACAGAATTTATTAAAGACAATAACAAACAAAAATGCCTTGTTATTGATGGTTTCGTTTTTAGTATATAATTATGTTAGATAAAATTCAATAGTTAAAATATATATAATAAATAAATGGAAGTGTTGCCATACAAAAGAACATTTAATGAATGGATTCAGAAGACTTTTTGAAAAGCGACTATTTTTTACTAGAAATTGATGGTAATCCGGGAAAACTCGGAAATGTTGCTTGGAATAATGTCAAAATAGGCAGATTTTCTTACGATAAACTGTACCTAGATACTACACACACCAAATAAGTATCACAATGAAATTACAAATAAAGCGAAATAATTTCTTGTATAGTAATATCATTTCATTATTTTATTTGCACTTTTTGAATTACCTGACAAAAACAAAATTAATGATTCCAAATCAAAGAACGAAACGAAATTAAATAAAACTACGTTAAAAGTTGTCTCTCACAAACTTCCTGCCTTTACTCAAGCAGTAAAAAAGACTCTCTATTGTAAAAAAATATAATTTGCAGAACATTTCTGAGATCTCAATTTGCCTTTTTTATATAAAAAGATCAAGAACCAAAAAATGCATTATTTTTCTAAGCAATATAAAAAAAAATAATTTGCAATATTTTTGATGAAAAGTCTTATAGTGTGAAAAAAATCCCAAAATATATTTTGCTCTTCTCAAAAAGTTGCTTGGTGCTAACAAATAAACTCAGCAGCTTTTTTGAAAGGGAATGGTATTTAAAAATCACGCGCAAAAACTTTTATGCTACAGTATTATACTGTAAGAAATATTCTAAATATTATTTAAAAAAAAGTCGCAATTTGTTTAGAAATATATTAAAAATTAAGACGGAACAGATTTATAAAAAAGAAGACTTACAGCGTATTTGTTTGAACTAAAAAGGAAATGTTAGCAGGGCAAAGACGAAAACAATTTATCTGAAACAAATTTCCTGTTCAACAATTCATTACTTTTTGCCATGGCAAAAAATAGTCACAGAGCTTTAAATAATTTGAACTACTGTCAAGACTGCAAAAGAACTGAAAAAAAATAAATCACCGAATCTAAAAAATTGAAAAAGTGAACACTTTTATTCATGAGTAAGACATATTTCTCCCCCTTAGAGACAAACAGACGTGACAGATCTAAGAAAAGAAATGCGAAATTTTGGACGTTGGAAAATGCAAATACACGCGTAAAAAGAAGGAAAAAATCTCGAAAAAGTTTGACAAAAAGTAAGGTTTGAAAAAAGCTCTCCACCTGTGTATTGCTTAAGAGGAAATCTTTTCTCAATTTTTTTCCTATTTTCAGGAATTTATTATGACAAATTTCATTTTCTTGAGGGCATGATGCGACACTAGGCCCTTGTTTATACTCTTTCTGCCTCATCAGATCTCTTGCAACAAATAAATATGTTCTTTATCCAACCTGAGTACACTCATAAAAAAATATTTCTCACTCCGTTTAGTTTTCTATATTGAAACAAGGAATAAAATACATTTCTAATAGAGTTATTCTTTATCATAAGGCTCTTTGTGGAATGTGGAAGAGCGAAATATTTTCGTTTGAATCGAATACTTTTCGATATAAATTTGAGGTTTTTTGAATAGTTTTCCATTCTTACCCTTTTAAAAACAAACATTTTCCTCTTAAATGTTGAAAGAAAGGTTTAATTTAGAGAAAATAAATGCTAGGCGTATTATTAATGAATTATTATTTTTTTCTTTTAATTTCTCCATGCTTATTTCAATGGATGGTTTTTGCCTCTCTTCTTTCCATTGGCATTACAGCCTCTGTTGGGTCTTGGCCTTCTTGAAGATTCTCTTCCATATTGTCTTGTATTTAGTTTAGATTTTTCAATTTATCCTGAACGCTTTTATTTTCATAACTCTTGTTCCATAGATTGAGATCTTTATTAAAGCAATAAGTGGTTCTATCGAGACATTATATCAAATATTTCATCCCAAATTGTCCCAGTGTTTCACCTCCTTATACCTTTTCTCAGAACTTATTTAGAAATATTGTTAAGAAAGTTTAAAAAAAATAAGACGAACATCTCTTTATTGCAAAATCAAATGTCATTCTAATAATCAGATATTAGAATAATTTAGGAGGAATAAAATGAATGTTCATATGTAAAAATATTTAAGGAAATAGTTAAAAAATGAATGGGAAATCAAAGCAATTTTAATGAAAATAAAATTACGTAATTGTTAAATAGGAATTTAACATTTAGTGTTATAACTCTTGCTAATAATTATATCACACTTTTGCACAAGAACTCACAAATCTTTTCTCACATATTTCAAAGACATTCTAGTTTCAGTTTGTAAACAAAACAACATGGAAAGCAGTGTCTGAAGAAAGCAAATCTTCGGGATGCACTCATCTCTTATTGGACAATGGATCGGCAGCGGAGCCAATCAGATAAAGGAATGAGACTCTTGGAATTCCGCTTAAGATGAGGCGATTAAGTGTAAGGCTGATAAGCCGAAGACAAAATAGAAAAACTTTTCGTTTTTGTTGGCATCAGTCTGATTTTCATCCTTGCCGCGAGCTTTGAAACAAGAAAGAGTTGGTGGTTTGTCTTCGAGAGGCGAGGGGGCTTCGGCCCCTTAGCAAAAAAAAGCGAGAGAGTGTGCAGCTCCAGTTTTAGGGAGTAAATTCTGTAGAGTTGGAAGAATCTCTTCTAATCTCAAAATCTTTTTCTAAATTTTTTGCTGTTTTAGCAATCTTATATTTCATTGCCAGTATGGATATACGATGGCAAATTATTTTCGTGTTTTGAAATCATAAAATTGATGTAAAATTACAGTACTTAAAGTACTTATCTATTATAGCCAAGAAAATAAAAATGTTTTGTAAGTATATTCTGATTCTATTCTCCTTGATGTTTCTGTTCTGATTAGTTTTTTGATTTGATCTTATTCTAAAAATCTTTTTTTTATTCTAGAGAATTGAGCGTTTCACATGTTTTGTACTAACCCTATGATCTTAATTTATATCGCAGCACGTGTTAACATCACTATAAATGATTTTATAGCATAAAATTTAAGAGTAGTTTTTGATTGCAGCTTCATTCTCATTTTACAGTTTCTATGCTTGAGTTTTAAATTTATCTTTTATTCTCAATTTTATACACGTTCTGATTACTGATTAATTTTTCGGCCAGTCAGTCTTGATCTTAAATCTTAATATTTAAATGTAATCATTAAGTATTATATATAAATGGATAAATAAATATAGATAATATTTAATTATGCAATGCCATAATAAAGCAACCACCATGATATATGTGGGTGTAATATATGGTACCGTGTAATATGTGGCGCCGTTTATGGTCAGAACCTGGTATTAGTTTAATTTTTTTTTCAATTCTCTAGATATTTGGCTCTAAATTTAAACGTAATCAATGTGTGAAAATAATTTTTTTTATATATTATTACTCTAGTGATGATTACACTAGGATATTTTAATGATTTATTTTCTCACTCTCTCTCAGATAAATATTTTGCATATTACATCATTGATAAATTTACTGTGAATTTATACTTTATTTCCTTGTAAGGAATATTGTTTTTAATGTTTGAAAATATAATTTAACTTGAACATATGTTTTGATATTTCTAAATATCAGTATTATGACAAAGTATTTCATGAGATACCTATTAATCTGTATATATATTTTTTGAGTGATAACATTCCTGTTTGCAAAATTTAGAATGAAATTAATAATTCATTAAATAGAAAACTGAAAATTTTTGGGAATATAGTAAACAGTGGTGTATTTTATGTGTATATTTGAAATGATGATTATGATATATATATATATATTTCAGTGTAACAGTAGAATTCTCAAAAATTGATGCTATTTATTAATTGTTGATATATTTTTTCATTGATATTTTAATGGTAGCTATTACTTCTGTAAATATTTCTGTGATTTAAATCTAAATTGAAACATTATGGCTAAATCTTCACATTCTTTAGCGAGTTCGCTACAAGCTTTCAATGGCAGCAAAGATGCAAATTTAAATTTTTTTCTGAATAATTTAGAGCAAATCGCTCAGTTAGAAAAATGGGACAACAAAAAAAAAAGTCTGATATTAAAGTTAAATCTTGCAGGAGAAGCATTGAAAGTAGTTAGTGAGGCCAAAACAAATGTTGACATGGAATACGAATGCATAGTTAAATTATTAAAAGATAAATTTTCCAGGAAATTAAGTTATGCAGAGTTACAAAGTAAATTTAACTCATTGATTCAAAAACCAAATCAAAGCATAAGAAATTTAATTGAAGAGGTAGAAAAGGCTACTAATGAGTATCTAGAAATCAATGGAGATAGTAATGAGCAAACTTTAAGTCTAGCTAGGAAAATGAAATCACAAAAGCTGCTTGACAGCATGCGTCCGGATATTAGAATCGAGGTTATGAAAAGGGGAGCCTCAAATTTCAATGAAATAGGCAAAATTGCTATAGATATTGAAAATGCGATTTCAATGAATGAAGCCCACCTGAATAATGTAACAAAATCATCAGAAATTGAAATTTTATTAAGAAGCCAGATAGAAAGCAACAAAAAAATTGAGGAATTGACTCAAAAAATAAATGATTTAACTAAAACTAAATCGGTCAACAACATCTCACAATCGAACAAATTGAATCAACCAAAGATAACTTGTCATATATGTAGTAGAAATCATATCACCACAGAATGTTGGTATTATCCTAAAAATTCCAATGTAAACAACAAATTTAAGCCTTATGAAAGAAGCCGCAGCTCTTTCAGAAGAGGATTCAATAGAAATTTTAGGAATAGGGGTAACAACAGTACGGACAGAAGACAAAATAATTTAAACTAGTTAATGGTTCTTGTGACAAGTGGGAAAATACAAAGCTTACAAGAACCAGTAGAAATTCAAATGATCAAAAATTAACTGGTAACTTAAGGTTAAAAAAGAGAAATATTGGCAAAAAAGATAGATTTCCGAATGATAAGAACAAAATATATAAAACTAAAATATATGTCAATAGTAATCTTAAAGATAAAAATTTTAATTCAGATTATGATAAGGTTAAGGAATATAATTCAAAAATTTCTAATAACAATAAGAATAGTAATCGGGTAACTGAAGAGGATATAACTAAAAAAAATAGTAAAATAAAAGATACAAATGAAGAAGTAGAAAAAGTAAATAAACATGTAATGACCTGTAATAACAGTAACGATTCAGAATCTCTACCTATTATTTTGTTAAGATTTGGTAACTTAACCATTCCGGCTTTACTAGATACTGGTGCAAATCTTAGTTTAATTGATCCTATCACTCTTAATGAAATTAAAGAAAACACTAAAATAAGTTATTTATCTAGATCTGTAAGAATTCATACTATCGACAACAATACTGTTCCTTATATGTCTGCAATTTCTTCTAAATTCAAAATTGACACTAAATGGTTTCAAGGGATATTTTTTGTAACTAAGAATTCTTGGGCTTATAAATATAAAATAATTTTAGGGTATGATTTCATTCAACAGAATAAAATTGTTTTAGATATACCCAACAAAAAACTTATAGTGAACCATGATTCTTTTGATTTTCTCGAAGATACTCCTCGTATTGTAAATAATGTTTTAAGTGATGTAAAGATTGTAAATAATTTTGCTTTTGCACCAAAAAAGATTGTGATAGAACCCCATTCTCAATTTTTAATTCAATTATGTATGTCTAAAGATATGAAAGATAGTAATCAAATGCTTTTTTCTCCAAGCAAGAACAAACTAAATTATACTATCTATGAATCTGTTAATGAATTTAAGGATCAAAAATTTAGTACTTTAATTGAAAATAACACAGATAATAAGATTGTGATTAATAAAGGTACAAAATTAGGAAATGTTATTGGTATTAAAGATGATGATATAATTAAACCTAAAGAAAATACTAATTACCAAATTAACAATTTAAATCTAAATGAAATTCATCAACTGAGAAAAAAAGAACTTAATGCCTCTGATTTTGATTTGAGTCATTTAAATAAGGTAGATGCAGATAAGATACTTCAAGTTTTGTTAAACAATTATCAAGTTTTCTCTCAATCTTATACAACTTTAGGATCTACTGATGCAGTAATACCTGAATTTAACTTATTGCATAATTTTTCTATACAAACAAAACCATATCCGATTCCTAATATTGCAAAAAATTTTGCCAAAAAAGAGATTAATGATCTATTAAATGCAGGAATTATTGAACCATCTTCTTCCAATTATTGTTTTCCTGTGATTTTTGTCAAGAAAAAGCCTTATGTAAATGATCCTAACTTACAAAAATTCAGGATGGTAATAGATTATAGATTACTTAACTCAGTTACTGAGACTTTCAAAATTTGTCTTCCAAAAATCAATGATATCTTACATAACATTTCTGGAAAATCATTATATAGTGTATTAGATCTCAAGAGTGCATTTTTCCAGATAAAATTAAAAGAACAGGATAAATCCAAATTAGCATTTTGTTGTGAGATAGGCAACTTTCAACCTACTCGCCTTCCTTTTGGTTCTCGCAACAGTACATCTTTTTTCCATAATTTAATTTCTAAATGTTTAGACGATATTAAGGGACCTAATTTGCAATATTTCCTTGACGACATTGTTCTTGCTGCAAATTCTATGGAAGAAATGTCACAGTTACTTGTTAAGGTTTTTGACAGATTAAAGAAATTTAATTTAACTCTTGATCCAGCTAAAATACAAATTTGCAAGTCTGAAATTAAATATTTAGGTTTTGATGTTAATTCAAATGGTTTTTCACCTGCATCTGAAAATGTAAATAAGATTTTAAAATTTCCTATTCCAAAAGATGTGAAACAAGTTCAAACTTTTTTAGGTATGATTGGTTATTTCAGACATTTAATTTATAACTTCGCAGAGATTGTTAAACCTATTGTAAATTTAACGAAAAAGAATGTTACTTTTAATTGGAATAAAGACTGTCAGGATGCTTTTAAAAATATATCTGAACAATTATTGATTAAACCTACTTTAAAGAATATAAATGATGAAGAAAAATTTTACTTGGTAACTGATGCTTCTAGCAATGCTCTGTGTGGAATTCTAATGCAAAAAAATAATGACAATTTTGACCCAATAGAGTTTTATTCTAGGCAGTTAACCCATTCTGAATCTAAATACCCATCTATCAGGAGGGAACTCTTAGCCATTGTAGATTCTATTAAGTATTTTGATAAGTTTCTTTATGGTAAAAATTTTGTTATTTTTACTGATGCTAAAGCTCTAACTTTTCATATAAATTTACAAAAACAACCTGAAATAGTAAGTCGATGGTTAATGTATATGCAGGAATTTAGTTACACAATTCAACATATTCCTGGTTTTAAAAATCCTGCTGATTATCTATCTAGAGTAACTAATGATAATGCTGTAGTAAATAATGCAAACATTTTTGAAGTTAATGATAATCTTAAAATAGAGAATATAAAAAATTCTCAACAAAATTGTAAACAAACTCAGGAAATCTTTAAAAAACTAAATGATAACGACAAACTAACTTCTAAGAAATTTTTTTTAAATAATGATGGTATTTTGATGATGAAGGTGAGACCACCTAAACACCCTTATAAGACTTTGAATAGAATTTTTATACCCATCTCATTAAGAGGGGAAATTTTAAAGGCAGCTCATGAAGCACATTTTGGTGTATTTAAAACTTATAATTTATTAAAAAAAAATTATGCTTGGTATGGAATGTTAGCAGATACTAAAAATTTTGTAGAATCTTGTGATGCATGTTTGGCAAATAAGCCTAAGGCTAAATTAACTGAGACAAAATTAATTGAAAAAGGTGATTTAAGTGTAGGACAAATTTTATCAATAGATATTGTAGGGAAATTACCCAGATCAATTGATAATAAATTCTTTATTTTAACCATAATTGACAACTACTCACGTTATTTAGAGGCAATACCCTTAACTAACATTAAATCTTCTACAATTATCAATAACTTAAATGAATATTTTTCCAAATTTGGTTTGCCTCAATCCATTATTTCTGATAATGGTACTAACTTTACTTCGGAGGAGTTTGAAAATTTTATTAGGGCACTGAGTATTGAACATCGTAAAACCTCATTTTACTATCCTATGGCTAATGGACTAATAGAAAGGTCACATAGAGTTCTCAAAGAATCTTTAGCATCTATGTGTAACAACAGCTGGGATTGGACTAAGAAATTACTTTTTTTTAAACTTCATTATAATGCTTCTATTCATGCAGTGACTGGATATACACCAGCTGAATTATTTTTTGGCAGAAATTTAACTATACCTTTAAATATACATGTTTCGGCTAGGAAAGGAGAGACACCAACTAAATTTCTCAAGAATTTAAAAGAACATATTGCAGAGACGAGAGATATAGTTTCCAAAAATGAGAGTAAATACTTTGAGCAGCACAGTAAACAAATAAAAGGGAGAGCAATCCCAAATTTTGAAAATAATGATTTGATATATTTAAAAATTAATACTGATGTAAATACCTTTCAACCTAAATATGAAGGACCATTTAAGGTCACTAAAAAATTCAGAGGAAATAATTACCTCATTCACATTAAAGATGATAAAAGAGATATTTATAAAAAATATCATGTAAGTAAACTTTTCAAAAAAAGGTTGCTAAAAGAAAAATTGAGTAATGACATGTCTAATATAAATGATCTTGATGGGAGTTTTGAATATTAAGCAAAGATAGTGTAAATTATTTATCACATATTGTATAAGGTATTGATATTGACAATTTTGGCTTGAAATTTATTTAATGTAAAAATTTAGTTAGCAATATTTTTTTTTCATGGTTAGATTTTTGAATTGCATCTTTCTCCTTCGAGCTCAAAATTTTATATTTGATGATAAATGGCTGGCCCAATCATCATTAAATATGGAAACATCCCATTCAAAAATTAAGCTAGATTTTTTCTTGGTTTTCTCTTTCTGATAACCATTTTATTTTTTTAGCTACTAAGGAATTTTTACAATCCTTGTGATGCAAATTTTTGGTTATATTGTCATTTCAATCACTTTTATTTTAGATAGTGATAATGAATAGAAAGATTTGATATGGTAATAAGAATAATAAATGTGAATGAAAATAATAAGTATGAGAAAATTGATAATATAAAGGTATGATAATTTGAAATAACAACAATGTAAAAAACAAACATAATATTGAAGGTATTATCACAAATTGAAAGTACGAGAAACAAAGTATATTAGAAATGGTTTTTATACAAACCAAATCTTTGAGTGAGCTATGTGGATCAAATGTGTATATAAAATTTTTTTTTGCTCCACATCATTAAAATATTTGTATGACTTGGGAGAGAGAGAGTGAGCAAAAATTCTCAAGGAAAATGAACAGAAATACTATATTGTTATGATTATGATATATGTTATAATTGAATTATTTCCAGTAGTATTACATTCTTGGCACAACAATTTTTTTTTTACATTTTTTTTTTCTCAAAAAGAGGTGATAATGTTAAATAGGAATTTAACATTTAGTGTTATAACTCTTGCTAATAATTATATCACACTTTTGCACAAGAACTCACAAATCTTTTCTCACATATTTCAAAGACATTCTAGTTTCAGTTTGTAAACAAAACAACATGGAAAGCAGTGTCTGAAGAAAGCAAATCTTCGGGATGCACTCATCTCTTATTGGACAATGGATCGGCAGCGGAGCCAATCAGATAAAGGAATGAGACTCTTGGAATTCCGCTTAAGATGAGGCGATTAAGTGTAAGGCTGATAAGCCGAAGACAAAATAGAAAAACTTTTCGTTTATGTTGGCATCAGTCTGATTTTCATCCTTGCCGCGAGCTTTGAAACAAGAAAGAGTTGGTGGTTTGTCTTCGAGAGGCGAGGGGGCTTCGGCCCCTTAGCAAAAAAAAGCGAGAGAGTGTGCAGCTCCAGTTTTAGGGAGTAAATTCTGTAGAGTTGGAAGAATCTCTTCTAATCTCAAAATCTTTTTCTAAATTTTTTGCTGTTTTAGCAATCTTATATTTCATTGCCAGTATGGATATACGATGGCAAATTATTTTCGTGTTTTGAAATCATAAAATTGATGTAAAATTACAGTACTTAAAGTACTTATCTATTATAGCCAAGAAAATAAAAATGTTTTGTAAGTATATTCTGATTCTATTCTCCTTGATGTTTCTGTTCTGATTAGTTTTTTGATTTGATCTTATTCTAAAAATCTTTTTTTTATTCTAGAGAATTGAGCGTTTCACATGTTTTGTACTAACCCTATGATCTTAATTTATATCGCAGCACGTGTTAACATCACTATAAATGATTTTATAGCATAAAATTTAAGAGTAGTTTTTGATTGCAGCTTCATTCTCATTTTACAGTTTCTATGCTTGAGTTTTAAATTTATCTTTTATTCTCAATTTTATACACGTTCTGATTACTGATTAATTTTTCGGCCAGTCAGTCTTGATCTTAAATCTTAATATTTAAATGTAATCATTAAGTATTATATATAAATGGATAAATAAATATAGATAATATTTAATTATGCAATGCCATAATAAAGCAACCACCATGATATATGTGGGTGTAATATATGGTACCGTGTAATAGTAATTATTTATTAAAATAGAATTTCCTCATGCATATTTGTATGACTGAAAACAACATTTAGAATAGATATCATTGTGGTGCAACTGTGATTACCTGCCAGGGTATTAAGCTATTGCACAAATTACTTAAAATTAAACGTTTTTTAATTTACATGTTTTGCGTGTTTACCGCGTTAATCGTCATGAAATTTCAGTGTACTTTTTTAAATTTAGACTTTTAAAGATTTTCGGAAAGTGTAAGTATGCTTTTTTTTGTTTTTATTAGTAGACCGTTGTTTTTGTTTTTTCTAATGACCCTTAAATAAGCCAAGTTCTCGAGCCATTGGTCTTATGTGAATTAAATCAGAAGAGAGTACCGCAATGGCGATGGTACGATAGATGGCAGCACCTCATGAGCTCACTGGCTCCATCTAGTGATAGATTTAAAGGAGGGAAATTTTTCTCCAACTCCCTGTACTCATAGTACTGCTGAGTAACCGACCACTGGACTCTCGATAACAGAGATTTTACGAGCATGTACGTCACATGTATTCAGTAGAGTCGTACCCCAGACTTTCCAAGCCAGAGATCGACTCCCTGACCACTGTCTACCGCGGCCATCTGTAGACCTACTACTATAAGGGAACAAAATATGAAAAGCGTGTCTTAAATTAAACAAAGTATTCATGAACATATACAGTAAGCAAAATATGTTCCGAACTCTCTACCATCTTAAAGAAACTTAAAATTTTTTTAATATACAAAAATTGATGCTTTATATGTTAATCTATTTTTGAAGATTCTTAAATGTAATACTATAATGTTTTTAAAATTAAGTTCAAAGATTAAAAGTAATGAGTTAAAACACTAAAGTTTAAAGTTAAAGTTTGAGACTAAAGTTAAAAGTCATAATTTAAGACTTGAAATAAGTTTAAATTATGTATATGTTTAAATGTTCATTTCTACAGCAATGATTTATCTTTCATACTCTTTTTTTTAATTTCATATAATGTGTGGTCTAAGTGATAATTTTCGAATAAATCCTCTCTTACTTGAATAATTCCCAACAGGAAGGAGGTGCTGTTTAGCAGCGACGAGCCGCGCCATTCCCCCAAAAGAGTTCAGAATCGAAAATTTTCGCTAAATCCTTAATTTCCTCGTCGAGCTCTATCTCTTTCTCATGACTAAGAATTTTCCATTCTTCAAATTCCCTCATCAAAATCTCGTGCCAGAGGAAATGGTACCGCACGAGTAGTTGGTTCGTGGTGAGCCTGCAAAGAGGTTTGATGGGCAAACATTTATCCCTTCAGGGGTTGTTTTCTTTACCAGCAAACGAATAGTCTAAATGAGATTCATACCTGCGAGGATGCGTTTGATGAGTTGCCATGACTACCAATAAGTCTTGTAAACAATAACTATAAGTGTGGAATTTAAATCTTAGACGTGATATGCATCAAAAGACTTTATGTGATAGGGGATTTGTTATGCCAGAAGGCACTTTTAACTTTCATATAGTTCCCGCTTTTAACATTTAAATATTCTTTTGAACTTTAATTACATAATGGAGACTTCAGAAATCAGTTTTAGATTTACTTAATGCAGTTCTGCTTGATTATTAGTATAAGATATGTAATAATATTAAAAAAATATTGTATTTTGGAAGTTTCTGAAGTAATATGCAATAAAGAATTTCTATTGTTATTAATAAATGGATTGCTTTTGAAAGTCCATTGTTCGACGCATTAATAAAATGCGTGTATTTATATAACAAAGATAGTAAGAAAAAATATATATTTATGTACTTAATACACAATAATATCATTCAAAATTTTGTACCCTAATATAGGGAGCTAAGTTAAATTTGAATTCTTATAATTGATTCATACTAATATGGTTCAGCTTGAATTTAAATGTGGTTCACTGTAACGCTTAATTAAAGTTGAAGCAATCTTAAATAAATTTTTTGAGAATTGTGATACGTAAATTGAGAATGTAAATTAATATAGATTAGTAGATTAAGCTAATAAATCTCAAAAGCTTTGTGTAGGTACTCCATAAAAATCAGTTTGTATATTAATCCTAAATACCATACATGAATCCTAAATATCATACGGTCTATGTGTGAAGTAATGTCAAGAGTGAAAAATAATTGTTTAATTACATTAAAATTTTTAATCTATTTTTTATTACTGTAAAAATCCTTCGGCAAAAATTTTTAAAGTTGACAACTCAGCTATGATATCAGTATTTGGAACCATATACCACCATGCTAAAGTGGCGTAGTCAAAAATTTAATCAATCTAGTTAGAAATTATCAATTTTCGAGGTAATTTGATTCAACTTAGCACATTATTACGGTTGCAGAAATTTTGCTTAAACTTTTGCACATTATCATAGTTGTAGATAATTCGTTAAAAATTAAGCACATTATTACGGTTGCTGAAAATTCGCTAAAAATTTAGCACATTATCACAGTTGCAGATAATTCGTTAAAAATTTAGCACATTATTGCGGTTGCAGAAAACTCGCTAAAAATTAAGCACATCGTTAAGGTTGCAGAAAATTCAATAAAATTAATCACATTATTAAGGTTGAAGAAAATTAATTAATTAGCTTAAGCATCATAATCCAAAATTTTTGCAGTGTTTCAACATATTTTAAACAATGCTCATTTGAACGATAGAGGTAATCATAGCCTGGTGACCACCAATTAAATTCACAATTTAGAGGTACTTACGTAGATAAAAATAAAATAGTGTAAAATCTAATGTAAAAAAATCAAACTTAATCAGATTGTTAACAGTAAATAAGCAATTTTTTAATAAATTGAATAAAGTTAATTGAATAAGTATCTCTTTTTTCATCCCGTTATAATTAGGAAAACAGAAAATCGAACACAAAACTAAATGAGATAAAACTGAAATGCAAAGCAAAAAATATAAAAAGGAAAACTATTTGTATTTATCATCTCTTTTAAATTTTTATACCCCACGGTAGCAACTAAGAGAACTCCGTGCATGCAATAACATAAAGCACTCCACTTCTGAATCGAAAAAAAAATATATAAAATTTTAGATTTCCCTACAAACAAAATATCCATCTACTTATACTCTACACACATACGAAACAACCTTATTTGGCTTCAGTCTGGTTTTCTAAAAACCTCTTATACCTTCTAGGACTTTCAACAAACTCCCGTTAGCAAACAACCCCACTGCATAAGCAATTCGTGTGTAACATATAAAATCAGAACAGAGTTTGTTTCTAGAAAAAAAAGTAAACCTAGAAAAAAGAATAATCATGGATAAAGACAGAAGCTTAGCAGAATTCCGAGGAATTGCTAAAATAAGGACCATAGAAATCGAAGTTGCTTCCCTAGTAAGGAAACGTGAATTATTCAGTCCTTACTGGAAATGGCTACAAGGCCTCCTTGTTTGAGAGAAAGGCAAACATAGAGAAAGAATATCAATGTTCCATTATTCTTCGGTTTCTCAACTTTTACCTGTAAGCCATTACCGATTCGGTGCGTTACCAGATACAATGAAATATTTACAGTCGATTCTTGTCTTGAAATTCCATCGTCTTCACGAAAAGATTTCGATGAAATTTCCGGTATTTGGCAACACTTAAGGCCAACTAAGGCTATAGTGTAATAGGGAGTTAGAAACACTCTATTTCATATTTATAGGTACACTTTCGGATTCTATTTAATTAGTATTCTTTAAAAGTTCCCTTGTTTTAACTGCCATTATGTTTTGTTATCTCAATGATTACAAGTATACAGATAACCCATGACACTTTATAGTGTATTAATAAAACTAAAATATTATAGACTGAGAAAAAATTTATTTTTTAAAAACTACCAGAAAATTATAAAATTTACCATGTTTCTGACTCAGTGGAATGATTTAGGTAAAATTATCAATAAATTATTGCTTTACAATAAATGATAAAATTTCGTAAATGTGGTAAAATTAGGAAATTTTGTCATGATAACTCAGAGCATGACATAAAAATTATTTCTTCGATTAAATTTAGCTTTTATTTTTTTAAACAAACATTTGGATACACGAACTATGCTTTCGATAAACCAGAATTTCCACTAAATTGTTACCTTGCGAACAGAAAAAATTATCCAATGAACGGCTTAAATTCCATATATACCAGAATTGTCATTACCATACAGCCCTACCATGTCATACTATAAAGTACGGAATTTTTATCAGAATTTTTTTTCTACGTGTACAAATAGTTGCAGTTCAAAGATTGAAATCATTGGTCGACTTATAGATGTAAATAAAAAATGAGTTAATAAGCATTTGTGATGGAAGTAAAGATAACGTTAAAATTACAAATAATATGTTTATTAAAAAGTAAACAGTTTTAGTACAACATGGTTCACCTTCATCAACAGGGCTAAATTGCAGAAATGCTAAAAATGGGAATGATACTACTCAACAGATTACGTCAAATACTGAAAGTTAACAGGTTAACACTAGTTGGTGTAGCCTGTTGATTTGTACAAAATTTTATCATCCCAGCTATTTTATTCTGTTGATGAAGATGCACTATGTCATCCTATAGTTTATCTGATCATTAATAAATAAATTATTTGTAACTTTAGCTATTTCTTTACTTAATGACGACTGCCCATTATTTATAGATGCCCAGTAGGTGCTAAAGGTCAACGGTTACAAATAAAAATAACATCTATCTTGACGATTAGTTGTTTTTTAAAGGAACCATTAAAATAACTGTTATATTTTACAGTGAAATATTAAAACATCTTTTATCAAACATCAAAGTACTTTTATTAATAATTTATTCTCTTCCAATACATTTTCTTTTGTTCAGTGCACGAAATCGCAATGTAAATAAATATTCAAGAATTAATATCAGACTACCGTTGTTGTTTCGAAATAATTGTTTCCTTTTTTTAAACATTTTTTTGTAAATATTTCTCTTTCATAATCAGGATTACAAGGATTTTTATAAATTGAAATAGGATAAGCCAATAGGGAGTTAATATATAAGTTTCAAATTTGTATAATTTATGTAAATCTGCTTAAGAAGATCGCAAGATAAACATAAAAAATAAGATAAAGATAATACGCACTTATACTATTACTTACTTAAAGATAAAGCAAGATAAAGATAAAAAGCACTTTTTTAGTAATAGATATCCTAGATGCAAGTATTCAAAATTTCATTAAAAAAACCAACTTATTGCCAATCCTTTATTAAAAATATAAAGTTTTAATTAAACATTAATTCCGTAAAGAATTTTACTTATATACTAAATTCTTAACAAGCAGTACAAAATGAATCTTCAAATATCAGGATACTTTTTCGTTTTGGAGGAAACTGTTTCCTAGTATATACGCCTAACAAAAATTTTGTCAAAGCGATGGCACAACTATCGTCAATTTTTCGAGGAAACAAGTTTCGTCAAATGAAACAAATATTTCGATATTCTATATTTTCCAAAAAATATAAATAAAAAATAAAAAGAAGAAGAAAAAACTCATAGTATATAATTTTTCAAACAATTCCTTATCGTAGTCAGTATATAGATGAATCTGATCAATGCCAATCTAAAAAATTAGAACAGAGAGATAAATTATACCCTTACCCAAAGGGGGGTTTGAACCCCGAGCCTTCCTGGAGCAAAGCAGACTCTGACCACCATGCAGCCAGTCGGCATGATTCGTAGCTTCATTTTCGATTATCTCGTGTTTATTCTAATTTCATCATTCTAGTTAGCAATTTGCCACAATGAGATAAGATATGGTTTCAAGTTAAGGATACATTTTCATCCTAGATTTGAGAGTTCACGTTTCGTCTTAAACCACTTGATTTTGGGACGAAATTATTCTAGAAATTAACGAAATACTGCTTATATATGGCTACATCGTCAAAAGTGAGAGTTTTATTTCAGAAAATATACTGACATTACAAATAGGTTTATAGAAATTTAAGTGGATTTTGGTATCAAAACATTAGATAATAAACAACCACATAAACAATTACAAGAATAACGAAAAAACAATGAAATTGAATTAAAAATAATTTATTTGAATTGGGTAATAATTTTGTAAATAAATTGAACCATGTACTAGATTCTTAATATTAAAATTTAAAGAGTTTACTACATTTTTAAATAGTTTTTCAATAAAAATAATTTAAATGAAAAATTGAAACATATTTAAAAATCACTTGCGCAGTATAATTCTGATTCAATACACATAATAAATGTATAATATAATATTTGTTATTCGCATGCAAAACACAAAGGCCTTTTATCAGCAAAATACAAGAGCTGCATTAACTACACAGGCAGGCTATTTTTATTAATATATGATAAACAAAATTATAACATTAATAGATATTTTTGTTTTTCAATGTCTACAAACTCTAAATTATTTGTAGCATTTCTATTATTTAAAAATAAAAACGTTGATAAAAAGTCATCAATAATTTTCTATCTTCTGATCTTACCATAAATCACCCAGAATTCATTTTTGTAAGCAAACAAAATACGTATATATACTTTAAAATATAGTTTCAATCTATTGATTTTGCACGATTTTTAAAATATAGGCAAAATCGATATTTCTATTTATGATAATAAACATTAAAATCAGTTCTCTCTTTTTGTTACTATAACTGTTACTATAAACTAGAAGCTAAAGTAAGCTATTGCTATAAACTAGTTTGTACTTTTTGAAGTGTCATGATCTGCCTCTTTTATTCAAAAAATACAAATAAAAACTTAACATAAAAATTAATTCCAAACTCATGTCGTTCTGTGTATTTTTTCTTCAAAAATTATCAGTATTTTTAGGTATGAAGTTGCAGTACTACGGCAAGAGTATGAAAATTAATCTAGTCTAAAATCTTTTTTTTAATATACCTTTAACAATTTTGAAAAAAAAATTTAAGTCTTTAAAATACCATTCGTAAAACTACCATTATTTTAAATTATAAAATTTTGATGACAATCATAATTAGAATAATAAATATTGATGATATTGCTGATCAAAAGAGTTTTTCTGTAGAATTCTTGAGTTTTACTGTAGAATAAAAGAAAGCAACTTTTATTAAAGAATTCAAAATTGGATTTTAGAATACCATGAAATCTAAATAAAGTTTATTTAAATTTCTAAACAGAAATAGAAATACGAAGACACTAAAATATTAAGTCAACAAGAACTAATCGTTGCATTAGACATATAGCCGCAGGATTCTTTGTTCGGGAGAAAGCCAAATACACAGCAAGAATATCAATGGCGTACAATTCCAGTTTTCTCAGATTTTGAATATGAGTTCTTTACTGATTCAAAGCATTTCCATGCAAAGTTTACTCGAAGTAAACATTTGAATATGGGTTACATACGGCGTTAAAGTAAATCGATAAAATTTTTAAATTATTCACAAAACTTGAACCCAATGTTAGCTTTAATAATTAACAATATATAACAGCATTTGTAATTTAATTTTAACCATCTTGTCATTTATTTCAACTAACAATATTTTTATTCTTGTCAACTTTGCAAGATTTTTATTCATGCCTGTTAAAATTATTTTTTAATTTATAAAATATATATAAAAAATTTTTTTTTAACATAGTGATATGTATTGTAAAATTTTTAATAAATTTGTTAACTGAAATATCATTGAAAAAACTAACGAAAATTTTATGAACTAAAAATATTGCTTATAGATGTTTTTTAGTAAAATTATTATACTTGTAAGTTTAGTTTATTGAAACAGTAATTAATAAGTAATGCTAAATTTAAAATCAGTTCCCTGAAATACTATTTAAAAGTGTAATGTTTTAATTTCATAAACTTAAAATATCATTCTTAATTTGCTTTCCGATAAAATTATTACACTTCTAAATTTACATTCTTAACATAGTAATTTGGATACGCATTGGTTATATTTTAAATCATCTCACAAAGAGAACATTGAAAAAAGTAACGATAATTTGATGAACTTAAAGTATCGCTTGTAGTTTTTTTTCTAGTGAAATTAATATATTTGTAAACTTATTTCCTTAACATAGTTATTAATATTTAGTATTAAATTTTTAATTAGTTCACTGAAGTATTATTGAAAAAAGCAACGATAAATTGATGAACTAAAAATATCATTTAGAGTTTGTTTTCTATTAGAATTATTATGCTTGTAAATTCAGTTTCTTAATGTATTGATTAATATGCGTTGTTAATTTTTTAATCTGTTCACTGAAAAGAATAATGATAATTTGATGAACCTAAAATATTGTTTACAACGTATTTTCTAGTAAAATTATTATATTTGCAAATTTAGTATGATTTATAAATATATGTTTGCTTCATTGCACATGAAACTGCACTATGAAAATTATTTAAGAACTTAAATCAAATGATCTCAAAATTAAGCACAGTAATCTGTATTTTATGTGTATTATTTTACAATAAATATGCTCAAGAATTCGAAGAAAAAAATATTTTCTTCTAATCCAGTTTTAATTTTTATTTTCAGAATCTCAAAAATCAAATTATGACGACAAATGTTTGGGTAGAACAGGTAAAATAATTTTCTTATTCTTATGATGTTTAATTTTAACATACAAAATAATATTTTTTTTAATTCATGATATTTTTTTTTTGTTATTATTATTATAGAAGTAAATATATGAGTCTATGCGAATATAAATCCATTCCTCTAACATATTTTCTATAATATTATATTCATGAGCTAATTGCCATTGAAAGACAGTTTATATTTGATGGATAACTTGAAACAACATAAATTGCATACAGCTAATTTCTCTTAAAGAATGAATTCCTTACAGGCATTAAGTATTTCAATTCCTTAAAATGAACCTTTGACTTTTTATTCTTTAAAAAACACTTTAAAATATAAAATGCCCTTTTGCCCATAAGAATATTTAAGGTATCTGGCACACAAAATATTCGAATGAGAATACGTAGATAAGAATATTAGTTTGTTTAAGTTTAATTTAAATGTCAACTATTAAGGAAAATGATGATTAAATAAAATTGTATATTATTATTTTATTAACAATTGATTGAAAATATTGTTCTTAACAATTGATTTTTACTTTTTTAAATAAGGTTGTTGTTGTTTTTCACATTCAGCTATATTATATCAAATAGTTTACATTATAAAAAAGATTGTGTTATAAAATATTAACGACGTAAATTCATTAAGAAAAAGAGGAGAGTCAAGAAGTCCAGATTATGGTCAAAATTACAGTGTTTCTGGCTCTATTGGGAATACCAAAAAGATCAGTAATTGTTACCGAGGTGCGTTGGTAATGATTTTGCTTAATATAACAATAAAACACGGTTTTTTAATTTTTGATAAAATTCGTTATATGTGGTAAAATTTGTTAGTTTATCATCATACTTTAGATTATGGCATAAAAACCAGTTATTTATCTTAAACAAAATGCACTTTTTGCACAAATTTTAATATTACATTGAGAGTACTTAGAATATGTTAAATTTGCAAGCTAATACCATAGATACAGATTTGCAAGTTAATACCATAGATACAGATTTGCAAGTTAATACCATAGATACATTGGATTCTAGGTGACTTAAATATTTCTGGTTTGTTTGATAACTTTTTTGTAAATAAATATATACATAAAAAAAGTAAGTAAAACTCATTTCCAAATTATACGTAAATGTCATCGCAAATGTGAGAAATATTTCTATAAAATATCTAAAAGGGGTTGATGAAGTATAAAATTATTAATAATTTATACATTTCCTGAATATTTTATAGAATTAAAAATAAAAAAACTTTAGGTACTCTATAGAATAACTATTCAAACTACAAATGTTTCATACTATTTACATCTTAAACTTTGCCCAAACCATTGTTTGTGTAGACATTTATGGAATTTAATACTCTTGAAAGTAATATGCATATTTATCTACCTTTAGTATTTATTTTCACAAAACAAATGCATTGTTAAAAATAAATGTTGAAAATAATATATTTTGTAATCAGTATAAAATTTAAAAATAAATTATTTTATTAGTTAGTTAACTTATCATGGTTTCGAATTAATCATCATTTAGAGAAAATATTTTCTTCTTATCTCACTTTTATTTAAAAAATATATATATTCTCTGACATAAGACTGCGACGTTTTTAGAAGAAATAAATTTGAATTAGGTTTTTTAAAATTTGATTAATTTAATTTAAAAAGTTTAACTATATACCAATAATAATCACTAAATATAAGGTATAAAAGTTTTAATTTTCAATACATTCATTATTAATATATTTTTTGGTAGTCAGAAAATAAAACAAACCATATGATAATTCAAAAATTTTCCTGCCATGTGTGTTAAATATAAACATGATGTAATAAAGCCTGTTGTATAATTATAAAACTTATCATCTGAGCAGTAGTAAATTTAGCATCCAGTTAAATTTATCATCGATACCTTAATATTTGTTTGCCTAATACGAGATGCCATTTTTGATTTCAGGAATGGAATGATTATAAAATGAGATGGGATCCAGATGATTATGGTGGTGTAACGAAACTACATGTACCAGCTGAATTAATATGGCTGCCAGACATCGTACTCTACAACAAGTAAGAAATACAAATACATTTCAGACGGAAAATAAAAAAATCTAAATTAAGAGAAAATTGTCTTGTAATTGGAAAACATTCATATAAAAAAAATATGACTTTTAAGATAAAGTATGAGAGAAAAACATAGAACAGAGATCTATAATCAAAGTATCTCAATAATTTTCTCACGATAGAATGCTCTCAAATATCCCATTAGAATGTCTTACAAATTCATCCTCTCCTTCCTTTTCGAATTTAAGTCTTGTAAAGGGACCATGTAATTGTGGAAGAGCTGCTCTCTTGTTGTGTTGTACTGACTACTCGTGCAAAAAGAAAAAAAAAGTGTTGCAATAGCGAATATTTTAGACAGCAGTAATTTGTACTTTTAACTTTACTAAGCACTTTTTTTATTTCTTTTTAAAATCAAAACTAAGATAAAATGGAGTAAGATATAGAGGTTTGAAGCATGATGTATTTATTTTCATTGCAAGTGCAGAGTTTACACGAAGAAAAGGTAATGAAATAGCTTTAACTAATCGAATCTGAATTTAAAATAATCTGATCGGAATTTAATCTGATCCGAATCTAATCTGATCTGAAGGTAAGTATTAGGTATACTTAGGCTTTTATATGATATACCTATAAAAACAATAAGGTCAAAACTACCAGAATATGGTCAAACTTATCGTGTTTCTGGCTCTATGGTAACACCAAAAAGATCAGTAATTTTTACGGAAGCGCATTGGTAAATATTTTTATAAATGAAACAATACATAATGGTTTTAAAATAGGTGATAAAATTTGGTAATTGTGGTAAAACTTTATGATTTTATCATGATACCGTAAAGCATGACATAAAAATCAGTTATTTGGTAAAATTTACTTTTCAGTTTTGTTTTTGTTATTATTTGCGTGATAAGAAAAAACTATATATTTTAAAACCATAATTTCCAGTAAACAACATATAAAAGAAACAAATTACCAAATGAATGGTTTAAATATTGTATATTTCGTTTTTATTAACCTAAAGTATGTTTTTTTCTTTTTTTCCCCGAAATATCATTACTATACAGCACGCTAACTTTAGCAGTGTATGGTAACATTCAGATTGATTTGAATTTTTTAAATCCTAAATAGTATTTTAAAGTCAGTAAACAGAAATAAAAGTGATGCACTTCAAATTTTAAATAACACATTTTTTTTTCCAATTTAATACGTATCTTTAAATGTTCCCATATTTTAGAACGAATAAAACATTTTTTTAATATTTTGAATAATTCCAAAAGCATATTCTATTTTTAATTTTTCGTACATTTAATTTTTTGAAAAGTTTACTAATTATACGAACGATCTATATTTATCCGTTTCGAGTTTAAATTCAATTTATCAAGAATGAAAAGATATATAAAAAAAAACTAAATTTCTCATTAATGGCAAGTTTTCCCATTATTCGAATATTTTAACTCGAGTTTCTAATGTTTCTGTCTTCTATGCTTTACATTAAAGATTTCTGGACACCAAATAGCTTCAAGTTTAGAAACCATGAAAATTTCGTGTTCAAGCATTCTAATGAGACCTACCCCGAACATAACATTGAAGTCGACATGCTAATGTGACACAAACCATGTCATTAAAGCGAAAGAGAAACGAAGGGGGGAGATTTTGTTTCTAGGAATAATATTAAGCCCAGTTTTGTCTTAAATAATGCTAGCAGTAAATTATTTTAGATTCATAATAATTTATAATTTTAAGCATTTCATAAGTGATAATGCAAAAAAAGTACTGAAAATGTATAATGTTTTTTGTATTTCTCTTAAAATTTATTTAAACCAATTGCTTAGCTAGTCCGGGCTCTTGTCGTTCCTGATTTGATCGTAATAAGCATTTTATTAATGAATTTTGTTCTAGCAAAAAAGGCATGCAGACAGTATTAAGTGAACAAAATATCACGCATTCAAAATGTCTTGAGGTTTGTTCAAATTTTGATGGGGGAAGATCTCGCAGAAACAATGGTATGCAAAGAGGATGGAGAACTGACAAAATATCTCAAAAAAGGGATGCGAAGTAAACAAGCGCAGTAAAAAGTGACAGCAATATTATGAAATCAAAACATCAATATTTGTGCAGATATTTTTATCTGTACCGTATTCTCGAAATATCTGTCTCTGAAAGAATCTGGCTTTAACTGACACTTTTTCTATGACTGTTAAAAAATTCCGGATCGAATTACGGTTTAAAGTACCAAAACTTTGGGTGCATCATCCGCGAAATCCATTTTACTGTAAAATCCATTTTTACAGTAAAATATTGTACCACAATGTTTACAATGATATTTATTTAATTAGAGTAATTCAGTAATTTCATTGTAATTATTACTGTAAAAATTACGGGATATCAGATACTATTTTCACAAAGTAAAAAAGGATTTTACAGTAAAAAGTACCGTCAACCTAAATGACGGTGCTTTTTACCGTAATTTGATCCGTAATTTATACAGTGTATTTTTATTTTAATTTAAGTATAAAAAACAACTTTCACCCATTTATAATCTAAGCATTGTATGCAACATGATTTGATTTTATAAGCATTCCATTGTTTTTATAAAAATAATAGAATTTCATTTGCTCTTAAGATCACGATTTTTTTTTTCACTCTAATCCAAAAGGCCATTAAATAAAATGCTTCTCCGAAAGAAGTTTAAACAGCACCAACCTTAAATACAGTGCTGTAACATTTTCTTAAAATATTTATAAAAAAGACACTCAGCATTTATGAACGTAAAATGTCCTCCAATCGAAGTAAAACGTCCCATAACATGAAACGACAATCTGTCTTAAAGACAAGCTCTAAAAAACTATTTTCCTTATTCCTTTCAAGAGCTTTTAAGAAAATCGATCACAAGAACTGTATTTGGGGGGTGGGGGGGGGGAGGCATTATTTTTCTTGACATAAAGTGAAATTATTTTATCAAAAACTGAATGAAAATGGTGATTTCGATGCTTTATTCTATGGAAAGCAAATACAACACAACAATGGTTTCATTTTGTGAAAGTTTAATTTTAAGAATGAATAAGTATGCCTGAAATAAGGTTCTAGAATGTAAAGTGATATGAAAAGATATTTTGATCATTCCATTTCTTAAAATCTATTTCATTGTACGCCTTTTATATTGGGATACTTTGACATTTAACGCGGTAAAAGCGTTTGTGCTTGCCGTCAGTTTTCATAAGAAAAAACCACATATTGAAACATGCATGCTAGTGGTGTTTCTGAAATTTATAATAGAAGCATTACAGCTAAATTGCTTAATTTTTATTTATCGTTTACTAATTATTTCTCATAGAAACCAGTAGTGATCACTTCCTAAAATATGTATCTTAAGAAAGTTTCAGTTTATATATGCAGGGCTGATATAACAAATTTCTATCAAAGTTTAACCACTAAAACCAACACATTAGTGTGAAGAAAAGACATAAATATTATCAAAATATGACGAATCTGGATTTTGGGGTATAAGCAGTGTTAAGTTAATCAAAATCAGTTCAATCAGCTTTTGAATAACATAAATGGCGTTTTCAAGCACTTAAAAACTGCTTTTAAGAGTTCTTCTAAAACAGATTTTTGATGGTTTTTATCCTATCTTTGGTCAAATTGACCTTCATAATGATCTTCATAATCTGTCATCTATAATGTTTTTTTTTTTCACTCAAACAACAATATACGAGCCCTAATACATAGTCTTTTATTATTTCTATATCTACATGCATTCTAAAATAGCATATTAAAGGAAGTGATTACGGAATATCTTTCGGGTGTTAAATAGCAACCTATATAGTAAATAAATACATCGGTACAAATTTTTCTCAATAATTTTTTTAATCTAATTTTTTAATCCATAAGTTTCTTTTTTGATAAATTATTGTTCGAAGACTATCCATGCTGTAATCATCCTCTGATGCTTATATAGATTTTCACAAAGTTCTCACATCTTACATTTTAATAGGTTCTACATGATTATGATGAATAAATTTGGTAGTGTTTTAGCGATTAACAGCAACATTTGGCAACAATAGCATTAAGTATATCGGTGTTCAATTCAATTTTGAGTTGAGAATTTTGAATTAGTGCCGCTGAAATTGAAACACCTGTTTCTGGAAAAGCAGATGGTTAGTTCACATTTTGAACTTTCGGATAAAAGAAAACCGTGAGGAGAACTAATAGCCGCAAAGTATTCTTCTGCTTTAATGTTGGTTATGTTTGCTTATGTTTTGTGGGCTATTTTAGTAAGTTCATGGTGCTTTGCTTTCTTCTCTTCATTTTATAATAATATTAATGTTATAATTTTATAAACGTTATTTTCGTAAATAATCTTTCGCCTTTTGAAGGAAAAGTTTATTATGGCAAATATTTAGTGGTTCGAATCATAAATTTAAAATAGTCAGACTGAAATTAATAAGAAATTCATTAGCTAAGAAGAATTTTCGAAATGATGCAATCAATTCCTTAGGAAGAATAATAAGTTAAAAATTTAAAATGTTTTAAATATCTGCCGGCTTGGATTCTATGAAATTCATGATTTATCTGATTTATTGAATCACTTTCAATACTTACAAAATATGAAAATAATGGTGTCATCTCAAAAATGCATATGATTTAAATAAATACGTAAAATTTTATTAATATATAAATTATATTATAATGCATCTTAATAAATTTATTTTTTTTATTCTCGTTTTCAAATTTCGTTTAATATTGCGTTATCTTTAATTTAGTTACGTCTTTAAGTTTTTATACAAACTGAATTTTAAAATTTTGACTCCATACAATGAAAATGTTAACTTTTAAATAAGCTTTGAATTCTAGTTAAACAAAACTGAGTTTAAAATTTAACTAGGTTTAAAACGAAGTAATTTGAAACCTTCTATCAGCTTTACTTCATATGTTACAGTTCTAAAAAAGTAATGAAACAGAAAGGAAAAAATCAATTTACAAAATGTTTTTTAAACGTTTGAAACTTTTTCAAAACTTATTCTATTATAATTTTATCGGAAGAAACAAACTATTTAATGCACTAAGGAGTTTTCAAATTTTAATAAAATTTTTTTTAGTACCTTTTCAAACTTATAAAAGAGTTTTACGTAAACGAATAGGAAGTAATAGGAATAATTAATAGCTATATCTTAAGAATAATTCCTTCAAGTTTTAATATAAAAAATAAAAACATTTAAATTTTACTGAATGTATAATCATAGGTTTAAAATTTGTTCTCATAAAATTCTTCAGAGCAAAAAATATATATTCTTTTCAAAGTCCAGTTAATTTTTTTGAGAAAGGGAGTGCATATACTACAATATTAAAGCCTTGATTCGAATTAAATGCAGTCAAACTAAGATTTTTTGTTGTTGTTACTGAAAACAGCTGCGATAACACCTTTGATAGTTTTGCAATTGAAAGTTGGTTTTATTTGAATAGTGATCCAAATACATTAACTGAAAAATAGAATTAAACTAACTTTTTTGTTCATACAAGTCATTTCTATTTTACCCAAAAATAGCAAACATCTATAGCTTATTTTTGTTGTCAGCAAAAGAAGCATAACTCAGACAGAAGACAGCATAACTCAGACAAAGCAATACATTTATTAGAGTATTTTTTTTGTATAACATTAAGCTCTGTGTCTCAAATTGAACAAGTACCATGATATAAACTAGGCCTTCGTTTGTGGAAAAAACAAAATTTCGATAAAAGTGTGTGTGGGGGGGAGGGGAAACAACGGTGTAACCGAATTTGCAATTTAAGTAGAAACAAAACTATGGGATATAAGATAAACACCATATTTATAATAACATTTCCTTTTGATTCCAGTGCAGATGGAAACTACGAAGTGACAATTATGACCAAAGCGATTCTCCATTCTGACGGCATGGTATATTGGAAGCCTCCAGCTATCTACAAGAGCTCTTGCCTCATGGACGTCGAATATTTCCCATTCGACGAGCAAACATGCTTTATGAAGTTTGGATCCTGGACATACGACGGATACACGGTAACTGCCATGATTCATTTAGGTTCAAACACTGATTAGCACTTCCTCACCAAAGGATACTACTAGTTTAGCAAATAATATACTAGAGATTGTATTTAGTTACTTGATTATGATCTTGCTGGAAGGAGCATAATGCAATTTTTTTTCCTCCCAAAATCTCCCTTTTTCTGGGAATTCTCATCTCATGGGCATTCATCCGTAATAACGTACTTCTTTCCTATTACTTAGATATCTTATTGATTTTTCTCTATGTCCCCGGAGATTAGTTGTATGTAAGCATAACTTTGGAATCTCAGCATTTATATGTAGTAGAAGGAATATTTGGTTAGCTGTTATAAGAAATAGATTTCTAGAACGAAAAATGTACTCCTAACCTTTTTATAACGGCATATTTCACTCAGTCTTGTTTTATTCTTTCTTTTAACAACGTTTCAAAACTCTCAAAAGCATTTACAAAAAATCTGTTTTTTGTTTCTATAAAATTTAGACAATTCTTGTAATCCCAGCTGACTTTCTTTGCTTTAAATGTATTTTTGAACTTTAAGTGAATTTTTATTTACGTCTGTTTTTCTTTTATGAAAAATCTTCCATGCGTTTAAATATTTTAAAAATGATAGTAATGTGTAATATTAATAAAAACTTTAACATGCTATATATAATCCATATTGATAAAATTTTTGTAGTTAAAACGTAGCCACCCACACTGATCTAAATGTTTGTTATGCTTAAAAAAATAGCGTAAAACATTTTCACTATATTAAAAGGAAAAAAAAAACACTTTCGTATTCCACATTTTTTCAAATAGCTTCACCAGAAAATCTTTTAATTTCTTAATTTTAATAAAACATTTAACAGTAAGTTATTTATTGAATTCACTAAACTTTAATAAAAAAAAACCATGACTTTATAGAAATAAATCAAATAGAAATCAGAACAGTTCCTTAAGCATGTATTTTAAGAACGGCATCAACATTTCAATTCTAATGAAATATCAACTTTAATTATTAATTAGAATTTCTGAAAATATATGAAGCGAAAAACAATTAAACGCTTTTAAAAGAAATAATTAAATGAAAAATTATATTCTTTCTCTCAGATTACGCAAATTAATTAAGAAATCGGAACGCACTGATCTGTAATAAAATTGCTGAACTCTATGAATAATGAACTTCAATGAAATGTATTACTGAACCTTAATGAAATATTTGCTAATGAAAATTTAACAATCGTTTCTAAATATTTAACAGTACATGGAAAATTAAGATTACTTGACTTAAAACGTACGATTACATTAGCACTGAAAGAAAATTCAATTTTATTTTTAATGTTTCGATTTCAACCAATTTTTTTATTATTTATAACTATTAATTTATTATTACTATTAATTTAATTAATTTATTAATTAATTTTACTTTCTGATCAACCATCTTCAGCGAATGCTACTTTAAATGAACCTATCATTAAAAAAAACATCTTAATCCTTCAAATCGAAAATTGCAAAACTCAAACTATGTATGGAAGTTATTAAAATCATATTTCGAAATGATGGTGCACAATGCAAATAAAATATACTTTGGAGTAGAGTAAAATGCCTCTAAAAAAGCAACAGCCGGAATAATGAAAGAAACATAATAAAGGATTCTAAATGCAAGTCACGAAAAATAAAATGACTCAAAAGTTCAATTACTTCGGAAAAGTAAATTACTTTTTGAACCTATGCCAGTACGTAATTAGGGGAGAAAGCATGTCCCAAACAAAAATGCACGTGCCCTATATCTTATTTTCATCCCCCCCCCCCTTTTGCCAATAATATTCGATTCCTGCGGCTTCTGACTTTTGTTGTTTGACGTCTGATCGGATAACTCCAGGGAGGGTATGAATTTTTACAACCCCTTTTCTAACTCGTTCCTTTGACATCCCCAAGAAAGGATATTACATAATCAATAGTAATCATATGCTTCAATATCTTTCACGTACTGATACCAGCTATTTCTTAAAGAAGGAAGAGAATGTGTGGGTGTCCATGATGGTAACAACCAAGGCATCTGAAGCAGATGTCGGATTCTTTCTGGGTACTTCTTTTAGTATTGGTAAATCGATGTATTCCGTACATTTTTGGAGTGACGCTGCCGGTGAATCTTAGCATCAATCGTTGAAGATGGTTGTTTCGTTACAATCGCGCAATTGGTCTCGCTATTGGCTCCAATTGAATTGCAGATTTCTACTCATTTTTTTTTATTGCTGTTTATATTGGTCATAGAAAGGAAATCAGCATTACGTCTCTCTCCATTGCTGAAATAATAAAACTGATGATTTCACTCATTACTTTAAGATTTGGTATTTTGCCAGTAATAATGACAAGTAACGTATTCTTCAAAAATGCATTTATAATTCCGTTTTTGTTACATTATTTATATTTCTAATACATTTAAAAAAGATAATTAACAGAAAGTTATTGTTAGTTGTGTTATTTAATTTTAACAACACAACTGTGCTAATATTTAAAGTGATTATAAAACATTTGAGGAATTTATGTGATGGAAAATATTTCAAGATATTTCCTATCACATAAAGCTTCAAGATAGTTTATATAACATTCAAGCTATTTCTCAGAAAATAGAAAATATGCTTAATTCTCTTCAAAGTTGGCTACTAAAAATAGATACAACAATGGCTACTAAAATACCTTATTCATACGGTTAGAGTTGACGAAATTATGCTTTTCGTGCAATATTTGATTGACTGTGCCCGTTAATCTTATTGGCATTGCTGAATTTCGTTGGGCTGTTGAGTTGCAATCCCGCACTTTGTTTTCTTATTGTACTAGGAGGCTTCGCCCCCTGATCGCTGGCGCTCGCCAACCCCCGGAACTACTTTCGCAGTTCATTTCGGATTGCTTCGCAATCCAATGCTCGCTTTGCTCGCTCATTGGATACGTTCTTAACGTCTAGCTTTTGTATACTTTTTTGAATACTGAAGTTCCGAAAACTTTTCACTGTAGAAAATACTCAACCTGTACAGTTTAATATTAATTTGAAATTGAAAACAGTTCACATATTTTTCTTAATAACACTATTCTAAATTTCAGTTGTTGAGAAAAGTAACTGTTGTAAGTTTTGTTTTAAAGTCTTTCCCACCAGAGTGTTAAAGCCATGTGTTGTAAAACAATATGAAATAGTAGTCTGAATAGTAGAGAGAGAGAAAGAGAGAGAGAGAGAGAATTTCTTTAAAAACACAATTGTTAATTTGGGCATTTGGCGATACAACACTTATAGAATTAAAGGATTTGTTACGTCAAGCGCTCAGGTATCTTAATTTTGATCTAGTTGCGCTTCTATGTCATTTTGATTTATGTTGCTAAGTTAACTTTCAAAAAATTCTATGGCTGGCAACAGCATTTTTATTTTTTAAGTTGTTTATTTTTATTTCTTTTAGAATTCGTTCTTTTTTTAGCGAAATGTTTTTTAACCTAACAGAATTCTTTGCCGACTGTTTTCTCTATAAATGAAGAAAATAAAGTAAATATTTAAGTGTTGTGAAAAGAATCTTATTTAGTTGTGCAAAGTACTTCAGCCAAAATGTGGAAGTCACGTAAGAGAATTATATATATTAGATCAGAAACACATCATTAAAAGGCAGAATGCTTTGGTGTTTTCAAAACGTAAACAAAACAAAGCAAACGTTGCCACCGGCGGAAAAGAAATACAGCCAAAATTTGGGAGCCACGTAAGAGAATTATATATATTAGATATTTAACTGAATTGAAACCTTAATATATTTTATTCAATTTTTCTATTTTTTATTTGGGTGAGAAAAAAAAAATCAGATTATTATTTTGGAATTGAGAAATGATACAATTTTTTTTTATCAACTCGATCATCAATTTACAAAGTAAAATATATTCATCAAAAATATATACAAATCATAAATGTACGTATTAAAAAAAGTATTGCACCTTCCTAATATCTAACCTGCCTAAATATCGCATGATATATTTCCTCATCAAATTACGAGAACAGAGCATGATATCAACCAAACGATGACAGCATTAACACATCTAAACACTGTACCAATAATTAATTGATTAACTTTTAGCTAGTCTAAAAAGTTTTGAATTTTTTGCATTTTCTCATAATTTCGTATGTGTACATAATTCAAATTATGTCACCTTATATTACCTAAAATTGGGAAATATGGTGAATGTCGTCTTTCGCTTAGTCGATCCGGTGAAAATCCGAAATATTTGCTTACTACTCTGACATAGCCATTTACCACCTTTGCCATCAGTCAACATGCTAATTATCAATATCAGTCACATTACAGATAAGAAATATCGAAACTTTAAAATAAAAATAAAATTCAGGCCTTCACCAAAGTGTCCATGGAAATTTCGACTTTCATATATTTTTGTCTTGGGCAGAAACATTTGCAAGAATACATAAATTTTCTACCCATACATGATGTGTTAGGTATTTTCTCATATTTATGTTTTTTTTTTTTTTTTTTTTTTTTTGTAAACTGTTATTGCATTTATTGAAAAACAAATCTCTCCCAATTTATCCATATCGCTACCAAGCAATATATTCACCTTAGAGGAATAGCTATTTTCTTATCGTTAATACTAAGTCATGAACCAAAGTAATTTATTCTTAGGTTTGAAGTTTTGATTGCATTTAATTTAGACATTTTGCATCAACTCATACTATCGTTTAAATTTGCTGCAATCTTACTAAGATTGTACATTTTAAACATAATTACTTTATATAATACAGCTGAAATATTAACATTTTCAATCTATGCTTCCTTATTTAAACTTTTACTAAAACCAGGATTTAAATTAAGACTTACCTTTAAGGACTTTATAAAGTTTCTAATTAAGAAATATGGTTTCTTATTACGATGCCTCTACTTTGCTATCTTGGAGTTTTAGTTAAATGTCTTATTTTAGTATTTTTAAATGTATAAATCTAAAAAAAACTTTTAAAAATAGCTGACTGCAGAAATGTATGGGTATATTTTTGTCATAAGAAATCAATAGAGAATTTAAATTAATCGAGCTTCATAATTCCCAATAAATGAATAAGTAACAGCCTTGTATTTTCAATAATTCCGTATATTTATTCAAAAAAAAAAAAAGCTTTGTTCTTGTTTTAAAGCATGTGAAAATAGTTTACCTAGCGGATACTACCAAGCAGGAAAAATATCATAAGTTAACAAGAAAAAATTAAGTACATATGAACCCTTTTAAATCGTTTGACACTAGTTCAGCCATGAGAAAAGAAGACAAGCTAGTAATGAATCTGTCCCTTATTATGATGCACCGTTTCAGTAGTTGTGCAAGGTATAAAATACGTAAATATTTTAGATTTGTTTTCTTGCAAAATTATCTGTAAGTCTTTAAACATTTAAAACCCGTAATGTAAAACAAATATATTTTTCTTTTTATTCTGCATCTTGCATAATTTAAGTTAACAATGCTAAATCTCTTTGTCTTTCGATTTTTTTAAGAAGTGCAACACATTACACGGTTTAATCTCCTGTTGTTTTTTTCCCTCCAGGATTTAGATTGAGTAACATTTATTTAAATGGATTTCTTCTCTACTTCGTTAAATATGCAAAACAAACTAGATAGGCGGGATAAACTCGAATGGAGAAGATTCCTACTGGTAGACAATGTACAATTCTCTTTTTTTGTTTAACTCTTTCTCTAATTTAGCTAAAATCAGCTTTACGTGTTTCTAAATTTTTTTTTTTTTGGAATATTTAGTTTCCTTTTAAGATAATAACTTTGCTACTCACTCTAATGTACCTTTTAGTTTAGTTTAAATTTCATTTAAATAAGCTATTTAAAACTATTATATATATATATATATATATATATATATATATATATATATATATATATACAAATATTCTGCTATTCATTGAAAGGATACTGTGATGTTCTGTGTTGTATAGGTATCAAGAGATATTACATTTTTCCAACATCCTCTACATTGAAACTTAGAAACTTAACTGTTTTAACATTTTCATTAACTTTAATAAATAGTATTGTACCTTTTCGTTAATTTAACTTTACTAGTAAGAACAATGTTCTTTCTGAAAGTTATTGGTTTCAAGTAGCAGTATATTAAATGAAAAAACTTCAATTAATTATCATATTTTCCTTCGAAAAATTTCTTTTTTCAAGTCATTTTTTCCAAATACCTGTTTTCTTTTTTTTTATTTGTTTTTGAAGGGAATTAATTTCATTAAGCGTTGAAATGTAATTAATTTTAAATGAACCCAAAGATTCTAAAATGTAAGCAAATTAAGAATAATCAACTATATCAGCAATCAAATTTTCCATTTAAATATATTTATATATTTCGAGCTCTCTTACAATTTAACGCTGAAACGTAGTGCAGCTGGACTCCAGAATGTGACTTAATTAGAAGGTAAGAAAATCGATTCGCTTAATCTTGTGAAGACACCTAAATCCCAAAGCTGCTGGGTCTTCCCAAAGCTCAGCTGCAACCCCGAATTCTGACTGCATATTGTTGACGTTTAATTTGAGATACTTGTCTTAGGCGTAGCTTTGTAAATTGGCAAATCAAATAAAGAACGGAATAACTAAGAAGGAGTGAAAACTCTATTATGAATGTTTGATTCGATGGATTTATTGAACCAACGCAAGTCTATTCTTTTTGGCGATGTTTACTTCTGCGAGTAGCTTCTTAAAAAAAACGATGCCCAAATATATTCAACAGCTCAGAAACAAGAATATTTTCGTGGAAGTCTCAAGATATAATTAAACAAATCAAGTGAAATATTTGAGAAAAATATATCACTCGACAAAATCGAGAACTAAAAGGTAACTACACGAATACAAAATCATAAATTAATACATATTACAGCCAGATTGTCCGAAAATGATACAGAGAAATGACAATTGAGGAAGATTTACTATGAAATATGACCCCCTATTATAGATATCAGGTTTCACAATAAAATCTTGTGCTGTTTTCAAGGAGGTCGAGGAATGCAATAAATCAAAGGTCTTAGGTTAATAAATCCTACTCTCCATTACGACTGTTTTAGCCCCAGGAGGTTACTGGAAGTGGGGCAAGGAAATACAGTTACTTTGCTAAGAGCATCCAAAACAAGCTCTGCAGGATTCAGGCGTGGAGATATGACTGGCCAATCCATTCTCAAAATATTTTTTCGGAATCAAAATGTTTCTTGGCCAATCCAGATATTTCTCATCCAGTGTTGACAGTTGGTTATCCTCCATAAAAATAAGTTGCTGATCAAAATGTTAAACTTGGCTCTAAAATCTCAATTCTATAGCTCAGATAAGTTAATATATCTTTCTGTCTCTTCTGATTGCAGGATAGTTCACTTTTATTGAGGCAAACAACATCAATCAGGGCAGTGAAATTCTTAACTTTCAAACACGCTTAAGGTATCGTGATAGCTTTTCGGTGGAAAGAAATTACTGAAATAAATATTTTTCGTCAAACAGTCTCTTTTTCTTTTCTTTTTTATTCGTTTCATTTTTGAAAAGTTAGATCGGTATTATGTTGATGACACTACACTTTTCAAGTACTAGAACTTCAATTTCCTGTTTTCAAACCCTCAAGTTTCCAAAATATAGTAAAAAATGCTTATTTACTTTAAACGCACTTAGTAATGGGAAGTTTTTACTAATAAAAACGCTTCTAGAAGTAAGTGCTATTTTTATAGTCAATGTGCAACATTATATATTAACAACAAATTCATTTAACTACAAGAATTCAACTGCAAAATTCATTAACTTACTAACTTCATTTAAAAAAATTCTGAATAAACTGCAGTAATGCATGGTAATGGTATTTCTGGTAAAAAGAAACCCCTTAATTACGTCTAATAAAACCAATATATACTTAAACCATGCATTTTCTATTTTCTCCATTTATATGGTGAGAATTTGCCGGGAAGTCTGAATTTCAAAATTATAGTTTTTTTTAATACGCATTTATTGAAAATGCAAAACTCTGAAGTAAACTTAAGGGGGGATCCCACCCTGAGATGGTAAGTTTTTAGTGAATTTTTTTAAGTAATAGAGACAATGCAGAGACTCCTTGTTTTTTTTTAATGTTATTTAGCTACAATTAAAGTCTATTTTAAAAAATTTTCTTTTACAAAATAATAAAAAATAAGTTGGTGGCAGCTCCGTGTGTAGCTGGTCATCAAAAAGTAGCACCTCACTGGCCTCATGGATTTAGAAGTCCTGAAACATAGGTAAAAGATTTTGTTTAGATTTTAAAGACATTATCTAAAAAGTATCATAGCGGTTTTTTGATGTTCTCAAAATTACCAAAATGGCGGCAACTTAAAAAAAAAAGTTACGTTTTTCATTAAAAAAATATTCATTAAAATGCTAATATAAAATCGAAATATAAAAATATCAAAAAAATCCTATGGTACTTTTTAAAGAATATATTTTCACGTAATTTAAAATAAAAAACAACTTATTTCGTTGTATAGATCATGAGAAAAATGTTAGGCCAGGTCAAAAAACAGCGTTCTGAGTAAAACGCGTTTAAAGTTTTGACTTATGGTAGGGGAAAACGTTTAATTTCATATATATAATGGTCGATAAATGAAATGCCTACAATAAGTTTTAATATACAGTCAACAGAATGGATGAGACACAAAATGAATGTCGCCCCTCCTAATCCGGCCGAACAGGACTTTCTACCTGCTTAGCGACGACTCTCTATTTTCCGGAACAACTTCCAAACGAAGTTAGGTACCGATAAATCTTTTTAGACAGACATTAAGGAGGGTACAAAGATTCGAAAAATGCAATAAATTATTTTTCGAATTTTTGAAATATTCAGGGTGGGTCCCCCCTTAATCCAATAAATAGTTTTTATGCCATGCTCAAAGGTATCATGATAAATTAACATAACTTTTCCATAATTACTATAAATTTTAACTATATTAGATTTTAACTATATTTATTTTAATTATATTTTATTAGATTTTAATTATATTTAACTATATTAGATTTTAACTATAAATATTTAATACTTAATTTAAACTTAACTTGTAATCATTATGTTACTTTGTTATAGAATAGTAGACGGGCAAACGAATGATAGCATAATTATTTAAACATAGTAACATGATTAAGTTGGGGAAAAAAAAACCACCAAAAATAAAGCATAAATTAAGTTTAAAAAAATTCCAATAATTTATTAAAAATTAAAATAGTTTTGAACTACTTAATAACTACTACAAAATTCATTTCATTATCACTTCAGCCACAGTTTTCAAACTCCAAAAATAATTTTAAAATATCACATTTGCATTTCTCCAATAATGCAATATCTGAAGAAAAAATAACAACCCTCCCTTCTATAATTATTGTGCCATTCGCAAAATTGCTGGAGCAAAAATAAATATTGTTATCTTTTCTGGAGGCCTCTTATTCAGTATTTCCATGGTTTTTATAACATTTTTCTATCAGCCATTTCGCCATAAACTTTTCGCAGACAAACGACTCTCCACCCACCGTTCCATCCTATAATCTTCTAGAAATTTCCATGCATGCAAATACATGCTAATGCGGGGGACCCTATTACTTGAGCCATGTAGACCGAAGAGACTTTTTTAAAACGTTGTCTTGTCTACTCTCTATCTTTTTTAAATACTAAATTCCATATTCTGGAACGAGTTTTTTTCGTTTTTTCTATCAACTTTATTTTTCTGATGTGAGTTCACGAATAATTCTTTTTCGGAATGAAAGTAGTGATAAAATAAGATGTGCGTTACCCACCGCGTTTATATAAGCTATGAAGGAAATGTTAGTAAGCATATTATACTTTCTTCACTTTAAAAATCGGTTAAAGAATTTAGATGAACAAGAACTTCTTTTTTTTTTTAGTGCCTTATATTTTTTTTTAACTTTGCTTCGTAAAAATAGATAGTGTAGGATTTTAATTAAAAAAAGTGTTTAGTACATGAATTATTTTAAACTTGTTGTTATATGCTGGATAGTTAATTAAGATAACTATATTCTTCCATTAAGGCCACGATATATTTTAGTAATGGCACTGAGTTCTCATTGTGAATGGATGGAAATCTGTTCTCGGTGATAACTCGAAACACATCCAGCTGGATTATTACTAATTTTTGAGAAGTAAAGGTGGCCAGGGCCCAATTCTAACTGAATTGTCACCATCATGATATTTGGCTCAAAATTATGGAGTCTGAAATTCTATGACACATCTTTGCTGACAATCTGCTTTAGCGAGGATACTTTTACTTTATATCTTTCATTTATATGCTGCCTATCACCATAAAAAGTATTCTTTAAATTTCAGAAATATATTTTATTTATTCCTAAGCTTAAAGTTGGATTGGACAGAAGAGACTTTTTTAAAACGTTGTATTGTCTGCTTTCAATCTTTTTTAAATACGAAATTCCCTATTCTGGAACGAGTTTTTTTCGTTTTTTTCTATAAACTTTATTTTTCTGACGCGAGTTCTCGAATAATTCTTTTTCGGAATGAAAGTAGTGATAGAATAACATGTGTTTTACAGGCGGCGTTTATATAAGCTATGAAGGAAATGTTAGTGTACATATTATACCTTATTTTTTAAGTGTTTATATTATTTTAATTTTGCTTCGTAAAAGAAACTAGGATAGAATTATTATGAAAAAAGTGTGTAATATATGAATTATTTTACACTTGTTGTTTGGTGTTGGATAGTTAATTAACGTAGCTATGTTCTTTTGATAAGATAGCTTTTTATTTTCAAGAATGCCAAAGCAACTGTACAGAATATATATGTAAGAATAATGCAATCTTAAGATTAAAAACAGGTTTATAATAATGGCTATGTCTGAAATAGGAGATGGTTATGATTAGGAGATGAAATCTAGAATAGTTTAATATAGAAAAGTGTTATCTTTTTTTTTATTGGAAATTATTTTAAAATGAAATTATTTACCAATTTCAATGATGAAAAAATTTTTTGGAAGTTAAAAAAGTATCATTATATTTTTTTATTTTTAAATGAAGAAGTAAAATAGCAATTTTTTTGGAGGAGAAAACAGTTTATCCCATTCAATTCCAAAGCAAGAATTATAAACTGGAAATTTATAAGCATGTAATTCTTCATATATGGCTCAAAACAATCAACTCTAGGTAACAAAAAAATACGTTAAATTTATTATTTGTTACTTGTTTATAAAGTGATCAGAAAAAGTATAAGGACACGTGAAAAATCGCTAATTCTTGAAGTCTTGTTTGCGGAATCTTGGACAAATTTAAGTAAAAATAGGAGTAAAATTATATTATTTTTTGTTTAAACTATTTAAAATTTTAAATGTATATCTGTTTAAATTTACTTTTCGGTTTTTAAATAGAAATAATATTGGAAAAAAAGTATAAAAATATTTTTTTCTTCGCCAATTATTGAAAAATTTGCATATTTGAAAACAGAAAATGACAATCCCGGGCAAAAAGATCAGATTGTGAAAGAAAATTCGAACTTGTCGACTTTCACTGGGACATTTGAACCATGCCTAAAGGAGTTCATCTTTCTGAATTTAAAAAAAAAAAAGAATATTGTTTCTTTTCTGAGAATGTAGATCGGGAAATTTAAAAAAAAAATCAAGCGATATAAAATGATTGGCTCTAATTTTCTTGCATGGCAAAACGATCTGGGAGACCAGAAATTCACACCCGTTAACAGAATAGAATGATTGTAAGGAGAACTTGCCAGAAAAAAAGAAACTGCAAATGAAGTTAGTTTTTAAATTTGAATTAAGCTAATTTGAATTAGCAAAATTTGAACTTACCATGTTCGTCAGGAGTTGTTCAAAATATTTTAAATAAACAACTTCATCTTTTTTTATGAAAAATTTGTGCTATGCCCATCTCTTACAAATCATCGATCAAGAAAGAATTTATGTAATTTTTCTTTTACGAAAAAAAGTTTATCCCTAATGGACCTGGTGGTTATCTTTATTTTTAGTACGATCTGCGAAAAACCAAAGATATGTTTTACAAACGTCAACATGGTGGTGTCTCAGTGATGGTTTCATGCGCTTTTGTGACAAATGGAACTATTTTAGTAGTCCTTATCAACAGTGAAATAAATTCGGATAAATATGTTGATATGCTAGATTAAAATTTGTAACCTGATATGCCTCTGATTACTTATGGGGACTGAATTTTTCAACTGGATAATTCTTCGATACAGGTTTCTTTAAACGCAAATCTCTCGTTTTAAGCTGACTCTGAGAATTTGATTGATTAGCCGGAGAGGGGTTCTGGTCTTAATCCAATCTTAAACATTTGGAGAAATGGCACACGATATCAATGTAAACAGGATCTTATTTTCGCTATCAAAGACACTTGGGAAAAAATTTCTGTTGACCCCTTAAAAGATCTTTTAGGACCAGTAACCTCTCAGCTTATTCAAGTGATTAAAAAAAGGTAGTTTTCTTGATTGGTGAAGAAATATTTAATTATTTCAGAACAATAAGTTTATAATTTTTTTCCATATTTTCTTTAGTGATAATTTTTGTAAAATCCATATTTTGAAGCAAATTTTTTTAATGCGCTATAAGTGTTATTGCAAAATGTTATACGAAAAAGTTGTAACAAAAGTCAAACACATAAAAATTAATCTAATACTAATAAAAAAATATATAAAAATTCCATCTAAATTAAATGAAAATTAAGCTTATTTTCATTCAATTTAATGTTGTCCTTATACTTTTTTCACGCATATTATGTCTTGAATGGGTTGTTAAAACAAGTCAATAATTTGCATTAAATTTTTTGAATGAAATTTTTTTGCATTAATACTCTAACTACTGTAAGTTCAATGTAAGTAATATATTTCACAAAGATATTCTTTGAATTTCTATAATGTAAAACTGCACAAGTTTCTTTTTTGTTATTCTTCTTGCAAGTTGATGTAAGAAAAATTCCAAAAAAAAAAATTCGTGGAAAATGTTTTATGGTCTTCAAATTAAATTTCACAAACTCCGTTGTTACTAATTACTCGTACAGTTTACAACAGAAATCCAACTTTAAGGTACGAGTGTCCCATACAGCAAAAAGAGCTTTAGTTGTAAGAAAATAAAAAACTACTGCATAAAAATTTATTTATGAAAGCAAAAAAAAAAAGTACACGTTACTAATCAATGTATGTTCTATTTATTTATCTATTATTTAAAAAAAAAAACATTCTTCATAGAATCTATGCATTTTATATTCATTGTTACTTGCTTATAACTTGTATATTCGTTACGTGTGTTTCATTACGTGTGTTTCATTACGTGTGTTATTCAAAAAATATACATTTTGCTCTTTGAAAAAACTGCGAAATATTTATTCTTTGAATAAAATTTTCTCGATATCTGTTGTTATACTAATAACGCAGATATTTTACAACAGAAACCCAATTTTTTACGTTCGTGTGTCTCATGCAACAAGTAAAACTTTAGTTATAAGAAAAAACAGCTGTAAAAAAGTTTGGTTATTACTGCAAAAAAAAAATTAACTCACGTTATGAATCAATTAATGCTATATTTATTTGTGGTTATTTTTTAAAAAAGAAAACGTGCTTCATAAAAACTATGTTTATTATTTCCATTTATTACTTAACATAATTAACAATAAACGTATTGCATTATTTGTATTGTATGTAATTTTTCAGTCTTCGAATAAAATTTCACTAACCTGTCTGTTACCAATTACACAAATTTATTACAACACAAACCCAACTTTCACGTTCGAGTGTTTCATGCAGTTTAAAAAGCTTTAGTTGTAAGAAAGAAACAGCTTCACAAATTTAATTATAATTGCAAAAAAAAAAAAAATAATAACAATAATAACAGTACGTTTTGAATCAATAAATGTTCTATTAATTGTTTGCTATTTAAAGAAACAAAAACTATCCATATTATTTTTATTTGTTGCTCGTATATAACTTGTATAATTTTACTTGTATGCAAAAAATATTTTTTATTGTTCGAAAAACTTGCAAACTTTTTGGTCCTTGAATAAAATTTCACAAACCCCGTTGTCACTAATTACGCGGATATTTTACAACATAAACCCAACTTTTACGTTCGTGTGTCGAATGCAGCTAACAAAACTTTAGTTGTAAGAAGGAAAAAAGCAAATGTAAAAAAGTTTAGTTATGGTTGCAAAAAAAAAGGCAATTAGCATACGTTATAAATCAATGAATGCTCTTATTGTTAAAACCATTTTCCTATTTTACTTATATGTAACTAGGAAAAGATTCCTTTTATTGTTCGAAAAATATTACATCAGACATATTTCTTAATACTTCCAGGTAGATTTGAAGCACAAGCATCAACGAGAAGAAGAACCAGAAATACCCATAGGTATCGATCTAAGCGAATTTTACCTCAGCGTAGAATGGGATATAATGGCAGTCCCAGCCAGGAGAAAAGAACGTTTTTATAGCTGCTGCGAAGAACCCTACCCAGATATCACATACAACATCACCATACGAAGAAAAACACTGTTTTATACAGTAAATCTAATAATACCTTGCGTTGCCATATCTTTTCTATCTATCCTGGTATTCTATTTGCCATCTGATAGCGGAGAAAAAGTATCTTTGTCAATTTCAATCATGCTATCTCTGGGAGTATTCTTCCTTCTTTTATCAGAGATAATCCCGCCTACTTCTCTGACTGTACCGTTGTTGGGAAAGTACCTCTTGTTCACAATGATCCTGGTGTCGTTCTCAGTTATGGTGACCATTGCGGTACTTAATGTTAACTTCCGGTCCCCAGCAACTCACAAAATGGCACCATGGGTGCGGAAAGTCTTCCTAGAAATTCTACCTAAATTTCTTCTGATGAAAAGACCGGAAGATCCACAGGAATCGTCGGACACCCCCGGCACGAAGCCAACTATCTTGAGCCAGTTTAATAACGTGGACATCAGCGATACCGTTCCAGGTGCCATTTTGGACAGAGAAAGAATCGTTGCGAGTGAAATAGAATGTTCCTATATTGATAGTCACGATTCCAATCTTCAGTTGGCTGAGAGGCAGGAGGATGAAGAAATGGAAAGGGCTGTCCTAAATGTTCGATTTATATCGCAACACATGGAGAATTTGGATTCCTATTCAGAGGTAATGATGAGTTTTAAGTAAATAGAAGGAATTTTTTTAGTACCTTCAAATGACTTAAATTTTTTTTTAAACAATTTAACAAAAAAAAATTGAACAAAAAGAAATTTAAACAAAAATTAAAACAAATATCAGTTATACTATTTTCTTTTTATAAAATTTAAAAGCTGATTACATTTTTGGAGTAGATTTTTTTTTTTAGATCTTCACTTTAAACTTAACTTTAGCCTTAAGAACTTAATTACAAAAATATTATTGTATTAAAATAAAAAAAACAATTTAAATATTTGGTAAAATTTTTTAAGCCTGTTAGGTCATTCCTGATTTCGTATGCCGATTACATTTTCGTTAATTGGAATATGATTTTTTCTACTTTTTGCGAAAAAAAGTATGGTCAAAACTACGAGAATATGATAAAATTCACCACCTATGGTAACACCAAATATCTCGGATAATGATTTTCGTAAAGGTTTTGATAATGATTTTGGCAAAATTAACTATAGAATATGGTTTCATAATATGTGATAAAATTTGGTAAATGTGGAATTTATTAAGATACCTTAGCATTGCATAAAGCCATTAATACGGTCAAATTTACTTTTCAGTTTTGTATTCTTTTACTGAGAGGGTAATAAAATATTGTGTTAACTATATGCGCATGTCTTCGAAAATTTAAAAAAAATGGCTCAGAATGGCAAGAAAAATGAAGTTCTTTTATTATATTTTTTTTTTTTTTTACTTTTTAGCTAAAAATATATATACATATTCATGCAGTATTATTTCCACATTCCTTACACATTATTCTTTCCAGGGCTGCTCTGTTTCCTAAAATGATATAATAGAAAATTAATAATACTTACAAGGAATAATCGTATTCTTATTTTTATTAATTATTATTTATTTTTTAACTGAGCAAATATTTAAGAATCCGTGATAAAAATTTATAAATTTTAAACTTAAAACGTTAAAATTATTTAAAACCTTTAAACAATTATATTATTTAATTAATCGATTAATAATGTTTACTTTTCTACATTTTTAATTCCCAAAAAATTTCCAAACTAAGTTTCCAATCGTAAAAGAGATAAGTAAAAATTAAATTTAACTCATAATAATTGTAATGAACTTTTTTACAAGCATTATATATTTAGCATAACAACTTATCTCAACATGTTCAGTAACTATAATGTTACACAATGGTTATAAGAACAATCAAAGAGTATTGAAATCATGCTGGCTAAAATTTAGTTTTATTGCTTATAATGAAGTGGGTACTCGGAAGCAATGGCACTTTATTAATTTTTTCTTTCTATAAAAAGCACATTTTCCTTCCCTTTTTATCCCTTCATTAAAGGAAGGTTCACCGTGATTGACTGATTATCCATGAAGAGTGAATTTCCGGTAAGTTGTGACCCTCATCCGGTAGAGTGTTAAATGGTACTTTAGAAAGCAGAAGCTTCACTTTTAGTTACTCATTATGAGTATCATCTTTTATTTAACGGCTTTTTTTAGCATCAAAAGCTTAACAGTATTCATGGGTAATCATATTGAAACAATGTCCTATTTTATTATTTGTATTAAGATATACTTTTTTGTGGCAAAAACAAAATTGTTAGACTGAAAAACTTGATCAAATGATACAATTTCCTTTTTATGTGAAAATAGTTTGTTAGTTTTAAATAGTTAATAGGACATTTTACTAATCATAATAAAGTATACAATTTAGTTTATTATTAAAGGACGCTAAGTGTATTTTTCGTTTAATTTAACGGTTTAAGTAATGTATACATTTCCAAATAGTTTTGGGAGCTATTTGATTCATGAAAATTATAAATGTTATTCCTTCTGCTATTAATTATTTTAAATTCACGATTTTTTAACTGTTAAGTTATTGTGACCTTCTTACGTTGAATCATCTCCAACATTTGAAGTCATTTTTTTAGATAAATGATCAATTAGAAAGTATAAGTATTCTGAAGAAAAAGTATCTGGTAAAATTATCATATTGCATGGAAATGACATTTCTGGGGGGAAAATATCTTAATTCTAGTAAAAAAATATCAAAACAATTAATTTTATAATTTTTCCGTTCATATAGTAATGGCTTATCGAAAAGTCTTGTTTTCAAAATTATAGTTTTTATTATAACACATTTAGTAAAAAATGCAAAACTGCAAAGTAAATTCAACCTATTAAATAGTTTTTTTATGTCCTGCCTTAGCGTTATCATGATTAAATTAACAAATTTTATCACAATAACTAAATTTTATCTTATTTTAAACCGTATATTATTTTTAACGTCACCGAAATCATTGCCATAGTGCTTCAGTAAAAATTACCGAGATTTTTGGTGTTATTGTAGATCCAGAAACAAGGTAAGTTTTTTCCATATTCTGGGAGTTTTGGCCATATTTTTTCTCAATGTATATATGGAAGACTTAAATCGTGACATGAAACACTTAGTGATGTATTTACACCATTTTTTTCAAAATATGTTGCTATAGAATTTAATAACACTAGTCTATTACACACACAATATTTAATATTTTTTCCAAATATGTACGTGATAGCTGCATAATACATAGAAACAGCTTAATGACGAGATAAGAAATCAAGGTTTTTCTTCCCAAAAAAGCTCTTAAAAATGTTCCAAACAATTTAAAGTCAGATCCCGCCTTATATTGCTTCAAGCTCTTCCTTTATGAAGCTCATTTAGAAAAAAAACATAATGGAAGCGAGAAAAGCAAACAAAAGTAATCATAATAAGATACTTAAAAATGTGCACCACAATAAATCTTTTCCCACGTGTCAACTCAGGCTACTTAAAGGGTTTAAATTCTGTTCTTCTCAATCATTTAAGTCATAAGTCAAAATATTTACCAGAGTAAAATCTTTCAAACAACTATATGTTTGCTTAAAAGTTTCACAGTCATTTTACAATAAAACTGAAAAGGATATAAAATGTGGCTAGTTTAAAAACTAAAAAATGCCCTTATCTCTCCATAATTAATAATAAGCTGATCTTCTATCAATTTTTACAGGGTAATGTACATTTTCTTTTTAAAAACTATTGCTATTTTTACAATAGGTACAAGGTGCCAAAAACACCTAAATAATACCTACTAAAATATCTCGATAGAAACTTAAAAAAAACATGGATACATTACTGTTTGCATGATATTTACAAAAATTCCAGAGTAACTGCTTTGGTACCTGAAACCATGTTCAAAAAATTTTCCGCCATGGGCCGTAACTTACGTTCTGAAATTTCACCCTATTCCAAGGATATTTTTCAGGAATGTCGAAGTCTTATGAAGTTTTAAGCAGGCAGTTGTCTCCAAGAATGACAGAATGGGAATTCCAGTTGATTCAGATTTGATCTGATGAAAAGGGTGACCATTTAAGTGCGGTAAAAAACGTCAGGATAATATGCCTAGTATAGTGATACCACAAGCAAACTAAAAATGCAAACAGTTTTAAAAACTCAACTCATTTTTATTTATTTATTATCTCTTTAAATATTCAATCGTAATTATCACTATGGTTTATATTTGAAGTGTTGTTTTATCACCTTTATACAAGAGAGACTTATTCAGAAGGTTAGCAAACATTTATTCCGATAGCTGTTCTATTTTTCATCCAGACTGTTGCCATTAACATATAAGAAATAATTTATAATCATCTTGCTTAATCGAATCATTATCGATTAAGAATAATCCCCCAGGTAGGTATTATTCTTAAGGTACCTCAAGATAGAATCAAGTTAACATGTCTTATATACTAGTGAATTGTTATTCAATATTTATAGTGGTAGTTACGCCACATTACTCCCCTTCCAGATTTTTATCTGTGATAGAATTCAATGAACAAATTCCACTAGTTGATTCATGCTATTATTTATATCAATTTTGCTCATTCTATTTTTTCTTCATTTTTTTTAATGTTTGCTTTTATATCATTTCTCTCATTATTATTTTTCCTTTCTTTCTTCATAGCATTTCGCTCTTTACTTTTTTCCCCTTCATGTATTTGTTTATTGACCCGGGAGACTTTATTTACTTCACCGGATTTTTTTTTTCTTCGAGCAGTATATTTTTAAGCAGATCAACTGTTTAATGTGGATCATAAATCAATATTGACAAGTTCTTATCACATCCGGAGGTCACCAATGTGGTGTTGTTTTATCATCTTAATACTAGAGATACTTATTCAGAAGGTTAACAAATATTTATTCCCATAGCTGTTATATTTTTCATCCAGACTGTTGCCATCCAACATATAAGATATAATTTATAATCATCTTGCTTAATCGATTCATTATCGATTAAGAATGATACAATAATACTACACATTTCAATTAATTCACATTTAAAGCAAAACCTTTCTGTGTATGCACTTTCAATAGTATACTGGAAAAAAATATGTTATAAGATGTTTCTAATTTCAATCTCTTTTATTAAAATTTTGATTTTTATTAGTCCCTACTTTTTGTATTTTTATTCGTCCTTTAAATCCTTGCTATTATCATTCTTGAGTACTCTTGGCTCTGTGTTATTGGAAAGGAGCATAGTTAACATAGTATAATCAACTTTCTCACACATGCTTGGATACTTGTTTGACAACAAATATTAAGCAAAAAAAAAAAAAAATATTTCAGACATTTTGCTATTGGGATCATTTTTTTTTTGTTATTTTTTGTAAACCTGCAAATATTAAACAAAAATTTACTAATATTTAATATAATATTGAAAATATAGGATGATTTCAATATTACCAGCAGATGTCCGAGTGGTTCGCGAGCCTGATTGCGAAGCCAAAGGCTGCGGCTCGAATCTCGCTCAGGGCGTCGATGTTTCTTTGCATGTTGTCCCATGTTGTGTGATGTGTGAATATGGCCCACCCTATCAGCGGATATCTGTGACAATAGGGGGGGGGGGTGGTAATGTTGTTAACCTCAGTGACTTTAGTTCACAGGTGACTACCGGGTAATGGTGCACAAAACACATATAAATGAGCAGCACTTCTGTTACCTTCTAAGGCGAAGAACAAAAGTTCAGTGCTTACCGTTATTAAAAAGAAAATTTTTTATAATTTTCTCTTTACATAATATGCAGAAATACTTAAGCTTGATAGAAAGAATACCTACCACATTTAAATATTATTTGAATACATATAAATACAATAAGTAGAAATAATACATAATATATTTTAAAATATATATTAACTAGAAAGAGAATTTAGAAATTCCTGTTTTCGAAAATGAGGAAAGAAAAGCTCAAAAGGATAACTTATCTAAAATTAACTTTATTGCTTCAAAACTGTGGACAATACATACTCCGTATTTTAAATCATTTTCGTTTGTTTAAATTTAGAAAAAACAATAATTCCTTACCGTGAATGAACTAACAATTAATCTCAACTCCTTCAAGATTTTTCAATAAAATAAGCATATCATAAAAATACAACAGTGATTAAATTAAAATCTTTCAAATTCATTTAGAAAATATTATTTCAGAGAAATAAGAATTCCTAAGATCATTGATATAACTCTCATGAAAGATCAATAACGTTTATTGATCTGTAGGGAAATTAATTTGTCAAATCCCCTTTACAATACCAGTGAAAGATAGATTTAGCCTTCCTTCCATACATCACTGAAAATGCGGTACTTCAGATTTTCAATCCCCTTTGCGCAATATATCTTTGTGCTACACCCCATTTTTATTCTTTTTCTTTCTTTTTACTTCTTTCCTTATTCCCCCCCCCCTCTTTTTTTATTTCTTTTTTTTTCTCCTTTTTCTTGATCGAAGCATTGAGTATGACGTTTGTCTTAGAACGTTTTATTTTTCTAAATGTAATAACAAAATATTTTAACTTTTTTTTTCCCTTCTAAGATCCTTTTATCCTTCTTTTTGAGAGTATAAATCTTTAAAAAAAATCTCAGTAAAAATGCTTGGATGAAATAGTATTAATAATAAAAATTAAATCTTAAGAAAACATAAATTTCAGACTATACATACTTAGCTATTTGTCACAGTTTCTATTTTGTTTCAAGAAAATTTTTATTTGCTGTTTTTCTTTTTATTAACTAATATTTTGCTACACTTATGATAAAAATATCTAAAACATTTTACCATTTATGAAAAATTTCCAATGTTTAATGTCATGTTAAAAATTAAATAGTTTTATTATTAGTTCACATAAAAATCTAAATTACATTTTAAAGTGATATCACAGTACTCTAGTGTTAAAATATATGTTTAAAATAAAAATTAATACATTTTTTCCAATTTTAAAATAATTTTTCTAAACTACTAAATTACATTGAGAAAAAAATTAGTACAACTAAAAATATCTCTGGTAAACTCAAATCAATTTAAAAAAAAACAATTTTATGCACTCTTTTTGTGTTTAAAATAGCCAAAAAGGAAAATAAAAAAGGACATTTTTACAAGAAAAAAAAATAACTGCGCATCACCTTTATTTTAATTTTCAACTTATTATCTCTTTATTGTCATTGATATACAACCTCCACTTATACATTGACATTCAATCTCCACTTGATCATTGACTTACAACTTCCAGTTAATCATTGACTTATAATCTCCGAATAATCATAGACATATAAGCAACAGTAATTTAGATCAATATTGACTCAGGAATTTCTTCTAAATTATTTATTTTACCAATATTCTTGCATGACGTAACGAAAAAAAATTCGTCTGAAAAAAGATCTTAATTAGAAAAAGCTTAGAACTCACTGCTCTAAAATTATAAAAAGTATTCCGTAAAAACCACATTTAATATTTAAATTTTGAACCTTCATAAAAAAGAAGAAATATAAAATATCGAATGCAAAAATTAATATTTAGCCGAAGAAAAAACGAAAACATTATCGAAATCTGAGAAATAACAGAACAATAAGTCGAACTTAAGGGGGCACCCCATCCTGAGATGGTAAAATATGAACGTTTTTCTTGAATTTGTTTTAAGTAATAGAGACAATGTAGAGACTCCTTATTTTTTTTAATGTTATTTAGCTACAATTTAAGTCGATTTCAAAAAATTTTCTTTTACAAAATAATAAAAAATAAGTTGGTGGCAGCTCCGTGTGTGGGTGGTCATCAAAAAGTAGCACCTCACTGGCCTCATGGATTTAGAAGTCCTGAAACATAGGAAAACGATTTTTTTTAGATTTTCTGAAACATAAAGACATTATCTAAAAAGTTGCAAAGCGGTTTTTTGATATTCGCAAAATTACCGAAATGTCGGCAACTTAAAAAAAATTACGTTTTTCATTATAAAATATTCATTAAAATACTAATATATAATCGAAATATAAAAATATCAAAAAAATCCTATGCTACTTTCTAAAGAACATATTTTTACGTAATTTAAAATAAAGAACAACTTATTTCGTTGTATAGATCATGAGAAAAACGTTAAGCCAGGTCAAAAAACAGCGTTTTGAGAAAAACGCGTTTAAAGGCTTGACTGATGGTAGGGGAAAACGTTTAATTTCATATATATAATGGTCGATAAATGAAATACCTACAATAAGTTTTTTTATAAAGTCAACAGAATAGATGAGACACAAAAAGAATGTCGCCCCTCCTAATTCGGCCGAACGGGCCTTTCTACCTGCTTAGCGACGACTCTCAATTTTCCGGTATAACTTCCAAACGCAGTTAGGTACCGATAAATCGTTTTAGACAGACATTAGGAAGGGTAAAAAGATTTGAAAAATGCAATAAAATTTTTTTCGAATTTGTGAAATATTCAGGGTGGGGTCCCCCCTTAATAAACAGCAAGATAAGTTTGGCAAGCAACAAGTTAGAAAAAAAGAAATGAGTTAAAAGATGATTATTAGAAATACCTTAAAGCTTTAATCTCCATTTAAACATATTTTGATGCTTATCATATTCGCCTTCCTCTACTGTATTTTGTCAGAATTCGTTAGTGTTTTTTGGTTTTTTTCTCACTTAAATATTAATTTTCGACCTCCAAGGTGCATACCATTTTTGATTTCAGTTTCAATAAGTATTCTAAAAATACGTACTAAAGGCTGTCTTTGCGGAACTCTATGCATATCTCCTCAGTAGAATCCTAAAAATCACTCCAAATAATAATAAAACTTTTTATTTCTAGATTGAAGGTGATTGGCAATACGTGGCGATGGTTTTAGACAGGCTTTTCCTTTGGATATTTTCAATAGCATGCGTAGTAGGGACAGGCTGCATAATTCTTAGAGCACCAGCGCTCTATGACGACAAACAGCCAATAGACGTCCTATTTTCCAGAGTAACTCCGAGACTGAGACATGTGGACTAAATATTGCATACATTAGTACAAAGTGAATTTAGCATCTATTAAGCAGCAAAATCAATTATTTTTCAGACAATGTAATATATACAAATGCAGATGTAATAGTTCTAATTTGCATTTATGTGTTATGTAGTTATGAGATCATTTTAAAAGTCATAGTTGTAGTTGTCAGATAATTTTTAAAAACAAAAATTGCAAAAAAGCTGAATCAAATATATCTTCTGTAGCTTTTAAGTAGAATCGTATGGTTAAATTTTTTTTACTCTACCCTTTACCTATACAACGCAGGAAGTCTCGTCTGCGTTTCAGAAATATTTTTGAAATATTTTAAAGCATAAAAACATTTTTTGATAACAAAAACATTGAATATTCTTTTTTCTGAATTCATAAATGAAAAACAAAATATTTATGCATTCAGCGTACATACTTGCAACGATTAAAACAATCATAAACATTGCTGATTCTTAATAATTGCTTCTACGAGTCTCAGCAGCAACCGAACTTTTGATTGATTTATTATTAATGTATACAAATGCACTTTAAATTTTAAAACAAATGAAATTCTACAAAAATAACCAGAACAATATTTAAAAAAAATGAACAATTAATAAAGATAGGTTTGGCATAAAAGGCAAATCAAATGAAAACTCAGAAATAAAATTCTCACTTTTGACGATTCAGCAAGCCTTGAGTAGTATTTCGTTAATTTTAAGAATCATTTCGTCACGAAATCACGGGGTTTGGGACGAAACGTGAACTCTCAGATGTATGACGAAAATGTTTCCTCAATTCGAATCCTCTTCGTAGTGTATTGTGGGAAATTGCTAACTAGAATGACGAATCTAGAAGTACCATTGTACCAGGCATTGTACCAGTAAGATCCGGAGTTCGAATCCTTCTTCGTGCATGGGTGTAATTTATCTGCCTGTTCTTGTCGTAGCATGCCATTTACATGGTGCCCATGTTAAAGCGATTATTAAAAGAGGTAGATACATTAGGCACTAGAAGTTTTTTTTTATTTGGAAAAAAAATAGAATGACGAAATATTTCTTCAATTTTGACAAAATTTGCTTCCTCGGAGAAGTAACGATAGTCATTTCGTCACTTTGATGAAAGTTTTGCTCGGAGCATATATAAAGAAACAGTTTCTTCAAAAACGAAGAAAATTTCGTGATAATCGAGTATCCATTTTTTACAGTGTAAGCATGTCGGTTAAATAATTGTGCCAGTGAAATTATAAAGTAGGTGAAATGATTATGTAGGCGAAATGAGTGTTTAGTCGAAATGATCGCACCTGCGAAATGAGCTGCCAAAGTTGCGATTGCGTCAGCGATGTGAGGTGCCCACAAATTGATCACGTAGGCGATATGATCTCTCTTATCAGGCGCATATTGTCTAAAGTGATTAATGGCCTAATGAATTTTTGAGCTGATTTGTTGGGTTGTAATGTAATGCAGTCGAGAGTTGTAGGCAAAAGTAAATGTAGTTAGAAAATACCAGAGATATTGCCAAACTTTATTGTATAAAACAATGCTAATATTTCTGAAACGATGATGAGATTTTTTGTTACATGTTAAATATATCAAAAATAATATACAGGTATTAAATCTGCTATATTGAGCTGCTATACACTGATGGTTTTAAAACTAACAAATTTTATTGATTACAATATTTGTTGCTGTCCGAATAATTATATAAACAAAACATGACTTAACAAAACATGATTATTAATAATTTAGCCATTGATAATGTATTTCCTTTTTGAATTTAGCTTATTGAATTTTTAGTACATATCTAGAATAATAATGGTCGGACCAAGTATATAGCAGTAATCTTTAACCTTCAGCATTTATTAGAATCTAGTAATGTGTTTTTTCAAACATGGGTTTTTCTTGTGCTAATATGATGTTTCATCAAATGTGGCAGATATATTTTAAGTAAATGTCGTGCATTATTAAATATGTACTACAACTTCCGATGAAAATTTTAAGAAATACTTTTTCATTTCACATTCGGTAGTGATTTGCGTAATTTCAAAGAGTTTGGAAGCTTTTCTAGAAAAAAGTTAATTAATGTATGCATAAGACTATAAACTGAGGGTTTTTTTCATGTTGATTAAACACATTTTTAAATTTTAATTTTATTTTAGTTACTACATATTCAAATAACAATCTATAAAATAAACTTTAAAAAAAATTTAAAATTGTCGAAGGCTATTCGAATTTTTGAAGAGTAAAAAGAAAAAGCGAACACCTTAATAACTTTTGATCTAGTTATTAGATTTTCACGTAATATGAGGAATTCTTAATTATTTGAGGCACTAACCTTATATATAATACTAAAATATATTTGTAAAAAAGAAAATTTCAGTTCCGAAATCAAACACGAAAGCGTACTTTTACTAAGTAATCATAACTTTTTACAATAGATTTGAAAATCTGTCCCTTAAAAAGTCGGAACGGTATTTTACATCTAGGTTGCTGTCCTCATGAAGTACAAAAAAAAGTTTGTTTATTCAAAGAAAGTAAGCTTTCGTCTCTGATTCGCAACTTAAAAACGTAACAAAAAATTGTATTCCATAATAAATTATATCATTGTTAATTATAAATAATGAAATTATTAATTTAATTATAACTATTATAAATTATATTCCCCTCAAATATTTAGAATTTCTTGGGTTTGTCTCATCAATTATTAATTTCATACGTGATAACACAATCATTAGATAAAAGTTCATAATGATTTAACTTTAATATTCTTACGGTGCATCAATAAAAATATACGTTGCGTCGTTTTCTAATGTACAGTATCCAAAGCAAATCACGGACCAACCTGAATAATTTTTGATCAAATTATGGAATCTTTACATTCTTTGGCTTAATCCACTCTTAATGGTTTGAGGAGGTGGCCTCAAATATGTCAACTAATTAGAGCAGACGATATTTTAAATTTTTAAATCAGACACAAAAACGTATTTTTGCTGAATAAATGTAGCATTTTTCAACGAATTTGGATATCTAACCCTCAAAATATAGGGGGTAGCTGAAATCTGGAAAATTCAGTCATATTTTGATCAGGAGAGAGGTTCTAAGATCAGACTCCTTACTGTTAATTTTAATTTTTGCGTATTTCGCTATTTCTCGAGAACATTTTAAGCGAATTGAAATATTTTTTTGCATACATTTATGAAATTTCTTTACCCAAAGATTACCCAAAGAATTATATTTTTGCATATAATTCTTTTATCCAAAGAATTATAGGCAAAAAAAAAAATAATAACTTTCAGTAAACATGCATTATTTTTTATTATTTTATTTAATATTAGTCAAACAAATTTTGAATTGTAAGGTACACATTTACATACGTAAGGTACATAATTTTAAAGAATGCAATTTTTATTGCAAAATAAAAAATTTGAACGAAATCGGTTGAATAGTTTCTGAGAAATCGAATATTAAAGCATTTTTTATTTTCTTTTTTTAAATTCGATTTCTTTGGAACGATTCGACAAATTTCTCACTAATTTTGTATTTTATATGTTAAATTACATTCTTCAAAATGATGTAAAAAATTGTATATCTATTATTGGACTATGATTTAAAAAAAAAAAAAATATTTACTAAAATTCTTTTTTTGCATTTAATTTTCTTTGAATAAAAGAAATTTTATAATTGTGTTCAAAATATCATAATTCGCATAAAATGTTCTCGAGATATGGTGAAATGCGTGAAAAGTGAAGTTAACAATGAGGAATCCGAACATTAAACCGCTTTCTTCACCAAACTCTTGAGAACATATTTCCAGATTGCGTCTATCTCCTATGTTATAGGGATAAAAACTCCGAATCTGTCGAAAAAAGGGTATATTTATTCATAAAAAATTATCATATTTTATTTTACCCCCTCGAACCATTAAAATTGAGTCCTAGAATGTATAGATCTGATTATTAGATGACGAGCTAATGTCTCTGATCACTTTTTTTTCTGAAAACTGTCTAAATTTCAGCACATGTATTCAAAGCCGAGAAGAAAATAGAGCAGCTCTTGTTTTATTTGATTAAACTCGAAATTCTTTTAAGAAAAAGAGTTAATAATTATTAGAGTTAAGAAATATAACCTAACTACAATATGCCGTAAAAGTTAACAATAAAAATCTTATTTCAGCCTTTATGAAACAATATATCTGCCACTCTTTCAATTTTACTATACATATTTGACTTCCTACTTTTTTAGGTTTGTGTGTAGTATAGCCATTTCGAGCTTGTTGTATTTCGAATTTAAAGACATTCATATCTCTGTCGATCTTCCGTAGTCATGGATATAGTCAATGACATATCTAGCGTAGCAATAATATATTTTTCCTAATTAGTTCAATTTATATTATAACAGTGATAATTTACAGTACTCTCTTGATTGAAGAGACATGTGTACCACAAATAAAGTAATGGGATAATCTGAACAGTTCTTCCACAACTTAATATTTTTCTTACTTGTCGTTGGCTTATAATACAGTCTTAAACAAATAGGAAATATATTGCTAATATTTTAACAATGCACTAGTTGCAGAAGGCATCTGACCTTTCTTAACTCATTGTTGCTGAAGTGTTCATTGTTGCTAAAGGTTAATTCTTTAGTGTCTGTTCCAAAGAAGTTAAAATAGTCTCGAAGTTTACGTGAGTAATACGTCCGGAAATGTAATAATTATGCGGATACATTTCAATAAGAAATATTAGTTTCAATAATGTTGCGTATTGAGCATATCTTTTGATCATTAAAATACAAATAATGTATGTACGTTTCATACATTCACACAAACACTGTTTTAGGTAATTATTTATTTATAATTCAAAAGTATAAGAATGTTTATTTATTCTAAATCTTAAACTTCAGGTTATTGTTGCTAAAGGTTAATTATTTAGTGCCAATCCCAAACTAATAGTTTCAAAGTGTAATTGAGTGAGTAATACGTCCGGAAATGTAATAATTATGCAGATACATTTCAATAAGTAATCTTAGATTCAATAATGTGGCGTTCAGAGCATATCTTTTGACCATTGAAATGCACATAAAGCATTGTGTCCTACTCTTACACAAACACTATTTAATGAATGATTTATTTGAAATTCAAAAGTATGAGATTATTAAATTAAGAGGCTCTTCTGGGGAAAAATATTTTTTTTATTATTTCATTAACTTTTCAGCTTTTTACTTAAAAGGTATAGATATATATAAAATGTTTTAAAGGATTATTATAATAGAGTTCGGAAATTTTTACTGCTTTATAAAACTTTGAGTGCGTTCTTCTTAAAATTACATTTCCATATCAGTTTCACAAAAAAATAGTATAAAGCATTTCAAACATCAAGAGTGTATTAAAATATTTTCCAGGCCACTATTATGTTTTTATGTAAAATATTAAAATAAATAAGCATACATAAGTAGTATTTTGTTAATTTTTTTAATGATAAATTCAATATTTTAACAAATTTGAACTGAGATATCTTTGTAACATTTTCCCCCTCTTAACACATTGATGCTCTTATAAAACTATTATATTTTTAATCCCACAGTTAAAATAAGAAAGGCTTGTGAATGAAGTTTTTAAAATGTTTTAATAGTTTATGATCAAAATTATCTTTTGTACGATACTCATAAACTTAGATCGAAACACTCTTACGGAAAATAAGCTATATGTCAGATTGCATTAAAAAATGTTGTAACTGCTAAGTACAAAATCTTTCAAAATTTTCAACAAACTTTTTATATACATAAGAAATAAACAAATATAAATGTTTTAAGAATCACTACTAAAAATATTTTAAGTATTTTTGAAATGTGTTTTATATGTTGGAAGACTTTCTGAAATATTTCTTTGTTATTAAAAATTAAATTTATAAAGCGTTTATTTATATGGTAATTTTTATATGATTTTTAACTTTTTAAATATTAATTTCAATGTCTTGAAATGTATACGAATATTCAAATTTAACATGTTACTATTTTCAAGGGAATCATAATAATGCATTTCTTTTACAAATCATTAATTGTAAGCTGTTGTTTAAAAACTTTTAATACAGTGGAGTTTAGAATTCTTTAAAACACATTTAGAAACTAGACCTAAAAGTGTCATTAATAAGGTAAAATTAAAATGGAAAAATTAATTTTAATTGATCTAATAATTTATCAGTAAAAAAATAATTATTCATAAACTCTTAAAGATAAGAATAATTTACATATTTATACATAAGTATTAAACATAAAATTATAAATCAATTGCAATAAATAAATTAATTAAATTATTCAATATAATTTCTTAAAACATAAAGTGTTTTTGACTTAATAAAACTATACTTTTAGGTTAAAAAAAAATTAGGATTTTTGTCTTAGTAAATTACGATGAATTTTGAAAAAAAAAATATTATTACTATCATACAAACTATCAGAGAGAGAAAAGTTTAAATAAACAACTTTATCTCATTAAACAACACAATTTCTGAAAAAAATCTGAAAAATTTTTCACAATTTATTTTCTTCGCCCTCATTTTGTGTTGAGTTAATCCAAACATTAAAAGTAAATCAATTAGTTAAATGTTCATTTTTACCGGAACATGTTACGAAACCATGAATCTGGTATACCGTATTTCTTACAGTAATAATTACCGCAAAATCTGTGAACATTCTAATACGATAAATATTGCTGTAAAAATTACGATGTAATATTTTAAGGTAGAATTGGATTTTACGGTTAAATGGAATAGCTTTATACCGTAATTTCATCCGGGATTTTTTACTGCTCAGTTGTTTAAAATTTCAAATTAAGAAAGAAAATAAGTATTTTGAAATTATATAATCCAAGTGTAAATGATGTAAACATTTTTCCAAATTTTTGAACCAATATGTATTTCAAGGAAAATATAACAATTCCATATTTAAACCCAATCTTATAAGTTAGTGTTTAAACTTGTGTTACGACAATTAAAACTTTCGCCTTCGTGTTTAATCCTCTGTCCTGAAACTCGTTAAAACAACTGCCTCTTCGTTAGTAATGTTAACAAGAATCATAACATTAAATATATATTTCAAGCTAATTGTTGCAGCTGTTAATTGTTGATATGCTCATTAAACATGTAACAGCGAGTTGATAGATGGCATAGTTGTGCATAGTTGCTTCTTTAATCGAAGTAAATGTCCTGGACAATCTCTGTTATGCGTCACGAATTTCTGATTACATCATTGTTGTATATAAAGTGTGTTGATATTACAGTAACTAAATGGAGCAAATTACACGTAGTTTTTTAATTGGTATATCTAATTAATATGCATTAGTTACACCTGCTTATAAATGTTTTTTAACCGAACAACTAATCTCATTATTTGCGAAAAATATAAATTTTTATTAGCATTATTTAGAATAGATTAAAAACATTCCATATAAGTTTTAGCATTTTATCTTTTTTCTTATGTATAATAACATTATTTATTTAATTTTTTTTTATAGTTGTCTAATTATTTTATTTATTTTCCAAAGCAGGTTTTAAACACACAATGTTTTGCTTCCAAATAAATTTACAATAAAAGAATTTATTTTTAAAGTAACATGGCATATTGTAAATGAGCACTATGAAGCAAAAATTCCACATTATTTGTTTTTTCCTTCAAATAATCTTATAAAACAATGTTTATAGTAATGTATGACTCAAAGCAAATTTTAGAATTCATCCAAGTGTTTATCTTTTGGATTCAATAATTGTTTAAAATTAACTCCAGATTAATTGATCTACAATAATTTATTTAAGTGTGTGTTATCATGTTATGATATATGATAGTCTGTACGCATGTAATTGAATCCAAAAAATTTTCTATTTAAAAAACTGTATTTGTTCCATAACGTGACATAAAATGCACAGTTTGTTTTATTTCAACTTGAAGTAAATAAATTTGTGTTATTGCACAACTGATTCATAAGTAAGTAAAGCGAAAAAATTGCTTAAGAAGATAGTAAATATAAAGCAATATATAGTTTATTTTAAAAATTAACTTCTGTAAATATAATCTATCAATAGATACTGTTAAATGTTTCATATGTTACCATATTTATTTATTTATAGATAAAAGATTTAAAAAAAAAAACTATTCCTTTAGCTGGAACTAATCTTCTTTTTTGTGTAACTTTTTTTAAGAGCATGTAACATATTTCAAAAAAATAAAATATGAAATTTGTCTACAGTAATTGTCGACGAAATTCGAACATTCTACTCTTGATTGTAGTTATTAAATACTCAAATGAGGTAGTTGGACTACTAAAGCGAACTAAAGCATTCATTTGCGAATACAAAATTTAGATTATTTTAAACATCATCATGTTGTCTTCTGATATATTGAAGCAAAGTTGATGGCTTAGTTAAAAAATTTATTTGAGTTTTATGGAGAAAAAGATACTTTTATTTTTCAGTAAATATTACATTAAAATTAGTTTTTTATAATTTTTTTAACTCGTCTTAGTTTCTCTTTTTTTCTTTTTTTTTACGTATAAAAAAATAAACACATAAATATACATCGCGAATGTTGTTTTATGTATAAGCTTATCTCCCTATTTATGGGGACAGATGTGTTCTTTTCTTTCCTTCCTTCGTCGCTTTCATTTGTTTATTTTTTGAGAAATTGATAAAAAAAAAAAACCTTTTCAAGGGTGATACATCTTGAAATCAAATTAAAGCTGAACTTTCTTGAAGAGTTAACAAATAAACAAGAAAATTAAAACTTTGATTAATTGTTTTAGTTTTCTAGTAAAATTTACTTCGCTAAAAAAACTATTTTCTTTTAATTTCAACTATTACAATAGGAAGGCAATCGAAGCTTGAGATAAGTAACTCAAATACTTTTTAAAAGCTTATCATGGTGCAAAAACAGTGCCGTAAGTTAAGCAAATTTTAAAAACCCTTAAATATTACATTGGAAACAAGCTATAAAGAAGAAATTAGTAGGAAAATTAATTTCTAGTATTGTCTTGTAAAATAAATTTCTCTAAAATAATATTGTTTTCTTCTCAACTATTATAATAGGAAAGCTCTGAAAGCTTAGATAAGTGACTTAAATACTTTTAAAAGCTTATCATGATAAGGTAAGCTTACGTCAAAAATACCATAACTTGTATCAATTTTGAAAATTTTAAAATATGATTCTGGATACAAGGCATTCAGAAGGAAACTGACTAGTAAAATTATTATAAGAAAGAAATCCGACATGTCTTGTATTTTGTGTTGAAATGTGAATTTTGGTAAACTGAAAAAAAAAAGGATGGTCAAAATTACTAGAATATGGTTAAATTTACCGTGTTTTTGGCTCAATGTTAGCACCAAAAAGCTCGGTAATTTTCACCTAATTTTTTTGGTATTATATTTGACAAAATTAACAATACAATATGATGTTATAATATGGGATAAAATTTAGTTAATGAATTAAATTTATCTTAAAACCTTGAAGCATGGTATAAAAACCATTTGTTCTGTTAAATTTACTTTTCGGGGTTTTATTCTTGTAATTAATGTGTGATAATAAGAACTATAATTCGGGTTAAAACCAACATTTTTAGAAAACTGTTACCATCTGAACTGAAAAACACTAAAATAATGGTTTAAATGCTGTATATTTTTTTGGTTTTATTAACCAGAGTTATGTTTTTATTACCATAAATATCATTACCATTCAGTGCGGTAATTTTAAATGAATTTTTTCTCTTACTTTAGTGGTAAGTACTTAAATAATCTGTAATGGAGATGAGTATCACATTTTTTATCTTGATTTTTGGCTCAGAGACAAACTCTTAAACTAAATTATAAAAGAGAAAATTAACGTGTACTGTTTTTAGTGTGATTTTTATGCAATAGCAAATGATTGAATCAAACTGTACGGTAAAAAAAGTTATCTTACCTTGTTTTATTTGGAAGCATGTCACATCAGCCTGATCATATTTACAAACCTGGCAAAGTTGACCCAGCTTACGGTGTTTTTCCAGTGTTTTAAATCTTTTATCTGTACATTACATGTTAATTAATCATGAAATACTAATCAGGAAATATATTTACAAATTGATGATGAGTTTACTTACTTGTATATATTAATCAATCCAATGTAACTAGATATCTACAGTATTGCATTAAATGCTTCATTTGCTATTTACATGCTTGGTGTTTTATGTTGTCATTGGGGGAAAATTCATTGTTTTTAATTAACAACATTTTCCTAAAAAAGTTTAAAAATGCAAGTATAATAAAATTGTCTTTCAGAAATTTGTTGTCATCGAGCTTATATATGAAAAAAATTGTTATGTTTAAAGTAAAAATCATATTGTTCTTCATTTATATGTTTATTATTTACGCGATGTTCAATATATAATACTAATAATATGTTTAATGTATGTGTTTCTCTTTTAAATGTGAATAAAATCTCAAACTATTACAATTAGTGCTGTATTTCCATGTTTCGTTTACTTTAAAAAGAATTTTAATAAACACGAACACTGTTTGAAAAGAAGCTTCTTGAACTATTTTTGTTTCTTTCAATTATGACATTTTGTACACTAATTTGTAATCTTTCAATATTGAGCATGATAAGTTAATACGCTACAAATGCTATATCCCTTAGTTCGAAACATTAATTACGTAAAAAAATTAAATCTAATTTACGTCTATACGAATCAAGTAAAAACCAAATGTATTTTTCTTCAAAACGTAAGAATACATGAAGCTATATTTAAGGAATTTATTCTTTTTAAATACTTACCGAACAAAATTTTGTCAGTAAACTTTAACCATGATGAGTCAAGTCCAAATAATACTACAACTACAAGCATGTCATACGTACTTAATATAATGCAACAATGGTATTTCCATGTGACAATATTACACAATTCAATGTAATAATTAAACACAAGACAATGGAGCAATGATATGCAGACCAACAAAAAGGTACCCTGTTAAAGTTAACTAAAATGTTTTTCATTAAGCATATTCATTTAGGATGAATAAAAAAAAATCTGTTTTAACGTGATTCTTGTCATAGTTTGATATTCGCTCATGGGATGCAACTCAAAAAATCAAGTTTTGAGATAAGTGGATTTAAAGTTTTCATTGCTAAGGAAAATGCAAAAAAAAAAATATTTTAGTTTGCTTGAACGAAGATTACCTTCAAGTTGAATTATGAGTTGCGCTAGTATTGCTGCTGAAAGAATGTGTATTTTCCTATTTACACCTGTTCTTAGTCCAAAACGCGTGTTTTTTTAGTTGTGCCACTATTGCAGCCAATGAGCGATATGTTGACATAAGAGATTTAGCTTTACATTGCTGAAATTGTTATACTGAGACGAGAGAGCTTAAAGATAAAAACAAAGAGATTTATATATATATATATATATATATATATATATATATATATATATATATATATATATATATATATATATATATATATATGATTCTTTTTTTTAAATAAATGTTAATTTTTCTGAAATCATTAAAATTGTGTAATAAAATATCAACCTTATTAATTATAAACTTTAAATTATGCAATATAATATTATTACCTTCCCCACATTCATTTTTGGGCCAATCCTAAATATCACACAAATCAAACGCGCTTCAGTACTGCAGTAAGAACGTGCCATAAGAGACCCCTCTATTTACGCTTCTAACTCAATTTGCGCTTCTTTTTTCATATTTTGTAATCTGGCCATCTTATTACAAAAATAGTTTAAATCATTCTTGAAAGATTCCAGTACGCGTAAGTTCATTTGAATTCGCTACTCACTTTAATAGATTTCATTTTGTGTTTTGTTCTGAAATTTCTCTAAATTTTATTTTCCGTTTTTGCCTGACATGGTTTATTTCGTATGTATTTTTTACTTAATGTATTCTATTTTCTTTTCAATTTTTAAGTGTTCCTCACAATATTTTATTGATCTATTTCACTTTGGCTACATTGATACAATATTAGAAAGCACTCCATTTTGCGGATTATATATATATATATATATATATATATATATATATATATATATCAATGGCAAAATGTACAGCCCGAATTAGTACTCAGTAGGTCATAAAACATTAAATAAAACATTTTTTTTAAAACTTCTAATCTTTTTATTATTATTATTATAATTTATGTTTCTTCCACTATTGGTAAGTATAATAAGCGTGATACAAATATTTATTAATAAACCCTTCAGTTGACTATATCTAAAGTGTCACATAGTAAAATTTAAAAAAAAACAAATAGCATTAAAGGAAAAACTGATTACAAAAAAAGGAAAAATTTATAAACTTGCTATAAAATGTGGAACAGCTAGATTTGCATATTTACATATTTACTAAATTTGCATATTTACATATTTACTAAATTTGCATATTTACATATTTACTAAATTTGCATATTTACATATTTACTACATTTGCATATTTACATATTTACTACTTTTGCATAGTTTTATTTTGGACAAATAAAACATTTGCTTAAGTAGCATAAGAATTCATTTTCAAAAAATTCATTACTTTCAAATCAACTAATGCTATAGAACTTTATAAAACTTTTCTTATAGAATAAACTGAGTTTTTATAGCGGGGAAAAATACAGTCAAAACCTTCCATACGCTTTCAACATGTTAGTCAATTATTTTTATTTCCAAAAAGAGAAGAATAGTAACCAGTGATGTTAAATTACAGTACTTACAAAAAAATTTTTAATTTTTCCTTTTCAAATTTTATATTCTTAGAAAACAATAAAATTTTCACACATTTCGGTTATTCAAATGTAAAGCTTTCATAAAATAAAATTTTATCCGGTTCCCAACAAAAAATACTTTTTATGCATGCACTATATTCAATATGTACGAGTATTTGGTTAAAAAGAATAGCTAGCAATAATACACAATAAAATATGTGACGATAAAATAAATTTCTTTCTTTCTCGGGCTTTAAGACCTTTCACAAGTTATTAAATTTTACATCATTTGATTCTCATATGATATTGTCAAAACGGGAATTCTAAAGTAGTTGAGGATACAATTTACAATTGTAAAATTTCGTGTTACGTTTTATTAAAGTTTGAAAATTGTTCAGTAAGTTATGTTTTTAATATTGGTTCGCTTTTTGTTAAGTTTCTTTCGCAAGAATTTAGACACAGAACAACGTTAGGATGTAAGGCTTAGAATATAAGTGTTTTAGGTAGAAATGTTTGTCAGAAATGCAGTTTTAGTAAAAATGAGGTTGAACTGTGATATTTATATCTTCTTATTTCAGTTTTTGATATCCAATATTGGTTAAATTTCAATGTGAAGTTAAAGTATTCAATTTTTTATTTGTGTTTTTAACTTATTTTTATACTTTTTTCTAGGAGGGAGCAATGTAGAAATATGAGATAATTTTTCTAATATATATATATATATATATACAGATATTTTATGCTTTTAATCATTATTCGCAAATTGCAAAAAAATTCACATTTTTTTACTGACTTTCTTCGTATATTTGACAGTTTAAAGTTTTTTTGTTGACAAAATGGTTTTTCCCTGTTTTTCACTCTAGTCTTAAACAGATTAAAACTGTCAGTTCAAATTCTGGTTTTTGCTGTTCCATTTACCTTTTTTAAAAAATCATTTCACAAATATTTTATACGCTTGCTCGTACTTTATGGGAATTAATTTATGGTTTTGACCACCATATAAATAAAACTGCGAAATGACTTTATAGTCAATGTTGCCGGACAATTTCATCACGGAGGATCACTAAAGGTTTACACTTAAATACGAAGTTATAATAAACTTCGATAAAATTTTTACGATAAGGATAGTTTAACAGTTTTCTTCATAAGGAAAGCTATAGCTTCGGAAGACCAGAGGACAGAACTGGCTAGTTTTACACAAACTATAAAAAGAACAGAGTTTTTTTTTTCCTGGTGACTACACTTTACAGAACTAGAACTTAAGCACGTGGACGAGCGAGGTATTTGATGAAAGAGCGAAATCTCTTTGATAAATAAATAAAACATTTCTTTTTCAAACTAACATAAATGAAAGCGATTACATACTCAAGAATATGGATTAATTACCCGACTTCTTGCACAACACACCATCCGTAAATTCACGAATTCTCTGAACGAATTTTTGCCCGGATATTTCTATGGATATTTTGACAGAAAAAATACCAGCTTTTATTATTATAATATATAGAAAAATAGTAACTAACACGTTCTATTTTCCGACTAATATATTTTGAACAAGAATATACGCAATCGATATCCTACCAACGAAAATTATTTAGGCTTCCAATAACACATTTAACGAAACGATTTTTAAATTTATTTTTAAAAGATTCTTATAAACTTTTGTGGTTTTCTCTAGGCAAAAAAAATTCAAGTAAAAACCAAGAATTAGCTTTAAACAAATACAACTTGAATGCCAAGAAAGTTCTTCGAAATAAATCATCGTACGACTCTTTTCATTCACTATCTCAAAATAAATCACTTTTTTTTCATGACATCTGAACTTTACGGGTGATATTTTTACGGTAACACATTAAAAAATGACCGCCACTTCGAAAGCTCAAAATTTTCTAAGGACCTAAAAGCCAGTTTTGAACTAGTTTTGAGTCTTTTTTTTTCCAAAAAGGAAAAAACCACCTAAATTCCGCCCATTTACTTGAGCAAGAAATAAGGAAAAAAAATCCCCAAGAAGGGGAAAAATACCGAACCGGTAGCAGGGAGGGAAAAAATTGGAAATGTCACGTGTTCGAAAGGTGAGCATAGCAGTATTGAGACTAGACGAACGAAGAAATATAAAATAATCTTCGAAGAATGGAAGAACATCTAGGGTCGTACTGAAATGACATCATAATGCCATCTAACTTACTTTCTTCTATTTTCTGAGAAGGTGTAGAAAAAATGAAACCAAACAGAGAGGTAAAAAAAAAAATCAAATTTCGTTCGATACAGAAAACGGATACCACAAATACTAAAAAAGATGGTAAAGGAATGAAAAAATAAGAAATAAATAAATAAATGGAAAAAAAAATCGCCTGTGTAGGGAAAAATAAAAGTCTTCTCCGAGTATTCAATTTGTACATATCTATCTTTATCTTCAGCAGTTGCGTTTGAGGGTAGAAAAAAACAAAAGTTCTTTCATTCTGTGATAGTTTAAGATGCCATTTCTTATTTGTATTTCTGTCACATTAATATAGTTTTTTTTTTATTTGGTTTATGAGAAATTGGAAATATTGAAACTCCCAGTAAAAAGAAGTAAAATTTAAAAATATATCTTTTGCAGTTTCATATGAAAATACTCCGAAAGGTTCTAACTGCCATATTGAATCTGTATAAAATAGTACCCGTTATGATAACTGAAGTTTTACAATTTTCGGAAAGGCTTGAATTTATTTTGTAGTGGAGGTTGTTAGATTAAGAGAAATTATTATCACATTCATGATGACTGAAGATAAAATTCTAGGAAGTTTAAAAAATTAGTTTAAGCATTCACAGAAATAAATCGATAGCATTTCACGATTCAGCTGTTATTCGGATATATTTTGTTAATTTTTGCACTTCATCACACGTGTCTTGTTATTTTAAAACATTAATTTCGCTCCAGTGACAAATTCTAGAAAAAACTTTGAAGAAGTCAAATTTTTTTCGGGGGTGGGAGTTATTTTTGATACTGTAGCAAGTCCTTGAGCCTTTTATTTAGACTTATGATAACTATCCTCCAATTCCTCCTATTAAAACTTATAACAATCACGTATTGTTTTTCTAAATTTGAATTTCGATATGGAGAAAATTACTTGAAAGAAATTTATTGTCCGATTCCATGTAATTACTAAGAACTTAGTCACTCATGCTGATTTATTTTATGTTAAATTTTCTAAACAACTTTACGAATCGAAATCTTGCATTAAGCCAAATTCTTTTGACAAAATTCATTTCCTCGAACAAATCAGTTGATAGAATGTTTGCTCAGAGTTTATCCTCATGAAACGGTTTCATTACTGAAAGAAAATTTCACGAAATATGAATATCTCTTTATATTTTACACTTGCACAAAGTTTTTATAAGTGTGATCCTATTATCAATGTTATAATTAAAATTAATAATTTTAAATCAATCATAAAATCGTTGATGATTGATTTTATCACCTTCATAATTTGAAAAGAAGATACTAGAGTATTGTGTTAAATGCTGATTGGAGAGAACTTAAACTAAATTCCTCAGGCTCTCTTTCTAGAAATATTGGGATTAACAAATTAAAAAATTTAAGGATCATTATTTAGATAGTTGTAGTTCTTATACAACTCTAAATTTAAATCCGAACCCTAAATCTTTAAATTTAAAAAAAAATAAGTATTACAAGCAATCAATATCAATTTACAAATTGTTGTTCGTTTTGTAAATAAACAATCATCTATAAATTCTAAATCGAAATACGCATTGTGTTTTAAGTTCATGAAATACAATCCGAAAACAATGGACAAATTCAACATAAAATTACATTCCTAGCAAATATATAACAATTATCCCACTACACAATTTATCTATTGAATAAGCACTTTCCTTCTGTGTCCACAAAAATTAATAATGCCCCATACTTTACGTGACTCAATACCAATAAATAAGTTTCTGTTTTTTTTATAAATAAAAAATAATTCATAAATCCATATCTACGATATTACATTTTATTTCAAAGTTCCCGAAATTTAAAATTACATATTACAAACCATCCAATACCAATGAACACAAGTTCAGCAGAAAAAAATATTCTAGCAGATATAAAATTACTACCCTTCTACATTTCTGCGTTCATGAAATTTAAAAATTCATGTAATAAACAATCCAATACCATTGGACAAGTGGTTATTCCTTCCATAAATAAGTGGTTATTCCTTCCATAAATAAACAATTCAACAATCTAAAAGTACAGTTTTCAGATCTCATTGTGCTTGAATGGTAGTAAAAAAATATTTGATAAAAGGGGGGAAATATTTATTTCTAGCATTGTAAAGGGATCTTTTATTGAGAAAAGAACTGAAAATCCGTGTTATGTTATATTTATTGACAAGCATTTTCATGAGACATAAGACTCATAAAAATCGTTCTCGCAACAGCTGTCGGTAACAAATACTGTCCACTCATATTTTGAAATCTTCAATGCAATTTATTTGTCTCACCATATGTTGCATGGATATCCTGATCTTTCATCTCGATTAATATATTCCCTTTGAAAGATATATTTGTTTTCTATTTAAAAAAAAATAGCCTTAAATCTAATAATTATCTGTGAGATTCAAGCACTAATATATTTATATAGTATATAATGTTTTTAAAAAAAATATTAAGTTCGCATTTAAATGTATGATAAAATAAAGTACTAAAAAATAAAGGTTGCGCGCATCTTGAAATATTTAATGCAATTTATTTGTTTCATCATATGTTGCATGGATATCCTGATCTTTTATTTAGATTTATATTTTTCTTTTAAAGGATTTTTTTTTTAATTAGCTTTAAATCTAATTGTTATTTGTGAGATTCAAACAGAAATGTATTATACTATGTTTTAAAATAAATAATATGCTTACATTTAAATACATAGAAAATAAAAAAAATACAGTTCCCTCGCTTTTTGTAAAACATTCAATGCTACTTATTTTTCTCACCATATATTACATGAATGTCGAGATCATTCATCTCGCGTTACACTTTCCTTTTAAACGATTTATTCGCATTCATTTTTTTAATTAGTCTTACATTTCGTCATTATTTGTGATATTCAAATATAATTATGTTATACTATGAATTAAAATAAATGTTAAGTTTGCATTTAAACATAAAATGAAATATTTAAAAAAATACTGTCCTCCTGCATTTTGAAAAAATTTAATGCAACTTACTTATCTTACCACACAATGCATGAATAACCAGATCAATCATTTTGAATTATACATGTACATGTGATGCCACAATTGGCATTGCATATATTTCCTAGCTTTTAGAATTTCTTTAATTACTTAAGCATATTTTTTTAAATCATTATTAATCAAATTATATTTAAATTAAATTAATTAAATAATTTTTATTAAATGACGAACATAAAATATTTTATTCTTTTCTTATCGATTAATGCTACGGCTAACTTTTTATTTCAGTACTAATGTGGACTCATTAATTCACTGTCGATCCTAATCAAAAATAAAAATCTATTTATAACTCTTTATTATTATTTTCTTACCTCAAATATGTTTCAATTACATGGCTATTCTAATTCTCACAGTCTTGTTAGCGATTCGCAATCGCCAAAGTATTTTCAAACCTAATATTGATTATGGTAGGTTGGCATTATTTTGGCTATTTAATATTTCGATAATTTGCCAACCTAGAATCTCTTCTACATGCTTCTGTTGTCCGTTGGGAACAAATTCATTCACTTTCAATTTCAAATTTTGTGGCGACTGAGGATGGCCTTTTGGGCCTCCCATTCCCAACCATTGAATATCAATCTCAACTGACATTCAGGCAAGCAAGACTCTCTTTGTAAGAGAATATTTTATCTTGATCCCTTTCTTTTCTGTATCATGCTTATATTTTTGAATTATGGCCATTTTCAATCATTATTAAGTCAATTTTCTCCAAATAGCCTTAAATTTTAATATTACTTGCGAGATTTCAACACTTATTTGTTATATTATGTTTTGAAATAAATATGCAGCTTGCATTTAAATCTAAAGCAAAAGAATAAAAAATATATAGTCTACCAATACTTTTAATTATTTAATTAAATCTATATATCTCAACATATCTTACTTTGATATTTAAAACTTTAATATCGAGTTATATATTGCTTCTGAATAATTAATTTTGATGAATATATATTCATATTAATAAGTAATATTTAATTAGATTATTTAGATCAAACAGTTTTAAATCTACTCATTAGTTATACTATTCAAATACAACTATATTAGATTAAGTATTAGGATAAATATTGAATTTGCAATTGAAAATGCACAATCTTTAAAATGTTATCTTACATCAATAAGTTATTATGCATGTTCATAAAAATGTTGTTAGAAGTAACTTCCCCATGTAAATCCTTAAATTTTTTAGCAAAATTGAGAGTATAATTATTTGGAATTTCTTTTGATTTTCCTTTTAGATGCATCAGAATTATTTTTTTTTGTTTCTTTTCAAAATCTCTTTGTGTTACTTTCTTACAATGAAACCTTAAATATAAGAGAGAATATTAACACTACAATCCCATTTCATTCATAAAAATAGTCATTTTACATTAATAGTAAAAACTGATGTACAAAACAGTGATAGTTAATAAGCACTTAAAAAAAATTTGAAAGCCAATTTTCGAAGAAATTTTAAAATCTTTAAGATTCAGTTATTAAGCAACACTAAAATATGGAAAAATTATGAGCCTAAACAATTCAAAAATACGAACTAGCGTTCTCCAAAATACTTAATCTGAAGTTTTATATTTAATATCTTTGTGCTTTCGGAAATTATATCATTTTTAGACTTTTATCCAATATCTAAAATATTAAGCATCAGACTTGAGTTGGGCTGAAAAAACGGTATGGCTTAAGCTGGCTCTGACCATTTACCGTGTTCCCGATTTTATCTGTAGTCAGAATTTTTTATCTTAATTAAAAGAAACTTCATATTCAGAAAAATATATCTGATTTGATTTGCTGGTAAAAAGGGTAATATTAGATAAATCAAATATGCTTTTTTAAGAGTGGATCTTTCCTGATATATACAGAAATAAATAGTTGAAAAACATCAAACTTCTTTGATTGCTGTGGGGAACTGACAAAAGGTTAAAAGTGAAAAACGATTACTGGAAGTACTTAACCCGTCTTCATCAATAATGTTTTTTAGATTTTCAGTTTTTAAATTTTTTGTCCAACTTAAATATTAATTTGTCACTCCTAATGTACATATTTAATTAAACTTTTTAAAAACTATTAAAATATATACTCAGTTGGTAATTACGGAACACTCTGGACAGTTTTTGAGAGTTAAGATTTAGTCATAAATTAGTAAATATTAAACTAATTATGGCTACATTGTTAAGAAACGGGAATTATAGGTTTTACGTGTGTCGCAACATAATTAACTAAATAAAAAGTTAGTAACAACCATTTTATTATAAAATACTTTAAATCAGTATTTAGTTAACTAATGTTTATTTTTAATTTATAAGAATTAAATAAATTTTATATTCTTTTATTCCCTTAGAAAAATATAGCTATGTTTATCCAAGAAAGAACTTCCTATTACAGTAGATTTTATGACAATATGGTATAATGTTACTAGATTTTTACCAAAACCAATAACTTTTATGACTAACCAAAAAAAGAAAAAGAAATAACTTGGTATTCTTACAAGGGATAACTTTTGATCACATCGGGTTATAAAAATTCAATCCGAATTGTGTGATGTAACACAATTTCTACTAAAGAAAAACTGACAAGCGCTTATTTTTTTTCATGCAGTTGTGGAAACATAATAATACGCTTCATTTTTTATTGTTAACGAAATCCTTTATTTTATTTATTTATTAAATTCCTTTTTAGTTTAATTTGAAGTATACACGAGGGCTTTTATCATTATGTATTACATTTATGTAATAAAAATAATTTGGTAACTTTTACACCGGGATCATTTTCCCATTTTTAGATGGGAACAATAATTTTAATTTCGTGCTTTAATACACTTTTTATTTTGATGTAAATAAACGACATTAGTTTTTAAGAATTTTTTTTCAAAGGGTTTTCAGAAGAAAAAAAATTGCTTGTTATTTATTACATTTAATTGCATTTTCAATTGGAAAATCTCTAGGCTTTGAGTTATACTCATAGAATTTAATTTGAGTTAGAATGTAGTAGGTTTTTTTATTTAATAACTGTTTATTGAAAAAAAAAAGAAATAAATTAATTATTATTAAGAGGAATTGCACATTAAAAATTAATGAACGACGAATTCTTGCTTTTATATTTTTGTACGCTAAAAAAAGACAATAAAAAAAAATACAATAAAAAATAGCGGATGACACTCACAAGAAACCTACATAGAATTACACATTAAAACCATAAAGAAAGGTAACGTAAAGAGATTGAATAAATCTCGTGGTTTGTCAGCTGTTTATTATTATTTTATTGTATTTTGCATGAGACCAATCAGCAATTTTTTCTTATGATTCTACTACTGCCCCAGTTTTGTATGACTATTAACGTCGCAGTAAAAAAAATAATTTATTGTTTACCCTTTACAATAGCTTATATCGAGCTCTTGCGTGTTCTTCTAAGGTAAAGTCCCATAAGGTTCTTAGCGACTGGAATCTGCGATCTTTTCCGCCGCAGTCTGAGGTGTGTTAATCTCGCTGTTTCTTATGTTTACAATTTATTGAAGCAAGTAGTAGTAAAAGTTATAACCGACATTGAACAGCAGACTCGAGCCTATAACTACCAATGTTCAACTTCATAGACTTGTAATTTTAAACACGACCCAGTAGACAAAGGAACTCTTGGATCCAGTATTAAGAGAAACTATAGCCTTTGTGGATTACTTTTTAAAGAAATTAAGCTACATTTGCATTACATGGGAAGAAATCCACCACAACCTCTCATGGTGGTTAGTCCGAAAGCAAGAAAACTCCATTCTAATACTCCATGAACCGTCAACCACTGCGGATATTTTACGCCAGCACTGTGATGGGTGCGAGCTAGGTGCAGAATTCATCTTGACCATCCATCGTTGTGTTGCGAACTTGGAGCATCTCAATGGAAGGCGAGCGCTATATCCCCTGAGCCATCACGGCTCTTAATTCTTAAATGTGCCATCACAAATTTGATCCCCTATGGAGCGGATGGTTCCCCCGTTTTGATAGCTATGACTAATATATTAAAACTATTACTGCGACTTGCTCTTAGGGCTTCCGTGATCAAAAAAGTATCACCGTTCCCAAAACACTCAGAAGCGTAAAGTTAGTGGGCTTGAATCCCACAATAATGCTATATGCCATTTTGCCTCCCCCCTATAAAAACTCTTGAACTTAAAAACCTTTACCAATTTATTGCAACCGATGACTTAAAATAGGGTCAATTGATTCAGTCAGTCAAGGTTTCATTGGGATTTGAACCTACGACATACACACTTCATATCATTAGGTGGAAGAACAATATGCCTTTGCCTACGTTGCTCCCTTTTACCCTTTTGCGTTGTTGTAGTAGTAATTTTTTTATGTCACACTAGAACTACGCAATCGACGACTGTTTGAAAAACATCCTTGAGGATTATCGAAAGACATGCCATCACAATTCCGATCCTCAGCTGAGGAGATGGCTCCTCTGTTTTAATATCCCAACTAATTGCTCGCGAAGTCGAACACTTTTCGATAGAACATTTTAACAAGGACGACTGGAAAGAAAGCGGCCTTACTGATAGCTGACAGTACTTAACTTCGGTGATCTACTGGGAACTCTAGGTTATGATCAGTTCCCTGTGGGATTCTGTCCCGCAGTGTCGTCGGGCTACCAAAGCAGGGTAGACATCTCCTCTGCAGAGGATGTTAACCAGACAGTCGCCAATAGCCCATTGTGCAACTTTAGTGCGACGTAAATAAAGTACCTAGCTGTTCTGTGTGATCCTTTGTCTTTGAGTATACAAGACTTTTTATCTGCGAAAATAAAGAAATAACTCGTTGCACTTATCTCCTGCTGTAACTTGAGTGCTTAAATTACTTTATAGACTAAATTCTTCATGGTAAGATTAACTTTTTTTAATCTCTTCGAGCATTAAGTGTGGAATTATAGCCACCCATGATGATTTTATCAGAATTCAATATTTGAGAACCTTGCCATTTTATGAGCTACGTGTTTTTTAAAGTTAATCTCTGCGAAAACTAGCAGCTTTAATCATATTGTATGCATTATTTTGCAAGGTCGTATTTAAAATTTTTGATTTAAAGGTAAAGTATTCACTAAGTAACATTTACAAATATTTCCCCCCAAATCTTATAAACTCAAGTTTTAATCGAATATTTTTAACTTTGCTTACCGTTAGCTTCCTTTTGGAAAATGAACTTTCTGATAGCTTCCTTTTTTGAAAAATTCAACAGATTTTCCAATGCAGATAACAATATTTTTATTTCAATTTCAACAAGCTATTTAAACTAAGGATCTTTTTTAATGGAAAAAGATAATTTGGAAAAAAAAATATATATTTTATATATACATTTTATAAAACATTTATTTTATATATACATTTTATAAATTTTTAAATATACATTTTATAAAAATTAATAATTTTGTAAGCTAAATATGAACTACATTAAATCATTTATCGACATTGTATTTGTGGATTGAACATTGGTCTATACTTTCTTGAACTATGAAATTTTCGAAATTTGTTTTACAAATGTTATCGTTTGTGGAAATTAAGCTTTTTTATTTATTATTTGTAGTAAATTCAATACGTTGTAATCTAAATCTTAAAACTATAATTAGACTTAAGAAAAATTGCAAATAATATGTTACGTTTATTCAAAAAACATTTTGACTTTTTTTTATTATTGAAGAGATAATTGAATTAAGCTTTTATATTCTGAAAAATGTATTATGGAATGCTCTGCATAATACTCGTAGATAAAGGAAAATTTAAAACAGTGACTCAATAGTTAATTAATCACTGTTACTCAACCATGCAACAAAGTTTTAGCTCCCTACATGATTTTCAAGATTTGCCAATATAACACATTTTACAATCCATCTATTTAAAGAACACTATCTACATATTTAAAGTTTTATTGTTTTCGATGTAAAAGTGCAATTACTTCAGGTTTGGTTTCTCCAACTAATGTATTCTTGATCTCAAGTGTGTAATACTTTTTCTTTCATAAACATTATATTCGAATTCTCTGTTCATCACGATTCAGGGATATGTTTTGGAAGTTAAACTGTAAAAAAGTTTTCTCTTCTTGACTTCGGAAGAATACTGTAAAATATTTATAAACAATTTTTGACAAGCATCTTTAAATAAAATAAAGCGATTTTGTATAGTTTTTGTCATGGATAATTATCGGGTAAAACTTGCTTCATTTTTGTTTTTGCGTAATATTTTAATCTCCATTTTCGGCAGAATATAGCCTATTTCAACTGTCTTGTAAATATTTATTTTAATCAAATATGTAATTTTTATTCTTTTCAATTAGATTTATTATTTTCTTTTTACCCTTTTGAGCTGCGATGGCTCAGTAATTCAGACACTGAACTGTCGTTTTTTTAATACTGGGTTTCGAAACCCAGTGGTGGCTTGAAGCCCTCTCAGCTTCAGATCAATGGTTTTTTGTTTTGAAAAATTTAAAAAATATTTAATTAGGTAGATGCGAAAATGGGTTACTTGATCATGACAGTGTCTCCCTTAATTTAAAATTTTTAACCAGTTGTATTTTTATGCAAATGTAATGGAAAAATCGATTTTAATTAGTTGGGATGCACATTTTGTAATTGTTACGAAATTTGTAGCGCGTTTAAAAAAATTATTTCTTTTGTAGAATTATCACATTAATTCATGTCCAACTAGATTTAAATACATTAAGTTCTTCGTTCTTATTAAAATGAATCTGTTTCAAATTATTATGGATACAAAATGAGCACTACAAAGCCTTTAATGTACTATTGCTCACTAAATGGTTCATAGATATTGACGGCTAGATTTCAAGTTTCCACTAACAGTGTATGTTAACTTCAGGTATATATCAGTTACAGAGAGTATTAAAATGAAGTACTTTCAATCATATACATCAAATCTCAAATGCACCACATAAAAGAGGACACTTTGTAACTTTAAAGTATCAGTGATAACACTGCATGCATAAGGCACTTATGCTATGCCTTTCAAAATGTTGGATGTGCCTTAGCTCGAATTTGATTTGGATGCTGAATTGAGGAAATACTCATTTTAGTTCAGTATTAAGCAGCGGTTATAATTATCCATACTGCTTAAAACGTGAACTTAAATTCTAGCAATAATTCAAAGTAATGTATTAGTTTCAATTAAATCGCGTTTAATTTAAAACTGTTGCTTAAAATTGTTCTAAAAATGTGAAATTGGGATTTTAAAAATGACTTAATATTTAGCACATATTATGAACAATGATATGCATTTTTTTCATAGTTTGAATTTTTAAATATCGTTTAATAAATATTTGTATAAAAAGCAGAATGTTTATATGCATACATGTCGGCACTTTATACAAATCCGTGATTCTAAAACTATCATGACCAATTTTAGTGTCTTTACAAAAAACACGGTGGACCTAACTGTTTACTTTGAAAATTTTTCTTATCACTGGTTCGCTCTCTACGCTCCATAAGATCTAATCTAAAGAACTAAATAGGATTAAAGTAGGATAGGATCAACTAAATAGGATCCCAACTCTAATCAATCTAAAATAAGTTAATAGTAGGGTTCTTAAGCTTTCTATGTTAGGCCATTGCAATCAAGGAAGGTACTTTATTTGCGTAGCTCAAGAACTGCACAATGGACTATACGGTCTGAGAAATATCCCTGTAGATAATCCGAAGATATGCCATCACAGTTAGTGTGGCCTCTTCCTCATTTTAGACATAGTTCTGAAGAAAAATGAAATTTTCTCCAGATCCCTGTACCAATGGTATTGCACAGCGATCGACCACAGGACTTTTGAATCCACAGGCATGCATGTACTCGGATTGTTAGGGTGGAGAAGAGGATCGAACACCGGCTCCTCCGGACTAAAGTCCTATTCTCTAACCACTAGTCTACCACGGCCTAATTTCAAGTAAAATAGACTTTTATAATTTCACAGCGTATGAGAATAGTAAAAAAAGGTATATGAAACTACGTGTTTTTTACATCGATACTTTAAAGCGGGCTTCAAAGAATTAATTAGCGGGAACTCAACAATAAAATAGAAAAAAATGAAATTGCTGAAGTACTCTGTTTGGCCGTGGAAAAATTATGGTGAATTTTGAACATCACATTTTCAATGATAATCTATATATTATTGATCTTTCTTACTTATTCTTAACAAGCTCAAAGTAAATGCAATAGTATGAAACCGCATCGGAATATGAAACAGATAAATTAAAAATAAAGGTTGTGTATTAGGTGCCTTAAATTTATAGAAGATTGATTATAGGATACTTTTTTTCGTAGGATTATTCACTTTTTTTTGCAATCTATTTGGAAGATCGGGTATTACACAATATTGTATGTTTGGTGTTTCTCTATGAAACTTCAAAAACTATGAATTTTCATGAAAGATAAAACAATTTTTTTAAATATTACTTGTGCAATTTACAATAAATTTAACTTCATACGTAAGCTAGCAGTTGATTTTAAATGGTCTATTTATCCATTGAGAAATTATGAAAAATTTTCAACATCAGGAGTAAGCAAGCAGTTAACCATGTGTTCATGGGTTATCTAATGTATTCGAAACAGTAGCTGTCTGCTTTTGTTTCAAAGCTTGTGCTTTCCACTATAAACTATTTTTCTTCTTTGAGAATTGACCTTCAATCCGGATTCCATTACCCTGCGATTCTGTAACAGCTTTTTTTCTTCCTTTTGTTAAATAGATAATTCTGTATAGATAAAAATTTTACGAATTTTACTGTTACTTTTTCTTTTTTAGAGCCTGACGACGGAGCATATCTTATTCTAATTTTCCCGAGCAAGTCCTTCGTGACTGATGCAGTAAGTCAGAGATCTCACAAACAACTACCTATTTTTTTCCATTATTATAAAATTCGATTGCAAATCGATTGTACAAAAATAAACTAAGATTTATTGAAATTATTTCTATTATATTATTTTAATATAATGAAGCTATAAATAATTGAAATCCCACATTTTGACGTTGAAAAATGAAATTTCAATTACTTATTTTAATTAACACTAACAAAAAAAAGCATTTGCAAAATTTTAGAAAGTTCATGACACAAAATTTAATTTCAGAAGCTTACACTTTTGCTTAAAAATTGGATAATATTAATTTTATTGGATTAATAGGATTAAGTTTGTTTCAATAAGGATTAAGGTTTGATTCAATAAGGATAGGATTAATTTTGCTTAATAATAGGATTTGATTAATAATAGATACCGCGTTTTAACGTTTGCACAAAAACGTAACATAGTAATTTGAATGATAATGTAACTTCAATTCTAATTTCAAAAGTTCTGAGTAGCTAATTTCTTATCTGAAAATAAGTTTGATTTAATAAAAGTAAATATTAATCCTATACAAAATACGAGAGGAAAATATTGTTTTTGTAACTTTAAACACTGTGATTGTTCCGAATTTAATTTTTTTACTCAAATTATTCTAGCTATTAATGGTAGTAGAATCACGTAGAGCCTTATTTTTTTATGCAGTATAACCGCTTCGTAATGATATTTTTTAATTTTTAAATCTTTATCAGAAATCAAATCAGAAGTATGCCTATTTAGAGGTCATACATTAATATTGAAGCGAGAAAAAAAAACATGCAGTAAAAATCAACGAATTCCTGCTAAAGGAGGCAGAACTAGAAACATTCTTTCAGCTTCGAGATGTAGTTTGATTGCTCGAAGAAACAGTGAAGTGAAAAGGCGATTATTAAAAACACATCTCTTTAATAACCATTCCTTTCTAACAATCTTATTTTTTTCTGTTCCATATCCCTTTAAAGTGAATCATTAGATTTAGAAAGCCTTTTTTTCATGTTGAAAGATCGATTTGTACAGTACTCCATATGCATTTTTTATACTTTAGTTTCTTCGACAAAGCAGAGAAAACAGCAAATATTTTGCCTTCACATTTGATTTATTTTAGTTCTTTTTCTTCCCACACAGATGAAAAAATCTTATTCCTTGATACTAACGCATGGAAACTAGGATCTAATTTCCTTAAAAAACATTAAGCTTGAAAAATTATCTTCATGGTTTTCTGTCCCTTGAAATTACACAACGTGTGGTTTAAATTTTTTTCCAAGGGCATCTCAAATTTTACGATTTCGTTAGAAAACTATGAAAAATCTCTTCAATTTTGTATAGTGATTTAATTTTATATTTATTGCATAATATTGTATTTTATTACCCTCAAAATTCTTAGCTAATCAAATTCCTCAAGGGATTTACCTTTTTTTAGGTAAGTACGGGAATCACGACCCCGAGGTACCCTAGTGATAGTTTGCCAAGAAAGACTGAACTTTATCGCGTATCGAGCTTCCACTTACCACTGCCTTACTACTGGTACAAATACTTTCTTATGCAAGCTTCAAAACCAAATTGGCTAAAAATAGCTGTTAATGATAAATATGAGAATCATGAGCCCAAGGTACCACTGCGATCTTCTGAAATTCATAGAAACTGGCAAATCTCGGTGCTTTCGTAATACCAAAGGAACTAATCAAAGGAAGCTGATACAGCAAATGGTTATAATAAAAGCTGAATAAAGCCTTTTTAGATAAGTACAAGAGTCGCCATCACAAACAAGCTTGGTATTTTTTTCCTATATGAAAACAGAGGCAAAACTCTAACGCATTTTAGTGCTTTGTTAATTCCTCTGCATAACTTATTTGAATCAGTACTGAGCACGGAGTTCAAATAGCTAATGGGATAAAATATAATTTAAGAAGCACTTCTATTATATTTCCTAACTTGGTGCAAAAAAAATACTGAGTACCCAATTTAAAACGTAGCCAACCGTACATTTCTGTTTTCTTAGGCCTCACAGAGGACTGATCGTAAATACATGGTACCGAGTAAAACACAGAAGTCTAGTATCACTGGCTGTGGTCAATACGCGAGTGGGTAACCACACTTGACCAACCTGCGCTGAAACCGTTGTTGTACGGTATCTATCGTCATTTAACTATTCTACCATTCAGTGCTAGACTTCATGATCAGGTCTTCGGATATCAAAGTTAAGGAGCCATTCCCTCTACAGTGAATCACAATTGTCATGGCATGTCTTTCCATCATCCTCATGGATGTTTCAAATATCGTCACCGATGAGCCAATTATGCAGGTCTAGTGCGTAGTAAATTAAATACCTGACCTACCTGCTTCTTTCGAGTTTTTAAAATGGATACAGTGAATCGACTCTTCCAGCAGTTTTAGATGAGAGGCAACATGCTTATACAAACTTAATTTCTTCTGAATGAGCATAGATCTTTCTGAATAGTTACTTTTCTATTAATCACCGTATGAAAAAGGGAAAAAAATACTAGTGTAGTATGCAAAATTATTTAATAACGTAACAGTTACATAATATTTATGTAGGTTGAAATTCAAAGTTTTCTTACCTACTTTCTTAACAAAATGCGCTTGATTTGAAACCTAGTTACTTAAAATAATTTCAAAGATAATGTTAGATAATAATTCAAAACTCAAATAATTAGAACCAATGAACATTCAATATAAAAAATTGCTTTGAGAATTGAAGAAAATCAAATATTTAGTCACAGCAGTATTTAGAAATGGTAAAATAAGATTTAATTACCTTTAAACAATGACTTTTTATGCTAAAATCTCTTAAGAGATTTGTAGATTTATCGTTTAGTTCTGCCCAAAAATAATAGTGAAACTTATTCGTGGAATATTCGGATTTAATTTTCCAAAGGGAATTTTTTTCCCCTGAATTCTTTTCAGTTAAAGTTGAATCTAACCACGAATTACCCTTAATCAGGAACAAGTAAAAAATTTCTGTTAGAATCTTTTCGACACAAATTGTCATTATCCCTCCGGAGTCTAAACATTCACGTTTTTTAAGCAATTAACGAAAACATTAATTACTTACTGCAGGCTACTTGAAACTGCCCTTGTAACATCGAACGCTTTGAAAAAGCTATTCATTTTCTCGGTGTAAAGCACGTATAAAGCTGGGCACACCCCCTTGGGAAAGCATTAATTTGGTTAGAAAGTCACTCAACATAAAAAAATAACCCTTGTAATTATAATATTTGTTTTTATCGTTAAAATTGAGAAAAATTCAATAATGCTAGCAAATTTTGTTAGATTAAATTAGCTTAATCATAAAAAGTTATCCTAAACTAAAAAAAAAATGACTTAAATACTTTTCTTAACGTAATTTTTGAACTTCCACGATTGCATATGCATAGTGACCTACCCTAGAGAACATTGATGCAAACAACTATTTTTTTTTGTACATTGTTTAACTTGTTGATGATTTTAACTTTTTATTTGGGGCATAGTTAAAAAAGTGCGTTTAAGAAAATAAATAAAGCTCTAAATGAATGTTCTAAAACGCGGATTTGCGCGTTAAAACATATGAGCACAGTTCTAAATGTGCGTTGCACCCTAAATAATTACCTCTAAGTTTGAAAATTACAAGACCTTTAAAATGCCCTACGTGACTCTTTATTCAGAACATATATACCGCTTATAGAAATCCCCTATTTCAGAGGTACAATTATTTTTACCTCTTATTATTTATGTGTATACCTTGAACCGTAATGAATCAGGAGATCGAGCGTTCACTTACCAATGAGATGATCCAGGTTTGAATCCCAGCTGTGGCTGGCTGATACGAATTCTGCCCACGGCTCTCACCGACCACAGCTGACGTAAACTAACTTCAGTGGTAGATGGATTATGGGCTAGAATCTTTTTGTCAGCGAGCAAACTATGATAGATCGTCGATGTTTTCCTCTTCAGGTAACGTAAATGCATGTTAGTTCTATCAAACCGTCCTTAACGAAGGCAAGTTTGCCCAAATTCTTGATCTAGGGGTTTCCTTGTCTTATGGGTGGCACCAAAATTACAAGGCTTCGGAATTGAACATTGAAAATCATAACTCAGAATTATATTGGCTGTTTAACGCGGTTATAAAATAAATGATATGTATCTCTTAATAATTCATATGTAATAATTCATACTGTGTACTTACGTTTCTGACAAATTTATTATTAATATCTTGTGCCATTTCCATGAGCAGCACATTGCACTGGCTAAAAGATTGACAAAACTTAACCTTACTAATAAATAACTCTTGAATTCACGATATTTTATAATATAGCACATAATTCTTCAAAACTAGTCGTTTTATAGGACGAAATATTATGTAATAATAGTGAAATATAAGTATCGTTATTTTATTTACTGCCATGAAGTGCATTATTGACTTCAACCGCATCGTATTGTTTCAAAATTGCAAACTCCCCTTAAATGTTTTACTCTATAACCTGTCGTGGGATATTTTCACCAAATTTGGGTCCTGATTCTAGATTTATTTTGCAATGAAACGACTCAAATAATGATCGAAGATTCATTGTACAAAGCTACTTTCATTATTGTGAGCAGTGGAAAAAGTGTCTTTGCTAATGTATTAATACAATCTAAATAATGAAATCTGAATAATAAAAAAGCAATACTTTTCACATCTCAACTTTACAAGAGCACAGTTTCCATAGGAATTCCTTTATTATGCACGATTGAGTTGTAAGTGCGATATGGCCATAACAGGATTTTCGCTCAAATTGACTACAATATAATTTCGAAAATTATTTTCACCGACGTACACAATGTAGATAAAAATAATGAAAAAAAAATCAGTTTTTTCATCTGAAGGTGTGATTTAAAGGTATTATATTCTAAAATTAAGTGATCAGTGTTATATGTTTGCGTATAACATCAGTGCTTGTGTCAACCTGTCTAAAGATTTATGACCTGTACGTACCGCATCATAAACCGAAATGAATTATACCTTACTTACCCTACGTACAAGAGAACACCTACGTACCATGACATACGTTCACAAAAAGTGGACACTTAAAAGTCTATTCAATTTAAAAGTCCTAGTTCGGATAATATTTAAATGCATAAAAGTTTTAGCTTGTAGGGAGAAACAAATTGCACATTTGAACTCAGCGATGCGAAAGTAAAATCTGTTAAAACTAATGTCACAGGAAATAAAAAAAAGTTCCCCAGTTTAACATAAATAAATGAGTAAAACATTTGATATTGTAATACAAAATGAAGAAAATTATAAAATTAGAGTTTTTAGTAAATATTAAGGGTCTATCCAGCATGAAATATATGCGATTCACGTCCTCAGTATTTCAAAAGATTCAAATAACTTTTATGCTTTGCAAGATTTAGTAATGTATTATTTCATGCTGAAAAAAAATTCAATATTTTATTTTATTCCAGCTCTTACAATCTAGCAAATATTCAAAAAGTAGTGCATTGAGGATCATGTTTTTATATCCAGAAAAAAATATATTTTCCCTCTACAAGAGAAAGATCCTTAAATGTGGGAAAAGACAGTTTCTATTGCTTATTACTTTTACCTGGTCTTTTTATCTACAGTTGTGTCCCTTTTGCTGTATAAATTGATGTCCTTGATTCAGGAAAAAAGGGATTTAGATGGCAATTTGAAAGGGATTTTCTACCATCCATATCAAATCATCGGAAGAGATTTGAGGAATCGATGATAAGCTTGTAGATGTTCAATTGTACTTTCTCACATTGTTCAGCCTAAAAAAAAGTTTTATAATCTGTTTCGATATTTTGTTCTACATTTCAAAAATCGAAAAGATCGTCGACAATAGATGGATTTATTTAAACACTTTATGCATTATGTTCTATCGTTTAAATTTTTAACTGTCAAATTTGGCTTTTGAAGTATTTGTTCAAAAACATATCGTTTGGATTTATAGTGCTATTGAATTCAAGGAAATAAATATTTGAACATTTTTTTTTTTGCATTGTCGACGCGGAAACTAGTTTTAAATATATTGCACCTTTTTTCCTTTCGTCATCACTGCGATTTTTTAAAATGACAGATTTCGTTTTTAGAACAGAAATTTATTTTTATATTTTAAAAGTGCATAGTATCCATTTTAAGAGTTGCATCTATGTCTACAAAGGGAACATAAAAAAATCTTCGAATTTTTTTCCCAATATCATAAAAATAGCATTTTTAAATAAATATTAATTGTTCAATAGCACAATTAGCAGATGTGCAAACATATTTGTACATTTAGAATGCCGTTAAATCATCTGGAAAATTACTAAGACATACAACCTCACAAAAATAATATCAATCTTATATTATTTGCAAGATTTCAAGAAAGATTTTTCTTGTAATTTTATTTAATGAATTATTCATTAAGTACAAAACACTTAACTTATAAATAATTAAAGGCTACTCAATCAAACACTTTAACGAGCTTTGAATCAAAACCTTAAAGAGTACAGTGAGGTGGTATCAGAAACAACAACATCTGACTCCCAACCTTGATGAATATAATTTTCAAACCTCAGAAAGAAAATTCAAAACTATTATAAACACATCATGTTATATATATCGAGTATTTATTTTTATCTAAATATCTGCCTGGAATATCTTTATTCTCTATAATTACAATCTCTATAGCATCCTTCTTCTAGACTGATTTCTATTCATATAGCTAATACAATATTTTAATAAAATATAATTTTAGCCGTAAATATACAATATAAAAACTTAATTTTTATAGAAATACGTCAGAAAGTAAACAAGGATTTTAGATGAAAGAATATAATTACTAAAAATATTTTTATTAAAATTTCTTTTTCCATATAAACTGAGTGAGAATGCTTCAACATGAATCTTAAACACTCCCTTTGTAGGAAGTATTTTGTATTGATCAACAAAGATAAATTATGAAATATTTTTCCTTGTAACCATTAATCATAATGACGTACTCTTTTGTGCTTGATTTCAATAAAACATCATTAATCCGTATCCTACTTTATAACAGATAAAAGAAAATCTTTTTTCATAAGTTGTTTATTCATTTTTTTGCAGCAAATATCAGGCTGTATTTCTTATTTTTACGCAGCTTCTCATGATGGAATTTCTTCCCCTTGAGTATATAATAATAATGCAACTTCTCAACAATTCCTTCTCTCCAGAAAAAAAAGAAGCTGCAAGTGATAATTTCATTCAGATAAGAGGAAAAATTACTTAGTCTCCATAGCAACCTATGTGAAAAGACAGGACAATTTTCACTAAAGTGAACTCATCTATGAAAAAGTAACTCAAATAATAATAGTCGATCTTATTTTCTCTGTAGTTTGCGCAAACTGTCTGAGAATATTGCTGAATAAATTTAAGTTTTTCATATGGAAGATATATTAGAAAACTAACAACTAATAATGTATAGATTTTTTTTCCTCCATTTAAATGCATTTCAAAGAAATTCTGCTTAAAGAGGAAGTGCGTTGATGCAAATATTTTCAGCTATCAATTTGGTAGAAAAGAATTTTCTTCAGGCGGTTCCAATAAATATTTTCCTCTCTGTTTGCGTAATATCTGATAAAGTTTCCGGAAAAAGACGTGAGATAATTATTTTGTGAGTTTTATAAGATTTTTAAAGTTTGTTTTTATTTCTCTTTATAACCTCCCGAAATATCGTACATACATATTTTTTTATTTTATATTAATTTGCGAATGCAGTAAATGATAAATTTTTTTAGTTCTTGTCTTTAAAACATTTTTGCATTTCTATGCGCTGTTAGTAGTTTGACTATGCACAAAACGTTTTATTGTATCATTTTAATATGTATCATTTAATGTTCACTTATTCATGCACATACCATATTTTATTTTATAACCGTCGTTGAACAGCCGAACCAGTTTTTTTAGTTTACAACTACTAATGTTCCGTAGCCTTGTAATTTTGAACATAGTCCATAAGACAAGAGAACTCCTGGATCAAGTATTGGGAGAAATTGGCCTACGTGGTGGACTTTTTGATGGAATTATTTTCGTTTCATGGAGAAGAAGACCACAAGAACCTTCCACGGTTAGTCTGACGGCGAAGGGACTCATGACCCGTCTACCCCTGAAGATGTTTCACGTCAGCACTGTGGTCGATGCTAACCGGATGCGGATTCCTTTAAACCAGCCATCGCTAGGGTTTCGAATCCAGTTCACGTCATTGGAAGGGCACGTACCATTATACCTATTTTATGCTTTTTAAATATTTTTAACAACAGATTTATAGAACTTTTCATTTTAACCTGTTTTTAAATCAGTGTAGCGTGGCATGCACTTAATTGGATGTTGAGTCATTAAACCTATAAAGATGATATGAAGAGGAGTTGACCTACCATTTAAAGTAAGCAAATTGAACTAAAGCCTTCGAAATGACAGACAGACATTTAACAGACTTAGACAGAGAAACATTTTACCCGCAACTTTTCTCTTCCTATTCGTTTTAGATGTACACATTATTTATTAATATCAATAAGAGGAGAAAATAAAATTTATTGCCATCTAAACTCATTAGGCAATGAAATAACAAACTGATTATACAATGTGTGGGTGTTTGCTTAAAACTGCTAATTGCCTTAAATGGCAATATAAAAATCTCTTCTTGCACATGACACTCATTTAACAAGCTATTTATCGTTCATCTGGCAAATTGGCGTGGATTCTAGGGATTCAATTTTTGTTTTAGATTTCGTAAAAAAAACTACCCAAAATAAGTTGACATTTTACTTTTATGAATAGAAGTATATTTTGAATCCGCAACTGGCTAACACAGACCACAGTGCTGACAACACATGTCCTCAGTGGTAGACGGATCATGTATTATAGTCCGCTTGCCCTCAGGCTAAGTGTGGGAGATTTTATCCTCTCCGTGTAGCGCAAATGCGGGTTAATTTCATCAAGAAGCTTACCACGAGGGCAAATTTCTTCCAATACATGATTCAGAAGTTCCCTTGTTTTCTGGATAAGATTGAAAATGACAAGGTTATGGAGATGAACATTGGTTGTCGTTAACTCAAAATTGGCTAGGTTGTTCAATGGCGCTCAGAGGATAGGGCGCTCACCTCCCAATGAGGAGATCAGGGTTTGAATCCTGCGGTGACTGGTAGATATATGAAAAACCAATTGTACGGTAAAAACTTACAATTGGTTATTCCTCATATTTTGGAGAATTTTTGAGCTCGTACAGAAATCAGGGAAAATGACTCAAAAGTAAGATTTTCTAATAATAATAATTTGAGAAAGGAAAATGGATGATTTCATATATCAGTAAAAGGTACAAAGTTCAATCAAATTGGCAACCATTTCTTCCCTATAACCATTCTACATAAATTCTACTTAGTGTTCATATTGATTTTTAACTTATAATTCTAACCTAACAAACGTTTTAAAACTATATGTTAAAATTACATTGTAATTTTCTAATTATCGTTGACTTCAATTATACGCAAGTCGCCTAGACACCATTAATGCGTTCATAATAAAAAATCATTTTAATCTGTTTTGCTTACTTCAAAAATTACACAAAAAAAACTTAATTTAGATTTTATTTATATTAATTATGTTATAATTATGTTAATTTTATTTATATTATCATGTATAATTTTATTATATTATACATGAACTATTTCTATTTTGAATTTTGATGATTTCCATGATTTTTTCTTCCATTTTTATAGTTAGACCAAAGCATACCAAATCAAATACTGAAAGAAAAAAAATCAACTTCTACCTTAAAAAATGTTATATAATACATGAGATAAAAAAAACAGAAATAAGTGAATTATATAAATGAACAGTATCGCATTACTGAAAAATAAAACATATATTACTAACAAAAGACAGGATTATGTAAAAATCTTGTTTAACTTTGTTGATGTAAAAGAGTTAATTATGTTAATAAAGTTTATTCTTTAAATTTAAGAATCGGTAAAAATTTGTATTAACCATAAGCAATAAAATCTTTCCTGCGCTAATAAAATGGAAAAGAAATTCTTTATTATCAATTCAACTATTACGAAACTATAAACTCATTATGCTCTTTAAAAGCATGTTAAATTTCAAACTTTGTACTTAATTTACTTATAATATTAAATTCAAGAAAACTGTGCAGTATAACTATAAGTAAATTGTAAAACAAGCTGGGAAATATCTACCTGTGCTGAAGTTGATTAAATATTATGTCAAAACAATTTTCTTGTAATTGCTAACTGGTGTACTTTCTCTGATACCTAAAACAACGTTGTCGCAAATATGATAAATTGACTAAATCTGACCAACCTATTTCATTTGGTTATATAATTAACTGAAAACCGTTGGGATTCTGTGGTGTATGATACAGTTTAACCATAATATTAATGAATCTATGTCAGAACGATACTTTGTTTGAATCAAGTATACTACGCTTAAAAATTTATTTAAAATCTTGTTGTTTTTTAAGAGTCTATATATCTATATTGATTACAGTTTTTTTTAGTTCGAGCAATAGGATTATCTTTAGTAAAAATAAATGTGCAGTTGGGGAAAAATTTGTTTATGTGATCGTTCAGTAAGTTTTTTTTTTCTTCCATAAACAAAAAGGTTACTTTTGACTTTTTTGCTCGGAGATTAAAATAGTCGCAGTAGTTCCACCTCCAGTGAACAGGTCCGCAAAGTTGAACTGCTTATCATGAACCATAATTTGTTTTCTAGACGACGAAACTTACTTTCATACATCTTTGCAAGCTTCTCACTCGACTGATTTAGCATTATGTTCGCTAGTTCTGTTGTCGTCCCTAAATTTTGCTGTGAGTGATCTCAATAACAGCGATCTCTTTCCTCTCATAATTTTATACTCTGCTAGAGTTTCCATTAAAACAGACCTTCAACTTTGCTCTTTATTTGCTCATGTGACAAATAATATGGTAACACATTACACGATCAACAGCAGCCTTTATAGTATTAAGTCCGTAATTATCCAAGCGGCAGAATATAGTATACCCAAGTCGTCAAGTTTGCTTCCCCGACCCGTGCTTGAGAACGGAATGCGCTGCTGTTTATGAAGAGCAAAGACGCTTGTGAAGCCTTTAAACGGGCTAAAGCAATAGCATTCAAAATCAGATGCAATAGTCAAAGAGATTCTTTGTCCCGTTACGTCTCGTTTATAACATCTTTGGCATCCCCTAGACATGGCTCGTCGAGTGTCAAGAGGGCTAACGACATATACCATGAATTTCACCTTCCGGTAGAGAAAAAAGGTACCATTTACTCTTCTCCTCTGGATGTCTGAAATAGGTTTGATGAGGCATTTGCTGCTGTCTCTAGTCCAGAGAGTTAAAGTTCATCATTTCAACATCATAAACATAAAAACGAGCGGAATAACATCAACTTTGATACGTGCCGTCTCTTCCTCTATGACAGTAGTTTTAATTTTGTAGAATTACAGCTAGCACTTTATCGGTCACAAAATACAAGCCCCGGTCCTGATGGTATTACGAATCACTTGCTCCGCCACCTATATGGGACGTCGTTGCCAAATGTACTTGTTCTATTCAATGAAGAATGGACGGAACAAACGTACCCGCCTGGTTGGCGTGAAGCAAGTGGGATACCAATATTAACCACTTCCTTGATTATCCCGAGTTAACTCGGGTATGTATCTATTACAAATATTTATTATCCCGAGTAAACTCGAGCATAGCAGAATTCGTCAATACGTTTTGCTTTATGCTCGCTTTAGGCAAGCTTTTACTCGGCCGGAAGCGAAACAAAAAATTATTATAATCTGCGGTGATTGGAAGTTTGCCAATTTTTTTTGGGGGAGTTTTGCTGTTTATGGGACTGCACACGTGTTTTTTTGCAATTGTATATACTTGTACTATGGTTGAAGGATTTACATAGGAAAGAGAGTAAACAAATGGCGTTCGCAATCGGAAATGGAAGTTATGAGGATAATTTCTCAGATTATGAAGATGTGAACATATACAAAGACTAATATTTACCTTTTTTCATTTGGCAGAGATAATTTGGTATAGTAAACTGATGGTCAATTAAATATTTTTTACACATAAAAAAATTTAAATTTCAACTTAGAACCTGTGTATTATGATTTGTTTTAGTTCCTTGTATTTATTAAGGAAATAAGAAAAAATATGTTAATTATTTGCATTTTTTTTTTTCGAAAAAAATTGGTAAGGGAATTCCTTTACCAATTTTTACGGTCTGGTTGGTGTGAAGCAAGTGTAATACCCATATTAAAACCAGGTAAGGACCCTAAAGATCCTGTTAACTATCGTCTTATAACACTAACCAGCTGTCTTGGGAAAATGTTTGAGCAGATGGTCAACTTTCGTCTGGTATACTACCTCGAAAAAAATCATCTCATGTCTGACATCCAGAGTGGTTTTCGTAAGCGAAGATCCACCATTGATAACATCGTTGCTCTTGAGTCGCGAATTCGTAGTGCCTTTTTCCGACGTAACCATTTTGTCTCTATCTTCTTTGATATTGAGAAGGCGTACGATTGGACATTTACGACATGGGACTTCGTGGCAATCTACCTCAAGAACTTTCTGTCGAAGCGATGTTTTCAAGTAAAACTGGCCACTACATTTTCTGATCCCTTCATTCAGACTGAAGGCGTCCTTCAAGGCAGTGTTTTAAGTGTTATACTTTTCATTATTCATATTTCACTTATCTTGAACGTACTGCCACCTTCCGTATTTGGTTCACTATATGTTGACGATCTGAACGTGTCATATACAGGCTCTGACATGTGCGTTATTGAACGTCAACTGAAGTTGACTGTGAATAAAATTGTAGAATGTTGTGAGAAAAATGGTCGTAGCCTTTCACCTGATAAAATCTCATGCAAACATTTTTGTTGGTTAAGCAAAATACATATATCCCTTTATATCTGTTCAAAATATTACAATACTCGTTGTATCTGAAACTGAGATTTTATGTGTCATATTTGATAAGAAACTCTCTTTTATGCTTCATATTTTGCATCTTAGAAAACGATGAGAGAAGACGATGTGTTTTATCGAATAATGTATAGAGTTCGGATTATATTGCTTTAGTCAGACTATGCAAGTCTTCACTATACAAGGCGTTAATATGTATTATACAATAAAGATTACGCTTGTGCAGCTTATGTAACTGCTACTGCATCTAACTTCTTATGTTTTTACACAGTGCATCATTTAGTTTTACGTATTTATAGTGTCCATATTTCGTATTTGACCGTTTGAGAGTTTGTATGTAATTTGTCACCAATCACCGCTCGATTTACGTCAAATGGAGTAGTCAGTAAATAATTACTAAGTCATGTCATGCAAATCACATCCTATAACGTATGATGTTATTTAATCAAGCTTGTAATGCTTGAATGAAGCTAGACCTTCACGCGACCATCCATTCCATGCTCGCGCTTTGAATCATACGAACATGCATTTGAGAATTAACATCGCAATCAGTGGATCACCTTCTTATACCACCATTAGGCTATCGCTCCACTTTAGTTTTTATTCTCTTTTTTCATGAACAATAAGTCAAATTTCGCCCCATCATTTATAAACAACTATACACTTCTCATAGTCACGAATATTCAAAGTTTGCGTCTGTTTTTACTGATTGTGGTGTATCTTTGGAGAGATGGGTTGCTTGTATTAAACTCTGCATTTTAGACAAGTCATTCGTCAAATATAAAAAAGGAGAAATGCGAAATTTAAACATAACTTTAATAAAATTTTAGCAACTAAATTAAAACATCTAATATTATAATCAAACACGTAAATAAACGTAAAGCAAAGAACAAAAAGAGAAAGGGAACAAAATTTTACAATGGTATATATACATTTCATTCACTTGAAATTCAGTTCAGTCCGTTATACTTCAGGAAGAAGAGTACAAAAATACGTTGATGATATATTGAAGTTTACAGGTATGCCAGGGCATGAACTTCGGTATTTGAACCTAGTAAGTTGATTACACCACATGATCTTTCAAAATCTGCTAGATACGTAGGTTGTGGTATCATCATCGCTGATGATACTTATAGCTACAAGATCCGAGATATTTGTCCCGTCTACACAGCTGAAGCTTTTGCCACCTTTTGGTATAGCAGCAGATATTTCTGTGCTCTACACTAAAGACATAGCAAAATAAGTAGCAGTAGCATGAGCATTTTGAACCTATATAAAAAAATTTAGCGACACTCATCCAAGTTTATGATTCATAATTCATTTGTTAATCACCCTTTCCAAGAAAGATTCGCCATTTTATTTAGTTGTTTACAGAGTCACGTTTACGTATTTCAGATGTAAAACCGTCGTCTCAGAATCGGCCATGCTCGACTGACCCATCTTCATCTCTTGTTCGGAGAACTTCATCTACAATGCGACACTTAATTGTAACGTTTTACCTACGCTACATCATATTTTAAACATTTGTCCCTGTTTTAACGAGCATCTTCTCACCTTTTTTAGAAGCACTATTACATGTATGAAGACATTGTTACGTAAAATTCTACATTTTAACATTTTCGCATTTCTGTGAGATATTGGTATTTTATATTGTATATAACATTTATCTGATTTTATTCACTTTTATTTATTACCAATGTTCAGTTTTACCTATTTCATTCATTTTACGTAATTACACTTTATATCGACGCTTTAAACATACCTGTCTTGCTATTAGCCGTTTTATTAAGTATATATATTTTATAAATATAGAATTGTACCGTGCCTTTTTTCTTGTGATATGCTTTAAAATTCTGATTGGTGCAGATTCTCTTCCTACGTATCTTGTGCCATTAAACACAACATTTAAATCAACTTCATATGTAATTGAACATGAATCATGCAGATCTTGTACCCCAGAGGTTTGCATTAATCATTTAAGGAGCATTGGTGCTAAATTATGAACATAGAAAAAAATGTGAGAGAGAAAAAAAAGATATTAGTTAATATATTTTAGAGACAATATTTATATTTCTTTATATACATATTTTTATGTGAAAAAAACATTTGCCTCTATCTCATTTTATGTGACATATTCACGTAAAAATTTTGACGTCAAGGATTTTTATTCGATAAAAAGAAAAAGGAAATTAAACAAATTCAACCAAAAGAAAAAATTAATTTATTTTATACACTCTGAAATATATATATATATATATATATATATATATATATATATATATATATATATATATATATATATATATACACGTATAATAATTTTCTGCTATGCATATAGTTTTTAAAAAAATCTTGCATATAGTAACGTAAGAAAATAATAAATGTTGTAAGAATTACACATAAGCCACGTAAGAAGATAACACCAAGAAAACAATAAAACGTGATAACAGCTTTTTATAGCCAACAGCCAATTAAATCTCAAAATAACAGGAACCATTTGGGGAATCTTCACCCCTAAAACAAAAGTTAAAATGGCAAGAAATTCGTGAAATCCGGAATTTCGTATTCTCTACATGACTTTTGGCTTGCATGAAGAATTTTTATCAGTTTCATTTTTCATCTTTGCATTCAGTGATATTCTAAAATAAGCAACGAATTTTAAGATATAAAATGAGATCAAAATATTGTTTTAGTGTCATAGTTTGAATTGTAAGAGAGTTCTGGCAACATGGGAATTCTTTCCTAAAATTCGGCATAAAAATGCTTTGTAAATATGGGTTGTGTTTTAAGCAAATACGACAGAAAAACCAAACGGATCTTCCAATTTTGTTTACGCGAAAAGTCTTATTTTTTTATCAACATTTCTTTGTTTTTATTACCTTTTTTATGAATTTAAATGTATTTTTAAAGCAAGAGATGTACGCCAGAAAAATTTTAAGAAATGTTATATATCAACTACTATTTCTCGAAGCAACAAAACTTTATCAAAAGCTAAATCCTTACAAAACAAAGAAAATTACGATAATTATTTATTTCTTTAAAATATTTATTACTGAATATCGTAGGCTATAAACTTAAAGATAATTATTAAATATTTCATGCAACTTACTATATTATACTTTAGTTCCTAGTTGAACACCAGCGCATTTTAATTTTAAACATTTTTTTTTTCAATTTAACAAATGCCAAAAGGTAAGCAATACTAATTGACTATCTAAGTAACATACTTTTTTAACTTTAATTAGGACCTGCATTTATTATTTTTCTTCATATCGCTGGTTTAAAGTTAAAACGACACTTTTGCACTCACTTCTCATTCAAGTAACATGAGAAGTGAGTGCAGAAGTGTCGTTTTAACTTTGAACCAGTGATATGGTTTCGAATCGGGAGAAGAAAAAAAAATTTAGTAATTTCATTGAGATTTTCATAGCAAAAGCTTTATTCAATCAATTTTCAGTTAAGGTTTAATTCAGTTATTTATAGTATAAATGAAATTTTTTCCAATATAACAAATGGCATGTTTTATATTGCAATACCAATAACTATCTAAGCAATACTAATTAATTACCTAAATGTCATGTTGTTCTCTTATTTTTTTTTTCACTTTAGAACCATTAGAACCTTGATTCAATTTTTTCTTTTTATGGTTTTGAATGAGGTGAGTAACTAAATTTTAGTTATATCATTTGAAATTCCATAGCTAAATCTTTAATTGAATCAGTTTTTATTTCAGTATGTTTTTCAAATTGTCATGTAACTGTAACAAAAAGTAATAATTTCTGAGTATCTCCTTTTTCTTAAAATCTGAACCATGAATGCTTTAAAATAAAGACTTTACATCGAAGTGAATTTTTTCTTAATGCTCCATTTTATAGTGGAATATTAAGTGAAATAATAGGAATAAGATATACTGCATGATTTATTGTAGTTGGTAAAACTAATTGATCTATTAAACTCTAAATTTATAATCAATTCTAGAGATAACCATGCCTTTTATACAATATACATTTCTTCTTTTAACCATCACCATATTCGCAAAAAGAAAGTAACTAAATAACTTTAGATTACTTAACTAAAACGTCATTATCCGAAACGTTCAATTCATAGCACTTATCATGAAACCAAAACACGTCTATGTTTAAAAGGAAAACAATTATTCTTTTTTCACTTTCAATCTATGAAAATTTTTTAAAGGTCATTATTTCGAGAGATTGTCATAGTTTCAATGAGTTAAAACTAAGAAACACATTTATAACTAATTAATTTCAACTCAATAACTATGATATAATCCTATTTCAAACATACTTCTTTTAGAAAACAAAATGAATTCTTAATTTTTGCAGCATCATCAAATCCAATGGCAATTTTTACTTTTATCATATACTCTTGCCAGTACAAAACAGATTGAATTAAATTCAATTACTTTCATCATGAACTATAATTGTACTCAAAACTCGTGCCTTTTTTAAGAAACATTTAAACTGAAATCAATTTCGAGTATTTGTAATTTTAGAATTATTTAAAAACGTTGAATTTTATTAGAAAAGTCACCATCAGAAAGAGGCTTGGTAATTAATTCTCAAATAGAGCTCTAAGCACGCACCCTTCTCAAAGCTCCAGGAATAAAAGTGTTTTCCATTCTCTCTCAAAGACGATTGGTTTCGTTCAGATACATTACTAGTGAGTATTGCTGAAATTCAATCCCCTTAAGATTGCTCTGTGATTGGCGAAAATGTTGCATTAGATTGAGGAATAGTTGATAGTCTTCTATAGGCAATTATTTATTGATCCTCTTGATAAGCTTTAGTAATTCCATTTCGCTGGAATCTAGATAAATGGTTAATGTTTCAATTTTATCTCCATTTTATGGAAGATATTTAAGGTTTCTCTAGGAATTGGTTATGCATCTTAAAAATGACTTTTAAAAGTCTGATTTGTTAAGAAATGTAACTTTATGATTAAAAAGGAAAAAAACGCATTGTTTTAAATTTATATTTAAAAAAATTTTTATTTTTAAAATATTTTGTACTGATATTATAGTAAGATCCCTTTAAGCTATAGAAAAGAAGAGAGAATAAAAACTGGAAAAAAAAACTAAATTTATGCACAATTGCTGTAAATAATATTTTTTAAAAATAAAATCCTTAAAAGGATGCTTTAACATAAGCAAAGTATCATACACTACTTCTTTCTTACTTGTTTTACCCTTAATCATCGTTTCATAGATGAAAGAGTACTTTTGTTTTAGTGAACTATTTCAAGGACTACAGAACACTTTCTCATCAACAAAGTTAAGAAACTTTAATTTATTGTAATTTACTTTAATTTATATTATTTATTTATTTAATTTCATTTAAATTCGGTGCTAGGCCGGCTACTAATCAATGTTCCAACTCATAGCCTTGTAATTCTTGTACCTAACCCACAAGAAGATGAAAGAAATCCTGGATTTAGCATTAAAAAAAATCATTCTTCCTAGAAGAATTTTTGAAATACGTAATCTGTATTTGCGTAACATGGAGAAGAAAGACCCGAAAATCTTACCCAACCATCTTGATGCCAAGGGTTGATCCTAACCCGGTACCAATTTGGTCAATGCAAGTCGGAAGCAAACTTTAAATCGAGCAGCTATCGCCATGGTTTGAACCTCATTAAGACGTAATTTTTTTTATTTCTCACATGCATCCACACTTAAACATCTTATTTAAACAAAGTTGTCAGAATTTAAGACCGGTCGCTTCTGCTTTAACTCAGCTATTTCAATATTATCCCAAGTCACAACGTTGAAACCTAGTTATAGTGATTTTAATATGTTTTTGGTTTCAACCTAGTTTTAGGTGCGGGATAGCCAAACAATGTCTCGTGCATCAGTTGAAACAACACACGCTTAATCCCCTTTTTTTAAAGTTCAAAAATTTTACGGTATTTATGTGTCATAATTTTTTTATATTCTGATTTATATCAATCCTAATAGTTTTACACTGAATTTTCTCATTTGGACATTGTGACATTAAACCCTACATGCAATTCAATTTTAATAAAATGTCATCTATTTAAAATATTTCTTTCTTTTTTTAAACAATAATTGAAATATTTCAAATAATATTCAAAAATAAAAGCTAACTTTGACCGTGATTAGCTTATAAAGAAAATTAAACGAATAAAAAAAAATTTTATTTTTTTATTTTTACTTTAAAACAAATGTGTTGATAACATATTTCTACATATTTGATAACATATTTAACATATTTCTTATTCAAGCTAATATGTTTTTTTTTTTCTAATTGGGCTAATACACTATCTACCAATAAGTATTTGGAAACGTGTGATTGAAAGGAAAAACAAACTTTATTCATAATCAATAGTTGGTAGAGCTTCCACGAGAGGCAATTACAACGTGAACCCTCCCGGCATACTTTCCACAACTCCTTGTGGGACAGCTAGTGGTATTTTCTTCCACTCGGCTTGGAGAAGACCTTGGTAAGTTCCTTCACCGATTTTGAACGGTAACAGGGTAAGTAACAGGGGTCCACCCCGTAAAACTGCCACAACGTAGGAAACACATTGTCATCCAAAATAGTGCAGTAGGCATCGGCTTTGAGCTTACCATGAATGGGGACCAAGGCTCCCAATCCATACCAGAAGAAACACACCCAGACCATAATTCCACCTCCGCCGAACTTGATTGTTGGCACAATGCAATCTGGCAGGAAACGTTCGGCATACGCCAGACCCAGACCTTGCCATCCGAATTGTAGAGGGTGAACCTTGATTCGTCGCTCCGAAGAACTGTTTTCCACTGATCTACGGTCCAATTTCGATGTGCTTTGCACCTCATTAACCGAGCAGTGCGGTTGAACTTTGTGATCAAAGGCTTATGGGCAGCAGCACGACCATGAAAAATAAGCAGATGTGCTTTCCTACGGATGATACTAATTAAAACAACACTACCAGATGCCTGTTGAAACTCCCGGAGTATGTAGGCCATCGGCTGGGTGCGGTTCTTCCGAATTTCTCTGGACAACACCCGTCGGTCTCTATCTCCCAGTTCCGTTGGTCTTCCGACTCTGGGCACATTCCGACACTCATCGCTCACCTTCCATTTCTTAATCACAAAAGCCACTGTGGATTTTGGGTAATTCAGTTCGCTAGATATGTCCCGTAAGAATTGGCCATTTTTGTGATACCCGATAATTATACCTTTTTCGAAATCAGAGAACTCCGAACTGCGTGGCATCTTGCATGGAACTAATACCAATGTTGTTCCCTACACGATATATACCGGCGAAGGGCGTAACGTATCTCAGGACCGCAGATATAGTCATTTGCATAGGTGTCCAAATACTTATTGGTAGATAGTGTATAAGGACTTTTAGTTGAATTTCAATCATGCATTTTTTATTTCTTTAAACACAGTTTCTTACTCAAAGGGGCTTAATCTTTTCATGTAAAGATTGAAATTCTTAACAAAGTTTCTAATTGTTAAAAACTGGGTAGATTTTTGAAACTGAAGATTATTTTTTAGATAGTCTAACAAAAAGAAAGGACTAGACAATAAAAAAAAAATTATTTTAGTGTTTACAAATCTAATCAAAAATTATTTAAATGTGTTATTTAATTATTTTTATGATGGATTTCTTTTCTAATTGCCAATAAACTTTAGAAATATATTCTAAAAAATAATGTAAATATTATTGAAAAGAACAACGCAATTTATTTCTGTTTTATTTTTTTTAGAGAAAAAGTTTAACCATGTACAAGGAATACAAAAACATTTTTTTCTCCAGATTCAGAGTCAGATTCATTTAGCTAAGAAATAAAAATGTGAAATTCTCTTCGAAAAATCTTAATGTGTGGATATTTTCTTGATAGAAATTGAAAATTAAAAAGAACGCAAATCCCTCTCTTTTGTTACTTAAAACTTGACCAGAAACACAACTTTGCACTTAATAACAACTCGAAGTTTACTTTTGATGAAGTTTTAATCATTCTTGCGTTACAGTCTTGAAGCTGTTCGAAACTTAAAGATGTTGTCTCGAGTTTCATTTTAAGTCAAATGAGTGCAGAGCATTAAATAAGTAACTTTTATTTTTTATTTTAGCACACCAAAGTTTATAACTCTTGTAAATAAATGAAAATTAATTTCGTTTTCTTATATTTTCAGTGCGTTTATTGTTGTGTTTTAAACTATTCATTTTTAAAAAATTTGAAAAAATATTTTTATTTCATAATTTATTATAAAAAATAAACATTCATGCTTTGAATTAATCGATATTTCTATTGGTTCCATTCGAAACTTACACACGATAGACATAAGTCGGTTTTAAGATCCTTTACTGAAAGAGAGGCTCAGACCAGTGATAAAATTTCCATTACCCTTTTACTACTTTTAGGCTAACATTTAGTTCAGTTATTAATTGCAAAAAAGCAACGTTTATAAGGTATAAGAAATGCAGCAATCTCCAATTTTGCTTTGTGAGTCTAACATTAAACGTCAAATGACTATTATTTAGCTAGATTGATTTTTTTTTTCAAACGGCAAGACATCAAAATTTTGCAATCTGGTATAGTCGAGTGCTAAGTGATCCTATGTATCTTGGATTAAAATTCTTCAGGCTAGGAGAAAAACTCATCGGGCTCAGACCTCAGTCTCATCTTTCAAGAAATATTTAATTCGTAAATTTAACCAACTGTAAAAATTCTAATATGAATTAATTTTTACTACATTTTTATTAGCTTTTCATAGCATCTAAAAGAATTTTGAAATCAAAATTTCATACACTTTCCAAATACGAATACCTAAAATACTCAAATCTTTTCCAGTGCTTAGTAGCTGAGAATGTATGTTACAATAATTCACTGACTGCTACAAAGCAAAATTTATTTATTGATAAAATTAAAATCCAGGCCATTAAGAAGTTATACACCCTACGCCTTTCGTTTCAAATACAATTTTATTCTTTTTTTACTCTATTTGAAATATAAAGAAGATAAATATCACCATAAGCAAAAAAGAAACAATATGTTGACTGCAAATGTCAGAATGTAATGCTACAATATTTTGACAAATCTCTTACATTTTTTGCAGTTTCGAATAATTAAAACTCTTAAATATTTAGAGAAGACAAATATTGTCAAACGATAAAACCAATTTAAGTGCCTGAGATAAAATATTAAAACGAAGAAAAAACTTAAAAAAACGTAAAGAACTATAAATTATCATTTTTTAATTAAAAAAAAATAAATAAAACGAAACTTAAAATAGGAAAAGATAAAGAGTTTAACCCTATGTCATTTTCAACACATTCATTGCTGATATTTCCGCCATCTTTAATTTTTCAACGAATGAAAAAATACATAGCGCAGTGAACCGAGACAAGTAGCTTCTTGATGATGAAGCTCATTTCATTTCCATCTTTTACTCTTTTTTTTTTTTTTTTACTTTAATCCGATTTCTATTTTGTTTGTATGTTCGTAATTTGCTCGTTTTAACGAGTACGAATTTTGATGCATTTTTTCACTTTCACTTCACTTTAAGAATTTTTTTATGAAATACTTACCTTCATTGTTACTTATTTTTTAAGCAAAATAAATGTTTTATAAAAATAAACTGAGAAAAAAATTCCTGCTCGAATTAAAATTCTCGAAATTAAGTTTTTTTTTGCGAATGTAAGTTTTAAGATAAATTATTTTTCATCGGGCATTAATTTCTCATTTTTAATTGTAATATCGTCTGCTCTCAAGAAAATAATGATAGAATATAATACAAATTGGATAATCAGTATTATGTGTAATAAATCTTTTTGTGATGTAAACAAGACAATTGTCTAACGATATTACGGAAAATTTAGAAAAAATGGTGAATAAACTTGACAACACTTAAAATTTTAAAACTTCAAGCCTATTTTGAATGTAAAATGTATTTATACTTTAAAGAATTGAAGAAAACTATAAGTATTATTTTATTTTGGTTATAAAAATCACTGAGTAATTAAGATAAATATGGCTCTGTCAACTGAAAAGTAATATCTTGACAAAAAATAGTATTTCAGTTTGCAAAAACGTTGTGACAAGATTAAAAGTTTTTGGAACAATTAGAATTCTAAATTGCAAAGACTTAAAAGAATACATTAAAAATAAACTGCCACTATAAAAAGTATAAAATAAAATCAAGCAAAAAAATAATTTTAGAAAGAAGGCATGAAAAATGAAAAATTTAAGAAAAAAATATATATTAAGACCAAAAGAAACAGTAAATATAAAGATTTTAACCCTATGTCATTCTCATCACAATCAACATTGGTATTTCCACTATCTTTAATTTTTCAACGAAATAAATAAATATATATATATATATATATATATATATATATAAATGCAGTGGACCGAAACAAGTAGCTTCTTAATGATTGAACTCATTTCATTTCCATCTTTTGCTTTTTTTAAGTCTGATTTCTATTGCATTTCTTTGTTCGTAATTCTCTCATTTTAATGAGTACGATTTTTTAAGTACTTTTTCACTTTCACTCCTTGAAGAGTTTTTTTTTTAATATTTACTCCTATTGTTATTTGTTTTTCAGCATAAGAAATGTTTTATAAAAAAAAAATGTGAAAAGGAAAAAATATTCACACTAAAATTAAAATGCTCGAAATAAAGTTTTTTTTTGTGAGCTTAAATTCTCGGAAGATAAATTATTTTTCTTCCTGCATTAATTTCTCATTTTTAATTGCAATATCATCTGTTCTCGAGGGGACAACGTTAGAATGTATTACAAGTTGAATAATCGGGTAGTACGTGTTGTTATTTTTGGAGTTGAATGAAAGACAATTTTCATTCGATCTCGTCAGGAATTTTAGAAAAAAAAGTAAATAATTGAAGAAAAAAAAAACATTTTGCATTTTTTTTTTTTTTGCCCATTTTAAACGCAAATTGTATTAATTCTTTAAAGAAGTTGACAGAAACTATAAATATGGTATTACAAGTTCTGGTGGTGGTGTCATGTCCACGGAAGATCAAATATACCCATCGGCTGATAACACACAGGCAGCAATCTCTGTGATCTTGTTATTAAAGGTTCTAAAATTATTAAAGTAAATATCGCCGTCATTCAAATTTATTTTTAAATTTACATTAATAAAACTAAAATCTCTCACTAGATAGTTCGCAATTTAAAACTATTAAAAATCTTATCTACAGATATATCCAGAAAAGAAATCGTAAAATAATGTCAAATGATAAAGCAGATTTTAAAGGTTTGAGATAAAAATAATGAAATGGAGAAAAAAACAGACACAAAATACTAAAAGATATTTATTTTTAATGGAAAATAAGTAAATAAAACGAAACTTAAAAAAAAAATAAGTAAAGAGTTTAACCCCATGTCATTTTCATCACATTCAGCCTTGATATTTCCGCCATCTTTAATTTTTCAACGAATGAAAAAATACATAGCGCAGTGGACTGAGACAAGTAGCTTCTTGATGATGAAACTCATTTCATTTCCATCTTTTCACTTTTTTTTTCACTTCTATTCGATTTCTATTTCATTTCTTTGTTCGTAATTCCCTCATTTTAATGAGTACGATTTTTTAAGCTCTTTTTCACTTTCTCTCTTCTTCAAGAATTTTTTCTTTCAATATTTACTCTCATTGTTATTTGTTTTTCAAGTGAAATAAATATTTCACAAAAAATCAACTGAGAGCGATAAAAAAAAAACGTGCATGCACTAATTATAATTCATGGAATCAAATATTTTTTTTTAAGTGTTCTTTTCTGTTTGACAAACAATCTCGTTTCGCACATCTATTTCTCTCTTTTTTTAATTGTAATATCATGTGCTCTCGAAAAGATTAGCTAGAATAATCGTTGCAAATTGAATAATCATTGGCACATTTTTTAAACAACATAATTTATTTGGTTCTCCTCTGTAAGTTAGAAAAAAATATTTTGTGGTTAAAAATTGTTGAAGATTTATAAGGAATTTTTTTCTTTCTAACTTTGAGGTTATTTTATATATAAAATGCGTTGAATGCTTTAAAGAATAGGTCAAAAAATTTAAGCATCTTTTTATTACAGTCTGAAATTCACTGTTTCTTCAGTCTTATTTAATGTTAATTTATGGATATTCAATAGTCAGTGGGTTTTTTCTTTATGTTAAACGCAAATTTTTTGGGTCCGATATACATAGTTAAAATACTTTTTTTGTAAGTTTCATAAAATAATTTTAAAATTATGAGACAATTATTAAAATACATTAACTAAAATAGTTAGTAATACAATAAGCATTTATTTAGAATACTTTTCAATTTTATAGATATAAAATCTTAGGTACGAAGTAATTAATTAGATTTATTTTTATTATACAAAACTCAAATTATAATTCTTAAGGTGCATGAAAAAGTGGTGCAGCATTGGGATGAGTTTACTGTCTTATATCCTGTCAGAGATGGAAATAATTGAAATATTTCTGCTGCCTATTATGATGAAATGTCCCGAACTCATACTTTAATGCCGGCACGATAAATTTATTACTATCAATAAAATTCAATACATAAAGAACAATATTACGGGCACCTCTTGAATATAGTTCAAATTCAAATTAAAGTACTTCCGCGAGGGCAACAGGTAGACAATGAAAAATGTTGGTTAATATTTTAAAACTAATTAAGATGTTAGGATTGAAGAAGGGAGTTAAAAGATTAGAATATTTAAATACAATTGTGCTATGAATTTGGCATGGTTACCCTTAAAATTGATAATGTTGTACAAGCTAATTTTGAAAGGTGATTAAGCTGGTCACCAAAGGCGGTTTTTATATAACTATTTTACAAGTTGACCTATAAGGAATAATTTTACCACTATTTAATTCTTGGAAAGCTACAAACTCTATCTTCATTTTTATCTTCTCTATAAAAATATTTTGATTAAAAATAACAATCCTAGAACAAAAAGACAGGTCACTGATAAGAAATAATGGAGTGAGACTTATTTTGTTTGAGTGGTCATTAAAGAAATGATGTTTGGTTGTAAGAAAATATGAAGAGGTATTTTTGGTCTAAATTTAACCATTCATATTTATGTGCAGTATTTGAAACACTTTTACTTTCTTGCTACACAAAGATTCATTTTTATGCATGAAATATTTGAATACATGACTGCGTGTTGTCATTTCCAAAAAGGCAAAGAATAATTTACAGAGAATTTGAAAAAAAAACATTGCTATCTAAAAATAGGAAAAAAGTTCTCTGACAATATTACTTAAATTTCGCTAATTAAAAAGAAAGGTAACAAAGATTCTGCAGAAAATTCTGAAATGGGAAATAAATTTACACTTTTAATATACTATGAATTTTGATAATTAACAAATTTGCTTAATGCCCTAAAAAGTGTGACAAAGTTTTCCTAAATGGGCAGATGGGCCTGAAACTTTCATCGGCTCTTAGTCGGAGATTTTTTTTCCTAATATTTATAGAGAAAGCAAAATGCATGGTTTAACATATAATTAAAAAATATTTTCACCCCCACGAAATTTAAATAGCATATATATATATAAAGTTGATGTTTTTCGCTGTTAGAGAAAATTTTTTGCCTTCTACTTTTTATATACCAGTATACAATGGTAAATGTATCCTGGTATATAAATTAATTATTAATTATAGCGCTTATAAATTAAAAGCTACAATGTATTTTAAAAAATTAGAAATTATTAACGCCTATTGAGTCAGAAATGATTTTTGGAAAAACTTAATGTAATATTGCAAAAATATTTTACTACTTATTTATATTTCCTATATTCGCATCAATAGAAGTTGTATAAATTACATTTTATTTGATAAACATAAAATTCTTTACTCCTGATTCACAAGGGTATTCAATCAAAATGATCACAAAATAAATAATAAAAATAAAAATCCCTTCGGTATCGGGCACCAGCGCGTGCTCAAGAGTCCCACTTTTTCTGAAAGTTTCATATTTCAAAGCATCTTCAGATAGAATCAGAAAGAATATGTTCGTTGACGCAATATGAGAATCAAATAGCAGATGAGCTTTCTTGCTTTCGAAGAATACTTGAGAAAACATTCCTCTAAAATAAAGATACACTTAATAAAAAAAAAATATATGATGCAATGAACTGGAATTCTGCAATAAATTCAATTCCTTAGTCTCAACATCGACTTTCTTCCTTTGTGTTTGTGTTTTTTTCTTCCCCGGAATCTTCAGTTTCGTGTTTTTCTTTCTCTTCAATATCGTCTTACAAGTGTTATCTTTTTTTTTTCTATTAGAGAGTTTGTACGATGCTTGCAGTAATGAGGTGGATGTTAGCAAGAACTGATTGTACACTCCCTTTTGCGATATTTTTTAGAAGAGAAAGTTTTTGTTATGAGATAGTTACTTTGCTCTCTTTTGTTTTTTACTGTTTGATTTTTTTTTTTCATTAGAGGAAAACTTCATTATTATGTGTACAGCGAAAAAAAAAATTCTCGAGATCATTTTAAGTGATGTGTTCTTTGAAATGGTTCATATTGACTTTATTTCCTCATAATCTCATTTTCTGATACTCTGAACCCTTTTATACAAGATTATTTTTGTCAATAAAAAACCTTTTCAAAATATAAATTAAAAGAGGGGGAACAAATATAAAAAAAAAAACATCAAAGCAAACAAAAACAAATTTCATATATAAACATCATACGAGTGTCAGAAATTCTTGAAACAAAACTGAAAATATTGTACAGAGATAGAATAAATAGCTTTAACACATCGTCGGTGATTTTTTTTACTTGACGTTGCTTACTATGCGTGTTTAAGAAAATGGACACAACACAAAATGCATGCTTAAGAAAATGAGCACAGATCGAAGTGCGTGTTTAAGAAAATGGACATAGTTGTTTAAAAAAATGCACATAGCATTTGAGTCAGTTATTGAAACTTCCTATATGAAAATTTAAAAAAATGAACTTTTGGATTCCAGTAAATTTGTAATATAATATCGTGATTTGTGTGATATTGTTCACTTCGTCGCTCATTTTCTTAAACACGTATGTTGATCAGTGTCCATTTTCTTAAACACGTATGTTGATCAGTGTCCATTTTTTAACCACGCATTTTGAACTGTTCAGATAAAAAAGCTCACAGATGTTATAATCCTCCAGTGAGCATAGCATTCATCTCGATAGAACGGTATAAATGTTTTTAATGAAGATATTATAAAATATATTCTCATTGCCAGCATTATAAACGATTAACTTGATTTCACTGTTACAGATGCAGTGCCAGATATTACATTAAAAACACATACTTTTCTAATAATTATACTTAATTCAGTTGAAACAATATGTTTATGCATGAAATAGAGAAATGCTAGGCAATGGTGTAAAAAATAGTATTTTTAAATGAACGTGTCAGCAGTTTAGCTCTACGGCATTAAATACTCTTTTGGGCGGAAACAGGAAAGAACAATAACACAAAATAAGTCGCATTTTGTTGTTCTCTTCATCTCTGTCTAGCCCCTCCAATAATTTTGCAAGCTTTTCGTTCCGAATCCATTTTAACTATGCGAATTACTTTATTAAGAAAATAAGTGTTGCAGTTTTAAAAGTCTGTCACTGTTTTGAGAAATTAATAATCGTTTTAATATGGTACCTTTTAATACTGTTTTAATACTGTATTCAGAATATTTTGTACAGTAAAAAATTTAAATCCGTTATCTATAAAGTATTTTTCCAATGAAACATTAGTTGGCGGTATTACTTCATAGTATATCGCTCATGGGCTGCAATGGCTGCACAACTCAAAAAATCATGTTTTGAGATAAGTGGGTTTAAAGTTTTCATTGCTAAGGTAAATGCATAAGAAATGCTTTAGTTTGCTTAAACGAAGATTACATTCAAGCTGAATTATGAGTTGTGCTAGTATTGCTGCTGAAAAGAATGTGTATTTTCATATTTACACCTGTTCTTAGTCCAAAACACGTGTTGTTGTTTTTTTAGTTGTGCCACGTGCAGCCCATGAGCGATATGTATTTTACATGCTTGCTAATTTTACCAGATTTACCGGAAGATTTTTTTTTCTTTATTTAAAGTGTAAGTAAAACTTATGCTTTATTCTTTTACTCCTAAGTTTTATAAATTTAGTTTAGAAGGAATTTAACCATCGCAACATATAAATATATTGAACAAATAGAAAAATGTTTGATATTAGCATGATGTTATTTTTAAGATCGAGCAAAATTTAAAAATAGTTTTGCCTGCAATTAATTTACTATTACTTGGGAAGATTAATCATATTTGGAAGAAGCAAAAGTTTAAAGATATAATATTTATTTTAATGTATAGTAAATTTAACTGTTATACTTGTATAAAACTACTATTCATAAATATTATGAAATGCATCATATTTTAAGTACATGCATATACAGTAATATAAACTAGAGAGTGTTCGGAATTTCGGACATGAGGTAAGATAAACAACAGTTGGGTTGGCAAAACACTCTTGAATGCAGGTTTTATAGCAACCATGCTGCTGTTAACAATGAATCAGTCATGTGAGTAAATATAAATTGTTGATGCGAATTCATATTCAAATATTAGGGTTAGGAGTCAAATATTAGGGCTCAAATTATGTTAGATTGCAAATGGTTACCGATTTCACGTTTATATCAGAAAATTGAAATTAAGTCTCTAATTTTAAGTGTTGTTAAATGGTGCAAATTACTCTCCATTAAAATATCTCGAAAGGTTCATCCTTTTTAAACATGACCTTTGAGGTCTCGCGGAATGTTGGTAATATGCCGATTAAATTTCTATTTTTTCTTTTACCTTTTTATTTTTTGAAGGCTTACATGTTTGCATCAATATACGTAACATTAATATGGAAAGATTTATTAGATTAAATCCCTCATTTTAAAATTTTTTATATCTACGAAGTTGCGGTATTTTATGTGATACATATACAATTTTGATCTGATTTTGTTTACTTTGCAATCTTAACCCATGAGTAATTTTGCCTTATTTTGTGTAACTTTCGAACTTTTATCTGATTATAATTCATTTTCATTTTTATTTGATTATATTTTATTACTTTTAAATTTATTAGGCAAAATAACTTTTGATCTAATAACTCTGAATAACTTTTGATCTAATGATAGAATCTTCATGTCCTAGGACTCTATTTTAATGGCTTGTAAAGGTGACCTCAAATATGCTAAATAATAAGTGCAGACGATATTTTAAGCAACGAAATCAGGCACAAAAACGTACTTTGTCTGGATAAACATACCTTTTCTTAGACGGATTCGAGTTTTTGACCAAGACTATAGGACTATATTCTCTGATTGAAAATAATACAGTAGTTTGACCTAGAAACAGACTTTTAACTTAGTGCCTGGCGCAGTATAGCCATTTCCGGCTCTTGTGCCAATAAAATCCAATCAACCAACCAACCAATCGAGTTTTTGACCTCCAAATTATTGGGGGTAGCCACAATCTGAAAAATGTGGTCCCAATAGTTAGGTCAAAAGAGCGGGTCGAAATTTTGACTTCTTAATGTTAATTTACTTTTTGCGTATTTCGCTATATCTCACCATATCTTTAAGCGAATTGAAAATTGTTGCACACAATTATGAAGGTCATTTTTCCAAATATAATTCCATGCAAAAAATAACCTTTATTAAATATTTATTATTTTATTTAATAATGGACGAAAAAATTTTAAAATACAAGAAATACAATTTTTGTATCACTTTAAAGAAAAGAATTTTGCATGTCGAAATACAAAATTAGAACAAACTCCGTCGAATAATCTCTGAGAAATCAAACTTTAAATATCTTTTTTTGAAATTCAATTTCTTGGGAACTATTCAACCGATTTTGCTAAAATTTAGTATTTTGATTGCAAAATTATAATCTTTAAAATGATGTAAAAAATTGCATACCTTGCAATTCAAAATATTTTCAACCGCTATTAAATAAAATAATAAAAAATAATAAATTATTAATGAAGGTTATTTTTTCCATGGAATTTTCTTTGGACAATTGACCTTTAAAATTGAGTGCACAAGTTTTTAATTGGCTTAAAAAAACTTTTGAGATATACGAGATACGCAAAAAGTGAAATTGACATTGAGGTTAAAACTTAGGACTGCTCTCATGATCAAAAAAGACTCCGCCATATATAAAATTCAAAGTTGCTTTACAGAATTATGTGGTGAAGGATAAAATATTTTTTTACTTTTGCTGGATACCATCCCATGCTGGCATACACTGGAATGACCGCACTGATACTGCATATAAAACTACTCAAAATGTAAGCAGGAATCTCTTAATACCTTTGGATTTAAAACGAATATGTATATTTGCAATACAGCTGGCTTGGAAAGAACTTTGGAGACTGGAGTCAACAAATAGACAATAAAATGCAGATCTCGCACCTCGTTGTTCTCTATGTCAAATCAACGTAACTATTAAGCATGTTTTAACCAACTGCAAACGATTCAAAACGTTTGAGAAATGAACTCTTTGGCAGCTTTTACCTTGACCTTAAATTCTTAATAGGTGACCCTATACATCACAATCTTATTAAGTTTGTCAAAACAGTAGGATTATACTCTCTGCTTTAGAAAGAAAGATTTTTTTTTAACCTAGTGGCTGGAGCAGTATAACTATATCTGGCTCGTGTGCCAATAAACTTTAATCAACCAACCATCTGTCTTAATTTAGTTCTTGTGCCACTAATCTCCTCATTCAACTAATTATACACTGTTCAGTGCGCAAAAAAAGACCACCCTGAATAGCTCTTATCTAATGATAGGATCTTCATGTTTTAGGACTCTATAGCAACGTATTGAAAGGGTGACCTCAAATGTGCTAGTTAGTAAGTGCAGAAAATATTTTAAGCTACGAAATTAGACCCAAGCACTTATACTTTCACTGAATAAACTTAAACTTCTAGGGGTTAGTCTCAATCTGAGAAATATGGTCTCAATAGTTTGGTTATGAGAGGTCGGTCCAAAGTTTGGATATCTAAATCTTAACTGCATTTTCGAATCGTTTCAGAGAAGTCAAATTTTTAAAAAAATTTGTACACTAAAGATTTTAAAAAAATTTGATTTCTCTGAAACATTGATTTGGCCGATCTTGCATTTTCTCATGTAAAATTACATTTTTTTTTAAATATTAAGAAAAAAACTATGCTTTATAATTCAAAATAGTTTCAACTAATAAGAAATATAAAAAAAATTACATATTTACTAAAGTTAGTCAGTTAGTTTGGAGTTATAGGTGCGAGAGCCAGTTCTGGCTATACCACGCCGGAAACTAGGTTTATAACCTAAGTGGCATTGTCTCTGAAATCTAAATTTTTCACACTGGGTTAAAATATGTTTTACTGTAAGTAGTTCTCTACAATTGGAACATTATGTGTGGGTTCGTCAAAAAAATGAGCTTGTGGGTTATTCGTGTGTGGCCAATATGCAAGTGGTTCAGAAGCACTTCCAGTATGCGACGGAAGTTAAGATCCTTGCAAAGCGGTATATTATTTATAATGGCGTGTAATCTGCTACTTGTTTCATTGCTCCAACTATTTTGACACTGGGAATAGAGAAGGAAGTCGATCAATTTTTTTTGTATCGGAGTAAGTCAGTCTAGTTTTTGATGAATTATGAGGAGACTTTGCTATTTCGTCAGCAGTATCATTACCTGAAATGTTTGCATTACCAGACATTCATCAGAAATCGACATAGAAATCGAAATTGACATATAGCTGCTTAATTGTATTTATAATTGTATGTGGTTTTAGGTCTCTCTTCCACACTGCTTCTAGAAAGCTCTTTAAATCTGAAATACGTACACTATTTTATCAATTTTTGAGTAGATATATTATTGCAGGGCTAAAAGTATTGCATGAGATTCAGAAATGAATACTGAGCAGTTTGGATATATTTTTTCAGGAATCGCTCATGGGCTGCAATAGCGGCACAACTCAAAAAATCAAGTTTTGAGATAAGTGGGTTTTAAGTTTTCATTGCTAAGCAAAATGCATAAGAGATGCTTTCGTTTGCTTAAACGAAGATTGCCTTCAAGTTTGCCAGCGTTGTGAAGGGTATCAAAGTAACTGAGAACAGAATTCCTAGAAGAGCCATAGTTTAGTTTCGAAAGAATAATACAACGGTAAATTTTTAACATAGAACTAATGCCGGAACCCAAAAAAGTATTTATTAGAAATTAAATTAAATTTAATTTTGTAGAACAAGATTTTCTTGAATATTGAAGCTGTGATTGAAAGTTAATTTGGAGTCTAAAATTAAACCTAGAAATTTTGTTTCATTTTGCACTGGAATAAGTATTCCATTTAGATAAAGTTTAGGTTCTGGATGATTTCTTCTTTGCCGAAAAAAATGAATACAAGATGTTTTAGGCGTTGAGTTAGTAAAACCATTTATCTCTGTCCACTGTATTAGTTTATTAATATAATGTTGCTATTGTTTTTCAAGAGAGTGCATGTGAGAGGCTTTAAATGAAATACGAAGATCATCAACAAATAAGCTTCCTTCCACTTGCCATGTAAAATTATGTTCTTTGAAATGATGCAAAATTTTATATACTGCACAATTTTGCGATTATTCTTCAGCAAAATAATAAAAAATAAGAAATATTTACTAAAATTTATTTTTTTGCATTGAATTATCTTTGGATAAATGAATTTTTTAGCTGTGTGTAAACATTTTTTATTTTGTTCAAAAGATTCGCGAGATGTAACAAAATAAAAATAATTAAAATTAACATTAAGGGGTCTGTTGGGAACTGCTGGGATCTTATTTCTCAGATTCCGGCTATCATCTGTACATTGAGTATTAGAAATACAAATCCATTGAACAAAATGTATGCTTATATAGAGAAAATTCGTTTTTGCGTCTGATTTCGTAACTTAAAATATCGTCTGCACCAATTAAAAGGCATATTTTAGATTACCATTAAGATTGAGTCCTAGAATGTGACGGTCTTATCATTAGATGTAAAATAATTTAAGTTGGTCCCTTTTTTCGTGCACTGAACTTTATGCCCTACAGCAGTTACTGAAATGTTAGCTGTGAAATTTTACATTTAATCCTACAATTTTAATTCAATTTATAATAATCCGCGTCACAATATAACGTTTCAATTTACGTGATAAAATGCAAAACCTTCTTCAACCACTTATCCTCAAATTTCTCTGTATTAATATTGTACTTTTTAGAGAATTTTTATAGCATTCAATATTCTTAAAAATAAAACCTCGTAGGTCTTTCTTAAGCAAATATTTTACGCAATATTTTCGCATTTGAATCCTGTGCTATCAAACCCTACCTTCAATCTATCACACCAGCTACCTTAACCAACACAGATACCAATCATTCTCGAACAAGAAAAACATTCAAAATGTGAAATCGAAAAATGAGTCAATTTTTTTTTCTGTTACTCAAAGTACTGAAGATTGTTAGAGATATGGCTAAGCAATGTGATTCCTTCTGAATATGATATATATATATATATATATATATATATATATATATATATATATATATATATATATATATATATATATATATATATATATTTAGCCATGAGCTTTACTATTTTCAATGTGTCAAAACTTTACTTATTACTACATAAGTACTGGTTGTTTTGTATATTCAAATCGTGATGGGTTTTTAAAACGATATATATATATATATATATATATATATATATAAATTTTTACACTTATAGCAGAGTAGTATAAACTTGAATTACAAGCATAAAAAACATGGGAAACAATTTCCACAAATGGTAATTATTAGGGATTCCTTTTCTTATTTCATCCTCTGCTTTCCTCGGCCGAATTCTTATAGTTTACAATATCATGATTAGATGTTGAGAAAGAACAAATAATATCGTAATAAAAATCTTGGATAACTTAATTTAATTATTTTCGATATTTTGAAATGAAAGATCCCAAACCTATTTTCTTAATAAAAACGCAACAGAAGTCATACTTTCTGGTTGACTGGAGAACTGAATTAACTATCTATCTATTCAATCTTATGGAGACTTCTCTTCCGATATATATGTATATATATATATATATATATATATATATATATATATATATATATATATATATATATATATATATATATATATATATATATATATGAGATTTACCTTCTTTAGGTCTAGTGACTGGTGTAGTATAGCCGCTTCTGGCTCTTGTGCCAATAAACTTTAACTAATCAACCTTCTTAACGTAAACACTTGGAGTCATACCCCCCCGGTATGTCTCCCAGTACGTACATTGGCCCTGTAGCTGTGAGTAACATCTTGGGGGAAACTTTCGCTGCCGTATCCAGTCTTTGCAGCTACAGCACAGCTTTTCAAGCTCACAAGCATAGAGTTGAAGCCCGAGCACTACATTTTGAGACTTGACGGCAATTCCAGCATAATTGTAATTTCACTTTTCAAGAATTGCAGTGATCTCTGTCAAAAGTTCCCAATACGAGCTCTGACCTTGATGGTGTATCATATAACATGCTTCGCTATTTGTCTTTTGCATCTTTGCAGAATTAGTTGGCTGTTACATTTTAAATCATGTTTTCAACTTTTTAGTTCAAGTTGACGGCTGGCTTCTGTGATACCGATTTTAAAGCCAGGTAAGTGTCCGACAGAACCAATTATTTATCACCCAATAGCTCTGACTAACTTTTTTCAGCAAGGTATTTGAACGTATGGTCACCTTTCGCCTGGTTTACCTCCTGGAGGAGAAAAAACTTATACCTGACTTTCAAAACGGTTTTTGCAAGGGCAGGTGAACTATGGATACCACTGTTGCTGTAGAATCACAAATTCGTAATGCCTTTGTCAGACGTAACCATTTTATCTCTATCTTCTTTGATATTGAGAAGACGTACCATCAGACATGGCGCTACGGTATTCTGAAAGCATTGTTTGACATAGGGCCAACGATTCAGTTTAAAAAGTTTTTCACAAGGTAGTGTTCTGAGTGTCATACTTTTCATAGTTCATGTTTCTCTCATCTTAAACATTCTGCCACCTACAATTTTTGGCTCACTCCATGTTAACGATCTTAACCTCTCATACTCACGATCTGACATGGGAGTAACCGAGCGTCAACTACAACTCGCTGTCAATAGAATTATAGAGTGGTATGAAAAAATTCTCCAAAAATTTATTTACATAGTTTTGTTGGCAACATGAGCTTCAAATTGATCCTGCTATTCATATTCATATTATCGCTATACCCCTCGTGATATAAACAAAATTTCTAGAAGTAATTTTCGATCACAAGCTTACTTTTCTTCTCTATATCAAGAAATTGAGGAAACGATGCGAGAGAGGCTTGGATGTGTTACGGATGCTTTCTAACATGTTTTGGGGTACAGACCGCACAGCGCAGTTGGGATGTATATGCTACGGACAAAGTCCGAACTCGACTAATCCGCGATCTAGCCGGCCAGATCGCGAATTTCGGCCAAAGACCGAAATTTCCGTAACATATACACCATCTTCCATGGCCATGTCTTGCTTCTGCTCCCAATAAAACTGCTTCTGCTCCCAATAAAAATGTCTTGATACTCTACATCATACTACATTACGCATTAGTAGTGGTGCATTTCACACTTCACCCATGGAAAGTACGTATGTTATCGGTCACCAGCTACCGTTTGATTTACGCAGAATACAACTGTCCATGACCCACTACTATAGCATTATGTCTACAGCCTCATAGCGTGGGATTACTCTAATAAATTTAATGCGTTTATATGATGCTCGATCTTCTCCTGTTCGCCTATTTATAGCTCGTATGCGTTCACACAATCAAACATTTTCTATTTTAGATTCACCGTAACAATCGGTAGATCACCTACTTATTTCATCCTGGATTGTTTTACCATTTCTCTATTTGATATATCCAATACATTTCTCGTATCACCAATCCTATTTCAACTACTTTTCCTTTCTCATCGTCGTCAGTTTTCTCATTGTGTACCGATTTATGCAGATGACTCTAAATGTCCTGGACATGTTGATTGTAGTGTCATCATTGTTGATGCCAAGTACAGATACAAAATTCCTGTTCAGTTTTCACTGCTGAAGCTGTTGCTATTCTTTTAGCATTGCGACTTATAAAGGCCTGCACCAAAGTATTTCATTTATTCAGACAGTATGAGCGTCTTGGGCCAGCTGTGAAATTTTAAATCTAAAACTCCTCCTATTTTATGTTTAATTCAGCAGTTATTTCACCTTAATTTAACAAGGACGGATTCGACATTTGGTTTTGATGGATTCCAAGTTTATGTAAGAATGCCTGGCAATGGTTTAGCCGACACAGCAGCAATACTCCCCTAACTCTGTCGATTCCTTTCTCATATTTAAAAGTACATATTCATCAGCTTATAATATCTTTATAACTATAACAGTGAGAAGATCTAGTTTTTAATAAATTACACACTACTAAATTTAGTTTGGACCATTTGCCTGTATTTTGCTTGCTTAGTACTGACGTCAAGCTAACTAAACTTTACATTGGCCATAACCGGTTGACTCACCTTCATTTGCTGTTCGAAAAACCTTCTCCTTAGGGCAGCACATGCAATGTTTAACTAACAATTCCTCAAATCTTAATAGTTTGCCTATGTTTTTACCAGTAACGCCTTAAACATAAAATCAAGCTACCAAAAAAAGATAGGATATTTCTTGGATAAAGCACATCACCCTAACATACTTGCATTTTTACTCACGATTGGTATTTTATATTGTGTATAACCCTGAGTTTATTCACTTTGTATTGTATTACCTACGTATAATTTTAGCCTGTTTTATGTAGTTTTAACATGTTTACACTTTTATATGATTTTATCCAGTTTAGAATGCATTTCTGTGTTGTGTTCTGTTTTTAACAATGCATTTTAAAAATTTGTACTATATATATTGCCTTTTGATTTGTTTTTAAAAATCGCTTGTTTGCCACAATATGTCATTTTTTGGAAGTTGTGATATTTAACCCCACATTCAATTCAATTCAATTCATAAAGCTGTATTTTACCTCATGATTAATGGCTTTCCATAAAGTCAAAACGTTCTGCCTTCTATCAAGTTCTTGTCGTGATGTAACCAATGTTGTCTTTTGTACCAAAAAACACTTTAATAAAACGCTATTTTTGTAGAAAATATTTATGTGTTTGCGCATTCACATTTCAAAACACTTCTTTAAACTGGTTTAGAAAATTTAAACTAACATTTTCATACCAGATTGTATTATACTCAAGCGGAAAGAAGTAGTTTCTGTAGGAATGCTTTCAGAAATTTAATTCCATTTCTTTTTTCCTTTTTTCATGAAAAAAGTATTTCGGATTTTAAATTAAACGACTTCGTAGTGCTTTTTTTCAATAATCAAACAAAACTTTCTCAAGCATCAAAAATAAAAATAAACAACACAATAATAACATTTTTTGTCACTAATTGACCTCTGAAGAGCATTATTACAAAACAAACGTTCGTAATAAAAGAAAAAAAACTGAAAATTAGTTAAGGGTTGTTTACAAAAAAAGATAAAGACGTAAATTTTTTTTAAAAATATTTCTGATTGTATATTTTAACAGAATTTATCGACATTGTATTGTTAAAATGCAACATCAGACGTGTTAATAGTAAACCTAATTTTGCTTCTATAAGAAATTGAAATTGGCATTTATTTAGCAAAAATTATTGTAGAAATGTTAATGTTAAGGTATCTGACTAGTTTCGACAACTTTTTTTTAAAATTATTAATATGAAATTTATGTAAAAACCAGTTTATATGTTCTATTATGTGTAAAAACTTAAAAACTAGCAAAAAAATTTATATATATATTTTTTTAAATGGCCATTTTTAGAAAAAATATAAAGCATTTCTTTTGCGCTAATGCTAAACACTGTAAAAAAGACACTGTAATTCTAAACACTATAAATTCTATCACCCAAAACAAAATCTCCTTTGAGAATTTTATTTAGAAGGTTATCAACTATGTTTTGAACTATTAGCTTAAAAGCAAATGCATATATTGCTGAGTTAGGGAACAATGTAGTTAAAATTAAAAAAAAAAAAAAAAAAAAAAAAAAAAAAAAAATTTAATTCATTATCATTGATTTTCTCATTGGCGATAAACCACACTATAATCTTTTCTTATACCTTAAGGACATTGGGTTTTATACCTCAATTTAATTTTACCTTTTAAAATATTAATATATAAACTTAATATAATATTAATATAATATTTAAACTTAGTACACGTTTTTAGACTAAGTTCATGGTGCGGTATAGCCATTTTTGGCTCTTGCGCCAAAGATACCAACTAACTGACTGACTAAATACAATTTTCTTCAAAAAATATTTCGAAGGTTTTCAGATTTGAAGTAAATTCATCATAAATTTTTTAAACTTTAATACTCAATCTTTCACCAACTCATACCTGAGTTTTTGTATATTTAGATGGTCTTATGAATGCATAGTAAGATAGTGGTGAAGGATTTAATATTTACTTTTGCTGTATACCATCCGAGATGGCATATACGGGAATGAACGCGCTGATACTGCAGCTAAAACTACTCAATCTCTTAACATCTTTGGATTTGAAACGAGTATGTAAATTTAAAATACAGATTGGAAAGAACATTGGAGTAAACAAATAGAAAAAAAAAATTCATAAAATTTTCCCCTCCCTTAGTATCCATTGATCGCAAAACCCAAGTTATAATTAATATACTGCGTATTGTTCATTCCTGTTAACCCATTAGCATTTACCGACTGCTGATCCTGCAACTAGTTGTTCTCTATGTCAAGTCAACATAACTATTTAACACGCTTACGCCGGCGTGACCCACCGGTGGCCCACGCTAGATTGTCTCATCGGGCGGCGCACCGGAGTAAAAACTGGTAACAAATAAATTTAATTTTTTAGTTTATTTCCGGGAATAATAAAAATCCATAACTACCAACTGTTTTTAACGGATGCAATTTTTATATTGAATTACTTCTTCGACGTGATAAATTTCCTTACAGTTAATTGTTATTGTTGAGAATAGATTACCTCCTCCCGAATATTATCTAATATTGAAATAGTTCTTCTACCAGTATTTTCTCTTTTCCGTCCCACTTTCAGGCCTGAACACCCGGCGTGAACGTGTTAAAGCATTTTTTAACCAACTGAAACGATTCAAGCATTTGAAGAATAAACTCTTTTCTGCTTTTATCCTGATCTTAAATCCTTGCACGGTGACCCTATACATCACAATCTAAATACGTTTGTCAAAAAATAGGATTATATACTCTGCTTTAAAAAGAAAGTATTTTTTTAAACCTAGTGGCTGCCGCAGTATAACCTCTTCTGTCAATAAACCTCAATCAATCAAACAACCAACCATCGTAAGATAAATGCAAAAACTGCAAAAAAATTTTTTCAATATTTCTAGTATGAATAAACGTTGTCATGAAAAGCAAGAAAAAAAAATTATTTCATTAATGATTTATCATTGGTGAGTTTTATTAATTTCGTTATAATTTCGTATTCAATCAAAGACATGAAAGTTTTTAATGAAGACAATATTTCATCGATGTACTTTTATTTATAATAAGTTAAACAAAGTGAATAAACATATTTATCTCAAAACTTCATGACATTTCAACGCCTAGAAGTTTCAATAACATACATTCATTTACACAATTCATACTTTATACACATTTATTTGATCATCAGTGGCTCAAGTGTTTGTATGCTTACTTATGAAAATTAATACAAACATATATTTACAAAAGTACCTCAAACATTACGTAAACAAAATACAATACAGCAATACAGAAAAAAATCGAAAGTATGATACATGTGTATACAAAGAAAATAATGTAAATATATAATAAAAGTTAAGCAAAATTATTAATATTAGTACTCGAATGCTTGAATATATTTAATAGTAATTTTTTTACGGTCACATTTATATCTATTTTATTTATATATTTATTATATATATATATATATATATATATATATATATATATATATATATATATATATATATATATATATATATTTCTTTTTTTCTGGCGGCTTAGTTACAAGCAAAATTATATTTTGGTATTTTTCAATTTAAAAATATGGTTTAATGGTTACTAAAAATCTGTTAGATTATCGGAATTTTATTTGTAATAAAATAAAAAAATTCACAAAAATTAGTGTCATTTTTTTTTCCATTCAAATTCCGAAATTTGTCAATAATTGATTTTATGAATTAAAGAAATTTCAATGATTATTGACTGTTTCTCTTAGATCTAAAATACTGCAAGTAAGTGCAAATTGGAAGAAAAGAATCATAGTTTGGAAGTGAATCGTGTTTGGAAGACTTCAGCTTTAACGCAGAAAGACCCAGGTGTTTCATGCTGTATTTCCTAACCATAAATTACTCAAAAGATAAACATAATATTTTTTTCCTTCTTTGACCTAAAGTGATACAAAATATTAAAAAAAGTGTAAAAAATTTTTTTTCATGAAAATTCTGCGCACTTTAAACATAAATCTACATTAATATAGTTTGAGTTACGTGAGGTCCTGTATATTATATAAACAGATTTTATTCGAGTTAATTACACCAAAAATATAAAGTTACGATAGTAATCCTTTGCGATACTAAATTAAATTTTTATTAAAACGTTTAAAATCACAAATGACAAAATTTTTATTAAAACTTATATACATTTCGGTGCACGTTAAAAACTGTAAAACCCCGGTAAGATAATCCGTGATATCACACTAAAAAGTTTAATTAAATGTAAAGCATTAAATTAACTGACAATTGAAGAAAGAAAATAATGATTCGAAAATATAAAAAAAATATAGTATAGCAGCAAGCTCATTAACAATAAAATTTTTGTTTTTGACGATCTAAAAAATATCTCCCTTAAATCCAGGCAAAATACATTTATACATTTATGAATGATATGAGGTTGAGAAAAATCGAGCCTATGGCTTTCCGAACAGCAATATTTTGCGATAAATAGATGATGGCCTTCTTAATGTAGTCTTGATGTTCCTTAAACGATGCCTGACTGCTCGTTTAATTTGACCAAGGTAAGAAAGTTCAAATTGACGTTTCGTAATTTCCCAATTAATGAAGCAAACAATAGGTGGTTTAAGGTTTAAACAAGTAATTTTGATGTTCGGAGAGAAAATAAATTGGAATCTGTGTTTTTAAAGAATCTTTGATTTGAAATTTAATTTTCGGATAGCTCAAAATCCTAAATATGAAAATGTGGGTATTCGTGCTACCAGCACTGTCAACCTCCATCTATGAAAAAGTACCCCAACATAGAATTAAATTAACATTTATTTTGTACTAGTGAATTGAATTGAATAATTTCAGTTGTAGACGCGCTATAAATAAGTCTGAAACAAGTAATTTGGTTTTTGCTTTTTCCCCCGAAAATTAACTCACTAATGGAGCTGATTTTTTTTTATATAGTTTTTGAGAAAATAATAAAATTTATGTTGTCTATTACCAAGTAATTATCAAGTTATAAATTATTAAAAAAAATTAAATTTTTACTTTTAATAACCCGTCAAGTTATGTTCGTTTCACAAACCATGTGGTGTATTGGCTTTAGTTTAAGACTTTTCAATCAGAAATTTTATTCTTTGCATTTTATAAATCTAAAATTTAGAAATGAAGTTTAATAACTGAAACAAAAAAAATCTATTTTTTAAGTAATAAATTACAAAAAGTTGTTTAATAACTTTGCATTTTGCAAGTATTTTTAAAATAATATTTTGATAGCTGAATTAGAACTGTGACAAAAAATAGCCTGAAATTTATATTTTATTACTGTGTGCTCTTAAATATTTAAAAGGGATTCATTATGTTATTCCTTACTTAAAATGCTAAATGAATAAGAAATTCAACCTAATTTAATGAGTGAATACCTCCTTTACAAGTACTAAATGAATGCTTCTAACTATACTTTTTTTTAAAAAATGGACATTTAACTTTTTCTATATTATAATTTTTAAATATGTATAGCTCTTAACTATACATAAAAATATCCAATTTTACTTATTTTTTTTTAAAAACCTTTTCATGAAACAAATGCATTGATCAATTTACGTTATGCTCATACATTTGAAACTTTTCTACGAAATTTATTTACAAATGAAATGTGAGTCAAGTACCTATTTAAAATCTCATAAAACATTTATAAACACTTGTTATGCTTTTTCTTTACGAAATAACTAATAAGCTAACATATATTTGTACATAGCACCATGAAATATGTATTACTAATCTTAGATTCTATTTCAATATGCATACAAAGAAAATTTAAAACTCTTCAATAATTGGCAGTGTTAGTTTATTAGCTTACATAAATTTTAATAAAAAAAGGACTTTTTTATCTCACAAAGCACGTGAACAATAACAAAATAAACATCTTTCGAATTATTTCATTCTTAATAAAAGTTATAAAACATAATTAAGCTTATAGGTATCAGGAAATTGCTTCTATATCAAAATGGAATGTTTGTACTTATTATTTTAAAATAATGAACCTATGAATACTGATAATAATTTTGTATTTAAAAAATATGTAATGTAAAATGTAAAAAGAAAAAATATATATAATACTCATTAAAAAACTATTACTGATTTTAAGACTAAATCTACTAAGGATGGCATATAATGTATAATGAAATATTTTTAGAACCTTATTTTCAATTTGGTACTTAGACGTAAAAACTTAAAAAATATGGAACAAAAAAATGAAAATGTAATTTATATGGATTTGACTTGATAATCAAAGCATTTAACATTTTTACCATTGAAAATTAAAATAAACTACTTTCCAGCTGAACTAAAATAATAAGAATAAATATATAATAGTTTTGAAATAAAAAAAAATAGTTTTAAATTATAGTTAAAAAAATTTAACGAGTGTTCATTTTTTTTTAATAAAAATATTATTCTATAGTCATCATTTCCGCTTTATATAATAATATGCAGTTTTACTCAACATCGAGTCGAATCATGATTGACACAATATATTTTTTATAATTTTAAAATTAATTTCGAACCTCTACAGTACATAATTTTTTTTACACTTATATAAAAATTCTATCTACGTTGTTGAGCAAAACGACAAAACCCTGTGTTTGTGATTCGCTCAATTTGGCACGTAACATTCACCCTTCACAATTGAGAGCGTAATATCTACTCTACTTTTTTCTAGTGTGCATGTGCTTTTTTTCTAACTCAAGTGCATTTTCTAAGTTAATCTATGAAGTGCAATATTTTATACAGTTTTAAAAAAATACATTCTGGAACACTTTTTGGTACTAAAATTTCAAATGTATGAGTATAGAAAATTTAGAAAGATATTTTAAAGATTTGATTTTGTACTAAATTGAATTTAGTTTTTATTTGTTTCACAAATGTCTCGTTAATCGAAAGTTAAAGATTCGTGCTTATTTCATACATTTACTTTGTTCGTGTTTTAAGACTTCTGGTTGCAATTTTTTTTTATTTAAAAAAGCACTCTAATTTAAATGATTATTCCAATAGTGCTGATACCAAGTAGATGGAGTCAACAAATACATTGTTCACCATTCTCCAATTTTTGTACAAAAACAGGAGGGAAATGTTTTACTGGTGATGGCAATACAACTTTGTTTCTTTGGGTTAATATTAGACTTCTAATCTTCTATACAAAATGAATATTTAAATCATGCTGCTGATTTACACACCCCTTAATTTAGTTTATTTTAATTAATTTGGAATATTTTATAGCCATAATTTATTACAGTATCATATTTATTTTTCTCTTTCTACTGTATGATTGCTTTGTTAAATGCCTTGTCAGTTTTCAAAGAAGTATTGAAAAGGGGAAAAAAACATCAGAAATTTATTTATTATGGCAGCAATTTATGCCGTTTGGTTTTCCACTTTTTTTGGTTCATCACTCTCTTTGCAAGGCAAAAAATTTTCTACTAACCCAAAAGAAAAAAAACATTTTTTAAATTGTTTAACATTTCTGATAACCCCCTTTTTTAGATTGTTAAAAAGAAAATTGACTTTATTAAATATTTATTCATGTCAATTCCCTAACCAAAAATATCATTTCTTATGAAGCAGTTATTATATGTCACAATCTCTATTAGCTTTTGCCATTGAATAATTATTCAAAACAATAACATTTTCTTTATAGTATATTATTGTATTAGAATAAACTGCTTAATGAAAAATAATCATTTTAAAAACAAATCTTAGTTGAAATGGGGAAATTTAATTTTGTTTGTCTCGGCCAAAAAAAAGTTTTGTTTTACAAATTATTAATTGTAAGAATTCAAATAGACAATTAAGTTACGTTTTTCAGCTGCTAGTTAAAAGCAGTTATAAATAGGAAAAACTTGTCTTATATTTATTCAATCAAAACTAAGTTAGCATAAACTAATCATTTAAAAGCTAGTTAGCATACTTCTAAAAAATAAAATTTTTTAAAATTGAATAAATTATTTTTTTTAATTTAGAATTTTCTAATTGTTTTAAGAATTTTCCAAACCAATGAAAGTAAAATAGATGAAGTAATTATATTCCAAACATCATACAATTATCTTTAAAAGTTTAAAAGATATTTGAAAAATCATTGTTATTTTCTTAATTATACTTAAATTATGATTATTATAAGATGACAACCTTATTGTTTGAAAATTCAAAAAACACCCACAAAAGTAATCATTGAGAAAGTAGCTTTTGAAGTTAGAGTATTGCTTATCGTTCTGTATAGTGTAAAATGAAACAATCTTACTTTGCGTTCTGGACAAAAATATAACTATCTTAACATATATAATTGTATCATCTTTTCAGAAAATGTTCAAGATTTAATAAATTGTCCCGAATCTCTTTAAATAATTATAAGACAAATAATTTAGAATCAAATTATTATAAATTTCGTTCAAAGATGGAACTAAAAAAATATATTTGTAGCAAATATTTGTCCAGTTATATTTTTGTTATCGATATTATTTACTGCTACAATTTATAACAAATATATTCAAGCATTTTGTGACACAAGTAATAGCTAAATTAACTCGTTTCAATATTAATATAATGCTTTTCGTGAACATGAACATTAAATTAAAAATTTGTAGCAAATCAAAAAACTAAGTGTTCAATTAATAAGTTATGGCACAAAAATGAATTCTAGATTTTGTACAGTTGTTCAACAGTGTACATTTCTTATGTTCGTAAATATATTTTATTTACAAATAGACACCAACTTCAGTTTTATTATAACAGTAAAGTTATCAAACAGATATAAGTCATCATTTGCTATTTAATTAAATTTTATGAAATTGACACATTTCAATTAATGTAAGTAAGGTTATTAAATGTAGCATTCTAAATTTGTTTATAATGATGCGAATCCCGAAGAGCTTCAATTTTAAACAATGATTGAATTTTGAAATTCTTATATGAAAACAACACAAATAAATTCAAACCAAACCAAAGTTTTTAAAATAAACCTCCTTTATTACGAAATTAATGCTTTCTAGTTTTTTAAAAAATTTTTACAGAATTATGCTAATTCCGAAGCATTTCAATTTTAGCACTAAATTGACCAAGGAATTCATTTTGACTGCATTTTAACTGCTTTTTCATTTGCAAAAAATGTACAAATAATAATGCATAATTTTTTTTCCCCAAGTAAAGTAAATTTCTTTATTGTTAATATTTTCCAATAACTTGTTATAGCTGTAAATACTATAAAAACATTAAAATTTAATTAAACAAATTTTGTTACACATTAGTTATTCTTTCAAAATGCAGTAATTTTGACTGTTTTTTGGCAATATAGGTATATACTGAGTTTCAGTATTTCTAGTGTTAAACAATGATTGAGTTTTTTAATATTATAGAAACAAACCATGGAATTTCCTTTTATGTTTTATACAAATAATATTAAGAATAAGGCGAATTCCGAAGCGTTTTGATTTTAAGAAATGATTAAATTTTAAAATATAGAAAAAACAACCATAAAAAGTTTATCAAAATAAACTATCTTTATTATAAAACTGGCGTTTTCTTTTTCTTTGTGTAGTTACTGTAGTTACTGTACTTATTTAAACAATGTCTAAGTTAGAATCAATTTTGTATTTGTCACGACTTTGAAAATTTAGCCTTAGCGAGGCTGGCAATAGCATGACAATGAAAAAAAAAAACAAGATAATGTGAAACGCTAAAATCAAAAACGTGAAATTAAAAATAATTTTTTAGAAAAGAATCAGACAGGCTTTTAGGTTTGAAGGATAAAATTTATTTTATATGTATTTTTATGGTGGCCTGATAAATTAATGTTGTTTAATTATATTTACTATTTTTCTATTGTATTAAAGCGCCTTTTTAAATAAATCACTAGTGATTCTATGAGTACAGACTCAGGTTTCGACAACATTACTGCTCAGTACTCATCCGAGTACTTGTCAGTACTCAGATGAGTACTGACAAGTGATCTCACTAAATCTAATTCTCATAAGTCCTCACAGTATTCTATTTTCTGAATAACTTTTATACCATTCCTTCTAATATACATCTTTCTAAATTTGTTTAGAAAGATACGAATTCTTAATCTTTATGAATTTAGATAGTGATTAAGTTTTAAATCATATTAGAAGAGCAATCAAAATAAATTTTGAACGCTATAAAAGTTTTCCAATAACATTAATCCCAAAGACTGATCTTGCAGAGTTATAAAAAGTCTCATAGATCCAAAGAAAATCAATAAAAGTTCGAAATAGCTCCTTAATTATGTCTTTTATAACTATAAAAGAAAATTTTTTCCGCTATCTTTATATCTTGAATAAGTTTGAAAGAGGTGACGTTGGAGCCTTTAATAAAATTGTTTGAAAAACGTTCTGAAGTGCAAAATATTGAAAACCTATAGAGATTAGTGTTACAAATAAGTTAGAAAAGTTTCGAAGAGTGTTATTGCGAATTTTCTTCTTACAATTTGAATTATTTGCTAAAAAGAAACTTTAAGAATTGGAAAATTGATTTTAGATTGGGAAAAACTATAGCTTCAAAAAAAAAAAAGGATTTTAATTGGATGTTATAAAAATTTTGAGATATTGTAACAAAAAACTGATATATTTTTGTTTAAGAAAAATCACCTATTTGTGATCAATATGCAATTATTTAATGTTCACAAATTATATAGAAATGGGTTTGAATCAATGTACCTGATATTTTATACTTCAAAGTATCTAGTACTATAAAAAAATAACATCCTGAAAAAATAGTATATTTAGTATAAATTTAAATTTAAAATATCAAGTATGGTAAAACAACTAAGAATTGCTTTAAAAAATTTAAATTATCTTGAAAGGTTAACAACCAAATGGAAACACTAAAAACAACTGTACCAATTTAGTAATAGCTTCGAAACAGTTGCAAATGTTGCAAGTATTAAATTAGCAGTTTATGAACCTAGTTCAAAGTAGCAGATACTATCTCCTTTTTACTCAATTTAACTCAGTGATGAATCGCAATATTTTGAAATTTTTCCAAAATTTAAATATAATATTCTGATTTTTATGTTTATTACTTTGCTTCTATATAAATTATTTTATTTCATTTATAAATAAGGAGTCATATTTTATTCGTGACTACTACTTGATTAAATGAAAATGGGATAAAATGAGTATGATTTACTTTATAAGATGCTTTGTAAAGCTTTTACTAAATTTTTTGCAACATTTTACAAATTATGGGCGTATTCCATGAGGCAAGGCCAGTGGAACCAACTACGAATTTGCCTCAACTTTTAAAGAATAAAAAATTGCCGGTCTTCTGATTTTCCGAACAATCCAGTTCTTTTGAAGTGAATAATCCCAAGAAACTGTATATTTGATAATTCAAAAACTTTATTAAAATCAAAAATTGTAAAGGTGAAAAAAATCGTGATTAGTGAGTGCTCCTTAACAAGATACCTCTTTTCAAAATCTAGAATAAAAAAAATAATACAAAAAATAAATAAAATGCTAAGTTACCAACAAATAATGGGGTGTATGAAGAAAATTAGCTACAAAGCAAAAAAAAAAATCCGCTACAGGTGAGGTAAACGAAGGTGCTTGTGAGTGGATAATCAGCGAAATGTTGCTTTTTTAAAGTTTTATAAAAGGGCTCTAATGAACTCTGGTCGTTTAATAAGGAATCTACAATCATATGAATGAAGTCCGTGGTGGTTCAGGGGATAGAGCTCGCTCTCCACCCAGGGAGGTGACTGGGTTCGAATCCCAACGATGATTGGACGATTTGAATCCGCAACCGGTTCCCAACGACCATAGTGCTGATGTAAAATATACTCAGTGGTAGACGGATCATGGGTTAGTCCTCTTGCCGTCAGGCTAACTGTTGTAGGTTTTCGTTGTTCACCTCTCCACGTAAAGCAAATGTGTATTAGTTCCCTCAAAAAAGTCCTCCACAATGGCAAATTTCACCAATACCTGATCCAGGAGTTCCCAAGTCTTCTGGGGTGGGTTCAAAATTACAAGGCTACGGAGTTTAATATTGGTAGTCGTAAACTCTGAATTGAGTCGGCTGTTCAACGACGGTTATAAACTCATATAAATGACAAAATATTCCAGAGCAGCAAAAAGAGCTAGAGTTTCGGCTTTATCGCAAATAAATCTATGCCAATAGTTCCAATAACATGTGTAAATGATCTATTGAAATGTTGTGGACGGTTATATCCATTTTTTAATATTTAATTTACACTTTTATGTCTGGTTTGCTCAGTTTTCGGGCCAACTAGACGATACCTAATCTTTATTTAATTTTCCATTTATTCGCTGTTAACGTTGTTTCCTTTTTTCAAATTTGCTTTGGTTTCCTCGTTCATGTCTTTTAAATCTCGAGAATGAATGCCTTGTTTTCGAGTGCTCGGAACAAATTTACTTTCTCACCCTTCATAATTTTTTCAGTTAATGCTTTTCCATTTTCCCGTTAATTTAGTTTATAGCTTTCGTATGACAACAAATTTCGTTGTTTGATAATAAAAAAAATTATCAAAATTTCAAATAATTTTATCAGAAAAACAATAAATAACATGAGATTAAAAACTTAACATACAATAATATTCAATTTATACATTTGTGAAACCTAGGAAACATTATTACTGTGTATGTTTTGACCCGTTTTTCCCAAATTGAACCGGGTTCTCAATTTATAAATATATATATTTTTGCGAATTTTCATTTCGGTAAAAATATTACACTGAAAAATACAATCAACAAAGTTCTAAAAATATTTTGCATTGCAAATAACATTTGTGAACTCACATTTTACGTAACGCAGCATTGTTTGTTTTTAAAAAAAATTGGAGTGAATGTCTCCGCTCTCCCATCTAAAAATAAAACAGATTGAACTTTTTTAACTAACATTAAGTACAGAAACTATAATAACTACATTAACGATATTCAAGAACCAGCCCATTGAGTTCCTTAAAAAATAAACTAAATAACCATAAACTTCATTTAAGCTCACGGAAAACGCATCATGCATTAGACTCATTAGATTGCCTATAATTTTTTGTGTTTGATTTTGAACGTGCTGTGAAGTTGTTGTATTTATAAACAACGTGTATTTTTTTTTTCTTCTAAAAATCTAGAAACCTAAATGTCCAGTGTATAGTGGACATGGCTTAGCTGCCAAGTAAGGGCCGACTGGTGGAGGGGTAGGTACAATACAAGAATCGCGAAATAAATTATTTAGCACAGAATATCCACACAAATATTGATCATGCAACATGAAATCCTTCTATAGGAATCCTATCGTCATAAAGAGATGGTGCTTGTAGAATTATACCACAAGTCCCAACAATCGATGCTATAGTAAAGATCCATAGAAATAATCGATCTAGCACCATTGCTACGTATTTCCAATCTTCGATTACCTGGAATTAAAGATTAAGAATATTATTCAGTTTGGAAATAAAGTTTGTTTTTATTTTTTATAATATTGAATTTGGATCAAAATGTAACATAAAGCACACACATTTATTAAAAATCAAATTTCATTGTACGTAGAGCAAGAAAAATTTAAACTCAATACCGTATGACATTGTAAAATGTCATACAATGTTTTTGATTGTCAATTCGTTATAGAAAAAGATGGAAGGAAGAATGTTCTTAAATTCTACTCTTAAGTTTATTTTATATAACTCTGATGCAAACTAATATTGTTATTTGTTCCGTTACACTTCCTTATATCTAGTACGCTATTCAACTTTTGTTGGCATAGTGTAACCGATACTGTCTCTTGTGTCCTTAATTATTAATCTCTCTTCTTTTAAAAAAGAATTATCCATCGTATATATTTATGGCTCCACTTGGCATTGCAGTTAAACTCTACTGTCATAATCATAATCCTCACAATCATAATTTTGAATGCGCATTATAAAAGGAGTTTGAAACAGCAATAGTTCAAAGTCAGAATCATTCCTTAAAATTTTTCAGTGAAATATTTTTATGAATATCAAATGAAATGCAAGTTTTGCATTTGATTCCACTCCCCAAGAGTTTGACTTCTTAAAATTTTCCCATGTAAGTTTAGCAGAGACTTTCTGATTTTGTTTTTGTGCCACTGAACTTCGCATTTAATCTATACTGGTTTGAAAAATCTTATGAATTTATTACGGCTTTTTTTTCATAGAAAAGAAATAACTTTTAGTTAGAACAAGAAAGCATTATTCTTGAATTTATTCTTGATGTAAGCAGAGATATTAACTATTAAATCGTATCAGAAATATTAAATATGTATTTTAGCAGTAATATGGAGTGGTTGGCATTCATCTGTTTCTTAAGAGAGTACAGAGTACTTAAAGCGAATGTGTAAAATATAAATCATTGTTTAATTTGACGAAGATAAATATCTCGTTATTTTTATTATTACTTATAATAAATATTAATTATAATAAATACTAATATTATAACTAATATTAAACTAATAATATAGTAATATTATAACTAATGTTAAACTAATACTATAATAATATTATAACTAATATTAAACTAATACTAGAATAATATAAATACTAATATTATAATAAATATCAATTAATCAAATTAAAGTGAAGAAAGAAAACAAAAAATTATTCTTTATGTAATCATTGATATTCACAATTAATTCCATGCATACACAAGAAATATGTATATTGGCAGTAATCAGATTTTTTAAGTAATGTACAGTACAGGTTACCTAATAAAAATTGTGAAGCACAAATCAATTTATAGAGCCGCGATGGCTCAGGGGATAGAGCGTTCGCCTTCCAATGAGGCGAACCGGGTTCGAATCCCAGTCGATACGAATTCCGCATCCGGCTTGCACTGACCACAGTGCTGACGTGAAATATCCTCAGTGGTAGACGGATCATGGGTTAGAGTCCTCTTGCCGTCAGGCTAACCGTGGGAGGTTCTCGTGGTCTTCCTCTCCATGTAACGCAAATGCGGGTTAGCTCCATCAAGAAGTCCTCCACGAAGGCAAATTTCTCCCAATACTCGATCCAGGAGTTCCCTTGTCTTCTGGATTGGGTTCAAAATTACAAGGCTACGGAGTTGAACATTAGTAGCCGTAAACCCATTAAGTTGAGTCGGCTGTTCAACGACGGTTATAAAAAAAAAAAAAAAAAAAAAAAAAATCAATTTATAATTTGACGTTAATAATTATTTCGAAATTTTCTTAAGTTGGATAAAAGATATTCTTAAAAAAAGTTTTCTTATAACACATAATGTTGGGCAAAATTAACTAATCAACTAAATGTTACAAATGACAATTAAAAATTGTCAGCCAGTCACTATTTAAATATCACTTTCTTCGTCTAAAATGCATCTCAGGTGAGTTATTATTATTATTATCTATAAATACGAAATTATTATAAATATTTTGTAGTATTTTAAAACTTGCTTAATTACACGCTTTTAACTGTACTGTATTTTCAGAAATACTTCAAAAGAAATGCATTATCTTATTAAAACCAACAATTTCATTGCTTGTTAAAATCTTTTGAAAAATTAGTCATGTATGTTTTAAGTGTACCACACATGAAAATGCTACTACTAGCCACTGCCCAATATAACAAAAGCTCCTAATTTTACCCTATAACATATAATGGAACATTATAATAAGAGAGATCAATACTTACACTTTCTTCTTCGTCTTCTTTTCTGATGTGTTCAGCAATAAAGAGTATACTTTCAATAGCTTTTTGAGTCTCTGGTGCATATGGTTTATGCCGTGAACCACCATTTCCCACCATCATGGGCTCAGGCTCTAAACCTATATCTTCCACACCATTAGGACGACCATAACTAACATGAAGATTATCAAGAGGCGGAACCATTGATTGACCATTCACCTCATCTCTGTGCCTCCTAAGTTCCACGCCATTGCAACCCCTGACTGAAAACTTGGCAGGATCCGCAAGCTCGTCGTCGGAGGCGTACATGGGTCTGCGCATCAGCAGCAGTCTAGGCATTATGTGAATAAATACCCTCCTCACCCAAGGTGACATTTGGTGTGTAGACGATGACCTGAAATGAACATTGAGCACTCCCACCGTTACCGATATGGATAAAGTGACTAGAATCATAGTGAAAAGTAAATACTTCCCCAAAAGTGGGACAGCTAAAGAGGTCGGTGGAATTATTTCGGCGAGCAGCAAAAAGAACACAGTGAGCGACACGAGAATGGATATGCAGAGGGTGACTTTTTCCCCGCTGTCGGATGGTAAGTAAAAGACCAGAACTGTGAGAAAAGATATTCCAACGCAGGGGATGATGAGGTTGACTGTATAGAACAGCGTTTTCCGACGCATGGTAATGTTGAACGTGATATCTGGATATGGTTCAACACAACAGTCATAGTATTCCTCATTGTATTTTGCTGGTACAAGAAGAATGTCCCACTCTACGCTCTTGTAGAATTCACTCATATCGATACCTAGAGGTACCAGAGTAGAGCCTTCTTCTTGTTTAACGTGTCGCAAGTCTACCTAAAAATAGAAATGAAAATTTTAATGTGTCGCATTTAAGCATCTCAAATGAAGATATGGTATACATTGTGCTAAATAAAAATAAAGAACCACGAGTAATACAACATCAACTAAAAGTACGGAAATGGACATACCATAGTTTTGGTTCTGCTAATAAGAGCTTATCTCATTGTCTAAACACAAAATAAAAATAATAAAAATAACCAGACAAACACGAGTAAAGTGGTTTGACCAATAAGGGTAGAGGAACAAGCTTGAACATGATAATAAAAGTAGTCAGATTAGAAAAGGATGTAAGGGAGTTCTAAGAGAGAACCAAGATGTAAAGCTGTAGAAATTAAATTCAGATTCCCAAGCATTGAGAGAAGATGAAATTCTCGAGAGAGTAAATAAATTTTCTAAATTTTCAAAATATTGAATGGTTTCAAAAGTCAACTCGATTGATCAAGAGCAGTATTAAATGATTTTAGCATGACTCCCATGTTCTTTAATAAATAAAAGTAATAAGATAATAATAACAAAATAAGAAGGAATCAAAACACCTGTTTTTATTCTGAATAACATTCTTATATCTTTCCCCCTATCACCCGTCAATTTCTGGTAGCGCCTCACTCTATATTTATCACATTTTGATAATTATATGACTGTTCATTTGAAATTTTACAAGAAAGGATTTTTTTTTTATTTTTCTTAAAATTCAAAAACTTAATTTAAATTTTTTTAAAAAAAATTCAACAATTTAGACAATTAAGACAGAGAGGCATTTGGGGATATTCTTTCCTAGATTTTAAAGTCCTTGAGTGGATCAACTCTTACCATCGACAAAATACCTCCTAATAAAAAAATAAGTATCTACTCAATCTATCGATTTAGATTGCAAAGATGTTTTATTTTAATTATTGTTTTTTTTTTATTTATGCGCATTATAGGTCTCGATAGAAAGTTAGTATGAAAAGAGAGAAAATGGGGTAGAAATCTGGTATATGTAAAAAAATAGGGTAAAAATACTTAACAAGTTAAAAATGAGACAGTGATATTTTTTATGGTGATTTTTTCCAAATTTGAGTAGAAAATTCTCCAGAAACTCTATGCTAAAACTGTTCCTGTATTAGAACTTGTAATGTTTCAATTCTTTCAATTGCTTTAATTAACCACCCTCCATTGGAGATTTCCAAGACTTTTGCAAGAAAGTTAGTATGGTTCAAAGTTTCCTATCTTCCCTTTTTCCAATTTTTTTTTCTAAAATTAAGCAAAATATTGTTTTGTGAGATCGTTTTGGAGAGGGAAAAGATTGCTGGAACCTGGTATATTTAGAAAAACATCCCCTAAAAAAATCTGATTAATTTTAAAGACTTTTTTTTTACAGCTAAACTATATGAATGGTCCAAAATATTACACCATGCTACAACTGTTACTATTTAAGAAGTTTGATACTCTTTAGCTTCTAATTAGAAATTTCAAGGTTCAAATAATATCCTCCTCTCTTGAAAATAAAATTAAAAAATTATATCGGAAAGTGTTATATGTAGCCGACTTCACGTCTTAATTAAACGGTAGTGATAAACTTAAAGGGGGACATTTGCGTAAAAATAAACTGGAATGGTGACGGGACTCTCTTTTTCATGCCGCGCAGTGTTAAATATAAAATGTGGATATGATTAAGGAAATATTTCTATGAAGTTTTCTGAAAACCTACTTTCCTAATTTTATGTAGTTTGATAAGTATACCCACGAGAAAACTTTTTTTTTTTAAATTCAATCTCAGCCGACCGGCCTGTGTAGGGGTCAGGGAACTGGCCTTGCAACAGAAAGGTTATGGGCTCGAATCCTGGGCAAATATTGGATGTTTTCTCATACTCTGTACTATGTCCTTGCTGTGGGAGCAACGTTGGCCCACCTAATATGGTGCCCCTGAAAGAGGGGCCAACAAATCTTCCCGTCAGATGTCTGTAAGATGAAAGGACATTCTCCAGGTGGGCATTGGAAAAATAAATAAAGGGAAAAAAATTCAATATTAAAGTTATCGAAATTAAAAATATTTAGTTGTTTTCATTAGCACGAGCATAGATAGAATAACATTTCTTAAGGCGTAACTGGCGTTCTCTCAAAACAATATTTTTCTTATTCACAGACAAGACGGTCTTTTCTTCTAATTCAATATGCTACATTACGATGTTTCTGAATTCGTTAACAGTTTTTTTATTCATAAATGAAATGAATGCAAACTTTTTTTTATCACTAATTTAACTTAGACTTTTGCAAAATCTAAAAAAAAAAAAGTACCTTTCTTTTAAGAAAATTACCCTAACTCTCAAAATAGCTCTATATTTGATAAGATGTAGATGTCTTACATTTTTTTAGTAGCTATATGTTATGTATTGATTATGATTTGTAGGATAAGAATTCTCATTCTAGCATTTTTGTGCTTTTATGATCATTGGTATTTTGCACTATAAATAAATTTTTTATTTTATTTTTGATTTTATTTACTTTTGTATGTATTACTAATGAGCCGTTTTAACTACTTAATCTATTTTGTTTAGTACACTTTTTGTCTAATTTTATTGACTTTTAAATGCATCTGCTTGCTATTTACTGTTTCATAAACTATATGCATATATAAGAATAAAATAGTCGCAGAAACATTTCACTTTGATATGTTTTAATGTATTATTTAGCGCTGTTTGTCTTGCGCCACTTAACTCTACATTCAACTCAACTCAACTTGTAAATTAAGTGCCTGCAAGCAATTGATGACTATGAGTTATTTCAACAAGTAATACGTTTTATGTGCTCATTATTTTTAGCAGCTATTGATATTTATTAAGGTATGAAATGTAAAATGCAATCGAGTTTGTTATAGATCATCTGTTACGAAATTCTTTTAGCGTGGTAATTATTCAAAATACTTTTTGGTAAAATATTTAAAACATGAAGGTCTATAACTTTAATGGAAGAAAATTCTTTTGCTGAAAGCAAATTTTCATTTTTTTTATTTATTTATGTATTTATTATTTTTTTTTTTGAAATATAATACTGATTTTGAACTAAGTTTCGAGGGGAAATGAGTGGTTATAAAGCAAATTAACTTTTTTTATTTTTTTTATTGAAATAAAAATAAGTTTTTGATTCAGTTCCTCAGATCTTTTTCTAATTGTTTCAGATTATTTAATAATACTCCATTGCATGAAATGTTATTAAAACATATTTTTCTTCCCCTTTAGTGTTCTTCATTCTTTTAGGAAGTTTATTAATGCAATTTGAAATATGGATTCTTATAGGCTAAATTTGCATACATAGCACACCATTAATACAAATTTCAAACTTTCGTCTAAGTGCCTTGTGTTTTCATAGTATTATATGGGCTCATTTCAACTATCTTTGATTAAATATTTATAATTCAAAACTTCCTTAGAACACGTTCTTATTAACGTATTTCATAATGCCAAATATATTTGTCGCAGTATTGTCGATTTCGGATCTCGTACAAATTAAACTCTACGTTCAGCTCAAGTCACCTTAAACAACAAAAAGCTTACATGGTGGAACTGCAGATAGTTGATTCACGAAATTAAATAAGAATTTAGAATTTTCAGAAAGTTTTTTAAAAAAAAATGATTTAATACTATTGTCTAGCAGCGCTCAGCAAATACACTTGTTCCAATAATTCCTTTAAAACTAATCCAATTAATGAGTACTCATATACTAATGAAAATTAAATTATCTGTCCAAAATAGTTTTATACTATGCAAGATTGTTTACACGCAGCTGTCAAGATATAAAGCTTTTTAAAATTTGCTTCTCATTCATTTATTTTCAAATTTTTATGTATCTTCTTAAATAAAATTAAGTAAAATCTTATTCTTGTGCTTCGATCTTTTCCAAAAGGGCTTTGTGCGTTATGATATTCATGTGTTAACAATTTCTGAGAAGAAAGTTTTATTCTTTAACAGAAATGAATAAGTCCAAAAAAATGTATCTTTTATTGTCGAGTATTTAAATCACTATCAAAATCGTAACAATGTTGGTATTTGGCGCAATTTTGACGTCTTTGAATCTTCTGTCATTATATTGTACAGAACGTATGGAATTAAATCTTACATAGAGACATAAAAGAGTTTTATTTTTGAATGAGTTCATATTCATGAAATAAAGCACTGCTAATATTCATAAAAATAAATAGCCCCTTTCAAAAGGATTCATAATTGAAGAAAAATTGCTTTGGCGAAATAATCCCTCCATTAGCAAAAGAATTCAGTCAAGATTGCGTTGTTACATTCGCTTGTGACTAAATAAATTCATACCAGCATTATCAGTCTTATAAAATGAGCTAATACGACAAGTACACTTTGTCTCGCAGCTCAATCATCTAACACTTCCAACTTTAATAATTCTAAGGACAAATATTCGTTTCGAAATCGAAATATTTTAGAGAAATTTCCCCAGTTAGCTTGGATACGACGCGATTTGTTTCAACGTAATTAACAATTTGGTTCTAATGTTACGGAGAACGGAAAGCAAGTTGTGCATATTAACTTAAATTTAGTCAAGAAACTGATTTTTTACATAATAAAATTGCACATCGTATGAAACTAGCTTTCTTTTGCATTTCAACGCTCGTATTTTTATTTTCAAAACAAATTCGCAAAAATATTTTTGACTTGCCCACTAAAACTACTAACAAAAAGTTAAAGATATTAAGGTTTTTTTTAATTTATTCATTAATTGAGAAATAGTTTCTTTTTTTTGCAATTTTAAAATTTTAAAATTTAGAAATTTGATTTGAAGAAAATAGAAATTGAAGAAAAAGTTTGATTTCTAATTTCAATTTTAAATATGGGCATCTGTTTTTCTAGTTTAAATTATGTGAAGTATTGTAAACCATTTTTAAAACTTAAAAAATACTCACAAGTGTTTATTACATGATAAACTTTTACCGTTAAAGAAAACATTAAATTACCATTAAGAAAACATTAAACATCAAAAAGTTAAAATGTTCCTATTTTTGTAAAAATGTAAACAATTTTTATAAAATATATATACTGTTTGTCTAAGATAGGTACTCTGACCGCCACTATGTCTGCGGCAGTCTGGTGCTATGGAAACAAGAAGAGGGCATTTAAGGGAGGTGGGTTCGATGAAGAGGTCCCCTTTTCTTTCGCCGAAACCAGTCCTTAAGAGGGACCCCGCATCCCTACTTGAAATAATCATACCTCGTTGCCATAGTCACCGCCGCAGCTCCAGACGAATGTCTGGCAGAGTACCTATCGTAGACAAACAGTAGATATATATTTAAAAATTAAAATTCGAAAATAATTTTCAATCTGGCAATATCTAATCGAAAATAATCTACTATTTTACCGCTTCTCTAATCTTAACGCTCTTGAAGCTTAACTTTCTTTCAATGTCTGTATAAGTACGAAACACAAATCTACCACAAAAGAGAACTCATCTCAACTGTCACAGGACGCCCATTATTCTCTGCCAAAATCGCCAAATGAGAGGGAACACGAGGGACTCTGATGGTTGAGATGAAGAGAGATGGGAAAATATAACAGCAAGCTTAATCTACTTGTATTACAGCTCAAAGTTATTATTCGCTTAGAGGAATCGCAAAGAATCGTCATACAGCAATGATGCTTAATTAATGTTGTTAATATTAATTAACTTTATTTTATAGCCATCGTACGACCCAATTTTGAGTTTTCGGCTATGAATGTTTAACTTTGTATCGTTGTAATTTTGAACCTAATCCAGAAGACAAGGGAACTTGTGGATCAAGCAGTAGGACAAACTAACCCGTATTTGTGTCAGATGGTGAGAAAAACCACGAGATCCTCCCATGGTTGGCTCGACTGCAAAGGGATTATAACCCATGTTCCGTTTACCATTGAGGATATTTAATTTCAGCAATGCTTAATTAATATTGGTAATATGTAGTTCTTGCATATCTGCCACCTTTTAGTCCTTTCAAGGATGATTTACCCAAGTGGTAGTAAAATGGAATTTAAATTACAATTATAGAAAGGAACAGAGATTGAATTTTGAAAAAGCTTACGCGGACTACCACGACAGTATTACATATTAATATATATGCTTAATTTTTTTAAAAAATAGTGGTGGTCAAAAAGGTTATAAATTAAGTTTATAAATGGAAGGAATATATAGAAAGCATACACTTTACAACCACTTTAAATATAGAAATAAACTTTTACTCCAAATGCGTAAAAGTTGCCAGGTATGTACTGTATATTATACTAATAAGTGTGGTTGAAATAAGAATTTTACAACGAATTTTCCTTAATTTCAGAAAATATTTATTCCAGTGATAGCAAAGGTAGGGTATTAATATTTGCATGAGTTAGAATTAAAAAAAAAAAAAAAACTTTTTCTACCATTACTTGCAAATACTTCAAACAGTATACGTATTAAAGGTCAGACCGAGAAATGGTCATGCTCTAAAGTTCTTATGAAGGTTGAATAAGAATTATATTTGGTTTGAAATGTCGGCAGTATACAGGGACTTAAACTGCGCCAAAAAATAGTTAAAAGTAGTGACTATTATTGTGGAAAGGAAAATTTTAGTAAAGTATTTATTTTTAAAAATCACACACTTTCGGAAATAAAGCTATATATACATATTGAAATAATGTAAATGTGTTCTGGTCGTTTAGAATCTTGATTCCACTATTACTCCTTGATAATTTAGAATATACTACTTAACTCGAAAAGATAGAAAATTAAGTTATTTTATTACCACTCTTCACAACTTGGGGCGCAGCTTGCCCCTTTTAGTATACCAACTGATGTTTTTCAAATCTATACTGTGAAATCATAAATGCGTCTACAAGATATCATAGCAACGTTTATGAGTTTTCCTTATAAACACTGTTTTCTCTCATTTCATGAAAAGCAGAAACAAAATCCTTGATTATCTCGTACTTCCAACTTTATTAACGCAGAGCACGAGTAGCGCACTTCCCACTCAGTTCGGGGAAGACACTCTATTCAATCATTTCGAACACGAAACGATTTGTCCTAACATAATTAATAGCTTGCTTCTGAGACAGCAAAGAATGAAAGCGAGAGAAGGAGCGGAAAGTTTAAATTAGTCCGGAAACTGATTTCCTCTCGAGCCGAGAATAAATCCGTTTCGATTCCAAAATTCGTCTCTCTTCTGCCAGTCCTTGAAACACATAGATTGCCGGATTTCTTCGTTGACAACTTCTAACGATGCATATCTGGCCATTTGTCACCGCCATTTATTGTCTTCCCCGGCAGGGTGTGGAAAATGGGAAGTGAACGTCGAACGCCAAAACCTTTTCGACATCAGTTCTGGAGGAATCCGCTTGCTATTCCTCACTTTTGAAACTTTTATTCTTGGAACTTTTTTTTTCAACTGTATTGTTGTACATTATTATTTTTTGTGCTTTGTCGAAGGAATTTTTTTTATATTTATGGTTGCATCTCCGAGCATTTGATCGCAACTTTATCTTCCAGCAATCTAGGAGGAAGTTGGACGTTGATGAAAAAACGCCAGTTGTTTTGCAAGAAGAAATAAGAATCGTCCTCTCTAGGATTTTTTCCCTTCCATTTTTGTTTCAATATTTTTTGTTTTTCCCTTCATCGAGTATGCGCATTTAAATGCGTCTCATTTAAGTTTAGTTTCTCTTTATTACTTCGGTAGGACGTTCCGTTTTAAGTTTTCTTTTCATTGGAAACGTTCCTCACTAGACCAAAGATAGCACTAATGAAACTCTCCTGTCAAACAAGATTAAATTTATGGTCTTTTTCTTGTAAATGGAAGTCTTTAAATCTTTTTTTTTCCCCTTTCGGATTTGGAAGCTAAGTGGAAAATTTAAGCTCATTTTAATTATCGATGGTGATTTGTGTTATCTGATGGAATAAGCAATTCTTTTTCTTCATTTCGAAAGAACACTTTAGATTTTTGTGAACTTAAAAAAAAAATTATAAATAAAAAAATTTCAGGGTTTTTTTTCATTAAAATTTTTCTGATTTATCAAAACTGCGCCATGTTTCAAAAAAAAAAATTTGCATTGATTATAGGAAAAAATAGAGTCAACTTTATGTATTTATAAATTCAGGAAATGAATAACCTTTCTTGTGTATTGAATGAAAAGTAAGGAATATTTAAATTGGTCGCTCAAAAATGGTGCTTTGTTTCGATTTAAATTATTAAAAAGTAATTTAGATTTAAGAAGAAAAAAACTATGAAATATGTAGTTTAATTAAGTGTCCAAAATGCGTGCATTTAAAGGTAAACGTCAGTATTAATCGATGTTTTGCCTCGTAAAGTTTTACAAAGTATATATGATAATTTAAAGAACTGAGTGACTGATCTTTAAATATCTTACTCTACTTTGATAGAAGACTATGCAATATTTTGAACCTGTATTAATATAGAATAGCCAAATAGTTGAAAAAAAAAACTTCAAAGAATATATAATGGTGAATGTGTGTTAGTTGTTGTAGAAGTTGTGTAGTTATTAATAACACAAAATTCCACCATTTCTTTTTATCTGCATTTTGCTTGACGCAGTGTTGCTGCGCCCTGTTCTCGTAAAATAAGACTAAAAACTGCGAAAGACAAACTCATGTGAAATAAAATTGTTAAAATATTTTATAAAACTTATTTTGTCATATTACACAATTGATGCACTAATTGCCAAACTAAATGTTCCATTTCGGAAAAATCACTGCTACAGATGTAGATAAAAAATTTACAATTAGCCACAAGTGTTCAAAATAAAAACAAAGGCGAACAAAATACGTTTATCATAATAAATTAGTCACGCAATATTTCCGTTTAAATAGGATTTATTTATACCCTGTTACCCTTCTTTTAACTGTTGGTATTGACTCTCTAAGAAATACTTAGTTTTTTTTGTAGTGTTTCAAAAATAATTAGTTAAGTTCTACTAAACTAGAGTGTTTTGGATAATTAATTTTATTTATTTACATTAAAAGAAACACAAAGTAGATTAGTTGGTACGCTATTATGCTCTTTTTTTCTTCAATTGCTATTACTAGGAAATAGGATTAAAGTTATTTATCTTCGAACATCAATTTAAGCAAATGATTTACAGTGTTTAGATTGGTTATTAACTGGAATTTTAATTAGGAAAACTAAGAAAACGACCTGAACTCATTGAACTTTATTGAGGAACAAAACTTAATAAATATATATTATAACTGATTTTGAAATAAGATTTCAAATTCTTTTTCATGTGACAAAATAATTTAATTGCTCTAGTAGAAACCATTTAATGGAAAAATTTTGACGCTGTTTTCTTTTAAGTACCTACAAAAAAAAATACTGCAAGTTTTAAGGTCATTTAATAGAAACGTCCGAAACACCGTTTATAGGTTGAGTCAAAAAACGTAGTTTTCTATAACATAAAATTTTATTGTTTCTAACTTGAGTTTTTCCCCAAAGTATAGATTTTGAATACATATCTAGTTTCGTACTTATCATTCAATTCTAAGATGGAATTTTGCTGTTAAAAAACTTTAAACTATTTTTTAAGTTAAATATTCACTTTGGCTTGCCAAGAAAAGATTGATTAGCAGAAATCGGCAGACATGACATTTGTCATTACCGAAGAATATTTGGTGACGTAGTTAGAGGTTCAATTGCTGACCAGAAGTCTAAGGCATGATAAAAACGACATAATTTCATAAATGTCATTTTATTTCAAACTGATTATAGTACCCCACCAAAAAGTGAAATTAAGTAACTTTTCGACTGGAAATTGAAAAAAGGGCTTATATTACAACGAAGTCATGGGGACACATTTAGATTCAAAAGTACATTTAAATTTAACTTCGATGGCGCATTAGTTGAGACACTGAACTGTCATTGTGAAGAATTGGGATTCGATGCGAACTATTTATGTTTGGTCACGAAAAGCTTGTGCAGATGCACCACGGCCGACGATTTTTTTTCTGTTAGATTAAACAGTAGGAATAGAGATTATTGTCAATAGCCGGACATTGTCTATAATCAGTGCTCAAAAACGCTTTCTTTGAAAGACTTTAAATTCATGTTCCAAAAGAAGGTGGAATGTTAAATTGGTTTATGGGCGGAATATTATCAAGACAAATTAACTCTTTGAATAGTTGCAAAACGTAAGATGGAAAAGGCTTAACGTTGTATTTAATAACTATCGCTAAATGCGTTATTAGACGTGTTTAATATCTGAAATATGTTAATGAAGAAAAAACAAACAACTCTAATATTGAACACGATAAATTTTTTATGTGCGTGGCTAAATAATCACGGAGAGATGTACAGTGCGCTAAAAAAGGGAAATAACTTTTGATCCAATGATCGGATCATCACTTTATGGGACTCAATATGTACAATTATGCTAATTAATCAATGCAAACGACATTTTAAGTTACGAAATCAGACAAAAAAACATACTTTCTGTAAATAAATATATCATTTTCCAATGGTTTTAAATTAACTGAAATATAGCGGAAGCCGCAATTTAGGAAATATGGTCCCCATATTGGGTCAGGAGAGAGATTCAAAGTTTGGACTCCACAATCTTAATTTTAGTTTTTGTGTATTTTGCCATATATTGAGAACTTTCTAAGTGAATTAAAAACTTTTTGTACACAATTATAAAATTCGTTTATCCAAAGACAGTTCCATGTAAAACATGAATTTTAATAAATATTTATCAGTTCTCATTATTTTATTTAATAATAGTCGAAAATTTTTTAATTGTGAGATATACAATTTTTGATGTCATTTTTAAATATCTAATTCCACATGTCAAGGTACAAATCAGAGCGAAATCAGTGGAATAGCTCCTGAGAAATTGACTGTAAATATACGACTTAAATTAAATTTCTCAGGAACCGATTTCGGTCAAATTTTGTATTTTGCCAAGTGAAATTACATATTTTAAATTGCAAAAAATGTTACTATTATTTAACAAAATAATGAAAATACTAAATATTAACTAACATTTATTTTTTGCACGGAATTATCTTTGGATAAACAAATTTTATAATTGTATGCAGAAATTTTTATATTCGCTTAAAAATTTCTCGAGATATGGCGAAATAGGCAAAAAGCGACATTAACATTTAGAGGTCCAAAATTTGTACCGCTCTCCTGACCAAACTAGTGGGACTATATTTTCCAGATTGCGGCTACCCCTTTATTTTGTGGGTGAGATGTCCGAATTCATCAAAGAAAAGTGTATTTGAATATTTGAATAATAACATACCTGCCAACTTTTACGCATTTGGCATAAAATTTCATTTCTATATTTAAAATGATAGTAAAATGTATGCTTCCTTATATATTCCTTCCATTTATAAACATAATTTATAAAGTTTTTGACCACCACTATTTTTTAAAAAATTAAGCATATATATGAATATGTAATACTGTCGTGGTAGTCCGCGTAAGCTTTTTCAAAATACAACTTCTGTGTCTGCCTATAATTGTAATTTAAATTCCATTTTACTACCACTGGAAGAAATCATCCTCAAATAGACTGAAAATTAGCAGGTATCTAATTAGAATATTTGAAGTCACCTCCTTGAGCAGTTAAGATTGAGTTCTAGAACTTGAATATCCTATCATTAGATCAAAAATTATTGAGGGGATCCATCCCCCCAACACACAATTTTAATGAGTTCCATTGCGCTGCCACTTCTTCAGGAGCAACTAGGCATCATTAGCTAATAGTAAAGGAACCCTTTTGTCATTAAAACAATGACCGAATTCTCAACAACACAAAAGTAGAATAATTTTGCTTTATTCCTCTTACTACAGCGCTCCGTTCTTTCACGGATCTTGCCTGGAAAGTTTTCGTTAATTTTTCAGTTAACATCATCCGATTATTACCTGATTTTAGCAATAGATCAAAATTTTCCTGTTTCCTGTCCAAATGTTTCCTGCCCAAAAGTTTCCCGACAGTTCCTGTTAGTTGTAACTGCGACAATTTTTACAAGCTCGGAACTAATAACTTGTATCTTGATATAAATATAATATTTAAGATAATCATTTGCTTGATTAATTCATTTGTACGAAAATACCAGGTTATTATGCTAAAAACTCTTTCCGTGTATACATAGAAATAACCATGATAACCATCTTTTAATACCTTGTAATTTTAAAAGAAATGGAAATGATGTGTATTATTATTAATTAAAAATTTGTGCTTTTTTTACTTAAAAATTTTAATATATAATTGATTTTATTACATGCATAACTCCATTATATTGTAATAAATAACAAGACACTCTACGGAACAAAAGAAACACGTTCTTTCAACTTCCTCAGTGCGAGAGTATTATTTATCGGAAACATGCGACAGCGACAATAGCGCAAAACACAAACAAAAAATTAATTGACAACAGAAAGAACAACAACTTACGAGAACCAAAACCACGTGATACCACGTTTGGGAAATCCAATCGCGGGAAGTGGTTGCAAGATGAGAATGGATCTCTGAACGTTCTTTATGAGTGATTAACCCTTACCAAAAAGAAAAGCAGAGATTTTATTGGCTGAACCTCGCACCTAATGCAGCGAAATCACGTTTACCCCACTCTGCCCTATCCTACCATCGTTTTCCCCTCTAGGCACGACCTTCATATCGCTTTGGCCTTACTTTATTCGTTTGATTTCTGACTGTCAATCTTTGTTTTTTGCCATTGGCCAAAGATACTAAAGAGTTAATGCGCCAGCATTTTTGTTTGAGAAATAAACGTTTTTGTAATGAGTGCTTCTCAAAATCTTTGTGAGAATTTTTAAAGAATGATAAAATAAGTTTAAATTTTTTCGTATTGTTTTTAAAGCTTTTGATAAAGAACTCCACAGGGTATTTTCAGAACAAACAACTGTACCAATGACCCTATTGTACCAAAGTTGCTTATTGTGCTCTTTTTTTTTTTTTTTTTTTTTTTTGTTTGCTTCCTTTTTTACAGACATAAATTCTATAACCATTTCTAATTTCAATTCTATTTTCAGCAGTGGTTTAGCCAAAACATTAATCTCAGCTCAAAAATTTACATCATTCTAGCATTTCATTTTATTGCGTTGAATGTATTGAATGGTATATTTTTATTAATTTCAAAAAAATTACAACATTTTTTTATATTACTTATAACAGAGGAATAAATTTTATTTAGTTTGATGTAAAAATTTTCGACATCATTAACAACATGAAGGAAGTTTTCGCGGGATTACAGATTCAATTTTTATTAGCAATTCTGTTAAACTTAAAATGAGAGAGCTATTTTTTCGAGTTTTTGCAGTTTTGATTTCTCCAGCGTTCGCAATCAATCCATTTAAGAGTTGAAGGTAATTTTTTTAACTTAGGATGTCGCCAACGTTGCAACCTCAGCAATAGCGATGAAATGTCCGAATTTAGTATTTATTTTTTATTTTAATTCATTGATGGCGCTGCCATCGTATTTCCTTTTAGGAATAACCTCTTTTCTAAAAGAAGTCAGTATTGTTCTGACTGGCAACGAGTGAGGTTGTGTGACCTAAGATTGTTCATGCTATTAGTTTCTATAGTTAAATAAAAATTTAGTTTAACTTTAGTGTTTTTTTTTTAAGAAAAAATAAGACCATAGAAACCCAACCACTTTTATCACAAGTAATGTGCGTAAACTCTCTTTACTTCTCCCTTATAATACCTTTTTTCCCCCCTAAACTTGGCCCAAATGTTCGATTTAAACAATTGTATGGAAAGGAAAGTGTCACAAAAGCGCAGGTCAATCCTACCACAAAATCATCCAAACAAAAATGGAAATTATCATCTTTTTAACAATACATGATTTGTATATTAAATAATTTATATGTTAAGGATATCACTGCTTTTGGTTAAGCTGGTTTCATTTTTTGACCTATTTTTTGTCGAAAACTCTGTCAGGCAATGAGCAAACAGTCAAGGAGATATGTATACTTACAATTTCGGATTTAAAAACTTAGTGACTAGTTTTTGTTATTTTTTATGAATTCAACTGGTAATATGGCTTTAAAAAACGCTGTTTTAGCAGAGCTTGACCTCACAACCGACTCGATATTTTACGCTCCAGATTCATTCTGAATTATCAAAATTAGTCTTTTCGAAACATTTTTGTTTTTAGTGTTTTCAAAAAAGCAAGTCCACGTCTGTGAATAATCCAACCATAAATGGGAGAGTTAAGATGATGTTACCAATGCGATCCAGTCACAAATATGCCAAACCAATATTGAAAATTTAATTAAACTATAATACTTCAGGTTTTGATATTCTTAATAAATGATAATTTGGTAAGGCATACCTAGATGTTTTGTCATTAAACCTCCTTAAAATTAAATAACATTCTTTATGCTGGGAACAGTTTGCAGGAACTGGCTACATTTACTTTCACTGATAATCTCATTCCGCTACCCATAAACATTGGTCTGAGATGATCCAATGAGGATTTCTCCTTAATACGATCGGCGGGGACCGGTTAGCATTCTTTATGCTGGGAACAGTTTTCAGGAACTGGCTGCATTTACTTTCACTAATAATCTCATTTCGCTACCCATAAACATTGGTCTGAGATTATCCAATGAGAATTTCTCCTTAATACGATCGGCGGGGACCGGTTAACATTCTTTATGTTGGGAACAGTTTTCAGGAACTGGCTGCCTTTACTTTCACTAATAATCTCATTTCGCTACCCATAAACATTGGTCTGAGATAATCCAATGAGGATTTCTCCTTAATACGATCGGCGGGGACCGGTTAACATTCTTTATGCTGGGAACAGTTTTCAGGAACTGGCTGCCTTTACTTTCACTAATAATCTCATTTCGCTACCCATAAACATTGGTCTGAGATGATCCAATGAGGATTTCTCCTTAATACGATCGGTGGGGACCGGTAACAATATCCGAATGATATTGCCACTGCTAGGATATTGAATACTGAGGTCAAATGTGAGACGAGCGCTCTATCTACTAACAATTCATGAAAGTTACTGATGCTATATTACTTAACATACATTATTAATACTAAGACTTTCTTCTTGTAAGTTACTAGAATATAAGTTCGCTGTGTCTCATAATTTAAACCATTATTTAGTCCACCTCCGCTAAACAGTAATTTAAAAATAATAATACATTTAGCACATAAATGTAACTTTGCTGTAGAATACAGTATGTAAGAATACCTCGTATCCATCATATGTCCAAGAACCAAATTTCATTAAGCAGGACTGCTCGTCAAATGGAAAGTACTCAACGTCTATTTCACAGGTACTCTTGTACAAAGCGGGAGGTTTCCACACTATTTCACCTGAATAATATACTGTTGCTTTTGTCATTAGGGTTACTTCGTAGTTCCCATCGGCGCTGAAAAGATAAGATTACTTTAATTTGGTCACTTCCACAATCACACTACTTTGGTTACTGGATAAATCATATAATTTTGATTTTATCGGACTTCAAAATAAAGAAAATTTTCAGATTATCAAATCATTTTGAGAATAAATGTATCAATTTATTTGAAATTTAGCATAAAGTTAGGTTAATATAGAAATGTTGATAAACAAATTGCAAGAAAATGGCCTTTCAACATTACACAACATACACTGGCTTGAGATTCGGAAACACTCATCGGAATTGCAACGCATAAAAAATTACTGCATTTGTAGTAGAATTTTATTTACGTCACACTAAAGTTGTTGAATTCACTATCGGCGACTGTCTGGGAAAAATTAAGGATGATCCGAAGATATGTTAGATCTTACACTCTCAATCAGTCATCTTAATTTTGATCATTATCAGAGGCGATTGTTTTTTCTTTGGTAGCTCAATGACCTACACTCAAAACCAAGCCCTTTACAGCAGCCTGTGAAAAGGCTAAGGGTGCTATGCAACGTTTCTTTGGTCATTTAAGCCTGTTAAGAGTAGCCCACCCTACCACTCGCTGACCACTTCCAGTGAAACTTGTCTTCGATGATCTCAAGGGGACATTTTCTTTCCATCAGTTCAGTGTGAGACACAAACAATGATTACAGAAATGAACAAAAAATGGTTAATAAAGAGTTTTATATCCTGTCACTCTAACTTATATGGTAAACAGACCTCACACTGTGGTACCATGCAAAAAAAAAGGCAGTTTATATGCTCTTGAGGCAATTGGCTATACTTGTTGACAGTGACTGATTTAAGTTGTGAATCACATGAAAAGATTAAAATGGGACTGTTCTCCTCAAACTAATTTAGACATGTTCTATATGGTAGAAGTCTGGGGATTCGGGTATCTAAACAATTTGGCAAATAAATCAACTTTCTAGAAAATCATCATTACTATTGGCTAACAGTAGTTACGTGTCACCGTCCGTTAAAATGAAATCAGTGTCAACTATCATTCTAATAATTTGAATAAAAAGAACCAAGATACCATGCCTATACTCACACCGGTCATAGTGCATCTTTCAGAATCATAGATGGGGTGCAATTCACCAGTGTGATGCTTGCCCAGACAAGCTGCCTGGTTCTCTCTTTCAACATAAAAGTATTAACCTTGGATACGCTATTCACCCATCAATGTCTGAGAAATTAACCATTATGACAGCGGACTTCCATGTCTTGGGTATGTTTTATAGCTGAACACTTCGTCATAGCCTTGCGGCACTGTGTGTGGTGTAAGATTATAGAATGATATCTTAGCGTCCTATTTTAATTTTCTCAAAGGGGAAATTAGCCTTAAATTTATTGAAATTGTAGTGACTCATATACGCGTGGGTTCATGGTAAACTTTAGTAAGTGGTTTTCAAGAAAATGAATATATTATAGATAAGTCAGCCAGTTCACCAGACCTGACTCCCATGAAGAATGCCCAAGATACTTCGAAAATTACTAGTGTTACTCGTAAATCACTCAGCAAACCTATGTAAAAGTTACATATTCTGAATATCAATTAAAATTAATTATCTTTGCCTTTTTTTACCGCGTTAAATTTTGTAGTGAAAAACAAAAATGTATATTCATATTATTATCAATAATAAAAATAAATTATTGTTTGCAAAGAAGTAATATTTTTATATAACTTTCTTAATCTTTATCCTAAATCTATACACATATAAACATTGTCAAAAATTAATATATATTTACTTACTTGTTAAAAAGAACTATGTCTGGAAGCCAAATATGTTCGGCAGGTACATGAATCATTTCTACCCCTCCATAATCTTCAGGATCCCATTTAAGCTTATAATCATGCCAGGTCTATAAACAAAATAATTATTTAAATATTTTTGTAAAGAAGCGATATCGTTCTTGTACTTTTGTAGGAAAGGTATAAAGAGAACTGTCTACTAGTTAATAAACACATAAGCTTTAGAAATCATTATAAAACCTCCAAACTACTATTAAAAAATTGATTTTTTTAGTAAGCGTTATCTTTAAAAATACTATGATATATAAATTAAAAAGCTTTTTGTAAATCAATACTACTCTATTCTTCTCTTTTATAAAATTATTAAAATTATTTTCAATGTCACTATGAATATAGAAAGTAGACATTTAAAAAAAAAAGTAAAAACGAAAGTATCAAATAGAAAATTTTAAAAAGATTCTTTAAGGAAGTTTTAAGCTGTTCTTCCACACACAAAAAAAGAAGAAAAAAGAGGAAAAAAAATTACATTTTTTAATCTCTAGCCGATTAATCAAAATTTATAACTACAATATTTTAGGTAATTGATATGCAGTTTCGAAATACTACGTTTCTGACGTGTACAGAAACTAAAAGACAATATATATATTGGAAAAATAAAATATTAATTTTTCCCTCAGTCGTGTTAAAACAATGTTCAGCTTTTGGATTAATTAAAATTTTGCATTAATGCAGCCAAACATGTTAAGTTGGCAACATTTGCGTGTCAATTGTGTTAATCACCTGTCCAAGTAGATCTTAATTATAAAGTATCAATCTGTCGAAAACTAATTATCCCTTTGTAAGTGAATCACTTGCCTAAGTTGATTCTCAGATTTTTGTTTTACAAGTAGTAAACTTGTCAGTATTTCACTTTAAAAGGTAGAAATGTACTTTTGATTTTTCACTTCCTCTTCTTTCCACTCACAAATTCAAAAGATTACATCGCATTTATTATTATTTCGCACTAAAATATCTGGCATTTTTCAAAAAAGTATTTTTCAACAAAGAAATTATTCTTTTTTTAATCTTTACTATAACTCAAACAATTATATGCAATCGTTGTTATGATTCACACAGCATATGACGATTCACCAAAGAAAGTTTAGTAAATAAAATGCATTTATCAAGAAAATAACATTTTGCTAATAAAAATGCTATTATGCAAATTTTATTATTTTCAAGAATATAGTGCTTAATCTAGGTAATTACTTAATTTTTTTAAGTGTAATATCTTAATTCCCAAAAAACAGAAATACTAAACTGTGTTTATTACGAACACTCAAGACGTATTTTATTTAGTTGACTTAAAATTTATAGTTTAACCCATAACTATCAAAAGTAAATGCTTTTTAGTGGAAAAATAACAATGGTTGTAAACCTTGGTGATTTTATAGTGTTATTGTTTTTGTTTTTATTTTCAACTTCAAAGACGAATTAGCTTATGTAAAATAATGATCTCGAGACATGACCTATTCTAATTCCTTTTTGCAATAAGAAACATATAATCATTGTTTAAAGCAAAAAAGTGATAGAAATTTTCCAAAAGACAATTAAAATTGCAATAATTTTAAAACATTTCTTGAATTTAAAAAAAAAAAAATTGTGTTTAGTTTACAAATAAAAATTGCCCTTTCAGCACACGTCATTGTTTTAATTCTGACGGCTGTAGTGTGGTCCACATAGTCTATTTTTTACTGTAATTTAAACAGCTAATAATTCAGAAATTAATTATCCAATGAAAACATTTTTTGTTCGATCATTCTCTTTTTGCATTACTACTGAGATATTTTTAAACCCAAATAAATGTATTAAACATGTATAAAAATGTAATAAACACGACTATTAGGATACATTTTTTTCTCATCAGTTTCTAACTTGAGGAGACTGAACTTAACTAACTGAAGCAGCTAACTTTGCTAAACTAACTTACTCAGACTAATCTTAAGCAGACTTTCATATTAAATTTCCCACAAATTCACACACAGTTTTGGAATTTAAAGAATCTCCAAGATACCTAGTTTTTATTGTGCACCATCACCAAGATTGCACTACTACAATTATTCACCACGATTATGAGTAATGAGTAAATCCTTATTCACAATCATTAGCTTTAATAGAATACAGATTGATAATTTTTACTTCTATCCCATTAAAATTTCCCTTTTGATAGAATTTTATATTCTTTAAAAACGATATTTAAAAAAAATCTAAATCAAATATACAACGTTAAAAACATATATAAATCGTGCTAAAATTTTTACGTGAATGTATTTAAATAGTTTTTATGGTTTTACCATCTTTTTATTCAGTCAAAATGATAGAAGACGAAAACTTTCCTTATTTCGCAATAATTTATTTAAGACATAGAATAAATTAAGGACAGGATAAAAAGAATAAAAAAAAAAGAAAAATAATTGGTAAAACATGCACATAAAATTTGTTGAACCCTTTTACCCGCAGCAAGGCTCTTTTAATGGAATTATTTTTTTGGTTTCTCTCCAAATAAGCGAAGGAAGGAAAGAGACGGTCTCCTATTTACTCAAATGCGTCTACATTTATATCGCTTGTCCTAAGATCGGAAAATTAATCTGGCTCCGTTGTGTTGATTTGGAAACTGAGTTGGAGGAAAACCTGTATTTAACGGAGGAAACTGCATCTCCGCGTTCTAACAAATGTCCGATATAAAACTTTTCGTGGAAAAAGTTTTTTTCGTCGAAATAAAACAGGTGAAAGATGAAATATAACAAGTCTGCGAAAAACTGGGAGTAAATGTCTTTTTTTTTTTTTTTTTTTTTTTTTTTAAATTAAAGGATTGATTTAGTTTTATTTTAATATCCAGTTAAAGTTTTGGTTATTTTATATGTTTTGAAGGAAAATTTTCCGAACTGATGCAGAATAATTGACATTTATTTCCTAATTTGGTTTAATTTTAGAAATTAAAAGATTTTTTTTTCTTTTTATTCCAGAAAAAACCAGCAAAAATGTCAAAATGTGCCTAAATTTTAAGACTGAAATAACCACAAAAATTTTTTAATTAAACACATTAGCTTTCATTGATTTACTCTAGTTCTGACAACGCATATTTATTTGTCATAGTACTTTAATGGCGCGACAATCCAATGCGAATCATAGCATCTGGAATATTACTATCTTTACCTATCTGATACCTTTACCAATTCTTAACTTAAACTATTTTAAGATCTTCTAAAAGACAGTTAATATACCGTAAATTTGGACTTCCTCTAGCTCGCACACTATATGGTTTGGTCGTAAAAACCTTTCTGACATTTCTGGTTTTTTTTTCCATTGACGAAGTGGGCAGTACATTTTTAACGAAGCATCTAGCCCACTTTAATCTTTGTATTTTAATGAATTTCTCAAACAGCTCTAATACAGTTATAATACTCTTCTAAAAAAGTGTCCTGCCCACTTTAATCTTTGTATTTCTATGAATTTCGCAAAATCTTATTCGTTACAGCTCTAATACAGTTTGCAAATTCATTCTTATATGCCAAGTACCATCATTTCGTACACCTTCTAAAATACTTCGGAGAATTTTTCTTTCGAAAATCGTCTTTTTGAATCAGTACCCATGTTTCTGAAGCATAAGTTAGCGTAGGTCGGATTAAGATAAAAAATGACCTTAGTTTTCCTACTGGTTTGAGTTATCGTTGTTAAATAATTAAATCTAACAAATGACGGATATTTCGTGTTTGGGTTATGTTGTTTGTAGGTACTACTAATCAATAATATCCAGTGATTCTTCAAATCTTGCTGTCTATTAGTTTAGGATGTGATTAAAAGACGTTATTACGGAAATGATTTACTACTGCTCACTTAAAGTGGTCATCATTTCTAATGATCACTAAAACAGCTTACACTCTGGTACATTGACGTAGGTTCTAATTTATAGAATTTCACAAATCAGTGCACACTGTAATAGTTTTACTAATGACATAACGCAGTCGATTGAATTGAAGCTCTAACCGGGAATTAAACGTGGTTTCAATTGTTATTGAAGATCCAACGGGATATGATGGTTGTTAGATTCATCTTATGTGGGAGTGATTCAACGGTTTGGTCTCATCCTTGGCGATCGAAATTAGTTAATATATTTGTCAAAAACTATACTTTGTAAATGTGTATTTTGGAAATATCTTAGAACTAAATATAAATATAAAATTATTTAAGCAATGTTCATAAAAAGAAGTATGTGAAATAAAAATTTCTGAATACTTCTCCCCCGTGCAATCACTCCGCATCACTAAAAATCTTTTCTAATGCTTTCTTACTTTGATGCGTCTTACTATGGTTAAAAACATGTTTTAGTGTGAGAAATATATTTCCGTTAACCCTTTATAGGGTCATTTTTTCTGGTAATGTTATATTAAAATATTTCAGAAGCTATCAAAAAAAGGATGCACAAATCAGAGGTGGGAAAATAGCTTCCCTTCGACATTTAAAAATTAATAAAATTGGCGGGAAGTGAACTTCCCATAGCCTTAAAAAGGTTTTGGAAGTATATCAATTCAAAAATTAGATGTAGCCCATTTTCAATATATTTTGATGTTTCAACTCCAAAATATTACACTTAACATTAAAAGCTTAGTGAAAGGAGGCTATGTTCATCATTTGTTTGAAAAAATTAGATTTCTCCAAGAAAAGTGTCTTATTTTAGTCACATAAAAATCTCTTAGGTTCAATTGCACGATATTGGTTTATTTACCAAGTTTTCAAATGGTTTAGTTAAATACTCTTTGTGGATGAAATTACTAAATGACATTCTTCGAGCGTTTTTGAAGTGGAAGAAGAGTCCATCAATTACATTTGGTAGAAAACAATTGACGATTAACATTAGAAAGTTCGACTTTTGGCAGTAAACTAAAACATTCAAGAGTTTGAAAATTATGATGTGAGCAATAAATTTTATTGAGGAATAGCTTAAACACATTTGTAGAGTTTGTCAATTGAAATCTTGCTGTATAAAACACAGCATAAACTTTATTTTTTATTTTCGAAACATTAACTAAAAAATATGGCTCAAATTTAATAAAATCACATTGCACTTAAAACATTCATTCTCACGGCTCTTCAGTTATTATTTTTATTTTTTATTTTTTGTTCCATTACGGATGTTTCTATCTTTAGCGCTTCCTCAATAGAGATTCATACTCCTACAAATTAATTATGACACCCAAAAAGTTGCTTTGTGGCACCTAATGTTAAACAGCAAAATTAATAGCTGTAAACAACCATAGGTAGATTAAATATAACAAATGGTGACTAAACAGTTGTCTGCTAGCCATCACATGATTAAAACGGTTTTGTCTAAAATGCATCCCATGTGTATTTCATTAATTTTTTTTAAAAATAAATTTGGAATTATTATGAATATTTTTTAAAATTACGAAAACTGTGTTATTTCACGTTTGCTTTTCATAATTCCTTTCTTAATTGAAGAAAATTCATATTTTGAGAAGTTATTAAAAAAATGTCTTGTATTATTAATGGTAACAGGTTTTTGATCGTTTAAATTTTTAAAAAAAGTGGTCGAGTGTTTTTAAAAAGGTTCCCATTGTTAAAAGTACTTCAACTGGTCATTGGTGAATTGGTCCTATACATTATGTGTCTAGGAGACTAAGTGGTCCCAATTAATAATTATGGATTTTATACTAACAGCTGGATCGTGGCCATTTCATCCACATCTAACATAAATCAGTATATTATTTAGCTGATTTTTATAATTTAGGCACCAGAAGATTTCAAAAAATAGGCTCGACATAACCAATGCAGTTTATTTATATTTCAATGTTAATATATTTGAATGTATCCAAAATTCTATCTGATGTATATACAAATATATAAAATGCAATTAATTCATATCTAAATTCTTAGGAAAATCTTAATACAATTAATAAATTTTAAATAATGTATTGAGTTCAGGGAGAATTTTAATAATTTATTGTGTAACTAGGTGGCTTTGCCCCCTGCTCGCTGGCGCTCACCAACCCCCGGAACTGCTTTCGCAGTTCATTTCGGATTGCTTCGCAATCCAATGCTCGCTTTGCTCGCTCATTGGATACGTTCTTAACGTCTAGCTTTTGTATACTTTTTTGAATACTGAAGTTCCGAAAACTTTTCACTGTAGAAAATTCTAAACCTGTACATTTCAATATTAATTTGAAATTGCAATTGTTAATTTGGGCATTTGGCGATACAACACTTATAGAATTGAAGGATTTGTTACGTCAAGCGCTCAGGTATCATAATTTTGAATTATGTTGCTAAGTTGACTTTCAAAAAATTCTATGGCTGGCAACAGCATTTTTATTTTTTAAGTTGTTTATTTTTATTTTTGCCGCAGCTGAATTGAACAACCTAATAATGCTCACTCTGGTTATTGTTTCCGCTTTTAAAAGCGCTATATGTTGAACCATCTCAGCTAGATTTGACATGTGACATTTATAGATGCAATCGTTGGTCGATTTTCTAACGTTGCCACCGGCGGAAAAGAAATACCGCCAAAATTTGGGAGCCACGTAAGAGAATTATATATAATAAATCATACTTAATTGCAAATTAATAGGTAATACAACAAATTAATATGTAATCCCAAAAAGTTTCTGTTTGACGCCCCGTGTGTTAAAAAGGCATCTCTGTGGATTTAATTAACAACCACCATCCTAAAAAATAATAAACCTTAATAATAGCTAGTTCGAGAGCAGTTAATTCAGAATAAGTAATTAACATAAATAAGCATGTTATTTGGTTGATTTTCATAATTCAGAAACTAGTAGATTTTTTTTAAAAATTAGCATAAATAGGTTGCTTATTTATATGGCAATGTTGAAATATTTGAAAATATTTAAAAATATATTTGTAGTATTTGATTTCTAAATATTTAAGAAAAACTATGTTGACATTTTAAAAATTTCAATACTGTATTTAGTTGCTATAGCATTTTATTCTGTTAAGTCATATACGAAAGGACCTACAAAAAATTTCTTAATCATTTAACAGACAAGATTTTCTATCTTTTTTACGAGCTCTAAATTTTATGGAATTGAATTTCCATACTTAAGAAATACTTATTTTATCTAGCACACGCTCCATTCATGTAAAGTCTATTCGTGCGGCGCATAAACTTTAACTTGATGTTCCCGACTTTATAACCATTTGTTTCGGAAACATTATTCTTGCCAAGTAATATCTGATGCTGTAAGGGATGAAGAAAATATCTGTACTTTTACGAACCAAGTTTTTTTTAAAAAAAGAAGTCTTTTAGAACTAAATTTTTCCAATGTTTGGAAAAATATTGCTTTATTTCAGAATAATGGATTTTTCCCGATTCTTTCCATTCAAAACACGATTTTGCAAGTTACTCCTTAAGTGCGCGTAGTTATGCAAATGAACTTGTCATTTGAAATTCAAATTCGTCTACCAACCCTTTGGGTAGAAACGAAAACCCTGCAAAATGCGGAAAATCGTGAAACCTATCGATTTTTAGTAGGCAATGCCTTAATAAAACTTTATTATCCCTCGCAAATCCCTATTTTCAAGAGAAGATCATTTTTAAAACCATATACACTGTGTTTTATGTCAAAAAATAAATATTTAATTTTTTTATTAAACTAAATTGATTTTTTAATGGTTATATTTTTGAACATTTTCATGAACCTTATTGATAATTAAAATTTAATTTACGATCATGATTTTAAGATTTTGGAAAAAAAAAATAATTTGATACATTATATTTTAATACCATTTTAGAAACACGAGGCATAAAATGTATTGCGTTTTGAATAAGAGATTGAATTTTTTATAGTTTTGGGAGCTCCATAAAAATTTATGTTGTACTATAGAGATATTTTCCGTTGTAAAACTGAAATTTATTATCAAATTGTTAGATTTATCATCTAAAAAAATCCTGAAAAGGAAATGAGAATAAAAAGTTTCAAATATGTATATGTTCAATAAGGAGCTTTTGAATTTGTAGAATGCTTTACTAAATGAACTGTTTTTTATTTTATTTTTTTATGTATGTATGTAATAATTTTGAGTTATTGTTTATTAATTAAGCTAATAATATTTAATCTTTCCATATGTAAGTCATCAAATTTTCATACTCTTAACTTCACAACACTATCCTCAAGTCCCTCGACCTACTTTATGGACCTGTTACAATTAACATTGTTGTTGTTTTTTCGCATGTGACTTAAGATATTATGGGGAAAAATTTTTGAGTTTGTCTCTAACATAAAACTGGAACACTTCGTTTTTAGTATGATTTTGATGCACTACGCATTCTATTGTAACTTAATAAAAAGCATCTTCTACCCACCCAGCTTAATTTTTGTGGACCAGAACACGTTTACATACGTATATTATAGACTACATAACTATTATTCGTACTATTACTACATAACTATATAACATAGACTGCATAACTATTTATTTATGAAATCACACCACGTTGCAAAAAAAATTAACTCCTTATCCAATTTTTGTTGATTCTCTTATGTTTAAATTACGAATATGACTCCTGTCTCTATCACCCACCTATTTTTGGAATCATCCTTCACACTAAGTTTATTACTTTTCTATAATTTTATGGTTTGGCGCTGAAAGTAATGTTTATTGTTAAATTTTTGCTAAGGAGCTAGAAGGGTAAACTCTAGCTCTTGATCGAAAATGAATGGTTGAATAGCTACAATGGTTGAATAAAGTATGAATAGTTGAAGAAGATGAGGAATAAATGGAAACATTTAGATCAGTTGTAAAAAAAAAGAAAGTGATTATTTATTTTTGCAATTTGTTCTAGATATAACAAATTTTAGACCTTCTAGTTCCCTGAAAACCCATGAACAATGCAAATATTTAGCAAAAAGGTGGTGATGCTGAAAAGCGCGTGAAGCTTACGTAGAAGGGCAAGAGAGAGTTTTTTTATTTCTTCAAGTAGGAAAAATTATTATTTTGGGCTTTAAAAATACATTTAAAATGAAAAAATGAAAAAACTCTAAAGTTTGATCATCTGAATGAAGGAGGGAGATTTGTAGGATTTTCCCTCCTGAATCAAAAAAAAAATCATTAATGGATTTTTCTGTTCTTTTGATGGGTATTTTATTACAGTCCAGCTTCCACAATTTTTTCTTATCTAAATGGCTCAAATAATAAAAATAGTTAAAATTTTGACTAATCGAAGGCGATTTCGAAGTTCTCACTAGTTCAGAAAGAGTCACACTACTAGGGTTTCCTAATTTCTCCTCATTAACCACTTTCAGCCAAACCACCTCTTTTTATGGAGGAGGGTAAAAACGCTGAAAGCTTGAATAAGTAGTGAATAAGTTACTAAACTGTGAAATAAAAACTATTTTTAGCAATTTTCTTAAAATTTGATGAAGAAGAAATTTCCAAATCTCTTTTTTTGTTACAACTGTTCGTGTTATACAAATTGTTTTGTATCTAACCCCACTCTACCCAAAATATCAAACTAATGACTATCGTCATCAGCTGGACAATCCGGGGTAGGCCAAGAAAATTCTTCCTGGACAACCTATTCTTTGACCTGGATATGCTTATTTTTTATTCCAATCACTCTGAAATTTGATTCCCAAGAATCAAGACTTCCCAAGATTTCATTCCCAAGAATCTTCTCTCTTTTTTTATTAGTAACACACAAATTTTCTTTACTGTATCTTCTTATCCAATCTGGCAATATGTGCAACCTAGTTTATTCTTTTAATTTCAATACTCTTCATGATATCGGGATGGTTAAAAATTTCTGCGTAAACTTTTTTGCCATTTTCTTTCACAAGGACCTTAAAATTATCAAAAAATGATAAACATTTGGTGACAGAGTTTTCAAAAGACAGTGAACGATGGGAAAATTGGGGAATGATATTCGAATTCAGGAGATCATTATCGAAAGGAGAATCATAGAATTCAGTATATCATTCGTGTTAACTAGTGTCATTGATTTTTAGTAACAGAGTGTTGTCAATGGTAGTTATTAAACTTGGTTTGCTTACTTGTTCAACCCAAACATTCGTTGTCATTACTTGATGCTTCAGATTCTGTAAAGAAATAAAAATAAATTTAATTAAAAAGAAGCAATGCATTTTAGAAAACTATATTCTACAATCTTAATTATCCCATATACCTATTTTCAGCATTGGATTCTTAAATACATCGAAAATTCACGTTGTTTAAAATTATGTGTTAAATGATGGTAAATAGTGGATGAGTACGATATCTTTAAAACGGATTTTAAACAATATGAAATTTTTCTATATTGCTTAGATTAAAAGACAGTTTGTCCCTGGACATTTTATTCATATTTTCGGATATATAATTCTCTGTAAATAGGTAATAATATATAATAAGCAATAAGCATGCTTATTTTAATATAATAAGTTTCTGTGTTTGACTTTTCATTTTAATTAGTAGTTTGAAAATATTAATTAGTATATCTTAAAAATCATAAACACCTAATTTTATTTTCTTTCAGATGATTGTAACCCGCAAGTAGTTTAAAAATTCCGACTTATTCGCAATATTCATACCTGAGCTTGCCCAATGATTCTTCCTTTAACTTAATACCAAGTGTAGAAATAGTAAAGGGCATGACGTAGGCACAGTGACTTCTTAAAATTGACATATACGTCACACTATGTTAATATAGATTTAAAGTGTGCTAGCTTGACTGCAATTAAGAATATTGCAACATAGTTCTCGAATGCCTTGTTATTAAATCACGAAATATAAGAAGTGTTTGCTGTTTTCACTGTTGGTAATTGCAGGAAAAAATTTAAATATTACGTCTAATAGTTATTTAAACATTTTATCGTCAAAAATGAAATACTTAAAAGTGAAATTAAAAAGCCTTTTTCTTTCCTGCACGTTTGTAATTTTCAATCGAATACCGTAACATCATTTAAATAAATAAATGCCATTTTTTTATTAAAATTATTTCATAAAATGATATAAATTAGCATTTTTTATTTGTGGCAGAGTCAATCTACACTGTAGGAAAATTCTGGTTCAAATTAAGGTGCAAGTGGAAACATTCATGGTACTTTATACCAAAAAATTCATTTTTACCAGAACATGTTACGGAGCAAAAACTCAGATAAACAGTAATTTTTACAGAAATATTTAACATAAAATCTTTGAATCCCTGTAATTAAATAAACATTACTGTAAAAATCACGATATAATACTTTACAGTAAAAATTGATTTTACGGTTAAAAATAGATTTTACAGATAACGCACACAAAGAACAGATACTTTATACAGTAATTTGATATGGAATTTTTTAGAGTGTGCGAATGGGATGTGGCCTTATTATCAATAGATTGCATTAAACAGTAATCTAAAAATCCTCTTGATCAGTAAAAGTAAAAGTGAACAAATGTTTTTTTTAAAGACCTAAAAGTAATCAGTAAAAGTGAACAAATGTTTTTTGAAAGACCTAAATGTTTTGCATTTTTATCTTCAATAACAGTTTAAGCAAATTACAGAAGAAAGAAAATCGCAACTTTATTTTTCTTAATCTTCAATAAAGCCAGAATATTTTAAGAATGTTTCTTTGATATTAAATACTAATATTTGACTTTTGATGCCGAGCAAGGAAAATATCAAAACCAAAAGCATAAAATCGGTAAAAGGAACACCGGAGGCAGTGAAGAAGAATAAATAAACTTTTGAAAACGAAAGAAAATAAAGAATTTCACGAAAAAAAAGAAGCATGACCTGAAAAATGAACTCTATATAAGAACCTCAAAAACAAAGAATACGATATGAAATAGATAATGATAAAACGAAACATAGAGTCAAAGATAAATTGTCTTTTATTGGTCTCGTGGGCGAGATATTTTTTTTCACATCATCTTCGGAGGAAAAGTTTAAATAACTTCTCCATGTGTTATTTTTTTCCCCAAACTGGCATAAAATAGGTATTACTTTCCTAACGCTAGGCATGCGGGGTATTTTTATACTTTATGTAAAGCCTCACCAGAATTAGATTTAAAAGAAGTAAGATACCATTACCCCCAAACTAGGTCAAAGCTCCAACAGGTATATTAGAATATCTGCAGGAATACTTTATCAAATGTGTTTTTCAAGACCTTGGAATTATGCGTTGGATTACTCCAGGGAACTGTGAGGCCCTTGCCTCTTCAAGAAGACATGATAGCAGCATTATTATGACACCATCTTGGATAAGAGCCAAGACGAAGAATGTCTAAGCCATCCTGTAATTTATGCCTCCCTGTGTGGTTAAGCTCAGTCATTTCCATAAAAAAGACATGAAATATAAAAACAATGCATTCTAAGAGGATGGCCAAGATGGGTTCTGGTCCTTGTAAGAAGATTATATTCATCTAGAAGATTGCACAAGGGATATGGCTTACATGCCACGTATGAAAGCTTTGCGGTGCGCAAGAGCCATGATACATATTTGGGTAATGTACGAGCATAAAATATTTCAAGCCCACGAGAGTTATTTTAAATATTTTTGAGCCAGTGTTTTCATGAAGTCTCGTCTATTTTGCGGATTCCTTCCGCAATGGCTTATATAAAACTGTAGCATTTACAGACAGAAGATTATGAAACCGGAGAACATCATACATTATAAAAAATTAAGGAAATTCATCCTTTGAAATTGCCTGTGAAAAATACTGATGTTTATTTAAAAAAAAATTAAAAGAAAATATGATTTATGCAGCATGTATGAATTAAAGCTGTATTTTACTTATTTTAGTACATAATTTCCCATGCTCTTTAAATCAAAAATAATTTTTCTTTACTTCGGTAACAATGTTTTTGCAGTTTTTTATGACCTTCATTATTTAAATATGATAATTTGAAACATTATTTGAAGTGGAAGATTATTTAATGCTAACATTTCGTTATACGTCTAGCATTTTAAATAAGATTTTGGAACAGTTCTTTTGTTTTCAGTTGCGGGAGATATTTTAACACATATTAGATACTTTCGTATCACAGATTTCAAGTCTAAATCTGCCAGCAATCGGTTTATCGCGCTTCCAGCTACAACTTTTTTATAAATGACATTTCTAGTCTAGTTTGTCGAAATGTATATGTTTATAAACGTTTTCTGTAACAGGGAGTCGCATAAATGTTGCTATAAACTTTTAGGGGAGTTAAACAACAAAAATTTGTCCTCCAGTTTAATTTACTTTTCTTAAAATTAGACCATTAAAAATAATTTTATATTTTCAATGCTCAAAACTTTTGCATTTTAGATAATTTCAATATGATTATAAAAAAAATGGTGTTCAGGAATTTTTAATAATAACAGATATTACTTCACGTTTTTTGTTAGTTCTATTTTATACATGAAAGACTTGTTAAGTTAAATTCATCATCCTAATAATTTTGGTTTTTTCTTAGGTATTATTGGTATTTAAAATTGCATAACTGTTTTATTATATTTACCTTTTATTATCTTGTTTAATTCACTTTATGTGCATTTTAGATATATTTGTAAAACTGATTTTTGTTCTATCAAAAACATAATTTCATGTTAATTTTTTCTTAAACATTCAAGAATTTCTTCATCTCTATGCAATTATGCATTATACCCACACCAAAGCAACCATAAGATCAGCAAATCAATTCAAAAATAATGCTTTTTTTCAATAATTTTACAGGATGTGAAACAAACTGATAAAAAAAGATGTCACAGAATGTCACAAACTAGAATACAAAAGATGTCCCAAACTAGAATAATACCTGAAATTAAAAAAATACTATTAGTTTTAATTGCTACAAGTAATTAGACACAAGTGTCAATATTTATTCATAAAAAAATTAAGTTCTAAGTTTCAATAATTGATTTGGTAGACCATTTTTTGCTCAACTGAAGCACACATCTTTCATTGAAGGGACAATGCTCTGCAAGCTTTATCTATCGCTATTTAACAATACCATGCTGTTTTAATGGGTTCTTTCCGTTCTCATATATGGCTCGTAATACTATACCACAAACGTTTTCCATGAGTTTAAATAAAAACTAATTGAAGGGTAGTTTAAAACTTATATACTTTTAGCTTAAAGTCATTATTTTATGGACGTAAATTAATGTATGCTGGCTTTGTCTGGTCGAGAAACCCACTTCGGCCACCTAATATGTCCCTGAATGGTGGTAAAGTTCTACCTCGGGTGTTTTGAGTTTTCCAATCACTCAAAAACGATAAACTGGTTTGTCCATTGAATCCAAAAGAGTTTGAAACCAGACGAAAAAGTCTAATCTGCTTAATACATCGCTTCGGCTCTTTTTTGGTTGTGCAGAAATAACTTTCGCTGCCTGGAACACCTAAAATACACTGATTTTCCATTGACGAACAGCTTATTAATGCATGCATAGCCAATCGATACCATGAAATTGCCCTCAAATACCATACATGTATTTGAAAGCCCCGTTTACTCTCGCTTGCTTATAATTTAGTTCACGACAAGAGATTTGGGCCAGTTTTTGCTACATCTGGTTTCGTGAGTTCGTCTACGAATGAAATATTTTTAAAAAAAATAAATAGTCCGTTTGATTTTTGATGTCATTAGTTGAACGATTTTGGTCAGAAACTAATTTTTGAGTTTTTCTATTTTTGTTCTATAAGTCATCTTCTGTGATTTTTCACGTCATAACTGCAATTTATAATTATTTCCATGGGTTGAAATAAACTTTTGCAAAAATTTCTTCTTGCGAGCACTGCTTTGACCTTGGCATTGTGAATGAAATTTAAAAGTAACCCCTAAGACTCCTAATGACAGTTGAAAAGTCAACAACTTTGGTGTTATTTGTTACAAATCTGAATGTATCTACTCTTATGTCTAAGCTTTTAGGGTGAGTAAAATTTGAATTGTATTCTCTTCTGCTTTAATTGTTTTTTGTTTTTTTTTATCAATTTCTTTCCTTTTACTTCGAATCTTCTCATATCAACATTTTATTTTATAACCGTCTGTGGGGAGCGAAATTATAGGCAATTTCAAAGTTCATCTATGAAAAGGTACTCCATCATAGAGTCGAGTTAACATGTCTTATATACTAGTGAATTGGGATTGTAATTTCGTAGTGGTAGACACACTACAGTACTCTACTACCAGAATTATATCTGTGATAGAATTCGATGAACGGATACCACTAGTTGAATCATTGCTGTTTTGTGAGAAGCCGGGAGAGCTGTATTAACATTACCACAATTTTTTGAGTGCTGATCTTGAGAGCTTTATTAAGTTCACGGTCGCTCCTGTGTTGTCTTTGGCAGTCGAGTGTATACGCTTTTTATATTTTATTTTATAACCGTCGTTGAACAGCCGACCCAATTTCATGGGTTTACGACTACTAATGTTCAACTCCGTAGCCTTGTAATTTTGAACCAATCCAGAAGACAAGGAAACTCCTGGATCAGTACCCCCAGAGGTATTGATTTGTTATGGGAACATGGAGGACTTTGAGACTCGACAGATTTAACGTGCATCAGTCACCATTTACTACACGGGAAGTCTTCGGCCGGCGAGGATCGAACCCACGACCTCTTGGATATGGGCCTAGCACCCTACCGACCAGGCTATCCCGGCCGAGTATATACGTTGTACGTGATCGAGACTAAGAAGCGTCAACGGCCTAAAACCATGGGCTAATTAAATATCATTGTAAGTTACAATAATATTTAACTAGCCCTTAAAATACAATTAATTTGAAACCAACTAACGATTCAGTTGCTGATATGAAACATGATTTTCACCTTGTTGTTGTACCCACTTGTTTCTCAAAATTAAAAATATATTTTGAACTATAGAAATATTTTATCCGATTATTGAAATAACCCTGAAAGTTTTATTTCATGTCAAATTAGCAATGATTCTTCATGTAGTCAGAAAGCATTCCATAACTCAACAATTATTTACAAATTTCACTCGTCACGAGGAGGAATAAATTTGTTTTAAACTAAATTTATTAAATAAATAGAAGAAGCGAGAGAGCTTTCTAGTATGAAGTTAGTGAAGTCTAGAATAACTCAAAATTGTTTCGGCTTTTAATATATCAACAAATTTTGATTGTCGGCATTTTGAACAATCCAGTTCATAATTTCCACTTCACGTCATATTTCTTTACTTAATTATTTCAGATTATTCTGTAAGCGAAGCATTCTATTTCCGAGCAACTTTAAATTTTAACAAATTAAAATTTCCAATTGATCATTCTCAAAACATTATAATGTTGTATCTGATTCAACTCAGATTGTCTAAACTGCATCAGGCAGATTCTTAATTCTCCGATGCATATTTTATATAAATATTTCGATCAGTGAAAATTACAATAGAAAAAATATTAAAAAAACAATATTTTCTATTACAGATAAAAATTTTTAAATAAAATTGTTTATTTAACTCTAAATAAAAAGTGACTTTGAGGTAGTATCTCCACTTTTGCATCTAAAACATATTAAAAATTTTTAACTCTTTAAGTACACAAAGATTTCAACCGCTTCAGAGATTTTGAGCTTGCACCATTAGCTCCATGTGAGAAAACTCATACGATGAGAGTGTTTGGCAAGCATTAATATGTTTTCAAAGTTAAAAATAAAAGCTTATTTGAAAGTATTTCATATCCATATTTTTTTCTGATCTACAATTTAATACATTCATTGCACCGAGAATGATCCGCTAGAGTTGGGTGGTTAGGACACTGAACTGTCAATGTGAAGAACTGGGATTCGATCCACAGTTGAAGCTAACCCAGCTTCAAGCAGCGTTGCTGGGAAATAAAGGCATGTAATGCTGACCACTTTGCCACAAACATACAGTTGGTCACGAAATTGTGAAGCCTTAATCACCATGACCCTCTTTGAACCACAACGGGCTGTTGCAGAAATGTTTATTTTGTATCACATATATTTTCTATGTCATTTAATTAGAAAAGAATAATTATTTCAATCTTAATGTCTGTAATTATTTATTTTTCATCATTTTTCTTCCTACTAAACAAACAATAGAAACAAGCAAACTCCCAATCTCTTTAAAACGATACCAAAACATTGTTTCCTTTCACGCAGTAAACAAAAAGATAAAGAACTTCATTTGAAAAGAAAATCGCAAACTCTGCTGTCTTTTTGTTAAAACAAAACAACGACAAGCAGGAAAAAAAAAAAGTGGGAGAACCCTACACACCATCTATTTTAGATCCTCATCTTCACGATCACTTTCCACATATCGCGATTTTCCTGGCACATTTCAAATGCAGGCGTCAGATGAGGGTGCTCAAGAGGCGGTGGCACAAAACTAAAGAAATGATAGTTCCTGCATTGAAGAAGAACAGAAACAGCGGCGAGGCTTCAACCACCGAGAACAGTAATTCGTCATGTCAAGTGGTTGTGAAGTGAGAGACATAGAAACGGGCAAATATTCTGTAGCTGGTTGAAATAAGGAAAAATTTGTTGTGTATTGGGATAAACACAAAAAAAAATGAAAAAAAGATACTGGAAGTTTCGAGAACCAATCGTTGGGATGTATTCTTGATAAAAAGCAATAGTGTTTTCTTGGGCTGTGTTTTTTTAGAGGTTTTGTTGGTTTCTGCACGGCATTTGACATTTATCATCGAACAGAAAACCGAAGTGGCGTGCTTGGAGACTTTTTTTTTTTGTTGTTGTTTACATCGCGTGATAGTTTATGCTTGCCTGACGACCAGTTTGAAAGAAAAGAAGGGATGATGTGTGTTTCTAAGAATTTTCTAGTCACATTATATGATAAACTGTTGGTTCTCTGATCAGTATTTGAAATGTTTATAAACAAAATAAGTTATAACTTTAAAAGATTGCAAGGTTGTATTATTGAATTGAAAAAAAAAATCATTGTTGTCAAAAGGAATGCAAAAAAACAATGGTTGATGTGAGGCGACTCTTGACTCGCTCGAAATCATTGAAAAATTTACTTCGATCTTCGTATCCACGATTGGGGTTCAACTGGTTCGATTACGTAACGATTTCTGCTTGTTTTCTTGTTGAGAAGAAATTTTCAGTCTTTATTCAAGTATTGAATCATGATTTTGAACAAGATTGAAGCCAATTGGTTGACGTTTGTTCTTAATCAAGTTTGAGACCAGAGCAAAAGGAAAAGAATTTGCACAAACCTCAAATTTTGGAGGGTAAGTATAAGGCAATGCGCAAGTTGAATACAAAATAAAAATATTCTCAACCGATTATGATTTTTAACATTTAAGGAAGAAGAAACATTAAAATCTTTTAAAATAATGAAAAATATTTTATTGAACTTTTTTCATAGTTTATCCTTTTGATATTATTGTACCAAAATATTGACTTAATTTTCATAAGAGAGTAAAATTCACATTTTTATAAAGCTCGATTCAGGACGTTTTGTGACATGTCTGAACAAGTGAACTCACTCGTTCAGTTGATTAATGGATTTTCTCACACTTATAAAATTATTTCAGTAAAATAATCTTTTTTTATTGTAATGTTCACCTCACAGTTCACCACATTTTAATAATTTGAAAATGTTTTAACCGGCAACGTTTTAACTTTTTTTGGGAGTTCTTTTTTATGCATACAGGATTTATTGAATGACATTCATCATCCAAATATTTTTATGTGCTGTTGGCATTTCTAACAAGATATAAATGTTTTATTGCATCGACATCTTTATTCAGTTTGCAAACATCGTATCACCTTCGAATCATTTTACTCATTGTAATTTATATTTTATTCAAACCTCTTTATATGACTTTATTTACACTTTTTATCTGATTTTATAAACTTACTTGTACCATTTTATGAATAATAATTGTACAATGAAAGTGTAGTATGCATTTTGACCTTGGCTTTTAAACTGTTATATCGTATTGTTTGAATTATTTACCATTAAATCCTACATTCAATCAATCAATCAATTCCATATCCTTAACTGTTGTAATCTTTTTGAAGTAATTTATTTAAAGTATAAATGAAGATGAATTAATGGTACTTTAAATAGATATAGTTGAAATTGCAACTTATTTAGCCGTAATAAATTTTAATGAAAGTTGCAAAGGATTATTGATAGTTTGGAACAATAGGAAATGAAAGTAAGTCCAACAACCAGGGAATATTCTCAAATTGAAGATAATCGCTGAATTGCGGATGCTACTTTAAAAACATATGAAGCGCCAAATAACGGTAGATCGACATGAAAAAAGGACTTGACTAGTAATTAAGACTGCTGAAAAAGATAATAAGAATCATCTTATGGACATGGTATGAATGCATTATAATTATATGCAAAACTTTATCTATTTATATAGATTATTAATCGCAAAATTTTAAACGCAGTTTTCCCTAAACTATGTTTCTATTACTTATTAGATCTAACTAGTACAATTTTCAATCAATTTACTTCAAAGTTTGACACAATTTTCACAATAAATATAGATTTCGTTACACAATGGAGTTTTTTAATTGGGTTAACTGTCTTTGGGTTATCTACAAAAATGTAACTTATTTTGAGCCATTCCTTTTTTTTTTTTTATTCAAAACACCACTATTTTGCGAAAAAGTGTCATTTTGTGAAAAGTGCAAAAGAAGTATTATTTGTGAAAAGTACAACCAAAGCTTGATGTAGTTATAAAAAAAAAAGGAATCAAATTTGGAATATCTCTTTTTCAGCTTATGAGTACAATAAGTTACGATTATGTAAAAAATAAGTTATAAACATTATATTACATAAGCACTATTTTTTAAATGTTTTATATGTATGATAAAATAAAGATGAAAATATGTGCAATATGATAAAATAAAAAAAATTATTAAGTTTGTTACAAGCATTGCAAAATGCTCTAAAAACTTCTTTTCACAGGCTTCTACTCCGTTGTTACCTCTTAAATCATTTACTACTATAAAAAAAACATAATAGATTAGAATATATCTATTCATTATAAAACAAAGAGAAGGAAAAACTTTAATATTCTAGCCAAGAACTCTTAAATCAGAAATGATTTAGCTTAAAAGCGAAAATTTCTTTGACCCCATCTCTTCCTTACTGTTCGATCTCTTTAAAGTTGGCTTTTCAAAAGATTTACATCTCGAAATATGTATATATTTTTTGTAAGAGTTTGCCTTCGGGGGAATAAGTTAATGGTAATACTTCAAAATCCGGCATAAAAATGAAAAATATATGGCAGTGTCAAATATTCACAATAATGGCGGAAAATGCTTTCTTTGTGGCCATTTTAAGACAGAAATATAATAAAACTGATTTACAGGCATTCCCTTTGGTTATTTCGAGTTGAAAAAGCAGGAGCTTCCAATATCTTTCTGGAAAAATTCTAAGCTGTAATTCATGACTTGAATATATGTAATGTTTTTGAGAATTAAAATCTTTTCGAATGCATTGAGTAGTAAATTGATGAATTAAATAGAGTAAATTGGATTTTAGTGTTATAGTGGTTTAATAAAACAAATTTATATCTTATTACTGTTTTCTTCTCGGTACTCATTTTATTTGAATAAAATATAAGGAATATTAATTTGGAGAAGAGTAAATTTACTATTATCTCAAAAATGATATTTTAGAATATAATATTTTTTAATATTTCTTACAGTTGAAATACAGAATAAAATACACCAGCATATGCATTAACATTCACTTACCTTTATAATAGGTATTAGCATACTAAAACGCTGCTCTATAAAAGAAAATTGAGCGTTGTGAACCCTACTATTGTTAAATTTATTGCAAACTTAATATGGTGCTAAAGTTATCCATATTACTGTATTTCTTAAACTTTATTGTACAATTCTATTTGAATACTATGTTTCTCAAACTTGATATAGGAAGCAAGGTTTTATTTTTCACCTTATTTTATTTCTCACTTCATTTTATTTTTCAGCCTATTATTTATTTTGCACTTTGTACACCGAGAAAAATTGTTTCTTAAAAAAGAGCAAAAAATTTTCAGAATAACTCTAAAGCAAATAATAGTCAAATTTAAAAGCCCATACATTCAAAATTGAAAGAGCATACACTCATTTATTTTTTACAAAATACAGTCTCATTGATGCGGAGGCACACATGTGTGGGAGAGATATCCGTTGGCTGCCTAAAGAATTCGAACCAAGGAGCTCCGGCTTCGAAGTAGGATACTCCAACCACCATAGTAGTACAACCCAGATCAGGGAGAGTTTAAAAACTTCATTTCCATTCGATTATAAGTTTTTAAGATAAAGAGAAATAAGCAAAACGTGAAATTAAAATTACCGATCTCCTAACAAAGCTATTGGGGCCATATTTTCCAAATTGCAATCCATTGTGGCATTGAAATTGCAAATTAGTATTTCAGTGTCATTGCGGTGGCCAGTATGTGACTTATAATCTCATGCTTGACAGTGGTGCATAAATATCGCTCGCGGGCTGCAATAGTGGCACAACTCAAAAAACACTTGTTTTGGTCTAAGAACAGGTGTAAATATGAAAATACACATTCTTTTCAGCAGCAATAATTCAACTTGAAGGTAATCTTCGTTTAAGCAAACTAAAGCATTTCTTAAGCATTGCATTTTCCTTAGCAATGAAAACTTTGAATCCACTTATCTCAAAACATGATTTTTGCGTTATGCCACTATTACAGCCCATGAGCGATTCGATGGTTAGGGAATTCTACAACGATTCTGAAGGTCCTGGGTTCTACAGTCAACAAACATCTCTCACTCATATCTCCCTTTACATAATTTTTAATACTATACATTTTGCTCAAAAATGAATATCATTAATTGAGTATGAATATACTTTTCCAATTGTGAATGCATGTATTTTGGGAATAAATGTGGTTTTCAGATTAGACTATTGTTATGATATTATTTATTTAATTAAACTAGAGGGCTCCGCCCCCTGCTCGCTGACGCTCGCCAACCCCCGGAGAATTGCTTCGCAATTCTTGCTTGGTTTGCTTCGCAAAACCAAGAATGCTTTGATTTCATATATTTCAATATTAAACTGAATATTAACTGTTATCATCGAAAAGAATTAATTTTCTTAAATGCAGAATAAGCAGTGTGTCAATATCAATGTCACTTTTTTTCGTTGACTACAGTTCCTTCTATGTCCTATTTGTTCTCTAAATGAGCCAAAATTGTCAGAAATTAACATCAATGTGCAGATATAATCTTAATATGAAACTTGTTTAAAAAAAATTATAATCACAATAATACAGACTTTGTCCCAAAGAAATGAATATATTTTTAACAACACATTTAATTCAATATATATATATATATATATATATATATGCAAACACTATAATATTTTTCAATAAGCAATATTGTTAAGAACAGGGTAATTTTTAAAAAAATATTTTAATAATATTCAGCAAAATAACTATAAATGAAAACATTAATTTTGCGGAATTAAAATAAACAATGCACCAATAGCATTTTCTTTACGCTAAATACATTTATAAATTTGACATTATATATATATGTTATAATATTTCTCTATATACAATATTGTTAATGACAGGATCATCTTTAATAAATATTTTAATGTTCTCCTTCGTTGTGCATCTTGACAATGCCATATATAATTGACCATGAGAAAAAATAGGCCGTTCAATATATAGCCCAACTTTATCGAAGGTTTGGCCCTGGGCCTTATTAATTGTTAAGGCATAAGCTAATCTAACAGGAAATTGTCGTCGATAAAGCACAAATGGTAAGGAAGAATTACTTGATAATGTATTTAATTCTATTCTTGGAAGATTGACAATACTACCATTTTTATTACCAGTAGCAATTTGGCAAGTCAATACTCTTTTCCCTATTTTAAGAACAGTCAATCGAGTTCCATTGCAAAGGCCATCAACAATAGATATGTTCCTGATCAGCATTACAATGCATCCAACTTTTAATTTGAGCTGATGAGGTGGCAGTCCCGGGAGATTTATGGAGTTTAAATATTCAATAGAATACCTTAAAGTAGCTTCTTCTTCTCTCCCGTCTGATTTATCTACTCCATATAGTGTGGCCTTATCAATACTATAACTTATAACCTCTTCACCTGGCACACGTGATAAAATTTTTTCATTAACTTTGTTAACTTCATCATTTTGCGGTGATAATATGATGTGATTAATGAAGTTAGTATTAAGACAATCGATTTTTTCAAAAAACCAAGAAATGATATCTTTACAATAAAGATCAGGAGTGCTTGCATCAAGATGTAAAAGTTCTCCATTGCCAATTGTCAACAACCAATTGGCAAATTCTTGGTTACCAGCTTTAACTCTCATATTAATTGTCAAATGGAGGATTTCAAAAACTTTGTTAGTTTAACTTTTTTTTTGTTAGTTGAATCATCATTAGGTTGTATAAGCAAAAGAGCATTATTTTCTTCTATACTATGAAGTTTACGTTTTTCCCGCTTTCGATTAGCTTTCGCATTGAGTTGCGACTTTTTAGTAATGTTAGGTCTTTTCTTTTTAGGCATTACTTGTAAATAAACAAATCGAATTAAGATTTAAAACCAGATTAAACTTACGAATTAACGTTTTAGAAAACAAATAATCAGATTAATCAATATATCAATACGAAATAAGTTGAGATGTTGTAAAACTGAAGAACGAAATTCTAACTATTTTGTGATTGGTTGCATCTCTGAAAAAGAAAATTCAGACTTGTAAATCGCTTTTTTAAGCTTGCCGTTTTCAGACATGTGATTGGCTGTTGTGAACGGCGGTTATTCTTCATTATTAACTGCAAAATCGTGCTTTAAAACTAAAATAAATAAAAATTTAAAATTATGTAAAAGATTTGAATGCCCTAAATGTCTTCCCTGAAAGATTCTGAATGAATTGATTCCTTAATCTTAGATTTTCATCACGTAGTTAAAAAGTTTTTCAGGGGACAAAATTAACTGCAAAAACTTTTTTTTAGAATAGAGAGATATATCCGTTATTCATAATGTAGGATTTAATGTACTAATAACGCTGAATTTATTTTTTTTTGGAGATAAGAAAAGAAACCCTTCTAGCTATTGCACTTTATAAAAACAACTGGCTGAATACCTGTTCCAGGCATGGAGTGAGTGAAATATTAAGTAAATAATCAATAAATCAGTGGTGAGAAATATTGCGAAATCATGCTCAAAACTAAAAAGCATATACCGACACACCTAAAGAGCTTGATTGAAGAACCTGGTAAGGGAAATTTTTAGGAAAATTAATGAATCAGAAAAAATAACAAAAAATATTTGTATCAATATGAGAATGTTTAATAATATGAAATGGTAATCAATCAATATGTATCTGTTTTTTCTTCACTTTAATTTGAACATATTTAATCACAACAGATTTTAGTATGCTTGCATTAATTTTATTCCAAATTAGCAGTGGTAAATAAAATAAAGCAAAGAATTATTAGCTTCGTCTTTGAATAAATTGGTAATAAAATAATTTGAATACAACTTCCTTTTCTCTCTAAAAAGTTCACCGACCTGGTTCTTCCACTAAGTTTTTTCAATAAATATAGCTAAAATATTGTTGTCCTTTTCGGTTTCTTTACGTTATTGAAGACAGCAAAATTCGTTTTTCTTTGTAGTTTATCCCATTAGAATAAAGATAAAATATATTTAGCATACTTGCCATGATGCTGTTGTACACGCCCAACTCATACTAGTCAAAATTTACCTCTATCAAGTAATTATTTTCTCTACTACACATCCCTTTGGAAGGACCGTAAAATACTTTGTTCCAAATTATCGGTATTAAAACTGCTTAGCATTAGTACTCTTTTAATAATCACCAAATATTTCAATCACCAAATATCACAATATTTTATATCTATATTAGTATATTTGGTACTTCAATACCCTTCAACATTTGAGTTTTGTGAAAAATATATTTGTCAATAACAGCTAACTAAAGCCGAATTTTTTTTAAAAAAATTGAATTCTTATTAGAACATGATAAGAATTTTGGAGTATGACCATTTTTCTATATGACCTTTAAGTTATTGTTAAAATATTCATAAGTAGTGACTGTAAAGGTTCTGAAACTACGGAAAACCTGTTATAGTATTCTTATAAACACTGCACCCATTACCATAATACCAGTAGTACATATTACCGTCATTAGCACACAATAATTAAGCATTATCTGTGAATGGTGATTTTCTACGGTTTTCCTAACCAAATTTGCTATTAACCTTTTTCCCTTTAAATTTGCTTTTTAGCACATAACTTATTTATTTTATTTCAATTAATAAAATTTAACGGCTTCGCAAAATGAATAATATATTTGCTCCATTATCTTAGTGACGATTTCTCATGATTTTTCTCGACAAATAAATATCTTTACTCCATTACTTTTGTTTTCTAGTGCATTGCTAATATCTTTTATTTCAGCAAGCATTTATTACCTAAATTAATTAAGCATCATTAGCGTCAATGGCAATTTTATACTTTTCTACTAAACGAATTAGTACCACATTATCATTAATTTTTCTTTCCAATACATAAATACTTTTTTCTTTTTAATTAACCTTGATTTTAAATCAATAATTGTTTTTAGAAACACGTTTTAAAATAAATATTATAAATAAAAGGAAAAACTTCAAAAGTTTAAATTTAATAATGAATATCACGCGTGCTTCCACGTAATGTTGTTCATTGAATTTATCTGACAAAGCGAACAGAAAATAATTCAATATTTAAATACCTGCAATAAACTATTTTTTTTCATCAAATAGCTAGAAGCTAGAAATTATCACTGTTGTTATCTTTAAAATATATAATAATTGAATCGTCAACTAGCCTCTTACAATTGTTTTAAAAGGCCTCAATTTTTCACTAAATAAAACTTTTATTTTATTTCATTCATTTTTATAAATTTCATTCTAAAAAAAAGTTTTTCAAGACAATTAACTTTAAAACAGGGAAATTTGCTGCAAACAGAGCATTTGCTGCAATTATATTTTGTTCAAATTGGCTAAAACTAGTTCAGCGTAATTACACGACGAAATGCTCCATACTCAATATTTTTAGTTAAAAATAATTCGCAAATATTTAACAAAAATGAAACAAAACCTCAAAATAGTTTGGTTTTTTATAAAAAAAACTTATTAAAATTGTGTTTGTTCTTCAGTAAAGGTAAATATTCTTCTTATTGAGTTTATTTCAAACCGATACTTATATCGTTATCTTATTGAGCTGTAGTTTTAAAAGACAAAAAATAATGACTAAAGAATAATTAAGTTTTGTCGGTGCTAAGAGCAATACAGCTGCTTCTGATTCTTATGTTACAAAATATTTCCTTCAAACCAACTGAAAACCAATATTTCTAAACAAAATTATATCCTTTTAATGTGATGTATCTGCACTTTTATCTGATTGTATTCATTTTTGAGCGAATATATATAGTTTTAACTATTTCATTCATTTCAGCAAGATAATTTGTAGTATGTATCTTACATTTTGATTCACTTTAAGAACCGTTTGTTTGGTGCAGCATATCTTTTTTGGGCCCTGTGCCATTAAACCCTACTTTTAATATGTATTTCGCAGACTTTTAAAAGTATAAAAAAATAGCTAGTGATTTGTTAATATAAAAGAGAAAATAAGCCCCGTGTTGAATAGAAAAATTGCAATTATTTTGCTTGAAAAATATTTGTACTTTCTTTTAAATAATTTAGTTACTTATTTTAAAATATACTAAAAAAATTACCAAAGTTGTTATTTTTATAGAAATTATAATTCGTCAATTCCATTTGAATGAATAATAGTTAGAGTAGTTATTTACTGAAAAATAAAGCGTAACAATGAAAAAGAATAATCATATTTTTTATAGTAAGCAGCAATGCATATCCTACTTAAATATTAATTTTTAGAAAAGATTTTAATTCTGATTTTTGTAGACATTCTTAATTTTAATAAAAATAAAGAATCTCCAATCTACAGAGCCAAACAACTTATTCTTCTGTATAACATTTCAATTCAAATAAAGCACTTCCGCGCTAGAAGTACCCGAAATTCCCATGCCAGCAATTGAAACCAACGAGCATCCTGGGTATTATGTTTCATTTCAGGCAACTAAAAGCAATCACTTTTTTTTTTCGCTGAGATCTTGTCGACCAAATAAGCCATTCTTTCTGTGCAATAAACGCATAAGTCTGTGTTTGATCCGGCGTGCTAAGCCGATTAATCGAATTTGTTGTTCAGTCGAGTTTGGGAAAAGGGTTACACTGCAAAAGTTGCTGTCACGAAAAGTTTTAATTACTTGTCACTTCTGGCTGAAGTATTAATTACAACTAGGGAAGTTTCCTTGGTTTTAAGATCTAAAGGACTAAGATATGAGTATTAGATTTCCTGCATTGATTCTTAAACTCTGGGAGCAATACTGTGATTGCATTTAGAAGGTTGTTTTGGGTTTTAAAGAAGTTTATTTAATTATCAAACAGACTAAACAAGCAATTTAAAGCAATGTTGTATTGTAGATATGGGGAATAAACTTCACATATGAAAAAATATGATAAAATTGTTATTTTAGAAACTAATTCTACTCATCGCATTAGAAGTTTATTTCTTATGTTTTGTCATATAAAACGTTTGTTCCACGTACAACATAGTCTTAATAAGCTGTCAAATTAACAATTATCTGTCCAATAATCATTTATTTTACATGCTGTATCGATGTAGATAGGTGTTTTATTCCCATTTTATAATGTATAGTAAATCGAACTGTACACCCATTATTTATAAACAACTATTCACTTCTAATTGTCACCAATATTTTGAGCATGTGCCTGATTTTACTGACGGTGTTTCAAAATTTGCGACATACTTAGGATGAGGCATCATTATCACTGATGATACTTATAGCTACAAGATCCCAGATATTTGACCCGTCTCCACTGAGGAAGCTGCTATTGCCCTTCTCTTGACTCTGTGACTGATTTCTTCATGTTCTGTACGAAAGTATTCTATTTACTCGGATAGTATGAGCTTTTTACGCCAGTTGGCAACATTTTCGCAGCGATACTCACCCAATGTTATGTTTCCTTTCAAATGCTAATCATACTTCACAAAACATTTTATTTTGTTAAGCACCGAGCCATGTCGGTTTACCAGAAAATGCGTTGCCATACTCTGCAGCGCGATCTGCTACTACGGTCTTTACAATATTTGTACCATTCGGAGACTTTAAGCTACATATTCGACAGCTTATAAAGTCCATTTGAGAGCAACATTGGAATCTTCACACTGAAAATAAACTATATAACATCAAATCTGATCTAGACCCCTTACCTGTAATGCGTCTACGTAATGCAGATGTAAAGCTTATTCGTCTCAGAATCGGTCAAACTTGACTCACCCATCTTCATCTGTTGTTCTGAGAGCCTCCTCCTAAATGCGACATTTGGTTTTACTTACACTTCATCACATATTAACCATTCGTCCCTATTTTAACCGACATACCTTTTATAATAGCACTGTTTTATGTATGAAGGATTTGTCAGGTGAAATTCATCTTGCTAACAGTTTCTTATCTCTGCGAAGTATTGATATTTTATATTGTATATAAATGTTTCATATTTTCTTTTCGCTTTGGTTTTTTTCCAATTTGCCATTTTATCTATATCGAGTATTTTATGTAACTATGCGTTTTATCAAATTTTATTTGATTTTAAATATACTTGTCTTTCTACTAACTGTATTATTACCTTCATTTATTCTATAAAGATAAAATTTTAACGCGCATTTTGCCTTTTGATTTGTTTTAACGTATTGTTTGGAGCATCATATCCTCTTTCGGATTTTGTGGCATTAAACCTTACATTCAATTCGATGTAGATAGGTATCGTTGTAAATATAGACATGAAGATATTGATAGTTATAGATAGATTAATTAAAAAAAGATGGATAGTTACAGATGGTTAGATATAAACAGATATATAGATGTAGATAAATAGCACCAAACTGAATGGAATAAAAATACAATAATATGCACTCGTTGAATTATATTAATCGATGGTGGAAAATATGCGTAACACCAAGTTAAAAAGAAACTAATAATTAACCAATAAAGATGGATACTTGATTATACTCAATTTTGAAATAAAATACTCGATTTTGAAATAAACGATAGCAAAAATTTTCAGAAGTTAACCCTTAAAGTTGATGAACGAGGAAAAAAGTGAAGAAATATTTAAAAAGATGAAGTGGATACTTTACTAACTATTCTTCATTTACTTTTGTACTCGTAGTATGTTTGCTGAACCTTCCAATTATACACCGATAAAAAAATTATAAAGCGAGGGACGGATTTTTTTTTAAAGAAAAGAACAAAGTAAGTAACACCTATGTGCAAAAAACGTATCAGATCATAGCTAAGCTCTTTCTGGACACGCAGTGGCCGTGACGTTGCGAGGCAGTGTCCTTGTGATCACGTTAGTGTAGAGGTATCTTATTTTCTCGTCGAACCCGGTAGCGTTAGGAGGTTTAATACATAATTTTGGCCAATCCGTGTTTTCTGAATTACATTATTGATCCATCGTTAGTATGGCCAGCCATCATCGCTTAGACGATGCCTTAAAACGGCGGATAGTTGGAAGACTTGAGGTGGGCCAATCACAGAATACCATTTATAGAGACTTCGGGGTTTCGAGATCCCTGAGGAGGTTTACCTTCTTTAGGTAAATACAGGGAGTCACGCCCCGGGGTACCCTAGTGATCTATCCTCCCTTCCGTTTCCCCTCCCTTTTCTCCTACTTTCTCCTTTCTCTTCCCCCTTGTCGTGGTTGCCGAATTTACTGGTAAGGGCTTTTTGTCTGAGTTTGATTACCACCCTGTTGTATCGAACCCAGATGGGAAGAGACCACCAACGTGTTTGCCGTGCGTGGTGACCCGTGTCCCTGGAAAAGGGGATCCTGGCAGTTGAGGGGCATTCTGGAACCCCAATACACTGCTTTGGCCCGCGCTTCAGGTAAACGGGAGGTGCACATTGGCCTGTGTGCATCAATCGGCTAGTCACAAATGTCATCTGTTGGCTAGGGTCAAGTCCGGGGTCACTTACTGGGCACCTCGTTAAGGGTGGAGGCTGCTTCAGGGGTGACTCGCGGACGTATAGTTACTGGTTAGCATCGGTGTGAAGTGACGGGTTTTGTTACTTGCATCCCCTTAGTAGGACTCCGTGGTGGGTGATGCCGCTGGTAGTAAAACTTTTTTTTATTTTCTATGGCTGAAGATAGTACGGTGTTGAGTTCCGCACACCAATGCAAAAACAGCGGAACAACTCTTACACCGCACGTATACGCTCGTTATTTCATTATAACATTGACGAATTCTGTCGTACCAAACACATCATTTTCTAAGGTTTCACCATTCTTAATACACAAGGCTCTTCTCTCCGCACTGGGAGAAGTAGCCTCTGTGAGTAAACTACGTTCCGGAGACCTTTTAGTCCAGACTGCATCCGATAAACAAGCCACTGCTCTATCTAAGTCTACAACTATCTGTTCCTTTAATGTAACTGTCACTCCACACAAATCTCTGAATACTTGTCGTGGAGTAATATCTCAAGCTGAATTCATAGATGATGAAGAAAGTATGATCTTGGAGAACCTGCAAGACCAGCACGTTGTCGAGGTTCGTAGGATTAAGATTCGAAGAAATGGACAACTCATTCCAACAAAACATCTTATCCTTACGTTTGCCTCTCCAACATTACCATCTGCTGTTAAACTTGCATGGTATAATTGCCCAGTCAGACCATATGTCCCAAACCCTTTGAGGTGCTTTCAGTGCCAAAGGTTTGGGCATTCAAAAGCATCTTGCCGTGGTACATCTGTTTGTGCTCGCTGTTCTACTCCTGGCCATTCAGACACTTCCTGTGAGTTACAACCCCTTTGCGTTAACTGCAAGGGAGCTCATGAAGCTTACTCAAGGAGTTGTCCCAGATAGTCAGAGGAGAAAGAAATTCAATCAGTTAAAGTACTGCAAAACCTAACCTTTAATGATGAAGCCCGTCGAATCGTTACCGCCCGTACACCCCGTCCGGGCGTGTCGTATTCCACTGTTGCAAAGACTTCATATTGTTCTGTCAGTACTCAAACTGATCCCCCGGCACAAACATCTACTAAAAATAAACAGATTAAACCACCAACTCAAAAACATAACTTTAACTTTACTGCAGCATCAACATCTAATTGGACCACCTCACCTCCACCTAGCAAAACACCTAAAATAGACAATTCCGAAAAGGCCCGACCTTTTCCAAAACAAATCTCTTTAACCCACTGACGGTTCTGCACGTAGAAAGTCGTATTTTAACCTGCAGTCTTCACTGCATAGCAAAACCGGTTTTCCAATGTTAATAGATAGGGGAACTGTGTGTAGGGGAAAAACTTTCTCCCAATTTTGCCCATTTCCTTAACCGCCAGTGAGTTAAAAAAATTACCACCAAGTCAAAAGCCTGGCTGTTCCAGGAAGAAAAAAGATGCAAAGTACGTTCAACTTACAAATCAATCCACTTCTTCTGCTTCACAGAAGATGGATTTTGAGGTTGAATTGTCTTTGCATCCTTCTGACGACGAATGCCTACTACGTCATCCAAGGATTTTAAGTTGCGCAATTATTCTTGCTATCGGCAAGATTTTAATAATGGAAATCAACCGCATGGCGGTGTTTCAATTTTAACTTCTAATGCATTACCATCTACTCACCTTTCATTATCCACCTCATTACAGGCTTGCGCTGTTCAAATTCATATCAATATTCTACTTACAGTATGCACTGTCTACTTACCACCACATGCACCTGTTTCTCAATCAGATTTAAACTCTCTGATAGTTCAGTTACCTTCACCTTTTGTTTTGCTCGGAGATTTTAATGGTCACAGTGAATTGTGGGGTAGTTCCGCCTCTAATGACCGGGGGCATAAAATTGAGCAACTCATCCATGACCATAATCTCTGTTTGCTTAATAAAGACGAGGAAACATACTTTCATTCACCTACTCGAACCTTTCACTCCGTTGATCTAGCATTATGTTCACCCACTATCTTACCTTTTATAAATTTTTCGGTGAGTAATGATCTTCATATCAGCGATCATTTTCCTCTCATAATATCATATTTTACTACTGTTTCAATGAGCCCAAGGCCATCAACTTTCATATATCATCGTGCCAATTGGCCTTTATTTACTCAGCTTGCTCAGATTACGGAGGATATTGTAACACATGATACTGTAAGCGCAGCTGTTGATCGTGTTGCGTCTGTAATTCTTGAAGCGGCAGAGGAAAGTATTCCTAAGTCGTCAAGTTCGCTTCCTCGCCATCGCAAACCATGGTGGAATGCGGAATGCGCTGCTGCTTATAAAGAGCAGAGGCGCTCGTGGAACATCTTTCGCCGCTATCCTAACACTGCCAACCTTTTAGCTTTTAAACGGGCTAAAGCAACAGCACGTAAGGTCAGGCGTAATAGTCAGAGAGTTTCTTGGACCCGTTACGTCTCGTTTATAACATCTTCGACATCTCCCCGACAAGTCTGGTCGAGAGTTAAGAGAGCTAACGGCATATACCGTGAATTTCACCTTCCGGTATTGGAGAAAAACGGTGCAATTTACTCTTCTCCTGTTGACGTCTGTAATATGCTTGGTGAGGCATTTGCTGCTGTCTCTAGCCTAGAGAGTTACAGTTCAGCATTTCAACATCATAAACAGACCAACGAAAGGAATAACATCAACTTTACTACACGCCGTCTCTTACGCTATAACAGCAATTTTAATTTTGTCGAATTACAGCGAGCACTTTTGCGGTCTAATAATACGAGCCCCGGTCCTGATGGTATCACGTATCACATGCTCCGCCACCTAGATCGGACGTCGTTGTCAAATGTCCTCGTTCTGTTTTATAGAATATGGACGGAACAAGCGTACCCATCTGGTTGGCGTGAAGCAAGTGTGATACCCTTATTAAAACCAGGTAAAGACCCTAAGGATCCTATTAACTATCGCCCTTTAGCATTGACCAGCTGTCTCGGAAAAACATTTGAGCGGATGGTCAACAGTCGTCTGGTGTACTACCTCGAGAAAAATCATCTCATACCTGACTTCCAGAGCGGTTTCCGAAAGGGAAGATCTACGACTGATAACATCGTTGCTCTTGAGTCACGAATTCGTAACGCTTTTGTCCGACGTAACCATTTCGTCTCTATCTTCTTTGATATTGAGAAGGCTTACGATCGCACTTGGCGGTACGGAATTTTGAACACACTTTACGACATGGGGTTTCGACATTTTTGCAGGAAACGCAACATGCATAATGATCCCGTCCTCTCCATTCATAACATTGCTATTCCAGTTGTACTACACACAAAATTTCTAGGAGTCATTTTCGATAGCAAACTTACTTTTATCCCTCATATAAAACAATTACGAAAACGATGTGAGTTAAAATTAAATATGTTACGTGTGCTGTCAAATACGTTCTGGGGAGCGGATCGCCAAGCCTTACTGCGCATTTATCAAGCCTTGATACTATCAAGGCTCGATTATGCATGTGCAGTTTATGGTACTGCAACCGCTTCAAACCTAAGAGCCTTAAACACACTACACCATACTGCTTTACGCATATGTTCTGGCGCATTTCGTACATCCCCAGTCGAAAGCCTGTACGTAGTTTGCCATCAACTGCCATTAGACCTACGTCGCATGCAGATATCTCTCACTTATTACTATCGTATCATGTCATCTAAATCTCATCCATTAAAGCACGATGTTATTTCGTCAAGCCTGGAGCGACTGTATGCTGCTAGACCGTCACATACTCGCCCATTTCATGCTCGTACACACTCACTTATCCAAACATTCGATATTTGCGAATTGCCATCACAATCAGTGGATCACTTTCTCATACCTCCATGGACCATTTCACCATATCAATGTATTTCTCTTTTCAAATTCTACAATAAAGCCAATGTCACACCCTGCGTTTTTCATAAAATCTTCACTGCACATCGTCACCAATATTCTCAATATATACCGATTTTTACAGACGGTTCAAAATCTGCCGGATATGTAGGCTGCGGTGTCATCATCGCTGATGATACATTTAGTTATAAAATCCCAGATATTTGCTCCGTCTTCACTGCTGAAGCTGTTGCTATCCTTATGGCACTACGAGTAATTTCCTCACAATCTACTCGAAAGTATTGCCTCTACTCTGATAGTATGAGCGTTTTAAGCCAACTAGAAAAGTTTCACTGTGATAGTCATCCAATTTTATGTATCATTATTCATTTGTTAATAAGTCTTCAAAAGAACGGCTTTGAGATTTTATTTTGCTGGGTACCAAGTCATGTTGGTATTACAGGGAATGAACTAGCTGACTCAGCTGCACGATCTGCCACATCTGTCTTATCATTATCCATACCTTTCGCCGATGTGAAACTATACATTCGAAAACTTGTAACATCAATATGGCAACATAAATGGGACCTGAAAGTTTTTAATAAATTGCATAGCATTAAATCTAATTTAGACAGTTTGCCAGTGCTGCGCTTGCGCAGTGCTGACGTAAAGCTTACCCGCCTCCGAATCGGTCACACCCGGCTAACTCACCTCCATTTATTGTTTGGAGAGCCTTCTCCTGAATGCAGCACTTGTAACGTTCCTCTCACAATTCAACATATTTTAATAACGTGTCCATGTTTTAATCAACATCGTTTAAAGTTTTTTGGGAGTTCCGTTTTATGCAAGCAAGATTTGTTGGATGACCTTCACCATCCTAACATTTTTGCATTTTTACGTGCCGTTGGTATTTTTAACTGCATATAAAAGTTTTAACACATCTACTGTTTTATACACTTTTAATATCTTATCACCTTTGTACATTTTACTTACTTCGCGCGTTTTATACTGTATTCATACTTTTATCTGATTTTAACCATACAATTTATCTTGTTTTATTCACTTAGTACTGTTTTATCAGTTTTAATTGTGCTGCAATTAACATTTTGTATGAACTTAGACGTTTGAACTGTTTCACCATATTGTTTGGCGCAGCATGTCCTCATTTGGACCTTGTGCCACTAAACCCTACATTCAATCAATCAATCAATCGGGGTTTCGAGAAATGTTGCGTCCACTCTGTGCAAACCGTTCACAGAGACAGGAATAATGACCCGCTAATTTTAACAAGGCCACAAAAGGGCAACAAAGCCTGCTCAAGACCGATATTTGAGACTTCTAGTCTATAGGATATGTCCGCGACAACGACACAACTATCTCGCAACCTGCATGGTGCAACGGGAAACTCCATTTTGGGGAAAACAGTCCCTCAAAGTGCCATGTGTGGAATATGCCTTTTAGTCTGCATCCCTTTGACTGTGAACCACAAAAATTATTGTCAAGCTTGGCCAGAGGATGATCGGGATGGGTTCTCTTCAGTGATGAGTCATGAATCAGTCTGAGCAGCTAGTCGAGACGTTCTCACCTGGAGAGAACATAGGAGTGCATATTGGCCTTCAAACATTGTCGATCACGATCACTATAGCCAAGATGGTCTGATGATCAGCATCATTGCGGAATGTCATGCCAGTCTTCATATGGTCGATTGAGGTACTCTTACAAGTACTCTTGCAACCAGTGTGAGACTTTTTGGTGAAGCAAATGGACCAAATAGACGATAACGCTTGTTCACAAAGAGTTCAGTTGTTGGAAGAATCCCTCCAATTGGGGGATATTCAACGATTGGAGTGGTTTGGGATGTTCCTTAAACTTAATCCCATTGAACACCTATAGGACGCCCTCGGAATCTCAATTTCAGCTAAAAAGAAAAAAACCAGCTCCGATGGCCATCGATGAGCTTAAGAATGTCTTTTCAGCAAAAATGGGTTCGGTCACTGGATTGATAAGGACTCTAGTAAGGAGTATGAACTGCAGATCGCATATATGAAACGAGAGTTGTGTAGCTGCTAAAGGCGTTGCACACTATTAGACAAGGTTTTCTCTGGCTGAAAGGGTGTCTGTCAGCTGCTGTGCTAAACAAGTGACCAGTTTTTTTATAGTGGGGTTTTTCGATTAAAACGAGAAATGACAATTGAATTGCAAAATGAATTGCATTGAATTGCAAAATGACAATTGAATTGCAATATGACAATTGAATTGCAAAATGACAATTGAATACGTTTATAAACATGTAGACTTTATCATATAATAAAATGTAAAATAAAATAAACAAGTGTAAATAAAATTATGACCGAAACACTTTTACCGAATTATGGAACTAAAATCTAAAATAAGAGACTTGGAATCGAATAGAAAATTTTTGTTTCCAATTAAATTTACAATATAACAAAAAAAAAATTCAGAACGCTACCGTAAATCTTTATTCAATAATTTTTATTGGGATGGAGAAAAACTTCAGAACTATATTAAATATTGTCCACTCACATTACAAACATAATCGTACAGAAGTAAACAGAAATATGATAGGGACACATAATTATAAAACGTCAACTATTAAAATCTAAAGTATCCATAAACTATTTCCTTTAGTTTTTCTAGAGAACACAGCAAATATGTATCACATAATACATGCGTTCATTTCCTATTTTATTAGTTTGGATCACCACCTTCATTTTATAATTAAAATTAAATAATTGATTTTTTTTTTCATTTTCAATTCTAAAATATGTCGATTTTTTAAACGAATGATGATCTTAAACACGAAACTTAAACAAAAATTAATCAACAGATTTCTTTATAAAGAAGAAGAGAAAAAAAGAGAAATTCTGAAGAAAATCTGAAGGTATTTGACGCTTTCTTTAAGCTTATTTTTTCATCACATTTTCTACAGATATTAATTTTTAAGAAAAAAAAAATCTAGAATCCTCAGCAAAATTCTTACAAGATTTTTCCAAGTCTTATCTCTATTATAAGAGATAGAAAATACTGAATTTTTTATGTGTTAAGTAACTATGTGGTGTTGCCATCCAAGCTTGAATGAGAGTTTCGAATTCTAATAGTCCAGGGCCACCAATGAAGGAGTGTCGGATGATGTAAACAGATGTTATGTTGAAGAAATGAAGGAATTATTGTAATGTAAACGCTGGGGTTTGAACCACCGTTCAACTGGTCATGAGATTGGCAAATTCGACCTTTCGGCTAAAATATGTACATAGTTGAAAGGTACTAAAGTGGCTTCATAAAGTGTTCACCACTTATTCAGTTACGTTTTCTTAGTTTAATCAAAATTAAATTAAGTTTTAAAATATTCGGAATGAATTCTTTTTATACATATACAGATTTTTTTGCAAAATTGGATTAGATTTTTTTTAAATTTTATTTTTTACAGGAAAGGTTTATAATGTATTTTTAAATTTTTTTGTAAAAATGTAAGTTTAAAAAGTAGGGGAAATACTTTTTGAATTTGGTATCTTTACAAGGCATGAGACATTAGTAAACTTACTAATTTTCATTTTTTTCCCCTTCTTTTGAAAAACTTGTGCATAAGTTCAAACGTTACAATTTACATTTGTGCAATTTACATTAAAATATCTATTTTATGTTATGTTTCTAAGCTTTTTCGTTGCTTTTAATGCACCAGTAAATATAAGTATTTTTCAGCATCGCAGAAAATAGTATAGCTTAATTATCATCAGATGTGTTTTAATGCAATAGGGAAGGTTTAATCTTTTCGCTCTATATGTTAATTACATCTGTAGTTGGGAAATCAAAAAAGAGAAAATTAACTTGTACGCCTATGAAAAATGCTTTACTTTTTTCAAATGTTTAAGTCATGTTTAATCTAATTTGAAAACAAATTTCACTTCTTTTGTTATTTCACAATATCTGGGAGATATTTTCAAAAAGTCTGAGAGTATTTAAAAGATGAGTTTTCAAAATGACTATAAAATGTCTACAAAACATCATCAAATAATTTAAGAGAAAACTTTCAAAATATTCGTTTATTTCTGAAAAAATTGTTTAGATACCTTTTTATTGGGAAATAACAATAAAAAGTATGCTATTAAAGTGTACCTTATGTTGAATAATTTTACATAAATATCATTCACAACTTAATCTTTTTTTTGAAATAAAATTAACTAATTTTAATTTCAAAATTCGTTAAAAACCTGACACTAGCATTGAAATAGGTATCTGTCAAGAGAGTTAATGCTCATCATTCATAATCACTACTAATTATCATTACTCATTTCTCATTCAATGAGATAATTATTACTCATTCGAAATATTCAGTAGCATGCAATTTTGGTATTAGATATACTAATATGATTTTAATAACACATGAAAATTTTTAACTTTCTAATCGGTTTTCAACGTTTGGTTGAATTTTATTGAATCTCATGAAAACTAAAGAAGATTAATAATATTAAATAATAAACTAAAATAGGTCTATTTTTATAGATAAATAAATGGATATTTAGTAGTATACAAAAATTGATATATGTCATTGTGAAGAAATATATATAATCCTGCAAAAAGTATTTACTATAAATATATACTTTATATAAACTCTATGTGATCAAATTCGTTAAACACAGTAAAAAACTAATACAGTATAAAACTAACACTGAAGAACTTAAACTTACATTGAAGTTTTTACTGGAATTCTGTTAAACAACAGCCTCATTAGCCATTTCGGGTCGAGTGGCATCTCTTTTCACCTACAAATCTACCTACAAATGCCCATAATAATCTCTCTTCCTTTTTTCTATGATATTGCATTTATATTTAGTGGGCGGTTATATTTGATCAGATAATGGTGAAATTTGATGAAAACAGCTGATTTGATCTGATGCTTAATGATGTGTACATTTAGCACAGCATAGCCACCTCTGGCTGTTATGAAATTAAACTTTGCCTATGAATCGTTAGCCAATGAAACATGCGGCACAGTTTTCAGAATCTAATAACCAGCTATATTTTTTTAATTTCTCTAATGAGTAGAAATATTTCTGAGAGTTATCGTTTTTTATCACAATTTTAGTTACTTTGAAGAAGAAAATGGAATACGACACACGCTTTTCCCTATATCAAAATTTAAATACGCAATCTTAATTGTGATCTTGGTCTACAATTTAAGAAGCTTTGTTTTCGAAAGACTTTACGATATAATTCAGAGTATTTACGAGATTAAATTAATTTTAATCGTTATTTTTGTCATAATAAATAAATAATGGTAAAAACTCAATTGTAAATTTTATTGCCTTTTTATACATTTAAAAAAAAAATATTTTATGCTAGAAAATAACCGATTGTTAATTCTATTGAATTTTTCTGCACTTTCTCTCAACTTTTTCTTCCTGAATATTTATGATTTTGCAGAAAATGTTCTCTACTTGAATATTTATATTAATGTTGGTTTTAATAAATTCCAAGACTCAAATGAATACATGATTTAAAAGCGGATGTAGAGAAATATAGAATAAATAAATAATCGAATCGATCGAGGAATGTGAATTAATTAATAGTGTTGATTCAACTTTATAAAACACTTATGATCCATATATATATATATCCATATATATATATATATATATATATATATATATATATATATATATATATATATATATATATATATATATATAAAGAGAGAGAGAGAGAGAGAGATAATGGATAAAAAGTTGTTTTCTGTAAGAATTCTTAGTGAATTATCATTTTACCATTAAATAACTAATAAAAAATTACTTTGAATTATAAGGAAATAAACTTCCTTTAACGATTAAAAACATTTCTCTGTTATAAAAAGAAAAATCACTTTTAATTTAAAATATGCATATTTTACGATAGTGATGTTTTTAAAATGTAAATACAAGTTTATTGGTACAGGATCCTGTTCATTGAGATCTAAATCAAATATTCGATTTATACCTAAGACTTTTATGAGCTTTTATAGTGAAACAATGACGGACAATTAAAATGAATGTATAATTAAATGATACAGTGTACAAGTAGCATATACCATAGTGCTGTTGATTATAAAGCTTAAGACAATATTGTAAGCTAGTGAAACAGTTACAAACCAAAGTAATTCAACAGTAATATCTAGATAAATTGAATACAGAGTGGTCTAAACTATGTCTGGTGCAAAAGACATCAAATAAAAATAAGGTGGAAAAGGATGTTTTATAGATTCCAATTGGCCTTTTAGTAAAAGCATTCATGGCATAATAATTTTACTACTTTTTAAATAAATTGTTGGAAGGATTTAAAAATTGAAAAAAACTACGAGAAAGCTAGTTTACATAAATGTTTAGGACTCAAATGCCATACTAAGCATATTACGGGATTTTTAATGGTGAATGACCCCTATTGCTTTATAAAGAAATATATACATCATATATAATAAATTGTATCTGATATATTATCATGAAAAAGTGACCATGTCTGATATGATTATGAAAATATAAGAAACTACTTAGGGAAGTTACTTTTACGTTAAACAATTTTTTTTATATTATGTTTTACAATGAAATGAATTATGTAAGAATTACGGAGTCAAAGTTTAAAGAAAGATGTGTTACGCTATATAATATGCTTTAAAACAAACCAAATGGTAAAATACATGCTACAATTTATTTGTTGATTAGTTATAATATTGTATTTAGGCTTTTAAAAAATTTTCCACAGTGCAGCGTGTTCTTTTTTCTGAACTTATAGAATTAAACGTCACCTTCAACAGTCTAAATTATTAGTAAAATAAACATTATTTCCAACAATTACAACAACAATTTTGTTGTGTTGTTTCATAGTTTTATTTTGCAGATGTTAATATTTTAAACAAATATAAATTTAAATATTTCTTTTCATTTTCTACAAAACATTTTATCATTTTTTGTTAATATTAAACTTCATTTAGATGTTATTTTCCCTTATTTGAGTCAAAATTTTCCTTTTATATTTTGAACCTTCGCATCATATACTTCCACATCAAATTTACTTCAAACTATACCTTTCTGAAATATTTCCTTAACTCTTTATTTGTTATCGATATGTTTTATTTAAAAAGAGTGATTAAAAAAATTCATGAAACCACGTATATTTAAATAAAGTAGTTTTTTATATTGCCTAGCATTAAAAAAATAAAATAAGCGATAATAGTGTTTTGAATTTTTTTAAAACAAATGTCTTAGTTATTCAATAAAAATTATAAAAATAATATAATAAAATTGAATTTAATTACAGGTTACACTCCTCAAATGTAGATACTATTATTACTTTTGTCATCATTAGCATATATATATATATATATATGCTAAAAATGACTAGAGTGTGAGTATATATAATTGCGAACTAATTCCTTGTTTTTTTTTAATTAATAATAAAATTTTCTAGTCAAATAATTATAAACAGTAATTTGCTAAATAAAATCTCTGGTTCTCAAAATATATTGTAAAATGTATTTTAAATTTTTCATATCAAGTATACTGAAGCATTAGATAGTTATAACTTTCATTTGTCAGTCAAAATCCTCTATTCAAAATTAGAAGTACAGTTCTTGATAAATATTTAGTCAAATTTTAATTATTAATTAGTCTCCTTTCATTTTTTTTAAAAAAAAAAAAAATGTTTTTATTACTGAATATTCGTATATAACCTGCTTCATTTGAGACACAGGTAGAGATGTAGCAACTCTATATTTATGATTTTCTTTGATAGTATCCCAATATATTTTACAGATGATTTATAAATAAAGCAAAAGATAGAATTCCCATAATCTATTGTTTTTATTACATTTTTTATTGTTTTTTTATAGAGTTTTCACATTTGTAGTAAATTTATAATCTCAATAAATAGCATTTTTTCCGCTATATTTTCAGATCTTTTTATAGGCTCCATATATAAGCTGTAGTGGTGAATATTTTTTTTTATATTAAATTTACAAAACTAATAATAAATCAATTCTACTTCTACTTCTAGAAATATTCTTTAGCAAAAAATTACATATACATCATCTAAGTAACTCGAAAAAAATTTAGTACTAATTTCTCCACTTTTCTTAAAAATGATTTTTATCACATATTAGAAAATTTTAAATTCAAAATTACTAATGCTTTTATTTAAAATTGTATGAGAAAAAAGATCCGAAAATGGTTATTTCATAATCATTATTTTTATCATCATTAATATTCATTATTAATTAGTCATTATTAATATTATTATAATCATCATCATTATTATAATTAGCATAATATTATTAAATAAAATATGTAAATAAAAAAAAAAAACAGTTCAATACTTACAATATCTATGAGTTGGGAGAGCTTGAGCCCTAGATTTATTGTCACTTTATGGGAATGGTTGCCTACAGGCCTAATTAGTCTATTATAGTCACTGAGCAAATCATCATGCAGTCTCTTGGCGGCTGGATGCGCCTCAGAGACTTTTGTTATCAGTAACAAGACATATAAAACATAACAAAGCCATGTCCAGTTGTGCCTTAAAGGCACTATCTCCCAACAGTACCTTTTACATCTTGTTGTCCGTAGTGATGCAATGGTCAACCACAAGAGTCCTTCGTCCGCATGTTCATCCGGGATGCTGTTCACATCAACACGGCTTGCCACGTCTTTCTCAACTCCGTTATATACTAGACTGGTAGAAGGAATCGGTCGATAGCATCCCTTTTCTCTTCTCTCTCTGATCCTCATCCTCAGCATCTTCTTTCGGATCAGATGTCAAGAAAATCAAGGGATGCTTTCCACCAATAATTCTCTTGATTAGATTAGTTCTTCTATAATCTCAAATCTTAAGTAGTAAACAGGTTACTCGAGAGATCAGTTTTTGACATTCCATCCAATGCAGGCCACCATTTCGTAAGGGGGGAAGTGTGAAAGATTGTCAAAGAGCGCCACCCAACGGCGGATCACTTAAATGATGCTGCATTGCTCTGAATACTCCCTTTTACGCTTTCTCGCTGCTAATTTTCTTCTTTCTCTCCCGTTGCAACTCAACGAGAGAAATATGGAGGGGAAATAAAGATTGAATAAAAATGCTTCGCCAGAAGTAATTTATTACAAATGGATTTCTTTTTTATTGAATGTATGCTATTTTCTAGTTTTTAAAAAATTGATTATTGATCGCATCATCAAATTTAATTTTTAAAAACAACATTGATAATATAAAATATTTCAAAAACTTTACATCATTTTCTTTAACATTTTGAATTTTATTTTAAAAATAGGTCATTCTAATAAAATAAAAGAATACTTAGCTTAAATGTAAAATCTAAACAAATCCATTAATAAAGCTTAAATTAAGATAAATTTAGATTAAGAAATAGAAAAACATATAGCATATATTTTATTTAAATAAGTTTCAATCGTTCATTAGCGATTTTTTAAATCAGAAAAACATATACTATTAATAAACGTGGCTGTAAAATGCTTTTACTTTAAAGACTTCCAGAAAAAAGCTTTCTTTATATTTATTTAAAATTTAGTAACAGCTATAATGTACTGTCATTACATTAAAAACGGCAACACATACATAAATCTCAGACATGCATGATTTTAACTAAAAATATCTATTTCTATACATTTTTGATATTTGCCATCAATAATTTTTAAAAACGAACTCGCCGTAATCGAAATTGGAATTTTTTTAACTACAAAGACAAATGAACTCACAACAAGTTGAGAATTCTTCAGTTAATTTTATTACAAGAATAAGACGTGTTTTTTCTTTAAGTTAAAAATTTATTAGAGATGATATGGATTAAATGCACAAAATTGAATTTTATTATTTTTTTTATTTTAAACTTTTAACCAAAACTTATATTTTAAATGAAACAGCAAGTTTATATACTTTTTAGTATATTTTTTCCCAATTATAAATTACGAAAAGATTTAAGCTGTTTTGTTTGCTGTTTTTTTTTACATTCGAAATGAAAAATTGTTTCCTTTGTAATGCTGCATACCATTGAAGAATTAAAATTCTCAGAACAAATAGCAAGTGTCGTAATTTTTTTCACTCGAATCCAAACTGTAGGTGGCGTTACTTTTGCTTGTTTCAGAAATCCTCTTTGCATATTATCATTTGCTTGTTACTCATTTCGAGAAAATATCTCTTTTGACATGAGTTGTTTTTAAATGCATAAATTGTAGAGTATAATTTGTTTTTCATAGATTTTTTTCTCATTTATTTGCACCGATTTTGTTTTCCTATGTAAGGATAGAGATTATTTAAAAATAAGAACCGATTAGTTTTAAAAATACGTTTATTTCTGTTTCGATATCTATGTAGATTGCTTAGTTCGCTAAATGTGTATTATTCTATCTTGTTTCGGGGCAATTACAGCAAATATAATCCAGTGCAACAATGCCTTGCTACTAAAACATTTTTGGGCTGTTGTAAAATAATTTGCACTGGAAATTGGATTATTTTAATAAAGAATTAACTTAATAAAAAATTATTGTAAGCAGTTAAATATCAGAAATAAAATTTATAAATTTTCAAGTAATATTTCAGCAATATTTAAAATATGTCCAAATATTGGTTTAAAATCTGTGATAAAAAGTAAAAAAAAACATAGAAAACTAATTATTTCTAACCATTTTTGATTTGAGAAATTTTCAAAGCATTATTTTGAGATACTCAGGGATGTTGGATGATGGTGATCACTATTTAATTTAAATTAATGTCCAATAAATTTAAATTTTATTTTAATTTAATTTTTATCCAATAAATTTAAATTAAAGATTTAACTCTTAAAATTTTACATTTGTGATTCAACTTGCATTTAAAAGAAAAGCAAACTTCGTAAATAGAAGAAAAAAAACATTCTGAACATAATGTTAAAGACATCAAAATAAATAAAGACTAGAATGTGCAAAATTTTATTTTAAACAATGCCTCTAGGAGAGTTTCCTCTCCTTTTTTCTTCGGGTTTCAAGACTACAAAACTCTCTACTTTTTCAGATCCTTTACCATAAAACCCTGCATTTAATTCATGTATCCATGTTTTAACCGATATTGTCTCACCCGTTTCGGTAGCTCTGCTTTTATATGTATGCCGGATTTATAGGATGAATTTTACCATCCTACCATCTTTGTATTTCTACACGTAATTGACATTTTAATGTTGTATGAAACTTTATATACGATTCTAATTTTATCCACTTTTATATGCATTTGTGCTACGTACTGTTTTATCTATTTCATTTCATTTTAAACAGGTAATAACAAAAGGTTATAGTACCTAACATACTGAATTGCTTCAAAAATGTCTGTTTGGGGGGTAATGTGTCCTTTTATGGAGCTTGTACGCCACATTCTTACAACCAATACTATAACCAATATAAAACCGAAGCATCCTCATAATCTTTACTTTTTTATGTTGTTTAATTTCTAATTTATAACACTGTTAATTTATTTTTACAATGGATGCGAATAAGTTTTATTTCTGGTATTCTATAGACGCTTCCGACTTTGAGAGATTAAAATTATATTCAATCAGCAGCTATGTTCTGGGAAGGAGAAATTTTGAAATCATTAAAAAATATAAATATCTTAAGTAGTTTCTATAAATCATTTTTTTCTCATATGAAAATACTTTTTTTAAGCCAAACATGGTTTGATGCACTATTTTTTTTCACTTCTATCCGCAGAGTTATTTATATTTAGCGTAGCGTAATCATCATTGAAATGTCCTTTATTGTAATGAAATGTGCATTTAATTGAATTAATAAATTAATGAAAAATCTTTGCATTAATACTTAATATAAATTATACATTTTTTTCCATAAAGCCTTAATAACTATTGAAATAGTTACAATACATCCCTATATTTTTAAAAATGCCTTAATTCATAAATTTATCTATGAATAATATATAAAGAATAAAATGATTGTTTTTACTATATTGATCTAACTATTTTTTAACCTGAATAATTGTTCAAAAACAACGCTGTATGGAAAAAAAGTATAATAAATCTTATAATCAAGCAATAAATCTTACAGGTGTTAAGATACAGCCTCGTTAAAAATATTGACGTCAAAAAGAAAGCAATTTTTTTCGTGTTTATATTAAAGTGTAAATTTAATAAAAAATCGTTTAAAAAAAACTTTCTCTTTGTTCCCATTCGACATTATTTCCCCAACTATTTCATAACTGATAAGGTTATGACCTTATCAACTAAAACATGTCCCAGGATACAATAGCTCATCTAATTATCTTCGGAAATTGACTTTTCTTAGAGAAGTTGTTTTATGAACAAATACTATTTTTTATCGCACTTCAAACATGAATTATCTTTTTATGCGAAAGATGTACAGGCTTCGCTGTTTACCTTCATTTTAGTTTCTTGTTCACGCGTTATTTTGATAGCTGAAGTTCTGAAGAATTTGTTGAAATAAGAGTTTATAAATTTAAATATTAGGAGAAAACAGATTATTATTAATTTTGAATAAATAATGTGAAGTTTTTAATGAAAAATAAAATTACTAATTTATATGGATTATAATTAAACCGACAATGTATGGAATTCAATATCTAGAACAAAAAAAATTAACGGAAAAACCATCTATAAAAAAAGAATAGGAATTTTTTTCAACCTAATTCTGAATACAATTGCAAACAATTTAGCTTATAAAAAAAAGAAACATTGCTTTATAAAGGTCTAAGAACATAAAATCTCTATCTACAATGACATAAATGCAAACAATTTAGTAAATAAAAAAAGAAACATCGTTTTATAAAGGTCTAAGAACATAAAATCTCTATCTACAATGACATAAATGCAAACAATTTAGTAAATAAAAAAAGGAACATTGTTTTATAAAGGTCTAAGAACATAAAATCTCTATCTACAATGACATAAATGCAAACAATTTAGTAAATAAAAAAAGAAACATTGTTTTATAAAGGTCTAAGAACATAAAATCTCTATCTACAATGACATAAATGTGAGCCTAATCCGTGTATTATTTTAAATTTTAATAACTTTTCTGGTAGAAAACTCAATTGAATTATTGACCGTATCATAGAAATTTTATTTTTAATTCTTTTAGTGAAAACTGACTCTACATGGATGATTCTCTATCATTTGCTGTTTTGTAGTCTATCCATCTAGTACAGTATTTGTATCATTCATGTAACGTTTCAGCATATTTAGTCGTAAATTATTTTTTTACAGATATCCCCATGGTTGATTTTTCATTCCTAAAGAATTTTAAAATTACATCCTTGATTCCACCATCCATAATTCGTGTTTTGGAGCTCCATTTATATTTTATATAATGTATATAACTGCCTTTATATGCTTACTAACAATTGACTTTTGGCTCTAAATGCACATGGGTTTAACAGTAATGAACGGTTTTTCTCACACTGGGATTCAAATTAAAGCAATTTTTTTTTAAAAAATGTAATGCATGTATCTCCAAAAATAATTCCATACAAAAATGATTAATTTTAACTATTATTTTAAATATTATCTACTCGTGACAAATTCAGAATTGATAATTTAGGCATGATACGAGAGTACCAAATCTAAGGTACCATTATATGTAAGGTATCGAATATGAATGATCTCTGAATCTTAAACTTTCCTAAACAGAAGTTGAACCTACAGTATTTATTTTGAAAAAAATGTAGGCTTTTGTACAATCATAAAATCGACATTTAAAAACTTTATAGAGAAAAATTGCACCTTATAACATTTAATTTAACTAATTTACATTTTGTTCCAGAATGATGTCCCGATAAATTCAAACTGTTATGGTTTCAATTTGAATAGGCAAATCTGTTATGGAGTCCAGTATAATTAAAAACCAAACGAGAAATCCTTCACCACCATGTCGGTAGCATTCAATGATGTTGTCTTGATGGTAATGGGTACCTGGCGTTCTCCAAATAAAAATTCAACGTGAATCAGATTGGAGGCCAAATCTGGGCACGTCATTAAACATCACACTAGTCCACTGTAACTATGTCCTCATTGCGTGTTCTGCTTCAGACTAATCACTGTCGACAGTAAGTTGCCGTGAGTGGAACATATCTGACGGGCTAAACATCTGCATACTGTTTGCCTTGAAACTATGATACCCGTGGCAGCAGATAGCTGACCAGACAGGTCGGATGCTAAGCTCCACCTGCTTTTTTTGGTAGTTACAACCAAATACCGATCTTCATTCGGTGTTTTAACTCAGGAGTGACCTGTACTGTATCGTCTGCTAACACTTCCATCCTCTTGGAATCATTACCAAAGCCTAGATATGACACTTTGGGCAAGCCTCGCCCGGATACTTCTAAGTACGCATACACTCCAGTCGACCGATAATTCTGCAACGCAAAAAAACCCACGTGCGTCCTCTATGTCACAACTATTCGGTTAAATCACTATGCGGCTTACAGAACGCTAGTGAACAATTTTACTTCTTCACCGCTATTCGTTCTATATCCCCCCTCTTTTACTCGCATCATTGTGACTTTCTGGCGTCATATGTTCCATTATAGTTTTGAAGGTGTATTTTGGCATTAAAGTTGTATTATGGCATTAAAGAAGTGTATGATAATTCCACAGGTAAAATATTTATTTTCGAGTTTCATTTAATGCTTTATTTTTCTTGGTCACTGTCCCTCTTTTAGGTAAGCATGAATCCTAGTCTGACTTTGTCTCAGCATAAAGCTTATTGCATCAAGTTTCTATCAACTTATCTAGATTAAGTAATGCCGTTCTAACCTGGAGCAATTCAGAATGGTTGAGTTGAAGTCTTACGAGAGAAACGCAACTTATAAAACATCACCCCCATATATTAATTTATGTCATTTACATTCTGCAATCTAATGCATCATGCATCCGATAAACATTCTACTGATTAAAAGTATTCGACACATTAAAAAAGTCTCAGAAAGATACTTCCCATAATATTTAAAAACTGCATTCATTAAATAAATACAATATTAAATATTAAGTAAGATTAACAAGAGTATTAAGCTTTAAATTGATTGCCGATTTATTGATTTTTAACACTTTTATTCATTTATCAGGTTAATGTATTAAAATTGTTATTATTATTCAAGAATATTCATGACGAGATCTCTCAATGTGCATATACAAAAAAACTGTCACAATATTTAGATTTGCTTGAAAATTGGTTAACTTGATAAGTTAAATGTAATCATAAAATATCATAAAAAATCTTATTTTTTTAAATTTCTTAACAAATACTCGATTCAGAATACTAAACACTTTATTTATACGCATATTAGTGACATCAAAAATCTTTTTATTGGTTGCGGTGAGGAATTTTGGAGTCGAAGGGTACCAGCTTATGCGCTATTCTCGTCATTTGACCGGGATCATTTTTTTTTGCCATCGCTGTCATGGCTGTTGAAAGATAGAGCTCTATAAAACAGAGATGGGCCCTTGGCTATGGTTGCGGGGGTGTTTTGCTATCCTGATTAAGAGCGTCGTGTTTGAGCACTCGAGACATGCTGACTCCTCTCCAACTATGAAGCTAGAAGGGGTTTTTTTTTATTCTCAACTATACTGGATTTAACCATGCTTTAGGGGTGGTATATCTGGTATGGTTAAAATATTGCACCAATAATTCAATCGAAAGGAGACAAAAGCCAATCATTAGCAGCTAACCAAAGCCACGTGAAATAGTGGGTTGATCTATACTACCATCATTCCATCAAAATGATACCGAGGCTCTTACCATAAGATTACACCACCATTTAACCATGGCCTAGCATTTAGCCACATTTTAGAGCCCTATCTATTAACGGCCATGGTCGGAATGTCATGTAATTTTTTTCTGCTAAGAAGACGTGGTTAACGCCTGAGCTGGTATCTTTCTCTCCAGAATTCAATACCATAACAAAAAAGAAGCCACCGTGTACCTACAGAGTCCACGGTGGCTACTTTTTGTTGTGGTACTGGTATGTAAACTGTGGCTTCTTTATGACTGTGTTGTAGAAGAGGGGTACCAACTCAGTGGGTTGATGATATCCTCCATCTTTAGAATGATTTTTTTAAACATATTTGTTTTATTCCAGCTTCCAACGTGGTATAATCAAAAATTACCTCAATCATTCAATCACAACAAAAAGCACTTACCATTAGACAAAAGAACTGAAAAGCTGTAACATGCTTTATTAATTATTTTTAAAAAAATATATAAATAATACACATTATAATCACTCTTTTTCACTACAAGCAATCTAAACATTTTGCAAATTTATTTTTAAATTTAAAATTTCACGAATAGGAAGTTTTATGAAGCATGATAGGAAATAAAAAAGCAAATCTACGACAATACTGCCAATGACAGATTTCGGCTCTTTCTCTCTCTTTTTTTTTTTTTTCGTTTTTGCTTTAAAAGCTTTAAACAAAATTCAATATTCATTTGAGAGTCAACTTCTTCCCGAAATAATCCTTTCAGACTTCCAAATAACGCTGTCTAAATTATTTTTCAAAGTCTCACACGCAGTCAATATTTTCAAATAACCATATCGAGCAATTTCCTGTCTTCGTCTGCACTTGTTTTCTGATGAAACTCTTCCCTATCCCCACATATCAAGATTAAAACTTGTAATTGCTTTTCTGATGTGCTGTATGTGCTCTTACATCTTTACTGTTATTGTTATTTCGATCTGCCGTGTATTCCATGTGCATCCACTTCTAAGTACATACACAATTTCATGTTCAAGTGGACAAACTATACGGCTCTTGCTTTAATTAACTTACGCCTGAAAATCCTTTCCCGCTTTTCGGAGAATATATTGTTTTATCACGTCGTAGAAGGAATTTTAGAAATTTTATCGAGCAGCTTCAGAAAGGGTGATCTAGTTTGACAGGTGGAGCGTTAAACAAATGTAATTAATAAGGCAGGGAAAAGTACACGACTTAGTCGTATTAAAGAAATATCAATTTAATTATTATTTCGAGGATGTCTTCCGTGAAAGTATGTTTAGTTATCATCAAATTGTTGCATTGCTTTTTATAGGGGCCAAATAGTATTCATCATTTTTTTTTCCGCATTAAGTAAGTCAGATATAAAAAATTTACTAAAGACTTTCTTTAATGAAAAGTTGTATATAAGTAAAAAAAATTAAATATGCATATTTTTTTCCCGAGATTGCAAGGCGTCTTAACTAAAATTTTCAATTTTAAAAACTAAATGTTAAACATGTATTTTTTGATATTATTAGTTCTTCCATTTTTTAAATACTATTCTTAAAAAATTAAACTACTAGTCATTTACTAAAATTATAAAACTAAGAATAAAAATTGAAGATTAAAAATTTGTTAGTAATGATACATTTAACGCATATATTTTTTTAAAAAGGCAGTTAGGATACTTTGCACTTGGATTAACCCAATGATTTAGATTGGCTCTCTTCTGAATTAATTAAAGCATTTAAATCAAGATAATTAAAAAAAATATATTTGCATTTATTTTCTCCCATTTCTATTACTTTTAAATTTTGATTTTTTTCTCCTTTTCTATGAGTTCTCAGAGTTTGGAGAAAATAAAATTTATCTAAAAACACATATTTTTTTTTAAAATTTGCATTGCTTTAAAACAAGGTAATCAAAGCATTGTTTTAAATCAAAACAGCATCAATGAATATAATAAACTTGTAAAACCGCAAAGTTAGGAACAGCCCTTTACGGAACAGCAAATTTTAGTTACGCAGCATATTAGCGTATAGCAGCTACAACCGCAAACCATGAGCCTTTTTTTTTTTTTTTTTTTTTGGAAGAGGCATAAGTTTTACCTTTTTATTGATATTATGTATTTTTAGATTAAATGTTGGAAGACTGAACACACTGAGGCAGAAAGGGTAAAAGAATCTGAATATATATGATACAAAAAGAGCTATCCTTTTGTTGTATTAACATACCGAAAAACAAAGCAGTCGTAATACACTCTATAGCAGAAAAAAATCAACGCACCAAGAAGGAGTAGTCCGATTGAAACGAAAATTGATGGACAGGAAGACAATGTACAGAATAGTAAATGATTAAAATTTCAGAACAATTGAATAATTTATTGCAGAGTTACAGTAACAAGTTCAATAAGGTGTTGACCCCCCTCTAGCCTGGATACAAGCTTCCACACGGCGTGGCATAGACCGATAAAGCTCCCGGATCGTCTCTTGCGGTATTTCCTGCCAAATTCGATTCAATTGTCGATGGGAGAGAGATCTGGTGATCTGGCGGGCCAAGGAAGAGTTTCCCAAGCTTGCAGAGAGTTCATAGCATACGTGCCATATGTGGTCTAGCATTGTCCTGCAGAAAAACCAGCCCAGGGCGCTGCAAAAGGAACGGTAGCAAAACAGGCCTTGGGATGTCGTCAACGTACCGCTGTGCGGTAAGTGTACCTCTAGTGACGACCAAAGGGGTCCAGCTGCCAAAGGAAATGGCACCCCAGGCCATAATGTCTTGTTGAGGGCCGGTGTGGCGTGCAATAGAGAAGGCAGGATCCCACCTCTACCCTGTGCGTCTCCAAACACGTCTTCGATGATCGTCAGGACACAGTTGGAAGCGGGATTCGTCGCTAAAGACTATACGTCCCCAGTCGGCATCATTCCAGCCTGATCGAGCCATGCACCACTGCATACGAAATTTCAAAGCAATCGGATGATTGCTTCTTGGTGCGTCGATTTTTTTGTTATAGAGTGTATTTCATAGTTAAAAAAAATTTGTAACTATGAAAATAGTAAAAATTTGTTACTGACTCATTTTTAAAATCTAGTGTTAAAATTTTGAGCTTTAGCAGAAAACATAATAGATAAAATTATATATTTTAATTATGAATGCAAATTGAAGCTTCTTTGTTATAGCTGTTTTTATAGTTTTCTTCTTCTATTCTGTGTTAACCACATTTGTGTTTCAACGCTGTAAAAAAATTTTAATGTAGAACCGTAACTACAGTATTTCTGTTATGTGAAATTACTGTGTTCTTTTTACATTTTTATAGCTTTATTCTTGTAAATAACCCTTAATTTATACTTTTTTACTCAGTAAAAACTGTAATATAATAATTTTTCAAATTTAGTGAAAGACCCAAAAATTTGCATAAATGAACACTTTATTATAAATTCTAAATTGTGTGATCATGCATACTTTAAAGTGTGTAGTTAAATCCAAACACCTATAGATAATAGTTCTTACGCCAAACTCGTGATTATTTACACCATTCGTGAACTAGTTTCGCTTTTAAAAAAGCGAATTTTGGCAACCTTTGGTTATCGTTAGAAATTATTTATATTCCAGTACACAGTACGAGATTGCGTGAATTCGTTTTGGCTAAATCACTGTCTCAGAAACAAAAGTGTGCGGTAACAAAATATGCGATGTTTTCAGTTAAGCAATAAGGATAATTACATTTTGGTTTTTAAATATATATCGATTGTATACCGAAGAGCCATTACATTATGACCACCCTCCATCTATAACAATGGGCTCGCCCAGGTTTTCATGGTTTTTTGTCCAGGAACAATGTTTTCACGGGGCACATTAGGACCCATAATCCTCATAGGACAATCCCTGACCTCTGTAAGTTACATGACCAGGTTCACCCATTCATGCAACAGATTTTCCTGTGGGGGATGGTGTTTACCAACAGGATAATGTACCATGTCATAAGGATCGAATCGTCATGGGTTGGTTCGAGGAACATTCCAGTGACTTTCAAGTCATGTCTTGGCCACCAAATTCACCTGACCTTAATCCAATAGAGCATTTGTATTCCTACTTGGAAAACCAAATTCGTGCTGCTACGCTACCCCTTCGCAATGTGAGGGAATTGCAGGACCAGTTGATGAGTGCTTCGTACCAGATACCTCAGACTACCTATCAGCACCCTGTGGAATCAATGCCATGGCGGGTGCTAGCAGTTTTGAGGGCTAAAGGTGGTCCTAAATGTTATTAGCAGGGTGGTCATAATGTAATGGCTCTTCGGTGTATATAATATATGATATTTAATTTTTTTCTGCTTCTGTTCAATTAAGCCTAACTTGAATCCATCTTTCTTTCTCTATGCATATGTTTCATTAGCAAACTGATTTCATTTTTTGAAATAGTGTGTGTATGCATCTTAATCTAAATGTTTTTACTTTTTATATGTATCGTAAAAACAACTTCGCTGACTTTTATGTGTACCTAATTGTTATTATAGAATCAAATGTTAGTGGACAAAAAAGGTGACATTTACTCTACACCAAGTGTTTTGTAAAAGAGAATTCCTAATGCTCCACGACACCAGCAACTGCTATTCGTGTTTGCTTACATAAAGAATTATATCTAGTGTTTTACTACAGCTGTTCAGCTCTTTTGTTGAAAAGCAATTTCTACCATTTTCGGTGTTAAGATAGGCTGGTTTTTTTCACGTTAGCTTTCATAACTATTCTGTCTTCCATAGCCTGTTATTCTTTATTCTCGTGTTATTTTTTATTTGTCTATAAAACAAATTTTTCCCACAAAAAAAATTATTATAAAAAGAAGACAACTTTATAGTTTGGTATATATCAAACAATATTTGTTTGTCTTAGTAACACCACCTTTTTAAAAGTGATAGTCAGGTTTAAAAATGGAATTTTGATATCAATATAGTTAATATTTTCCTTTTTATTTTAGAAATCTGAAAATTTTTGTGAAAAGTCCGTAAGAAAACTGAGTACAATACACATAATTCTTTTGTCAAATAAATTTGTGAGGAGACTTCTTTTCTCTATTATGAAAAAAGATACTTACTAAAACGAGTATAAAAATATGGAGTCCCTTATATATGGAATAATAGCAAGTCAGAATAATATTACTATGGGTGAACTTTTTTACTACATATGAAGCTCCAAACAGAAAGAAATATCATCAAATTTGAAATATAAAAGAATCTAAGAATCTTCAGAAAGAGCAAATAAAGTTGCCAGGAAAACTTCAGCTTTAATCCCAACCTTTCAAAAACAGATTTGCTTTTTGTATCAACTCAGCTTATTGCTTAGAAGAATGGATTAGTTTTTCTTCGCAAATTTTATTTGCAAATATTTTAAAGAACAACCAGTGGTGTAACTATAATCATTTTTGCAACTATTTATACTCTATGGCATTATCTAACATGTTTTTTAAATACCGCGATTTAAATTATTAATTTTAGGTCACAGTTTGATTTTGTACATAATAACTGTGCAAAAGTTTAAATGTCGAATGATTTTAACTAATTTCTTATTAGGATTTTACAATAATACTTCACAATTAACCTTATTTCGTAATTAATTCATATATATGTATTTTAAGTGCGGCTGCTGAAAGATTATTAAATTCCATATAAGTAGATTTATTTTAAAACTGTTTTAGAAAAGTTAATGACCTATTCAAAATGCAATTTTGTTTTACAAATAAACACATATAGAAGTGTATTTTATTTATATTTAAATTCCGCATTTTCTAAATTTATTTAAATATAAGCTTAATATCTGAATAACTTCCCCCACAACTTTATTGTATTTAGTGATAAAATTTGCGTGCTATGTTTTTAACACTTCAGTGCATATTAGCTCAGAAATAGTTCACACCTTCAGTTTCAAACAAAAGCACCGAAATATTGCGTAACCAAATTCTAAAACCTTTCTCTATAATACGTGTAAATGAATAATGTAAAACTTGCGATACATAAGCACAAATGGCAGCAAAATGTTTTTAACGTAGTTTTTGTGGAATCCCGACTTCCAACAACGTAACGAAACTGCTAACTCAATAGTAAAATCTGCACATTCTTTGCCAATAAGTCCGCTTTTTCACTAAAATCTAACAAACCTAATCTATCTAATTACAAAACAATTGGGACGGTGAACAAATAAATAACTGCTGAGAACTAAGTATAATTTTAAGGTACTTATCCATTTCACCGGCGCGGGCGATAAAGACGCCAAAAATAAAACAGCCGATGCCAAGCGGAGTATTCCATGGTAATTTCTTACCCTTACATTTTCAAAACAAATCATGGCTATTTTTGATCAATCTTTCGAATACGTTCGAAATGGATGAAAAACCAACAAACATTAGAGATTTACCTAGAACATAAGAATCTGTTAGATTCCTTCAAGCGAAAGAAATTTCGATTAAAATTACTGTCCTAATTACAACTTGTAATAATAACCATCCTACTATCCTAATTACTAGTTGTAATGATAATCATACTTTTTTGCCAAAATGACTATGTAGTGGTTAGGGATCTCATCTCATACCAGAACAGTGCTCGATTCGAATCCCGGAGAAGGCATAAATGTTCTTTCATTTTCTGTAGTATATGTTTTTACTCTGGGCTTAATAGAGTAGCCAACAAATCTGCCCTATTGATATAAGTGTCAATCGGGTGGGCATTGAAAAGGAATAATCATGAAATGAAATTGTATTTCGGAAATAAAATACAATGGCACTACGACCTTTCAATTTGTCGTGGTAAAAGAAATATCCAAAAAGGCACATATTATACTAAAAAAGTGGAAAAGGAAACTTTGAAAGTGGACCATACATACAATTTTGTTGATTCGGAAACAGGAACGTACGTGCAAAAAAAAAGTGGAATTAGAAACAAAGAGGAACGGCATGTCAACATTTGGAAAGTTATCGAGCAGAATTTACATAGATGAGAGGAATCGAGTACCTAATGAAGCAACTTTAAACGCTATTAAAATATTTCTACCACTAAAGTAAAAACAATCATAGTTCTAACATTTATTAACTTTTTTAATGAATTTTGTATTGTCGCCAATAAATCAGCTTGATGAAATCTGCTACCCGGTGAAATGGAAAAGTACCAATTTGGTAATTCAAATAGGTCACAAATCACAATCGCACAATCAAAAAGTATCTCTTGTTAAGAAAATTTACACCCAAATGTTGCGATTACGAGGAATCTGGTATATTGAAAACACATTATATTTTAACCCATTGGAGCAGATTTAAAATTCAAAAATACTACTTTGATAGCTTCAAACTATAGTTTATTTCCTTAACTGGAGGTAATCTTCATGATCACTTTGGGTAAGTTCCCAGGCTAGGAGTTTTTGGAGCTCGCTCCAATATATGTTCTTAACACTTTATACTAATGCAAAATGTAATGAAAACAAAATCTTCGCTTTAATGCAAAATATTTACTAACGATTCACAAACTGTATTTTTTATTATAGCTTTCTCACCAAAATTAAAATTCATATGAACTTATACATTTAGAAAGTCAAGAATTTGATTGGGGCGTTTTAAGCAGAACGATTAAACTAGATCCAGTAAAAATGATCCTTAAGTTTCTAAAAATCGCACAAATTGTGTTTTACTATTCTTTATGATTTTGAATGTTCTTTTTGTGCTTAGTTTTATAGATAGTTTTTTTTATAATAGAATTATTTAAAACTAGGAGGCTTCGCCCCCTGTTTGCTTGCGCTCACCAACCCCCGGAACTGCTTTCACAGTTCATTTCGGATTGCTTCGCAATCCAATGCTCGCTTTGCTCGCTCATTCGAAACGTTCTTAACGTCTAGCTTTTGTATACTTTTTTGAATACTGAAGTTCCGAAAACTTTTCACTGTAGAAAATTCTAAACCTGTACATTTCAATATTAATTTGAAATTGCAATTGTCAATTTAGGCAACACTTATAGAATTGAAGGATTTGTTACGTCAAGCGCTCAGGTATCATAATTTTGATTTATGTAGCTAAGTTAACTTTCAAAAAATTCTATGGCTGGCAACAGCATTTTATTTAAGTTGTTTTTTTGATTTATGTTGCTAAGTTGACTTTCAAAAAATTCTATGGCTGGCAACAGCATTTTTATTTTTTAAGCTGTTTATTTTTAATTTTGCCGCAGCTAAATTGACCAACCTGATAATGCTCACTCTGGTTATTGTTTCCGTTTTTAAAAGCGCTATATGTTGAGCCACCTCAGCTAGATTTGGCATGTGACATTTTTACATGCAATCATTGGTCGATTTTCTAACGTTGCCATTCGGGAAGTTGTAATGAGGCTTTTTTTTGGCGCCGTGTAAGAGAAATATATATATATAGATATTTATCAAAGAATTAATATTACATGAATAATAATGTCATCACATGGAATCTGTGAACAGGATCATTTGAAAACTCAGCCTGCCGAACTAATATTAAACATTTTTAAAAATTGAAATAATCAGAATCTCACTCATTACTTAATACTTCAAGAAGATTCGTTATATTGTATCAATTTTACTTCTAACTCATTACATAATTGTTTTGTGACTAGGTTATTGGTGAAATAAATCCATAAATGGCTCTTGCGTCAATAATTCAAAAGTAACTAAATTTTATCTAAATTTTATGGCACTCTGGAGGGATTCCACAACTCTTAAATAAATAAGTAATTTTTTTTCCTTTCGTTGTTTTAAATCAGACTTAATGTTTTTGTTACCTTTGAGGGGATGCAATTATCGACTATGTCAACTTTCATCTATCAAAAAGTAACTCATAATAGAACATGTCTTATATGCTAGTGATTTGGTATTTAATATTTGTAGTGATAGTTACGCCACATTACTTCCCTTCCAGAATTTTATCTGTGATAGAATTCGATGAATGAATACCACTAGTTAATTTATGCTGTTTTTCTTTTCTTTTTTTTTATTTATATCATTTTGTTCAATTTATATTTTCTTCATTTTTTATAGCATTTTGCTCGTTATTTTTATTTTCTTCATTTTTGCTTTTATAGCATTTCGCTCATTTTTTTTTCTTCAAATATTGTTCATTGAGCAGGAGACTTTATTTACTTCACCGGATTTTTTTCTTTGAGCAGTACATTTTTAAGAAAATCACATGATTGAATCAAGTTAACATGTCTTATATACTAGTGATTTGGTATTTAATATTTATAGTGGTAGTTACGCCACACCTTTGAGTACAGAAATTAGAAAACTATTGATACCACATAGCAAATTACGTCCCTTATTCAAATCATCTAAATATATTTTATTTACACTCAGAGTGAGTCAATGAATAGGCGAGATTAATTGGACTAAAATTCCGTTATGCGAGTATGGCTCTGGTACCAAAATTTTGCACCAACCAATCTACACAGTTCAATATTTGTTCAAGTAAGATTCTGTACGATAGTGATTTTATTAAAATGGCATTCAATACGCTTTTTAGTATGATTCTTGAATATTATTACCATACCATTAAATATAGGAATAATATGACAAATGTATCAAGCAGGATAATAAGGTTACAGAATCATATATTAATATTACGGAATCATATTATTAGATATGAATCTATCAGCAAAATATTTTGTTCAATTATTATTCTACCCATAAAAGTTTTCCTTCAGAAGATTTTATCTAGATAAAGCTAGAAAAAAAATTATTTGAATATTATAGAATATTATTGTCAAGTTTTCACTAGTGAGACCTCAAAAAATGAATAAGATACGAAAATTACTGTCAAGTTATTAGTCATGAATAAACTTAAAACTGAGTTACGAAAGTTAATAGCCAATTTAATTCTCCATTATCCAACTACAAAACTTTTTTTGGATTGCCAAATGCATTATACATTTCTATAGAAAAAAATATTACGATTAAAGTCTATCAGTGCGCAATAATTATGTTTCAACTTTTATGTATAGATATATACAGATTTTTTATCTTTTTTCATAAAAAGAAAATAAATTTTCATAAAAAAGGAAATACAAGCTTAATGTATATCTCGATATTAATGAATTTATATTTTCAGTAAATATTGAAAACAGATGTTACATACTTGTTTAAATTGTGTTAGAATATGCATTAAACAATTGTATTTTCCTTATAAATTTAAGGTAAAAACATGGACCTATTAAGAATTACATAAAATAAAACTAATCAAATGAGCTATAATTATAACGAACCTCGCATAAAATTGCCAATAAAAAATTATTAATTGAAGCAACAAAAAAAATCTGATGGCAAAATTGTATCATTATAAAACATATACGATGAAATTACCTCGTTAAAATTCTTAATTACTAATAAAAGAAAAAGTCTTTAATTTCTAGTTGAAATGCTCATTTAGAAAGAATTCTGTCTAACTTGTTTTAAATTGCTTTTACGTCATAAATTGCTATCGCTTATTAAAAAAGAATTAAAATACCGCATTATATAAATCAGAAGATCTAACAGTCATATACACTTTCAGCCGCTTTTGAGAATCCGACTTCGTTATAAAAAGCAACGAATAAAAATTTTATCTGTTTGATTCTAATAGCTTTCATTTTGTTCTTATACATTTATTTATAAAAATCCCTATGGTATTAATTTGCGAATTGTTTGATGGAATGTTAAAATAAAATCGTATCAAAACCATCGCTTAATACAACATTTAAAAAAAAATACTTTAAAAAAACTATTCTAAGAAAATCTTTATCATTTAATAAATTGGGAAAAAGGGGGAAAAAGTCGTTTCATTCTGTACTCGTTCGTAAAAAATATGCTTTCTTCCAATCTATTTGTTGCTGCGTATATAGGTTCTATTCTCTTGATACTAATTACAATGAAATACTGGCGGAGGAAGATTTAATACGTACTGTATGTCACGACTATGACTACGCATACATCATGGCAAAGGATGCTGGGTAATTTAATGGGTGGAATGGGATAAAATCGTTCGGTAACCAAATTACTAGATCTCCTCCCACTTTTCTTTTTTCTTTCCTGAAAATCTTTCCTTTTTTTAATTCTCTAACATAATGCTGAGCATTCTTTTTATTCTAGATAAAAGTAAAGGATATTTCCTGAAAAGACGGAAGAACAAAATCAAGTGCTTTTAATACATTTTTTTTTTCATTAATTTTATTAACAGGGAAATCAGGGTATGCGAAAAGAATATTTTTCTGCAGTTTGAATTTTATGCTTTTTTTCATTATGAGAAAATGTTTAAAAATACTTAAATTTTGCTGGGAAGGTATAAAAATTTCAATTGATACTTGAAATTACTAGTAATAAATGTGCTTTTATGTTAGTGAAAAGCAAAATTCCAGCATCATTAATATCATTTTCATACCTTCAAATGAAAAAAAAACATCTATTTGGAATTTAGATATATCACACGAGCCTACATTTTGGGGTCCATGTCAAAACTGTGGCTAAAAATATAAATAATATGGAAAACTTGAATACTATTTATGCAAGCAAAAGTTACCAAGAGAAATGTATCAAACAATATCACAGAAAAGGTGGAATTGAAAAGCATCAGAACCATTTTGATTCTCAGGCGCATTTAATATCAATAATTTTGAATAATCGCTATTCAGCTCATTTCCTTTGAATATCAAATAGTTATGTTACATTATGTATCCTGTTAGCACTTTCACTGATTGATAGCACGGTGACTTTAGTTGAAAACTAATATAACTAAAACTTTTATGAGATTTTTTATATACTTCCTATTTGTATTTATTCTTAACGTGTATATATATATATATATATATATACACTCCTTTCTGCGGATATAATCGTGTGAGCTGATGAAGAGATTATATCCTTTCTTTATTTTGTTTACCAGATTTTTAATATTTTTTTCCCTCCATTTTTTCTCAATTTTTTAGCTTATATATATATATATATATATATATATATATATATATATATATATATATATATATAGGTAGTAAAACATTTTTTACTTATATTTTGAATTACCAATCCTAATTCATTGATCTACCATTGTATCCGAATCATTGATTGTCTTGCTTTTCGATAAATTAACAAATTTAATTTTTCATTGAATGGATTTGAAAAAATGGGATGCCAGAAAGATCATTAGTTAGTTTATTAGCATTTAATTTGAATATATATTTCTGAGTTTATGAGTTGTAACTTGTTTTTCAGTATTTTGTATCTCTGTGTTTCGCTCTTTCATTCTGAGTATATAGGATTTTTACATAAATACTTAAACTCCTCACAACTGGTCATGATTGGTTAATCCTCCTTAATTGGACGTTCTCACGCCTTCACAGTTTTTACATTTATGTAGTGATTTACCAAATTTTAATCTTACGTCTACTTTTGAATATCTATCACATTATCCTTTTTTATTGTTTTTTATTTTGTCTTTAAAGAATTTTTTTGGGAGAAACTCATTATCCTAACATCTTTGCGTTCCTACGTAATTTTTTTATTTTATATTGTATGTAACTATTTTATTATGTTTATATATTTTATCCAATTTTATGTGCTGTTGAAACTACCTGTCTTACAAGTCATTAAATTTGTTATTTTTATGTATTTTTTAAAGATAAAGTTATAGCTCCTTACTAATCTGATTTTTAAAAATAAACTCGTTAGGTCGCAAAAAATGTTTTCCCTGTGCCATCAAAGCTTTAATTAAGCTCTAGTGATACTCATAAAATTATATATTTCCTAAATCATTAGCTAATCACTCTTTACACTAATGAATTTCACATTTTTTTAGGGGTGAGTGGGTACCGAGTCTTGTCAGTATGCCAGGGAAGGGGCTGGCAGATTCTGCAACACGATCTGCAACTGCTTTCTTAACAACATCTGTACCATTCTCAATTATTGAACTACATATTCGGCAGTTTATCGCCTCTCTATGACAACAACATTGGGATCTTCAAACACAAAATAAACTTTATAACATCAAATCTTATATAGACCCTTAACTTGTACGTAACCTAACGGCCTCTACGTAATGCAGTTGTAATGCTTACTCGCCTCATTGGCCTCACTTGTTTAGTATAACTTTACTTTTTATTCGGATGCCCTGCACACCAATGCAATATACGCCATATTCTTCACCCAATGCATCATATTTTAATTAATTTTTTCTGTTTCAACAAATACCATCTTACCTTTTTCGGCAGTTTTCCTTTAGGTATAAAGTATTTTTTGGGTGAAATCCATCACCTCAATGTTTTTGCGAGCAATTTTTATTTTAAACTGTATATAAATGTTTCATCATATATTCGATTTTATTCACTTTTGTATTTATTATAAAAGTACCCTTTTGCCATTAAATTTTTAGTTGATTTTATGGACTTTTAAATGTACCCGGGCATTGAACTTCATGTACTTTGGAAGATAACACTTTATTATATACTTTATCTGTTTAATGCAGCTTGCTGCAGCATGTCTACCTATAGATTTTTTGCCATGAAACCCTACATTCAAATAATTAACTCTATTCAATACTGTAATTGTTCACAATGAATTTTTCCCACAATTATTTGTACGGTACTGCTTCTATGTAACTATAATTTGTTTTAATACTGTAGAAGATAATGGTACCAAAATGATTTCATCTATATGATGATATTTCTCCTTTTTTAATTTAAATTTATTTATTAATAGCTTAAAATACCCTTCTTTATTTAGATAGAATGTGTCCAAAAGAGGGTAGGGTATGTTTTTATGATGCGAAGAATAAAGTTCCAAATAACGATACAGAGGAGTATATTATAGTTTCCTTAATAATATGTTAATTTTGCACCTTTCTTGTGCATTATTCTCATTTTTTTAGCTTTATTAGAGAGAATTCATTTGCTTCAAATAAGTTAGTATCGTAAGCATAAGTATTTATGATTACTATATTTGTTTTCAAAATGTATTAGTGACAGTAAATTTTGAAATTTTAATAACGTTGATAAGTTTCTCAACGTAGCCTTAAATTTGTGATTCATGATTTCAAAGAATCAGTTTTTGTAAACTCTATTTAGCAACTTTTATATGCTTGTCTCACTCAAAATTCTTACAAATATTCTATTAAAATTGCCCCTTAATATGTTAAGCTTCTTAAAATAAATAAAGATTTAACCCCGAGGTGTTTGGCCACTCAAAACACTTTTTTCGGTTAAATAGGGATCCCTCATCCCAGAAATATAGTAGTGATTGTTCCTCCTTTATCATTGAGTTACACTAACCTTGTGTCATTAAACTTTGCATTTAATATAGTGCTGAATAAGCTCGTTGTGTCTAGATGTAAGAAAGAAAAAAGAAATACACACTTTTAAAAACAAACAATTTAATATAAAGCGTAGCCCTACATTTTTCTCATATCAACAACAACTCTTTACTAGCGTTCAAACATTTACAAGTTTGAGCACAACTAAATTTATTAATCAAGAGTTAAAAATGATTTCATACCTCATTCAATTTTCCATGGCAAACATACACATATTTGGCAGTATTCTAAAAGTTGAATATCGGCATGTTTAAGTTTATGAAAAATTTCCAAATACTTCAGATGAACAAAAGAGATTTAAAATCTTTCTTAATTGGATGTTTACTTAAATTTTGAACAAAATTATAAAATTTTGCAAGTTATTTCAAATTGAATATTTTCTAATAAGAGTAACTTTAAATAACACTTCAAAAGACGAAGCAGTGATCCATAAAAATTTACATTAGTGAATATTGGAAAATTACCGTTATTAAACATCGTAGATATGATTTAAAGCAACGCTCCGCACTTGCAAAAAATATTAAATATAATAAAGAAAAATATGAACACAATAAAATTTTGAATTTTGACGAAAAACAACACTTAATAGTTCTATTTTTAGTTCTATTGCTTGAATCGGTCTTAGCAAAACTTAAAGCTTTTTTTAAAGTGTAAAAAAGCAATATTTTTCCTACTATATATTCATTTATAATAATTTTTAATAAGAACAAACGTGCGATTCTAATTCGTTATTGCTATTATTATTCGAGGGATCTTTAAAAGTTCAGCAAAAAGCATCATTTTTTTTTCTTTTAGTTCGGTGAAGTTAAAATTACAGTTGAATTTACTTAATTACAGTTGAATTACAGTTGAATTATTACTTACTTCAGATATGTTGAATAATTGTTCGTATATTCAATGCATAAATAACATCATTTGCTAAGACCTTTGCAAGCAACATTACTTAACTATCTTGATCATTTCATATATTATAAATGCGTCAAAGTTGTAAAAATAAGGTTTGCCAATCGTGTATTTGATTCATAAATTAAAACATATATTAATGATCATATTTAAATATATATATATTTCATTGAGGCAGCACTCAATTTTAAAAGTAATCAATTTAAATAATCATTTTAAAGGAATTTTTTTTGCTAGTCATGCAGAAAGTATTTCTTAATTGAACTGTTTTTAAAACCACATTACTCAACTCAATGACTTTGCTTTAATGACTTCAATTTACTTTAAGATAATAGGTTTTCCTCTTTTTAATTAATAAATTCGTCATCTCAAAGTCTTCATTTAAAGGCTGGAAAGATAGTTGCCTAAAAACATTGTCACTTTTTTTTTGTCTCTCAAATAGTGTCTTTAAAAGAAGTTAAAGTAGGCAATTGATTTTTAAAAGACGAATTTTGGACACATTAAGATTATATTTTGCTTAATACTGCATGCAAAATAAATGTATTCAAAATTAAATAAAACATTTGAGTTAAAAGGTAATCTAATTTAAATGAAGCACGTTAAATACCAAAAACATTCACAATTTTCGTTGCAAAGTCATTACTTAGTATTTCATATTTTAAAATGTTTGATACGGTGAAAAAAACATTGTTAAAAGCTTGATAGCTAATATTTCAACTTAAAAATATTTTTAACAAATATTTGAACACTCAGTTCTGCAATGCTTCTTACACTTAACTAATTAGAATTCTGAAATTTTTTGAAGTGGTTTTGGTTCTTTAAGTAATTTTTCTTTTAAATCCTAAATAACCATTAATAACTTAGTTAAGTATTAATGAATTATATTTTAGTTAGTAAACATGAAGGTTATATTTAAATATAAATGTATATTTTCAATGTGTATTTAAAAATTTAATAACTCAACAAAGTCAAAATATTTCAGTGCATGAAATCAGTTAATTCTTACGATGTAGTTTATATTAGAAATTACCAGTATTTTCTTGGAAATTAATATTTGAAAATATATTTTTTTATTAAATATACAATTAAGATATTTTAATCTTACAATTCGTCTGTATATTAATGTGACAAAGTAAACTTGGAAATGAAGTTTTTAATTATCAATTTTAATTAAAATATGATTGCATATCATGGGTAAAAAGGATCTTATACTATTGGTATGTACCATTTGTTTCTTTATAAAAGATTTTCGAAATTAAAAATATCCATACGATTCTGTTTAAGAACATTACTTTTTAATCCAAATTTAACGTTGGAATAATGTATGAAAATTTCAACAACGTTTGGTTGATTAGTTTGAGTAAAAATTACACTAAATATTGAACTTAATTCATCTAGATGTTGACTAACTCTAATTTATGCTATAAAATTATATATTAAACTCGTATAACGTCATTGTATGATACACTTTAAACATATTGCACCATCGTATACAGTTCAGCTTAAGTAAAGAGCAGCAGAAAAGTGGAAGATATTGCTAAGTTAGCAGCATGCACTATTTATTAAAATAAAAACAACAACATTTTATAAAAAAATTTGATTTTCAAACAAATATATAATTTAATTGAATCGAAAGAAAGCTAACTTTTGAATAGTTCCTTTGAAAAAGCATCTAATCATGTAAACTAAATTTTATTTTTCTTCAAAATTATGAATTTTACGTTTAAAAAATATTTATAAATAATGTGTCATTTCTTAAAAAACTTAGATTCTAGGAACTAAATGAAATGAATAATTTGAAATTAAAAATAAATTGTTCGATATTCGTCTAGCAAAAATTTTTCTTCATGTATTTGTTGCTTAAACATTAGTAGTAGTTGAACATAATTAACATTCACTTGTTAAACTTACATTCTGAAATCATTAAAAATATATTTTTTACTTTTGTGTTGTAATTTTTTTTATCAAGTACGAGTTACATTATTAATTTTTAGTAATTTTATTATTCTGCTTAAAAACAAACACCTTATAGATCAAATTATTCAATTGAACAGAATTTCAAATAGTATGAAAAGTAGTTGAAACGTTTAATTAATATTGCAAATGTAATGTTAAAATTTCCTCTAGATGTAACGTTAAAATTTTCTTTCCGAGGTAACATTAAACTATTGATTCTGAGGTAACGTTAAAATATTTTTTTCATATGTAACGCTAAAATAATTTTAGAAATACAACATGGAAAAAATGCTACAAATTTAACGTTTTGTTAAACAAACGCTTAAACACATAATTATTTTTGGACATATCTCCCAAATCTGCTCTATTACTCAATGCCTATTGATTGTATCATAAAAATAAAAGTGTATTAAAGCTATTATTGAAATAAAAATACATGTGTTCTTCACACTAGACGCTTACAAAGCTCATGCTATGTAGTTATATTTCAGTCATACAAATTGTGTTTTTATCACGAATGCAAACTAATTAGTCAATTAAAATATAGTATTAAAGTTTAAAACATATATTTGTCCAACTAACCACAAGCTTTAAGAAGGCAAGCACAAAGCATGGCAAAAATAACACTGCAGTACACATGCGCACGCTATTACTGCTGCTGCTCATGCACCCATTACACTGCACAACTAATATGCAATGGAGGTTTTTATTTGCGCTCTGATTTTGCATCACAAATTATCAGTTATATGTATATATATATATTTATAGTAATATATAAAGCTCACACACACACACATACTTGTCGTCATGGCTTATGTTAAAACGAGAGTCTATAGTTACAAATGTAGATTAATAAAATCTGGGGTAAACAGGGAAATAACGCATTATCTACAAGCTTAACCACATGCTTATATTTACAATATAAACACAATCTGATTTTTTTTTTTTTTAAATCATTCAGACTTCATAACAAATCACCAAACCATCATATACTTTACTACTATGGGTATCAATAATCTTTGTCTAAAATTTCTCTACGTCATGTTAGTTTAATTTTAAAAAAAGAAATCATTCACGCTTTGGGGATGAATCATGATAGTAACTTCAATGTTTTCCAACTTTTCTTCAAAGTCGTACTTTTTTTCTGCTAAGTAGATTTTTCTCCCATTTAATTTATGTACATATTCAAATGGATTATAATAATAATGTTTATGGATACCCGTCTGTTCTTTACTGGGAACATTCGGTCTAAATGGGCAGTTGACCGAAATATAAGTTCCGCCTTTGTATATTCTAATATAAAATGAGAATTTGATATTCTCAGTATTTCATCGTTGAATTGTTTACGTGTTATTTATTCACAGTAGCGTCGTTTTTTTTCATTTATTTATTTTATTTATTAGCGTATCTCTTCAAGTCGCTTTTCCTTTATGTATTTCTATGATCTTGTCTTGGTCGACGTACTGGAATATGTGAGGAGCATCTAGTAATATTCCTATGGTGCCGGCTGTTGTTACTGCAAAGAAAATATACAGCTGTAGCCGATCTATAACCATGGCAACATACTTCCAGTCTTCACGTATCTAGAAAATACAGAATCTTTCGTAAATTCATTGAATTAACAAACATATATATATATATATATATATATATATATATATATATATATATATATATATATATATATATTAGAGATAATAAATAGAATGAAAAAAAAGAGAAAATTTCAAAGAAAATATAAAAATTTAAGATTTATTAAGTTTTATAATTCTACACACACTATATAATTAATATATTCTGTTTTGACTGTTTTAAAGTAAACACCATTTTGCGGGCTGATATAATCGAGTGACTAATAATTATATCTTTTATGATTATTTCGAGATTATATCTTTTCATTGTTTAATTTTATAATTTTTGTAATTTTAATTATTTTTTGTATTTTTTTTTCAATTTCCTTATTTTTCTTCTTCGCTATAAAATCTATTGTTTGTTCGCTCTTTTTATTCCTTTCTTTTCTTTTTATTTATCTTTCCCTTTTTTGAAAAAAGAAAAAAAATCTTACCTTTTTTAAAAAAATGCTTAAAGAAATATAGATTCAACAGTGCACTTTAACATGTTAAATGCCATAATCTTTATAGTTTTGTGCTTCTAGTACTACTCCAACGGTGTTTTAAACTGAATATAAATATTTTATTTTTTTGATTTTACTCACTTTTGTATTTAACGTATGTTTAACCTATTCCGCTTAGTTTTATATTTGCTCTTTTTGTCATCTTTATAAGATATTTATTTACTTGAATATCTATTCTGTATCCTTTCTTTCAATATCATGTGAAGTACATAGTATCCACTTGGCATATCTTATCCCTTTTCAGATATCGTGTTATCAAAATTTACATCCAATACGATTCAATACCAAAAAAAAAAAAAATCGATTCTGCATTCTTATTAATGGAAGAATACTACACTAATTTAAAGTAAATGGATCATTATTTTTTCTTGAAAATATTATGTGAAGCATTTTCATTTTAGCTTAATATTTCATATTATGTCAAACATATTATGAAAATATTATGTCGAGAGGTATTGGAAATGAAACTTATAAAATTACGTATCTAACCGTTCTTTTTTGTTTTTAACTTACATTTTTTCAATAAAAAAGTAGATTTTCGTTTGTTATTTGTAGAAGAACATGTTGTTATCCTCATGTCACTTGTTTTTTATGTGTGTTGTTTGTTACTCCGTTTTTCTTCCCTCTGTTATTTGTGTCGGGCATTGTTTTTAATACATCTTTGTTTTGCTACTCCAAATGCGCAATAATATTCTTTCACTTAAGTACTGCTCAGTGTAATAGTTTTTTTCAGTTTTACATTTTCATGTTAATAAGCAGCAGATGTTATCACGGAATAATTTAGTGATTGGACCTTTGATAACTTATAATTTCATATACTATAATAGTTATAAAATTATAATTAAGTTCAAATTATAGTTAAGTTGCTTATAAGCTTTCTATAGAGATATTTGAATAATAATTAGTAATAATTAAATGGCATTCTTTTTGTCACTTTAACATTACGTGAAAATACAGTTTTACAGAATATTTATGTATAATAGCTGAGTTCTAGGAAATAAAGCGCAATTATTTACATTTGACTGATAAAGCTTCTTTCTATTAAAGACTTAAATTTCCACCCTTCTTTCAATCAAAATAAATTTTTGCTCTTTAAGTGTAATTTTCCTCCATTTGCATAAGCTGAAGAATTTTAAAAGATATAAATTTTCATCAGAATATATTATTTTTCCAAAAAACATTTTTTAACGAAGCCGAGAAAAAATTTCCATTTAACAAAGTATTATTGCATTTTAATGAATTGCATAAATAAAGAATTTTTGCTAAAGATAATAAAGCAAAAAATATTTCACTTCTATTCAAAAGACAAACCCATAATAATTGCAAACTTGCAAAAACTATGTTACGGTAAAATAATTGAAAATTAATTTTAAAGTCTCGCTATCATTACAGCTAATTAAAGTGAAATAATTTTTATTATAGATTGATTTAACTACTTTGAAAGCAAACAGAAAAAGTTATTAAAACGTTTATTCAGTAAACATGCTTTAATAAAATGTGTGGATAAGTTAAGCTACGATCATATTTTTTAAATGAATGACGTCGAAATAATTGCATGATATGTAGACTTTACGTATCATGCAATTACAGCGATATTGCTTAATAAAATAAAATAACACATTTTAATATTATTAGTCCTATTTATATGTATAAACCAGTTAATACGAAAACTAACTATACCTCGGAAATGCTTTGTTTGCTTTGAAAAATTTAAAAATCTCTAAACCTTAAGGACATAATGAAAAATGTCGAAAAATTATCAAAATATAAGGAAGCATGTTTTTGAAATTGCGTGTAATTAATTAAAATGTCTTGTAAATGCAAAAAAAAAAAATTTAACAAACTCTTAGCTTCTTTACATATTTAACTTTTTCCGAGTTTAGATTTAAAGGGCTATTTCATGAACCAATGTTCTGTCCTTAATAAAATTTGACAAAAAGACATACTTAATATATAGCTTCATTTTAAGTTATTGTTATTAATTTTTTTAACGTGATTCAATTTTAGTTTCTACATTCTTTTATGGTTTTGTCCTAAAAAAAATGATTATGCTATTACTGTTAACATTTTAAAAATTATTTATTTACTTTTTCGTGAAAGAAGTATCGAGAGATAATTTTAGTACCTATATAAACAAAATGAATAAATTATAAAAAGAATACATTATACATGGGAATAATACTGACGATATAAAGTTGAATAAGGCAAAATATTTTGAGAGGGAGGATCGTTCTATTGAAGTAAAAAAAAAAATAATAATAATGTTTACTCTTCTTTTTTCGTCTGAACAACACTTTCTCTGTTATATCACTTTCACTATCTCACTTCAAGAGCACGATTTAAACTCATCAAATGGTTTAGGCACTTTACAAAATTTATTGTTTAAGACGCACTTCTCTATACGAAATTCTACCGAAACTACCTCGTAAACCCTTACACTCATAGGCGGCAGCTGCAGCAATACAAAGTGAGAACCAATAATAACAGAAAGAAGGAAAAAAAAGAGATCTAGTACTGGGTAACAAAAAATGAAACGAAAAATCTAAAGCTAAGAGAAAAAGCTCTCTTAGGAATCGAACGTAAGAAAAAAAAAGCTCGAAAATAAGAACGTTGGGGATGAAATTCTCCTGGGGGATTACTGGCCCCAATAAGAAATCGGTACCAGAATAGCAAGGAAGATGACAGTCGTTTCAATCAGAAGAAGAAGAATGGTTGAAGTCCGAATGCTTAACTGACCGATCGCAACTCGTACTATCCAAGTTGGTTCTTCTCTCGGAGGTGTTCTCTGTTTTCCTATCTGACAGAAGAAAAAGGTTCTTTATTCTTTCCCTCCGGGTCTTATATATGCGAAGGAGATCCAATTTTACTCCGGAGTATTTCTTCGGTTATTGAGAAGAAAGGCAAGAAAAGTTGCAGGCAACCCGGTTGAAATTCAAAGTCCTCAATCACTAGGAACTTTAAAAGCCGTTTTGGATCATATTGTTCCAGATGCTAGTGCTCAGTGTTCTCTCATCTTATATCGTACAAAACTAGAAAAAATAAAAGTTTTTTTTTCTCCCCTGAAAAGCAGCGTCGTTTTGAAAATTGAAAACCGTAACTCGGAATGGCTTTCAGATGGGATATCCTTGTGAAATTTTGTTCGTGGTTTAAGGCAGATTGGAAACAACCGGAAGTAGTATCCAAACCTATCAGCGATGAAGGAATCTTTCACAAAGAGAAGAAGTTCTATTATGCTCAAAGTTATCGTAGAAAGTTTTCAACTTCTTTACGTGATAAACTGGTTTATAAAACATGCTAGAAAATCACTTGTTCATGTGTTTAAAATATTTGTTTTATATGGCTTTAAAATTTTATTTATCTCCATATAGCACATTCAAAATACTGGAAAAAAACTGTTTGAACAATTGTAACTTCTGTTAAAAGAAAATTTCTGAAGTATTCTCAAATATTAATAACAATAAAATCTTGTTTAAAAACTGTTTTTCACTCTTTTAAAGTTATTACTTCTTAACAATTATTAACTTAAATCTGTATCAATGTGATATCTAATTACGGATTTTCGTAATTGTAAATCAATTCAGAAGTGCAGAATATTTTAATAAAATAAAGTATTTAATTATCTACCAAAATTATTAAGGAGATATCACAAAGTTTACTTCATCAACAACTTATAGACCCAAAGTTTTGAAAAGTACTGTCCTACGCAGAGTAAACATGGAATTTGTAAAATATGTATCCCAAATGAGACCTTTGAAGGCTCTTAAACCTTACTTTAAAAATAAAAATGCTCTTACCTGAATGTACTCGTCCTCACTCCTAAGATGTTCAGCAATAAATTCAATCGCTTCCGTCGCTCTGAAAGCTTCCGGTGTTAAGTATAATGTTTCTGGGCCTTCCATATCTCTTAATTGAGAGTCTCCAACCTGCTGCTGCGATGCTCTTGCCGCAGTGCAGTTCGGATGGTGGATATCAGCCATTTCTACAAAGTCCATTTTACCTTTAACCGTATGGCAAGTGGCTCCACCCTTCATGTCCGGAGATCCACCATGATAGTGATGGTGAGCACCGATACCCGGCATCTCCATCATCCATCTCAGCCTCGTCTTTTTGGGTCTCTTCATGAAAAGCATTATGGGTAAGTACTTAAGGAAGACCACCCGTATCCAATTTGGCATTCTATGAGTCCTAGGTCCTCTAAAGTTCCAATTGAGAATAATCACCGTGACCAGGATGGACACAGTGTTCATAAGGAAAGTGAAGAGCAGGTACTTAGCGATGAGCGGAAGCACGAGAGAGGTCGGTGGCAAGATCTTCGAGACCAGAAGCAGGAACACGACCAGTGAGAGCAGAATCGAGATACCTAGAGTAACCTTCTCTCCGGCTTCAGCCGGAAGATAGAAGACCAAGATGCAGAGGAAGGAGATGAGCACCGTTGGCAGGATCAGATTGACAGTGTAAAAGAGAGTCTTTCTCCGGATAGTTATGTAAAAGGAAATATCTGTTTCCGTCGGCTGACCGCTCTTGGACTGATTGTGGATGTTGAGGAAGGCGGGCACTTCTACTATGTCCCAGGTGCCGGACTTCCAGTAATCGGACAAGTCGACCCAGAAGTTGTCATTATAGAGCTTTAAGGACACTTGATCACCGTTGAAAGTCCAAGATCCGAACTTCATAACACATTTTTGCTGATCGAATGGGAAATACGTGACATCAATGGTACAAGAGCTCTGATAAATGGCCGGAGGAACCCACATCACTTGACCCTCCGGGTAGATAAGGACGTTGGATTTGTAACGGACTTCATAATTGCCATCCGCACTAAAAGATATTTTAAAAACATGTATTAAAATCAGATACATAGCTTAACATCAGAATCGTAATAAAATGCTTTCAACACTATTTTTACAAAACTAGTTATATGCTTGTAAGGTTTTACTTTCCATTCATCATATTTTAATTATTTTATCTTGTTTCAACCAAGATAGTATTACCGTTTTTGGTAACTCCATTTTGTGTATAAAACTTGTGTAAAAGACTTGTTAGTGGGAAATTACATTCAAACATCATTTCATTTCTACGCGCTATTGGTATATTAAATTATATATAACTTTTTTATATTATTTGCTAGGTCACCAAATTTAACTTACCTTTGTAAGTTTTTATCTATGCAGTTTTATTAGTAATCACCATTTAATCTTCTCATATTTATTGCGACCGAGTGTTTGGCTCAGCGTGTCCTTTTTGGACCTTGTGCCGCTAAACCGTACTTTCAATTTAATCACAAAACTAGTAATTAAAACTTTACATTGTACTTACATCTCAGAGTAATTCGTTTCAGTTGATTTTATATACCTATAGTAGTTACTACTAAGAACTAAAATTATTTGTATGAAATATTAGATTTATCAACATATTGATTGCACGTGATTAATTGGTGAAAAAAACTGAATATTCTTCTTTAATAGCTACAGAATTTTTTAATTTTTTCTTTTTTATTTATTATTTTTTATTCTTTGTTATTTATTCGTTTTTTTATTTATTCTTTTTCATTTATTCTTTTTTATTTATTCTTTTTTTAAAAAAATAATTTTCAAAATATTTTAAATATTAAAAGCATAAAATTATTTTGCTATGTTATTTACAAAATAGTATTTCATGATAATTCAGAAACATAAATAAAAAGATTTTATTGATTTTTTTTTAAAGTGAATATCCCTACATTTGAGGATAATTAGAGACAGCAAATCCGTTTCTTTAATATTTTATAGTATTTTTAGTTAATTTTCTTAACCTATTGTACTTAGCATTGTCCAATTTATTAACTAAATTAACTACAAATACCTATGGAAGAACTTTTTTTCAATTTAAAAAACTCCTCAACAACTTGAAAAGCATCAACTAGTAAGCATCATCAGTGTTAATATTTCTTTTCTAAAAGTAATTCAGATCAATTCTTAAAAAAAATTGAAAGACAACTTCAAATAATGGCACGGGAAAAAGAACTGCCAAAACGACTTGACCTGAATGAGGGAGAGCAGCTTTCAGCATCCTAAAACGGGATCAATAACTGCACAACTCACGAAGCAACGTGGCCGATGAGGTTATTCTCAATTCACAGTGATCGCGTACAAGAGGATAACTTATATTCGTTCCGTGATAATTTCAGGCTTAGAGAATCAGAATGAAAAGAGAAGTGGGAGTGATTATCATTCTCGCCCGCTAATGAATGGGAACTCGAATTCAGAGGGGGTAGGGGATCGGAAAGTCCCTAATGGTAATTGGTAAAAGGGATGAGAGCTGATGGTCATCAAAACGTAGATGGGGCGACGTTTCGAGTTATTAAATGCATTCAATGCTTAGTAAGGGGTCTCTGCCCCCACCACGTTCTAAAAGAGGGACATAGAGGAATATAATGAGGATGATTCTGGAAACTCTTCCACATTATTCCTTGGGATCATAATGGGAAATCGCTTTTGGTATTCGCACTGATCTACAGTTCTAGATGGTTCCGCAGAGATTACTAGAATAAACCCTGCTGTTATTTCTATGCTTTGTATGATTTTGGAGAGGAAGTAAATTCAGGATTTTGACGATGGAATTATAAATTGTCACTCGCGCTTCGATGAGGGATTTCTGACTAGTGAATGGATGAATTACCCTAATGATGCTGTTTCCATCATTGTGTTATAATAAATTATTCTGATTAATTTATCCTAATTTGTTCCAAACGATTAAGGAAATTTTTATGTGTTAAAAGTAAGAGAAATAAAATCACAATAATGCAAAATTATATAAAAATTCGAATTTGGACAAATAAAGTGAATAGAAAGCTGTTTTGAAGTACTGTTCTCGCATCGTATTCTTCAATTGATTTAAGATTTTAGAAAACAATTTTTTTTTTATTATTAATTGTATTCCAACTTTATTTCATCGAATTAAACTATACACGGGGTGTTCAGTAATAAAACTCTTAATATTTATTTTTAAAAGTTTTGTCCAAACGTTAATTAGTATTGAGTGAAAATACGAAAATTCCATTGAAATCAAATGTCGAACTTAATTGTCAAACTCTGTTTGACTGTCAGGAAAAACGGATAGAAATTGAAAATTAATTATTAGAAACACGTTAAAACATTCGTCAGGCAAGCAAACAAGCTCTAACTCTTGCGTTTCATAAAAGTTATTCGTTAAATTAACGTATATTTTTACCGCGCTTAAATATAAAATTGTGATTCTTAATGTGTATCCTTTTTTCCCTTCCTTTTTGGCTTGGACTCCAAAAATGTATAATATAGATAATCATTAAGTAATTCCCTCTAGGAATCATTTTGATTTCATTTTCTCTACCTGAGTAATTTATCAAAATCAATTCGGCTAAAATTCGAATTCGTAAACAATTTTTGTGGTTATACTTCATTGAAATCATAATCCGTTATGTATGTTTGAATTAATACAAAACTTAGATGAACAAGGAGAAGTTGTAAGACAACAAAAGAAAAACAACAAAAACAATGGTAACTGACAGCAATATTTATTTCTTCTACAAACTAAGTCCTCTATGTCTATATAAAATTTGAGTCATAAGTCGATAAGATACCTTGTATTACGCACTTTAAAAACAGCATTTAAATATTTAAAAATATGTAATTTAATATCATTTATAAAAAATTAATTACCAAATATTTTTCTCATAATTTTTGTAAACAAAGCTTTTTAATTTACAGAAACTAAAATAAAATTCTTTCCAAAATTAGGAAACATGCACGTTTTGTTGTATTTCAAAACTTTTTCTTAAGTAAAGAAAATGAATCAGCAATATTTATAATTTTGAAATACATCCAGATGTAAAAAGTTAGTTTTTCATTTATTCATAATTAACTGCTGTGTTCAAAGCAATAAAAGCATTTTCTTACATTCTTTTCATCGGCTGCAAACTAATACAAGTTTTTTTTTTTTTATTTTTTATTTATTTTTTTTTTTTCATTTGCCATCTGTTTTCCCTAAATAAAATAAAGTAATCTGTAAATTAGAACTTCGTCTTACTTGTTAAAAAGGACGATATCAGGTTTCCAGACTTTGTCTGGCGGCAATCTTAAGACATTAATTCCTCCATAATCCGCTTCGTCCCATCTCAGCTGGTAGTCACTCCAAACCTATTTAAAAAAATATTACATAGCAACTCACGCAATGCATAAAAAAATAAGATTAAGTGAGTACATTAAGAATAAAGTTTGAGCCAAGCATACAAAATAGAGCTGCTATTAAGAACTTTAAAACACAAATCTGAATTAAAACAATATTTCAAAGCAAATTTTAAAAAAAAAATTATAGGGATTATTGCCTAGACAAAAATATTAACTATAGAGTTTTTGCATCGGAAATAAAAAATTGCTAACAGTATAACAGCTTTTATAATATAACTATTTAGATCGTAGTTCTGTGATAAGAATCATCTTTTTAGCAAAATTGAATTTTCGGCTTAGCCATAAAGGACTCTTTCGCCTATAACTAACTCGCCTATAATTAATGAATACCAATAATAAAGTTTAACAAACTAATAAAGTTTGAATGAAATCTGTTTACTGCAAATGCAAAATCTGTTTTTTCTTTCATTTTATATGCTTGACAGTGAAAAATTTATAATAATTAATAACTATTAAATTATTTAAAGCGTTTACTTTAACCGAATTCTACTTTGTTAATGAAGGATTAAATTTTTTTTTAAAAAGTTTTTATTTTCATCCAGTTTCAATAAAAGTTTTCAAATCTAGCATTGCAAGGTGTATTTTCCAACAATATGTGTATTATGAATAATGATGTGAAAATATCGTCATGCATTGGATAAATATAAATAGAAATAATTTAAATACGAAAAGAAAAACATATAAATATAAATACAAAAAGAAAAGAAAATGCACATGAATACATAAATTACTACGAATAAAAAATAGAATGAGAGGACGTTTCCCTATTCCCTAGAGAAACATATCAAGATGCTAAATGATAAATATTTGTATCGACTTCAAATCAATAAACTGAAGAAGTGAAATAATTATTTATTAACTAAAGTATTATTAAACTGACCAGCATCCTCCCAAAACTAAAAATTTCGTAGAAAACTTTCCGAACAGACAATCGAAAAACTCCTCTCTTTACCTTTTCTATTTTTTGAAAAAAATTATTTCTGTTAGAGAATTTCTGCAATGGATTTCTGTTTTCAGACTATTAATTTGTAAAAGTAAAGCAATTCGACGTTAATTATTCGTTTAGTAATTTTAGTAACATTTTTTTTAGGTTTGGAAGGACGCTGGTCAGCTTATTATTAAAAGAAAATCTTTAATCAACAGGTGTTTAATCAGCTTTAATAAATTTTCAAAATTAATTTTTTAAAAATTAATTGATTTTTTTTATTATTACTGCATGACGAACCTGTATCTTATCATATTACTGTAATAAGTTAAGTTTTAGATTAAGTTAATATAAATTATAAAACAGTTTCCTATTAGTAATTTTAGAGAAATTTCTTCTGCTATGCTTTTAAGCTGAGCTATTGAAAACATCGAATTTGTCTAATAAAATAAATAAATAGACAAAATAACATTAGATCATGTAACATAAATATAAACTTCAAGTGGTTAAAATGTACGGGAAGAAAATTTTCACGCCTATTTAACAAAACCTAACCTGCTCTTTACTTCAAGTGTCAAAAAAATTTCATAATATTTCCTAATCCAAAACATTGTCTAATCCTAAATTCATTACACATCTTAATTCAAATAATTTGATAATTTATGACCTAATCGATAAAGGTAAATCATTCTTTATTACAATTCAGTTATTACAATAATTTAAGGACATTATGAAATCCAAAAAAGGTAAATAATTCTACACTCACACACAATTAACGACTCGAATTTATCTAATAAAATAAATAGACAAAATAACATAAGTTCATATAACGTAAATATAAACTTCAAGTGGTTAAAATGTACCCGATGAAAATTTTCACGCCTATTTAACAAAACCTACCCTGCCCTTTACTTCAAGTGTGAGAAAAATTTAATAATATTTTCTAATCCAAAACAATGTCTAATCCAATCAATTCAAATAATTTTCTAATTTACGACCTAATCGATAAAGGTAAATCATTCCTTATTACAGTTCATTTATTACAATAATTTAAGAACATTATGAAATCCTAAAAAGGTAAATAATTCTAGACTCACACAATTAACGATTATCAATAAAGACACATACCGAGAATAAAATAATATACTTCCAGTCAACTTAATACGAAACTTTAAATTCATTTTTCACTTATTACAACTAACAATTACTCTAAATAAATTGATTCAATTTCCTTAAACATATCTCCTGCGGCGCTTTTAAGCTGAGCTATGCTTGTTATGTCAAGCTTCATTTAAAACCTCTTCTTCTCAATCAAGCCTCAAGTCATGTTGTGAACAAAGGACTTTGAAATCCATACAGTAATTAAAAATGTTTCCTCTGAACTCAACGTTCTAATTAGAACATAGAACGTAAACGTCAGGCGAGAAACTGTCCTTTCCTGTGGTCGGTATGGCGAGATTAGAAGGCTTGCAACAACTCAAAATGGTTGTCTTCAGCGAGAAGCTTAAAGGGAGATTAAAACACAAACTAAGGCAAGGTGTGAGGGAATGTTAATTATTTTAAAATGCGACTTCGGGGAAAGATGAGATTATGGGAGGCCGATTGTTTTCGTTCGACTTGGGAACATTATTTATTCGAAGAGTTATTGCCTCCAGCTATCCGCTAAGCTTTCTATCTTGGCGTGATGAATAGCGCCAAAAGGTGTGATTTCATTCACGAGAATTAAAAGATTCTTTTAAAAGGGATTAAAAAGGTTACCTTTTAAGCGTAATTTAATTTAAATAATGCTTTTGATGCAATATTCTAAAAGAGAGTGTTAACTTTACTAAAATTGTTTTTCTTACTTTTATCTACCATAAGTTTCACTCGGATTAAACTTTCATTTTTGCACATCACTTAAGACTCTCATATAACTTACCTTACCAAAGTTTTAAAAGTAAACATATAATGTATAAGAATTATTAATCAAAACTCTTACTATAATAGGCAACGATTAAACGATTAAAACTAGTTAAAATATTATTAGTAATACGCAGTTTTAATATAAATTATTGATTCAAAATTATATATATATAGCTCAATGAAGACAAAAAGGGTAAAAAAAAATGAGAGAAAGACGCAGGAAATTAATAAGTTTTATTAACTGCGCATAAGCTGCAAGTATATAGAACTCATAAAATGAGTTTAAGTATTGAAAAAATATGTAAAATAATAATAAAAATTAATTTAAAGAGAAGAAAAAAAATTATAAAAATAAAATTATTTTAAAAAACATTTAAAAATTTTTTTAAATGTTTATTAAAAATAATTTTATTTTATAATTTTTCTTCTTCTCTTTTAATTAGTCTTTATCTTTTACCATATATATATATATATATATATATATATATATCATAACTACAAAATTAAGAGCAAATGCTATGATAACTAAAGGTAAGATGCAATTTCATTTTCTAGAGTTTAAAGATTCTTTTAGAGGTGATTAAAAAGGTTACCTTTAATAATTCAAATAATGCCTTTGACGCTGTATTCTAAAGAAGAATGTTACAAAATTTTATTTTGCTTTTATGTACCATAAGTTTCATTCGGATTAAATTCTCAATCCACATCACTTTTTGATCTCATAGAATTGACCTTATAAATTATTTAAAAGAAAATATATTATGTTTAGGAAATAGTAATTAGAACTCTTACTGTTTTAGGCAACAATTTAAGATAGTCAAAATAATATAATTAGTTCACAGTTTCAAAATAAATTAATGATTCAAAACTCTTTGGCATTTTATGAATATTGATAAAACGTATAATCCAGCAGAATAATTCAATAGTTTTAAGTATTCTATGATAGAAGCTCTGATTTATAGCATATAAGACAGAATTAGGTGTCTACCTATACTCAGTTTTATTCATGTTTGGAAACATTTAAGGGAAAGTAATTTGAATCTAAACTATCCACCTAAGAACTTTTGTTATTGTTGATTGTTCACCCGATAAGCAATATTTATGTTTACTGTAAAAGTAATAAAGCATCTAATCTTCAATTGTTCTCTACTAAAGTCATTAGAACTTGGTTGGTATATTCAATATAATTCTTCATATCCACCAGACTTTGTGCATGTTACCAGCTACTTTATAATCAAAAAGTTCCAACTCTTTAATCAAGATCACAAAAGTTTGAAAGTGTTTCCTCACTGTGAAAAATTCCGGATCAAATCGTAAAATCCATCTTACGAGAACATGTTACGGAACAAAACTTTATATATACCACGATTTTTACCCTAATATCTACAATAAAATCACTGAATCATTCTAATTAAATAATTATGACTGTAAGAATGATGATATAACATTTTGCGATAAAATTGTATTTTACGAATGATGCACCCAAAGTTCCGGTTTTTATATCGTAATTAGATCCAGAATTTTTTACAGTGCTCGCCGGAAACCCAGAAGGCTCTGAATGGATGCAATTTCAAGATTGTAGAATAAAATGGCACTTATATAATGATAATAATGTATAAGTGCTACTTTATTTTAAAGTAAATAAATTTACACAAAATAAGTGGCACGTTTCAATTTTCCTTTGAAATCTTCACTAGTTATTTGGACAATACGATATGATTAATGATAAGTCATCCGGGGAAAAAACTGAAACCATAAGCTCTTAAAAAATGGCAGCTGTCAGTTAAAATATTAAAAATATTTTCAACAAAAATTTCATTACAAATTCAAGCAACGATTTTATATTAAATTCTAATTAAGCTGCTTTAAATAGTCGAAAACCGTTATCATTTATGTAAATAGCGGCTCCGAAATCCCAAGGTACTTATGAAACTATTCTTTTTTTTTTTTAATTTTTTTTTTTTCATTTCATGTGTGTCAACATAATTTAGAATATAATTGCATTTCATTGCATTAAGCCAGTCATGTTCAATAAATTAATCAAATTAAAATATTAATACAAGTATTAAAATAAAACATCCGAAATGAACTAAAATAATTTAATTTTCAATTTTTTTAAAATTATCAAAAAAAATTTATTTTTCAAAACATATCAAGTCATAAAGTAATCATACCCGTATTTAAAAAAATAATAAATGAAAATAAAGCCGATAAATGAAAGTAAGGTTGCTGATACGACTTAAAATTCTTAACGCCATAACAAATTGAATATTTTGAATTTATATTTTTAAATTCCATTTTTATATGATTCGTAAAATTCCAGCTTTATTATTTAAAAAAAATTATTTATTTTAAAAAGCTATTTTTAGATAAATATTTTCTAAGCATTATCTATTAATGACGAAAGACCATCTAATCTTTAAAAACGTCGAATAACTAAACCTCAAATTGCATCTCCTGACAAAACAAAAAAGGAATTGCGCTGAATGAAATGAAATTCATCTTTTCAAATGAGAGAAAAAAAAATTACTTCCGTAAAGAATAATAATATTCTGGAATAGTTTCCCCGTTCCCGATAAAAATGAATCTTACTCTCAGCCAGCAAAATTAAATCCACAAAAGGAGGGGTACTAAAGTTAGAAGAGAAAAAAAAAATTTCGAGCTAGGAAGCTAAAGGAAAAAAGAATTTTTCTCGAGGTACAATTAATGAGAAGAGATCGAGTTAAGGGAAATAGTACCTTCAACAAACGTAGTTATCTCGGAATTTCTGGGGTGCGTTTTATCGCTTTAATTGACGCAGAACGAGCATTTGACTCAGTTGGGAAAGAAATGGCTAAACCTAGTTTTTAAAGTTGAAAAAGTTGCTACTCACCAATTGCAGCCAGACATTTGAAGTCATGATTTGATTCTTTTCGTTCTGGAATTAGGACAAAATATTTAAATTAAATTCAAGTAAATGTATGTAGAAAAATTATAAAGCAACTGAATTATTCAATATCTATTACAGATATTATAAAAATAAGTAATTTGACTTAAAGAACCATTGTAGTCATTTTTTCCATATGCCCACATTTATTTACAAGTTATAAACATTTTTGAAGTGAAACTTCTTATGCGACTTTCAACAAGGTTGCGTTAAACGTTTAACGCTACCGTTGTCATGGAAACTAGATTTCTCTTTTACGTTCGTTGAACGCACGAGGTAAGAGAAAAACATAGTAAGTAATATTGGCGTTAAAGAAAACAAAGTGATATTTTTTTTAAATTCGCCAAGAATACCTTACTGAAATTTAGAACATTTAGAAATAAGCTGATTTTTTATTATAATTTTTTTTAAATATATTTTATTATTAATATTTTTTAATTAAGCGAAAAAAATTTACAAAGTATTGTATATAAAAAGTTAATAAGTATATTTTTTTTATTAAATACAATTAAAAAAATACTTTGATGCACATAGATACTCTGCTTTAGATACTTATTTTTCTATGTTTTTTTTTTTAATTTTTGCCGGTTTTTATTTTATAAGTGGAACTTTTAATGCGATTTCCAACGAGGTTTCGTTAAACATTCAGCGCTCCTGGGGAGGGGGAATAGAAAGAGACAGAGCGAGAGTGAATGCGTGACACTCGAACGCATGCGCGTAGAAAATGATAATTAAAAGATGCGATCAATTGTGAATTGTAAGCAATGTTAATAAGGTTTGTCTTAAAGAAACAATATGATTTCACTAAAAATCAATTTTCTACCCCTTCCTATTTTCATTTCCACAATTTGAAGTTTCACTTCTTCCGCGCGGAGGGACTCCACGCACTATTTTTTATTTTTAAATATGTCTTCAGAATAAATGAATCTATGATTTTAATTGAAGTACTTATTGAATAAAGATATTAGGTGACTTTATTTTAAAAAATTAGATTTCTCGGGGAAAAATTGTATTTTAATTTTATGTTTTTTTTTTAATTTAACATCAATTTATTTTGTTTTGATAGAAACTAAACACCAAAAGTGTAAACTCATCAACGGAAACAGTTTAATAAATGTTAGATTTCATTTTTTTTTCTTTGGATAAGAAATAAGAGCAAGAAGTATTCATTTCTTACCTTCAACATATAAACTAAAACTAATTTAATCAAATTCCCTAAAATATCACTTAGAACCTTTATACATTTAACTCTTAAATTATTTTGAATGAGATAATCCCATTTTTTAACTGCATTTTTTAATATTCAGAAAACATGCAAAATTATTTAGCAGGTTTTTGAACAAAAAGTTTGTTCAAGCTTTTCAAATTAGAATTTTTATTAAAAAACCCATTTCAGTTGTAATAGGAACGTACTATAAATTATCTTAAAATCACATTGATTTTTCAATGACTCAATTTTTTATTGAAAATACAATATATGACATGTCATTACCATTACCGGTTATTACCATTATGTAATAACATATTAATATTTTTTCATATGTTATTACTGCTATATTAATACATTATGTTCCATGAAATAAAATTATAAATGTAATAGCACTTTTTAAATAGTGTTTTTTATTGCAGTCAAAAAATATAAAAATAGTCTTGCGCGTAAAATAACATAAAAATAATCTTGTAATAAAGCCGCAGATGATAAAATTGATTTAAAACTACAAACATTTCGCTTGAAATAATAAAATATTGAACATGTGTTGATTTTTCGATGAACCTTAAAGATAAAATAGTTCAATGTATAAAAAAGAAATATAACCATCTAAATAAACACATAAAGCATAACAAATGTTTCATAGAAACTATGAAACATTTGTTATGCTTCATAGTTTGCTTCATTTGTTACCGTTAAATATTTTTCGTGTAAACACTACATAAAAAATAAAAACAAAAATATTTACTTTTATAAATGTTTTGATAAGTCTTTTTTTAAAGTAAATATGTGTTGGAAAAAAAAAATTAAATATTAGATGCCTTCACAAAACAATCATCACCGCTGCAAAACTTATCAGTAACATTAGAAACAAAACGGAGCTGTTTCGAACTACATAAATTGCTTCCATTTTCTGTATTTTTGCAGATTCGGTGTTTGTCCTTCATATTTTTGATTCATTTTGAAACTTTTTGTTTGAAGCAGCATATCCTCTTTTTGAACATTTAAAACTCATATTCAATTCAGAAACTACACTGCCTTGTGTTACGTATTTATCGAAATATGATGATGTAAGTCTAAACGGTACGAGTGCTACAGTACTTCCGAGTAATAAAAAAATTGCTTATTTTACGTAAAACGATACATTTTCGTGTTCTAAAATTTTGCAATCTAATCAAAACTACAGGCAAAAATATATATCAAATTTGTTTTCATCAAAATATTTTAATAAAATTCATGATTTTTTTTTTTTTTTTTTTTTTTTTTTTTTTTTAAACTGGAATATATCTTTAACTAGCGAACCCTAAATAATTGTTCACTGCAAGTGGAGCGATACATTGTTATAACCCAACCTTTTGCATTCTTACCTAAACTAATTAAAGACGATTATAAATTATAAAAGTTTTTTATCTATATTCATTTGAATAAAAATCATGTAAGAAATTTTTGTGACATTTTTTTCAGACATTTTTTTATTAGAATTAGGATGATATAACTTTGTGATGATATAATTGGATGACATAACCCTACATTAAATCAAAAACGTCTATAAAAGCTTTTAAAATTTGTTTTAATCAACAAATTGCGAAAAAATCATTTTATGTTCTTTTATTCAATCTAAAGTCCGGGAAGATATCTCAAACTTGCGAACCCTAAATAGTTGTTTGTTGTAATTGAAACAATACACTTTTGCAATCCAATCTTTTGCATTCTAGCCTAAACTGCATTAAAAACGGATATAAACTAGTTCAAAAAGTTTTTAATCTATAATTTTTAACAAAAACACGTAATAATGTCTTATATGAAATTTTTTTAATGAAAAGAACTCGAATATATCCTGAATATGTGAACATAAAAATTGTTTTTTATATTTAAGAACCTACGATTTTAAGATCTAACCTTTTGCTATCTAACCTGAATTACGCGAAGCTTCCAAAATTTGTTTTAATCAATAGCTTCCTGATAAAAATTACGAAAGTATTCCTTTCATGATTCTGTTTTTCAATCCAAGTAACTCGAATGGATCCTTCAATGGGACCGCGTAATTCAGCAGCTTCCTATAGGAAAATCCGTTGCTATGGGAAACGAAATCACTCTTCTTAGCCGCAATTGAGCAGTTTAATCAATTACCAGCAAGTCTGGGATGTCCTGACGTAACTAAGTTAGATTTCTGATGTCGTTAAGAGACTGAAGTCCAGAAATTAAGACACCCCCGATTTCCCTCGGCCTAATTTGGAGCAAGTTCCAGTCTTACGAAATCCTTTGATTGGTGGTCAGTTGAGGTAATTTCCTGAGTCATTATTGTAGGATCTTGCTGAGTGACTAATTTACTTTGCCTCAAATCATTTCCAATTCATATTAGAATCACTGTAATAATAGGAGTTTGTTTTGCATTTGCGATTAGTGCTGTCATTTTTAAGCGATGTTTACCTGACTAAGTTAGATAAATGATTTATAACATTCAGAACTTAAATAAATAATCCCAAGAAGCTAAAGCGGTAAGATATTACCAGATTAAGAACTTAATTCGCTTCAAAAATATATAAATAGGAAATAACAATCGACACGTTTCAGGAGCTCAAAAACAGACGTCATTTTTTAGACTTGCTTGACGTGAATGAGAAGAAACAAAAGTGATTTGAAAAATAAAACGAAAAGTTCCCAACGAAAAATTTCAATTCCGTTTTTCCTTGGCAACTTTTGGGTTTATTTTTCAAATAACTTTTTTACGTTCTCATTCACGTTTTGCAAATCTTGAAAATGAGCGCCTGTTTTGATCTCTTGAAACATGCCGACTGTTATTTCCTTCTTACGTATTTTTGAAGCGAATGAAAATTGTAATACGATAATGACTGTTTTTGTGCAGATTTATTCACAAGAGGAAATTTTGAAAAAAAGAATAAAGGATTACATTAATTTTTTAACCATTTTAAAGAGCTTAATATTTTAAGATAAGTAATTATGACTGTGTAAATGCAAGCAAGTAGGATTACGAAATATGAAAAAAAAATGAGAGAAAAAGGTATTTATAACTAGCAAAAAGAGTAAAATTTTTAACTTATATCAAATCAATAAATTTAACCGTTTATTTAAAATACACAATAGAAAGAGACGTTTACAAAATGTTCAAAAAGTAAAAAAGATAAAAAGATTTTAGAAAATGAGACAGAGATAGAAAAAGCAAAGTTAGATGTTTAAACTCATAATAAGACAAATACGAAATAAAATTATTTAAGATTCTAGAATCTAGAATAAATTTTAGTTTGTTAACTTACGAAAGTCTTTACCGATATCTAATAACTAGATTGTTCGTAGCATTTGTCCATTAACCTTGATGGTAATCTTATATACTACACCCCAGAGAAATTGTGAATTGTAGGGAAATTTTCGCTGTTACATTGTGAAACTGAAGTAACGTTGATTTCAGAATTAGGTTATGTTGTAGCACTTTTCCAATTCTATCTAAATAAGAATGCAAAGCGATTTGACGAAACTAGCATTTTACGATACAATTAATTTCAATAATTATTTAAAATAATTATATTTAGAATAATAATATTTTTATAATTACATTTATAATAATTATAATTTTAACCCGTAGCACATCACGCGCGCTGAGAAGAAGTGCTCGCATTGTCGTAAAGTAATGCGAAAAGCACGTCTAACAGATTGAAATAAAAAATTGATTTGTAATAAATAAAAATTAAGTAAATTTTAAGTAATTGCTTAATGTAATTATTTTAGTTTATATCACATGTTGCACTGTTAGTCACCGGTGACTGATACGGCGTAAATGAAAAATTCCGTTTCAGTGACGCTGCACTCAACGATATTAATTTATTTAATTAAATATAGTACAATTAATATCAGATTGCAGTATTAATATATAATATGATTAATATCACAATATTACAATATTAATGTGTGATATACTTAATATCATGATATTACATTAAATAAACTATATAAGACATTTGTCGTGTTTATGACCTTTTTGATTCACTTAATTGCAATTTTTATTACTCACCACATTAATGAGCTGGATGAAAGATAAACCAAATTGTACTTCTACAGTCTTATTCATCACTTCTACAGGCCGAATTAATTTGTTGTAATCTCTAAAAAGATCACGAACTAATCGTTCTTCATCTTCTGATGCCATAACTAAAAAAGACAAAAATCACTTTTACTTATATAAAAATCTTTAAAAGTTTTAACAATTTAACTATAACTATTTTATGAAAATTTATAAATATTTTATAAATTCAAAATTTTATTTACACATGCATCTCATTAATGCACTTTTGCAGAAAATTGCTTTTATCTGCTGTGACTTACATGTATCATGTTCAATGAATGATTATAATAAAGTCTTAGATACGCAGACGTTCATTATTACAAATCCGGAAAAGAGGGAAAAAGACATAAAGAGACGTAATTATAAAGTGGTGTAGCAAATATTAGAAATTTATAGCATGCGAATAATGAAACTAGTAACATTTGCATTTTAAAATATTCCATTACAAGCTTAAACAATATCTCAAAGCCATATATCTCTTTTATTCTAAGAAATATTTCATAACCCGCATGACCCGCGCGAATTTTATAATCATATGCAGGGATATTTACAAGGAGAAATTATCATTTATAGATTACTTTAAAATAGTCATCAGTTAAATTGCTCTGATTTAAACAAGAGATCCTTCATCCGAGTTCAACATTTAAAGATTATTACGTGCTGTGCGTAAAAAAAAAGTGGACCACCCTAATAACATTCAATTTAATGGTCCGAAAAAAAGAAAAAAAAATGACTTTTAATCCAATGATCGGACTAAATAAAGCTTCCTATTGCACCCTGGGCTAAACCTTGTAAGTGTACAGCCTTTTCTATAGTGGTTAGAGCATCTTTCTATAAACCCAGAGGAGCCGCGGTGGCTCAGGCAATAGAGCGTTCGTCTCCCAATGATTTGATTCAGGTAATGACATGGCTGACTCTGCTGCTCGATCTGCTACGACTCCATTTCTGACATGAAGAATTATATACGACAGTTTACTATGTCTTTGTGGCAGCAACACTGGGATTTACAAATTGAAAAGAAACTGCACACAATTAAATCCACGCTAGAGCCTTGGCCTGGTTGCAATTGCGTGGAGCTGATGTCAAGCTCACCCGCCTACGTATAGGACATACTCGGCTGACTCATCTTCACTTGCTGTTCGGAGAACCGCCTCCTCGATGCGATATTTGTAACGTTTCACTTTCAATTCATCTTATTTTAATCGCTTGCCCATGTTTTAACCAACAACGCCTTAGCTTTTTTGGAAGCACGATTTTATGTATAAGAGACTTGTTAGATAAAAATCACCATCCTAACATCTTTGCATTTTTACGTGCTATTGGAATTTTAAGTTGTATATAATTGTTTTATACTATTTAGTGTTTTAGTAAATTTACCATGCAGTTTTATTGATTTTAATGTATGTAACTTTGCAACATTGTTCCAGAATTTTCACTATCTTATCTGATTTTATACGTGTGCTTTACTTAACCTTTTAATCTGTTTTTAAAACCGTGTGTTTGGCGCAGTATGTCCTTTTTTTAGACATTGTGCCATTAAACCCCACATTCAATTCAATTCTTCCAATGATTTGAACTGAGTTCGACTCCCAGCTATAGCTGGTCGATACGAATTCCGCACCCGGCTCTAACCGACCACAGTGCTGGCGTAAAATATCATCAGTGATAGATGGAACTATATCGTCATGTGTAATAAAGGGCCGAAAATGTTTGTACATCGATTGCTAGTTATTGAGTAACAACGATTAACTCATTAATGGCAAAATGAACTCAAATTTCACAACCAAATATAAAAATTTCAAATTTATTTAAAAAATTAATACATTTTTAAAAATTAATGTAGAATGTCAGCTATCTAAAAAATATGTTCCAACAATTGCCTTCACTAAAATATTTTCTGAATACAAAATAATTAATTGATAAGAGCTTAAAAAATCATAACAATTTTTCTTCTGGGTATAGCGAAAAACTGGTATCGATTGTAGCTAGAAAATAAAAGACACTGCAATATAAATTAACGCTTGCTGCATACAACATTAAAGAAACTTAGTGAAGTAATTTATGCCAAATTTATGCCTGAAAAAATATCCATGAGTTTATTTGATCATCCTTAAAAAGAAGTCTTAGTGCCTAATAAGTTAATTATAGTTATTACAAGGTTTGAATACTGATTTTTATATAATATTGTAATTTTAGGCGTAAAATTTTATTATTTTTTATGCATAACAATTCAGAGTATTTTTTTAATATATTATATGATAAAAATTATTTAAATGTGCAATATTTTATTTATTATAATAATTAGACTGAATTGAATTCCTATTCCGGCAATGATTACATTAATTTTTAAAAGAAAAATTTAAGCTCTAATATAAAAAGTCATTCAATAACAAACACAGTTTAATAATTCGATAGGAAAACAATAATTTGTCACCAGGCATAAATAACCGAACAATATAAAACCCTTACTTCGATAAACGCAAGTGATTAAACCGCGCTTCTAGTTTAACAAAAGCGAGTCTATATCCAACGTAAATAAGTATCTTTTCCATTAAAAGGATATAAAAAAAAAGGCGCAGAGGTTTAATGAACACTGTTTTTCCAAATTAACGCAGCACCCAAACACGACTTCCATCATCCTAAACGGTAGCCATTTATCCATTACATAATTTTCTCCTCTTCTTCTAAAAACTTTACTGCAGCCATGCCAGTAAATTTTATGCGAGTCGTCCCTGTCATCTTGCTTGTTAATTCCCCATTAAAAATAATTACCCAGAGTTGCCATCAACGACACTGAGAAGCAATAAAAGCACCAACTTGCGAATGTTGCTACCACCCTTTTATCCGGCTGTAATGCGAGGAGGGAAAGGGTAAAGGCGACTTTTATGTGGGGTCCCTTGATAGCGACCAATGTGCGACTGGGATATGCCTACTAAGCTTTTGAGAAAGTAGGGTTTCTTCATGTAGGCATAGTGAATTAAGTGTTTAATGGCTATTTTGGATGTAGTCTTTGCGATGGTGAAAGTCTAATAAGACTTTGATAATTCTCAATTCGTACACAAAACTGAAAAACAAATCTCTTTTTGAACTAATTAGTCCATATAGAAAGATTTGTTTTTAAGAAATAATGCACGACTACAAAGTGTTTCAAAACTCATGCAAAAAAATTTGTAACAGAAAACGCGAGCTTTTAATTAAGAATTGGGATTTACTCTTATTCATTTGTAAGGTATACAACGATTATAAATGGAAAAGCATATTGATTTAATGGTCTCACTGGTTTTGTTGGTACATGCGCACTACTCTTTGTCTAAACTTTCATATACTGTTTTGCTTAAAGTGGCCGAATTTCTTTTTTAAAGTGCTAATTTTCATCTTTTAAAGTGTGAATGGTTTTGTGAAATTGTCAGAAAAATCTAAAAATAATAATAATAAATAAATAAATAAAACTACTCGACGGCATTATATAGCATGATTTGGGACATGGCAACATCTCAAATCTGGAAGAGATCGCAAAATCGAAACGAAAAATTACACGACTCAACATAACTCGGAATAATGTTCAAAAGGTGGAAAGTAAATTGTTCTTTTATGTAGTGCTCTATTACGAATAAATATGAATACTCCCAGTCATCCCGGAATCTTTTTTTTTTTTTTGGCCATATTTTACCGCACAAATGGCGCAAAATGCGACCTTGAGTAAATTTTGAGATACACTCGATTTGAAAGTAGTGGTTCACAGAATAAATCGGGGTTTAAGGTGGCTTAAAAAGCAATGTATCATTATATTTCAGCATTTTTTTTAATGTTATTTTACGAATGTGATAGTGGTTTGGGGGAAAAAAAAATAACTGAAAATTTAAATCGAAAATGAGTTAGGGTCGAATTTCGGACACTCACATATTTTTTATCCAACAAACCCACTGGCATGTATAGTAAGCATGAAATAATCTTATAAATAATGAAGACAATTCAAAATTTAAAAAAACTTTCATCAAATTATCAATTGGTTAGAAATGTAAATGGTCTTTTGATACTTAATTTTTGCGAAATAAGTTTCAGTTCTACTTATCCTGGTGATTTGAAAATAAATCAGTACTCGTGAAAATAAAACAAAAACCAATCGCATAACGGTAAACAAAAGTAGTGCTGACCCGAATGTGAGGTCACTGAAATTAAAAACAGCAAAGAATATCACGGTAATCAGAAATAGGGCTTCAGCAAAATTGTATGAAAATCATCGCCAAAGGCGGCCCTGATTCTACATACAATTCTTTAGCCAAAACTTTAAATTTAAAAAATAAATAAATTACGCATTGGTAAATTCTCTTGATCAAGGTGTTTTCTGCAGCTTCAATTATCGTTATGAAAATCACTTGATTCTCTCGACGTTGATAGTAAAAAATAATAGGGTTCTAAAATTTTTTATCCTTTACACTGCAGTAAAATCTGATGACAGAAACTTGGAGAAGTGTGAAACTCTCTTTTTTTACCACGTTTATATTAACTTGCCTTCGTGTATGTCTGTTCGGGTGGAATTTTGTAATAGATTTTAAACTAACTTCCCGACTAGCTACAGACTTCAAATTTGGCACATAGCTCAGAATTGGATGACAATGCATGAAAATGAAGAGAAAGAAGACATACAAAGTAAAATAAAATTATAATTAAAGAAAAATTAGTATTTTCGCTTTTGTTTTTGTTGTCGATTCGATTATTTCGACGACCGGACTGTGTAGGGGACAGGAAACTGTCCTTGCATCAGAAAGTTCCTGGGTTCGAATCCCGGGCGAGGCATGGATGTTTCTTTCTCTCTCTGTTTTCCATGTCCTTTCTCCTTTGTGTGATTGCGTGAATGTGGCCCACCGTATGAACGGGTTAGTGGCAGTGTGGTGTGGCAGAAGTCGAATTCTTGGCCATAGATGGCGCCACTGAAAAACAAGAACAATCGCACCCCCTCTGCAGGGCTAAAGAGAAGAGCTGAAGCTACCATTTACCTCCTCATTACGTCACTGTGTCCACAGATCTCGGAGATGGCAAGCAAAGATATTATGAAAATTTTGCATCTTTCTCTCTGTAAAAATAAATTAGTCTTTTTCTGTATATTAGCTTTCAAACTTTACGTAATTAACACATTATTTCCGTTCATAAACATAGTTCAAAAAAACTTTCTTGGCCATTATATTAAAAAAATACCATTTTAAACTTATAAAAATATTTTACTTGTTAGCGAAAATGACACTTAAATACTTTATTTTAAAAAGTTCAGTTTTAACTTTAATTATTAAGAAAAATGAAAGCATATATCGACACTTTTTTATCTACATATTATTTTATAACAATAAGTTGAGTTAAATTTAGAGTCCCTGATTTTAAAATATGCCATTAATAGCAATTTGTTCATACTTAATCATTAGGAAACATCAACCTTAAACGCTAATTACTGAAACAAAATAATAATTTCGGTTCAAAATGAAATTAGAAATTTTAAATTTTTTATAGATATTTAAGATGATATAATTTATAGATCTTTAAATTTAAGAGAATATAATTTTTAAAAAAATCATAAATATTTAGAATACCTACATTAAAAAATATGTTATGAAATTAGGAGAATTTGAACTATACACTATATATTTTATTTATACTTTTTACTTACGTTTTAATTTTCTTTGACTTTATCCATTTTTTAATTTTTTTCACCTGCCTTTCTTTTTGAAGTAACGAGGTGGTAAATATTTAGGTAACGAATTTTTATAAAAGTTCTTAACGAGAGAAAGAACGTATTGCTGTTTTATATTAACTGTGTCATTTCGGAATCCATTCTTTACATAGTTGTTCATTTACTTTAGGGAACACGCGGAAAATTATATTTTTTTCTTTTGTTTTTCTATCAAAATTTTTGCAAGTTGCAATCGCGCAAACTGGCATTTCTTTAATAGTTTTAAATTTTTGTAAATTCACTGCAAAAACTGAGGAAAGTCATTATAGAAAATGACAAATGTCTTAGAATATGTCACAAAAAGAAATGCTCCAATATTAGTTTGAGCTAGTAAAGCCGAAAGCTCTGTTCTTAAAGTAAAAGTTCGAGCTTTGCGCCAAAGTGACATCACTAGAGAAAATCGGAGGATTGGCGCGGCGAGAGTTTCTTCAAAGGAGTGAACCAGCCCTTCTATTCTCTTTAGCCCTGCCCCCTCTGCCTAAACAGGCATAGGACAAAAAAAAAATCAACAAAAAAAAATCGATTATTTCAAATTAGTGTCGCATGACAGTTGTAAAGTTTTTGTGAACAGTGAGTAAAAAAATTGAAATTTTGGAAGTGAGTACAAAAAAAAATAAAGATAAATCAAAATAAAAATTAATATTTTAAAAACCACGTTTTTGTAGTGGAGAATAATAATTTAAAAATAAAAATTTGAAAAACGAAAAACGTGGAGCGCATGAAATACATAACAGTACATATACACATACATATACACATTTTTTTACTCATACACATGCACAGCCACATACACATCCACATATACATCCACATATACATCCACATACACATGCATATACACAAAAATATTCCACATCCACATCCACATTCAGATACAATTACAATTACAGATATACATACACATATTCTCATGAGCACACATACACACTCTAATATAACATTTCTGTTATGTATTTCATGCGCCCCACGTTTTTCGTTTTTCACATTTTTATTTTTAAATTGTTATTCTCCACTACAAAAACGTGGTTTTTAAAAATATTATTTTTTATTTTGATTTTTATACAAATCTGATAAAGAAAGCTTCAGTGGATTGTGAAAAGTTACAGAGGAATATGATTTGATACTTCTAGTCCGGTCGCAACAAATGGACCTCAATAAGTTTGACCAAAAAATGTGTAAACAAATTTTGGTGATGATATTTTAACGTGTGGTGCACTCTCTATAAGCAATTTTATAGAGGAAAAAATAAAGCAAGCTAATAAAGTGAGTTGGAAAATAACTCAAATTAACACTACGACATCTGTGGTCATTGTAAAATTTTGATTAAATTTCTTATTTATTCATTTACTGAAGGTATGAAAAATACAATTGATGAAACAATTCATTCATTCATTAATTTTTAAGGATAAATATTCAATTAAGTCAAAAAAATTAAAGTTCAACAATTAATGGTAAATGAATAATTTCTCTTCTCAATTAACATTAACTGAAAGGATAATTACCAGACATCTAAGAATTGTGTAAAATTTAAAAAAATATATTTAAAGGAACATTCAGTCAAAAAAATTTAGCAATATCTTTAGTCATTAATCGAGGCTAAAAAAAAGTTGCTTTTAATAAATAGTTTTGTAAAATAAAAATAATTTAATATTTTTAAAAATCCATAAATTACTTTCACATTCTAAAAATAACAAAATTCCTTAAATATCACTTCTGTTTTTGGCTTTAAATTTCCCCAGCTCAGTGAGAAAGTTCACCTTACTTTCGATCAAGCATAAAATAAATACCTTTCAACCTGATTTATAAGGATTCATTCCCCAAGCTTCATGCACTTTATACAATAACAGAAAGTGATGAATTGGCGACAGGGGCAAATATTTCGCCAACTAATGAAGCGATAAATTATTCGGTAATGGAACTTTTGGCGCTAGGTGATCATCACGCGTATAAACTTCAAGCTTCGAAGTTATGAATGAGAGTTGGAAATTTTGTGAGTTTGCATTAATGAATCTTCGGGAACTATTTCTTAATGTATGAGGGTGCAGGATATTTGATTCTCATTCTATGCCCCGAAAAGTATAAAATATTCATAATATTTAACGAAAAAATTCGCTATCTCTTCTTGAACTTAAAAAAATTAATTTCTTAATTAGTCAAAACTTTGAAACACTTCTAAAAATATTTTATACAATGCACTTTAAACCCGTCAAAAATTTTCACAGTTTGTGAATAAACAGCTACAAGAAATTCGTGAACAAACAACTTCCAAATACTTTATTATGGGTACACAAAAGTGTAAAATGAATAAAGCTTCTTTATGATAAAAAGGAATGTAATGACAGAAGTCCAATGAAATTGGGTAGTTTATCATAGTTTAAACTTTTCATTCGCGCCTTCATTTAAACTTTTTCTTTTACATCTTCAAATTGAGTTTAAAACAGTAAAAGGAATTAAATTATATGATCTTTTTCTACACCTAAATTTTAATTTAAAAATATTTTAATCTGAAACTTTTCTTTTATTAAGGGTAGATTTATTTTTCACTTTATTTTTTTATCTTAATTATTACTTATTAAATATACCTTTCAAATTGCTTATTAGAAAGTATGAGTGGATTTCAAATAATAACTAGGCAATAACTTTAAAAGTACGACTAAAAATTAAAAAAAAATGGAATAAATAAAGAAAATTCTTGAATTAAATTACTTAATAGAGAGAGAAAAATTTAAGACAAATTTATTTCTAAATTCATTTGCATTAAAATAACTACTATTTGGCGCTGCAAATCTTTTTTTGTTTTTACTTTATACCTAATCGCATTCAGTTTATAACAATTCTTCATTTAGTATATGATTCTTTAACTTATATTTTAATTTATTTTTAAGACACCTTTTTATTTTTCAATTTTTGTTTAATACTACTACTGTTTTTCGCTGCATATCCTTTTTTGTTTAGACTTACCTAAAACAATGCATTTAGTTCGTATCAATATAAATTTATATATATATATATATATATATATATATATATATATATATATATATATATATATATATATATATATATATATATATATATATGTATATATATTACCATCTTTTGTTCATTTTAATCTAAATAATACATTCCCTAAGTTTACCCAAAAGCATATTTTATTATTAATTGCATTTTTTAAAGAAATAAGATTATGTTTTTTCTTTAAAAAATGCTTGCAAATATTCTATTAACTTCTAAAGCTGAGTTTAAATTAAAGGCTTCTAAAATTCTGCCCATAAGACAACGTTTCGCTTAGTAGCTAATGATAATAAATCAATTACATAATTATTGCATTTGTTCATACAAATTACATATTTATCACATAATTATATTAAAAAATAAATAACTATATAATTACTGCAACAAATAATTATTAAATGTTTCTTTATAAGCACATAACAAATTTTATATTTTCTTAATGACCATATAATAGGATAAAAGAAACAAATTAATATTTTTATTGAAGCACTCATTTACTTATTGCTTATTTACTTTTCACATATTTACTCATTTACTTTCATTGAAAACTTCCTGAAAAATCTCACTTGCTTAAATATATATATATATATATATATATATATATATATATATATATATATATATATATATATATATATATATATATATATATATATATATATATATATATATATATATATATATATATATAGCCTCAATTATAAAACATATTTTTCTGCCAAATTCATAAAAACAAAAATAAAACGACCGTGTTTAAAAGAAAATGCTGCTAAAGCCACTAATTCCTAAAAGCTTTTTTGAAACTAAAGGCTTCAAAAATTTTGCCCGTAAGACAGCGTCTCGCTTTGAAATAACCGATAGTAGTGAATAATTTAAAATAAGTTTAACCGACAACGCAGCCTATTACATTTATTCACGAAAATGTCTGTCTCAAAATTTAATTAGTCGCAGCAGATTCAGTCGTTATCCATATCAGATAGCAGAGAAAATTTTCCCTGTTTTCCATTTGCGTCCCTGGAACTAGTAATAGGCAAAGTATATTTCTTTGTTGTGTTTTGCTTAGCCTTTCTCTAAGTCAGATCTATTGAGTTGAGTTGAGCTGTTACGAGTTGCTCTGAAATTTAATTGCATTTAGGTAGGCTTAAACACGCTTTTCTCTAGAATGAAATTCAGAAAATCTAATTTTCAACCCAACAGAGTGACGATCACTGTGAGAAAATAACTCAAATAAATTTAACAAAATAACACCGAAATATTGAGAGAGTTTTTAAATTGTTTTAAAACTGGTAACTGTTGTGCGAGATAAAATACAGGAATAAATGTTTCGAACTGAAACTTTCTTCTTAGTTTTTTTTATTTATACTTTACCTTATTTTATTTGTAAAATGAATGGGAATTTGCTTTTATTTTTAAATTTCTTAAACCACGATAAATAATAATGTATTGTAAAATATGTGCGTGTTCGAATAAAATAAAAAAAAAGGTTTTAGTTTATTTAATTTAAAAAAATTCTATTGTGCACTTTTTAATTCAAATGTTATCGAATAGTTAATGTTTACGTGATCTACTTCATCTGTAAATAAAACTAAATTAAATTTTGTTGTTACGTTGTTTTCAAATGTTGAATTTTGCAATTTCAATATGAGATAGTAATGTCAAGAAGAGTTTAAAGTTCCATATCAAGGGTAGATTCAAATAAACAGAATTATTTTGAAAAAAATATTTTAATCGGACTATATTTTACTTTTATACGAAAATTTAAATTAATTTAATTTTTCAAAAGTTACTTAAAAAACTGTGACACTGTGTCCTAACAAATTTATAAATATATTTAACTACATATCAAAATCCATCCATAAATTAAACACTTTGGCTAAAGTTCTATACTTTAGAAAATCTACAAATGTATTTATATATATATATATATTATATATATATATATATATATATATATATATATATATATATATATATATATATATATATATATATATATATATATATATTCATATATATATATATATATATATATATATATATATATATATATATATATATATATATATATATATATATATATATATATATATTCATATATATATATATTCATATATATATATATATATATATATATATATATATATATATATATATATATTCATATATATATTCATATATATATATTCATATATATATATTCATAAAATTTTTGTTATTCGATTCGTTTAATTCGCATTGCGTTTTCTCTATTTAGAGTAAACGTACAATTTTTCTTATACATTTTCCACTAATTTCTCGTATTCAATTCGTCTAGATTACATTTATAAATAGGGAAAACTCACAAAAACAATAGGAAAACTACATCACTTGACGTAAATAGTGAGAAAGACATATTTATGAACTTTACAATTACGGAATCATTTTCTTACATTTTTTCATATGCTTTCTCTTATTCGGCTTGTTTAATTCGTATCGCATTTTCTCTATTTATTATATTTATAAATAGAGAAATCGCACAAGAACAATAAAAAAACTACTCCACTATACTTAAATAGAGAGAACGACATATTTATGGACGTAACAATTACCCAGTCACTTTCTTATACATTTTCGCGCAATTTCTCTTATTCGACGAATAAATCTAAATTTGGTGCTATTTATATAAAAAAAATCCACATTTCTTTTATTTCGGCGACCTCTAACTGTGAGATTTTATTGAAATGTCGAATTTCGCCAAGTCATGCAAACCACCCTCAATTAAATTCGGTTCATTTATAACGAAATTAATTTAAGCGTCCATACCCTTGAGATTAAAAGGCGCCACAACTGAAGGATCAATGGCTCATTATTTTGGCTAATGATGAATTCTTAAAGACCGGAAATAATCGGATTGAATGTGGTTGCAAACAAATCAAGCCTCTTTGGAGAGTTTTCGTAAGAGTGGAATGTGATTCAATTTTCTCCTTTCTTCCATTATAAACTTAATTGCTCTAATATCTCTAACGGCGCTTTATTATGCTGATTTGTTTATCGGGTTTTCAACAGTTATTTTTAATATACATGCATTAATTTTTCACCATTTCCCTTGAAAATTTTAAGCTTTAATTGTTTTGACGAAGGTTAAGATTTTTGTTTTCCGGATTTGGGATTTATTTTCATAATTTCAGAGAGAGAAAGAATAATAACTTTTCTATTTTTTAAGCAAAATACAATGAAACGTTTATCTGAATTACAGTTGAATTGGAGATTATTAGAATATTTTTGAATTCTAGTTGTGAACTGGTTTGTAATCAATGAGAATTTTTCTTATCATTATGCCCATGATTGCCGTATCAATAATCCTCGAACTGTAAAAAGAAAAAAAAAAAAATACCTAGTTACTTTTCTGTTTGATTAATAAACGAACTAATTGATAATATTCCGCGAAAATAATTATTAGTTATACATAATAAATAAAAATATTATTGCTAGTATGAAGGAAATATAATAAAGAAAATTATCAGTATAATCGTTATAGAAAAAATACGATTTGTATTATGTAATTTATTATAAAAGTGCATATTATTTTATTTTGTTTTATTACCGTCCCTGAACAGCCGACCCAATTTGCGGCTAATGAAGGCAAATTTCTCCCAATACCTGATCCAGGATATTCCATTGCCTTTTGGATTGGGTTCAAAACTGCAAGGCTATGGAGTTAAACATTAGTGGTCGTAAACCCAAAAATTGGGTCGACTGTTCAACGACGAATATAATATAAAATAACATATCTAGTTATAAATCAAATAATTTTCTTAAAATTTTTAGTTTATTACAATTAATTTTAATTAATTTATTACAAATTTTAATGTATTACAGAATTTATTAAAATTTAAAAAATTACATTAGTTAGCGTGTTCTTGGCTATTTTATTCAAAAAACCAATTGCATTTCCCACATTTTAACATTACTATATTTAATATGAAATTTTGTTTTTTATTTTGTAACTGTCGTTGAACAGCCGATCCAATTTTTGGGTTTACGAGTACTAATGTTCAACTCCATAGCCTCGTAATTTTGATCCAGAAGACAAGGAAACTCCTGGATAAAGTATTAGGAGAAGTTTGCCTTCGTTGAGAACTTTTCGAGGGAACTAACCAGCATTTGCGTTACGTGAAGAGGAAAACCACGCAAACCTCCCACGGTTAGCCGGAAGGCAAGGGGACTCAAACCGATGATCCGTCTACCACTAAGGATATTTTACGTCAGCGCTGTGGTCGGTGTGAGCTTCAATGTGAAATTATAATAATTCGAGAGGAATAGTAATTTTGGTTTTAAAACAAAATAATTGTTAAAATAAATTAACTGAGCATTCTGAAAAGCCTTAAAAAATTCATATTCCTAATATGTTGTTTTACGTTACTATAAGTTAGAATAAGTAACTATTTTATATTAAGAAACTTTCATAGAGTAATTTTTTTACTAATAGTCTTTGAAAAGTAAAATATAATTGTAGCATTTTGTGTAATAAGTCAATATAAGTTTGTAGCAAGTACGCAATATACACATAACACAAACATTTATCAATAATTATGCATCCAGTTCAAAGGTTTGCATAAAATTTTTCTTTCTTTTTTTCAAAATAAAAATCTAAAATAAAATTAAAAATTTACAAATAAACCTACTTAATTTGTTTCTTACTCACGCAACTAAACCGTTTAAATTTTTTTGTTCCTTTTTCATTATTGTAAAATTTAAAGAAAAATTAGAAAAGTAAAATCATAACTTTCCATTAGCCAACATCAAAAAATCTTAGTTAAGGAAAAAATGGAATTTGATTAAAATAATGAATTAGCATGAAATGATGCTCATATATTTACGGAATTTTAATAGGAAGTCTCGTCTAAGAAGGCCAAAAGAAAAAACGATTAATTCTTTTTCGTGCTTTTCTAAAAATTAAAAAAATAAAAACTTTTGATTAAATACAATCTTATAAACTAAAAGTGTTTGTAAAGATTTTCGAATTTATGTAAATTTGAGTGGAATTAATTTAAATCGGCGTCTTTTGATACTAGTAAATTTTAAAAATAAATTTAATTTTTATTCATTTTACAGCTTTAATGCATCTTCCATGTACAACGAATTTGCATATCTGAATGACAGAATTTACGTGATAAATTTTTAAAAAATAGTTTGTAAATTTTTGTACAATTTCTAAGTATACATCGTTGATTGTTCAAATTCTATTAAATATTTTTTATACCATAAGTTTCTGTTCTTTTATTTTATTTATTATTATTAGTGCTCATGTTGTCACAGAATATATATATATATATATATATATATATATATATATATATATATATATATATATATTTATATATAAAGAAAAAAAGGGGGAAAGAAAAATAATAATTAAAAAAAAAGAAACCGGAAAAAAATCCGAAAAAAGGAAGAAAAAAATTTCAAAATCCGGAAAAAAAGATATAATCTTTTCATCAGCTCACACGATTATATCCACAAAAAGGAGTGCTTTCTAATATTGTATTAATATAGCCAAAGCAAAATATATCAATACAACAGTGTGAGGAGCACTCAAAAACAATTTTATAAAAAAATTTACAACAAATAAAATAGAACACATAAAGTAAAAATATCACGTAAAAACAGAAAATAAAATATATAGAAAAAAACAGAATAAAACATGAAATGAAAGCTATAAAGCGAGTAGCGAATTCCATTGAACTTACATGAGCGGGAAATTTTTCAAGAATTTTTTAAAATATTTTCGTAAAAATATTGCCAGATTGCAAAATATGAAGCCAAAGCACAAATTGAGGTAAAAGCTTAAAGAAAGGGGTTTTGTATTAAAGTGCGTTCTTACTGAAATGCTTTTGATTTGTTAGTATATATATATATATATATATATATATATATATATATATATATATATATATATATATATATATATATATATATATATATATTCACAAATTTATGTGTCTACATTTTAACCAATAAATCTATATTTAGATGTTTTCTCTAGATTATTTAGATTATAATTAATATTCAATTAGGTCTATAGGTTATAATTAATTTAGGTTAGGGTTAGGTTATAATTAATTTAGGTTATAATTAATATTCAACTCTGTCTAGATTTCACTCTTAGTTATTAATATTTAAACTCTAAATTTCCTTTTTTGTCAGATAGAAATAACAACGATTTTTTTTATAAAGAGAAAACATTGTAGTAGCCATACAATTGCTTCATTTATGCAATGTAGATGGATTACCGCAAATGTTGAAAGTAATCTATTAATAGAGCCAATTTCCGTCACAATCCAAGATTACTGAATAAAACAAATGTTAATGAGTTACATTTATTGATAAAAGGAATAAAGGATATAATAATTTAGTTTTTTTATTATCGTAATTATACTTATTTTTTGTATTACACTATCATCTTTCATTTTACTCTACATTCGCCATACGTCGTTTTCGAGGTGGGGGGTGTTATCGATTAGTGTTCTAAAACAAGATTGAATACCTATTTTCTTTATTCTCCAATATTTTTAACTCTAATTTTTATTTCCTCAAAAATATTAAACAATAAAAACTATTTGTGCATTAAAGGTCAATAAATTGCCACTAACTCCTAAACTGTCCACGTATCCTAATTGTTTACGAACGAAAATAGAAATGTGTATGCTTTTACTCACTAAGTGTTTGTTCATTTCGCTTTATTCATCTTATAATTGCACTCACTTATCTGTAGAAGAAGTAAATCTCTAGGGCCCATCTGGTGAGAAAGGCAGAGAAGCATTAGTAACCTTTAATCCCTACTTTCCAGTTGGCATCACATTTTTTTCTCTGAATGTCCTGTAAGTCATTTAGCTTTGAAAACATAGACCTAAAGCTTAAGACGTGAGAATTTCTTTTTAGTAGTGTTTCATTGGCGACGCTGTCTCCCAAAAGAAAATCTTCATTCGGATGGCAATTGATGGGGGGAAGAGGATTTAAGACTCCTCAATTTCTATCATGAGTTGGAAATAAAATAAGAACTAATCTTTGGATAAAGGCTGAAAGCTACTAAAATATTTATTGTACTCGATTGAATTATTTTACCTACAACTAAAACTTCTGAAATTGAGAATATTTCCAATACTTGAAAAAAGTTAGATGATAGAGAATGACTGTCAAAACTAACTTATTTGCAAATCCTAATGCTACGGCTTTTCTCTATTTGATTCAATATCTAATTTGCATTTTTAATAGTATTTTTAATAATCCGATGAATAAAAGTTTTAGGCTAAATAAGTTTAAAGATTAGTATACCTTTATTTATTACCTTTAAATTCAAAATTTATAGCATGTCTTTTCTTATTCTTTATTATAATAAGTAAATCATGTTTTTAACTTAAAAAATTCTGCCCACTTCATTTTAATAAATTGGTCAAAAATTACAAAAAGGTAATAATACTTATGTTAAGATTAATATCCTTCATTTTATTATTTTCAAAAGACTTAATTTATCAAATGAATGATGGGACACTGTTTAAAAAAATTAAAACCAATTATTTTTATTTTTATTTTTTATTTCTTTATAATCTTGTAATGACATCATGTAAATATTTCCGTTAAGTAATGATTTGATGCAATTTATGATACAATTAATGATGCAATTTATGATAATTTTCAATAATGTTAACTTCAATGAGTAAAAACAGAGTCAATCTATAAATAAAATGTATTACTTTTCAATTTTAATGAAATTTGCATAAAGCAGTGTCTTTTTCACCCATTTGTAAAAGCATTACTCTTAAGAAATAAATGTTTAAATTGCAAAGCATTTGTAGGTTTCAAAGCATTCTTAGAACTTTCTTAACGGTAACTCTGAACTATTTTCATACGTTACAGTTACATTAAATTTTATATAGCTGTTTATTGTGTTTACACTTTTTTTTTTTTTTTACACTTTTCGAATTATCTTTTTGCCATTGTACTATTTTTACTATTCAATGCATTTTAAGTAATTAAAATCACAAATTTACTTAACTTCACATTCCCATTAGATCCGAACTGTGGATTGACAAAGTATGTCGTTTTTTGTAACATGTACCATTGATCGCCACATTCAATTTTGGTTTTGTTTTGTTGTTGGCGTTGTTCTTCTTACTAGTTTTCCAAAGTCTGACGAGGTCTGTCCCGGTCCAAAAGACCGTTATCTCGAAGACGTTAATGACAATGAGGAGATGTAAATTAATTTTCGCTTTAGTGAGACCCAAACATTCCAGTATGTGTTTTGCAGAAGACTCTTGGTTGTGACGAATGGCAAAGACTTTCTCACCGACTTTGAAACAGAGGTTCTTACTTTAGCTACGAGTACTAGCTTGCAGTGTGATTGCTGTCTAAAAGCTTTGGTCACAAGCAAGGTTTAGCAACCCGGCTTTCTACACCTACACACCAGTGGCTGACAGAGGTCACCAACGATTCAATCTTTAGTTGCGCTTTTTTTCATAGAGTATAATTCCAGATCGGTTAGAACAGAAGAATTAGGAAAAAGATAGCTGAAGCCCTAGTTGCATGTTTGATCACCATCTCGTTCCCATAAGATCTCCACAAGAAAGGGATGCACTGAAAATGTATATCATGGTGCTGACAAAAAATCTATAATTTCTGCATAGTAAGACTGACTCTATTACCTACAACGATCAAATTACAGAGATGCTGTGGAGAGCAACGTCTGTCTGATAAGATCCATTGTTTATCCCAGTCAGTATAGTCTAAAGCCCAATGTGATTGCTAGAAATTTGCTTTTGAGAGAACAGAGATCCGGGTTACGTTCACAGAGTGTAAATTTTCCCCAAGGAGTCTCTATAAAGATGTCATTGCTGGTATGTTCAGTTATTTTACTGTCATCATTAAAACTTTTGATGGTATTTTGGGGAATAGTGTTGATTACCTCCAAGGTCAACTGTCTAAGATGATTAGGAATAAAATTTTGTTTGTTAACAGTGGTAGAAAAGTTAAATCAAAAGTGGTCACTAGAATGTATTTCTGAAGGATTCGAGAAATAATGTAGTGAATGAGATTTCACATTCTAAGAAAATAAGATCTGGGATTCAATTAAACTGAAAGAGCTATTTTCTTCAGCTTTTGCCGGTTTCACCAAATATCTGAGTACATTGAAGAATTGATTTGGTCACCATAATTAGAAAGTTTATTAAAGTATTTAACAAATCCTGCAATTATTCTAGTCTGGGGAGATAGCAGTAGTTTTTGTTTTTAAAATAGGTATTGAAAAATTGTTTCGCAGCATGTTATTTTAGAAAAGATTAATGATTACAGTGATTAAATTTACCAAAACATTTCTCTTTAAAATTATCTCCTTAATTTTAATTACTATATTAAATTAGGTCGATAAATCATGAGAACGTGAATGAATAGACATGGCATTGAACCTTTTAATTTACGTGAAATGACTACGTTACTTTTGTTCAAAGAATTTTAATTTAGTATTTATAACGCAAAACCTGCTAATTGACTGAAGTGGGAGATGGGGAAAAATAAAATGACAGAATCCGTTCTTTTTTTCTTGAATTTGGAAGATTTTTTTTTTCTTCTTTCATAAATTTGAAATGAATTTTGTTTAAATTTTGCATAAATATAAAAATAATTTTGCTTAATATGCACAAAAGTATATTTAATTCAATTTTTTAAAGTAATATTTAGTATGTTCAAATGCCAATATAGTCATACAGCCCAGATTCAGTTGAACTTATATTAATTTGCTTCAAAACAGTAAACAGCTTAGAGGAAACTATTATGAAAGATTCAATTCTCAGGAACATTTTGCCGAGAAATAATTAATCATGCTTTTACACAAACTAGTTGAAATAAAATAAAATAAAATAAATGGAGATTTGGCAGCATTATTATGATATATTATTTTTTATTGAAATGTGAACTACATTTAATTTTAACAAATATATTTAATACATTAATTTCATTTAAATATATTTCTGTTCAGAATATTACTGTGTAACATTACGGTTTCGTAATGCTGTCCATCAGAAACTTTTTTTAATTTATCGATTATTTAATTTTTAAATAACATTTCTCCATCAGAAAATACCTACATTAAACCCACAAATTTAATTACAATCACAAAGAAATATTCGTATAACTTTTTTTTATAAACAAAAAATTTGTTAAAAATAAATAGTTTTTCCTGAGAATGAGCTAAGAAATTTTACGCAAAAAAATGTTCAAAAACTTTATTAACTAATTTTATGTTTACGTAATACATCTCATTAAAAAAAAATTTTTTTTAATTTATTCGCCATTTACTTTCCTAAAATCTTCTTTCAACACAAGAAGCTTGTATTGAAGCTACAAATTAAATTACTATCACTAATAAAGATTCACACAACATTTTCTTTTTATAAATAAAAAAATTTTAAAATTAAAAGGCAAAATTTTTGATAAATGTAAAATGCGTATAAAACATACCTTTTTTAAAAAAGCTTTCATGTCCTTAAAATTCTAAAAAAATATTGTTTTTTTATATCACTTACAGCAAGTTAATTAGTAACTAACAAAAAACGCTAACACTAAAACTAGTTTTAAAAGAAAATTTACTATACTTTAACTTTTCCTTCCACCAAGTGCAAATACTAATCAGTCAACATAAATAAGTGTTAAAAAATTATCTTTTCAAAAGAAAAAGAAAAAATAAGTCAAAGAAGCAATCTCATCTAATTACTGCATAAAAAATCTCCATGGCGAACATGCAAGTGCAACTTTTAAAAAAAAAATCAAATTTAATTAAATTTACCGTTGCCGTACATTCAATTAAGAAGTACTCTTTTGCTTGCATTTTAATTGATAAATGTTTTTGCGTAAAAAAATTCAATTCCTTTAAAAGATTGAGATACAATATGTTATCTAAAAATTTAGTGAGGAAAAATAGCTTTCCTCTTTTAGAAGAAAGCAAAAAAAATATATATTCATTCTCGTAACAAAAATAAAATAGGCTAGCAATGTATTACACCATTGAAAAATTGTCCTAGTTTGGAAAACCTCCAGGCGCGCATTTTTCTTTTCCGTATTCAAGAAATGTGTAATGTGTTCAAACTACCTTTCAACGAAAAAAAATTTGCATGCTCCATCTAATTATAATAAATATACTATTCATATAAAATATCTTTTGTTTATTCGAAAGAATCTCATTTTATTAAAGATTAAAAGAGATACTTTCTTTTGTTAGCAAAGAAATTATTTTGCTTCTTTCTTAAATCTGTAATTTATATTTAGTAAGAAGTCTTGTTTCGAATTTTTTAAACTAAGAGCAAAATCTATTATTAAATTGAATGCTTGGAATTTAAATGCATTTTTCCGTAATACTAATATGAGAAAAAGTTGAAGACATAAAAGATATAAAGTAATGTTTTGATACCTATGCTACAAAATGACTATTACATAATATGAATATTTTTGTTTAATATCCTTATAATTTCTGTACAAGCAAATATTTAAAATTTCACGAGCAAAACTGACAGAACTATTTATATAAAAGGATAAATCAGATTAAATAATTTTAAAAATTCTTTTTTCAAATGGAATGAAAAGGAGAAAATTTTATTTATGTCACACCTCAAATGAAAAACATAGCGTAACACCTCAAATGAAAAACATAGCATCTATGAGAAATGAAAACATCATTTCTCATAGACATGTTAGGAATTTTCTATGTAGTAAAGATTAACTACGAATGTAATAAATCTTACGTTTTTGTTTTTTATTCCACATGAAAAGCATATTTCGTAAAATTTAATTATACATTTATTATTTTATTTTCAATTTTGTAACTATTTAATTTTTGTATGAAGTGGTGGAAATTTCGATTAGTCAAAAATGGGCACGGTTTACTTTTATCATTTAAGAAACAATTACTTATACGGCCCAAAGCTCTATTTGAAATGCGCGCTGTCTGAATAATCAGAAATTCTCTAACAATAAATTCTTCAAGTAGTGGTCAGAAAAATTTCGAAACTTGCATTGTCATCTGATCAAGGCATCAAATATTTGAGCATTCTAGCTAGTCAGTGTTTCAAAATTTAGATTGATGATATATAACTTTATCAATAATCTCTATAAATTCTACGTGTAGGCAGTCAGAAGACGAAAGCAACATATATAGTCGTCTAATAAAAAGCTCAAATAGAGATTTAAAAACTGCAGATATTCGAAACCAACCTTTTAAGCAAGAAAAGAGAGTTAATAAAGAGGTAAGTTACTGTAAAATACACATTATACAAAATTATTCATTTAAAGTAGTGTAAGGAAAAAAACTCACAAAACAAGTTAAGCAAACTGCATGACAAAATTTACAAATATTTTAAAAATCTTCTAAAATACTGTTAAAAATATCGAAAAACTATTTTAACCCTTAATAGCTACCCAGCTAATTACGTGTACTTGGCTATTAATGTTGTTTTTCGAAGGCTCAGTAGTATCATGAAATTTTGATTTTCCGAATAATACGCTATTTTCACAACTGATGGGAGTTTTCAACAATTACTTATGACTGTCTGATCAAGTTAAAGACAAGATTCTAGTGTTTTGAAAAAAAATGTGAAATTTTTCCGAAAATATTAATGTTGTCAAAGGGAATTTATTGGTGAAATTTTTCCGTGAAATTTTTCCGAAAATATTAATGTTGTCAAAGGGAATTTATTGGTTTAATATTTATAATATGTTTCATAGGTGCTTTTGTATTTATATGTGAAAGGGAGAAGTACCATTTTATATTTTAATAGAGAAACGCATTTTTATTTAATTTAGATTTTTTAAAATTAAACAGCAAGTTTCAAATATTTTTCGATTTTGTTATTTGTATCTGAAATTTTAATTAATACTTCATTTTAAATTTAACTAATCGCACTTAAAATTTTAGTAATTTTTACTAAAGACCAAAAAACAATTGGTATTAATTAAGAGGAAAAAGATTTAAAATATTGGGGGAAAAATTTTCCTTGAATATTGATAATAATGTCCAGAAAGATTTAAATCCCCAAATTATACCAGCTTTTGAACCTCTTAAAAAAACCAACAGCAAAGAATTTCAAAGTGTTAAGACAAAAAAATTATACCAAATCGGGAAAGACGAAATGCGAAAGTTTTAACAAATAGATAAGGCATTATTTTCACTGAATCGCACAAAAATAAAACATATAATTTCAAAGATAAAAAAAATCTGAAGAATAAATATTAAATATTTATTTTATCTTCAAAAATATTAAAATATTGATCAATAAAAATTGGCTTTTAAGAATAGAAACTCCGTATTTCTACATTGAGAGTTGCGATCACAAGAATCACCAAGATGGCGGCATATCGCTACTTAATCTACGCATCTAAAGCTTTAAGTAGCGCGGAAGACAACAACAAACGTGCGTTGACTCGTACTCAGATTATGAACGATATACTGGCACTATACAAACTGCAAATATTGGTGTTTTGGTGCAAATGCACGTAAGCTTTTGTCCATTATAAGAGTTAAGTTTTATTTACATACTTCAAATTGTATATGAAAGCCCAATCAGCTGTTAACTTGAAATAAAGTGTTGTTTCACACAATTTTCTGAGTTGTTCAACATCAAATTTAAAGATATATTTCACCACAGTTTTTACAGTCTAAATTTGTGACCTTCAACGTTAAATTAATTTGTCTGTATTATGTCACTGGAATCAATCAGTTTGTTAAAAATTTCATTTTCTAATCACGACAACAATTTTTATTTTATTTGCGTGTGTGCTTGAAAAGGTTTCTTATGTCCTGAAATAAATAGAAAGAGAAAACCTTGGGGCATTTCAACAGCAAAAGTATTACATATGTTTTAAATTTCTGCTGAACTAATATCGTTTATAAGTTTTGAGATAATATAGATTACTTAATCATAAATTAATTGAACTTCTCTGTTTTGTCTTCTCTTAAATAGATTCACCGTCTTCAGATTAACTTAAGTCTCACGTTGAATCCAATTTCCAGACGGTTCAGGTTTAATTTCTTAACTCAATTTAAATCACTATTTTGCAAGATGATTTAAGTTTTACGCTAAATAGAAATTTTCAACTCTGTCATTAAATTATATAGACAGTCAATAAATCTCTAAAAATCCTTTTTCAGAAAACAGTTTAATAAAGTGTTAAGATAAAGTTAAAACAAATCATGTTATTCTCTGTTTAAGCTATCTTGCATGCAATTATTCTCTAAAAAGAATTATCAATTCTTTTTATTTTTTTAAAGAATTTTAAACGATACTTCTCTGTTAATATATTATTCTTTAATTATTTCTTAATTCATAAACATATGATAAGTGTGTTTTGTTCAACTAAATAATTACTTAGTCATAAATTTCCTTAAACAATTGCGCTTTCAAATTATATTTTGATTCAAGGTCAAAAACAAACTTAGTTCAGAAATAAACATTCAAACTTGAATTTTGTGAGAAAATTAAAATTTCTCTCGTTTCTTCTACCAGAATTATTTTCTATAGTTATTTGGAATATAATTTTTTACATATTTCAACTAGACTCGTTATTAAAGTTGAACATTTTTACATGATATTATAGTTAAACGTCAATACTAGAATAAATGTCAATATTTGATAAAAGATTTAGTGACTGTCTAAACAATTTCCCAGCTCTTCAAGGCTTTGTCTTCTCTGAGATTGTCTGGGTGTCTTTTTCGCAGTTATTTTTCTCACTTAGTTTATAAAAACATTTAAACTACTTGCTAGAATGCGTGATGTTCTTCATGTTTAACCTAGTGTAGTCGAGTTAAATTCAACTCATAATTGACTTCTTTTGTGATTTTTCATTATCATCATTTGGTTCTTCTTATTTTATTAGTAAATAAAACCAAAATCAAATATTACAATAATAACAGAAAACCACTTTGAGTCATTGCCATTTTATTAACCCTAATCATTTAATGTAATAATCTTTCCACGAGAATTTAAATACATATCTCAATATTTTGGAAATAAGCTGCATTATTATTTTATTTAGCTACAGAAATTAAACTATGTTTCGTTAGTAATAAAGATATATCTCACATGAATTTTTTACAGAAATTAATATTGTCATACATAAATCTTATCATTTGTTTTTAAAAATTCGTACATAATATAGTACTTTAATTGATTTTCTTAATTTAATTAAGCTCAAAATTCAAAATTCTCCTCTATCTCTAAATTGAAGCACATTACATTTCGGAATTAAATTATTTTTTTTCACACTAAATATATTTCTTTGGAATTTTCTAGAAATCTTAAGTCTTGCCCAAGAGAAAATTACAAAAAATAAAAACTCCATCTAATCATTTTAACAAAATTGATGCAAAACTTGGTACTCAAGTTGATTTTCTTAATTTAATTGAAAAATTAAAAATCTTACCTATCTCAAAACTGAAGTATGCACATTTTTTTTTTGTTCTGAAATTAATTTTTTTGCCTTGATTTATATATTAGTTTCGAAAATCTTTTAAATCTGAAGACTTTCCCAGAAAATAATAAAAATAACTGTAAACTATATGGTCATAATTCTTGTTTTTTAAGACAAAGCCAATTATATTCATTGACAAATTCTTATTGCATGCTTTCTAATTTCCTAAAAGCTTCCCACACTTTATTTCCTTAACTAATTTTACTAAAACATTTTTTTTTCAACCAACAAATGCATCAAACCAGCAGAATTCCTCTTTCAAGCTCTTCCTCCTTTACTTGATGTATGCCCAAAAATAAAAGTGATTTATGGGTCTCCCTCTAAAGTCAGATAACGGGTTAAACTCTTCCTTCAATATTTAAAAAAGAAAGAAATTGGGAATTTTTTAAAAAAATAAAGACTCTTAAATTTCGGTTTGACCAATGTTACAGCCGATGCAATAAAAGTCGTCGCTCAATATGGGGAACCGATCATTAATCATTGAAAAGATGCATCTGAGCACTTCTAGATCATTTCGCGACGCATCTGTCAATGTATTCTGAAAAGATGAAAGGCGCATAGTTCAGGTTTAGATTAAAATCTCTTGATGAGTCAATATAATCGATTTATGCATCAATATCACTGCACTGTAGCGTCAAATAAACAGAAATGTCCATGTCATGCATTCCTTTGACGGATTTGGTTTGAATATAACTAACATAATGATTAAAATTACAAATAAAATATCTATGTTGAAGAATTTTATTGACAGGATGTAAAAAAGAGTTAGAAACGGTAAAAATATCCCGAGAAATATACATCAGATCAAAAAGTGAAACTAGACACGTTCAATATTTTTGAAAGCCATTTTCTAAGTCTCGAGATTTGTTATTTTAAACAGCTTGTACCCAGTTCAATTTTTTTCAGTTGCAGCACAATATGTGAAGCGAAATGCATAAGCCTAAAACTCAAATAGGGTTACTTTTTCTGGAAAATCCGAATCTGCAATAAAAAGTAAGGGTTCTTATAAAATATTTCAAAGTTGCCCCACTTAGCCCTAGGGGGAATGAAGGATCGGGTTTGGTATCATTGAACAGTAACTTTAAGCTTATGCAAAATGCATAAGCCTAAAACTCAAATAGGGTTACTTTTTCTGGAAAATCCAAATCTGCAATAAAAAGTAAGGGTTCTAATTAAATATTTCAAAGTTGCCCCACTTAGCCCCAAAGGGGAATGGAGGATCGGGTTTGGTATCACTGAACAGCTTTTGTAAAATACTGAATGTGACTGTTTTCAACTTTTTGAACTGTTGTATATTTCTCGAGACATTTGACCATTTTCAAAGTTTTTTACACCCTGAATATTAAACCTAATCTATCAAAAGAGGTTATATCAAACTCACAATCAGTTTAAGCCTTTCCCACAAGCAGTTGAACTTTATTGATTTAATAAGTTTGGAAAATGTGAAAGAATAACTTTTGCAGCATAAGAAAGAGATTAGTACCTCGCTAAAAAGATCTACCAATATTTTATTATTTACTAGAAAGATATTAATACTTTTCCCATGGTCTAATGCTTTTTTCTCAATTTAGTAGGTATAATTTAAAGTTAAATTTCCCTATCCCTTCTGACGCTTGCTTAAATAATATCTTATTATAAAGATTTTGCAAAGCGTTACTTTTCCCCCAATGTTTACGCTACTTAGTTTTACAGCGCATGCGTGAAAATCCCCCACTCAATGCAAACTCTGTCCGTGTTCCTGTATCCATTGTTAACTACAAGCATCGACTACACTACGAAATTATAATGTCAGTGCTTTTAAATCATTGATGTGATTTTAAAGCATTAATTAGCAGTACTTTGAATATTATACAAATATAGTATTTAAAATTAAAAAGTAGAGATATATCCCAACAAAGAAGTAGTAATGTAAGTATTGCGATATACTCGTTCCTGGAAAAAAATTCCGAATCAAATTACGATATAAAGTACAGACATTTTGGGTGTATCATCTGTAAAACCTATTTTACCGTAAAGTTCATTTTTACCGCAAAAAATTTTATTGTAATTTTTACAGTAGTATTTATTTAATCAGTGATTCAGTGATTTTACGGTAATTATCACTATCAATATTATGGTATATCAGATTTTTTGTTTTGAAAAATACTTCGGTAAAAATGGATTTTATAGTAAAAAGTACCAGACCTCAGGGTGCCGGGATTTTTTTAAAGAAATTTTTTACAGTGTAAAAAAAAGTAGTGATGTGAATGCATTGACATATCCCTCTAAACATTAGCCATGAAACTAAAGAGATGTATTGCTATACAAACGTTTTGATGTAAGCAAAATCCCTTAAAAAATAACGATGAAGTGGCATACTTCTATAAAAAAAGTAGAGATGCGAATGGAATTGACATATCCGTGTAACAAAAATATAGAAATGTGTGTGTAATAATGTATCTTACACCTTTCCCATTTTTGTATCAATGAAATTTTAGTCTCAAGTTTGCAGAACAAAATGTACCCTTTCGAAGTATTAATGCACCGCTTATTTTAGACAAATACAAATAAAGATAACTTTGGTAATGATGTTTTTCTCTAACATACTTGAATGTTTGTTTGAACACTTGCTTGAGAACCTTAACAATTTGATGACTCTCCTGAAAAAAGTAAATAGTGCAAGCAAAATTATTTTTCTCGATATATTCTAGAAAAAAAAGCAATTAATCCCTAAAAAAAAAATAAATGCACCTCTTTTTATGTATTGAAACTGAAGTGTTAGATAAAACTAATCTATTCCATTTATTGTATTAAACACTTTGCTTGCATATTTTTTTATTGATTTGCACCACCCGGTTAAAATTCAAACAGAAACTGGGATTAATGAATTAAAAATTTCAAATTGATGATAATAAAATACCTTGATGTATTGAAACATTTAAATTAAGTAGAAAATGTAACACATAAATATTTACAGTCCTTACTAGTATGCTTTTACTGATTAAATAAACATAAATGACATCTAATTATTTTAGTTTCAGTCATTTTTTTATGATAAACTCGTACATTTGCCGCTGCCAGAACAGCATTTTATATTGATAGCCGTTTATTATTCAAAGCATGTTACCCAATAAAACATTTTAATAGAAAATATCGATAAACAATAAAATCATTTTTATTCTTCACCGTTTTCTGTTTAAAGGGTGTGCTAGAATAACCCAGCTGATGTAACAATAGTGGAAAAGCTGAAACATGACGTGAGAGTGTGACGTCACCGTATTGCACAACTGAGAATCAGACAAAACGTTATCAGGAAAAAAGTAAATAAAAACTCGCGCCCAGTTTCCGCAGTAATATTTATCTCTTATGTTTTCGCTCGTAACTGATATAATATGTAATGTTTCTTTAACTTTCATGACAGGTGCTTAGCTTCCAGCCAGTTTATTTATTTAGTTACATTTTTTGGATACTATTTTCCTCCTGATGGTCTTTTTTTATCACTTTCATTAAAGGTAAATTCATTTTTTCTTTTCCAAACTTTGCTCTTATAATAACCGAATAACCAATGAAAACGCTTGCTAATCACCAGAGATGACCAATCAACAACCAATCGTAGATAGATGGGCGGGTAAGCAAAAAAAATCAGACTTTTGTTTATTTTGTTCTGTAAGTTTTTATTAAATTGAAAATTATTATCATTTTTACGATAAATTAATGTTAGCTTTTTAACACATTTAACACCTAATAATACTGTCTTCCTACTTTTCTACTTTATATATATATATATATATATATATATATATATATATATATATATATATATATATATATGTGTAACATAAAAAGCTTCTATTAATCTTTTTATGTTAGTTTCTTCGTTATAAAACAACTCCTTATTTATTACTAATTAATTTCAAATCGAAACACTTTATCATACTTTTAAAAAGCCACATCCTGTCAAGCAATTTAGTAAAGTAGAAGTCTATCAAAATAGCATATTAATGCATGACCACGTATAATTATACCTTTTAAATTGGAATTTTACGCAAAAAAAAGTCAATTGGATATAGATATGTCTGATTAAAAATAGAAAGTATTATTTTTGTCGATTCCTTTTACTAAAAAAACATCTACCTATAACTAGTAAATTATAAAACAAACGTGCAAAAGTTTTTTTTTTTATTCCTTAAAACACTTTTTTTTTTTCAAATCATTTAACCTACTCTTTAGAAGAAAAAAAAAACTAATTTTTTTTTCTTCTGAAACAAAAAACAGATGAAGGGATTTTTTTTTTTTTTATAGAAAAACGCTCTTATAATGAAATTCGATTTTTAAAAAAGTATTAAGTAGCGATGAATCTCAAATTGAAGACCCTGCTGAAATTAACTATACTTCTCAAGAGTAAAAATATAGCCGGGGAAAAAATCTCAAAAATGAGAATAAAAAAAAATAAAAACGCAAACGAATGGAGTAGAGTTAATAAAACATAACCAAAAGGTAGAAATGAGTTCGTGTATTTTGTTTCTTTTCCTCAGAGCTTAGATAATAAAATTAAATCCATCCGCTACTTATATATTTAAGCTGAAAGCAGAAAATAAGAAATCGATATATTTTTAGAAGAAGAACGATATAAAAAAATCGATTATCCCGCTGTATTGTTAATGAAAGAAGATAGCATTGTTTGGTTTCCCTTTCAGCGCATTTATTGGTTTGGTAAACTTTAGAGTTTTTTTCCCCCTCTTTTTTACTCAATCCTCAAAGAAGATTTGAGAGTTTATTAATTATTATTTTTTTATGATATTTATAATTGATTTTGACCTTTTATTCTGTTTGTTTTGAGCTCCTTTAAGAGGCTGATGATGTAATAATGTCTTGATAACGTTTTATATTAAAACATATATATTTCTTATTATTTCTTAATAAAATGTTTTTGGACATGAGAGTATACCAGCATTGTTTTGAATTAACATTGTTTTGAATGTAACATTAATGTAGCATGTATGTAACATTTGTGTAACATTATTTTAATGTATAACAACATTGTAAAATATTAAATTATAATATTGTTTCAAATTATTCTGCAACGTTTTGATGAATTTGAATAATTGTTTTATACTGTACAAAATTCCGGAGAAAATAAACAGTAAATTTGACAACATTTTGATAGTTTTGACCGATTTTTAGTTTATTTAGATTAGTGCCAACTTATAAAGATGTAATTTAATTGTTCTATTTATTTGATTTTTCATTATTACCAGTTTAACTTGGTAATTGATAGCTGACATAGTCAGTCGACTTAAAAACTCATGCAAAAATATTTCACCAACTTGTTTTAAAATGCTCTTTTCTCTTATAAGTTATAGTTAAAAGCTAGTTTCTCTTATAAAATCTCTTATAAGGAATAACAAGACTTTAAAAAGAAATTTATCATTGAAATGAATGGAATATATTGAGCCTTGGCACTAATGTAAATTAAGCTATATTAGTTTTGCGTAATTTCATAGCGTCATTGTGTTTAAATATTAGAATCACTTTCACAATACTAAATACAATTAGTGTCACATTTAATTATAAAAAATTGAAACCTTTTACTTGAAATCTGATACATATAATACATTTTGCTATGTTAATTTGTGTAAGTTCTAAGATGTAGATCTAAAAGAAATTTTTTATTCATTCCAATCAAAATGCAATTTTATCAAAAAATTAGAATTTTTATTTAGCTTAAAAATTTTCTTAATTTTGTATAAAACTCAAATATTTTGCACTCCTTTTTAAGAGAACTTAGAATATGAAATCCAAACAACTTAATTTGCTAAGCTAATTTAATTACAAGACGGAAGCTTTCATTTTTTTCAACAGAACTAGTTTTGTTTTTCACTAACAACCATAGTTTATAAAAAAAAGCACTCGTAGTGAATTATTTTTCCCAACTTTCCGATGATCTCTTTTTATTTAATAGTCAGAAAATTTCATTTTTAACTTAATAGCTGTTAAAGAAATTTTTGAAAAAAAAAGTTTTTATTTTCTCAAATTTTTGAAACGGAGAAATGGTTTAACAAAATATTTACCTCTTAAAATATTTATTCAGGCTTCAGATTTATTATTTAAACAAAAACATCATGAAGCGTAATAAAATATTCACAAATATCTGCTCAAAAAACAAAAAATCTAGAAATTACTTTCCTAAATATGCTTCTTCTAGCATAATTACAATTCGAGAAAATCAAAATTTTCCTAATGAACTAGCCTTCTACCATTGCTTTGCTCAATCCTCCAAAGGAACCTCTATTAGTTCGTATTCTTTACCCAACAGCTCTCAACAAATCAAGAAACTGCTGCAGATGTGAGAACATAATTACCGCATTTGCCATTTGCATGTCGGAATTTCGCCATGGCAACAGAACCCGTTTCTTCCTTTACACACGCTGCGAGCTGCAAGCAAGCAGACCCATTAAGAGAAGAGCGCATTTCTGATGTGTGCGGGACAACTTTTATCAAGAGTGTTCCAAATACCTCCCCCAGATCTTTCCCATTTTGATCAGATATTTGATGAATTAGGGACCGGGTATATGGATATCTCACATTCTGTCGTCACTGGAGGGTTAATCGGTAACATTAAGCAGTAAGAGTAAAGGAAATGACTGTATCGGGGAAGAGTTTTAGGAAGTTGTTCTTTCTGCGCTGTTCGCTAAGTTCAAAGACTAATCGGAATCTCAGATGAAAACGATATTCGCTCCGGCAAAAAAGTTTGGCCGTAATAAGTTGATAACAAAGGGCGGGAGATGATCTTTTATGTTTTCTTGTATCTTTGTGATAGAATATTTTTTATGTTATGTGGAATACGAAAAACGAGATGAAAAACCGGGCGCGTTATTCTTACTGACTTTTTCTGTATATTTTACAGTTATCTTAAAACAATATAATTAAGCTGCTTGTTAAAGCTATTTTGTTGACAAAATGTTTTTTCTCTAATTTTAATGCTAATCATAAATAGATTAAAACCGTCAGTTCAATCTCTAGTTTTTTTTCTTTTTCCCTTCAGTATTCCACTCAATAATTTTACTTTTATACCATTCAATAATTCTACCGTACCATTCAATCTTTCTACTTTACCATTCAATATTACAACCTTTTTTCAGATCATTTTGCGATTATTCTGTTCACTTGATTCAGGTTTTTAGAAATTACTTTGTGGTTTCGAACATCGCTTAAGTATAAGTGCGATTCGACTTTATTTCCAGATTTATACTCTGCCTAATCATTATATTTCTATAGATTTGATATTTGTTGATATTTGCTTTTGATATTTGTTGAAGTTAAGTTTTCAAACATATTTATACAAGAGGAGGTACTATGTTTTAAACATTTTTACTCTTAAATAGTATTTCAAGACTTTTCATGCTGAGTCACTACAATTGCGAGAACTCAGGGGCAAAACATTCGCCTTACAATGAGGTGAACCCAGGTTCGAATCCCATCGTCAACTGGTAGTAAGAATTCGCTTATGTTACTAATTATTAATTATTTATTAAATGTAAGCTCGCACCGACTACATTACTGACATAGTTATTTTATAGAGTTTTTTTTGTTAAGAAAAACAGTACTTATCTGCTTAAAAAAAGGCATCCGTTTTTAAAAAACAGTGTTTTTCTAGGAAATAAACGGTTTCATACTGGCACACCAGCTAACAGAATTTTTTCTATTAATTTAACTGATTTTTTTCAAAATGTATATTTTAAACAATATTTAATAGTTATAGAATAAATAACTTTTTTAGAAGAAAAGAAATTTAAATCTTATGGGAAGGAAGAATAATGCCCTGGTTATAGCTTATAGAATATGGACAAAATATACCATACATATTTATATGATATTGATAACTTGGCTCACATTATTCTTAGTTACAGTTTCAAAGTTAAATGCACATATATATCAACCTTTTATGGTAAAAAAATATTAAGAATGACATCGTTTCATAACTTAAGAAGAAAGATTTTTTTTTATCTTATCACATTCTTTTCACAACACAGTTCATCATATCTTTATAAATAAAACGTGAGATTGAATAGTTTCATGTTTTCTAATGACACAGCAAAACACCGTTTCAGAAATGAAATAGTTTTTGTATTAAACGAAGAACTTTCTCAATTTTCTATTATAAAAATTTTGTAATGTTTTTGTAATACCTAGTAAATAAAGCTATATTAAATGTAATCAAGCTTGAAATAAATGATACTTTGAATTTTGTAATATATTTCGCTTTTAGGTTAGAAATGAAAAACAAAAGCTTTGATGTTTCTGATTTTAAATTTGGGATAAATAATATTTTAAATTACGAAAAGTTTTTTTTTCAGCTTCAATAAAAAATAAACAGTATTTTGCTATCATTCATTTTGTTCTGTTATAACTAGAAAGTAAGCGGTTTTGCTCATGCTACTCCTTAAGAAAAGTTTTACAGTTTTCTAAAAACTATTTTTCTAATCTATCTAAAAGTATCTGAAATATTTTTGTAATAAAGTAAGATTTTTTTAATAGTTAATGTAAATTTTTTTTATTATTTTAATTTTACATAAAAACTATAACAGAAAAGATTAACAGCATTCAATGAAATTTATATACCATAAAATATTTATATTACCTCTAAAAAATAAAATAAATAAATAAAATAAAATATATATAAACAGAATTCGGAAAAATCTGTTTTTTAAAGCCTGAAAGTTATAAATTTTCAGTAGAAAATTCAGTTTGATGTCTTTTATATGCTCAATACGTGTTTAGCATTTCTTTACAGTAAAATTTTTTTCCCGATTTCTCTTTTATCAAAACCAATAAATGATGTAGCTGCAAACCATCCATTTGAGAAAAACACAACTTGACACAATAATGCAATAAAATATGCAACTCAAAGTGTACTCTTGGGAAAAACTTTGACCAGAAGTGTTGGGCAGCACAGGAAATGCATTTCCTGACCACTTGTCCAAGTTTCATTCAATACTCAAGCATACCAATATAATTTATTATTCGAAAAGAAGAAAGTACAGTTCTATGTCTCTGAAAACATTACACCCCCTCTCTGGGAATGTTTTATGGGTGTCGGTGTTTTATTTACCTCTTACCTCCTATACAAAGATATAGGAAGTTAGTCTCAGTTGCAACCTGCCCCCGAAAGGTCTAAATAATTTTTCCCTTCTGCACTTTTTTCCTGCCAAAAAAAAAAAAAGAGTTGTTGCTTTCGGCGATTTATCCTCATTTGAAGGGGAAAAGTAGTGAAAGTGTGTGAAAGAAAAGGGAAAAAAATAAAAAGTAAAGCCCAGTAAATGTGTTTACTCTTCTCAGAAGGTCTTGTAAGAAGGGAAAAATCTTTTTTCAAGAAGCGAGAGTTATCTATGAATGTTTTAGTGCCTTGTAGAACAGACATACTCTGAGAAGTACAGGGATATATTTTAAATTTTATTTTGTTTCCTTTTTTAGAAGTAGCTGTTAAACAACCTGCAAATATTTCCCCTTACTGCGGCTTGTAGCGAGATTCTGAACCTAAAAAATACGTTTGATACATTGAGTTAAGAGGAAATTTTGCCAAATTCCTTCTACACTAGACATCATCCCACTTTATATTCTATTTTGCTTAGATTTACAATGTTTTTTGCACTCTTTAAGGCTTTGCTATAAAAAAAAAACCATCTAAAAACTGTTCAAAAGTGTAATTTCTTGTACCTCTATGCTACAAATTGTTGTTTTGCAATTATAAACTCCAAAATATTACTTTAAATCATTATAGATTTTTTAATATAGATTTTTCTGAGCCTCTATCTCCTGATCCATCACAGCTCAGGAGATAAAGAGTTCATCTTTCAACGAGGTAAACCTGGTTCGAATACCAGCGATGGCTGGTCGATACAAATACCGCATCCGGCTTACACCGACCACAATGCTGACGTAAAAATATCCTCAGCGGTAGACGGATCATGAGTTAGAGTCCCCTTGGAGTCTGGTTATCTGTGGAAGGGTTTCGTGATTTTTCTCTCCCTGTAACGCAAATGCGGGTTAGTTCCATCAAAAAGTTCTCCACGAAGGCAAATTACTCCCATTACTTGATCCAGTCTTCTGGTTTGGGTTCAAAACTACAAGGCAACGGAGTTGAACATTAGTAGTCGTAAATCCAAAATTGGGTCAGCTGATCAGAAACTGTTATAAAATAAAATAAAATAGTATGCGCTTCTATAATAAATTACATGATGAAAAAGAGTTTTTTTTTTAATGATTATAATGATAACATTCTTTATTATATTTCCTTCCTACAAGCAATTATGTTTATTATATATAACTAATAATCATTTTTGCAGAATATTATCAATCAGCTCGTTTGGCAATCAAACAGAAAAGTAACTAAGACATTAAGCTTTTTTTACAGATCTAGGATTAGTTCCATAAAAAAGTCCTCCACAAAGGCAAATTTCTCCCAGTACTTGATTCAGGAGTTCCCGTGTCTTCCGGATTGAGTTCAAAATTACAAGGCTACGAAGTTGAACATTAGTAGTCGTAAACCCAAAAATTGGATCTGCTGCTCAACGAATGTTATAAAATAAAATATATTTTTCTCAAATATACACAGATAAATGAAGCCTGGCCGAAAGAGTAATTCATGAAATAGGCTTTAGTTGCTTATAAAATCTATTTAAAAAAAGGATTTTTCCAAAGTAAACAACCTTTGTAATTTTTGTATTTTTTAAGGCGAAGAACCACAGTAAATATCTGGAAAAAAAAATTTTTTTTTTCTTTTAATGTTAGATTTGAAATACTCACAAGATATTTATCTTTCAATTATTTTACATGTTGGGAAAATTTCCCTCGAATTAATGAAATAAATTATTTGAAACAAAATACCGTAATATTAGTTTCTCTTTTTTTTAGGTATCTTAAAACAGCATGTAAATCCATAATAATTCCATCAATTTTTATCATATTTGATTTGAAAATTTAACTCAGACTTAAATTTATTTAACTTTTCAAAACATTTAAAAGCTTAACTAACGTTAATGTCAATAAAATGAGGGTATATTGAACAAAAAATGTCCAAAAATGATGGTTTAACATTGCGTTAATAAAAAGTATAAGTGCAATACATAAATGTTAAGTGCACTGGAATCCTTTTACCTGAATATTTGATATGACAATTTAATCAAAAAAATTTAAAGTTATCTTTGTTGAGAATACATAAAAGATGCTTTTGGGTAATTTTTATAAATTTATATTTACAAAAGTGTATTTCCTTTATCAACAATCACAAAACTCGCTGTATCTTTCTCTCGAAGAAAAACTCAACAATAATATTTTCTGCGAAAAACAAAATAAAATTAACTACCCAATTTTGAACAATTTACAAATTTTTACGATAGATTAATTTGTTATTCTAAAAAAATGGATTAAAGTTAAACCGATAAGTGAAAGGATTTTTTTTTAGCAAATTTTTTTAAATCGTTTTTTAATATTACAATTATTAACTTTTTTCATACAGAAGAAATCAAAATACACTAGTGGCTATTAAAATTGCTACACCAGGAAAGAATGAAAATAACAGAATGATATTTCTTGGGCACATACATTATAGTTGGAAGAACAAGTGATTAAATTTTTGGGATATTTGAATCTATAATTCCTGGAGAATCAGTACCCAGAGCAGCCTCCTTATGCAGCAATAACATCAGTTATTCTCCTGGTCATCAAGTCGAACAGAGATTGAAGAGCATGGTCAGGTACAGCATACCATGCAGCTTCAACATTATGTCACAATTCATCGACCGTAGTGACTGACGAGTGGTGGCGTGCCAATCGTGCGGCAACCATTGACCAGATGTTTTCAATTGGTGAGACATCAGGAGAACGTGCTGGCCAGGGCAACAGGCGAACATGTTCTGTATCAAGGAAGGTCATGACAATGAGGGAAATATACGGTCGTATATTGTCCTGATGAAACGTAGCGTTATGGAGGCCTCGAAGATAAGGCAGAACAACTGGCCCTAGCACATCAGAAATTTAACGGCTGCTGTTGAAAGTGCCGGCAATGCGAACAAGAGGTGATGGAGATGAGTATCCTATGACATCTCATACCATTACTTCAGGTGATGGGCAAGTATGACGATGTCGAATGCAAGCTGCCAATGGGTGTTCTCCACGATGTCACCAAAGGCGGATGCGGCCATCATGCTGTATAAAAAGCCTGGATTCGTTTGAAAAGACGACGTCATGCCATTCCTGCGTCCAGGTTCGTCGTTGATCACGTCATTGGAGGATCTCCGGTCCGTGATGCAGCATCAAGGGTAGCCTAAGCTATGGTCTCCGTGCTAACAGTACTAACAGTCCATGCTGCTGAAAACGTCGTTGAACTGTTCGTGCAGACGCTTGCTGTCTTGCAAACGACCCCATTTGTTGACTCAGAGTTTCGTGACGTAGCTGTACGATCCCTTAAGCCATGTGGATAACATGAATGTCTTCTCGGCTGTTATTAATGAGTGCCGCTGAGATCCTGCACGGTGTTCCATATGACAGTCATGAACCCATTGATTCCAGTCATGGGATCTCGACCAACGCGAGCAGCAATACTTCGGTATGACAAAACGCAATCCCTGTAAGCCACAATTCGACCTCGATTAAACTCAGACACGTTCTGGTAGGCATTTCGCCTTCTTACACGAGGCATAACAAAAGCTTTTTTACCCATGAACAACGCTCAAATTCAATTTCTCTATGAGAAACTTACCGTCAAATCTCTTGTAAGTGTCTCTACCGCCAGTCTAATAAAAAATGAAATTCGAACTTTCTCGAGCTTTAGCGTTGGAAAATAAATCTCCGAATCAATAATTAAAAAAATAACATACTTTTACCAGAGCAGCATAGTTCTAATGAATATTATGAAATATTTTTAAAAAATATTTTAAAAAAACACTTAAAAAAAAAAAAAACCATTTGATTTAACATTGCCTGCTACTTCAGCTTCGGAACGTATTTTGAGTCAAATTTCTTTTATCTTTTGACCCTTAGAAAAAGAAACAGTAATACTTAGCTTGTGATTGCTATTCCAGAAATGACAGCAAAGGTAATATGAGATGGCAAAACTTTCTGTTCTTTTCTTTGTCTCGCTAGGGAACGTCGGGAAAGTAACAAGCGACGGGCATCAAATTTACACCAGGGCTTTTTGCATTCAAGGATTTGGTATGCTAGAAGCAGTAAGCAATCAAAAAGAGCAATTCGTCTCTATCAAGAATACGATACAAAGATCTATGGTGAAGTTTGTGCATCGTTAACTAAAATTCGCGGTGGCTGAAAAAAGATCGCCTTTATTGAGCTTGATGGACGTTAAAATTACAGTGGTATTCTATTTACTTGACATCACAGAAAAGTGCAATAATTTTCAAATTGCGACAAAGTTAAACAAAAAAAAAAAAATTCTAAAAGTGAATAAAATGATAAATTGAAAATTCGGACGAATTGATACAAAAAAAAATTCTAAATACTTCCTCGTGTAGAAACGTTTGATAGATGATCACGTTTCACAATGAATTGTTTTTGCTTAATGTACAAATGTTTTTTGCCACACTAAACAAATGATGAAAACTGCAAGAATCATCATAATTATTGCATGGTGCATTATTGCACAGCATAATTATTGCAAAGCATGGTCATAATTATGGTATTTCAGGCTCTATGGGAACACCAAAAATCTCAGTAATTTTTATCAAAGCTCTTTGGTAATGATTTTCATATATTATAAAACCATAGAATATGGTTTTATAATATATGATAAAATTTGGTAAAAGAGGTCAAATTTGGATAATTTTATCATAATACCTTAGAGTATGGCATAAAAAACATTTGCTCAGTTAAATTTACTTTTTCGTCTTGTATTAGGAGAAGAAAAAAATTTAGTAGTTAAGCATCAGCTTCATATATATCGAGCTTTTTTTACAGCGCAAAATATACCATACCAATCAGATAGACATGAATTATTTTTTTTTATCATAGCAACGAATCTGATCCAGCCGAACTTAAAAATGCAAGAATCTCTATTTCAAAAAAAAGCGGAGACGACTGGTTCTCGAACTCATCGATTCAATTTTGGAAACCAGAATTTCTGTAAAACCGTTACTATATGAACGGAAAAACTAACAAATGAATGACTTAAATACCGTATATTTTTGTTTTATTTACCAGAATTATGAATTTGCTTACCAGAAATGTCATTAATATGTAGAACGGTAATTTTAGCAGAACATTTTTTCCATGTTCTTCGTTCGCGTTTATAAATAATATAACATCATTAGTTCACATAATATTTCCTCAAATTTGAAGCAATTTAAAAATTTTTAATATTAGAATATTGCGAGTAATTTTCTAATCGCATGAAGTAATTAAGAAGTTACTTCACATTTTCTGACCTAGAGTCTATCAAGTTTTTATTCTTAATAAATTTCAGATTCTAAAAATTCTGAATCAAATTTCCTTTTTATTAAGTATTATGTATTTTATTATGTATTTTATTTTATTATGTATTAGTATTTTATTATGTCTAAGAGGATGATTTTTCTAACTTTTTGTGTTACTCAATATCATTCATTCTGCCTCTCATTTTGGCAGCATTTTCTCAATACTTCGAATTTTAATACAAAAGAAACATTTTTTCTTCTAAAATTTTTGCTCCAATAATTATATTGACTGTTATTTTTAAATTCTTTTAACCAAAGCTGATACAAAAATATTCATTTAAACATTTTTATATATAAATTTAATTACTTTTTTCTTCTGTTCTAATTTCTTCTGCGCATTCATTCTATTTTTAGTTTGAGTTATTATTCCTTTCTGTACCATACCAAACATAAATTATTAAAAATTTAAAGTCAAAATTTTCCAAAACAAATCTTATTAAATTGATCAAATAAATTATAATTCATTTAATATTCTACCAAATTTTATTTATGCATTTTACTTTAAATTTTAATATGTTTTAAAACAGATTAAAAAGTAATTTTTTTTTAAAACAAAATCTGCTGTCGCAGCCATTTTTTTTTGCCATTAAACTTGACATTTAATTCAACTCAAAACTAGGGTATAGGGATTAAACTACATGACGTGAACCCTTTACCATTTAAAACCGAATTTAGCTTGATTACAATTTAACAATAAAAAATTTTTAATTTGAAGTTAATATACTTAAAAAAAGCCTCCACGGAATGTCCGATAAGGAATAATACTTCTACTCTCGGGAACGACTGGACATGCTCTCTGGGACGTATATGTCCATTAGGACTAAAAGAGTTGAAAATTATTTAACTTTGGGTAATTTGGTGAGAAAGTTTCGCTAATTTAAAGAATAGTGGTAGAGTATTTAGCAATAAAACCACTAATCAAGGGCGTTTTCTTCAATTTTAATTCAGCATATAGACGCATCCAACTTTAGTGCTATCGATTTATGCTCCAATACTCTTCCAAAACAAAATGTCTCATGGCTTTTGCGATAATAAATCCGAACTAGCTGACAAAATACTCAACATATCGCTATACTATCACAAATGTATCAAATACTGAACCTTTTAAAAAACGAAATTAAAAATCGATGTAATGAATAATGATAACATCGAGCCACAACAAACATTTTTTTTTCATAAAGGTAAATGTATTGAAAACCTTCTTTACTAAACTGTTGATGTCAAAATTTAGAGTACCAAACAAAAACAAAAAGACTGAGTTATCTCAACAACCTATAATTAATTTTATAATTATAGGAAAAGCATTGATTAGTTAACTTCATTATATCAAGCTGAAGCTGTAAGATTTTTCTTTGTGTGGAAAATGAGTGCAAGAAAATGACTTCACTTAGGTCTTTTTGAATAAAAGTTTAGTAATTCCAAAGCTTGGAAATTTTTATGTTTCTGCATAAGGGTTAATGGTAACACTAATGGTGAAACGTTACTTGTTCTCCTCCCAATTTTCGCTTACAGCTTCATTAACATATTTCACGCCGATGACAATATCGATAGAAAAATTCCAATTCATTAGAAGACATCATGCTCCTCATCATCACTTCTTATTTCCAATCAAGACGTTTCGGAAACTTCCTCAAATTTCCCTGCATCGCCAAAAAATCGATAATTACGTTATGCATTCATACTAGAGAGGGAAGGGAAAAAAAAGGGACAAATTTTGGCCTTCTTTTTTCTTTTTTTTTACTTTTTCCATCCTTTTCAGAATTTTTTTTCTTTCTAATTCCTTTTCTCCCATCTACTTTTTGAATTAAAGTTGATGGATTCTTCTGAGGTGGATAATGAATAAAGATCACACAAAAATAAAAAAAAACGGAAGTGAGAAGGAAGCTTTGGCGGCTTGGCTGACAAGGAACAATGACTTGGCGATGATTAAAACAGAGAGACTCATAATAAGACGTTGATGATTTTAATTAGGTTGCCTCTTGAACCTTGAGGTGAGAACAAACAATGAATGCTGTTATATTTGCTCTAAAGTGGTTTTGCAAGGAGAATGGATCCCTCAAGCCACACTTTCTGTTTCCTTAGTTAAGAGAGCTTGTTTTTAAAATGAACTTGATTGGTATTGTCAAGTAATTAAAGAATTATTCAATATATCAAAAGTGTTATAAAAGCTGGAATATTTATTTTTTTTAAAAAAATACCTACTTTTTAACAAACAAATTTGTATACATATTTCACTGTAACCCTTGAAGTTTCAAAACAAACAAAAATGTCAAGATAAAAATTACATAAATTTCAACAATGAATCTTAACACATCTGCTTTACAAACTGCGTAGCTTTTACGTTAATATAAAAGTCATCAGTAAATTCCATGTGCACACACTCTAATCCAGCTCAAAGATTGTTAAATGCGATATCTGCAAGTAATGTAGTGTGTAGTAATCAGACAACCCTGATAGGACTCGCACTTTTTTATCAGTTTTAATTGTACTGCAATTAAAATTTTGTATGCACTAAGGTTTTGAAGTGTTTTACGGTATTGTTTGGCGCAATATGTCCTCACTTGGACCTTGTTCCTCTAAACCCTTCCATCAACCCTGATTGGTTACTGAAACGTGACATTTGTTTACGTTAGTAACTGGGTTTTTATTTTTTTTTTCATTGCACCTTAAGTTAGCCAAGCCTGTCAAGTATCAATTCTCTTAATTGACACATTCTATATTCTTTCATAAAGATTTCAATTCTTTCACTATACATTTCTTACTTACCACAAAAACATGCACGAAGTCATATAGAGCATAAACAAACTAATTATGCATCGAAGTTGCCGTTTACACAACACAAAATAAGTGACGGTTGCAATAAAATACATAAATAAAACTCTAAATTAAAAAACGTAGATGAGAACAAAATTCATTTCATCGAATTTTACGAGTGATACGGCGAATACGAATTTGATGTGCAATTTAATTAACTTCACATCATTTAACATTCTAACATATGAAGAGAAACTTTGCTGCATTTTAACCCGCCTTTTGATTATAAACGATCAGCTGGAGTTGACGTCATAGGACACATGTGTGGGTATCCGTGATCTTCTTCTTGAAGTGCAAGTACCCAATTATCAAAAATGGAAAAGATATTGCTGAGATTTGATTTTTACGTTAGCACAAAGTAAAGTTGTGAGATTTATTGAAATAAAAATAATGCTCAAAATTAAGTTTATCAAATTCGCCTCTGCATAAAATTCATCAATTAAACAAACAAAACCCGACATGAAAAATATCGGTGCTAGAAATTAATGCAAAATAGAATTTAAGGATGATTAAATAGAAAATACTCATAATGAACATAAATAGTCTTGATTAGGTTATGTCTTGAACTTTGACGTAAAGACATTTAACATTTTTTTGTTTATACTAGACTGGTTCTGAATAAAGAAAAGAAGCCTAAAGTGTGGGGAAGAATTCTTCCATTTTCTAAAATATCAGCTCTAAATATTATGTAAGTTTAATCCCCAACAGTTTGAAGCTAATTTAAAATATTTAAATTCAGGGAATATTTCACGAGGCTTGCATATCATTACATTTTTAAATCTCTAAATAAAGTCTTTAATTTTACTGTGTTTTAAGTAACTAACAACATTTAAGGAGAGTAATCGACGTTTGTTATGTCACGGCATTTTGGAATTTTGTGAAAGTGTTAAATTAATTAAATTTTATGTAATTTACACTTTGATTAGCTTCGCCTTTCCTAAATCTAACAATTTAAATTAAAATTATTAATGTTTCTAAGCTGTAAGTAAATAATTATTTTGCATCCCATGATAAGCATAAAATTAGAAAATTATTGAATAGAGACAAAAACTGGTATTATAATATATCATAGGACAATCTGTTCTCTTAACAAAAGATAAAAACTATAAATAAATAAACTATATAAATAAAATATAAATTATATATATATATATATATATATATATATATATATATATATATATATATATATATATATATATATATATATTGATATATATATATATATATATATATATATATATATATATATATATATATTGATATATATATATATATATATATATATATATATATATTATTATATAATAATATAATATTATATATATTATATTATTATATTATTATTCCGACTTATTCCGAAGTGTCATAACTTGTCTACAATCATTAAAATAGATGAAAATCGCGAAAAATGTACGCTTCCTTAATAGAAAAGTGACAAAAAGTGAAGTGTTCAGCCTAAATCAAGCATTCCATGGTCACATGGCGGTCTCTTGATTGTGTATGACAGTACCCTTGAGCATTATGCTTTCTACGGCGTAATCCTCAGATATCCATATTAAGAATCACATCCTTTACCTTAAATCACTACTTAATGCGATACATTAAAAACCTCCGATAAAAGTCAATCAAACAAATATCAAAAGCACTCCTGGTATTTTCGAGCGAGTGCCTGAAACATTTCTACACCATGTGCTTTGACCCCAGCTGATGCCATTTCCGATTATAGATTTTAACTTTTGCTGAGTTAAATGAAATAACTTGGACATAGTTATTGACAAATATTTATATCGTAACGATTCCGAATTCGCTATTAAAGTTGTTATGCTCCTTAGATTAACTTTTATGGAGAAAAAAGAGGAATATTGACCAGTAGTCTACTCCAGCTCTCAGAACTTTAGGCATTCTACAATAGTGCCGGGCATATTTATTTAACTTCTGTGTAGCACAAAAATGGCCACTTTATTTATTAGACTTGAATCCAATAATATATGTTTCTTCTAGAGATTCTATTGGATTCAAGTCTGATTAGTAAGGTTTCCATTCAATAGCAAGAAATGGGACAAAATATTTGTATGTTAGTTGCGACTCATAGCAGAAACTTTTATTACATGTTTACAGTTTTACATCAAGACAAAAGATGGTTGATCAGAAGATTTTAAAATATTATACAGTAAAATCCTTATATTTGGTTGAAAGCTTCGTTTTAGTTCCTTAAAAAGCATTAGACTTTGCTTATTGTACCTATGTGTCTTAAATCCAAAATATTTCTCATAACCCTGTTATAACTTTTACTTTTATTATTTACAAATTTATTATATACATTTTATGATCACTGACTCCCTACCTTTCGCAATTTTAATGCAGCTTTTAAACTTCTCATTGCTTGGTGCATTCTTTCCCAAAAATTATAAAATGGTCGTAGTTATTATTAAGTGGCATGAAGCAATGATTTTGAAATATTTAAATCATGGAATGTAGAAAGAAGAGCAGTATCCGTCAACATCTAGTGTAATGATAATCGTTAAGTATTGTTATATTGACTTGAAAATAGTTTTAAGCACATTGAACCTGTAAAAAATACAAAACTTCGGCATGACTTTTTAATTAACTTAAGTAGGATAACTATTACAATAATTGTATTAATTTAGAAAGGAAGATATTTAAAATTTTGATGGCCATGAATGCCATTGTTTTTCTTAGTTTAATTTCAATTTGATTTCAGTTTCTACTCTACATTCCATCAAAAATTAAGCAGCTGAGCATGTTCAATACACCAATTCTTTCCGCGACTTTTGATAAATCATTTCAAATTAGTTCTAGCTTTTAATTAATGGCATTAAATTTCTCTGGAACAGTACTTTTCTATACAGAAGTTTTAATTTGAGCATAATTGTGTTAATTAAAGTTCTTTTAAAAAAATTGTCTGGCAGCTTTAAGTTTAAATTATGCAGTATAATATCCTATCATATTATTTTTATGAAATATTTACGTCTAAAAGATTTGAAAAATGTAGTTTCATAATAAAAAGAAAAGTTTCCAAACTCTTTTGTGGAAAGAAAGTGATTTGAGAACATTAAAAGTCATAATAAACTTCATTTAATTATGAAATTCTTATTTTATAATTTTTAAGAAGACTTTACAGAAAGTAATGAAACACTCAAAATGACAGAAGGAAAATCTCATTTTAAATATATATATAAATTCAATTCTGAAACCCTATTAAAATTTTAACTTATTTCAATAAAGGATTCAAATTTTAGACCAGAATAAAATGTATCTCATATCCAAATTTTTGAGTATCTAAGATATCACTTTGAATTCTTTACTTTTTTACACATACAATGACACTATTTGATTAAGTTTTTTTATTAAGTTTAAGTTCAATTGGTTAGCATTAAATTAAATGAAGATTTGAGTGGAAAACATTTTGCATTTAATGGGTGGATGTATATGAGTAATGCCATATATATATAAATATATATATATATATATATATATAAGCTTTATTTAAGCTTTACATAAGCTTTATTTAAAATATTATTCATTACCTACCTAATAACCATATAATTGAAATGCTGCACTTTTATATGGTTATTACATACCATATGAAAAGTGCGGCATTCAACTTCCAAATTGAAAATAAATTAATATGTTGAAATTTGAGACATTTGAAGACTTTTTGTGAAAAATTGTTTAATGAAATAATATTTAAGAATTTCCTTGCATATAATTATAATAAATATCAAAAAATATCTGAGTATTCGAAATCACTTATTAAAATATAACTATAAAAATTGATATGAATGCTAAAGTTTTTGTTCTTTTAGTAGTCGTCCTATGCAGATAGTGTTTAAAATTATTTAACTGGTAATATGATTACCATGCATACTCAAAAAAGTTAAATTCAATTTTATATTTTGATTATTCATATGAATGAAAAAACTTTCTTATTTTATAATAGCAATGATTTCTATTGATATCTATTTTCAATATCATTGTTAATAGCTTTTTCTACAAGAATATCTGAAAATTATATTTTCTACATCTATACCATAAAAAATACAAATTGTGTTATAACATTGAAAAGAAAGAATATACGGGTGTAGTATTTTGATACTAAACAACTAACTAATAAAGAAGGAATAAATAATAGCATATATATGCTGCATGTATTCGTTAATGTATATTTCTTAGTCATTTTTTTTGAATAAATTGGGGTTCTAGTTCTATGTGAGAATGATAGAAAAAAAAATAACCTGCATAAAATTTTCCCCAAAAAAATGCTTAAAAAAAACGTGGTGAAAATGGCAATTGAGAGAAACGATAAACCTTGGCGTCGATTTAGGAAAAGCAAATCGGACCAATTCTTTCGTGCCATGTTTCTTACCGTCATGATAAATGGCACACTATCAAGATCGAAATTCTGCGCCACTTTCCCTTTTTAAAAACTCCAATTTCTGAGTACACCGCGCAATAGAATGCTCAAGCATATTCTCATGCATATATGCGAAGCCAGCTTTGGACTTGAAAAGAAGGTAGCATTTATCTTCAGCAATGCTTGACATGGAACCCCCGTGTACTCCCTGCGAGGATTAGGAACTGAATCTTTGCGACGACAATTGCAGAGAAATTTTTCCTCCTCTTTTATCTCGAGGAAAGAATGAATGAAGGGGCATTTGGAAAGGATCCCAAATAAAAAGATTCTTTCTGAGTGAAGAAGATTTCTGATTCCGTGGCAGAAACTTTCATTCATTCGCATTCATTGAAGTAAAGCTTCTTGTCTCGTTTATTGGAAAAATGATCAGATCAACAAAGTCCCGCGACAAAAAAAGTCTAATTGCTCTTTATTAAGCAAGTATTGAATTTTACTTGTACTGATGGAAGTTACTTACGTGAATAATGAGAAACCCTGTTAGATACTGATAGGTGAAACCATTTAATACTTTCCCTAAGGTCATACATTCTTCTATTATGTTACTCTGCATGTAATGAATATTGCTCCTGAGATGTAATTGACAATCCTTTTATTGGTAAAATGACTTAATTGAGCACTAAATAACTCAAACCTTAAAAGCTTTAAATAATAAAGCTGAATAACTTTAACCTTAAAAGCAACTCAAACATAAATAACTCAAACCTTTTTTTAATAAAAAATATACTTTAAACACTTCAAAATCACATTGTGAAATATGGTTGTTAAACTAGTTTTTATTTATTTAATGTTAGTTAGCTTATTATACTTTATAAAGTTAAAGAATAGATTGCACTAATTAGAACAGAATATCAGAAAGGATAAAGGGAATAATTGAACCCGCTATAGACCATTAGGGGTATCGACGAGACCGTTCGACCAAGAAGGAACCTTAAACTAATTTATACTGTCAAAAATTTCATTACAGTTAAATTAGTCTTCACTCAGAATTATATGTTTTTAATTCTTTAAACTGACCGATTAGCTAAAAATCTTATCGATCAAAAATTGCGACGTTCTATTAATTTGTATTCCCATGATTTGTTTGTATGTGTTCCAATATATTTATGTTCCCGTAAAGAGAAAAAGCTTGACTAATCAATCATTTTTGTTGTTTTAAAATTAAAAATGCTTTTTAAAAAATGACCGCATTTTTATTTTTTAAATTTTCTATGTATTGTTTTATTTATTTTTAATCAAATTCATACATTAAATGATTATTATACTGGTATTGTAACAAATATTTAACAGGAATTAAGTGGAAAAAATGTTGAATCTCATTTTGTAGGTATATATATAAGCATTAAATATCTAGATAAGTTTACGTGGACTCACTAATCTTGAGTTGAATGGCATGTGTAGAGTTACAGTTTGTTACGCAGGAAAACATTTTTTTAAAATTTCCAATGGCACATTAAAAGACAGGAAAACATGTTAGTTAAAAAATAGAAAAGGCTAATGACACGCGTAAAATACGTATAATCCTCTTTATAAAATATCATTTGCCATAACTATTTCGCAAATTCCAAGAATCTTCAAACTTACGAAAGCATTTGTGCTTCTTACATACCAATTATTAACTATTATAGCTTTTGATATCGATTATCAATTATGTATTATATTTATAACGGATACTAGTTACTTGTTATTATACCAGAATCAATTTAATGCAAATCTGCGAGGGTATTTTCTCCGCTCCAAACTTGAATTATAGAAACTCACAAACCTTAAAATCGAATAGGCATGTTTTTCGAGTCAAAGGGGAAGCATTTTATTAGTGCATATCAACCTCTCTTTTACGTTATACACTCTAAAAACATGTGAATCGACAGGAAATTATTTATCAAGAGTCTCATATAAAATTACAAAGAACAAAGTAATTTTGCAGAAATGAAGTAAAAGCTCTTTAAGACATTAAACATTCTCAGGTCTTAGACATTACGCCTTGCATAAACATATTAAAATTATAGGACTTTGTTCTTTATCTAAAAAAATGAGAAACTTTTAAGCCTATTGCAATATATATAGTCATATTTGGCTCTTATTCCAATAAAGTTCAATCAACCTACAAATCTTATTACGCCTTGTTTGGCCCTGTCTGGCCGCATTCAGCTGTTTAAAATTATACTCAAGAGTCAATCTACTTTAGGCATGTGAATAAAGATAGTGTATTACCTGATTAAAAATTTCATGTGCTTCAAAAATATAAGCAGAAAATATCAATTGAGTTTAAGAGCTCGAAAACAAGCACTCATTTTCAAGACTTGCTAAACGTGATTGAGAAGAAACAAAAGTAATTTGAAATATAAAACTAAAAGTTTCCAATGAAAAATAGAAAAATAACGGTACGAAACAAAACTGGAAAAACCACACTAGCCGACAGAGAAAAAAGATGAAAAACAAAACAAGAAATACCACAGTCGTTGAGAGAGGTTAAGATCTATTTTAAGATAGTATATATTAGTATAAAATAGTTCAGCTTACATTGTCTGAAAGCAGAGGGCTCAAAAATATTAACAATTTCGAATTAATTATTACAGTCAAACCAATTAAACCAAACTGCAATAATGCCGAAATGAATCCAATAAAAAAAATTTAATGAACTAACCCGAATTTATTAAAAAAAAAACTCATTCTAAAAATCCTCTAATACTCTGCTGGATTCCATTGAAGTATTTCAAAAAATTCCATTTTTCTCGACAATGCGAACTCTCCAGAAAAACAGAGAAGGCTTGATAAATTGGGACTTTTGACACCCATTCAGAGCCATTGTTACAGGTATTTCTTTCCTACTTACCTTTACAATCGACCAGCATGTGAGTCAAAAATATTATTTCATCTCAATGAGGAAAGGTATTTTTAGAAGTGTGCTCCGTGACGTCATATCGGTTTCCCGTAGCAACCTGTATCCTCGCTTTCTCCAGTACACTCTCGTTTACCCATTAAGAAATCAAAGACACCAGACGATTAAAGCAGACGACTATGATGTTATCCACTTAGCACCTGGTTAGCTTTAGACTTCCGTTTAAGAAAGGGTGTGGTAAATTAAATAGTGTAAAAGAAACATCCCTCTATTTAGAAAGGATTGGAGGGAGAAAAAAAAAATTTCTACGTAAAATCGTTTCGAACTCTTAAAAAAAAGAAGAAAAAAGTAGCTCAGTTTTGTAAGAACTTATTTCTAAAGAGGTACTTCTCTGTTTGTTCTTTCTGTAAATGTATTGAAATAGTAGAGTATTATTACCAGACAAGATATATTTTCCATGAAACGTTAAAAAAAAAATACAATATAACTTTTATGTTATGATATAGATTGTAGTTGCGCCAAATACCTTTTTTTTATATTGGGGTGGTGGTGGCGAGAAAAAATGTGTATTTCATATTAAAAAAATCTATGGCATTTTTTTCTGTCCACGCAACTCTAATAAAATGCAAAAAAATTGTCATCAAATATTTTAAAAAGTAAAAATGGCTTGAATCGTAATAATTGTAATTTCGACGAAATTTTTTTTTTTACATTGGTGAGAAAAATGTGTATTTGGTTCAAATAAATCTGTAGAATTGTTTTCTAATTCCAAGGAATTTTTTTCAGCTCCCCCAACGCTAATATAATGTACAAAAAATTGTTAATTAAATGTACACTAATGAGTTAAGAGTTTACATAAACGTAATAGCATGTATAAAGCTTGTGCACAATTATTTAAAATTAATTGCAACGCATTAATTTCGATTATGAGGAAAAAAACACGGATTTAATTTCTTCGGATGTTCTTGCATCACTACAATTGACTTTATTAAAAAATAGCGTTTTTTAATTTAAAAATTATTGACAAATTATTTATTTAAAAAAACATCAGATGGCATTTGATATAATAAAATGGGTAATTTCGAAAGAAGTTTTTAAAAGGTTATCTTTTAAAAACTAGAATATTTCAATTTTTTCTCTTTTGTAGTTACAATATTTTTTGTATCGCATGATATGGTAAACAACTTTTTCGAATATTCATTTTTACATTTTTTGAAATCATTAACTGCAACATAAAAATAAATTTAGAAATTTTCATACTCTGCTCAAAACTATCAGAAATGTGAAATTTACCATATTCTGATAGTTTCTGACTCTATTGGAACACCAAAAACTCGATAATTCTTACCAAATCACTTGGGTTTATGATTTTTGTTAAGTTAATTATAAAATATGGTTTTATATAATGTGTGGTAATAATTTGGTAAAATTTGGTAAATATGGTAAAGGTTGGTAATTTTATCATGATACTTTAGACCAGCATGGAGTAAAAGCTATTTATTTGGTCAAATTTACTTCTCAGTTTTGTATTTTTAACTAAATGTAAGGTAATGGGAACTATAATTTTGAAAGCCACAATTCTCATTAAGCCGTTACCACCTGAACGAAAAAATTAGCAAATGGATGGTTTAAATACAGTATATTTTAGTTTTTAACACCAGAATTATGGGGAGAGGGTTTGCTGAAATGTCGCTGAAATTCAGTACTGTAATTTTACCAGAATTTTTTCTCCGTACGCTTCATTCACGTTTTTATTCATATCCGTGCATATTGTTTGAAACAGGATAAAATTTGTTTTTTGTAACGGAAAAAAACTAGCCGTTTTTTTTTTAAATGTTTGAACAAAGTTTTTGAATTTTACAGTAAAGTTTTTTTTTTTTTTTTTTTACATTAATTTCATTCGGCACTCGTTAACAATTTTCAAATCTGAACTTACCTTGTTTCCGCAAAAAGTAACTCAATCATTGGTTTCCAACGATTATTTGAAGTGAAAACTTTCAGATTTCCAGCTTTAAAAACTACTCATTAAACCACACGGTAAAAAAATTGAGGATCGAATTACAGTTTGGAGTACTGGCGTTGAAGTACCGAACTTTCTGGCACTTTTGAACGTAAACGAACATGTTACGAAATATAAAAAAAACTAATACACCGTAATTTTTATTTTTACAGTAATTACAGTAAAATTACTGAATCATTCTAATAATATAAATATTACTGAAAAACTGCGGTATAATTTTTATTAATAAAAAAATGAGTTTCATGGATGATGGACCAAAAGTGCCAGTACTTAATACTGTAATTTGATCCGGAATTTTTTACAGTGCATGCAATTTAGTGCAATTAGAGATGAAATTCGTATGCCTGTCATGAAAAGCATACAGCATACATACTCCTCTAGAATTTGCTCTACTGGTGTTTATTAATTTTAATTTTTATAATTTTAAACAAAAATTGTTGTTTAAATTTGTAATACGTAATACGAGGATTCCGAATCTCATCAACTAAATTAAAAACAATCCTCTAAAAGATGGACTCTGCTAAATATAGCATTTTTCTTCGTTTAGTTTCTTATAACCTACAGCTTTCATTGATATATTCGATGCTATTGAAACATGAGTGAATATTGTCTTTTCTTCGTGTGAAGGGTAAATTAAATGGCATGCAAAGCACCAGTTATGAAGCAATACTTAAAGACCTTTATTTTTAAATCTGCAACCTAATAGAATAGGATCCCTTTTTAAGTGAATAAAAAATACGCCTTCTACAGATTATTTTACTTTTATACTTTTCTAGTTCAGTTGTCAAGAATTTGTTGATAATGTATTTTTCAGAGTCGTGAGGGCTCAGGGGATAGAGCGTTCGCCTTCCAATGAGGTGAAGCAATTTCGAATCCCAGCGATGGCTGATCAATAAGAATTCCGCACCTGGCTCACAACAACCACGGTACGGAAGTGAAGTATCCTCAATGTAAGACGGATCATGAGTTAGAGTCCTCTTCCCGCCAGGCTAACCGTGGGAGGTTTCGGTGGTCTCCCTCTTCGTGTAACGCAAATGCGTCTTAGTTCCGTCAAAGAGTCCTCCACGAAGGCAAATTTCTCCCTATACTTAAGTTTTTCCCATATTTCTCCCTATACTTGAAGTTCCCTTGTCTTCTGGATTGGCTCCATAAAACAAGGTTACAGAGTTGAACATTAGTAGGCGTAAACCAAAACTTGGATCGGCTTTTCAGCGACGCTTATATAAAATAAAATATTATACTTTTAAATAACTTATTCATTGTATATAAAGAATATGCTTTCTTATTTCTCTTTTGAAGCTTATTCCATTTAAATGAAAAGGGGTAAAACAATAAAAAATTTCTTTTCATTATCACTAATAAACTTAAAATGAAGAATTAGACAAATGTAAAAATAAACAAATAATCATCCCTAGAATCAAAGTAACGCTTACTTCCTTTAATATTCTAAAGACATTAATTTTTTAATGTTTTCAAATTATTGATGTTTATAATATGCTCTATTTTTTAAATAAATAATATGTTATAAACCAAGCGGTTATCGTTCTTAACGCTAAACTTTCAAATCAATCAATAATGTTTAAATCGATAAGATTCAAACATATTGAAAAAGCAGTTACCCATACCTTGCGTGCAAATTTCTGGATATTTTATTCAATCCATACTTCAAAATTCAAACATCTTAAGCAAAAATCATCAGAAATGTTCACAGAAAAAAAAAAGTAAAATTATAGTATTCCCTGTTTCAAAGCACTCGAAGAAAAGAAGAAGAAAAGGAGCGGAAGATGAAAAAAAAAATCTCGCCTGAGATTTTGAACCAATCAAGTGAAGAACTTTTTCTTTTCATCTTCAAAACGTGGACTGCATTTACATTTTTTGTAGAGAACATTTGACAGTAAAAAGAATCGCAATCCCCGTAAAAGTATTCCTAAACAGAAGAAGAAGTGTGCCTTTGCCACTTCCTCTGCTTCAATTCTGATAAATTGTTTAAACTTTCAATAGATGGTTTTGCCCTTCCTTGTATAAACCGCGCGCGGTTTTCAAGTTTTATACCATTGAATAAAACTTATATTTTCTAGAAGAAACACTGCTTTGTGATATGAAAATAGTTCCTTTTATGTGCATTTCTGAGGTTTGTTCCATTTGCATATACAGTTGGGGACCCCACTTTGAGGATGGACTTAACCTTAAATTTAGTATCTCCATGGGAAAAACTGAATTTCATTTTACAGAATTTTGAAATATTTTATCGTTTTTCGAATAAACAAATCGAAATCAAGTATTCTTCCGTTTAATGTTTTTATTTTATTTTAAAAAATATTTTGAGGAAGCTTTAAAAGAATGGTGTCTTGAGCGAGAAAAATGTAAATTTTGAAACAAATTCTTTGACGTTTCCAAAGGAAATACAACATTATTTTCAAAACGGAAAGCTTTCTAAATCATTTTTTTTCTAAGAACTGCCAGCAAATAAATATTTAATAAACTCTTCAAATCTTGCCATTTAAAAAAAAATTATACACTCTGCACATAATTTGTTATTATAACAAAAAACAATAAATAAGTGTATTAAGAGTTAAGCGAGAACATTTGTTAGGTTAGTAACATGACAAATATATATATTTATTGATATGCAAGAAACATTTTATAATCTTTTCATACTCGTCCATTTTTATAAACTTATCTATAGATGTGAAGTAATTTTTTAAAAATTAATTGATTTTTATCAGGCGTTGATTAAAAATTGATTAGAATAAAGTAATAATTTTTTTAAAAAAATCTGTAGTTGTTTACATACTATTAAAAAAATGTGTGCAATAATATTACGCCCAAAAAAGGTGTACATTTTTCACTTTTTTTCTCTCCTACTATATTCTTTTTTTAAAATGCAATCAATTTCCTTTACAAAGTTAATAAGGAAACTGTGGCGTACAAAAAAATTCCATTAATAAATCCAAATACAAAAATTTTACGTCAAGAAAAACATGCAGCAAAAATAATTTTTTCTGTATTGTTTTTATGGTAACAGCGATATAGATTCGGCAATTTCGGCAATTATATAAAATATGAAATGATATGAATATATGAAAAATCAATCAAATGAAAAAGCAATTAGATATAAAAAAGCAATTTAATCAAAGCATCTATTTTTCCCAAAGAAGTTGAAATTTGTTTAGTAAGGTTTTCAAAATCCAAAATACAAATATTTAATTATAAAAATAATTTAAGAAGTCATTTTATTTACTTAATAATATAGTTATAATAGCAATATTTTTTAAAAAATCAACTTCTTGAATAACATATTGTAATTGTGTGTCTATGAAATATCTTTGTAAAAATTTAATTTGGTAAAAGACTTTTATTTATATTCATAAAGAAATAAGATGTTGCCAAGAAATAATTAAATTACACTTTATAATCCTATATTCTTGCACCTACAATTTTAATGATCGAATAATTGCTCAAAATAGAAGGTTAATGTTGCAAAAAGACATTATAAATTTAACCTATAATTTTGCTTTTTTTAAAAAAGAAAAAGAATAAATTGCACTGCCATATTCCATTTTTTGTTGAAAGTCCGTTTAACATTAAAAGGAATTGGCGGCAGCCAAAAACTCAAAAAAAAAATGTATTTTGAATCAATAACAATGGAAGATGTATTTTCTTCTCGAAAAGTGCATCCCTAAAGTGGAGCGCCACAGAAAGCATTTAGCTTCGTCCATCCTTGCATGGAGTTAGGGAATGGGGCTGATAAAAAGGATGGGTGGGAACAGTCTTGCAAAGATATAGATTCAAAGAAGAAAGAGAAAGACCGCAGATGTTCTTTACGACCGATCATTAGCATTGGCGACTAAGCGCCAAAGGCTATAGGCACATTAACCTTGCTTCGGCTAATGCTGGAGCTGAGAGAGCATTCTTTTGCCAATGCTCTCAGGTTTTGTAGTTTACGAGAGATATTCTTTCTCTAAACTGCATCCGATATCTTTCACACTAAATATAGTGCAATTGGGTATTCGTGCATACATATGTAAGTGGTATATTGGCGAAAGCTATATAATTTAGTATCCGCACATATGTAAATGTAGGTCTCAAGAAAAAAATGATCTAGAACTTTCACTAGGTTATCCAAATTCATTATTTTTATTGTTAAAAGAGTGTTTGCTAATAAATAAAATAAATAAATGTTATGTAGAAAAAAAAATTTTAAACATGAAGTAGTGTAGTGTATTGTAGTGTAGCGTTCCGAGAGTTAGCACTCTCGGAACGCTACACTACAAATGATTTTTATAACCTTTAATTATATTTGGATATTATTATTTAATTAATATTCGGTTGTCTTTATAAAATTTAAATGCTAGTAAAAGAGAAACGGCATTGTTTCTAATTTAATTTTCCTCATGACATATTAAATTAACTATGAATTGGACATGCAATTGTGAAAATTGCATTATCATTTCCAATTAAAACAAAATAACTAAGTACGTTAATAAAGAAATATGTTTCCCTAACAAAAACGCTTATGATTATTCTTTTTAGTTTTTATTTCAAAGATTTTTTATTTCAATTTTTTAGATTCATTAGAATTTTAAGATTTTTATTTCAAGTTTTTAGTTTATTCATTTTTATCTTATCTATGTATGTACCAAAAACAAATTCATAAGTAATTAGGTACAAAACTTCGAATTTAACTGTCGGACAAAAAAACTAATTTAAAATTATCATGGATAAAACGATTAAAAAATTTTCTTCCCCTTCTAAAATATTTTCAAAATAAAGTCTCTTATTGATTAAAGCATTGATAATCGTCTTTATATGCTTTATTTATTTAATTGGGGTTTTCAAAAAAACAATGTTTATTTTTTTTTAGGGTTCCATAGCCAAAACAAGTTGGTAACCTCTAATCAACATTATAAAAAATTCCGGAACAAATTACGATTAAAAGTAATGGAATTCTGAATGCCGATAAATTGAAACAAACGAAACGATAATTGGAACAAAAAATATGATACTAAAAAGTATGAAATATTTCTTACAGTAATATTTTTTTGTAAAATCATCAAATAGCTAATTAAATAAAATTGCGGTATAAATTTTTACAGTGAAATTAAATTGTATGGGGAAATGGATTTTATGGATGCTGCACTCAGGGTGCCTGTACTTTTTACAGTAATTTGATGTGACCTTTTTTACCGTGTATACATATAAGAAGATATGTCCTGACTGACTAACTGATTCATTATCGCATAACACAAACTGCTGAATCTCGAAGCATGAAATTGGAACATTGGGTTCCTTTTATGGACCCACAGTAAAAAAACTTGATATTCTAGCCTTAAGAGGGTTAAAAAAAGAGTTGAAAAATTTTAATCTATAATGATAATATGAAAAGTTTGCATGTGACTGTCTGTTTTTTCTTTCTTATAACTTTAGAGCCTTTTTCGCTAACATTTTAGCCCTCAATCCCACATTTCTTGAAAAATTTGAATTCGAATGTTTGGGAGAGATATTGGAAAAATAGATTTTTTTTAGCATTAGTTATTGTTTCAAATTAAACTGTATGTATATATATTATATATATATATATATATATATATATATATATATATATATATATATATATATATATATATATATATATATATATATATATATATATATATATATATATATATATCATTAATACTTGCTAGCTTATAACTCTCATTATTAAAAAAGGAGTTTATTGCCCGATCTTTAATAATTATTTATTTAGTCATTGTGTAGGATAAATGCAACGAACAATGTTAATATTGTAACTTGAGAGAACTACGTCACCAAATTAGTATTCCTAAAGTTATTTGAAACCACTTGTTTATTTTGTTTACAGCTATGATTTTAAAATGTGTTTTTATAAAATCAACAGTATATAAAATAAAAATTAGTTATTTTCTGGAACAAAAAATAAAATGAAAAAATGGAATTACTTCGTTTAAGTGAAACATAAATAATCACCTAACTATAATTGACGCAAATGATGCTTAATTAATTTTGGTAATGATACTAAACGAATAAAAAAACAAGCTATGAACTAAACTGAAATAAGGGAGAAATATGGTAGTAGTTTGTTACAGCGAACATAAAAAATCTCCAAGCTATCACTGATTACAATGATGCTTAATTATATAATGATAATTGGCACTATTGGTATTATGGTAATTGATTCAGTTTTAGTCGATAGCAAATATTCTAATTTACGTACAAAGATTCCCATGTTACTACATTAGGTAGCTATTAAAACTTACATCAATACTACGCAATACTATAATAGATATTTTTCAAAAGGATTTTTTACGGCCCCTCGGACGTAATAAGTACAGGACAAAATCACATGATTGTAGTAAATTTTAACTTTCGTGAGTTGTTCTGAAGGAACAGCATAATTTCAAATGACACTGAATACAGTTTTAAAGGGTTGAAGTACTTAAAACTAGTTTCACTCAATTTAATAGAGTAAAGCCAAGGAGAAGGAGAACAAATCAAAATAAATAAAAAAAGAACTGAATCATTCTTTCAATTATGTGCATGAATTAAGTGTTATTTTACTGGTTTATTACATATTTACTTTTTTCCCACCATATAAGGAATGAGAATGCAGCTAGTAAAATATATTTAGAATATAAATGGTAGTTATTGTCAAAATTATCCTGTTTTGACAAACATATAGTTCATTCTAGTCAACGGATGTCAATGGAACTTGGTATATACGTTATGTGGAACATGGCCAATTTTTAATTTTTCTGAGCATGATTTTCATTAGTAGTACTCACGTACTTATCCTCGTCGTGCCGAACTGGTACAAAAGGCCTTGAGTTCTTTTCTTCACACACTCCTGTTTTTGGCCAGGCAACTCGCATCGTCCCATCCAGATCTACTAAGATATTCCTTAACGCATCTTTGCCCTATTAGTCTCGGTCTCCCTCCTTTTCTTTTTCATCAAGCGCCTATGAGCTTGCAACATTTGCAGGATTTTTTTTTATCTGTTCTTCGTATATGGCTGAGCCTTCGTTTTAAAATTTCTTCATTAACAGATGGGATATTAACTTTTGTTAAAAGGTCGTTATTTGTTATACTATTGGACCAGAAGACTTTTAGTATTATTTTTAAGCATATATTTTGAAAAGTTTAAAGTTTTTCTTTTTATGATTTCTGAGAACTCCAGTATTCAGCACCATACAAAGGGATGGGGTGCATGGTAGCGTTGCAGACATTTGTTTTTGTTTTTAATTTTATATTTGTGGCTTTCCCAAAAAATTTTTAGACCTCTAAGTAGTCCTTCATAAGTAGTAGTAACATGAAAATTGCATTAAAGTTGTTAGTAGAAATATATTAAATTATTCTAGGGGGACTTTAAAACGTCAGTGACGCTAAAAAACACTTCATCGTGTGATAATATGTTTAGATACAATTTATTCCATTTATGTGCAGTGGCTGTCTATATCATTTTAAACCAAATTTTAAAATCCAAGAAATAAATAGAAAGCAACAAATGTACTGTTACTTTAAACATAAAAATGAAATTTTAGGCAAAATGCGCTGAAAGCGATCGTACTGACCTGTGAAAAATAAATCAGTAATAAAAATTAAAGCCAAGTGTCTCATTGCATAACATGCCCCGTGCTCGACGGTTGAACTTGCCTTAACACATTTTGAACATGTGTGTGATGAATTTGAAATGCACATAAAGCATAAGATCATTTAAATAACTAAGTATTCTTTAGGATAAATTAGTTTTTGCGTATTTACAAAAATCTGTTAAAAATAATTTTGTCATTAAGTGTTTGTATTCAGGAACTTGTATATTTTGGAAAATGTAAATATTTTGTTTATAGTATTTTTTAATGCATAATTTGCTTTCAAAAAAAAAGTTTTAATATTTGAAACCATAAAAATCTTAATAATAACTTTCCTGCACTTTTAGTAACAAAAATAATAAATGAACTATAAACTAATTAATTAATCATTACGTTGTCAGAAGATTTTTAAAAAAAAACTTAAATATTTTTAATTATGACTGCTTAGAATTTTAAATAAAAACATCGTGGCATTTTTGACACGTAAATGCCAATCTAGATTTTATGGAAAAGATTTGCAAGTTATTATTAGTTGATAATACTTTGAAGAATTCGAATCTTCACCTTGAAGGCGTAATCAAAATTTTACTACACCGTTTACAACTACAGTTGAAAATAAACTACCGATTGAGATTTTTATAGACGGTTTCTTTTATTTTCTTTTTCTATTATAGATCCTTGTTCCATTTTTATAAACCCTCTTCGAATAATGCGCCGATAAACGTGTATTTAGGCGATAATTTCTTCTATTTTATCTTAAAATGTAAATCATGAAATATTTTAGAATTGCTCTAAGTATCTGACTAATGAAAGTTTATATTTAAAGAGTAAGACAAAAACTATCTCTCTAGTTAGCATTAAAATAACCAAAAATTCGTATTTATCTGCTTTTGCTTCCTCTAGTTTTTAAAATATTTTTTTATTTTTGTAAGTATTTAAAATCTAGTTTATGATGTAATACTAATTATAGTTTTTTATTTAGAAACTATCGTAAAAACTTGGAAAAGTATTTATAAAAAGTATGTGTTCTAACTATGTTGACTAATTTTCTTTTTTTATTGTAACGGTTACAGAAAGGTTTATTTAAGAAATATTTACTAGCCTACTTCCACTTTATATAAAGAATGAAATTCGTACAATTTATGGTATGAATTAAAGTATGTCTTAGAAATTAAATTATGTTCAATATAATATACATTTGAATTCATTTTACCTTTTTTAAATTTCGGAAATAATTAATATTTGTGTTTTGTTATTCAGTTAAAACATTGTTTCTGAGCGATAATTGATAATCTAGTTATATGGTAAAATTAAAAATCACCACATATTAGCGAAATAAATCAAATTACATCCCTTGTAGTTCCCAAAGAGAGCTTCACAATATGCAATTGCTTATCAAATTTATAAAACTTAACATATTAAACTTTAGCATATGATATGAATCATTTTTTTAAGCCCATATTTAGTAAATTTGATCACGCCGAGGAATATGTACATGTAAAATTTTGCAAATTTGTGTAACTTTGTGTAAAATTCCCTTTAAGGAATTCAATTCAAGGAACTAAACTTTTTAATAAGTGATCACTTTTTTTAAATGAGCAATTTACGTGTAATTATACATTTATTAAGTTTAATTTAAAATTTAAGGTGAGACTATTAAAATTTTGACACATATCTCTTGAAAAATAATTTGGACGATATAAGAATACAATTCAATTTATGGTAGTAAAAATTGTATATTAATTTTTTGATTCAATAAATTATTTTTTATAAAATGTTGTGGAAACACTAGTTCAATAGTTAAAATTAAATGCTAGTTAAATATTTTAAAATGCAGTTTGTTTTAAATAAAAATTAAAATTTAAAATAAAGTTTTTATTACTTTTTGCAACAAAATAACGACTGTATTAAAAATTATGCAAAATCTCTGGTTTCTTAACCACTTACGAGTATTTTTATACCCTAATATAAATTAAACATTTCTCAAGTACGCATTATTAAATAACATTTTCGGTGCAAATTTAAACAAATAAATCATGACGTAGCCAACAGCCCTATAAAGTACACCATTCTCCGTCTCATTTACAATGTTCGTCTGGGTATTTTAGGAAGCAATATTATACCACATTTGGGCTCGAAAAGGATTAGACGTAACTTCCCGCCTAAAATATTTAATTGGAGAGAGGCAGAAAGCCAAATCTGGAAAATCAACGTTACACATTGTGTTGCGCCATATTCCGAGGAAAGCGTGCGGTGATCCAGAAAGGCGTCCAACGTACTTTGACGTGATCTTCGCGTGATATATTGAATTATATGTCTCGCGAGCGGAACACAGGAATCCGATAAGCGCTTAATGGAATGCCGGAATCCATAATAATGTCACTAGCATATGAGTGATATAACTGCTGAGAGAGATTGGACTCGGATTGCTTTTATCGTGGAGAAATACCCGTGGGTTTGTTATACCGAGCAGAAGTTTTCGACTTCATCTTTCTAAAACATGCGTTGCCAGCATTTAAAATTATTAGTATCGTTTGAAACTAACGGAGTTGCTATTTTATACTATTTTGATAAACGATTTACGTTAAAGTTTTTAAAAAAAAAGTCTCCTGCGTTTGAAATTATTAGTATCGTTTGAAACTAGCAGAGTTGCCATTTTATACTATTATTATAAGCAATTTACGTTAAAGTTTTAAAAAAAAGGTCGCCTGCATTTTAAATTATTAATATCGTTTTAAACTAGCGGAGTTGCCATTTTATACTACTTAAATAAACAATTTACTTTAAAGTTTTTAAAAAAAAAGTCGTCTGCATTTTAAATTATTAATATCGTTTGAAAAAAGGGAAAATAATGCCATTTTGCACCATTTTAAAATTCCCCCAAAAAAAAAAAAAATAGTTGGAATTTGAAATTATCACTATACTTTCGAAAAAATGAAGGAGTTGTCATTTTATATGATTTCGATTAACGGTTCACCTGGAAGCTCTAAAAAAACAGTCATTCACAATGTTTCTTTATAAACGGATAAAGATACTATTACATTCAAATGTGGGTTTTAACATATCATAACAGTATCATATTATAAAAATATTACTATTAATTTAAAGTAACGATTTAAATATTTATGAATGAAAGAAACAATTTAAATGATTAAATAATGAATGATTGATGATTGGAGACATTAAAGATGAATGTCACAAAATTGTTTTATTCACATAATTTGTAACAAATTATTGCTATAAATGGTAATAATTTTTTAGAAGCAAAGTACTGCTGAAATATCAGTAATTACCTTGAAAAATGCTTTAAAATTTTAAATAAGTCTATAAATGGAAATTTCATTTTCAAATATAATTACGAATATTCTTTTTTTAACCTTTCATGATATAAAAATATACATAACTTTTAAAAGTAAAAAAAAAAAAAATTAAATATTGCCAGTGTATTTCAAAATATTTTTATTTACCAGCATAACCTATATTAGTTTTAGTTTTGTAGATTAAACATATTTCCTAACCACATGTTCCCAAAACTACCGTTACAATCTTTTTTTTTTCATTCGTAACAAAGAATAATCCACCAGAATAGCAGTCCTTTTGCTAACAAGCCCGCAACTTCTTTGACAAGTTGAAAACGAAAAGAAAACAACTTCACAAAAGGCAAAAAAAAAAAAAAAGCCAATATACTTAAATTTTAAATCACTACAATAAAGAATGCATACATATTTGAGGTCAAAAGATTCAAGGTGTCAAAAAAATTGTGTTCAAATAAAATAAAAAACAGCTATGTTTCTTTTTCTATTTTAAAACGTTCTTCGTGCATGGTCACGATTTGACTTTTCGAAAGAACCACATTCACATTTCACTTTATGCTTCTAGAATTTTTCGTTCTCTTACATATTCTCTTTTGTTATTTTCCCCTTTTTATTTTGATGCAAAAAGTCATTTCACTAGTGTTAAATCTAAAAAAATCTAGAAAAATAGCTCAGAAATTACAACAGGTGTTACATATATTTTAATAAATTATCATTAATAGAAACATATGTCTAACTAATTAAATAACATAAAAATTTACTTGTACATTAATTGGTCTATAAATCCCCCTATTTGAAACAAGGTTTAGTTACTTAAAAAACTTGTTGCACACTGTAACATTTAAAAATTCCATTTACGCAACATAAAATTACGCTATGAAACATTTACGCAACGTTACATAGCGCAACGTTCATATTATTCTTCACATTTACATAACGTGAAGGCGTCTGTTGAACTAAATGTTTAAAAAAAATTTTCTTTTATTATTTTAATCATTATTTCAGACCAAAAACAATCTGCAAATGGAAAAAGAAATTTCAAAAAAAGTTCTTTTATTCAATGTTTTTATTAATTTTAATTGTGAAATAAAATTTCTCTATAATCAAATATATTTCTATAATGTTAGTTTGCATCGCAATGATGATCGCAGTGTAGTTATCAATAAAAAAAATTTAAATCTTTGAATAAATATTAAGCAAGCTCCAGTTTCTTTAACTGAAATGCTACATTACTGCTGTATCATATTAACTATAAATATCCCAATTCTTCTGAATTCTTTGCTTAATTAAGTTAAATTCCCTTATTACGGCTTTGCTTGCTTTAATGTTTTCAGAGTAACTCACGCAAATTGTTAAAGTAATTCCGCTCATTTTGAATAAATTATTTTTCACTTTAGCCTTAAATCCTAAGCTAATGCTATTAAGCATAATTTGGTTTCTGTTTATACAATATTTAAAACTGTTTTCGTTCGAGTTTTTGAATAGATTGTTTACTTCCCGTGTTCAGTTTTGTGTTTTAAAGAAACATAAATTCTAAAAGTTGCAAGATTTCTTCAATTATTTTTATCTCTATTCGGATATCTTTTCTTACATTATTTAGCTTTTTACTGTAAACGTATGGCATATATAAAGATTATATTTACTTTTTTAGAAATCCATAAAATAAATTATATTTTGTAATGAGTAATTAAGTTCCTTACCCTACACTAATAGAAAAGACACTTACAGTTTTTAACTTTTTGTTTTCAATTTTCTCAGAATTATTTTATAAACTTAGGACGTTATATTTCCTATACTTATCAATATACTTTAAAGTTTTCATAAGTTTAAAGACTGATATGAAATTACGAACAAAAAAGAATGTTTTTGAACTCCTTCAGCTATAAAATACAGCAATAAGCTTGTAACTATAATCGATTATTTTGGTTTTTATGCGCAATAATTACCGAAAATTTCATAAACCTAGCTTTGAATTTTATGGAGATATGAACATTTTTTTTTAAAAAATAAAAAACTTTTTTGCCAGGCGTTTTTTGTCAATTTTCTAAGTAATTTTCGTAATTTTGTAAGAACGCTCTGAATAGCCAGGGTTCTTCCCCAAATTTTATTTTGTACTATTGAACAGGGTTTCTTAAAAACGACATTATGGAAGACCATCCCTATTAAAATATGTTTTATTTTACAAGTTCCCTTTCCTTATACCATCACGTTTTGTTGTCCGGCCAATTATTGAAGGGTTTTATCATTACTTATGAATTACGTTTTCTGTCAATTCTCTAAGTAATTTTCGTAATTTTTGTAAGAACGCTCTGAATAGCCAGGATTCTTCCCCAAATTTTATTTTGTACTATTGAACAGGGTTTATTAAAAACGACATTATGGAAGACCATCCCTATTAAAATATGTTTTATTTTACAAGTTCCCTTTCCTTATACCATCACGTTTTGTTGTCTGGCCAATTATTGAAGGGTTTTATCATTACTTATGAATTACGTTTTCTGTCAATTCTCTAAGTAATTTTCGTAATTTTTGTAAGAACGCTCTGAATAGCCAGGGTTCTTCCCCAAATTTTATTTTGTACTATTGAACAGGGTTTATTAAAAACGACATTATGGAAGACCATCCCTATTAAAATATGTTTTATTTTACAAGTTCCCTTATACCATCACGTTTTGTTGTCTGGCCAATTATTGAAGAGTTTTATCATTACTTATGAATTACGTTTTCTGTCAATTCTCTAAGTAATTTTCGTAATTTTTGTAAGAACGCTCTGAATAGCCAGGGTTCTTCCCCAAATTTTATTTTGTACTATTGAACAGGGTTTATTAAAAACGACATTATGGAAGACCATCCCTATTAAAATATGTTTTATTTTACAAGTTCCCTTTCCTTATACCATCACGTTTTGTTGCCTGGCCAATTATTGTAGGATTTTATCATTACTTATGAATTTTCGTTTCATGATACTAAATAAAATTTGTGGAAGGCCCCAACCATTCACAGCTTTCTTTTAAAATTTAAAAAACTTACTTAGAAAATTGCTTGAAATTTGTTAAATTTTCAAGATATTCTAATCGAAGTTTTTCATAAATTACCAAATATTATTCTCAACAAAATTCTGAAAAAACTGTTATTAGTTTTCCGCGCTTGCGCAGAGTAAAAGAACTACTTTAAAAAATAACATTCATTTTTGCCGCAATATAGCTTCTTTCGGTTACTTAAAGACCATTAATATATGCTTTCAACCAAATATTTTCGGGAGAGGCTGATAAAAATAATTATGCATTTATTTGCCTTAAAACATACAATGGCAAGTGTATCAAGGTAGAAAATTTATTATTCTATGTAAATCTAAGTTAGGAAAAAAACTAAATATCAAGTTATTAAACTAACTTTATCAAAACTCCATGGAAAATTTTCGTTACGTAAATTAATGCATTTACAAAACTCACTTATTGTGAAATTGTGTGACTTTAAAAAAAAATTGTAAGGAATTATTTTTGTAAAGAATTCGAAAAAGATATTTAAATTTATTTAGAAGAATTCTGAAGAATTCAGTTTGTTTAATAGAATTTAAGTTTATTTAGAAGAAAACAGACTTCTTCATTATCCAGACATTATTCAAAGAACGACAAAGAAATATGTTTTCTTAGATAATCACATTTTGATTAAACATAATATTTTCATAAGCAAATTTAGTTAACGATCAACTTCTTTTAGTAAAATTGGATTTCTGCTTATGAGAAAAATTTTTGGCACAGCTTACTACCTTCACTATCGATAAGGCTGATTCTTCTGAGTGACAGCTCAACATATGTTACGGAAATTTTCAAATCTCGAAAATTAGTTTGAAAGTTTTATTAAAAAAACTTTTAATAGGTAGTTTCGTTCTTGCTAATAAACCTTTAATGATTTGCAGATAATTTCAAAAGTATTTTTAATAGGAAGTATACTGTCCCCTTTTAATGGTACTTTCTGAATTATCCATAAAAATTCATATCATATTTTACTATATGAGATTAAAGTGCACATTTTAATGGTATTTTTTCTGTAGTAGAAAATTAAATTCTAAATTACTTTATTGAACAATTTTCATGCTAGACTTCCCAGCCATTTAAATTTTTGAACTTGCATCACATTATAACTCTATCCTGAATTTTAATTATTACACTTATAATTAATTTTATTAAATGTTAAATAATTCTTTTCATGCGAACCCATTGATTTTTCTACGTTTAAAATTCTTAAAAAGGAATGAGGCCAATCATGTGATGGAAAACGCATTTTTTTAGACTTTTTTGAGATAATGAATGCAATAAATCAGAATTCTGAAAAAATACTTTCTCTTGCATCGAATGAACGTTAAAAAATAGTTTTATCAAATCAATATAAAAATAAGATTTAAAATAAAAATAAGACTTTCTATTTAAACTTTTTTTTTAATTCTCTGTTTCTGGTTGGACCAGCAACATCTGTTTTAAATTAAGTTTACTTTTATTATATATTCAGAAGGCTAACATATTCGTAGAACTTTAGTGCGTAGGACGTTATTACGTAATTTATTACGTAGAACGTCCTATACGCCTACTGCTTCTAGAATGACACGCTTTTTTAAACTCCTAATTTTCTTGTAAGTTTAAATTCCAATTTTTCCAAAACATCATCAGAAAAATATTGTTAGAAAATCTTTTATTATTATTATCATCATCATCATCTCTTGAAAGTTGTACCGTCGGTCCAGCAGCTCTAAGTTAAGAAATAAAATTTATTACGCTAATATGAGCAAAAACCTAAGTACTTGAAACTGTTTTATATGCCGACTTATGATGAAATGGCTTGCCTTTTTTAACCCCTATTTTTCAAAAAAAAGCGCCAGAAAATTGCTCATAACAAAAACTTTCCTTTGAAGAAACGTTTTGTTTTAATTGTTATTATTCCAATTAAAAAAATAAACATTTCCCTAAATGCAGTATTATAATTTTCAATATCAGCATTTTTTAAGTGCGTACAGCAGATTCTGCAGCACCTGCCGTAAGAAGAAATCAAATTCTACTTTGATTATATAAACAAAAACAACAAAATAAAAAATTTTATTATTGGTTTTTATTATTGGTGAGCAAAATTATCCTTATAGGGTAATATATAATTTTTTGGTATTGAGGATCTTTTTTAACACAAACTGGACTTGCCTGAAATGGTGCAAGTAATGATGAAAAATATGTAAACGTAATTATAGTACGTTTATTTTAAATTTATTCCAATAACAAGATATTAATAAGTTAATATATTTAATCTGCAAGCTAGTAAAATATTGAAATATGATCAGTGAAAAAAATATACTACTGGCCGTTAAAATTGCTACACCAGGAAGGCGACACACCACGAAAGTGAAATTTGCAGAATGGCTAAACATGTTGTGGTATGCAATTGATTAGCTTACAGCGCATTCATGCAAAGCAGGTGGTGGTAGCGACACCTACAATGTGTATAAAAGACAAGATTTGACAGTAAGTTTCTCATACAGAAATTGAATTTGAGCGTTGTTCTTGGTTAAAAATGTTTTTGTTATGCCTCGTGTAAGAAGGAGAAATGCTTACCAGCGCGTTTCTGAGTTTGATCGAGGTTGAATTGTGGCCTACCAGGATTGTGGTTTTTCATACCGAAGTATAGCTGCTCACGTTGGTCGAGATCCCAAGACTGTTAGCAGAATATGGAATCGATGGGTTCATGACGGTCATATGGATCACCGTGCTGGACCACCATTACTAACAGCCTAGAAAACAGACATGTTATCCACGTGTCCTTATGGGATAGTACAGCTACGTCATGAACCCTGAGTGAACAAACGGGGTCAACAAGTGTCTGCACGAACAGTTCGACAACATTTGCAGCAACATGAACTGTCAGCACGGAGACCATAGCTTCGGCTACCCTTGACGCTGCGTCACAGGCAGGAGTGCCTCCAATGGTGTGATCAACGACGGACCTGGGCGCAGGAATGGCATGACGTCGTCTATTCAGACAAATCCAGGTTCTGTATACAGCATCATGATAGCCGCATCCGTGTTTGGTGACATCATGAAGAACATCCATTGGCATCTTGCCTTCTACATCATCATACTAGCCCATCATCTGGAGTAATGGTATGGGGTGCCATTGGACCATTGGGGTACCATTTCCTCTTTTTCGCATTGCTGACACTTTGAACAGCAGCCGTTACAGTTCTGATGTGTTAGGGCCAGTTGCTTTGCCCTATCTTCGAAGCCTCCGTAACGCTACGTTTCAGCAGGACAATGCCCGACCTCATGTTGCCAGCATTATCCTGACCTTCCTTGATACAGAATATTTTCGCCTGTTGCTCTGGCAAGCACGTTCTCCTGATCTCTCACCTATTGAAAACGTCTAGTCAATGGTTGCCGAGCAACTGGCATGCCACCACTCGTCAGTCACTACGGTCGATGAATTTTTTCATAATGTTAAAGCTTCATGGAATGCTGTATACAGCATTCCATGTACTGATTCCTCGTGATCTATACATCCAAATATCCTGAAAATTTAATTACCTGTTCTTCCAACTAAAATGTATGTGCGCAATAAATATCATTCTGTTATTTGTATTCCTTCCTGGCGTAGCAATATCAATGGCCAGTAGTGTATTTCAGTTCAAGAACTTGTTAAACAAAGAATTACATTTTTATTTGCTCAGGATACTGAAAAAAATCCTGAGCAAAAGCAACAACGAATCATAAGTTTTACCAAGGCATAATTTTAAATAATTTTTTAAAAAAACTATAAGAATACTTTAAAGTATTTTAATAAAATATGAAGGCAAATGAAATGTTTAAAAAAGAAATTGAAGAAAGTTTTGTGGGCAAATGAGAAGTTTAAAAGTACAGGAATTCAGGGAGTCGGTCTTTTTTGCCGTATAATTCACTTTTACCGACACATGTTAAGGAACAAAAAATTTAATTTACCTTAATTTTTATAGAAATAATTTCTCTAAGATCACTAAATCTTTCTAATTAAATAAATATTATTTTAAAAATTATAGTATAATATTTTACAGATTATGTACACAAAGTGCCGATGCGTTATACTCAGGGTGCCCACTTTAAAATTCATTCTAGTTGTTGCTATGTTTATGTTTTAATGTATTATTTTATTCATTTAAACTTATTTTCCATACCACTACATATAAGTTATTTAAAAGTTCATATGCAACGCCACTTTTTTCTAGCTCTTTTGAGGTGAGGCTTTTAAAATGTTAGCAAAATTACGAAAAATTCTGAAAGCTTTCGTTTTAAATATGTACCACTCTATAAAATATTTTTCAAAAAGCGTAGTAGTTGGCAGGTCTGTATACTGTAATTTGATCCCGAATTTCTTCACGGTGTATTGAAAGAATACTTAAGTTTAGATACGAAAACCAAATAACCAATCTGCCTAAATTGTTCCTTGCATAGCGAAATCATCATATTTCTATCATTCGATGCGATTTCCAAAATCGAGGCCACAATATAGTTGCCACATGAGAGATATTATGCACAATTTATCAATTTTTTAATTTTGAGGTAAGAAAAACAATATACTAATGGATTTTTACACTTAAACAAAATATTCCACTCTCATATCTGAAACTTTTATTGGATACCAGTCAGGTGTTGAATTTGAGACATAGATCTTTTTTTGCGTAATATTGAGCATAATTGCAAAACTAAAATCGAAGAAATATTCAAATTTAGCGCAAAAGAGCTGTTATTTTTATAGTGCACTAATGTTGTAATATTCTATTAAGTTTCCTTATCAGATTTCTTTTAATTTACTTGTTTGCTCAAACTTCTTTTCAGGTATTTGAATATTTTTCATCTATCATACTGGTTTCCGGACAAAACTACGTATCTTAAGAAAGCACAAAATCCTGTTTAAAATGCCACTATATCAAACTATTGACGGATTACCAGTTCCTCTTTTTTATGATCCCCACATCGTACGTAACGCCATGGAATACTTACCTGAAGAAGACGACATTATTGTGTCGAGTTTTCCTAAATGTGGTGCAACTTTTGTCTCTCAAATTGTACAACTCATTTTGAGAAATGGACAGCATTGCTATTCTACGGAAGAGTTTTTCTCATCTGTTCCCATTTTAGAGTTTATGGGAACAGAAAATGTACGCTATTTGCCAAGTCCACGCTGTTTAAAAACTTACTTGCCACTAGATAGAATCGAGTATAAAAAACACTCCAAATATATTTATGTTGCAAGGCATTTTTCAGAGTGCGTCGTGTCCTACTACAAGCATACAAGGATGTTTCCTACTTATTTGTTTACGGATGGAACTATTGACGAATTTGTAAATTTATTCATCAGAGGAGAAGTTTGTTATGGTGACTTTATTTCCCATTTCAGTTCTGGTTACAGTAAAAGATGGTATGACAATGTATTGTTCATTACGTATGAATCACTCACACTAAACTTAAAAGATGCAATTTTACAGATAGCTGGTTTCTTAGGAGAAAAACATGTTCGGAATCTGAAACGATCTGGGGAAAAAGTCTTAAAAGATATCTTATTTCTCAGCAGTAGTTTCATGAAAAATACAGTTGACGATTTCTGGCGGGAAATGTTTTTAGAGAAGCTTCTAGCCGGTAAAGGCGACTTACATTTTCCTGTTGCTGATAAGTATGTCAGGGTTGTGAAGGAAGCTGAAAATAAAGGTCATTTCTTGAACGATGTTTCCGATGATATTACTCTATCTGAAGAAAACATTGAAAAACTGGACAAATACTTCAAAGACAGAGTATGGATAGAAGGCTCTGCTATTTGGAATTATTTCATGAAAATTGATATCAATTGTTAACCCAATAACTGTTGTGTACTTCATTTTTTAAGCTTTGCACAGTTACTCGATATATATCAGTCTAAAGTATAACGTATGATTTACCAATTGTGAACTACAATTGTTGCTTATTACATAAGCATTTGTGTATTACTAATTTCGAACACTTGGTTTTAAATTTCTTTCAGGGATTTGTAAATTGAATTATACTTTTGCCTTACTTACTTTGTATTTTAATAGGTTCTTTGAATACTTATTAAAAAACTTATTATACTTTCGTCTCATTTAATTTATATTTATTTATCTAGCTTTCGTTTACTGACTTTTTTTTAAATTTTTAATAATTTGTGTTCTAATTTACATTTAGATCACAAATTTGAGCTTAAGTGTAAAAACTCAAGTTCTATTTCCAAACAGGTGATCTAAAACTCTACCCGAGTTCGATAAACCAAATCTGTAATAGAAAATTTCAAAATTCACGAACATGAAAGTCAAGAAAGATCAAAATATTAAGACGAACTTTAATATTTTCGAAGTTAAAATTATAGTATTTCAAAACTAAATATTTATTATAAAAGCTATTGTTATTAAAAATTAATTGTACTTACACCCTTTTAATTTCGTTATTGCGATAATATGTAAATGATATTTACGTATGAAGTATAAGTATCTATACCCTTTAAAAACGAAAATAAATCTAAAAGGTATTAGTAAGTGCGTGCCTTTGAATTTGAAATTAATTATGCGAACGTGGAGCAAAAACCTAACAAAATACTAAAGAACGTTTTAGTAAGTTTTTAGAATAACAGAAATTTACAAAAAACTTTAGTTGAATGCACAAATAATTTTTGATTAATGCATTTAATAAATACTCAAAAGCTTGCAGTTTTATTACTAAATTATTTTAAGTGATGTGTTTACTTTATTTGCCAGATAGATATAGTATAAAAACCATTTGATAAAACTAAACAATTAATTTTAATTTCAAGAAATGCTAATCATATTTTACTAGTTCTAACGCTCAAATTTGAACGAATGAAAGTTTTACTAACACTTTATAAATATTTTATTAAATATTTGCTATGAAGAACTGAAACTAACGAATTCAGTTTGATTTAAAAAGAAACAAATAAAGAAACAAACAAAATTTTAAAATATCTGCATTATGCTAGAGCAATTATACAACACAATTTATTAAATTCGAAGCAAGAACTGCTCATACGTAGGAAAAATTTTTTGATTTTGTATGGAATAAGTCATAAGAAATAGAACACCCCATAATTTTGAAAGTTCTCAAAAATGCAAAAGAAAACAATATTTTAAAAACAATTTTCATAACACAAGAACATTATTTTTTAAAAAATATATATATCTTTTACCATTCATTCAGCCCATGTAAATGTGTATAACTTATATGTATAACTTAATATGCATAATATTTCCATGATACTCGCTCTATCAAAATTGCAAATTGTCAAATGACCACAATAAAATATTCTAGAGCCCACGACTAAAACCATCACGTAACCATATATTAATGATGAATAATGATATGAAGAGACAATTTTGATATTAATTAATGCTCCATACAATCATTCATAAATAACGTTTGCATAATTAATAAGAAATTTCACATAGTAGATAAATATTTTGTCACCTAGATAAGTGGTCCCCGAGTCACTGACCGGTGGTGGTCTGCAGATCAAATGGTACCGCTTCAAACTTTAAATTATTTCCATTTTGTCTACTATGGTATAATTCACTCGAGTTGGTACAACTTTCAATGGACGAGAGGTTAACCCGGAGCTAACTCGTCACCTAAAGCTGCATCAATACTGCGCATGTAATTATATTTTTTGAAAGCCTATTTAAGTACAAAAGTTATTAAATCTAAACAGTCTGAAATGTAAACAAACGACGCCTTCCCCCCTCCTCAGCGGGGCGAGGAAAAATTATCAAACGTTGATCTGTCCGCGGCAGAGGGACTTTATATTTGGTTTTAATCATCTAGGCCCTGTCCTAGATGATTAAAACTTAATATAAAGTCTTAATCATATCAATTAGATTTAAGACAATGTTTGCAATTCATGGAGAGTATTTTTTTTTTTTCATTTATGACTTTTTTCTGGTTTGTTTTAGTTTTGACAATTCACCATTTCAATGTATTTATTTTCAGTTTCCAGAAAAGTGTCTGAAAAGGAACACAACAATGACTAGAAAGCCAGAATATCAAACTGTAAATGGACTGCGAGTTCCTCTTTTTTTCGATCCCGACATAGTGCGTTCAGCCATGGAGTACTCTCCAGAAGACGGCGACATTATTGTGTCAAGTTACCCCAAGTGTGGTGCCTCTTTTGTTTCTCAAATAGTTCATCTTATTTTGAGAAACGGACAGCAATTATATTCCGCCGACGAATACTTCACTTCGATTCCACTTTTGGAGATGGTTGGAATTGAAAGTTTGAGCTATGTCCCAAATCCTCGTTGTATCAAGACGTATATCCCTCCTCAAAGACTAAAGTATATTCAACGCGCGAAATATATATACGTCGCAAGACATTTTTCAGATTGCGTTGTATCGTACTACAAACACACAAAGATGTTGCCTACTTACTTTTTCACGGATGGCACTTTCGATGACTTTTTAAATTTGTTCGTTAAAGGAGAACTCGGCTATGGTGATTTTTTTGATCATTTTCTTTCTGGCTGGAGCAAAAGCAGATGGTGCAGTAATTCTCTATTTATTACCTTTGAATCACTAACAGCAAACCCAAAAGATACCATTTTAAAGATTGCACGTTTCCTGGGAGAAGGATATAGAAAAATTCTGCTGAATTCTAACGAAAAAGTCTTGAAAGAAATTTTATTTTTTAGCAGCAGCTATATGAAATGTGCAGTTGATGATTTTTGGCAGGAAATGTTCTTCGACAAGCTGCTATCTGGTAAATGCAAAATACATTTTCCAATTGCTAACAAGTATGTCAGTGTTATGAAGGAATCTGAAACTAAAGGACATTATTTCAACAATACTCCTGATGAGATTATCTTATCTGAAGAGAACACTAAAATTTTGGACCAATACTTGACACACTGGGAAGATTGGCATCGTAATTTCAATACGCTTTATTTTAGGAAGAAACAATTAACAATCTGATTTTGATGAATGGTTTTTGAATAACTAATATGGATAAATTTGTTCAAAATACTAAGTTTGTTCAATAACAGCGCAGAAAATTTTCGGCCAACAAGAACATCAAAAACTGACACACTATATATTAACACTAGAACTTAATATTAACACTAGAACTTAAGTGACTGGACAAATACTTAAAAGATAATGAAATATGAATTATGTTATGGTTTAGCTGAAAAGCTAAATTAGAATTCTGAGTAGTTTTACATCAAGAAATAATTTGAAATTGTCCACGCAATCAACTTTCAATGTACGGTTTTTGCATAACATTTATATATATATATATATATATATATATATATATATATATATACTAAAAAGATTTCTTTGTCAATTTATATAATTTTTCCATGTGCAAATCCATTTCGGGCAAATCCCTGGCTAAAATTATGTGCAGAACTGGCAATTCATGTTTCTTTCTCTTTTCTATTTTATATTTTTTTCTTAAATAAATATTTATTTTCTAAAATTATTTATAGTCAACTTCTTTAAATTATCCTATATTATCCTAATATAATTAAAATTATTAGTATAATATTACCTCGCGCACATCCGTTTTCTGACCCATCCTTGGTAACTAACAAATCAAACGGACTTCAGTAAGGCAACAAGAACGTACTTTAAACTCTAGTTACACTCAATTTGCGCTTTTGTTTTCATAGTTTTCATATTTTGCAATCTGGCAATCTTGTTACGTAAACATTTTAAATCATTCTTTAAAAATTTCCCGTTCATGTAAGTCCGCTATATTTTACTGCTCGCTTTAAAGATTTTTTTCTATTCTTCTCTTCCTTTATATTTTATTTTCTGTTTTTACGTGTTATTTTTACTTATTGTGTTTAATTTTTTTTTGTCGTAATTTTTGTAAAAAAAAAATTTTGAGTGCTCCTTACACTATTGTATTGATATATTTTGCTTTGGCTATATTGATACAATATTAGAAAGCACTCTTTTTCGGATATAATCGTGTGGGCTGATGAAAAGATTATATCTTTTATTTTCCGGTTTTTAAAAAAAACTTTATCCTTTTTTCTTTTTTTTTAATTAATTAATTCTTTTTCTTTCCCCAGTTGTTTGTCATTATTATTATTTCCCCTCCCCCTTCCTCCTTTTTTCATTTGTCTGTAATTTACCTTTGTTTTATCTTCATTTTAAACTTATCTTATGAGTTCTATTTACTTGCAGCTTATGCGTAATAAATAGTACTTATTGTTTTTCCTAATTTTTTTCTGGTTTTTTTGTATTTATTTATCTTGCTTTATATATATATATATATATATATATATATATATATATATATATATATATATATATATATATATATATATATATATATATATATATATATATATATATATATATATATATATATATATATATATCAGGGAGTTCAAAAAGTTAAGTTTATTCATTTAAAGCATCGAACATTTTCGAGCATCAAAAGCTTCAACAACTGATATATTCTTAATCAGTATTAGATTTTCAATTTTAAAACCAGAATTTAAGTAAAGTTGCACGATCGCTCTTGAAATAAGTGTACAAAAGAATATTAACAATTTTTTGACCACAATAAAATGCAAAAATTTTAAAAAAAACATTGGAATTTATTCCAAGAAATAGATTTCTCAAAATTTGCAAGTCATAACAAAAAACTTCGGGAAATGATTCGGTGTACTACGAAAATCGGGAAATGATTCCGGTGTACTACGAGAATCAGTTTCGAGAAAATATTAGGAAATATGCAGCTTTTAAAAAAAATATATAAAGTAGGTAATATGATTTCAAGGGAATCTATTTTTTTTATCTCTTATGTCCATACTTAATGGAATTAATAGATGTTCTGAAGCATTCCTAAATGAATGATGAGTAATACAAAATGAAACTGATATTATAAACCAAATTGGAAAGTAAAATTAATCGTTCCAAGATCGCCTCAAATCTTATACACTGTAAAAAAATTCTGGATCAAATTACGGTATAAAGTACTGGTGCATCATCCGTAACATTCACTTTACCGTAAAATCCATTTTTACCGTAGAATATTTTACTGTAATTGTTACAGAACTATTTATTTAATTAAAGTAATTCAGTAATTTTTACAGCAATTGTAACTTGAAAAATTACGGTACATCAGATATTTTGTTACGAAAGAGGTTCGAGTAAAATTGAAGTATGGTAAAAAGTACCAGCACCTTGAGTGCTGGTACTTTTTACCGTAATATTTACAGTGTACTTCAATATCTATCATTATAACTTATATTAATAAATCTTTTCTTTATTTTAAAAAGTATTTGCTTTCCATTTAGTATTCCGTGAAGTTTATGAGCAATTTGATATCTCTTCATTTTTACTCTTAAATTTAATTTCAAATCCTAAATTAAATCTTTTAGAAATTAAAATGAACTGAACTACTTCAAACCATGTAGTAAATACAATGATATAAAAAAACAATCACAAGCATTATATTTATGTAGGTAATTTATCCAAATCATGCATAACATATTCTAGAATTACATAGATTACAGTAACATAAATTATGATCGATTATGTGTCAAAACTAAAAAATTGCTAAGGAAATATATTAGGAAAAATAAAGAAAATGAAATAAGAGAAAAATATGAATTTCATATATTTATTATTGCTTGAAAAAAATTAAACAAAATTTTTTTTTTATTTACAAAAGCACTTAATTTTAGTACACGCGCTGCTTTTTTGGTGTTTCCAGGAAATAATACAATTTAATACACCCTCTGTTTTCCTTAATATTAGTCAGAAATGTATAAAATAATAAACTCTCGCCTAAATGCAATTTTTTATTTAAGTGTTTAATTAAAAAAAAAATTTATAACAGATTTTTAAAAATACACCACAGAATTATGGCTTAAAACTTAAACAGATTTATTATATAAAAGTATGCTTGCAGAAATATGTAAACTTTTTTGCTGTATTTAGTATCTTCCCCACATTTTTCACCATTTAAAGTAAATTTAATTTTTTGAGCTTCATCTGAAATAGGAGAGAAATATTTCAACTGTATAAGTGAAAATTTTCTTTTATATTCTTCTCTGTGTTACTACTAAATGCATCACAAGACTTCATATTGCTTATTTATACAAACAATTAGCTTCAAGTTTTTGCAAAAATAATTAACGAAAAACAGTGAAAAATATAACTGATATAAATAGATATCATGTATATCGTTCAAATATGTTTTCCCCAAACTGAACAATAAAGCAACTAACAATTTGAAACAAATTACACTTTACAGTTTAAAGTTCGCAAAGTGCACTTCAAACCTAGATTACTAGCTATTTGAAAAATGGCTATTTTAACATTTTCTGTGTATTTAAAACTGAGTATAAAATATTTAATTGAACTTCCTTTAAAAACAATTTAAATATAAGTTTTAAAAAAACAAGACATATTTATGTTTAAAAATAATCAAATTATGCATTTTCAGCAAATATATTTTCATAAAATAAACAATAAAGAACAAAAAAAAATTAGGCAGCTCTAATTTAACTAAATATCAAATTACTGTAAAGTTTGACAAGAGTAAACTTTGAAATATTTTTATTTACTTTACTTTAAATATTTTATTTACTGAATATTTTTTATGACTTAATATCTTAAAAAATTTTTTAAAATAATTAAATTCATAGTTTAATAAAACAGAATAAAATAGAAATGGAAAAGTGGATACGAAATTATCTTCATCAAAAAAAATTTCATAAATTTAAACAGTTTGAACATTTTACTTTTACATTGAAAAATAAGGGAAAGAAGTTACATAATATACGAAAGAAATATAGTTATCATAAAAGATACTAAGTTGGATTAGGTAGTTTACTCTTATTATTCTGTGATTAATAACGAGTATTTTAATTTTCATACTTACTAATATTTAAAATTTAAATCTTTATATCAATTAAACTTTTATTGAACAATTGGATATAAATATTATATAATTTAAATTATATTTATTATATAATTAATATATATATAATAATTATATAATTAAATTATACTTGCGACAAATCACAACTATTTTTTACATTAATGTATGCAATACTTTTTCTATTAATGGTATATTCCAAAATATACAATCTATATTGAGATGTACTGCTTACGTTTTAATATTTCATAAAAAAAATTATGATGAAAAATATTTACAATTCATACAATTGGTATTCATTTTTAATGTTTAAAAATCTAACATACCTTATTAATTAAAAACCTTAAATAATAAAATACAACATTATCTAATTCTATTATTTATGATTTAAGAAGCAGGAAGCAAGAGGATTTTAGTAGGTATAGTATAATTTAATTTTTAATGCATGCCCCGTTATATTGATAAACCATTTATGCTACAAACAACCAAATAAATAAATTATTAAACCAGAAATTTAAACATACATAGGCAGTCAAATTAACTTATTCGACGATTAGAAATTCTACGAAATAACGTTTTTTATGATCAAAGTTAGATTTCATAGGCAAATAAAAATTAATTAAGTTTTTATGTTCTTTTAAGTATACGAATTTACGGCTTATATTGCTTTTTTACTATGTTTTTGATATCACTTTTTTAAGAAACATTTCTTAATGAATTTTTTAACTACTTTCTTCCACGATGAGCCTAAATAAATGCTATTTACTTCTTAAATGCTAGATTAAAAGGAAAAAACTTATTCTATAAATAGAAAATGACAATAAAAATTTTGTTCTTGGCTATTATTTGTTTTTACTATCAAGTTAAAACAAGAACTACATTTTCCTCTATACACAAATCTTTATTACAAATTTTGAAGAGTTTGAAGTAATATAATGATAAGCCACTTATGATGAAAAATCTTACAATTTTATTCATTGAGGCAATGAAAAGTTTCTGCCATTATTCCACAAAAGTACTAATCTAGTATAGTATTGTGCTATTATATATTAGAAATTCCAAAAAAAAAAATGGTTTTTATGTCATGCTCTAAAATATCATAATAAAATTATTTGTGTTTTCCACATTTACCAAATTTTATCACATATTATAAAACCCTATTTTATTGTCATTATTACCAATGTCACAACCAAAATGCATCGGTTACAAATTATTGAAACTTTTGATGCTTCTAGAGAGCCAGAAACATGGTAAATTTTACCATATTTTGGTAGTTTTGACCATACATTTTTTTTTTACATGTAAATTCGTATTGTACTGTTCTCCATTAGAAATTCCAGAAGATTGAAAATATTTATCTAGATGTGTACTTGCTGGTATCTGTGACAAATTTCAGAAACTTATAAGGTACTTATCTAATATATAATAGAAAGTGTAGAGTAGATTTATATTTGCTTCTTAGTAGTGTAGAGTAGAGTAGATTCATATTTACATTTGCTTTTTTTAGAGTAGATTTGTATTTGCTGCTATCTATTAAAAATTTCAGAAAATTATTGCGCATTTATCTAGATGTGCATAATGCTGTAAATCTGCAACAAACTCCTGAAACTTATAAGATACTTTTCTTAGATGTAATGGAAAAAAAATGAAAAAAAGCTCTGTTATGAAAGAAATAGGGCTTATCATATGATGTCTCAATCCCATTGAAATTTATTTAGTGAATAAAGACAAATAAAAGTTAACTAGCTTTTCATCCTTTCTACACACTCTGCTTGAATTTTAATACAGTTTAACGTAAAATATTAATTATTTTTCACCTCTTCATAGTTCGGCATCACATATTTAGTTTCAGAACAAAAAGGGATGCTAAGATTTAAGAATTTTTGAGCTACACATTTATCCCCTTTTTGCTTAATCCAATATATATTTTCTCCATTACCTTGAAGCTTTCCAATGATTTTCTGTTCTTAAATTTTGTTTATACTCATTTTAGTTTTAATTCCTTCTTAGTTTATTGAATCGTTTAATATTGTTACATGGAGTACGTAATAACATTTAGGCGATAAATTGGGACCACAAAGTTCAACATTCAATAAATCTAATATAATAATGTCTAAAGCAAAACAGAATTTTTATTTAAAACTGTTAATTGTTAAAAAAATAAGTAACAGAGTATTGAAAAGAAACATTCCAATTTCCTACTCTTAAAATTAAAATCGTTAGAATATTTAACCAAAAATTGGGCCAATTTTCTCAAATTTTAGTAATGTGTTTACCTGAATCCCATTTATTCATGTTAGCACTTCTGACACTCGATTACGTGATACTGTGGTTAAACATGAAGGAAAAAATTTGGATGAACAACTTAATAAATTTAAAGTAAAAACTGACACGCAACATTATTAGAGTTCTAATTAGCTATTCTTAAAAATTCAAAATTGTAAAGAATTTTTACCGTCGCCCACTCAAGAGGCGGGGAGGCATTGATTGCTTATATTTTAGATTGTTTCGTTTTAATAATTTTGGTTACATTATTATTTCATTTTTTTTAAATGTTATTCTTCGTTTCAAAATGGAAATGCGTTTATAATCTTAAGGACAAGTTAAGTAAGGATATTAAGAAACAAAATGCTCTTTTCTAGTATTCTTCTTCAGAAAAAAATATTTTTTTTAAAAATTTTAAAAATTCTAAAGCATAATCTATGAAATATTTTTAAAAAAATCTCTTTTTAGACTAAAATTTACGAAATTGAACTCAAATTTTAAGGGTTTAAAAGATCTAGAATGAAGTCCATTCCATCTACCATTAGTAACTAAAGACACTGATAAATATTTTTATCAACTCAAGTCTTTTTGAATGTGTTAAATGTTGAGACCTTTTTCATTTTTAAAGCAAAAAATGAGAGATTGAAAATGCATACTAACGATGATTGGAAAATATTTAGAGCATTCGAATATTTAATTATTCGACAGTCAATATGCGTTTAGAGCCGCACAAAATAATGGAAATAGTTATTTAAAAAATTTACTTTTAACAATAAAATTCAAAATTTTTGTCTTTGTATACTTATAAGTAAATTATGAAATCATTAAGGTACTAAAAATAGATAAATTAACTGATCACGTGTTAATTTACATTATGGAATAGAACACTGAAAAATCACTAACCGTAACAATTTGCAGACACATTTTAACTTTAACATCCAATTTTTTTTAATGCAGCATACCAATTTTTAAAGAATACAAATGGATAGTTTCTAAAATATTCTTTCTTTAAAAAAGTGTACGTTAATTCCTGAAAAAAAAAATTCTGTTTCGTTAATGTTTTGTTGTGATTTTCCTGGTGCGTAATATTTTGTCAAAATACTTTACAATGGAATAAAATTTAACTAATCAAAACTAATAACTATTAAAATTTATCTATTCTAGTTATAAAACTCAGACATTTAATTGAAATTAAAAAAAATTAAGAAAACTTTTTTTTTATAAAAATTGTTCCACACACACAACTACTTATTATCTACCTAAAATATTTTAAATTATATGTAAAATTTTATTGAGATATTTTTATTTCAGTTAAAATTTTAAATTTTGGTTCTAATGTCAAATACGTAACAACAATCGTTTAAACTTACACGCGCTTAAAAAATATTATATTTTAATTACATAAATAATCAACAATTTTTTAATAAAATAATAGGATATTTTGGCAGAAACAGGAAGACCAAAAATCCCCTTATATAGTTAAAATCTTTGAATTGGAGTATTGAATTTAAAATTCAACAAATAACATGCATTCAAAAAGTGCCTACTTTCTGGTACGCTGACATCATCTTTACCAATACATCTTTACAATACCTGTTAAGTTTACGAACTTCTTAAATTGATCACTTGTCTAAATTATTTATAACGAGCACTAAATTCGAAAGTTCTTTTTAATTAATTACTATGTTATTTGATCTCTTGTCTAAGTAGACCAACGAATTGCAATTGGTAAACTAACGAAAGTTTCACTAAAATAGTTATACACTTTATATGAAATTATTTTAGAACTTCAACAAATTAAATAGTTTTTACATTAGACTGAATTATTATTGTTAGTTATTATCGATAGGTATTGAGTTATATTATTTACTAATAATTAGTATGAGCTCTTATGAGTCAATAATATTATATTTTTTAAAATAATTATAATTTAATAATTTTCAAGTACTGTAATTCCTTTGCATTAGTTTCAATATTTATTTGTTATATTAGTTATTTTAATGATAGTAGTTTTTAATAAAATTTATCTTTGCTAAATAAACAAGGCAGCAATGAATAAAGTTTTATAAATCTAAAAAACAAAACAAATAATAATTACCACATGATTTACAAAAACTCTTTACCGTATAAATTTAAATTACTTTCAGTTAATTAGATAAAAATAAATGAAAACAAAATCTTTCACCACAATTAGTTTTTAATGTTATAATATAATATGACCTACTATTTGAAAAAAAAAAAAAAACAGAATTAAAGTGAAACGATAAAAGCTAAAGTTTACGATTTTTCAACTTAAGAAATCTTGGTGTAATTATTTATTAAAAGAAACAAAATTCCTAAATCAAAACTTCGAAAATTGATTTTTAAAAATAATTCAAATCATTTTTAAAAATAAATCACTTAATAAATCAAAAATTTATTAAATTAGTTAGTTTTCGAAAAGGTGTTCAACAACAAATACATTTATACAGATACTTTTTTTGTAGCGAATTGTGATGATTATCCTATCTTTATAATACATTTAAACAAAAGTAAAAACATTTGTTTAGAAGAATTTAAAGAAAGGTGAAAATAAAAGATAGTACAACAGTTTCATATTTATTCTTCTATATTTTACACAGCATCATTTTATTCGAAAGTAAAAGTTAACTAAATAGTAATTATAAAAATGGCATATATTTAGATATATTCTGTTTTCTAAACTTAAAAAATTACATCAATTCATTTTGAATTATATAATAAACATTTAAATGCTCATTTTTTGTTATGAATTGTGTCTATTTATATATTAATAATTAATGTGATGATTTTTTTGATTATCAGCTAACTTATAATGAGTGAAAACAAAACTATATTCGAGCTATAAAAGGCTATCTATTAAAATAAACTATAAGACATTTTAGGATACGGTATTTTATTTTTATACCAATAGATCTTGTTGTCTTATTACATAAGCACAATAAAAAAAAGTCAAATTCGTTTCTATATGATTTGAAAAATAATAAGTTAAAAATTCAGGATATTTATAAGGGATTCAAAAAATTATAATTAATAATCTGTTTCTTTTAATTAAAATTTACGTGATTCTACCGATTTGTATTTGTTATACTGTAAATATATAATTAATTTTTAAGTTAAGAAGAAATTATTATTGTTATTACTGTAGCATGAGATGAAAAAATATAATATTCAGTGCTAGAACATTTTATAGTTCCTTTTTTTATAAATATGCACTTTTTTATTGTGTAATTTTACTCGGTATAAATAACAACAATTTAGGAATGAATTTACAAAATCGTCAATTCTTTCGAATAAATTTAAAATATTTTTTTTTTCTCACCCTTTCCAAATAATGCTGAATATTTTTTTTATTTTTTTTGTAAAATATACCCCATGAAATTTTTATGCTTATTAAAGCTAGTTAAAAAACATGAAAAAGGAGTGAGGCTAAATTTTCAATAATAACCTTTTAATGCCCCAAATAACATTTCATGTTCAACTTTCTTTCATGCGCATGCGCATTATACAATTTCAAACGCATACTTTAATACGAAAATTAAATTTATTTTCCTTAATAGTGAAATTAACACAAATTGGTCTTTTTACTTTTGAACTGAATTTATTAAATCATAATCAATTAATTATAAGAATTTTTTTTCACATTTGTAAATACTTTTTTTCTGCTCATTACCTTCTAACTTAGCCAAATGAACTAAACCTTACATGACCATAAAAACCATAAATCTTAAGGGAATTCAAATATGAAAAATATAATACTTAATTAAAATATACTGAGGGATGCAGTTAACAAGTATTCCAGCGAGATGTTTTATAAATCCAGTGATAAGTAATTCTATGCCATTCATTTTGGCTAAGAAAAAGAAATTTACAGCCCCCTTTTTTTTTAGTCTATGGGCTTAGTATCAGAATAAAAACAAGCTATTTCTATCATTCATGCTATACAATACCAATTCTATTAAATATTTAAGTAAAGCAATTTTCCAACTACAAAATTGTTTTTTTAAACACCTACCAGATGTTCCGTTAATTATAAAACTAGTTCAACTTCATTTGCAAAAAATAATAATAACTTTAACCAAGCTTTACAACTAGCAAGATGTATTGATGATATTTAAAAAATAAACAGTGTTGCTATTTTTTTAAGCTTACTGAAAATAGACACAATCTATTTTTAGACTTTAGAAACAAAATTTTCTTTACTTATAATAAAGAGAAAAACATAAGTATAAAAAAAGGTTAATATTATACAAAACAATTTAAGAATAAAAGCCATTGAATAAGTTTCTTACATTTGTTAACTACATTTCTTAATTACAAATAATTCCTTTAAAGTAGTTCCTCGTTTTTGTAAACTTTTAGGACATAAAAGGCTAAAGCATTATTTCTTCGTTCAAAAAATTACTGTAAATATAGCTCTTTAATAAGTTTCAATGTAACACACATTAACTATATTTTTGTCTTAAAATTAGTAGTTGTGTGACGAAAACTATAGAGGAAAATGCAAAAACCCGTAACTCGCAAACATTGGTTTTCATATTCTTTTTCTTTTTATTGAATTTCATATCAATTGAAGATATTAAAATTGTTAATAATGCAGCAGGAATTATAATTAAAAATATTAATTATGTTAAAGTTATGCTACTTTTTCATAAAATGCTAGTATATTCTTACTTTGAACTGATTTTATCTCATTATTACCATTGATTGTTTTTGTACCATTTTATGAATGTTTTTTATGAAAATTAAGTAAGTATGCACTTCCCTTATGGACAAGTTGAAACGTGTTGTTTGGCACAGCAGGTCCTCATATGGATCTTGTGCCATTAAACCCTACATTCAATTCAATTAAATATCTCTTAAAATAGATTTTGACAGATCAAACCAAACGTAAACTTTTAAATTTAAAATATATTCTTTGCATACCAAAATATCACACTGTTTACTTAACTAATCACAAATTATTTAGAGTTAATGTATTTATGTGAATATTTATGTCAGTAATTCCAATATCCGTGAAACTGAATATTTATGTAACTAATTTAAAATTCGTGAGCATTAATATTCACGTCAGCATTTATAGAATAATGTATTTTAACACTTACCTGTTATCATGCCAAAGCAGATAAACACTGCAACAACCAGGGAGGACTTGTTTTTAATGTTCATGGCTCGTAGAGTGAACGAAATAAAATAAAGCGCGATAACCAGACATGCCACGACGTCTTGATTTCCAATTGATCTTGCTCTCACCTCTGTCTATTCCAGTTTGAACAATTATATCAGTTTTTAATATATCTTGTAACACCAATAGGCATTTTTATAATTCAATGTTCAACTTTAACTAACAAAACTGTTCGAAATATTATGTCCTGGACTGGATCATTTGGACAAATAATTGTGAACAAAAATTGTCTCACTGCTTTTCCAATTCTTTGAAACATTTCGAATAATAATAAACATTTAAATTCTTTAATAATTTATATTCGCCAAAGTGATTTTTTTTCTCTTTTAAATAATAATGAAGGAACTGTTAGGTTGTAATTCAGCATGATATGAAATTTTCTCGATTATCCGGTAAGTTAACACAATATGAAATCAAAATTTAATTTACACTAGCTTTCGTCGGAAGTGAGCAGTTTTATCATCCTTGAATTTTAAAAATCCATCAAACTGTTTTTTGATTATAGAATCAAAACTTGAAAGTCTTTTTATTTTTCTCTGAAAAACTTTACATTCCATTTTTGTACAAAATGTATATAATTTATTTTCAAGCCAACAGATTTTTAAGTTGAAAATTAACAATATTATCTTCAAAAATAGAGAAATAAACAGATTTTTTCTGAGTCAAATTAAAAACCTTTAACCAATGTCAAACTTTTGATTTAAAATTCTCGAATTTTCTTATTCTTCATTAAATACACGTGCTTTTTCTTCAATGAACAGTTCAAAATGCCTTAAATACTTTTATAATAGTATTCGAATTTTTTTCAATGTATGATAACAAATCGATACTCTTTATAAAAATGTCTATAGAAATACTAATATATTTCACTGCTTAGGTTAAGCTCCTGACACAATCTTTAAATAAAAAGTCTTTTTTTCAAACTTACCACTTTAAAGGCATAGACCGCAGTTCATTGGTATCCCAGAAAGAATAGAAACCAAGTATTAAATATAAAAGCTCTTCTTTTCTTATTTTTTATGAATCATTACTCGAACTTTTCGTCAAGAGAGTGAGTTGAGAGATTTGGGATTTCCTGTAGCACCATTTAAAGAAGGGAAAGGGGGGAAAGGGTGAGTGTGACTTTTGTGCACGTTGGTAAAATGAAGATGATTAGTCCGGATAACTGAGAGTTCGGATCATCCGTAAGGGGAGGGCGTGAGTGGATAACCGGGATGCCGGGGAGGCTGGTGGCGATGTGCCGCTTTTATCTCTTCCAGCGGTGATCTTGAAGACGAAAGGTGGACGAGATGGAGAAGGATGCTGCGATGCGACAAACGTCCAGCACCCCGGCAGGAACATTCCAGCCTCACCCCACACACTCTTTCGTTGGTTCCTTTGTTCGACTCATGGGGGCGCTCGCGCATAGACACCCTTCTATTCCACCCCACACTGGAACACTACCTCCTCTCGCCTAAGAACGGTAAATGGGGAATACTTAACCAGGGGATACTGGGTTTTTCTTATGGAAAAAAATTCCGTACAACACTCCCTTCGCTGATGTGGTCCTTTCAATGGATAAAAAAGCAAATAATCTGTGAGGATGATGAAGATCCCTGATTATTGAACCTTCTTTCTTCTCCCTCCAGCTGGGTTGCGCCGACTCTCTTAGCCAATCAGAGATCGCCTTACACCGATTGCTTGCCTCACAGGATGCAGGACCGAAGCAAAAGCGTGCTTTTTTTTATTCCAGTTCATTTTAAGAAGAAAAGAGAACTTTTTCCGGTCCTATAGAATACCTCTTAAATTTTAAAATTCAAAACTGTAAATAGAAATGTCTTTTTAATTATAACAAAATATTATGGTTGGAAAATTTTTACCATCTTTATATTAAAAATATAATCATTCAATAATGTGTTTAAAATTATACTTCAAAAATAAATCATATTAATAACTGATGATAATAATTCCATAACTCGAAAATTTCTGAATCTTAAAATAGAACTCTATCTTCAAATTATAAAAAAAAAAATTCATGAATTCATGTTTTAAAATTCATGAATATTCTGAAAGTCAAATTTAACAGTGTTAAAATCAAAAATACAATTGTTCATTAACGTACATAAAAAATTATCCAAACAAAATATTAATAATACATGACATTATCCTATATAAATATAAAAATTATAATTAATAAATAAAAATGAATTGATAAATGAAAAAAATAAACATAAGTAATAACATTTAAATAAAACAATAAAAACTTCTAAATAAAAAAGTAGTAGTTCTAAACAATTCACTACAATGATTATTGATGTTATAAAATACTGAGGTATAATAAAATATGATTGCAACAAAATGTATATTAAATAAAGTTCAATAAAAGAATGTAGCACATGCAAATAGTTTGTCTGCCACATTTAACTAATTTTCCAAAAAGAAATTGAAACTCACTTACAAAACTTAAAATTAAAATAAATATATAATATTTTGTGCTTATTAATTTCTGTTATTAGCTCAAACAATTTTTTAATAATATTAATATCTGCTACACATGCTACACATTAATATAAACCAACTAAAAACATCCTGTACTGTGACACTACTGATTGAAGAAACTAGAAATAATTGTTATACAAATAAAGTAAATGACATTCTTCAGAAAGGAATAAATATTTGTGCAGACAAAAATAAATTATTTATAAAATTGTTTCTGTTCTTATTATGTACAAAAATGTAAGCAAAAATTTAAATAAAATATTCATGATTTATCTCTCCATGAAAATTAACTGCTATATTTTCCTTTTAAGCCGACGGAAAGAAAGAAAAATCTGTAACATTTATAATTTAATTATTTTAAAATCATTGTGATTTCTTGTACAGTAGTTAAGTATTTAACCTCTTTTTTTTCAAGTAAGAATAAAAGATAATTTTTTTAAAAGAAATATTTAAATTATTTTTATGATAAACATTAAGTTGCAAGTTATCTGTATTTTATTTAAAAAAGCCACGAAGGTTTTAGTTAAAATAATTATAAAGGAAATAGCAATAGTTATTTAACATGGTAAACTTAACAAATTAGAAAAATTATTATTTTTAAAGACTAATTATGTTTAAAATAAAATACCATTTTTCATAAATATTTCTATATCAAGGGTATTAAAGAAAGGTAAAATTTTTATCATTGAAAAAAGGGATTAAAAACTTTTCTTACTTTTAAGTATGACATAAACTTTTAATTTATTGGATGATACACTAAAAATATTTAGATAATATATTTTAAATTATTTATTTTACTTTATCGCTAACATATTCGAAAGAATATAGCTTCATTTTCTTGACATTCTACATAGAATAACCTTCCTCGTGCGACAACTTAGCAGTCTTTGTAAAGATCTAATCATCAATACAGAATCATTTTTAAAACTTAATGATTATTAAGCATTAATCAAAGTTTTGCTGGAATGTCTGACTACTAACCGATGAATCTAAATTTTATTATTAAATTTATTCAAATCTTTGCGATGTATATAAAGTTAATGTTCCTAATTTAATATGTATTTGCTTATTCAATCTGTCACAAATGTAAGAAATTTGGTTTAAAAATAAATAAATCATTTTTACTTTGGTCATCATAATAATTATTTCTTTCTTTCCAACTCATGGTTTTGAGAACTTTGAGCTTCAGATATCAAAACGAAAGTGAATCAGTTGTCAGCACACAAAATAGTGTTTACAGATTGGCAACACGTGCTTTCAGACTGTACCATGGTTAAGAAAAGTAAACCCCCATTTGATCTAAGGATCGGATTTTCACATACTAGAGCTCAGACATAATGGTTCGAAGACCTTTGCTTAAATATGATGTAACTTAAATATTGAGCAATAAATTTATATTCTTACAGTCTTTCTCAAACTTGTGTTTTCTGTTTTTTCAAATTAAGAAGAGGATTTATGCCATATTTTGTATTTACAAAGGAAGACACATATGTAAGTGAATGAATTAATAAATCCCACTACCCCCATAAAAGATTGATAAAACAGACACCATAGCTTAAACTATCAGAGTTAATTATCTTCAAAACACTTTAAAGAATAAATTAGGTCCATTTTCTAGTTATAATTGAGAAATACATTTGAGAAAATAAATAATTGACTGTTACCTAACTCTTATTAACCATTTAAATAAACCACCATTTTAAAGAAATCATAGAAGTGTAAACAGATCTTAGGGTATATTACTATTTTATTTCATAATAAACTACATTAAACAAGGATTAAAATTACCAAATAAGTGGTAAAATGGAAAATAGTTCTAAAGAATATTTTGATAATTTTATTATGGTACTTAGAGCAGATGGCAGAAAAACCATTTCTTTGATGAAATTTAATTTTCAAATTTATATTCTTATTAATATTTTGGTATTAAGAACTATAATTTGTGAAACCAGAACTTCCGGTAAACTGTTATAAAAAAGAACAAAACAATTACCGAATAAATCGATCAAATACCATAAATTTTTGTTTTAACTGCCTAAATTATCCTTTCTTCATCATTGTCTTTACTATACAAGTATTGTAATTTTTCAGATTTATTTTCCTCGTGTATGATATCCAGACCTTGTGATTATACGATAAATATACATGAAATATGATATCATTATTAGTGAAATTATGGTTTTTCAGATCCTTGCTGTGAAAGTGTCAGCTGCCATTATCAAACTATGAAAAACTTAATAAAAGGTAAAAATCAAAATAACAAAGCGAAATAAGCTAAAATATGGTTTCTGAAATTGTGTAAACAGATAATCAATAAATCTTAATCTCATAGTAATTATGCTTATCAAAATAGCAATTGTGTTTAAAGGCATATTTGTGAAACACCATATGAAACATTTCAACATTATATGAAACATTTTTGAACCATTTGTAAAAATTTTAATTTTTATGAAGAAAAACATATTTGGGGCATAATATGTATTTTGTCATTCACGCCATGAAATAGCTTTTTAGGCGTAGTTCCACCTTCAAAAGATTTACAAATCTGGCTTTAACATTTAACGCTAAATTGTGAGAACTTTATTCAAGATATCATTGTCTTTATTGCCTATTATCAGAATTATTATCAGTTCTTCGTATGGAATGAATTAAAAAAACAATCAATAAATCTGTACTGATGAACAACATTAAGAAATCTTGCACAAAACTGAATAGCATATACTCACACAATTAATAAACTAAAGTAATTTCATTTATTTATTTATTGCTATTATTTGACATTGCCTTTGACCTTACCGGCGAATTTACATTATTAGATTAATCAAAATAAATTTTTAGTAACTCATCCCATCAAAATAATGATTAACTGTATTTTGTATGTTTTGGATAGATGTTATTGCTCGAAGCCAACTCATGATGATCAAAATTTACCACAACTAAGTGATTTTCTCTGGTGCTTATTCCTTTCGTACAAAGTAAAACACCTCTTTTTACATTATCTAAATTGAAACTGAACAGTATTACAGCAGTATTAGTAATTATCAAATACACTAATATTACCTACACTAGTATATTTTGAATTTATTAAAATTGCACGAATTACCATAAGAACAAATGTACCTATTACCGAAAATATTTAAATCTCACAGACATCAATACGATTTACTACGATTCTTGTACGTGAATTATTATCAGTTCTCCATTAATTTTCTTTTTAGTACAGAGCTTATTTTTTATTACAATTTGTTTTTTGAGAATATTAATCAAGTTTAATAATAGTATGGTAAATTTTTTTACCTTACTCCTAAACAATTTAGTACTATTTATCCCATTAATTTTGCTTTTCAGTACATAAGCTTTATTTTTTATTCCAAATATCGTTGCTTTTAAATTATTTAGTTTTATAGAAATGCGCTTCAAAAGCATAGTTATATAAAAAAGGCATGGTTTTGTATTATTTAAGGACTACTAATTTGGTGTTGTAGTCTGTCTATGCTACCAATCTCACGTTGATAATTAAGTTGATCTGACGTAGCAAATAAAAAATAATTAAATAACTGAAAAGTACAATAAACTCCTTTTTTGATTAATGAGAGCTATAAGCAAACAAAAATCACTGTCGCTGTCTTTAAAATCGTCTACAGTTTCATTTATATCAATGGCGCCAGTTAAAAACCAATGTGGAAATTCCATTTTTTTAGATGTCTCATCTGAGCGATCTAATTGAAATTTTTGAACGATTTTTTTAGGATTGGATGCTAAAATTGCCCCTTTTACTCACTGTCTATAATTTTTGGATGACAGAACAAATGGTACTAGAGTTTTTAGAGCACTCAAACAGACCAACTCTTCCTTTTATTATTATAGATATTGTACCTATAACCAAAATAAACTATGCACCAATTGCCTTAAAAATTGCCTTAATGGGGTGTTTTTTTTTTTTTTTTTCTAAAGGAATCAGTATGATTTCTCCATTAATTCTGCTTTTTAGTTCATAGTTTATTTTTTTATTTTAGTCAGTACCTATTATCAAAATTATTTGAGCATCATAGGCATTAATAATAGTGCGGAAATTTCTCCCAAACAAATTGGTGTTATTTCTCTATTATTTTTCCTCTTTATTATGTAGTTTGTGTTTTTTTTTTTTCCAATTAGTACTTTTCACCAAAAGTAATCAAGTATCAATAATAGTATGGCGGTGTATTACGCTTCTCCTTAATTGGTTTAGTAATTTTTCTCTGTCAATTTTGCTTTCAATACATGTTTTTCATTACCCAAGATTTCTCTGTTAACTTTTCTATTCCATACGTAGGTTTTCAGGCCATGACTTTTTTTTTATTTCAAATACCGTTAACTAATTATTTATGTTTATAGAATTACGTTTTAAGAGGATAATTATAAAAAAATAAACAGATTACGGTTTCAGATTACTTAAAATATATTAATTTAGTGACGCAGTTCGCCTGTACTATCATGCTCAATTTTAAGAGTTTATCTGGAGTATTGAACAAAAAACAGTTAAATATATAAACGAGCTTCTTTTTTTATTAATGAAGGCTATAAGCAGGAAAATATTACAACGCTATCTTTCAAGTCACCTGTGCCCTCTAGGTATTTACCTTTTCTAGAAAAGCACTGGGAGTCACGTGTATCACAAAGATCCTTCCGTTTTTCTACCACTTCAACCCTGCTTTGTCCTTTTTCTTCTCCCTCATCGTCGTTGCCAAATTTACCTTTGAGGACTTTTCGTGAAAGTTCAACTACAACTCTGATGGGAAGAAATCGTCCAAATGTTCATCGTATGTAGAGATGTGTGTCCCTGGAAAAGGGGTTCTTATAGTTTAGGGGTGTCTTCGTACACCAACACACTATATTGTCCCCCTTCTGGTAAACAAGAGTTGCACATTGGCATATCAGCTAGTCACAAACATTATATGTATTTTAAGGTCACCTACTAGGAACCTAGTTAACGGTGAGAGCTGCGTCACAGGTGACTTGCTGACTATTGGTCAGCATCGCTGTTTAAGTTACTGATTGGTGTCAATACCATATTTTTACTTGCATCCCTTAAATTAGACTCCGTAGTGGATGGGGCCTCTGGTCGTAGTAGTGATTATTTTTTCTGGGGCTTAAAATAGCAGGGTGCTCAGCTCCGTACACCCAAGTAAAAACAGTGAGACAAACATTTCACTGTTTGATTACTCTCTATTCTTCATCATTACGCTAGTGAAAGCGGAAGTATCTAACGCTTCTTTTACCAAAGTTCGCCATTTTAGAATCACAGTACTCTGCTTTCTGTCTTGGGAGACCTTTGGTGACCTTTCAGTTGAGGTCTCCGAAAAACAAGCTATGTACTATCCTGCCGATTGCATTAATATCTTCTCCTTCACAGTTACATATCGCCTTATAAGAAATCTCAACACTTCTCGAAGAGTCACACCAGACTCTCTGAGTACCTCGATGATGCAGAGAAAGTAACTGTGAAAAATTAAAAGATCAAAATACCAACATGCTGCAGCTGTCCATAGGCCTGAATTGAATTGAAAAGGGATATTTAATCCAGATATTATAGCTTCAAACCTCTTCTTCAAAAATGTATTAATTTCACTTTGTTTCAGAAATTTGTCTTAAATAAATTTAGGCAATTTAAAACAATATACCTTTTTTTTATTACTTGAAAATAAAGCTTTATAAATAAAACAAATAATTTTGTTTGAAAAAAAAACTCTTAGTATATTCAATTGAACCTAAATGAGCATAATATTTTTAAAACTGCTTACTCTAAAAATTCGTTTAGAGCTCCTTGCTTTTAAAAATTAAATTTTAAAGAAAAATAACAAAACTTAAGGGGAAAAAAACTCATATCTACATTGTTAGGAATTTTTCATAAAAAACACTCTTAAGTAATAATTTATTTAATTGTTATTTTACCGCATGCAAACAATTGGATTACCATAAAATGATGCTATTTAAACTGTTAACTCTGAGAAAATTTATTAAATGTGTTTTCACCTTATTTGATTTAACAAACAAAAACTTTATCCCTACCAACAAGACCCAGCTCATGAAACTATTTAGTTCTTTGCAGCGGTCTTGACACAGGGCTGTAGCCGAGAGGGCTAATCGATCAATTTCACACCAGACAGGAAGCGGGTTCGAATCCCAGGATACCGACATGTGCGCAACGAAAACGTTCCCAAGTACCATAGTTCCTAATTAGATAATTAAATTCAGAATAGATTATGATAAAAAGAATTTTCTATCAAAAACTTTTTCTAAAAGGATTTTTTTAACAAAAGCTATAGTATTTTCTATCGCTCACTATAGATGGCACCACTAAATACAAACATTTTGAATATTACCAGTAAAAATTTTGAAGTTGGTATTACTACAAAATTACTGCAGTTTACAAACTGCAATATTTTTGCAGTTATTTGACTTCAAAAACTCTGCAGTGGTATGGGCCAAATCACCACAGTTTTCAAACTGCATTTTTCCTGTAGATTTTCTGCAGTTTATTTTTAGCTGGGACGATTTACTAAGTTTTTGTGGCAGCAACATTGGGATCTTCAGAATGACAATAAATTACATATTCTTAAATCTTCCAGGCTTGATCATTGTCACGTTTGCTCTGGGCATATGTCAGTATCACCCGTCTATGTATAATACATACTCACTTCTTCATTTCCTTTACGAAGAATCTTCTACCCAATGCAATGTAACGTTGTAATTTCAATTCATATAATTGTTTGCCCTTGTTTTAACTAACATCGTGTTAACATTGTATAACATCGTATTATATTTTGGAAGCCTCATTTTATGAATAAAAGACCTTTTAGCAGAAACCCATAATCCAAACATTTTTACGCGCATTGCAACTTTGAATTGTATATAATTGTTTTATAGTGCTTATGACTTTTGTTTCATTTTATTTTCTTATAATTGTTTTTACATTTGCACTGTTTTAGAGTGTTCATCATTTTATCTGATTTAATATGCGCGTTTTCATATTTTAAAGTATTTTAAAACCATCTGTTTGACGCAACATGTCGATTATTTCACTTAGGGCCATTCAACCCTACATTTGATGCAATTAAAATCGTCTGCAGTTTCATTTACATCAATACCATTGGCTCTAAGCCAATAACAAAATTTCATTTTTCAAATATCTTTTTTGAACAATCTATTTTAACAATCAATCTATCTGAAATTTTTGAACGAATTTAAGGATCGGAGGCTGACATTTTCTTTTTTATCAACTGTCCAAATTTCAAGACTATAGAACAAACAGTTCTGTAGTTATAAGAGAGACACGCACACGAAGTCTTCCTTTTATTATTATAGATTAATCCATTACAACTCACATCTCTTTTCATAGGATACAATTCAAATGCATCATAATCTAAAGTAAATTTGTTTTTATAATTATTATTATGTATTAATCCATTACAACTCACATCTCTTTTTATAGGATGCAATTAAAATTCATCATAATCTGACATAAATTTGTTTTTATAATTATTATTATTTATTTATTTATTATTAATTATTTATTATTTTTCATTTATTTATTTATTTATTTATTTATGTTTTATTTATTTATTTACTACTATTGTTTTAGATATTAATTTTTTTTTGAAATCTGTAAATATAACATAAGTTGGTTGTAAATTCCCCTAAATTTATTTACTTTACATCTAAAACAAAATGTAGCGAAGACTAATATTTACTATTATATTTAGTTAAATCTAAGAAATATTTTTAATACTTTATTTAATATTATAAGATTGCTTCGTTTAATACGATCTTTTTTCTTTAAGTTTTACATATTTCAAATTTAAATTACTTTTTTGCATACATTTATATTTTTTCCAGTAAAACAAAAGTTAATAGTTTTAAACTTGAATTCATGACAGTTTAAGCTCTTGCTGAATCTATTATTAAAAAATATTAACTTTACTGTAAATGTAATAAATTATCAAATAATAATATATTCTTAATTTTGAATTATAAATTTATATGGTATATGTATTAAATTAGAATCAATTTAATTTTAAATATATTAATACTGAAATGTAGTTTTACAATAGATATTTTTAAATTTACATTTTAGTTTTTAAAACTTAATTTTTAAAGATTTTGAATAAAGTTTTTATTTAACATATGCATTTTGCAATTAATCACCAAACTCTATCAATAAAATTTCCGTCGTTTGTAATTTTTTTAAATATATATTTTTTTTTAAATGCCAGATTGTTGTTTTTCGAAAATGTTTATTTCAAGCTTTAAAAACCAAAGAAAAACAAAATTTTTCTCAAATATCTAATATTTCCTTATTCTTTCAAACTCTAATTATACATTTCAAAACTGAATGAAAAATTTTTCACATTAGTGCAGCTAAGCAGGAATTTTATTATCCAGCAACTTCAACGATAGTACGGTTTTATCAAATTATATATCCTTAAGAAATGAAATAAACTATAATTTCAAAAAAAAATGTGTATATATATATATAAAATGTTTGCTGGTGTAAAGCACAAAAGGATTTTTTTGGATACTTTAAGGCCGTATAAAGGAGAAAAAGAACCAATTATTCCAGTTTTAAAAATTTGAAAGCTAGCAAAACCTATTATTACGCGCAGCAGTAAACTATGATCAACGAAATAAAGCAGAGATTATAAGCTCTTAAAGAAAACTTTTTGAAGAACAATAGGGACAATTACTTTTTATTCAGTTAGTTCAAATTCTTTTTAAAGAAAAGCTTGAAAGTCTAGGAAAGAGTTTCACGCAGTCAAATAAATTACAGTGGAAAGCGTTTTTAAACATATACCAAACAGAACTCCTTGTGGAAAAGGTTTTAAAAATCAATTATAAGGCATGTATGTATTCTATCTTTTGTCAACAAAAAAAAATATATTTTGTGAAACACATTTTTACTTTTAAATTTTATTTGAGTGTTTTTATTTCTCACACAAAAAGAATAAAAATTTATTGAGGGAATTATAAGCTCTAGTATTATAATACAACGGATCCAAAAACTCTAATAAAATTCAAATTCAACTCTAATAAAATTTGAATTTTTAAAAGAAACAAAAGAACTTCTTCAAAATTTTAATTTTAATGCTTACTCTGACAAAAAGAAATAAAATAAAATATTTTGAAAATATTTTAAGGGTATTTTTTTCAAGCTCTCTTGTAAAGAAAAATGAAAAATATATATAGTTTAAGTGTCTTTAACTTGTAACAAAGCTTTAGTTTTAAGCAAAGCTTTAATTACTATTATCCAGCTGAAAATTTACTGAAAATATTTTTTTATGAGTTAAAATAATGCTACTTTGAAGTAACTTTATAAATAGTGAAAATTTAAATCATAAACTCTTTGCATCTTCTAAAAATTATGGTGATTTCAGCCTAGAGTGCTTAATTGCCTTATAGATACATTGGAGCAATATTAGGCTAATTTGGGAAAGATAAATTGAAACAACTAAATTTTACAGTTATGAATAACTATTACGCACACAAATAATTATTACAGACATATTCTACTTAGCATTACTATTATCAGCATACTTAGCATACTAAGTTTTATAACATTAATGGTATAAAACTTAGCAGCGCATGCGCAAATATCTTCCTATATATCGCAAAGAGAAAAAAGTAAGGTCACAACTAAGAGAATATGATAAAATTTACCGGGTTTCTGGATCAATGGAATCACCAAAAAGCTTGGTAATTCTTACCGAAACGTTTTTCCAATGATTTTGGTAAAGTAAGCAGTAAAATATTGCTTAATAATCTGTGATAAAAGTTTGTAAATCTGATAAAAAAAATTTATTTTATCATGATAATTTACAGCATGGCATAAAACCATTTATTTGGTTGAATTTACTTTTCAGTTTTGTATTTTTTTTAATAAATGAAAGGTAGTAAGAACTATAATTTTGAAAGCAAATATTTCCGGTAAACCATACCTATGGAACATTTTATTCTTAATTTTACCAAACTCATTATCAACACTTTTTAAGAATCCATGAACTCAAAATTTTGACAAATTTAATCATATTCTGGTAAATTTGACTATACCTGTTTTTCTCTGAGTGAAACTGATTCAAAGAAAAATTACCTTTATCATTTGAAATATTCCTAAAAAAAATTCTTAAAATAATCTACAAAAAATTTCCAACACCAATCCAATAACATAACTGTGTTCTTTTTAAATAAGCATCTGAGGCAATTTGAGTCATAATTCATTATTTTTTGTACACATGAAAAAAATTTCACTTGTTTCAGTGCTTAACAAGCTGTAACGAGTGCTAGATGTTAGCAACTTCTTAATAGTGTGTTATTTTTTTAAGTGTCACACATTTTTAATTATAATTAATTAAATCATTCTTTAATTTTCCGAAGCTTTTTTAGGTCATTCTTATTTTTCATAGAAAAAAAAAGTAAAGCATAAAGTGAGTGATAAAATTTTAAAGAATATTTTACTCTGTACAACTGGAACATGACTAACTTCCAAGAAAAGTTTTGGTGTGACATTTAGAATGTAATTCATTTTAACGTGATTGCTCACTATAACGCAAAGCAATGATATAAATAAAAAAAAATTCAGTTCCTCCCCCTCGAACAATTATAATTAAGTCCTAGAACGTGAATATCGGCTCATTTAATAAAAATTTATTCATAGTGGTCCTTTTTTTTTTTTTTTTTTTTTGCGCACTGTACAGGAGTTAAGACTTTTGCTCCTCAAGAGAATTCTTGAGCTCGTTTCCTGATGACAACTAGAAATCATTTTTATAATAATTTTTTTTTTTTACTTTACGCTGAATTTCTTGATCAATCGTATTAAACGTTAAATAGCATAATATTTTTGACGAAATTCTTATTTTTAAACAAGTGATTGTAATTATGCCAAACGACGTGAATATAAAAGAGCAAACAAACATGTTCTTTCTAGAATCCTATCCTTTTTCCAATATTTGGAAGTCTATTCTAATTTAATTTCTGCATTTGCACCCTGGGGTTCCCTCCTAACCCTCTAACACCTGTTTCTTATCTCCCTTCTTTTATTATCTTTTTCAAACGTGTTCCTCTTCTCTTATTAGTTAAACCACATTGCACATGTGCGTGCGTTTGGTTATTTTTCTACTGTCATTTTGTTTGACACTGAGAAAGTTTTTTTTTTCATAGAACCAAAACTATAGTATATTCATGAGTGTACTTTTGTAAATACTTCCTAGATTGTTTTGCTTTATTATACGTAAGACAAAGTATATATTTATTTGGTAGAGTTAGTAACGCCCTATATTTAACAAAATGTACATTCAAAGCATTTTTTCAGAAATCATTATGGCCAAAAACAGAGAAAATTTATTAAGCTTGAGTGTTGCTCATTTAACAAATTAAGGTACATTGTACTGCATTTTTCTGATGCATGAACCCAATTTCAATTGTAATGTTCTTGAAATTGAGAACATTGGAGATGCAACTGCTTTAATCTCTGTGTTATAATTTAAAATGGAGTTAAAATTATAATATTATCAAACACATGTATATAATATATTTTTTTTCCATAATAATATTTTATCGCTCTGGTCAAATAATTAATTTTATAATTCTACCGAAGTTGGATATTTTTTATTTGTATAGTGTTAATTTGCTATCATAGCATAAAAATCCCTTCATATTTTAAATTAAATCAACTTTTCCTTTCATTTGCTAAAATTCCAGTCATGATTTTATTTCCAAAAAATCCTTTTTTTTTTATATAAATATATGCCTATGAAGAGCCTGAATCAACAAATTTTCTGACTCCACCGCTGAAAGATGAACCATAGAGGCTCATCATCACACACAAATACATTGAATGGGTTTATTTACACGAAAATGACGAATGAAGGAGACTTATACATAATGCATTTTCTAAAGTTATATTATACAAGAGGAAAAGGAAGTGATAGGATTCAAACATCTGCATTTAAAACAGTTCATTGTCTGCATGAGAATCGAAAACCGATTTTCCTCTGGCTTCAATCCGGAGCAATTCTCTTAGAAAGATAGGTATTTTTGCATAACTTCTCGTCTATTTCTGCAATTTTCTTCCAATATTTCCTGTTTTGAGAATTCCAATGAAATTTTCTTTGAATACCCGTGTATTGGATTTTGTCATATTGCATTAGATACTTCGAACAGAAGTATTTTAGACCTGTTTTATTGAAAGTTTTTTTTTTTTTTTTTTTTTTTACAAAATTGTAATTTTTTTTGTTTTGTTTTGTGTTATTTAAAAATATCGTGCATAGTTTATATAACTCATTTATATTTTTAAGTTTATTGGAGCAAATGAATTTATAAATTTGAAAACAAAACATATACTAACTACTAGGTTTTTTAAGCACATGAAATGGTGATTACATGGTTCTTTCGAATCCCTGGTGGATGAAATTGAAATATATATTTGTCAACAAAAAAAAGAATTTCTGCTATTTTCGGTAGTTTCTGCTATTTTCTTCCAAAATTATAATTTTGGAAGAAAATAGAAACTATAACAGCAGTTGCCATAAGCCAATGGAGTCGTACCATATAAATGACATACAGATCTCTATGGTATACTGCCATACAAATTTCTATTTTTGCCATATGCTTATGGTGTTGTGCCATATAAATACCATACAGATCTCTATGTTTACCATAGGCATATGTTATGTTACCAAAGAAATTTCTATGGTTACCATAGGTTGCCACAGATAACCATATGTTTCTCTATGGCAAATTTTCCTAAGGGTTTCCTGTTTCGAGAATTCTAATGAAATTTTCTTTGAATTACAGTGTATCGGATATTGTCCTATTGCATTAAATACTTCGAACAGAAGTAGTTATAACTTTCGGATTGGAATTTTTTTTCCTTTTTTTTGTAATTTTTTTATGTTATTACTAAGCATTATGCATAGTTTATACAGCTCATTTATATTTTCAAATTATTTTGAACAAATGAATCTATAAGTTAGAAAATGAAATATCTTCACACAACTGTGCGTCTCTTAAGCACATGAACGGGTAATTCCATGGTTTTCTCCGGACCACGGTGCATAAAATTAAATTATATATTTTTCACAAAAAATATTCTGCAATTTTTTTTCAATATTTTGCGTTTCGAGAATTCCAATGAAATTTTCTGTCAATACCAGTGCATTGGATTTTGTTCTATTGCATTAGATATTTCGAACAAGAGTATTATAGATCTCTCTTATTAGGAATTTCCTTTTTTAAAAATATTTAATTTTTTTGTGTGTTTATATTGCTATATAACATCGTGTATATTTTATATAACTCATTTATATTTTTAAATCAATTAGAACAAAAGAATCCATGAGTTTGAAAAAGAAACATCCCCAAACTACAGTGGATTTCTTAAAACAGCGATTTCACGGTACGTGATGCATGAAATAAAATTGCACATTTTTCAAAAAAAATATTTTCGTGGATGTGTCTATGCTTGATAGTTTGGTACTAAATGCAAAAACATAAAATAATATTTTATATTCTTAAAAAAATGTTTCCCTGCCAAGGAATTACACTAACTCAATTTAGAGGGATATTTAAATTTTCGTTTACTTTGTTTAAAAAAAAAAAGAGTCAGTTTATAAATTTTTCAATCAGTTTATGAATTTCGTTTATCTATTAATAAACTTCTTGTTCTTGGAAATGAACTGAAAAAATTTATTGTCATATCTACTTGATTGTTTAACATAATTAAAAGGTATTTAATAAATCACTTACGTTATTTTATAAACTAAATTTTCCATTTAATTAATTAATTTTAAGTAAATGATTCAAATTTTCAAACCAATGAAAATAACCCATTCATATATTCAACAATTTTAACACATTAAAAGCAATTAAAAAATAATCATTTATATGAATACTTAATTCATTAACGATTTTCAAAAATTCATTAACGATTTTCAGAAATTCATTAATGATTTTTTATACATTACAATCTTGATACATTTCTCTAGGGAAGCATTTAGTTTAAGTTATATTCTGTTAAAACTCCTATACACAGACATTTTGTTCAATCGAATAAACTATTTATTTGTTAAAATGATAATATGTTCAAACTTAAAATAATATGCAGTAATTTAAATAAATATGAAAAAGTATTGCACTGTGAAAAAAATGTATGGTCAAAACTAATAGAATATGGTAAAATTTACCTTGTTTCTGGCTCTATGGGATCACCAAAAACTTGGGTAATTATTACTGATGCAATTTGGTAATGATTTTAATAAAATTAGTAATAAAATATGGTTTTATAATATGGGATAAAATGTGGTGATTTTATCATGATATCTAAGAGCATGGCATAAAAACCATTTATCCGGTGGAATTTACTTTTCAGTTTTATATTTTTTATTAAACTTGTGGTAATAAAAATTATAATTTCGGAGATCTAAATTTCCGGTTAACCTTTATCATCTGGGCTGAAAAAATTACCTAATGAATGGCTTAAATAAAATATACTTTTGTTTTTAATACCAGAAATGTTCTTCATAGAGTACGATAATTTTACCTCCGTCTGATGTGAGTTGCATTTTCACTTTTTGTAAATATAATTGCTTATTTTCTCACGTTTTTAGATTGAACTTTAAGGATCATATTTTTATAAAATCATAATTTTAAGGAATGTGTTTATCGTAAACTATGCATATCCAATTAGGGAAAATTCAAGCGATGTGCAAAGGCGGAAAATAAAAAAAGAGAAGTGATTAACGATAATTACTTCTACTTAATGATGTAAAACAGGTGCACCGATTCTAAAGTCATTATGTAATAAAAAAAAATTTAGAATTTATTCGAATTTTGCCTACATTTTACGAAAGTTATGTGTTTTGACGTAAAATGAATAGGCGAAACATAAATTTAAATTTACTGATACCATTCTGATTACTTTACTACAAATTGATACTTATTACTCATCACTATCTGAATTAAGAAAATTTATACTTAATAATAGTTTTTTTTTAATTTAAAAATTTCATGTTGGTAAGAAAAATATTATATCGAATACTTAGTAGTTAGTTACTTAGAAACTTATTCAAACGCCATTTTAACTTTTAAATTATTTTTCTTTGCTATCTATTTGAAATTTCAAAAACTAAATCTCTGAAAAATAGTTTTAACTCACAATTATACACTATAGAATATTATACAAGTAGGAGCCGCCCTCCTCTCTTCAACCGAAAAAAAATTAAAATATGTATAGCTAAAATCGAAAAAGCCTCCCTCTTCTCTACAAAAAAAAAAGCTCAAATATGTGTAATAAAAATCACAAGAGCCAAACACCTCTCTACAACCAAAAAAAAGTTAAAATATGTATAACAAAAATCGCAAAAGCCTCCCTCCTCTCTACAAAACAAAAGCTCAAATATGTGTAATAAAAATCACAAGAGCCAAACTCCTCTCTACAACCAAGAAAAAGTTAAAATATGTATAACAAAAAACGCAAAAGCCTCCCTCCTCTCTACAAAAAAAGAGTTCAAATATGTGTAATAAAAATCACAAGAGCCAAACTCCTCTCTACAACCAAAAAAAAGTTAAAATATGTATAACAAAAATCGCAAAAGCCTCCCTCCTCTCTACAAAACAAAAGCTCAAATATGTGTAATAAAAATCACAAGAGCCAAACTCCTCTCTACAACCAAAAAAAAGTTAAAATATGTATAACAAAAATCGCAAAAGCCTCCCTCCTCTCTACAAAAAAAAAGCTCAAATATGTGTAATAAAAATCACAAGAGCCAAACTCCTCTCTTCAACCAAAAAAAAGTTAAAATATGTATAACAAAAATCGCAAAAGCCTCCCTCCTCTCTACAAAAAAAAGCTCAAATATGTGTAATAAAAATCACAAGAGCCAAACTCCTCTCTACAACCAAAAAAAAGTAAAAATATGTATAATAAAAATCACGTGATCCGCCCTCCTCTTTACAACCGAAAGAAAGTTTAAATATGTATAAGGGTGATTCTTTGGAAACATGACTTTGGAATAATCTAAATTTTTTTGTATATTTATTTAGTTACAATTATTAATATCTTACAGACACCAGTGTAGTTTATTGTCATTTGCTCAAGAAGAAAATTAAAATAGAAATTCATCAAATTTTGAATGCCTAGAAGTTCAAAAAAAAGTCATTTTAAGCTAATAGTAAGTAATTCAACTTAAGCCTTTGCGTTTGATGGACCCTGAATTGCTTAAATTAATCCCTTTATCCACTGTAGAAAGAATAAAAAATGTTTTTGTTGCTAATATGTACAGAATAAAATTGTCTATAATAATCAATCATTAAATTAAAAAAAAAAAAACTTTGATTACATTCAAGCATATTACAATCTTACATAAACTTGGTATTAGGTTAATATTTGCTTTCTCTCCTTACATTCAACTGTTTAAAAAAATTTCTGGTAACTGTTTCTGGTAACCTTAATAAGCCAGGAAAATGACAGCCAGGATAATGACAATTTGCCATTATATAGCATCTAACTTTACTTTAATTTAACATTTCGGCCTAAGATGTTTACATTCCGCAGAAAACAACAGGATTTCTTGAAATAACTCTGGTAAATCTTTGTAGTTTATGTTATTAATGACTTCAAGAAGACAGGAAAATGACAACATATAAACCTACTCACCTTGAAAAAATTTTTGAAATAGGTTTTGAACCAGAAAGCTGGTTCTTTATACATGCAATAGGACATTTTCAGATAGGATGGTATTCTAATCAATTTATTAACAAATTCTATATAAGAGATATTCTATAAAAGATATTGATTGCTGGCGCTATCAAGTTTGGTTATAAATTACTAAATAAAAGTAGCCAGGAAAATGACAGATTTTCTTGTGACAAACAAATTATTGACAGAAAAAATTCTTTTCAAAAAACTTTTTGTAAATAATACCCTCTGAATATATTCTTTGAATATATATAACGGTTGAGATAAAAAAAAATAGATATTGAAAAATTTATGGAAAAATTTAAAGCTAGTTATTATTGGAAATATTGTTTGTGACATACCAGGAAAATGACATTTTGAAATTCAATTAAATTTTTTAAATATACAAAACACTCAATGCTAGTACAAGGTCATTTTAAAATACTAACAGCAACGCTATTTATTAAAATTTTAAAAAAAGTTCTTTTAGAAGTATAGTATTACACCTTGGAGCAAGAGACTGTAAAATGTCAAATTTCGTGAGAACCACCCATAATCCAACAGTTAATTAAATTCTTTTAAATGATGAATATACATTATAACGTATATTCAAATGATACTGCATACTCAATCAGCAAAGCAAACGGTTCTACAAACTAATTCTGCTATAAAAAATAAAAAACAGAAAAAAAGATCACCAGGGTACAATAGAATATCAAAACCTGTGATATATTATGGCAAAAAAATTAAAGACGGGGTTTAAAAAAAATTATATTCATGTAACTAGATTCCGAAAGCTTCCTGATATTTTTCATGTCCCCAAAAGTTTTAAATCCTTAAATAAAACTGACTACTTTTAAAAATATAATTTAATGCAATTCAGTAATTCAACTAATTAATTTTAACTTTCATAACCTAAAGCCCTACAATAAATCTTGTAATATCAAAAATCAGATTATAATTATATCCATAATCTTGAACCTAACATTGTATCAACAAGTCCCTCTTTTGTATTAAGTTACCAAACGATAATGAAGAAGAACTCGCTTGCAGCTCTCTGAAGCAGCAACAGCAGCAGCCGCTGGGCTTCATTTTTAATCTCCCTTGTAGTTTCTACCTAATAATGACCTTGCATAAATCTAAAGAGAAGGAAACTAAATTAATCTTAATGTACTTATGATTATGTAACTTAGGTAATTATATTTGGCAACCTTCGGACCGAACAACGTTACAGTTACAGATTTTAGAGGGTTGAAGTCCAGAAACAAGAAAATGGGAAGTCAAAATACGTAATTGCAATAAATCTCGCCGATCCTAAATAACTGTCATGTTCGCTTTTACACGTCGTTTGCTCTTAATGTTGCCTTTTTCAAATTAACTAAAATGACAGTTAATAAAAGTTTTTGTAAATATATGTATTTTTCTCTATCTAAATCTATGTAGAGAGATAGATAGATAAACTATTTTTTCCCCTGATGTTTGATCAAAACTTAACAATTAAAGCTTTCGTTCTTTTTACTTTACTTAATTTTTTAACTGTCCATAAACACCTTATCTATATTATGGATTTTGAGGCAATATTTTTTTACCTTATCTTTAATTTTAGAACCAACTTAAAAAGTTTTTTTAGAATGGAAAATGTTTTAATACCACAATCTTGAATTGATTGCTGAATAAAATCTATTTTTAGAGTTTCCCTCATCTGCCTAACATATTTGCATAGAATTCGAAAATCATTATACGGTTGCTAGAGTTTTAATTTCATTAAAATTTACTATTATTTCTCCCGTTTTCTTTTCCCCCAACACATTTGAATGCGTAAAGCTAAGAAAAAGGACCTTGGCATTAAATTAAAACAATTAAAAGCCAATGCATGAATGGATTCCGTAGCTTACCTTTACAAATATTCCAACGTATACAAGATACTCGCATTTTTGATTTCTAAAAGAACGAATGTGTCCTGTGGGGCTTAACCCTGCAGCCACACCATTTCTACATCATTTTCCACACCATTCACCATAACCATTCCGGGCCATTTTCTAATTTTTTTTTTTATATTTAATAATTAACATGTGCATAAAAATAATTTTAATTCATAAAAACATTTTTAATTATGAACTCCATAATTTAAAAAAAAAATTTTATTATTATGTGTTATTTATTATTTTATTATTATGTATTTTAGTATTATTATCATAATAAGATTCTTCCTTTAAGAAGTTCATGATGTTTGAATATAATTTCTAGCCTGTATTTCTCTGGAATAAATTAAAGAACAATTGGAAATGAATCAATCAACATCTTCTTCAACTAATGATGCAGCATCCAACTTTTTTAACAAAATAGTAATACCAACAATCATCAATTTTTTTCGATCACACGCACGGGCCGCCTTTACATCACAGACTTACTGGTACCCATCGATATGCAGATAGGTGGACTTCAAACTGTCACCGGGAAAATGACCGCTGTTTTTTACAGTAACAGTTCAGTACCACAACACTAATTGAGCACAGCTCAAAGGTACCCAAGTAACATTTCGTCTTTTCATTTTCCTTATTTTTTGCATTAGATTTGGCCCTTTCTTATCACTAAACTTCGCAAAAATAACTTCTAGTAAATAAAAAAATCGTTCTACTGAACAATCAGTCTTGAAGTAAGCTAAATAGTTTATTATTCGTTTATTCCAAAACTTTCAAAATTCGCAATAAAAAGGTTTTAACAAACAATTTCCAATCTGAAAATTTTTTAATGTATCCAAAGAACTATAGCTTCAATTATACTAGTTTTTTATGAATATCGTTGTGCTATTGAATAAACAATGTTTATTTTAACCATATTTAAATTCTTACAAATACAAATCATTTACAATTGAGAATTTAACAATAAATCAGCTATGTAAAAAACTATTTCAAAAATAATCTGCTCATTCATTAGAAATTCATTTTTAATATTTATTTATTTGGAAAAATATTATAGCATTTTTTGTTTTTTTGTAAAGTAGGTGGAAAAATCAATATTAAATGTCAAATGAAAAGTTTTAGAAGTACCTGCACATTTTACATATTCTTTAAAAAAATCAATAAAATTCCGAAGATAATCAATTTTTGAATAAAATACAAATGTTTTTAAACTTTAGCTTTCCATAAATTGTTCACTACACAAAACTTAGTTAAATTTTATAACTAAAAGTCTAAAATGTAGGGAAAATTTTTCATAAGTTAAATACTAAACGAATATATTCTAATTTATAATGAAAGGGATCTTATAATTGATATTTCTGTTGTTTATTCCTATTATTACCACATGAATTAACGTATCCTAAATAGACCTACAGCCTGAACATTCCTGATACATTCATTTTACTTTATTTTTATATCCGGCGTTAAGCAACTGACCCAATTTTGAGTTTACGACTATCAATTCTCAATTCTGCAGTCTAGTAATTTAAACCCAACACAGAAGTAAAGGAAACTTCTAGATAAAGCATGGGAATAAACTAGCCTTCGTAAAAGTCTTTTTGATGGAACTAATTCTCATTTCCGTTGCATGAAAAGGAAAACCACGAAAACTTTCCACTGTTAGCCCGATCGCAAGAGGATCCTGACCTATTATCCGTCAACCTTTGAGTATGTTTTACGTTAGCACTGTGATCGCTGCGAGCCGGAAGCAGAATTCTTATCAAGCATTGTCACCATTGGGATTCGACATAAGCGTACTATTAGTTAAGTAGAGAAAGGTATTTAAAAAAAATAACTATTAAAATATGTAGTGAAAATTTTTATTTATAGCATAATACTTCCTAATTTTTAAAAAGGTAAATAAAAATAGTCTAATGTGGCAATTGAGAAGTAAATCAAGATTTTTAACTTTTTTTATTTGCTTTTTAACAATAAAGAGTACAGTTATGCAACTGCATATGAAAAAATAATACAGTTTTCTCAATCTGCCAACATGTACAGAGAGCTTTTGTAACAGAAGAAAAATTCCTGCAGTTCTATAATAACTCACCTCACTCCATCTTATTGTCATTATAAAGTAACTCATAATTCCGTCTCTGTTTTACTTTCTACTGCACGGAGAAAAAAAAATTCTATAAAATTTCTGTGTTAATAACACTTTGATAAAAAAAAAACTTTTTAAGAAATGCAAAAAAAAAAACATAATTTTGGTTATGAAAACCGAAATATACGGCATTCAAACCATTCCCTCTGAAATTTTTCTATTCACGTGATAACATTTTACTGGAAATTCTAGTTTTACAAAATATAGTTACCACATACTTAGTAAAAAACACAACACCGAAAAGTAAACTTAACCAAATAAATGTTTGAGTTAAGGTATCATGATAAAATTACCAGATTTTATCACATTTGCCAAATTTTATCACATATTATAAAACCATATTTTATTGTTAATTTTACCAATATCATTACCTAAACGCTTCGGTAAAAATTTGAGCTTTTTGGTGTTCCCACGGAGCCAGAAACACAGTAAACTTTATCATATTCTGGTAGTTTTGATAATTCTTTTTTCTCAGTCTGCTAGCATGAATAGCTGTATTAAGAGCAACTGCAACACAATTCTTATAAATCAAATTGATTACCGTAATCTCATGCTAGATAAAATACAAAATGCTTTGCAACACATAGTTTCTTATGTCCTACTTTCTAAGAAACAATAAATTTCTTTGTGAAGGAGAAATGTTAAACACGATTTATAATGTTTCTTGGGCAGTGAATTCAAAATCAAAATAAGTTAGAAATGTTAGATACATTTGTAAAACAATATTACTTTATTTTGATAGTTTATTATCAGCTTATATGATTTTTCCTTTTACTTGATATAGTATCTTTATCATGCATTTTTACAACAATATAATTATCTTGATAATAAATTAATAGATATCGTATCTACTTATTAAACTTTGCATTTAAGTTGAATCACAAAAAAGAAACATTTTAAATTTAAACCGTAATATTGTGTACTTTTCTGCTGTCTTATATACGATGTTAAATTAGATCATATTATCGGAATAAACCTAAATTTTTTTTTACTTGTTACTTTATGCTTCATGTTCAATTTTGCTCTCTAGAAATGCATATCTTCCATCAGAATCATCACTAAATATCATGCCTTCTTCACTATCAGCAAAAGGAACTTATCTGCGCGAAAACATTAATTTTATTTACACAAAAAAATACGTGTTGATTTTTTATTTAAAATAGTTTTTAAAGTTGAAGTTAATAGTTTTAATAGTTTAAATAGTTTTGAGTTTTATGAGTTGAAATAGTTTTTAAAAGAAGTGCATTGTTTCTAAATTGTGATAATTATTGAAGTGAAAGTAATTATACTTTTTTCAAAAATTCTCAAAATTTTGAACATTTTTGTGCTTTGATCACGTTAAAGGTATTCAAAATAAAACGATAAACATGTTAAACTTAGTACCGATAAAAGACAAAAAAAAAATATACAACGTTGGCAAAATAACGAAGTTATCAGTTCCTCTTGAAACAAAACAAAAAGCAATTCTAAACTATTAAGTCAAAGTTTTTCTTATTTCCCAGTTTTTTAACCGAAATGTAAATATTTCCTTTCAATATTACTTTGAAAATAACTTTCTAATTAAATATTTGAAAGTTAAAATACATTAGAGTCCTTACACACTAAATAAAAACGAATTTTTAGTAACTAATTATCTAATTCATGCTCCCAAAATTAGATCAAGCTACCGAATAAGTAGGGATACACTTTTTAGTTCCTTGAAAAGAATGACAAGGTAAAGTATAAGCACTCAATTATCCACTTTAAATTGAGAGTTATTACGACAACGTGATTTTTTCGTTCTTAAATAGAGCACAAAAAATCTATTAATTGCTTCCGATTCGCCTAAACGCTATTTTCAGGATCAAGTGTCTATTAAAAATAATCCACAGCACTCGAATTTCAAAAAAGAGCTTACTCAAGAAAATTTAGTATTCAGGAAAATACTTCAGCATAAATATTTAAATATTTAAAAATGTTTTTCTAAAGCTACAATTTATTTTTAAAATTAAGTTTTCATTTTGAGAAACTAGTACGCGATATTTCACTTCCTTTTTTCCTAGAAAAAGTGTTGTTTTACGGTTAGCGGGGAAGTTATTCATGCATGTCTAAGAGGTGTTTTCTTTTGAAACACTGTTAAATGTGAATGAATTACGTTTTTTTTATGATCACAAATTTTTAATTAATTTTTTTTTTGAAATTAATAAAAGTTATTCAAGCTGTATTACTTTTATTTTTGCTGCCTCTAAAAGGCATAATAAATAATTGTATATTAAATTTTTGGCCTAAAGGATTACTTTTTTATCTTTCTTTTTTATAAAAATTGGAAATTTTTACACGATAAAAAAATAACTTTTAAAGCAGGTTTTTTTCATTCTTGGAAAAAATCAAATTATTTAAATGCTTGAAAAATCATGATTTGTCTGTGTAAAATATGACATATTGGGTTTCTCGAAAATTACGGTAGATTTGAAAATGTTTCATCTTGCTTAGGAAACGAAGAATTAACTATTACTAAATATCAAAATAAGTTACAAAAATCGTCTATAGGCGGCGTTCCTGACTGCGAAAAATTATAAGACGATGTATAGCTCAAAATAATGATCATTTTCATCGACAAAGTTGTGATGTCTGAGAACAAAAATAACAATAATCCGATAATCATTTTCAGTTTGAATGCGGAACAAGTAACAAAAGACATTGTTTAATCGGTTTTGTTATGTTTTGTTATGTTTTTTTTTTAAATTCAGCAGTGGCATCTGTTGAAAAATTTTGCAATAGCTTTTACAACTTTCTGAGACCGTATTTTTTAAATGATTTTTCAAATAGTAATTTGCTTTCAGGAATAGTATGTGTAGTATTATACACAATTTTATTCTGTACATATCAGCAACAAAAACATCTTTGATTCTTTCTACGGAGGATAAAAGAATTAATTTAAGCATTCCATGGTGCATCTAATGCAAAGGCTTAAGTTGAGTTACTATTAGCTTAAAATGACTGTTTTTTAGCTTCAAAGCTAATATGTCATTTTCCTGGCATGCAAAATTTTGTGAATTTCTATTTTATTTTTTTTTCTTGAGAAAATATTATTAAACTACACTGCTGTCTGTCAGATATTAATTAATTTAACTAAATAAATATACAATATATATATATATATATATATATATATATATATATATATATATATATATATATATATATATATATATATATATATATATATATATATATATATATATATATATATATATATAAGTATATTCTTACTTTAGCGCCATTTTACCTACGATATAATTTTATTGTATTGACTTATTTTAGCTGATTTAATTCCTGTACGATTTTTTTCTATACCGTTTTATCAATTCTCAAAGTATTTTAGGGAAAAGTGTTATATGCATTTATCCTCTTGACCGACATCAACGTATTGTTTGACGCAGCATATCCTCATTCTCACCAAGTGCCATAAAACCCTAGATTCAATTTGATTCTGATTTTTGACGCTTCTTTCATCCATAAGTAGTTGATATTCGAGTCTTTCACAAAATTCACACAGCTCTCGAATCTCAGTTCCTTGACCACTATCAAAATGACGATCAAAATTTTTAAATTCCAAATATCTACCGGTTAACCAAAAGTCACTTCAAGCTGTTTTTTTAAATTTTAATTTGATTGTTTATTTGTTTTAAAGAAAAAATCGTATACGGCGTGCATTTTTATCGCTTCAATGTTAGAACATGATAAATTGAAAAAGATAACGAAACGTTTCCTAATCTAACTGAAATGCATCTTGAAACTTTTTCTCTCAAATAACTTGCTTCAATAAAATTATAAGAAAAAAACATAAAATTTCAGTCCCTTAAAGAACAAAACAAGACTATAAGCTTCGTGTTATTCTCAAATTGATATTTTCGTGGCTTGGAAGGACACTTTTATAATTAACACGGAAAAAAAAACTATTTCCCTTCAGGCATCATTCAATGCTTTGAAAGCTATTAGTTGGCTTTATTGAGTCTTAATGAGTAGCACAGTGGGCCCAGCAATCCGTTTCTTTTGAAGGCTTCGATTTTGTTTCTATTGGTATTCTGTCAGTTATTATTTTCTAACTTTGAACATCCAAGCGATTATTTTTTTTTAGTTTCGTTTCAACCTACTCTTTGTTTACTTGCCTCTACTTTTCATAAGAACATTCTTTCTCTTTCTTCCTATTCTTAGAAGAAATTTATTTTCTTAGTATCATTCAAGTCGTGGTTATTTGATTATTTATTTGTTTTAAAAATCAACATTTAAAAAAAAATTGCGTACGGTTCGTATTTTTCTAGCTTTGATGTTAGAACACGATAAATTGAAAAAGATAGCGAGACATTATCTAATCTAACTCAAATGTATCTTAATACCCTTTCTTTCAAAAAAATTGTTTCAGCAAAATAAAAGAAAATCATTAAATTTAAGTCCCATAAGAAACATAACAAGACTATAAGCCTCGTGTTATTCTCAAATTGATATTTTCGTGGTTTGGAAGGACACCTTTACAAATAACACCAAAAAAAAAACAATTTCCCCTCTGGCATCATTCAATCCTTTGGAAGCTATTAGTTGGCATTATTGAGTCTTAATGAGAAGCACAGTGGGCCCAGCAATCCGTTTCCGTTGAAGACTTCGATTTTGTTTTTACTGGTATTCCGTCAGTTATTATTTTCTCACTTTGAAAATCCAAGTAATTCTTTTTCAGTTTCGTTTCAACCTACTCTTAGTTTATTTGCTCTCTCCTTTTCATCGAAGCATTCCTTCTCTTTCTTCCTATTCTTTTACTCTAAATTTATTTTCTTAGTATCATTCATGTCGCGGTTGCTAGCCAATAAGCAATTTGTCTTCATTCTATATCTTGGTTCTGCGTTCTGTATGGATTGGCAGTTTTAGAATACCATTCTCTAGGAAGAAAGAAAGAAAGGCTTGAAAACCGTTTCTGTAATATTCTCTTCCTGCTTGTTCTTTATTTTTTTTGGAAGGGGAAAAAAATTTATTTATTCATTTTTCGAAACTGTTTTGAGCATTAGAGTTCCTGAAAACTCATTTTGTTTCTTTAGTATCGATTATCCAACACTCTATAAAATCGATTTCTAAAACAAACTTTAGTAAGAGAATTTTAAGTCATTTCTGTAAAACTATTTTAGGAATTTTGAAAAAATGGCAGGTAGCTAACATAAAAGAGATATTTATATAAAAGATAAGGAAAATAAACTATTGAAATCTCTTTTTTCTTTTCAATTTTTAAAGTATCGAAAGAACAACGTATATTTAATTGATAATGCATTTATCAATTAAATATTATTATTTGATAGGTCCTCGTTAGAGAAAAGATTGTTTGATAGGATTGATTGAGATTTTGATAATTTTATTCTCCCTATAAAGCTATTCTTTGTAATAAAAAAAAAATTCATTAAAACTATTCTGTTTAGATTAATAGATTTTATTTCGATAGAGAAATTGATAATACAGTTATCAATTTCTCTTACTAATTTATTACAATTACTTCGATAATTTGTTTAAAACCCCTTATATATTTGAAGGATAATGTTATAATCAATAAAATATTATAGTTTGATTAAAAAGAATTTAATGAAAAAATTGTTTGATAGAATTGATAAAAAAAATTCATTATCAACTTCTTTTATTAAAACAATTTTTAATGAGATAAATTTAAATCATTTTCAGTAAAAATGTTTTATTTAGTTTAAAATTAAAGTGTTTGATAGTATTGTTAAAAACTTAACGATATTTTGTGTTATCAACTTCTTCTACAAACTTTAATTAGAGAAATTTAAATCATTCTCTTTAAACCTATTTTAGGAATTTAGCTCCAATGATAAGTAGATAAAATAAAAAATTCGTTTATAAAGAAAATAAAGAATATTAAATATTTAATACTCTTTTTCTATTCAAACATTAAGGAATAAAATATAAAGCCTATTTATTGAACATTGTTTAAAAAATGAAATCTGGAACCTTTCTTTCAAAAAGATTGCTAACAGTGTAAATTTTTTTGTTTTGATATTTTTTAAATTTTAATTTTGTGTGAAGTTCAAAGTACCAGGTGTATCATAAATGTCCAACGTTTTTTAACAAAACAATCTATTTAAGAAAAAGGGAAAGATGTAGAAATACATGATTATGTATGTATATGCTGCTTAAAAAGCCTAAGAATTCATTCCAACCAAGTTTCTACATTAGTTTCTAGTCACAAAGTTCGTCAATAAATGACGCTGTAATTTAGGAAATAGATCCAACTGAATTAATTATGTGCACGTGCGTCAAGTAAGTTTGTCCTCGAATTGCTAAATGATGTTATTACATATCATAGTTATTTTATATCTCAGTGTCAGTCGCACCATCTATTTTCAAACTTAGAATCACATTTTAAAACTTAGAGAAAAAATCCTTAGCTTTCTAAATAAAATGAAACAAATCGTGTATTAAGTTTTTTAAATTGATTTTTCAAATCGTTAATCATTTTAAGGCATCCAGTGCGTATTCTTTAATCAAAAATAGAAAAATGTTTGCTTTTATTTCTTTTATTCTAAGTTATGAATGGAAATTATCGTATTGTGTTTTCAAGAGAACCATTAAAAATTTATATCTTCGTGATAAAATTTATAAATGCTTAACAACACTAGTCTTTTAAGAATAGGCGATCATTTTTACCTAAAAAGCATTAAAAAAATTTGTCACCGCATTCTCATTGAAATAGAAGGAGTCTGTTGTTTTTTTATAAAATCTCAAATATTTTATCTGCAATCAGATAAATTTTATTAAATAAAAAATTTAAATCGATTAAATGTTAAGTAGCTTATATTGATTTAAAACAAAAATGCTTTTTATGAAGATAAATTTATGTGCTCTACCTTTTGTCTTAGAATATATAGCTTGGCACAGTTTGTATAGTTTTGGACCTGTGCCATTAAACCTTTCATTCAATTTAATTTAGAAAAAAAAAAGGTTTTAGCCAATGAGACAGGTTATTTATTGCTGTAGTATAAAATAATCTGCAAGTAAGAATTTGAAAAAGCAAATAAAAAAGTTAGTATGCATTATATCACTACGAGATTAGAAATTTCTATGGAAAGTTTTGCATTTCGAAATTAATTAAGATATTTTGAAAAAAGGTAACAAAGTTTTCAGATATTGTGTTATTTTATTTTAAAATCACATTTCTGTAGGTTATTAGCTAACGGTAGAAGTTAAACATTTGATATCTTAAAAATAACAGATATCTTATGATACCTTATGAATATCTTATGAATTTAAAACATGTTTGTTTAAATAAAAAATAATAATAACATAACTGTGATAATCTTTATACAAACTTCGGAAAAGTACTGTATGTACAGTATGGAAAAGTACGATGTGGGGAGGGTCAACTGCTTACCAACTTGAAAAAGCTGCTAGCAAAAGAGTTTGTGTCATTCAATATAAAAACAAGCGAATGAAAATAATAGAAGACACACTTTCACTTTCTTAAATAAAACTGTCATGTTTGACGATTCGCTAGTTTGAGCTATATATCATCATTTTTGACAACCATTTCGTCTAAAAATCACGTGACTCTTAACGGAACTCCAATTTTCAAATATTTAAAAATAACTGCTTTTATACTTACGTCATCTCAATGCCTTATGCGTGGTCTCCAACATTTTTTTTTTACCTCAAATTAAAATCCTCAGTATTGTATAACTCAGTTGTAGAGGGATTAATTCACTAACCTGTCAAACAGCTTTCCAGGATTCAAATCATGGTAATGGTTGAGGTCTCATTTTATTGCTGCTCCTTTAATTTTTCATATATTTTCTAATCAAATATTCTTAAATACATCGATGCAATGCATTAAGCATCATGCATTTGATCAAAGTAGCTTTCTTGAAGATAGCAGTTTCCCCAGTTTGATGAAATGCTCTCTCCGAGAATTTTTCAGGAAACAATTTTGTCGAAAAACGAAGAAACTTTCATGAATTCTGAATATCCATTTCAAAGTACAAATTATGCTTTCTATTAAAAAATATAGTTTTAAAAATTTTAACCACGCCTTTTAACTATCAATTTTGAAACATAAAACATCAATGTTAAATTGCGAGAAGAATGAAAGCTATTTTAACGGAATTTAATGAAATCTCATTCTAATTTATCCTCATTTAAAATACTTAAACATTTTAAGATTTAATTTTTAAAAAAATCAAGTAATGAAGCTTAGTTTTACATTTATTTTTTATTTTTTTAATATGTCTTACTTGTTAATAGTCTCTAGATATTTTATCTTGCTCGAGGCTCTGAATAAGTAAAAATCTAAAGTGTTTCTTGAAACCAACTTTTCTAAATAAAAAACAGATTTTTTCGAATAAAATTAAACAGAATTGCCGCCTAAAATATTAACTGAATGAAAAACATTTCCTACTGAATACATTAAAACTTAATTACCGCAGTGAGTGTTCGATGAAAAAATTTACGGACTATGAAAATCAAGAAAGGCCTATCCCCCATTTTTCTTCCTTTTTAATTCAATTTTAGCTCTTAATAATTCATAAGTGGTTCTTCCTTTTAAACATTTAAGATTATTTTTATACATCTTCTATCTTAAAATAATATATTCAGTGCATAAAGTAGTAACACACTTTTACTCATTATATAAATGAATGCATTTTATACAAATTTGTAAATTTTAGTCTTCAACGCTTTTATAATACAACTGCCAATAAACAGAAAAGATGTGTAAAAATATTCTTCTTCAATAAACATTGTGTTTTACGGTTTTTAACATAGAGCTTCAGCAATAAAACGTTGAGCAGTTAAAAACAAAAATAAAAACAAACGTTACATACATTTTAATATGATGCATCATTACTTAAAAAGCAAAATTCTTTACTTAAGATTCATTGGAGCGATTGTTAAAATATTTGTTTTATAATAATTCTTTCTTTATTTATTTCGTTAATTTTCGTTACAGATGAAATTATTTTTTGAATGAATTGTTAACATTCATAAGTAAAATTCTTTAGTTAATAATAATACATGTGTTTTGTGCCTTTTTTCTCTATTGTTGCAAAAACATAACTACCAACCTATTTTTTTAAAATTAACAATGAAATTTATTTAAAAAAAATTTGAACAAGACCTATTCTTTTATCGAATCAATTTTATTCAATTTGATTATCAAATAACACAATGATTGTCACTTTGCGCATCATAAATGACCTCAAAACTTTGGAGTTTTAACCTCCATGAACTATTTGGCCAACAACTGGCTGTTGTGGGAGAGCTTTTATAACTTTGTGAAAATGTGGCATTATACCTATCCGAATTCGATATTAAAAACCTCCAAAATATTTGTTATTTCATGTCAATACGGAATCGATTGATCATACACACTTTAAAGAGTGTATTTAAATCTGCGCTCCAAAAAGAAAAAAAAAAAGAAAGCTTACACCAAGATTAGATGCATTTACTCTATACCAGAATTATTTTCACCAATTTCAACTCATGTTTGGAAACCGTCAGATGATCTATATTTCTCGTTTACACTTTATAAGAAAAGGTGAAAGTTTAATTTTGCCTCCACATTCATCATCAGTAAACTGTTATAAAAAGGAATGTATATTTTTAGTTGGTTGTATAATAAATATAATTATGTTCTCATAAGAAAACTTACATAAATAATATCTGTCATTTATTAAATCATTTTATATTATTTAATTTTTATCCGCTTTGGTTTTACTAAGCCTAATGCTGTGTGTATGCTTTATTAAAAATAAAATTTTATTTTAAGAAATATTGTATAAATGCATCCTTAATTAATGATTCTTACTCTAAGTTGCATCTTATTTTATTTTATAACCGTCGCTGAACAGCCAATCCAATTTTATAGGTTTACGACTAATGTTCAACTCCGTAGCCCTTTAATTTTGAACCCAAACCAGAAGACAAGGGAACTCTTGGATCGAGTATTGGGAAAAATTTTGCCTTCGTGGAGGACTTTTTGGTGAAACTAAACCGCATTTGCGTTACATGGAGAGGAATACACCACGAGAACCTCCCACGGTTAGCCTGACAGCAAGGGGACTCTAACCCATGATCTGTCTACCACTGAGGATATTTCACGTCAGCACTGTGGTCAGTGCAAGCCGGATGCGGAATCTAGGTTGTATCGTAAAAATGAGTATACTGACTCTTATGTGTATCATATTATATTGTAATTATAAATGTTATTCTTTCTGAATAACAGAAATGGTGGCGGCTACTTTACACTAAGTAGTGTAAAAGAGCATTCTTAGTGTAGTAACATTCTTTTCACCTAGATCCAAGAGTTAGTTACGTTTGGTGCTTCATTATACCACATTGGTGAGAAGTAGTTTCCAACATTTTCAGCATAAAGATACACTAAAAATTTTTACTATGCATAGTGTTATATGGACCATAGATTATTGCCCTTTTACCGTCCTGCTCACATTCATAAAGACACTGAACTCATTAATCTCGGGAAACTTGATTCCAATGTCTGGTAATCATACCTTTTTGCCTTGAATTTTTCTTGTTCCCATTTTTCCTTTTTGGATCATAATAGGCTTTTTACACCATTTAACTTGTTACCAGAACAAAATTACGCTGCTTTGTTAGGTTTTTCTGTGTTGAAAGTCGTTTAGGTATGGCGCAATATGGCCGTTTTTTGATTCGTTTGTAAAAATATATTCAATGTGTTGATCTAACGATATGAGATCTTAATGATTTTCTTTTTCTCGTAACATAATAATGGGTTAGTTTTAAGTAAAATTTCCAGCGCAGAGACAAGACTGTCCCAATAATGAGCTCAAAAATTGTCTTTTGAATAAAGTTCGAAACTGAAACTTCGCGAGATTGAACAAGACACATGGACAAGTTGTTCTACAACGGTAATAAAAATAAAATAATTTCGACAAATATAAATATTTATATCAATATTATTTGAGGAAATAGAAATTTTCCATTGTAAATATTATACACATTTTATGATAAATGCTTTTTCCTGAAAAACTTTGCTTTTCAACTGTTTCAATCCTCATCCGATATATTTCAGTCTCAAAACACATTAATATGCAGATCCTTCTTTTCCTCATATCTATCTATCTATAAATGTGAATTCTAAAAGAATTTCCATTTCAGCTGATAGCCGCATTATAAGCGTGCCCTCGCCAGTCCAAAGTATCGGAATTCCTTTGATCCAAAGAAAGGATGCGAGTCGAATTTATTCCTAGCCTTGTCTCTTCCTACTATCCCCCCTTCCTCCACTATAACTTCCTCTGTACAACACGCTTTGCCTTCCTGCCTTGCCGCTTATACGAAAAAGAGCTTCTCGACTTGAATCTTAAAGACGAACGCGTCTCTTCTTCTTGATATGCATGCATCGACAGCGTGCATACGAAGGCTAGAAAGTGGGTACGGATCAAAAAAAAATCTGCTCTGGGAGGGGGGGGGGTATCTTAAGTTTAAGATATGAAGGGGGTACTGAATCTTCGAAATTATCCGTATGAGTGGTTCCATTTTCAAGAGCAAAACGTCGTGTTGAGCGATTTTTTTAAGGGTGGGGGAGATTCTGCAGAATTTATCGTGGAGGGTACAAAACTTTTTTTCAATTTGTTCTAACATGCGCACTTTTCTTAATATTAAATTCCTCATCTCTAATTGAGTGTATAATTTAGATTATAATCGTAATTGCTTAAGCATTACATTCAAATTTTAAATTTTATGATTTGAAACTTTATGGCTTGATACAATGCAAAAATTTGCTTTACTTGCTATTATATAGTTTAAAATAATGTGAAAATTTGAGTAGCTTGAATCATAAACACATACGTGTTTCTTCTTGGTATTTATGCATTGACACCTTGCATACGAAAGCTAAAAAATTGATTCGGACCAAAAAAATTTGCTCTGCTTTGGGGAAGGGGGAATTCTAAGTTTAAGATATGAAGGAATATTGAATCTACGGAATGCAGAGATGCCAACTTGCTCCTCTTTGTAAAAAAATATTTTCGAACAGAGAGTAACCAGATTTAATTTTTTTAAGCGATTTTTCCACCATTACATATAAAAAAATTCAAAGTATCATATGAAATGCATTTATATTACAGTTATCTCGTGGTCACTCTTATAGAGAGTGGGCGGAATTATCCTTATGTTAGAAGTTTTGCTATTTAATTTGCTACCAATTTATTAAAACTCTTGAAGAAAGCGGAGAATTAGGCTTCCTTGCATATGAGTGTTTTCGTTTTCAAGACCAAAATGTCACGTTGAGCAATTTTTTAGCAATTAAGAGGTTTGAGTAGAATTTATCTCGAAGTGAGTTTGTTTGGCACAGCATATCCTCCTTTGGATCATGTGCCATTAAGCGTTACATTCAACTCAACTCAACTCTCGGAGAGTGCAAAACATTTTACACATTTTTCTAATATGCACAATTTTCTAAAATATTAAATTTCACTGAAATCTGTCTAACCCCTTTATTTAGATGGATTATTTAATCCCCTTAGGTTCATCTTCTTTTGGTAAATGCTGGGAATCGCAACCCTGGGGTGCCCTAGTGATTTTTCCCTACTTCATTTTCTTCTCCCTTTCCAATTGCTTTTCCCTCTCTCTTCCCCCTTATCGTTTGTAGAAATTTAATGGTATGGACTTTTCGTCTGGGTTTATTGCTAACCAGTTATGTATCGAACCCTGATGTTAAGAAACCTCCCGCGTATTATTTTTTACCTTTTAGACTCATTCTTAATCAGAGACCTCCGAGTCCTGATTATTAACAACAACAAATATATATATATATATATATATAAACTAAACTAAACTCAGTGGCGCGACAGCCCATAGAAGGCCAAGGCCTACTGTGCCCATCTCAGTTTTCTTGACCTAGGGCTCTGGGGTGCAGGAGCAGATGTTCCGGTCAGGTGGTCAGCCGAACGCGGAACCCCCAGTGTTTAGTTCCCAAGCATGCTTGGTGCTCATTTATCGACCCACTGAAGGGATGAAAGGCTGAATTAACCTTGCCCAGCCCGAGGATCGAACCCAGGACCTGTGGCACGGAAGCGCGAGGCGCTACCACTCAGCCACCGGGCGTCCATATATATATATATATATATATATATATATATATATATATATATATATATATATATATATATATATATATATATATATATATATATATATATATATATATATATATATATATATATATATATATATATATACAAACTTTAACTATTTACAATCACTATAAATTAACGAATATTTTTCTGAAAATAGCCGAATAATTTAAACAAGCTTTATTTATTTACAATCAAAACAATCTTGCAAATCATTATATATTTCATTAATCTTCCTAAATACCCAAAATACAGTTTTTTTCTTATTATCGGAGGGGGGGGGGAGAAAAATTCAATCTATGTAAACATTATTTTCTCTCAGTTTTAATTATTATTGAAGAGAATCTTGGAAATATCTTTAAAAAATAAGCAATATCCCACAAAACCTTGCACAAACAAATATAAAAACGCCATCAATTTATGCATTTCCCTAAAATTAATACTTTAAATAAAGCCACTTTGTGTCTAAATTTTAAAGCAAACACTCAAACCTTCAACCTCCACCACCCTGTACATGCAGCGACCGTATTGCGGGAGGCATCAATTAAACTAATCAATCACGAACCAAACGACAACGCAACCTTCTAGCTGCTCGCCGCCATGTGCATACTTTTGTATAATAGTAGGGCCAGCTAGCTTAACAGTGCGATTTCCAATTTTACTGATGCGTTCTTTTCTTCACCGCTTGCTTATTGATCAGCTTTTGAGAGTGATCAATCATGCACCCGGTGGGCCAACCCCTTTTACTGGAGAACAAGGCACCATGTAGTCCCGTTTGGCAGTAAATTGGACTCTTGTAATATTCCTCATTAAAGAGGCAACGGCTGCTCTGAGGAAATGGGGTAAAATAAGAAAATTAGGGAGGGGCAAAAAAAGCTGCTAATTGTAGAAAGTAGATAATTTTTTTAACATAATATTGCTCTAGTGAAGTAGAAAATGATAAATTAATTTAGATAGATGTGACAGCCTGGGTACTTAATAGGTAGTCACTAGATTCTTCAATCAGATTTCAATTAAGTATATTTAAAGTATTGTTTTATACCGCTAAATGCACATCTGATTTGGTGGGTGAGGGTATGGTTGATTGGTTGAAGTTAGAGCTGTGGCATATATCTGACAGTAAATTGTAGAGTTAGGAATTGGATGAGTGATTAATGATATTTGTTGATGAGAATCGATACAGTTTGTATGATTACGTTTGAAAGCTGTAATTAATTTCAAGATGAATTGGTTTATTTTGTAGTTTAAAATTAAACTTCGCAATTCGAAACTATTTAGAATCTTAATAAGTAAAAATTGAAAGAGTGTGAATGATTTAATTGTTACAAATGGAAGTGGGAAAAAAGTTGTTTTTCTAATTACAAAAAAGTGTTTAAAAGTATATTTTAATATCTGCTGTCAAACACCAAATATTAATAAAGCGAATTTTAAGAAATAAGCATTTAACTCATAGTATCCATGAAATTTTGAACGGAACTGTGAAAACTAGGAAACCCCTGAGTCAAAAATTAGAGCTAAGCTTGTGTCTTCATAGCTGACACAAAATTAAATTTAATTCATAACTTCAATATTCATTTTATTGAGAAAAAATGTAATTTGAGGGAATGTGAACCAAAAAAAAATTGTGAAATATGTTTTTTTTTTTTTTTTTTTTTTTTTTTTTTTTTTTTTTTTTACTCATTTTTTCAAAGTGCTACCTTGTTTTGATTTATTATTCCTATCTCAATCAATCTCTTTAATAAACTTATAGCCCCGATTCAATTCATTTACTGTCCACCTGCCTTTACACATTATTTTATTGCCTGCTATAAGAAGCCCCATTTGTTCCAAGAAGAGTAGCTTTATATTTTTTGGTCATTGTGACTTAAGAAGATGATATTAAATATTCATTTATTCTCTTAAACCAACTTAGTTTCTTCTGAAACTTTCGTTATCATACTTTATTACTAGCGTTAAACAGTCATTCTATATTGGATTTGCGAGAAAGATGTACAATTCTGAAATCTTGTAACTTTAAATACATTCCACACTATAAGATTCAGTGGGACAAACTCGCTTTTACAGAGGACGTTTTGAATGATACAATTATCCACATACGAGGAGAAATTCTCAAAAACCTTTCATGGTTTCCCTGCCACAAGGCTACTCTAACCAATAATCCGCCCACTACAGTGCAAGTTTTTCGTCAAAATTATGATTAGTGTGACCCTGGAGAAAAATACGAACTGATAAGCCATCACCGCTATTTGAACCTGGGCTAATTGGCAAGTGAGTATTTCAACTCATGACCCATCCCGGCTCTTCTTCGGAGAACCTTGTTAAAACGCTATGCTCATTCTTTGTTGATAGGGGAAAAGTAACATTTCATTTATCTGAAAGAGTGATCCTTCCAACCGAACTCATGAACTGCTAACATCTTGTTTTCTTTGGATGGCTGTCAGTATGCATCTTATTTCGAAGGTGATGCGCATGTCTGGATGATCTGCTACAAATAGATACTAAAAAAGAGGGCATAAGCTGTGTAATTTGTTCTCTTTTTACTTTTTTAAATTTCTTGTTTCTACTTCTGCTGACAACTTTGACTCCATGTGTAAAGAAATGTATGTTGATTGTTAAATGTTTCCGGATTTCAGTTTAGTTGTGTTTACAGCAATAGTTACATAAATTAGTCTGAAGTTGCTCCATCTTATGTCTAGCAAAACCTTTTGAACTGGCCTTTTTGGAGGAGGTGAATAGTTGAGAACTGAATGCTTGGTTTTCAAGCACAATAGAGACAAAATTATCCACAAGAGGATTATCCTAGGTGACTGAGTATTTTTAAAAAGTGTAATTAAATACTTTTATGCTTGAAATTTTATGTATGAACACTTTAGGAAGTATGTATGTACTATTTTTACTTTACCATTCGTTGTTTCAGTGAAAAACAAAGCTTTCTGGTGTACAGTCAGCAAAAAAAAAAAGATATCACCCTGAATAATTTTCATTCTAATGATCGGATTTTCACGAACTAAGTGTCAATCTTAATGGTTCCTGGGAGTGACCTCAAATGTGGTAATTAGTTAGTGCTAACTATTAATTAAGTTACGAAATCAGACACAAAAACGTACTTTCTCTGAATAAACATATATTTTTTTTTACATATTTGGAATGCAGATACTTGAATTAGGGGGGGGTAGACAAAATTTTGAAAAAAATGGGTGGTAAATAGGGTCGCAACAAAGGTTTATATATTTGGCGATAGTCCAGAAAACCGCCAAAAAAAGTCGCCAGCGCAAATGAATATTTTAAGATAACCCATTGACTAATTCAAAAGAAGAATGCTTAATTTTACTAGGTTGCTAAGCAACCAAGCTCTGACTGGAAAAAAAATGAAATAATGTTCTGTGATTACTCAGAGAGGTTTAATTAATAGTTAATAGAAAATATCTCGAAGTTTCTAGGCAATAGACAATTTTTAAGCTGATTTCTGTTCAAAAAGCAAAGTTTTTTTAATTTTAATCTCCCTAAAAAAGAAAATTTGAATCGATTATAAATTATTTATGATTTTCTAAGTTTTTGGAATTTAAATACATGAACTTTTTATCTGATATTATTTAGATTATGTTGTTTTTGCTATATTTATTCGAGGATTTCATACTAAAATCAAATTAACATAACTTATTATGGCTATATACAAAATTTTAGGGATAATCATTTTTACAGCTTTAATCGAGTCTTCTAGGCAAGAAAGTTTGAAGAAAAAAAAAGGGCTTGAATAATAAAATTTAGATTGTATAGTAATTCTAATGCACATTCACAAGTTTTTCTATAATTTACGATATTTCTTTTTCCTATAACTCAAGGAATTGCTGAAAGTTTAGTGGTATTTTAAAAGCATTGAAATATGTTTAAGAATAAGATATTGAAATAATATGTTGCATATTGTATGATTCATTGTTTCAAAAATCGCTTCATTCTGCTAGATATTTAGATTACAAGCTTTTCTTTGGATAAAGATGATTAGCAAATACCATCCTTATGCTTCGATACATTTAGAAACTTACGTTCGCAAATTCACCATAAAATATCGCACTGCATATTCTTCAATTACGATAAGCTACATTTACCACCAAATACTGATAATATGATTATTTTTGTTTTCTTATATATATCTGATATGATACTCTCTTTTTAAACAGAGCTTGTAACATCCTTAAGATACTGAAATGGGGGCACGAAAACTTAAAAGATAAAATATTTAATTTCATTAACTCAAAATATCTGGTCTCAAAATTTTAATTTTAAACCAAGTTAAATATAACTTTTACAATATTGATGCTCTTATGTTTTTAAAGACCACATAAATCCTGTTAAAATATGAAAATGCATATTTTTACTTTAACGAGTGTAAAATCCTTATCAAAATAATGATCAAGACCCAAATGTAAAACAGTATAATTGATGATAAAAACTCAACTGGCTTCTAAAATATGAAGAGGGAAGTAAAAGTCGACATGTTTCGAGCGTTCAAATATATTCACCCATTCTCAAAACTTGTCAAGCTTGAATACCTTGTGACTTTTATTATTGTGCTCAAAACATGTCTATTTTTATCATCATCTATTAATTTTCAAATCAATGAAGCTTTTATATTTTCAATTCAATTTCTTGGGACAAGGCCGGATTTACGCATAAGCTAAATAAGCTGTAGCTTGGGGCCCCGAGATGGCAAGGGCCCCCAGATCCCACTTTTTTTCTTCTTTTCTTAAAGTTTTATTCGGAGCTGGGGCCCATTATAATTGTTTTTTCTTTTTTACATTTTCGGATGTTTTTCAAAGTCTAATCGAAGTATTTAAAAATATAAAATAATTGTTAGCTATACACACTTTTTATGTAAATAAAAAGTAAGGTATTAATTTCTAATTCCTTATACAATTTCTAAATTCATAGCATTGAAATATTTATTTAGATATACGGAAGAAAATTAAATGAATTTGGTATACTTAGTTTAATTACATTGTTTTATAAAAATAATTTATGTGTAATATTAATATTTAAAATTAGTGTATAAGTCAAAGTGTGAAAAAATAAATAGCCTTATTTCCATGATTGGATTTGACATTCAAGGTCCTAACTAAGGTCCATTTTTAGTATTTATGTCTAAATAAATAGTGCGGAAGTATTAGAACACAAAATAACGCACTGAGAAAAATTTGCGACACGTCTCGCAGAAAAAAAAAAAAACAATTTTGGTAACAAAAGCGAAATATATGGTATTTAAATCATTCATTTGGTAATTTTTCTGTTCACAATGCAACAGTTTATCGAAAATTCTGGTTTTTAAAATTATAGCTCTTATTACTACTTAAAATTATAGCTCTTTTGCATTTAATAAAAATACAAAAGTCAAAAATAAAATTAACCGAATTAGTGATTATTATGCCATGCTCTAAGGCAGAGGTTCCCAATTATTATTTATGCTTCCCTCTACGGAACCCTAAATAATGGCGGAACCCTGACAATACGATTAAAGTTTATTAAGGTAATTGTGAACGTAATAACCTAAAAAAAGACTATTTTTAAAATATTTAATTAGAGGAACGAAGATTTTTCATTGTTTTATCATTAACAATCTTAAATAAGGTTTTATATCCGACAGTTAAATTTGCAGTTCTTGTGCTGTATCTAGTCTATTTTTGAATTTATTTTTGGTGTATATACAAAAGCTTAAAATGAATAAGGTAAGCCGAATTATAATTTATTTCTAAATTAACTGAAGAGACTAGTTATAAACGCTAAAAATGATAATTTGGAAAGCATTTTTCTTTATAAAAGAATTTAGTTATTTTATATTGATTTGAAAAGTGCGGTATGAAATATTAATGTAATATTTTATAAATGCTTATTCTTTTCCTAATTTGTTCAAAATTAAACATATTGTTATTAGAAATATATTTTCATTTAAAAAATGTCATTTCTATTTAATTGGTATTTTACTTCGAATTTCAAATAATTTAATAAAGGAAACAGAAAGATTATATACGATATGATTTATATGTTGGATCTAAATATAATCAGAGATTATAAAAGAACTAATTAGAAGTTATAAAAGTATTTATCCCCGGTTATAAAAGTTACTAATTCGCTCTAAAACCATAAAGTTCTATAGAACACAGTTTGGAACTACTTTCTTAAGGTATCAAGATAAAATTAAAAAATTTAACACATTTATTACCGAACAACATTGCAAAAAACTATATTTTTATTATGTTAATTTCATGAGAAGTCAAAACCAGATCACTATTGAAAAAAAATTATCCTGTTTTTTGGTGTTCCCATAAATACTGTAAATTTTACTATATTCTAATAGTTTTGACCATACTTTCTATTCTCAGTGTGGTCAGCACCATGATTCACATTTCATAAAAGGTACTGTATTGTCGCATGCAAACAGATATTTTTTCTCAAAATTTCGGAGATCCTTCTATTTTGACACCTAAAAATTTTTAAAAAAAATTTTTTTTTCGCAAGATTGAAGAGGAAAAAAAATGTGCCTCAAAGTTTTACTTAAAGAACATATCCGGAAATTTTCGACCAAATCAAGAATGTCTAGTATCCAAATGACATGGCTTATTAAATTTTAAAAAAAAAAATAATAAAAAAAATTCGCATGACATATTTGGGGCTGAAGATTATGAAATCTAACACGAAACTGTGAGATCGTGGGTTCTATTCCAGCTGATGACAGTTTTTTATTTTTATTTCCTTATATTGAAAAATGTTTTTCTTATTTTTTAAAGTATGCATGTTAAAAACTAATAATTTAACAATTATTTAAAAAACTAACTCCGCCCCTTGTTCACTTTGCTCACTAACCCTCGTGGTTGTTTCTCATTAATCAGTGCAGATAAGAGGAAAAACGGTTTATTTCCATTTTTCTACACAAAAATTACGATTGCCATTTACATTTTGAAGATGACTAAATTTAAGCAAATCAATAAAATTGGAAAATTGGTACCTCCCGCAAAGTTATTTCTCAGTGAAGATGTACTTAAGGGATAAAGCATTCGCCTCCGATTGAGGTGAACCGAGTTCGAATGCCAGTGATGACTGCTGGTCGATATAAATTCTACACCCGGCTTGCACCGACCACAGTGCTGACGTAAAATATCTTCAGTGGAAGACGGATCATGGGTTAGAGTCCCTGCTGTCAGACTAACCGTGGGAGGCTTTCGTGGTTTTTCTCTCCATGTAACTCAAATGCGGATTGTTTCTATCAAAACGTCGTCCACGAAGGCAAAAATTTCATCAAATACTTGATCCTGGAGTTTTCTTGTTTGATGGATTGGGTTCAAATTTACAAGGCTACGGAGTTGAACATTAGTAGTCGAAACTCGAAATTGGGTGGGCTGTTCAATGACTGTTTTACAATAAACTAATAATTTGGCCACAATAGCTTGGTAAGTAGGGATATGGACTCGTGTTCGGGAAAATGGGAGTTCGAATCCAGCCGGCCGAAGAATACCCATGTATAAAATGATGACTGTTGCATGTTAAATCTGTCTGGGTCACAAAGTTCAGTAAGTTCTTAACAAATCAATACCTCTGGGCTCTGATACAGGAGTTCCCCTGTCTTCTGCATTGAGTTCAAAATTACATGGCTACGTAGTTAAACATGGGTAGTTGTAAACTCACAATTGAGTAAGTTTTTCAACGGCGGTGGTAAAAAGAATAAAACTAATAATCAAATTGTATTTTATTATATTTCTTTCTAACTCCTTGCATATTTTCTACACATCTTCATAATTTCATGTTTTTAAGTCTATAGATTTTGAGCAACAAAGCAAAATGTAACGTAGAGAATTTTTTTTCATAATTTTATATTAATGCTCAACAATAAAAAATAATGACTGTTTTCCTCAGGTGTATATAAATAGAATTGAACTTACGAGGGCCCCATCTTTTTCAGTAGCTTGGGGCCCCGCCAAGTTTAAATCCGGCCCTGTCTTGGGTTATCTATTTAGTTACACAATATATTAAATTATTTCACTCGATATTAAAATAAGTTTTACTTAAGTTATAGGCACAGGTTCTTAGATAAAAAAAATAATAATTCGCCATTTTGTAAAAAAATCAATGCAGTACAATTTTTTTTGCTGCAAGCCTTAACATTTTAATTTAAGGACATAAAAATATTCCGTTTACAATTGAAATTATTTTAAACAAGTTAGCGTTTCCGTCCTACTCGAAATTGTTTGAAAAGGTATTTTGTATATATAGATTCCAAAGTTTATTCTACAAATATTTTAGGGTATACTTTCGGAGTATTTTGATGGAGTTTAGTTTTACACCCTTATTTGCTTAAAATTATTAAATAATATGCTTAAAATAAATTATTCAAGCAACATGATTTAACGCATTTATAGTATAATAGTAAACGGGGCTTCCATCGCATATCCTTAACCTTGATACCGCTATCAATAAATAAATGAAATAAGCTTAGATAAATAATAAAAGTCAATTTTTCCCCGTTTTAATTTTCAAGGAAGTATGTTTCGATCAAACAGATTTCATTCTGGAAATAGCGAAATTATTGAGTAGGTCCCTTGGAGCAATATCATTCATATCCTCTTTTGACGAAATATAGGAAAAACTGGTTTTCACAGTTCTGTAAAAAGTATGTTAGCCTTCTTGCCACGTTTTTTATTATTTTTTTATTTTTAATCAAAATAAGTTCGGAAATTGACGTATTTTTTATTGCATTTTTTTTAAATCAGATGATTCTAAAATTCGCACGGCTTCGGAAACTTCTTACAAATTTCAATTTTTAGTGTTTCCTGCTAAACAAAATAAGGCATTGTTCCTGATAACAAATTATACTACAATAATATCTTGGGAATCGTGCTAAAGTAAAAAATTAAACAAAATAGTTAAGTATATTATCCGGAAAAAAATCTACATGGAATCATAAAGAAAGAATCATTTAAGATACTGAGATATTTTAAGACGCTTAAAAGTTTTGGCTATGTATTTGACAGCTTTTTATGTTCGGTATCTTTATACTCTTTGTAGTGACTTATAAAACATGGACACTATTTTAGATAATCTATGTTGAAGTCACAAGAAACAAAACAAAAAAGACAATCAATGATTTATATTCTTTTTTCGAAAAAAATAGTATGCTTAGTAAATAATCAGCTGTTTTGCATTAAATAATTTTAAACAGCGGAGTGTTTTTAATTTCTTTACAAGGCTTTATTCTTAGCTAGCAGACAATAATTCTTTTAAAAAAAACTTGACTATAATGTAAAAAGGAACTTTACTAAATATAAATTAATAAAATATAAATTATAGTACTAAAAAAATTGATTAGTATATTAATGAAGAAATAATAAATGTAGTAGGGTTAAGAATAAATTTTTTAAAAATGCTAACATTTAATTAAATAGTTGGTAAAATAGTTCTGCGAAACACTTCCGGACAGGTGATTAAAAAATTACTTTTAAGATTAACACGATATATAAGATGTTGAGAAATTTGCGATGATGTGAGATATGCTTAAATATGTTTACTGCGTATTTTTATTAATATTCATAAAAAATATATACAAGAAACTGAGAAATATTTTATTCCAAATCTTTTCATACGTATGTATATTATTGTAATTGTATCAGTTATTAAGAAAAAAAAAACTAAAAAATAATCACATTAAATAAGCACAATGTGGTGTATAATCATATTCTATCAAAAGCATGCTTTTATAAAACTCGACATTCGTTGAATAAAATGTTTTTTATTCAATAAAATGTTTTACTCAAATTTCTTTACTTAATTTCAAATAGATTTTTAGAGGACTAAAAAAGAAACGTATTTTATAGTTTTAAAAAAATAAAAATAAAAAGATTAGCAAACGATTATTAGCGAAAAAAATATTAATGAAATTTTACGACACGCGCGCTGAATCAAGTTCTTCGTAAGTTTATCATATTTTAATATTAATCGCCCCATTTAATCATTTTTTCATTGTCGCCAAATTATTTTTTTTAAAATAATTAGTTTTAATTTTTCTCATCTTCTAATAAATAAAAACAGTTGAAACTTTTGATTTTTCAATTGAAAAGCATATAGATTAATATGGTATAAAAAAATCCATACCTTATAATTCAAAATTTTTTCATCCTCTCTTTAATTAAATAATAAAAAATAATTAATAATTATTAAAAATTATTTTTTTCATGAAATTATCTTTGGGTGAATGCGTTTTATGAGTTGGTGCAATATTTTTTTGAATTGCTTCATTAGTTTTTAAAATATGACTGAAAACGCAAAAAGTGAAATTAACATTAAGGGGTCCAAACTTTGAATCGCTCTCCTGACCAAACTATGGGGACCACATTTCCCAGATTGCGGATACCCCCTATATTTTGAAGATAAGGAATCCAAATATGTAAAAAAAAAATATGTTTATTCAGAGAAAGTACGTTTTTGTGTCTGATTTCGTAACTTAATTAATAGTTAGCAGTAACTAATTAGCATATTTGAGGTCACCCCCAGGAACCATTAAGATTGACACTTAGTTCGTGAAAATCCGATTATTAGAACGAAAATTATTCAGGGTGATATCTTTTTTTTTTTGCTGACTGTACGTTATACATACATGTATGATAATGCAAGGTGTATAATGCAAGGATATGTCTGGTGTAAGATATACATACATGTATGACTACATTTTAAAATTATTTTTTGTCTTTACACCTTATATTTTGAGTTTTTTAGATTATCGGGGCGATTTTTATTATCTGCGGTACCCTTACCACCCAATTCCGTGGATAATCAGAGCTCTACTGCACTTCGTAAAGATATGGTTAAAACATAGCTGACACCTTTTGCCCTAGCTTATACTAATCCATGATCTTCAATTAAAATATTCTAGTTCAGCACTGCAGTTAGCGCAGAGAGTAATATATAAATTTCTTTTTAACAAAAAATATTAATATATAAATTCTATTTAACAAAAAATGTGTTAAACTACTTTACAAATCGTATAAGTCTTAGACATAATTTGATAATAGGGTCAATAATTCAATTGCATTACCAATTGGGATGTGCTGATTAAATGACATTCCTGACTACGAACTTAAATCTAATGACCGAAAACTTATTATTTTTATTTTCATTGCTAAATTAATTTAGGTACATATTCAATTAAAAATTCTGCTGCACTTATTAACTTTATGGGTAATTCAATTTCAAAACTTTCCGTTCACGTGTACAATTAGTTGGGTTTCATATAGATATCATAAAAGGCCTGTCACAATTGCATCTAGTTTGTCTTCGAAGGAGTAATGATTTTATTTTCAACTGTCAAATGGCTTAAAGAAAATAAGTTTGTGGAGCGAAAATCTTACTAATATGTTCGAACAATAGAAAATATTTGATATTGCTAAAACAAAGTGGAATCGTTTATTTAGAATTAGCATTACTTGAAGTTATATGCATTCTCGCTATATTAAAAACATAAAAACTATGGTTTAAATTGAAATTTAAGCAGATTTATAGTATTTTCAAAACATTTTTTTTCCCTTCAATATTTTTAAATTTCTTAAATATTCGATGTTTTTAAAATGTGTATAAATATAAAATTGGAAAAAAAATATTTAAATTTATATAGTTTATTAGTTTTTCTTAGTTAATGATCATTTCTTTATAATATTTAAGTAAATATTTTAGCATGGTTATAGGGAGAGATATTTTACTATGTGTTACGTAAATGGCAAATAGTGCACATATCTTAGATTTTAATAAATATGTAAAAAAAATAACCTATAGTCATTTTCTACATCTATCTCACTAAATTTATCTCCTAAAAAATGTATAAAAAATAAAAAATCAATCAATCAAATTCAAATCTTTAATTGGAAGACTTGCAAAAGGGGGGAAAACTGATTGCATGAAATACACTTTTCTTCCAGCAATTAAATTGTTTGTGTCTTTAATCCTACTTTTCTCGATAATGATTCATTGAATTTTGATACACATTGTTTTTTTTTCCTCTTTGAATATTAATTTGCTATCCTTATTGTGTATATAGTTTTCTTCATTTTTTATAAGTATTCTAATAATAATAAATAAGGTGATGATTACAGAATATACTGTTTAAATGCAACATATATAAAATCCTTTTTTCCCTGTAGTAAGTAGATTATAGCAGCTATTAGTTTTTAATAAATATATTTTAACTATCGTCAATAATTTAATATGGAATTTCAATTATGATGTTTTAGTTAAAGTTAATATTTTTTTTTTAAACATGCGTCAAAAAAATCTTTTAAATAAAGATATAAAACTTTTATGCTATTCTTCGGTTAAATAAGATAATTTTAACTATATATATGCCTTATAGTTTAAAATATAAAAGAAAACTATCTATTTGATCGATAAGAGAAATTAAACTGTATTTTACCTATAATAACAAAGCACGTTTTCGAAAAAGTTTCTTTTAACCGGATGGGAATCCAATTTTTCAGGAAATGTTCAATATTTTTCCACTCTTTCTTTCTAACAGCCCCAATCTAAGGATCCCTCTCAAACTTCCAAAGCACACTCCAAAAACCAATTATCGACAGCGCGAGAAGGCTTCGCACAAACAATGAACGATAGACGGAAATATATTTTTAAAGACGTTGCAAAAATAGTCTTTTTCCTCAAAATAATGAAAGATTTCGCATAATAAGAAATTCAAAGTTTTGTTGTGGGTTTTAGAATTTCCCGGATGCCTTTGCACTTCCGTTCGTGGGGTTAGGCGATAGAAAACTTCTGTCGTCGCCTTTTCCTCACAGGAGAAGAGGATCTTAAAGAGGTCGAGCGTGCGTAGGTGGTAAATATTTTTCCAGCAAGCAACACAAACAGGTTGCACTTGGGATTTTATTTCCTATATAACTGTGCGTTAAACAAGGAGGTGGAAGGATTTTCTGCAACAGCTGCTCCAGACAACGTCATTTTAAAGGGTTTTCCTGTTTTTCCGTTATTGATCAATGCTAAACACTGGAAGAAAATTGAATTGCGAATAGGCTTGGCTGTTCCAATTCTGCTCGAAATTTCCCAACAGCGATCGTAATATGCTCGGGCAATTTTAACATTTGGTTACCGGAAGCTACCAGAATCTACATTACCAAACTCTACATTAGTCTTTAATTTTAAAGAAACTATTTGATTCTACAATCTGTATGTTAGTGCTAACTATCAACTACATCAAAATCTCAACCTGTTTAATATTGAAACAACAAACAAAACTTCATAATTTATTAAATAAATTTATTTTTTCTAACTCTCTTCGATATTTTTTAAGTCTTTGTAATCGAGTAGGCAAGAAATTTTAAACTTTTGAGAATAAGAAAGTAATGGATCCAAATTTTACGCTAGTCTTTAATTTGAAAAATACTATTTGGTCCAGGTACCTGTTTGATACTATTCATCAAAAGCCAAAATTCGCTTTCTAATTTCATCTTCTCACTCACAGGGAATTTGTCTTTTCAGAAAAAACTTCCCAACTCTTATAAACGTCACTTATCTCTGTTTTCCCGAGTGAGTTCTATATTTGTCAAGTTGTTCATTTTTTTATAATTTTGACTCTTAAAAATACTAGCAAAGTTTTTCTGAACTATCTGTCATATAAAAACAATACGTAAAAAGTTTTTTTTTTTTAAAAAAAAAGGGGCTGATTTACTTGTTTTTTACTCACAACCAAACTGTTTTATAAAAACTAGATGCAATTGTAGGTGCAATATAGCCACTTGAGCAAAACCTCAAAACCAGCTAGCAACTATTTAATGTTCTAATAAAATGCTGAATGTTTCAAAAAAGAATTAATTTTCAAATTTATATTGAAAAACTAATAACAAACTTTTAAATTAATAATAACTAGTAATAAACCTTCTTTAATCATTAAGATTCTTAAAAATCAGAAAATTAAATATTTTTAAAAATTTTAAATTATTTTTCTCCTTTTTCAACTCTAAAAAATTAGGTTCTTAAAATATAAAATGGTTCCTATAATATAAAATGGTTCCTAAAATATAAAACAATTTATTCGAAAAACCATCTCACCCTTTAAAGGTCATTCGGGATGACATAACCCACCCTCGTAATAGGTCCTACGGTTCATAGGTCGAGGTTCATTTAAGTCCTTATTTTATTAAACATTAATACTTCAAAAAACTCCCTAATTGAATTGTTATTATTCTCTTCTGGAATTTATAATCAATTTTTCATGCGTAATTTCTTAAAAATTGGATCGAAAAAATTTTTAATATCTTAAGAAGAGAGTTGAGTTAACCGTCAATTTAACTAAAAAATTGGCGGCACGTTTTAATCAAAGATAAGAACTTTATTATTAATATCAATAGAAAATTCCAGACGAATTAATATTAGTTCGAATTTTCTAGTATTTTTAGTTAAATATGTTCGAAATATAAGAGTAATGATGAAAAAACAATTATAAATGCTCCTAAAATAATAGTTGCAGATTACTAAATTAATGTGAGCAGGTTTTGTTGAAATTTAGTTAAAATATAATACTTAAAGATTAGGGATATATAGCCAAAATATGTCTAGCCAATACACAGATATTAAATGCATATGATTAATTTAATTCATTTATCATATCCTTATTCCATCAACCATTTGGTGTATAACCCAGGAAGAAACTTGCACACCTTGTTTCTATATCCAAAATCATAAATCAGTGGAAACAGGGTTAAAGGCGAACAAGGATCCTTAACCCTCCGTTTCAGAGTTCGACATGATGATTAATAGTTTGAAAAGAATGTATAGAGAATAAATTCAGAACTATGGAAGAGTAATAAACCCTTTCAAGCTTTATTTTACAATTCATTTTATTAGCTATCACCATGCGCTAGATTGTATTGATTTTAAAATAAAATTCAACGCTGTATTTTTAAGAATACATTTTAAAGGCAAAGTATTAGTGAAATATTTTTGTCGGAAAATGGTCAATGAATTAAAACACAAAGGTAAACAATGTAGAATACTGAACATTCAAAGAACAAAAAATATTTCAAGTTTTCGATTTTTGTTATTGTTTTACTTTATTTTTTTAAAAACTCACATAAATATTTCATGAAATAAAACTTTTATGGAAGATTAACAAAATTATGAGTAAAAAACTGAAGTACGAACCTTGTGCTACTGTATAAATTCCTATATAATACTTTACTATATGAAAGATTTTATTTTATAAAGTAAATAATTTGGTAAATTTTTTTAAATTAAAAAGTTTTTTTTGTAACGTAATTTTTCAAATGCTGTACTTATCCATAAAAATTATTTAGTAACCACAAATTTTTATAAGCTTACTTTAAAAGAAGTCCCGATACAATTAAATATTTTTAAAAAATTTAATTTAGGTCACTTTGTGTCAAAGTCCTTTTTTAGCTTTCATAACAATGTTTTTTTTTTGTTTGTTTCATAACAATTTACCCAATCTACAGAAATATTTCATATTCTACAATTAATGTTGGTTAATCAAAATTTTTGGGATGTATAGCATAATACGAAGAAGGATTTAAGGTAAAGATTTCTCTATTTTAAATTAAAAAAGATTATCAAATGACCTATAAATTAATATATAATTTCATTAATTTTCTAATTAAACTTATTTTTGTAACTTTCAATGTAAGCTTGAAATAGAGATTCAAATACGTGGCCTGAAATTTAAAAATAAAGCAATTGATCATTGAATAATTCTAATTTAAATGTCAACTGTCTCCTTAATTTTCTTATTTTTCTAAAGCAGAGAATCACATTATCTTTTGAAATTATTTGGATGAATAACCATTTAGTTTCAATCTAGCACTTACCTTACCAAAAAAAAAATTTTTTTTACAAGAAAACTCACTTTTTAAAAAATATATGTACCATAGATAAAATATATATGTAATATTGTAAATATTTATGATATTATAAATACATGTGATATTATAAAGATATATATAGATATATATAAATACATATTGAAATATATATAATTATACCGCGGAATGTAATTGCAGAAATCTCAGATCCCCTGTAAAAGTGTTTCTCCTTTGAATTATAGACGTAGGCAGAAAACAAAGATTACCTTCATTTTTGACAATAAGTTTTTCTTATCAAGATAGAAACTGTCGAGCATATTGTGGAATTTAAAAATTTTGTGGAACTTGAACCACTATAAAAGTGTTTCTGCATATTATTCAGAATGTGAAAAATTTAATAATATCTATTTAATTCAATACTTGAGTTTTCTCATCAAGATAAATATTGTAGAGCAGATTGTGTAATTTAAAAATTTTATGGAACTTGAACCACCATAAAAGTTTTTCAGGAATTGATATTGAGGAGAAACAAAAATTGCTTTCATCTTTCGTAACACTTTTTTTTTAGTATTAAAAAAATTTATTAACTATTCATTTCAATATTTAAGCTCTTTATAAATAAGGGAAATAAATATTGCAGAGCAAATTGTACAATTTCGAAATCTCCCCCTCCTAGTTACACATTAACTGGCTTGATTCCCAGTAAATATGTCTCTCCAAAGTGGAATAACTTTTGAAGGAAAACTACAATAATCTGCTTTTTTGAAATAATTGTCTCGGACGCGGTTTAACATATAAAATGCTGAGATTAAAGTATTCCGATATTCAAATCATTATCTAAGTCGCTATAATTAAGATAAATTAAATATTTAATATCATATTCTAAAATAAATGTTTCGGTTAAAATTAAATTGACTTCAAATGTAAAAGCATTTAAACTTATTACTGTTGCTAACCTTTAAATTGAGAATAGAAAAGTACAATATTTTGCATTTACGGTCGTGTGTATAAGTTTCACACCTTTACGATGCCAACCGTAAACGCAAATTACTTGCCCATTTTAAAAGAGACAGATATTTAAAAGGCATTTTCTCAGGTGGTGCAACTGATTTCGTTGAATTTTGCTATGTAAAATTGCTTTCTTTCTAATGTTGTGAAAATTTATGTTCCTTGAAATTCGAAATTTTATTACCATTTTCAAATGAATAATAATAATAAATAATGAAAATTAAAAATAATAAAAATAATAAATAATTAAGAGTTATTTTTTGTGAATTATCTTTGTATAAATGATTCTTTTCTTTGTCTGCAAAAAAATCGATTCTCTCAAAAAGTTCTCGCAATATGGCTAAATGCACAAGAAAGTAAAATTATCATTGAGGGGTCTAAACTTCGGACCGCTCTCCTGACTATCCTTTTTGTAATATAAACATCGACATTCTAATTGCGACCCGTGATGGCTTATTGGAAAGAGCGTTCGCCTACCAATGAGATCAATCGGGTTCGATCCCAGCGAAAGCTGGTCGATACGAATCCCGCACCAGGTTCGCACCGACCACAGTGACGTAAAAATATCCTCAGGGATGGACGGATCATGGGTTAGAGATCCCTTGCATTCAGACTAACCATGAAAGGTTTTCCTCTCCATGGAAGGCAAATGCTGGTCTCCCTTAACTCCTCCGCGAAGGCAAATTTCTCCCAATACTTCTCCTGTCTTCTAGATTGGGTTCAAAGTTACAAGGCTACGGAGTTGAGCATTAGTAGTAGTAAACCCATAATTGGGTCTGCTGTTCAAGGACGGTTATAAAATTCTAATTGTGTTACAAAAAACTCATACAAAGGACTTGAGCTTAAACTTATACCTTATATTTAATCTTAAATACTTTTTTTGCAATAAGCCTTATTAATAATAGGAATCTTTAAGGCTTTAAAGCATTCGTAAGAAAACATTTGCGCAAACCCAATTACCTGCCTTGTTTTTAAATGCAACGCGGAATGATTTTTATTCAAAACTTATTCTTCAATTTTTAGTTTTGGTCATTTAAAAAAAAAAATTCCATTTCTATTCATACACGAGATAATAATTTTTATTTCATTTAATTCCAAATGCGTATACTAACCCATATTTCTTTTACTATGTTTCTCTTGCACACTTTAAATCATTATTCTAATACGAAAAACAAATTGGTTACCTCAAAAAAGAAAGATTTTTAAAAAAAATGGCTCTAAAATAATTTGAAAGCATTTATTGTTATGATTATTTTAGATTTTCTTCTCTGGTTTCTGATATAAACTTCCATGTCTTATCCCGGTAATGCAAAATATGGAAGCACATGAAATGATCCGAATTCCGCATGCAAATTGGAAGGGAGCCTTTCTCATCAACCATGCTTACGCCCAATTAAATCGGATCGTGGTTTTTGCCCTTTTTTTCTCAGAAAAAGAAATGAATTAAGAAACATTGATTATGCTAATCGTGGCCATTTACTTTCGGTTGAAAAATACCGCCTTTTCTCATTCGTCATGTGATATCAGGATTTGCAGAAAGGTATCTCAGGATTTTAGCTCCTTTTTTATAAATACTTTATTTTTTATTGTGTAGTTAAGACTATCCATTGGTGGAAAAAATAAGCATAGTTTGGGAATTTCTTCAGTGAGTAATCGAAATTTTAAAAAACGTCATTTATTGGTCACTGTGGCTCATTGGATAGAGCGTTGCCAGAGGTAGTCCAGGTTAGAGTACCAGAGACGGCTGGTTAATGCGAATTCTGCTTCCGGCTCACACTGACAATTGTGCAGACATATATGTAAACAAAGGATCATGGGTTTGAATCCCTTTGTCGTCGGGTTAAACGTGGAAAGTTTTCATGGTTTTCCTCTTCATTTAACGCAAAAACGGGTCAGTTCCATCAAAACATCATCCAAGAAGTCTAATTCGTCCTAATACTTGATCCAAGAGTTTGCCCGTCTTCTTTAATGGGTTCAAAATAACAAGGATACGGAGGTGAACATTGATAGTCGTAAGCTCAGAATCTGGTTGACTGTTCAACGCCGATAATAAAATATAATATAAAACTAGTGAACTGCAAAAGTTTGTTTTTCAAAAAGTTAACATGATTAAAAATATGTATATTACTCTAATATTCAGCAAAATAACACAACTGAACAGTTTTTCGTTGATAAAGTCTTTGTTATCTTTAAGAATGTAAGTCCAAACTATCAACGACTGAGTTTTTAGTATTTGATTAGAAAAAAAAAAAGAAATATTGAATATAAAAAAAACTAATATTAAAAATAAAATATTTAAAGTATTTCTCGATTACATATACGAGTAGCAAAAAATACATAGCATTTTCTAAAAAAAAAGAAAAGAAAAAAAAAACTTTTGTTTGATTTTGAAGTAAATCAAAGAAGATTAGTTAGAGTTTTTTTTTCTTTTGACACTCTTGAAAGATGTAGTTTTAATAAAAACGGTTTCGAATATTTCTGGACGCACGCAGTGGACTTCAAAATGCCAAAAAAATTCAATGTTCAAAATTCAAAATTCAAGAACTTTAGTACTTTTAGTAATACATTTCCTAATCGTAAACCTTAAGGTATATCATTTTAAAGTATTAAACCATCTTTTAATAAAAAAAGAAAGAAAAAGGGATTTTTTTCGAAACTGCAGAGTGGCACTAAAAAAACCAAAATAACGAAACAAAACTCCTTGTTTTATTTCTTAAAAAAAACATTTGTAGGATATGAATAAAATTAAACATCCTAAGCGACTTTTCATTCATTTATATATAAATACTTTTATTTATTAAAATTCAATTTTCATCATTTGAAAGAGCAAAGAAAGCTACACTTTCTAGTACTAATTATCAACCACGAAACTGTGCATAAAGACATATTTTAAATGTATGCACATTTTTGTCATATTTAGGATCAGTGGTCAAGCAACACACGGAGAAAAAATTATGGTAAAATTAGCGTACTGTATGATAATGACATTTATGATTAAAAAAAACCATAATTCTGGTTTAAAAAAACCAAAATATACTGTATTTAAACCATTCATTTGGTAATTTTTCCGGTCATATGGTACTGTCTTACCGAAAATTTTGGATATCAAAATTAGAGTTCTTATTACCACACATTTAGTTAAAAATACTGAACTGAAAAGCAAATTTATCCGAATAAAATGGTTTTTTAAGCCTTGCTCTGGGGTATCATGATAAAATTACCAAATTTTATCACACTTACCAAATTTCATAACATATTCTAAAACCATATTTTATTGTTAATTTTACCCAAGTTATTACCAAAGTACTTCGGTAAAATTTACCGAGCTTTTTGGTGTTGCCATATGGCAAGAATAACTGTAAATGTTTATTAAATTCTAGTTGTTTTGGCTATACTTTTTTTTCTCAGTGCAGAATCCGTTATATAAAAGAGTTCTATTTCTAAAATAGGTGATACGAGGCAGTTTTAAATTTATGTACACTTTTTTCATTAATTTATAGGTGGCTGTTTTAAAACACTGATTACATTCTTTTTTTAAAAAATATTTATTTTATATGTCAAACAAAGATTTTTGAAAAAATCCACAAAATCATTTAAGTTTATAGATAAAAAAAAATTTTAATAGATTTTTGGATAAAAATTCTTTTTCAATTAATTTAAAGCAATAATAAATACGTTTACCAAATTTCAATTGTATAATAACATTGATTTTAGACAAAATATTCTATTGTATATTGAAAAAACTGTCAAAAAGAACAAATATTACTGTATAAGAATAGCAGCAAGAGTTGTTTTTTAATTATGAAAATATTTCTAATGCAGCTTAAAAAATTTTAAAGTAGTGTCAGAATTATTATATTCCGAATTTTATAATGAAATAAGTATCAAAGATATGATTTTTAGTCTGAAAAGGCCATTTACTACCCTCATAAAGAAAGGGAAAACCAAGAGCAAAAATATGCTACAAAAATTGTTATGTAACTTTATTATAGCTAGGCTGGCTCTTGCGACAATAATTCCTAACTTATTATAGCTAGTTTAAAATTGATACCTCCTTATTTATAACTTAAATATATTTTTAAAAATTCAGAAACTAATTCCATACATAATATTTTTTTTATTTAAAAACCGTTTATACACGTAAATAATACACGTGAAAATAGTATTATTAAATCGGATGAAGTTATTAAAAAATGTCAAATAAATTATCAAAGACTGAATAAAATAGTCCATAGCGGAGACGAAAGTAAAAATTATAAAATTTCATACAGGTATTTTATGAATATGAAGAAAATTATTTTTATACATTTACATTTTATGCTAATATATTTCAGACATAAAACATTATTTGTAAAATATTTTTGGCAAATATATTAATTAATTTCATGCCTCCAGTGTGAGTGATAAACCAGAGAATACCCTTATAAGATATGAAACTTTTAAAAGCGCATTATTAGCACTTTTTATAACAACATCTGAAATCAGTAAGAAATCGATTCATTTATTTCAGAAACATTTTAATGTAAAATACAGTTTTATATTAAAATAATAACTTTCTAAATCAATCTCTTTTTTGTTAAATATTAGATTTTCATAAAATTTAATATACCTAATAACGTTTTAAAAAAGAATGTAATAATTCTCGCCAAACATTGATTATAATCAAGGAGTTTTTAAATTAAAATTACCTTTTTTTTTAATTTTTACCAATTTTTAAAAAGCTACTCATTGAAAAAAAAATTTCTTGAACGAAAGTATTGCGCAAAAAATTTATCTTCAAACTAGATCATTAAATCTAATAATTTAGATTTCAAAAAAATTTTCATTATGAGAACTGAAACTTCTTCGGGAAAAAAGTATTGAAATATTTTCCTCATAATTAAAACTCTTCTCATTTTCCTAGTACAAACGATATTGAACTACTTTCCTGCGTAAACAAAAAACATACTTTTTTCTAACAAAAGGATAAGATGAAATTGAAGTAAAAATTGAAGTAAATTAAATTGAAGTAAAAAAAAGCATGTTTAAAAAAATATTTTTAAGACTTTTTATTTGCAGTTTAGTCGAATAAAACTATTGTAAATTAGATTTAAAAGTTGAAAATACATTAAATAACACTTAAAACTTTCCTAATGAACATATCATTTCTTCACACACTAGATTTAATAAAAAATATTATGTTCACCGTAAAAAATATACTACTTTATTTTCATAGAAAAATTTTCAATATTTTAGTATTTTTTATTATACACCATATAATACACGAAAACCTACTGAAATTCATTTATCGAGTATATCATGTAAAATTATAAAGAAATAAAAATAAAAAATTTCTTTAAAAATAAGGAAAAAGGAAATAAAACTTTGTAAAGAGGGTAAAACTAGCAAAACTTTGTATTGTTTTTTACGAATCAGCTTTTAGACATTAAACCTTCTTCGACTCTGAAACAGCTCGTGATAATACAGCAGAATTAAATCCTAACTACTGAAACAAAATCGAAGAAGTTGTAATCAAATCAAAGAGCCAGCATGAGGAATCGAACCCCGGTCGAAACCTTAGTAGACAACGACTCTAGTTACGTAAGAAAAAATTAAAATGCTTAGAAAAAGTCATTTCAAAGAAATGCACAGGGAAATATCAATATTTTCTGCTCCGTTAAGGAGAAATCCTGTTATATGTTTTTAAAAAAGAACATTCGCGTAATTTAATCGAGATTCTTATTCTTGTGTCTATTTTTACAGAAATTGTTTACAGTGTGTATGCAAAAACTGCAATGAAAGTAAAAAGTTTTTGATTTGTTTTATGCTATAGATTTTATTCGTTTGTGAGACAAAAAATAACTACAATTTAGTTAATTTTAGCTGAATATCTTTTATATCAGAAGAAAGGAGACTTTCTTCTGATTTTTTTCACCTCCAAAATCGTAAATTATTTCTAAAAAACAACTTGTCTAAAATTCCTTAATTATTAACTGAAATTTTAAAATTTGCTGTATATTTCTATATTAAAAAAAATGCATATAACAGGCGAAATTTCTAAATTAAATTATTTTTAACAAAAGAATCCATGATTTTATTTGAAGAATACTTTCTCCTTATGTATTTCTTTAAGTGATATTATATTGAAGTTCTTCACACAAAAGCCTTCATTTGAACATACTTCACAAAAGTTTTTTGGCGTTAAATGATTTCTATTATCCAAAGCAATATTTTTTACGGCTCAATCATCATTTAGCACAGCAGATCATCAAACTTAAATTCTTTAGATCCGCTGAGTGATTCACTATAATGGTGGGTGATTCCGTTAATCTAAGTCTCAATTGTAGGGAAATCATCATTTTTCTTCACACTTATCTTAATCCATTTGAAAAAGTTTTTCCTTATTCAACCCGATTTTTTTTCATTTAGAAGTAAAACACAAAATGCATAAATTCTTTTCATAATACTGGATGTATTTTGTTGCTTTCAAAATATTTATAATAAATAAATCTACTTTGCTGATATTATGATCGAACAAACCATAAAACTTCAGCATGAAATGAAAGGATTTCTAGTTGAAATAATACACTGTTAAAATTTTCATTCTAAAATAACCGGCAGCAGTCTGTCCTTTAACCGTAAAATTTTTACGGTAAAAAAAAATTTTTTTTACCTTTACGATTTTGAAACTATTTACAACAAGTATGGTTAAAAAGCTATGAATACAAAACTATACGGTTTTTTAACCAATTACAACTAGCATAGTTTTAAAACAGTAAAAAAGAAATTGAACTAGACATTGGCGTTGGGCTTTTTTTTTAAGTAAAGGACATCTGAGTTAGGTTGTTGTTGAGTTTTATCAAATGTACCGTGGAATGTAGTTTAATTAGTTTATCTGGTGGTTCCTCTATCATAAATGGTAGGAAATACTAAATTTTTGAGTAGAGCAGCTCTGCACTGCTACCATACACGCGTTAATGATAGTATCGTATTCCAATACTCCAAGGTCACAATTTGGGGTGCGCAAGACCCTGAAAACTCTTTTTGCGTTAAGGAGAATGGATGAAATAAAGTGGTGTAAAAGCTGCGACTCGAAACCCCGTTCTGTCGATCATTAAATTGAGTGTTTTTTTAAATAATTTAAATTAACGGACTGTTGTTTTCTATCACTGTTGTTTTTTAATATTTTAATTATTCTAAGGAAAAGTATTTTAAGTATTATTTAACATTAATAAATTTAAGTTCACAAGTTTGTATAATATTAAACAATATTAAACATTTTTACTACTGTTTAAAAATATTATATAAACTTAGCGGCAAAACATATTAAGAAACATTTAGAAACACTTGTTATAAAAAAAAAGTTTAAAAATTAAGTAAATAAATAAATAAATTAAGTTCACAAGTTTGTATAATATTAAACAATATTAAACATTTTTACTACTGTTTAAAAAATATTATATAAACTTAGCGGCAAAACATATTAAGAAACATTTAGAAACACTTGTTATCAAAAAAAGTTTAAAAATTAAGTAAATAAATAAAAATCCAAGAAAAAAAATCAAGAATGTAAATTATATTAAATGTTTTAGTTTTAACGTGATTTCAGATGGGTTAAAGGACAAAATTGGATTTACTTTCATTTTAGACACAATTTTTTCTTTTTTTAATGGATTTAAGTAGAATCAATTGAGGCTAATAGTAAAAAAAAAACTAAAATTTTACCGTAATTTCTTGTTGAAAGAACTTTATTTCCTTTTACTCTTCTATAAGCAGTCTGAAATAAAATTTCCTCAATGCTAATTTATGTTTTGCCAACCTGCTAATTCATTAAAATAACACTGAGGCAGTGCTAGGCTACATAGCTTATTCTAAAAGTGAGCGTTCAAACTTTGTAAAAGTGTTATTTTTGCTTAATCAAGATTTTTAAGGCAGAATAACGCCAAAAACTATTTTTCCCTAACTTTAGTAGAACACTCAAAAAAATATCGCATGGAAACTAGTGCAAACTCACAACTAGGCATCATAGCGCTATTATAATAACGAAACAAAACCATGAGATATTGCTGCATTTTCTAAATAAACCACTTCAAACGTACTCACTTTTAACTTCTTAAGAGATGACCTTGATTGACCTTGGACTTTCATCTTTTCTGCTGCGGAGGAGATGGTTTTTAAGCTCTCAAATTTGCGTAACATTCATTTTCCATTATCTATTTCAATATAAAAATATATATGAAGCCCACCACAAATTACAGCGATTACACATTACCTGAAGTTTAAAACAAGGGCTTTTAAACATATTACATACTTTAATGACCTAAGACCTTGCCAATCTTTATTAAACAAAGCCCTTATTTTAATCATTTAGTATTATTTACCTGAAAAAATATTTCAGTTCATTGAGCTGACATTCAGCAGACAGCATTGCTTAATAGCTTTTAACAGTTAGAGACGCCATCTGTTGATGAACTTCATAAATTATTTTAAAATTTGGTTCGATTAAATTGCTTGTTTCCTAATTAGAAGCAGGACCAATCAATAAATTTATTACTATTGATACATTGCAAGTCTAACTTTCGAATGAAACAAAAAAAAAAAATTTATAAAAAAATGTATAGTTATTTAATAGTTTTGTTTTATTTTTGAATATGTTTGTGATGATTTTAAATAGCATGATTTACAAAATAATTTTGTTAGAAATAAAACTTCCCTTATATTTCTAAAAAAATATTAGTGTTTTTAAACGTATATCACATTAACCTAAATAGAATTACTAGAATTTGATGCATTTTGTTACCTTAGGGCAAGCACAGCAACAAAGTTTAAAACTATCAACGTTCGTACCCATATCAGATATAAAAATTCAATGTGAACAAAAATCTTTTAAGTTGACTATCACTGCCTTTGCATGGAAAATTGGAAAACCATTAAAAAGCGTTTAACGTGAAGATGATATTTTAGCATGTTGGATTTTTTTTTAATAAAAAATTGTATTTCTTCAAAGTTTAAAAAAAGATTTAGGAAAAGTTAAAAATAAATCTACAGCAATAAAAAGTGACATGAACTTGCTGAATTATTCTGCTTAACATGTAAATTATATTTATAAGCAATATTTTTCATGTGTAGTCTCATTAATATCTCGTATTTGCTCTTGAATTCTTGTTTTCTGGTATTTGTTGTGTTCTCGCATCCAAACCCATCAAAAAAGATAAACTTATTCAAAGTAAGTGCGCTTTTGTGTTCAATATCGTAACTTAAAATATCATGAATCCCTCGAAACTTGAGAATAATATGCTAGTGCGTATAAATTTGATTATTAGATAAGAACTTCCAATGATGTTGTGACCAACAAACGCAACGCATCTTAAAAGGTCTAGAGGCTTTTTCCTATCTAAATTTTCGATCTCCTTTTCCTTAGTGTATATATATATATATATATATATATATATATATATATATATATATATATATATATATATATATATATATATATATATATATATATATATATATCACTTGGTCAAAACTAAAAAAAATATAAAAACCCAATTTAATTTTTTTTTAATTTAAAAAAAAAATTTAAGTTTCTACCTTTTTTGACCATAAGAATACAAGATCTGCTTGCAATTTGTTTCCTTGAAATACATGGAAACGGTTTGTAAACTAAGATATGACTTATATACTTGTGACTTAAATGGTTTGTTTGTCAAATCAATGTGAACTGAGGCAAAATATTGATTCAGTGCTGTGTTGCTGGTGAGTGAGAGAGATGCAAGTTCGTAGTCACCAATATAGAAGGAGTGTTAAAGAGATATTCTTTGGCGCCAGATGATTTTAAACCCGGACATTCCTGATACTGTCCGTAATCTGATACTATAGCCACCGTGGAAAAGGTAATAAGTCCCCAAATTGAGTTTGGCAGCTTTATATAATGACTTCCACAATAGGAAGTTGTTTGAAACCGAACTACGAATCAAAATTAATTATTTGGTTTGCCCAAATATTAAGTCCGGTTTTGAAAAAATTTTAGTTCAATATGAATTTGACTAAAAAATTATTAATTTTATCAATTCAGATTTAAAAAGCAAATTGAAAAAAAAAAATTTTAATAATTATTAATAAAAATATAATCAGTTAAATAAGACATTTTTATATAAAAAAAAGGGTTAACTATACAATCCGACAGTCAACTCAACCAAGTTTTGCTTAAGTTTGTCACATTTACTGACATTGGACCTCTTTTTCAAAGAAGGGAGCTGACTGTATAAAAAACGGTCAACTCTACTAATTTTAAGGAGCGTATGCGTTTAAAGCTTCAAGTACTAACACTAAGATTCCATTTTCAGTTTTATATAAATTTGTTTTAAATGCTCATAGAAAATGTCCTTACAATCAAATTTTCACAACATTTGTTTAAAAAATTATTAAATTACTTTAAAGCATTATCACACATTTTTCTAAAACAACCGTTCGAAAAAGTATTAACATTTCTACTAACTTTTTCTCATTAAAACTCAAAAGGGAAATTTCGAAAAAAAAAATAATTTTCGGCACAAAGCAAAGCAAAATAATTTAAAGCCCTTTTCTTTCTTTATAATTAATCCGCATATCAAGATGACGATAAAAATAACTGCCAAGAAAAAGCAAAAAATTCCTTTTATAACAATTTTAAAATTTTATCTCATCAGCAATTTATAATGCGAAATAAAATCTGTTGGGCAATTTATTTGTATAAAACTTAATGATGCCAATGTTTCTTTTCGCTTTCATTCAAGCTCAAACGATTTTGTAAAGGTAGAACAGGGTCACTTTTTTTTTTTTTTTTACCATGAAAAACCTTTTCTAAGCGAAAGTTCTTCCTATAACTCAGCGAATTAAGAAGGCGGTAAAATTTCACCGACTTCAGCACTTTAACGTTTCTTAAGGAGTGAAAGTTTAAGAGAGATACCGTGTTTCAGCTTCTTAACTTGTTCAAGGTTGAGTTAAGTGTATATTCGTAATTGCAGAATTCCGTAAAAAAAAAATGGTGACGAAAAAGCTGATGTTTTAATGAGGGAACGTTCTGGATTGATCAAAAAAGCTTCGGAGCTCATTTACAATATTCATTCTTAAAAAGGAATTTCCTCTACAAAATTTCGTTCACTTTATTATTTATCATTAAACTTTCTCTCTGTTTCGTTCTTTAAATAGCATTTACAGTAGTTACCATTCTAAATTATCACCCACAATTTTGCTTTGCAGAAAATGATAATTAAAGCCTGATATTCAAAGAGCTTCTTAAAAAAAAGCTTCTTGTCAGAATGACCTGATATTTGAACTGAGTATTTCCAATATGACATTAAAAAAATAATGACATGATATGACATAAGAGAAAAAGTAGTTTCGAAGGTAAATAAGGTTTTAATCTATATGATAAGCAAACTGGGGAGATTTTCAAATATATATTGCATCTTAAGGTGTATTTCAGAAATAATAAAGTTATCAGCTGTCACCTTTCAAAATCTTAGCTATTAAGATCACCTGATCTTTATATATGTTGTGGGATCAAATGAAAGCTGTTTTGATTCATAATACAATTGAAATCATATCTAAATAACACCAATGATTGTATTGAACTATATCTTTATAGAGTACATAATTTTTTTTTCATACACTCCCGTCTAAAATGGAGCATATTTTGTTTCTGGGTTAGCTCGTGGCAGCAAAGTTAGCCGCTTAAAAAATTTTGTATTAGTGGCATTATTAACAAATTATATCAGAACAAAAATAATAAATCAAAAACTAATCCTGGCTTTATTATAATCATGATTGTTATTTAATTGATTTTACCTTTGTGTTTATCGCAATGTTGCTTTCTTTGTTTTAATTTTTATGATCGACATGTTATAATACATTAATAGGCAACGTATTGCAAACTATAGTTAACTATTCTAATCTATTACTTAAAACAACCTATCAAAATTAATCTAAATAAATACTTAACGTATAACTAATTTTTTAACACTACTTAAATTATTTCTAAAAGACAACCGAAAAAAAATAATCACTATAGTGGACAATTGGTTGAGAAATACCCGAGATTCTGTGCCACATAAGGAAGTATATTTTTAAATAATGGCAAAATTAAATAAAAAGTTCCGAACATCGTAGGCTTGTTACGGTTTTATAACTCATTTTTAGAGGAAATGGGTTGGGCGAAAAATGCTATGGATGAAAGCATAACAGTATTTCAAATTGTAATCATTCTTTTTATTTGTCTAAATGTAATATCATGTATGTATTATAAGAGTCATCAAAATCAAACGCTGTCTTAATCAATAACAAAGTGCAGAACAACGAGATAAAAAAAAAAAGCAGACGACACTTTTAGAACTGTTTCTGAATTACCTGATTTAAGCAGAGTTTCTGTGAAGAAGTGTAGTGAACACGTTAAAGGGAAAAAAATAAGAGTATTTGTTTAGAAATGTGGATTACCGTTACGGGAATTTGAATTATTATTATCTTAGCCTAAAGAATAGCATGCAGTTTAATTAGCTCTGATTTCATCGTGTAGAAAATCGTCTGAACGGATGGAAATGTCTTGTTTTAGAAATGGTGAAAAACTTCCCGATATTTAAATAAACATTATTTTAATATTAATTGGATCTTCAATTTAACATTTAGTACAGTATGAACTTATCGATTTTCCTACATCTAAAGAAGCACAACTTATCTAGGAATTCTGACGACATTTTTAAAATCAATCACAAAAGTAAGTTTTTTTAATATTTACTGATTTTAATCTTACTATGAATTAGTTCTTAAATGTTTTAAAAATGTGCCTACTGTTAAAACATGCAATATTGATAATTCAGTATTCAATTTCAATTTATCAATTTGTCGTTAAGCAACGTTTAAAAAGTTGTCCGAGACGCATTAGTTTGAATTAGACTCGCATTAGTTCTCTTCATTTTAAATATCGTTTCTTTTAACAAATTCGTTCAAACTGTATAGAGATTTCGTGGAGGCATTTATAAAGGCATTCATATTTGAAAGTAATGCAAATTATTATAAAATTAGTTTATTTAATCGTGAAATAAAATGAAATTTTTATTATTTTATCAAGTTTTGCACCTTTTCTTAATTAATCTACCTATAAGGAACTCTCGTAATTTGCCACTCTCCAAATTTAAAAATTATAACCTATGTAATACATAAACTCAAAATATCTTCCTCTGTAATGATTTTCGAAAAAAGATGTAAACAAAAGAAATGTAGATTTTTAAATAGTTTAGTTATCCCCAACCCTTATAAACCGTTGACGAACAAAATCCGTTTAAACAATTCTAAAAATTATAAAAAGAAAAATTAATTCCTCTAAAAAACGGGCTGTTTTTCAGTCAAAACAAATCCGACTCTACTACATGAAATTTTAGCGCAACATAACATTAAAAATAGTGCTCGCAACTTAACTTTGCACCCAAAGTAATGCAGTGAAACATCACAAAAATTTCCATGGTGTTTAGCGCGGTGAAATACCAGGAACTTTCTTGTCACTACTTTTTGTGCAAAGTATTGTCCTTTATTTTAGAGTTCAGTAGCACAAAATATTGTTCACATAAGAGTCAGTAGTAACCCTACTGACCCTATTTTTACGATATAATTTAAAGAAAGAACCGTTAGTTTAAGATGCATCACACACTAATTCTTAAAATAAAATTTAATTCAAACACACGCATAGAACAGAGAGAATACTAAGACGAACTCGAATTACGCTGATCAGAACAAAAGTGAATAGAAATTATATTTTATAAAATCCCTTACCGCAATTGGTAAATATTAATATTATCCTTATTCTGCAATTAAAAAATATGCATCATGCATTTTGTAACGGTGAAATTTATATTTAGATGTATAACAGCGTGCAAAACAACCAACAAACAAAGACCTTTTCGTTCTTGATTGTAAACAATCTACTGACAATATCCTAATTTCGCTAAAATTGGTGTTTTCGGAAGAAAAAAAATTTTTCACAAAAGGTGTGGTTTCACATTATGGTTTTGTGAGTTTTGTGGAAGCATTATCCATTATAGGAATTTAGATTTGTTTGCAAGATTAACCCCTTCAGAACCAATATGGGTGATCAATATATGTGATTGCACGATTTTCTCTTCAACGGGTCGTTATCGTATATGAAAATTTTTTTGACAGGTCTGAAAAGGTTAAAGTGTAGGAAAACAAAAGCATCTCTAGGTTTTATCACCAATTGTAACTCATAAGTAATAAGTATAAGTGAGTATTGTATTGATAAATGTTTCCGTTCATCCGTTTTTTTTTTTTTTTTTCGTCAGTCTCAGTTTGTTGGACTGTTTGATTTGCTTACGAAAGTATATTCAATAATACAGTTGACGTCTGGCACAATATGCTTACTCTGTTCTCATATGCTTATAGCAGTGGAATGTAATATTATGACTTTATAATAAAATACTTATAAAAATATATCTTCGTTTCAAAAACTGAAAAAATATATTTCGAAAAAATAAAAGATCACATAAAAAGGAGAAAATGAGTTTATATTAATAAAAACGATAAATTCCTTTTATAAAATAAATAATGCAGCAATAATAATTTTTTTTTCAAAACATCTTTTCTAAATTTTTAAATAACACAGAAATAGAAATTGTACAATATATTCATAAATATATAAAGAAAACATATGAAACCTAAACAGAAAATTTTCAATTTATATTTATCTTATATTTCATTCTAGTTACTGAAAATGCGCTGTGATCTTATCTATCTCATAAGTTTTTATTAAAAAAAAATCTTATCAACATTTCAAAACACAATTTTTTGAAAAATGCCCGATGAAAAACTTAGAGACGGAATATGATAAATTGCCAGATGGAAATTCAATTCGCCAAATGACGAACTTATATTTCCAAGTATTTTCTTCTAAGAAAATATATATCTCATGAGACGTCTCCTGAATTTTAAGATGCTGCAACTCGTGCATTTTTTCGAAAAATATCTTACATTGCTATGCATGTTAAGTTTAATCGATCAAACTTCGTTGATTCTATTTTAAGCATTCAATGAGCTCTTACTTTCTTTAACGAATCGAAATATTTAGAATAGGCATCGGCATTCTCTCCATTACTGTATCAATATACAAATACATAAATACTGATAAACAATTTTTAATATTAATGTATAGTTTAAAGCAATATATATTGAAGAAAGGAACATTTTTCGTTCATTGTGTTTAATGTTTCTTAACGAACTTAGTATAGTTTAAAGTAATATATTGATGAAAGGAACATTTTTCGTTCATTATGTTTAATGTTTCTTAAAAGAAATATTAAACACAATGAACGCATTTTAAATCACATTTCGCGAAAGTATCGCAAAAACTATTGCATGAATACTGCTCCAGAATATATTTAAAATAAAAATTATGCATTCTTTATGTGTATTTCATTATGTGTATTTAAAGCATTTTGCTTTCATATATTTTTTATTATATTTATAAGCTTCTACAACTATTTTGTAGACTTTTTTCTATTTTTGAATGAATGCTACGTTTTTTTAATTCTTCTGTTTATGTCGCGTTTTCGAGTAAAAGATTGATAAATTGAATTATAAAATAGTCTATATCTAAAAGTAAATCGAATTTTTTCTTGCATTATTTTTAGTGTTTCATTTTACCCCTGCATACGGGGTACAATGAAATATATTTAGACGTTTTATTTTTGAAATTTTTCCAAGTCATTGCTTAGAAATCAACAAAACTTTATTCAAATGAGGAAAATGTATGATTAAAAATGTACATTAATATGGTGTATTTAGATGCTCAAGGTTGTGTTTCCGAACTTCGTCTCACGCATGCGTAATCGCATCGGGACTTTCCCTCTTCCCGCTCGAGACGTTTCACTTTTGATTCCTCATCAGCTAGTGATGTATTACGACGCAACTTTTATATTCCAACTCTAAATTAAATTAAATGTTGTAAATTATTAATGAATTGTACTTGTTAATTATAAGAGTGTTTACTTCTAAATAACCACGCTAAGGAGCAGCACAATGAATTGTACTTTTATGCATGCAGAATTAAGAAGAGGGAGGGGGGAATTAGCAAATTTTCTTTCATTGTTCACTGCCTTTCTCTACCTAGTGTCGTTTTAGCGCGGTATAGCCGCTTATGGCTCTGATGTAATTAAATTTTACATTCAACTCAACTCGAATGTATAAATTTGAATAATACAGCAAAAATGTCTACGATGCAGGAAAAAAAAAGATTTCAAAAAAAGGAGAATAATATGCTAAGGTAAGCTAGCTTTGGAAACGGCCATCTCTAAGAAAGGCTGAGAAAGTTCAGAGAGAATTCAAATATTTATCTATACCTAGTTATTCATTCTGTGCGTAGAACGTATTCCCAAAATAACTTCAACCTCAAAATCCAAAATTCCGTAAGACCACATAAAAAAAAATATAGTAAAACTTCTCCCACGGGTTCCTATTTCATGTCTAAAGAAAAAAATGTTGCAAAAGAATTTCAACTCTTTTATCAGGGGGAGCTGTACGCATAACTCGTTTCGTTTTCTGATATATATTTGACGAGGGTCGAGATTATTTTGCTTTTTTTTCCTTCATTTTTACATCATTCAGACCGGAATATTCAGTCGTGTTATTGACAAGAAATAAGATAAAGTTCATGCAATAAAATCTTTTCCATTCATACTCTTTTTATACAATTCCGCAGAATCGAATATTTTCTCTGGTATTGAAAGTTATTTCTGGACTCCAACGTTTAATGGTAAATATAGTTTATAGCCAAGTCTTTGAGCCGCTATCCTAAAATATGCATATTTAATACACATTAAGGAAGGAATTGTGTTATACAATTTTAGGCATTACATATTTTCTAGATTTTAAATTATTTTTTTTTATTTTCATAAATTTAATTTTTTAATCATTCTTAATTATATTATAATTAAATTAAAGCAATTATTTAATTTGAGTAACATTTTATAAAACGCGAATGCAGATAATTTTATTCCTCTCTTTACAATCAATGTAACAGCAAACTTTTTAACTCAATACAAGAGTTTAACTCATTAATGCAATGTCGCCACTATTAGGATATCAAAATCGAATTTTAACTCAATTTGTCTTTAAGCTACTTTTATTTCTCTAACCACAAGTATTCATACATTACTCTAACCACAAGTACACATTTTATTTCTCTAGTTTCGGTTACAGGTTTATATTAAATTCTAACGGTCTTTTTGGTGATTAAGCTGTAGCCAGTTCATTTAAAATTTAATTTTTATAACGTGGGGTTGGCTTTGTTTTAAGTATATTATCTATCGATATCTCGCCAACTTTTTATTCCTTCCCATGCAACTAAGTGTCCGCTAGTAATTATTCATTCACTGGTAATTTTAAATTTTCGGCGTTAGAACTGTGGATGTCCGATAGCCCTTCACTACAGACTCAAATGTACTAGTAATCACCACTACTAAAAACAATATCTTCACTAATGCTATCCGCTACTTTAATGTGTTATTTAATGCATTTCTGCCAATGTTGTAACTATTGTTTGAATTATTAAATCATTATAAAATTGTACTTCAATGACGAATTCTCTTGTAAAATGATTTCCATTCATATCAGTTTCAAACATTTAATGGAGATAAAAAAAAAGTAAAAATATATTTTTTGTACTTTGCCCAAAAATGAAACTTTAAGAATTTAATTGCCGCATCATGTATTACATGATGTTATGTGTATCATTTAAATAAAGGCAGCGGAGATATTACAAGACTAAATCACCTGTGATAAATGGTACAAAGCAATCGGATACAAAATTTCGGACAAACTTACCAATAAAACGTTTCTAGTCTGTGGACCATTTTAAGGCCATTGATTATTTATCATGAGTACTTAATATTGTTTAATTTAGACGCAAAGCCGAAACGAAAAGTTAAATTTGGTTTATTGAGAATTTGGAACAACTCCGAAATGAATAGTCAAAGTCAAGCGATTCAAAGTTCAAACACCTATACCTCGCATCCCTCTGCTCCACAACCTGTATCTTTTTTTGCCCATAATCAAAATTTATTACTCACTGATCCATCAGACTACTTAAATGACTTACATATAGAAATTCTAATAGGGGCTGATTTTTATTGAACAATTGAACAAATTCAATCCCTTATTCGACTTTCTGCAACTCATGTGCTAATATCTACAATGTTTGGATGCTCTCTGGAAACAGTTCATTTACTACCACAGCATTTTCTTCAGTTCACAACATTAGTACAGTAACTTTGGTATATTGTTCTTGATGATCAAGTCAGAGAATTTTAGGAGTTGGAAACAATAGGAATAAAAGTTAATAAGGAAAAAGTCTGGTCTGCGCATAACCTTGAAATACTAAGAGATTTTCAAAATTCTAACAAGATAATCGATGATCCCAGAGTTCTGTCCCTGGTTTCGGCACCATATATTAAGAGTGAACTCGGTTATAAGACTGAAATGTAAAAGACGGAACACAAGTATTTATTAAAAATAAAGTATAACAGAAGAAGAAAAATAACGAATTTTTCTGTTCCTTTAAAAATAAAGAGCAGTCAGTGCATGTTTATGCGAACCTAGTATTCTTTGTTCTCAACAGTTAGGTACATAGGGTACTTAGTATTATTTAATTTAGACGCAAGACAGTCACTTCTGACATTGGGAATGATACAGGGTGATCTTATATAGGGCGATTCTGTAAACGGTTACAAACATGGAGGCACATCCTAAGGACTAAGAATTTCGTAACGTCTACTGGACTGTGTAGGGGTCAGGGAACTGGCCTTGCATCAGAAAAGTTCAGGGTTCGAATCCCGGACAAGACGTTTATGTTACCGTCCTTACTGTGGGACCATCGTTAGCCCATCTTAAACGGTGCCCCTAAAAGAGTGGCCAACAGATCTGCCCTAATATGCCTGAATTGACGGTTGTCAACCTAGGAGGGCATTGGAAAAAAAAGAATTTCGTAACAGCCCATGTCCGGAAATGTCATCGTAGGTCACAAGAGGGTTTCCCAATTATTTACTGGCCGTTTGGTCGCATTTGAAATGTTACTTTTATTTGTCTAAATTTTCTTAGTTTTATGTTAATTTTATATTTATTTTATCGTTGTAAAATGTCGTACTCAAATAGGCCCGTAAATAGTTGGTTTATCGTAATTTAATGATTGGGTGGGACACTTGGCGAGCTGGACGGGTTAGACGCTAAGAAATTAGGTTGCGTGAAATAGCAACTTAAGGAGCCTATTTGAAAACAATTTTTTAGGTTAATTATTACAAAACGTATGAGTATCATAAAATCACGATAATTCAGACAAGTAAAAGCGCCTATTTTTCTAATGCGCACGAACTACCACTTCATAATGGATAGGAGCGCCTAGTGACATCAGATGCCTTCGGAACATGGGTTATTATGCAGTTCTCAATCCTTATGGAAAATCTTCTTTCAGATTCGTAACCGTTGTTACAAATTAATAAATGTTTAGTTACCTCCAAGTTTGTATAGGTTGTACAGAACCGCTCTGTACTATCAATCTAACAATCACAACCAATTTCTATATTTTTAATACCACTCTTCATGGATACCAATTTAGAATTTTACAAGATAAAAAAAATGGTTTATTGATAAATTTTAGTGCTTAAAATATTGTAACCATACTTGAAACAGATTGAATTTTTTAATTTTATTCCATTCCACAATTTCAAAAGAAGAATTCCGTTAAACAAATTTTTTATATCACTAAAATGATTAAATTAACCTAATTTTTCAAAACAATTCCAGAAAAGAACGCTATGGCATTACTTCAGTTTTGTTGTCATTTTCAGCTTAAAAAGTTACGTTTTCGAGTAAAATTGTCGTTCATGTTTTTTTTTAAATAAAAAAATATAGCAAATAGAATAAAAACTCACATTTAAAAGTATTTTAAAAGTACGAAATTAAAAAGCATTTTAAAAGTACGAAAAAATTCAGAAATAGGAAAATCCAACAAATTTATAAAAAGATTTTACTCGCTATTAACACTCCGACTCTCATTAGTGAAATGTCCAGTTCAATTTTCTAAAATTTGCGTATTTCATGTTCAAAAAAAAAAACACTTCAAAATATTGAAAAAATTCTTTCAATTTCAAAAAAAAATTCTTCATTTTTCTTCATCTTTCGTTATGGCGTTCCCTAAAACTTTGACTTTGACAATTGACATTCAGACATTATGGCGACGCAATACAGTAGATTTAATTTTATTCTGCAGTAACTTTAATCACGATTTATTAAGTTTAGTTGCAAAAAAAATCAATTTTAAAAATCAGATGAATCGTGAAATTAAGATATGAAACAAATGTACCTCTTTTTTTTTATTTCTTCTTTTCGTTTTTACTTTCTCCTCTTCTCTTCAAAAACAATCAGCAACACAACCAACAAAATAAAAATAAAACATTTTTAATTAACTAAAGTTAAAAGCAAAGAAATCGAATTTTAATTAAATTCTATCGAATGCTTTAAACAGTTCAAATCCACCATGAAATATATATCCTCCAACTATATCGAAACAATCCAAATTCCAGTCCACTCCTTCACCGACTCCCCATACGGTCATCATTATAGTTGTCGGGCTTTAACAAAAACACTTTGCTCTTTAACTATTATTTGCGCCTCTGACGCTTTATTTTGATTCTTTTGTTCTTACTTTTCTTTGTTCTACAATCTATCCATCAACTTCTGCAAACTCCTCTTACCGTTCGTTCGTTTCTATGCCCTCTGGGACTCATTGATAGAAAAAAAAAAAAAAGTTCGGAGCCAAAAATACAACTCTGTGGCTGATTATGAAAGGCAATCCTCTTTTCCAATTGGTCGCTTGTTGGTCTCGTGACCACCCTATGCCTTTTTTCCACTTATTTGACTTCCATCGTATAGCGAAAAGGGTGATATTCTTAGCGAACCTTAGTAGCGTTTAGCACAAGGGTGTTCTATCGAATCCAATCGATTTTGCTTTCTCGGAGCAGCTCTAGCTACAGTTTTGTTATGTATTTCCTTTGCCCTCATATCATTTATTTTTATCTTTTATTTTAGCCTTCTTTAAGCTTCATGGATGTGCCATAAGCACAACCAGAAGATCAACAGAAGGCAACTACGGGTAATTGATCGAAAAGCTTAGAGATTAGGGGAGAGTTTTGTCGCTTTTGCGCTTTCGTTTTGTGAATGCTGATTCAAGAAGACTTAAAGAATTTTTCTGACTAAATACCAGGAAAAAAAAAACTTTAAACTTTGCTCTTGGAACGGTTTTCAGTTTAAACTTTTATAGAAGCATAATGTTTTGATTGCTGTGAAAGAATCTTCTAAAAAATTTGAGTCTTGGGGCTTTATTTTTACTTATGTTTCATATCAGAGAAAAATCAAAATTCGAATAGAAATATTTCTTCTGAATATTTATTGCGTGATAGTGTCTGGTAATGATTATTTTATGTATTTTTTTTTAATTTATTGAAATTTTTTTCTTATTCTCAAGTAATTTTTTTTTTTTTAATCTTTTTGAACTTCATGGAACTGCATGACAGTTTCGACAATTTTGCTCTTTCGTTTTGCAAGCACTGATTCAACAAGACTTAAGAATTTTTCTGATTTAATGCTAAGAAAAAATTACATTTTAATTCTTGAAACTGTTTTTTTAGTTTAATTCTTTTAAAAACATGACCTTTTTATTACTGTAAAAATGTCTTTGAAAAAAGTAATAGTTAGGCTATATTACCTGCTGGAAACTTCATTCACTTAAAAAATCAATAAATATGAAATAACAGTTGACATGTTTCAAGCACTTCAAAAATTGGTGCCCATTATCAAGACCTGCCAGACGTGTAAAAATTATTTCCGCTAATATGTGAAAAAAAAACTTAAAACTCTAGCATAAATATTTCAGGAAAGTTAGAATATTTTTCGCGTTGCAGTTTACATTAAAAAAAAGCTTATTATCTTATATTGATTATTTTATGTTTTTTTTTTATTATTTATTGAATTATTTTCTCATATGGCTTATTTTTATCTTTATTTTCATCTTTTTATCTTTTATTTTACAGTATTAAGTTTCATGAATGTGCTATAAGCACAACTAAGAGATGAACAGGAAGCAGGGTTGCCATTCCACAGGGAAAACCTGGAAAATACAGGGAATTTAAAAATTGCCTAAAATAACTGGAAAAAGCAGGGAATATTTTTTTCTTTACAAACTGTGAAACTACAGGGAATTTCGTTTCTTACTTTTGTCTTTTAAAAACTGGTAACCACTCAAAGCGTTATCCCTGGGATATTTAACCATGATATTTCAGCTATAGTAAACTATTTCATTTACTATAACATTATTTAAGTATGTACAGCTGTTTTTCCAGCAATTAAAACTACTAAATATAGTTAGCCCAATATAGCTCACAGAAGAGCACAGTAATTGTTGGATCCTCTTAATACATTGTGTATAATATGTACAGGGAATTTTTTTTTCCAGATTTGAGTGGCAACCCTGAGAAAGTAACTTCGCTAAGTTGATAGAAAAGATTAAAAATTAAGGCAGAATTTTATCGCTTTTGTCCTAGCATTTTATGAATGCTAATTGAACAAGACTAGATTCTCTTATTAAACATTGAAAATATTTCACAATCTTGAAATTTTTTTAATTCAATTTTGTGCTGAAATATAACCTTTTGATCAGTGTTGAGAAACGTTAAGAGAAATCAAGTCTTCAGACTCAGTTTTATTTTTGCTTATGTTTATATGTCAGAAAAATATACAATTTTAACTCAAATATTTTAAACGGTAGCTTATTATGAATAGAGCTTTTCGGTATCTTTTTGTGATAATCTTATGTTTTTCTAACTTATTGAATTTTTGTTTGATTTATTTTTATATTTTACTTCAACAGAAGGCAACTAAAAAAAGCTGAAAGAAAAGTGAATTTTGATGTTTTTGGTTCAGCCATTTGTAACTACTAACTCAACAAATCTTTAAAATTTTTCTGACCAAATGCTTGAGGAAAAATTACTTTTTTTTTTAATTGAAATCTTTTTAGAAGCATAATCGATTACTGCAAAGGAGTTTTTAGAAAAACCAAGTCTTTAAGTTCTATTTCCTGCTTATTAGGAGGGGAAAAAAACTCTAACACAAATGTCTCGGGTATAAATCTGAATATTTTTAATAAGGTAATAATTTTTTAGTGTACCTATTTTGCTGTGTACAATTTTTTGATTTCATGTTTTACTGAGATAAATTTATAGCAATTACTTTACCTTTGATATCTGAAAAGCTTCTGTGTGGCCTAGCATATCTTTTTTTATTCTATTGTCATTAACTAGATACAAAATATACGACCATCTACATTCGTTGAATTCACAAAATTTCTTTTAAAATTTAATAAAAGAAAATAATGAAATATATTAAACTGATATTGCTTTAAGAAAATGTTTAAGAGGAAAATCCCAAAGAAGAGCCCATGAGTGCAATAAGAAAAAAGTATTCATCTTCGTAATGTGCAATGTAAACGATTCTTCAATAACTTCTATTCACTTTAAATCTCAGCTCTGGAGGATATAAGACAAAGAAAGTATTAATCATTCTAACGCAGCGTTCTAGTTTGCTAACAACACAAGGGGACTTGATTAGCCTCGTTTGCATCTGCCAGGATGCATCGCTTACTCCAATCTCCATCGTTCCACCCCCCTCCTTTCGAATAAACGCTGAATATTGGAAGCTGTTGCAGAATTTTCACAACCCAACAGTTGAAAATCTTCCATTATTCTGCAAAAGGGTTCTGTAGCCCTTATTTCTCGCTCCATTAATAATGCATTACTCATTTTCTATGTCAGTTACAGAAATCCTTTTCTGCAAAAGATGCTCAGATTCTGATTGCTTACATACATTTTACTTTTCTTCCTCTCGGAGCCTGTTTACAGAATTGTTACTCCGCGGGATTAAATACTGCCTCAGATGCATGTAACTTACGCCCTATATACTTTTCAATTAATTGAATCGCTAAGGAAGTGCTTCTTTCCACTCATCGCATGTTTGTTTTTGTTTTTTTCTGGATCACGTTGTTCATTCGTGTTATTATTTGTTACAAATATTGGTTTATTTTCGCACCAATTTGAATTTTTGGGAATTGTTTAATCAAGTTGTTTCTTTTAAGAATCTTGTGAATCTTTAATTAAAGATTTGTCTTAAGAGATATACTCATTCTATTCATTTCACTATTCGGTTGGGAAAGAATTTTAATATGCATTACATAGCTCATGGTCTTTTATAGCATTATAATAAAAGAGTATACTTCTCTAAATACATCTTTTACTCTACTTCCAAGGATGGTTACAAAGATAGAATTAATGATAGATTAATTAACATACATATTCCTTTTCACTCCGAATAAGGCTTCTATCCTAGTTTTTCATCTCACTCTGTTTGTGACCAGATATCTTGACTCTCTCCATGTTTTTCCTATTGTTTTCAATTCATTCACAATCGCGCTGCGCCAAGTATTTGCAGGTCTTCCTTTTAGGGATTAATTGGAGAACATATTTTTTTATATCGTATGGGTTAACTTCTCTTCGAAATTAATTAAATAAATAGAATGATATTTAGATGTTGTAAAACAGAAAGCGAAATAGTGTTAAATAAAAGAAACGTTTAGTAACCTTTTTTTAAATTTACTATCTTCCTCCTAGTTCTTTAATCTGCAACTTTGTACGGAATTATTTCAATAACAAATTTTTCTTATCCATTAGATAAAATATTTTCATCTTGCTTTTTAAACCAAAATTAATACAACACCAAATGTCACTGCATTATTCTATGCATATTGCGTAAAATGTTTAAGAAGATTTTTTTTATTTAACTTTCATGTAAATGAAAAGAAATTGTCTTTTAATTGCTAAAAACTTTAAATGAAATAAATATCTTAGTGAAAGGAGATGCCTAATATAAGGCGAAACTTGATGATTATTTTGGATTGTAGGTAAGATTTTGTATTTGAGTTTCATGAAGGATCCATGATTTTATTTTCACATATTTAAAAAAGGGAAGAACAAATTATTAATTAAGAAAGTAAAAGTTAATAATAAGATATGCATAGCAACACGAAAAAGATTGTTGTTTATATGATTTTTTTTAGTTTGTTAGTTTTGTTGACTTAGCTTCTCCATTGAACTTATATTTCTTCAACTAATAATATGATTTTGAAAACATTTTTAGAAGCTACTTTTCTATAATAAGTTCTGAATTTAATTAACTTTTGGGATGATGTTCTTCATTTAAGTAGAATTTATGAAAAAAATAAATTAACTGTTTTTGCTCAATTACAACTCAATAAAAAATATTTCAAATTGATATATATAGTGCATAACCGAAACTCTTATCAATTTATATAACTAAAATTCGTATTTTCAAATAATAATTATAAAAGTATAAAAAAAAAACTATCACCCCAAAAAATGTAAGTACCACTCAAAAACATAATTGCCAAATGAATATATTCTTTTACCCTTTCAAGGGTAGTGGGATAAAAACTGCCCTTCTTATTTTTGACAACATAAACCAGTAATATAGTACTTTTTATTTCTTAAACCAATTTATTTTTAATAAATCACTTAAAAATTATTTTTATAGGATATGTACGACAATTCTAATGACTCTTTTTGATTAAAATTTTTCATCAAATTTTTCTGTCCCGCAACGTGATATGTAAACTAGTCAAAAACTAATTTATTTGTTTGCTTTTTTAAAATAAAATCTAAAAATTGGTCTGCCCCGCTTAAATTACATACCATTGGTTTGAAGCAACTGTAAGCGAGTCATTCGATTATTAAGGGAGTTCATCAGTCCATCATAAATGGCATGTTTTTACAGAGTTTCAAATTGACATGATATGAAATACATAGAATAATGTTTTGATAGAACAAAGTCATTTTAATGACTAATAGACAATAACTAGAGCTCTTAGTGTTTATATAATAAAATATTAATGACATTTAAATTTATGTAAAAATAAACTGAAAATTATAATATGCGTACTAAGCTACTTATTTCCTTTTGTAAAAATACTATTTTGACACAAATTTAACTGAGCATTTCTCTAGAGTTTCATTCCCACATTCTAAATGACGAAATCGTTAGAGAGATAACCACACCCCACTCTCTTTTATGATATAACTGCTAATTCTTAAAGTATCTCCAGGAATGTTTAAAAATTTGCAATTATAGTTGAAATGGATAGGAAGTCATAGAAGTAACCATGTATTGTATTCCCTTCTTAAATAAAAAAACGCAAAACATTCTATCTAGTAAAACCATTTTTTTTTTTATTTTAAAAAATATTCTTTACACAATATTAAACGGTGGGTAACAACCATAAATAAGCATTTAAGCGAGGAAATTTAATATTGCTTTCCTATAAAATAATTTGGCTCCACTAAATTTTATTTGTATAAACCGGTTATTTGATTATCCGATATGCTGTTACATAAGGATGAAGGTATAATAAACGATTTCTATAAATTTAATATAACGCAAAAATTATTTGAAAACAATAAAAGTTATGATATTTATTACCTATTGAAACTTCCCAAAACGCTCCACTCTTCGAAATTTTTCGGGAAAAATGGTTAAATAAAACAATTTTCAATTGCTATCTTATCATATTCAAACAAAACAGTCAAATAACCATAACTAAGATTTTTCATATTGTTAACGGTGAAAAAAACCGTTTATTAGCTATTTTCACCTAAAACTTTAAACTACCAGAATTTTATCGTGCTAACTAGTCCCATCTAATGAAGCCACCTAGTTCCTTTGTAACTAGATACATATAATATCCAAGAGGGGTAATCTGTCAATCTCATGAGCGACAGAAAGGGGGGTTCGAGTCACAGCGTTGACACCACAATATTTCTTCCATTCGCTTCAACACGAGACGCAAGAGTTTCCAGTGTCTTGCACTCCCCAAATTGCTTAACACGAAAAAGTCAAGCATTTCTCGTCTCTTACGATAAGTGAAATAAACTAATTATACCTCATTTCACGATTTATTTGATAAAACACCACAATAACCTAGCTCCAGTGTCCAGTTAAATTTTTTTTCTCACTGTTTTGAAACCATGCTAGTTGTAAACGGTTAAAAGCGTACAGTTTTGTATTCATAGTTTTTAACCATACTAGTTGTGAAAGGGGTCAAAATCTTAAAGGTAAAAAATGTTCTCTGTCCGACTGCTGTCTGTTATTTTACCGTAATTTTAGAATGAAGATTCTAACAGTGTAGATAAAATAAGTGATCAGTAAAAATAAATTTTTCTTCACCAGAAGAAATTCCTCGAAGACACCTAACTGTATGTGTTAGAAATAACCAATTTTAAGCTTTTTATATTCCCAACACTAAACCATCACGAAGCCAAAATGCACAGAAAAGTAAACATTAACATTTCTCTCCCACAAAACAAGAAAAGCCGAGCACAGAAAATATCCCACCGAACGGCTCAAAGAACGCGAAGATTATATGATAATATCTAAGGTATGAAGTATTATTACACGGTTCTGGCTTTCCGAGATAAACTTCGCAGGAATATAAATGCTTGTGTTTTCGTCCCTTCTTTCCCGCATGTTTATGTTGTGATATCTGGCTGTGCGGCATAACAGGAGATTCCGGGAAATTGTTTAGATTCCCCGCATGTGTAACACATTAAAAATGTGCATTTTCTTTTTATCTCTCCCTTAGATCGGAAAATATTTTCAGCTGCCCCGTTTTTTATAGAGTTGTCCTAAAGGGTATTCTTACTACGGTTATAACTTTAAAGTTGGAGTTCTTTTAAGACAATTGCATTTAATTCCTAATAAAAGTTGTGGTGGTTCAGATATTTAACTGTGGCTTTAATTTCCCTCAACTAGTCAAAAACCTTTGTGATGTTTGTTGTTTACTAGACATTTATTTAAAAATAAATAAAAAAATTCGACAATAAATTTTGAAAGGATCAACACACTTAAAGTAACAGTTTGTGAAGCTTAAATTTAGATTGGTACAGTTAAAAGATAGTATTAATTATTAATGATTGTTATGAATCGTGGAGAATATTGAACCATAATGATGTTCAAATTTACTGCAGACTAAACATTATTCGTTCACTATGTTAAGTTGCTATCACCATTAAACCTATTTTTAACGACTGTAGACTATTCAAATGCTTGAGAAAAAAACTTTTTAGCAGCTTTTATCCTCATTTCAATCTTTACATAGTGATAATATTATAGGACTTTATTCTCTACTTTAAGAAGTTATGGGTGCGGTATGGACAAAAATGGCTTTCGTGCCAATAATTCTTAATAAACTAACTAACTAAATCTCTACTTTAAGAGAGAGAGAAAATAAATTAGTTTGATCTAGAGATCAATTTTAATCTATTGCCTGGCGCAGTATAGCCATTTCTAGTTCTTGTGCCAATAAATTCCAATCAACCAAACAGCAGCTTTGACATGATGTTCAGTTAAGCCATCATAACTGGATGTTCAGTTAAACCATCGTAAACTTGATTACAGGATAAAATGGTTCAAAATCAAACGGACACTTAGTTCAATTCCGCCATAAGGTTGCAGCAAGTTTACGTTTAATACAGTTTTTTAAATAAAAGCTTACGATGCTCAGATTTTTAACCAGCATTTTAGTTTCAATTAACCTACCTTAAGGTTTCGTGAAGTTTCTTAATTATTATTACGTATTTAAAAAGCATGTTCTCAAAATAACTCGTTTTATCAAAATTATATTTTGAAGTGATTAACTTACACAAAATAATAATCTCAAACCAAAATCAAATAATTAAGCAAAGCTAGGTTCCTCAGTAACTTACTACCGAAACAACCAGTTTCACCCTATGAAAGTCAATAAAAAGTAGTTTCATCAGGACAAAAGAGTGTATTTCTAAGTAATAAACAATCAAAAAACAACAAATAAGTTTTAAAATTTCGGCAGTCATATTAAAAATGTCAAGAAAAAGAGACTTAAATGAAGTAGAGCGCTCCCGAAACAACCAATTGCACACTAAAGAAGGCATCAAAAAAGTAAATTCCTAAGGGGGAAAGTAGATTCCTGATAAAAAATAAAAAAATAAGTTAAGTAAGTAAGTAAGTCCTAAATAAACATCAAGCACAAAATAACATTTAATAGCTTTTAAAATTTCGGCCGCAGTATTAAAAATGTTAAGGAAGGTAGCTCTACAGAAAAGTGCCGATTTCAGACGAAGGAAGTTATAAAAAAAAATAGATTCCTGATAACAAAAGTAGATTTCTAAGTAATCAAAAACAATAGTTAATAAGTTTTAAAAGTTTTGCCTTCGTATTCAAAATTTTAAAGAAAATAACCTTAAATAGAGCAAAGTATTCCCAAAACAGCTAGTTGCACGCGAAGAAAGCCATGGAAGTTAATGCTCCATAACGAATCTTACACCAGTAACGATATTTTTAATCCATCTAATTTTATTACATGTATTTTATTCCTTAGTTTATTTTTCATTTCAGTAGTAATAATTCCCATTTATTTCATTACAGCTTAACTCTTTTTCTTTTCCTTAAAACAATTTCTATTTCTGCTCTCTATAACCGCTCCATCCCCCGTAAGCCTAGTTTTTCATTTTTGGTAAATAATTATTAGTTTTTGAAATATTTAAAAGTTCTCTAACTCAGTCTATGATTCACAGATGAAAAAAGATGCCAATACTTGACATTGTGTTGATAGGTCAATTTTCAAGATTAAAGGTAAGTTCACCCGAAACACATAATGTAGGTTTAAGATTCTTAAAATAATCACATATGGATTCGTCTACATAGATTCTTAAAATAATGACATTCTTTCTTATCTTTTGCACTTCTAAAGAAAAAGTGTACAACTTTATTTCCGTCTAGCTCAAGCAAAGAGAAGTAAACAAATATTTATATAGAAATGTTATGATGCTATTTTTTAAATTTAAAAAAAAATGATTATTAAAAATATTTAATTTGTTTTATTCTCGGCCTTGTTTCGTGCTCTAAACGGTACGGGACAGTATTTGCAGAAGTTGTTTCAACTTTCGGTCGAACATTGCGAGTACTCGCTTGCGAATAATTTCTTTTTTTTTTTTTTTTTTTCATAATCTTTCGACTTAGTTTTCAATGTAATGATTTGTTTTCGATTGTGAAAAATTAATTTGCAAGTAGTAACATTTGTTGTGTGCTTTTGGGTACACTATATGTCGATGCACTAATTTCTTATCTGGATGTTTAAATTCTTTAAGGACTCGTCCAGCTGAAGTCAATGAAATAATACATTAAAGAGGAAAAACGTAAAAAAAGAAATAGTCATGTTCTGCTGTTAATTTAGAAGAGTAAAGTAAGACTTCCTGTAGGGTTTGTTTGCTTTTTTTTAAGGATAGATTGTGAATATGGAATTAAATATACTACAGATCAAAATTTAATTACTGAACCACTATCGAACTACAACCAAATTATTTTTAGCTATCACAGTTGAAGTGCAAAAATTGTGTTTCAAATTTTGAATAAGATCTAATGCATAATTTGTTATTTTAGTTCAAATTACTTTTACTCTCTTATAGCCAATTCAACATTTCCGTTTCTTTTTTTTTTTTTAATCATATTAAATAGTTTTGAAGCCAAATTTCGTTTCGTGATTCTTCTAAATTTATGTACTTATAGTAGAAGCAAAATCTATTTTCTGATTTTCGTTTAGATATTTATATTAAATGAAGTACAAATGCCGAAATATGTAGCTCAAAAAAATTTATAAATATTATAATTTTAATAAGTCTTACATTTCATTTTATTAAGCATTCGTTTTTTTTTTTTTTTTTTTTTTTTTTTTGTGTGTGTGTGTTTTCAATTATTGTAATTTAACATTTACTTTTTATATTAATTATATTTTGAAGCTATGAATATGTCTTAAAATTATTTTTTTGATCCATTTATTCTAATTATTAAATATAAAGTATTCATTTCAAAACTCAATCGAGAATGTTAAGAAAACTGGACAATTGAAAATAATAATAATAATATAATAAAAAAATTTAAATCATAAGACAATTCACTGTCTTATTCAGTTATTCAAAGTTATTATTAGTAGTTAAATGAAGTAATATTATTATTTCAAGTTCACTTGTCTGTCAGTTTTTAAAAAATATGTACAGTTGAATCATAAAAATCCTATTTCGTAAAGTTAGTCAATTTTAAATAAAATAGAACAAACATTTTTATCTTCGTATTTACCTTGAAAAACGCTTTTAGCAAAATTTATTATTTCTCTCTGAGAAATAATTTTTCAACTTACTTCTATTTCTGCTTTGCGATTAGTTACCATGACAGCTGCGCCATCTCTTACGTTTCGTGCGAACTAATTTAAAACAAATAAACTTAAATAATAAAAAAATTAAAACAATCAAAATTAAAAAAGAGAAATTAAATAAAATTAAAGTTTTTATTGTAAGTTATGTTTTTATTCACCAAATTAGTGAAATGTTAATAAAAATACTGTTAATTAAAATAAATTTTGTTTATTCTTAAGCTTCTGTTCATATGCAATGGATCTGATACGAATGGAATAATACAGTAAAATAAAACTATAATATTAATAGTATTCTCAAAACTGTACACAGATGGTTTGGATTAATAATGATGTAATAATTAAATAAACTTGATGTAATAATTTTTATGGTATGTTATTTTCCTTATTCCTATTAATTTTTCCGCATTTCTTTTGTTTTTTTTCCTCATAAAATAAATTCTAAATAATCTAAATTCGTTTTATTTTTGACCTGCATGCATAATTTTCCCCTGTGATCTTTTCTGTGGCTTAAGGAGTAAACCTTCCAACAACTTCTATCTGCCAACATTTTGCAAAATTTAACGTTTCAGTACTAAAAAACAATGGAGTAAGTATTTTTTAATTTAACAAAATTATTTCCATTTCATTTATATGTAAAATTCAAAATTTGGGGGACAATTTATCTAAAACTTTGTAAAAGCTTTCTGCTCTTTTGTAAGTGATATAGAAACATGTAGGAAAATAAGTATTTGCATACACAATTTTATCAGAAACTACTTGCTAACATTTTTAAATTTTCATTACATTATAGGCGGTAATGACCCCTCTACCCTCTTTTTAGTTATATCATTGTTTTTTATAACCAATCATCCAAACGCATTACATAGCATGAGATGTGTAAAAAAATATGGTAAATATTTATGATATAACTATTTTGAGATCATTTCTGCAAACCATGCAATACTTGACTAAACAAGAATAATTGATAATATTGCATGATTTTTTACATATTTAAGCTAGTAATTTTTACATAAAAATACAATCTCAAATAATGCATTAAGAGAAAGACACATTTGAGCAGCTGACAAAAATCATGTAACTGCCACAGATTTTAACTTGAAAATAAACCACCCATGAATATTTTACAAAAAGGATTTTACAAAGAAAAAGAGAAAAGAATTTGCAAATAAAATAAACCTAATTATTAATTTGTTATAAAGAATAAAAAAGTTTTTTTCAGATTGTGAATGCATATTTGACTCGATGCGACTTTCCGCATGACATTGCAATTCTTGCTTTTGATTACCAATCTTTCCTTCAAGTTTTGATTATAGATCACGACCACATAGGATAAGATTTTCCTCTTTCAAAGGAAACTCATATTTACTGTGTGGTAACATAAAAAAGAAATAGCAACTTTCATTTTTGCGAAACTCTTGTTGAACCAAATTGAAAACCTTATTTCACCTTTCACTTACTTTTTTATATTTGGATTCTTTTTCAGTCACCACCACCTAAATTGTAACCCCCCTCACAGCATAATTAACATCCTAAAGTTACATTATCCTTTTATATAGTGATTTCAAGCAGACGCAGAACAAAAATTACTGAGTCAAGACGGAAGATAATTTAAAGAGCTTAAAATTTGAAAGTCTTTTGTCAAAACCAACTTCCACCTCCTACGGTAGAATCCGTTTATCGAAACTGCTTGAGTCGTATTCTTAGACATAGATGGCGCCACTTAAAAACAGCAAACGCACCCTCTGCCTTGAAAATTTGCTCAGATTCCAATAACAGACTTGCTGATATTGACAAGTCAAATTAGTATCAACAAAAACATGAATCAATCATTTTAATTGGGGCAGACAAAACACCAAATATCCCCGATTCTCACAAGGAACCTGCTCCATATATCACTTTTAAAGATTATATTTTGACAAGTTCAGAACAATAGGTGTATACAACTTTCATAATTGTAAGGCACATTTACGTAGGAATGCTCTTACTGAGGACGATACTAATAATATTGAAGATGATGATTACGATAATTTACTGACAATCTTGATGAGTTTGGAAGAAAATACAATTAAGGATGATGAAATATTGTAATTAGAAGTCAGGAAATGTTTTTGTATAAATGTGGAAGATTTAATTGAACGATTGAAAAAGAAAAAAAAAATTTATACATTGGAATATTCTTTTCTGCATCTCTTAAGCACAATTTTTTTTCCAAAAATTAACTTCATTTTAAAAAAAACACAGACTTGACAACTTTGTTGACTTCAATCAGAATTTTTTCTCAAATATTTAAAGTGGTTACAACTGTAATAATTTAACGTTTGATTTAAACTAATATCGACTACCACGACGATATTTAAATAATTCAATGATCTATATTAAAGAATTGATAAATCTTGTGATGTTTTTAAATGCTAAAAAAAATTTAAAGATATTTTGTAACTTACATGTTACTTTATTACCAATTTAAATATTGTATAGAGCTAAAACTTCCTTGTTGATTGAAATATAATTAAGACAACTTTACAGTGTCTAATGCCCTAGAATTTTCCAATTTTAAAGTTTCATACATAATCAGTTATAATTCGTTGTTTCCCAGAAATTTTCAATAATTACACTTTTATTCGAAAACCTTTTTTTCTTATTAAGTTTTTTCATCCATATTTACCTCAGAACAGTTGGGTGGTGTAAAGATAGTTAAATTATGGCACACTCTTAAGCAAAAAAAATAGTTGTCATGAGATTAAGAAAGTAGCTGTTATTCCAACAATGGAGTTACGAATTTTTTTTTTTTTTTACTTTGTTTCAGCATTAGTTTAAAAAAAAATAGAATTTGTTAAAAAAAATTGCCAATTTAGGTATACTTTCACAATTAGTCAAGTAAACATATTTGAAACAAAACGTATATCGGTACTCAATTTATTCCCAAATTAACCAAGCTACAACTTATTTCATTACAGAGTCTTGTTTAAGAAATAAAAGAAACCACAAAAACTCACTATTTCAGGTCATATTTTTTTGGCCAAGGTGCCGACAAGCACCTCTCTGGTAGAGGAAAATACTTAGGATTTTATTTTTATAACAGTAGTTGAACTGCCGACCAAATTTTTGGGTATACTATTACTAATGTTCAACTCCGTAACCTTGTACTTTTGAACCCAATCCAGAAGACAGAACTCCTGGACCAAGTAATGGGTGAAATTTGCGTTCGTGGAGGACTTTTTGGTGGAACTAATCCGCATTTGCGTTACAGGGAGAGGAAATCCACGAAAAACTCCCCTGGTGTGCCTAACGGCACTAACCCGTAATGCGTCTACCACTGAGGATATTTTAAGTCAGCACTGTGGTCGGTGCAAGCCGGATGCGGAATTCGTATCGACCCGCCATCGCTGGAATTCGAATCCGGTTCACCTCATTGGAAGGCAAACGCTCTATCCCCTGAGCCATCATGGCTATCCCATTCAGATATTACCAAAGCAGTTAAAATAAAAATAAAAAATTCTTTACCGGCAATTTTTTCCGAATTGAAACCCATAACAACTGACCTATACATAAACTTAAATATTTCAGTTAGTTTCCAGCTTTAATGATGATGGAGCTACAGTAATAATGAACCCTTAATAACTTGTAACTATTTATCCTCTCTTTGTTATTATTTACCAACTCATTTTTAGCTGTAACCTTGATCATATTCATTTGATTTTCGGCAGCTAAATTTCGGATTTGATGTGGTTTTGTTTTCTTTCCAGGTGATATTCTTAGGTTTATCATACAAAAAATAAATAGGCCTTATGTACAGAAAAAATATATTCATTAATCAAACCAATCTCATTTAATCTTAACCAAGATTTTGTTTAAATTTTTTTTTTTTTTTTTTTTGCAATATTTTTCCGATGAAACCGATTCTAGATTCCGATGATTCCGATTTTCTAGAATTTCGACATTGGTTATTCTTGCACTAGACTAAAAAAAAAAAAGCTCAATCTATTATTTTATCAATTACAACAACGAGTTAGGCCAAAAATAAAATCATTTATCTATAACTAGAAAATTCTGAGCAATATAAAAAATACCATCATATACATTTATATCTTCAAGTTATTTCGAAATGTTTGTGATAAGCCCTTCGGATATGTAGACCGCCGTATATAGAAACACGCTTACGATACTGATTCCTTTCCTTACTAAAATGATCTTTACCAGACAGTGTCAGACAGCAATTTTAGTTTATTTTTTTTATGTGTCTGAAAGATGTTAATGCAATTGAAATTAAATCTTGCGTCAAACAGCTTGTGAAACCGTTTTGACTTTATGGTTGTATTAGCCATCAATGATGGTTATTTCTATCTCTTTACTATATTCTCAAATCGTTTACTTGCTTTAGTTAAAATTGAAATCAAATTGTTTCCGTATCCTTTCCCACTTTTTACTGGAGTAAAAAAAGCTTGTAAATATTTACATATATAAAACTATTTATATTGATATTTACAAAAAAATTATATTACCTCTTTATGAATGCTTTACTATTCACACATGCATAAAATGGACATAAATCATTTAGTAGATACTGCACAATATTTTCGCATAATTTTATAAAACGTTGCAAATTTTATTGTTTACTGCTTTCACAAGAGGTTCGAAAATATTTTTTACTGTAAGCCAGCTTCACCTCTTTTTTGCTAACTTGATGATAAACTTTTGATAAACTTCATTTTTCTTCGCTTAACTATTTCCATTAGCAAAATCTTTTTTTTACCATATTCTTGTAAATGGCGCTCTTGATTGCTTTAAAATGAAATAGCAAGAATTCCACGTTACTCAAAAAATAAAATAATGAGTTGCCTACTCAAATTGAGCAAGTATGCCTTGTATGTACATTTCACCCGATTATGCTAAGATCTGTCCATACTTAATAGTAGTTTTCGATCAGTTTAATGATATTTGCTATCGTATGATTGATCTAGCTCTTGGCAATTCCGTCAGCTCCTTTATTTAAGTGACTTATATAAGCACTTGAAGATACCTTTATGAGTTGAAATTAAACTCTTCAGATTTCCCGAATTCGCTTTTGGTTACGATATTTTGGAGATTGTTTTAATGTGTTTTGTTTCCCCATGTGTATAAATTTTTGTTATTGTTCTAATTGCTAATAAACCTTGATTGACTTTATTTAATGTCTTCTGGTTGATAATGGTTCTGTCTTAGAGTATCAAAAAGATCTTCTGTTTTTTTAACTTATTTATTAACACTATAATTTTTTTTTAAAGTTCTTTTAATGTATCAAGGGTTTTCTCTAAAAAAACAGCAAACATTTTCACTTTAAATGTATACTACGTCATATATCAGTGTATTTTACTAGGGCGTTTTTAATAACTCGATTTGTATCTAAAAATGTAGAATATTGCAATCAAAAATCCAAACACATTCTGACTATTGAAGCATCATGGCAGATGAAAATGTAAGTTTCAAACATTTTCAGGCCGATAGAGGAAGAGTTAATTATATTGTTAACGCCAAAAAGAATGTGCCACCAATCAAACTTTTGACACTCTTTTAGGCTAGAAAGTATGCTTAAATCTTTAAGGGAGCTTTGTGCTAGATGGCAATAAAAGTTGCAACCATTTCTTGATCATTAAAGATAGTATTTATCACAGTATTATCGAAAATGGAATTTAACGTCAATTTAAATTTTGACCACTCTCCAACTAGCTACTTTGCTTAAATTTTAACTGCAGATCTTTGCTGGGTGACAATACAAATTTCAATCACCTTAATCACTACAAATAAAATTTATCGATGACTTCGTTTTCCAAATGAACGAAAAAGGAGAAAATAATTTTACTTTTCTCAAAACCAAAACGAAAATCGTAGGGCACATAATAGTCCAGGTAATAGAGCTAAAAAAACGGATGTTACGTTGAAAAATTGGCGGAAGTTTTTATTTTTTTCTTCACTTATGTTTTTTGAGGGTGTTAAATACAGAACCGCATTTTGCGATTAAAATTTTTCCAAAAAATATGTCGTTTCCTTAGAAAAATCGTGCAAAAAAAAATTTTTTTTTTGCATGGAACTTTGTATGGTTTAAAATATTTAAAAAAAAATCTGATGGTGTGTAACAAGAGAAAGAATGAGGATAAATAACAAGAGAAAAAAATTTATTCTTACAATATCTACCTATATTTCTACAATTCTGTACCTGAAATGTGTCCATAGGGTAATAAATCAAAGAATTGTGAGTATGAGAATATTGACCATAGCATTGGAATGATGTGTCTTTCACTACTTCAGCGAAACCTAGGGGAGAATAATTTATAGAGGTTTGAAATTTATAAAAAAATTCTCTTCAGGGATCTAATCTATATTTAAAAATATTTCTAGCCTCTGAAGGACGAACTCCCCAAAACCAATTTCATAATTTTTTCCAAAATCATAATTTTTAAAGGGTATTTCCCTGTTTTATTTCATTTTTTTAATAATGTTTCTAAATTTTGACTCAATTTAGACTTTTAACAAGACACATATACGTTTTTCCTCCCCCTTATCAATTTATTCCCAGCTCAAGAGAAGGTCTCTCCCCTCTCCTTAACTCTCCACCTTCCGAATAACCGGAATTTTCTTGAAACAGTCCTTAAACTACTATTTTTGTTCTCTCTTTTTTTTTTTTTTTTTTAATGTGCATGTAAATAAAGTTTGGAATGTGAATTTTTCCTCGATTTTATATTTGCTCTAAGTAACAAAAAGAGTCCCCCCGACTATCTCATAAAATCAAAATTCTTAAGGGAATTTAATATTTAATGATGGTTTTTTTTTTTTCAATTTTTGAGCAATCAAAATTTAGATTATGACTCTCAACATTTCGATTCGAATAAAAATTAAAACAAAAAAAAAATAACTATTTTAAAAATTTAAAGATAAAAAGTTTTATTTGCTAAGTTTAGTATAAAAATTACCCGTTTCTGATAATAAATAATGTGCAAGTAAGTAATCCTCGGTAGATTACAATAATTATCTGCCCTCTACTATTAATTTTTCAAGGACATTCACGCTAAAATCATTGCACAGATGAATGCATACAGATAATAAGTATGCCTTAAATTTTCCTTTCTATCTCACGTTTCTTGAATACGCAATCAAAGATCAATGGTATCGTCATTTTGAAAAGCAACTATCATTCTTGCTGTAACATTCATTGCATGTGAAATCAATGTTGGGGGAAATGTGTAAATACCCCTTCAAGTCTCCCTCTTCCTTTTGTTATGTGCTTTTTTTTTAAAAGCTAAAAAGCGGAAATAGTATGGATAGTATAGAAAACAGTAAAAATGGTAGCATTGAAAGATTATAATCTAATAAACTTGAAGTACAAGACACAGAATTTAACTAGTTTATAGTTCCATTGTTTAGTTCTTTAAATTTTCTTATAGTGTCTCAGAGTATATTTTTGTTTCTTTGTTAGAAACCTTTAACTTCGGGATTTTTTTTTTAAAAAATATAATACTTTTGAATAAAATCGTTTTTATTGAACTGAAAAATAACGGACATTCAACCTGAGGAAATAAATCAGAAATGTGTAATCCCCACAGAGGAAACTTTGAATATAATTATCAGAAAAGAGGATCAACTTTGTACTAAGCATGCTAAACTTTATTAAGTGGTTATTTTTCTTCACATAAACTTTGTATTAGCGTCATATTCTAAATTTGGGTTGCTTAAAAAGTTTTTAAAAAATTTTTAAAAGAACACCGTAAAATAATAAAAGAGATAAACCCTTAAAAATTTTGATTTTAGGGGCTGAGGCAGTCGAGGAGGGGGGACTATTTTTTTACTTAGAACAACTATAAAATTGCGAAAAATCTCGCACTCAATACTCCTTGATTTACTTGCAAATTTAAAAAAAAAGAAAGGCAAAAAATCGTGGTTTTAGAAGAGTTCTTAAGAAAATTATGGTCATTCGAAAGTTGTGGAAGGTGAACCCTTTTCTCAGGAGCTGGGAATAAATTGGGGAGGGAAAGCAAGCATGAGTGTTTTTAGTCTAAATTAAGTAAGTAATTCGAGAAGATAGTCAAAAAATCAAAAAAGGAAACATTCGGGTGAAAAAATTTTTTGGAGAAGGCTTAGAAAAGATTATGGATCTGGGAGAGTTCCCCCTTCAAGGAGTAGAAGATTTTGTATTATACATTACTAAATCCCACGAGAGAATTTTTTATAAATTTTAAGCCTCTATAAATTAATCTCATCTTGTCTCCTCCGCTAAAGTAGTAAGAGAGAGATCATTCCAATGTTATAGTCCTTATTTCCATACTCATAATTCTTTGATTTGTTACCCTGCGGACTCATTGTAGTATTGAATTGGTAGGAAATTTTCGCGAGTTTTCAACTATAACGTCAGAAATTTATATCTTGAACCGTAAAAAAATTATTATATGCCAAATACAGGATTTTTTCTGTTTTTTCCTGGAGAAAACAAGCAAATTTCCCCGAAAAAATAAATGCAGGCTTGAGTTCAGCATCTTTCAAAGCATAAGGTTACAAAATATAAAAACTCTTGCCAGTTTTTTCCAGGTAACCTTTATTTCCTGGACTACAACCTTTGTAATCAACTTCTATTACTACAGTGATTCCCCCAGTCCTTCGAAAGGGATGTGATTTACGTTTTTCCTCTTAAACCTGACAAAAATTAAACGTTTTTTTTTTTTGTTTTTTTTTCAAATTAATTTAAATTAACGTAATTTTGAAGAAAAAAATTTTTGATTTATTTTATTTTTAATAAAATAATATAGATATAATCACTTTTTATGTAATAACTTATGTTAAGGCTCTACAAACGTTGAAAGTTAAATTTAATGTAATGCTTTTTATTAAAATAATTTTTTTATTATTTTTTTAAACGTTAGAACAGAATATTTTTTTTTCTTTAAAAAAAATATCATTTCAATACTTTCTCTCAAGCGTCGACTGACATAAAAAAAAAATTTAACATTACAATTCCTTTTTCAAACTGGTGGATACATGAAAATGCAACAGTTGATGCATGATAACTCTCCTTTCAACCCTCATTCTAATTTCAATAACTCGCTCAGAATCTTTCAACATAGTTAACATTTAGTTCCTGAATCACCGTTTCCGGTAATGGGCACCGCTGTTGGCTTGGTCACATTTTAAAGCAACTCTCCATCACCATTTCGGAATGAATGCTTCGTTACCCACACAACATTCCAGCGGTCTCGCAGATGGCAAATGTTGTCGCTAAAGCCACCGGCTTGAGTTAGTAGAAGCCAAATTTTCGCGAATTTCTAAAAAGGGTTTTCGTATTCTTGGCACAAATAAATATACGGTATCTCCTGAGATTACACACCAGTGAAATTTCTGTCTGTTATACGGGTTCCCCCTCTTACATACTAAATCATTATACTACATATAGGGAAAATTTAAATATATGGTATCAGCCTAAATAAGGGCGTTAAAATAGGTATTGATTGAATTGTCAAGAATGTTATTTTAAATCGCCATTTAATTTTCAATTTCTGTAATATATAATTAACGCAAGTTAAAAACTAGAATTCTAATAAGAATCTTGCTATTGTTATTAGAATTATTGTTGCTGATGTTAGTATTCAAATTGTTTAGTTATTGCTATCTAATACTTTTTTAAGCGACAGGCACTGAACTTATCGTTCTTCACCATGGAAGAGACCGGAGGTGTTGATCAACTTGTGTTGCCTGGTGAGCACCGTATGACCAAAAAAACAGAAGCGTGCAACATTACCCAAGCCACACTGCCACAGATGCCCATTCAATGGGTGGACCGCATTCACACAACACAGCGGGATTCGAACTCGCAGCCATTGGCTTTGAAGTCAGGCACGCTAACCGCTCGACCACCAGGCCGACTGTTATCTAAAACTAGAATGTTACTCTTTTAAAAACTTCGTTCACTTAAAAAACATACGATTTGGGAGTAACAGTCGACGCATTTTAAACGCTCGAAATACGTGCCCATTTTATAGACTAGACAGACATGAATAAAAAGAAACAAAAGTGATTTGAAATATAAAAAACGTAAAGTTGTCAACGAAGAAATGAAAAAATAAAGGTGAGAAACAAAGCTAGAAAAACCTTTAGAACTTTTTTTCCCTCCCGACTATTGTAGTTTTTCCAGTTTTGTTTCTCACATTTTTTTTTTCCATTTTTCGTTGGCAACTTTATTTTTTTTATATATATTTCGAATCACTTTTGTATCTTCTCATTCAACTCTGGCAAGTCTTGAAAATGGGCACCTATTTTTGAGCCCTTAAAACATGTCTATTGTTATTTCCGATTTTTAGGTTTTTAAAGCAAATGACGTTTTTAAACAAGTAATATCTTTCCACTTCTGTCTTTTTGGATTTTTTATTTAAGACTATAGTGTGTTACCATCGTGTTTGGATAACATGCTTTCCCCATTATTTCTATTAAAGTAAAACATTCCCGCAACAGCCTGTTGTAGGCAGGCGAGTTATGGAGGTTAAGATTTCGTAACAAACAGCATGATTGTGTTTATGTGGTGAGCATTGCGCATGTGACGCCTTTACTTCCCAGAGAATCTGGTACCCATCGTTCCTTAGCTGTTTATTTCTATTATTATATTAAGTCTTAGAATTCCTCACATCCATCCTTATGCACAGGGTTTCCTCAAAACCTCTCACTTACCAGATAATTTTAAAATTATTTTTGAAAAGTTATAAATGAAGAATTTTAGTTAAAAACTTCTGTTTAATTGCGAAATCGTACTATATAAAATTAACAAATCAGACAATTATCAATGAACAAAAACTAATGGGACCGCTTGTTGTCTTCATCCGAAAAATAAAGTGGATTCGATTACTTTAACTGGTTGTATATCAGAAATGACATAGTTTGGATGTTCAGATTTTAATTAGACTTTTCAATTTTCCTCATTAAAATAATCTTCTGACAACCATACAACTGATAATTTCAGAAAGGAATATTAAAGATAGTTATAAACTATTTGTTATCGAATGTCTACTCTCAACCATACCAAGGCATTTTTACCGTTCCAATTGTGGGTCCGATACCAACTATCACAGTCAAGAATTTAACTTATAGAGTTGAGCAATACTTATCGAATGTCTGCTCTCAACCAGACCAACGCATTTTTACTGTTCCAATTGTGCGTCTGATACCAACTATCACAGTCAAGAATTAAACTTATAGAGTTGAGCATTACTTATCGAATGTCTACTCTCAACCATACCAACGCATTTTTACCGTTTCAATTGTGCGTCTGATACCAACTATCACAGTCAAGAAATAAACTTATAGAGTTGAGCAATACTAGCAAGTTGATAAAACATAAGGCAGTCTGCTGAACAATTTCATAGATATTTAGCTAATGTTAATGTTTAGCTTTGTCATACACAAAGATAATAGTTAAATAGAAAACTAAATCACAAAATATATTTTAGCCTTTGCTTAATATAATAAAAAGGGGTTTGAAGGTGCCTTTGTGTGGCCCTGAAATAACTGTTTATTTTAGGGTCCTGAAATTTGGATTGCAGGTGGATAGGGAAAATTTTAGCCCCGAAGCGAAAACAAAAAATATTTACAAATTTTAATCAGTTTAACCGGAAGAGAGCTCTGAAAAAGGAAATTTCCTTCGCAATAGTCTTTATTATAAATTAAACTGCAGCGCAAATTGTATTATTAATGTTTAAACGACAATTTTGCTTGCTTACATTTGCTATCATTTGCTTGCTTACAGTTATATTTAATATATTTTAAATCACGTTTTATTGCTCGGAGTTTAGGACACATTCATTAATATTTAATAATTTTTATACGTGCTATCAGATTATCTCAATGACCAACTTCGATGTCATGTGAGAGCTACATCACCAAATTAGTATTCATAAAGTTATCTGAAACCATGGGTATCCTTCGACACGTACTTCTATTAAACTAAATACTTTTAAAATGTAGGTTATAAATTTAAAAAAGAAGTTATTTACTAAAAAGCAAAATTAGTGGACTTAAGTAGTTTATTCATTTCGGGGACCGATGAAAAATTTCAATAAATTTTGTTAATAGATACTACTGGTATTGTGATATTTTGTTAATAAATACTACAATTAAACTGATTTATTGATTGAATTATTTTTCCCCTGAACGATGTACGGCGGGTACTCATCTAGTTAGTTACAAAAGGCATTAAGTAAATGATGTTTAGTTATAAAAATTATTGCGGTAAAATCTATCGAAAGCTAACATCTTTGATTACTATCAAAATCTACACAATCTTAAATTTTAGATCAAATCATTATATCAAAGTTATTTGGAGCAAACAATTTGTTTTAGCAAAGGAATTTTCCTTTCCATAATTCAAAAAGACATTAAAGCAACTTTTTAACTTCCTTTAACATCTCAATTTGATTTCAAAATGCTTAAAATAATTCCTAAAATGCATGGCAATTTCTAAAGTGAACCCAAGCCTTTATAAATAATTAAATAATATAAATCTTTAATGTTTTTCAATCAATATAAAACAACAGCGCATCTACTCTAGCGACTGAAAAGTCCTCGCTTAATTTTACACTGAAGCTTGTAAAAAAGAAAATAATAATAACCATCAATTTTGATGGAGAAATAAAATTCTAATATAAGGAGGATTGCGTAATAAAAAATGCATAAACAGCGTAAGAACTCCGTTGATGTAAAAGTAAGTGAAACCTTTAGTGCTGTGATGGACTTCACAGTTTTGCACTTTTTATTCTCACTTTTCTCATATCATATTCTAAATTTCCCAGTCTTGTACAATCCTATTCCTGTAACTAACTATTTTGGGCAGAGTTACTTTAGTAAAAGAATCTTTATGCTTTGATATTAACAGATACAGGAGGATTTTTTTCCAAAAATTTTAACCAAATTAGATAAAAATATTTTATGACGATATTCGGGAGAATACCTTTTTATCTCTCCATATCGATCCTAAAGTTCATAACGATTACAGATACCGTCATACACCGAAATTCATTAATTTATTTCCAATCAATTTACTTCTGTTATATTTCTAAATAGTGTTACCGAACTAATATGATCCTTTTTTTTTTGCACGGAGAACAAGTGTTGAAAATAATTAATAAATCGCTATAAAATAATGCTTCGCAATCATACACAAAACCAAACGGTATGTATTATTAAAACAATAAAATATTTGAAATAGTTTCAATATTTTTGCAATAATTATTTGCTTTTCTCAGTGATTCAACATTATTAAATTAATAAGGACGCATTTTTACCGAAATAAGTGCATTGCACCGAAAATAGTGCTGCAGATTATTGGCCATAGCCAGCACACGATTGTCAAGATTTACCACAATCAACCAATTTTGCCGATAAATAAGCATTTTATTAGATAGCCTTTTTTATTTCAATTACCGCTGACTTAAAATTATTTAGATTTAAAGAAACATGTTTAAAAGTCTTAATTTATACAAATAAAGTAAAATATTTATGTGTATTATGTATGTAGGACTCATATGCGAATCTGCAATTCTGAACCAATCCACGCCAAACTAGGTGTAAATACGTTAGACTGGCCTGTCTACTTTAAAATTACGTCTCAAGGAAAGATTTTTCCGTAAGATATGTTGAGTATTTTAAAATATGAGTGATTTGATCGCTTGAACTCTAATGAACGAAAAATAAGTTTTAGCGCACGTTTTTATAATATATCCTTGGTTTCCTATGCTAGATTATCCTATGTTAGCAAGTGACATAATTGTAGGTAAATCGTGGCATTTGTTTCAAAAAGTCAATTCAATTCAATTGACACACGCCCATGTGATGTTTCTTAGAGGTGACCAATTAAATCTTATTTAAATAGATGGTAAGGACACAATTACTTCACTTCTTCTAGAGTTGCAAATACCCAATTGTTATGATGTCACTAAAATTATTTTGAATGGTATAAGAAATTACGTGTTTAAAATCTTATTTTAAATGGTATAGGAAACCCCGTGTCTCTTATATCGATACTTTCACTTTGAAAACTTATTAGACTTAAATTATGTAAACTTCACAGGAACTAAAATAAATTTCAAGTTGTCAATAAAGTCATGTGAAATTTATGGTAAATTCTGAACAACACATTTTAAAATACAGTGTAATTTTTGACATTTTACAATCTCAAAATAAGTTCCGATATTACTTCGCCAAAAATAATTAGTTTTGTGTAAATAGCTAAATTAATGGAGAAAATATATTTATTAGTTATGGGAAACCGTAAAAAATCGCCATAATATTGCATTTTGATCAAAGGCACTACTGGCAACATGGTAATTGGTGCAGTTATAATAGGTACCAAATATAATAATAAAGATACAATGTATAATGTTAGTAGATTTGACACCTATTAAAACTACGTCAATACTTGAAAGCTTTGTGGTTAAAAGTTTTTTATGGCCCCTTTAATGGAATAAGTACCGGAGAAAGTCGCTTGATTGTGGTAAATGTTAACTATCATCAATTGGCGTGAAGCTACAGCATTATGTCAAATCATAATGAATATAATTCATCTTTATTTTGATTAATATTAATAAACTTCAATTAATATTAATGAACTTCTATTGATATTCCTTTTAATAGTAATTAACTTCTACGACATGTTTTTCGTAATCTAATAACGTAAATCCAACGGGAATGGCAACTAATAATAATAAATAAGTAAAAATTTATATTGCTTTAGCTTATTTAATTGTGTTGGTATATGTCTTCCAGTTTTGTGCATGATTTCGTAGTGTTGATCCCCTACGAAGAAAAACAGATAAACAGCTAGTTATAAATAAACACGTAATTTCAATTGGCTTTAAAAGTTCTAATTCCATGACTTCACCAAAACACGCTATTCACGTTTGTTTTACTTGTGCCTACAGGGCAAAATGAATCGTAGATAAATAATTATTAAAAAACGTACAATAATCTCCTACTGAAACTCGTTTCCCGATTATACAGAGTCGCAAGCTAGCAACACCACTGATGTTCTCTTAAAGAATTTAAAAAGCACTACCAGTTCAAATTGCAACAATGCTAAGTGCTAAATCGTATGAGAAGAATACGTTTTTTACACATCCCACCAGAGCGAACAAATTCTTTTTTATTGACAATTTGAAGGATCATGATCTAAAATATCCCCTTGAACCTACTATCTAAATTTCAGCACTCTAGCACAAATGAATCTGGTATTAGAAAAGATAGACACACACACACACACAAACACATACTTGTACTCTTTCTATAATTATATTCTTATTATAATTGAATGCATATAAACTGATATGGTTTTTTAGAGTAGTTATATACTCTTCTAAATGTAATTGTTATTTTGGCAAATAATTTGGTACATTTTATGAATCGATATTTTTAAGGCTATCATAAAAATGAATTAAATGGTGAATCATTATATCGGCACTTGGGGCAATTAAATTGGACAACTTTACTATAACTTTAAAAAAAAACTGTAGAGTTGAACCTTAAAGTAGTTCAATTTAAACCATAGCCTGGTGTAATAAAATTTAAAATCATGCGTTTCATGATCATGCGATATCAATGTGAAGTGATAAAGTTAACTTGGCATTTAATTACGATATCTAGACATCTTTTTTGAGAATAACTATCATCAAAAGTTGATTGGATTACTAATATAATTAATAATATGATTAATGACCTGATTAATAATATAATTGAAAAACACTAAATTCATAAAACAATGTAATGTTTTAGTCGGTTATTATTAGTTATTATTAGTATTATTAGTAGTTATTAGTAGTAGTTATTAGTATTATTAGTAGTAGTTAATCAAAAGTTAAATTTGTTATAAAGTTCAAAAGTTGAATTTAATGTAAATAGAAGGCAATACATTTGGCGTGTTTATACTTCTTTATTAAATGGGGGAAAGAGCGTGAATAGGCATAAAATATAACACCTTGCTGGTCTAGATATTAATGTTTAATTCTCTCCCATTTTTCTCCCACATTAAATTTAAAATGGCGGCTCTCAAAGCTTATCTTATCTAGCTTATCATATCTAGCTTAAGTATCTTATCATATCAAGTGGAAATATTTCTTGTTAATTTCATCCTTTTGCTTCTGGTCTGTGTGCTGCTATTAATGTGAATGGGGCAAATTGTAAAAAGTTTGCTTTTATTTCTTTTCCTAGTCAGTAGTCTATCCGAACACAAACTTGGTAAAAGACTTGCGAACTTGCTAAGAAAAAATTACTTGTTTCCTAAGCAAGACGCAGCAATCCGTACATTGCTAACTTCTTCCTTTTTTTCTTCTTTTTTTTTTTTACTTTGTTTCTTAAATTGTTGGTCATTTTCGACAACCGTTATCAGATTACACTTTGTATAAAAATCTCCATTCATAAAATTATTTTAAAATTGATAGAAAATCTAGTAAATGATTTATAACTAAACATTGAGTCGTCTTACTTCTTTATTCGATTGAGACTTCAACATTCTTAGAAGAAGCCTATAAAATGTATTTTTGTTTTTCCCAACTTCAATCCACACCAGTTACAAGAATCATTGTCTTCTGGTTCAAAAGTTAGCTCGTATCATTCCATCTATGGAAGAAGAAGGAAGAGAATAGTGTATGGTTTAATCCAGATGAAAAAGAATTCGTCGTTGTTGAGTAGAAGGAAAAGCATCTATGACTTGCAACGAATGGCACTAGCTGATAGTCCAATAGGAATTGGAGATTTGGCTGTGTGACGTATTAGTCGCGCTCGGCCGATTGCAACTTGGATGGGATTGGAAGGAAATAGAAAATCTTTCTTTTCCCCTTCTTATTGACGTTTATTATTTTTTATTTCTTGCTTCTTTCAATAAGAAGGCAGTATTAGTTTCAGAAAAGTTTATTTGCATCCCGATAAATCGAAAACAAGTCTTTTTCTTTGTCTGTATTGTTGTGCCAGAAAAGATTCGAAAAGGATAACATCTGAGATGTCTTCTATTGTATGAGTACTTCTTCATTGAATTTTTCTAATGGATGGAGAAAATCAATGTAATTAATGGTTTGTTTTGATGGGTTAAGTAATTTTGAAGAGTGGTTTAGCAAAATTGCTTCGAAAGCTTTTTGTGGAATTTATTTGTATTAAATAATCATCAGAGTTTAACTTTCTACAAGAGTTTGAGCAACATATGAAGGCTTTATTTGAAGAGAATTGATATTGTACTAATTTAATACTGTAAATAAATATTTTAATGGGAATAAAAGAATGTTTAATCTACACCTTGTTCTATTCTACCAGATTGGATAACACGGAGTGCTGGAACACTTCCATAAAAAAAAATTACACCCCCCTAACTATAGTTTATAACACATTAAACTTTATCCATGCTTAGAATTAAAGGGTCAATTACTCATTCGAATAAAAATGCAAACAATTTTTTAGCGTAGCTTCTTTAAAAAAATGGAACAATTAAGAATACGGCTTTGACCAATTTTCGCTTACTTTTCGTTTATCTATATTTCTCAAATAATAGTAATAAAATAATTACGTGCTATCACAAGCATACTTCTGTTTTTCAATTAGTTGGGTAAGGTTTAAGACTAAATCTGTCAAAATAATTAACTTTGAAACACATTTTTACTCACAAAAATCTCATAATGGGATTATACAATTACCATCAGTATTAAAACAAAAATTTAAACAAAATTAAAATACTCTTTAATAGCACAAGTGAAAAAAATATTATTTATTCAACAGTTAAAGAATATTTATTTAATAAATTCAAAGGAAAAACATATCACATCATTAACAGTTGTCTACTGTAAACTTTTTAAGATAGCTTTTATGAAACTGGAAATATACCTTATAACAATAAGCTCCTATATCTCCCCATCCCCGTACGATTTCATCGCCCCGATTTCCTCTTTATTTTTTAAAGCTATCAATATGCTAGCAAAGCCATAGATCATGTGATAAAATAGTTAATTTTTAAAAAAAAAGTTATGGTAGCAACAATATTTTTTTAAGGTTTAAGAGATTGAAAAATACAGCACATTAATATCCCAGATAGCATCGTAACATTGATGTCAGGAACAACCTTTATCACAAAGCCCAATAAGGTTTATAAATGATTAGCAAATAAGCCATGCAAGCTTGGAACTATGTTAAATTTAACTATGCTAGCTTACGCGCTATGAGGTTCGCATTAAGCTTTCAAGGATAACCCCTTAATATCAAGATTGAAACTGCCTTTAAAAAACAAGGCTATAAAAACTTTCTGAAGTCAAGGGTAAATTAGAATTATCATATCAAAAGTAGAAAGCCCTCACAAACCGAGGATAAATTCACCTTTTCAGGGTTTATTTTAAACTAGGAGGCTTCGCCCCCTGCTCGCTGGCACTCACCAACCCCAGGAACTGCTTTCGCAGTTCATTTCGGATTGCTTCGCAATCCAATACTCGCTTTGCTCGCTCATTGGATACGTTCTTAACGTCTAGCTTTTGTATACTTTTTTGAATACTGAAGTTCCAAAACTTTTCACTGTAGAAAATTCTTAATTTGAAATTGCAATTGTTAATTTGGGCATTTGGCGATACAACACTTATAGAATTGAAGGATTTGTTACGTCAAGCGCTCAGGTATCATAATTTTGATTTATGTTGCTAAGTTAACTTTAGAAAAATTCTATAGCTGGCAACAGCATTTTTATTTTTTAAGTTGTTTATTTTTATTTTTGCCGCAGCTGAATTGAACAACCTGATAATGCTCACTCTGGTTATTGTTTCCGTTTTTAAAAGCGCTATATGTTAAGTCACCTCAGCTAGATTTGGCATGTGACATTTTTAGATGCAATCATTGGTCGATTTTCTAACGTTGCCATTCGGGAAGTTGTAATGAGGCTTTTTTTTTGGTGCCGTGTAAGAGAAATATATATATTGAGAGATTTTATGACCATCACTGAAACAAGGTTTATGTGCGCATGCTTTTATAGACTTTCTTTAACACTTGAAGTGAAAGTCAACCGGATCATTGTTTTCAACACAAACAAAATGTTGCATGTGAGAACGTGGACAAGGTTAGATTGAAAAAAGGCAAAAGGAAGGTTTGCAGTAAAAGCTAAAATTGAGATATGTTTTTCCAAAGTTTCTTGTATGCCTTTAATCAATCTTTAAGGAAACAAGTTCGGCATACTGATATTTCTAAGTTAAAAAGGATTAATTAGATATACGGTACCGTATCTATAAGCAAATAATATTTTAAAGATGTGATGCTTTGAACAAAAATCTAGTTGTAAAGTAAATAACAAAACAAAAAAATTTAAGCACGTCCCTTTTGGCAGTACCTAAAAATTAGTAAAAATATTGATTTTGATGTCAAAAATATTTAATTTTTCTTCTTTTCTTTTCATCATTTAAAAAACATTAGATTTTATTTTCTCTTTAAAGACATAATTTTTTAATTCCTTTAAAGTTAAATTTTTATCAAAATTTAACAACTCACTATTTTAAAACTTGATCTTTTAATAACATGAAAATGGATAGTTAAAAATACACAATAAAAAATTTCGAAGCATTGCTGGATTAAACAATGTATTAAAGGCTAATTTCATAGAGAATCCAAAATGTAATTCTCTAGGAAGAAATTTACAGGATTATTATCCTACTATAAATATTTACTGTCAATAAAGAAACTTTTTATCAAAATTGTAACAATTACTATTACAATAACCTACAATACATTTCTATCTACTTATACAAAATAAGTTTTTAATTAAAAAAAATTTTAAAAAGGCATTCTTTGTTTCTAAGAAAAATATAAAATTATCTTTTTAGATAATTTTCTATTTGTGAACTTTAGAAAGATTGTAATATTATGCTTTTAATAGAGAATTCAAAAAAAAAAAAAAAAAAAAAAAATTATCTTTTTTTCCCCTTGTTCAAACTTAGCTTAAGTGTGTAAAATCTAATGAATGTTTTTTTTCCTACATTACTCAACTCAGGTTTTAAAAAAGCAATATCTGAAATTTAAATAACAGCTAAGCCTTTAACCAATAAACTATAATCCGAAATTCATGTTTCGTACACAACTTACTTATTTGACTATTTACAATGAATTTTGTAAATATTTGTTGAATATTAACCGTTTAAACTAAATAGCTAATCTTAAGCAAAAGAAATTTTTTTCTAACTTGAATGAAATATTAATAAAAAATGTATGTTAAAAAAAACATCAAATCAATACAGATTAGAAAATTCATGCAATTTTCAATAAATGTAGTCAAAAATAAAATGCCTGCACATAATCTTAACTGTGAATAAAATGAATAAAATTTACAGAGTAGCATTTTTTTTTTTAAATGTCGGTATACCACATTTTGAACAATCCTCAAATAGTTACTTAAATATTCTATTAGTCACTACAGCTTCAAAATAGCAGAAATAGCTTCTAATAAATATAATATTTAGGAATAAGGATAACAAATATATGTCTACTGTAAGAACTCCCCCCGCCACAAAGTCTGAGGCCGTCTGCTGCTATGGAAACAAGAATAGCGCATTTCAGGGAGAGTAGCTTCTCTTCACTCTATGGCTAACACAATAGACCGAAGAGAAAGATTCCCTTTCCCTCGCCGACATGAGCCAAAACCTGTCCTAAACAGTGACCCCACACACCCTATTTGAAATAGTTATACTTCGTTTCCATAGTCAACGCCACGGATCCAGACGAATGGCTAGGGGAGTTCTTACTTAGACAAACTATAGGAACAGTCATAGAGTTAGAAAAAACAAACAGCCACAGTTACATAAACCAAACTCTTTGGGGATTTGAAAAATTGTGGAAAGAATAAAGTTATCATAGCAGGTATCAAAGTGATTCAAATCAGCCGACTTAATTGTTTGGGTTTACGACTATTAGAAGCTCCGTCGCCCTGTAGTTTCGAACCCAATCCAGAAAACAAGGGAACTCCTGGATGAAGTATTGGGAGAAATTTATATTCGTGGTGGATTTTTTGATGGAGCTAACCCGCATTTGAGTTACATGGAGTGAAAAACCACGAGAAACTCCCATGGTTAGACTGACGACAAGGGGACACTAATCCATAATCCGTTTACCACTAAGGATATTTTACGTCAGCACTGTGGTCGGTGCAAGCCAGATGTGGAATTCGTATCGGCCAGCCATCGCTGGGATTCGAACCTGGTTCACCTCATTGGAAGGCGAACGCTCTATCCTCGGTGCCATCACTGCCCAATTCGGTAATCAACTCTAGAAAGAAGTAGAGATTATAGAAAATATGATTAAATATATATATATATATATCTTAAATAGGAAAAAATTAATAGTGATTTCAGTCACCGGCAAGTGAGAGATTGAGAATTTGGGCAATTAAGAATTTAGGAAACAGAGATTGGGATAAAAATGATTATATTTCATGTTCTTAAGCATATTTTTTTTTCTCAAATGATTATTTTACAGTATGAATTAAAGGAAGTTGATAAACAATTAACTTTTTCCATAGAAAATATATATTGCTCATTATTACAGTTTTTAACCAAGTTATTTTCCCCATTCTGCTTTAAATTTCTTTTCTTCCTTATTTTTGTCCTTTACTTCGTCTTTCGTCCAGATATTACCTTTGACTGGTGCACTTTTCAAATTCCATTTATAAAAATGAACCAAAACAGAAAATAAAATCATTTTGTCTCACTCTTAGAACTGAAAGAATAGAATAGAAAAATCCCTACTCGACTTTTACGCAAAGGATCAAAGATATGACAGTCCAACAGGGAAAAAAAGACAAGGGAAAAAGTGACGAGACGATGAATTTTTCCCTTACACTCTCCGATTCCTTTCAATAACATCTGTATCCGTAAGCCGCTTTGATTTTCTTAGTGCCGCCTGCCGACCAGCGATAGCATTCACTTACAAATAATACGCTGGATTTAAGAAAGAGTATCTATGTTGTATGACTTCTATAATATCCTTTATCCACTCAACCCTGGCACTCAAGATGAGTTGTTTCTGCAGAGGGTGCGCAAGAGCAAAAATGGTATTTCAAATCCCTTGTGTAAGAGAATTGAGTTGGAGAATTTAATACTTTTTTGTCAGTATTCAACTTTAAGGCAAACAATATTTTAAAATAAACGACAAATTTGTATATTTAAGTTGCATTTCCTATATTTAAATTAATACTCAACGCTCATACTTTCAGAGAAAAACATGCTTAAGTTAGTTGTCAAATTTTTACTCAACTTACAAAATGTTGCTTTTAAACAACAGCAAGTCTTCTTAGAATAGTAGTTTAAGTCTACTTAGTATATTTTATTTTATAACCGGCGTTGAACAGTCGATCCAATACTGAGTTTACGACCATCAATGTTCAACTCCGTAGCCTTGTAATTTTGAACACTACTCAGACGACAATGAAACTGGCCGGGATGGCCTGGTCGGTAGGGCACTGGGCCCATATCCAAGAGGTCGTGGGTTCGATCCTCGCCGGCCGAAGACTCCCCTTGTAGTAAATGGTGACTGATGCACGTTAAATCTGTCGAGTCTCAAAGTCCTCCGTGTTCCCATAACAAATCAACACCTCTGGGGGTACTGATCCAGGAGTTTCCTTGTCTTCTAGATTGGTTCAGAATTACAAGGCTACGGAGTTGAACATTAGTAGTCGTAAACCCATGAAATTGGGTCGGCTGTTCAACGACGGTTATAAAATAAAATGAAACTCCTGCATCAAGCATTGAGACAAACCAACCTTCGTGGAGCGCTTTTTTGATGGAACTAACCCACATTTGCGTTACATGGAGAGGAAAACCACGAAAACCTCCCACATTGAACCCGATGACAAAGGGATTCTAATCCATAATCTGTCTATCTCTGAGGATATTTTATACCAGCTAGGAACAGAATTCGTACCAGCAGCCACGACTGGGATTCGAACCTGGGTCACGTCATTGGAAAGCAAACTCTCTATCTTCTGAGACACTTACACGTTCATCCATCTCTATCTTTTTTTAAAATTAGGATACATCTACAGCTTATTTCTGACGTCAAATTGGGGGCGCCAAAATCAGATAATAAAGGGAAAGCGATACACTCGTCACACTTTAACGAAAGATAAACGAAAGTGCAGTTGCCCCACTTTTCAAATATGACCTTCAATTCTTGTCTGGTAAAGTAAATCATCCTCGGAATATCCCGTTAAAGGCCAGGCATTCATGGAGGTTAAAGTTAACAATTTCATGGCAATCAGCATGATTGGGGCAACTAGGTCAGCATAAGTTGCCTTTACTTCTCACACAAGCTGGAGTCAATCTGAAACTTGGTATTCCTGATATTCTTGATATATTTCCTGATATAATAGAACTATGTAGATAAAAATAATTTGATACTACTAAGATCTTCCAATCTAGTTTCTCGCGACTATCACTGCACTACACTTACATTCATATTAAGAGTTCAGAATCTGTTTGTTTCCGATGATTCTTAGAACTTTAGTCACTGAGCCATCGTGGCTCTTATCTGTGGTGGTCTTGATACGTCACAATTTATTCAAAAACAAAAACATAAAACTAAATATAAAAATTTGAAGCATATTTTTTTCTCTTTTTAATTTTTTTACCTTCAGTCAACTATGTTACTATCATAGAGAGTTATATTACCTGATATTATTTCTGATATAATAGAACCATGTAGATAAAAAATAATTCGATACAATAAAAATGCAAACGGAATTTATAGCTTTCTTATTTTAAAAATAATTTGGAGTTTTTATTTTTATAATCAGATTGAGCTAAAATGGGGTTTTTACATCATTTTTGCTTTCGAAAAGAGTGTGTTTGCTGAGCACTTTAGAGATTAGCTTATTATTTATTCATTTAAATATTATAAAAATGAGTTGTCTTTAAAATATTTTCAATATAAAGAAAAAATTATTTGAAAAAAATTACAAAAAAACACGTTTCCTGATAAAATTTTATGTAAAAGACGTAACAGATATTGAACTGAGTGGTTGAATTTAATTCCTTTAAGTGCTTTACTATATCTTTTAAAATAAACTTTGAAAAAAAGTATACCTATATTAACAAAGGAGATAAGAATAAAAAAAATAGGATAAATTTATCTTCCACATAGATTACTTAAAATGAGTTTAAAAATTTTAACATTTTTTTCCCCTTCCTTTTATTTATGGCGGGAAAAATTATACTTTGTATATTCTTCCCTCCCTAGTGAAGAAAAGATAATAAATGGAGGACAATAAAAAAGGGTAACTTCAATAATTTTTTATTAAACATCGTTTCAAACAGAAAAAAATGAGAGGAATTTTCGATAAATATCAACTTAAAATAATAGGATATCTTATAATTGAAATGTAGCTCCTTTTAATAAAATATAATGCAAAATAAAAAGAGAGATAAACAATGTTTTCCGTTTTTTCGCTTCAAAAATATAAATAAGTGCGATACTTTAGGGAAAAATTATGAAAGAACTAATACTTTAAATTGTACATTAAAAAAATAAGATTCTATGAATTAGTAAAAAATACAAACTTATCTACTAAAATATTCGATTAAAGTGAGTTTTCTATAAAAACTGAAATTAAATGAAGAATATTTGATGGAATAAACACGAAAGAACTAATTATTTAAATTGTATATTATAAAAAATAATATTTAATTAAGTCAGACGAAATATGAAATTATCTACTTAAATATTCGATTAAGGTGAATCTTCTATAACGACTGAAATTAAATGTAAAATACTTAATAAAATGAACACGAAAGTGCTAATAATTTAAAATGTATATTAGAAAAATAAAATTTCATGAATTAATTCGAAATAATATTCATTAAGTAACATACAGAGACTGAAAAATTTTTATGAGACTGAAGCACTTAAAGTAAACTTAAAACAACATTTAATGATTATAAAATTAGGAATTTCAGTTAGCTAACCAATTGCGGAGATCAAAAATATTGGGATATAAGAACTTTTCATAAAATCTCTGCATATATCCGTTAATAATGTGTTGATATTCATCCGCGTTTTGTGCCATTGTAGAGGTGTCCAAGCTAATCGCTGAAATATACACCGAAGAGCCATTTCATTATGACCACCCTCCATCTATAACAATGTATGGTGTGGCAATGTATGGTAGTATGGTGTGGACAATGTTTTCATGGGGTACATTAGGACCCATAATCCTCATAGAACAATCCCTGACGTCTGTAAGCTACTTGAACATAGTTGCAGACCAGGTTCACTCATTCATGGCAACAGTTTTTCCTACTAGGGATGGTGTTTACCAACAGGAAAATGCACCATGTCATAAGGGTCGAATCGTCATGGATTGGTTCGAGGAACATTCCAGTGACTTTCAAGTCATGTCTTGGCCCCCAAATTCACCTGACCTTTATCCAATAGAGCATTTGTGGTCCTACTTGGAAAACCAAATTCGTGCTGCCACGCTACCCCCTCGCAATGTGAGGGAATTGCAGGACCAGTTGGTGAGCGCTTGGTACCAGATACCTCAGACTACCTATCAGCACCTTGTGGAATCAATGCCACGGTGGGTGCTAGCAGTTTTTAGGGCTAAAGGTGGTCCTACATGTTATTAGCAGGGTGGTCATAATGTAATGGCTCTTTGGTGTATTATCATTCAATAGTCCTAACTATTATCATTCAATAGTCTGTTGTAATATTATGGTTATTAATGGCAACCTGTTATTAACTCTACTTCGTCTTGACACGAAACGTATTCCAATAGGTTGATATTAGTAACTAATTGATCACTGATAAATTTTCAGTAGGCACGAAAATGAAGGGACCTCAGCTTAGATATCTCTAGTGCATCATTTACCCATAGACATTTTTAGCAATACACTTTTTATTTTATTTTGACTAGATTTTTGTATATAGTAAAATTAGTTTAAAATATTTTATTTATATAATAATCTTATTCTATTTTAATAATTTTAACAGAAATAACAGATGTTTCTACGCAGCACAAAAAAAAAGTAATTGAAAAAATTAATTGTTTGAGCATAATTCAATTCTTAATTCTGAAATTTTCAAACTTTTGTTACTGAATGACTTAATGAAAATGGAACATTTGTTTTTAAATTTTTTCAACTTAATAGAAATATTCTTTGAGTGTTTTCTTATTTTGATGATATTTCATTTCATGCATTCTCATAACTTTGTTTTGAAATATATATTGATTTTGCAATAAGGCAGCCGAAAGTAGCTTAGTTACATTACAGTAGGATAATTTACATTATTTATTTTTTATTTTTTTTTTTTTTTTTTTTGGTCCAAACATAACTTCATGACAATTGGCTTAAAATATAAAAATAAAGCTTTCTACATTGATTCATAACTACTCTCTACGACTTTTATGTAGTCGAAACTCATTAAAGTGAGTTTCTTTTAATATGAACTAATTTCAGTCTCCCGTCATGTGGATATAATGCATTTAAATATAGGACGTGCAACGGAAGTCTGACTGATTTCAAAATTAACAATAACGGAAACAGAATGATAGACGAATAAAACAAATGGCATGTCTGTTGTGTAAACTGTAAAAATTTTATGCAGAAATTTCGGAATTTAGTTACAAAAGTTGCCGAAAATTCTAATTTAGTTACAAAGTTCTGTACCCTGTGCAGAATTCTTGAAAAGAATCTAAATGTCGTAAAAGTGTAATGAAACTGTGATGTTGTTTGCAGCGCCATCTGCCGTCTACCTTTATAACTAATTTCCAAAACATCTATATGAAATTTTTATAGCTTTCACAATATACAAACCACTTGCTTCATTCCTCTAAAGCTCTTTATTTCTAAAGTTTTAAATTTTGAAATTAGCCCATCATCCGCTGGTCTCGCTGGACATATAACGTGAACACTTGTATGATTATATGTTTTAAGGGTGAACTCGAATTTCATTTTTCTTGAGAAAATTTTGCTTTTAACGTGAATAGAAAATATATTTTCACTATGACAGGTGAGGAACTCTGATGATTTACAATTTTATGTAAGAGAAAGTGAATTATTATGTAAATTCTATTCTTTCACAATTCTATGTAAGAGAAAAATACTCTATGCTTTAATATAATGTTTGTTTCTCATTCAAGTTATCAAGTCAGAAAATTAAATGAGTTAAAACACAAATGAGTGAGGAGGGAGGCATGACCGAACCAATAATTTCATTTCTAAAGTAGGCAATAAAATAAGCATTTTCGCACTAAAGTAAGATTAAAGAATACTTTTATATGAATAGAAAATCTTCACTTGCCTTACTAGTGTTAAAAAAGATAATTTCCTGTGAATGTAAAGAAGCGTGTTTTTTAAACAGAAAAAGAATCCATATTCATTGTTCAATGTGGGTGGAGGTCAGTTTTTCCTCACTCTCACAGATCATTTTGAGAAATTAACATTGCTGGTAGACACATCTTTGTTGGTGAAGACTAAAATTTTTTATATATATTTTACTTCATTTTTATTTGTTTTATTTATTTATTTATTTATTTATTTTATTTTATTTTATTTTATTTTATTTTATTTTATTTTATTTTATTTTATTTTTATTTTTTATTTTTTATTTTTTATTTTTTATTTTTTATTTTTTATTTTTTAATTTTTAATTTTTTATTTTTTATTTTTTATTTTTAATTTTTATTCTAGTTTATATTTTCTTTGTCATTTATTTTTTTTATTATTTATTTATTTACAAAATGATCCACGCACTTATTTTTACACACTTTATAATTTCATCAAAAGTAAAAAAGGTTATTTACCGTATACTTTACTGTTAATTGGATAGACAAACGGCTGTCGATTATTTTACCATAATTTTAAAATTAAAATTCTAAAAGTATATGATGCATACATATTAAACAAAGAAAGAATAATAAATTTTACATTAAGTAACATACAGAGACTGAAAAATTGTTATGAGACTGAAGCACTTAAAGTAAACTTAAAACAACATTTAATGATTATAAAATTAGGAATTTCAGTTAGCTAACCAATTGCGGAGATCTATAATATTATTTTCTGTTCCTTATAAATTAATAATCTTCATAACTATCAATGTAATCACTTGTATTAATTACTTAATTGTAGTTCTGAGAATATAGAACTCCTAAATTATTTAATATTAAAAGAAACACTATTATTGACATAAAATGAAATATATATTATTCTACTTTTTCAGAATATAAATTTTTCTTTAAAAACTGTATATTATATATAATCAATGTATAATGTATTGGTATTAAAATATTTTTATTAAAGTTCGTTAACTACTTTCAACCTGAGCACATTTTCTGCGGCTCTTTGAATTGACATTAATGATCTGCTCAACGTGTTAATAAAACACTCACACAATATTTTCTTATCATTTTAAGCATGAACAACTAAAAAAACAATGATTTTTCTGTCCCAAATGTGTGTAATAACGGTAATTAAATTTTTTTTAATAATTTGTTTAAATAACTTGACTAAAATATTACAGATCCGCCATGGTAAGAACTCTCAGCCCCCTTTAACGAAATCAAATGTCTGAATTCCCCAATCCCTTAATAAGGAATTAATGTCGATTATTTTAATAACATAAACAAATTGAGCGAATAAATACTTTCAAGATGCTGAAATAAACAATGACAAGAGGGAGGGGGAGAGAGGGCACTCTACAATATTGACGCAAACAGTCTCGTCAACCAGATAATTAGTACAAGATGTTGCGAAATGCCTTTAGATCTGAATAAGGAACTAGTATAGAGCGAAAGCTACGGTAAGAGCAACTGGCAACAGCTGTATGAAAGCCGAGTCAACATGGACCCAAGCAAATTTAGCGGAAAACGGAGTCTTGAGTAAGAAACATCCGATAAGGAAGAGAAAATAAAAGTGTAAGAATGCAATTTTTATCGAGTGTGCTGACTTAATAAAGCAATCGGTCATTAATTTACAAAGAAAAGTATATAAGAACTTTTTTTTGCCCTTTAAACATCCTAGAAAGCTAGATCATTCATCATAGATCCAAAATAAAAATGATGAACATGTTTCTAACTAAGAAAGAGTCATTTGGGGAATAATGTTCAATCAATTTTTCATAACTGCTAATAGCTTTTCACGAAAAACCTGACAAACATTTGGGTAAAATTCTTTGGTGTTGTAGCGCGTTGGAGAATATTCTTCTCTATTAATTGAAAAAATATATTCTTTGAACGTAATTTCGTTCCTTGTAATTTTCGGATTATAAAGAAAAACTATATTAAACTCACATTATTGATGCAATTGTTTTTTATTTATTTTCCTATTTCGATTTACAAAAGACGTTTTCAGGTGGGCTTACCTTAAGGCTCTACGGATTTTTAAAAAAAATATAACAAATGTGTTAACACTTTACGAATCAAACGTATTATAAACTAATTTCAAAAGAAGCAAGAGAGACGTTTAAGAGCTAATTCTCAACCGATTATTCACGCCTACAAAAAGCTTTTTCTAAAAGCATGACAGTTGCGATGTTTGAAACTCTATTCAGAAGAAAAACTATTTTATAGCAGTACATGAATCGTAATTTAAATTAAATAAAAATGGATTATTAACTATATATAAAAAAACAGATTAAATTAACAAATGACAAATTTAATTTAGATGCGGTGAAATATTTTTTTAAAGAATTTAAAATGACAAAATGAATAAAACAAAGCTTGTTGCCTTATACAGGAAGATTCAGTACAAAAGGAAACGTCATCATACTCTTCTAAGGGTGCCTCTCCGTTATAAACTGACTTTTCGTGGGCATTTGAAATTGTTTTTATTTATTTATTTATATTATCTCAAGTATGTTAATTTTACATTTTCTAGTAATTATTGTAAATATTGCATTCAATTGCAATTAGTTAGATTGCTCGGAATTAGTTATTTTATCGTAATTTTGTAATTTGGAAAAAACTTGAAAAGCTCGCTACGATAACGACCAATTCATTGAATTTCAACGTAAAATAAACGTTGGGTAAAAGTAAATAAACTTTTACTTTTACGTTAGAAGAAAAAAGCTCTTCTGGGCCAATTTTAATAGCATGAAATGAGGAGGCGTATGATTTCGTTCCCCATTCATGGGTTGCTTAGCAATCTCAATTCGTACGAAATGCTTTACCTTCTCTCCAAGCTGTTAATCTTATTGATTCATATTGATCTTATTGATTCCTAAACTAGCACTTACGTGAATTGTAATTACACAAATAATTTTATATAACTGAATTTCCCAATTTTTCCAAATAAACCACTTCAAATAAATCTCATCTTAGATTAAAGTGAAAAATAACGTGAATAAAACACAAATAAAATACAAAAATGGACGTACTATAGTTTCGATTCCCTAAACAAGAACCTTTCTTAGGTACTGCAACTATAGTACGCCCACTTCTGTATTTCATTTATGCTTAATGAATTTATTTATTTCTATACTTTATTTGTGCTTCACATTGTTTTTAACTTTAGTCTAAGCAGCACAAAGAAAATGTTAATCCATGTTTTTCAAAACCCTTTTTCTCACAGCTTTTACTTTTGTATGAATTTAAAGATTCAGAAATATATTGGCAATTATAAAACTAAATGTGGTTTTGAAGATTGCTTTAACATTAAGAATTGGTCGAATTTTCATCACCATATTTTTTTTTGGGGGGGAAACAAATTTAATAAGTATTTGTTACAGCTACATAAGTATGTAAGTAAAAGTGCAGTAATTTTTCACTTTGTATTTTAATTGGATTCTAAATATTTTAAAAGCGTTATTCATAATGTTTCTAAAATGACATTTGAAAAGTGCAAGAATTTGTACTCCAAGAACTTATTGTTTTAATAATTTTAATTGTTGAAATTTATTAATACAGCAGTATATTTAGAAAAATATAAAAACTTTTTTTTTATTTAATTTTTTTTTCATTCCATAATCGCGTTCTGTATACATTTCTCTGCATACCTGTTTAAGTTTTAGTGTTTAAGTACAGCAAAACAAAGTGTAAAATAAAAGTGAACTGTCAAAAAAACATTTAAACTCGAATAGTGACATTAACAACGAATGTCGGATAATTTAGAATGCCTAAAATTTTACGTGAAAATATGAAATAATTTTTATTTCACATCAATTTACTAAGTATAAATTAACCAAAATTACTAAGTATAAAATATATCTTTAATTTATTTCAAGTATCATGCCTGCAAGGCTTTTAATTTTTCTATCATGCTCGAAATTCGGGAGGAGCAAAATACGTAATTTTACTTAAATTTTTAAGCAAGAAATTAGTTTTATAATTACCTGAAAAAAATCATCACCTTTGAACTCGCGTTATATTTTCTTAAATCAAGAATGTGTAGATGGCAACATATATTTTGTGCAGTGTAATAAATTAAAAAAGGAACACCTTATTATCGAAATTTCACGTACTAGGACTCAATCGTAATTGTTCGAAGTTCTAAACTTAAATAATTTTATTAACTAATGCAACAATTTTTTTTTAAGTTGCAATAAAATGCACTTTCTTTGAGTAAACAAGCCTTTTTTTCGATGAATTTAGATTTTTGTCCTTAAAAATATGGATTTGAACTTCAACCCTCAACAGCTGTAATCATAAAAACATGAACCCAATAGTTTAAAAAGAAGAGCGGTAGAAAGTTTGAACCTCTTAATGTTAATTTCTCTTTTTACGTATGTTGCTATAACTAAGAAAAAATTTTAGGCAAATTCGAAGAATTTTGAACTGAATAATAAAATCCATTTGTCTAAAGATAATCTCATATGAAAAATAATTTTTTATAATAATTTATTATTTTTAAATGTTTTATTTAGAAATAGCCGTCTGAGACAACCAGTTGATAAGCCCACACGAACTCACCGCCTCGCCGTTCCACATTGTCTTCCGTCTTCGCGAAGTCATCGCTTTGCGGATCCACATTGATCCTGCTGTTTCGGTAACATTGTTCTGATTCTGTATCATTGATATTTTAGAAACTAGTTAAGAGGATGGGGTAAAACTGCACGACTAATCGACGATTGGCGACTAAGCTGTGTTGAGCTCGGCATTGCTTCGGCGCTATTTTACTTGGGGTGGGGGTAAAATAGGCGTATTGATGGGTGTATCTTCCAAAATATTTAGACCAAAACAAAGAAAATTCTCGTTTCAACATGAAAATTTATAACGAATTATCGAAAAAAGGTCTTCTATATCACTAGTTAGCAACAAGATCTTCTGCTAAAAGTAAAATTTGACAATGTTTTGGATTACCGGCTGATGAAAAAGGGAAAATTTTAGGTGAAAAACTTTGCACATGTAGATCTCGCATCGTTAAAACATCATTATTTAAAATAGTTTTTATTTCCTATTTTAATTTACTAAGAACAGTAATCAAAATTAACTCGAAATAAATTCTTATTTAAAGCTAATAATTTATGTATGCACAGTACGCCAAAAAAGCAAACCACCCTGAATAACTTTTGATCTAATGATCGGAAATTCACGTTCCAGAACTCAATCTTACTGGCTTAAAGGGATGACCTCAAATATGCTAATTAATAAGTGCAGATGATATATTTAGGTTACGAAGTCAGACACAAAACTGTACTTTCTCTGAATAAGCATACAATTTTTTTGATAGATTTGGATTTCTGATACCCCAAAATATAGGGGGTAACCACGATCTGAGGAATATGGTCCAAATAGTTTGGTCAAGAGAGCGGTCCAAAATTTGAAACCCTAAATGTTCATTTTACTTTTCGGGTACATCACGATACTTTGAGAACTTTTTAAGTGAATTGGTAACATTTTGCATACAATTATAAAAATTCTTTTATCCAATGATAATTTCATGCAAAAAAAAATTTTATAATTATTTATTATTTATTTAATAACAATCGAAAATTTGTGAATTTTTTACGTTGTTTTAAAGAAGAAAATTTATAAGGCAAAATACAAAATTTGCGCGAAATCAGTCGAGTAGTTCCTGAGAAATTGGATTTTAAAGAAGTCGTATATTTAAAGTTCTATTTTTCTGAAACTTTTAGATTAGTTTAAAAATTAGAATCTGGAAATTTAGCTTTTCATATAACGCATAATTCATCATGTGGATATTTTAATAATTTTCTTAGCCAGATTTTTCTGATACTAGTTTACCTAGAAAAGTAAGTTTCAAAAATTCTTAATACATTATTTATCTAGTTATATCAAATTCAAAAATTAAAGAAATTCCATTTTTAATTGCATAATTGGTGACCTTATCATAGTAAAGACCAGTTTCATCCACTGAATGCTTTCTAGAAGTTTTCAAATATTTTGCATCAGCAAATGTTTTTAAAAACCGATTTTATCTTTGTAGATAAGCATTAAACCTCCAAATATAATGCTATTGTTTAACTAAATCCGGGATGAGCAACACGTGGCCCAAGGGCCGCTTGCGGCCCGTTAAACATGTTAATGCGGCCCGCCAAGCATATCTAAAATTGAATTTATTTTATCGACTTTCTCCCATCATATTGTTATAAAATTAAATATAATAAAATGGTAGTACATACTAAACCGAAACAATTTTTTGTGACGAGTTACTCACTTGTAGGCGACTTATTGTTGATCGGCGCCGCGTCTGTGCTTGTTTGTGTTTGCTTCTGTCACACAATCAGTCAGACTGGTAAGCTGTTAACTAGTAATTTTAGCAATTCTTGTGTTTCTTGAAAAGCTTGAGTGCAATATTAGTGCAATCCATAATAGCATTTCGGAAAAGCAAACAAAAAAAACGGAAGGTTGCGGATGAGCACAGGCATTTCCAAGAAAATTGGAAATTTGATTATTTTTTCACTTTCGTCAAAGATAAAGCTGTATGCTTAATATGCTCAGAAACTGTGCCGACATTACAAGAATATAACATAACGCATTACGATACAAAATATGAACAACAATATAAAAACTTAACCGGACAACTCCGGATAGATAAGTTTAAGCAAATAGAGAAAAGCTTGGGAAATTAACTGGCTATTTTTAAAATTCAAGCTATTTTATCAAATACGGCAGTAAAGGCTAGTTTTGTTGTCAATCAAATAGAAAAATGAAACCCTTTGCGGATGGAGATGATAAAAGAATGTCTGACTGCTGTTGCATAAATAGCATTTCCTGATAAAATAAATATTATTTCAAACATTAGTTATTTAAGATTCACCATTACAAGGAGAATTGAAGACTTGTCCGAGAGCATAGCAACAACGCTTCGGGAACGCATTGCAAAATTCGAATACTGTTCTTTGGCACTTGATGATAGTTGCGATACAGCACAACTGGCTATATTTTTACGAGAAGAATTGTGTTGATTCCAATGCAAGCGACTACAACCGGAAAAGACCTGAACGATGAACTAAAGTCTGTGTTGAAATTTTTTTCAATTTCATTAGAAAAGATTATTGGTATATCGAGAGATGGAGCACGAGCAATGTCAAGCATGAAGGTAGGAGTATCGGGAAAGCTATTTCAAGACATTAATAAGGTTACAGGAAGGGAAATATTCCTTATTCACTGCATAATTCACCAGGAAAATTTGTGTGCGTAAAGATTGAGTTTGTCAAATGTCACAGTACCAATAATTAAACTGATCAATTTTATAAAGTCGCGCGAGTTAAATCCCCGTGAATTTAAAGAATTCCTGAAATATTTAGAAACTGAATATGGGGGAGTAGTTTTTAATACCGAAGTACGTTGACTTAGTAGAGGTGCAAAACTTAAAAAGCGAAATACAATTGTTCGTGGATATGAAGGGAAATGTCTTTCCTCATTTTGGTAATAAAAAATGGATGTGCGATTTTGGGTTTCTTATCGACATGACGACTCAGCATCTCAATGATCTTAATGTGGAATTTCAAGGCAAGGGGTACTGATCCAGGAGTTTCCTTGTCTTCTGGATTGGTTCAAAATTACAAGGCTACGGAGTTGAACATTAGTAGTCGTAAACCCATGAAATCGGGTCGGCTGTTCAACGACGGTTATAAAATAAAATAAAATAAAATTTGTATGATTCAGGGCTTTGAACTATAAAGTGCAAGAATTGGAATCTTTGCGAAAATATATAGATTGTAACACCTAAGAGAATTGATACTTGATAGGCTTCGCTTACTCGAAATAGAATGGAAAGAAGAGTTGCAAACGTGAACAAATGTCACACTTCAACATAAAATCATGATCGACATACCCACACTACATCAGTTGCTAGTATCCCATTGCATTGACGTACGATCGTCTATGCGAATCGCATTTATCGAAAAGCCAGAGGGTCAACTTTGCCCCTAGAAGGCGCATTCATGTTTCGTTTCATATGTGTTATTGCACGTTGCTGAAATTCGCTCATGAACGAGAAGTTAATCTAGCATTCTCATTGCATGCGATTCAGGTCTAATTCAGAGGCTCTAATCTAGAGGAGCATTCTCGCCGAGTGCAGGTTCCAAACCTGCGATTGCCATCGATTGATTAGGAAAATTTTTCAGTGAAAATATATTTCACCAATCAGATTTTTATCTGCCCTCAACGACATCGGAGGTGCGGCTACCGCATCTCCTTATAGAGCTTTCTCACTGTATGTAATACGCATATGTGATCGTGCAGTCTTTTCGAGTGACTGTACATCAATACGATTCACGCAATCCAAACAGTTCGCCTTACATGTAGTTTCTAAACATTTGCATTCGTGTCTAAAGCATTTGCATGCAGTGTGAATACTCATTTACAAGTGGATGCAGTTAAAAATAAAACAAAAAAAAGAATTAACACGCATGTTGAATTACTTGCAGGGAGAATGCTCCTTAAACTTGGCTGGTGAGTGTATGCAATTAGATATTATTTTACAAATTGGCAACAATTGTATTTCAATAAATATTTAATTTACCTACACTTCAACTTTAACCCTCTTTCCTATCTCCCTGCTGGTCCTGGTGTTATGTTATGTTGTTTTTATCGTCTATTTCTTAAATAATTTGTAATTAGTTATTGCTAATTAATTCTTTTTTTTTTTAATATTTTCAATTACAATGCTGTCAAAAACTGCTTTTGTCGCTGCTGGTGTTTGCGGCACTCTTTTCATTGGATACTGTTTATATTTTGATCGGAAACGGAGGAATGATCCCAACTTCAAAAGAAATTTAAGAGATAGTAAGATAAATTTATTTTGTTAAAATCCATATTAAATATTATGCAGATTAGGAGGAAGTAGTATTATGCTGTAATTTAATGTAGTATGAAGCATTGTTCCATTTTTATACTATTCTTGGAAGTGATTAGTAGAACATGAACTTTGTAGTGTTAAAAAAAATCAGTTTTTTAATGAAAAAATTAGTTTTTAAAATGTATGCATCTAAAAATTCGAAACATTATTTTAGATCTTTGTTAATAAATACATAATCGAAATTTTTTTAGCAAATATTAAAGCCTTGCTTGATAAACATTGGAATGACTTTTCATAAGATTTTAAGTATTTCTATTTCACTTTATAAAATAAGCCTATGAATTTTGTTTTTTAATTCACCTACAGGTTTATTAGATTTCACTACTGACTAAGTTTTGTTAATTTAATGAAATACCAGGTTTCTGAACTGCATAATGAGAACTACTATATCATAATTGTTTCTCAAAATTTATTTATGAGACAGTAATAATTTAGAGACTTTAACATCATTTATATTTTGGAATATTGTGACCTAAAAAGCGGCTTATAAAAATGTATCTTTTCTTTATTATGTCTGAAACAATTCTAAATCTTTATAGGAACACTTGAGATAAACATATTTTATTTAATTTTTTCTTTTACATTTGTATAATTGCTACTTAGCTCCCAATGTCTTTCAATTGTTGTTTTTAACTGAAAACTTGTTTTTTTTTTTAATTTTTCATTCAATTTGGTAATTTTTATCAAATCTTGCATCATGTTCTAGATTTTTATGTTATACATTGTCTATCCGAAACAGAAAAGTATGGTTTAACTTATTCAGTGCACATGTACCCATGTATTGTTTTTAAATTATCACTAAATACCTGCTTTAACCTTACCGTGTGACCTTAGAAATAATGTTAAATTTTTCAAATTTTAGTAAGACCTGCGGAACAAAAAGTGAGCCAGTGTGGTTTATTTAAGTAATAAAGATAACAATATAGGAAGTAAATGTATATTTTCTTTTTATTAAACTTTGCAGAATATTTAACATGTTTTTAACAAAATGTATGCATAAGAGAAAAGATTTCTATATATTTTTAAGATAGTTGATCCTTAGCCAACATTTTTTTTTTGTCATTATGTTCTTTGAACAGCTTAGAGGCCCTATTCACAAAAAAGCTTTGTGGATCAATGTAAAGAGGTGTTGATCGATATCTATCTGCGATGTAATTTTAATCATTCACTAAATTATTTTACTTAATAATTGAGGCTGTTTTTATAACTTTCCATTTTAATGCTTCATAAATAACCTCATGTTTAAGTGAGTTATTATCATTTCAGGACGTGCTAAAGCTCTATTGATGAAGGAGCAATCTAAAAGAAATAAATCACAGGTAATTATGCTTATTTAAAAAGTTGGCATAATGCAGTGTTTATTATTAGCCCGCGTGTCTATTTTCATTTAAAAACATGTAATAAAAGTCTTTACAATATTGTGTTGTGATACAAAAATTTTGTCTTTAATCTTCAATATATATAAAAATTGAGGTCCAAAATATGTCCTTGATTCTGTAAAATATTATGTATGATTCTGGAATTTTGTTCTTAATTTTGTATTTTGGTCACAGACTTTTTCAAAATCTCTTTAATTTTTATACATTTTTTATTTCTATGCACAGAAGAAAATGCATTGGAAATTCATATAAATCTGTGCATTTATGTTTTATACAAAAAATCCAGAAATTTAAAGTGAATTGTAATAACCAACATTACAATTTTAGTGTACAAGATAAGTTTTTTATTTATTCCTATACATGGTATTTTAATTTTGTTATGTATATTTAAAACTTTCTTTTAGTTTAGAATAGCAGAAGAAGCATTTCAGAAAGTGAATGTCCGCAACAAAATCAATAATTCTTGAGTGTAATATTCACAAATTAAACAAAACACCCAAATAAATATTAATAAAAATGTTTTAAGAAACATAAGATAAGACATGTATTGTGAATTATACAGAGATATTTTCAGTGTCTCTACAATCGTATTTCTCACATTGAAAATCAGAAATGCTCCTAAACAACTAGTCAGCTGTGTTTTCACACTTGTTTATCTTGTGTTACTATCACTTGTTTTCACATTTGAATTTAAAAAATATATATATTGTGCCTTTTTAAAACTCAATTTTTTTTTTCTCGTTAAATGAAAACTCTATTATAGATAAATCCCTGTAAACAACTGAATGTAAAAGAGGGTTTTTAACCTAAACATTATGAAAATTATAAAAGAGCTTGACTGGTGAATAGTTAAAAATAATAACATGAACATCAAAGCAAGGACTTAAATTAAAAAATCAAAATAGAGATTATGATTCAAAATACTTAGTGATTCAATTTAATTTTTATACAAAATATGTCAATTATGTTTTTATATATATATATATTTTTTTTTAATAATCTACTTTTGTAATTGTTTTTAACTCCTCTAAAGTAATAAAGTAAATTGCCCTCTTCAAAAAAAAAAAATCCCAGTTATATCAAACAATGGTGTCAAACAATTTTTTAAAAAAAAATGGCAATGATGTACACGATTAGTTTGTGTATTGGCACTTATGCCTTTTTTTAAAGAAAATACTGAAGTTATTGTCAGTCTATGTAAGCTACATTATTTGTATTTTTATATTTTTCTCTTCTTTAAAACTTGGATGAGGTTTATTTTAATAATCAAATTTTTACAACAAAAAAAGTAAATTTTGTGGCTTGTTCATCTTAATAAAAAACAAAGTTAGAGCGAAAAATATTTTTCTGAATCAACATAACATTTCATTTAAACTCAAAAAAACGAAGTGTAGACATAATTTCAGAAGTATGATGACTATAGACTACTCAAAGAGAATAGATGTTTAATCCCCATAGTTTTAATTTTACCTTGTAAATTTTTAGTATTGTAAGTAATTTATCAAACTTACTTAAGATAGTGCAACTTTTTTTGAGGATACCACTTACATTTACATTTTTCTTGATTCAATTATACAAGGTTCGTAGTTGTCCTTATATTAACAACAACAACAAAATTTGTCTTAATATTCCTAATTTATGTGTGTAATAATTTTCTAGGACTACAATTGCAGATTTTAAAATAACCAATTTGATGTTCAAAAGTTATATTTTCGATCCCACAAACATAATTTTATTTTTATTGAAGACTCTAGTAGAAGTTGTAAAATTTGATAGTTCAAACTTGTATACTGTCCATGGCTCAAGTTTTAATTTTTAAAACTTTTTGTCGAGTTTAGTAATTTACAAAATTTATTGTCATATTTCCTGTCATAGATTGTTCAAAAGCATTCTTTTTCATTCCTAATTTATTAGTCTCTCAAATCAATGAATTTTTAAACTTCATTGATAAGCGTGAGAAATTGCATGGCATAAACACTCCTAAAGTTATTAATTAATTTTCTAAGTATTTCTTGATAAAAAAAACTTTTTTTAAAATTTCAAACTGAAAGTGTTTTCCATTATTGTAGGATATTGTCGTGTTGTAGCATTTACTCAAAATATTAAAAAAGGTCCACTAGAAATCGTGCTTGTATCAATGTTATATATTTCCCCTTATTTTTTTTCCTAGATCCCAGAATTAAGAGATTTCGAACAAGTTCAGAAATTTTTCATCCAAGAAGTGCAACTGGGGGAAGAACTCTTAGCACAAGGTAAGCAGAGATTTTTTTTATTTTTTTTATTCATTAGTTATTGACTTGTAGTCAAAAAAGTTCATGACACTTTCTACAAAATGTGTCTTGCTTTGGTACTTAATAAAACTACACTTTATGTAGTACCATAGTGTAGTTTAAGGGCCATATTAAAACTTGTGTACCACAATTAATAAAGCATCACTGAAATATCAATAACAATTTTTCATCCAAGAAGTGCTACTGGGGGAAGAACTCTTAGCACAAGGTAAGCAGAGATATTTTTTTTTTTTTATTCGTTAGTTATTGACTTGTAGTCAAAAAAGTTCATGACACTTTCTACAAAATGTGTCTTGCTTTGGTACTTATCCATTTTAAGGGCCATATTAAAACTTGTGTACCACAATTAATAAAGCATCACTAAAATATCACCCCCCAGGGGCACACTCTTGTGTGACGGGCATGGCGCACCCGGGGCCCCGAGCTGGACCTGAGCATTTTTCCCTTTCTCTCTTGCGACGGTCCTGTTTTAAGTTTCCGAATTTTTATGAAATATTTATATTGACCTAGTGAACAAATTTTATTTCATTTCATTCAAAAGCACTGTTTATCATTTACAGATTATATATCTTCAGATTTTTGTTTGTTTTTTACTCTTTTGTCGGGTTTCCTGATTTACAACGTTTCACCTATTTTAAGTAACCAATTTTTCCCTAAAGCAAACAGACTAACACTGTTAACTTTTGCTGACCAGCACGTTTGCCGTGTGCTGCGTCTCGTAAGATGGAAAAGGGGAACCTGGAGCTACCTATCTGCTCTCTCATATGATTGTGGCGCCCAAGGGGGCATTTTCATCTCGGAGTTGGTAGACTGCGTACTCTTTGGCCCTTGCTTCACTGTAGACGAGTGGAAGGAGGTTAGGTCCCCCTCTCTTTCAACCAGCTGGTGGAGCATGTTTAACACTCTGCTTGGGATTACGTGCTGCGCCATTGGAGTGCCCCTGAGCTAAAATAGTTTTGGCGGATCCACACTCCTTTGGTGTAGCGCTATAACTGGAGCTACCCTGAACAGAGTGCCGAGGCTGAAATATTCAGAGCCGGTATCTCTATTCCCCTTGTTGGGCTCGATGGTGGGCATGGGAGTGTCCAGCGGAACATTTTCTTGCATTATGGAGAAAACAACTTTCTCACACAATCAAAGCAAACCCACACCTAGTTTTAACCTCTCAAATTGTATTAACTACGACCCTACACAAGCAAGATTTATAATACTTAGTTCTACCGAAAAGAAGCTTTCTACCCTGTCTCCATTTCTTGTACAAAAATCACTAGAATCACTCATGGGAAACCCTAAAAATGTCCGACAGCTGCCCTCAGGGGATTTATTAGTGGAAACTCTTTCTGTTAAACAAACTACTGCACTACTAAAATCTCATAAACTTGGCAATGTCACTATAACTGCATCTCCACACAATACTTTAAATATATCTAAAGGCGTCATATCCGATAAAGCTCTACAATATCTACCAATATCTGAAATCATTGAAGGGCTCTCTACTCAAGGCGTTATTGATGCCCGTCACATAACTATTAAAAAAGGTTCAGAAATTATTGAAACGCAATACATAATCTTAACTTTCAGCACAGCCACATTACCCACTGACATAAAAGCTGGATATAGAAATTGCAAAGTCAGACCTTACATTCCCAATCCATTACGTTGTTTTAAATGCCAAAAGTTTGGCCATTCTACCAACAATTGCAGAGGGAAGGAAACGTGTTCCCGTTGCGGCCAAACAGTGCATGTATTTAAGTCTTGTACATCACCTGAACTATGTATTAACTGCCATGAATCTCACTCTGCTAATTCACGATTATGTCAAAAATGGAAACAGGAAAAGCAAATCTTAAACATTAAAGTAACACAAAACCTCTCTTATACAGAAGCTAAGACAAAATTTCTAAACTTACAGCCGCGTCCTAACATTTCATATGCAGCTGCCGTATCTAACTCTAAAATAACGAAATCCATAGGGATACAATATAATGAAGAAGAAACAGACCCACAGAATACGAAATTTAAATCCTTACTTCCCAAAACATTTGCCAGTATATCCACAACAAAATACTCTAAAGCAACTCAACCAGCACCCAGCACTTCAAAATTATTATCTTCTCAGTCCTCTCCACAACCCTCTCAACAGACTTCTACGCAAAAGAATTCAGTTAGCAATCAATATATAAAACTTACACCTCAACTAGCAAGTGTCTTGCATAAAAAACTATCACAATCACCAATGATTAGCAAATCTAAGTTTGTTTCTAAAGGCAGACAAAATCGTTTTGACAAAAACCGTAAAAAACTTACAAATAATAAAAAAAATTCTCAATCTGACGAAATGTACACTGATGAAGATGGCACCGATTCGGAAATGCAAATTGAAAAGGGTATGGAAACACCTGTCAACCTAAGCCCTAAAAGCACAAAATTTGAAAAATGAATAATGGACAAAAAAATAGTATCTTGGAACTGTCATGGCATTTATATCAACCTGCCAGACATCAAAGACCTTATCGAAAAACACAATTCCGTCTGTTTTGCTCTCCAGGAAACATTTTTAAAATCTGAGCAAAAGACTACTGTAAAAGGATATACCCACGTAAGAAAAGACTGTATAACTGCTAATAAAGCATGTGGTGGTGTATCCCTTTTGATATCTAAAAATTATCCATCTTCCAAATTTCCACTTTCAACTCCATTACAAGCGGTTGCAGCGCAAATAACGTTTCAATCACTCATAACAATATGCTGTATCTACCTTTCACCAAACCAAACTGTTACACAATTAGAACTTGACAAACTAGTTACTCAATTACCTATACCTTTCATAATAACAGGAAATTTAAATGGACATAGTGTAATGTGGGGAAGTAATGATAATAATCCACGCGGCAATCAACTAGAAAAGTTAATTGACGATCACCAACTCTGTTTGCTTAATACCGATGAAAAAACACACTTCCATTTCCCATCTAGAACATTTCATGCTGTCGATCTAACGCTATGCTCACCGCGTATCTATCCAGTCTTGAAGTCTTCTGTCGGAAATGATCTCTACCACAGTGATCATTTCCCTCTCATAATTAAAGTTTCACAACCTGGATCTGCAACTACAGGGCATTTTCCAAAATTACGTATACATCTAGCAAACTGGCCTCTTTTTCAGAAATCATTTATTCTAAATGAAGACATCATTGATAATACCGATATTGAAGAAGCCACATTATATTTTACAAACGCCTTAATATCTGCAGCCGAAAAATCCATTCCATATACAACACAAAAACTACCAAAATATCCTAAGCCGTGGTGGAATAAAGATTGTAATAGAACTTATAGAAAGCAAAGACAAGTCTGGAGAAAATTTCGTCGTAACCCAACAATTGAAAACTTAATACTCTTTAAACAAGCGCGCTCACTAGCTCGAAGAATTCGCAGACAAAGTCAGAGAGATTCGTGGAATAAATATGTAAGTGAAATAACAAGTAATACTAAATCAGCAGTAGTAAGGAAGAAAATTAAAAATATTTCTGGACAGTATACTCTCTCTCTCCAATTCCACATTTAATAGAGAACGATAATAAAATCACAGACCTTAAAGAAATCGCAAACACGTTAGCCAAAAACTTTTCCTTTGCCTCCAGTAAAGAAAATTACCCCCAATCCTTTCAAAATTACAAATCCCGAATAGAGAAAATAGCTTTAAAACCCCCTTTACATGATGACGATTACAATTCACCCTTAACGATGCATGAACTAAAGTCTGCTATAATAAAATGCAAAGAAACATCCCCAGCCCCTGATAATATCCACAATAACATGTTTAAGCATCTATCAGACTCTCAACTCCACTCACTTTTACGACTTTTCAATAAAGTATGGTTAGAAAGACAGTTCCCTTCAGTTTGGCGCAAATCATTTGTTGTTGCTGTTCCTAAGCCAGGCAGAGATTTGGAAAATCCTTCAAATTATCGACCAATTGCTTTGACTAGCTGCTTGTGCAAACTTCTTGAACGCATTATAAATTCAAGATTAGTATGTGTATTAGAGTCCTGAAAAATTTTATCAGAGAAACAAAGCGGCTTTCGCAAATGCAGCTCTACAGTTGACAACCTCATGCTCCTGGAAACAGACATTCGCGAGGCTTTTCTCAAGAGACAACATCTCGTAACAATATTTTTTGACATAGAGAAAGCTTACGACCGAACATGGCGATGCGGAATTTTACGAGACCTTTTAAAATACGATATTGTCGGTAATATGTTTTATTATATACAAAACTTTTTAACTAACAGAACATTTCAAGTAAGAATGAATAATATTTTATCAGACACTTTTATTCAAGAGGAAGGTGTACCTCAGGGCAGTGTAATCAGTGTAACACTATTCCTAATAAAAATAAATGAAATTTTATCTATTTTGCCACCCACAGTGGATGGAAGATTATTTGTTGACGATCTCCGCATTTCTTGTAAAGCTTCTAACATGAACACAATTGAAAGACAATTGCAAAATTCCATTAACAAACTATTGAAGTGGGCAGAATTAAATGGGTTTACCTTTTCATCGACCAAAACATCTTGTATGCATTTTTGTAGACGAAGAGGATTACATCCTGACCCCGAACTTTACCTGAATAGATTTCGCATTCCAGTTTTAAACGAGACAAAGTTTCTTGGTTTGGTTTTAGACTCAAAACTAACTTTTAAACCACATATTCAATATTTAAGAAAAGCTTGTAACGCAAAACTAAATATACTGAAAGTATTAACAAACTCATCTTGGGGGGGCAGATGTGATTTCAATGTTAAAAATCTATCGAAATGTTTTCCGATCTAAACTTGATTACGGCTTTATTGTTTACGCTTCTGCTAGAAAATCAGCCCTAAAATATCTTGACACAATACACAACGCAGGCATACGTATTGCCACAGGAGCACTCAGAACCTCTCCAATTAAGAGTCTAAATGTACTCTATCATGAACCATCCCTCTCTACGCGGCGAAACAAGTTATCATTAAATTACTATTTTCATATCAAGAGTTATCCTCATCATCCTATTTACCATAACGTTTTAATGCCCAACTACGAAAGATTTTTTATGAACAGACCATCTTCAATACCGACTTTTGGTTTGAAGGTGAAAAAACTCTTAGCTGATCTTAATCTAGAGGATTTCAGTATCTTACCGACTTTTCCACCAAAAGCACCTTGGAAATTGACCCTGGTTCATACCTTAGACGTTTTTAACAATTTAACAAAAGGACAAACTACAGATGTCATTTATCAACAGACTTTTAAATCTCATAGAGAAGAATATTCTGACTATAAATCTATTTATACCGACGGGTCTAAAAGTGAAGGTCACACAGCAAGCGGAGTTAAACTTCCTGATTGTACCATTTCAGAAAAACTTCATCCAAGCTGCTCAGTATTTACTGCAGAATCGCATGCCATACTCTTAGCACTTCAGTACATATTAACCCAGAAACGCGCAAAATGGTTTATATATTCCGATTCAAAAAGTTGCATTGAAGCGCTACATAACCGATCTCCTACACCTCACTCTATTTTCAATAAAATTTTAGACACTCATGACAATTTGTTACAGGATGAACATAAAGTATCTTTTAGTTGGATCCCAGGTCATACAAACATAACAGGAAACGAAGTTGCTGACTCAATAGCAAAATCAACAAACAATCTATCGAACAATCCACTGACTTATTCTGATGTAAAAAATTCAATTCAAAATGTTCTCGATTTACAATGGCAAAACTGTTGGAAGAATGAAACTAATAACAAACTACATGCCATTAAACCTCACATACAGCCTTATAAACAGTTAAACATCAGTCGAAAACTTGAAGTGCTTTTAAACCGCTTGCGTATTGGCCACACACGAATAACTCATAAACACCTTTTTCTAAACGAACCAGAACCAGAATGCACAAATTGTGAAGAATCTTTAACTGTTATACATATTTTGATCGAGTGTAGTAAATTTAAAAACCAGAGACTGTGTCATTTTGGTACCTTCCATCCGTCATTGGTTTCACTGATTGGAGATGATCCTCACTCTAACATTTTTTCATACCTTAAGGACATTGGGATTTATACATCTATCTAGTTTTTAAACCAAAATGAAAATGTTTTGGAGTCAATATATTTTCCTTTTTTTTTTTTTTTTTTTTTGTTATTTTAGGATATAAAACATATTTTTCAAACTTTAATGAACGTAGAACAAGTATTGCATTGCTTTATATTTTTTAAATGACTCTTAATAATTTTAAAGAGTAAAAAATTGTTTTAGTTCAATATTTTTACTTTATTTAAGTCATGCCATAAGGCAATTTTAGCGCAATTTTCGCATTTTAGGGGCATTTTTTGCACTTTTTAAGGGCATTAATTGAGATTTTTTAGGTCATCAAAATCCGGGCTCTAGTCATTACTCATGGTATGGGGTAAAGGGAATAAAAATTCTAATATTTATATATCAGAAATATTAAAGATAAATAACAAAAAAAACTAACTAGCAACTATTAAAAAAATACTTTAATGGAACGATAAAAGATTAATGTTTATTAGAAATGCTCTTTAAAAAATGCTGTCATGATAAAAGCGCTGATTTAAAAAAAAGGTTAACAAAGAAGCAAAAGAGAAACAGAAAACGAAAAAAAAAAAACTTCTTAGTTCTAACATTGAACATAACTTTAACATTGGCTATCAGTTTTCTATGTTACTGGTTATGTCTTACCATACATGAAAGAAATGACCCAAAAAAATAATAAATTATCAGAAAGGCTTTTTTTTTTTTTTTTTTAATGTTACGCTATAGGAAAATCAACTGTAAAAATTATAACAAAATAGTATAGAACAATTTATGACATTGACTTGTCTGAACAAATAATTTTTTACAAAGCCAGTTCAGTATAAGGTAATTTGCAAAACATGTGCAAAAGTTAACAAATATGTGTAAAAACTATTGCCGATAATAGTAAAAATGATTTTAGATTATTCTTTATCAAATCTATTTTTAAAAAAACTTGTAAAACACTTTTCCGAAAAAATACTTTGCTGGATATTTGACCTATCGAATGTTCGTTACAACTCTAATAATAGAGATTGTTTGTTCTAAAAATTTTATTTTTCATCTCTTTCTACATTTTATTTAGACTGATTTTAATTCAAATAACAATCCATTAACAACAGAAATTTTGAGCAAATAAATAACAGGGAAGATGTTTGGTAGTTTTAAATATTTAGTTGCATTTAACATTAGTTTAACACGTAATTATAAATATTTAGTTCTGATTAAATATGTTAATCAAATTATAATTTTATAAAAACAAAATTATCTTCAGATTATCTTGATAAGAATTTACTCCAATTGAGAGGTTAAAAAATGACTGCAGAAAAGTCATGTACTATTTGTCTTTTTTTTTTTTCCCTGGATACCATATAAGTGTGTTGACGCCACCCAATTTTTAAATCTTTCTTTTAAATGACATTCAATATTCTTGTCTATGCTTCAATCAATAGGCTTGCATACACCTCTTTATCATGGCAATAACGCCTTGAAAGTAAACCTACATAGAAAAAGAACTTGGCTGTAAGGTCCCAGGCTCTATAAAGTTGTTGCCTTCACAATTGATTTATTTGAACACCTCAATGATACGATTTCTGTTCTCTTTATTTAACCAAACAGGAAAAATTTATTTGAAAAATAATTTTCAGTGAGGTTAAAGAATTTATGGGCATTTAATGCTTCATTTCAATTTGTGGTGTCTCATACCTGTGTCATCCATACGAAAAGATCTGAAGAAGCTACTGTCCAAAGTATTTTTAGTTAACAGTATATATTTTCTCTCTTTTCTTTGCAAAGGTTAAGGAAAGTAACAGGAGACTAATTCATAGCCGCCAACTGTACAGAATTTTTCGGATTTGTTCCCAATTTTTAAATCAAATCTGAAAATCTAATATTTTTATTAAAAATCCGAATTTTCGTAAAATTGCAGTATTTTTGCTTTTAAGCCAATCCCTTGTTTTGATTGCCGCAATCACGCTTCCTGTGTTTATTGTGCAGAAGTAATTTTTAGTAGCTTTTTATTGGAACATACTATTCCAATAGCTGTTGCTGATCATTTCACTAAATTGAATCTTAAACTACAAATATTTTTTAAAAAATGTTTTGTAGTATTTTAAACATTTGCATCAGAAATATTTGTTTATGATGTAGTTTAATATTGCCCTGTGTTTTATAATTTGGAGAAGAAGAATTATATATTAATGGTTAATGTTTTTATTTTTTACTAATTTACATAAGGTATTTAAAATATATGTCTATTAATGTTATCATTTAATAGTTAGTCTTACTCTCGTAATTGGTACGTATAATTTTGTCACATATAGTGTTCCTAATTTTTTATTCCTAAGGTTGGTAGCTATGCTAATTGATTCGTAAGATTCACAGGGAACTAAAATAAAATCCATAATAAGAGGCATTTGTTGTGTAGGAGTGTCAGCAAGAGAAGTTTTCACTGTAGTTTGTAATTCGGAAATCGTATTTTCAGAGATTTAAGTTCAATATCAGCTTTTTTTTTTCGGAGACTGCAATGGCATGTCTCAGCATTTAAAGTAATTGTTTTTGCATAACTTATTTTTCATAAAATAACCAATTTAGGTTTTTAGAAATGCAAGATTTGTGTCATATATCATTCATTAATGTTAAGTTGCATACAACGCAATAATAAATATTAATGGGGTAGTAAACAAATAAGAGGATATGTGAAAACTGAACTCTGGATATTAACAAATAGTTTATATAGAAATTTATTTTTGGTACAATTTTTTTTATTTTCTTCTCAGTCTGCCTTCTGTAAGATTCTGATCTAAATATCATAATTTTTTAATTTGTTTTGTTTATTTAGGAGACATTGAAAATGGTATTGAACATCTTAGCACAGCTCTGGCTGTTTGTGGAGAACCAACTCACCTGATTGAAGTGTTACAAACACAACTACCCCCACAAATTTTCAATATGCTGATGGAGAGGCTTCCAGTAGTCAGCAAGGTTTGTTAGACATATTTATTTTAATACAAATGCTGTCTTGTATACGGTGTACTCTCAAAACCTTGTTATGACAAAAAAATATTTTCCCTTAGCATTACATATCAACCCAATGTTAGTTTACTTTCCTATGTTGAAAAGTTTCTTCTCAAAACATTATGTCAAATATTTTCCAAATAGAAAATGAATTTTTTCGGAAAATTCCAAACGTCAAGTTTATTGTGAGCCAATTTTTTTTTTTATTTAATGCATATTTGTTTTTGTCTTACTTTTAATAATTATCATTGCTGTATCTAGTCCACTATTAGTAGTTTATCTTATGTTTCATGAAAACATTTAGTATTATAACTGGCAGTGCCAGCCTGGCTTAAGAAAAAATTTAACAAAGTAGATGAATTTCCAGGAGTGAAAAATCCTTTTGGTCTATTTATAGATGAATTTTGAAATATTTACACTAGTTGTCTTCATATTTGTTTGTTTTTTTTTTTTTTTTTTGTTTTTTTTTTTTTTTTTTTTTTTTTCAAAAATATAAATGTATACAAAAATGATTCTATTATCCAATTGCGAGAAAATTTATTCAATTCAGATTTGTTGTTATTAGTGTAATGGAATTTTTGTTTTAGTTTATTGATCATGGGAAATGATGCAGCATATCATTCTTTGGATCTTGTGCTACTCAAATCAGCTTGATCAAAGAAAGTTCTAAAATTTCTTTTATTTGTTCATGTATTAATTGACTAACCTGACCATTACCTTGAAATTCAAGAAATTTAAACTGGGTAACTTTTTTCTGGTTCAGGATAATAATGGGTGTAGCCACTTCCTCCTTCCCCTCTATTATAAGTAATGTGTTAATAAAATGGTTATTTTACTTTGTAGTGGGTTTAAAGCTTATTTAATTAGGTCAGATGTTAGAGAGAAGGGGGGGAAATCCCCATTCACTGAAAAGTGTCGACTAATTTAATTATTAAATATTGAAATCAATAATGAAGACAAGATATGTTTTATGACCTTTTGAAAATTTTTAAATGATATGCTCTTTAATCTTCATAGCATCCAAATAATTAACTGTACGCTATAGTAATTGCAAGTAGATATGCTAAAACAATAGATGGGGCAATGAAGTTGTCTTAGTATTTCTTATACAATGGTATACATAAAGATGTAATGTAAGGCTTGTGTTTTATTTTCTAGATTGAGAACTTTACATTAAAAATAGTTAGCAACTTTTAATTCTAATGAACTCATATTATTATTATTAGCAGAATGCAGAATCTGCACCAAATTTAATTTCCTAGGAAAAAAAGCCTAAGGGTAAAGATCTCTGTTGCAACAATCAAACCCCGGAACATTGATAAATCTGTATGAAAAACACAATTATCACATTATTGAAACGTGTATTTTATTTCCTAATTGTATGAAAATTTTCTATAAAACTAGCAAGTTAAAAAATGTGTTATGAATAGCTTCTGTTATTTAATTACTCATTTAGCTCAATTTAATTTTGTTTTTAATGTACTGGACTTGCCACCTCATACTATAAATGTTCAACTTTTATTTTACAGAGGTTAATGAATACTCTAGAAAGCAGACAATTGCAAGTGGAGGATGTTGAATAAAAGTACAACTTATAGAATAGATTCTATTTTCTGCTGTTATCAGTGCATTAAAATCATAAAATAAAGAGATTATTCAGCTAGCTTGTAAATACTACAAATAAATCTTACTTCTCACCACCTTTACTGCATTTTTCTTTCATATTTCTTACGATTTACTTTACAGCTAGCAATGAAAAATGTTTTTGAACACTCTATACCAAGAAATATGGTGATAGGCTTGTAACTTATTGGATATGACACCTATAGTAATATGCAAAAAAAAAAATCTAGCTAATTTTTAATTAATAATAAAAAATTAAATTGTGAAAAAAGAAATGTAAATATTTTCCTTGCCTGCGTATACAAGCTAGGTTTATGAAATTTTGTGCAGCTACTGCATATGATGATCACAGTGATTGATATAATTTACAAGCTTATCACTGTTTTTTGTTAGTAATTTAATGTCGATCACCCAAACCATTATTGATATCTATGAGAAATGACAAGCACTTCTAAAGGTTTAAAATAATTCATCAAGTACTTCTTTAGAAATATGAGTTAGCATATAAGTTCCCATAATTTTGTCCAACCCCTGTATATCCTTGTTGCCAATAACCTGCTAGATTTTTGTCACAGGATTTCTACTTGCACTATATATATATTTGGAATACTGTGTTGACATTAACAAGATTTCATCACAACTTAACATAAAAGTAGATTAAATAAACCAGTTCATAACTAAAAAGTTTGATATCATTTATTTAATAAAACTTAGTTTAAATCCCCATACATGGCTCACCTTTCAGTTTAATATTTATCTGAAGTACCCTAGTGATATTTCTTTATTATTGTTGGAAGTAATTTATTACATAAGTTTTATTGCATTGATGTGTGACATCTAGTTAGATTCTGCTGATGTGCACATGCTGGTCTTAAAAACTCATTAAACTGCAAAATATTTTAGTAGGTTTTAAATCCAAGAAACAGTTTAAGTGTACCTGTATGTTATTTTATAATTTTTAGAGCATATTGATCGCTGTTTTCATTACTCAGAGAGTTATATAGAATTGAATAAGAATCATTTTTTACAAACTACCTCCACATGACTGAAAATTATCCTGAGAGTTCTAATAAGCAAAGGAAGAAATTTTATGTTTAAAATATTGATATGAAATAGAAAAATCTTCATGATATCTAATACACATAACATTAGTTAGGAGCCTGTAATGAAAATGACTACAATTTTCTTATCTCTATGGCTTAAATTATCCAGGTTTCTGGATCAGTAACATTCTATTATGCTTGAATGAATTTTTATGCAGCCTCTTAATGCATCAGAACTGGGCTCTTCAAGCCAACACTTGCAAGCACCATGACCCTGGCAATTGTTTTAAGTGAGTCAGCAGCTGTGCAATCAGGATATATAAAAAAAATATCAATTCTCAAAATAGTGTCTGCTGTCCAACCTGTATTTTAGAATGTGTTGTAAGGTACCCCTGCTTTAGAATATACATATCAATAAAAGACTAAAAGGAATTGAAAACGATTTATTTCAAATCAAAGTAACATCAGTTTCGATTTTGCAATCTTCTATATATACAATACATAATCACTGATTATAAAATAATATGAAGGAAAAGAACTATTAAATGCTATTCCAATTATTCTTTTTCTTCATGAATACAACATTAACACGACAAGTTCAGTATTATACAATATATATGTTTTTCAAAACATAAAATTCATATCAAATTATCTCATTTAATTCAAAACATCACCAAAACAGTTAATAAAATAATTAAGTACATACAATCCCAAGATGCAAACTTAATTCTTTTTTTTTTTTCAAAGCAGGAAAATAATCTTCTAGATTGACATATGACCATTGATTCAAATAATCTTTATTTAAAATGTCCTGCTTCTTAAAATTCATATCTAATTTTATTTACATCTTAAATAAATACTAAATCACAGATTTCGCTTCATATTAAACTCTAGTGTTAGAATTATGCCAATCGTCTGGAGGCACAGGTGCATTTTGCGATCCATAGGTTGAACTATTTTCTTCTTGATTATCTGAAAATAAATTATTACTTCAATATTCAATGGGATTTGAAAGTTTAACAAAATAAAAGTTTGCAAAATAAAATTTAAATTAACAAAACCCTAAAATGAAATTCATTAAATAATAACTACATCATCCAAAAAATAAATTTTGAACCTTCAAGCAAATTCAATTTTAAACGTACAAAAATATTTTTCCATTAAAATGTGAAGAAATATAATTTTTTTCTTTAATCACTATTTTAGAATCAGAAAGTGTTTGTCAACAGAGGATGTGGATTGGTAACAAAAGGCACAATTTGTATTGTGGCATGAAGATTTTAAATCAATTGTAGCAGCGTAACCCAAGTGGTGTACATTACACCCACCCAGAAGCAAAAGTTGTAGATTACAAAGCTTTAAACTGATGGTTGAAACATTCAAAAAAACTTAAAATCTTTTTCTTCTCAATACTTTGAACAATTTTTAACAGGCATAATTTTCAAAATATTGTTATGCCTTTAAAAAATATCTAACCTGCATTCAAACATTACATTAATTAATTATTTCTTAACTTATTGTTCATTGTGGCCTTCGTTTGAAATTATATCCGGATTACAGAAGAAATAAAATCTTCACTAATAGTCATTAAAATTTCTGCACTTAATAGCAATTTCAATTGCCTGTAGTGTATTTTACATTTATAAATAGATTTAAGAATATTACAAATTATTAATTTTATAAATGATTGCCACAGAAAAATGTAACAATAAACACAATTATAAAACTAGTTAACAGAAAATAAATTTTTGATTGAATTGCTATTTATTCTTTTAAATCAAAAAGTAAATTTGAATTGATATTTTTTTAACAAAGATTTTATTAAGTCGTCAAATATGAAATTCGTAAAAAAATTATTAAGTTGGTTGGTAGTTTATGGATATAAAGAATAATTTCATTTATCAAAGTATGTAGGGGAGAGTCGGGTAGCCCCACCCACTTAAGGAGTATTGCTTATATTTCTGTATAATATTGAGTAATAATCAATATTTTTGTATGTTTCTATTGTTTTATCATTTAATTAAATAATGCGAAAAGAATAAACCAAAAAAAGAATAGTTTAACTTAAAAAAATAGAAATTTAAAAAATTTGACTACTGTATTCAACATATTTTCAAAACTATTGTTTACCATGTTACCAGCTGCATAAATACTTGAAACTTTTAAAAATAATCTTTTTTTAATATTACATTTAATGTCCGATGGCCCATTGACTTGAAAAAATATTCTATACATATGAAATTGACAGTTGGCGGGGGTACCCGACACTCCCCTACCCATATTTTCTCTGCAGTTTTGCTATGTAAGTCACCAATGGGATAAAACTGGCGCAAATCATTAAAATCTTGGAATAAAAAGTTGTCTAAAAAAAGAAGTAGTAGTCAGTGTGTGCTAGATCTAGTGAATATGGAGGATGATGAAGAAGTTCCAATATCTGTAGTTTTGACATAGATATTTGTGCTAAGTGCTGTTCAGTAATGCTATGCAATAAGACAGAAGATGTTCTTTTGACAAATCTAGCTATTTTTCTTTAAGTTTCAAGCAAATTTATTACCTAATAATGTTTTTCTCTTTATATTGCTCTGTGAAGGGAAGTATGAAATTTAATACTACATAATAGAAACTACATAGAAAGTTTTTTAAACTTTTAACAAGAGGATTGATATATCATACCAGTAATAGATTAACAATTCAGAAAACATAGCTTTACTAAATATTCAAAGTTATCTTGAAAGTATTGAATGATAGTAACATAAAATTTAAATAAAGTAACCACAAAAAATAAAACTAATACAGTGTGCGTGGCTAAATTATACAACAAAAAATAAGCACTCAAAAAATATCATAACTAGGCAGGGTTTTAAAGTTCTTGACAATTGACGGTTTTATCATGTTTTGACCGTCATGTCAAAAAAATAAAAAACTTTCAGCATTGTTTTTGGCAATTGTCAAAAATCATGAAATTTTGAATCATGTGAAACGAATGGCGTTTTTATACGCTATGGACCGACAATACGCCAAAATAGATTGGGGTTGAATTAATTGTGAAAACGTCGAATAGAACACAGTCAGGGTTCCCATTCAATTTTTTTTAAAAATTCAAGGTCTTTTAAATGACTTTCAAGGACCTATTTGGTATTGTTATATGCTAAAGTACATGTCAACCGGATTTTTTTTTACTAAATTTATTAGCTAATAATACAATTGGTTGATAGTTACATTGCTGTTTCAAATCATTTAGAAAAATTTCAATTGAAAAAAAAAAAAAAAAAAAACTCAAATTGACATAGGATACTAGCCAACATTTGAAAACTAGCATCAGAGAAAATTTTCATGAAAAATTTAATGAAGTGTAGAATTAATGAAACTGAATGAATGTATAATGCATACATCTTTTAAACAAGCATAGTAAATAATTGATAAAGTTTGTATAATTGCACGGTTATTAAAATATACTTTTTTTTAAATATGTTAGATCAAATTTTAGGTCACAGGAAATGTATATAATTAGATAAATTATCAATTTAACATATCTGTTTCAATATTAAATTTTCTATTTTGTTACTTCAGAATATCAGTAATGCATTTTGAACATAATAAAATCTATTGTAGAACAATATTTTACAGATAACTAACGAAGACTTACCAAGCTTTATTTTCTTTAAAATATATCCATAAAATCTAAAGCGTGATTTCTAAAATTTCATGAATATGCGTAATTTTTATATCACATTTATACGAATCTAGATAAACTATATGTAAATCAAAATTATAAGAAAGGTAAAGTAAGTCTCCGAGATTGTGTAAATCTCGTATCACAATGAGAGATTTGTAAATTGAAATTGAACTGCGGTGTATGTTTCTTAAATTCCAATATGAACAGTAAATGATATAAAACGCACACAAAACATAAACAACAATGTGAGATACATAAATCACTTTATTGTGAATTCTATTGCGTGATTAACTAATAGTTTTCAAGTGAATAGTGATCATTATGATGCAAATTGCAATTTGGGATTCGAAAGGTGCTTAATATAGCAGAGCTATGTGTAATTCTGAAATCATTCTGATGAGAATAGTGGGTGGTAATTCTTAAATCTCTCTTTTGTGAATCGCAATGCGTGATTTGTAATCTACTAGAATGAGAATTACGAGGGTTGCTATTTATATTTCTGGCCTTGGCAACAGTAAGTGTTGCTAGGCGACCGCAGACGATTTTAATCGAAAGTTTGATATTTTTAAACATAAATTCAGCAGACAATTTACCATTATAGCTTCATTTGTGTTGTTGACAGTAAATTGAAAAGTTCTTCTCTTTCAAAAAATGGAAATGAATCGTGAACATTTTCGTGCCATTATTTTTCATAACTTTCGACGTGGATTGTCAAGACAAGAGTGCTTCGATGAACTTAATTCTTTATTCAGCGATAAAGCGCCATCCTACAGCACTGTAAAAATTGGTATAACGAATTTAATCGTGGTCGATGTTCGATCCAGGACGAATCCCGTGCAGGTCGTCCAAAATCCGTTGCTGTGCCAGAAAAGATTGATGCTGTGCGTGAACTGATAAAGCAAGATCGCCATGTGACATACCGTGAGATAGAGGCGTCTTTGGACATTAGTATGACTAGCATCAATAAAATATTACATGAACATTTGAGTGTAAAAAAAAATTTGTTCGCGTTGGATCCCGCATAATCTGACAAACGCTCAAAAAAAGGCTCGTGTCGATTGGTGCAAGGAAATGTTGGAAAAATACGTTCAAGGTACATCAAAGGCTGTGTATAACATCTACACAGGTGACGAATCATGGATCTATGCATATGAGCCGGAAACAACACAGCAATCAACTGTACGGGTCTTCCAAGACGAGGCAAAACCAACAAAAGTTGTTCGAGGAAGAAGCACATCGAAACAAATGATTGCCTGTTTCTTCGGCATTAATGGTCATGTGGCAACAGTGGCGTTAGAGCAACGCAGGACGGTCAATTCGAAAAAAGCAGAAGAACAGGCGAATCATTCTTCATCATGACAATGCGAGCTCTCACACATCGACTCAAACAAAGGCATTTCTGACGGAGCGAAAGAGCGAAGTGATGGGTCATCCGCCGTACAGCCCTGATTTGGCACCCAATGACTTCTTCTTATTCCCACACATCAAAAATAAATTACGTGGACAACGATTTTCGACCCCCGAAGAAGCGGTTGATGCATTCAAAACGCATGTTTTGGAGTTACCTCAATCGGACTGGAAAAAGTGCTTTGAAAATTGGTTCAAACGCATGCAAAAGTGTATTGATCATCATGGAGAATATTTTGAAAAACAATAAAACCAATTTCGATCCTACATATTTGTTTTTTCATTATTAGGCCAGAAATATAAATAGCAACCCTCGTATGAGGCATGATTCTGAAATTAAAATACGTTATATGATTCAGAAACAACTTTAATTGAAATCATTATTTGCAATTTATAAATCAATTAATGTGAATCAAGATGTGGGATTTATAAAATACCTTAGTATGAGTAATTTGCAAATCACTTTAAAGTAATATTCGATATGTGATTCATTAATCACTTTCAGTTAAACAGCAATTCATAGCACATTTTATATGAATTCCGATCCGTAAATCAAGAATCAGTTTAATGTGAATCATGATGTTTATTCAAAATCAATGAAACCTGTAGAACTAAATTTTATTTATTAGCAGGAAAACTAAATGTAAATATTTGATTATAAATGCTAAAAAATTCATTATTCTTCATACATAAATTAAAGGAACAAATAGGATAACAATATTAACGTGTCGTAATAATGGAGTTAACACATTGAACATATTTCTAAATCAATTAAACACTATATATCATTCGAAAACTATAACTAAAAAACCTAAAATTTGCTAGAAATTTTAGCTTTCAAAACATCAGAGTCTAGGAGATCTAGGAGAGAAAAGTTTTGTATCTTCTTTAGTCCCTTTTCACTTCAAGCATTAAAAATTGCATCAATCAGAATTTCAATAATTTTCCTTCGAATTTATTTATTATTTTTTTACTACTTTTTGTACGAAAAATTAGTAGTATTTTAATTCCTAAAAAATTCAAGGACTTTTCAGGACCCTGATTTTTTTTCAACCAAATTCAAGGACTTTCCAAGGTTTTTCAAGTACTGTGGGAACCCTGACTGTGAACCGTGTCTTTTTGCATAATTGGTAGCGAAAATCAACATGGTAATGGAAAATCTCATTTTGAAAAAGGGGAAATTATAAAGGGGAATTTCTATACTATTTAAATACACCCAATGAAAAAAAGCACCTTTAAGGGCTTTAAAAAATCAAAAATAAGCACTTTTTTAAAAATGCTATGCACCCTTTAATAATATACATACAAAACTGAAAATAAGTAAAATTAACCTTTAAAACCTCAGTTTTACTATTAAAACTTTACAAAAATCATTAGGGAATGATCCCCTAATAAGCCACACTGAAATATTCAAATTTCTATCATCTGATTTTAAACTGTATTACTGTTTATGAAATAAAAAGTTTTACAACACATTTACATTTAAAAAATACACGATAAAAAACTTATCTGTGGTGTGATTATTTCTATACATCTATAAAAATATGACAAAAATCTAGAGAATGATGAAAATAATATTAGAAAAAAATAAAAATGGTTAAGTGAAAAATCATTATTTTGAAGAATGTAATACCCAAAAACTTCAAAATATTAATACTTAGAACTGAGATAAATTTATAGGTACTAACCTATCCTTCTTTGACCAGGATATTCTCTTCTAAAATTTGTTGGGGGAAATCTAGGGGGAATAGGATATCTTGTGCGTGGCCCCATTGGAGGAGGATAGAAAGGTCTAGATGGGTGAGGAGGAATATCGTGAAAATCGGGTAGCAAATGTGGTGGAGTTGAATTTCTAGAGTTCTTCAAATCTGTAATAGGACTAGATTGCCTCGGTCCCAAGTCTCCATCCACAACAGCAGAATTTCGTCCTCTCGGGGGCGTGGATTCACGACCTCTACCATAATCTGAAGGAGTCATTCTGAAGTCCGAATTTGAGACAGCATCAGGAGGGGGCATATTCCAAGGTTGAGGTTGAAATGGAGGTAATGAATCAAATGGAGGTGGTGGATCAAATGGTCGTAAAAAGGGTGGTAATGGAGGTAAAGGTGGCAGTGGCCTATCAGGGGGTAGCATCATAGGTGGTGGTGGTGGAAATATATTTGATCTGAGTTCTAATGAACTATTTGAATCTTGCGTGTTCACAGAATCATCATTCATGTTGCTAATTCCTGCAAAAATATTTATAAAAATATTAATAACTCATCCAACATAAAATAATCCTCATTGATGACCAAAATAATTTTTTATCACTAAATAATGAATAAAAAGCAATTTCATATAATTTCTTAAATTTCAATTCAAAAGTATTAACCCCAACTGCTTAAGCATTTATCCCATTATAAAACTGGTTGCAAAAGAGAGAAAAAAATGACAGCTTGTTTTGAACTAGTAGCATATACTGCTCTGCTTCATTGTAGGTTTAAAACCAAAAAGCCAGCATTTTTTCTTTTAGCTCTTTGAACATATGGTACAAGATTCAAATTGTAGAAGATCCAATATACGTGCACATAATAAAATTTTTATGTATCCCCAGTGATTGGGTTAACGTACTGTTGGATAAGCCCAATTATTTCTGTAATACCATCTACTCTAATCATTGATATATAACTCCTCTTCCTCAATTTTCATACAACTTTGACAGCTATCAAACATAAACTTAACAAAATGCCAGACAAAACAAAATATTTTCCTTCACAAAATAAAAAACAAGATCAAACAAATCACATCAACGTTTTTGCAGGATAATAATTTACTGCAATGTATAAAAGAAGATAATTTAGGATAATCAGGAAAGCATTTGACAGTTATCTTACTCATGCAATTTCAGTAGATTAAGAATATTTTCTAGAATATGACATTTAAACAATAAATGTTCCTTACAAGTTATAAACTTGAAAACAGAAAAAAAAGATTTTCAAAATAATTAAATTCATAAAATATTAGACACAGAATTAAAAAAAGAATAAAAGAAATTTAAAACAAAACCTTACTTTTTGGTACAGGTCTTATTATTTCATCTCTAGTAGAATTGGACCAATTCTCTTGTTCTCGTTCAAGCAAGGTCAATCTATAAAAAATAATTAAAAGTTTATAATTAGTGAGGTAAATCAAGTCACATTAAACCTATTCTATAAAATGATAGTAAACTGGCTAACATGACAATATAACTAGAAATTTATACTAAGTGTATACCTTTGTCTTAACTGTGTTACTTCCTGTTTTGTGTCTTCCAATTTTCTTTCTGCTGTCCTTGCTGCTAACTGTGTTAAAAATTTAAAATATTTTTTACTCTCAAATAATCTTCAGCTAATTTTAAAACTTCATTTAACAGATAAAAAATATTGCTTTAAGTTTTAAAATACAAATAAATTCTTAATAAATAAGTTAAGAGAATTCTTTAAGACCACTTAGATATAAAAATTGAGATATTCACAATATAATTCTAAATATACAAATTATATACAAAATTTCTTACCCAATTTTCATGAGCTTTCTTTTCATGCAACGAAATCTATAAGAAGAAAACATATTGACATTAATTATAAATAAGTGGAAAAATTTTATATCACTTGACAGTAATCGGTGTTGTTGGAAAACTGACAAGTGCACCATTTTTATTCATGCACATGAACTATTTCCTTATGACCATGATTGAAATGAAGAGATCTGTTGAATCAATGGAACAGTGATAGAATTACATTTTTTGATTGACTGTCATTTTTTATATGAAAAATTTTGATAAGTTTTAAAAAGTATGATTTTTTTCTCTCTTTTTGTAAATATATGAAGTTGTCAAAAAAAGTTTTCTCCTATGCATTTATGTCACAGTTCAGGTGTTATTTTAATATAATTAAGCTTCAACAAGACTAGAAAGGATCAATCAGCATTTCATTAGGAGTCAAGGCCTGATTTTATTTTAACTTAAGACTGTAGTTTACTGAAATGACTGAAAGGAAACAGGTACTGGTGTTTATTTATTACTTGTTATAGTTTGATCAAGAATACATGATGTTTGATCAGGATACAATAATTAATTTAATTAAGCATCTGAAAACTTATGTTATTGTAAATGTAGCTTTGTTAACCTAACAAACCTGCAATATTTACAATTACATAATGTTTCAGATGCTTCATAAAAATAATATGATAAAAACAGAGATAACTTTCCAAACTAGCTATCAACATTCAGGTATCAGAACTTAGAACAACACAGAAATATATACAATTAGTAATTATGAAATTTAATTTAGCGCAATTTAATGGTATATCTACAGCTTAATTCTATCTAGTATATGATAACAATACAATTATGCATGAATTTACTATTAAATTTTAAAAAACAAACTAAGACTTTCTATAAGGAGAGAACATCAAGTTTCAGAAGGGAAAGATAAAAGTTCTTTGCTTTTTTTATTTCCTGTTTTAATCAAATTGTTTCCATTTATTGTTTTTAGAATTGTTTAAGGAGCAGAAAAAATTATTGTAAATTAGTTTTTAACAATAAAATTTCATAAACCTTGACAGTTAAGGGGTGAATTCATTTTAAACATGCTATGAAAATTCTGAAGAACCATAATTTTTATTACTCACTAATAAGATCGTAATCTTAACAATAAAAACTTAATAATGATGGATAAATCATAATAGTTGGCATAATAAAATTTAGAAATCAAGGACTAAAATTTATTATAGAGGGAATAATTAATAAATAAATATGCTTACTTGACTCTTTAGATTTCGTTCAGTTTCTTCAATTTCTTGTTTCATACTAGCAACTTGGTACCTTATTTATAACACAAAATTTAAATTTTAATTCTTTCATAAAAGTCAAACATGAAAGTGAAAGATATACAAATGTAAACATACTTATAACTTGCATTTTCTTGTTCAATCAAACATATCCTTCGTTCAGCTGAAGTAGCATCTTCTTCAGTCTTTTGCCGAACAGCTTCCTGTACTCCAAGTTGCCTAAAGAAAGATTCACAAGTAGCATCATTTTGTTTGTCTATTGATGAATAAGAGTAAGTTAAATTGCATCTTTCTAAATATATTAATTATAAATGTTTCATTTGATAATCTATATTATGCAGAATATCTGCATTAAATTATCTACAGCATGTACAGCTTCTTTAAACCATGAATGCTACACTGTCATTAATTAAGCTAAAAATTAATATCACATTTTTTCATTTAACTGCAATTAATCATTTAAAAAAAGATATTTTGACATTTTTTGTGTAATTAAAGTTATTAATTTTATAAGCTAAATTTAAAATAAAATATAACCCAAGGTAACTAATATTCTATTTTGTGCGTTATAACAAATTTTAGCAAATAGATTGGCAAGAAAGAAAACCAAAACTGGTTTTAATCAATAATAAATTATACAGGAAAAACAGTTAAAAACAAAACTAAAAAAAATTTTGATAGTTTATGCTAGGAAACTAGAAAATTATTTTTTCAAAACATATAAAAGCATGTCAAACACAGTTACTTTATAGAAAAAGGGAAAACATGTTTTCTGTGCATGGAAAAATCCAGGTAGTACCCCAATGGAGGTCAACTCACGTCAAGCAAGTTAACATTAAAATATCATGAATTTAAAAAATAAAAAAGCCATAGTCAAAAAAAAAAATTTTCAATCCTAAACTCTTTATAATTTTTTAATTATTGAACTTGAAAAATTTAACTTCAAATTTATAGAAGAAAAGATAGTTTGATAGAAATTAACAATAATATAGTATTATTTATACATAAATAGAAAACAACCACTGAATGAACTGTTAATTTTTAAATTATTTATTAACAAGAATGCTTTTTAAAAGCTGATGATATATATTATCGACAAAATATTATATTATTGCTACATTTTTAAATTGCATCAAACATTGTTTATCTAAATCCATCACTTAAAAAAAGGCTAATATTTTTCTTTGCATTTTCTATAAAATCTTAAAGTCACAGCATGTGTTTTTTCATGCACTTTCTATTTTATCAGTGCCATTTTAGTGGTTGAACATTTTATATTTGTTATTTAAATATTTCAAATAGGATTCCAAATTTCTAGGAATTTTATCATTATCTTACTTAAGTTTTATTTTTAAACAGTCTTTACAACCAAACCTTATTCATCTAACATTAATGAATTATAAAGAGCTTTAACTTTTCACACTGCAACAGAGAGGGCATGAAACAAGACTTAAACCGCAAGCCAAAAAAAAATGCTACAACTGCATTAATTAATTCACAAGAAGCACTCGTGACTCTAAAATATAAAGAATAGCCACACTTCCAGGAAAACTGGCCTTTCAACCCTCAGTGAAATTAATTCTCTAGCTGAAATGGTCTGTCCAGGTCCTTTTTCAAGAGTGATTAGTTGACAAGCTTTTAGACAGGCTTTGGATGACTAATCAATAGTAAATGCAGTAAGAATACAGCCTAGTGTTTTTACTGTCTCAGAAACAATTTATTTACCTTTTTTTATGGGAAACTGAACAAAAAATTTCAGACATTATCCAAATTAGTGTTATCTAAGCTTGGAAGTAATAAAATGAACATTTTAAAAACTTGTGTAATGTGCTAACTAATAACACAAATATTTACATAATTTTAAAACTTTAGAAATTATACTTACTTTTGCAATTGAATCTCTTTATCTTTAAAATAATTCGTCAAAACTTCCAGCTTTGTTTGTGCTTCAGCTTTATCTTGCAGTGCTTGATTATAATTAACCTTCAATTTATCGTTTTCAGATTTGACGTCTAATATAGAAACTGCAAAATAATATTCCATAGGTACTTAGTGCAAAAATTTATCAAAATGGGAAACACAACTTGTAATAAATTTATATAAATATAATAAAAATTCTATATAATAAGGACTGTAAAATTGCTTTGTTCACAGTTTTACTTTAAAATAATTTTCGAATAAAGCACTAATTGTACCAAATACAATGAAACACGTAATACTATCAAAACTTTTTTACATCAACCACATGCATCTTTGTATAACATTAATAAATAGAAAAATTTCCATTGAAATTTTTTATTCAATTTTTTCCATTCACTTTGAATATATAAATAAAGAAAATAATAATATTATTATGATAATAGTTATTAACTAAAAAGTAGGATTGGACTGGGTTAAATGTGAAGTTTAATAACACAAGAGCTAAAGTATTATCACCTAAACTATACCTAATTTAAACAATGCACATCAAACCATCCAACTTTTACCGCCTTTAAAGAAGTTCCAAGCGATATGGAAATATCAATTGAAGTGATGTAAGCAGATATTCAATTCACTTTCAGCCAACACTTTCAAACACAATAAGATAAATTGCAGATCTGCTATAAATGTGTTTAAACTATTGAAATGTGAAGCTAGTCAAAATCAACTTAAATTAAATTTGTTAAAACAAAAATCATATATGAATGTCAATATTTTGCTTCAATAGTGAGTATAAAAATAAAATTTTCCACAAAATACAGAAAAGTTGGCGAGTATGAAATATAATAAAAACATAAATATATGCCATAAGCTAAGAATGATGTAAAAACAGAAAAATATGGACAAACTGGAGTTCTTTAGGCGTTACGATATGGAAAAGGTAACTCCCCTCGACAGAGATCAAAACTCTGGATTTCTTTAAATTTTCTTATAACTAGTTCAAATAAAAGAAAAAAGATAAATATTTAGTAAGTTTTTATTTCTTATTTAATTATTTATTTTTCGCTAAGCCGTTAATAATATTGAACGATGGAGGAAGTAATTTCAGATTGAAATACTGATGCATTTATATTTCCTCATAAACAAAATTAAAAATCAAATATTTAGTGTTAAACATATATAACATATTTACAGAATGAAACATTGATGCATACATATGTAACTCTCCATGTGTTACTACAGCAAGGTTGCAAGTAAAGAAGCAAACTATTACAGAAAAATTAGGTGCCATACTACATTAACAATAATATATATATAAATATTTTAATTGAATGAACAGTGCACTTTTTTTTCAGAAAATAATAGTAACCATGTTAATGATACACTATTCTGTACCACTTTAACACAATTGTTCACTGTACATTTAAAAAACCCTCAGGTATTCCTATCGTGCTAAGACATTCCCAGTTTGCTCCAAGCGTGTAAAGCGGAAGCCACTTTGTAATATGTTTCCTTCAAAGTGTTTTTCTTTTTGTAAACCTTTTAAAGAGACCTTATTTTGCAAGACTATTTTATTTTATTTTATTTTCTATTTTCAGAGACCTTTATTAGAAGTATTTAAGGTAAACGAACTCATGGATCTGATTCAATTCAGATGAGAGGGATAAGTATCACCAACATGAAAAAACAAAATTCACACCAACTAACATTTCTTACTGAAAGTTAACCTTTTTCTTTCTGCAGAACCAATTATTTCTTGAACTTTAAAATGTTGATTAAATTAACAACACTTTAATTTTTAACTAAAAATGTTATTTATTTATGCATTATTATTTCAGAACTATAATACTTATAGCATAAACTTAAAAAAAATAAATTAATAATAATAATAATTACCTTCTATATCAAGTAGTCTATTTTTGGCTTCAGTTAATCTTTCAGATAATAGTCTGTTTTCTTCTTCTTGTTTTTGTAATTTCATTAAATTCTAAAAATATTTTGCTTGCAGTTAAACAATTGTTTACAAATTATAGAATGCAAGATATAAAAAAAATTACATATAATAAAATTAGAAAATCCAAAAAATTCTACAAATACAGTTGGACCTCAATATCACAAACTTTGACGACACAAATTTTTAATACTACAAATTTCGATAGCAAAAATTTTTCGATATGATAGCAAGTTCTAAATGATAGCAAAAATGACACGAAAAATACTGAATTCCTCCCACATTTGCTATGTTGATAAAAGAGAAAAACTTCCTTTAGTCAAATACATTTCTTGTTATCTCTTGATTTCACGAAATATTTATAATTATTCAGATAATTATTTTTTCATTTTGAAAGAATTTAAAGTGCTTTCTTGAACTACAATTCTTGACTCTTCTTGAAGTCCAAATAATAATGAAATAGCCCAACAGATTGAAACAAAAACTGTCTGAATCATCCATTTCTAAGGAAGATTTGTGCCCAGATGGGAATATTAGCCCATAAGATTAGAAAGAACTTGCTAATTTAATAAATCTGAAACAAATTGATGCTTGGTTACTAAAAACTATAATTTTGCAGTTTCTGGATTAGAAAAATTCAGAAATAATAAAAGAGTTTATAGCATCAAGAAATATATTTGAAGCGAAAATTATGAAAGATTTGAACAAATTGTAACATCAAATTAAGAAGCAAAGATAATGGCATTGTTTGAAGTAACTATTGTTAGAAGTAAATATATTTAACTTTCAGAACATAAACAATTTTACAGTAACCTGATTTTTTGATATCACGAAATTTGTGTCATCCTTAGAGTTCATAATATCAGGTTTAACAGTAAATTATTTATTTATTTATTTTTATTTTTTTTTTTTTTTTTTTTTTTTTTTTTTTTGTCTATCTTACATATTTACATACCTTACATATTTAAAGTTTGCATCACTTTAGAATTTTATAAATTTCGATAAATTTTAGCCACAAAAAATTTTATTTTTGTAAATTACACTTCCTAATTGAGCAGTCTAAATTAAGAAAGAATAAAAACACGAAGTTGGAGAAGATGAGAGAAATCAAATTTGTGGGGACTACTAAATATAAGTATAAAAAATGATTGATGTGATATAACAAGATACCAAAGACATACCATAATCAGGAGATAAGCAATCAAACTTAATGACATACTTTCTATTAATCATATTATACAAGGAAAGTAGGGTATAACAAAAAAAACTTTTATTAACTAAAGGAAGATAAAAGATCATGATTCTTTAATTTTAAACTCAGCAATTCAAATAACTATAAGTCAATTTTTAAGAACCATGTGTTAATAAATATACAGCTCCAGCTTTATCAAGTTGACGGATGCAAATAAAAATAGATGAAATCAATAAGTAACTCAATTATTCAACTTTTAGTAAACATACATTTTTATAAAATTTAAGTTTAAAGTTTTAAGCATTTATTAAGTTACACACTGCATATCTTAGCAAAACTTTAAATTAGTTAAATTTACCATTTCAAAACTTAAAATGAGTTTATTTTCCCCATAAAAGGTCACTTACTTTAGAATTACTTAAGAATCTTCAAACATTTTTCTTTCCACTTTTTGTACATTTGTCATAACACACATTTGATCGATTTTTATTTATTAAAAAATAAAAATAAAATTTTGCAGTTTTATTTTAACTTAAACTTAATTTCTTAGTGCTCAGCACAGATCCTAGTAAATAAAGTGGTGAAAAAAGTTATTAGAATTTTTTAAAAGGTGATAAATAGTGACTTAATTAGAAACAGTGTTAATATCTTAATAACCTTAAAAATTTACAAATTAAAGAAAAATTGATCCAGAAACACTTTTGCTATAAAAATAAAACATAATTTTAAATCACATTTTAATTTACTGCTATTAAAAATAAAAAAAAACTTTCCTTCATTTTTCCTAACTAAAAAAAAAAGTTGCATGTTTAACTTTAGCTACTATGACTTAAAATATTATATTAAAACACCTGTGAAAGTATACAACAATAATATTATGAGCTATCATGTAAAGTCAATACTGTATTGCAGTAATTTGTTATTGTTTTAAGTAAATTTCTATCAGAGAGGACTTCTTTTCAGGACTCTAAAAACAAATTTTTAAATTTAAAAAAAAAAAAATTTTATTTAATATGGTGTGGAGAGCTGAAGAAACGTTAAATAACCGTTATTGCAAAAAAAGAGAGAGAAAAAAGAAAAAATTGCAAAAAGACAGCAAAGTTATTACTAAAATCCGAAACAATATCGTATTAAATATATCCATTTTGGGAAAATGTGTGGAACTGGACGAAAAATGCCTAGTAGCTGCAAAAAAAGCTCTAGTAAGCACTTTAAAAATTGTTTATGAACCCTATAGAAAGAGAAAATCCAATTTAGGGAGAAATGCACAAAATCTCACGTTCTGGCAGCTCCACAGTAGACATAAAAAACGAAAGCTAGATGATTAATAAAATCCTTACTGGATACAGTGATAATCTCTCTTGCATTTCAAGAGGTATTCATTTGAAAGAGAAAGTTCCTTATTTTTCATCACATATTCAATCCACTTCTATGCCCCACCCATTTGGGAGAGTAGTTCTTAACTAGCACAGGCAGACCGTAATATCACAAGTTCAATGCAGGGGAAAATGGAAAATCTTTCTTAGAATTGAAAAGGGGTAGAAATAGCAAAAAAAAGTAAGATAAGCCTTAAAAATAGTAAATAAAAGTTACAATTTTTTAAGATAGTGACATTAAGTGAGAAAAGTGACTCATGCTGAGTCCTGATATTTTAACTAAAAAATATTTTAAATTTCAAATAAATTACCAATTGGTATTAAAATTCTTCAAAACACTCCCAAGCGTAAGACTTCTAGAACAGTTAGGAGGGTTGTAGCAAGCAAATGTTTTTTTCTTTTTTAAAAAAATTCTAATATATTAGAAAAACTATCTAAAAATCTCAATCTCAATAAAATTGGAACAATAGAATTAATTTAAAAATTTTAATAATCAAAAAGAGTTTACTTTTTATCATTTGCATACTCGTGAGCTGTTTCAACCAAATGATGATTTAAAGAGAAGTACCCAAAAACAAACAAATTGATAACATTAAAAATATAATTTTATAGATTTAAATAAAAATTTATATGATGAAAATAAATACATATTACTAAACCTTATTATATTAATATAAAACAAAACAATGCAAAATAAAAATAAATAATTATTTTATTAAGTAAAAAAAAATTAAACATTTTAGTTAACTAAACAACTTTTATTACCAACTTTCAAGATCTTTTTAAATAGTTATATAAGCTTTAAAAGGAACAAAGTTTATTATTAAATTATAAATAAGAATTTTAAAGGAATTTAACGGATACTTTAATGGAAGGATGCAAAGAAAAAATAATTGTAGACACAATGATATTAATATTCATACAAAAAATCTTCATTAAAAACAATGGGAAAACTAATAAAAAAAAAAACAGTATCTAAAGTTATAACAAATATAACAAACTTTATTATATAAAAAACAAAAATGTATATTTTGACTTATTCTTGATTTTGAAATGTACTTTAGTTTTATAACTTCAGGAAACAAATATAGTAGTTACACAAAATAGAAAGAGGATGAATCTGTAAAATTAAAACAAGAAAGGATTCAACTTACATGAGTGGAATTTTTTAAGTATTTCAGTTTTTCTTCGCTAGCTAAAAGAGAAAAATTATGTAACTATCATTCATTTATTTGCCATTTATTATAAAAATTTTAAAATAACATTTTCAATACATCTAAAGATTTAATGAAATTCATGAAGAATGTTACAATATATTAACTTACTTGTGCAACTATTGTTATCAATTAATATTTCAATTAAAAACATAAAACTTAAGTAGAAACAAATATAACTTGGAAGTAAAAAAGTTTACTGCACATAATTATTGATAAAAAGAAAATCCATATTACTTCACTATAACACAAGTTTCAGCATGAAAAAAAAAAAAGAAAGGCTCTTATTTGCTACAATGATAACTAATTCCTAATTCAAAAAAAAAAAAAAAAAAAGTCTAGAAAAATTTTGACACCTCAATTAGAATAAAAATTACTGCTTTTTATAAAGCTTCAACTGTTCCCTATATATGAGATATTAGCCTTAATATGCCAATGTTAAAGCCGGGACTTCAGATGTAAGTAAAGACATACAATCACACATTTAAAATATTCTAAAATAACACTAATGCATATATAGAAATATATGTACATTTATATATATATAATCAGACCTTGTTAATGTAAAATTGGAGGGACTATCATAATTATTTCCTGTTAACCAAATTTCATCTTAAATGATACATCATGAAAATAATTTATTACATACTATTAGGACTGGGCGATGTAAGAAATTTTATATCGTGATACATCGTCTGGTTAGACATCTCGATATAGCGATGTATTGCGATTTAGCATATGTTCAAAAATCATCTATCAGAAATCTTTAAATTAAATAAAAATAAATAAAAGGAATAAATCTATTACAAAACTAAATGTCTTAAGTAAAAACAAACCCACGCTTTATTAAAATTTTTTTTATTAAAAATCACTTAAGATTTATTGATTTAAAAACAATAAAAAAACTAACAAAATATTTTACATACATACATTCAAAATTAAAAGGGAAAAAAAAACGAAAGTAAAAAAACAAACAAAAGAAATGAAGCATTGTTAGACCTTTTTTAATTTATTTACTTAAAATAACACAGTTCTATTAACTAATGGTCTAATTCTATACTTAATGAATGTAAAAATAAATTTAAGTTTTTTAGTTATTTATTATTTTTTTCTTTTTTGAAAATAAAATTGACTCTGGATTTATTTGTTTAAAAATGACACAGATTGTCTAACAAATTATGAAACAAACAAGTATTGAAAGAATTTTAAGAAAATATTTTAAAAAATAATTTTAAGTACTATTGTTAAATTATTAAAAAGCGTCAAAACATTGCTTAACTTTTTATTCAATTAAAAAAATATTTGTTTTTACTAATAGCCAAATTTTTTAAAATTAAAAACGACGGAAGATTTATTTGTTTAAAAATAATCAAATTCTATCAAATTATTTACTTACGTGCATTAAATAAAATTTTTAAAAAAACTAACTTTCTGTAACAAAGTTAAATACAAAATACCCCTATTAAATTGTATCGCTTAAAATGAAAAACAATAATTTAAAAAAATTAAAAAAACAATGAAGAATCTTTTTTTTTATTCGTGTTTTCTTGATTGAATTCAGAATGAAGAACGAAAATTTAAGATCAAAGCGATTGCGCAACGATCGCCAAGTAACAGTAGGTCTACTAAAAATAATTTACAAGAATCATTAAATACCAACAGACCAAAAAAAAAAAAAAAGGAAGAAGAAAAAGTATCGAAATAATGCACAATGAAACTAAGTAGTAAAGTGCACAGCGATCACAAAATAGCGTAAGTCCAGCTGAAAATAATCTTCAAGAAAAGTAAACACCCAAAGACACAAATGGCGCATAAAGAAACTATGCATAGCGTTCTATTTCAACGCGATCCTCGCATGAAACTGCGAGCTTTTCGTTATTCAACAACATGAAACTAGCATTGTCTTCGTAGCTAGATGTTATCAACAACTCCACAGTTAGACGAAATCAAAATAGCCTTCGCCACTGCGGTGACAGCAGCGTTAGCGTAGGCAAGTATTCTCACATATTAAATCGTTATATCATTAAACCGCGAGCGTTGTTCTACATGACGGCTTAAATCAGATTTCTGATGCATCGTCTAAAACGAGAGTCACTCTCGGCAGCTTATATCAGATTTCTGATGCATCGCCTAAAACGAAAGTCTTTATATCGGCCTGCCGATGTAAGCATTAAATCGATATTTCGTGATGCATCGATTTATAGCCCAGTCCTGCATACTATTAATAGATATTACGTATAACTTTAATGTGGGTAAATAATACTATTATTTACCAAACAAATTAAAATAAGCTTAACATTTTAACTACTTTATTTAACTATTTCATTTCAACTATTTTATTTCTTTCCCAACTACTACTTCAAACAAAGGAAGAAAATAGAAATAGCATTCCTCAAAATAAATAATTGGCATTTTATTCACATACTTATTATCTGTGCTATGTTCAGTTTCCTTACATGTTAAGTGATAATCATCTTGAACATTTCATGTTAATCATGTAAAATACAATAATGATTTTTTTCAGACTAACAGGACTGAACATATGTTTTATATAAAGCGATAATTCATGTTAAGCAATATCACATTAATGAGGTTTGACTGTATATATAATATTAACTAGCTCTCTAATTTCAAGACATACATAAATAAGATTTAAGTGATCAGTAAATTTAAGAGCAATGGAAAACATCGTGCAAGTTGAAACAACATTCATTTTGAAGTGATTCATTAAAGAAGTTAAAAGACAAATATTTTTTAAGAAATATATCTCTTTTATAAAATAAATTATCTAGATCCACTTACTGGCAAACTGTAAAGATATTTATGAAAAATTAAGTTTTTTTTTTTATCAGGTTAAGACAAATAATGAGATTTGAGAACTGAAAAATATTCTATCCAAAATTCTACAACAAAAACATTTTCTCACAGATACTACGGTAGAAATTTTATTTATGTTACAAAACAGTGCAGGTTGTAATTCATAATAAAGAATTTGTAATACATAAGAATTATAAAGAATCATCAATTATATTAGTTCAAACCCACCCAAAAAATCGGCTGAAAACCAGGGAAAAATTATGTTTAAAGAAATGAAAATTGAAATTGATAATTTACTTGGAATATAATTTAATACAGTAGAGAACCTCTTTATCCGGTATCCAGAAAACTGGGAAACCAGAAAATGAGGAAACATTTTGCACGGTTTCCCCACTATTTTGAACTAGAATGATAGAGAAAAAAAAGCGAAAATTTGACTCATCCTTGAAATTGAGTAGAGGAAAATGTGGGAGGAGGAAGCATTTTACTCCCTGTTTGTCAAGTGAAAACTTCAATATTTTTTCCGTGACTTTGAAGATCTTTAGATGGAGAGAGGGTAGGGAAGGAACAAGTGTTTTATTTTCGCCTGTGTGTCCCAAAGAATGGTTTTTCTGATAAGCTGCCGTCAATCAAACATAAGGGAGTGCTGTGTTGATTTTGTTTTCTCTTTGATTTACAGGGGGGGGGGGTTATCACAAGCATATCAGTGAACAGAAGATGAAAGAGAAATAAAAATATATCCCTATACTTTACTAAGAAAAAGGAAAAAAGTGAAATGGAAATACGAAAACGAATCAAATACGGCTTTTTTTATATTCAATAATAAAGCAGGGATATAGTTAAGCTGAATTCAATCATTTAAAAAATAATTAGAAGAATTTTGTAAATTATAATTTTAGTAAATTATTAACATAATAAGCTGTGCTAGTGGGGGAAAATATATAAAAACTATCAAGCTTTGTCCAGCCTACTACTAAAATTCATAATTCAATAAAAAAAAAAATGAATAAATTTGAATAGTTAGTTTTTTTATTGCATTATTTAAAAAAAGCAGATTAAATGAGAAAAAAATTTGTAACATTTAATTAAAAATATGTGAATTTTGCATTTTTTAAAGTTGTTTTTCTTGTCTAAACTTGTAAATACTTTTATTCCTTTAAATGTTATTTTTCTACCATTTTTTTAGGAGAGCTTTTCTTTTCTTTTTTTTTTTTTTATTTTCTTATTTTCAAATGTGTTACTCTTTCTCATTGTAGTTGGGTTTGATGAAACATCGATTAACCACACGTTTTGGCGGATCCAGAAAACCTGGAAATTCAGACATCTGGGATAACGATGGTCCTGAGCATCCCGGATAATTGGTTCTCTACTGTAATTAATGATATAGTACCAACAATTTTTTTCTCAAGAAACAATACTTATAAACAATAGTTTTACTATAGTTCTTACAATGCTAATTTGATTATATATTATTTAACCTAGTTTTGAAGAAACATAGACTTTCCCAATCAAACTTTTTTTTAAAAAAAAAAAATTTAATATATACACTAATTTTATTGACATAAATAAATTTATCATTTAGTTTAAATACAGCAATAATGATAAAAAATACATTCAAACTTTGGTTTCCTACAACAAAAAATAGAAATGGAAAGTGTGAAATAAAATAAAATTAGTGACTCACTTTTGCATTCTTCACTATCACCACCTATTTCTTCAAAAGTTGTAAAAAGCTGAACTGCTTCAGATAAAGACTATAACAAAAATAAGGTAAAACAATTTAGATGTTACAGTTGATTATCTTAATAAAAACCTTAAACTATTATAAAATTTAAAAAACACAATAAGTTTCAGTTTTTATTTCTTTTTCCATTATGTAACTAATATGAATATATCAACTAATGAGTAAGGAAAATTTTAGTAGCACATCCACTTGAACACATTAAATAACGCATAAGAATTTTCAGCTATATTTTAAAAGAAGTTTTAAAATTCAATCATTTCTAGCCCAATTCTTTTGCGGCAAATAGCAAATTTTTCAAACAAATACAAAGAAAAAAGTATTTTAAGATCATTAAATGAAACTTAAGAAATACTTTAATGATTTGAAGCTTTTTAGTTTTTCACATGTTGCTAGAAATTACTTTTAATATTTTCATTTTTGTACAAGCAACTATTACTTAATCAGATCAACCTACTTCAAATTTTTTTAACAAAAAAAAAACATTTTTCTTCTTAATTACTGTATTTCTTGATATTTTTATTTGTTCATTTAATTCTAAAGCAAGAGCATTGATATAATAAGCTTACTTCAATTTCAGTGATTTTTTCTTGCAGTGATTTCTCCATCTCTTCTTTTTTTTGTGTTTCCTGACTCAGCTTTTCATTTAATTCATTTACTCTATTTGAGATACAAAGAAGCAGCATGAATGACAAATATATACTGTTTATTACATTAAACATAAACCAAAAAAAAATTATTTCAAAAGACAACGAAATGAATGATATTTACTTATTTTGTGATATTTCAACTTTTACATGAACAAAAAAAACAAAAAAAAAAAAAAAAAATTTTAACCAAAACTTGTTGTTCAACAAATATCATTTACTACATCCTCTTTACTATCAGGCCATAAATGATAAAGATATAATGCTGATGGATGATAAAGGTATTAAGATATGAAGCATCTATTTTTATTAAATTATATAGACAATCAAAAAATAATATTTTTAAAATACGACCAAATGAATGATATTTACTTATTTTGTGATATTTTGACTTTTACATGAACCAAAAAAAAAATATTAAACCGAAATTTATTGTACAACAAATATCATTTACTACATCCTCTTTATAATCAGGCCATTACCGGTTTTGGGACGGCAAATAACTATTTTTCAAATGCAATAATTTTGATGAAGTCATGCTGACCACAATTAGAATGTTTTGGCATTAAAAACAAAAACTTTTACAAATGTGAGATTTAAAGCTTATATATTGATAAGGTAAAGGAAATTATTTTGTTAAATAAAATGCATTTACATGAAATGTAATAACATTATTTCTCATTGAAACACATTGCACTAACTTTTTTTGATTACCTAAGTTTACAGGTAACGATTAATATCTTGCATATTTTTAATAACTCACAGACAATTTTAAAGAACATAGATTATATAATTTTCAGAAATTACATTATATTACAATAAAATCTAAACCTTAAATTCCAGACTTCAGCTTCTTGTAAAAGCTGGTTGCAATTTTTTTGGAGCAGGTTAACTTTCTCTTCATAAATTTCATTGGCTTGACGATATTCTGATTTTTCAGCAAGCAAATTTTGTAATTCTACTTCTTTCTAAAAAATTTGAAAACAATAGTCATAAAAAGATATGAAAAAAAATTTAGATATGTGAGACTAAACTAAATATAAATTAAAAATGACTAATATATAAATATAAATTAAATAAAACCTTTTCTAAAATATTTATTTGACTGAATAAATTCAAACCAACAAATAAGAAAAGAATACAATTAAAGTTAGGAGCATATAAAATCAACTTTAAAAGAGTACTAATCAAGAGAAAAAAAAAAAAGAGAAAACTATAAAGAAATAATGCACATTACAAACATATTTTTAAATAATAAAGTTCTAATGATTTGCAATACATTAAAACATAATGTAATGATTGACAATAAAAAAAAATGAAAAAGATAAAAAAATGTCTTTAATTTTCAGTCTTGTGACATATATTTTTTTCCCCTAAAAGTCAAATTATTAATTTCTGAAAAAACAACATTTAAATGCGCTAAATTTCATGCTAATAAAATGTGATTACTAAGATATTAGTTCAATAGTCTAATAATATAAGAAGGTTTCATTATAAAATACATAAAAGATAAATGGTAAACATTTGATTTACATAACTTAAGAATGCATAAGAGATAAAAACCCTAAATAGTCAAAACAAATCAAAATTCTATTTTGTAATATTTTTACATCGAAAAAATGTGATAGGGGATTGTCGGGTAGGGGACTGTCAATTTCATATGTATAGAATATTTTTTCAAGTCAATGGGCCATCGGACATTAATTGTTATATTAAAAAAAGATTATTTTCAAAATTTCAAGTATTTATGCAGCTGGTAACATGGTAAACAATAGTTTTGAAAATATGTTGAAAACAGTAGTCAAGTTTTTTAAATTTCTATTTTTTTAAGTTAAACTATTCTTTTTTTTGTTTATTCTTTTTGCATTATTTAATTAGATGATAAAACAATAGAAACATACAAAAATATTGATTATTATTCAATATTATACAGAAATATAAGCAATACTCCTTAAGTGGGCGGGGCTACCCGACTCTCCCCTATATTGTTTAAGAATTAAACAGATTTCGTTCTTACTAACTTCTTGCAATGACTCTCTCAGAATAACTAATGTTTCTTCAAATTCCAGTGCTTTATTTTCAACTTCCCCTTTCTAAGGAAAACAAAAATTAAAATTTGCTTGAAACTATGATCAATAACAAAGCATAAATTAAAACATCTCATCTAAAAAATATCATTTTTTAATGATTTTTTTACACAACAAATTTTTTACCTGTTCTAATAATTTTAAATGTTCTTTTTCATGATCATGAATCAGCTCAACATATTCATGCTCTCTTCCTTTCATAGTTTCTACTTCATCAACATTTTTTTCCAATTCCAAAGTAGTTTCCTAATATTTAAAATTCAACATCAAATAAAATGTATTAAGTTAAATATATGACAATTTCAACTCAATTTCTTTTTCGAAATTATAATAAATTACCTCAAGCTGCTGCTTTAGACTCTCAATTTCTGTCTTTAATTTAAATGATAATATTTTTTCTTCTTCAATAACACCTCTTGAAATCTGGAGCTAAAGAATTTTAACGGGTTTTTAAAGATTGTTATAGTAGCAATAATAAACATTAGTAAAATAAAAATCATAGATTACAAGGCAAATACAAAAACAAAATTAAAAATAATTAAAATAAATTGGGGATATATACGTAGTTGATAATCTATTACTGCCGAATAGAATAGTTTATGGCTCTCCAGCCATTGCCTTCTTTGTTATATTACCAAAAAAATTGATTACTTTTTAAAAATATAACACATTTTGCTAGAATTAAGAAAAAAGTACAATTTTTAAATTTATGTTGTGACATTAGTCTTTATCATAACCCCAGTACTACTAGCAATATCCATAGCACTCTCACCTGTACATGAATGAGGCACAATACCACACAATTTTCAAAGCAATGTCCGTACAATTTGTTTTCAGTGTACAAGAGTAACATTTAAAATTTGTATTGCTAACCCTTAAGTTTTTTCCTATCAATCCTTAGATATATTACATTTCTTAATCTCAAAAAAAATTTTAAATCACATGGCATACTTTTTAAAAATATATTTCTTGTAATGAATTCTGTTAGCTACAGCAAGCGATCTAAGGATGTGTGTAGATTTTTGCACATTTTGACAAAAAATTCAATGTTTTTTTTACAAAGTTACGGATATCAATCCATTTCACAATAAAAATGTTAGATAAATATTTTAATATAGTAAAAAGTTTGTTACAAAAAGTAAAAATTAGATTAAACTAAAAAGTTTTATGAAATTATATTAACAAACCATAAAATTTATTTACACTAAAAAAATTTGTTAACAAATTTATACATTTATTTTATTTATTTATTCCTTTTTTTCTTTTTTTACTTATTCAACATTCACAAAAATACAAAAATGTACTTATTCACCTCTACTTCAGCTTTTTCTAATTTTTCTTCTAGAATTATCTTCTCAGCAGTTAAGTTATAAAAATTTCTTTCCAAAACTGTAAGTCTAGCTGCAAATATACAAATTTATATAGGTACCAATGTAAGTACAGAATATACTGAACAAAATAAATTTGCAAACTTCAACTCATTTTCTAAAAGTTAGTAAACAAATTTGCTTTAAATCTTATAAAGCCATTATGTGACTTATTAGTTATCTGCAAGAAAAAAAGGCTCAACGAATTGCAGTGCTAGTTCACACAAAGAATTAGTGACAGCCACAAATTTAAAGGAATCTAGAGGGTTTTTTCAAACAAAATTTTCAATATTTTTTCATTTTTTTAAAATTAAAGTAACCAGTTTCATTTTGAGCTATTTAATTCCAAGTATTATAATCAAAAATAAATTTTACTACAAAATTACTGAAACCCGCTCACACAAAATTGCTCACTCATTTTCTAAGCTGCATTCGTTGCAGGTTCAAGTATTTATTAATAGTTATTTACAGAAAGTTTTGTCTTTAAATCAGTTTTTTCAATTTTGTGCAAGTTTATTTGATTTGTTATTAAATATATTAAGTTAAAACTTGGTAACTGTTATAATAGCATGCAACTTAAATTAAAAGTAGTACTTGAATATTGATAAACATAAAATATTTTTTTTAGTCAAAATTATTACTTTTATAAAAATTCAAAGAATAAAAGAAAAAATTTTATTGAAAGAATATTTTACACTTCAATTCTATTAAACTAATAGAGTTTTAAAAAGTACACATTCAACAGCCTATTAAAAGTTATATCGAGTAATTTTATGAATTATCTTGCACACTAGATGTCTTAGTATTTTTTTTCCCTTCAAATTTTAGCTCAAAAGAAAATTAAATATTAAAAATGTTATACATTGCTTCACAAATAATTTTACAGTTAATGACTGTTCTTATGTTCAATTCCTGTAAACTAATTCAAAACCGTAAGGTAAATTTTATGAAAATATAAAGTTCGAAAAAATTTGTACATTGATGCTTTCTCATTAAAATAAAAATAAAACATACCCTTTAAAGTTAGCAATCATATCATATCATACACTGGTGGACAAAATTAAGAGAAAATCAGAAATTAATCAGAATTGGACACAGCTTCAATGGGCTAATGTTCTCTTCACCGATGAGTGCAGATTCAGTCTACAACCTGATTCTGGACGGTTATTGATATGGAGGGAACCCGATACTATCCCAGCAACATTATCGAAAGGGACCATTATGCTGGGGGAGGACTCATGGTTTAGGCAGGGATCATGCAAGATACCCACACACCGCTCCATGTGTTTGACAATGGTTCCGTGAATGCCCAGAGGTACAGGCAGGAGGTCCTAGAGCCCTATGTGCGTCTTTTCAGGGGCGCTGTTGGTCCTGAGTTCATTTTTATGGACGACCACATAGGGCTCTCATGGTTGATGAGTATCAGGAAAGCGTGGATATTCAACGAATATATTGGCCAGCCAAATCCCCTGACCTGAATCCTATTCAACATGCTTGGGATGCTCTTGGGAGAGCTATTGCGGTGCACCAACCTCCCCCAGAACCATTATGGAGTTAAAAATTGCTCTGGTGGAAGAAGGGAGGGTCTTCCACAAGTCCTCCTTAACTCCCTTATTAACAGCATGCATACTCGTTGTGCATGCTGTCTGTCTGTCAGGGGTGACCATACGCCATACTAGAGGCAGCGCACACTGTACAAGCCACACTTTTATTATCATCCTTTATCCTTAAGTTCAGACTACATTGGATTTATTGGCAATAGGTCTTGCCATTGAATGGCACTTTCATTTTTGTTTTGCATACTTTATTATCATGGAATAAGCTATATCCATACCAAATTTCATTTATTTATATTTAGTATTTTTTTAGACATTTGGGAAAATGTCTTCCATCTCTTAATTTTGTCCACCAGTGTACTTGCTCTAAAATAAAAGCATTAAAAAAAATCGAGCAAAAAAGAATTTTTTTTTTATTTCCTTCAACATTTGTAATTTTGTTCCTTCAATTCTGTAACTGTTCCTTTCAAACGCAGTTTTGGATATAAACTGATATTTTTCCAGAAACCAGATAATATTACTCTCCATTGAAATATTTCTTGGTTTGATTACTCTTACCCTAATTTCCTGTGTATTATATGTAGCTCTGCATAATCTGCAGGCGTTAATTTCAACAACATAGCAAATATTTCAGGGTATAACCTGCACTCTGTATACAGCATTTTATTTAGCGCATGAGAAATAAAAATAAATCCCCCTACCAGTAAAATCTAGGTCACATATAAGCCAATAGGGAATGGGTGAGCAAACACATAATTTTTAAGGATAATTCACACTGGATGCAAAAAATTACATATCTGAGTTTGGAAATTCAAACAAGAACCCGATTTTACAAGTGTTTCCCAGGTAATTATATATTATCAATCAGGTTTTTGTTCACATCTCCGGTAATGATTTGCATATTTTCTTAACAGGTAATCAGCAGATTATATGCAGGAAATTACGGTAATTGAAAAAAATTAATAAATAAAAAAACTATTGATTGTGATGAGTGAACCAAATGAATTATCAGAAATTTAGTTATTGAGTATCTTAATACAATTTTGTTTCTTTGAAATTTGTTAAAATTATGTAGGATAGTTTAAATATGTTTAATGATTGACATTTTTGAAAAAGAAGTAATATAAAATTATCATAGTTTTTAAGATCAAGTAACTTTATAACTTGTTTTTGCATTAGTTTTCAACGAAATTTTCCTTAAAAAAAAATACATGTTTAAAATAATCAGATTAAAAAAAAACTAAATTTTTGTTAAAATATATACTGAACGTGCAATAATATAACTTATGCAGCAAATACATTAAAATTAATTTTTGAATTTATTCTCTTTAGAAACACTAGCCTTAATCTAAATAATGAAACACACAAAAAAAAAAAAAAAAAAAAAAAAAAAGAATTGAAAGTTTTAAATCATTATATAGAAATTTGTAAATATTTCATGGAACAAATTTTTACAATAGTAACAAAAACAATTTACTATTAATAAAATATACCTCAGAAACAAATTAAAAGATAAACTAATATTTTTTACGGTATTCTTGTATTCAAATTTATACTTTATTCTATAACAGATTCATGGACAGAAAGTAATTAGATTTTTTACAGTTTGAAATCATCCATAAGTGCTTAATATAAAAAAATTCAGAAGTTTATATTTAAAAACATAAAACCAGTGAATAAAAAATTTAAAATAAAACTGACGCATAACTGGAACTTGATACATAAACAGAACTGGTAAAAAAAGCAAATTAAAGAGAACAAATAAAAAAAAATAAAAAAACATACCAATTAATTTATTTTCCTTCGATTTCCCCTACAAAAATAAAATACAGAAATTTAGAAAACTTAAATAATTTCAATCATGATAAATATATGTGAAAATTTCAATTATGAGTAATTTAATATGCTAATTACATATCAAAAAAATTTAGCATGAAGCATTGCCAATTTCAACTTTAAACATTCTACTGAGTAAAGAAAAAAAAATAATTTAAAATCAAAACATAAAATATTTTCTCAGGGTTTTATTTTTTATCTAAAGTAGTTACAATACAAAATATGTACAGATAATTGAAGTAAGGCAAAACAGCTAACACTTTTGACATCATAATTACTATCTTCATCATATTTGACTTCGATACAAATGTATTTAAATTAAATCACACTAAATTTCATGTAGAAACTACTAATATACACAATAAGAAAAATTTACTTGAAAAAAGTTTTTTGGTAAAAAATGAAATTTTAACAATTTAACAGAACCAAAAATATTGTAAGGGCCAAAAGTCTTGTAAATATAATTTTTAATAATGCTCAAAATTAAATATATTTACTTCACATGACATGAGATGTAAAAATATGAAATTTTCTTGTTTTCATTTCTCATGCTTGTTGAAACCATAAAATAATTTCCGATTTTGATAAAGTTACACTTTTAAGATCAAACTAATGAACATAGCTCGTGAAATTAAATATGGACATTCCTCGTTTTTCTGTAAGCAGTACTTTTGCAAATAAATCATCCATTTACAGATGTTAACCAACAATACCAATGCTAATTTAGTAAAAATATTAGAAAAATTAGATTTTCAGTAGCTTGTTTTTTTTTCCCACATTCTTATGTGTTTCAACTAGGTACCGAATTTCAACAATTTTGAAACTTTTTAGTTCAAGGAATTCAAATCAAATCTTAATACAATAAAAAATTATTACATAAACTTTATACACTATTCCAATGTTTAAAGTAATATTATTGCTGAATTAATTAATTAATAAAAATCCAAGAACTAAACAGAAAATAAAATAATAGATTAAAAATAGAATATAGAAAAAATATAGAATAAAATAGATTTAAAATAAAACTTGAAGTTAAATATGACGTACCTTTATAAAAACAAGTGAAACTATTAAAATAATGCATGGAATAGCACTTAGAGCTGTAAACACTGTCACTTTTGGAGAAATTCCTTCTTTTTCAAGATCCATTAATATGGTATAGAGTGGTTCTGGAATCTATAAATATAAATTTCTATGTTAAATAAAGTTAAATCAGCTAAATAAAAAAAAATTTCAAAAAACTAGAATGATAAATTTTTACACCTTAATCCAAAATATAAGGATATTTTAATAAAGAATAACAACTATCACAAAATAACCATTATTTTATAATCAATTAAGATTTTAATTTTTTTTCCCACAAATATATTTATTACTACATAGAAATAATTTATCTTGAAATAAAAAATAACTAAACTATCTAAATTTAAAACAATTTATCTCAAATAATATATGTGTAAATAACTGTATATACAATCTATACTAACTGTATATAAAAATCTAATGATTTTCTTTGTTGCCAGTCCATTTTTATTGGTCGGAAAATAAGAAAGTTGGATCCAATTTTTCCACATTAATTTTCATATTTTTTGGTTGTCATCAGCATTAAATTAATAGTCATAAAGACATTGTTTTCCTGTAAAATATTTTTGTATCCCAAATTTAAAAGTTATTTGTAATATTTATTTATTTTTTTACTTTACCAATATTGATTTGACTTTAACTGTTTTCTAAATTAAGAGTATAAAACAAAAAGAGTTGTTTCTTTATTATAACATAGTAATTCTTTTACACATTACGTTATCATGCTACATTTAAAGATAAACTTACTAAACTTATTAGCTCTTTTACATAATTTTTTTCAATGCACATTACATATATATGCTATTATAAATTACCATTAAATAGAATCATTGAATAATGTAGAACTTAATAACACTTTCACACTTAACGTGATGCATGCACAAAGCACAAATTGTATTTCATATCTTAGCCTGTTTGGGAAGCTAAAATATTAAATTACAATAGTGAACTCAAACTTGTTATAACAATATACCTTCTAATTTTAAAAGCTATTTTTAAAAAAAATGCATTACTAAGCAAACTTACTTATGTTCACTAATAGATTTTAATAGAATAATAAGGAAAATAAAAGTATACAAGAGCTTTCATACTACAGTGAAACCTCTCGAGAGCAAACATTCTATGTTCCACAGTAAAATGGTCATTAATGAAGGTTGGTCATTCCTAGAGGAATGACATTTTGAAGTCATTCCTCCAATGACTTCAAAATGTTATCGAAGGTACATGATTTTTCGCAAGCAATTTTAATTGCAGTTAGTGTCATTTTTTTAGTGTGAAAACGGAGTGTTGTTGGTATCACGAAAACAGGATTGAAAAATAAAATTTAACGTAAATATAAATTATCCCGATTGATATAATAATGTGTAAAACAAATTTATCAATTATGAATGAAAGAACAATTTTAAATAAATAAACAATCATGTTTTTTGTTTAAGTTTGCATTTAATTTTATATTATAAAAATTAGTTAGCTTTAAAAGATGAGAAGAGGTTTGTTTGAGATGCATAGTTTTTTCTAAAATAATTTTTTTTTCTAATTTAACTTTTAACTCTAGAAATAAATCATTGACAGCATTATCTTTAGTGCACTCTGGCTGATGAGGTTGTATATCTCTGTCAGAGAGCATCAAAAAGACCTCTCTAAATAAGAATCTCAATCAAATATGTTGAATACATTTTAATCTACTTATTTGTTTTGTTAATATTTTTTGTTTTTATATTTTCTCGTGTTTCTATATTTGACCTTTTCTGCATTTGGTCTGGAGGTTTGCATGGTCGCTGGGAGATGTTTTGATGGTCTCTTCTAAAGGTTTGTATCAATACAAAGTGCACACTCTGTGCTTCCCAAAAGTGGTCGCAAATAGAGGAGGTCATTACACAGAGGTAGTCCTTCCTGGGGGTTTCACTGTATTTACCAATCAAATTTGACTCAAAATTAAAATTTAATTTAAAGAAATTAATGTTGGACATAGAAAGTAGAGCTGCAAGAGTAAGCAAGCAGAATTCTTTATAGTGCATATATTTTAAACAGGAATGGTAAGTTTCTAACACTTTGATAAAAAACCATGGAAAATCTCCTCTTTAAAAATAAATTTTTTGCAAGCCAAGTGGAAAAAATGAAAAAAAAAATTAATAAAAGAAGTATCAAGTATTAAATTAAAATTTTAAGCAGTTTATAATTGCAGTCTTGTTTAAATATGTTCCTTTTATTTCCAAGTAATTTAATAAATCACTTTTAAAAAAGTGAAAATAATAAAGCAAAACATTTAAAAGAAAAATAAATGTAATGAACTGTAATTTTTTAACAATTTTTTATCAAAGAAGCATAATAGAACTTTTATTTATAATCATGTATAAAGAACTCTGAAAAATCAACATTCAAATTATATATTTTTGTATTATACCACAAATCACACATTATACTCATAATTGTAATTAGCTTACTAATTTTCATAACCAAATTCTATTAAGTATGAATACTGGAAAAAGTTCTTTCATAGAATGTTAAAGGTATTTTTGAATAAATATATTTAATACAAAATGTATACCTAATCATAAAATTATACGTTAATTACAATTTATAAAATAAACAAAAAATATTTAACCGTATATTCAAAAATTACTGAGTTCTCATTTTTAAATCTATAAGTAATTTTATAAATTTTTATTAATTATTAAGTTTTATTTTTAAAAATAAAATTTGTAATTTCTTAAATATAAATGTTATAGCTATTTTTTTCACATTTTGACAGCTTCATTGTATTTTGTTAAGACTAATAATATTAATTTAAGGAGAAGAACTTATTCCTAATTTATTTTTAAATAAATCAGTTTTTTTTTAAATAAAAATTTATTATAAAAATAATATCTAAAATTACTAAAAAAAATTTGAATATTCAGTAACCTGGAAATAATACACACAATTGATCTAGATATAAAAGAACTTATTTATTTGGGAAAATAAGAAAAATGTAAATCAAAATAAATTATTATAATATAAATAAGTAATATAGGTTTTAAAAAATAAAACCTTTTTGTATTTTATAACTTATTAGTCTAGAGACTTTTTTGTACAATGTTATATTTTGTTTGTCTTTTATTAATTTATTAATTGTTAAATTATTAATTTATTAATTGTTAGACAGTTTCATTGGTCAATGTTAGTTTTTTTTTCTTCCATTTTGTTCCGTTTGCTTCCAGCAAAGCCAGCACAGAAAGTTAAATTTCAGAAAAAAGCTAGAACTAACAATAAGAGATAAATAGGGTACATGAATAATGAATGTTTGAGAATTTAAAAGGATTTAACATTCCAAAGGATTCTAAGAAATAACAAGGATCATTTAATTTTGTTAAAGTTTACAATTTTCTCATAACAAAAAAAAAAACTGTTAAACTGAACTTACCCAAGATAGTAGGGCATCAATAAATGTCCTGACAGCAGCAAAAGTATTTTCTACAGCTATGTATATATCGAATTCTAAATTACTTCCAGATTGCTCAGTTTCTTCAGTTGATGAAAAACTATCGGTATCACTTTCAACATCTTTTAAATGTCGAGTTTGATATGCATTTAAAAGATCACTTTCAGTTTCTTTAAATTCTGAAACATTTAACAAATTATCTAACTTAGAACTATCACTAGATAAATCAAAAGATTCAGAACCATTAACATTTTCAGCAGTATCTCTATTTATATCAAGTATCTTTTCATCCTCATTAAAAATGAAATCCTTATCATCTGATATTTCACCATCAATACCAGAATTAATTTCTTTGTCTTCAGATAAGACTTCTGTATCATCTGATTCTTCTGATATGGAACTATTTGGAGAAACATCATTTGAATGTTCATCTTTATTGGAACTAATATTATTTAACTCTTCAGTAGTTTCTAAAATAGTTCCAACTTTCTTTTCAAAGACATTTTCATTGTTGGATTCAATTTTCTTTTCAGGTATATCAGATTTTGAAACAGAGGCCTCAAATAAATCCTGATTTCCACTATCTTTTGGCACATTTGCGGTACTACTCCCAGAAGTTTCTTGAACATTGGACTCTCTCTCTGACAATGTACTTTTCACTGTATGACTTATATCACTTTTTGTGACTAAGTGTTCACTTTTGGTATTAGATTGCTCAGTCTTCATAGCTAATTTCAAATCTTTCTCAGTTTTATCCAACAAAGGCGTTTTCATAGATTTTGATGAATATATACCTTCATAATCAACATAGTCTTCATCATCTTCATCTTCCATCTCACTTCCATCGTCAGTTTTACTATGTTCCTCAAATTTACTCTCAAACGTCTCGGCTAGTTTCCTCATTCTATCAACCTTAGCAGCCATTCTTTCTTCAAATTGAAATGCTGAAGTTTCCTGAGTAGCAATAGGTTCTGAAGGAGTAATTGGAATATCCTCGGCAAAAAGAGAATCTACCATTTGTTGAAGGTGGTCCAAGTTTAAAACAGAAGGGGGATTATCCAGGTTATTTTGATCACTGCTTACTAGTTCAGGAGTATGTTCTGACTGCATAAAAGGTTGTTTACTATGAAAATCTTGATTCCAACCTAAATTTTCAGAAGGTACATTTTGAAAGGAAGTAGTTTGCTTCTCTGAATGATGTTGATTTGCAAACTGATTCGTAAATTCTCCATCAATGTCATATCCCTGATTTTGAAGCAAAGCCATGGTCTCATCATATCCTTTATCAAAATTATTCATAGGAGGAACATTAGATTGAATATTACTCTGTGTAATCATTTGATCTTGAGTCTTAGGAGGAACATTAGATTGAGTATTACTCTGTGTAACCATTTGATTATGAGTCCTAGGAGGAACATTAGATTGAGTATTACTCTGTGTAATCATTTGATCTTGAGTCTTAGGATGAACATTAGATTGAGTATTACTCTGTATAATCATTTGATTTTGAGTCCTAGGAGGAACATTAGATTGAGTATTACTCTGTGTAACCATTTGATTATGAGTCAATGGAGGAATATTAGATTGAGTATGACTCTGTGTATACATTTGGTTATGAGTCGTTTGTTGAGGAGTTGTCTGAGGAGATTGAGTATGATGTAAAACATTTCTTTGTGGGTCAAAACCTTGAGAATGAAACAAATTATTACTTTGGGAATCGAAATTTTGCCTTGTGTTACTGTTAATTGCTTCATGAGCTAAGTTTGGTTGAGAATAATACTGTGAAGAAGGATTTTGCCAATGAGATTCAGTGGATTGTGTTGTTTGATAAGATTGAACACTGCCGTCAGAATTGCTCAAGATTTCAGCATTTGGTACAAAGCCTGATGCCTTGGAATTTTCAGATCCAAAATGGGAATGACTAGAAAAATCAACATGAGAAGTTTGGTAATTAATGCTTCCACTTTGAGAAAAATGATTTCTAGAATCAGCATTTTTGGCAATATATAAGTCAGATGAAGCATGAAAATGACTATTATCATCATGCCCTGAAATTAAAAAGGAAAAGATATATTTTATAATGTATTTTTAAATATATTTATCATTATTTTATATTATTTTACAAAATATTTAATGGCTTAGTTAAATTTCATTACTTCTATAAGTTTTAAAAGCTCTGAAATAACTCTTATTGATGTATAAATTCTGAAAAGAAAAGCAGAGTTATAAGCAGATTATCTTATATTAAGTAAAGTTTACATTATTGTCACCTCTTTGTATTCTATGTTGCTTTACTTTTGTCAATATTGCTATAATTTTGTTATAGAAGTACTTTAACTTTACAGTCCATTAGCAAAATTACAAAACCAATTTAAACCTATGGCCATGTTCATAAAATTATTTTATTATATATCAATTCAGAACTATTTTTAAATAAAAATGAAACTTTGTGTTACATTAACAATGTATTTTAACATGGACTGCTAAGGAATTAAAAAAAATAAATATTTTAAATAAATATGCAGCTAAATTTGAAATAGATTATAAAAATAAAGTCCATAAAAATAAAAAAACAATGTCATCTGTTATCAATTTTGAAATAATAAAAATTCATGAAATCGTTTGTCATTTATTTACAGTGAACACTAGTCAGTATACCAAAATATGTTTGATAGAATTAAAGCTTAAATCAAATCTGAACAATATAACATTTGTTTATTTTTAAGAAAAAATTAAGAATATTAGCTATAAAAGTTACTATAATTCTTAGCATTGATAGTCTTTTATAGTTTTTTTAATAAATCTTAGATGATAGCATAAAATTTTTGCATAAATAAAAGCATAAACAAATTTTCATTCTGCTTATCATAACTTCCTTGATTACGACTTGCCGAAATACTTTATAAGAGGCAAATTTAATTTAAAATAAAAAATTCTAGTAAAAATAATTGGGCCACTGATAATTACAATATTGTATTGCACATTTTTACATGATAATCAATTTTTAATTTAAGTAAGATATAGACAGGTTATAGTGATTTAAATTAATATCTTGTATTCCCAAAAATTAAAGCCTAACACCAAAATTACCACAATAAACAAAGTTATGAAAACATTCTAAAGTTAAAATTTTAGAGGTATGCCCTGGATTTAAATATCACATGGAAAAGCTTGAATTGAAATTCATGCAACAATAACAACAGCAATGATTTGCAATACTATAACTTTAACATGTCTAAAAAAATACAAATATTTTAAATCATAAAACATTAAAAATTTCTCTACAATTCCTTACAGGTCATATACTCATAGTGAAAAATGTCTTTTAATAGAAAATCTAAAACTATTTTAATCTCAAATTAAAAAATATAAATACATAATGCATTTGTTTTATATTCATTTCAATTCCAAAAAATTATTATCATAAAAAGATAGACATTTATTTAGAGTAAGTAATTAAATTTAAAAAAACATACAAAAAATAAGGAACTTAACTTAACAAGTTCTTTGAGTGAGTTTATACAATTTATCAGGAAAATAATGGAACAGTATTGAATAACATAATTGTGTTATTTACATTTTATACAGAAAAAAAATTCCCAAAGAAACAAAAACTTCTACTTACATTGTTGATGAGCTATAAACATACACAAAAATATGCTTTATTATTTGTTATATTTGCAAAAAAGTCTAAAAAAAAATGAAAAATGTGAAATGAAGTTACAGCTTTATTTTGATTTTTATCTAATTTTTTCTATCAGATTAAATAAAATTTTCTAAGAAACAAATTTTACTCACATCGATGATGTGCTATAAGAAAACAGAAAACATATTATACGACTTACAAGCTAAAAGAACGCCAATTAAATATGAGAAAAAAAATCTGCCATGAACTACATACGTGAACTTTCCAAATGCACTTCAGAACTTTGCATACTTAGTTGGGGATTTAAAGTGTTAGGCACTGTGGTATGGATGAAGTTTTGTGTTTCAACAGAAGGAATATTGGATGACATGTGTAAATGACTAGTCTCATGATAAACAAAGCTTCTAGAGGGTGTATGCAAAAACTGAAATAGTAAAAAAATTCATTCATAATCTAAAAAAAAAATTTTTTAAAATTTAAAAACACAAAATAAGGTTGAAATTCAGATTCTGTATTCCAATGAAAAAAATTTCTCATAGTGAGAAGGTCAATACAAATACTACTTGAAAAAAATATAGTAAACATACATTTCTAATAAATAAAACAGATTACACCTCTACTCTAAACAAATTGCGGTAAAATAAGAGAAAATTTTGGCAAATCAACACAAAAGTTAACGTTGACAGCTTAAATGAAATTTTAAAAAGATTTTGAGTTCCTCCCACTGAAATTAACCATTAATTCAATAATTGAATTTCTTGAAGCTCAATTCAAACAATCATGATTACCTACATAAAAAATAATTCAGAAACTGCAAGAAATATTTACTTAGAAATAAAATTTATCAATAAAGCTATTTGGTATGACTTTAAAAATCTTACATACATAAAGTAATAAACCTAGCCAAACTTAACTCATATTTTGGCAATCATGCCTTCCTTACATGTTAACTTTTCCATTTATTGATTTTTAGCTTTGAAAAAAAGAACACTAAATAAAATAGTTAATATTGTTTTTTTAATTTAGATATGTTTTTATCTAAAATAAAATTATAGAAATGGAACAAAACTTATATTAAAAAGGTAGTAGCAATATATCAATTTATATTAATTGCGTTAATTGAAGAATAAACAGACATTATATGGAATGATTATGAAATAGGAATTTAAATTATATGCAATGTAAAACTGCTAATTTTATAATAAATTTGAAAGAATTGAAATAAAAATCTACTCACTTCTACCCTAGCAGGAACTACAGCTTTTGCCAGAGACTTTGTTTCTCTAATAAAATTCTTTGGAGCATAACCTTTTCTACCATTTATCTATAAATATATATATACATAATGAATAAGACAAAGTAAAAAATATGAAGATTAAAAAGAGGTTCACATAGCAACAAACTGAAATTAAGTTTTTTCATCTTATTGATTACATCAATAAAATGTGCATAAAAAAATATAATTTCAAACAGTTTTTAACAAAACTGCTTATGCATTTTTGACCATTTTCAACTTGTACCTCTCCCCATTAAAAAAAAAAAAAAAAGAAAGAAAATTTACTGTTGGCTCTGATATTGCAGTTTAGAAAATTTTCACCAAACAATCTTCTCATTGAAATATAAATTGAAAAATATTATAAACTATATGAACTTTTACTGTGTGATTTTCTTAAAACGTTAACTTTTGCCAAAGACAATAAGAAAAAATTCTTCTCATAATTAACTTAATTCGCATTATGTTTTACCAGAGATATTTAAAAAATGTTACAAAAATATTTTGGTATTAATGAGAGCATTCTAACTGTTACAAAGTGTTCCGTAAAAATTTTGATTATTCGAGTTTAGAGGGAAAATTTACATTGAGCTTGCTCTCCAACCAATGCTCTACACTCCATGCTTTTCCTTTATCAAAAAATTAACAAAACCAATAAAAAATTAAAGGCAATGAAATAAGTTTTGACAAAATTTGCAACTTATTTTATGGTGATGATGCAGCTAATTTTACGGACTGATCGCAATATAACACCAAAGTCAGAAATCACAGGCTACAGTCAGCAAGCGGGTGGATAAAGAATTTGAATAGCATACATAGGGCCAGAGGTTGAGCGGTATCGGTGCTCGTTAAACTGTTCTACAGTAAAGCGCTCGACTTCACGCGCAGGTCGTTGGCCAATTTACATTGAGCTTGCTCTCCAACCAATGCTCTACACTCCATGCTTTTCCTTTATCAAAAAATTAACAAAACCAATAAAAAATTAAAGGCAATGAAATAAGTTTTGACAAAATTTGCAACTTATTTTATGGTGATGATGCAGCTAATTTTACGGACTGATCGCAATATAACACCAAAGTCAGAAATCACAGGCTACAGTCAGCAAGCGGGTGGATAAAGAATTTGAATAGCATACATAGGGCCAGAGGTTGAGCGGTATCGGTGCTCGTTAAACTGTTCTACAGTAAAGCGCTCGACTTCACGCGCAGGTCGTTGGCCAAAGCAAGGGACCCATCCCCTCTGCAGAAGAACAAAATTGTGATGACGGATCTTTGGATCATCCTCGGGGATGTTTCCCAGATTGTTGCCAATAGCCCATAGTACAGCTGAAGTTGGACGTAAATAAAGTGCCACCTACTTTTACAATTGCGTAGGAAGAAAACAAGAAAATGTACTTTCTTTTACTGACATTAAATAATAATTGATAATAATAAAACAATAGCTCATAATTACTATACACAATAACAGTCAATTTCTAAATTAATAAAAATATTATTATTAAATACATAACTAGCTCTGTTAAGAACAATTGCTGATTTTATCGAGGAATAAAAATCAAAACATCATAAAAACTTCAAAATCACATGAAAAATAAAATTTAAAACTACATTACCTCAATACCTAATAAGTCTCTTTTTTCTCCATACTCTCTTACATAAACTATTACTTCTTGATTTGGCTGAAAACCAAGCCTACTTCGATCTGGAGGATGATAAACAATTGTAGTAATGCCTACAGCCAAAGGTACTACAATAAGAGAAAGATGACATCTTTATAATTAACAAATTGTTTCATAATATACTTGGGGAGAATTGAATGTTTTATCCCAGTTTATTTTAAAATGGCCAACTTTAACACATACTAGATACAATAAAAGAAAAGAATAGAAGGCAAAATTATGCAGAATATTCCCTGTTACACATTACTACTTTCTCATAGAATTAATTGGGAGAAAGATACCAGTATTTTTTCTAACATAAAGGCTACCACTTTAAATTCTAGAAAAAGTTGAGACAGATAGTTACACAGGAATAACTTTGCACAAGATATTTGAAATAATTATAAACAAAAATAACAAGGATGTAATTTATTTATAGTAATTAATAAGAGAAAATTTATTTTAATGAAGTGTGATAGCTCAGTGGTCAAATTAGACAGATCTATGATTAAGAGTTCAATCAATCAATTCAAATAAAGGTAAACACGTAATATTTGAATCATGCATTTAGATAATCACCTTTTGATGCGCTCAATTTACAACGATAGTATTGTAAATCGATGTCTAATGTTTCGATTGTATTTTCAGCAGTTATTGACATTGGTTTTCCCGTAGATTTTAAATATCTCGATATATTTCAAACAATATATAAAATTCAAATTGTGCATTGGTGTATTTACTTTTTAAGGCAGTAAATTCTCTCGAATTTTTGGCAGTTAATGCTATTGATTTCTCAATAGTTTTTAAATCTGATATTTTTTATGTAATATCAGTGTTTTCATTACAGAAAAAATTGGGAGAGAATTTCTCACCCTTTCTCAAATACAGGGTGAGACTTCAAAAACTTAAGTGAGATTTCTAAAAACTAAAAAAAACATGAGGATTTCATGAGTTTGAATTATGTTTTATACTGTGATAATTATTTACAAAATGTAAAGGAAATAATTTGTGTCTAATCTGCGTCTGTGTTGAGGAAATAATCTGCTACGATATTTTGTTTTAATTCGGTTTTGGGTGCTAAGTGACCTTGCAACAGAAGCTGAACTATTCGGAATCACTAATTAAATTTGTAGCATTTGTGCTCACCCTTTCCTACCCTCTACATCTACCAGCATAAGCTTTTCAATTATTTCTGTTATAGAATAGTGAAGTTCGTTGAAGTTATTGCTATGTTCATACTTCTTGTTAGGTCTACCAGCATAGCATAGTTTTCACAGACTTCAACTTTTACAAATTGCTATAAAGTGTCGATGAGGGAGTTTGGTAATTCATTAACAACTAAAATCAGAGCTAACTTTACACAACTTATTATAAAGGACTCATTTTTGTAGCTGTTTTCATGTTTTTTTCAAAATGGCGGAAGACGAAATTTTTTCCAAAATTTGAGAGATTCGCACATTTTAAAATTGATTAATAGAGTGCCCAAACTTCTCACGTTAGTCATTTTTTAATGCGAAAAAAGAAAACAATATGCGAGATTCTCGCGCTGCAGTGAAAACACTGAATATTATTTACTACAACAACGTAATCTCAAAACGAAACACGCATTTGAGGAGCCGATTCGTGTGACTTTGATATCAATCTTTTCTTCAGCAATTACTACCACGGATTTCATGAGTTTGAATTATGTTTTTTATTGTGATAATTATTTACAAAATGCAAAGGAAATAATTCCCCCCCCCCCCCCCACAAACACAAAACTTGAGAATTTCCCCAATAATATTAGAATAAAAAATTACTATATGTTTTATTTAAAAAAAATTTATATAGTTATTTTCTGTAAACACAGCTCTTTTGGTATATTCAATTTGTAACATATATGTTTTTTATTATTAAAAGTATCTTGCAGAAAGATATTAGTAATAGAGAGTTTTGTCGCAGATAGCTCGAACAATTTCTGCCACCAGGCCTCCGCTTCATACTGATGGACATCAGATTATGAGAGTTGGCATAGTGCACAATTGCCTTGCTCCAATCACATACTTAGTCATGAAATTGTTGAACCCTTAACTCTATAATTTCTTCCAGTCCGTAACAAGCTATAGTGAGAATTCTTTTACTTTTTTTATTATAAAAGCTTATATTACTGCTATGAAACTCGATATACTTGTAAAATAACATAGTTAAGGTGTAGATCTGGAGTACCTTAGTTTAGCAATAATTTTTAATCAGTTGAGCTAAAATTCTATTTTTGGTTACCATGATAGCCATTGCTTTCAATGACATCACCTCCAGTATAGGTTTATTCTAATATCGCCAAATATAAGGAGGTTACCATTTGTAAACTATTATTGTTACCAATAACAAAGAAGCAAGGTAATGAATCAAAGTCTTTACATCAGATCATTTTTTTCTCTCAGCCAGTTTGAGCTCCTGATTAAATAAACTATAAAATAAAATTTACTAGATAATCAAAAATACCATAACATTTAACTTAAGTACTCTATGATATGGTTACTTTGCATTAATACTTTTAAAGAAACCACTTCATAAGAATACACTATATTATTGTCTTTCATCAAAAATAAATATGTTTCTGTTACAAAATATCTCACAAATAAAACAGGAGGAAAATTTTAAAAATACATTAATACTGGTATGAAAAAGCTTTATAACACGTATCAAATTATAATATAAAGCATTTTAAAACGATATTTACACATGATTGTAGTAAATACACGAATGAGCTTGAGCTACCTAATTTCTTGCCATACGTAAAATACAATTTTATAAATTTTTGCAAATGAAAACATTTAAACAAAAAAATTTTTGTTTGTTTGAATAAATAACAAAATTAAAATAAGCGACAAGTCAGCTGTAAACAACTAACATTTATAACAAAACTAATTGAAGCACAAAATTTGGCGGCTTAAATAAGATTTTCACTACGATATTTTGTTTTATTAAGTATACCTGAACATTCAGGATCAGCGCACCACCCAAATTTGAAATCCTGAGAAGAAGCATGCAAAATTTTGAAAAATATTATAATAAATAATTTAAATATATTCCTAGTAGGTTTTCCCATTTCTTATTTCTTTACACGTCATTCATAAGTCAAATCAAGCAGTGAAAGCAAAACAAACAAACAAGGCGCATAATTTTTCAATAAAGAGATATTGCCATATTAAAACATTTAAACTTTTCTTTTTGAATAAAACGTAGTGAATATTTAAATTAAACTTCAACTTCAACTTACCATCCCTGATGTTAGAAAAATAGTCTACCAGCGGCAAAAGTAGTAACTAACTGGAGGAGTCTGACCTTGATATAGGACAGGGTCACCCACTGAACAATTTTTTTAATGGGTGTTATAACAAATATATAATTTAAAGTAACAAATTTTCATACATTCATATTAAGGAGAGGTCACGAATGGAGAAAATTAAGATGTAATTTTCTATTTCTAAATTTTGACTCAATTGGTTAAGCCAGTCTTAGGATGAATTTCATGATGCAAAATAATTTTTAAAAATTTTAACTCACTATATTGGTTAAAAATCAACTTGAAATTAGACTGAACATTTTTAAATTAAATCTCTTCAAGTTTTTGATTTTTACACAATTAGCTGAGCAATATCATCTTTAGAATGTATTGCAACGCTTTTCGGTTAAAAACGAATGCGAAAATGATAATAATAATGATAATAAATAATAAATCGATAAAAAAATTCGATGGTACAAAGTAATTAACATATTATTAAGATGTCCACCGGATGAGTTATGTCTTCAATATGATAAATTGTATCCAAATTTTTGAAATATTTCAAATTTTCAATCTTCAATGAATTAGCAATAAAGTAGCATTGTCCTTAGGATGTTAGACAATTACTTTTCATAATAAACTAGTTCCAGAAATTGTCATGGTGCAGAACTTACAAAAAAATTCATACGTTTTTTTTTTAAATTGACACAATTATTTAAGCATTTATATATTTATAAAATGGGATTAATTATCTTTAGATAAACCTGTCTCAAAAATTTCTGTTTAACTATTAACCACCCACTGATAAAATATTTGTTTTCCATATAACAATGTTAGCTTCAGAGCAATTTAAGATGGAAATTTTTTTAATTTTTAACAACATTTTAAAAATTAGAATTAATTAATTTTTAAATTAGAATTAATTAGACAATAATAAACATATGTAAGCATTACACATCGACTTTTTAAGTCAAGAGAAAAAAAACCTCCTGGTATTGCGCAAAAAAAAAAAAAAAAAAAAAAATTAATTCACATTCTGAGCCATGATCACATGGTTACCAATGAGGTTAATTTAAATGTAATTTTTCATTTTGTATTAATTAGCTAAACAAAAGTTCTAACAAATTTTACTTTTATGTAAACTGAGAAACTATTCTTTCAGAGAAAAAAAATATATATAGTTACATAAAATCAATATAAAAAATCAATTCTCAACTGAATTATCTAAATATCAATATTTTTAGAATATGTGTGAATGTGACCCACCCTATAAACGGGTTTGTGGTTGTGTGACGTGCGCCACGCTGCTCCACCGTCAAACTAGAAGAGAGTAGCAGTCCTGGCATATGAGGCCAATGCATCCCAAGTGCCAGCCATTAAAAAAAAAAAAAAACACCTTTTTTTCCATTCATAAAACAAATCAAAAAATCATTTTTGGCTTTTAATATGTATTTCAAGGAGGAATGAAGAACTAAGAAAATATTCTATCTTGTTTACTTACCCTATGCTCCCCTTTTTTATGTTCCCCTTACCTTGTTTTCCTTGTAACGGATTCGTAATTGCTTGTAGATTACTGTGTTCCACTCTTCACTTTGTTTTAAAACTGAAGAAGGTGCTTTATATGGCAAGTGTCTGTTTCTGCGACATTGTGATCATTTCATCATTGTATAAGTTTTATTGATATAATGTATAGTTTTGCTATAAAGTTGACCTGCTTTATTTAGATCTGTTCACTGATATTGTAGTCTAATAAAAGGCTATACTATACAGCCAAGGCCGGATTAACCATTAAGCACACTAAGCACGTGCTTAGGGCACCAGAGGATAGGGGGGCACCACAAAGCCTAACTAAATGTTCGCAGTACATAATTTTATTTATTTTTTTTCTTGAAACATTGATATTATAAATTTATTATTTTGAGCTTCCATTTTAAGAGTAGATAACAACCATTTCTAAGTACGAAATTTGACATAATAATAATAATAATAAAATACAAAAAAAAACGAAAGATGCTTTGTATCAAAAATTTTTGGTCTTATAATGAAATTTGGTAGGGAATTTCTATGCGATAAAAGCTCTATTTATTTATCCATCACAATAATTCTATAACATACTGCCACGATTCATGTTTACGGAATATTTTTCGAAGTTGTAGCAAGGTAATACTTCGGCAATTTGGTTTTTTTTATGAAAAAAAAAATTGATTTACAAAATTTTGATGCAATGATTTGATATAAAAAAAATTGATTTTTGATGCGAAAAAAAAAAACTATGTCATGCACGTTTGCAGTTCTTGTGCATGTTTTTGTTTATACTATATAAAATATTTGCTTATACTTTTAATCATATTCTTATTGCAACTGGAAAAGAAGTCATCCAATTACGTAAAGGTTGAGTTGCAAAATTTTATTTAAAAAAATTACGTCAAATAATTTTTTTTATTCACTAAATTAAGAAAAAGAAGCTGTGTTTAAGTATCATTATTCGAAATTTCTTTGCAGAGGAGAGGTTAAATTTGCGAAAAATATGACCACACACTTCGATCGATCGCATCACTTATGATTTTTTTTTATCTATAGATATCGAAATTAGATTTTAAGATTTAAAATATATACTACGTAATATGAATGCAAGCAACTACTAGTTTTTGAATAAGGAAAGAATTATAGGTTCCTTAGTCCTTAGAGTCTTGTATAAATACAAATGTTATAAAAGTTTAGCACAAAAGATGTCTAAATTTACAATGTGAACCTGATGTTCGTTGACGGTGAAAAATACGTTAAGAAGAATACCCATTAAAACTAATTTAATTTTGAAATCAAATGTAAGAATTAAGTAGCAATAAAATCAAATTTTCAATCATTGAATTGGTTTTAGTGCAAGTAAACTATATTTTGTACATCTTATAACGAAATTTGTAAAAATTAAAATTAAGAAAAGTACTGAAAATTTCAAATTAAAAATAAATAGAAAATTTAAGAAAGATATTTTTATTAATTGAATTTAAAAATATGTTTAATAACTAATAAGGAAAATACTTAATGATAATGATTATATATGTATGCAATATATGTGTGTAATTTCATCAACTTTTATTATGATGATTATTTGAACATGTAAATATTTTGAATATAATATTATTTCTGTCACTAAAAATAAATTTAATAGTTGTGCTTAATTTTTACTTGTAGCTGGTGTGTACATCAGAATGAAATAAATAAATAATTAATTAAGGTATTTCCATTGTTCAATTAACTTTTTCTTAAAATAAAAATTGGTCATTCTGCATAAAGGAGTGGGGAAAATATTGTTGTTCCTGTTATTTTATTATAAGTAACAGACTGCTGGTAAACGTGGTTCAATTTAACTTGATCTTGCTTTCTGCTTATAACAAACAATCCCGCCATAAAACAACAAAAGCTGTATGTTGCCAGCATTCGATTTCATGAATTCGAAGGTTCCTGAAAAGGACCACCGTGATTGTCACCGACATATGTGTTAGAATACAAAGCTAAATTTTCCAAGAAGAATCACTTTAAGGACAAGACAAGTCCAAGTGTAACCAATTGATTTACTACAGACAGAAAACATCCTTTCATCTCAGATATCTTTAAGCATCCTATAGGTGACTCATTCCCCCCCCCCCCCTTTTTGTTTAAAAAAAAGAAAAATGGGTGCATATCTCAGAAAATTCTAATTGTTTTCTTGTCTTCCTTTCGAGGGGGGGGGGTATAGAAATACAAATAAATGGTGACTTAAGATTGAAGAAAGTGGGAGGTCTAGGAAAAGAAAAGTTTCTTGATTGACATAATTTTTAACCAATAACATTATTTATGCTACAATCAGTAACTAATTTTCCGTATTTACACACCCCCGTATATACGTGAATGCACTGAATCCTACATGAATGCACAGAAAAAGTTTATTCTACTAAAACATTATTCTAAATTATTGCTTTTGAAAGCATGCTGTAATAGTGTAAAGCTGATGTTGCTTCAGGTAGTAGCTAAACCCTTCAAATAATTTTATCAATAATTATTATTTATCGATCAATATTGATTTTGTCTAAATCAATATAAATGAAGAGTTTAATTTTCCTATAGTATTATATTTTAATAATAAAAAATTAATTAAACTTAAATGTAAAAATAAAATTACAATTATTAAAAATTATATAATTTTTTTACATTTTAAGCATTCTATTACACAATAATACTCAAAAGTAATAAAAACAAATTTAAAGTTTTTGTTAAAAATACAATGTGACATGTTTTTTAAGAGGGGATGCCGTATTATAAGTTTTAAGAAGTAATCAAAATTTTTAAATGATTGATCTTATCGAAATAAATTTCATTCTATGACGTTATAATTGAAATAGTTATTCGATTTAAAATAAAAATTTTAGGTAACAATACACAAATTTTACTTCGATTTATGTGTCTTTAAATGTTGTAAAGAATATGTAAAATATTTAGTACATAAAATTTTAGTAGGCAAAGTAGATTTTAGTTGGTTTAAAATAAATATTGGTTTAATAAAATTACATACATATTATTTACATTTATGATTATATTTTTCCAAACCTAAAATTATTTTCTATAAAACTTACGTGGTACGCGTATGTACGCGTATGCATACAGGAATAAAAAATATCGTAACACAAAAAAAAGTGAATAAATTAAAAAGGATGGTCTGTTATTTTCTACTGATTATTATTTAAGTTCAGTTTTTATATTATATTCATTGTTGCTATATTTATGTTTTTGTTTTGTATTATAAAAACACGAATGTTCTGAATTTGTAAATGAAAATCTGATCATTGAATTTATAGTTATTTAAAGTATTTTGTTTATGCATTTATTTACTTATTGAGGACAGAGTGTTTATTTACTGTAACAGCTTTTTCAGACCTAAGTTTCTGCTATCACTTATGAGAATTTCATGTACAGGTTTAATGCAGTAGTTTTAAGTGATTTTTATCATTTTTTCTAAAAGGTTAATTTTTTTACTAGTCAAATTAAGATTTAATTGATAGTAATTTATTGCTCTTAAGCTCTTCTGTACCTTTGACAGGTCAACTAACTACGAGAATGTCCAAAATATAAAACAAAATAGTAATAATTCTATTAGATAATTAGTTCTGTTTTCCACAGATGCAATCTAGAGTGAGTTGTTATTATGAAATAAGTTCATTTCTGATTTTTAATCCAGATTTTATAGGATCATTAAAGATAATTGTTGCATTTATAAAATTACTCATCACTATTTTCCGCCTCATTTCTCTTCCTATCATTATTAGTATATTAGGTTTAATAAGGAAAAAGGAATAATAAAGGAATTATGAAAAGCATTATTAATAGTATAAGTTATGCTGTATTATATACAGTGCGTAAAATAAAAAAAAGTAAAAAACCTGAATAACTCTTGATTTAATGATCGGATTTTAACTTACTAGATCTCAATCTAAATGGTTTGAGGGCAAAACTTAAAATATGCTAATAAGTTGGTGCAGAAGATATTTTTTTAAGTTATGAAATCAGGCAAACGTGCTTCCTCTACCTATACATTTATAAATGTTGTTATTGAATTTGGATATTTGCCTCTCAAAATATTGATGGTATTCACAATATGGAAATTAAGATCCCAAAAGTATTTTTAGGTTGAAAGTTTGGACTCTTTTATTCAATTGCAGTTGTCATGCCTTTCGCCTTTTCAAACGAATTGAAAAAATTTTGCACCTAATAAAATTCATTAATCTAAAAATAATTCCCTGTCAAAAATAGTTTTTTTTTAAATTATTTATTATTAATGGTCGGAACAATTTTGAATTTAAAAATATACAAATTTTTATGTAATTTTAAAGAATATTAATTTAAAAGGTAAAATATAAAATTTGAACGAAATCTGTCGAAAAGTTCTTGAGAAATTAAATGTTAAATATATAACTTTTTTAAAATTGAACAATTAAGGTTTATTTGATTGATTTAGTACACATTAAATTTTGTCATTCAAAATGACATTTGTTAAATTTTCAATTTAAAGTTCTTTCGACTATTCTCTTAATAAATAAAATAATATAAAATGATTAATACTTCTTAAAAATTATTTTTACAAGGAACTATTTTTAGGTAAAGGAATTTTATTGTGTGCTAAAATGTTTTAGTTCGTTTAAAAAATTCTCGAGATACGGCTATTTATTTCGAGAGTCAAGAATTCGAATCAATAGAAAAAAAAGGCATGCTTTTTTTAGAATAACTACTTGTCTGTTTTTTTAATATTTAAGTATTTTGAGTCTTAGTATATAAAAGTTCAAACTTTTGATCATAAGTTATTCAAAGTGTTTGCTTTTTTGCACATTGTACATACACACAAACATAAGTTATTTTTTTAATATTAATTGAAAAGTTTTCAATTGATTTTATTTTAATTTTTTTTTTATTTAATTTGAATAAATACTTTTTTTTAAAAAAAAATTATGATTTTATATTTTGAATTAACCCGTGACTTAATACTAGATATATTTTAATTGTTAGAGGGGGGGCACCAAAATATTTTCAGTGCTTAGGGCCTCAAGAGGTCTTAATCCGGCCCTGTATACAGCTAAGGACCCTCAGCCATTATACTACATCTTCCTGCAATCCTACTACTATCTTCTTCCATCTTCCTACTATCACCCGTTAATTCCAGATAAAAAATATTTAAAAATATTTTTTCTAAAAAAATCTTGATTGTTCTTTTCTAAAACAAAAAGTCTTAATACAGTGAAATATTGATTTTTTTTTTTGTACAAGTGTAAGAAAAATGTAATTTAAAATTTAGATTCACTTTTTTTGTATTTAGTTACAACCAAAGTAACAGTTGAGCATAGTTTGCCAAAATATTTCTAAACGAATCCCAGAAACACGGTTGTATTGTGTGTAACACTACTAAATTAATATGATTTTATTTAATTTATTTTGAATTTTTCCTTAAACAGCACTTTCATAACAAATAAAGAATAAACAGAGCAGTAGAAAGGTTTTTCTTTTTTCATTTAAATAAGCCATATCGCTGATTCAAAACTAAAACGACACATCTGCAATGTTAACTCAATTGGAGATGTGTCGTTTTAGTTTTGAACCAGCGATATGTTCATTAACAATTCATCCCCTTTCCCTAAAACATGCCGAGTGCTGAAAAATAAAATAATCAGCTTCGTTATTGAATCGAAGGAAACTTTTTGACTAACAGTCCATTTTTAAAATGAAAAATATAGTGAGGGATTCATTTTTACAATAAAATAATTTGTAAGAGACCCGAATTTCTCTTAAACAAAATTTAGACTCAAAAATATTTATGCTTTAATAATATAAGGATATCAAAGGAAATTTTAACAATCAAAACTGATTCAGTTTTTTGAAAACAGCAACTTGTGTATTATTTTTCTACTTGAATACAATTGAAGAATCCAATTTCTTATTAATAGAAGTTTAATACTTCCGTTGACCTAGTATATCACACAGATTTAAAACTTTATTACAAGTACTCAAAGCAGATTTAAGGATAAGCAAGAGAATTAAATCAATATGTGTCACTGAAAAAGGAAGCAAAAGCATTTATTACTAATTGAATTGTTTCACATAAATTGAAGTTGAAGAAATAAAATTTTTTTTTTCCATTTTAAGTGAGATGTAAATAAGTGAAGACAGAGAAAGACGTTTTTAAATTTTATCACAAAATAAACACACACATGATAAAATTATGTTTCTACATTTATTAAATAAAAAGAGAAAAATATACAAATAGACATCATAGTTCAGAAATAACTGTAAAAGAAGAAAGAAAAAAATAGATTATTTCTGACATACTTATAGTTTATTTACAATTCCTTGCAACCACATTAATATTTTAAAAAATTTTAAATCTTAGATTCATTAAATCATTATCGGCACAAAACAATAAATATTTATGAATATAAAAATAAATAATTAAAAATAATTAAAAACCCATAAGTCATTTTTTAGTTTTTGTAACGGCATATTGAGTTATTTTTCTCAATGTTGAATCTGCAGGTTTGGCTGAAGTAGTTTTAACCTTTTTAGATTTTGGTGTATCTTCAGATTCATCTAGAGAGGATTCTTTCCTTTTTGGTGCAGAGTCTTTAACAACGTTTTGAATCTTGGAAGAATTTTCTTTAGTTTCAACACAATTATTACTTTGTTCACTAGTAGATTTACTTGCCGTAGAAGGCTTCATGTATTTCTAAAATTTAAAGCAATTGGACAAATATTAAATTAAAATTGTAAGATTGCTCTAAAAAATAATACAAACCTAAGCTAAAATTGTAAAAGAATTCTCATAATTCTAACAAATAATATTTTAAATAGAATTATTTTTAAAAAAGAATGCATACTTAAGATTGACATTAATTTAATTTAGCAATGGCGATTTCCTATTTTATTTTTAGATAAATGGAAGAAATGAAAAATAAACCAATTTATTAAGAAAGAAAAGTTTTGTATTTTCTTGGGGGGTAATGCCTGCCGCCTCCACAGTTCTTTACAGTCTCCAGTAGCACATGGTAAGCCCAGTGCTAATACCGCTGCTATGCAGTTTACTTTGAAAGCTGGTGAGGCGCACAAAGGCACTGGCCCTTCCTCTGTAGTAGACTCTGGTCCCCAGAGGCACTCAGGGGACAGTGTGTCTGGCGCCACTGGATTGCCCGAGAGCCGGAAAAAGAAGTTGAGAAAAATGAGAGCCAATGAAGCGAGTGGCAGAGCTAAGAGACCTAGGTCCTCTGATGCAACTCCCTCACCCAATGTGCCAACCCATGATGTTGTTCCTGGGAGGAAAGCCCAATCCAGCGGAGTGGTTCCCCTGAGTGGGGATAGCCAAGCTGGAGAGGAGGATCCAACTGGAAGCCTCCAATCTGGAGTTTCTTTTGCTTGTGCTGCTAAGTCGATCAAGATTGCTATCGTCCAGAGGGACTTTCCTTCGGACAAGCTTTCTCTGAAAGACTCAAACGACATCCCTAAGGAGATCTTAGCACAGACTGACACCATCCCTGGTGGTGACCTTTCCTTGGGAGACCTTTTGCTTAAAGTTTTAAATGCTGATGAGCTACCCAAGCCTGTGAAGGTAACCTTTAAGACCAGAGAACAATTATCTGATCAGGGCACTTTTTTGTGGCGTCTTCAGAGACTAAACCCCAGGTTGAAGTCTATGAGGTGGAGGGTTCTGCAGAGTGCTGCGGGATCAGGCACCTCTAAATGGATGTTTGAGGTGGAGCCTGAAGACGTGGAAGATATTGCAAGGGCCAACTTTTGTGCACTCACTGGTGTGGCTCGTGCTGTCTTTAAGATTATCCACGATCCTAACAAGAAAAAGACAGCAGAGGCTCGAACAACATCGGATGTCCTCTCTGTCGAACCTGATGACCAGGAGGAAATGGATCATGAGGATGAACCTTGGAAGGCTAATTCCCCTGATTCCAAGGAAAGTTCAATTGGGGCTCTTGATTTTTCAGAGCTAGGGTTGGACTCCGAGTCAGACGTAACCTTACGACCTGACTCACCAGCTTCTATGCTTTGTGTCGAAGAAGCAATAGAGCTGTTAAGGGAAGATCTTTCTTCCAATGATAACCAGGGTAGGTAGGTGCCATTCCGGTTTCACTCATACTGCTAACCAATTGTGGCAACAATCAAGGTTAAACAGGATTGGATTGAATGTAGGGTTTAGTGGCACAAAGTCCGAAAGAGGACATGCTGCGCCAAACAATACGGTAAAAACAGTTCAAAAGACATAATGCGTGCAACACTTAGTTTGTCGCATAATTATAACTGATACAATTGTATAAGTTGATAAATAAAATCAGGTAAAAGGCATGAACAAAATAAGATAAAAGGTATCAATAAAATCAGATTAAAAGGTGTGAATAGGATATAAAATACATGAAGTAGGTAAAATGTATGAAAAAAGTGAGTAAAATTGCAAATGTATTAAAACATTTATATACAGTTAAAAATACCAATAGCACGTAAATACGCAAACATGTTCGGATGATGAATGTTATCTAATAAATCCTGCATGCATAAAATAGAACTTCCAAAATACGTTAAACGATACTGGCTAAAACATGGACACGTTATTAAAATATGATGAATTGTGAGAGGAACGCTACAACCTTGGCATTGAGGAGGGGCTTCTCCTAGCAACAAATGAAGGTGTGTCAACCGGGTATGACCAATTCGAAGACTGGTTAGTTTTACATCTGCTCTACGCAATCGCAGTACTGGGAAATGGTCCAAATCAGATTTAATATTATGTAGTTTATTAAAAAATTTGAGGTCCCATTGTTGTTGCCATAATGATTTTACAATTTTTCGAACATGTAGTTTCATGTCTGTGAACGGGACGGACAATGTTAAAACAGATGTGGCAGATCCTGCAGCTGAGTCAGCCAGTTCGTTGCCTGGAATACCAACATGGCTTGGTACCCAGCAAAATAGAATCTCAAATCCCCTCTTCTGAAGAGTAAACAAATGAATAATGAAACAGAAAATTGGATGAGTATCACAGTGAAACTTTTCTAATTGGCTCAAAACGCTCATACTATCGGAATATATACAATACTTCCGAGTAGAGGGTGTAGAAATAAGTCGCAATGCTAATAAAATAGCAACAGCTTCAGCAGAGAAGATGGAGAAAATTTCAGGAATTCGGTATCTGTGCATGGTATCAGCAATGATAACACCACAGCCAACATATCCAGGAGATTTTGAGCCATCAGTATATATCGGAACATAATGAGAAAACTGATGACGATGAGAAAGGAAAAGTTGTTAAAATATGGTTGGTGATACAAGTGATTTGTTGGTAGCATCAAATAAAGGATAAAAATTATATGATGAAACAGTCCAGAGTGAAATAAGTAGGTGGTCTACTGATTGTGTTGGTAAATCTAAAATAGCAAATGTTTCAATGTATGAACGCATACGAGCAATAAAAGGGCGAACATAAGAAGATCGAGCATCATATAGGCGCATTAAATTTAATGGAGTAACCTCTCGCTGTAAAGGGTGTGAGGACGAGGACATGATACGGTAGTAGTAGGTCAAGGACAATTGCATCCTGCATAGATCTAATGGTAGCTGATGACAAACAGCATACAAGCTTTCTACGGGTGAAGTGCGAAATGCACCACTACAAGTGCGTAATGCAGTGTGATGTACCGTATCAAGTCGCTTTAGGTGCGAAGCAGTACCATAAACTGTACATATATAGTCTATGCGCGAGAGTATAAGTGCTTCGTAAATTCGCAATAGCGCAGTACGGTCAGCACCCCAAAACGTGTTGGAAAGCACCCGTAATATATCTAAGGTTCCCTCGCATCTTTTCCGCAACTGTTTTATTTGAGGTAGAAATGTAAGCTTATGATCGAAAATAACTCCAAGAAATTTTGTTTCAGTTACGATGGGTATAGTAATGTTATGAATATGAATAACAGGATCATTGTGAAGTCGACGTTGCCGACAAAAATGTACACATGAGCTTTTGGAAGGTGAAAGGGTATGACCTTTCTCATGACACCATTCTACAATTTTATTGACAGCAAGTTGCAGTTGACGTTCAATTACTCTCATGTCAGATCCTGACGCATGAGACGTTGAGGTCGTCAACATAAAGTGAGCCAAAAACTGTAGGAGAGAGAATGTTTAAAATGGAAGAAACATGAACTATGAAAAGCATAACACTCAGAACAGAACCTTGTGGAACACCTTCAGATTGGATGTAGAGATTAGAAAACGTATGACCCAGTTTGACATGAAAATATCTCTGACTCAAAAAGTTTTGGATAAACATAGATAGGTGACCACGGAGGTCCATATCAAACAATGCCTTTAGAATGCCGTATCTCCATGTCCGATCATACGCCTTCTCAATATCAAAGAAGATAGAGATAAAATGGTTACGTCGGACATGAGCATTACGAATACGTGATTCTTAAGCAACAACGTTATCCAAAGGTCGACCTGCCCTTTCGAAAACCACTCTGAAAGTCGGGGATGAGTTTTTTCTTTTCCAGAAAGTAAACCAAGCGCGAGTTGACCATACGTTCTAATACTTTGCTGAAGCAGCTAGTCAGAGCTATTGGGCGGTAGTTTATAGGTTCTGTCGGATCCTTACCAGGCTTCAAAATTGGTATCACAAGAGCCAGTCGCCAACTTGATGGGTATATCTGCTCTGTCCATAATCTGTTAAAAAGTAACAGGATATTCTGCAAAATGCAGAAGTCAAATAGCGAAGCATGTGATATGATACTCCATCAAGGCCGGGGCTCGTATTGGGTGCTTTTGACAGCGCTCGCTGCAATTCATGAAAAGTGAAATTACAATTATATTGAATTTGCCGTCGGGTCGCAAACTGCAGCGTCTGTCCTTCAACTCTATGCTTGTGAGCTTGGAAAGCTGAGCTGTAACTGTCAATACTAGATACGGCAGCGAATGTTTCACCCAGGATGTTACATCTACCGGGTCAGAGTGCGTGATACCGTTTATGTCAAATACCGGAAGACGGAATTCACGGTAGATACCATTCGCTCTCTTGACCCTCGACCAGACTTGTCTGGGAGATGTTGTAGATGTGATGGATGAAACATAGCGTGACCAAGATTCTCTCTGGCTTTGGCGCCGAATCCTGCGTGCAATCGCTTTAGCTCGTTTCAAATCTACAAGATGGTCTGTTGTAGGATACCGACGGAAGATATTCCAGAGCCTCTGCTTCTCTTTGTTAACTGCGGAGCATTCAGCAGTCCACCGTGGCTTGCGATGACGGGGACGAGAAGTTGATGTTTTTGGTATGCTACTTTGTGCAGCATTAATGATCTCAGAAGTCACCGTTTCAACAGCAGCTTCAAGATTTTCATCTGATACCATATCTTCTGTAATGTCAGCAAGCTGAGCGAAAAGCCTCCAATGCAGAAGGTCTTGTAGTGATAGAAGCAGTAGATGAATATGTAACAATGACTGGGAAATGATCGCTATTACAAAGATCATTATCGACCGAAAATTGTGAAAACGGTAAAAGCGCAGGTGAACATAAAGCGAGATCAATGCAGTGAAAAGTTCGTGTAGGTTCATGAAAATAAGTGTCTTCACCTTGATTCAGTAAGCAGAGATTATTATCAAGGATGAGAGTTTCAACTTGATGTCCTCGGGAATCTGTGTCGGAACTACCCCATAAATCACTGTGGCCATTAAAATCTCCAAGCAAAATAAAAGGCGTCGGTAACTGATGAATTAATGAGTTTAAATCAGATTGTGAAACAGAAGCATGTGGAGGTATGTAAATGGAACAGACTGTAATGATAATGTTTAGATGAACCTTAACTACAACAGCCTGAAATGACGTTGACAATAAAAGGCGAGTTGAAGGAAAACTTGTTGATGTTAAAATAGCGACACCACCATTAGGTCTACTACCTTCGTCATGATCGTTTCGGTAACAAATATAGCCACGTACATTAAAATTATCAGAGGATGTTAAATTAGTTTCTTGGATTGCAAAACATGATGGGTGATATTTACCAATTAAATCTCTGATGTCAGAGATTTTGTTTCGCACATTGCGACAATTCCAAGAGATAATGGAATTTGCCATTACCTTTTGGATTTAAAATTTGATTTAGACGTAACATCCATCGGTGGGTCGTCGAAAATCGATTCGTCATCCGATGGATGTAGTGTTATTTCTGTGTCCATCTTCTGTAAGTTATCTGAAGTGGACTTTTTAATGATTTGTATAAATTTTGGGTCTTTATTCTTTTTAGGAATACCTGGTTTTTGGCTAGGTGGTAACTTTACATTCGGACGCTGCTTTAAGGCAGGACGAGGCTTTTCTGGGAGATGTTTTTGGAGGTGGAGATTTGGATACAAGTCTGCGAGAAGTAGAGGGTCCGGTAAAATCAAATCGAGGTGTTTGTTTTGTTTGCTGTGAGGTAGATGATATTGAGGAATCTGTCTGCGTACTTACTGAGCAATATGAAGTTTTAGCTGCCGCTGAATAGGATACACCCGGACGGGGAGTGCGGGCCGTAACTATTCGGCGGGCTTCGTTAAATGATAGGTTTTGCAATACTTTGATTGACTGGATTTCCTTTTCTAGTGACCATTTCGGACAACATCTGGCGTAAGCTGCGTGATCACCCTTGCAATTGATGCAAAGAAGTGGCAGGTCGCAAGAAGTGTCTTCATGGTCATTACTAGAGCAACGGGCACACACCGGTCGACCTCGACAAGATGTTTTAGAATGCCCAAACCTTTGGCATTGATAGCAACGCAAAGGATTTGGGATATAAGGTCGGACCGGGCAGTTAATCCAGGTCATTTTAACTTCCGATGGTAAATTAGATGAGTCAAATGTGAGGATAAGGTGTTTCATAGGGATGAGTTTACCATCCCTGCGAATCTTAATCCTTCTGACAAATGAAACATTTTGACTCCGAAGGTTGTCTAATATCATTTCTTCAGTATTGTTTATGGATTCTGCTTCTGATATGACACCGCAAGAAGTATTTAGTGATCTATGAGGTGTGACAGTTACATTGAATGAACACATAGTTGTGCATGTTGACAGTAGCTTGTTTTGATGAGGAAACTTCAACTAATAGGTCACCAGAACGTAGCTTCCTCACAGCGGTTACTTCTCCCAGAAACGAAAGAAGAGCCTTGTGAATGAGAAATGGCGAAATGTAAGTAAATGAAGTGTTGAGTATAGTAGGATTTTTTAAGGTGATAATAAAATATCGTGCGTTTTCATGTGGTGTTGAGGGTGTTCCGCTGTTTTTGTTTTGGTGTGCGGAACTGAACACCTGTTCGTTTTCATCCATAGAAAGCTAAACTTACTTCCACTATCAACGGCACCACCCACCACGGAGCCCAACTTGGGGGGTGCAAATAACAAGTTGATGCGGCCATCAACCCGTTATTCAACACCGATGCTGACCAATAGTTATACGACCGTGAGTCACCCCTGAAGCTGCCTCCACCCTTAACGAGATGCCCAGTAGGTGACCCCGGCCTTGACCCTAGTCAACAGATGACGGTTGTGACCAGCCGATTGATGCACACAGGCCAACATGCACCTCCCGTTTACCTGAGGCACGGGCCAAAGCAGTGTATTGGGGTACCAGAATGCCCCTCAACTGCCAGGATCCCCCTTTCCAGGGACAGGGGTCTCCACGTACGGCAAACACGCGGGTGGTCTCTTCCCATCTGGGTTCAATACAACAGGGTGGTAATCGAACAGACAAAAAGCCCTTACCAGTAAATTCGGCAACCACGACAAGGGGGAAGAGAAAGGAGAAAGTAGGAGAAAAGGGAGAGGAAACGGAAGGGAGGATAGATCATTAGGGTACTCCGGGGCGTGACTCCTTGTGTTTACCTAAAGGTAAACCCCCTCAGGGGTCAAGGTTAAACAGATTAATCTCCATCATAGCATTGCTGCCACTAGCCTTATGGCTAAAAGGTTAAATGATGGAGAACTAGATATTGCTCTTATACAAGAGCCTTGGACCCGCAAGGGTAGAATCATGGGTCTCAACGTTAAAGGTATTAATATATTTTATACCTGTTGTGACCTTCCCAGGGCTTGCATAGTGGCTAGGTCTAATCTAAATGCCCTTAATCTTGTCAACTTTCTTAACAGGGATTTAGTTGCTATAAAGCTAAAATTCTATGACAATGAAAATTCTATGACAATGAGAAAGATCTTGACAGATCTTTCCTGTATTGGGTATGCTGATGACGGTGTTATTGTTGCCAGAGGCAAGCATGGTAAAACAGTCTCTGATGTCATGAATAATGCAATTCTAGAAGTAGCTAGATGGTGCTCTGACTCTGGCTTATCTGTCAATCCGTCCAAGGGCCAGGAAGATTTTCTGGTCCTGCAGAAATGCAATTGGCAGAATCTGGGTATTATGCCCCAAAATAGTTTACGGGATATACTCAAAGATTATTAATCCTATTATCACATATGGCGCAATCGTCTGGTGATCAAGGACTAGATTGAACTCCACAAGGTCTAATCTTAATTTACTACAAAGAATGCTCTGTGTAGCCTGCCAGGCTGTCTTAGGACCACTCCCACAGCTTCTCTTGAGAGCTTACTTCAGCTTCTTCCCTTGAACTTACACATTGAAGTTGAAGCTTAGACAGGCATAAAGCGTCTTATGTACCTTGGCCCATGGAAAGAGTATTCCAAATGCTTGTCATGGGGTCATCTTGTTTCACAAGTGATGGATATACCCTCTTTCATTATGCCTAGTGACTATATGTCACTAAGATATGCTTTTCATAAGCCATACAAGATCCATTTTCCTACAAGAGATGAATGGTTTAATTCTCCTTGGTGGCTTAAAGGCAAATGTCTAATATGGTACACTGATGGTTCAAAGATTGGTCCCAAATCAGGAGCAGGAATTTATTGCTCCAATGATGGTACCAAACTTCACTTACCCTTGGGAAACTAAGCCACTGTTTTTCAGGCTGAGGTCTATGCCACTATCTTGTGCTGCAAGATATGCTTAGACAGGGGATGTAAAAATATGACAATCCACATCTGTTCTGACATTCAGGCTGCTCTCTTATCACAGTCAAAGTGTAAATTCACCTCTTTGTGGGAGTGCTTCTTGGTCTTCTGTGACCTGTCCACTCATAACAGGGTATCCCTGCATTGGATACCTAGACATATGGGTATAGGCGGAAATGAGCTAGCTGATGAAGCAGCACGGGCTGGCTCTAATGCAATTTTCTGGGGCCCTGAACCTGCGCTGGGAATTTCTCCCACCTCATTTAGGGCATCCATATTCAAGCTCTATGGCAAAAATTGCCCATGAGCAATGGTGTGCTGCTGACAGTCAGAGACAAGCTATAGAGCTGAATTGTGACTGTCCTAGTGTACGACAAAAGAAGCTTTTAAAGCTTAATAGAAACAGTTTAAGGAAGATCATTGTTCTTCTAACTGGACACTGCATCCTCAGGAGACACCTATACATAATGGGAATTGAATCCAATTCTCCTTGTCGGGGTTGTCATCTTGAAGAAGAGATATCACGACATATATTTTGTGATTGTGAGGTCTATTCTGCTCAAAGATTTGAGCATTTACGGCAGCATTGCATCAAAACCCGGGAACTGCAAGATGCTCCTGTAAGGTGCTTGCTGAATTTTATTTCAGCTATAGGGTTTTCACGCTAATCATGATTTAGGGTTTGGGTACATTAGACCTCTGGTCGATGTGCCCTGCTCTTTGGAGCTGCCCAACCTCTAAGTCTAAGTTTATGTATTTTCTTTAATTTGAATTAACAAAATAAAATGTATATATATAATAATAATACAGTGCAACCTCTAAATTCCTGACTGGAAGGTCCGGATTTCCGAAATTTCCGGATTTAGATACCCTACTTAAAATTATAGAATTATCAAAGTTTCGAATTCGCCAGGCCGATTTTGCGATTAAACACGCGTGTGTAGACATCCGACGTCAATTTTAACACCTTAACACAAATATACACTTTAAATAATAATAAATAAGAGATATTAAAAATCAAACTTTCGTCATTTTCCCCGTAATCGATCGTTTAGATAACATAATATTAGCAATTAAAACTAAAAATATAGGCCCAAAACGAGAGCTGAATTTCAACTTATAACTGAAACAGATACTTCTAGACTAGACTGTACCAGCTGATACTAATCCTTTTTTTGTTAGGGGATGAAAGAACTTGTCCCCACCTCCTACCCTTCAAGGTTAAGAAAGAACCAGTTTTCTTTCTTCACAAGGGGGAAAACAAGGTGGTGGAAGAATATAGAGGGGAATCCCCTCTATATTTTTTGTTATCTATACAGAGCTGAAAAGAATGACTGGAATTTCCTTATAAGTTATGAATTAGAATGAAGCTATAAGCTTTCATTCACTCTCCACTCCTTTCGTCATTTTCCCCGTAATCGATCGTTTAGATAACATAATATTAGCAATTAAAACTAAAAATATAGGCCCAAAACGAGAGCTGAATTTCAACTTATAACTGAAACAGATACTTCTAGACTAGACTGTACCAGCTGATACTAATCCTTTTTTTGTTAGGGGATGAAAGAACTTGTCCCCACCTCCTACCCTTCAAGGTTAAGAAAGAACCAGTTTTCTTTCTTCACAAGGGGGAAAACAAGGTGGTGGAAGAATATAGAGGGGAATCCCCTCTATATTTTTTGTTATCTATACAGAGCTGAAAAGAATGACTGGAATTTCCTTATAAGTTATGAATTAGAATGAAGCTATAAGCTTTCATTCACTCTCCACTCCTACCTCTTCATCAACTGCTTCATTGTTGGAATAGAGTAGCGGTTTATCGCTCTAACATTTAAATTTTAATTTTAAGCGACTTTTTAAAATTTTTTGGGGAAAATTTTCCCCGACAAACTGGACGTAAGAGTCCGGATTTTACAGATTTCTGGATTTCAGAAGTCCGATTTTCGAGGTCGTACTGTAATAATGCTCTACTATCATCTTTGTTAGAGCTTTATTCTCCTTTTTTCTGAAGCCAGATTTTATAAGAGCTTGAGAGTTTATATAAGAAACATAGCAAAAGGTTGAAGTTACCAGTAAATAATTTCAAACTGGTTACTTTTTATAATTGCAGAGATAAATACAACAGTACAGCAAAGTCTTCCCAATGTAGAATGAAGGATGCAAAATCAATTCTCATAGGAATTTATAAATATTTCACACTAATACCAAAGAAAGTGTAATCATGATTTTTTAAATCCTTGTCCCATATCAACAAAATTGGTGGTTGTATAAAATTTATACTAATTTTTCAAAAAATCTTTTCGAAAAGAAATTAGAAAATAAAATTAACTTTTGAAGTTTTTCGACTTTGAAGTACAGTAGCATACATTATTAACTTTAACAAAAAATGAAGCCAGTGTTGGTGATGTGAAAATGAATGCAAAAGATTTTGAGAAAAACATATATATGTTACGTCCAAAACCCGAAATTTTCTTGATTTCAGGAACTGGCCGACCAGATCGCGAAGTGGCCGAGAATGGCTGGCCAAAGTCCGAAATAATTGAAACGATCAGTGAATATTTTACTTTGGAGGCCTTCTATAATTATACAAATAATTCTTAACAATCTTCCAATTTAAAAATATAAAAAATAGAAGTTTTTAAATTGTCTATTAAATAGTCATTATTAAATTGTCTATTTAGTTGTCTAGTCATACATACACCAAAGGTCTAGTCATACTAGGTCAAGTTAAGGCCACTGCCCGGTATACCCTACACTGATGTTTTTTTAAGGTTCAGTGCCACTGCCCGGTATATCCTACACTGATGTTTTTTTTAAGGTTCAGTGCCACTGCCCGGTATATCCTACACTGATGTTTTTTTAAGGTTCAGTGCCACTGCCCGGTATATCCTACACTGATGTTTTTTTAAGGTTAAGTGTCACTGCCCGGTATATCCTACATTGATGTTTTTTTAAGGTCAAGTGCCCCTGCCTGGTATACATTTGCGCGGTATAACGAATTTTTCTTCCAACTTTGTCTGATCTTCCCATGCCAATTCACGATTTGGGCGGCCAATTTTCGGACTTTGGCCAGCCACCCTCGGCCAATTCGCGAAATCAAGAAAAATTTCGGACTTTGGACGTAAAATATATATAGCGGAACCCTGTTTTTACAGTTTCCATCAAACTAGCGTTAAAAAACGCATAGTGCAAAAAAACATAAAATCAAGGGAAAAAAATCTAAGCACATTTTTCAAAATATGACAGTTATTAACTATTAAACTATTATCACTTTTTTCTTTTTTAGATAAAATTTCAAAAAAATGATACTTAGTGCTGACAAATTTTTCAAATTTGCTTTTGCAAATAAATGTTAATTTCAAGTCTTTCTGCTTTAAAACTCTTGATCAGTTGTGGGGCAAACTCTCCCATATTTCTTAAACATCATCATCTTCTTCAACACTATCAACAGAAGTAGGCATTAAATCACACATTAAAGGAATTGGAAAATGTTGGGATGTGTGACGCAGTCGATATATGCTTCAGTGATTTCTGGAAGATCTTCAGCCCTGCAATTTTATTTTGAAGGACCAATGATTTTGTGGGATACCGAGAAGTCTGCTTGATTAAGCCCAATTACAATGCATTTTAGTGCAACATTGTAGAAATCAAAATCGAAGCTTCCAGCACATTTATTTTAGCTTTAAAAATATCTTGCAAAGCAAATGATTTTTGTAAGAACAGGTGGTTCACTCTAAATAAAACTGAATATATTCAAATCAGTTTAACCCACTGGCGGTTTAAAAAATGGGCAAAATCGGGAGAATGTTTCTCCCTTATACACTATTCCCCTATCTATTAACACGGAAAAAACGATTTTGCTATTCAGAGAAGACTGCAGGTTAAAATACGACTTTTAACATGCAGAACCGCCAGTGGGTTAAAGATTGTGTTTCAACATAAATTAAATTAGTTAGAAATGGTTCACTAGTACTTTGAACCACTCAATTAATTAGTTCTTAGTAAATTAAGTATGGAAAAACTAATTAAATGTTTGTATATTTGATTAAAGAACATGTTATTCTGTTCAAAGGCTATATAATAAATAAAAGAATGGACATAAGGTTGAATACTATCTTAAAAAATAGATCTTGTACATGATAAAAGTTTGATTTCTTGAAATTTTCTATAATAATTTTTTTTTTTTTTTACCTGTTTCTCAGACTGAGGTAATGCTCTATAAAGCTTCATAGCAATTTGAACAATTTCTTTTTCACTTGTATCTGGAACTTCAGAAGCTTTAATTTCATCGACATTTTCTTCAAAATATAGACTAAAACCAGTTTTCTTTTTTTCTGCGTTATTTGGTGATGCTTTTTTAGTGATATCAAATCTTGATTTTTTGGGCTGTGTAAAAAGAGAATAAATAAATGATGGAATGAAATTTTAAAAAATTAAATGCATTAAGTGAAAACATAATTTGAAATTACTCTAACTCAATACTATCCGAAAGAATAAAAATTTCATTGAAGAGATATAGTCTCTTAACATTTTTAATTACAGTTAGCTAATTTTATAGTCATCAAAAGTTTTAATTTTTTTTCTTTGAATTGATATGATTTGTTATAAAGATTGTTCTTTATTTCTCTGGTGATATTTAGATCGTTCCGAAATATAAAGACTGTTCTTTATATCACTAGTAATAAGAGCTTCTAAATTCAACAGCATAAAATGAAAATAAAATTTGAAATTACTCTAATTTAATGAACATTGAAAGAAGGAATTAGTACTAATTGAAAAAATATAGTTAACCAACACCTTAGTTAACAACTCTTAATTTTGTTTTCATTAATTACATGTATGTTGGGCAAAATCAATGGATACTTAAACTAAACATTTATTCAAACAAATTTTAAAATTGTTAAAATCATTTCAAATTTATTTTAAAAGTATTCTTTGTTATTACTCTTCATAAAGAAATAGATTTTGAGAAAAATTTATAAGAATTATTAGCAAGTATTCAGTAAAACAAGACAATATTACAAAAATAAGTATGAAACATTTACTTTAATTAATTTAACCATACTTAAGTCTTAAACAATTCTAGATTCTTCAATTTAGATAAAAATAAAACTTCAAAATATTAAAATTCATTAGAAAAAATTTGATATTTATTAAAGAAATATCCAAAAATATTGTTTATGCCCCCTCAAAATCTGACCTTACTTCTACTCATGCTCACTTTAATTAAATAAGTTTAAACCTATATCAGTGCATGAAAAATAATTAAAAATTTTAATTAAAATGGGAAAAAAAAGTAAGAGTATCATTTTGTGACTTGATCTTAACAACTGTAATGTTTACCGAAATATATATATATATTCATGTTTTTTATTATTATTATTATTAAAATGCATTAGAAAATTAAGCACAATGGAACCTTGATTTTATGTTTTTTGCCAGACAATCATCAAAAATGCATAAAATGAGAAAATAATAAATCAAGGTTTTCAAAAAAAAAAAAAAAAAAACATTTACATTTTTCAAAAATTGACAGGATGAACACCGCTAAAAAAAAAAAAAAAAAAAAAATTTACTTGATTTTAATTTTTAGATATTATTTCAACAGTACCCAAAGCAAAATTTGTTTGCAATCCAGCAGAATAATCTTTGCAAATTTGCTTTTTTCGTTTACAAAAGTAAATAAATATTGTTGATACTAGCTTTTTGGTATTTGGAAAGTTTTTACTCATCTTCATTGTTTTTATCACTATCATCAGGAGTAGACATTAAATCAGATATTGAAAAGTAATGGGATGTGCATTGCAATTGATATTTGCATCAACGATTTTAAAAAATCTTCATAATCGCAATTTTACTCCAAAGAGACAATATTTCCATTGGATAACGAGGAGCCTGCTTTATTAAACTCATTTGTAATGCATTTTAGTACAGTGTCCAACACTGGGAAAATCAAATTCAGAGCTTCCAGCACATTTAATTTTGCTTTAAAAGCATCTTGTAGCTCACTGGAATGAAGAAAAAGAAATCATTACCTAATAATTTGTTTAGTGTAATTTTATTTAAATGATTGGATTATTCCAAGATTCAAAAGTTGAAATTTGATGGAAAGAATTCTAGATGAAAATTTTACAATTTAAGCTCCCATACTTCCTATAACCACCCTTTTCCTGAGTTTTATCCATCCCTCATTTTATTTACTCAAGGGGGCAATCCCCTGTCACAGACTTAAGGATAATAAGATAGAATAGAAAAAATATCAGAACAGCTTCATACAGTTATTAAATAAACCTCTCTCTTTTTAAAGAAAAAGAAAGAACTCGGAGAAAGTTAGAGCAAGTTCTGTTGAGAAGATATGATTTTAATCTGTTAAAAAAGTATAAAGTGGGATTTTCTTAAAAAGGGTAACATAAAACTTGGAATAATTGAATATCATTGGCATAGGCAATTTTAACAGAACAGCAGGAAATGATGTAGGAAGCGGGATAACATACAAAACGGACAACATAAAACCAGGGTTCCACAGCATATCATTATAGCAAGCTATTTTCTCAATTATTGTATTTACAAATCTAATTTAAATAAATTTATGGAAAAAATTTTTGATGAATGAAGATTTTTTCACAATATTTTTAAAAGAGAATACGAATTACCTTTTCCTCCAGGGTCGAGTTAGAAGATTTTGAATTGACACTTTTCATACTATTATTTAGAAGATCATCAATACCATTCAGATTACTGTTCTCTTCTTTTTTCGCTTGTGATTTAGAGTTACTCTGCAAATAAAATAGTTAGAATTTTTAAAACTCTTACCATTATTTTCAAGTTACAGAAACAAGAAAGTAAACAAATAAATATACTAACACGAAAAATGATAAACCTAACTAAAAAAAATTTTATTTTTATTTTTCTTTCTGTAAAAATTTTAATATAGTAGAAACATTGCCATTAACATACTTTCAGAAACATTGTTTTTCGAGGAGTAAAAGTTCAGCCTATTATAATTGGAAGGCTTTTACAAGATAATATTGTGCTTCCATTGAGATTTTTTTAAAAATCATTAAAAGAATCAAGAAACTAATTATTAAAATTATCATTCTTTGATAATGATAATAAAAAAAACATAACTATTTAGTTTGTAAATAATTTGTAACTCCCATTTTGCAACACTGCAATAAAATTTTAAGGTACAAGTGGTTAAAATTTAAAAAAATTTGCTCTGGAAATTTATATTAACTAACCAAGAAAATCATTAAAAAATCAATAACTAAAGAGAAATAAAAAATAAAAAAATTATTTAAATAATCATATTTTAGACTTTTATTAGAATAAAGAAAATAAATAATAAAGATTTTAACAAAAAAGAAAAAAGTAAAGTTGAATTTAACTTTTCTTTTTAAAAAGTTCAAACGAAACACAGAGGCCAAATTTAATTCTTTCATCGTTACGAACGAGACAACTTGGTTTTCCAGGAATAATTGCATAGCTCTATTTTTGTATTAGAAAATGTTGTTATTGATTGTAATTGATTAATATTTTTTAAAGTAAAATAAACAAGTTTTAAAGGAATTTGCATTTTGTTTAAATTTTAGTGCTGTGAGGGAACTCTAAGCACAGAGTGGAACAGAAGCGAGTCATTGATGCGATGAAAGTGTTCAAAGAAGTTCTAACATTTAATTTTACACTTGAACTAATAACAAAGCAACTATTTTTACGAGTTTTGCAATCGTCACTCTATATCTTACTCAATCACTATAAAAGGCAAAACAAGTATTAACTAACCTTAAAGGGATTAGATGAAGGAGAAGACTTAGAGGCAATAAACAGGTTATTGCTGGGTAATGATACATTGGCAGTAATATCTGTAAAAAAATATATATATATATAACTATATATGTGTGTATATTTAAAAACTTTTTTTATGAATTTATTCGGTTTCATAGCAGCAGTAAAGTATTAAGTTATAAATGTGCAAATCTTACCAACAGTGTCTTCGAAACTTTCATTATTCTTTTCAATTTGATTTTTTATTCGGGACAATGATTTTGGTTTCAAAACTGTATCCTCTTTAGCAATAGAGTTATTAAAACTGAAAATATATTAAAAACTTCAATTTACCAACAAAATGAATTGAGCTATTGCCTACAAAGACTAAACACAACTTAAAGGTATATTGTTAGAATTTTTAAATACTGAATAACTTTTATTAAATGGCAGGATTAGTATAATAATACAGAAATAAATACATGAATTTAATTGTTTGAACTTAGTTATTTAATTAATGTTAGTTGATAAAATTTTAGTTGGATCAAAATTCAAATAAATAATACAAACATTAAAAACTGCAAACTAATAACAGGCAAGTAGAACTTTCTGAAAAATAGCTTCTTAATGATTTTAAAATAAGTTACTTTAAATTTATGTAACACATGATTGGACTAAATCAATATTGCAAAAGGGCATTTCAAACAATTACATATTATTAGGAAAAAAATTGCTCATACTTTTTCATATTCAAATAAATAAATAAATAAATATAAATTAAAAAATAATTATAAAAAATTTGAGTTAAGATTAATTACCTATTACAACTTTGGAAAGTATTAAAAATTTTAAAAACTTTTGATTGAGTTAACCATGCTATGTGTTTCCTTTCAATTTTAAATTGTTTTACCTAATGGTTCAGAAAAATAAATTTTAAACTTGACAAAAACATAACATACTTCTAAATCATGGAATATTTTGGTATCGTGAAAGCTTGTTTCACACTTGATAGCAAAATGCAACATTTTAAAGAAGATTTAATATGTATAATTTTTTTTTACATAACTTAGCATTAACACTTAAATTTTTAATATAATATGCAATGAATTGTTTTCTGTTTACATCAACTTTTATTTTACTTTACAATTTTTACACACCTTAGTTTCTCCTACTCTCTATATTTGATATCTCACTGAATCTTTTTTTTTCTTCTTTTTTTCATTTTGATAAACTGTATAATTTTGATTAACTATTTTCTACCACAACAGTAAGTTTCAGTGATGTATAAGAAAACCTGCTTTTAAATTTCCAGTATTTAACCATAATACCCTAAAGTAAAATTTTGATTTAGTCTTGTATTTTTTGAAATCAGAAAAATATTAGCATATTATATTATTAGCATATTATATTATTAGCATATTATATTATTAGCATATTATATTATTAGCATATTATATCATAGCAAATTTAATATTAGCATATTAAAATTGAATATGGAGTTTAATGGCTTTTTAGACAGATGTGGTTTTACTGCACCAAATTCGAAATGAAAAATCTATAACATTATGTAAAAAAGAATAAAATAGTAATAAAAAGAAACAATGTGAAAAACTGCATTTAATTCGAAAGCAAAAAAATGAAGCAAACAAAATAGAAAACAAATCCTAAATGCATCTTGGGAACATGGAATTAAGTGTTTTCGTCAATATCATTTCTGCTGTGTACAACAATATTTTATCCAAAACACAACTTTTTCTTACCTCAATAAGCAATAAAATTTACAATTTGAAAGAAACAAACTTAATTAGATGAAGACACAATGATAGTACATACAAAAGAAAGAGGGAAAAAAACTCAATATAATACAGTTTATCAATTCAATCATAATCATTCAATCAATTATGTAAGCACCTAACGGAACATGAGTTTTGAGATTTGCTCATTTTTGCTGACAATGGGGGAAGAGGGGTATGAGCAATGCTTCATAAAGCAACAGGCTTCCATATTTACAAATTTTCTTTAAAATTCAAAGAAAGAATTTAGCAAAAAATTAGTCAAATTCGGAAATAAATTCAGAAAAAAGAAAAGGTGGAAAAAATTTTTTTGAAGAATTTATGTCAAGAGTTTTGACCATAAATAGACTTATGACCATTTTTTGAAGGAAAACACAGATTTCTAAGAAATAGTCTACGTAAAAATTTTATAAAAAGGATAAAAATGTGAACTTTGCTTTATGCAAAGTTATAAATTTTATTTGAATTTAATCCTAAAATTAAGAGTAATACAATAAAAGTCAAAGTGAGAAACAATCGAGATTTTCTCACATAAGTGTGAAGAGATTTGTCATTTGTTAATTTTTGCTGATAAGGTAGGAGAGGGAGTTAAAAATAGCTAAAAATATGCTGACATAATATTTGAACGATCAATAAAGCCATTATATAAATTGCTTGTGATAATAAATGTTAATAAATAAATTTAAATAGAAAGCTAAATTTTTAAAAACAATTATTACCAACAAATTAAGTTGTATAAATGAACTGGGAATAGTGTTATATTTAAGAAGAAAAAAAAGTTAAAACTAGGAAATAGTTAAAAAGGAAATAGTTTAACAAAAGATGTTTTGCTAAAATTAATGTTAAATTTTTAATAAACTGAAGAAATTTAACAATATTGCACTAGAATTTTTGCATTGAGTAACAGTAATAGATATTAAGACTTTTTACTTTAAACAGTATAAACTATTTATTGTTACCACAAATTTTAAGATTATTTTTCCAGTTGGCTGTAATATTTGGTCAACAGCTCACTTACTGAAATTTTCTCCCAAAATCAAATCTCTTGATAATTCCAAGATTTCCTAATCCCACAGGGACTAGGAAATGTATTTACTTTGCAACAAAAGAAATAATAAGACCATAACTTAATTACAGCTAGAACTATATGAACAAACACTTCTCAGTTTATTAATAAACGCAAAATGCTATTAGTAGCATTTTTTATACAGATTAAATGAATAAAAATTGCTACTAATACAAAAAAGCATAGTAAAACAATAAATATTAGCAAAAAAAGTGAAAATGCAACAAAAAGATCTCATATTTACCTTTCCATCGCAGACTTATCAGCAATAAGTGATTCTGAAAATTCTTCGGAAGGTAATAAATCTAATTCCTCCTCAATAGTTTCATCCTCTTGATTTAACTTTTTATTCATTACTTCACCCAACCTCTCAGCAAGAGCAATATGGTGTCTTTGAGTGGCATATCGAATAGCTCCTTGGACCACAGCAGGGTTAGGCATCAGTTCGGCAACATCTAGTGCTCTGTATTCACGATCAGATCTTGTGGCTAACTATAAACATGTAGCAGGTTAGTGTCAGGATCATATTTCTTCATATACATCAATAATATGCATATTAAACTCATTTAAAATGTCTTCAAAAATTATAGTATTATGTGAGAATAAAAAAGATTAAACTAATGCATTTAATAAAAAAAAATTTTTTTAAACATTATACCTCAATATTATCATATTCATATATATTTTACCTGGCTATTTTTGCTATAAAAAAAATTTGGACATTTGAAATGAATAACTTACAAATATATATGCATGAGAGTGAAGTAGTTTTTAATAGGCACTGAAACGATTTTCACAAAAGGGGAGATTTTAAATTTGTGAACTGATTTAAAATAAACTAATAATACTCACGGCAAACAATTTTAATAAAACATCCATCCACTTTTTCTCAACATTTTGGAATTCAGAATCAACGTCATATCCTTCTTTTAGTAAGGAATCTAGACACCTATGAGCTAAAGCATATCTCTGATTTTCTTCCTAAAATCAAAAATAGACAAATATTGCAACATTTTGTTCCAAAGCTGGCATTTTCACTAACAGAGTAATAACAAAAAGTTTATGATTTGTTAAATGAATGCTAGTAAGAATTGAATTATAAGGATAAAACAAATCACTAGATACAGAATAAGATTATTTAATACATCTCAATTCATTAAATTTAATTCATTGAGTCATATTTATAACATTATTAAATATGATGTATTTTTGTACATGGAATGCATACAACTACTTAGAATCAGTCAGCAATCTCAAAATTTGCATAAGACAATCATTTGCATATTATAAAACTTTCCTACTTAAAAAAAAATATTAAAAGAATAGTAGAGCTGAGGATCATGAGTTCAATCTTGACAGCCAACTAACTATCAGTGTGCATAGGTAGCAAATTTTCATATTAAATTTGTTGTGGATGATTTCAATATTAACCAAGGAATATTAATTTAAAATTTTCTTCACTAGTTACAAGTTAATTCAACTAAAATTTTTAAAAACTGTAGTAATATTTGGAATTTTAATTTATATGTACTTTAGTTCAATCATAGTTAGATCCAATTAACAATCTATTATTAATTTCTTATTTCGATTGCCTATATGAAATTATTTAAAGTAAAATGCTATAGTAAAAGGAATAGATAATAAATATAATTTTAATGAATATAATTTTTCTAATAATAATTATATTGAATAAAATATGAAAATATGCATTTTTAAAACTTTTATTATTTCCCATCATACTCTGCAAATGAAAATAAAATTATCAAATTTGCTAATAAAGAAATATGTTTCTCTAATAACGAATTTCAACTTTCACAAAAGTTTTGGTTTTTAATTTTAGAAAAAGCCATAATTCTGCTTATTTTATAAATTTTAGCTACAAACATACGGTACAAAAAAAAAGATTATAACAATACTAGATACAGCTCCGTGACTTTGAATTTAATTACCGCACATAAAAAATAAGTTAATATTATTAATGACTAAAAAAATTCATTCCTCCTATAAAGTGTTTTAAAAATCTTTTATTGGTAAATATGCTCAATCTTAATCTATGAAGTCGAGAATCTGTTGAAAAAAGATTAATCAAAAAATTGGGAAAAGCTGACCTAAATGCTCACACTAAAGTTTTTTTTTCTTCTTAAGTGTTCGATTTTGAATTACAAAACCTCTTTTGCATGCAGCTGCAGTTAATTACAAACTCTGGGCAGTGTGTGTGATTAATGCAGTGGATAGGAGCAGATGTCAACATCCTATTTAAATTTTAAAGTTGATTTCCTGTTTTACTTATAAGAGAACAAGTAGGCTTCCTATTTTAAATTTCAGGGGTTGATAATGTCGACCAATGCAACAAAAAATATGGCAATATATTATAATAAAATAAAAATTATAATCTTTAAAAATATGTAAAACTTACTTCAAGTTTCCCTTTATCTGAAGACATTTCACAAAAAGGCAAAATGAACGATAATACAGAAATGGTAGGTCTAGGTAAAAGAGCAGGATAACGAGATCCTTTACACAGAATGTATCTAGAATATAAATTATAAACTTGTAAAACAAATTACAAAAAGAGATTAAAAAATGAAATTCATGTAATCAATATACAGAAGAAATAAAATATATGATATTGACAGGCAGTAAAATAAAATTTAAATTATTGATATACAGTTATTAGTATTCATTAAAATGGCAGCTAATAGTGTTGTTATGCATCTATTTATAACAAATATTGCATTCATTCATTTTAAAAAATTTAATATATCCTTATAAGTTTGTTAAAAATTTATAAACACAAATCTAACATTTTGCAAAGATAGTAAACATAGATATGACTTAATCAATAGTCAGATGACTCATTTGACATAGCAGTTGCACAAGCAAATATGGATAAAAAATTTAATATCAAGATAACTATTACCTTACTTCTTGTTTTATTTCTGATAATCCTACCACAAAACATGTATCAGACTTGTTCTTAATCTAAAAATAAAAAATGAAGCCTGCTAATTTGTTTACTATTTAAAATAGACAATGAATAAAGCATTTTTAATAGAAATGTAACAATAAGCATTGCAAGTAGACTGAAGCAATGGCTTCAGTCTACTTAAATACGCACTACTAATTGTACTACCAATACTACTACAAAGTGATTAAATATTAACTTAATAATAAAAGACAGACATATTTTTTTGTAATACTCTCATGGCCTTAGTTCATTATAGAAATGAATATTTTGTGAACTAAAATTTTTTTAAAACAATCCGGAAGTGAATTATGTAATTAATTAAAAAACTAGAAGCTCAATACAAACAAAAAATCAATAAAAAGAAAAATTATACTGAGTTTGCCTTTAGAAAAAACTTTTAAACACAACAAATACTTCACTAGGAAATTAAAACCTTAATAACTTTTGATATAATTATCAAATTTCACATTCTTTGATATAATCTTCATGGTTTGAGAGAAAAGGACAAAAACATACTAGTCTGAATATACATACCTTTTTTTGACAGATTTTGACTTTTGGCTCTCATAATGTGTGGGGAGGGGCTCCAGAAAATAATTTAGCATTAAGATTATTAACCATTAAGATATCATCTTTTGACATAGAGGTTGGGCAGCTCTGACGAGCAGGATACATCGACCAGAGGTCTATTGTACCCAAACCCTAGTCGTGATTTTATTTTATTATCGTCGTTGAACAGCCGACCCAATTTCATGGGTTTACGACTACTAATGTTCAACTCCGTAGCCTTGTATTTTTGAACCAATCCAGAAAACAAGGAAACTCCTGGATCAGTACCCCCAGAGGTATTGATTTATTATGGGAACATGGAGGACTTTGAGACTTGACAGATTTAACCTGCATCAGTCACCATTTACGACAAGGGGAGTCTTCGGCCGGCGAGGATCGAACCCACGACCTCTTGGACATGGGCCCAGCGCCCTACCGACCAGGCTATCCCGGCCCCTAGTCGTGATTAGCAAGAAAGCCCTATAGCTGAAATGAAGTTCAGCAGACACCTTACAGGAACATATTGCAGTTCCCAGGCATTGACGCAGTGCTGCCCTAAATACTCAAACCTTTGAGCAGAATAGACATCACAATCACAAAGTATGTGTCGTGATGTCTCCTCTTCTAGATGACAACCCCAACAAAGAGAATTGGATTCAATTCCCATAATGTGTAGGTGTCTCCTGAGGATACAGTGACCAGTAAGAAGACCTATGATCTTCCTTAAACTGTTTCTATTAAGCTTTAAGAGCTCCTTTTGACGTACACTAGAACAGTCTCGATTCAGCTCCTTAGCTTGTCTCTGACCGTCAGCAGCGTGCCATTGCTCATGTGCAATCTTGCCGTAGAGCGTGAAAATTGTTGCCCTAAATGAGAAGGGAGAAATTCCCAGCGCAGGTTCAGGGCCCCAGAAAATTTTATTAGAGCCAGCCCGTGCTGCTTCATCGGCTAGCTCATTTCCACCAATACCCATATGTCCAGGTACCCAATGCAAGGATACCTTGTTATAAGCAGACAGGTCACAGAGGACCGAGAAGCATTCCCACACTAACAAAGAGGTGAATTTACACCTTGACAGTGATAGGAGAGCAGTCTGACTGACAGAACAGATGCTGATAGTCGTATTTTGATATCCCTTGTCTAAGCATAGCTTGCAGCACAAGATAATGGCATAGACCTCAGCCTGAAAAACGGTGGCATAGTTTCCCAGGGGAAAGTGAAGTTTAGTACCGTCATTGGAGCAATAAATTCCTGCTCCTGATTTGGCACCAATCTTTGAACCATCAGTGTACCATATTAGGCATTTGCCTTTAAGCCACCGAGGAGAACTAAACCATTCATCTCTAGTAAGAAAATGGATCTTGAAGGGCTTGTGAAAAGCGTATCTTAGTGACATATAGTCACTAGGCATAATAAAAGAGGGTAAATCCATCACTTGTGAAACAAAGATATCATCTTAGTATATGACATTATGATTATTAGTTCAAAAGTTATTGAGATGTTATAATTTTCATTTTGTGCACTATGTTTACTTACATTCAAAGTTGTGTTAGCAATGGGAATCCATTTAGACCCACATGATACATTTAAAAGTTGTATAACACCTGATGTATCCACAATGCAAGGATGACCTTCATCTGAAAAACTAGAAAAACCAATAAGCACGTTAATTTAGAAAATATAGAATTTAATTTCAAAACTAAACAGTACATTTCAGAATAAAATTTTCAGTTAAAAATGAAAATAATAAGAAGGTGTGCAAAGATATTTAGGACATATTACCCAAGCCAACTTAAAAATGCTTTAGAATTAAGTGGAATGAAACATTCTTTCATTGAGCACTGAATTCCTAGATTAATCTTCACAATCATAATACCCAAGTTTTGATCTCCAGAAATTCCTGAAAAAAATTGCCTTATCTGTATAAAAAATTATTTATGGGCCTAAAATAAACTTTTCAATAAAAATAATAACTAGCAAAGAAATATGTCTTGCAGAATAGAGCTGAGAGATTTCTAGATTACTTAGTATTACTAGAGAATTCTAGTCCTGTAATGTTAATATATTTTAATCTTTATCAAAAGAATTTGTTCCTAAAAGTGTATCTGTTAGTAAGCAGGAGAATTATCAAGATGGTGAAATTCATTTGGCAAATATAACCAACATATTTTCCATTTTAGTATAATTTTCTGTAGATAATGCATATAATTTATAGTTATTTCATGTTTGCAAAATCTCATATTCAATACGAAATCAAATTAAATAGAACATATTTTCATATCAAAATAATATATATATATATTTAAAACATGTGCTTTCCATCATCTATAACTATCACCCAGAATTTTACAAATAATTGATTTTTTAAATGAAATATAAAAATCATAACAAAATATGGCCTGGATAATATTGTAACTAATGAGAGGTTTTTTACTTCACTCTTTTTCTTGCAACTATCAAATCAAAAACAAAATACATTGGTGTGCGAAAATTAAGGACAAAATGAAAAAAGTAGCATAACAACAAAACAGCAGTTGAACTGTTACGTCTCAAAATTCTAATAAATAAAAATTTATTACACAGTTACAACGGAGGGAAAGGTCATTAAGGAGACCAATTACGATAAGGTACTAGAATATTTGCAGATATGCACCATTATGTACTGAGGGACCGTATCAGAAGGAAATAAAACAAGCTGGAGGTGGAAGCTCAGTATTTTTGTAAATGGTATTGCACTGTACACATCAGTTTAAACGAAATGAATCAGTTGTAATTGTGTGATATGGCCAACAGACAACATCTGAATAAGTTTACGCTAGGTCGAATCATGGGAAAGTTGGAAGGTCGAAGTGTGACCAGTGTGGCTGTGGAGTTCAGAATTGTCCACAACATTGTTTCATGATCTTGGAACACATTTCAGAGGACAAGAACAGTTGTCTGGAGGTTCAGTAGAGGTCGTTTTCACACAACTATGGCAACGGACCACCAATAAATAGCCCTACTAGCTAAAAGGAACAGATGGCTGACAGCAAGAGAAATCAATAGGCACAGACAGCAAGGTACTGGAACAAGTTTTATAATTTATTTTTCCTTAACGAAATAATAAAGTATGTTTCGCCCTACGTTATTGCGGAGCACTGGGAAATTTTTACTGATTACTCACACAGTTACATAATTCGAGAATTTTGATCTACATCTTTTTAGCATCACACGAAGAATACCAGTAAGTTTAGTGGTAAATGAAAAAAATCCATACAATTAAATGATTAAATAATTAAAAAACTATATTTACCAGTTCCCTTGTGATAAACTATAAGAAGTTGATTACTTTTTGCAGCACAACAAACAACAGGACCGGGTATTGAAAATACTTCACATTGAACTCCACTGATTGAAAATAAGCGCACAAATCTTTTATCAGTAACACAAGCAGCAAAGCCTTCACCTAGAGTTATTGCCTGTGAAATATAATATGTGATTAGAAAGTGTATTTCATAAATACAAATGCTTTAGCAATCTACAACTAAAATTTGCTTATTTAAGCAAAGATAACAGAACTAAAATATATTTTCAGAATACATTTAGACTGGTAAAAAAAAAAGAAAGAAATTAAAAGTATCAGCACTTTTCAAACACATTCAATTTCATTTCTATATAATATCTATAATTTTAATGTTTATACTTTGCTTCCATAAAATAGGATGACTTGATAAAGACTTCATACTTTGATGCAGATCAGATACAATATACAGCATTCAAAGTGTCACTAATTATATGGTGGTTTTGTATCATACTAGTTAGAAACCAGTAATAGGAGTTAGTTTCAAATTCAAAAATAAATAAATGCATCAACTGGTAAGGACTCATTTTACATAATTTAATACATTTAATAATGACTTTCATTTTGATATTAGAAAATTGGAAAGTGAAGTTCAGTTTGAAAAATCAAATTATTTAATTTTTACTTTACACTAAGCAATTTCAATTATAAACATTGCAAATGACCTAATTGCTTAGATTTACTCTGTTGGAAGGCTCATCTGGAGAAAAAATGGTAAACTGTAAATTTTCCCCATCAATAATAACAAACCATATTTACTTTTTAAAAAAAGAAAATAACACTATACAAGTTATTTTTCCATTAAAAAAAACATTTCTGTTGATTATAACCCTTTTTCAAAAGCATCAAAAAAGTAATAAAATATAACAATAAATATTACAAATTATTTTAGATCTTTAAAGATAATTTATCTAATTTCTTGTGGATTAACAGTGTTTTGCAAGATGTCCTTCAATTGCAATATAAGGTACCATGTTACATCTCAATTATTTCAAAATCAATGAAGCTTGCAATTATAAAATGAATATTAAACGTATTAAAGGTAGGAAGATTACTTTACACAGAGTTAAACACGATAATAACATCTAAGATTACTAAATAAATATACAAGTTACTAACACTTAAACAAAATAAGAAAAATAAATTTTTGTTAAAATAAAATTATACTTGATTTGTTCCAGAAGAATTCTACCAAGTATAATAACAAAAGAATTTTATTTTCCTAAATTTATTCTGATTGTCGTCACAACCCAAATGTTATCCTCGTTGAAGACACAATAAACTATATTTTCCTTTCAATTAAAAAACAAAATAGGGAAAGGATAAAGGAAAATATACTTTCCATGCCTTCTGTTTTATCTAGAAAAACACAAAATAAGGAAATAAAAAATATATAAAACGCTTTATAACCTCTATTTCTTCAGTCTCTGGCATTTCCACTATCCATTCTTTATTAGAATCCCAAGTACTAAAGTGCAGGCATTCCAACTTGCTACTGAAAAGATTAAAAATAATAATGAAAATAAAGATTAAAGAAACGGAAAATCAACTATAAAATGTAAATATTTTTATAAATAAATATAATTAAATACCTTAAAAGAATATAAACTTATTCCTACATTAACTTAGTATGTGTTAGATATGTATAGTATATACCTACAATCACAATTACAGAGCCGTTTAATTAAAACTTTATTTTGACCTTAAAATGTAATTATTTTGAACATGTCTTTAGTAATACTTGTAATTAGAAACTAAATGTTTCCCAGCTACTTTAACAATGAAGTAAACTTAACCAAAATTATAAATTTCAGACTTTGCAGCAAACATATATTAATTTATTTTATTTATTTATTTATTGTAAGTTAAGTAGAACTATGAAAAACGCCAAGTTTAGAACAAGTTAGATTTAATTTGGAATAGTTTAAAAAAGAAATATTTTTAACAGTTAGACTGTTTGGAATAATATTGGGAAAAAGTAACTGTTTTGCAGTAAGTTAATGAATTTGTTTTGTATCTTTATTCTGTTCATTCTTCAGTAATCTTGCAAAAAAATATAAATCACTAAATTATATTCCTTTTAACTTCTCCCAAATAATAACAAGAGAATACAAAATTAAATTTAAATTATTTAATTAGAGAAGACAAACTTTTGGACAGAACTAAAACTTGTTGATATTCACCTTGTGTTTTCATCTTGTTTAGGACATCCTAATAATAAAGCTTCAGATGAAAGAGCAGCTAAGGTGTGGTTTCGAGTATTGGTTAAATGTAGAGGATGATACACACTTGCATCATGGAATTCCACATCAATTGAATTTTCTTCCTCGGTGTTATAACAACGAACAATACCAACATTGTTCCACAACTATATTAAAAACAAATGTCTCATGATCAATAATTCAATATAATACATATAGTTCCAGAAGATAAATGATATTTAAATAATAAGAATGAGTAAATGTTAATAAATTAGGAAAGAGCAATTCAACAGGTTTACTGTTATACAAAAAGATACAAAAACTGTAAAGGAAAAAAAAAAATGAAAAAAAAAGTTTCATATTAAATAAAATATTATAATCATGCAATTTACATCCTCTTTTTTAAAATTATTTCACAAACATAACTCAAAAGTAATCCGTCAATCCTTTTTTTTTAATTATTTTAAAATGCTTGAATAATATCTACAACCTACATGACAAAACAAACTGAAATGCAAAAGTTTTTCATTGGCAAAAAGCAGTTTGATAACATAACCTTGAAGAGACATTTTTCATTTGTTTCCAGTGTTGCAGCATTAAAATGTTTTTTCTGGAACATAATTCCTCATAAAAGGGGAGGAGTTGAAGGAAAAACTTAAAAAATATACCATCGCTGAAATACAATGTTCTTACATCAATGTAAGAATGGTGCACTGTTAAAGGATAATATCTTCTAGGCTATGCATATAATTGTAATACAAATTCTGAAAACTTCTCATATTTTTGGAATGTTTCTAAACATAAAATCAAAATTCCATTTTTTTTTTTTTTTTTAAATTTCAGTTATTTATTAATTTTTTGTGCTCACGAATTAATACTTAAGAAAGAAAAGAAAAGAAAAAAAACGTCTTTAAAATGTATCGCCATTGAGGAAAATGAGTTAAAAAGAATCAAAACTTGTTTGATTGTCTGATAAAATTGGGAAAAGATGAAATAAGATAATGAGAAACATTTTGAAATTTCATTATTTAATCAGATTTATTGATGTTTTGAATCTAGCCTTCCTTAATAGTGATTTGCTTAATTTAAATAACTTTTTATTTACTTATGTAGAATATATTGAGGGTAGTAATTACAGAAAACCCTGTAAATATATTTATATATCTGTCTGTCTCTGTGCGTGTGATATTTACAAGCTATTAGATCGTTCAATGTCGTGCAATTTGCTGGCCAGTCGCATTTATCTGTTGTCAACCAGTAGCACCCTAATTAACTAATCATCTGGTTCCAGCTGTTATAGTGATGGGCCATTAATCTTTAAGAACATAAGGCTTTCCACTTGGGAAATAATGAGTTTCCACCTCGATTTAAAGATTATAGAGTTCACATAACTGAAGTCATGCTCACAATTAGCTTTAGTTTGTAATGGGTGAAAAAAAAACTTTTATATTTGGGAGGAAAAAATCGTGTTTTTGGGAAGGCAAAAAAATAAAGATTTATAAAGAAAATTGGGTTTATTTGAATTATAGTTCCAAAACAGCATTACAGCCCCACTATACCCTTGTTTATAATAGTTTTAACAATAAGAGGCTAGCAAATGAATGATTATTGAATTTTGAAAAACATTGTAGCACATTTGCAACTGCATATAGTTAGTCCATCAACACTTCCTGAAACAAGATTAGAAGAATCTAAATCTAAATGAGCTGGTATTTTGCAGCTAAATATGATAATTAATTGAGAGATAAATAATTGAGCTAAATAAGTTATTGCAATACCACGCTTCTAAAATCAAGTGAATATTGTAGAATCATAAAATTAAATTATGTATAACTCACAAGTTTAATAACTGCAAGAATTTCAGAATAAAAAAATTTAGAATGAGTGTTATGAGTAGTCTTTTTAAATTTCTACCAAGAGAAATTAGGAGACATCAATAAATTCAGAGTATCTTAACAAACTAATTTTAACTTGTATTTCATTTTAAACGTCTAATTGCTGGGAAATAACATTTTTATAACCTAGTTTTCTAATACACTTTCTTAATTTAGGAAAAAATATTAAAGCTTGAGTTATGTTTTAAAATACATTTTTAGAAAATAAAACTATTACAAAAAAGGCAATATGCATCTAGGAAAAGAAAGAAAGAAAAAACATTTTTTTAAACAATAGTACCATAAATCTATGTTCTAAATTAATTGGTGTTGAACTAGGCTGAAAAGCTGCTTGGACAGGAGCTTTAGGAGCTTCTACAACTTGTATTTTAGGCTCAATGATTTCACTTTTAACTGATGCTGTCTCCATTGCTGATTGTTCATTAAAGATTTTTGAATCTAAAGAAGCTTTGATTGCACCAATATCAAAAGCTAAAATAAAAAACAGAAAAAACATATAAACACATTAGACTCAAAAAAAAAAAAAAAAAAAAAATTTACATTTGTAATCATCTTTTGAATAATTAACCACGAATTTGGAAAAAAAATACTATGAATTGAAAATACTATGAAAGGTAGGAAAAAGATGTATGCACAGGTACAATCGATTTTGATTTTACCATTTTCACTGTTATCATCTTCTATGTCATTGTCTTCGGCAGCAAATGAATCCAGCATACTATGAGATGTATAAGAAACATCATCTGTAATTTCCTAGGATTTATATTTAAATTATTTCAAAACAGTTTATAAAAATATGTGCAAGAAAATACAAAAAAAAAGCATTTTAATAAAAATTTTGTTTGCTTAGAAATAAAAACACTCATTGTACTGACCATTAAAAAGTAAAAGCAAAACATGTCATTGTCATTATTATGCTCAAAAGCGTAATATAATACTAAGATGGAAAATATGTGAATAGTTATACATTTTTTAAATTCAAAAAAATAATATAATAAGGAAAGCTTGCTTAATAAAATTGTAAAAAAAGGTCGATAAATAAGAAAATAGATAAAAGAAATAACAGATTACAGTAAAACCTCCGTTAAGCGGACATTTTGGGGGACCGAAAAATTGTTCGTTTATGAGTTGTCCGCTTACGGGAAGGGTACCCTGATAATGAAGTTTAACACCGGAAATTGTTTTTAAAATATTTTCAAACATGTAGAAATAATTAAATAATCTACAATAGCTATCTATAAGGATATTTATTTAAACTTTAAGAAAGATAAAGAATATATAAAGAATTTTGATATAAATACATAATTCCAGATGTAGCTAGATATAAATGAATATAATTTTTCTATTAACACAGATATTCAAGTTAGTTATATGATACCGAATAGGAGCTTTTCAATTATTAGGTTTACACCCCCTTACACCTACCTATCATTTGATAAGGAACATGGTTAATACCTTTTTGAAAGTAAACCTCCCACGATTCACAGGGGAAAAAAGCAATGCCTGCCTCTAAGTCATGAGAACCTATGGAGTTGATTATTCACAATTGATCTGCTATCAAGTGTCTGAATAAATGTTTCCTTTATACATACACCTCAAAGATTATACTTCTGTTCTTTTTTGTACCCCAGCTGTGTTAAATACAGTCTTCAAATTAATAGGAAAATTAAAGAAATTTTCAAGGGGGAAGAAGCATTGAGAGCATTTAAGATGTCATTTCAATTTGAGGGGTCTCATAACCTGTGTGGTCTAGATACAAAGATCTAAAGATGCTGCTGTCGGAATTATTTCAGTAGAGCAGTATCATTTTCTCTCCTTTCTTTAAAAAGATAAGGCAAGGGGACAAAAGAAAGATCTATTCTTCAGTAGTGAAATAGCTTGAAAATATATTCTTACTTGTGGATAAGGCAAAAAAATTTACATGTTTTAAAAATGGTGAAAAGTTGCATTTTTCCCCTTGCAATTTAAAGCAGAAATAATTTTTTTTTTTTTCAAATTTAGAAAAAAAAGTGCCCTGTTTGAAGGGATAGAAAATAACGTTTCAGGGCAAAATGAGTACCCGCGTCCGGTTACGGGAGTGTCCGCTTTGCGGAGACTGTAGACTTAGAGGTTGGGCAGCTCTGACGAGCAGGGCACATCGACCAGAGGTCTATTGTACCCAAACCATAGTCATGATTAGCAAGAAAGCCCTATAGCTGAAATAAAGTTCAGCAGACACCTTACAGGAACATCCTGCAGTTCCCTGGCATCGACACAGTGCTGCCCTAAATGCTCAAACCTTTGAGCAGAATAGACATCACAATCACAAAGTATGTGTCGTGATGTCTCCTCTTCTAGATGACCCCCAACAAAGAGAATTGGATTCAATTCCCATAATGTGTAGGTGTCTCCAGAGGATACAGTGACCAGTAAGAAGACCTATGATCTTCCTTAAACTGTTTCTATTAAGCTTTAAGAGCTCCTTTTGACGTACACTAGGACAGTCTCGATTCAGCTCCTTAGCTTGTCTCTGACCGTCAGCAGAGCGCCATTGCTCATGTGCAATCTTGCCATAGAGCTTGAAAATGGTTGCCCTAAATGAGGAGGGAGAAATTCCCAGTGCAGGTTCAGGGCCCCAGAAAATTGCATTAGAGCCAGTCCGTGCTGCTTCATCAGCTAGCTCATTTCCACCAATACCCATATGTCCAGGTACCCAATGCAGGGATACCTTGTTGCAGAGACTGTACATAGTGGTTTATTCATAAAAAATTCCTGGGGAATTAAAAACATATCCGTATTGAGAAGCGTCCGTTTTGCAGGAGTGTTCATAACAGGAGGTTTCACTGTACTTAAAAATGCCAAACATTGAAAAAACTTACCAGTTAATAGGGATTTTAGTCTGTATTTATGTATAATTACAACAAAAAAAATCAACAAAAGTAAGTTTTACTAATTTTTACTTTTCATTAATATTTACAGTTTTTTTTAAAAAGGTTATAAAAGAAGACAGCTTAGAAGAGGATTTATAATTTCTGGAATACATAAGGAAATCAAAACAAAATTTAAGCAATTTCAAAAAAATAAATCAATAATTTTTAAATGACATAATGAACAAAGAAACAATTATAAATGAAATTTTATGGAATGTATAAAAACTTCTTTCAACAAAAAAATTTCGTATTAGTACAATACATAAATGCAAACAATTATAAGACTACCATGGACACATTTAGGACTACAAAATATGTGATCAAGTTGCCTTTTAGGACTACAAAATATGTGATCAAGCCTTTTAAAATCTTGTTTTTATTTAATAAAACAATTTTTACATTTTTGGACATATTTTCGTATTTTAAAATTTGTATATTTATCTTGATGAAACATGTTGTTAGGTTTTTGTTATTCCACGAATCTTATAAAAAAATATTCAAAAGGGATAACCATTATATTTAATTTTCTCAATGGACTATATTGTAATTGTATAAAAAGACCACACCAAATGTTCTGGAAAATAATATCATTTTCAGAGAATTTTTAAAGGCATTATTTGTAAATGCAATATTGCAATATTACGCAAATTTATTGATAAAATAGCATAGTAAATCTATTTATAATATAGTTAACTAATAAATTTATATAAAAATAAAGAAAAATAGTGGTAAAATATTTATAAATATTTTTAGAATCAAGACTTTAGTATCAACATTTTATGCAGAATATAATAGGTGATGAAACAATAATTAAAAAGTTTGAAATCAATAGCTATAAATTAAAATAATAATTACTGCTTTCATTTGCTTAACATTAAGAAAAGTTTTGAGCACATACCTGACTAGATGTTAATGGACAAGAGTAAATACCCATCTGTCCCTAAAAAATATCAAAAGAAAACATAAAAGACTAATTAATTAATGGTGATACTTAAATAATAGTGTAAAGAAAGTCATTTACTTCTATATCACAAAACACTAGGTCTTGACCAGAGGGATTCCACTTAAGAGCAGTAACAGTTACTTCATTCTCATGAGGTTTTCTATAAAAAAAATTTAAAAAATTATAATAATACAGAAACTAACATCAAAAACCCTTGGATCTTTATTAACAATATGAAAAATTAAATAGAAAAAGCAGAATAATTTATTACATCAAAGATAGGCTTTTGATATGTGAAATTTTTTTTTTTTTTTTTTTTTTTTGTAATATATGATACATGCTGAAGTTAATTTAAAACTGAAATACACATAGTAAAAAACATTAAATATTAAATATTACTATTTCAAAAACATTATGATGAACATCTTAAAATTGCATTGCTCATTCATGTTTTCGTGATTATACAAAGCAGTAATTTTTATTAGATTAGTGCTAATTTTCTTACGTTAAAAAAGTCATTTGCATTTTTTTTTCTTCCTAGAAATAATACTGCATTGAAAAACTTATGTTTAAGAAAATTTAAGTTTAGAAATTTTTCAAGAACATTTTATTTGATGCTATAATATATAAATTTTTTTTAATATTCATAAAAATTAGGAAAAGTGCAAAGTGAAATATATATATATATATTTTTATATATAAATAAGTTTAAACATAAGTTATATATAAATAATATAATAATAAGTTATTATAAGTTTAAACATAAGTTAAGAAAAATAATTAATATTCAGCTGTATTATTGGTATGGGGTAAAGAGAAAAAATTTAAGAAAAATGTATAAGATAATGAGAAATATTTAAAAAAAATAAAAAACTGACTAACAGTAAAGTAAAGTTGAAAAAAAGAGAAATAGCAAAAAATATTGTCTAATTCTTAAAATAAAATTTTAATGGTAAAAATAATATTTTCCTTAAAAAAATTATCCAGAGGATAGTAAAAGAGATAATGACTACAGAAAAATGTTTAAAAATGCAGAGCTATAATAGAAAGGCTAATAAAAAAGATTAAATAAAAAAGCAAAGCAGGAAAAATAAAAATTTATCTTAATTTTTGAACAAAAATTCCAAAATTAAACAACTCAGTTTTCACATTACTGTATTTTCAAGAAAAAGTAAAAATTAAAGTCTAATAGAAACCCTCTTAATTGATGCGTTGCAATAAAAACGTCTATAAAAACAAAAGTTTCTTTAAAACGAAAAAGATAGATAGAAACTGAAACAAAAGCAGTTATTAATTTTTAAATCAAAAATTTATAGTTACAAATCTCATATTAACTTGTTCACATTACCCTATTTAAAAAATATAGGAACCATAAAAGAATAACATTCATTACATAAGTCATAATAAAAACGCTGAAAAAGACAAAAGTTAATAAAAAAAGCTAAAGGGAATTAGAAAAAAAAAAATTTCGTAGTTCTGAAATATAATTATAACGTTCAGAATCTCAGTTGACTATTTAAAAAGTTCTATGCGGTTGTTTTCATAGCTTCTATCTGAAGAGAACCTTGCATTAGATAAAGTGTCTTCAGATTTAAATATATAAATAAAAATTTAAAAAAAAAAAAAAAAAAAAAAAACAGAAATTAGCCACTAAGATAAATTTGGGTTACATCTGAAAGAATTCAGTCATCCCACTTCAGGTCTAGCAACAATGCTTGAGTTTCACAAGCACTATGATATCTGGCATGAATATGATGATATGCCCAGAATAAACTATTGTTTGCACTTGCAAGAAAGACTACTTTTTTAGATGCCTATTTCAATGGCTCGGTGATGCGTGTTGGAACTGACACTAGTTCCCAACACAACCACTGTTAAACAACCAGAACCAACCCCACTTTAAGGAAATATTTTCTTGTAATTTTTTTCTTTCAATTCATCCTTTCGTGTACACATTTTTAAAAATAAAAACTATTCTTTGCAATCTACATTATTTTAACACAATGTATTAAATACATTATATATAATATATTATATATAATGTTACATACAAATATATATAATAACTTTAAAATTAAAAATAATTACAACAAACTTAGAAATAAATGCAGAATAAGATATTTTCCTTAAAGAATGAATTCTTTGATATAAATTAAAACATAATTTTTTCTTCTATCATTTATCCAGAAATGGGCCATCAATCAAAGCTTTTGAATAACAAACAACTTAAATCATTTTTGAATGGAAAAACCTAGCCCTAATTATAATTAATTAGCGTCATAACATACTTGTTAAGGATTTCAATGCTATTTGAACACTTAAACGTTGGTTGTCATAGAAAAGTTTCAGTTTGCATTTAAAATTCTAACTTATGCTTTATGGTTTCTTAAATTATTAGTGAACTATTATCCTAAAATTTAAAGAATGCAAAAAATAGATAATTATTTTTTTTTTCCATCAAGCATGTTAAAATTTAATCAGTCAAACATATACTAACTACTTCTAAAAATTTTAATTCCAGATAAATTAAATTTACTATTAAAAAAATATTTAACTGAGGCTCTAATTTTCTGGCACTACATATCACATTTGTTCAAAAATTGGTTATGTAATAATATATTGATTTCAATAAAATATGATTAGCAACAATCTCTCCTCTTTCAATAATAAACTAGAAATTCATTTAATACAGTGCTATGTTTAGACATAAAATCTTGTGCAATTCCACCTGTAAGGCTTGACAAAAGTATCAATTATTGCCCTAAAAACTCAAATAAACAAAGAGGATGCAACTTAGTTGAGCATTATACTTAGCAAATAAAAATACTGCCATAATTATCAGTGCAATTAGGTTGCAAGGGCAGGGCAGATAACAAAAACTGTGAATTAAAAAAAAACTGTGACTAAAAAAAGTAGGGCTGAAACACAAAAAATAATTTTAAAATGTATTCATACATGCATATGTATTTGTAACAGAAATATTTATTCTTTGTCTAAATCCCTGAAACAGTAAAAAAATAGTATATATATACTTCATAAAAATGTTCATACTTAAAAGTGCAATTTTTAACTAAATATAATTTTCAATCACTTTATAGAAATTCCTGATAATCGAGACGCTACTGTATTCATATTCACCAATTCGTTAGCAAGAAAAAAGTTATATTTAAAAATCAAATGCAAAAAAAAGACAGACCTGGAAACACATTTTTTACTCTTCGTATCCCACACAGCCAATTGACCATTAATTGCAGCAGCAGCAATGTAGTTTCCAAATGGAGAAAAAGTAACAATCGATATATCCTAATATCAAAAATGAATAAAAATAAACATAAAAAATGGTTTTAATTTAATATTAACTCACATGAAATAAAAAAGAATAAAAATTATTATAATCATAAGAATTTTAAAAGAAAAAATCAAAGGAATGATTCTTGCTGTTTAGAGAGCTTGATACTGTTTAGAGAGCTCCCCCCCCCCCCCTTCATGTTTAAACTATAAATTTAGAAAAAAAATATTCATTCGATAAAAATATACACTGAAGATATTAACAAAATATGTCCATAACTAGTAAAATATCAATTACATTTTAACTCGTAACAAATTTTTTTTTCTCAAATATAAAAGTTTCATATGTTTTCTTATTCATAATTCTTTTCCCACCTTTGCAGATATAAAATTTCTAGTCTCCACCAAATAAAATTCCGTTTACACTACTAGCTCAAAAGACAACAATTATGAAACACAAAAGTTGATGCAGTTCCCAACTAATGTAAAAAGCAAAAACAAGGATAATTGTGGCACAAAATTAAAATCCCTGAAAATTTAACCTGCAAGAGCTTGATATTGAGATATCAATTTATACACCAAAAATAATACACTACATGATTAATATATTTTTCCTTTTAACCATAATTATCAACCAATGATAACTTTATACTAATATAAAGTTAGTATAAATAACTTCATACATTATACCAATCCATTCATAATTGGTAAGTTTGTTTCTGCACATTATTATATCAGTAGGGATAATTTTTATTGACGCTACATTTTATTCCTTGATGCGGTTTTCATGTCATCAAAAATAGCATTTCCGCACAAAGACAATTACTCAGACAAAAATTTAAATCTGTTGAGAAAAATCGTGCACTTTGATAGCATTTTGAAATCAATGGTGGTAACCTGTAAGAACAGCCAACCTCTATTAACAACCATTTTACTGTGGAACAGAGAGTGGTCGCTTCCGAGAGGTTTCACTGTACTTTATTTTCACTGCATAATATATCTTTTTTTCCCTCTAAATAATGATTACGTATAGTTACAAATTTTAATGTATGAAAGCAGAAAATAAAAAGAAATAAATAAAAACAAAAAAATAAAATGAAAAATCTTGAGAATTTACCTTCAGCATGCACTTGTCTGTTAAAGTAAAACTTACATCCCACGAGTCTCGTTGATAGAATTTAATTTCGGTGTCAACTGGTATTGCCAGGTACTAAAAGAAACAAAAGGAACTATAAAATATATTTTTTTCCACTTTATGTGAGGCCTATATTTTAATTATCTTTTTTTGTTGACAACAAATAAGGTACAGAAAAAAAACTGAAGCTATATAATATTTTAGATTTACTACACTGTATTCTATTATAATTTTTTAGATTTACCCTTGTCAACAATCCTAGAGACAAAAAAATTATAATTTTTAGTGCAATATTATAAATAAAAATTTTTTTCTCTGTTTGATAAATGAATTAGGAAAGGGTCAGATGCTAAAGAAGAAGCAATTTTAAGAAACTTCTTAGCTTTTAGGGAACAGGAGGGAAAAAGCACCTTTTAGGGAACAGGAGGAGGAAATGTATGCATAAATGATAAATTTAAAGCTCCTTTTTATAAATAAAAATAAAAATTCTGATGAATCATAATTTCTATACTAATAAATTATTATACATTTTTTCTTTTCTTTCGCTTTTAATTTAGAAAATGTTCAGACTAACCAGCAACTTGATTTGGCCCTTATATCATCCTTGTTATTAACAAAAATAAGTTTTTCTAAAAGAAAATTTTTTGGGGGTAAATGCACTGAGCAAAAGGCAAATATGAAGTGAAATTATTACAAAGTTATTTTAAAAAAAATTTATACTGATTTTTCTAATCTTTAACAATTAATTGATAAAAAACTAATTCTAAAATATTTTAAAAAATTTAAAAAATAATAATAAAATTTCAATTTAATAGATAACTGGAAAAAACTCATAATTTTTAAATAATTATTCAATTAATAAGTCCAGAAAAGAAAGAGTAAAAACTAAAATATTTTATTTATATTCCATGTTATTTTAACACGCTTTTAAAATCCTTTTAATAGAATTTTATTCAGGGTGCGTACCCAAATTATTCAACAACAAATAAGCACCTTTATAGCACTTTTCAAGCACTCAAAAAATATTTTTAAGCATTTTAAAAAAACATCATAACTAGGCAGGGTTGGAAATGTTTGACAATTGACGGTCTTATATTGTTTTAACCGTCATTTAAAAAAAAAACTTTTGACATTGTTTTTGACAATTGCCAAAAATCATGAAATTTTTAATCACGTAAAACGAATGGCGTTTTTATACGCTACAGAATGACAATACGCCGAAATAGATTAGGGTGGACTTAATTGTGAAAATGTTGAATAGAACAATGTGAACTGTGTCTTTTTGCATAATTTGAAGAGAAAATCAACATAGTAAAGGAAAAATCTCATTTTGAAAAAGGGTAAATTAAGCAATTTTTAAAAACACCTCATGAAAAAAGCACCTTTAAGGGCTTTTAAAAAACGACATTTCTATCATGAATATTTTACCAAAAGTACTTTAAATTATTTTATTAGAATTTATTATCAAAAATGCTCTATTATATTTTAATAATTAATTCTAATTGTTGTTTACATCAACATCTTAAGAGTTCCCCATCTCTGATTCAGAAATCATCCATCATTATTTGAAAAAGAAAAAGGGAAGAAACTTATTCATATTTTCATTTTATTTATTCATTAACATGGCAAAACAATATTTTTTTTTTCAAAAATAAATCTTGAACACTTATTTTATGCTATTTCTTAAATTATAAATAATTTTTAACAAATGTTAACTCAATGGTTAAATTGAGCACAAAATGAATTGACCAGTTCAGTAAACGCACATGTGGACCCGTAAGTATTTCATCAAATATGTAAAATCATTGGCGCGTTTATACGGTAAGAACCGACAGTACACCAAACTCGATTGTGATTGAAAGAATTATGAAAATGTTGAATAGAACAATGTAAGAAATACGCTTTTTGCATAATTCGTGGCGAGAATCGAAACAATAAAGAAAAATCTCATTTTGGAAAAGGGAAAATTAAGCACTTTAAAAAAATAATAAAAATACCAATGAAAAAAACACCTTTAAGGGCTTTTAAAAACGAAAACAAGCACCTTTAAAAAATACTATACATGCTGAATTAAGAGGCCTTAAAGTATTTTATAAAAATTTTCTTACCTGTCCATCTGGACTCCAATCAATTCGATATAAACTAGATGCAGTGCTAAAAATATAGAAGATGTTACAATATAGCATAAAGTACAAATAATAAATTAAAACAGGTTATTTGACAATTTTAAAAAAAAAAATTTAACCAAAGATAGAAAAATAACTTCTAACTAATCAAGAGTACTCAAAACAGTTTCAAAAAATCTAAATTTAGGATTTACAAGTTTCAACGAGAAAGTTGTAAAATAATCACATGTATTACTATACAAATATTAAAATATAAAACAATTGAACAAAAGAATTCAACACAGTAAATATAACTACATTTTTTTTCTACTTCAGATACAACCAGGATAGGAAAAGACGGCAATGCTTTATTAGCCATGGGAAAAATCAGAATATAAAAATAGAATATAAAAACAAAACATCAAATATCTATACATCTAATATATAAACAAAATAATTTTCAAAATCATGTTAACATTTCTGAATACAAAATTTCAATCAGGAAAATACTTGAAATCTTAAACATTTTATATTCTGAAAGAGAATAAGATCCACTCATTCAAATTACAACCCACAAAAACATCAATAGCAAATAAAAATAAACCCCAATTATTTTATTATTATCAAAACTAAATTTTTTAATTGCTTAATAAGATGTTCAGAAATAAGAAAGCGAATTACAAACTCACCACAAATCATTACTTTTTTTTAGTATGCTTAAGATTTTTAAGCATTTTTGTTCAGCTATGTGCCATATTCTAACAGTGCCATCACAACTAGAAGATCCCTAAATATGAAATTAATGCAAAAAGAATCACAAATTTTCAAACAAAACTTATAAGAAATAATTTCATTAAATGTACATTATATGAATCTAAATAGTATATTAGAATTATTTCCTTTGCACTAATTTTAATAAAATCAATTAAAAAATTTATACAAAAAAAAAGTTTAAAAGTATACTTTAGAAATTGCATGTCAGGTATTCTTTGTTATTATTATTATTTACACTATATTACAAGATTTTAAGTGCAGTTTTACCATAAACCAGCAAACAACTAGAACTAAGAGGAACAGGATAACATTGGAACAAGTAATATATATTAGGCAACCAAACAAAACAAAATTATTACTGCTCTCAAGAGAAAATTTATAAAAACAAGATAAGTTTTTAACTGTTAATTCGATTATATTGTTAAACAAAATGGATTCTTCATATATTCATAAGCTGATGAATACGTTAAAATTTCTGTACTGCTTACATATTGGTTACTCAAAGTTAATATAAATATTAACCTAATTAATGTTGCTTGTTGTCTATATGCTTATTACCAGGAGAAAAAAATTTTAAAAATAAAAAGAATGCAAAAATACATAAATTGATACCTCAAAAACAGCTTACACTGTTAAAAAAAAAAAAAAAAATATTTAAAAAAATTAGAAACTCAATTAAAACTTTGTCAAAATAAATTTTGATGTATTAGGAATTTGCTACCATACAACTTTTTATAATTCATTTTCACAAAAAACCAAAAGATTCAATAATAAAAGTGCTTTTGATTGAGTAAAAACATAAAAACATTTGGATAATTTGAAAAGAAAAAAAGAATCATACCAAAAATGTTTCCCTGGGATCAACAGCTAAACTCAAAATAGGACCAGTATGATCTCTAAATGCAGTTAATGTCTTGTTAGATGTATCGTACAGCTTTATAATAAAATCTCTGGAAATATAAGAGAAAAAAAATAATTGCAGTTTCCAAAAGGAACATGAAAAAAACTAAATTATTTTGTTTATACAGTAACCTTCAAATTGTTTCTTTTTTATGAATGTTTCAATGTCTCTTTTTTATAATTTCGAAATTTAAAGGTATGAAACAAAGTAGGAATACATAAACTTTTTCAGAAGAAGACAGCAGAATTTTGTTTTCTTGAAATGGGTTTAGTTTCTGAATAAATAGATAACTTAATTATTTCCTTAGTGTAATAAGCATTACAATAAGTATTTAAGTATAACAATTGGTATTACAAATTAAAAGGCAAAATAAATATAATATTTTGGAAGTGAATGTTTACATTATATGACAAAACTTTTTACATCTTAGAAGTTGCTGCTATTAGAAAAAGAGGAAAATAATAATAAAGGGGGAAATCATAAATACAGGGAACTCAAACCTTTTTTTTTTTTTACCCTACATCACCTAGCTTTTGAAAGAAAGGTAATGTAGGGTGATGCTATAAAAAGTGGAAAGTCATTTACTCCACTTTTTATAACATTTTCTTGTACGTGCATTATTTGCTTGAAGTTATTAACCTTAATATTTTTATTTTATATCATAATCTCTTTAGTATTGTTATTTAATACCTTAAGCACAATAATCAAAATAAACTTGATAATAATTTGACATTTAAATGAATTAACCAAAGTTAATATGCTGCTTTTTTTTTTTTTTTTTTCCTTTAATAATTACATTTACTTTTCTTCGTAGTAAAATATACCAGAGAAGGAAAAAAAAAAAAAAAAAAGACAAACCTGATCAACCTTTTTATGCAAAAAATTAAAATTGCTTAAAACATGTAATTTGTGTTCCCTTTTGGTCATATTGTTACCCATAGAATTTACCAATATACAATCAATCAGGCATAAGTTTGTAAAACAACAACACTTGAAAAACAGTTAAGAAGACTATTTGTTTTGATGTAAGCTTATCAATAATATTTAAAGTTTATCCTTAAATTAACTACTTGTATGCTATCCCCTTATAAGCAAGAAGTGATTTTAGTGACATCAAACGAACTTCAAATAATGTTTACCCTCGTAAAAATCTCATATCCATAATGTCAGAAAAGTATTTATTGCAAATTTAGTGGAGATTTGTTCAGCAGTTTTCCTGTTATTGGGTTATCAATGCATTAACTTTAATTAACAACATATACATTTTATTGGTTTTGTTTGCCTAACAAAAATGATTTTTTATTTTACAAAAAATAGCATTTTATCTAAAAGAAAATTACAATGTGGTACAATTCTAGTTTTTATCATCTGTTTTAAAACATAAATACTAAAGGTTTTATTTTACAATCAAATTGATTGGAGAAAAAAATAGTGAGCAACTAAAAAATCAAAAAAAAGTTTCCTAGAACATGCCTGAAAAATCTGAAATGGTCACCGATTCAACTGATAGTACCTGTTTTCACAGATATCCATTTTATATTTTGAATACAAAATTGCTTCTTTGGATGGTGCAAATAATTTCAATGTCCAAGGTACATCATTTTGCCCAATAATTATCTACTTATAGTTGTGAAATATATCCCTAGTCTAATACTTAATACTATTTAACATTTAATACTGTAAAAATAAATAATAAATATGCATTAACATTATGAAAGGAAATATATTAAAATCGAAGAATTATTAATTATATTACAGATTTGAACTAGTCAAATGAAACTTAAAAACAAAATTAATATTTTAAGAATAATGTTACACAATAACACTTTAAAATTAAACAAAAAAATTCATATTGATATTTTAAAATTAAAACATTAACTTTTAAACAAATTAAATTCAAAAAAGGTAGTTCAATTTAAATATTTACCCTCCACCAGATGCCACTAAATTGCCATTCTTGCTGCACACCACATGATACACTATAGTATTAAACTGAGCTATGATTTGTTCAAACTCAATGGATGGAAAAGAATATGCTGAAACTGTAAATTTCCCATTGATTGCTGCATAAAGAACATCATTCTACAAAAACATTGACTTTATTTAAAAACAAAAAAAATAAAGAGCTTCAAAAGTAATTGTAACTTTTTGGCGTAACTACCACTACAAATATTAAATACCAAATCACTAGTTTATGACAACTTAATTCTATCTTGAGGAACCTTTTGATAGATGAAGGTTGACATAGTCGATAATTAAATCCCCACATTGGCGTTTGCCTTCCACCAAAAAATGAAAAAGTCTCACTGAGACAGTTACGTCATCTGCAATATATCTCTGAATTTTAAACGGATATTCGTCACATTAACGGCAGAGAAAATATTGTTGCAGATTCATTATCTCTCTTAGTTTATACAATAAATTGTTTAAAAATAAATTTTCTTCTCGACTGTTCATTTTTTTAATCATCAAAATAGTTTGACACATGAAATCATCCTGTGATATCCATATTATTTAATTTTCAGTCATTTAAATCTTCTTGAGACTGATGTGGAACTGAATAAGTCACACATTTGCTAATTAAAATACATATTGTTGTATTCTTTATTTCTATTACAATATATAAAATTTATTATCAAATAACTAAAACTTATATTTATCAACTTAGAGAGGTTTCACCAGCGTGTCAACAATTTTCAAGTTCATTAAATTGTGTGACATTGCCAATACATTTGCAGAAAAAAATTCTTTAACTTCAAAATAACAAGAAATATTAGGATATTTCAGAACCAATTAAATTTTTTAAGTAATTTTATATAATTGGAACACTTTTACTTAATTACATATAAATATATAGGCGAATATTTAATATGAAAAACTCCAGAGACTAAGTACTTAGATTTGAGATTTTGTTTGACAAGAAATCAATTGCAAAATTTATTGCAGGATATTAAAAATTGCTATTTCATAGACTGAAGAAGTGTATAATATGAAGAGTTAACAAATGATACTAACTGAAAATGCCACAGAAGAAACATTTTTGCCTAAAGAATAGGTTTCAGGATCACCATCTTCAAAACCATTATACACTCGTATATCTCCATCATTCCCACATGAGATAATGTAACTGCGGAAAAAAATACCGTTATAAGTACAAGCAAATTTAAACACAGTTAAAAATCCCAATATAAAAATATAAACCTCTACATACTTTCCAGTATCTTCGAAACAAACATCTGTAAAGCCATTAGAATGGGCAAATCTCATAGACAAGTCATCCATTTCCAAATGGTTTTTTCTTTCTTTTTTCTGAGTTGAAAAAAACTTTTGAAATAAAAAAATAACAATAAAAAAATTATCTTAAGCACAATGTTATGACAAAAAAGTGTATGAAATAAAAGCTACTTTAATTTCCAATATTAGTCCCTGGTATCCAACAAACCAAAAATAATTTCATAGCAGACTCCACGATCCAATCTAAACAAAACAAATTCAGCGCGTAACCAAATGAGCTACGGCTACAGTGTTTCGTCTAAATTGTCTTTTCTTAATTTCATAGATGAGAAATTCAGTAAACAAATTTTGTAAACATTATTTTTGAAGGAATTAACATGTTTTGGTAATTTTATTAATTGAGTTGATCAAAGATATAAAACTTAGTTTACAAGGTCATAAAAATATAATTACTCATGACCATGACTGTTAAAACAAAAATTTCTGAAATTTCCAATGTTTGGGTTTTTCCAAGCGAACGTTATCGTTATCTTCCGTTTCAGTTTTTCATTTGTAATGTAATTTAACTGATATTTTTTTTCGTTTCTATTATTTATTTAGTACTTTTTATTTGCTAATTTCGTCGATTTTTACCTAACGATTCTCCTGGTATGCTTTTTTCTATTAAAAACAGTTTAGAAATGAACTGATGAAAGTTAGTTTTTCAAGGTAAAATCTAATTTATTTTTCCCTGTTTTTATTAATCTTAATAATTATTTCGTAAAGAGTGGTATTTTTATGCCTCATTGAATTAAAATAAATCTATAAAGGTGATTATTGGTGAATTGAAATTCAATCAACGAGATAATTATTAATGAATCTTTGTTATTTGATGTATGAGAATTGACATGAAATCACTATATCGAAACTATAACTTACTAATAATGAGTTTGTAGTTTATAATGCACATATTTATTCAAAAAGTTTTAAATATCGTTCGTTCTAATGTAAACTTAATTTTAAATCGATTGTGCTTTTTAATTATTCATCTAGTTTTAAATCAATTATGCTTTTTAATTATTCATCATTATATATACAATATTTGTGTCTTTCTTAAACTTCATAAAATAGTTTCTATCAATACATGTTTCTTTTTCAGTTCTATTTTAAGATAAATTAATTCAAGATATGGAATCTCAACATAAACAATACCAAGATCTGTCTCCCAGAACTAAACAGAAAAACAAGGAAACTGACAGTTCTATATCTTTGACATTTGATTCAGAATCTGATTGTGGCTACAAATCTGGTGAAATAAGTTCTGTATTATCCACTAGTGAACAGATTTCTAATTTGTCCTTGACAGATTCCTCATCACAACTCACAAAAAGTGATCAAAATGTTAGTTATGACAGTGGTCTTGTAACTGACAGTTCTTCATCTATAATATCAGAAAGTTATTCGTCTGAAAAACTTGACAACCTGCAACCACCTAAACCTCTCAACATAAAAGAAAAATATCTCTGGCATGATATATTCTCTCAAGATAAAGATGGAGACACGTAAGAGTTATTATTTGCACATCATAATTCAGCATTTAATTTAATTTTAGTATCTTACACCTATTGTGCGTATATACTTTATGTCAGTATATCATTAAATATCTCTTTTGCATTAAATCTTGAATTTAACCATAAATATGATATTGACTAAGTATTATAAAAATTTATACTAATTATCTGTCCAATAAAAAAAATTCTTTATACGTGATGCTTTGTGAGATAAATTCTGGTCATAATAAAACAAAGCTTGTAAAGATTTTGTATATAAATATTTTGTTTTACATATATTGTAAGCAGGGGTCTGTCTAGAAGAAATTTGGGTCCGTTAACGGACCCTTCGCAAAATATCTTTTCATAAAAATGGACCCTTCACAAAATATTTTATTTCAAAAACAGACCCTTCACAAAATAATTTATCTTTTAATCGGACCCTTCACAAATTTGTTATCTTAATTATTGTTTTGTTAATCGAATAAACCCTTCCCAGGAAGGGAGGGAAGCAAGACAAATGGAAACGAACTAAGCTGTGTCTTCGGCGGAAGCTTCTTCCTTTATTCGTCCGAAATGAATATTCTGCGTTCAGCAGTATAGGCTAAATACCAAAAATTTGTATATTGCATCTCAAATTTAGTAGCAGCAATTGCTGTTTATTTTTTTTTAAATTAAATTTTTTAATTATAATTTAACAGTGTTGAGCATAATCTTGTATGTCTTTACAATTTAAAAACTCCTTGATAAATTTTTTTGCAAAAACGGACCCTATTTGCACAAATTCACAAAAGCAGACCCTGGTTGAAAGAATGAGACTTAACGTTTATTTTATATTCACAAATTACGAGTAATTTTTTCAAAATTTTACAAAAACGGACCTTTCACAAAATGTCTGGACCAGGGTTGGGTTTTTGACGTCAAAAAGTGGTTTTTGACATGACAAGGGTATAATGCTGGTTTAAACCGTCAAAAACTAAAGTTTGCCAAGAAAATATATAACTTCAAAACTACCAACAGTTGCCATGCATTATATTGAAATTTAATTATACTATAGGTAATCAGCAGGTTTTAAAATATTTTTTAATTAAAATTAAGGTAAAATAACAGATTTAAAATCTCAGAAATTTATATTCAAATGCATGTGCAGAAAAATTTTGCACAAAAATGTTTTAAATATTTATAATTTGAAAAAAAAAAATTTTTTTTTGATAATTAAGAAAATTAAAAGTTTATTACTATGCATTTTTGACATATAAGGCACATATAACTAATATTTATAAAGAACTTACAAGTTATGTTGTATGAATACAAACTTGATACAAGTGTATAAAAAAATTTTTTTTAATGTTATACCAAATATCTTTATTATCCAGTATGTTAATTTGAATTTAAAAGTAGTTATATTTATGAAAAATGATAAATACAATTCATATTGCTTATTATATTTACTTATAATTATTACACTTAATATTTTTAAAAAAAATTTTATCTCTTAATTTTTTTTCCTCCACTTGTATTAAGAATACAAATAATGTATATCTTGAAAGCAAGAAGTAATTATTCAACAGCTGAATATTTAGATATTCAACAAAACTATGAAACTCACAAGTATTTGGATAAACTAAATTTTCAGCATAGTAAAAGAATAGGCTGAATATACTGTAAATCGACACTAACTACTCTGTGTATTTAACAGAAAGCACTTAAATTTGTATTGTCTTATGTTAACTATGAATTTAAAAAAAAAATTGAAGATTTAAAATTCGGAATTACTGATTTTTCTGAAAAACTAACAACCAATCACAAAAGTCAAACTAAACAGAAGAACATTACAGTCACTGATCCATGAAATATTTAAACAAATTATTATGGAAATTTTTTAATTATCCTAATTAAATACATATTTTAAAAATTAGAACATGCATCACACTACATAATGAAAATGATGGAAGTAGAAATTTAATTCAAAATTCAATAGTCTAGTTCATTTGCTCCTCGCAGCACACGGTAGCACATAACTAGTTTTGAGCATTTTTCTGTTCCTAATCTATTACGGAGTTTCGAATGAATTAGTCCAAAACTGGAAAACATCCGTTCTATTGAAGCAGAACTGGCAGGGCATGATAAAAGTTGTATGGCTAATTATACAAATTCAGAAGCTGGACCAGACTTAAAAGATTCACATTTGCTTATAGCCTTCCACCATGTTACTGGATCCATATTTTTCACACTTGGTAAAAAATAAGAAGATGGAAATGGTGATGCTTCACCTTCAAATGATATTACGAATGGTAAACAACCCACAATTTTTTTTCCAGCCCAAATACGAGCACCTTCACTTTGTGTATCTGACAAACCTTCTCCCTTATACATTGGATGTAACATATAGGCCAAAAAATGGAAGGGCTTGAGTATTTCCTTCATTCTCTTCTGAATTACAGAAATATGTGGTTGCAATGAAACGTCCTTTATTAGAGACAGCCATATTGAACATGCATCAGCAAGCGAACAAGTATCTTTTTGTGAGGTTTCTAGACCAATAGCAACTGGCTGAAGCATCGAGAACAGATCCTTGCATTGCTTAAACAAATTGTAGTCATTTACCAATCTACAAATGTCAGCATCAACTTTCTCTTCATATTTTTCTGCAATCTGTATGTAAAATGGTCTATTCTTTAAAAAAGTATTAATGCATGTTTAAATTGACTGTTCCACCTTGTGTCTCCAGGTAATTGAGGTTTTAAAGATTCAGGGAATTCTTTAAGCAAACCTGCTGGAAAGTGGCAATTTCTGAAGTACTTTTGAATCTTTATGACTTGTTTCATTATTGTTTCTGGAGTAAGAGCTTGTCCAACTAAATTCAACCAGTGAGCTGAACATCCATACAACAGTAACTCATTTTCATTATCTGCCAAAAGTTCTCTTGTCTTTTCCATAACTTTTGCATTATCTGTAACAACTGCTTTGACATCACAGGAATATTTATCTTTAGCTTTCTCAATTATGTGTTTATGAAAATCTGCATTTTTTGTAGTTGCACCAGCCTCAATGGCATCCAGAAAATAAGCCTTTCCTTCACTATGAATACAGGTTGCTATAACTGAATCATTGTGAATGTTGCTCCAGCCATCTTCTACTAATGTAACTTTTCCCCCCTTCAGTTTCTCTTTAGTTGTTTCTACAATCTCGGTTGAAACTTCATCCAGCAATGAATTAGATAATGCTTTTCTGGTAGGGGGACAATATCCAGGTCGTAGTGCAGATATCATATTTTGGAATGTTGGGTGTTCCGCAACATTGAAAGGAATGCTGTTAGCATAAAAAAATTTTGCAACTAGGGTGTCCAATTTATGTGCTGCATCTGTACTTGTTCTTATAAAAAAAGGGTTAGGCTTTACTTTCTTGCTTGGCATTTCAAGTTCAGTTTCATCAACATTAACATCATCTGCACAACTCAAAGTAGTTGATTCTTTATTTTTCAAACACTGAGCAATATGGGTTTTCATTCTGTCTACACGATTTGCTCTAACATTTCCACAATATTTGCATTTTGCATAATGTTTTCCATCAATTTCAATTTTATGGAAATGTTGCCACACTAAATCTGTAGGTCTGCCACCACGAATCATGCTTCCTTCAAAAAAAAAAAATTTTTTTTTTATTGGTGAAATAGAAAAAAAATTAAGACCAGCAGAACCTAATTTGTGTAACTGAAAAATAGAATTTAACTCTAATGAATACAAAGATAAACCACACAGGAGATACTGGTTGAAGGTAAAGAGAGACTTCAGAAAAAAGAATTAAGAACATACAAGAAGAACAAGAATTAAGAATACAAAAGAACTGGTTTTCTGATAGTGGGTCCACCCCCATTTTGAGTGAAGGGGAGATGGGGATTAGAAGTATAAAGAAGATCTGCATTCCAGGAATACAAAAGCAACACCTGGGGACATTTTCTACTCCTCCACCAAACAAAGTATGTAGAAAGCAGTTCACTAATCCCCCTCCCCCCAGCTTACTTTAGAAGAGCTAAAAATAGACAAAAATTCCCTGATTGTGAATGTTGCATGTGCCCAACCTGTTTAAAAGATTCTTCTTTAAAGAAATGTCTAATGTACAAAACTGCTAATGTTTATCTTTAAAAACGTCTAATTTTTAGTATAATCTATACTATACACTAAATTTGGTTATAAATAAATTTCTTAATAATAGCACTGCAGATTTTCAATAACACATGAAAATGAATACATAATATTACAAAAGATGTGAGTTTTCAAAAGTTCCAAATTTTGGTTACTATTCAAAATATAAGTGTTTCTTCAAAATTTTAAATTTATTTTTTCTAGAACATATTTAGAAACACTATCCTTTATAAAAAATATATAAATTTTATGTATTAATTAAATTTCACATATGAATATAGGTTTTTGACATTTTTGACAGTGAGGTTTTTGACATGACGGTTTAAACCATGGTTTAAACTGTCAAAAACCCGCCAACCCTGGTCTGGACAGACCCCTGGTAAGTAAGAAGTTCACTGTGAAACTTCAGAAATTATAGTTTGCACGAACGAGCACCAATATGATAACTTAGTAACAACGCTTATGGCACCTGGCAAACATTTTCACAACTGGTTGTGTTATTTTGACGTAAATGGTATATTTTCATGACCTACCTACTAAATGCAATTGTTTTTCTCCTGGTTTTGTAAATCCCGATATTTCTATACGATATTATTTAGAAAGCAGAAATTCGGATTGCTCGTTTAAGTAATTACTTTTTGACACTTTCGGTTTGCGTTAAATATGCGCCGTCTCGATTATTTTTGTTTGAATCGTTAAAAAAGCTTATCTAAAATCGTTACTAAACAAACTACACATTGAGAAAAATTTTTAGATAATTTCTTCTTCTGGCAATCACATGTCTGGTTATACTACAACACTAAGGTTCAACATGTGTACTACAATTGCAGTTAGCCAACACTTACACTTGAAATGTAATCAATAATTTATGTTAATGAAAAATATTTTTAATTAATATTTTATGCTTTTTTTTTTAAACCATGAACTTTCTTCTAATAGTTACATTGTTTTATATTTTTAACAGCATACTTCACCTTGCAATTGTTGAAGCTCGTTCTGATATTATATTTCCCTTAATACGCTTAGCTCCTCATCCAGATTTCTTGGACATTAGCAATGATTTATATCAGGTATTTATACTTTAATTGCTCATTTAATTTATACTCATTGCAAACAAATTTAAAAATATCTTAATTTCCTTAGGTTTCTTGTTTCAGACTATTAACTACACCCCTGTATATGACTATTATAGATATTTTACCTAAACTGTAATAATATCCTTATACTTAATGTTCAGAAAACTTTCCTGTTTTGAGCCTTGGATTTCCTGCTGCAAATTTCCATTGTGGTTAAATCTTTTGTTAGATCATCCAACCATCTTTTTATTGATCTCTAGGTTATAGAAAGATTTGATTTAAAAAAGTGTAAAATAAAAGTTTTAAAAGAGCTTTAGGAATTAAATTAAATACTGGCTATTACAATCAAAATTACTCTATGCTGTCTTAAAAAAGTAGCTATTTTTATAGTTACAAATAAAATAAAAATATATTTAATATAAAATTGTTTTTGTTCTTGTATTTATATTAAAAATATACCTTGCATGGAATAGAATATTGAGTTAAAAACTCTTGCTTTTTATGACAAAACAAGCATTAATTTCATTGTGAAATAAAAATATAATAATCCTATATTTAAAAAAATTAAAAATGTGCCGATCATATTCTTATTAAAATTCTAAAAAAAGAATTAAAAAGTAATAACACTGGGAAACCCATTTTTTTTTTTTTTTTTTTGCATTTATACTAATAAACTTCGTCTTAATTCTAGTGTGGAAACTTCGAATGGGAAATAAATTTTGCTTAAAAGTTGTTTTTTTTTTTTTTTTAAGTTACATTTTTAGTTTATTTTTTGTTGAAATGAACAACATATGTAACAGGGAGTTTCATATATCTTCTGGCATACTTCCTACGAAGTAAGAAATGTTGTTGTACACAGCTATGGGCACTTCACTATAAGGAAGTGCCCCTAGCCACGTCCGATAAAATTTCTGGGCATGGTTTCCTATGCAATTTTAATCCTAATGATATGCCCTAACTCCCCTAGATAAAGTTTTTAAACTTACTTTAGATAAAGTTTTTAAACGTACATTTCGACAAAAATAAACTAAAAGTATCGTTTAAAAAAACTGTAACTTGGAGATAGAAATAAATGCAGATTTGAAATCTGTGATCTATTCAAAAACTCTCATGCTGTAGAAAACAAAACAACTTGTTCATCATTTAATACCACAGCAAATACTCATTGCAAAATGCTTTGTCTGCAATCTTACCTGTCGTATTTTACATCTTTTTAACATTTAAAATTTTCAAATTATTTTTTAGACTATGCTGCATCTTGCTGTTTTAACTGGGAAATCAAACATTGTCCGCAGGCTTGTAGTTGCTGGTGCAACACTTGATATTCAAGATCATGGTGGAAATATTCCACTGCACATCGCTTGTAGAAGTGGGGATTTGGACTGTGTCCAAGCAATGCTTACACCAGTTATGGAAGCTGAAATCAGTGTTGCACAATGTTCATATCAGATGTTTTTGCAAAATCAAGATTTGTCATATCTCATTAACATGAAAAACTTTGATGGTAACTTTTTATATTATTTTGATCTTAAGTAAGTTATTTGAATGTTTTACTATAGATAGAAAGGGAAGTTTATTACATTTTGAAAAATTTAATTAACATTTTTGGCTGAGGATTTATTGTAATATTTAAAGAATAATTTGTATTTTGATTGACAAATGATTTTTTAGCATTTTATTTTTACTTTTGCACTAGATAATATAAATTGTTTTTGCTGGATCAGTTATTTTGTAAAAAAAAAAAAAAAAAAAATTATAACTATTCTATTGATTGATTTATTTAAATTTTTGTTTGAAGAACAACGAATTATAAACTATGTTGATTGAAGATTAAAAAGCATATTATCTAATAAATACATTTTTATGAATAAAACATAAAATGACACATATATGAATAAAGCAAGACCATATCATTAGATATATCATTAAAATAATCTTTAATATATCTATTGATTGAAACTTATTTTGATGAAAAATTTATGATTTTTAATTAAAAAAGTTTGACGTTTAGTTAAGATTACATTACATTATAGTGAAATATGAATTTAAGCTCAAGACATTTATATTTATGTTAAGATAAAATTCTTAGTAAATATTTTATTCATTCCTCACTTACATTTTTTATTAATTGGAGAAATTATTAAATTTTTGCATTGATTCACTTTATTATATGAGGAGCAATATTTACATTCTAAAAAGAGTATATCTTTTGTAAAATAATATAAAACTTATACTATAACTCTACTTTTTACTGTTGGACTGTATTACCTGTAGTATTTTTAAAATTTTGTTACATTCATTTCTATATTACACAGGTCAATCATGTGTCCATCTTGCTGCTGCTGGAGGTTTTTTGAAAGTTATGGACTGCCTTAATAATCATCATGCCAACATTGATGATCAGGTTGAGTATTAATTTTTTTTAACTATTAAATAATTAAATACAGGTCCTCATAATATTGCCTCAATATAGCTATTTTTATGATATATGATTCATTTGAATGTATTTTCAATGAAATTTTTTATTAAAGGACGGAAAAACTGGACGAACTGCACTTCACTATGCTATTGAAAATGGTAATTACAGACTAGTCGAGTTATTACTTAAGAAGTGTCGTGCTGATCCTCACGTCGAGAATTATGCTGGGAAAACAGCTTTTTGTGTGGCATGGGCATTACGGAAGAGAAATCCTATCAGTATAAGAGAAGATATTATGCGGATACTTAAAATTCCTCCAGATTATCGTGATGAATCTGATGATGAAGAATCTGATTATTCCAGTGGAGAAGTAAGATTACCTTTATTTTTTTGAGTAACTTGCTTAACATTTAACTTTAAATTTATTAATTTAATAATAAAACAAATCAAAGATTTAAAGTTATATGAAAAAATAGATATGGCAACTGAATGTTAGAATGATTTTCTTAAATGTGATTTTTAAAAAAATCATGCGTTCTATTTGAAATGTTAAGCTTTTTCAAAAGAAAACGTTCAAGAAAAAAAGAACTAGTTTTAGGTATTTTCTAAAAACTGGAGCTTATCTTTTTCTCAATAGACTTTTTTTTTTGTGACAGAAATTGCATAACAATTTGTGAAGACTTTTTTTTTAAAAAAAGCTTTTTTAGTGTAGTTTACATTGAGGAGCTTAAATTGTGCATTTAGTGTGAATGATTTGAATTCACTGCATCGAAAATTATACTTAAGTTCTTAGAAATGTTGAATTAAATATTTGTGAATACATATTTGTAATTCATGAATATTAATATGTACTGATTAAGGTAGAATTTCAATAACAATTGTTTTAAAAAGATATTCAGATTCAAAATAATGAATGAAAAACATTTTTGCAAAATAAAGAATTATGAACTGAATTGTTCAAAAAGTTGAAACGATTTGAAGTATGGGGATTTGCTGTGGCTCAAAGAATTTGTTGTCAGAATGCTATGCATGATTATTCTTATGAGTTATGCGTGAGTATTCTTCTATTCTATCCCAAGTAAATACAAGGCTTAATATCCAAACACCTTAAATTGTCCCACTTTTTTTTTTAACATGAGTCTTAATTTAATATTTTTTAAATTCATTGCAACAAATATTTTAGAAAAATTAGAAAGATAAAAATACAAGTATGCTTCAGAGGATTTATAATTTTCCAACTAAGATGTTTCATAGATTAGTTCTCAGTATAACATCTAAATAAAAATGGTCTAAAACGATTTTTCAAAGTTGTCAGCACATTTCTATGGCCAGAAAATTGGTAACATTCTTTAATTAAGAAATAAATTATGTATTTTTTCATCATTTAAAAGCATTTATTTGCAATATTTCTTTGTCATCCTTTCTTAACATTATTCTCTACTATTATTATCATTTGATATTTTATTTTAATCGCAAATTTAAAACTAAAAGTGATATTCTTTTATTATAAAGTAATCCTGTAATATCACCTTATTACGTAGCGTTTTGTAAAAAATAAAAACATTGAAACATTTTAAGAAAAACATTAAAAACGGTATATAACTTAACCATTTTGAAATTATTACTAAACAGTAAATATGTTATATTTAATTTTATATTAAGTTTGATATACAATTATTTCAAGTCAAAACTGTTATTAGAAATTATCTTCACATAATATTAGTAAATAATTTGGTGAGAAACATTAACTAATTTTTAAAGTAACCAAAAGTTGAATAGAAATTTAAAAAAACAAAAATATTAAGCTGCATTTAAATTTTATTTTAATAGACTATCATAAAATAAAACTGAGCTAGATTTAATTTTATATCTAGCAATCTAAAACCTCCAAAAAATGGTGACTACTATAAAACAAGTTATAAATAGTAACTGAATATTTAACTCAGAGTTCCCATTCAATTTCAGAAAAAAAATTCCTTTACTTTTCTAGGTTTAGGTTGAATTCCAATTTAAATCAAAAGCATATTTTATCTATACCTTGCAATTTTTTATCAGAAAGCATTGCTTTTTTTTACTTGTTATGTCAAATATTAGATTTTTATGAGCAAAAGAATACAGTAGAATGAGAATGGAAACAGAAAAATTTCTCTATAAAGTGAAATTTTATAAAATATCTGTAATAGATGTTAAAATTATTTAACTTTAATCTCGATAACTGATTGCTGTTACGAACAATTCAAAGATTGCCTATTTTCCAGGTATAATATAGGAATTTTCCAAGTAGAGTTAAAATAAAATTTCCTGACAATTCCAGGTCTCCATTTTTTCTCTGACTAATGGGAGCCCTGTTAACTTTCATGTTAGAAGCAAATCATGCATTTTTATTAGATACTCAGAAAAAAAAATTAAAAGTATTTCTGAAAAAACCGAGGGTTTCGTTGAAAACCTGATAAACCCTAGGTTCTTGATTTAAAAAAACCTAGGTAATATGGGCAGGCTTTTTTTTTTTTTTTTCAAACCCTGTTTATTGCAGAAATGTTTACTTTTTAGAACAATTGTGAATTTTTTAAAGATGATACTGCTTTTTTGTAAATTTACAGTTATTAATTTCATATTGAAATATTAAACATATTTAACTTTTCAAGTGTTTTAGAAATAGTTTCCATTATGATTTAAAGTTCAAAAAAATTTTCTGTTACCAGAGGTCTGCCTGGGCCAAATTTTTCTACCGTTTAGCGGTAGCTTCACAAATTCAACTTCAGGAAAATGGTAGTTTCACAAAATACTTTTTCTTAAAATTTTATTTTTGTATCCCGCAAGAAACAATAAATCCATATTTTTGTGTTGATTTTTTAATATAATTTTCACAAATTATGTCTAAATTTTCACAAAATAGGTACCTCTTAGAAAAACCTAGACAAACCCCTGGTTACTTCTTATTTTTAAGGTTTTATTTCGTTACTATAAGCCTGTGAGCTACCAATAGAACTAAATTACCTTAGAACTATCCCTTCCCTCCTAGAAAAAAGCAGGATCTCTTCCATGTGCAGTATCCTTCTTGTCCATGCCTTATTATACACTTCTTATCATTTAGAATGATTCCCTTTCCTCATGGGGTACCATTTAGCAAACAATAGCATTTATAATCAAAGAACCAATATATTAATGAAAGAAGGACATGATTTCTTCCCCTTGAAATGCCCACATCCCTTCTTGTATCTCTAAAATGCTTTACCCTTGAAGCCTGGTCTCATTCTAGGCAAAAAAAAAAAAAAAGACTTTTTGTTCTTAAAAGTTTTGCAAAACTGAAAAATTATTTCTATGAATTATAATGATAATGAAAATTAAGGACTTTTAAGAACCTTGTAGCAAAATTAAGTAGTTTTAATGGTTATTATTTTCCAAAATAAATATTAAGCAGTTTTTTAAGGACCGTGGGAACCCTGTTCTAAGTCTCAGTAGTTTCAATATTCATTTACTGTTAATCTAGCTAACTCTTAATAAACTATATTTTCTGTTTCCTTGTTTTTTTCTGGTGTGTTCCTGTTTTTTTTTCCTTCTAAATTCGAGTGAAAGTTGCCATCTAAATTTAAAAGAATAATACTTTTATTTTCCTATTTTTATAAATTATAAAAATAGCTATTTACAATGTAAGAAAAAATTTAAAACTTTATTCCATTGTATATCAGATTCTAAATTACTTTTTTAATGCAAACTGTGTACTCTTATAACATATTTTAGTATTTAATTTTATTGTTCTTTTTTTAGATTGATATTGAAGTTTTACTTCAAAACTCGAAAAATTCACTGTCCAGTATGTGATACCAACATATAAATATATACTACTGTTTGTTATTAAATGTTATTTCATTATCCTAAGATAGTTAAAGTGTGAAAATGTTTCCACTGCCTCAAAAAGTGTTCACGTTTCACTCATGTAATTATATCTGTTGCAATACTTAAGTGCATTTGTTAAAGTACAAAATTTATGCTTAATATATAAATCAGGTTAACATGCTCTTTGTATAGTTAATAATGCATTATGTATATATACATATTGTTATGGATAATGGAGTTATTTTTATTATTATACATTGCTTATTCAAATACATAGTTTCAAATTAGTATTTATTTTACATTTGGCTGATGCTTTTATTAAACTTATATTGTGTTTGATGTGTAAAGCTGATCTTTTATATTTTATTAAAATAATTATTTATGCTATATTTTGCTCATTTATTTCTTATTCTTAAATATCCTTTAAATAATATTGGTGTGTTAGTATTAAAGTTTATCCATAAATTTCATTAATAAACAAACATGTTAAAACTTATTTTTTAGAATATTTGAATTCATAAAGATATTAAAAATTGAATTTTAAAATTTACTACTAATCACTGAATAAAAATAAACATTACAAACAGAGAAAGATTTCATAACTTCCATTTATAAAATCAAAAATTAGTTCTTATCTAACAATCAATTTTTATGAATCACATTATTTGTCATTTACATTATTCTACTGAAATTAATCGTTTAATTTATGGGATATTTATTATACTTTTGTATGTAACCCATATCAAATTCAATATGGTAAGATGTGTATTTTTCTATGTCAAATTAGAAATAAAAATAGTTTAATTTGGGTGATTTATAACTTTTTTATTAACTTGCTCAGCATCAGTAAATCATGGTTATTTAGTCTAAAATAAAATAGAAATATTTAAACCAACAAAGTGTAATTGATACTTAAAATATAAGCACAAAGATAAAACATAACATTTAATTAAATAAAACTACATGAGCACATAAAATATTATGTGTTTTTATCTAATAAATCTTTTGCTTCATTTATTTTAGCAGCTAAATAAGGTGAACCACCTGCAAAGAGATAAATAATAGAATTATGAAGAATTTAAAATAAATATTCCTAACTGTGTGTAATCAAAATATAAACTAATTTACTTACCTTCATTACAATAATTGAATGCTTACATTTATTTATATTTGTAATTTATAATGATTTTTAATTCTGTATTACGATGAACTCAAGGTGATAAAAATTTAAGATATCCTCAAATAAATAAGACTAAGACATTACTTCAACTTTTATTTTATATCTGCAAATGCAAATAATTGCATGATTTTAAGAATTATTTAGGAAGGATATAATATCCTTCCTAAGATAAAATATCTCGAAAAAATGTTTTAAATGAAATTTCATTGTTCTCACTATAATTGCATAAATAGAAAATTCTTATTATATAATTTTTATAAATACATAAGTAAATTCTAAAGGCTGCAGCTTTTAAAAAATAAATATTCTTAAAAAAAAAAAAAAAAGATGGTTGTAAAAATAGGACTTCTTTCCATATGACATGCATAAAGCAGTTGTAATATTTTTAATAAGTTCTTTTAAAATGGGGATATCCTTGCAAATAATAACACTTAAAATTTTACTGGTGATTTTTTTTTTTTTGTGGGATTGTATAACTATGATAATTAAATAAAAATTTTAAATTTCTTACACAAAATAGTATGGCCTCATAAAAGCAAGTAAAAAAGAAGTGCTCACCAATTAACACAACCTTAATCTCAGAGATTTATACATCGTTATTGATAAAACTGTTTATTACAATTCATGAAATTTTTACAGTAATTACACAAAGTGATGTCTACTATGTTTGATATGTGTGAAAATTTTCATTTCATTCAAATGTGTTTCGTTAATATTTATTCTACAAGATGGTTTAAAATACGCAGAACTCTCCAATTTCTTTGATTTTTGTTACTGTTGACATAAATTTTACTACTGATTTTGCAGGTTTGTTTCATTCTTAATTGTTTATGCACATAAAATACATTATGAAACATGTTTAACTTCCTTTTAGAAAAAAAATTGCCGAAATAAAATTAATGCTCAGTACAAACAAAAATTATGTGAAAGCATGAAGGTAGATGACAGTAAAAAGATGTAACAGGTGATGATGGCACTTTTTATTGCTGCTGCTATACATGGCATATTAAAGTTAACTGTAAAAATAACTAGTAGCTGACTGTGAAAAATTCTTATTGGACTATGCAAAAAAGAGCATGATAATTTATTTTGTTATTATAGTATTTTAATATATATTATATGACAAATATTTTTATTTGGACAACATTTGCCATTGAATATTAGAGCAATGAATTAATAAGATAAAAAAAAAAAGCTTTTTATGAAACATCTACTTTTGTTTAAAATTTAAGCAGAATCAAGCTTCAGAATGCATTTATCAAAAAATTTTGAACCACGTTATTAAAAAAAATATATAAAAAAAATTCTTAATACTTTATATAATAATTGTAATATTAAATGACTTATGTGTAGAATTATATAAAAAAACTTATTTAAATCTTACTGTTATACACCTTTCTTAATTTGAGTAACATAGAAAATGTGGAATCCCAAGTAAAAAATATTGATAAATTAGTCAAATGAAAGTGAAATATCCATAATGAAACCTTTATATAGGTAAAAATTGAATGTTAACTAGAAACAGGTCCAATAATATAGTTTCTCTTTTTTTTCTTTTTCTCATCAAAAAAAAGAGGGAATGTATAAATTAAAAAAACTAAACATACCTCTATCAGGATGATTCAATAACATGATTCTCTTATGAGCTTCTTTTATTTTAATTTTACTTGCAGCAGGGCTATAATAAAATTTTTTTTGTAATGCTTGTCGTATAGTAAAAAGTTTATGAAACAAAGAATTGTATGATACAAGATAAATGTTATGTGAGTGTCAATAAACTATTAAAAATAATGTCACAATCTGCAACCAATAATGCATACTATCAAGTAAATGAAACTATTTTTTTAAATAATTACTGCCTGACCTTTGATCCCTAGAAATGCACCCTTTTTGTAAAAATATGCCACTATCCTTTACTAACACTGCCTTTTTTATTTATTTTTTCATGAAAAAGTTGTCTTTTTAACCACATGTTTTAATCAAAAGTTCTTTTCAGATTTATTTAGTTATCCATAATTATTTGATTTTTATTCCTTAATTTTAGTAACATTTCTATTATATTTTTACTTTCATTCCTTAATTTTAGTGACATTTCTATTATGTTGTCCAGTTATACAGTTAAAATTTGCATGATATTCATCCCAGAGATATTCACATCTTTAATTTGGGGGATGGGAGAATTACTTATGAGTTTTTTAATGATATTAAAATTTACCATTATTTTTTTAAATAAATACCTTTCATTTAATTAAAAGCATCTTTAAATGTTTATTTTCTCATAATTTTCGGTTTAAAATATAAAAAAAATCTTTCAAGTTTGTTCATCAATTAAATCCTTCTTTTTTTCTAGTTTGCTTTTTTTGAAAAAAAATTTATTGACCGAGATTGTCTTTAATTATTTTTCAAAAGTTTCACATTTTTCTGTTATTTTGATAATGAGTGAGAATTACTATGGTAAATATACACATAAAATATAAGAGGGTAATTAAAAAATTAAGGATCAAATTAAGTTATTGCATAATAGATTATTTGTTAAATGTTAATGGTGGTAAGTGAGTGCCCTTTCAGTAAGAATACACCCTGCTCTTTTTTATTCCTAGGGAAAATAATCCTCTGAGATAATAATTGTATAAACACATTACAGAGTGCGCTTAAATAAAATACCACACAGAAGGTTAATTATTGTTCATTTTTAATTAATTTGTATTGATTGTATTTAATCTTGTTTGCCAAGCAAAAACTACTTCTATTGAACCTCACAGAGAATTTCCTATACTTTTTTACTTGTATATTTTTTGCATACATCATTCCATAAACAATGAGTTATAAGTCATTAAATTCTAAAAAAATTATAATGTAGGTGAAGGAAAATTAAATTTTAATTAATAAATCATAATGTCAAATATTAAAATTATCCTTCATTACAGAGAATCTTTTTACAAATTGTTTTGCTGTTTCAACATGTATTTAAAAGTCTACATTAAGTAATTTTAACTTAACAAGAAAAAAGTAGTACATTGAATTAATATTTTATCTAACATATCGCATCCCGGCAAGAAAATTGACAAAAGTAAAAAAAACAGCATTTGAGAAAAATCAACATAATCCTGTAAAACTTATTCTGAAATAGCACATTCTAGAGATGAGATACTTTTTTAAGCTTGATGGGGCACTTCATACATTCTTTTCTTTTGACATAACCTCAAAATTGCTGTTATTGTTTTTTACTTGTGTTACTTTTCTTGCCAGAGTGCGATATTTCTATCATTGAAAAATAAATACAACTAAAAATGAAGACTCACTAATTTTAAAAAATATTTAAATATATTTGAATAAAGTTTAAATACAGTACTTAACAAGATACAACTGTTAAAAAATACATTTTAAAACTTTTGATTAACTCACCTTACACCTAAAATTAAACCTGCTTCCCTGCGCGTCATCTTTGGGTCAAATCCTCCTTTATAGTATTTACTATTTGCAAATGTCTAAAATAATGATAAAAAGAAATAATATATATGTAGATAGATAATAATAAAAGATAATTAGATGTAAATAATGAAATGTAAAATTTTTAACTACCAAGTTACCTTTATTTCTAATCTAAATAGTTTAATTATTTAATTTCCTTTAAGTCTGTAAAAAGAAAGATCATTAAAAAATATTTTGATTAAATAATTCCAAAAAAAAAAAAAATATTTAAATAAATTAATCAAAATAAAATATTTCTATTAACACTGCTACCCACCCTTGAAACTGCAACTTAACAATAAATGAACTGAAAATGTAAATATGAAGAAAAAAAATTTTTTTTAAAGATCATTTTAGACACAATTTATGCATTCAAGCTTATTGGTCATGACAAAAACAAAATTATTTATTTATTTATACTTACAGATGATGTTGGAAATGCTTTCATTTGTTTTTCTAAAGCTTCAGCCCATAGTTTGGAATTCCTGGCAATATATCTACCTGTTATAAAATCTGATTAGTTATACTAGAATAAGTGTGATGACAATTCATCAACAAATTTTTGCATTAAATTGACTAATACATTATGATCTGAAATATTTAGAAAAAAATTAATCTAGTGTTTATTGTTGGAGAAATTTTGATAGGTTCATATTCAAATTAACCAAAATAAAAATAAATTTGAACAATTCTCTTAAAAAAGTAGGGCAATAATTTTGACATCACAAGCACATCAATATATAATCTAGTCTAGTAGTGATTTTCATTAGAAGATGGAATTCAGTTGAGAATATTTATAACAAGTCTCACTTCAACTAGCTAAAACAAGCTTTATTTTATATTCTCCCTCTCCCTTCATAAACACATAGAACAACTTTTCCTCTATAATTAACCAATAATCTAACTTCCTAAATGAAAACACACAAACCAAACTAAAGGAGGATCATCTGGAAAGTATGTGTTTTATAGCCAGTAAAAAAAAATAAAACATAATTACCCAGAAAGTTTTACTGCAAAGCATACAGCAATATTTCAGCTACTTCCCATCCTAAGAACCACGGGAATCGTAACACTTATGATACCCTGGAATACACTTGTAATCTAGTATAATACATAGTCTGGGAATGGAGCCAGCATTTCACAGCTGTCTGAACAGTGATGAGGTATAAATTGTTCACATCAGGAAGTAAGCAACCGTTTATGTATTGCTGTCACAGAGAAGCTCCCTTCCGGATCACATTCAGGAAGACATATCTAAACAAAAATTGATGTGCATAATCTTCTTGAACAGAAAAGACAATTTAATTGCCAATGGGAGCCATAGTGAACACAGAATTCAGAAAAAGAAACTGGTGATTGCCAGATCTGGTCTTGTGTTGCCCAATGCAAGGAATTTCACAAAAATCTGCAGTAAAAGTATCTCTGGGATGAGTTTATCTTACCACCTTACAGTCCTAATCTTGTTTTCGGTGATTTCTACTTTTTTTCCCTGAAGAAATTCCAATTCGAGCATCACTGACACATAAACAAAGATGTGCAAGCATTCCCAAGTAGCATACTTCATGCTGATAGACTACAAAAAACTTATTCAACAGTATGACAACTTATACAATTTCTGTGGTTATTATGCTGGGAAGTAGCTGAAATATTGCTGTATCTTTCACAATAAATCTTTCCAGATGCATTATTATTTTCTTTTCTTATGATTCATGAAAAATTTGCTCTCTGGATGACTCACTTCTGTTTATCGATAATGGAAGAAGTCATTTGAAGATTTCCATCATTGCATTCCTAATCATTTCTTAGCAATATGCCTTCATTGATTACTCATATTTAATATAGAAAGTTGAACTTCATATGAATGTTAGAGGATATTCCAATTCTTAGAATGTGGACTAGATATAATTTAATATTCTGTTGATATGGTTTACATAGTACTTAGTTTCTAATGCATCCGGTTTTTTAAAAACTTATATTAAAAGGGAACAACCAGAAAAATGAACCTGTAAAATCGGAAGATTTTGTTTATTTGTGAAATAGATTCGGTCGGAAATACTTAAATTTTACTTATATAAATTTATTAAATAATACTATACTCTTCAAATTTGGAAAAAGCTAAAAGTTAACTGTATAATCATAATTTATTAAAAAACATATTTTATATAAAAGAATTACCAGTATAACCAGCAGCTGCTAAAGCAACTCCAGCAATTATTACACCAGAAGACTAAAATAATAAAATTAGAAATATCATAAACAAGAATAACACATCTTAATCTCAATTATATGATAAAAAATAGAAGCATTAAATATTATTTAATTTAAAAAAAAGTTGTCATATAAACAATAATTGCAAGTAAAATTATACAAATATAGTCATTCATATACAATAACCAAATGAGAAACATTAATTGAACATTTTGACATTGAAATTGACGTTACACTGAACTACAGAGTCTTTGTGTAAAATTTGCTGTCTAAAACTAGTTAAGCAGAGGCTGCATTTTAAAAATAGCTTGTTATCACTATATTAAAAACAAAATAGTTATATTTGTTGCTACTACATTTGTAATTAGGAAGTTGTAAATGTAGCTAATAACAAAAAAAAAATCAATTTTTCTAACTACTGATAAATTACAAGTTGCTTAAATGTCAGTTAAAGCTGCACAAGGAACTGAACAGGTGAACAGTAGAAAATTAAGGCAGTAAACATAAACTGAAAAGTTGACAAAATGAAAAAGTGAGAGAAAAAAAATATTGGGTTCTTACATATTATCGCAACCAGGTTGGCGCGATTTGTATGTTATGTTTTTTTGTATGTATGCGATTTGCACTGATGTTTTTATAAGTTCAAGTGCCACTGCCCGGTTTATCCTACACTAATGTTTTTTAAGGTCAAGTGCCACTGCCCGGTATATCCTACACTGATGTTTTTTTAAAAAGTTCAAGTGCCACTGCCCGGTATACCCTACACTGATGTTTTTTTAAGGTCAAGTGCCACTGCCCGGTATACATTTATTCAAGATGTGTGAAGAAAAATAATATAAATCACTTAGGGTTGCCGTAAGAAGGGTCGCCAAATTTGTCGATTTATGCGAATTTTGGACTCGTTGCGTTAATACGTAAGTACCAAAGATTGTAAGTAAGAGTTTATGTATGATGTAAAGCTACAAAAATAATGCAAGTATGTTTAGTGAGGAGCTATTTCTGTATCGTTATTTGTTGTGTCAACTAAAATTGACAAGGTCCCAAATGTATTTTTAAAAATTAGACATTTGTCCAGCGGTAGCTGAGAATTATATCCTTTGAGTCGATTCTCTTTTGTCATGATTTTTATAGTTTCTTATGGGGCCCCTGTCTGAAAGTGATCGAGACTTGACGTTTATATTTATGTAGATCACTTTACAGAAATATTTCTTTAAATTATCAAAATACATATTAAATTAATAAATAATGTTAATTATTGCAACTGCCAACAATGTTACAAATGCAATATACATAGGTTATCCAATGTGAAACTGCCGATGTCCCAGAACCAATATAATCTGTCATAGCCACAATTAATACAAAACATACATCACATACAATACAATATTTACACACATAATTTTTTACTAACAAGGAAGCTTTTCACATCTTGATCTGTGGCAGAATAATTGCCAAGTTTTGGTGACACAAAGGAAACTAAAAAACACATGAGAGAATGTAATGTTGAGAATATTTCTAAATGAAAATATATTGCGCCAACTACAACCACCAAATGGCTTTTAAACTTGCAAATTTTTTAAAAAAAACATTTAGAGGTTTCATGCCTAGCCACACCTGCTCAGGTGTAGCTAAGCATGATATCTTTCAAGTTGGCCCCCTTCTGTGAATTTTTTTTTTTGTTAGCTTCCTTCAGGCCATTGCCCGAAAGTTACCAAGACTTGGCAATTATCCCGATTCGGATATCTTTCTCTTATGTTTTTTAATATCTTCTTAGTGTTAAAAAACAATATCTACAAAACTTGAGTTTCAAATTTAAAAAAACTCGGATCTAAAATTTTTAGACATGGCCCATGAATAACACAAAGGTTTCTGTTTTAAAAATAAATTTATCTAATTAAGTTCTTATCGAATAATACAGGAAGATTTCCGCACCCGTATGTACGCTGAAATAATCGCCCAGTTTTAGAGACTTTGAAGCATTTGCGAGTGAGAAACTTATAGGGGGAAAAAAGTGAAAACATTAAAAGGTATAACTCGCAGTCTTCTCCTGGGAAAACCACTTTTTTTTCCCCCAACATATAAAGATAAGGTAAGATCTCTCGTTGAGAAACCAGATCTAGTAATGCGCAGTAGTTAACAAAACTGACCAAAAATATAGATAATATAAAACTTTTCGCAAAGACATACAAAACAAATTTTGCTATGAAAAAGTTGACTCACCATGTTTGCAATCTTTGGTTTAACTACAAATTAATCAGCTTGCCATAAAAATAAATATTTTTAGGGTAAATTATATTATGTATATTAATGTTAATAATTATAAACTTATCATGCTTTACTATTTGTAAGAAGATATATAAAACTCATTTATATTTCAAATTTCACACTTGGCTTACGCAATAAAATGTAAATAAACATTCAATGTGACGGTGACGGTTACTAGTTACAAAAACAGATATCAACCTGCCGTCTTCTGGGGACAAAATAAAGTTGCAAGAAAGGTATCGGCAACTGAAATGGGCGTTTTTCCCTCTAGTTTTCTAATCGCAATGAATTTTTCGAAAGTTTTAATATAAGCCTTCACTGATCTATAAAAGCATAAATATTTTGAAAAATAACAATTTTGGTAAACATTGTCGATTTTATGGCAAACTTTTCATTTTTTAATTTTTTTTTATTTTTTATTAATTTTTTTTTTCTTCCACTTTTAATTTCAACAAGGAAGAGTGAGCTTATATAAAGTAAAAATCTCGAGAAATAAATAAGTTTCTCTATTTCTTTTTGTAACATAGGATGGATAGGTGACTGAATGTAAATAATAACAAGCTTCCCAAAACCGGACAGCGGCGTAAATAACACCTCCGCTACGGGGGGCACACTCTAGGTTTGAGGGCGCATGATTCAGAAATAATATACAGTGAAACGGGTGTACAATTTGCGGATCGCCAGCCTTTGATGTGTGGCCCACGGCAGCACCTGACCATAATAATAAGAAAAAAAAACTATTACTCATATATATATATATATATATTAGAAAATAATAAATATCAGAAATTTTGAATTGTGCTTTTAGTTTTTGCCGTGCCAAATATAATTCTGAATTCCGATTATTTCTCTAGGTATTTTTAAAGTTTTAAAAATCAAATATTTTTAAATCGACAAAATTATGCTGCGTGAATTTCGAGTTTTAGAAATCACTTTTGAAGCTTTGTTTGAGTCCATTTCATAATTATATCAAGTGATATTTTGATCTCGTTTTCGGAGGTTAATATCGGATTATTGCATGTTTTATGTATATATATATATATATATATATTAATCTTTTAATAAAATATAACGACGCGCAAGTTTCAAATTGTGCAAATGGTAATTGCATTTAGCGTGCTTTATTTGAGCTAATATTATCATGCTATTTTCTAAGTACTCTCTATTTCTAAGTTCAATTTCTCTATCATTTCTCAAATACGTTAAACTAAGTTACCAAACTCATAACCAAGGTCGATACTCGTTTTTCTAAGTATCGTATTTTTCCCCTATTGTTTTTACATCACTTATTGCTATGCATTTCCCCATGGATGAAAATCCCGATATTTTTAATATGTATTAATACGACACTCAAATTGCTCATTTAAATGTGCGCTTTATTTGAGCAGATTACATCGCAAATCTAAAAGTTTTAGTTATTATTACTATCATCGTTCTTTTAGCAGTTATTACTACACTTTTTTATGGGGGTTCGAAAATCTTAATATTTTTAATCTAGTATTATAATGACTTGAGATTTTTTGAATCAGGCATTTTAATCATCACTTTTGACTTACTTTATTTGTGCCGGTTTCATCGTGAGCCTGAGTTTTTTTTTTTTTTTTTTTTTTTTTTATGGTTGCTATTACTTATTTCCACATTTGTTTTTGAAAGAAAATCTTGATATTTTTAAGATAATATTGTTACAACACGCGAAATTCGAACTTGAGTTGTTCTTTTTTAAATGTGTACTGTTTTTAGAACTTAGTTTCTAATTTTTTGTAGCTTAAAAAACCGTTTTAATAAACATTCATAAATCTCTTATAATTCACTAGAGGGTGACTGCAAAATATTGTTACAAATATCGAATCATTTTATTGTACAGATATTAAATAGAAAATGATAAATACATAACTATGATTAACACTATAAATAGAAGTTTACCTTAAAAAAATTTTATTCGAATCAACCACCATCTTCATAGATTACTCAAGATAATCTCTTACGGCATTGTCTGATGCCGGCATGAATCATTTTAGGAGGTAATTTGTCCCGTTCAAGCAATCGAGACGCCTTTGACATGGAGCCAAGCCTGTGTTGTATTGGCTCGGTGCTACTATGCAGATCTTGCTGGAATATCCAATCGATTTTTGGATACGATCTGTCAGCGTGTGGCAATAAATTTAGTCCATGCAGCCCAAACCATTACAGAATTTTTGTTCCGAAAGAGTAGCGCAGTTCGTACACTTTCAGGCACATCATCAAAGGTAGCTGCTTATACAACATTATTTTTAGCAGTATAACTTTGCTCTGTACAAAATATTTTCTCATCAGAAAAGATTATTCTGTCAACATTTTTGATACCGTGCCGGTTTAGCAATTTCTTACATTTTTGTAACCTTTTTATTTTTGTGCAGTTGTCAAACCTTGAACTTTTCTTTTGCGGTAAGGGCAAAAATCTAGGTCTTCATTTAATATAACTTGTATAGTTTTCAGGTTCACGTTCTCTTCCGCAGCCATTTTATTAATTGAGCATTGTGGAGTGTATATCTTTTAACGAATTCCTTTAATGCGCTCTTTTGTTTGAACTGAGAGTGGACGAGCAGACCCGGGTCGGTCGTTACAGCTATTAGTATCCAATAATCTATTTATTGTTCTATATATAAATGCTCTATTAAAACCAATAGATTTTTATTGCTTCAAGATTCTACCAGCAGAAAATTCGCGATCGAAAAGCTGTTTAGCATCAAATTGCTTTAAGCAAAAATCGTCAGCACTTATAGGAAGCGCCTCTCACAGGAATAGTGAGAGACAAATTGTTTTACTAAATGATTAAAACTAATTCCTTTCATTTTTTTTTTATTTTATTTTATTTATTTATTTTTTTGGATCACAGTATTTAATAGCCACCCAGTAAATATAAATGCCCTAAAGCTTAAATTATACTAAACTGAATCCTAACTGAATGATGAATCTTATTTTGAGCTATAATAAGTTTGTTTTATTTTAAATCATTTTATACCTTATGCAATTTCTTTAATTAAAGTATTAAATTTGCATTTATGTTATTCAAAAAATATTTATCTATTTTTAATTTCTTATTTTTATTCAAGAACATTAGAGTTAACTTAATTTAAAATAATCTTCTGTGTTACGGGTATGTGATAAAAAAAAATCCATCACTTGCGTCCCATCTTTATACATATATTTTTTTAAACAAATCTGTTTTTTGATAAGAAGGAATTTTTTTTTTTTTTAGTATCAGCTTGGTATTTTATAATTTTAAATGAATTTTTATTATTAAAAGAATTTAATTTTACGCAAATATATTACTAAGTTGACTGATAAAATTCTTTTTCTCTGAAACACTGACGTTTATATTAAAATTATCATAACTACCATCAACATGTCTAAATACTTGGCCATGCGGCCCTTCATTCAAGAATGAGTTGTGCACCTCCACATTATGTATTACATTAAAATTATTTTTCTAAAGATTTTTTTAGTTCACTTTACAAATAACCATAACCCTCAACTAAACTTTAAATAGAATGACTGTAAGATTGTGGGTAAGTTTTTTGTATTATTAAGAGGAATTTTATTTCAATGCGGTAGGTTAGTAAATGTATACCATGTTCCAATTTAATAATTTTCTAAATTCCGCCTTTGCACCGCAACTTTATTAATTAATATTAAAATAATTTAAATTAAAATATATAAATTAATATACATTAAAATAAAATGAATAATTATAAATATCCGAATGTATCTTCATAGTGTTTTTGTTTCATATTATAATTTTTTAAAAATTTGAATTAAGTCTAAGATAGGGCTCATTTAAAAATCTTGCAGGGGGTTGCACTTAAGTTTATGTACTGCGAGTTACGTTTAGGAGGAGATGTGTGTCTAGTTAATCGTATTTCATAGAATTGAAAAGAAAACAATTTGGTTTTCTTCTATCTTCCATTATTTTTGTTAATACTTTTTTACTAAGATGTTTGAATATATAGAATTTTCGTTTGGGCGTGTATTATGTAGACTATTATACAAGGTCCGACATGTTAAAATTTGAGAATATTCGAAACTTGGGGCCACCTATGCTTTTGATTTTGCCCGCTTTAAACAGAATGAAATATTTTTCAAAAATGTTGTCTCTCATATTTTTAGGCATATGACAGCTTTTCTTTCTTTCTTTTTTTATATTTGTAACCAGTTATAAACGAACCCCGAGATGCAAATATTATTTTTAAAAAATTCACTCAGTGTCCGGTCTGTGACAACAATTTGAAAACTTCATTTATAAATTAAAGCAAACTTAGCATGAAATGTATGTTAACAATTTTCAGTGTATAGATCTGTGGTAAAGGAATGCTACTTAGCATTTTCCAATTAACTCAAATCAATATTATTTAATTTGCTTGTTAATTTTAAGGACAAAAAAAAAATATTTCTTTTAATGTTTTGTGTATATTTTTAGGAACACAAAAGCACTTAATGATACTCTATCCTTTCACTAAATACAACCGTAATTCAATTTCGTAGCATAAAAATATAAATAAAAAAAAATAAAAAAAAATAAAAAAAAATAAATAAATACGAGAAATAAATAATAATAAATTGCACTAAAAAAACAGTAAATTAAAAAAATAAAATAAAAATTCACAAAATGTCCAATATGACTCTATTTCATGAAATGAGTGAGAGTTTTAAAGTTCAAATATGTAAATCTGAAATCAGGAAAATACTTTTCTCTTTTTTCGTCTGTAGTTATTACAAACACACACAAGAACACTTTTTATTTAATAATTTTTTAACAAGGTAAGGATTTTCAAATTTAACTCATGGCACATTTTCTGGGAACCATCCGTAACAAGATACGTTTCAAATCGTAATGAACATCACATTATTCAACTCCGCGAAAGATGAACTCACGGGAGAAATTTAATAAACTATCTAGCTTCAGAGCGCTTACAACGTCTTTCTAATTGCGCAAAATAAAGCGTTATAAATTTTATTCCATAAATAAAAAGGCAGAATGAGGGGCAAATTAATTTAACGAGTGGAAAATAAATTACGCTGCCCAGATTACAAAAATATACTGCGGCTCCTTTTAAGAAAGTCGGTCGTTTAATTTATGTTACATTCTGTGCACTCGTCATGTTAATTGAAATTTGTCGTCAAGAATTATTAATATATGTGTAGACATCCTTATTAGGCTTTAAGAACATGGTGACCAGGATTTATGGATAACTTACCGTCTGGCGCTTCATAAGTGTTCAGCAATTACGAATATGAGATAACCACACCCATGTGTGAAAGAAAAATATTGCTTTTTTATTCTTGCTTTCTAAACAAGGAAAACATTTAGAAAGAAGAGGGATAAGAAATATAAAAAAAAATTTTCTCTCAATCTTGGTCCTTTTCCAAATGTAAAAAGATAACATTAAAAACAAGAAAAATAAATACTAGAAAAATGATTTTTTCTTGACAGTCATGCGTCAAATATGCATCCTAGTTTTGTGAATTCTTGAAAATTTTGAAAATTTATATTATTTTAATTATTGGGCTTATTTTTCTACAAATTTTAAAAAAATTAAGGATTTAATTTACCACTGCGACTGTGGGACCAGGATCATGCTTCATATGCTATTTTTAAAGTTTTCCTTATTTTCTATTAAGTTTTTACATTTTTTGATGTTTATTTTCGATAATTTTTTTAATACTAACGCACTTTTAAAATCAATACAATGTTTACTATTAATGTTGAGTAACTTATACTCTATACCAGTGGTTACCAACTGGCGGCCTGCGAACTAAAATATATTAGTTGTCATTTTTTGCGGACAATTTTCGTAAAAGATCTATATGGGTTTAAAATACTTTTCTTTCGTTAAAAAAAAAAAAACTAAGTTCTTCGTTTCTGTGAAATTTAACATCCCAACGGCGCAAAAAAATTTATTTCTCAGGTTTTGCATCCAAGAAAATATTTTTTCAAATACAAAAATAATCGTGTATGCTGCTTAAAAATCTACTTCTAACTTTAATTTGTAATTCATTACTTTTGTTTTGTATGTACAACTTGGTAATATTTAATGTTCCTTCAAACATAAAGGAGTCCTAGATAAAATTTTGATAAAGTTGCGGCCCGCCATTTGACTGGTGTTTTTAATTGCAGCCCCCGGCCTAGTGTAAGTTTGAAACTCCTGCTCTATACAGAGTCTAGTTATCTATTAAAGGTAAATTTTACCAATCCTTTCATAGAAGAATTTTTAACATTTATGATTTCAAGCGGAAATAATATTTAAATGGTATTAGTTCGTTCGTTCACATCACTAATGAGGGAGAAATCAATGAGATTAGAGAACGAAGGATAAAGTACGTGATTTCGTGAAAGCGAACCAGTCACGTTTAGAGAGTTAGGCCGAAGGGACAATAAGGACACTGAAACTTTAAATCTATTACTATATGTTTACTATGAAATTTAATATTTTAATAATTTATACAGAAAGTATATTTCAAGAAGAAAATGAAGATGATTTTAGAATAAATTCAGTAATAAAGTCTTAGGAGATCATCTATGAAGTTTAAATGCTCCTTACATTTAAGAAAAACAAATTAGGAAAATTTTTCTCGAAATTATAGACTTATCATATACCCTAAATGATTTCCGCTTATCTATGAATATAAAAAGGAATGTCTCTGTGTGTGATCTTTATAGACTCCTAAACAATCCGACCGAAAGCTATGAAATTTGGCATACATATAGTTCAAGGCACGGTGAAAATCACTGTCGGCATTAGAACATTCTACAACAAACAGATCGAGGGGGATAAGCGAAAAATGAAGTGGAATTTTCTAAATGGTTAAGCGTTAGCCATTTTTTTAAAATTTAACGATTTAATTTTTCTCATATTTTAAAGATAACATCAGTGATAATTGCTAGCTTATATCTTTATTCGATCAAAAAATAGTTTACGTAATTGTTTTATATTCGCTATGTCACATAAATTCAGCGAATATTACGTGGTAGCACGCATGATCTACGTCACCAAATTTATACTTTGTCTGATACCACGCGCTCTTATTTTATTTACATTAATTCTTTCAAACTTGTTTCGTAAAAATTTACTTATTTAAAATCAACGGTAATATGGTATAAAAAAAAAAAAAATTTATGTATTCAAAAGCAAAATTAATGGAAAAGTGGTACTAATTCGTTTAGGAGAAACATAAAAAATCAACGTCAATGATGCTTAATTAAGATAATATATGCATATTGAAATAAAAGAACTAAACTACGTACTAGGAAGCAAAAGTAATGGAGTAAATGTATTCATTTGAATAGAAGAAGAGTAAGAAATCGTCATACTATCATTGACGACAATGATGGCTAGTTAATGTTATTAATATGTATGAATATGTTGAAATGAAAAAAGTAATTTCTGAACTAAAAAGCAAAAATAAGGAGAAAAGATACTTATTCGCATTTTGGTTAACCGTAAAAAATCTGTGTATTATTATCACTTATGCTTAATTAATATCTAAAATGTGTATTAATTGAAATAAAATAAAATAAGCTATGTGCTATAAAGCCAAGCTTATGAAGGAAAGATTAAGGGGAAATTCGTTTAAGAAAACCGTACAAAATCTCCATTCACAGATGACGCTTAATTCATATGTATCACTGACGGTTATATGTACTACTGGTATTATGGTAATTAGCTAATTGGTTTTGATAAGAATTCTACAACGGGTTTTCCGTAGTTTCAGAAAATATTTTTTCCAGAGGTAGCTAAGATAGTGTACCAATATTTTAATGAATTAGAATTAAAAGAATTTTTTTCCACCACTATTTATAAATATTTTAACAGTAAATTAAACGTCAGGCAGAGAAATGGTCATGCTCCAAAATCCTTATGAAGTCCTAATATATATATATTTTTAATTGGCTTTACTTAGCTGCCACTGACATACGTATAAATTCATATGTTGAAGGATTATGTAATAAGTACCAAACATACTAATATAGGTGTAAAGTATAATATTGCTGTATTTAGGGATTATTAAAACTGCACCAATGCTAAGTAGTTTTAATAATCACTAAATACTATGCCCCTGAGAAAATCACTTAATAGTGGTAAATTTTAACTATCATGAATTGACCGCGAGCAATAGCCTCATGCCAAGGGATGCTAAATACATTTTATCTTTTTTCCAATGGTATGAATTGCAAACAACGAGCTTTACTTACTTCCATAACGTAAAGCCATCAAAGATTACAACATATAATATTAAATAAATGAATTGAAATTATTTTAGATATTTAAATTGAAAAACTTAATGGTGAATCAGGTAAGTGGGATTTTCAGAACGAAAAAAGAAGTTGTATCCGAATTATTTTATTACTAATTTATTAGAAGGTAGGACTAATAATTCTTTGCTTTATTTTATTTACCACTGCCTATTGAAATAAAAATCATGCAAATATATTAAAAACTAATTTGGATTAGTTATGTTTGGATAAAAGTGAAAGCAAAAACTGTTCTGTTAAGTTAAACATACCCATATTGACGCAACCACTATATGTTATTTTATCTCATTCATAAATTCACCTAAAAATGTCATTCATATGGTTCTTCCATCAAGTTCTTTAATTGTGTCGGTATATGCCTTTCAATCTTGAGCATGATTGCGCTGAGTTTCTCAGTACTGATTTATTGATTATTTTCTTCTTTTTTATTTTTATTTACCCCCTGCGAAGAACGGGTATGCAGCTAGTATTTACATAAAGTGAATTTAAAAAATTGCAAAGCATTTACATTTCCATAAAAACGAATTTAAATATTGAATTTAAAATAAGAACAAATTTGAAAAATTTTGCTCGAAACAATTAACTTAAAGAATAATTTCAGCTGACATTTAGATAAAAAAAATTAATTTAAAATATGGATACGGATTTAAAATATGGATACAATAAATCTTTCACAATGTTTTATCTACTTATTAAAACTAAATAGGGTTTCTTTGCCACTTACAGTGAACATACCTCTCTTTTCTAGGGCCTTCCTTTCTTCTTTTTTAAAGAGGATATATTTTAAAGCGTACGTGAATGTCGGCATTTTCAAACCAGTTATGTTCAAAACTTACCATATTTATTCATAAATGTCAATAATTAAATCATTTTCTTCTAATTTTCAAAAAAAAAAAAAAAAAATTATAATAATAAAAACTCTAGTTATTTTAAGGCTTTTTTCTCCTAATGACAAAGTATTGCGTAAATATGAATTTAAAATTTCTATAAGAAATAAGTTGTCTAACTAATGTTAAACGACTTTCAATCTATGTTATTGAATAATATGTTTATCGAAAAACGTTTACACGTGTTTTATTTTATTTAACAGCTGGAGTTCAAAATTGAAGTTTAGAAAATGATTACGAAAATTATTTTATCTCATCTCCACCTTTTAACTTGTAAAGCAATAAAGTACTATTTATGAATGAAATTTTATATCATATCAAGATAAGCATGTCAAGGTATTTATTGAGTTGCAAGTTATTCTAAAGAATGTTAGAATTTATGCATTGGATTTAGAGCATCGAACACAATTCTCTCTGTAGAAGCTGCTTAATTTTTCGTTTTAAGAAAGTGATGAAAATGATTAATATAAATATAAAGCATCCTTTTAGAAGTGTAATTTAGCAGATGCATTGGATAAAAAACATAATGTATTAAAAGAGTTTCTTAATTTTTCGTTTTAGGGATGTGTCGAAAATGAATAAATTAAATTTACGATTTAATATCAGTTTAGAAAGATTATTTACCACAGATGAAATGGATGAGGAAAAAAAATCGAGCATTTTTCTCTCGGAAAGGGTCTCTTATTTTTCGTTTAAAGAAAGTGATGAAAATAAATAATATGAATATATAATGCCATTTTAGAATTATAATTTAGCAGAAGTATTGGATGCAGAGCATTGAGCATCATTCTCTCGGAAGATTTCTCTTAATTTTTCTCTCTAAGAAAGAGACGAAAATGACAACGAGAAGATGGAGGGTGGGGGGATATCTAGACTTATCGTACCGGCTTGTCACAGAGCTTCATCGTAAAATATTCTTGAATGAAACTCTTTGAAGACGAGAATTTTTATGAGATGCCATTAATGGCATCTTTTCCTTATAATGATTTTTTTTCTTTCTATTTCTGTTTTGAGACCGAGAGTAAAAATTCATGCTTTAGAAGAAGCATTCAGTTTATTTTTAGAATACTTTTACATCATTTATTTCCCCGATTATTCATGGAAGGAATAAGGCGGGTGTAGTGTTATTAAAGGGCGAACAAAGAAAGTACTATATTAATGCATAAATAAGTACATTTGCATTTCAACTGTTCCAACGACCAAGTTAATTGTTTTATCTGATTTAACTCAAAATTAAGTAAATTGTAGAAATATGTAAAAAAAAAAAAAATTATATGTATACGCATTGTATATATTTTTTAAAATTATATATTTTTAAATAAAGGCATACTAATTTTAACAAAAATGTTACAAAATCAACAGTTAATCACTAATAATAAAAAGCGAATTAAAAATACTATCGGCAAAAACTACATCAGTTATAAACAAACTGAATAATTTATGAGGTATGGGCATTATAGTAATAAGCAGCGTTTTTCCCAAAAATGACAATTTAGCATCAAATTGTTCCTTAGCATTGTTCCCGTAGGATTCTTTACAAACTTGCGGATAACAATCAACACACAAAAACTTATTGTTACTTTTACAAAACTGTAGTGCTTTTTAAATAAATAATTTAAATTGAATTAAAAATAAAAAAACACTCGTTTCAATTATTGAAAAATGTGTCGTTGTAAGATTGTCCAATTTTAGGCAAATCGGATGAACATGGAAGAAGTGGTATTTCTTCTGTTAATGTTCATCTCCTTAAAAGGGGAAAATTCATTTATTTTTCCCCCGAAAATCAAAAATTTCTTTTATGTCATTTTGTCAATTTCTGAAAGTTTAAATCAAACATGAGTTCAACTAAACACCAACCAGTTTGAAGAGATAGCCACATTATAAGGATAAGTAAATTATGAATGCTCCTTTCAGCCTTCACCAGTTGATTAAAATGTTGAATCAATGCTGTATGAATACTGTATGTTTGAGGAATCATTGTAGACGCAAAAGAAATTCTAAGTGATACCCATTCCTGCGACTAAACTGAACCGCAACCATCTTCCATCCAGGAACCAGAACCAGTGAAGACCTCGAAGCCTTTGAAACAATGAAGACATTTCGGTATTCACATTAATTTACAGAAAATGAGCAGCAATCTCTGACAAATGTCAAAAATTTATTGTTTATGCTGAGAAGAAAAGAGTATGTTCAAACCTCAATTTACAAATATGTATAAAAAAAAATGTGTTTGTTCATTTTTCTTTTGCATCAAAAATATTTCGTGGGTAATTTTTCCAATGAATTCTTTATGATTATTGTAAATTTATTAAAATTTATGAAAGGTAAATTGCGATAAAGGGTATCATGAGAAATGATCGCTTGAGATTCTATTGTATTAATTTTCTCTATCGTAAGAGAGTATCGCTACCATCCGATACTATCAAATGTAAATACTGATACTGTCTGAGAATATCGAAAAACAATAACGTTGTGAAATATTTTTTGTATTGAAAAAAGAGGCATTCATACTTTGAAAGTCGCTATGAATCTTCAAACAATTTAACTTTTGAGATGAATTATATTTTACTATCTAAAATATCCACGGAGCCAAATTTTTCTAATTATTTTTCGATTTAGAAAATGAAGCTGCGTTTAACATGCTTTGCGAGAAAAACTATCATTTTAATAATTACATACTACCCCCATTACAAAACACAATTTTCAATATGTTATTATTCATAACTGCATTTGTAGGGGAAAAGTAAAATGGTGGAAGGATTTTATTTTAATCTAAAAGTCCAAGATAAAAATTCCTGTAAAAAAAGTCATTAGGATAAATATTAAAAGAAAAAGTTTTTTTTTTTTTCTTTCTTTCTGCTTCTTAGAACAAAATAAATGCGCCCTCAATCACGTCCACATTACACATATCGTGTAAAAGGCAAGAACCATTAGCGCTATCTCAACTACAAGAGGTGACTATGAGTCCCACCCAAATGCAGAAATATATTAGGAAAAATAATTTCTGAGAAAGATATTACTTCTCAGATCTCCATATTATTCAGAGGGAGGTCTGTGAAAAAAAAAAAAAAAAAAAAGAAAAAAAAAAGAAAAAAAAAAAAAGCTCTGAAGAAAGGAAGGAAAAAAATCGAGTCGAGAGACTATTTTCGGCCGCATACAACTGTTTTTCTTAAGTACTTAACTAAATTTTTACGTCTAGTAAATTTATTGCGAAAACTGAACATTTCTGATTCACCTCAGAGCAAGAATATTCCGTTCACAGATAAAGTTTGTCAGGCGCTCTCAAAAATGTGTTAGCAGTGTTCTCCTATACCCATAAAACGTTCTTTTATAAGCAGCTCTTTAAAAGCATGTAATCATTACCATCTCATACATATAAAGTAAGTAAAAAAACTTTGCAATTGATTTTCTAAGATAAAACAACCAAAAACCTCGAGTGGATGATTTATTTATACGTTTATACAATTTGAATGAAAATGGTAAATGAACTCAATTTAAACAACAAAAATTATTTAATGTGAAATAACAAAGATCTTTTTCAGTTTTTACGATTTTATTTTTATAATTTTTTTTAATAATTGCATTCTTTAAAGTAAAATAATTACTATTATAGTTTTCTTACGAAATATTTTTATGGTAAATATTTAAGAAAGGAAAAAAAATATAATAATAATAAACTGTTTTGTTTTCTCAAGATGAGAAAAAACTACATTCTCTTTTTTATTGCCTTAAGAAGAAGATATAATATTATGCATGTATATATTTTCTTTTCCATTAATGTTGCTTTTCGGTTAACTTCTGTGTAATTTCCGAGAAACAAATTTATTTTATGTCACTGTCTCTCAAAGATAAGTTAAGGACATAAGTGGTGTGTAACACTTTAATTTATTTTATTTTATAGCTGGGTATACTTAATTTGCTTACATATTTATAAAAAAAAAAAAACATTTAAAAAATCATGCCTGATATTCAAATTTGGTCATTTAAAGAAAGTCATAATGAATGAGAAACAATAAAATCTATAAAGAAAACAAATAATTAAAAAAAAATATTTGGAAAGAAGTTATTAAAACCTTTACTTTTTAACAAATTTAAAGCACATAAATTTTTGAATAAGAAATTTTAAACTATAACCAACTGAGTTAATCAAATCAATTTGTGCTCAGTAATAAATTCAGAAATAAACAAATTGCGGCTAATAAACGTTGTAACGTACCCTTTTTATTTTTGGAGAAAAATAATTCTTTTTTCAACATGAAAACAAATTAATATTTTTTTTATTCGATAAAAAGAAATATCACAACATTTCCCAAAAGGTACAGAGGAGGGGCCTTCATAACAACCAAATCTTAACACTCGTACTTGGTAAATTGGTTTATTATAGTTTATTAAATTTGATATTTAAATAATTTAAATATCAAAAGTATAAAATCATATATAAAAGAACTTAAATACTATTAAAGCGTGAATATAAATCCTGCAGTTCGCAAGTTCTGATATATGCGCAATTTGCTTTTCACTAAATATATAACAATGGAATTTCTTCAAAAAATAAATAAATAAATAGCGTATTCCATAAATTACGTACTCAACTCAATTATTCTGATGGCAATCAAAATATCATGGTCATATGTAGCTCTTTAAAGAAAACTGTATAAACATTAAATTATTTATTCGGTTTTAAAAATAAAAAAATTTCTTTGTTGTCTCTAAATTAATTTCAAGCCTTTTAGCAATCACTAAATTTGATATTTAAACAGTTTAAAATCAGAAATATAAAATCATATATAACGGAGAAATATCCTTTCAGTATATAGGATCAATTCAGCAGTTCGACTGAGTACTGACACATGTAATTTATTTTTCATTAAATGCATAATCATTGCAATTTTTTGTAAAAAAAATTAATTGCGTATTTCATAAATAACATACTCAACTCAATTATTATCATAGCAATCAAAATAGCAGGTTCATATGTATCTCTTCAAAGAAAACTGTATAAACATTAAGTTAATTATTTGGTTTTAAAAATAAAAAATTTCTTTGTTGTCTCTAAATTAATTTCAAGCCTTTTAGCAATCATTAAACTTGATATTTAAACAGTTTAAAATCAGAAACATAAAATCATATATAACAGAGAAATATCCTTTCAGTATATAGGATCAATTAAGCAGTTCGAGTGAGTACTGACACATGTAATTTATTTTTCATTAAATGCATAATCATGCAATTTTTTGTAAAAAATTTTTTTGCGTATTTCATAAATAACATACTCAACTCAATTATTCTCATAGCAATCAAAATATCATGTTGATATGTAGCTCTTTAAAGAAAACTATATCAATATTAAATTATTTATCCGGTTTTAAAATAAAAAAGTTCTTTGTCTTAAAATAAAATTCAAGCCTTTTAGCAATCATACCAAAACAGATCATGTAATTTAAGAACATATATGAAAGTGAACAAGCCATAGATTGATTCCACCTACAAAAAGAACATTGTTTAGTGTTTACGCCTGCAGTTATTTTCTCACTGATTCTATGGAGACATTTCGCCGAAAAGGCTTGTGCGAAACATTCGTCGCGATCGCTAATGAGAATTTTGGTTATTAGTCTCTGGAACAGTGACTTGATTGTATTCAAATAAGACGGACATTTTAGAACAATAGGAATCTAAAATAAAACAATATTTGAAGAATACCGCTCACTCACGATTGTACTGAAAAGGTTGGTTAAAGGGTTGCAGATAATTTGCGTGATATTTGTTAAATTTTCGAAAATAAAACACTTAGTATGTTTAAAATATTCGTTCGTTTAGTACGGTGCTACGACTTATTATTTGAAATGTTTACATTTATGTGTCAAAGGGAATGGGATGAATAAAAATTTTTTATTTTTTTTTGTTTATTAGGGTTATATGAAAAAAGAAGAAAAATGAACTTGAATATAAGTGATTTTATTTTTAATGCGTCTTAATTTTTACTAAATTTAGAATTATTTTAATTTCTCAAATGTAAGTGATATTGCTACGGTTGCGATAGCATCTTTAAGTGTATTGCTTCTCAATTCAAATTCTAAATTAAATAAGTTAATTTAATTTTTATTTTAATTTAACTGTATCTTTAAATGTTTTATGCACTTAAGATAAAGGAGTGTAAGGTTCAATGGATTTCCAGTCTTACTCTGTTTTTCTATTTATTTATTTATTCTTCCTTTTTTTTTTTTTTAACAAAAAGTCGTAGGTTGGCTAGTCGTACGTAAGTGACAGATTTAAACTATGATACTTGGTCTTGGATTGACGAATAGTCTTTAGATTGGGACCCTGCTTTCAAACTAAATTGATTGGTATTTAAATTTTAAAAGGGTTGTATTTTTAAGAACAGTCAAAAAAAATTTTTTTGGAGATTAAAAAATGCAATAAAAAAGTTTTTGTCAGCTTTTATTTCTCGGAAACTTAAAAGCCGAATTTTTTTTTTTAAAGAAAATGTTAGCATTTAATGAATTTTATGCACTATAATTTACAAATATTTCGAGAATCGATTAAGCATGATATAAAAATAGTTATTAAAATAATAATTTCTATCAGAGAATAATTAGTTTCGATTTAGGAATAATACCGAAATAGTTATTAAAATAATAATTTCCATTGAATTACAATTGCGTCGAAGAACTTCATAATAGTGAAAAAGTACTTTTTTATTTCCCTATTTATTTTAAAGATATGACAAAATGAAAAAAAAAGAACAAAAAAAAAAAAAAAAAAAAGGAAAGAAAGGGAAAAAGATAAGAAAAAAAAAAGTAAAAATAACAGGAATAACCTTTTATTTTCACATGGAAAATGTGTTTATTCAGAAAACTATTTAAAAGCGTGCCAATTACGAAACAAAATTGTTTAGAAAGTAAAGTGCATTGCAGAATCAAACTAATCAACTTTGTTTTGATCATTTAAGTTACACAAAAAATTGATTACAAAATAACTAACTAACAAAGCTATTTCCACATCAAGTATTACAATATCTTTAAATTCAATCAAACCACACAATTTTAATGGATTCTGGTGTGCATAAGATTAGGCGTGCAGCCTATATCTTATGCATAATATCTATATATATGCATGCATGTCAATGCCTATATCGGAATTAAGTAAAATTTGAGATTATAAGATCAAAATCTCTGGTAATCTCTTCTAAATGAAACTAGCAGGGGTGCAGTGGAAGAGGAACGACGAACATCCACAGCTTTTTCGAAAAATTCGTATATTTTCGTCAATTTTGCGGCATTTTATTATATGTAATTTTTTTTTCTTCCAAATAATAAAATTTGTCTATACATTAAGAATCGTATTAAGTGACACAAGTGACAATTTGATTAAAATTCGTAATAAAACTTCCGAATTCAACCTCCGATTTTATTTTATTCCTAAGCTTGTTGTACTCTCTTGTGTTGTTATAGTACTTGTACCGTTTACAAAATGATTTGTGCTATTTAGTATTCAATTTTTAAATCTATTAGGCTTTTGCTGAAGACATAAAATACTGAAGTTAACACTCAAAGTAAGAGCCCCCTAACACTTTATTTGCGTCGTTTTATTAAATTTCTTAAATCGATTCATAGTTAAAGACTTGCGACTTTTAAGAAAAAATAAAATACGAAAATAATCATACGAACGGTAAAGTTTTACTTGCAAATTTAAAACCAAATTCAAATAAAAAATTTTTTTTAAATTTTAAAGTTTGCTACTGGGCCTAGCATAATATAAGAGGAGGGAAACACCGATATGTTTCATTATTTCGTTCTTGTTTTAGAATCTTATTATTTGCACTCAGTTCACCACCACCTTTTTCTATCCAATATAACGGCGCAAAATTCAAAAAAAAAAAAAAAATAAAATAAATTTTTTTTTATAAATTACAATTTAAAGAATTTTAAACCAAATGCAGTAAGAAGTTTTTATAACTTTTCTACACGTAATTTTTCGAAAAATATATAAATAAATATATGATAAATTTTGGAATTTTTATCGTCCCCTCCCCCTTTGAAAAATTTTACACAACAACACTGGTTACATAGCACAGACGTTTGCTATGTAAGATTATGCTAACTAATAATAATAATAATGAAACTCTACTTCAGGGCAAAATTACATTGTAGAAAATAAACGCGTTGGGATGTGATTGCATTTGAACTGTATGAAATAAGGATAGAGTTTAATCGGTCGTACAGCATCAAATTCAACCATTAACGGACAAATGGTGAGTAAACTTGAAATACTTTCGGACTGGTAAGGGTTAAACAATATCGTAATCTCTAAGTGACGAAATCAAACGGAGATAAATCTCTAGGGGTAAAGGATAAGAATCATGGGAAAAAAAGCTTCAGAAAAAAAAGCCCAGAAAAAAGAGCATCGGAAAAAAGCACCGGAAGAAGCACAGGATAAAGAGCACCAAAAAAAGATCTAATTATCTAAACTATAAATTTAACTTCCGATTTGATTCGGAGCGTTAAACCGGAATTTAATGTACTATTTAAATAGTCATACGAACATAATTCGTAATTTTTTTTTTTCAATTACAAAGTTAAATTTGAAGTTTAGAGAAAGGAATTTTAAATACTTTGTGTATTTTTAATTTAATCATATAATATATATTATTACTATTATAAATAATGCACCAATTAACAATAGTTTCTCAGAGGCTTAATCTTTTGATAAGTTAAAAATATTAATAAAAATGATAAAGTATTTAAATCTGATTCAATTTTTATCTAGCTGAAAATGAATGAATCTAGTTGAAAGTATTGTTTGCATATTTTACCATATCACAGTACAATAAGTGTATTTATTGAAATTTAGAACTATTTTAGAACTGCTTAAAATGTTTAATCAGCTTGTTACGTAGTATAAAGAGGAAAACGTAAAAACGTAACTTCACGTTAATTTTAAATTAATTTTATATCGTATTTCATTCGAGTAAATAAATACATAATTACATTAATTTCTGGCTCAACGGCTCAAATTGTGTATATTGTTATACACAATTTGAGTGTGGTTTTTTTTATGCTCTTTTTGACGGTGCTTTTTTTCCCTCCGACTTTTTCTTCTGGTGCTTTTCTATCCAGTGGTCTTTTTTCTTCCTACCAAAGGAGGAAAAACGATTATTGCTGCACAGTGCGGCAAAAATGAAACCCTTTCTGAATAACTTTTGATCGAAATATTAGATTTTCACATTCTAGGACTCAATCTTAATGGTTCTGTGGTAACCTTAAATACGCTAATTATTTAGTGCAAACGATATTTTAAGTTACGAAATTAGATATAAAAACATACTATTTTTCGAAGGATTTGAATATTTGACGTTCAAAATATGCGCGGTAACCGCGATCTGAAAGTTCTAATTTCAATAGTTGAGATAAAAAAGAAAAGGAAAAAAAAGAAAAAACATCTAGAATTTGAACCTTTACGATTAGTTTTCATTTATGCATCTTTCACCATATCTCTGGAAATGAGAAAAAGAATCAAAACGTTTTTGCATACTAAAATAGAATTTGTATATCCGAAGATACAAACGATAGACACGTTAAAAAATTATGTACTATAATTATTTAATTTAGTAACGTCGAAATTTTTTTGGAACATAATAAAGTATACAATTTTTTGCCTCAATTTAATCTGCGTAATTTTGAATAACGAAATCCAAAATTTGAAAAGAACCGGTTGGATATTTCTTGAGAAATTAAAATTTTAAAATGTGACTTTTCTGAAATGACAAAAGCGTTTTAAAATGACAAATAGGGGACTAAACTTGAGACCGCTTACTTAATTACCCACATTTCCTGCTTAGCCATATATCTTTCCTGCTTTGAGGGTTCAAGAATCCGAATCCATCACAAGAAAGTCATGTTTATTCAGAGAAAGTACAGCCCTGTCGCTGTGCACTAATTAACCTCTGTGAGTAATGACGCTCGAACCTGTCAGATTGGTTCTAGTACGTGAAAATCCGATCATTAGATCAAAAGTTAATTAGGGCATTCACTATTCTTTCTTTTTTTTTTTTTTTTTTTTTTTTGCACTGTGTTTTATGGTCATGGATACCGAAGGGTATCTCCTATATTAGTCCCTGACCGGAGGGGGTAGCAGAATCCGCTTTTATTTAACAAAACTTTACCGTCCAAGGAAGCGAAAAATGTTAAAGGTTTTAAACAATATCAAATGAATCAATATAATTTAAATCATAAATGGTAGCGAACATTTAGTTTACATGCATTTATGACTTAATATTTTCTGTTTGAATGTGCATCACAGTTTCATAGTTTTAAATGCTTTAGGAGCAGCAAGTTACAATTCACCAAATATCTAAGTCCTTCACTTTGTTAGACCTTTTCAGTTAGTCTCGGAATCAAAATTATGTGATGCATGGCTAAAATGTTTTATAGATTGACATTGATTCGTTCTATTGTTCATGCGTTATCACATATAGATAACAATGAAAAGTCAAAATAGTCATTCAGACAATGGTAAGGTAAAACTTGCTGAGTTATATTCATGGAGGCTGATTTTTGGTTTATATTTCCACGAATAATTTTTCGCGTGAGAAGTAGTCTGGGGAAAAAGATTGCATACACTTTTTTAGAACCAGTTAACAGGCTTTATTCTCACCAAGTCATAATAATAATAAAAAAAATCATAATAAAAATTTGAACTTTAACTATGTGTTATTTAACTGCATATTTAGTTTAAAAAAGACTCCGCCATCTCGTGCAATAACATTAATTGTTGTTTTTAATAATAAATAATGTCATTATTATTATTAATAACAATTATAATAATTTTTCGTAACTGTAATGATTATTGAAAATATTTATTCAGAATTTTAAAGCTTAGTCAAATTTTTAAAATTTGATATTTCTCATGGGGAAGGATTTTTATCAAAATAAAAGGAGTATATTAAAGTACGCCCTACTTTTTCTTTCAGATAAAAATTTTAAAAGATTTATACTTTATAGCATCAGTTACTAAAATTGATTCTATTGGGTCGGGGGGTCATCCAAGTTAAGTCACCAAAGAAAAGTCTTGGGTTTTAGAATTAAATTATTATAATTTTCATCATTTAGTTTTTCATATTTAATTTTTAAAAAAATCCTTGTGCATTTTTACATACTAAAAATGTGAGATGTAGGTTGAGTTTATGAATCCTGTTATTATTCAGTTAATCAATCTTGCTATTATGGATTATTTAAATTTACGCGTTTTTTATAAATAGTTCTCCGATTGAAGTACTGAATTATTTATTTATTTCTTACTTTTTCACACTCTGAAAATAAAAATTTCTGTTATATTTTGCACGATGAAAATTAAAAATAAATCTTGACTGTTAATTTTAAATTGCGATTAAAAAAAAAAAGATCCAAAGATTCAATGGAGTAAGGCGATTCGACCGTAAGCATATTATTCCACATTAATTCAAAGAGGTGGGGGAAAATCTTAGAATTTAATTTCCTGCAGACATCAATTTTTCTTAAAATTTTTTTTCAGGAAACCATAAGTGGATAGGATCATATCTTCAACTGACCTTGAAGTTTAACTTTTCCCACTCTTTGACATGCCATTTGACTTGGAGATTTCTGAGTTTCAGCGATTTTCTTTTCCCCGGAGAAGGATTACATCAGAGAACACGCCCGTATTTATCTACCAAGTTGATTTGAGCATCGCGTGTCCTTTCTCACTTTTTCCATTGAAAATAAAAACAGAAAGAAAAAAAAATGAGTGAAAAGAGAGAAGTAAAAAAGAAAACGAGAAAAAAAAAAAACTGAAGTCAAATGGTTCTCTGAAAGCGATTTGACAACTTGTCCACAGGGAACAAAATGCGTAAGAAAATGTTATTGGGGTGTAGGGGTAGGTCAGCTCACAGATGGCTTGCTATCGGCGTCTTGAGTTGCCTTCATTAAAAAGAAGGAAGATTTCCAAGTTTATTACTTTTTTTTTCTCTCTCTGCTAGACAGTGGTCGGGTTGTTGGTGGGTCGCACAATAGGGGTGGGTGCGGCCGAGTCGAACCCCACCCAACCTTTCGGACGACTCTGTCGCAGTCACACATGTGGGATGTTGAAGTTCGTTCATAGAAGCAATTGGCCGGTCTCCTTCCACTCCAAAATTATTTTTCCTTTAGGTATGTTTCTTTAGTTTTCTTTAGAAATCGGATTCACGAATCGAATAAATTTATGGAATGACATTTTTATTTTTAAAGAACTGGGCAGTAAAAAACGGAGTCAACGGACGGAACGGAATAAAATGTAGTTTAATTTTATTGATCTCTTATATTTTATTGTGTTTTTATTTATTATGAGGATTTTAAATATAAATTTCTGAAACAATTGTTGTTTTTACCACTTGTAAAACATATTTTATTAAATTAATTTGACTTATAATTGTGTATAAATCGAATATATGAATCAGAAGGCGAAACATATAAAAAAACAGGTGTTGATGTTTATATGTGCTAATTTTTCTATCTTGGATTCTAATTTTATTAACGTGTACTGCTAATTTGGACATTTCTTAAGATTAGGGGAATTAAGTTACTCTTAATTACTTAAAGTTTCTCTTTAAGTACTTTGTTTTCAGTACTTTTTTCTTTCGATAGTTTTTTTTTTCTTGCATAATTATTATTTTTAAAGTTTGTCTTCGTTTGCGCCGTTAACTTACTCATTTGCTCTTTTCTTTTTATTTGTTGAAATTTTTTTCTTCCTATTTTCAGACATAAAGACAATTTTTAGATATAATATTTTTTCGTCGAATGTGAGTATTATTATTGTTATATACGATTAATATATAATATCAATATTAATATTGCGCTGCGTTGTTTTTATTTGATACAAGAAAGAGGTAGTTCATGGAACTTTAAAACAGTAAAAATAAAGAATAGACTACTTTTTTTTTTTTTTATTGAAAATCCCATAATAATTATTATAATACTTTAATAAATCTCCTCTAAGCTTAGTGGTCCTTTCGTATTCGGACAAATTTGCACTTCTGCATTAATCACATGCTTTTTTATTTTAAAAATAAACAATTAAAAATTAAAATAATAAATATTAGTATGACAGAAAAACTGTTAATTTCTTCTATGTCGAAAGTTGGTTTTAAAGTATAAACTTATAAATCATGAGAAATGGCATGACACATTAAAATGGCACGATAGATTTAAAGTTAAATAGAAATGTCTGTTTAAAAAAATTAAAGTAGTTTTGAGAGTAGTGTGTGGTCTTAGTACTAATTGTTTGATATTGTGGGTCTGAGGTTTATAATTTTTGAGGCACTTAGGAATCCGAAATGGGTCCCCGAAATTAAAAATCTGAAAAAACTATCGGAGACTATTATCTAAAAACTATTATTGTATTTCTTCTACAAAGTAATGAGATTTTTACATTTAAAGTATTTTTAATTTATTGTTGAACTTGGAGGTCCCATTACTTGCTCAGAGCGCATGCCTTTCGGATGGTTCCGCAAATTCGAGCTCGCTTCGCTCTCTCATTGGATAATTTTGTGTTTCAATCTTTGTATTTATGCTAGTACAATTTTTTGAATTTAAATTGTAGAAATAGTGAAATGGGCATCGTGCAAAACCTTTAATTTAAAAACTTTTTTTTAATTTTTATTATTTTATTCTCTGCATTTTGATTTCTGTACATTTCAATGTTGCTTCGAAATTACATTCGGAACAAATATTCCTCAAAATTTCCCTGTAAATACTATTACAAATTTCAATGTTTGAAAATACAGTTTTTAAGTTCTTTATTTTAATTAACTCGTGAAATTTATGAAAACCAAAGAAAAAAATTAGAAAAAAAAAAAAAAAAAGAAAAGAATACAGTAACTAAGTAAATTAAAAAAAAAAAGAAGGTAGTATAGCAAGGCTAAACATTAATAAGCATAATTAAAACAGAGCAGTTTGTTTGTTTAGATAAGCTGTTTGTTTTTAATCTTTAATTTCTGACCAATTTATAGCTTATAAAGCTTCATATAAGCTTTTTGTTTCCAATGCGAGAAAAGAAATCTCCTCGGTATTGTGAGAATCTGCAGATTAGTGTTATTAAAATCTATGAAATAAATGGAACAAGGCAGGCGAAAATGTCTTATTATTTTTTACAATAATAATTTCAATACATTTACAATATATTCATACAATTTCTTCATATAATATATTCATATATTTTACAATGCTGTGTGTTCTGTAGTGACCCTTAATTGCGGAATGCTTTGCGCCTTTTCACTGTTTTATTTTTGAATGTAGCCTAAATATTTTTATTTATTTATTTATTTTTTTGGAGGGGGAGATGGAGAAAACTTGAGAATCATTCCTGTGGCCCATTATGCTCAATAATGTATGAAGTCAACAGCTCAAAACTAAAATCTATTGAAAAGGTTTTATGTTGTACTTGGTGATAGTTTCTTGTGAGCCTTTATAATTTTTTAAAATTTTATTTTATGAGTTTTAAAAAATTCAAAGAAAAAATATTTTCCATAAAAATTTTTTTTTTTTATTAAAAAATTTAAGCTAGATTTCTTAAAAAATGCAATAAAGTTTGTAAGCTCTAAAAAAATTTTATTTCTGTACTGCTACTGGGGAGGATTTTTTCATCTTATAAGCGTTTTCTTGAGGCTCAGTTATAATCTTTTTTCCTTCTAATAACGTTTTATTTTTTACTTTATTTTTTAAGGCAAAATTCAAAATGTAATTCTTTTTCTAAAATCTATTTTTTTTTTTCTATAAAAGAGCACTTTACGTAACATAATTTATGTAAATAAAATCAGCAAATCCAATAAATAATTTTTCTTAACCGCTTGATTTGTTATTCCTAAGGAAGAATCGAGAAATTAACATTCATGCTCTACTTCGAATATTTATGAACATTTTGAGTAGAGTTGATTGTAAAAGACATCTAAGTGTGAGGTCTTTCTTAAGAGGAAGTGACGTATCTTCGGGCATTTAATTATCTTTTTGAGATTGGACTTCTACATATTTCTTAAGGATTATCTTCTATTGCATTTTTATTTGTATATATATATATATATATATATATATATATATATATATATATATATATATATATATATATATATATATATATATATATATATATATATAAACACAAATACTCGAACATTATGGGAAAGAACAATTTTTTGAAATGTAACATCTCTTTGCATTATTTTAAATAATGTTAAATTTAAATGACAAAATCAAAAATTAGAACAAAACGGGAGGAATAGTTTTTTAGAAATACAAATTTAAAAATCTGAGTTTTTGAAACAATTTTATGGAAAATTAACAACAATATACACACTATGCACAAAATGAAAAAAAAAATGAACAATAATTTTCGATCTTATGACCGGGGTTTTTACAATCTTATTGGTACAAATCTTATTGATAAGTTTAAGTCGTGCCTTACAAATGTTAATTAATTTGTGTTAGGTTACAAAATTGAACATTAAAACGTACTTTCTTTAAATAAGCTAAATACGTACTTTTTTTTTCTTTTTGATGGATCAGGATTTTTGGCCCTTAAAATACTGGAAGGTAGCAGCAATCTGGGAAATATGATCCCAATAGTTTTTTTACTCAGGAGAGCAGTCTCTTTAATGTTATAATTTAATTTGTTGCGTTTTTCGCTACACCTCAGGAACTATATTTAAGCGAATCAAAACGTTTTTGCACAAAATTATAAACCTAGTTTATACGAGAAAAAAAATTTCATGTAAAATACAATTGTTTCGGATAATTATTTTTTTAAAAATTATTTTTAATCGACTATGTAAGTATTCTTTGATTTGTAAGTATTATTTGATTTGTAAGTAATATTTGATTTGTGGGATGAAAAAAAAAAATTCTGAAATGTAAGATATGCTCTTCTTAGCGTCATTTTAAACTATGATAATTTTATATTAAAAAAAAAAAAAAAAAAAAAAAAAAAAAAAAAAAAAAAAAGAATATTTCAACAAATCGGGATGAAAAGTTCTTTAACATTACGATTTTATTAAAATTTTATTACTTCGAAAATAATTGACTTATTTTGTTCAAATTACATATTTTGTCATTCAAAATTGCTTGATTGATTAAGGTTATACCTCAAATTTTAATAAATTTTCCATTGACATTAAATAATAAAATTTAATAAATAAGCTGAAACAATAATATTGAGTGAAATTAAGTTGAATTGCTGGTTTTAAATTTGTAAAAAATTTTTTATTTTCTGAAATAGTTCCAGAGATATGGCGATATTTATCGAAAATAAGATTAACACAAATGGGATCTCATTTAAAGATCATCTAATAATTTGACTCACGATTTTCACACATCTTTTTTTTTTTTTTTTTCAGAACGCACGAATTTTATTTTTCATTCCATAAATTTTTATTAAGTTAATCTATTTGCTGTTAGTTTACGTACCCTCTGTAGTATCTTGGTCAGCACCTATCACGCAGAAGGTCGGGATTTGGTTTCCCATCCGAAGGAAGAGTTATTTTATCTTTTTTTTTTCCGGAATAATAATATCGTTTCAGATTGCTCGCTACTTTCTCCCCATATTTTAAGAGTCACAAATCCTAATCCGTCTTTAAAAAAAGAATAAAAAATTAAAACAAAAAATGTATGTGCAAGTGAATTCGGGGAACATGCGTTTTTGTGTCTAAATTTGTAACAAAATGTCGTCTGCACAAATTAATTATCGTTTTTAAGGTTTATTAGCTTTTCGAATCATTAAGATTTCAATTTAATAGCACATAAAAATCCGATCAATAGATGGAAATTATTAATGTCATATGTTTCTTATTTTGATTCTGATAGTGCTGAGTAACTGAAACTCTTCTATAAAGAGATTGAAATTTAATTGAATAATAAAATTCAATTAAAAAAAAACATTTAGTTTTGTTATCCTCTTATTATGTTATTGAAATGTAATAAAACTCTTTGTATAAATTTTAACCATGTCAGGGAATAATAATAAAAAACTGTATGCACATTTCAAATAGATTAACACAATATAGGAAAACTCTTTCCCCATATTCTAGATAAATCACTAAAATTAACTTTTTCTGCTGAACTCTCAAATTATAATCAAAGAATAATTTGCTGTCTGAAAGGTGTTTTGATTTGCTTTATTTTATTTAAAAGGCCAAATCTTTCTAAATTAAAATTTAGATAACGTTTTAAAAACATGCTATCATTCGAATAGCTAGCTCATAAAATATTGTTCTCTTTTTCTAACTTTATAAATCGGACTTTAAAACTTTATAAACTTCCTAACTTTATAATAAAATAAAAAAATACAATAAAAAAATAATCAATAAAACCATTAAGAAATTTTCAATTAACAATTTTGAAACTTTTCACTTTGTTAAAATAAAATAAAATTGTACACTTTCGATAATTATTCGATAGATTATTTTTTTTATAAACTATTTAACGAAAGAATCATGATGTATTTCTTTAAATTATAGGATCCCAACGCGGCCCGACATTGGCTGATGTAGACTTTCTGAGGGGCTCTATTTTTTAAGAACTGGGGATTTCTAGAGGATCTTAAATAAACTATAGATGAAATAATGTTTGTTGTTAACCAATAATGTTATAAATTTATTTATTTATTTGTTTAGTTATTTTTTAGCCGTCTTTTAACGAGGACAAGAAAATACGAATTCCGCGACTTTTTTTAATTTTGGCTAAAAAACTTACTTAAATAAGCATTTTTTTTTTTATTTATTTACTTTTTAATGTTAAAAAAGGCATACATTTATCATACAAGAACTTAAAATTATTAAAATTTTTTATTACTTTTACTTTTTCTCTCACTTTTATCACATTGGATACGCTGGCTTTAAATAAATTTTTAAGCTGACTTATTTGTATAATTTTTGTGTTTTTTCCTTTGTTAAATAATTTTAAGAGATATTATCGAAACATAATAAACATGTTATTATTCTTAGCTTAGGAAAATATGAGTTTCTGATTTGATTTTGGAAATACGTTTCACTTGGTATAAGTTGTACTAAAAAGTACAGGTGATAGATTTTATGTCGACCTGATAGCATTCATAAACGAAATTATTTCTCATTTTTGATAATGTTTAAGAAAAATAAAATGATTACTTTAAACTGCAAAGTGATGTGTTGAATTTTCACAAACACTTAAAAATTTTACGTTCATGTAATTTTAGGCAAAATTAATAAAAAAAAAAATTTCTTTATGTAAAAGGCAAAATCCTTATTCATTCACTCACTCGCTCATTACTAATTCTTCCATTTCCCATGAGGTTATAAAGTAAAAATAGGACCGTGTGTTCGTTTGGAATAAATAGAAAAACTAAAAGTTATATTTCGCTATTTTATATTTATCCGAGTAATTAGCCTAATAGGCAGTAATGCTAAATAACTCATCTTTACCAAGATAGAAGTACTGAATTTGGACCTTGTATTCTTTATAGAATAAATGGAAAAACTAAAAAGTTTCATTTTGAAATTTTGTAATTATCGGGGTAATTAGGAGGTATTTAACTTAATTGACAGTAATGCTAAATAGAACGGCTTCTTCAAGATAGAAGTCTCCAATCAAGATCATGTCGCTGGTTCAAAACTAAAACGACACATTTGCAAACGTATTATGCCTGCAGATGTGTCGTTTTAGTTTTGAAGCAGCGATGTGTTCTTTATAGGATAAGTAGGATAAGAAAAAGACTTATTTTAATATTTCATATGTATTGGGGTAATTAGCCAATATGACGGTAATTCTAAATAACACGTTTTTACTACGATAGATATCGCAAGTTTTGACCTGTCCCATAAAAAAGGCATACGGCAGAATTTAGACTCATTGCCGCGATAGTCCCCCTCCAGGAGAGGAAGGGCAGGTTCGAACCGGCACAAGCGCCGACCGGGTTGGTCGGCGAAGCCACCTCGTGGCATTTATTAAATCAAAATTAAAATATATGACCATGACAATAGTCAGAAAAACTACATTGAAAGATAATTCAACACAAAAAATAATTTTTAAAAACGATATGGCAATAGGTCAACAGATCCTTATGGTTTGCTTGCAATGAATTACAGAACAAGTAAACAACAAACAACTAAACACAGTTTGGTAAGAAATATATAGGTGTTCGATAATAAATGTCTGCTTAAAACAAAAAATGTAGAAAAAGGATTACATAGCTAAGGGCCTAAGATTTAGAATTTAAGATCCCAAAGTTTCAAAGCTTCCAATGATCCAGGAGGGACATGACATAGTAGTAAAAGACAAAACCGCAATTAAATGGCCAAAAAAAAAAGCACTAAAAGCAAAGGGGTAAAATTAAGATTTAAAAATTTTAAAGTTTCGGACTTACCGCTTTGTTTTACCTATCCCATTTCTTAATGGGCTAAGTAAAACAAAAACTAACTAAAAAAGATTCACTTCAATGTTTCGTTATTATCGGGGTAATTGGGAGTAAGTGGGATTTCTGAACTATGGATTAATTAAGAGGAGAACAAATTGCTGATTTTTGAGAGAGGGATACTTAGAAGAATTTTTGGTGCAGTCTATGAGAATAACAAATGTCGCACCCTTTGCAATCATGAGTTATACAAAAAGTGTAAACAACCAGACATAGTTCATGTTATTAAGGCCAATCGCATCGATGGCTGGAACACCTTTATAATTCTGAAGATCAAAACCCCGCAACATAAAAAAAAAACCTTTTTTTAAACCAGAAGGTACAAGGAAAAGTTCTTTGGTCCAACGAAAAGGTGGCTGGACGCAGTTGAGAGGGATCTAACGATAATAGGAATAACTAACTGGAAGGCCATGGCACAGAATAGATCAAGATGGCAAAAAGTTATTGGGACGGCCTTAGCCTGTCATAGGTTATAATGCCCAAGAAGAAGAAGAATTTGGAGTAATTAGCCTTATCCACAGTAATGCTAAATAACTCATTTTTACCAATGCTAAATAGCACGTTTTTATAATAAGGAAATCGAAAATTTGGACCATGTTTTTTATGAAACAAATAGAAAAATTAACAAGCGTTATTTCGAATAACTATAGAGGTAAGTAGGAGTAATTATACGAGTATGTGTAAACGGGAAGCGGTAAGTTACGGTTAGGCGGAACAACTGACCACTGAAGGCAAATCCGAAAAAGATTTGTTGGAAGGCTGCTTTCGGTAAATAAAGCCGTGAAAGGTCGTGTGGTAGGACCAGCTAGACGCCTGCAAGCGTCTAATATTCCAATGTAAATGCATTAGTAATTTGGTACCTTTTCAATAACTTAAGAGCATGGTTAAAGAAAAGTTTCATAATCAGAATTTTAAAAGATTTAATATGGGATTGAAAAATGCTATTATTTATTCTTAATAGTAATTAATTTTTTTTATTTTTTATATTGTAAGTTGAATGTCAAAAATCTTTTGACTTAAATGTGGGTTGTGATCTAAAAAATGTTACATAAAATATAAGTGATTAATGATATTTATTAATAATGTGATTAATGATATGAGCTTATTAAAGGTACAAGCCAAAAATCTATTTTGCGAAAGAACCAAAATTCTTGTTGAGAACAAATATAATTACTGCTAGTATACGAACGGAAATATTACCATTCCTAAAGATTTTTTTTAAAATTATTACAGTCATTTATTATTTTTTTAAGACTATGAAAGTTCCCAGTTTTATTTTATTTGAAAGAAGAAGAAAAATTTAACTGTCGGAACGAAAAATCTCCGCCGTTGGCACTTGTAGTTAAATGTTAAATTTTATTTAATAATTAGGTGGCTCCACCCTTAGCTCGCTACCTCGAGAACTGCTTCCCCAGTTCTTAGTGTTCAAAGGCATAGAGCTACATATATGTCCTTTATTTTATCACTAAGTTGAGTATAGTAATAAAAAAAGTTAAAATAGTATTTGGTAGTTGATATAAAACTTTTTGTTGAGTTCAATGTTAACAATTGAAGTTACTCCGAGGCAAGTCTTTCTAAATTTGCTTACAAATGTATTAAAGAGTGCATTCGCGTAACTTCGCATACGTGAAGGAGAAAAAATTGCCCCAATTGCATTTTCAAACGCGCCTAGCAGTTCTTCGTTGCTACTTACGGCCACCAAAGTTGCTATTTAATTTAAGAGAAGAAGTTAAAATAAGATGCACTCAAAATGCAGGAATAAGAACTTATTTTCATTGTCATGAAAGTTTAATTTTAAAATTTTATATTTATTTCTTTTATTTATGCACTTATTTTAATTAGAGACAGATAAACACGAATCTTATGTTAGTGAAAAAGTTAATAGGCCTAATTTAACTTAGTATTAGTCATATATTTTGACTCTGTAGCATCATGCATGAAAATTTTTATTCTCATATATGAACTGAAAAAAATAAAAACATCAAAATACAGCCCTAAAAATGAAGCTCGTGGAAAAAAAGGGAAAAAGAAGTAAAGAAGGAAAAAAAAAAAAAAAAAGAAAAAAAAAAGAACTGAAGAAAAAAATCGCTTAGATAAAAAGTTCGAAAAAAAAGAAAAGAATTTCTTTCTCGATGTAAAACTGGGCACTAATTTTATCCGATTGTAATTAAATGTTATTTTAAAAATTAATAAATATACAAGAATCAATTTGACTTTTACGAAATCTAGCTTTTCAGATTTCAAATATTTTAACTAACTATTGAGGGCTAAGAAGACTCATTTCCAATCATTGCATTTGTCGTAATGTGATAATATAATCGTGTACATAGGAATATATTTTTTACGTAGTGATTTTCTAAAATATTCTCTCATCTTTTTTAATTTTTTTAAAATTTTTATTTTTAACTTATCACAAGATTAACGCTCTGTGAAACTATTGTGAATTACATCGAATAAATATTTAATTACAATAAATTATAGCGAATCGAACCCCCTAAAAGGCTTGTTATAGTGATATAATTTTTAATGCAAACTTATCACTACTTTATGTGTCAGTTCAGCATTGATTTGCAATCTTAAAAGGACTTCTCAATTGATTTTTCTCTTTAGTATTTTTTATACTAATTATGGGGTGATGAGGGATATGTTTGGTAATGGGCATCCCTAACCTTCCTTATCCACTTACTTCTTAAAGGAAATTAACGTTTTAAACTGACACATTTTCATATAATAAGTATTGTGTTGCGATTATTATGTTGAGATTATTATTATCAATGTTATGAATATTTAATTGATATATACATAAAAACAAAGATAAAATCTTTCAAACATTGAATGCCTTGGCTAGAAAACGAGCCCTCTAATGATTCGGAATTTTCAAAACTGGCATTTTAGACTTGAAGTAAAACATAGTTGATTTGCTACGTTTTGTAAGTTAGCGTTTTAAATATCTATTTTTGAACCTGTTACTGATTCTTTTTTGTTTTTAAGTAACCAATCTAAATTCAAACATCATGCAGTCTTTAATTGATCACATTTAAATTTTATAATTTAAATAATAATTTAATTAATAATTTATAATTTGTTTTGTTGGTGTGGTGACTAATATGTTTTAATTTGCTTATTATTATTCAGTTGTTGTTTTTGAAGGATAGTTTACGATCATTGATTTGAAATTGCTACAAGTTAATAACCTTATTTTGTGTCGATACTTCCGAGAGCGAAAATTTATAAGTTCTTCCTATTTTTAGTGAGCGAAATTGGTCGTTTCTTTTCATTTTCTTTCATTTATGTCATAAGCTCCTGCGTATGGAAGGAGTAAGATTTCCTTTTTATCCAATTTTATGACCCAAGCATTCGTTTGTACCCATAATTCTTCCTAAAGCTACTGCTATTCATTCTTTTAAGTCAATTTATTTTGTGAAATAATGAGAACTGCTCTGTGTTTAACTGTTGTATTAAGGAAGAAGCTTTTAGTTGAATGCATGATTTTGTTATCTTTATATATTTGATCATGTTAGAAAAATAATACTTATTAGCAAACATTCAAGATATTTTTTTTCTAAATATTTGGTAAGTCATGTTTATGATATTCATACCTCACAGCAATTAATTTGGAAATATTTCTCAGACTAGAAAAGACTGCTTCTAAAAAAATTTTTAAAAAATTATACATTTTCATTTATCAATTGAAGAAATTCAAAATCTAATTTTTTTTTTTTTTTTTTTTTAAATGTTACTAAGTCATTGTCTCTACAACTTTTTTATTTTTGCAAAATTAATTTTTAAATTTGTTTTTGTTGAATAAATAATAGACCAATATCTTGTGACCTTTAACAAAATTTAACTAAAGGGGCTCAAAGACAATTTTAAACCGTTAAAATACAGCATAATATTGAAATAGTTGTAGAGGACTTCGTTTTATTTATGGGAAAAAATTATTGAATAACTTTTGTAGCATATTATTAATACTTTACTACAAAATATCAATCACTATTGATCGCACCCAACTATAATGATTTTTATTGGAAATAAATTTTTAAAAAAATAAACAAACAAACAATTTTACGAAATACTAAATTTAAGAATAAACAAATAAAAAAGGGACTTTACAAATGTTGCTGTCATTAGACTAACCAATCCCTAAACGCCAATTTCTAGATGATGAAAAAAATATATATATATTTGTGAAGTGAACGCAAAAATCTCGTTGAAAAATACATTTAGCAAAAAATCACGGCTGTTATGTTATAAAAAAAAAAAAAATCAAATCCAAAGTGCCCTATTCCTCCTTAGTCTTCCCTAATAATGGGAGAAAAGCTTACAATTTACATTACACTTAGTCGTGAATAAAAGAATATTCTTTTCTAATTAGGTATTTCCAATAAGAAATTAACGAAAAGAAAATATAATTATTCACAGTATCTGTCATTTATATAATTAACCTCATAAACCTCTTTTTTTGTTTATTAGCAAGTGAACTAAAAAAATTAATGATATTCATGTAATTATAAGTCAGACTTTTCGATTATCTTTCTAAACAAGTTTTAGGACTTTTATGTAAGAGTAAAATTATAAATATATTTGTAATTACAAATCAATCTTAATGATTGTCTTTTGTAACTAACCCTTAAAAAAATTTAGATATAAGATTTTTTTTGTTTGTTTAGACTAAAAGACGACTTATAATTTGGTATTTAAATTTTTCGGCAAACTTTTCAATTTTAATCTTTGTAATAAATCGTTTTCCCACGCCCTAACGAAGCGCTCTAGGTTTGCCTTTTTTTTTTTTTAATCATATCTCTCTCTACTGAACGTGTAAATTGCAAGCAGTTTTTCCTCTTGCTTCATAGAGGCTACTAATAATTCTTGGGATTTGTAGAAAGAAACCAGTTTTAATTTCGGCACCATACTTCTGCTATCTATATTTGAATTATTTATTATTCTGGAGTCGTGAATCTGTTATGAAATAACTGAAATTATAAGTTAGCTGTTATTCTTTTCAGACATTTGGGAACTCGAAACGCAGATATCTCAGAAGGGTACAATTCTCTATTATCCACCGAGACAGGTAAGAAAATAGTTTTCTTTTCTTTTGTTAGCATTTAAAAAATGAGAGTTATTTTAATTTTTTCTAATAAATATTAATGTTTTAGTTAAATTGTTATTCGATAAAGATTACTTTAATTTCATATTTAGAATATATTTTTTTATTACTTTTGTACTTACGAGAAAAATATGTCTCAAACTTGCAAGTAACATATGAAATTTTTTTGTTGATTTCGAATATTCGAAATCAGTTATAAACTGATACGCTGTTTAAAACGGTAAATTTCCCCTACTAGGAAAGCGAGGAAAGACCTTTGTGTACAAATTTTGCACACTGTGCTAATTAGCGTTACAAAAAAAAAAAAAAAAAAAAAAAAAGAGGAATGAAATAAGGAATGAAAATGAAAATGAGGAATGAAAAAGAAAGAAAAAAAAAAGAAAAACTGACAAATATGCTATATTTTTTAAAAAGAAAGTTATTAAAAATATAATATTTTAAAGAAGCAGAATCTAAACTATTTTTTTTTCCGCAGACGATTTCAAACACATTATTTTGTAATCGTTTTCAAACTTTCGAACAGTTAATAAAAACAATACGGATTTTTAAAAAGACTAAACAAACTGAGTTTTAAATGTTATTCTGTGCATTTTTGACCTAACAAATTGCTTTTCTAACTGAAAGGGGAAAAAAAAAAAAAAACTAACAATATCTATCACTCTGTTGAAATATGTAAATCTATATTATTCTGTTTCGAATATGTGTTTTTTAAATAATTTAAAAATCATTCAAACAAATTATCAATCATTCAACTCATAAGGGAACTAACTCACCTTGATGTCAAGGAGAAATAATTTCCGATTCCTCTCCTAACCAGTTGGAATGGGAAGAATTGAGCTCGAATCAAATCGTTGGTTTCTCCCGTCGATACCAAATGTTTCCATATCTTTTCTAAGCAACGAACTTGTCTGACTGAGAAGAAATTAATCTTATACACCTGAGAGTGTTCCTTTGACAATAATTCTCAAAAAACGCAATATAATTTCTCTGCGACAATAATTCTTTTTTTCTATCTCCCCCTTTTTTTTACAAATATCTATACTACAATTTAAAATGTAATATTTCCATGATCAAAATAAAATTGGTTAGTCTCTAATTTGATTCTGCGAGTAACACTGTGTAATTTTTATTTACAGTGAAGTTTTTCTATACCAGAATCGATTGGTTCCAGTTGAAAAATTCACAGCAGAGAAAACATCATGATACGAATTTTAAATTTTAAAGATTTTTACAGTTATTTATAAAATAAGTAAATGTCTCAAAAGCTTTAGTTGATGTGAAAAGTTCACGATTTATAATTAAAAATGAAGTTTATATAGCTATTAATATAAATTTATTGAATGCACAAAATAAATGCTCAAAAGTAAAGCGAATTAATTAACTTAAGGAATATGTACTAGGATGTATTTAAGTTTGTTTCATTTGAAGGATTCTGTTACTTTTTATTGGAAGTTTTTGAACTTTGACTGGGAGTTTTTGGAACTCTCTCCAAGATGTTCTGACACTGCTGATCGAAAATGGCTAAAAAAAGTTTAATCGGTTTTTATGTTAGGAGAAAAGTTTTTTCCAATCGAACTATTTTTTTAAAATATTGATAAACCAATTATTATTAAATAATAATGAAAAAAAAAAAAAAAAAAACTATGAACTGGATCGCTTGAAAAGTTGATTTTCAAACGATTGTTTACTTTTCAAAAGTTGAATGATTTTGCAGTGTGCTCCAAAAGTCCCGTGTCACGGACCCCTTACCCGCTTTTCATTTCATGGCGTTTTAAATTTTAATAAAACATGTTCTCATTTTAAAGTGAGTTGAAAATAGACTTTGTCGCTTTTTCTTCCGTTAGGAAATCTCTTAATAGTTTCGAATGATCGTAGCATTTCAGTCCAAAGTAATTCCTAATTCTAATTTTTAATTAGTTATAAAGAAAATATTTATAATTTTATTTAACGTTCTGATTAAAAATTTCGTTATAAGAAGGAGAAATTCTTTGTTGGGACACTCATGTACTTATTTTTAATCTATTGTTACTTTTTAAATAAGATATAGTTTATGCCTACTTCTAGAATGTTTATGTTTCCTAGTTTTTATATATTGTTTTTCAAAAACAAAAAGTTGAATAAAAAATATTTTAGTTAAATGTTCTCCCAAATTTGTCAACTATGAATTACTTTAAAGGCATAAAATAGGTTTTTATATCAAATAGCTTCATAACCCTAGCAAAATTTACACGCACTTATGGCGGTGAGTTTTTTCTTGTCACATCATACTTTAAAGTAGGATTATATGAAATCATTAGTCAAGTTTCAAGCCTCCACAATTACTCAAATTTTTTATTTCTCTCTAAAATAGGATCCTCTTATTTTTACTCTTAGTGAAATGTCTGAAAATATTTCTCTTTCTTACTCAATTTTTAATAAAATAACAAATTCTTTGGTTTTCCCTCTTAGGAAGTTGAAGAATGAAAGATGATTTAAGTAGATTAATTTATTAAATATATACTTATATGTTGTTTTAAAAAAAATATATTAACTGTAAATGTGTAGCTTAAAAAAAATCCAACAATAAATCAAATAATGAACTAAAAAAGCTTACAAAATTGTCCTATAATCCATTTATTTGGAGATATAAGTCGTTTATCATTAAATTATATTTAAATGCTACGAATTGCCAAGTGTTTGTAGTACAAAGATTTTCCCGACTGAAGCTCCTTGTAATTTCTTTTTAGAGGAACCAATATGCACAGATTTTGAAAATCCTTATAAAGAATTAAATAAAAGTTTACGAACAATAAAGGTCACAAATTAAAATTAAAACGAGGAAAAAAATACAATATGAAAATCTAATGAACCACCGGAATAAACATAAAAAGCAGTTTGCCAGGATGAAGTTTTAATATTCGACTTTAACCCCCAGTTTATTTAGGCAATTAAATAGGTTTTAATGATTTTAACCTTGCCGTCCTAGTTAGTGATTAGTCAGGTATTGGATATAACTGCTTTTCGCCCCGCAATTTAATATTAATTGTCGATTTCCAGTGTATTTTATTTTTTTATTTTTTTAAACTTCGTTTTAAACATTTACTTAAAGTTATTACCTAGTTGAGATATATTGAGTGTCTCTCCGATAGGTTTCGAGGGAGCCTTGATGGCTCAGGGGATAGAGCGTTCGCCTTCCAATGTAGTGAACCGGGTTCGAATCCGAACGATGGCTGGTCGATACGAATTCTGCATCGGGCTTGCGCCAACCACAGTGCTGACGTAATATATCCTAAGTGGTAAACGGATCATGGGTTAGAGTTCCTTTTCCGTCAGGCTAACCATGGGAGGACTTCGTGGTTTTCCTCTTCCTGCAACGCAAACGCGGGCTAGTACCTTCAAAGAGTCCTCCACGAAAGCGAATTTCTTCCAATACTTGAACCAAAAGTCCCTTGTCTTCTGGATTGGGTTCAAAATTTCAAGGCTACGGAGTTGAATCTTGGTAGTCGCAAACCAAAAATATTGGGTTAGCTGTTCAACAACGGTAATAAGATAGGTTTAAAAGTTTAGATGGAAGCCTGCAAACAAGTTTCTTGTCTTGACCATTAGGTTTAAAAGTTTAGATGGAAGCCTGCAAAAAAGTTTCTTGTCTTGACCATTTCGAATCAATTATAATGTTACACGTTGCTTGAATAAAGCTAAAATACAGGATATGTAATATTATTTTGCTGAATTATCTTTATAGAAAAAATTTATATCCAAAAAATGTATATTTCACAATGCCCGTAAAAGAAAATATATTTCTAAGTGGTCCCTTGAACTGTTTTAAAGTTATAGTAACATTTTCATTAAGGGAGAAAAATGTATTAAACTATTTCATAAAAAAAAAAAATAAATAAATAAAAACACGAATATTGAAGTGCATTGCACCGTTATGATTTTTGTTAAAAATTTTTGCCCCAAAAAACTTCAATTTTCTTTTAAACTGCTCCTGCTTATGATGTTAAAATTTTAGTCACATTTTCATGAAGGAAAAAAAACTGCCATGTCGAGAAACAAAAAATCAAAATCCGCAGTGTATAGCAACATATCTGTGAATTAGTATTGCACGAAGTACTTCAGTCCAAATATATACTTTTCATGGAGCTAATTTATGAACTATTCCTTATAATAATGGCTAAAATTTGAATGATATATTCACTGAAAAACTAGAGATTTAACTGCCATTTGTTAAAAAAGGGAAACTCAAAACCAGTCTTTCTTTATCTTCCTTTTAAAGTATGACCTTTGTTGTAAATAAAATTCTGTTAAAAAATTATAGATTTTACGGTGCTAACATAATTTTGAAGCGGTCCTTTGTGATTTTGTAATTTTAGTCGCAGCTTCATAAAAAAATCGACTTTTGGCTACATTTAAAGCTGTTAATTAAATTTAGCTTGGTTTTATTTTGATATAAATTTTTTAAGTGGAGATTAAAAGTTAGGAAAAATTCAATGTTAGGATTCTACTTCCAATTCAAGTTCGTCAGGCAAAACTGTTTTCTTCATTTTTAAAAGCAGTAAGGACTTTAAGTAAGATTGAAAAGCAGTAAGCAAAAAATCAAAAACTTTTTCAAAATCTAACGCATCACTACTGAGGAAGGCATGATTGAAAATATCAAAAATTGTTTTATTGTTGAAGGAAACAGAGTAGTAATTAAAAGGGGGATTGTTAAAAACGCATGGGCAACCAAACTGGATTTTTATCTTGTCTTCCTCTCTAGTGATTAAGTTATAATTATTGTGTACATTTTGATTTAATTTTTATTTGATTCTAAAATTATATTATTAAAAATTATATACATTATTAGTAATTAGTGCGTGGCTGGGTGGCGCAGTTGGTTTGTCGTCGGCCTTCTGAGCCCAAGTCTGCGGGTTCGATCGTGACCTTCGAGACTAGTCTCGAAGGTCACGGTTCGATCCCCGGCCCAGACACCGGATTTTCGGGATGCAGAAAATCCTCAGCGGCCATGTCGTATGATTATGCGGCATGTAAAAATACCCTGGAGTGCCTTATTGGCTCTTGGCATTTCCGGCTAAATTAAATTCCTAGTGCACTTTAGCATCCAAATAGAGTCTCGGTGCTGCCATCTAGTGTGGCAGAAACTAGACGTCCAAATTAACATGGCCAACGGTATCTCACCCATTGTGATGGCCACTGAAAGAGTAGATACCACTTCTTGAGAACGCACTAGGTCTGCTCACCGGGAACACTGATTGTGCAGCTCATTGGAAATAAAAAAAAAATAGTAATTAGTGCTAATTAATTTGCACATTAGAAATCTTTCGAACTATTAAGATGGCACCTTAGTACATGAAAATCTGATCACGAGATAAAAGCTATTTTAAGTGTTTCTTTAATATTTTCATAAATTTTAAAATTTGTTTTATAGGCTAACCATGTTATACGATGTCTCTACATTACTGTTTCTGCTAGCGATAGCGGCTGCTGACACAAATTCTCATCAAAGATTTAAATCAACAACGAAGCCAGACATTTTAATCGAGAGACCGTTGTTACCCGAATCATTCGATCCACCAACACACATTAGTGAGTTTACAGATCCTGACACAGGCCTCAATCCTTTCCTTGATTTAGAGGAAGGTCCCACTTTTATTGGTCGAAATATCATGAAAGATGAAACTCGACATGATCCTCCCTTCATGGATTTTAACATCATGGAAGGAGATGGGGCGAATCGCCAATGGCTGGAATTAGGCGTCCCAAAGGAACCCATTGAAGAACCTATTTCCAGATGGGTCCCTTTTGAAGAGGAAGTGAAGCTGGAAGATTTTAATTTTCAGACAACATTGCAAACATATCCTACTGATACTGATCAAACGATTTCATTATCACCAACTTCTGATTATGAGCAGGTGCATGATGATGAAATGTATGAAGATAATGAACAAAGAGTAACTAAAGAACTGCAAGACTCTGTTTTTTCAAATGTCACAGCAATTTGTGCTACATTGGCAATAATTATTTTAGCAATTGTTCTAAGTATTTTGGGCGTTTGTTGGTGGAGAAAAAGGTTTAGATCAAGGACTACACGATCACCCACAACGTTAGAAAATGGAGAGTTAAAATGTTGATTGTTAAGTATGTAGATAAAATTTTTAAATGAAATCAACAAATGCTCTTATAGGTAAAAACGTTGAATCCTGTCTCCCAATTGAATTACACAGGCTAAAAAAAAAATTTACAAAATGTCATAGAGCTGATTTTCTTTTTCTAAGTGTAAATCTGAGACTGCAAGGTTTCATAGGGTATTACAAGCATGTACACTGAAATAATCGATTGCAGGTTGATTAAAATGAACATTTATTATTTTGGGGGCAGAATTTTTTTGGGGGCAGGGGGGAGGGTGAAATTATTGTAGACATTTATTTTTATTAAAAGCTTGTTTAATTAAAGACTTCAAAGAAAGATTTTTTAGTAACTTAAAAAAATTAGTTTAAAGTGTTTTAAAATGATGTAGTAAATATATTCAAGCTTAGTGTTTTTAAGATGAGGTTTCCCGAGTTAAATGCACAATTTCTTTTTTTTTTTAAATTCATTGAACTTAGTGCAAAATTGCATTCAAATTAACAAAGGACATTGGAAAATGCATCCAAGAATAACTACTTCGACAGAAACACAAATTAACTCTCTGTTGTTTAAAACAGTCCACAAAATTAATACCATAAAAATAATTTTTTTATTTAATTTAATTTCATCTATAAAAGTAGCAGTGATGAGACATGAGCACACACTGAATTTTTGCTCACAAAACTTCCAGTTCTTAAAATTTCCATAATTTGGAATTCAAAACTGGTTAATATGATTTCATATGTAGAATATTTGTTTAAAAAAGGTACAAAGTTATTATTTTTTTTAAAATTTAATTCACTACTACTAGCTGACACACAGTAGGTTAAATGGAAAGAGGAAATTTTTTTGAATAAACAGGATGTTCTGTAATGACTACTCTTAATAAATATTTTAAGAATTCTTGTCAAAAATGGAGTGGCACAAGTATTAATGTTCAAAGAAAGGAGAAAACAAAACAGTATCAAAATTTGATTAATTATAACTGAATAAGGCGAGACTGAAAATATCACTCGGAGAGGAGTGGAAAACTGATTCTTAGAAACACCTCCAAATTATATTAGACAATCAAACTGGTTTTAATGTTTTTCATTCCACCTGCTTAACGAAATATTTTCCAACTTCCAATAGATTTTTAATTTTCTTTCCCACATCTCTGCATTTTCTTCTGTACATAATTTCTGAGCGTTTTTTTTTACTTCATTACTGTCAAGGATTCTAAAATATATATATTAAGAGTAGTCATCATGGGACACTTTTAAAGTAAAGGACATTAAAGGTGTCAATCAAATGACAATGACAGCAAACTTTTTTCTATTTTAAAACACGAACATACATATTATTTTTGTTTGAGCATACAAAGTGGAGATTCAATTATTTGCATTTTAAGATGCATACTATGCAGTTTTCAATGAAGCACAAAGAAGTAAATGCAATTAAAATGTTCCCCAGACTCCAGTTTTTTTTTTTTTTGTGGCATCCTTATTGAATTTCCATATTCAGGTTGGTTATGGCTGCCTGTATTACATTACTTTGTTCATAACATGTTTAAAAATTATTTAAATATTATATTCAAGAATAACAGTGAATTAAAGAATTTTATTCTTGAATTACATAACTAAGTATAAGTCTTGTTAGTAATTAAAGGCTTAAACTGGATCTGATCACAATGAATCACAAATTTTATTATTTGGAGATTGATAAAAAATAATCTTTGAATATGGCACATGTATTCTAATTTATGATTTATTAAGAGACATTTGCCACAGGGAGTGATAGTTTCAAGTAACTTTTCTTTTAATCTTTTTTATTAAGAATTACTAATTGATAAGCAGTCAATTTAGCACGAATATAGTTAGAATGATTACACTTTTCTGTTAGTTAAAAATTTATTTTAAAATCGACAATTGTAGATTTGTAATCTAAGATATGTTGAATAATTATGAAAGTATTTTGATTTTTATAATTTCAAAATTAAAATAAATTTTAAGTAAAGAATAATTAAATGTATAAAATAGGAAACTACTTTTAAATTATTATAATGAAACATAATTTGTTTCAAAACACTCTGTGTTAGGCAGTGAACTAGAAGTGATCTTTTTACGTATAAAATGTATAGGCTTAATGGCATGGCTCCTCATAATGATGTATGAATTTTATGGCATGGTTGTTGCATTTGATATTCTTTTGTACATAATTGTTCTTTCAATATTAAACTATATTATATATTACAATATTTAATGTATGCAGGAATAACTTTTATTATTTGTTTTATAATTTCACATCAAAATTAATGCTAATTATTATAACATTTTGTACATATAGTTCACTTTGTAAACTTTTGTTTCCTATGGAAATAGTTATATGCACTCATAGTATTTTTTAGAGTCTGAATTATTATTATGAGCTAAATGTGTCAAAAAAATTTATATTTGTATTCAAGAAAGAAATTATTTGGTAGAAAACTTTATTTTGAAATAATTTGAATAAACTTCTATTTACAGAGGTAGAAAATTATAATTTAAATTACGCATCGTAAATATTTAATCAGTTCAGTTTTTTTTTACAATTTGTTTAAATTTTAGCAAACTTTCAAGTTAAAGTTATACCACAATTTTTGAAATTATTATTGTTATAGTATTTTATGCATTACAAATTGGAATATTATTAAACCTTGTTACTTTATTGTCCTGTTTTCTTTTTGTTAATAACAAATTTCATCTTACATTTTGTTATAATTTATTATCCAACTATATAATTAATAAATATTTCAGTAAAGATACTGACTTTAAATAAACAATTAATTAATACATTTTGACTTTTTAATAGCTTTATTATAGTAAAGTTATACTTCTAAATACAATTAATAATTATAAATTTTTAATTTTAAAACTCAACTATATTTGGAATGTTTCAATATATCCAGAATTTGAAATTTTGTAGTCAATTCTTAGAACTAGTTAGACCATAAAAAACCTTTAAAATTAACACCAATAACACTTAATTCATTTTTTTTTACTCTAAATGTCAGCAAATATTGACTCTCCCAACTAAACAGATAGTAAAATTAAAAGAACAAATAGATTGTATAACATGGATATAAGAATAAACTTTATATGGACTTGCACTAATGTTATTAGTATGTTTAGAAATATATTAGCATAGGAACAAGAATACAAATATTGTCTCCCATGTGCAATTTATTTATGGAATTAATGGTTTATATGCTACTAAAACTTAAAAGGGTAAGAAAACAAACAAAAAACTGTTTGCTTGCTCCATATATTATGGAAAATCGAAGTTAAAAATATATTTAAACTGTAGATAAACTAAAAACAAAACCACATTGAATAATTCATACTAAGAATAATTGAAGATTGTAACATTCAGTTGATCGGGCGAAATCAAAAGCATCAATCAACTGACGTTACTTGTCAAAATTCAGTTTTTTTTTATGGCATTTGCTTATACCTCTTACGGTAGTTGCATGGTGATTCATCAGGGGGCAGAGATAATGATTATAGTTTAATTAAAAAAGTTTTCACTATTCAAGACCGCAATTTATTTTTTATTTGAAAAATTATTTGAACACACAAAAACAAGTTTTTTGTAAAATTACACGAGGGAAATTAAATCTACTGAAGTTAAAGCATTGGCAACATAGTAAATCATAAGTTTAAAGAGAATACAGGAGATTTCTTCTACTTTAATTTTGAACAATTTAATCTACACTCAGTCTTTAAGTGCTAAGATATTTTTACCCTACTTGATATGGCATCTTGTAAACATTCAGTTATTAAATATACTACAGGATGAGCATAAAAATGTTAGCCAAGCACTTCAACAAATAAAAAAAGAAATAAATACTCATAATGCTGCCACTAATAGTTTTAAGTTTCCAAAGAACGTGTGGGTAGCTCACAGAACAAATAACTGATATATTGTCTAAGTATGCATGACTTATAATATGTTTTCAACATCTTAACAAATATTAAATTTTTCATAGCAAGTTCAAAGTTCTCATGAGATGTTAAAGAGGAAGAAAAAGACTAGAACATATATTCCTAACATAAACTTTAATGTTTAGGTTTATGTACAACAAAATAGCAAAACATGAAACAAATATAGTGACACTTAGAGCTAAATATGGTATGTAAATATTAAGTATGACAATGATTATCTTATCATTTGATTAAAGAGGTAAACTTCCAGTCTTTTTAGCAGCAGCAATTGCATTTTCATTAGATATAATCTGAAATTCTTGAAATCTTTGAGATATTCTTTGGTTCATTTTCATATATTTTTCCATACAGTTGAGAGCACATTTATCCTGTTAAGCAAATTAGAATATTAGAAAAATATATAAAAAAATTTCAATTAACAGTTTTATATAGTTGTTGAACAGACTTAAAATAGGTCATTTTTTCAACAAGGAAAATTGTTGTTGGTTGCTTTAATTGATAAAAGAAGAGAAAAGCATTTATTTATTAATATTTCTATTCTTCTATGTATTAATATTCTAAAATCTGTTCTTAAAAAAATGTTTTGTCATTTATGATTCAAAAAATTTAAAAAAAAATATTGAAAAGGCAAAATTTACAAACCACCAGTTACAAAAGCAATAAAATTTAGGCTTACACCTACTTATAACAATATCAAATGACATAAACCCAACAAATTTTTGTTTCAATCAAAATCTTTTTTTCTTATCATTTAAATTATAATTATATATAAAGAATCTTATTTTTTAAATCTTAAAAATATATTAGGAAGCAAAATATTATATTTTTCAAGGGCCGACCATCCTATGTAGGGGTTGGGGAACTGCCCTTGTATCAGAAAGGTTCAGGGTTCGAATCCATGGCATGGATGTTCTTTCCTTCTCCATACTATCTACCCTTACTGTGGGAGCAACGTTGACCCACCTAATATGGTGCCTCTGAAAGAGAGGCCAACAAATCTGCCCTGTAAATGCCCGAATTGACAAATGTTAACACAGGTGGGCATTGTAAAAAAAAATTTTTTTTTCCAAGGTGTTCATACTGTTCAACAATCTTTGATGTTATATTGTATTTATTCATAACAGCACAATACTACATATCACATAATGCATTTGTTTAACACATTAGTTATTTTGTGGAATTCAGCAATATACATAAATTTGTTTTGTAGTATTAGTAATTTGTATGTCTTTGCCTTATAATTAACATAATGAAGACTCACAAATATTCTGGATGTTATGTTATTCATGGGCAAACACATACAAATTAATGATTTTGAACTTGGAGCAAATTAACTTTAATTCTAATACAAACATAAAATAAATTAATGAAATAAATTCCAAATATTTTAATTTTAAAATAATCAAGACTTAATAAAAGCTGAAGAGTTTTTAAAAGTAACAGAGAATGCATATCTTTCACAACTACTCATTTCAAAATAACCAAGTTGTAATTACATATGCAATAATAATAATAAACAACAAAAGAACATTGCTACAGGTAAGCAATGAAATGTACAATGTTTTTTTATTGAAATTATTTATTCTATTTTTTGATGATTGATTTATCCAGGATTAATTTTTAATTATAAATATAATATGTGGGGGCGGAGTTTTCGACCATGCCAACCGTCATCTATCAAAAGGTACCTCTGGATTGATTCAAGTTAGCATGGCTTATATACCAGTGAATCGATGTTTAATTTTCGTAGTGGTAGTTACGCCACAATACTCCCCCACCAGAATTTTATCTGGGATAGAATTCGATGAACAGATACCACTAGTTGCTGTACTTGTGACAGACTGGGAGAGAAAGTCACCGGATTGTGTTTTGAGTGCTGAATGTGAGAGGTGTATTAACTTCACAGTAATAGTCGCTCCTGTGTTGCCATTAGCAGTCGAGTGTATGTGGGCGTAGACGTTATTGTGTTTAATCGAGATGATATTGAGTAGCAACAGCGTGTGGAAGTGGATTATACAATCACAAATAGCAAGCCAACTGTTCAATGTGGACTATCCATCGAAGTAGGCGTTACTGCGTGATCAAATCACGTCCAGAGGTCACCAATGTGGGGGGGGGGGGGCGGAGTTATCGATCATGCCAACCGTCATCTACCAAAAGGTACCTCTTGGTAGAATCAAGTTAGCATGGCTTATATACCAGTGAATCGATGTTTAATTTTCGTAGTGGTAGTTACACCACATAATAGATAAATGACCATTAAGATTTTCAAGTGGTCATAAATAATCATTGTAAAAGTAATGACATAAAAAATTATCTTTAAATGTAAGCTAATTTATTTATTGTAAGATCATTTAAATTCAGTATCATAAAAACCATTTCTCATTTTTGAAAAGAATATTATGAGTTTGGCTTGATTTTGCAATCAAAACATTGCATCAAATATCATTCAGAAAGTTTAATAATATGCGATCATGTACAACTAAGAACAAAAATAGTTTTTGATAACTCTTTAATACATTGCTATCAAAGTTAAATAATTGATTTTATGACAGCCTTGATAAAAAATGTGAAATTTTAATGCACAAAGATTTGAAGTCTTTTTGTAGAATAAAGGAAAAAAAAAAAAAAAAAAAAGAAAAAGAAAGAAAGAAGGGGATATTAGCTAGGAATTTTTCAATTTTTATTCAAAATATATGTTTGAATCAGTTACTTTGATTTCAATTTAACATTAATTGACAATAATATTTTGAAATATAAAATTTGAATCATGGAATAGACATATTTAACTTAAAAAACTACCTAAAATATTGATTTTTAATAATTTTCATTCGTTAAAAAAAAAAAAGAATTAATTGATTCAAAGAGGTATTTGTTATGAGTAACAGTAAACATATTTAATTAAAGGAGAAGTTCTGTGTATCTTTTAAACATTTGAGAATGGGGCTTAGAACTGAAAAAGTTTCTATTATCAGTTGCAGACATCAAGCAATAATGATTTTATCACAACTTAAAACAACATTTAAGAAAACTAAAACTGGTAAATAAAATCTATCACAAGCTTACTTCTTTATCTCTAACATGTCTTACAGTGAAATCATGAATACAGTCTAGGAAACATCTTTCAGAGAGCTTGTTGTAGGAAATAAGAAATTCTCTAAACTAAGAAATAAGAATAAATATTTTAATACTTTACAAAATATAAAGGCATAGAACTAAAATAATATTTATAAATAAAGTATTTATTTAGGTTGAAAGAAATAACTTGGCAGGTTAAAAAGCTGGGTAACTCAACAAGATAAAAAGTTTATGAGCAGATAAGTATTCAGAAATCCAACTAGTTAACTTAAATTTTTAACGTAAAATCATTTTTTAAAATTGAAATCAACTTAGAAGTGAGTTTAGGTGAGTATAATAAACAGAAAAATAATTTTTTTAAAAACCTTTTACCATTTTAATTTTTTGAATTTAAGAAAAATATTTAAATATAGTGAAATAGGTAGAGGCAATCAGTGCTATTTAGATGACCAGGACAGACTTAGCAAAACCCCTAAAAAGAGGAGTGTGGTAGGTGAAAATATATATATCAAATTAATAAGTATAATACAAAATAAAAAAAAAAATTTTAAACCTTTTCCATTTTAAAATTTTGAATTTAAGAAAAATATTTAAATATAGTGAAATATGTAGAGGCACTCAGTGCTATTTGAATGACCAGGACAAACCCTACAAAACGCCTAAAAAGAGGTGTGTGGTAGGTGGAAATTATATTAAATTAAAAATTAATAAAGAATATAAATTCATAAAAAACAATGATTTTTTTTTGTTTAATTGCAAGCAAAAACTATCATATGGTAATATTAATCAAATGGAATTCTAGGTGAAAATCTCTTTAACTATTGGAATATGCAGCTTAAAAACAAAATAAAAGAATCTAAGTCAAACTTGGGAAAATGCTAAAGCAGCATAAACCCAAAATTTGTCTTCAAATACATAAGGAAAAATTATAGAATTAAACTTGAAATAGAATAGCATAATGAAATAAAAGAAACATGAATGCAATAGTTAACTTCTTCACATCATACATGTTGGAGCTTTTTTATTAAAAACTGTTTAACAAAACAAAATTATTATTTAGACCCTAAAGCCCCTCTGGAAAAAAAAAAGAAGAAAAAAACACAAAAATATAAATCCTAACTTACTCATCATTAAATATTCGGTTGACAATGGTGAGCAGGCAAGTGGAAATTTTGTCCTCCGAGTTAAATTGTAGTCCAAAATGTTTTTACTAAATTTTTTGCATGGCCACACTTTCTCCCATGCTTTAGTAAGTGTAGACATGGCTTCGAGTTTCAAAATTTAGGTATGCAAGCTATTCTAGATTTTTTCGAAGAATATGACAATTTTTAAATTGCTGAATTATCTTTATTCAATAAAATGTTTTAAAGTCACAATGATGCAAGTATAAGTGCTGTTTTAACAATAGTCAGGGCGTAACAAGGAAGTGTTTAAAAGATTATTGATGCTATAAAGAATATACAATTCCATTTTATCGACAATTCTGACTTTTGAGGACCTCTTCATGAAATTTTTTCAAAACATTTTGCTCCATGTTGTTCTAAAATAAATAATAATAATTATGAAATGAAACTAACTTGTTGAATTTGTTCTGCTTCAGTTGTGGCTGGTTCTCCAGGAAGCGACATGGCTCATAAAGAATAGTAGATAACTTTTTAATATGTGAGATTTATCTACAAAGAATATAAATGAAATATTACACACTAACACCTCACAAAAATATATTGAGTTTACGATTTTACTCGCAGTAAAAATATAAAGTTATTAACATGTATACTTGACGGACTAAAAAATGTACTAAGTATTATTCTAAAAGGAATTCCTATTTAAAACACTAAGTAGACAAGCTATAGATTTAGGCTGTTTATGTGTAAATTTCAATCAAGTTAGTTTCTAGGTAGAGCAGTGTAGATACAGCAGGTGTTCATTGTACTTCAAATACTTTTTCTTAAATATTTTTTTTAAAAATATAAATATTTCAAGCAAATAATTTTGGCACTTAGGCGATTTCAGTAACAATATGGAAACATCTCTTTTAAGAGTTTTATAATATCCTAGAAAAAAATAATAATTTTACTGCCATGAAAAGAAAAAAAAAAACAAAAAAACTGGAGAATATTATTACAATACACAATTTAATTAAAGAGTTTCTTAATGTTATTTGTTAAATTTTTTTCAGACAGATCACAAACGCAATTTCATATTATATACAATAACTTGAGAAAAAAAGGGCTTTTTAAATTGAATTATAGGGCCAAGTAGGCACATGGGGTATCTATAAACATCTAATTTCTCCTTTTAAATTAAGATAATTTGTTTAAATTTTTTAGAGATATTTACTGAAATTATGGCACGCATATTTATTACAGTTTTAAAAGCTGATAAAAAATTTCCTGTTTACGAACTATCTGTTCATGATCAACTTATACAGTATGTTATTTTAAGCTGTTGATGAACTTCCATCATTAAAAACTATTAATTTTAATTCAGCATATTAGAGGGACAGTTAAAGAACAGATCTACATAGAAATTTAAGAATAAATTTAAAGATTCTATTTATTATGAATTATTTTCTAAGGTGGGGTAAAGTAGGCATAGCTAAGTGTTGTATGATAGGAACTTTTTAAAATTTTATTTCTGTGTTAGTTTAAAAAAGTATTTAATGCTCTATATTTTATAATGAAATAGCTAAAAAATAATTTTCTTGTTTGATTATAGCTCAATATAGTAATTTTTACACTGAAAATAACATTAATTATTAAATTTAAATTTTTAAAGAGAGTGAAGATCGGGAGAGGGGGAATGACAATATGGATGGTTGACCATGAAAAGCTAAGCACAAATGGTGCAACGGATTAAAATTCATTATAAGACTTCTGGGTTACTGGTACCGATTGATTTTTTCGCCTAAGCTTGAAAAAGCGTGCCATCTAATATTATTATACTTGTAGGGGCTTTAATATAACATGTTCTTTCAATTTAATTTTCAACCAAACAAACAACAAATCTAATAATTTAAAAAATTTAAATGTTTTAATATAACATTTAAATTTTTTGAGTAGCAAAGACTCTGCAAGCTTGCTACTCAAAAAATAACAAACAGGAATATTTTACACAAACATATATTCAAATAAGGGATAAATTTAAAGCATGGCAAACCTTACACTTTATTCATGTTGTGATATTAATTATCTTAAATTTGCTTTAGGCTCATGACCTGTTAGGATTTATAAATTACAGAAAACTCGTATGAATGGTAAATTTATGCATAAATTTAAATCCCAATAATAAAAACTTCCTAGGATATTAAGCCTGTTCACACATCACCTCGTAAGGATAACATAAGCGGAGGGATACATTAGAAATTTTCTAAATTTCTTCTGGTTTTAGGAAGCTAGTTATAGTTATTCAGTCAACCATCTATAATATACATAATATGCAATTAAGAAAATTACCAAGTTAGCATAATGATACAACTTAGTGAGCAATTTAAAGATATAAATGAATTTTTCATGCAAGTTTCTGCTTTTATAAGACAAATTTTTTATGAAGGCAAAACAATTTTCTTTAAATAACTAAATTAAATAAAAATACATGTCTGCTATAAATAGTGAAAACACTTTAAAATGCTATATATATTAATCCAAATAAACCATAAGCTATTACAGCTTTTTAATGAAATTTTGTAGAGTTTAGTGAAAGAAACTAAATTTTTATAGCCAAAGAGATTAACTATTAAATTTAATAATACGAAAAAAATTTATTTTTCAGCATTTTATTTTTTAAAAATATTTAGGATACATTTATTTCTGAGCATTTATATTTCTAAAACAATATTTACATGTGTTTTTTAGTAAAATATATACTAATTTGAGAACTATGTCCACTTTGGGGAGATTTCCGTAGTGTGATTTGTGGCAGGATAATTGCCAAGTGTTGGCAACTTCAGGGCAGCAGCCCTGGAGAAACTAAAAAAAAAAAAAAAACATCAAAGAAGGGACCAACTCGAAAGGTATATCTTGTAGCCACTCCTGGGCAAACATCTACATGTTTTTCTTCTAAAATTGAAAGTTTAATATCCATTTGGTATCTTGGTCATTGTAGTTGTTGCGGCAGATCACAATATGGAAATATCCCCAGGGCTGGATTACACATTAGATCAGACTAGGCCAGTCTGGGGCTCCCAATGAATAGGGGTCCTCTTAAAATGGATATTTTGAAAATAAATTTTAAAAAATTAAGAAAAACAATGATTTTTCAAAATGTTACGATTATTTTTCAGTTCTAATTTAATAAAATAAAGTGAAATTTAATTTATTATTATATATTTTAATTTTAAATATGCTTTCTTAAATGAAAAGATATATAAATACTTTTATATTTGAATAAATAAAAAATAAACGAGAAAAAAATTTATCTAAGGGCACCAAAAATTTGAATGGCCTAGAGCCCCACATACACTTAATCTAGCCCTGAATATCCCCACCACTTTGGGATAAAGTTGGTGAATCAAAACTTGTTTTCTGTAATGCATTACTGTAAGAAAACAGATTTACACAGTCGATAAGTTATGTTAAATATTTAATCTATATGAATCCAAGGTATATAAAATTTTCAATAAAATAAATTTAATGGTTAGAATTTAGTGACTTGAAAAAAAAACCAGGGTTTGTGATTTTTTTTAAAAACAAAAATCAGATTTTTTTTATTTTTATTCAAATACACTGTAAGAACTTTGATTTAAGATTTTTAATACATAGCCTTGAATCCATAGCAACCTTTTTGAAACAAATGCCTGATTGAAATTTAAAGACTAGATGAAAAAGAGAATTTAAAGAATACTTTAACACAAAGTTTCAATTAGCAAACCATAATTTTAATTTAAAATTGAGATTTCCTTCTTCTCTCTCTTGATTTTCAAAATGACAAAATAAATATAACAGATTGTGTTTATAAATGCAGACATTAATAAAAAAATAAATATTTAATCTACATATTTTTATATTAAAATATTCATTTTTAATTCTATAGCAAAATAGATAAGTTAAGCTAAAAAATTTTTAAGAAAATCTATGTACTCATTGGAATTTGTTTTTCACAAAATTTCATTATAAAAAATAAATTTTTTTTTAGAAATATACATTTTTTACCAATAAATATAATGTAGATTTTAATTCCATGCTTTTTCAATCAAAAGGTAGAATATTAATTAACATTATTTGTATTTTTTTCTGAAAAAACTCATGTTTATTAATTATTTTCCACAGCTATGAAAGTCTATATTAAGACAGCATTAAATGTTTACTTGACTCTGTACTTTCAATCCCAAGAATCAAAATATTTTGAAAAATGTAATCTCAAATGTGTTGCAATTTAACACACACCAAGAAAGAAAGTAATTTCGTTAACTAAAATTAATTAATGCAGCAATTTTTATTTAAAATAAATTTTAAAACTAAGATAAGAACATAATAAAGGGTATGTTGATTTAAATCAACTAACCCTTTATTATTTTCTTTTTTTAGTTTTAAAATGACAAACCCTGAAAAAAACTCGATTTTACACCTAATTTACCCCACTTGACCCTATAGCTATCAACATGAAAAGTATGAAGTACTAATTTAATTGGGGATTGATCTATGCGAAATCAAGAAAAATAATTTCAGGTACATTATTTTTACAAATCGAAAAAAATTATTAGAATAATGCTATCCAATAATGGGAATATACAATCTGAAGTAAGAACTGACGACTGTTGTTGAAATAACGAGCAGTATTGATATTTGCTTATAAGGGTTATTAAAATTTAATAAAACAAAAATTATCATTAAAAATTAACAAGCAATTTTTATTTGAAAATGGATGATTAGATAAAATAAATTTGAGTTGTCTAATGGAATGGATCTCACAGCATAGACTCTTCAGAATTTCACATAAAATATAAACGATTTTTAAGAAACCGAATACCTTTTGCAATATCAATATTAGTTATAATTCTTTTTTATTAATATCAGAGATATATCATTAATCATAAACTTAAAAAGCATGAAACATGTCACTTCGATTTTGTTTTGATTTGGAATGACCTTGACTACAACTAATTCTGTTGATCGGCTTTGTCTCTAATGTAGAAACTTATAGAGAAGAGTTTTTGTAATGATGAATCGATGAATCAAAAATAATCTTTATCGACCATTGTTACCCCCCTCCCATTTAGGACGAGGTTCATGTAATGGCGGTTGCAACGTTGTATGATCTGTTTATAATGTTGTTGTCATTATGCAATTTTATGAATAGATATGTGTAATTTGTCTTCATGCCTTCACGATAAATACAATTTTGATTATGAAGTCAAAAGATTTGATGGATTTTGTTGAAAGTTTTTTCTGTTGGAAATGTGTTCCAATTTCTTTGAAATGTGGATGCTTGCTTCAACAATTCGAGCGAAACAAATGAAAATAAATATATTGTAATCTGACAAATAACACTAAGTATGTTGTTAAAATCATTCGTGTATTGAGACTATTGATTTAGTAATGTTTACACGTTAATTAAATAATTTAATTTTTTTATGTTTACTTAGTGTTTGTTGTTATTACGTTTTAGCTTACTTTTTCATAACAAACAATTGGCAAGTTCTCATTCTTATTTTTCATTCTTACGAAAAATTTTAGTCATTACATTAGGAAAGTCGATTAAAATCTCCTACACTGATTTCTTTTATACGTATTGAACAGTGACCAATTTACTTAGCATTAGTTCTGTGTTTTGTAGTGTTTTTAAACTAAGTCGAATTTTGATTTTTTACCCTGCTATTCTATATCATTGTCGATAATATTGACGATAATGACTACTTTAATGAGATATATTTCTATTATCCTACGAAAATTTAAATAATTTTTGTCTTTTTTTTTTTTTTTTTTTTTTTTTTTTACTATCTGAGTAAACACAAACACTTAAAACAACATTAAGGAAAAATGAGCACTTAATAATAGACGGAACACATACTTAAAGTTGCCTTGCAGAATTTCTTTTCTTACTTTTTTTTGTTCTATGCTTATGAACTGATCAATGAATTAATGAAAAAAATAATTTTGGTCCTTAGTTATTATTATTATTATTTTTTTTTTGTGCCCAAAACAATGGTTCTAATGTTATCCTTTGAACTTAGAAATTTCATTCTTTTACAATAAAAAAATTCCTTTTAAATTTTTCCCCATTATTTTATATAAATTTTCAAGCATAACAATATATTTAATAATAAAATTTATAAAAGAAATGTAGTTTTGATTGAGTTTATGAGTCTCTAATTATTAATTAATATATTAAAAGCCTGTTTTAGAATGTATGAAATCATTACAATTTAATTAATTATAAGTATTACTACTTGGAGAAAGAAAAACATATTTGAAATCATTCAAATTCCAAAATATATGCATTCTAGGACTCATTCTTTGCTTTAAAAATAATTTTGAGTGAGTTAAAATTTATTAATTGTTTACGACATTGACAAATTACAGTATGCTTGTATATGAAAAACACTAATATTTATATGCAAAAAAAATTTCAATATGAAAAAGACTACTTAATTTATATTTAACATTTAAGTGTTTAACAATATTAACTGGCTATTATAACATTATTATATATTATGACATTATAACATTAGTATTTATATGCAAAGAATTTCTATATGATAAAGACTGTTTAACTTATATTTAACATTTAAGTGTTTATCAAAATTTACTGGATATTTCTTCACTTTTTAAAAAAATATTAGGAAAACATAATTTGTATGAAAACTATAAATTTCTTTATTTTGGTAAAGCTTAATCTAACTTAATAGACAAAGGAAAGGAAAATAAATTAAAAAACAGAGATCAAAGATTTTCAGAAAAATCATAGATTTTCAGAAAAATCATAGATATTTATTTCCATTTCTGGTATCATGATTTGTCCCACTAATTACAATCCCCAAGGTGCCAAATAGATTTTAAACTTGCAAATGTTTTTAAAAAACGTTTAGATGTTTGCCCTTGGGTGGCTATGAGTTAATCCCTTTCTGTGATGTCTTTTTAGATTCTTGTAGGCTGCTGTCCGGAAGTTGCCAAGACTTGGTGATTATTCTGAACAGATCATGATACGCAAATCTGTTTTCAAAAGTTATAGTTAAGAAAACGTCTTAATCTCCTTTCAATTGAAACATAACTGTTATATATTCTATGATAATACTGTCTTGTCACATCATTCTGTTCCTCTTTTTTTTTACAATTCGGGTTGAAAAAGAACAGTTATTTTTTCTCCATAAACCCAAAAATCTAGTTTCTTTGATTTAAACAGGCTTTTTTGGTTTAAGCCATGTTTTTTTAAAAAACACCGTGTTGCTTTATATTATAAGCCTTTAATTGAAATTAACAAAATCATTCTAAACTATTACCTTTAGCTTTTAATTGTTTTCAATAACAATTAAAAAAGTATTCACTTAACATAATAATAAAGAATAAACTCAATACTTTAAATAATGCTTTTATATTACTTTACAATTGCACTGAACATGTAAATAAATACTTAACATTTAAATTTTATTTTAGTATTATCTGTTAAAGAGTGATTTCTCCCTTTGTTTGTCTTTAATATATAAAAAAAAGCAATAATTCAGTATTTATTTAGTTTCATTATATCATATTCATTGCATCATATTCATTACATCATTTTATTATTATATTTTATTCACTTCATATCATTATACTATTTATTATATTAGTATTAATTAAAGTTTTATGAAATGTACAAGTACAGTCAGACCTCGATATAAGGTCATCCGCATATAAGGTCACTTTTCCAAAGTCCCGGCTCACTGAATAGGAATTCTTTGTTACAGATTATAGGATATATAGGAAGTTTTAAAAATCGTTTTCGCTTATAAGGTCATTTTTATCTGAGACAAGGGGAGCTCTTTTCTAACAAAAGCCTATTTAACTTCCTTTCAAGGCAATTACCCATCTCGAGTTCTAGGAAAATGTTGCAGCCAACAAACAAGCTACAATTTCTGAAATTGTTTCACAAGTTGTGGACAGTGAGGATAATCACAGTGATCCTGAAATTGTAGCTGTAACCCAAGTGGAAGCCTTCAATGCAATAAATGTCATAAATTTTTTTTTTACAAACCATGAGGGAGCTGAGAAACATTTTGAGAAGTTACAAAATCTAGAAAACGTTGTTCGAAAAATGAAACTAAAAACTAGACAACTTTATTTTAAATTAAATTTTGAAAAAAAATCTAACCTTCTTTAATTCTTTACTAATTCTGTTAAAATTTATTGACTTAAATATTTAATTTATAACCTATCGTTTTCGTTCGTATTACCACTTTTAAAAAGTCACAATGTGTACTATTTACGTGCTTAGTTAAGAACTGCTAATGAATCGGTTAAAAGGTCACTTTTGCGATGTCTCTTCGGGTGACCTTATATCGAGGTCTGACTGTATTAAGTTTTTTGAAATATATATTTCTCAAATTTTAACGAATATAAATTTCTTCTAATGAATCAATTTTAATGTTGATTTTAACCTATATTTAAAGCAATATATTGTATATATTTTATATTAATAAAAATTAAAAAAATTTCTTGAAAATATTTGATTGGTGAAAGAGTGCAAAAATGACATGGAGGTTGCAATATAAAATTGTAAAAATAAGTTTTAGTACTAATGGTTTATTAATAAATAAAGAGTAGACTACCTTTTTTAAATTTATTTAAACATAAGTTTGTAGTTGCCTTGAAATCTGGGAAAAAAATTGTTATTTGTCCCTTTAATTTTGGCTTTTTGTCCTGATATTTCTGATTTGTTTTTGTTAAGAACATCCCATTTTCTATGAAAATAAATAATTCCTAAAACAATTAAATTCAATAAAAGAAAGATATGGATTTTTGGTCAAATATCTTTTTATTTTAATCAATAGTTCACCGGGAAAATAACTTTTAAACACAAATGCCTTTGTTCTTTTTATTTTATTTTATTTTTATTTAAAAAGTGTTGTGGAGAGTTAAAGAAATATGCAGCACAAAACAAAATTACACTTTTTTAACTCTTCTTTCTGTCTTACCCCACTTTCCTCTAAATATTTTTTTATTTTTTAGTATATAAATTATGTAAAACTGGATAGTTATGGAAAAATTAATTAATTTAAAATTATTAAATTTTTTTGTAGGTACTTTTAAATTTTATTTCTTTACTTTTGTGTTATTGTAACAGAAAATTTTTGTTTAAAGTTATTTCAAATTGTCAATTAAAACAATTCACATGTACTAATAATTTTCTTATTACATTTTTGCTCTCAGGTGCAGAGATGTCTAGACTTGGGACAAAAACTTACAGCCGTAAGCCAGAATGTAAGACAAGTGTCCAATTTGAAAATTTATTAACTGAGAAAGGCAATAAACCGTCTACTGCCAAAGTATCTGTGGCTGGTGTTCACAGATGGGGTATGACAACGTTTACCTCTTTGAGGAAGTCACGAATTAATGGACAAAAAACTACAACTTCTGGTGAAAGTGTTTCGGTTGAACCAGTTAAACGAATTAAACTTGAATTGGATACTTCAGTGAGTTGTTCTGATGACCCGTTTTCATTTGAAACTGATAGTGAGGCTATGCGTGAGAAAAACATGAGTTCTTTAGCAGCTCTTAATCCTACTGGTTTGAATGTGGAAACCAAACCAGTTGTACCAAAGCCAAACAAGTTTTTTAAAAGTGGTTCACGCGGCTCTAAAAGTTCAATTACAAAAAATAGTGATTTTGATGCTGTGAGACTTTCAGTACCTCCAGCTTTTAACTCTTTGCAAAAACCTCAATCTTTACCTAAAGATTCTAATGATTTCCAAAGACCTAGGTCTGTTAAAGAACCTAAAAACTCTAATAATTTTCAGAAACCTAAGCCTTTAAAGGAACCTAAAAATTCAAATAATTTACTTTTAAATGTTAACACAAATGTTATAAATGATTTTACCCATTCATCTGACGTTTATTTGACCAGTGTCAATCCACAGATTACAGATATGTATGCCTCTCCGTCTCCACGTGAAATTAAGACTTCCAATGCTTCCAATAATCCACATATGCATTACATAAGTTCTTTAATTCAGCCTGTTGCATCAAATGATGCTTCATCTCGTGCATTTGATGCACTATTGACACTTGATCTTCCTAATAAAAACAGTGAAACAGATGTACTTACACAGCTTGGTACCTCAACTGAATCACTGAATTACATTGACGATAAAATGCTAAAGTATTCTAATTATGATTCTGTGACTCAAAGTGTTCTCAACAGTCAGCATATAGACTCCTTTCCTTCTCATGATAACTTATTTTTTGAAAAGAGTTCTGATTCATTCAATGGACAGAAAAATGAACTTGGTATTCCAAGTCAGTATTTAAGTGAAAAAACCATTTGTGATACAAATGTACTGGACGATTTTGTGTTAAATGATACAGTTTCCAAACCTGATGCATCTTCACAAGAGTTCACCATGTCATCTTTAGAAATCGTTTCATCTCAAGATAGTTTGTCTACTAAAGAAAATAATTCAACTCAAGAAACTGTTCTCTCACAAGATTTTGCATCATCGCAAGAAAGTATTTCATCCTCCCAGGAAAAGACAGACTCTAATGCTGTTGCAAAGCAGAGTTCAAGAAGAAAAATATTTAGCTCTTCTTTAAAAGTACTATTTTTTTTATTTTGTGGTAATGTTTCAATTACAAAAATATTTGATTGTTAATTGTATTGTTTTTTTTTTTTTTTTTTTGCAGTTTAAAGCAAAGTACAACCATCGACATTGGCATTCTTCTAAGAAAGGAGATGAGGTAAGAATTTTGTTATGTATTATCAGGAACCGATATATCCTGGGCGTCGGGTTGTGCAGGAGATAATGAAAATTCCCTCTGCGAAAAATTTTTTCAGCGTGTTATTCTGCTACTTATGTTTAAATTATTATAAGCTAAAAAATTCTTTGAGAAAAAGAAGTTTAAAATAATAGATTTTATTTCCTCGAAAATCGAATCAATTGTCAGATGATATTTTATCGTTAAAACTTAAAGTCAGCATTAATGTATATATCCATTTAATGTTTGTATTAAAAGTAATCTTAAAATTTCCTTACTGCTTTAGTTTTCATTTCAGTTTGTTTTATTCTGAGAAATATATGCAATTATAAGAAATTAGCAAGTTTATGTTTTACTATACCTTTGTTTGGTATTTATTTTAATATCCATTCCAATATTTTTCTATTAAAAAGAAGTTTCAGATAAAACAATATTTTTAAAAATAAATATCTTGTTTTTTTAATTTCAATGAAAGTTGCATTTGGGCAATTCTTTGATTTTCGTGGTGGCATCTGAAACTATAATTTGTTACCTAAATTTGATTGAAATTTTTCACTAATGTGAAGTTACAGATTAAAGTTTAATTTGATTATACATGGTCTGTAAATTTATTTTTAATTTTTGAAGATAAAATTTAAAAAAAATTTATTTATTAAATTATTTTTAGAGTTCAAATGATCCAGAGGCTTCTTCCTTAGCTGATGAATTTGACCAAGAAATGATTAAAGAAAACTTTGTTGATGATTTAATACCCAGTGTCTCTAATACATCATCTGGTGATATTAGATCTTTCAAATGTCCCAAAGAATCTAAAGAAGTATGTATATTTTATTATCTCAATAATAAAGAAATATTTTCTATAATTATTAGGTTAGTGGTACCAAAGTAAAATTGTTTGAATTGTAGTAAATTTTGACTACCATGAGTTGGTCTCGAGCAACTACATCTTGCCGAATGATACTAATTATATGAAGTATTGAAAACGTGTTTTTAATCGAATGATATAAGGCAATCGGTAAGAAAAAAAAAATAATGAATAGGAAATTGGAAGCAGTTTAGCATAATTGTGCTAGAATATGTTTTTCAATTTTTTGCATAATTTCTTAGTGTTGTATAGTACTGATTTATTGATTATTTCCCTTTTCATCCCATACCGAGAACTGGCATTTAGCTAGTATTTTAATAGGAGTAAGACTTTTAAGTGAAATTTTAATGAAATTTTTGTTTTTATTTGATAGTATAGGCAGACAATTGATTTGCAAAGTAAACACAGCACTTAACAAATTTAAGTTTATGAATTAATTCATAGAGAAATTATGGTATTATGGATATCTTGAAAATTTTACAATTTAGCAAACTTATAATGTTTTCTACTCTAGAGTGTGTTGCAAACTCTTTACTGCGTATATCTCTGTGTTTCTGTTTTTGGTGTATTTTGAAACCATTTGGCTCACAATGTGATCATTGTGTTTTGAGACTTTCTAGAGTAGTGTATTTCTTGTATACGTGTAGTTGTTACCTGATTTATTACTTGTGTTAAAAAGAATCGTTAATTGAAGACTTGTCATTTCTAAATATAAAAATTGTTATTTGAAAAAAAGAATTGTTATTATATAAAACATTTCTTACTTTGTCAACAATGTACTAACTTCGAAATTAACCTAAATGATAATTTGTAAAATGAATTTAATCTTCCTGCTCAAACAATATGCTAACATTAATGTATGATGGTCCACGGCTTGCAACAAGAACAAACATTAATAAATGAGTAAAAAAAGGCCAAATTAGGTCTGCCGAGAAAGTGAGTTCTTTCTAAATCTAGCAACCATGTCACTTTTTTGAACAATACATCTATGAACAACTGAAAAATTTTTTGCCTTAAACTTACCAGAATTACTTAATATCTTATGAAATATAGCAGATTTAAGCTCAGAAATTATATAATTAATTAATTTTATTAAAAACAAAATTATCTGTTTGAAAATAACGCCTCACGGAATAAGCTGTAGTAAGCAGCTGTATACTTTTTACTCGGAAGTAGGAGCAGGTCAAGAGCTTGAGATTGTTGTTGTTTACATTTGTATTGAAAACGCCATCCATATTGTTTTAGTCTGATAAGTGAAATAATTCATTTTATATATTTTCCAGTACTATACCGTTGTTAAGAATGTCAAGCAAGCTTATCAGTGTCATGAGTCTGGTGAAACTCAAGAATTTAATGATGATATTGAATATTTGTTAGAGTGTGTCCAAGAGTGTAATGCTATAGGTACCAGATGTTTAAGGTACTAAGTTTTTTTTTTGTTTGTTTTATATTTTGTTTTTTATTTATACAATTGTTTGCTGTCCCATAAAATCATTTGCATACTGTTAACTTATGATTTTAATAACTGTCAGTTTGATTTTTTAAAAAAAATATTTAAAATTTTAAAGTTGAAAGTCTTTAAGAACTAAGTGGATTCATGCATTTAATGTTGCAAAATAATTATTGAAAGTTATTTATTAATGTTATTTATTAATTGCGTTTCTGGCAGTAACTTATATAGGGTAGATAAAATGAAAATAGTGGGAAATTTGACTCATCACTGAAAGTTTAATAAGAGTTCTCATTGATATTATGAATGTTTTATAGGGCACTTTTATTTAGACCTCCTTGTACAGATAGTAGGGGTAACTTAATGCTGATCTGTATATTTGAATCTGAGATGAGTATTATATTGCAATCATTACCTTATATTTACTTTGTAAAGCTCTAATATGGCAGGTGTTAAAAAGTAAGATTTTCATTAGATATAATATAAGTAGTCTCCTCTAGATTAATACTCGTGTGCATTGTCACACTTAAATAATTGTGGTACAATATTTGTTTTCATTTCGTTTTATGTAATATAAGTGAATAAAAATAAATAAAATTACCTTTTAAAATGCGGTTTAGCTTAGAAATACAAAAATTATTAGTTATGTTTATTATCTGAATTTGTAGCTCTACATTGTAAATTTTTTTCTTCATTTTTTTGTCCATTTTACATTTTTCTTTAGTGTGTTGAATCTTGCTGCTAAATGCATGGGGCCTGCCTTTCGCATACATCTTCGTGCCCATGGGACGATGCCTAAAATATTTAGTGCCTTAAAAGATGCTCCGGAGGATCCAGTAAGTTAATTTTGATAAAATGTATTGTTTTGACTACGTAAAATGATGTTTTCATGATTGCTTAAATTTATAGTTTTAATTTCAAGTAAATGCTAATTTTCTTGCATAATATAAAAATTAGTATTCATTGATTCACTGTATCATCAAGGTTTGATAAAAGAAATGTTGATAATGACTGTTGTAAAATCACGTCGTTTCCAGTAGTTTTTCTCAAGAATCTGCGGTTGAACAATTTTGTGCAATTATTTTTATAATGTGAAATTTTGTGAAGGGACCGTTTTTACAAATTTGTTTTTTTGTGAATGGGACGTTTTCTACAATTTGAGTGTTGTGAAGAAACCCAGATTTCTACCTCAATTGATTCTTGATATCAATTACAAATTTTTACTTATTTTTTTTTAATCATAGATGGACATTTATTTTGTGTTTATTGTTCCTTTATTTTTATTTCAAATAATTTTATGTTTTACATTTAAATATAGTAGAAGATAGTTACATTATATGCATTTTCCTGTATTTTTTTGCTGCCTTGTTTTCACTCAAATTCATGATTTTAATAGCTTTAGTTTATTGTTTATTTTATAAGAGTAAAAAAAATTTCCTTTTTTTTTTTAACATTCGGTTCTAGTCTTCTGTTGTTGCCTAATTTACTTTTTAACATATATCCTGTCTGCGAGATTCAAAGACTATAAAGCTTACTTTTTAGATAATTTCCCTTTTGATTGGATTAAATCCCTATTAATTTTAAAATTTTAATTAAAAATTTTGGAATATTTTTACTTTAAGCTCTCTTATTTAGTAAAGACATAAATTTCTAATGTTTTTCTCCTTGTAATGTTTATGTTTTGATTTTTTCTTTACAATAAATAGTCAGATATTTTTTTATTTGCTTTCTTTTTGATAAATTAGCTTTTTTATTTTAATCAATATGAAGAAAATAAATAAAAAAAATAGAAATTGGAAAAAATATCGCTAAGAGAACAACCCTATCCAGTTGTCATATTTTGCATATTTTATTTTTAGAAATATTATTTTATTTAGTTGAGTAAATAAGATTTTAATTACTGTTGGATTCATAACGCTTATATATTTTTTAATTTCTTTTGTGAGATGAATTAGTATTTTTTATCTGTGATGCATATCTATGTATTGCAGAGATGCTAATGAATTTATTAATTACTAAATTGTAGCATTTGTTTTTATCCTCTGCAGCATTTATTTAACCCACAAGTAAAGGAGGTAGCCGCAATCCGGGAAATATGGTTCCCATAGTTTGGTCAGAAGAGCGATCTAAAGTTTTCACTCCCTAATGTATTTTATTTTTTGTGTATATCGCCATATCTTGAAAATATTTTAACCATCAAAATTCTGTAATTCAGTTAAAAACACAAAATCTAGCTTGTGTAGGCATTGGTCTTAATTTGGCTAATTAATATTTAGAGGCTTATATCAAAATCAAGCTAAAGTTTGTATATTAATAGGAAACTGTTTCTATTGAAATCTGCGTATAATAATTTAGTTGACAGTCCCTTTGATTTATTAATCAGCCTAATGTTGACACAGAAACAGCTAACAAAATATGCCAAATACTATTAATACTAAAAATAAAGACTGTTTTTTTTCTCTTAAGTGTGATAATTTCAAATGAACTGAATTTTAATGTTTCTCTTTGCTTAGCTATCACTTCAAATGATTGTTAAGTTTTAGATTCGTTGAAAGTTAGATTGCTATATGAATTTTTTTTTTTTTTAAATTTATTATTCCTGATAAATTTTTTATATAAATTACTTTTGCACTGTTGTAAATTTCTACAATAAGTGAGTTTTACTAATATTTTGTTGAAAAATTTAATATTTAAAGTTTTTTTTTACCAATCAATTTGTTATATTTTAGAATTTAGCTTTATGTACAGCAACATTGATGTTTGTTTTAAGTCAAGATAGACTTACTATGGATATAGAAGCAAGTACTTTGTCCTTAATGCTACAATTACTGGAAACTGATCCTGAATTGAGAAATCCTGACAAAGAAATCGATTTGATTTTGAAAGATCCTGCTCTTTGCGCAATGCAAGACAAACACAGGGAAAAAGTTTATCAATTGTGTGAAGAAATGCAGCAAAAAGGACATGCTAAGCATTTAAAATTGGATAATATAAATGTAATTGTTGCCTTTTTATTTATATTTTTTTAATGATTGTGTTTATTGCATGTAAGTAACTTAAAGTTATATTTTCTATTTTCTAAAGACGGGTATTTTGGCTATGGAGACACTATTAAGTTTAACATCTAGAAAAGCTGGTGAATGGTTTAAAGAAGAAATGCGAACTTTACGAGGTTTAGATAGGATTGCTGATACTGGTAATATATTCTCTGTTTTCCATATGATGCTTATTTGCATTCTTAATTTGAAAGTGAGCTCGGTTAATAAATATGCTATGAAAGTAGTTTTAATATAATTTATCTTGAAATGAAATTTTTAATAATACTAAATAACTATAAAATACTTAAATATTATAAAATATTCTGATGTTCCAAGAAACATGTTAATTTTTATTTATTGACAAACTTTTCAGAAAAAGTCTTTATTCAGTATTATTATTTATATAAATACAGTGATCTCTCATTTATGCACGGGGGTGAGGGGCCACAGGAAACGCGCGTATAAGTGAGACACGCGCATAAGTGAAAAGCCATGATAAAGAGCTTAAAAATAGAACTTTAATACATTTTACTACATTATATTTCGAACTAATACTATGTATACTTGACTGAACATTTAAATAAGATGAGATTCAAATTTTAATATATTTAACTATAAATTAATTAGTTAAAAAAAATTAAAATGCTTACATACCCAAATTTAATATTTTATTCCAATTATGAATTTTTCACAAAATAATTTACAATCGAGGTTTGTTTTTGTTTTCGGGAGTTTTCAAAAAGAGTCTTTTCAAGTCCATCAAGACTTGAAAAAGTTCCTTCATTTCCAGAATGAAATTGAAAATAATCACGCAAAGTTTCTAGTGCTTCTAAAGCGGCTGTGTGAGTTGGGGGAACTTTTGCGGTATCTTCTTCATCATTGTCGTCTATCTCTTCATCCTTTTCGCCACCATTTATTTCAGCTGCAATTTCTCCAATATCTCGTATTTGAGCCGTAATTACATGCTCATCTACATCAACGAATTCGTTGAAAGTACAATTACCCATTCCACCAGACACAGTATTCCAATCCTCTTCACTAATGTCGTTTTCATTTTCGGGCTCTGGCTCTTCACATTCAGATTCTTCTGGAAGCAGAAATCCCACTTTTTTAAAGCAGTTTTGAATACACTTCTCTGTGATGCTTCTCCATGATGAGCATAACATGTGTATTGCATCAAGGACAGTGATTTGCTTTAGCTCGTCTTTTGCCTGAAGTTTTGTTTCCATGGCAGCCAAAAGACGACGAGTTAAAGTTTTTCTATTGTGCACTTTCACACAACGGATGATGCTTAGATCCAAGGGTTGAATTTTGCTAGTGCAATTTGCAGGAAAAAACAACTTTTGTGTTATTGAAATTCGGTAAGTTTTGTGGATGAGCAGGGCATTGATCCATGAATAAAAGAACTTTTCGTTTTCCTTTTTTCTATCAAATTTATGAAGAAAATCCAAAAAAATGTTCGATGTCACCCACGCCGTTTTATTGCTACTATAGTCGCATGGGAGCTTTTTCACATTCTTAGAGCACCGCGGTTTGCTTGATCTTCCAATGACTAATGGTGTGCATTTTTCTGAACCATCAGCGTTGCAACATCACAAGACAGTTAACCTTTCTTTACTTTTCTTCCCACCATGACAAGATTCTCCTTTAAATGATAAAGTTTTATCGGGCATCATTTAAAAAAAAAGTCCTGTTTCGTCACAATTGTAGATGTTTTTTAGTTCGTATCCTTTTATTAAAGTGGTCAATTGCTCTTTCCACTGTTGAACAGTTTCTTCATTGACACTTCCACTTTCTCCAGAAAGGACACGAGTTGCTAATCCATGCCTGTTTTTAAATTTTTCAATCCATCCGTGAGATGCTGAAAAATTTTGCATATCAAAACTCTCGGACAACTCTACAGCTTTTTCTCTCAAGAGTTCAACATTTACGGGAATGTTTGAAGCACGAGCTGCTTTAAACCATGTCAACAAAACTTTTTCAAATTCCTCGTGCTTCCCACCTTGAATCCTGCTTCTTTTCTTCGATTGCACACCACATTCTCGATTAGCTACTACAATCGCTTCTCGATTTTTTAAAATCCCTCTTAATGTTGATTTAGGGACATTAAAAAACTCCGCCAAAGCTTTTTTCGAGGTGAAAGAATTTTCTTCGAATTTTTTTATTACATCCATTTTAAATGAAAGCGACAATTTTGTTCTCTTCGCCATGCTGAAAAATAAGCATCTAACTAAGCACTGACGAATTATCTTTAGTTAGTGGACAATGTCACGTGGTTTTTGCACTAACATCTTTAATTGGCTGTCAGTTTTACCTACCTCAATCACAAGAGCTGCCCCTTCTTGTACCCCTCTGGGTGAAATGTGTTCCTGGAATTTGAACAATAGGGGTAAGAGATAAAAGAGGTAAACAGTGGGGAGTCATCTAAGACCCTAAAATGAAGGTTGTGACTACACAAAGATAAGAAAAACGAGAGCATTCCAAGAGAAACATGTCAAAAGAATGAAAATTCTTTTGATAAGCAATATGCTACAAACTTGAGACCCCTCTTTTTCAAAGTGAGAAAGTTTTTTGCGCCGCGCATAAGTGAGAGGTGGTTTTTCAGAGCAGCGCATAAATGAAAAAGATTTATCATTGTTTTTCTATATCCCCCGCCAGGACGTCTAGAAAAGCGCACATAAGTGAGAAACGCGTAATAAAAGAGGGCGCGCATAACTGAGAGATCACTGTAATCAAGAAAATTGCTAAAAATAAAAATAAATGCAAGCTGCTTTAGTGATCAAGATAGAATCCACAAATTGTCTAATAAGAGTTGTAAGGGAAAAGTATGTACTATCTTATGGATTAGGTTGTAAGAATTTAATTAATAAAAGCCAAACTGACAAGAAATCTAATTTCTGTTGTTTGCTTGATATTTGTGTTGGTTAATTATTTCTGTGGAATAAATAAAATTATATTAAGTTAAGGAAAATTTTTTATCATTTGAGTCTTATCTTAATTCTTTTTTTTTTTTTTTTCCTTCTGTATTTGATGATTTTTTTTCCTGTATAATTTAGTTACCTCATCAGCCCAAATGTTGACTCCAGATGAGAATGAAATAATTTCCCATCCGACCGATGTTCAATTGGATAAAATTAGAAAAATTGATCGATGTCTAAGGGTTATAGAAAATGTAAGTATATTGTTAGACTAGTAATATTTTGTGTCAGATTAAAAACAAAAAAGAAGCTGAGTGTTATTCAATTTTATTATTATTATTATTTTGTTAGATATCTTATTGAAATAATTTTTTTTCATATTATGTTAAACTACTTTGTTATTAAATTATGCTTTAATATTTCTCTTTATATTAACTATTAGTGTTTCCCATGATTAATAAGGTTGTAATATTTAATAAGGTCATTTGAGGTCACATTTCTCAAATAATATGCTACTCAATTCTATTGCATGAAGCTTATTTCTTTTATTTTATCATACTTTGTTGAGTTTTCTGATTATGAAAACTTAACTTGCATGGCATCAAAAACTTAAAATTGTTGCTCAATAATTGTTGAGTGCTTAAAAATGTGACTTATTTTTAATAATCTTCTATCATTAAAGGTTTTTTTATTATTTTTTTTATGTTGAATTACAGGACGTCTGCGGTTGTATATTAAGCAATATTTCACATTAGCTTTTAAATACTACTCAATTCACATTCAATTTTCTGGGTAACAATCATTAACTTAAAAAATATCTTGGTTGTGCTTTATTTAATTAAAATAAAGAGCGAAAACATTTTTTTAAAATTTTGTAGATAAGAAAATGATTCTTTAAGTGGTAATTTTTAAAATAGTTAAAAATAAAATTTCTAACTTTTTGTGCTTTCATTGCGAGAGTAGGATAATTTATTTTGAAACAATTACCATGAAATACCAGCTAAATGCCCCATATTTTTTATTTAGTATTGATCAGGGACTTGTTTAAATTTGTCAGGAATTGCAGGGAGAATTTCATCCAGTTGGGGGGCTTATTAGGTATAGTCTACTAAGTATCAAATTATTCTATAGCTATATATTATAAGTTGTGCAAAAGTCAAATGTTTATTGTGCCATATTTCTTACAAAAAGCATGAATACACAGTTTTTCTACATGGTCTCTAGAACATGGCTGTCTTAAGTGATAAACATCATATTTTAAATTGATGTAAGTAAAATAAAGTATCAAAACTATGAAAGTATTGCCTTCCATTGTGTTTTTACATTTCTAAAAACATAATCTTTTGCGACGTTCCTAAACATGAAATGCTTCCTTTTTTTTGTTTTTGTATCTTTTAAAATTATTACTTTGCACTTGGTTTTCTGAATGAATCTTAATTGTACTAATTATAGGATTTAAAAGCACTAATTTTATTTACATGATTTCATCTTTTTGTTCATTTTTATAAATTTTTTTTTCACTAGATTACACATATGAATCCTGAAAATCAAGAATATCTTATGCATTACAAGAATTCTTCATTGATTTATGCTGCTGTTAAGTATGTTTATTTTTATTTATTTATTTTGTTTTATAACCCGATTAAAACTTTGATAAAAAAAAATTCATAAAAGTTTTCTTTTTTTCTTAAAAATTTATTTCAAAACTTCTTTTAGTTAAAGAAAATAAATAGTAATTTTGACTATGAATTTTCTCATAGGTTTTGCAGATTATATTTTAGTTGCATAACGCATAAGTTTTTGGGTGGTTCAAAATATTTTAATATGTTATTTTTAAATCTGAGATAAAAAAATTTTTTGCTGCTGACATAGTAATCTGTAGGTGCTGCTATCATACTGCAGTATTTCTGCATCAAGTTTGTAATTTTATATTTCATAGCAAAGAATTTTTTTTAGTCTTCTGAATCTTTGTTTTAAAGTAATAAAAACCCATTAAAATGAGTATGCATGTTGCAGATCAATCTTCGCTTTCATTTCATATGGCCACGAACAGTTATTTTTTTTTACCATCTGAGAATCAGCTACAACTTTTTATTTATTTTTTTGAATTTTAAGCCGCAGGCTTTTCTGCAATAAAAAACCAGCTCTCCCCTATGTTTTTCATTGGAAAAGTGGTGTGTAGCAGGAAAAATTCACTTCAATTTTATCCAAGAGCTTAAAGCGTAGAAGATTTAAAGAAAAGAAAACTATATTCATTGTCAAAATTTAGTCATGTAGAACTCTAGAGGAATACTGCACCTATTGGTATTTATCAAGTTCTTATTGACTGAGTAAATTTTTTTTTCTTTTGTTAAATGCATATTTTTTATGTTTCAGTCTTATGAAACTTCTTAAATCTCATTTACTGGAGCAAAAGCCTGTTGAATTGGACATTTCTGTTAATGAAGAAGCAGCTCCTAAATCTAACAAAGAAGAATCTCCAATCTTGTCTTGTCTTCTTAATCTGCTGAAAATACTTAGCAACATCACATACAAAATAGGTAAATTTAAAGGAAGTCATTGTAATATTGCTCATTATGTGTTGGCTTATTAATTGTTTTTTAACTGATAACTATATATATATATATATAATGAAAATTTTAAAGCTAATTTGAAATTTTAGAAAAGGCAAAAAGAAAAGTCGTATCTTCCGTCATAAGAGTACAGGGCTGTTAAAAACTTTATTGGGATTAATTTTGCCTTTACATTGAATTCCAAATGTATCAATCTAAACTATTTTATTATTCAAATATTTCAAGTTTAAACAAAGTGAGATGATAATTTATTTTCAGGCAGAAGAATACATAGCTACGAAAAAAAAATCATTATGCATCTGCTAATATTTTTTTGCTTAACTGAATTATGAGATAGTACTTGCAATTTTAGTATTAAATAACTTGGAAAATAATGACCACATCAATAACATTTCGATATGAGAACGCTTAAAAAAATTTCTCTTAAAAAAATGCAAAATTTCATGTTGTTCATCTAACAATTATTGGGCTATATGAGTGAAAATCAGGCTTGGTAAAAATTTCTTGAAAAATTTAGAGGTGGCATTATTATTATTATTTTAAAGATAGATATTCAAAAAAGTAAACTTCAATATTAACAGACAGGATATAATCCAAATGCAAAGCCTGCACTAAGGACATCATATATAAACCAGTAAATTAGCCAAATTTCAAAATACTTAGCCAAGACATTTTTATGATTAATTTGTCCTCATAGAAAACTTCAAGTTAAAATACAAATTTACAGTAAATTGAATTATTTTATAAAATTCAAGTTCAAATCAAGAGTAATTTTAAACTTAGGGGGGAGTAACTGAGAAATGACTGGGAGAGAGGATGAAAAAATGTAGGTGTTGTTGTATTGTCTTTGAGGAAAAGAAATAGGAATAGGCTGTGGTTAATTTTTGATAACTTAGACTAGAGCAGTAATACAAGCAACGCTGCGCTATTATATATGAAAAAATACAATATGTATATGAGAAATATTGTATGTGTATTTGGAAAAAAAACTTATCGGCAATGAACGTGGTAGTCTGCATTTTATGGTAGTTTGTCTTGTGCTTATGTAATCTAACTCATTGTTTACATTATCTAGACTTAATATAATATTATTGGTTATGCGACGTAACATATCTAATGGGAATTACTGTAATCAAATAAAACAGAAAACAGAATTTGTTCAGAATAATTTTGTTCAGGATTGAGAGAAATATATATTTTTCTTTTCGATCGAAATTTTTTTTTTAGCCAGGGCACAATATTTTGGCCAAATTTATGATTTTATTGTATTTGGCAAGATGGTGAATTTTTAGCGTGAGCCCGGCAAATGTTGAAATAGCAAAATTTATAAATGAAATGTGGAAAACAAAATGCATCAGAAATGTCTTTTTATATATATATATTTTTTTTAAAAACCTAATTTTGCTTAGTTTTAGCATCAATAAATTATGTTTCTCATCTGTCCTTATCTCTGTTTGTCAAGACTAGTGATTTCACTGTAAAATTTTGATATATTTGTCATAATTCACTACAGTATAACTTTGAAAAATTATTTTGTCAGAATTTAATTATTTTGTCAGAAGCCACAGTGAAAGATTTATCTTTTAATTTTTCAATAGACTAAAAAATGGTTACTTATGATGAGGACATCAAGAATATAAAATCTGTTTTTACAAAAAAAAAAAAAAAACGTGTTCGCTATTTCAAATTTTTTTTAATTATGTTGTACTTTTTTTACTAGTATAATTATTTTCTTTATATTTTTTGTTTGTGGTTTTATGAAACTTAAAAGATTGATTGCTCTCGAGCGTTGAAATATTAATGTTTATGTCTATTAAATCATATTAGGGGATAACATATTTTATTGTTATTAATTGCATAAGATAGTTTTTGGATCTTTCAAACTTTATAATACTTAAATATTTTATTTTCAGGATTAGATGATTCACAATTCCCTCCTGAGGAAGGCCTTATGGACCACATACTTATGCTGATTTTACAAGTTCCAAGGGCTGTGCCCTGTGAAAAACGATTTGATCTTTTAGTTTTGGTAAGTTTTCATGCAGTTTTATTTTAATATGGTAGAGTGTCAGTAAACGATCACTATCTAATTAAACATATATGTACACTTCACTACAATAATGGAAGGGACACTTTCAGTTTTTTAAATTTTTTGAATATCTCAAGAGATACTTAGAGGATTATTTTGTAACTTTAAGGTTTATAACTTTGAGATATTTCAGGGACCGACAGTAACAGAGATTCAGGGACCGACAAGTACTTTTCAACATCCTATGCCAAAAAATCAAGCAAAAAAAAAAAAAAAAAAAAATTTGTAACTTATACCAATTATTTTGGTTATTATTTGATATAACTGCTTAAAATTTCATAAATCCAGCTTAAATATTTATGGAGATAGACTTTTTTTGTAATTTTTTATGAAAAACTAATTTTTCTGTCATGCGTCTTTTTGCTATAACTTTCAAAATAATCAATAAAAATATACAAAGTTTTTTGTGCAATTAAAATATTATAGTTTTAAGACTTGAAAAATATTCGTTAAAAATTGCGTAAGGTATGTTGATTTAAAGTAATTCTTTTTATACTGAACATGCACAAAAAAAAAAAAACTTAAAAATCTTTTTTTGTAATTTTGTAGTGAATTGTATTTCACAGCTAATGACAATTATCTAATTTGAGTATCTTAAAAATTTGAAGAGTGTTTGCATTTTAAAGAAATCTCAAAATGATAAGGGGTTTTTTCACAAATTTCATTTGGTACCATTAAACAAGGTTTTCCAAAAATGACCCCATCATTGTGGATCATTCTTTCGTCTGTTTTTTTTCTCCTTATTCCATCATAGTTTGGTGTCTGGATGATTATTGTTAAACATTATCATTTGTTATTAAATTTTTTCTTATGGTATAAAATTACATTCTGAAATTTGTTAAAAACCTCTTATCATTTTAAGTTTTTTTTTTTAATCTACTGCAAAATCTACTTAGAATATTACTTGAAACTCTTTAAATTTTTATGATATTCAAATCAAACTTATTGCATATATTCACTACGAAATTTTAAAAAATTAATTTCCAAAATGTTTTTAAAATTTTAGAACAATAATTTCGTAATTTATTTTTAATTGCTCCAAAAATTTTATTTAATCAATTATTTTTAATGTTTATAAAAAAACATAAGATAAAAAAAAATTACTTTTTTTATAAAAGTGTCCATATTTCCATCAATATTTAAATTACATTTTTAAAGTTTTATGCAATTATTGCTTGCTTTTCTGATAGGGTATACAAAAATACTTGTAATAATAATTTTTACATAATTTTTTGTAATAATAATTTTTACATAATTTTTTGTAATAATAATTTTTACATAATTTTTTTGTAATAATAATTAATACATAATTTTTTGATGGTCCCTGAAACTTCTGTAAGCGCTAAACTTATTGCTAAGTATAAAAAAATTGCATGAACTAATTACCTCCTAAGTTAGAAAATAATTCTCGAAATATAATGTTTCTTGAAAAAAATTTTTTAAGAAAAAAGGTTAAAAACCGAAAGTGTCTCTTCCATTATTGTAAGGTAGTGTGTGTATTTGTATATATGTGTGTGTATCTATCTATTTATGTATATACCCACTATTTACTTCATTTTTTTGTTTGTTTTACAGTCTCTTGGTCTAATGATAAATTTAGTTGAATACTGTCCTGACAACAGTGCTAAATTCATAGAAATGTATGGCTTGGGCTCATTTGATACTGTGAATGATGGTTATGAAATGCCAGCTTCAGAAGCTTTTGTTGAAGTGAGTTTTCTTATCTTTGTTTATTTATTTATGATGAGAGTAAAACTTTAGCTTTGTGTTTCTTAATTTTTTTTAGGGCGGGGAGTAAAATTAAAATTATCAATATATAGCTATTATATTCCTACATGGCTAAAAACATTTCTTACGTTTTTATAATTGATGTATTGCTGATTTTAGGTCTTCTAATAATTTTTTAATATTTAAATATAACTTAAGTATGTCATGCATTGCTTAGAAATTTCTAAGGTTTCCTCCTTTTTTCTCCTTTCAAACAATTATCTATTCTAATCTGTATTAATTTTATGCTGAAAGTAAAATATCCAAGTTTAGTGTCATATTAGGTTTTATAAAAAGTATGTTGCAATTTTTTTAACTTTTAAGGAATTCAAAATTTGTTTGTATGGAAATGCTGAAATTCAAATAATTATAACTTAATTTTGTGGATAAAGTCTTTTCTATAAAGTTGTAATGAAATTTTATTCTTAGAAAAAGAAAAAAAGTACATTTAAATCAAATTAGTTTTGATTCATGAAAGATCAGATTTAAATTGTTTTGCATTTAGTTTCAATCTATTGACTTCAGGCTTTAAAAAATAGAGTAATTTGTGTTTTTTTTTATAAAAACAAGGCTTCTGGAGGTTTATTTATTATTATTTTCTTCAGAAAATTTTTGATTTTATAACTCTTTGTCGTAAAATGTTGATTTTATGATTTACATGTTGGGAGTAATTTTAAGTCATGTCTGTTCATTTATAGTTTCCTCATTTTGACATTGTTTGTTCTATTACAATTTCCTTTTTTTTTCCATTGACTTTGAGTATGCAATGGAATTTGTTTTTTGTATAGCTATTATGGGTTTTAGTATTAACTATTTAACTCTACATTTAATTAAAAATCGCATGCGTGAAATTTGAACAATTAATTATTCATTGTATAGTCTTTTTATTCTTTGCTTCATATAAAATACTTTGTAGGAACTATTTTTAGGATTTATTTAATTGTGTTGTGCAAAAATATAATTATATATTAGAGCAATAAAAATAAATAAATAAGGATACTTTAATATAATAAGATGTTTTTAAGCAGTTCCATATTATAGTTTTAGTCTCTTGCACACTCTATGACTATTAATTTGATGGTTTATCATGCAAGCTTCTTTAAATATATTCCAGATTGTAGAAGGAATTTTATTTCTTAGTAAATTTAACATTTGTTAAGCAAATGCTTAATAGACTAATACAACAAATTCTAAACAGTTATTTTTTACAGGTATATAATGACTAGGAAATATTTTTAATTGCTGCATCATATAAGTTTCTTTTGGAAACTAATAACTTGTTACCACAATTACAGGATTGCCACTCCACAGGGAGAGTAGGGAAAACATCTTTGTTTTAAGCATGTTCAGCTGTTCTTTTTTTTTCTGTTAGTTTTACCAGCAATTAAAACTTGATAGTTAGCCCCATATAGCTTACACAAGAGCACAGTCATTGTGTGTAATATGTACAGAAAAAACTAATTTTTTTTTTCCAGATTAGAGTAGCACCCTTGAATTAATAAAATGTATTAGTGTGCTGTGCGTAAAAAAAAAAAAGCATATGTTCTGAGTATTAATAAAATTTTTGATATTCATGATTGTAAATTGTTTATCTTTTTTTTAAAAAGTTTTTTGTTTTGTTTTAAACATTTCAGCTTATGTTGTCAAGATTAGATGCCGCTAAGCTTTCTGAAGAACAGGCTGATGAGCTTTTAAATTCACAAGAAGAAAAGCAAGCTGCTTCAATTGAAAAGAAAGATATTGAAACTGCAGTAGATGATTTGGAAGAAACTCTCATGAAAAGTATAATTGGCACTTTTTTTTTGTTGAAAGAATGAATTTAAAGTTTTTCTGGGAGCACAAGTTTTTTAAAAGGCTACTGCTAGGCTGAAGACAATTCCCTGCTTTGAATTCATGCTAAAAATAAATAAAAAATATCAATAACTTGAGCTTTCCTACATTTTAAAATCTAAAACCATGTCATACAAAAAAATTGATTCAACATTTCTTTCACTTATCATGAAAATAAATTTTCGAAATGAATTTGAAATATACTTTAAAATTAAGATTAATAAGGTTTATAAAAAAAAAAAAAAAAAAAAAAAAACGGAGGAAACTTTTTTTTTTCATTTATAATGCACCATTTTAATAAGTAACACTTTTTTTACTGAACTAACTAAAAATCTGAAATATTCAGAATTAGAAAATTTCATCAACTATTAACAATGTTTCAGTGGCTACCATTGAAATTTAACATTATAAAAATACATTATATTAAACCCACATTTTTATTAAGCTACATTAGAGCACAGTTTAATACAGATAGTTATTGACCATCTAAAAATGTTGGATTTAATTACGAAAATTCAAAAGAAAGTAATCACAGCACAGCGATTGTAAATGAACCGCAGATGGACACGTGTGACATCAGTTTGTAAATAATCACACGACTCCCCATTTCAGGTGAAAACAAAAGTAAGAGTTTTTTTGTTTAAAAATAACTTAATAAATAGCACTCTTAGGAAAGAAATAAAATGTTTTCTAGGAATTCTGAATGCATTAAGATTTAAAAAATATTTTGACTGCAATTTTCCATTGAGTATATTATTTGCATTAACCTTTTACTGTCCACCTTTTACTGGTTATCTCATTTTAGTTAAACTGGTCCACTGGGCAGTTAAAGATTTATTTTCCAATTTTTTTTAATATATTGAATTAAAATGTCATTTACACTTTTGTCAATGTATTCTTTTTATTTATACTCTAATAAAATCAGCGGATTGTGAAGAGTCAAAAGTTTCAGTTCATGATTTATTACTATGCAATCTGGTTGCAAAGATAGCTGGTTCAGATAAAAGTACGAAACAATAAAATTACTTTTGTAAAAATTTTGTTTCTAAAGAAATGTTAGGAAATTTCATTATAGGGCCTTTCAAAGATGACTTTCCCTTGTTATATTATTTTTATGTTCCAAATTTGATTCACAACATTGGTGCATCTAATTTTTTTTGCTAGCCATTGCATCATGACGCCCGATGGTTGAGTGGTAGCGCTTCGCAATCCTGTGCCACAGGTTCTGGATTCGATCCTCGGGCCGGGCAAGGTTGACTCAGCCTTTCATCCCTTCAGTGGGTCGCTAACACTGGGGGTTCCACGTTCAGTTGACCACCTAACCGGAACATTTGCTCCTGCACCCCAGAGCCCATGGTCAAGAAAACTGAGATGGGCACAGTAGGCCTTGGCCCTCTATGGGCTGTTTCGCCACTGAGTTTAGTTTAGTCATTGCATCATAATTGAAGTTTGTCTAGTAACATAAGAATCTGACATTTATAGGAGCAATAGTTTTTTTTGGCATCATAGGTCTTTAATAATGCAAAATTGGAAATTTATAAGCTTGTGATCTCTAAATTATTTGTGTTGAAAGAATTTTTTTTTCTTATTTTGTGCTATTTTGTCATTGTAGTATGTATTTTTTTAAATAATGAAATTATATTTGTATCCAAATTTTCTTTTAGCTCTGCAAAAGGCTGGGAAACATATGGAGCATAGCATTATTGCTGCATACATTGTCATTTTACTTGGCTGTGTTGCTTTAAAGAATCCTGTAAGTAGACTTCACTTGAAAAGTATCATAACTCATGTTTAATTTAAAAAATGTGTATATTTATTGAAAAAAATTATGATGCTTGTAAAATCTTTTTAATCCTGTTTCATGCTTTTAAAAACAAAGGGAACTTAAAAACTGTGATGTATTGAATGTCTTTAGTAACAACTGAAGCATCTGCTTTTCAAAAAGGATTTTAGATTATTTAAAAATTGTATTTGTTATGAGAATAAGACATTTGAAAATTCTTTTTTTGTGTTTAAACTTTTTGTAATTAGAAAGAATTATTATTACCTACTTTAAATAATTTTCAGAGTATGACAAACACTTATGTTGAACTACCCGTTGAAAGTTTTTACGTATAAATATGAAAATGATATGAATGTCTGATTGGGGAGAAAATGTGTAGTGGGGGGTAATCAGGTATTAAGGGTGATGATTAATTTTCATTTAATCAATAATAAATTTTGCCGTTTAAGAGTCAATAGTAAATTTCTCTCAGAGATTGTTAAATTAGCATTAAAATGCTTCAACTTGAATGGAAAGCTTCAACTAATCTTTTTACGTTATTCCTTTATCTAAATATTTTTCTTAAATTATTATTCAACAATAAATGCTTTCTCACAATTCACTTCCTCTTTTCTTATTCTATTTTTGGATACAGTATGTATAAATTAACATTTTGCAGTTTTCCCCTTAATTGAACTGAGAGAAAGATTTTATTCCCTCCACCTATTAAATAGAAACTTATAACAGATTTATTTTTCAAGATTTCCCCTAATTTTTATTTGGGGAGAGCACTTCAATTTTTTTTGTCACTTTGATTTTCATTCTCTGATTATAATGATCCCTGTGGCAGAATTTCTTCTGGCTTTCTGCGACAAACCTAACTAGAACCAATGTCTTTCTGCAAGATATTTTTATCGTTATAAATATATGAGTAATGAATTTATAATAATAGATGCACTTCGTGTTTATAAAAAAAAGCCTACATGCATATAATAAAACTGTGAAGATTTTTTTTCTTAATTTCATAATATAAGTTTAAATTTCTTAATAAGTTTAAATTATTTAAGTTCAAATTTGCATAATCTTTGATAATAAAGAAAAATTATAAATGTATAGATCTGCAGACAAAAATGCTTACTAGAGCATAACTAAAGATTACCCAGAACCTGTAATAAGATGGAACTTATAAAAATAGCTAAGAATGGACAAAAAGATTAAATTTATAAAACAAGATAAGTGAATTTGAAATATCAGTTTAAAACAGTATGATTTAATGTTTCATTATAGTAGTTATATCAGGTACAGAAATAAATCAGGTGAAAAAATCAATATTGAAGTTGAGTAATCAAAATAATAAAATAGGATTGTCTATATCCGAATTTTAAAAGCAAAAAAATTAACGCAATCTTCGTTTCACTTTTTTCTTTATGAAAACAATTAGATTCGATTAATATTGTACTGACTTATTGAAAGATTTTTTTTTAAAAAAAAGAAAGTAAATAAAACTTTTTTCTTGATCAGATTAAGTTCAGAGCGAAAAAAATACACAGCCCTTGTGATTTGTAACAGAAGTCGCACTGTATTGTGTACATATATAGCATCGATTCCCCACGAAGTACGCAGACGCGGTTTCCGACTCAATACGCTCATGTCTATTCAACATCTTGAAACGAAATAGTCTTCATCAGTACTGAAACATCGGTATTAGAGCCATACTCATTGGATGCGATTTGTTTCGCATGCGTATGGAAACCTGTTTAAAAGTGTTTCGCCAGTAAATATTTTTCACCAATCTGGTTTTCATTCGCATGCCAAAAAATCGTAGATAGTGAGATATCTTTCAGGCTTTATTTCATTTATCGTTAGATTGCGAGTGTTTTTTTTATATCGACGACTTAATTCAAAGGATATAGGCATTTTATCTTTAAAAAACATATATTATTTCCTCTTTTCCGCTCGCTTTCCAGAAAAAAAAAAATTCTCTGACATCGCTAGATGTTGTCGACTTCCATCTTATTTCTTCTTCGGAATGCCTCCCTGAAAAATGAGTTTTCAAATTTTTTTTTAATTATTGTTGCTTTACAAGAGCAACAAATAACATTTTCGCTAGACATGATTTTTTTTTAAAAAAGAATCTTTTCACGCCTGAAATTTTCCACATAAGTGCAAAAAATATAAAACGCTTTGTTCTTATAAGAAAACACAAAGCAAATTACTGCGCCAGCGATAGAGGCCGAAGTTGGCAAATTTCCAAAAAGAGCTTAATAAAGGGGAAAAAATTTCTCCCCTTTTTATCCAGTAACTGTTTGTGTTGGAGATTAACGGAAGATTACGAGCGCTTTCCCCTTCCGCGGTACGCTAGAAAAACAATTATTTAAAAACTATTCTGTAAGAAAAAAATTTTGCAGAACCATTAATGCTTCTGCAGAAATTATTTTTTTTGTAAAACAGCTTCTGTTTCTGCAGAATCTTTTTTGAGAACTTACTATGTTTCTGCCAAACCAAAAATTTTTATTTCCCAAATAAAAAAATCTTTCTGCAAAACTCAATCGCTTTCTGCGACAATGTCGCTGTGTCGCCGTGTTTCTGCCACGGGGATAATGATTAAATTAAGTATAATTTGCTATTTTAATTCCTGTGCCTGTCTGCCCAACTTTCCTGACAGTATTCCTTTATATATATAGATATATTTATTCATTGCAAATCTTTTGGCAGTTAGAATTTTTTATTAAAAATAATTAGGTATTTTAATTTACAAAAAACAATGCTGCCTTTCTAAATAATGTAGATAATTTTATATTATAGCAAACTCTATGTTGCGAGTTTACTCTGCTTATTGACAAATTTTTAGTGTTGGCTGAAAAATTAAGTATAGCCATTCTTTAAATTTTTTCTGCTTCCCAGTTTTTTTCCCCAAGTTTCACTACATTAATTAAAACATTTTTGTCGACGTAAATTCTATTTCAAGATTTATCCAACGATACCTTTTTATTATCTGTATTTTTTCTCATTATTTTAATCTACTACATAAACTTAGATTTTAAATATATAAAATGAATAATATTAAATAAATAATTTAGACCTATCTGTGCTAAATTCAACATTTCTAAGACTGTCTTCTTATTACCATCGGTTAGCATAGCATGTAGAGTATATTCTTAACTTTTTTTCAAAATCTTATTCATAATTTTTAGGATTTCATTGATATCTTGAAAGATTATGTGCCAGATGGAAATCTTGATGTCATGGTTGAAGTTTTAAAGAAATTCAAAAGCTTTGTGACTCTAACAGTAGGTTTTCATTTTTTTGTTACTAACTGCAATAAAAATTGTAAACATATTTTACCTACTAAAATTTAAAAATTAAATGTTATACTATTCTCTAAAAAATTCTATTGATATTATATCATTTGACTAATTAAAAACTTAATTTTTTCTTAGGGCTCAGTGGGAAACAGAGAATTGGTATCTATTCAAAGTGTGATTCAAATTCTGGAGTCCAGCTAACATAAAGTTCCAAATGTGTGTAGATATCTGAAAACTTGATTGTATCTAATATGAGAGAAATCAGTTTCAACTATAACCTATGCAGTTAAACTATTCAAACCACTTATTATTTATGCCGTACTAATTTTCTAAAAAGATGTGTGGTGGACTTGTACATTTGTTAAAACAATTCAATTGCAAATATTTGTCTTTGAGCTGTAAATGAAAATCATTTATTTTAACAGTGGCATTGAAAATGCAGTTTGTATACATTTAAAGCAATATATATAAAGCAAGTAGATAAATTGAATTGGATATGTGCTTGCATTTGTTCACCATTTCATCACTTTATTTTTGACATCAGGTTAAGCATTGAACTTTAGAGTAGTTGTATACTTTTGCTTGTCTTTTCTTTTTCTTCACAAATCATTAATGCACTTAGCATTGTAATTTGCCTTGCTGGATGATTTTCCATGAGATTAAATTATTCAAGGTAGGTTCTGTCCGCTCATTGTATATGAACATTGTGTATAGTAGTCAACACTGTGTTTCTTAGCTGGCTATATTGGAACCAGCAAACATATTAAAAACTGTGCCTACGCAAACCTGATAAATTTAATTTTGTTTAGGACTTGATATACTTATCAAATATATTAATTAAAAAAATGCTAAAAAAAACTATATATATAAAAAAAGGTGAATATTGTTTTATTTTAAGCAGAGCACTTTTTATTTTATTTCCTAACATACATGCACTTGTATTCATTTTTTAAAAAAAATATTTTTAATTTATAAGTACAATGTGGCATTCTACAAGTATATAATGCCAATCACTCCATGTTAGTATGTGTGTTTGTACGTGACTTTATATTATATTGAAAAATGCACCGAATGTTTCATTGCAGTATCCCAAAGATTTGCTCTTTCATTATGTACAAATTGCATTCATTTGTGTGGTCCTGTTGAATTTTATATTGTGTTACTTGATGAAAACTGTTGATTTGTGATAATCATTTGTTAAATTTAAAATGAATAGTTTTCTCGAATTCCTAACTCTGTTTTATCACTCAAAAATACTTTAAACTATTATCCATTCTGTTTAGCCCTGAAATTATAAATTGTTAATTATTTCTCCTGTATAATGTTAAAGTTATTAATCTCAGTTGTTTGCTGGTTTGACACTTTTTAAGATTTTCCTAGCAATTGAATTGAAACCTGTTAATTCTTTAAAAAAAAATTTTTTAATGTTCAAATGAATTAGACAATATTATATGTTACATTTCATTATTTAGTGATGTTTCATAGCTTAAAAAGTGAATTATGCAAGCATGAATCTAACATTTGTAAATATCTCAAATTTTTATGAAATAATTTGTCATTGTGATTTTGGTTTTTAATTGAGATTGAACAGAATTTGTATTTGACGAATATGTAACTTATACGAGCATTGAATGGGTAATAAATTTATTTTAAAATATTCTAATTTTTTTTTCTTTAACTGTGCTACAGTTATGTTTTAATATGAAGAAACTAAATAAAATTAAAATAGTTAAAGCATTTAATTAACTTTTAGTAGTATAATGGATGATCTAAATTATGTTATTATTCAATTTAATTCATTATGATCCCAATCTAATCTCTTACACATAGTTTCTGAATCTATTTAAACAGATTGATATAGCTAGCAGAAAATATAAAAATTAAAAGTTTTATTTGCAGAATAGTTATAAGATTGAAAGGAATTTTTAGATAGGGTAATAAACCAAACATTTTAAATTCTATGTAATTTTGTTAGACTTTTCAAAAAGAAAAATATGGCCACAGAATTTTTTGTTCCAGTTTTAGTCTTTACAAAAATATAGTAAAAGGATCTTGATAGTTTTCCACAAGTTTGATTTTTCAGTTCGATGAATGTATGTTCTTCAAATATATATTAAAAAATTTACAATTACATATTTAACTAAGCATCAAATTTTTTTTCTCCATCTCTTGCAAAGGAAAAAAATATGTTAAAAATTTTCCAAAAATATTGTTTAAAGAATTTATTATTTATTTTAGCCTTCTCTAATAACTAAACAAATGGTCATCAGTCATAGAAAAAAAAAATTTTCCAATATAAAAACAAATTGACAGACTATAAGGATTATTATAGCGGAATCCAATAAAATTTTATTCAGATACATTGTGCTTTTATGATTTAAAAAGTAATTTTTTTTTATTACAATATATGAATATACATTGTAAAAAAATATTTTCTTTTCAAATATATGAATATATAGAGTCAGCATATTATAAAAATTACTGACTCAATTCTAAAAATATTTTTTATTAAAAATTGTAATAAGAATAACAAAGTACAGTGAAACCTCTCAGGAGCGACCACTCTCTTTCCTACAGTAAAATGGCCGTTAATGGAGGTTGGTCTTTTTTAGGAGTTAGCTCTATTGACTTCAAAATGTTATTACAGGTACATAATTTTTTGCATACGATTTTAATTTTAGTCAGTGTTATTTTCTTGGTTCGGAAATGTCATTTGTGATGGCGTCATGAAAACGGATTTATGAATAAAATTTAGTGTCATTAAAAAGATCCTTATTGCTATAATTGTGTGGAAGTTTTTTTTTTCTTATGCATGATAGGACTATTTTAAATAAATAAGTTTTTTTGTTTAAGTTTGCATTTAATTTTTTATCATAAAAATGAGAAGAGGTTTAGTTTGCTTGAGATGCTTAGTTTTTTCTAAGATATATTTTTTTTATTTAACTTTCAACTCTAAAAATAAATCATTGGTAGTATCATCTCTAGTGCATTCTGACTGCAATATGAGGTTGTAGATATTTTTTAGAGATCATTAAAAAGAGCTCTCTGAATAAGAGCCTTACACACATATTTTGCATAAATTTTAATCTACTTTGTTTTGTTAGTATATATATTTTTTTGTGTTTTCTTATTTGACCATTTTTGCACACGGTACAAAGGTCAGCCTGGTCGCTGGAGGAGGTTTTGATGATCTCTCTTAAAGGATTTCTTCAACATAAAGTCTAAGGAAAAAATTCCTTACTTTCCAAATGTGATCGTAAATAGAGGGAGTGTCACTACATGTGGTCTTTCCTTGAGGTTTCACTGTAATGACCTTATCTTCTATTATATCAGCCTTTAAGAAATGATTCACATTCGTTTCCTTGTTTTTTAATAAAAAAGATTTTAACAGTTTAAATGCCGAATTATGAAAGGGTAAACCAAATAACTTAAAATTTGATAAATTCACAACAGAAGAGCATTTAAAAACAATAAAATAAAAAAATTGTGTGAAACAAAATTAAGTGCATTTTTAATGATGTTCCATTTTTGGTTCATTGGCTTTTGACAGGGGCATTTTTTACTGACTACCTGGTCAAAATATTTTTCTACTAATTCTCCAGGCAAGGTTTTTAAAATACATCAAGAAGAGCAAAATTCATTATATTTTTACAAAATGTGTTCCAGTTTTTTCAATCTTGCTGGCTCATCAAATTTCACTTTCTTATTTGAGTTAATAATTTGGCTTTCACTTTTTTATTTGCTCTCTAAGATTTGATTATCTACCTCATCTTCGCCAAAATTACTTTTAAAAATAATATTCTACAGATATAGAATGGTATAACAAGCTCTATCTATGTTTTCCATATCAATCAAAACTCCTGATTCATCAGGCTCTTGCTGAAAAATATTTAGATCTTCTAATTAGAAAATGTTTCTAACAAGGCATTTATTTGTTGTATCGTTATGTGTCCCTTAGACATGGTGTTAAGAGCAAGAAAAATTTGTAAATGAGATAAATAATAAAAAAGGAAGCAATTTTCTTTAATTTACTTAGTACTAACAAGTTTACCACAAAAGTAAAATAAATCCCAAGAATCAGAAAGCAAAATTATCAATTCAAGAATCTATTCAATAATATTGCTGAGAATGAAAAACCACTTTAATGTTTTAACTCATTATTAAATAAAGCAAAAAAGTATAACAACCTAAAGGATTTCAGGAAGATTTTCTTTTCAATTGTTTGAATTTCAACAAAAGAGAAAAACACTAAGTATGGCATTACTTTCTAAGTTTTTTGTCACTATCCATTTATTTTCAACCACCTGCCAATTCATGTCAAAAGAAGTTAAACCTCAACATATTCTATTCAACCCTTTTATTTTCATTCAAACATTATTTTCTTAAATAAGTGTCATAATACCAATTGAATGAAATGCACAGAACATAACTCTCTGAATCACTTGAAATCTAAAAATAGAACCCTTGGAATGTTTCCAAAATAGAACATTTAGTTTTAAACTAATATTTTGACTTTGATGTCTAACAGGTTATATTATTCCTATGAAAGCTTACAAGTATTGTAGTCATATAATAAAAACTTGCTTGTAATATAATTTACCAAAAATCAAGATAAAAATTTACAACAAATTTCTAAAATTCATAAAAAATCAAATAATGGAAATGGAATTGAACTAAATGCAAAATATACTACATAATGTAAATTTTAAATGTATGAAAAATAATATTAGGCAGATTTCATAAATTATTTATTAAATTCAAACTCTTAAGTTAATGTTAAATTTTTGTAACAATGGCATATAATTGGTTAAAGCGTGCTTTTTCAAAAAATTGAAAGCAATATATCATTTTGTAAATTTTTTTTCTCTATGTACGTATAACATTTTGATAGATACTATTGAATTTATTTTTAAACATAAAACCATTTCATCATATTACGAAGTTTAAGAAAATTTTGATATGAAATTTTTTCTCTCCAATGTTTAGCTCTTTAAAACATGGCAGAATTTGAATAGGTCATTTATTTTAAAGTTACTCAAATGATTCCTAATCTTTTCTCGATTATTAATTTTTCATGCTGCATAAAAGAAAGAAAGCAAATTGCTATGGTTTTGATGCCTTAGCACAGTTGGAAAAGTGAGCTTTTTTTAGTATTTTTTTGGGTTTATGTCAGCAGCAGTTATATTTTCAAAATCTTTTCCCCCCCCTCAAATTCCATCTGTTCTCTGATTTGTATTTGAAGGATATACGCTAATTATGCAAAGTAATAAATGCAGATGATACTTTAAACTATGCCATCCAACTAACACTGATTAAACTTTTTTTTTGTATCCTAGATCGCAACTTGGGAGGAATATAGTTCCTTAAGTTTTAACAGCAGATTGATTGAATATTTGTGAGCAATAAAATTAATCTAAAATAAACACATTTTTTAATACTTTTAAAGACATTTATGGAAATGCGATTAAAAAAAAAAATACATAAAATCAATTGACAGAATAGTATATCTACAAGTAACAAAAAAATAAATATAAATAGTAATTGAAGTATGACTAGAATAAGTGCACTTAACATTCTATTTTCTTTTGTTTCTATTTAATTAATATTTCATTTCATTAAAGCTTCGTTGATGTTTTTTATTTTTATACTCCAATAATTCCTGAAAAATAACAAACATTCAACATAAAAGTCTGAATTACATATAATGAAAAAGAGATTTTTTTCAGCATATAAGTAAATAATATATTGTTTGCATCACACCAAAATCACAAAACTGCTTTTGCAGTTGAGAGATTTATGATTTTGACAGGATGTTAACTGCATAATATTTAATTAACATTTTAATTCAGTATGGTGATTACAAATATGGAGGGTGCAAAGGGTTCATTATTAGGATTGAGCCTAATAATGAACACCACTAGGAGTGCCTCACTCTCATGAGCTGGCTGTTTTTTTTAACACATTTAAAGCAGTATTTAAATTATTTATCTAAATTAGCTTAATTTTTTTGTTAAATTTATGTTTTACTTTCTAGTAAAAATTATCAAAAACACCATTTAAATAGGCCCAAAAAAACTGTTTTATTGTTATTTTGTGAGCTTGACAAGTTAAGTTAGTCCCCAAATCATTTAAATTACTTAAACAAGTTACTTCTGTGTCTATTTCAATGAAATTTTTTATAATAATTACTAGAAAATGTAAATTTAACAAAAAATTATTGTAAGTTAGATAAATAATTTAAATAGCAAGTTTCAAGTGAGCATGAACAGCTTGTTTATAATGAGGAGGCGTTCTAGTGTCACACAATTGCATTTCTGGACATGTGTTGCTTTGCAATTCTCAATGCTTCCCCCTCCCACTTTATAACTGCTGTACTAAATCATTCTATATGTTTCCCGTGACTATGTATCTCTCATGAATGAGGTTAATGTTAAAAGATGTTGACAAGATTTTAACGATTGTTCTTACATTAGATCTTTTAAATCCTAACGAGCATTAAAAACAATAATTTTTGTAATTTATGTCTGATAATGTTCTTGATATTCCTTTTTTGCTCCTCTGAATATTTTAAGTTTTCTTCTGAATGCAAAAACGAGCAATAGAGTGATTTAAAAATAAAGTTCAATTATTTTATATTCAAGCGTAAAGTTTTGAGCTGAAAAAAAAAAGCCTATTAATGTATACGCTACTTAAGTTTGAACTTTTTTTTTTTAATTGTGAATTTTTCATAAAATGTTTTTTTATTAAGCAAATTACAACACAGTGCAATAAAAAATCCGGAATAACTTTTTATCTCGTGATCAGATTTTCACATTCTAAAACTCCATGTTTCTAACCTTAGTCATACAAATTAATAAATACAGATGATGTTTAAAGTTAAAAAATCAGACACAATTATGTATTTCTCTGAATAAAGTTGCTTTTTTTATTTTTGCTGCTTTATTTTTGTAATCTAGAATATATATAATCCCTATAGTTTAAGCAGGAGAGTAGTCATAAGCTTGAACTCCTTAAATTTTTTTTGTTGTTAATTCCGCTTATATCTGGTGAATTTTTTAAGCAAATCAAAAGAGTTTTAGACATAATTATAAAATTCCTTAACCCAAAAATTATTCAGAGCAAAAAATAATTTTTAAGTTATTTTTTTATTTAATTTATTTAAATATAGAAATTTTTTTTTAAAATTGTAAGATATACAAATTTTTATATCCATTTTAAAGTATGTGATTTTAAATGACATAATACAAAATTTGAATTCAATTAGTTCAATATTTTCTATGTAATCCAAAGTTAAAAAGTTGTACACTTAAAACTTAATGCCTCTGGAATTCAACCAATTTTCTATTTAACACTCAAAATTACATATTTTAAAATGATGTAAAAACTTGTATACCTTACAATTCAAATTTTTTCATCTTTTGTTAAATAAATTAATAAAAAATAACACCTATTGAAATTAACTTCTCACTTGAAATTGTGTTTCGATGAAAAATTTATGATTATGTGGAAATCTTTTTCAACTCATTAAAAAAGTTCCTGAGATATAGCTTAAGTACACAAAAAATAAAATTAATGTTAAGGGATGTAAACTTTTGATTGCTCTCCTGCCTAAACTATTGGGACCATATTTTCCACCACATTGCAGCAAACCCTTTTCCCAAATTTTGAAGAGTCAGAAATCCAAACTTGTTGAAAAAAAAGGGTATATGCTATGTTATAATGCCTAATTTTGTAACTTTATCTTATGCACTAATTAATTAGCATATTTAAGGTTAAGCCATGGAACCTTTAAGATTTAAGCCTTAGTTAAAAGCCTTGTCATTTACTAAACGCTTATTAGTTTATAAACTTGCCTTTTTTTTCTGTGTCCTCATTGCATCAATATCAGACTCTTTAAAATGGGGATCTTCTGCAGGATCATTAGGAATAATATTTTTACTTTCCTGAAACAAAAAAATTAACTTAGCTCAAAAAAATTAGTCAAGCTAATCATTCCTTCACTAATATTAATGATGACAGTTTTTATTAAGAGATTGATTCATAAATATTTTTATGCAAATTAAAATTTATTGCAGAATGTAGAAAATGTGCTTGGGGCATTGTGGCTTAAAAATATTGAAATAATTGAGATTCGACTATTAGTACAGTGAAACGTCCATATAGCGACTCCTGCGGTCCAAACTAAAATCGGCAATATAATGTGAAGTAGTCACACCAAGAGTGAACAAAACTGTTGAAAATATTTGGTGATTAAACTAAGAAATACTGGACTTATTTTGACAAATTAATTCACAATAAAGCAATTTTTTTTATGTCAATTAAATACAAATACAATAGAATATATTGCATTTAAATTTTGCGGATTGAATCTTTTAATATTACAAAACATAAGATAACACAGCTTGCTTTTTTATATTAATGCAGGCATTTAAGGATTACATTTAAGGGAGGGCGAACTTACAGGAATCAGTTCTTTCCAAAATAATCAGCATGGATTACTTTTGTTTTTAACAATTTCTGATTTTGATATTATTCGTCTACCTATTTCTTTCAAAATTTTTTAATTTTCTTTCATTTTAAACTTAAAGCATTACATTGGTTACAAGTCACCATTTTTGTCAAATAACAAACGAGAGAATAGGGCAGCAGTTCCTAATTCTATTTGGCTATGCAACTCTAAATGATCAGCCTTCTTTCAGCAGAATCCCAACTTTATATGACTGAAGTATAAAGACAATTTTGAGCGTATTAACCAATAAAAGACTATTTTATAATATAAATATTTAATAGGAGGAATGAAGGAATCTGTTAATTTTATCGGTCATAATCTTTAATTAGGTTTTATCCCCGACAATAAAATTCATAGTTCTGGAAATGTATCCAAGATGTGAATTTGTTTTTGATGTATATACATAGTTGAAAATGAATAAAATACACCAAATTATGATTTTCCTTGAAATAAAAAAAAAGAAACTGCCCCAAACGTTGAAAATCGTTATTTTGGTAAACATGTTTCTTTATTAACAAACTTAATTTTTTAATTTTGATTTGAAAAGCTCATTGGGAAATACTAATGCAATTTGTAATAAATACATATCCTTTTCATTATTAACTTAAGGTAATGTTGTTAGAATTGTATAATTTGAAAAATTGCAATTTCTTTTTCATTAGTATTTTGATTTAAATAATTTCATAAAGGCAACCGAAATATTAAATAAATGATGGATAACTGATTAGATCTAAATGTATTAAATGTTTCAAAAATCAATATTGATAAAAAAAAAAAAAATTAAAAAAAAGCCTGAACCCTCAGGAACACCAGTTGGTTTACAAAACCTCAAAATCTAAGGGAAAAAAGTCAAGATGAAAGTGAGTTCTTTCTGTTTTAACCACAAATAAAACCACGCTTTACAAAACTACAGAAAAAGAGTAAATAAAATTTTCAAGCAAAAAAAAAAAAAAAAAAAAAAAAAAAATTATAAATTTATTAAATCTCTTGAAATATTCCCCAACTCTGATATGCAATGTACACCACTTCTAATTCTGAAGCATGGACAGTAATAGGTATTTTGCTATCTTTTTAACCATAGATTCTAGGAAACTAGAATTAACCAGAGATTCTAATAAGAAAAAAAATGTCTCATCCACTTGAACCTAGCATCATACAACTCAGCAAACCTTAAGTACTATAATATGCTTAGAAAAATAACAAAATAAACTAATCATATACGCATGAATAACTCATTAAAAGTTCTAAAATAACACATAATACTAATCAATAAAATAATCAATGAAAATTGAAGAGCAATAATTTATTTTTCTTCCAAGAAATAAATGATAATCTTACTACTTGAGGAAAGTGAGAAGAAAAAATGTTTTTCACTGCATCCAATGACCTATTTGGAAAAATTATTATTATTTTCCACTTAATTAATCAAATAGATAATTGAAAAAAAAATAGTTTGAAGCAATAAAAAGAGTATTTGTAATACATGGTTAATATCTATTTAATTCAAACATAGATAATCTGATTTTAATTTACTTAAATTTAAAGATAGGAAAATAATTAGTGAAAACAATGTTGTAGAATAAAGATATTTTAATAAAAATTCATTATAAATAAATTTTTTTTCATAACAATATCAAAAGTTTATTAGTTTTAAATTAATAACTATCACTATTTGCCATGAAAGAATTAATTCACAGCAACAATACTCTATTTTGAAACAGTTTTCCATTGAAAATACTTTTATCGTTATTTTTGACCAATACAATCTTTATTATTATTTTTTTTGTACTTTAATAATACAAATAATTTAATAAAAAAGCCAGCTTTTAAAAAAAGTAATGATAAATATATATTTACAAAAAACTACATGAACTTTTAATTTAGAAACTTAAATTAATTTGGATGTAATCATTTATAAATATAGCAAGTTGCAAGCAGAATAGAAGTTAGCTTTTTACTATTGCGACTTGTAATCTCTCATCAAAGATATCAAATATATTTTTAGTAGGTCTGAATTTTTGTTTGCCACGAAAGATTTAATTCTATCTACAATACTCAATTTCAAGCAGTTTTACAATTGATTGAAATTTTTGAATAATATAAGAAAGATAAAAAAAATTAACTAATTAAATTTTTCAGTCATTGATTTTTAAAAAGGTGAATTGGGGGCATATACTTATTTACTATTTTAAGAAGATAAAATTACATCTTCAGTAATGAAGATTGGTTGTACCAATAATCTGAAATGATCTCTGTGTTAATAATTTAAAATTATTATAGTTCAGTTAACAATTTAATAATAAATCACTGAAATTTTGAAAATGGCAAACTGGGGAGTGGGTGATTCACAAATTAATTGAAAAAAAAAAGTGTTTTGTTGCTTAAGAAATTAATGTAACAATTGAGACTTCAGTAAATAATGGCATTTTGAAACAATGAACAAAAGAATAATATAGCTTAAATTTTCTGAATATGTTGTAAAAAAATCTTTTTAAATACGTTTATTTAGTTTATTAATTTCTTTGACTAGGAGTTTTTATGATAGTTCAAGTTAATGTTGTTTAATTTACTTAGAAAACATGTTTCTGGAGAAAAAGAAAATTAAATATCATTGCACATTTTAATTATAAAATTATACTTCTGTTAAGTATGCATATTTAAATGTATGTCAGTGAATATTTAGAACTGAATAGGCAATTTACAGAAATATTTCTGATTGGGTATTAATATAATATTTATAAATGCAAATAAAATCAAAATTAAAAATTTAATAAGACGATATCTTACTTTGGAAGTGATTTATTCTCAACATTCAAAGTGGTAAAAGAACCTATTGGAATATAACATAGTGCATAGAATCATGTTGATAAATACATGTTTGTATGCATGAGAATAAATGCAACCATAAAATGATGTAAAAAGTTCGACATATTTATAAATCATATTTTCCTACACTCTTTCAAAAACTGTAGAATATCCAACTTAAGATAAGGGAAATTGGATTTATTAGGTTTTTTTAATGATTTGGCACAACAACTATGTACTTTAAACTAAATCCAATTGAACCTGTTTATCTCAAACCTCTTTATCTCGAAAACCTCTATATCTCAAAAACTCACAAATTTCATACATTTATGATCAAAAATCAATGTTTATGTCGAAATTTTTTGTTTCAAAACCTCCGTATTCGAGTTTCTAAAAATAGAGAACAAATGCCCAAATGCCAAAAATTTCTTTATCAGTAGAATTTTCTGACAGAAATGAATTTCGTGAACCCACAGAAAGCAAAGATGAACAGGTTTGACTGTATTTTGGAATTTTGATTACTATCCCTTCACTTCCTTAACTAGAGAGCAATACAATTATTCTGGCAGTAAGTGAAGGGTTGATGAGTAGAAGGAAGTGACCACCAAGGGTTAGCTTTTCTACATAAATAAAAAAGCTAGGAATAGAAATTCATTTTCACCTCAAAATTGCAACCAGTGGATCAAAGGATAATTAGGAGTTTTAAAGTGAGTGGTACACAAACTTGTAGATGCCATCAATGAAAAATGTTCTCTTTCAAAAATAAATGTGTAGGATGCTATCAGAATGACTGTTATGCCTGGGGAAATGTGTCTCTAAAAACTATCCAAAATGGTTTTAAAAAGGCTGGTAATAAGAATAGCTGTGAAGATGATGAACAAGAAGTTGAAGGAATTAGTAAAAAGGAAGAAACTATTGACGCTAGAAATCCAGTGCCAGATTTGCAAGAAAATCAATATTTAATGTTGACATTAATTTTGAAGATTTTTACAAGTGTACAACTGCCTGGCAACATGCAAAAGATTGACAGTTGTGGAAATCATAGATAATGTCAAAGGACTATCACATGAAGAGCAAAAAGTTGAAGATCATATTGATGAATCAAAAGTGAGTGCAAAAGAGGTAGAAAAAGCTGCAGAACTCTTACAAACTATTCTTGAATCCCAGAAAAACGTTGATTTGCTGCTCTTTCTAACCTTAAAAGAATAATCAAAACAAAGAAGGTTAGACGTCAAAATTATTTTCAGTGTTAAATGTTAAATTTTTTTTTATGTAAATAGATACGTGAATTGTATGTGGTATAATTAATTTACAGAAATGCCTATATTTTTCTACTAAAAACAATTAAAGCACTTTTAATAGAATTTCTTAATGAAATTTAATTTTTTAAAGTACCTGTATAACTCGAAACCTCTTTATCTCAAATTTTTCGCCTTTTCCCGTGAGATTCGAGATGAACAGGTCCGACTGTATAATAAAAATCATTAAGTGAAAGATTCTCAATAGCAGACAGAATTGTCATCATTAATAATAAATACTAAATGTTAATAGTAAGCAGTCAAGAAGATTAAGGGAGCATTGTAGATTTTTGGTAAAAATAAGGCTCATTCTTTTTTAAAATATCGGTATATATATATATATATATATATATATATATATATATATATATATATATATTATTCTATTTATTAATAGTGTTCCAGTTTGAACTATCTAGTAAATGAAAGAAATATTTATGTTAATTTCATTTCCTCCACAGAACTAATAAAATTAATTATTCGGATAGATATAAACTAAATCTTGTTTAACTAGCAACAGTTAGGTAGAATCTTTGGGACAAAAAATTCCCTTAATTTCTTACATGTCAAAGCTATTTCTGTATTCAGAAACTTTCCATTCATAAAATTGCATATTTTATTTTAATTTAGAAATTTTTCTGAACTTTTGTTATCACCATGTTACTGAGTGAAAAGGTTTCACATTATTAATTTCATTTCAGATATTTTTCTAATAAATTTTAAATTTCGTTTCTGAAAATTGTAAAAACTATTATGTTAATTCTACATTGCTTGTAGTGGAGTTAACATAAACAGTGCTAACTTCATTACCTTATAAATACTCATGCAGTCTTAACAAAGCAGCATTTACAGTATTTTGTTTACCAGCTCCAAACAAGAATAAACATTAAAAAAAAAGTACTTTAAATAGGAAAATATTAAATCAGATTGAAATAAAATATTTTTGTAATTTTTTTATTATTAAAAAACAACTTACCTATTGACTGAAAGGAATCAGCGCCAGCACAAATATATAATGGTTTATTTAAGTCAACAATAGTAGACTTACTGGAAAAAAGTTACAAATATAGTAATTTGAGTTTTAGAAATTATTCCATCAAGGTAGCATGAAATAGCAAATAATAGAAATGAACATACCTACTGGTTGTTCCAAATACCAATGCACTAATTGACACTCTAGCTTTGTTAATTAATGCTTCTGATTTTGAGGACACAAATTGGAGGGTAGCAGCTTTAGAATGGGCAACATAGCGTAAACATTTAGAGATAAGTTTTCTTTTCTGAAAATCTTCAGTCTAAATATAAAATATTTTGAGGCTTTACTATATTTTATCATAAAATATATATAATAGAGGAAAGTAATGAATGGTAAAAATAAATAGAATTGAAAAAAAAAAAAAAAAAAAAAAAAACTAATTTGCCTTTTTTTTTAAAGGACAAATTTTTATTGCCTAAATTATTTGTTGACATCACATTTGGATTTTTTTAAAATTCTGATTTCGCCTGTTTACAAATTTATAAGAAAAATTATTAAGGGGCATCAACACAGTGGCAGTTTATTTTTTAATAATTTTTTGGGTTGCTCAAACATTATTGTTTGTGTTTACTAAATTGAAATAAATATACATTATTAGATATTTTTGTAAACTTCTTTCCTAATTTACACAATGGCAGCGTTATAAAAACTAACACTTTAATCAGGTTAGAAGGATTTAAATAAATATAGTATGTTAGATATTTTTGGTATTTTTTTATTTATTTTTTTTTTTAAATTAAAAAAAAAAAATCTCTAAGCTTGACATTCTATCTACCCCAGAATTGCAACGAGGGTGTGAATGACTGGTTATGATAATTACTTTTTTTATTTTTAGTTATGTGTAATTTTAGTGATAGTAATCAATCATCTATAGTTAATGATTATAACTATAAAAAAAAAAACTATATATTAATGAGACTCAAAAACTCAAATGGATAATAATTATTTCTTTTTATTAAGAACAAATTTTAAAAGCTATTCTATTAAAAAATCATAATAATAGTTAAAAAATATTAAAATAACAGTTAAAAATACCTGAAAAAGATCATATTTTGAACCCATAATTAGTAGAGGTACAGGAAAAGGATCAATGGAATCAAAGTCCTATAAAAAATAATGATGTTCATAAATTATTTTTAGTAATGTCGCTACAAACAATGATGGCAAAATAATGGAATGTATAAAATTATATCACATATTAATGTTCAATTTTTACGAACAAATTAAAAAAAATTATGCTTTACAAAAATGTCTATAAAAACTAGTATGAGTTAGTACCCTGTAATAATAATAGATTTGTTGAAAAAATAAGAAGTAAATGAAAATGAAAACTTTTATCACTATATTTGTTCTATGACTATTTATGTGATAAAATAGATAATAAAGTTTTATTTGACTGGCTTGTAAATAGAACAAACAACTGAATTTATAATTAATTAAAAAAATTTGCTCATAAACTTCTATATTCCAAGATCTAAGGAAACCTATACTAGAGTTAAATTATTTAAGATTTTTCAATATTCCCATAATAGCTACAATATATATAATATTTTAAAGAAATAAATATTTAATATTCATATTAATACAACATTTAATATTGTACTAAAAGTGGAAATACAAAATTTCGTTATAAAACCAAAATATTATGTAAGCTTGGAAGTTATTGCTCCAGAATATTAAAAGTAAAATTCATTAATCGAAATGTTAGTGCTTTATTAAATAATGAGAAATAACTTACCTCATGATCATTAGGAATACAACTTTTTGCTAGCTCATATAATGATTGTTTTAAATTCGGGTCTTTAGAGAGAGCTATAACTTCATCAATACGTTTTTTCACAGCATCCAACAGTGTTTGCATAGTATACCATAGCTCTTCGGGTTTAGAAAGATCTAATACTAGTACAACAGAGAGATTTCTGCAAAAAAATAAACAAATGAAATAAAAAGAAAACTTAAAATACAATATTATTTATAATATATAATGCTAGTTTTATAAAATGAAATACAAGCACACTATGTTTTATTTTTTGCATAAGATTTAAAATTAATTTTAAATAAATGAATTTAACTAAATAATCTTGAATGAATATATCTGTCTGCACTTTTTTTTTCTTCCACATCCCAGAAATGCATTCTTAACCAATAAAAAATTGGAGTAGTTGGTTCTTTATCTTGTTTAACGAATCATATTTCCTTAATTCTGTAAAGAGGAAAATTTATTTCCTTAGCAAGAGTATGTAACACTCAATCACTTAGAGTATTAATTAGCCCAAATAATGAATTGAAAGAAGTAATGAAAATTTTTTAATACAGCACTTTTAAAAAAATAGGAGCAAAATTTTGACGCAAGATTTCTTTATGGTTTTGACATTATTTTTTTTTTTATTTTTAGATTAAAGCATACTCTAATTTAAATTTTATTATTGTGGATAATTACTGTTAAAAACCATAACATATTGAACAATTATTAAAAAAATATTAAAACACAAAATTGTCTTCTCACAAAATTTTCAGCATTTCTTTATTGGTAATGATTAAAAGTAACATCACATGAACAGACAAAATAATGCAGAACTTTTGGGATGAAACTTGATATTTACTTAGATGTAAGATTTAGATTTTTAGTAGAACAATCATACATGCAATTAGGAAGATGAAGCATGAAATTTGTAGATGATTTTATAAATGAAATATAAGCATAAAGATTGAAGAATTTAAGTTTAGTAAAATTTTTTAAAAAGTTATAACACCATTAAAGTTATGAAAAAAAAAACACATTTTAAGATATTTAAATGTGCTTTAGCAAAAAATTAAAAATTGTGGTGATTTTCATGGCATCAAGCAATAATATTTGACAAGCCAGAAAAAGGTAATAGTTTCTATCAAATTTTTTTTAGTTTCTACAGCAGTTTTTTAAATAATTAGAATGCCCTTATCATATAAGTCCTTTATAAATTCTAGGGCTTTGAAATTCTTAACATAAAAAAAAATATATATAAAAAATACAATGATAAATAAAGGTCATAGCATTCATCAACAGCAGGAATGATATTCCACTACCTCCCCGTGGCAGAATCGCGGCGACACGGCGACATTGTCGCAGAACGTTACAGAGTTCTTGCAGAAAGATTTTATTTTTGAAAAGTAAAAAAAAAAAAAATTATTATTTTTTCAGAAATGTACACATAATATTTGAATCATACATTTAAGTAATCACTTTTTGACACGCTCAATTTACGCCGATAGTATCATAAATCGATGTAATATTTCGATTGCATATTCGGCAGTTATTGATTTCACGTGGAGTTTAAATATCCCGATTGATTGTGATAATTATTTATAAAATGCGAAGAAGGAAATAATTTGTACGCCCCCCCAACAAAATACGAGAATATCACCCATACTATTAGAATAAAAATTATTACATGTTCAATTAAAAAAAAATTATATAGTTTTTTTATTAAACACAGCTCTTTTGTTATTTTAAACTAGTAACATAAATGTTTGCTATTAAAAGTATCTTGCAGAAAGACATTAGTGCTTGAGAGTTATGTCGCAGATGGCTCGAAGAAATTCTGCCATACGGCACTACCTTATCAAACAAGAAAGTCATGTCATGAGTGTGTAAATAATACTAATAATAAATTAAAAAATGAAATTTTTTATATCAGCTATTTTGTGTTAAAATATAAATAGGCTTCGGTGAAGGTCAGATAAATAACTATAAAAATAAATGTATCCAACTTTTAATTTGATTGATTTTTATCTAACTAAAAATAGCTGTATGCTGTCATAAGTGAACTTGATTTAAATTTAAAATGTTTGCTTTATTTTAAATTTTTGCTACAAATCAATTATTCTCAGCAGATAAGATTAAAATTTGGTCAAATAAAAGAATTTAATAAAATATTAAGTTATTTAATTTAATTTTTAATTTAAATAATTTATTTATTATTTAATTAAAATAGATGAAGATACTGACTCCATTTTTCAAATTTTTATTATTCATTGAAGTTCGAAAAAAGAATTAATTCATGAAATTTGAATAAAATCTTACCGCAAATTTTCAGGAGTTATGGGAATTTCGAGTAAGTCCATGAATAATGTACCACCACCTAATTCCCATATGTGGCATATTTCTTTTCCCTTTAAATATAAAGTATAATTTTATTAACTGTTGGACTTCATAAAATACAAAAAAACTTATTTGAAGAAACAAATAAAATGATGTCTTTCAAAGACACTTTTGTTATATGGAATAACATTTTATGGTGTATGATATTTTGGTAAGTTTTGTCATCTTGAATTATCTTCTCATATTATGAAAATGGCAGAAAATGTTGATATATATATATATGTGTGTGTGTGTGTTTTATTTTATGTGCATTTTATTTTATGTGCATTTTCTATTTCAATTTTTTAAATTTCAACACTTGTATCAGATTAATGAATAAAGGACCGACGAAATAGAAGAAAATGATTTTCATTTCTTTATTTACAATAACTTGAAATTGAATTAAAAAAATCATTTGCTGCCTTATTTTACCTAAGCAATCAGCATAAAAATACAATTATTTAATAAGTGCTCATTATTTTAATTAATGTTACAAAAAGACAAAAAATTGAAAATAAATAAAAACATTTACACATTTTCTTACAGTAAATAAAATACCACAACTTCTGCCTGTAAGGAATACTTAGCCCCTTTTCAAAACATTTAACTAATTAAATGTTTAGTCGTAAATTAGCAGACAAGTTTAGATATGTTTATAAATAGTAAAACAGAGCATTATCAAATATTTAGAAAGAAACACTTTAGAACACATATATCAGGTTTACCTGAAAATTTAAATTTTCAGTTAGCAGCCAGCGGTTGCTAGAATTTGTAGCCATTTTCTATCAAGTTTAATGGGTCATTGACCGATATTGAAAGCTGCTATATATTTAATAATCATTTTTAGCAAACTTTTTTAAAATTAGAATAAATTATATTTTCACAATAAATTCATATTAGAAATAATCTACGGCTATGAAAAGATAAATCAACAATAAAAGTAATATAAATTATGTGACAAAACTTAGTTAAATATACTGAGTTCTTTAAGAACTTCATTTAAAATATTTGGGGAGGAAAATACATTTAATGTAGACATTGCAACTTTGAAATACGTGAATTGTTAAAGAACTCTCCTTCTACATGAATTTCTCCATCATAAATTGATGGATTTTGAGAGATCAAAATTTTGAATGGAGACAATGGACATTTTAATGAAAATTTTGTTTTTCAGAGTCTTTCTACATTAGACTTAGACAGGGGAAGTCTATAGTGTTCCTGCCCGTGAAGTGGACACTCTATTCCTTCATCTGGATTAGTGCCCATAGGCAACTGAGGTATTGTTGTCAATAGTGGTCATAGCAAGAAGAAATCTTTCTACAAAAGATTTTTTAAAAAAAAAGGTGGGAAAAGTTGACTAGTTTACTTGTTTGAGTTGCCATTTTTTGTTGACTCACCATGTGGCAAGTGGTTATTTTCAGGTCCAATATCAGGGATTGCTAACTATCTGATAAAAAAAATGTGTACCACTTTCAGTTTTTCCATCAAGCTAAAAAATATACAAAGCTAAAAATAGGCTACTTAAAAAATGATTATGGGTATTTTCACAAATAGTAATTTTTTTGGTACGAGTAGTAGAGATTTGAAAAATAATATAATAAAAAAAGTACAAACTTTAGTTTAAACCTTTTTTTAAGATACAGTCACTTATTTTAAGAGTAACTTGAAAAATAAAAAACTTCAAAAACGAATAACTCTAAATGTTTAATTCAATTTAATTTCTAAACAGTCAGAAGTAAATTTTTATGGCTTTTAAATTGGTATTTTTTTAAAACCAATTCATGCATAATAGGATTAGTTTTTATGAGGCTAACAGCATCAAGTTATTTTGCTGACTACCAGTCAACCTTAAAATTTTTTTTTGTTTTTATTATGCTTTCTTATAAAAAAACTGAACTTTAAGTAATGCTTGACAAACATGCTTGTCGTACAAGTATACAGCTTTCGAGCACTGATGTATTCAGTTGTGTATGATTAGGTATTTCACGGATATTTTTAATGTTTCTAAAGATGATATGATTATTTTTTCATGTAATATTTCTGTGCCAACATTGAAACTCTGCTCTGTCACAGTGTGGCATGATTATCACAGGTTAGTCATTCATGATATATATTAACATGTATTAGATAAAATGAAAAATACCTACAGTTTCAATTCCTTTACTTCTTCTTCCAAATAAATATTCCAAAGCTAAAGTATTTTTTGGTGTTTCAGTTCTTTCTAAGAACTTATAACATATTGTTGATTTTCCCTAAAAGATTTTCAATTGAATTTAAATATTATTAAAGAATATGATTGAAGGGAATTTTAAAACAATAATTGCAGAAATGAATTCATACATTGAAGGATTTAATAACTAAAATACTGTCATTTTGTGCAACTTATTTTAAATCAATACATTTAAATGTTCTAAAACTATTAGAAAAATATTTTGATGAATTATTACTTAAAAAATAAAATAATTAAATATTTTAGAAATAATTATAAAAATAGATATAATTTTTTTTTTTCGATTTAAAATTTGCTAACTCTATATCACAATAAAAAATATTATATTTCAAATTGTGCATAAGGAACATAATAAAATAAAATTATTTGCAATTGTTCTAAATCTTAAATAAATTCAGTATGATGAAGTGACAAACGTATAAATTTTAGTACAGCTTAAGTGCTTAGATAAAAGCGTAAAAGTTTTTGCTTTTTTTCTAATACAAAGAAAAGTTTGACTGAAATGTAGTGAAAGTTTATCAAATTTATGGCTGGAGAACTGCTTAAAATCCAATAGGTTATGGGCTAATATAGTCAGGGTAAAAATAAAGATAAGTTTTTCAAAAAATTTTCTCAAAACATCATGTACTTCGACAGATTGCACTGTGAGATAATTATATTTTAATCCAATTATATCGACATAAAATTTGAAATTACCTTATACAATGGTTTTATATAAACAGTGATATCAGGATTGTATAATACAAAATTCATTTATATCTCTAGATAAAGATTTAAAGTGCAAGTCATAAGTTCTAAACTCAGTATAGAATATGAAATTTTTGTTTCATTATTAGGTGCAGAAAAATTACTTTTTCAATTGAATGAAAAGCAATTTCTGTTTGAACTACTAGATTAAAGAAAAAATTGATCAACTACTTTAAATGTGGCTTTCTAATTAGTAAGTTAAAGAACTATATTACTATTGTATTAACAGTTGGAATAAGCTATATATTAAAGGAATGATGAAATAAAAATATTCAAAATGATACTATTACATTAAGAAAAGAAAAAAAGAAATGCTAAGCAAAAGATCAAGATCACTTTTTACACTTACTCCTTTTTTACTGCCAATGAGGAGGAGAACTGAATCTGATTTGTTCTTATTAGCTGTAAAATAAAAATAATCAGAAAGAAATACTTCCAAAATATATTTAAAAAATAACAGTTTTTTTATAAATATTTTTTTTATACAATATTATTTAATGTGATTACACAATGCAGAAACAATGTATATATACAACATAGATAGACAAATGCATTAACTCATTAAAAGATAAAATATTTTTATAGAAATTTTTCATGATTATTGATAATATTTCTACTAAACTAATTCAATATATTCTGCAATATTTTTCCAACAATAATCCACTATAAATTTTTTTGTACAGAGAAAAAAAAAAGCAATACCAAGGCATGGAATTTCCACTCGCCATTGGCGTTGGAATATTTAGTACTGATGAATAAATTTTGTTTAGTGAAATGTATTTTAAATCAAATTACAATATTTTCCCCAGAATTGAGAAATTGTGTTTACGCTCTATAGATCAGAATAAAACAATAGACTGAATACAGCATACGGAAACTCTTTAAAGATTAAGACACTTGACGATAACCATTATTTTTTTTTTAACGGCAGGCACTGAACTTTTCGTTGTTGCCATGCTATGCCGGAATTGTTGCTCATTTCGCGTTACCCAGTGGGCACCTGTGAACCAAAGGCGAGCAACATTGCCCACGCCACACTGCCACAAACCCGTTTATAGGGTGGGCCACATTCACACATCATACACACACACAACAGAGGACAGCACAAAGAGAGAGAGAAACATCCATGCCCAGAGCTGGATTCGAACCCGCAGCCTATGGCTTCGCAGTCAGGCACGTTAACCGCTCGGCCACTTGGCCGGCTTGACGATAACCATAAAAGTTATATAAATGGACCCCTCTTCCTTAATAGAGCTTGACCCCTGGGCTGTGACAAATGACATTTTAATGTTAAAGGTATACCAACACTATGTGGTAAAAATACTTCTGATATTTTAATTTCCTGATATTTTTCTCATTTTAATGAATTTTTATGCTATAATGGATGATAATGGAACCAATGAAACTTTATGACAACCTTATTTTTGGATGACTTCACTATTATTATTATTTTGCAATAAATATGCTACAATTCTTCAGTTTCTACAATCTTTTATGGTCTTGATAACAGGAAAAAAAAAATCATTATACTACATCTGTTAACATTTCAAAAATTATTCACGTTTTTTTTTTGTAAAAATAGTGGCAAGTAAAAATTTTGGCCTGGCTAGTACCTGCACTAGAGCAACTGTAATATAAATAATTTCTCTTGAATTTTGAGTTTTTAGAAAATGACAATTAAGCATATTTGATTATGACAATTAAATTTGAGATGAAAATAAATTTAAATGAATTTAAAAATGAGAATTAAAATTAAGTGGAAAGCATATTTCCTTATTCATTTGTTTCAGAATAATTTTGTTAGAGATTTCTGAATGTTTTATTACTTAAATTAAATTATAATGATATTAATAAACCACTCTTAGTGAAATATTCTTACACACTGTTTATAACTAGGTTATAATTAAGGCCCGGATTTTGATGACATTTGCATTTTTGTCCTTTAGAGCATTTTTTTAGATTTATAGGGCTTTTTTCTCTAAATTTTGAGGCTTATTTCGCATTTTAAAGTATTTTTTAAGTTTTTTGTTGATTTTTTCTAATTTTTATTATTTTTTATCAATTTTTATTGTTACACTGGCTTCCAAACAATGAAGAAAATCTCAAGGATATTAACAGGTGAAGCAACATCTTTTCAAATTGAAGAAGAATTGTCAGTAAGCGAGACCGTCTTTTCAAGTATGCACCAATAACATCAGTAGACGTTGAAAGAAGCTTCCCCAGGTATAAAAATTTACTTTCAGACAAGAGACGCTCGTTTACATTTCAAATTATCAAAAAACATTTAATAATTCAGTGTAATTCTGATATTTAGTAATACAATGAGATGGAAGTTGTTATATTCATTAAAGTTTCTTTACAAAATGAAAATATTTTGGGTCTATACATTTTCCATTTTTTGTTATTTTAGGATATAAAGCATATTGTTCAAACTTTAATGAACGTAGAACAAGTATTGCATTGCTTTATATTTTTTAAATGACTCATAATAATTTTAAAGAGTAAAATATTGTTTTAGTTCAATATTTTTACTTTATTTAAGGCATTTTTAGCGCAATTTTTGTATTTTTAGAGCATTTTTAAGGGCATTTTTTGCACTTTTTAAGGGCATTAGTTGAGATTTTTTAGGTCATCAAAATCCGGGCTCTAGTTATAATATATACACACACACACACATTATACATACAATTACACATTATAATACTCATGTGACACTAAAAATTTGGGCTTTTATCTATTTATTGTACCACAAACAGTTATTATTCATTTTGTTAAATTGTCTTAAGTATAATTTAAGTAGTTTTGAATAGTTAGTGATATGTTAAGTAGTTATTTAGAATAATTTTGTATTTTTATAGCAATAAAAACTTAGTTATGAAGTAATTATTTAGATTTAGTTTTGATCCTTTCTAAAATGGCTGCAGAAACTTTAAACATAAATGGCATACCAATTATTGGTGAGAGAGCTTTCCTTTTTTGGGCAATAGCATATATATATATATATATATATATATTATAAAACTCTCAAGTTATGGCTCGAAAGGTGTGTGAAGAAGTAGTAACTAAAAACATTATTAGATTGAAGAATCATAAAACAAATTTACCTAAATCATTTTCTTTGTATTGCTCAACAGCAATGTCCCATAAATTCTTCCTGAAAATAATATGTGTGAAGTAGTGGTCATCAATTGAATAATGAAACAAATATGAATTATGATTTCATACAATCCATTGACAAAAAAAAAAAAAAAAAAAAGAAATTAAAATGTATTTTGTTTATGCCTTATGTTAAAGTAACTTTAATAGATTTGAAGATGGAAGATAACATGTCTGACTTTAATTAAGAATTAAGTTCACCCAATATGAGGTGCATATCATAGCTGTACAGATGATTCTTTGATTGTTAATCTTCCAAGACTGAATAGATTATTTTACAAAACATAATTAGATTAACACTATGTCGACCCGCAATTATATACAGAAAATTTGGCATTATTATTTTGTAATTGAATATGTCTATTATAATATAGAATATGTCTATTATACTATTGACTATGGCTATTATTTTGTAATTGAATTAAGAAGTAAAGTCAAACATTCTAAATGATGTACAAAGCTGTTGCAATATTCTACTTGCTTCGGGTTTCATAAATTGAAATAAATAATGTGAGTTCAAAGACTAGTTAATTTCTCATCGATCAACAAAGTATGGGCATGAAAAGACAAGTTAACTTGTCACTGGTCAAGGTGTTAAGATGGTTACACAGAAAAATGCTATGTTTAGCATCCAGTTGCTGGAAGAAGAGTGTTACAAGTAGCAAAACTTCTGTGGTTGTTACTTTTTTTTGTAGTTTGTAGTGCAATGTGCTACTCTTTTTAAAAAAGTATACTCATGAAACATTGACTTCATTTCAATGAAAGGAAATATATTTTCTCTGCAATTTTCGATGTACTTTATGTGTTAAAAGAAATAAAAAATATTAGCACTTAAAAAAATTGCAAATATTTGTAAACTTCCTTGCATTTAAATTAAATACTCACTGTTGAGAAGTACTTAAAAAGTGGAAGGTAAAAAAGACAAATTTGTAAAAAAAATGGTTAAGAATAAAAAGTTGGCTTAAGTAAAATTTGTGATTAAATGCAAGAGGATTATGTTTTGTACATGCATAACATAAATACAAGTTATTTTTAGCCTGGATTATTGCCTAGGATAATCTTATGCTTATGATAAGAGCCAATTAATTTTAATTTTTTTTAAAGAAGCAATTACACAGTTGATTAAACAAGTATTATAATATAAAATGTATTTAGACGTTACTTCATATACAAAAAAAATAAATTAACTTTTAATACACTGAATACATTTTAGGAAATAAGAGTAACTTTTTATTTTATCAAAAACTGAACAATTCTGAGCAAAATATAAATATTTTATTCAGCAATAGATTATTTTAATTTCATACTTACATAATTACTTTGAAATGAAGTTCTAAATCTAAATATATCTTCAATATTAACTATTCCACAAATTTCTCAATTTTGATGAAATCTAAAAAAGAGTATATATTATCAAACAAATAAGTAAACAATCATAGAAATTTACAGCCCTTAAATCTAAGAAAAAAAAAGAAAAAAAAAAAAAAAAAAGAGGAGAAATAGTTTTAACAAAAATAAAATTTTTAACTATTAAATGGAAATAAAATGCACATATAAGTTAAAAAAATATTTATCTAACAATTCAAACATATACACTGGTCAGGGCAAATCCGTTACAAGAAGTAGTAAAATTACTGAAGTCGCAACTTTTTTCGTATTTTATAGTGTTTTGTGATAATTTTTTAAAAAAGTAGTATAGTCACAAAAAACTTCGATTTTGTAGTTCAGGTCAATTCCTAGCAACTACTTTTAACATTAGTTCAGTAAAAGACCATGATTCAAACTCAAGTAATTAATACAACTGATTGATATAAAAATGAAAAGCTTTTCAGGGGAGGAATGGGAATGATCTAGTAGGCAAGCGTTTTTAGAAGTAGTATTACGTTTGCTTTTAATTATAAGAAACAGAAACAACCAACAGTTTAAAAATTTGCTACTCTCCACTTTCCCTATAGTGAACTTAAAACAATTCTTTGGTAGAACATCTAAGGGATTCAGAGCAAACAGTTTTTAATGGTTACTCACTTAATATTCTTTTAAATGTTTTGCTTTTCTATAAAGTAACTCTAACTTATAGCCTCATCTACTTTAGCAAAAACATTTTAGTTCACCAAATCATCTTTTCCCAGCAATTTTTTAGCGACTCTTTTTTTTTCTGCTTCATATATATAAACATAATTTAATAATGAAACGCTAATTTCTAAAACATCTTTTTGTTTTTACTCATAACCACAAAGTTATCTTTGTCTGCAAAGGAAAATTATAAAAAGATATATTTAAAGTTAGATTCAATTGCAGTACAGAACCTCTTATCCCGAAACCAGAAAACTGGAACGAAATTCAATAAATTTTCCCACCATTTTTAAAAAAAAATTTTTTTTTCCTCATAAGATTTTAGGATATTTCTTTCTTTTTCAAAAGAGGTTTATCTTACCATCATTTTAGAAATAATCATTAGTGTATTACTTTATCGTTTTTTATTCTTAAGATTATTTCTAAATATTTTTTTTAGTTGGGTTTGACAATAAAAAAAAAACGGCTTTTTGCAGCGATTCAGAAAACCGGAAAAATCAGTTATCCGGAATAGCGATGGTCCCGATCGTTCCGGATAATCGGTTCCCTACTGTATTTGTTTACAGAATGTTATCTAATGTTAAATAAGATATTTTATTGAAACTCTGATTTTTATTTACACGAAAAAGTTATTATACTCCTACTTTTCTCAGACTCCAACTATTTGAGGCGGATGTAAATTATTTTTTTTAGAGGTAGCGAAGCAGAATTTAAAAAAAAATTATTTGAATTTAAGAGCTTAATCACACCTCTCCATGACCTTACAAGTATTTGTTTAAATTACTTGTGTTACAGGTTGACAAAATTCTATTAGTTCCAATTTATTAAAATATTATGCTACCACTAAGGTTTTTTTTACTTTTAATTCTATATTTAATGTTCAGTTTTGCGGTAGAGATTTTACTCATGCAGTGAAATTGTATAAGCAGAAGAATGTACTTAAAAATTATTTTGTCGTTAAATTTTTGTAGATTAGGCTTTTAATCTTCCTTTAAATAAAAAATTTTGTGGTTAGATTTTTTACAAAGAAATAGGTACAATACATAGGTACAAAGGTGAATAAATGTTTTAGGGGTCAAAGGACAATATGTACAGAAGACCCCTTCCTCAAAGCACAAAAAGCCTTATTTTCATATTTTGCAGAATTTTTGAAGAATCTTTATATAAAATTGCAGTTTATCCTCCCTTGAGTATGGCCTTGCTTAGGTATGCATCTGATTTGCATATAGTGACTGTGGAAGTATCTCAAGAATGAGGTGGGGGGGGGGGACTCTCCCCTGTATACATACAAGGGTCTGAATATGCCAAATTTACTACCGTTTAGTGGTACCTTCATAAATTCAACCTTAGGAACAAAAAAATTACCTGTTTTTTTTTAAATTCCAAATTAAATTGCATTAATATTGAATGAAAAGATGCAATTTTAGAAAGGTTTGTGTCACCTTCTTTCTTAAAAAGTGAGAGGGCCATATCCTCTGACACCCGGCTTCCTGTTTGCATAATTAATTAATTTAATAAAAATGAAATTAACATTAGCAAATAGCAATGAGAAAAATACTTTAAATTCAACTCCTATCTACAAAGCTGCTTGTTTTCAGTAGTTGCAACTATATTCACAATTTTTATAGAATATATTATTACTGTGTGAAGTGCTTTCACATAAAGTTTTTTTTCTTCACATAGTCAACTTTTTTTTTTTTTCTGAGAAAGCACAGACACTAGCTGTCTAAATTGTAAAGGCCAATTAAATGGTTGAAAAAATTTGGTTATCTGGAAGCATACAAACCACATATTATGAACTTTTTGAACGTGAGAGAAAATTAAAATATTCCATAAAAATTCGTTTTATGAAAGGAAGATTTCTGTATCATGACCTGTGGCAGAATAAATGTCAAGTTTAGGAAACTTGCAAAAAGCTTAAAAAATATCACAAACAGGGACCAACCTGAAGGCTTATATAACTGTGGTTGAACAGCCTACCCAATTCTGGGCTTATGACTACCAATGATCAACTCCATATCCTTGTAATTTTGATCACAATCCAGAAGACAAGGGAGCTCCTGGATCAGTACTCCTAGAGACATTGATTTGTTATGGGAACTTGGAGGACTTAGTGAACCCGACAGATTTAACGGGCATCAGTCACCATTTACAATATGGGGAGTCTTCGGCTGGCAGGGATCAAACATCTTGGACAAGGGCTCAGTGCCCTACCAACCAGACAATCCCGGCCTAACTTGAAGGGTATAATTCATTGCCACCTCTTGGCAAACCTCAACATATTTGTTTATTTTTTTTAAATTGCAAGTTAAATATACCCTATCCATTGATGCCTAGGCGATTGTAGTTGCTGCGACAGATCACAATATAGAAATATTTCCCTTTTAAAAGTAGTCAAGTAGTGACTACATTTCGAAAGTAGTTTGGTGTAACTTTTAAAAAAGTAGTTGTAGTTAGCTACAAAAAAAAAATTTAGTTTTTCAGAATACTTTATATATATATATAAACCCACAATTGCTTTAAATCAGTTAAATCAATTTTTTAAACACTAATGAATTTATGCTAGAGAAGCAGCATAGCAATTTTGGAAAATACAATGTAGGTAATGTACATTGAATAATTATACGTAATATAGTTTTAATACATTTGCACCAATACATTTAATATGCTAATAATATATACCAATTAAATTGGAATATGGTTCTATAAAGAAATAAAAATTTCTGAATGTTTACACATAAAAAAATAAAAGAAGGATACAATACTCAAACATACAATACAAATTTCTTTATTTGAATTTTTATAAGCATTCGTTTGCGTATTTCGCATTAACTGTCATTAAGCTAGTTCAAAACAAGCAGTACAAAATCAAAACAAATCACATAACAACAGCAAGCAGAAAAATATTATTTCTTATAGTTGCCATACATTTTAAGTTTATTATGACCAAATTTTTCTTAACGAATTTAACAAAATGTACAGATATTGAAGAAAAATGAAACTAATTAACTTACAACATTAGCATGTCTTTTTATGTTTTTTTTATATATTTAACTATTTCTATTCTTTTTTTTCTAAATCTTCGTTCACCTATTTCTTCATATCGAGGTAGAAAACATGCCTTTGCATATCTCAAAAAATATGATACTCAAATCAATATGATTGATTATAATGTTAAAAATTCTTAGGTGGTCAACTTTTCCCCCCTTCTGTGACCTTTTTTATTGATGTATTTATTTATTTATTTTTTTTTTTATCAATTTCTGAGAATGTTGTGAAAGAACAATCGATAATTTTCTTCTGAAGCTAACCACGGAAGAAATTTATTGCGCATGCCTGAAAACAACGCCATCTTGGAAGCTGACTGCGGTAGGGAGGAGTAATTTAATGTAGTGAACAGCTTAATGTAAACATTGTTGTTGAAAATATTGTATACATATAATAAGATAAATAATAGACACTTTAAATTTTACGTTCCTTACGATATTTGCATTGATTACTCTTATAATGAGTCATAATATTCGTTCATTGGCATGTCCTAGTCATTGACGTTTGTAATGAGACGTACTACTTTTATAAATACATTGCAATACTAAATAACATTGATTTTCTTGACAAAACTAGTCAGAGTGAGGTCGATTGTAGACTAGTTATTAATAAGAAGGTGAGCATACGAATCTGTTTTAAGGGCATGGTACCTCTGTCTTGTGGACTTTGTTTATGTAATGATGCTGCAATTTTAACAACAAAACAATAAATACTACTACCATGTATGAGTTTTGATTTGCGTTTTAATTAAATTCTAATTAGGCTTTCGCATGATTTTATTTTCCGTTCAAGAACTTAACTTATCTTTTGAATGAAATGATGTTGACATAATGTCGATAATTCGCGTTTAATGACATTCCTGTCATTGAATGACTTAAAGCGTTTTAAAAATACAGATGATGCTTTTGATCGATTACCTAAATTATTGCTTAGTTTTAAGTATTTTTAACTTATTAAGCTTTAACATGATATAAATTGAACTAAACTTCTTTTGTAATTTTACAAGACTAAGCATTTAGTTCTCAATGGCTAATCAGGATATAAAATCAATTTTCTTAATTTATTAAAAAATATTGAATGACTACTGAACATAAGTTAAAAATATTAAATCTAAGATATCTCTTTAATTCAAAGTGTAAGAATTTATAGGATTTTAAGTAGTGTAAAATTTAAATTAAGGTTTTGAATTTGTTTACTCTCTTTTATTAATAATTGCTTCTTTGCTTACTATCTTCTTCTAATTTCTTGATTTTCGTTTATAATGAGTAGAACTATTGGTGTTAAAAAGTGTATTCAATATTCTAGTTCCAATTTACAATTCCAATATTCCCTATTATTAAAACTCAAGTTCGAAAAATAAATACATACTTTAATTTTGTTATGTAAGAAAAAATAATTGTTATAATTATAAGCATTGTTAAATCAAATGAAATCCATAGTGATTAGTATTGTTAGTATTGTATCATACTTAGCTTTAAGTTTTCTTCACTGTCTTCCCTTTTAAATTTCTATTTATTTCAAATGAATATATTGGAAGTTAATTTAATTATTTCTTTTATGTATATTTTTTACTATTTTATTTAAGCAACTAAAGATAAAAAATTTTATATAAATTTTTTAAATATAGTCTCTAGCAGTAAAATTTTTTTCTTAAAATTATTTGACATTTGTGTTTTTCATGGATTTGATGAATAATAAGGAGAATTATTCTCTTTTCATTCTCAACAGTGTCTTTCTTCTCCAGCCGATCTTCGCTGAATGCTATATGCACAAATTAAGACTCAAAATGTACAAAGTAGATTACTTTGTTCCTTTTACCTAAGTTACATAATTCACAGGTTTTTTTTAACTTAAGAAATGTAAGAGAAATACATTAATATCAGTAATAGATTCATACAAAACTGTATATTTATAAACATTCAAATAAAATAAAACATGTAAAATTTTTTTTGATATTAATGGCTAGTAATTACATGCTATTAGATAGATTATGTTGTTTACTGAGAACAACAACAAGCCCCCATCGTTTAATCAACAACTTTAATATTAGTTAAAAATCATAAATAGTCCCTTTAAAAAATAATGTAATTTATAAAATTAGGTTGCAAACAATGCAATTTATTAAAAATGGACTTATTAAGAGACCATAAAAACAAAATATACTTCATTATAAAAATTTAAAAAATGGTATAAAAATGTTATTTTTTATTAATAAATGAGAACTTAAAAACTTAGCTTTAAGCAAGTTGCAGCATGATAATTCATCAATTTTAATTTCACCTGGGATAGAAACAAAATTGCTTCTCCTTTAATTAATGATAACTAAAAAATTTGAAAGTAATTATATATTATTTCATGATTAAACTATGCACACATGTAAACATATTATAATGCCTTGAAATGTTTAAAAAAGAAAAAAAATCAACAAAGCATCACTTTGTTGATAATTTTTTTTTTTTACTGCCTTTTTAATCCTTTTAGTAAACTGTTGACAAAACAAAACTGATTGGAAATGTACAATGAGCTGAGATTACATTTATTAAACAGTACTCTGATTTTGAAAAACACAATTTTTATTTCACTCCAAAAGAAAAAGCTTTAGTTTTATCAAATCTTGTTACAAATAGTTAATAACATTAATAGAAAATCAAATTGTCTGATGACTCTGAAACTCTGTTTTAGTTATTGAATTTTTATTTCTGTATCTTTTATTCAATTAATAATATGAGCAAATTTTTAGTTTTTTGAAATAAACTGATTTTTTATTGCAGAAGGAAGGTTTAGGGAAACAGCCATTCTTTTATTGTGTTTTGATTGATTATTAAACATCTTAAATTAATTTACTAGTATTTTTTGGAATAAAATTTAATATTAAAATCCAACCCTAGTAGTAATTAATCAAATAATTTTATGAATCAAAAGTTAATTGGTAAATCAAAACTACCATTGAATTTAGAAAATGCTTGGAATTTTTTTTTCCTGATAAACCAACTCTAAAGTAATTAAAACTAATCCCATCTTTTTTTACACTAAATATAAAATTTGCTAGAATGTTTAAACATTCTTTTAACAGCCTTTTCAACAGCCTTTTTTTCTTATAAATTAAGAAATTGTGAGTACAAGTAATAAAAAATTGTGAATTCATAAAATTTTTTATCAAAGTTATTTATTTTCGATGTTTTATTATATTTTATTACAAATATAGAGTTCATGCTTTTTAGAAAACTGTGTTTGATCTAACATGGTAAGTAAGTGCACATCTGTAAAATCTGTATTCAAATGAAAGGTAAAACTTAGCCATTACTGCCGTCCCTGGGGTAAAATAAAGTTAAAGTTTTACTTCATTTGCTTAAATAATAAAGATTTTTAAACCCTGTGGATTCGATTGTGGGTTTTAAATCCCAGCTGAGACATTTGTTTTTTATTTCTAGTTTTTTGATCTAACAAGATTGATAACTATTTAGTATGTTTTATTCAATATATAAATTTTTTCTTTAATTTACAATTAAATTTTTTTTGAAATTTGAACTTAAAAAAAAAAATTAATAAATAAAAATTAAACGTTTCCACGTATCCCAGAGAGCTGAGAAGTTTTTTATTTTGTTTTATAAGCAAATGAACTAAAACAATAAAGGGATCAACAGTAGTGGCAAATTTTTACCCCATTGAAGATCTCAACCATGCTCTTACATTTATGTTTAATTTCTTTTCAATGCAGATTTTATAGATGTACATTTCTTTTATAAGTCATAGTGGTAGAAGGTAGCATATTTTTAATTCCAGCTCATTTATTAGTTTTTTTTTTACTTTTTATTTATCGTTATAATTTGAAATGACTGTTTAATAAAAATGCTTGTTTTAAACTTCTATCATTATTAGTTAAATAAAACTTATAGATGAAAGTATAAATAAAACCTATCTTTTATGTTCAACTCATTATTTTATATATTTTTTAATGACATTTCATGCTTTAATCAAAGAAAGAAAAGTATAGCATTTTTGTTAATTTGTTATGAATAAAATTTTGTTTTTAAATGTACTTTTTCTTAAAGAATAAAATTTTTATTTTTGCAGAATGTAGTGAAATCATGAGGTTGCTTTTATCATACTTGTTGGAGAGAAAGCAGCAATAAGAACATTTTGAATTGTTGCAAATGAAATAATTTGGTTGGGATTACCATGCCTTCTTTACCGAGGTAGATATATGTTCAAGATAAATATGTAATGATATATGTTATATGTATTGATGCATGTTCAAGATGTAATTTGTAATAACTGTTTGATTTAAACTTTTATTTATTTATTTTTTTGATAAATAAGTTTCTATAAATTTTATAAATGATCAAGCATTTGAAAAGTTGAAATAAAAATATTAAAGGAATAAATTTTTTCTCTGCAGTTAGCTTTATTTTCTTAATGCTTTAGTATAATTTGATTTTTAAAATTTTATATTGTGTTGCATTTAATGCCAGAAAGTGAAGATTTTCTCTATTTTTTATTTATTTCTCTTTTTTTTTTCATGTAAAGAAACACTTTAGAACTCGATAAAATATTTTGGTAATAAACTTTTATTTGTAAAGAAAAGTATTCTTGTATTTTTAAAATAATATCCAGTCCAGTCTGTTCTTTTCAAAATTCTATCCCTGATTTATTAATTTCATAACTTAGCTCCTTAGACCATAAGTATAATAAAAATTGATAACTGTTTTTTAAACACAATTCAACCTGTGTAAAGCTTGTTAAAAGCTAAATACATACTGTTCATTCTTTAGAAGTTAAGTTATTACTTTTAAATTTAATTTATATTTGTTTTTTCCTCCTAGACCTGGTAATTTGAGGGATCCTGAAATAGCTGAATTGTTTGACAGAGAAGATCCAGAAAAGATATTTATTGACCTAAGAGAAATTGGACATGGAAGTTTTGGAGCTGTATATTATGTATGCATTTTGTTTGATGTTGGGAATTTAAAATAATAGTTTCATCTAGAGATCCATTTATTTTTCCTTTAATTTTGGAATACCTCTTGAAGACTTAAAAAATACTAAGAAAACTAGCTTTAAAATTTTCAGCTTATCAGCTTTAGGTGGTTTCTGTTAAAATAAAAAAATATGTGTAATTTGATATTGAAAATAGACAAGTGTGTTAATAAATTATTGTTAAATTAGGTAATTAAAATGTGTTTTCTTTGAATATGTTTTTTTTAAAAAATAGTTATGAGTATTTTTAAGTGCATTTGAAAAGTAAGTATCCAATTTAACAGAGATATTTTCTTTAATTAGAATATTTAAATCTAAGCCTTATTATTTAAGTCTTAAAAATTTTTATATTTGCTAAGCTTTTAATCACTTTCAAATGAATATCATTTTTAAATTTTTTGTGCTTAAAAAGTCAATGGACGATTTTTTAATGTTTGAAAATAAACTAAAGCTACCTATCATAGCTGACTGCTAAATTAGCTTTTTCAAAAATCTAATAGTTAAGATAAAATATGACACTTTATTTGAGTCAAAATTATTGACATAAACTTAATGTCAAATATTTATTTTTTATTTGTAACTTATTTTAGATTCTTTTTATGTAGGCAAGAAATGCAGTCACGAAAGAAGTGGTTGCTATCAAAAAGATGTCTTTTACTGGAAAGCAATCTGCTGAGGTATATGATGAAATTTTTTGCTGTCTTTGAAAAATTGTTGACTTTATTTCACATCCTTATGATTCAGAACGAGAGAAATACTGCTAAAAGACAGAAAAGTTACTTTTTATTTTATTTTGCATGAGGTTAATGTATCTAATTGTTGTTTGTATCAAATAATGTATCAAAATGTATAAATAATGTATCAAATTGTTGTTTTATATATAATTATAATGAAGGTTTTTTCTAATGAGTCTCCTTAAGTTTATTTATTTTACACTGTAAAAGTTTTATGAAAATGTCTATTTGTCTTTATGTCGTGAATTAAATACATCAAGCTAGGTATATTATTTCAAATAAATCGCATTAAAGTTTATTAATTTAATCATCTCTTAATTGACTTCAATAATTAAGTAGAATTTATGTTTGAAAAAATTGTTAATGGCACACATTTTGCCCTTGTGGCTCATGTATACATTTTACGAATCTTTATATAGTTTTATGATGAATATGATTCTGATAAGATTCTTCTTCTTTTTTTTTTTTTTTTTTTTTTTACTTACAAAGTATTTAGGAACTAGAGATTGAAATTACAGTTGAATCATTTCAAATTTAAATGGTTTTCACATAGTCACCCATTACTTATTTATTTTTTAATTGTTTTATACCAGTTATGATTTTTATCTCTTCATAAGAAATTTATTTGTTAAATGCTGTAAGTTATGCTCTACAATCTTATATGAGTGATCCATCAGTTATTTAAGAAATGGTAACTTTCTTCAGATTCAGTAACTAGAAAAGTTTTTAAAACTCGCTCTAATTAATTTTAAATATTAGTTGTGATTTTTAGTATTACTATAAATAGTTCAAAGCTTATGCAGTTTTATTAATGATACCAAAAATTATGTATAACTGATACTATATATATTTTTACATAATGTTTTTAAGATCACACTCATAATGCAATGTTAGAATTAAATTTTTCTATCAAATAAATCTTAGCTAAAAAATATGTTTAATAAATATACTTTTGTTTTAGAAATGGCAAGATATAATTAAAGAAGTAAAATTTCTACGTCAACTAAAACATCGAAATACTATAGATTACAAAGGATGTTATTTAAAAGAACATACAGCTTGGGTATTTATTATAATTATTTTTATCTTCTACTTCTTTGCAAAACAAAATTTTTTACTAAATATTTTAAATGTATTTCAGCTTATTATGGAATACTGTCTTGGTTCAGCTTCAGACATAATAGAAGGTATTATTTCAAATTATTTCAATCAAAAAATAATTTTTAATAACTATCTTCAATAAAGACTGCATTCAATCTGAAATATAAAATTTCTTAGCGAAATATCAACTAAGCATTAAGCCAAGTTTCTTTTTTTTAAAAACCACTTTTTCAGGATAACATATTTTCATGTAAAAGAAAATTAAGCTATTATCTTCTAACACATAAAAATTAATCTTTGCTATGTTTAAACCTTTAACGTAAACCAAGGTCAATTATTTTAAAAATTTATATTGAAAATTTATTTTTATCATACAATTCCTAAAATCAGGTAAAATGACTGATGTATCAAAAGGGTTTTATCATAAATTACTGTTTTTTTACAACAGCTTTTTTTGTATAAATATTTTAATATCATAGGTGATTAGTTTACCTGTGGGATGCATCTAAAAACTATGGAATTACTCTGATATTTTAGCAAAATAAGTTGTCTTAAAAAAAATAAATCCTGCTAATATTTTTATTATGACTGAATTGAAAAGTGATTATTTTAAACATTAGCAGCTAATATATAGTCAATGCAGTATGTGGAAAATCTCTAATTTCATAATAAGTTTTATTTTTGATAAATGTTATTACTATTGTATTTTAATTTAACAAAATTTATTTAAAAAAATGTATTTTTTGAAACAAATTGTGATAATAAACATTTTTTTTACTGTTCTCTGAAAGAATCTTTTTCAATTCAAAACATAAGTATATGTTAGTTCTCTCACTGGCTTCTGACTAGCCTTAGAAATAAAGCTAATCTTTAGAGAAAAAATAGTTAAATGAAAAAAAACTTTTTATCTTAATGAATTCTCGCTCAAGTAGTTTGCTGGAAAAAAATGATTTTGCAAATTGGCAACTTCGATTGTTCTATAGCCTATGGAAACAATTTTGTGCAATGGTAATTGCACAAAATATCTCGACTAATGGTAAAGAATTGAGAACCCTGATATATACATTCCAATTTTATTTCCATTTAAAACCCATTTCATTTCTTTGTAATTTTCTAGCAGAGAAATACAAAAGAAATTTTTTAAAGATTTGGTTTTTTTCAAATTTTTTTTATTTATTTTATAATTTGGCTTATAATTCAATGTTGCAGGATTTAAGACACCAAAGGATAAATCGAAAAAATAAAACCGACATGGAAAAACTGAATTATTGTTTACTCGTGAATCTTTAATTATTATTTCTTCAGTACTTAAACCAGTTACGATTAAACGGAGTTGGTAAGTCTGTAAATAATGTATGTATTTAAGTTTAATAGTAATATCTTTGAATTTTTTCTTAAAACATTCTTTAGATATATTGATAACTCTTTTAGCTAACAAGAAAAAAAATCAAAACCTATGCTATTTATTGAAGAAGTGTTAATTATTTTAGATAAAGGAGATAGCCTATCACATTTTTTAAAATATTTTTCAAATTAGTTCATATTTTTTTAAATATAAGGATGTTTACGGTACAAAATAACATATAGAAGAAGTATAAGGAAAGAAAAGATAGATTAGCAAATGCTTGTTTAATCAATACAAAAAAAGACAATGTATTACTTTTAAATTTTACTACAGAATTTATTTTCCTTTTTGCAATTTTGGGGTGGTTTTAGCCATATATGTGCTTGATTTATAACTTTGTTTTCAACAGTTGCAAGCAATCAAAACCTTAGTCTTTCATATAAAACCTTTTAAGTATTGCTGAAACATAATTTGTTTTTAAATTTATTTCTTATGCTCTTAAAAGTATGTCCTCCATAATTGCTTACTTTAGATTTACTTAGTATTTGTTCTTTATTGAAAATTTTCTTAAATTAATAATAATTTTGTTAGTAAAAGATTTAAACTAGTTATTTCTCTTTTATTTTCAAGTTATGTCATAAAAAATCGTTTTAATTATAGTGCACAAAAAGCCTCTCAAAGAAGAAGAAATAGCAGCAATTTGCCAAGATGGTCTTCAAGGTTTGGAATACTTACACTCTCTTGGGAGAATACATAGAGATGTTAAAGCTGGGAATATATTGCTAACTGAAAATGGCACAGTTAAATTGGGTTAGTTTCACAGTTTAAGTGTAATGTTATTTTGTACAATGTGTAGCTGATATTTTTTTATTAATTTGTAATTTTTTTAAATATTTAAAGCTGATTTTGGGTCAGCGTCTATGGCTTCACCAGCTAACTCTTTTGTTGGCACACCATACTGGATGGCACCAGAAGTAATTTTAGCAATGGATGAAGGACAGTATGATGGCAAGGTTGATATATGGTCACTTGGCATAACCTGCATTGAATTAGGTAAATGTAAAATATTTTTAATTAGTAGGAATTAAAAGTGAATAATAACAAAATTTGGTATAAATGTATTTTAGTTTAAACAACCTGTGTTTAATAATTCATATTATTAAAATATAACTAAAATTATAAATATTGATATATTTTAGTAATCTACGAGTTCAATTAACATAACATGTAAAGTTGATTGAATGAAAAGAAACGAAAAAAAAAGTTATGACGTAATACATATGGTTAATGTGATTCATAAAATATGTTATTTTTTAAAAACTTTTTAAATGTTTTCTTCATTTGTTATTATTATTAGCAAAATTATTATGAACCTTTTTAATAATTGAAATCCCTATGCCTTTTTTTTCTTCAAAATTCACTGCATTCTGAATAATATTAAAATGCTAATCTTCAACAAATGATTTTGGATTTGTGATTTGGTTGTTTGTCATTCACAAAAGTTCAAGTATTTTATTATAATATTTAAAAAAAAAATATTTATATTTTATTTCAAGGCACCTGAAGGAAATAATTTGTTTCACTTATTTTTTTCCTATATAAAGGTGTGTTTTGTTGTTCATATTGTGTCAATAATTTGTGAGAGTCAAAATTTAGGTTAACCAATTAATCATAAAATTAGAAATTTAATATAAGATTTGAGAGCAGTTAATGATAGGATCTCAAGAGTGAGAGATTATTTTATCTTTATAAGTTTTGTTTTGTTTGCATGGTATGTTGTTTAAAGCTATGTTGTAATTTACTCACTAATAATAAATATATTGCCACTATAAATAGTTATAATTATTATTTTGATACATTATCTATAGTTTAATATAATTTTCAAATTTTTTTTCAGCTCCAACTTATTTTTAAGAATTATATTTGTCAACACATTCATTTAGAGTTTTATAAAAATTATGTTTTGAAGTTTGACCTTTTTTTGTGCAATGACTTTTAACTGACTTGTGACTCTTTTTCAAATTTGTTGTATTTAATTTTAGCTGAGCGAAAGCCACCCTATTTCAACATGAATGCAATGAGTGCCTTGTATCATATAGCCCAAAACGATTCGCCATCTTTAGGGCCTGGTGACTGGTTAGTAGCTTTATTTTTTTTAAAAATTACGTTTGGATATATGATAAAAAAAAAAAAATATAAAATACTTGATTGGTAGTTTTTTATATATTTGGTTATAGTATAATAGATATACAATTATTTCTATTGTGTATGTATTTTGATATATGCTAGATACCAAATATTTTTATTTAGTTATTAAAATTTGAATCAATCCTTATAAGAGCTAATAAAAATTAGTCAAAAATACTCAAGTTCTGTGATATATCATGGGACAAACTCAACTGAAATTTTCAGGCAATATAATATGGCAAAAATTCAAAATAATATAATTTTTTTTATATTGTGATTTTTTTCATGTCACATTTTCCTATGTGTTTTACTTTTTTCTTGTTGTCCAGCAGGCTGAATAAATTAAAGGGCTGCTGTATCTATGTTCATTGTTATTTTAAAAAAAAAAAAAAAATTTTTTTGTAAAAAGTATAAATAATATTTAATTATCATTTATTATATATTGTTCTGTAGTGTTTCTATAGTATTTCTTATCATGAATTAATTTTAAAAAAGTGTAAAGATTTTATATTTTGAAATAATAATAGTTTATATTCAATTTTGATACAGAGAAAAAAAACTTAATTATTTTATTTAGGTCAGAGTCCTTCCATCACTTTGTAGAAACCTGTTTACAAAAGCATCCTACTGATCGACCGATAGCTGCCAGATTGCTTCAGGTAAAAAAACTTTTTAATTAATAAATTTGAAACAAATTTTCAAAAATAAAGAGTATTTTCTATTAGTTCACTGTTTAAGGCTTTGGTTTTGTTTGACTTCTAAAGTAATGATTGAATCTTATGGTTAAATAAGGACGCTTGAAGAAGAAGTGTTCTTTATCAATATGATAGTTTTTTATACCCAATTTTGTTTTAAAAATGTAATTCTGGTTGTATTTACGACTCTTAATTAGTTTACACTTGTTCTATATTTTAGTAATAATAAATCATAATAATATATATAATTCTGCTAAGTATGTTCAAATTATAATAAAAAATTATAGTTGGTAAATTTTTTGCTGCATCATAAGCTAACAAGCTTATGCAGACAAAAACAAGAAAACATTTTTGAAAGCTTATAAATAAATTGTAGTACAGCACCAAACTTAGCATCCAAATTTAATTTATAGCTCTAGCATTTTTTTAGATTTAAAAAAAAAAAAAAAAAATGAGGAAGCTGAGATTATTTCTAAAAATGTCACCAAGCTTTATTTTCTGACTGATTAATTTTATCTCCTGTTATATTAATTTTATGTCCTAAAAATTCAGTTTATTCTTATTATTAACAGTAAAATACTTCAATAATAGACTCATATAACTCTGAGACTCCTTCCCTAAAAGAATTGCTCAAATTAAGGATTTTTGTTAATGCAGAAATAAATAAAATTAAACCTTAATTATAATAAAACCCAAATATTGTTAGTTATTTATAATTTACCACTTAAGCAACTTATCCAATGAAATGATCACTGTAAAGCTTTCTTATTAAATCTTATTTTTTTTAAACTTTCTACTAGTTAAATAATTTCTATGTTTTAATAGTGCTAAAGAATTTCTGTTATAAATACTTATTAAAAAGTGATTCAGAAAAGAGATAATACTATACATAATAATTCTTATAATCTTTTCTTTCAATGCTCCAGAATTTATATAAATTGTTCAAATTGTTTGATATAATATTACCTATTTCATATATACTTTCATAGCTAAATAGTTCCATCGTGTTGATATTTTTATTGTTTTTATTCTCTTACAAAAGACAAAAATTGTCTATTCTTATGATCAATAAAGGCATTTGTTTTACAATAGAATCATTCCATATTTCAGAATAAAATAATTGCTTTTTAATGAGTTATATAAAATGAATCACTCTAGCTAACTATGATAATATGTTGTCATTAACTGATAATATGTTGTTGAGGCTTGCATAATTATTCTTTTACCTCTTGTTTAAGAAAAATATTTTTTTTCTTTCAGCATCCATTTATAATTAGCCCTCGACCTTCCAGAGTAATAATGGATCTTATACATCGTACAAAAGCTGCAGTTAGAGAGTTAGACAATTTAAATTACCGTAAAATGAAGAAAATCTTAATGGTGGATTCCCAAGAAAACGAAGTGAGTACTGGCGAACCTGAAGAAGACAGTACTGTAAGTACTAATTAAATGCTGATTAGCAACCATCTATAGAACTGTTTTTATTATATAGTTTTGTTATGGATGTTTGTACTTATTCTTTATTATTTTTAGTCGATATTTTAAATATCCTTTTTTTATATACTTGAAACAATTTTAATTAATATGGAATTTTTACGAGTAAGGTTTATAAATAAAACTTAATATTAATAATATTTAAAACTTCTTCAGTGCATGCATAAGTATTTTATTTTTATAAAAATTTGCATTCTGCTATTTAATTTGTTAAAGATAATAACCTTTTTTAATTTTATTAAAATTATTTAACTGTAATCGGATGCAATTTCAACCTTCAGGAATTTTTAATATATTGTTGTTGTTAATAATGTACTCATCAATTCATTGTATTTAAGTTTAGTGTAATATTTTAATAATATTATATAAGTTGATTGTAATATTTTAAGTAATTTAAAATTAAAATTGATTTTAAGGCTTGATTTGCACATTTTAACTGTTTATTAAAATAAGTTTCTGAAAATTTCAATTAAAAAATGTGTAACACCTTTAGTGGTATTTTTTATCATTTTAGTTTTTTATTATAATTATTATTTTTTTTTTTTTTTGGAGTAATAAACCCTCAAAGCTTTTGCTTCTTATTTATTTCTTATTAAACTTTAATTATCTGTAATATGTATATGCATGTTATATTGTGGTGTTAATTCAGGACAATAATTTTTGTTTTTAGGAAGATGATCAAATTGGTGGAGATAGCAGTAAAAGCAATAGCATTGCTAGTACACACAGTCAGCAGAGTGAAAATATTAGTGCTGGAAGCCAGAGCAGTAGTACGAGTAGTCTTCCACCAGCGTCTGAAACAGATTCCACTTACAATTATCCCGCTTCATTCCGTGAAAGGGGTGGAATTCGTCTTAGTCCATCGGTAAAATTATCATTTATTGTGTATTTACTCTAGAAAATTTACTTTTTACTGTATGTTTTGAGGGTGGGAGATTAAGTCATTAAATTTGAGACTTTTTTCTTTTTTTTTTTTTTCTTCTTTGATTTTGGAACATTTTTCAAATTTTTACATGTCAAATTTTTCTGATAGTTTTTTGAAAATTTTATCCTTTTTAATAAGTTTTGACTTGCTGAAAAGTTCTGACTTAAAGTAGATTTGATAGTTAATTTATTTCAATATGTTTAAACCAAAGGGGGAAATTTGATGTGAGAAGAAATTTCATTTATATTATTTCTGAAACTTTAATTGTTTTGAAAGTATAGTCTTTTAAAATTAATTTAAAATATAATTAGTTTATCTGAACTGAAAAAGGAATTTTATTATTTTTTTTATTTGTGAAGAATTCATCATCTACCAGTTTGAATAGTGCAGATGTTGGAGCAAATAATTTTGCTACAATTAGAACAACATCAATTGTTACTAGACAAATCAAAGAACATGAACAGGAGAATCATATGCATGAACAGATGTCTGGCTACAAGCGAATGAGGCGCCAGCATCAAAAAGCTCTCATACAAGTAAGTAAAATCTAATAAATCTGCTTACAAAATTTTACTAGTATATATATTATACTCATTAAAATCATAGTGTTTCTTGAAACAATGGCTGTAATTAAAGAAGCAAACTTTCCTGTAATATACAATTTCTATAAAATCAGTAATATATATTAAATAGTATGTAACTGGTTCATTTAATATTTCATTCTTGTATTTAATTCACACTTATAATTTTTTTTTTTCTTTTGTGAGAAAAATTGTTTTATTAGCTCTTTTGTAACCATTTTAGTAAAAAAAAATTTTTTTTTTCTATAATATAAAATGTTCCAGTAATTTGAGGATAATTTTTTTAAATAATAGATTCCAGTCAATAGTGACTTAACTATTACATGTAGACTTTTCGATTGCTACTATTTCTACTTTTGTAAAAAGCTTCAAATTAAAAAATTTGCCGTAAAGTTTTAAAACAAAGATGGCTATTATACGTGTTATTTTATTGTTTTATGTTTAGATATTATTTATAAAAATTACACAACATATACAAAATATACTTTAAAAGTGTTGTGTGTTAGATGTATGTAAGCTTACTTATTCCTGAAACTTTTAATTTAAACCTCTTGTTAATTGAAATTTTGCTTTAGCTTGAAGCCAAATGCCGGCAAGAAATGGAAGAACATAAGCAAAAATTAGACAAAGAATATGAAAATATTCTCACTCAATTCAGTAAGGAACTTGAGAAACTTCAGATGAAGCATCAGCAAGAATTAGAAAGAAAGGTAAATATTTTTGAAATAAAATTTTTTTTTCTCGAAATGAAAAGCATAATTAAATGATTTGCATACATTGAGGGTTTCTATCTATACATCCTATTATGTTTATCAAAAACAATGTAACCAAGAATGCTCATAGAATCATTAAATGTTACTTAAAAAGAATCGCCAACTCACTATTTTTAAAATGGCGTAATATCACAAGAGATAAATCTATTAATGTGATGAATCCTAGTTTGTTAATTAATTTTTTTAATTACAAATGAAAGTTGCATCTCATGATAATTTAGCAATTGATGAAAAGCAATTGTTATTTCATAATTGTCTTTGATAATTATATTCATTCAGGCATTCTTTTTATTGGAATTGGTATAACTTATAGTCAAGAAGCATTGTTTATTTTTTTGGGTTTTGTCAACTTAATTTTTCTTTCTTGTGTAAATCTCTAACAGTGTAAAAAAAACATTACAAAATACATAGTGTGACTTATCAAAGAAAAGTCTGGAAACCTTTTAAATTAAGAGCATATTTGGTTTACAAACAAATTGTTAAATGTTTTCTCTAACATTTAATAAGCAAATAGAAATCACATTAAACAAATAGAAAATTTCCTACTATTTATATCAAATGAAGTTTTGTTTATAAAATTGAATAGTACTGTTTAGCTTTCAAGAGAACTTCTCCCAACTGAAAATTTTGTGTGTTGCTATGAAAACAAGAATAAAATAATTTTTGGTGCAGAAGAATTGTAAGAAATGATATGATTCTCCCTATATACACTAAAGAGAACTACCACATCCATATTCCAAGCAATTTATCTTCATATCACCATAGTGACTGTCAGCAGACTAGTCTTATGCCTTTAGAAGTTCTCGTTACACTCAGACAGTACATATTATTTTCATACTTTTAAAGCAGCAAGTCGATAAATGAGACTGCTTAATTTAAATGTCTTTTGAGTAGTATTGTATCTTAAGTGTCTTAATATGTTATATCCTTATTTATTTTTTTTAGCTCAAACAAAATTTAGCTAGTGAAAAGCGAATTAGTAAAAATATATCACAACAACATGAAGATGAAATAAAACGGTATCAAGCTCAACAGAAAACAGAATATAAGTATTTGAAAGACAGGTTAAAAAGGGTGAGTTAAATTTGTTTTACTTTTATTTAGTTTGCAAAATCTTTTTATTTTGTTTCATATTAAAATATTCAATATTTAAGAATTTCAAGAGTTTTATGAACGCTTAGTCAAACATCTTTTTTCTAGTTAACAGTATTTTACAGTAGAAGATAGACCTTTTATAGAATTCAATTTCTATTTTTATTTGAGTTGTATATTAATTGAAACAACTCCTAGGTTGCTTTAGCATCAGAATCTAAATATTTAAAATTACATATATTCAAATTAAATATGGTAATTTATTGTAAAAACAATATTTTTGTTTCTTCGTTTCTTTTTCATAAAAGAATTATCTATATGAATTTATTAACCTACATTAGTTCGTAAAAATTCAGCATACATAAAAATGTCCTGATGACTAGAAGTGCCATTTCAATGCTTGCATTGTAATTGAAGTTCAGAAAGTACATAACGGTTTTTTATATTTTTATTTTAAGCTTTATTTTAAATTAAGTAAAAATTTAAGTAGTTAACTTATATTTATTGTTTTTATAATCGACTGAGTTTTATTAAACATTTAAACAGCATAATGAGTTTGAATATGCATTAAATTTTTTTCATTATAAATATTTAAAAAAAATGCTTTGGTTGAATTTTATAGACAAGTTTAGAGGAGAAAAAAAGTATTTTTAATTGTTTTTTAAAAATATTTATAATTTATAGATGAAAAGTATGTTGTGGTTAGCTGTAAGTTATAATATTAATTTCTAAGTATAAGACAGTTTTCAACAATAAAAGATGTTCTATAAACAACTTTCTCCTGTTGCTATATTTTCTTAATTTGGCTTTCCAAAATTTACTGAAGTCTTATTTAGTACCTTCTTCCCCCGTGGCAGAAACAGGGCGACACGGCGACATTGTCGCAGAAAGCGACAGAGTTCTTGCAGAAAGATTTTTTTTATTTGGGAAAAAAAATTTTTTGGTTTGGCAGAAATAAAAGTTCTCAAAAAAGATTCTGCAGAAACAGAAGCTGTTTTACAAAAAAATAATTTTTACACAGAAACTTCTGCAGAAGCAATAATGGTTCTGCAAATTTTTTTTCTTACTGAATAGTTTTCAAATAATTGTTTTTCTAGCGTACCGCAGAAGGGGAAAGCGCTCGTGATCTTCCGTTAATCTCCAACACAAACAGTTACTGGATAAAAAGGGGAGAAATTTTTTCCCCTGTATTAAGCTATTTTTGGAAATTTGCCAACTTCGGTCTCAATCGCTGGCGCAGTAATTTGCTTTGAGTTTTCTTTTTGCACTTATGTGGAAAATTTCATGCGCAAAAAGATTCTTTTATCTTTTTTTTAAAAAAATCATGTCTAGCGAAAAGGTTATTTGTTGCTCTTGTGAAGCAATAATAATTAAAAAAAATTTGAAAACTCATTTTTCAAGACGGCATTCCGAAGAACAAATAAGATGGAAGTCGACAACATCTAGCGATGTCAGAGATATTTTTTCTGGAAAGCGACAGGAAAAAAGAGAAGCTTCCCCCGCTACTAATATTAAAAAAATAAAAAATAAAAAAATAAAAACGTTCTAGATTCGAACCAAATATTCTTACTAGTAGCGATGTCGATAGTAAGGATGAAACAGCATCTCCAACAAATCAAGAAATTTTAGAAGCAGTCAAAGGTAAAAAATAATTATATATATATTTTTTAAAGATAAAATGCCTATATCCTTTGAATTAAGTCGTCGATATAAAAATACACTCGCAATCTGACGATAAATGAAATAAAGCCTGATAGATATCTCACTATCTACGATTTTTTGGCATGCGAATGAAAACCAGATTGGTGGAAAATATTTACAGACGAATCAAACAGGTTTCCATACGCATTCGAAAAAAATCGCATCCAATGAGTATGGCTCTAATACCGATGTTTCAGTACTGATGAAGACGATTTCGTTTCGAAATGTTGAATAGACTTGAGCGTATTAAGGCGTAAACCGCGTCTGCGTACTTCGTGGGAAATCAATGCTATATATGTACACAATACAGTGCGACTTCTGTTACAAATCACAAGCGCTGTGTATTTTTTTCGTTCTGAACTTAATCTGATCACGAAAAAAGTTTAATTTACCTCCTTTTTTTAAAATAAAAAAAATCTTTCAATAAGTCAGCACAATATTAATCGAATCTAATTAATTTGTAATTGTTTTCATATAGAAAAAATTGAAACAAAGATTGCGTTAATTTTTTTGCTTTTAGAATTCAGATATAGTCAATCCTATTTTATTATTTTGATTACTCAACTTCAATATTGATTTTTTCACCTGATTTGTTTCTGTACCTGATATAACTACTATAATGAAACTGTTAAATCATACTGTTTTAAAATGATACTTCAAATTCAGTTATCTTGTTTTATAAATTTAATCTTTTTGTCCATTCTTAGCTATTTTTATAAGTTCCATCTTATTACAGGTTCTGGGTAATCTTAATTTATGCTCTAGTAAGCATTTTTGTCTGCAGATCTATACATTTATAATTTTTCTTTATTACCAAAGATTATGCAAATTTAAACTTAAATAATTTAAACTTATTAAGAAATTTAAACTTATATTATGAAATTAAGAAAAGAAAATCTACACAGTTTTATTCTATGCATGTAGGCTTTTTTTATAAACACGAAGTGTATCTATTATTATAAATTCATTACACATATATTTATAACGATAAAAATATTTTGCAGAAAGATATATTTATAACTACCTTGCAGAAAGATATTGGTTCTAGTTAGGTTTGTCGCAGAAAGCCAGAAAAAATTCTGCCACAGGGCCTTCTTCTATGTTGTTCATAACTCATTATAAGACCTTTAGTTGCTTAATTTTAGCTTTGTGAAGAAAGAATAAATAAATTATAATAATGTTCTAATGATATTTTAAGTAGAAACTTCAGTTATTTTAAAAATACTGGTTTTTAGTAGTAAATATATATATATATATATTTAAAGAAAAAATGTGTAGCTAAATTTTGATAGGAGTAATTTTAATATTAATGAGTAGTATCGATTTTTGTTATTTAATGTGTTTGAATTTACAGGAAATCAGTGGTGATGGTTCTTCAAGGCAAAGAGACGATGTTATTCGAAATCACAAGGAAGAAGTTCTCCAACGCCAAACAGCATCCATGCAACGCCTTCAAAGAGAACACTCTGATACACATCGCTTAGAAATTAGAAAGTTTCGTAGACGAAAATTATTACAGTATCATCAAATGGAACAAAATCTTTTAAGAGATGTAAGTATGCCTAATTTAGCCTTTGAAGTAAACGGATTGTGTCTGCTGTTTTTAAATGCTTAATTAATTCTTAAAAATTAATTCTTTTAACAATGCTTAGCAGTTCATGAATGGAATTTCCTCTAAATTAAAGTTTCATTGTTGTAACATTGTAATTTTGGACTATAACCAGAAGATGAGAATTTGAAAGGATATCATTATGAGGATACCATTATCATTTCACATTGGTTAAATGATTTACTTTTAAAATCCTTAATTTATTAATAATATAATTTTTTAAAACAGTTTTGTTAAAATTTCTAATAAAAGAATGCTTTGATTTATAGGAATTAAATAAGAGACAGTCCCAATTAGTACAAGCCCATTCTATGTTACTTCACCATCATGACTGTACTCAAGAATTAGAATACCGTCAACAAAGGACTGTTCATCAACTAAGAGAAGAACATGTTCGTAAACAGCACCAAACTGAATTAGCCAATCAACAAGAGTATAACTCTAGAAGAGAAAGAGAGCTTCGAAAAAAACATGCCTTAGAAGTTAAGCAGCAGCCAAAAAGCTTAAAGGTTTGCCTTTCTCTTGTAACTTTAATAACAAAGAGTGTTTTTCATATTTTTTTAGTAATTATGTTGTTTTCACAAGTAATCAACAATCTTAATCAAATCATTAAAATGGCCAATTTAAATAATATTTTAATTACAATTTTGTTAATAAGAATCATTAATTTCAATTAATAAAGTAATGATTATGAAATGCCTTGTTTTTTCAAGAGATTGATTGAAAATTAAAAAAATAAAATTCATTCTGAAAAAAAAAATGATTCTAAATTCTATGAACTATTTTGTAATATTTCTATACGTACTACTAACAAAAAATTACAAAATAAATGCATAATATATGAATTTTTTCTTGGCAATATGTTGATGCACAATATTAATGGTGCAAATTATGGCTTATGCAGATGATTTGGTAATAATCGCACAGATAAAAAAAAAAGCATTGTTGGAAGCAGTTACCGCTCCTAATAATTCTTCAGAAAAGATGCATCTAGTTGTTAACAAAAACATGCTAGATATAAAACACCTGCACATTTTTAGAAACTGAAAATTCCAAATTTACAACTTGTTGACAATTTCACTTCTTAAAAATATTTCTGAAGTCAAAATTTATTAAAAGAGGAACAAATATAATGCTATATAAAACAGTCATTATGGATCCAAAACAGGGTCTTTAATTAAATCACAAGCAGACCGGCTTGCTGTTTTTAAAAGAAAGTTTCTGTGCTTTAAATGTGAATGGCTTATGAAGACAAAAACATTAAAATAAGCCGCTTATAGCTTGCGGGTCACATTTGTCGAATGGACCCTTCTTCCTTGACATTTAAGATCTTCAATTATAAACCAATGGGAACTAGTGTTAGAGGTAGGCCTAAGATCAGATGGCTTGACTCTGTGGAAGAAGATTTCAAAATCCTGGGAATTACTAACTGGAGAACAATGACAAAGAAAAGAGCAGCATGGAGGAAGGCTCAGGCTCACAAAGGGCTGTCATGCCAATAGAAAGAATATGTTTAAAATGTTCTATGTTAATGTTCAAGAGTTACTCAAGTTATGAACATAGTAAAGATATTTGTTATTATAATATATTAATTAATATTTATATGTATGTAATTTATATAATCTTGAGCAGAATAAGTGCTGAGAGGAAATTAAAACAGTGGATCAATTTTATTTATTTGGTAAAGGTTAAAGAATTATTAATCTCATTAAGTAAATTTTAACTTAAATTTAAGTTGTACTTCCTGAAAGATCTAATAAAGATTTACTTTCGCTTAGAATCCTTTAATCTTGATAATAATAATTCAATCTGGAAAGAAACATAAATAAAATGCAACTTTACTCATGTATATATGTATACAAAGTCTCATATCCGAACGTCCATGTACTGGAAGGGTCTCTTTTTTTCCGGACATTTTATAACAATCAAAATAGAACACTTTTCCTGTTTCCACTTTTTTGTTGTTGTCTATTCGGTATTTTTTTTTTAAAAAAAGTATGCAGAGATAAGAATCCTCCACTTTTCCGTTAATTTCCACTTTATGACTTTTACGTGACTTCTGATTTTTGTTAGATTTTAATCCAATTTCTGCTATAATAAGAAAAAAAGGGAATATCATGGAAATAAAATCTGGCACTTCACTACAATGTGAAAAAATTCTCGTATTTTTTTCTCATGTCTCACATAAAGAGATTTTTACAGCCAATAATCATGTTCTCAAATTCCGCGTGGGCAAAGCTTTACATTTTGAAAAAATTGCTGATTTGAGATTAAATCAACACAACTAAAGCTGGTCATTAAGTGATTATTCAAAAGTGGGATTTGGAATTCGGGGATCATAATATCATATTAAAATGAAATAAAAATTTAAAAAACTATTCGGTAATTCCAAACTCCTAAAAATGCGATTGACAAAACCACGTGGACAATAGAATGGCCACAAATCGAGTGCATTAAAAAGTAATTGTACAAATGGGGGATTCGAAATTTCCCCTTATATGAAAATTTAGCAATAACTGAAAATAAATAGCAATAACTTATGATCATAAATCCACATGAAATTAAGAGTGAATTGTCGATAATTGAATATATAATGTGCAATTCGAAATTTGCCAAATGAAATAATAGCGTATTTAAACGTTGAGATTTCAAAAACCAAGTCAAAATCCATTTTAATAACTACTGTAAAAACAATCAGTATAAAATTGCATAGATCAACTGGATAAAAAAGTTATTGCTAACTGAAATCCATGATTCAGAATTTGCGGTATGAAATAATGACTTATTAAAATTTCAAGATTTTAAAAACCATGTGGAAATCTGTAACAAAAGCTACCAAAACAGCATGACCACACAAACATGAATTTTACGTTGATTGAAATCGACGTTAATTATCATCTATTTGTCATTTTTTACTGAATAAGCATGTTTTGATATTTACTTCGAGACATTATCCGGAGAAATATATTTTCCGGACTTGCTGAAGTCCCGAAAATTGCGAATATGGGACTTTCCACTGTATATTTACGTTTGTGTATATATATATATACATGAAATATTATATCATATACATGTATTTATTTATCTGCTTTGTGCCTTTGGGCCCTAAAAGCTCATCTTATGATGGGTGATTGAAAAATTCATTAATTTTCTGTTAAAAAATGTTTTATCTATAAATTATTACTTGCAAAACTGTAATGTTAGTAATTCTACTAATGTAAACATGATACCATAAATCACTTTGTCAATTGATTTATCCATTTTCTTTCATTGTATGAATATTTTTGGATCATGAATAATGAATTCACTTAAGCGTTGTTAATTTGCATTGTCTTTTTTCCCTTTGTTGAATATTCATTGCTGTAGTTGTTGGTTACTGATTTCACAAAAATATATTTGTTTTGGGTTTTTAGTTGTCTTTCTACAAAATTATTCAGCATAACATTTTGGATATTTTTATTGAAATTTAATTTTTGGCTTAGTCTCAAACATTTATACTTGTATTTTTTTGTTATTTAAATTTTTAGCAAAAAGAATTGATGATTCGAAAGCAATTTAGAGAGACTTGCAAAATTCAAACAAGACAGTACAAAGCTTGGAAAAATCAAATTTTGGCTTCCACTCCTAAAGAGGAACAAAAATTAGTTATTAAAAAATTAAAAGAAGAGCAAATGAGGAAGCTAGCCATCCTTGGTGAACAATATGAACAGAGCATTGCTGACATGCTACAAAAACAATCTGTAAGTATTTTAATTTAAATAACAAACTAAAGATTTTAACATCCTCCAGCATTTATAATCTAGATAATGATTGTTTATTATTTTTTCCTAAACATTTACAATCAGAATAATAATTGAAATGAGCTGCTAAAGATGTCTTTCACTTTCCATTTCCTGCTTATAAATAGATTTTTTTGAAATAGTGTCTTTGCCGTTGGCATTTTTTAGTTAAGGTGAATTTGGTAATTATAAACTTTATTGGTGACATCGAGAAAGTGCATTTGTCCACCACTTTTTCCAAAGGCTCTGTGCTTATTTATTGATTTTGAAATAAAAAAGCAAAATTTCTTCGATGAATAGCAATTACCAATTGATAGTTGTAATAGAAAATAGTTGTATGAAAGTAAAAATATTATTTTTGATATAATTAGTGAAGACTATGAATTTTACCTATGAAGTGAAGACTATGACTTTTTTTAGCTATGATTGCATAAATTACTCATGTTTGATTAATTCTTAATGCAGCATTTGAAAAGAGTATTGTTAAATGGTAAATTTTCAGCATACAAAACAGTTTTATATAAATAGTAAATATTTTTTTATTTGTGCTTTTAATTTTATACATATTACTTTGTTTTCTTCTATTCAGAAATTGTATTCTTGTGGTTATTTTTTTATTCTAATACAATATAACTTATATTCAACATTGTTTTGCCAACCTCACCAAAACGTTTCGAAAAAATGCAATACTAAATAAATTAATAGCTAATTGAAAAATTGTACTTTTCACAAAATCTATTGCTGTTAGAGTAAAACTAGTTTAATATTATAATTTTACTGATGTTTTTATGTTTAGATTCGATTAGATGAATCACAAGAATTAGAATATCGCCAATTAAAAGATCAGTTACAACAAGAACTTGAACTACTGACAGCATTTCAAAGTAAGATCAAAATGCAAGGAGAAGCTCAAAGAAATAGGGAACGTCGAGAATTAGAAGATAGAGTTTCTACTCGACGAGTTCTTTTAGAGCAGAAGGTATGCAATAACCTATATATTTTTATACATTATTTATGATTTTTTAATTGACAATGAGTATTTTTGTGTTGAATATTCTATTAATAATTAAAAAATTTATTGGTGTATTATATATATATATATGTTTTTATTAATTTGGTTTTACTAATCTTCCATTATTTTTATCAAATGAAATCTCTCTGAGAAAGATATGCTTTAACTTTATATATATTTGTTTCGTTATGCTTATCTTTGTCTTCATATACTCACTGTAATTTATAGTATACATATTCCATTAGCTGTTTCAAATTTTTCATTTGCCTTACAATGTCACTTTTTATCACCCTTTTGATTATATCATTGAGGTTCTCTTAGAGATATTCATAATTTTTAAGTATTCCTACAAATGAGCTCTTATAGTTGTTGGAAAGCATGAAAGGTCGAAGGCTGAAACCATTTAAGAGTTAGATAACAACAAATTAATTCTACAGTTGTTTTCAGGAAGCTCCTTAGCAAAATTTTATACAATATAGATTTCAATTTCGTTAAACTGCATGCTAATTTTTTTGGCACCATTTTGAAGAATAGTTCTACTTATGAGATGTAAAAAAGATTATTTCTATCTTAATAAAATAAACGTAACTCTAAGCTAAAAAATTTTATAGTTTGTTAATCGCCCAGATATACTAAGTTACATTAATTATTTTTTTAAATGGATGTCTACAAATTTAAAAATATTAGTCATGGTTTTATGATATATATATGTTACTGGCAAAGTATGAAATTATCAGTGTAGGGTGTGGCACTGACCCTTAAAAAAACATCTGTGTAGAGTATACCGGTCAAATGTATACCGGGCAGTGGCACTTGACCTAAAAAAAACCATCAGTGTAGGGTATACCGGGCAAATGTATACTGGGCAGTGGCATATAACTAGACCTTTGATAAATGTCCGAAATATATACTAGGTCTAGTTAAGTGCCACTGCCCAGTATATCCTACACTGATGTTTTTTTAAGGTCAAGTGCCACTGCCCGGTATACATTTGCCCAATACACCAAACACTGATGTTTCTTCTAATCTATCGTCAGTGAGTATTAAAATATCGAATAAATCTTATTATATCCACGAATAAAATATCAAATCGGATGTAATAAATATTTCGGACATCCACCAAAGCGACTGTGATTGTCCACATTCACCGGTGAAAGTCAACAACCACTGATTTCGGTCATTCACAGTAACATGCTCATTATTTACATAATAACCTCATCAGTATGTTTTTTTTCATACTTTGTCTAAATAGCATTTGTCATTCTATAGAATGCCTAGGTATTTTATACAATGCCTAGGGAAAGTATGTAATAATTGTCACATTTCATACTTTGCCTAAAAACATCCGGCATTCTGTACAATGCCAGCGTTTCATACTTTGCCAGTAACACACACACACACATATATAAACTGTTTAACATTTAAAATAATTAAACATTAGAAGGTATTAATAAAAGGTATAAATTTAAATTAAGGTATTAGAAAAAGATATAAATTTTTTCTATCTTTTTTATTTATTTATATTTCTTAAAATACTCTGTTAGCAAAACTGTGTGATGTAAAAAAATTGACTATATTCTTAAAAAGTTTCAATTTAATACAAAAAAAAAAAAAAAAACCAACTTAGATTCTTAATGATTATGGTTTTATTGTATAAATAAATAAAGTCTATAAAATTATATTACCTTTGGGAACATTTTACCTTAAAAATAAAATTTAAAGGACAAAAAAAGTTTTTTTAAAAAAAAAAAAAAAAAACTGAATTGTGACATACCTACCATGGGTTCATTTTTTCAAAACATAGTCACAACAAAACACTTTCTTTTTGCATTTGCTGCTTCTTATGAGTCACTCATGGATGCATTATGGTTTCTTAGTGGTTTTGTCTGTAGTAAGTATAAAGGTTTATTTAATCCTTAAGGAAAAGTTCTTTTTCTAAAGGTGAAATTGAAATTTTCTGTGTTGTAAAGAGTTTAAAAATTGAATATAGTGGTTATCTTAGGACATTAAAGATTTCTCATCTGTAAAAAAAGCAAAATAAAATTATTTTTAAATTGATATAAAAAAGTATTTATTTCCTATCACTTTATCTTTTTTTTAAAGATTAAAAAATTCGAATGCTTATTATAAGTTAAAATTTAGCAGAATTTTGTTTACTTTGTTTGGATAAATGTAATTTATCTGATGTCATTCCTACTATCACATAAACTTATATTGGATTTGAATTAAATTAACAATGTCTTTATAGATGGAGTTAGAAAAACAGCAATTTCAGGAGGAACGAGCTGAAAGACAAAGGTTACTATTAGAACGCCAAGCTCGAGAGATCGAAGCATTTGATGAAGAAAGTGCTAGATTGGGATTTGATGCCATGGCTATCGCCGAAGCCTCTCAGGAACCTTTACCTGCCGATGACCTCAGCATCAGTGGTAGCATGCTCAGTTTGGCTCATAGTAACAGTGCTAGCTCCTTCACTCATACTGCACTCTAGTATTTACTGAAACTTTTATTAAGGAAACGCTAACACAAAACACCCTTCTGCTGCCATGGATCATGTGCAAATATGCGAGATTAATTAATTGGTCTTGAAATTGAAGCCTACACTAGAGAAAGTGGTACAACACATGGTGAGAAAAAATGTCTGCAATCTTTGATAGGGAAAACATGGTCTGCTGTTTTTGCTTCCCTCTGGCGACTTCATGTAGTTGCATTATGCTTTTAGAACGAGGTGCAACGGCAACCGAAGGTATTTAAAACTTAATTCGTGAATGTATAAGTTATTAAGATTATAAGACTGTATGAGAGAAGCATGTATGCAATGTTTTGATTGTAACTGTTTGCTGCCTGATGTGTGTAGTTTCTATCCGAATCTCATGAGGAGATTGCAAAAGAATTTTGTAATACATTTGTAATATTTTTTGAAGTCTATCATTTTAAAGCTTTGGTATTTATATTTTAATGTACTGGTTAAAAAAGAAGAAAAAAAAAATTATATCCATCTAGTCTGAGAGTATATGCTGGAGACCATAGAAACATGTCAGTGTTCTGTGTTTAAGTAAGAAGTTTAGCTCTTTATATGGATTTAATTATCCAATTTCTACCATGTGTTGTGAATTAGTAACATCCCCTGGTCTCAAGCTGTTATTTTTTTAAAAAAAAGAGCAGGGTTTCATATTTATTTTCTTCCTGAACCCTGCTGTCTTAGATTAATTTTAAACTATTAATGACATTAATGTAGAGTTCAATTAAATACCATAGAATGGATTGAAACTTCTAATTGCTACTTTCAATAATATACAAAAATTTCTAAAATTATATATATTTTCTCTGCGAGATGAAAAGTTCCCTTTGTATTTATAGAACTTTAAAAGAAAAAATAATAAATTAAAATTGACTTTAAAAATTACATTTTGAATTTTCAGTTGATTAACAGATGTGCTTAGTCCACTCTCTTATTAGACATCACATTTTATAGCATTTCCCATGCTTCACTTTTGTATACAGCCTGACTGATGAAATCATCTCAGAGCTGTTGTAAATTTGATGTGCTCACCTTACAAAAGTAATTAACTTCCATTTGTATATAGCACTGTATAAAATGTCACTGTGAAATGTTTAATAAAAATTGTAGATTATACCTTTTCTTTTGAGTAGTTTTTTCATATACAAGTAAACAAAATTGTTTTTAACAGTTCAAAGTGCACACATTAGGCTTAACTTTAATAGAAGAAACCAAAGATTATCACAGTATCTGAAGATTATTTTACACTTCAGATTTTTCTATATTCAAATATTAAAAATGAGTAGTTTTTCTTCTTAAAATTTGAGATAAAAAAAAAGTTCATTTATTCTAGTTATTGTTTTATTTGTCAGCAAAGTACCTGTGATGGTATGGTAATGAATTTAATTTGAAAAAACTTAACACGCAAATTAGAACATTATAAATTAATATCTTCCTTTAAATATTTTATTTCTGTCATATGCAAGGTTATCCTTTCTTACTGATTTCTTTATTGGGCTTAGCATAAAAACATTATTTGTTTTTCTCTTTTTTTTGGACGAAGCTAAAAGTATGACTGTATAAATTTAAACATCATAATGTTTTGTGTATAACTTTTTTTTAATATTTGTACATAGTTTGCAAGATTAGGCTTAATTGATGCTATTAATTATAATTTCTGACTGCATTGAAATCATAGACAAATATTAATTTTTGAAGATAGTACTGCACGTTGACTCTAAATTCTGCTACCGGAGGCTTAACTAATATTAATTATTAAAAAACAAACTTTACCCCGAGTTTGTTTAAATTGTATTTTAGTAAAGTAAAACAGTCTGCTGGGTGTCATGGAGGTTAAGGCTTCACAATTTAAGAGACCAATGGCATGATTGTGATTAGCACAAGCTGGTATCTATCGATCTGAAGTTGGGTAGGCTTGAAGCCGCCACTGGGGATCAAACCTCAGTTTTTACAATGACAATTCAGTGCCTTAATAAATTTCATTTTCTAAACCTTATTTAAGAGCAATAACTGAATCTGGTTTTAGGTTAATTATTGTTCTCAATTTGTTTTTATGAAAAGTTTCCATGCTTAGATAATAAGTTTAGGTGGTGTGAATTTCTTTTTTTTCGAGGAAAAAAATAGCCGCTGGCTTGTCATAAATATTCTTTAAAACATAGTTTTATCGCATGTAACTGGTTACTACCACACGTATCAAATAACTATTAATATCAATGAAGTAAAACTTTTCAGTTGCCAGTCGAAATATTACTTTATAGTTCTTAACAGAATTCTTTTATAGCGTTTGAAAGCAATATTAATGTCCATCACTAAAAGATTACTTTTACATAGCTGTCCACTCTACTGGATTTTACCAGTTTTTCCTGGTTTAATTAAAATTCTCCTGGTTTTTGTATATTTTAGAAAATTTCCTAAAAAAATCCCTATTGAAAGAGTTTTTGTACAGATCATTGCTTGCTTTAATATTTAAATAATTATTACTAATACATAATGTAGCGAACCTCATTTGTCGAAATCAGTTTAAAACTTTTTTTTTGTTATAAAATGTTCAGTTTATTTTGATTCGGAACTCTCTTTTTAAATTAATTAAAAAAAATCCTTTAACTATCTTTGATAAATTATATGTCTTTTAATGTTCAAAATTATGAGTGTACATAATACATAACATTTCAAGTATGTTTAATGTCTATCATAACTGGAAAATAGTGCAATTTTTCTATTTTGATGACTATAAAAATCCCTAAAATTCCCTATGTGTTAAATATTTAGTACATTTTGCAACACTTATCATGAAATTTATATTATTTCGTAAAATCTGCTGGATTTTTTCCTATCCATGTTGACAGCCATGCTTTTAAAAGAAATGGCCTTGGTATATATATTTCATATCAATGTGTTATGCATGTATGTTTTGCTGATGCATCTTTTATAACAGGCATGAGTATGAAAATCTAAAAATCAAAAGAATATCTTTGAATATTAGTTTTATATTGAAACCCAAATAAATAATAAAAAACTGACCCTGAAAAATAGTGTAAAGGTGTACCTTTATGTAATCTATTTCAGAATTTGCATGTTCATAATTACCCTTGGAAAACAAACTATACATTGCCTCAGTTAATCCTATATTTCAGTGTTCCCTATGTATGTACTTATAGCTAAGAAAATTTTTTTTTAAAGCTTTGAAGTTCAAAGAAAACGCAGCACATTAATAAAATATGATTAAAAAATAAAACAGCAATTGAGCCTTATTAGAAGCTCAGTTTATTATTTTTTCAAAGATTCCATTAGATTTTTATAAGACATTTGAAAACTTTTTTCCCAATAAGAATTTAAAGGATGCTAGCTAAACTAAGAGCAATTGTATTTGGGCAAGCCAATTTAGGAGGGCATGATAAAATTTCGACAATAAATTAAAGAAACAGGAGAGAAAAGATTGAGAAGCTATGCCGAATAAGATCAAAGATCGTTTCTCTCTCGATACCTAAACATTATAATGGTTCTAAATTTTTTTTAACATTTAAAACAGCTTGTGACTAATTTTGCATTATTTGATAAAGAAAAAGTCTCAAGCAACTTTATATGCACATTTTCAATCAGAAATGTGTTAAAATTAGCTTTCCACATAATATTTAACAACCAAAATAGTTCCCATTACTATCAAAATCAAACATTTAAAATGAAAAAAATCACCATCTTTTAAAAATCGTAAAATTTCTTGCTAGCACAAAAATAAAAAAAATCTCAAGTTAAAAAAATTAATTTACACATAAACACTATTTGAGTAATAAGTTATCGAACAGAAATAGTTTGTGAGTTGTACAAGCTTCTAAATCTAATTTTATCTTTCCTTTTATTTATAAAAGCAAATTTTTCCAACTTAAAATTAGGTGAAGAAGCTGAAAACAGCCTTTAGATGCCATAAAATAAATACTACAAACTCTTAAAATATATCTTTTATTTAAATGAATTGTATTCTAACCACATAGTTAACATTGAAATCATTTCAGCTATTTGGATTTGACTGGAATGAATTTTCTTTGTTACATTTTCTACTTTTGTAATAAGTATTCTTTCTGGTTCGGATATTATATTCTGTACCTAATAAAAATAAACAATTCTACAATATTTTACTATTTATTAAAGCAATATTTATCTATACAATTTGTTTAAAATATATTTTAATACTTTCACTAAAACACAACTAATTGTTTGAAATAGTTAAGATAATTTTTAAAAAAATAATAAATTATATTTGTAAGAAAAAAAAAAGACTAAAATTAAAAGTTTAGCAAGGAGTAGTTTTAATTTTGTGATACAAATTTATTAACAAATGAAAATCTGCAACAATTGTTTATTCGTAGAATAAATACAAATGATGCAGATATTTTTCATATTACTAGTTTTACTTTCATATTTAGTTAACCACGTAGATAGGTTAACATAAAAATCAAATGTATTACATTTACGACTTCCTGGAAAATTGTAAAGATTAAAAACCTAAAATTAATGTTATAATTGAAGAACAGCATTAAGTTAAATTGCATGAAAAATAATTACCAATTAGATAAATGCATTTTTGCATGATTAATTGCATTTAAAATGTAAGATATTCAGAAAATTTACACAATTTAATTTGATGTTGTAGTTCATTTACGTCGCACTAGAGCTGCACAATGGGCTATTGGCGACGGTCTGGGAAACATCTCTGAGGATGATCCGAAGACATGCCATCACAATTTTGATCCTCTGCAGAGGGAATGGCACCCCCGCTTCAGTAGCCCGTCGACCTGCACGCGAAGTCGAGCACTTTACAGTAGAACAGTTTAACGAGGACCAATACACCCTCGGTCCCTACACAGACTGATCCAAGTTGTCACCCATCCGCACACTGACCGCAGCCAGTGATGTTTGACTTCGGTGATCTGCTGGAAACCGTGTCTTAACGATCAGTCCACTGCAGGACAAAATATAGTTAACTTAAACTGAAAATAATCAGATCTAATCCTGATAGAAATGGATTGAAACACAATGAAAGCTGCAATAAAAATTTAATTAAAAAAAAAAAAAACTAAATTAAGCCTGGTAATAATTCTATCCATAGTATGAATACCACATTAAATAAATTAGCTAACATATAATGTCTTATCTTATAACAGGGTGCGTAGCCAACTTACGCAACAAAAAATAAGCATTTTTCAAGCACTCAAAAAATATTTTTAAGCACTTTAAAAAATATTATAATTAGGCAGGGTCGGAAAGTTTTTGGTAATTGACGATTTTATCTTGTTTTAACCGTCATGTAAAAAAGAAAAAGAAGAATTATGGCATTGTTTTTGACAATAGACAAAAATCTTGAAATTTTGAATCAAGGGGCTTTTAAGAAACGAAAATAAGCCCTTTTTTAAACGCTACGCACCCTGTATTATATGTAGTTAAAATTTTTATTTCTATCAGGTGATCTAGGTTTTACCAATTTAATTTTATTTTATTTAATTAAATTTTCTTGAAAATGTTGTAATGTTTTAGAGACATTCTAATTTCAATATTCCGGTTATTAATGACAAATAGTTTGCTGAGTATTTTGGTAATTTTGTTTATTGGGATGTTTTTACTGCCTGATTGATTAAAATTGGTTTTAATTATTTTTTGAGGAAAAAACAGCTGTTACAATCTTGATCCTTTAAAAAATTTTATTAGCTATAAAATAGTTTTGATTTCAATGCTATCAATAACATAGTCTATAATTTTATAAGAAATAGATAATTTAAGTGTAATCTGGTAATTTAGTTTATAATTTAGTCTGGTAAAAATGTTTAAATAATTCTAGTATCGTAAATTTAACAATGTTTTTTTTATGCCTATTTTATTGAGAATAAGAATGTGAATATTAAACAAATTATTATTCGTATTAGTATTTTGCGTGTGACAATAACGTCCTGCTCGATTCAATTTAACTACATTTTACTCACGCGTTCAAGACATCAAAATTGTCTTATGCTGATCAAAAATTGGCCTCATCAAGTCATATTTTCTTGAAAAATAATAAGTAGAAATGAGAAAGGAACATGATTTTGAAAGGAAAAGATTTTTCAAAAGTTCATATTTTTCTGTTTTAGAAACTTTTTGTTTTTTTGTAAGAGATAATTAAGAAAATATAGTTTGAAAAGATCAAGGTTAGGACTCCCCGTTTCTTTTATAATAAAATGAAGTTAATATCTCTACATAGTCAAATGCTTTGTATTAAAATAAAATTATAAAATGAAAAATTTGTAAGTATTTCATGATTTAAGTTCTTAATTACTATAAATTTACATTATGGTTTGAATCTCATAACATCTTCTATATTTCAATTGATTTCTTCTGAAATTTTGCAGCGATTATCTGCAATTTCAAAAATTAGGATTGGCAGGTATGCAACTAGAGAGCTTTGTGGATATAAGTGCTATTTGTGTCAATCAGCTTTAAACTTTATACACTGACAATAAGATATCTAGACAAAATTAATGTCTTGCATTTATTTCTGGTCTACAACTTCAAATTTATGAAATCTATAAATCCCTAACACTCATTTAATCTTCATCCACTTGGATTGTAATACCCAGACAAAATCATTTTGAAAGTAATCATTTATTTTTTTAAAAAAAATGTTACTTAGAACTTTTTTCCACCATGCTCTTTCAGTTCCAAAATGTTAAGTAATAATTTTGCTTACCTCAACAATTTGCTCTTCTTCAGCTCCACTCTGTTTCAAGGAAGCCACAATAGCATCAATCCTTTGATTTTTCTCTAGCAACCTTTTATTTTCTTGATACTGTATTTCATTACAGGAGATAAGGTTAAAAACTGCTTTATAACATCTCTCCAACACCATACGGCATACCTGAAAATAATTCCAAACAATATTTTGTTATAAAATAAAACGTGTCTCGTATAATCAATATAAAATTTGCTACTTATCACAATCATGTTTTTATGAGAATTACAACTAGGAGTATAGTTAAAAAATTGTTAAGCGTAAAGAAATCTTTTTTAACAATGAAACAAAATAATCAGATTTTATAGCATATTTTACCTAAGCAGGCTTTTCCTGTACTACTTTCTACTTTAATTTTTTGTATAATGCAATGTCTTTAAATTATTATTTTATTACCATCAGAAATACTATAATTTAACCATTTCACTGTTATTGATTAGTATATGTTCACATTATCAAGCTTAAAGTAACATAACATAAAATAGATATTCCCCCACATGATTTTGATTATTATGTCACTGTTGTTAATTAATTTATATACACATCATCAAGCTTGGTGTAACATAACATAAAATGGGAAGTTTTTCCCACAGGATTTTTAACATCACAATCAAAACTACTAGAATTTAACAATTTCACTGATAATGATTAATTTATGTACACATCATCTAACTTAAAGCAACACAACCTAAAATAGCAGGTGATTCCTCCAAAGGATTTTAGCGATTACAATCAGAAATACCATTTCACTGTTGTTGATTAATTTATGAACATAAATCTTGGAGTATTATAAAATAGAAAGTTTTTCCCAACAGGATTTTTAACTCAGTTAAGTGTATAAATAAAACTAGATACAAAAATTCTATTATAAATTTATACACAAAAACTATTTAATTATTAAACCAAACTTTGTTTTTTTCTTTAGAAGACCTAAATAATTCGAGCTGTTGAGTCTTTCAAGAGTTGCATAGTCTATTAAGTAGGAAAAAGTCTTCTGTAGAGAACTTTTGAATGCATTATTGACCACATCAAAATGCAATAATTGCACTTTTTCTATTTAAGCATTAATCCAAAAAGAAAGATTAATTAATTTGCCATTCTTAGATACAATGTGATACTCATACTTGAAATAGGTACTGCTACTGTTCAAATATAGTCTTAACTAGTAATTAATTTTAATGAGTTGTTTGCCCATTATCACACGACCAATAATACTGTCTGAAGAGACTAAATGCTGAGTTAAAACTAAAATAATGATTACATAAATACTGCATTTGGAAGTTAAAAGAAAAGTTAAAACAAGGAGAAAATAATAAATTTTATAAGTTAATAAATGATTATTACTTGAACAATGTCTATTGAAAGAAGATAGAAGGTCACTCCGTAAAGTATGTCAGAACCTTTGGAAACTTCCTGGAAAGAAATATTTGTAAGTATCTCTCAAAATATTAGTTTTCTCTTCAGTGTATAAAATAAATGAGAAAACTATTTAAAATATCAAGTTGCATCTTCAAATGTCTTTACAAAATGCTACTAAAATTTTTTAGAAGAAAGATAAATTTTTTTAATGGTGAGTAAAATATATCAATTCATTTCAACTATGATGCACTTTTAGGTTTAATTTATTATCAAAAAATCAGCAAATCATAACAATAAAATACAAAAATGGCTCAAAATAAAAAAAAATTCAGTTGAAAGACAGAGAAATTTCAAGAATTGCAATCTGTTTTAATGGGAAATAAATAAACAGGGTGTTACAAACTTTTAGGGGCACATCATAGGGATTAAGAATTAAATAGGACTCCATGATCAGAAATGACTGTACATCCCCTGGAGCACTTCCCTATTATGAACTGTTTTTTCACGAGTTTTGAATATGTACCTCTATTTTATTTAAATTATCTTAATTTTATGTTTAATAATTGTTGACAAAATTTTATTAAAATAGTTCTGTCTGTTTTATTGTAATTTAATGATTTAGCGACAGAATGGACAAGTTTGCCAAATCATTAAAATAGATAAACCAGTTAACACTGAATCTATTTGAATACAATTTTAGACAATAATTAATAGCAAACATGAAATTTAAAATATTTTAGATAAATAAAAGTGCAGGTTCAAAGGCATGCGAACAGCATGTCTATAATAAAGCACCTCGAGCGAAGTAAGATGACATTTCTAGTCATAGGTTGCTATGCAATTATTAATCTTTATGATGTGCCCTGCCTTGCCTAGAAGTTTGCGGCAACATCTACTGAATATCCTGTAAAACTAAAATATAATTATTATACTCATTTCATTGCATCAGGATTCCTTTTAATTCTCCAAAATGGAGCTTTTTAACTATTGCTTAGTTAAATCTTTTGGTTTTAACCCATTTTCAGCCAATGGTGCGTAAACACACCATTTTATTAAATAATTTTTTATTAACACTGGCTAATATTTTTCAATAATTTTATTTTTCTGTTGTTTTAAAGGGTTCTAAAGATATGTATAAAATATTAGTAATTCAATTGGAGTAAATAATTTCTGTTGAGAAATTTTCAAAACACGTTAATTTTTTTACTTCAAACGGTTGTTGAAAAAGTCCATTTTTTAAAACTGAGTAATTATTCCACTTGAGATTTATTATATTTTTTTATAATGGGTTATAGTTGTAAGTTTTGAAAATAAAATTAAAATAAAACAAATATCACAAAAAAGTTAAAACTTTTTCATTAATGGTGCGTTAACACACCATTGGCCGAATCCATGAGAAAAAGGCGAAATTTGAACCACTTTTTATGCAAGGTTTTATGTAAGAGTTTTATTGAAGTTTTGTTGTATATTCAAAGATTTATTAGTTTTATTGTTAAGTTTTTATTTTTATCACAGTTTTATTGTGCTGAGGCTAATAGTGTTTGACAAAATATGCCATAAGGAACAAGTGTTGTTCTGAGTTGTTTCAATACCTGAGATGGAGAAATGTAAGTTTTGATAACTTTTTCTCTTCCTATAGTTTATTTGAAATTTTGAAAGAAAAGTGTTTCTTTGCATCTGGCACAGCTCGCAAAAATCTGATAGGTGGTTGTATATTGGATGACTACACGAATATGAAAAAAAAGAAAACATCGTTGCTCTTATGATATTGCATTCAGTAAGGATACAGAAACATGTGTAATAAAATAGAACGACAATGCTGTGGTAACAATTTTTACTAATAACGGTATCATTTTGCCCTTTGTAAATGCCAAACGATATAATCGCAAAGAAAGTAAAGGAGTTTTTTATTTATTTATTTTTATAACCGTTGTTGAACAGCTGAACCAATTTTTGGGTTTACGACTTGTAGTCCGTAGCCTTGCCTTGTAATTTTGAACCACTGAATAACAAGACAAGGGAATTCCTGGATCAAATATTGGGAGAAATTTGCTTTCGTGGATGAATTCTTGATAGAACTAACCCGCATTTGCGTTACATAAAGAGGAAGACCACAACCTCCCACAATTAGCCTGACTTCAAAGGGACTCTAACCTATTACCCATCTACTACTGAGGATATTTCGTCAGCAATGTGGTCAGTGCCAGGCGGATGAGGATTCGTATCAACAAGCCATCACCGGGATTTGAACCCGGCTCGCTTCACGAATAGGCGAATGCTCTATCCCTTGAGCCATTGCGGCTCAAGAAAAGAAGTTGTGAATTTCGGATTACAATAAGCATATGGGAGGTGTAGACCTACATGACAATGCCATAGTTAAATACCACATCAAGATTTAAGGTAAGAAATGGTAGTGGCAATTATTTACAAACATCATTGATAGTATTATAGTAAATTTCTGGAAGCTATATAGAATTTCAACTAGCTCAAAAATATCTTCTATAGACTATAAATCTTATATAGCTATGGCCCAATAAAAATGCATCCAAGAACAATCCATCTAGTCAAAGTTCATTACAAGTTACCCATCCCATCAAAGGTCACCCATCATCCCCAGCTCTACTACTAGAAATAGAGATTGATAGAATCGGACATACAATAAATGGGCATAAAAAAAAGCTAACATACGATGTAAAGTGTACGAAAAGCACAAGATTAATTTATGCATCAAATGCAAAGTCCATTTGCATGCAAAATGTTTAGAATGTTTCCATTAAAAATATAAGCAGTGAACTAAACAGATTGTTCATTGATTCGGTCAATGGTGCATATACACACCATTTTATTTCTTAAATAAAATATAATTTTTCCTGCAGGAAACTTATTTTTTGTCTTAATGAATGTAATTTAAACATATTTCAATGAAATTAATATCATATTTTATAAAATTTCTATCCTTGGCCTAAAATGGGCTAATAAAATATGCAATGTCTAAATTTTTTCCCACTTTAATAATGCAATAAACAAAGTAGTTCAAGCAGCTCAGTTGCTAAAATTTTAACACTTCTCAATGTAATAAAATAATATAATTCTTTGGGTGTGAGAAACAAATATAGGTATTTTTTTTTTCTTTTTGACTGTAAAATTAATGTAGTGATAAAAACAAGTACATTGTTTCAGTTTAGTCGCTGAAATTTTAAAACCCTTTTATAAAATATTCAACAATCTGCATTCGTTTCTTTACAAAATGTTTATTTTCCATTGATAAAATTTGAGAAAAATAAAATATCTAAAATTATCAAAATATATTAACCAGCTGATGGTTCAGGGAAAGGGTAAAATTGTCAGAACGTTTTTTCCCTATACACTATTTTTTCTCTAATAACATGAAAAAACCGGGTTTGGTATGCGGGGAAGACTGCAGGTCAAAATATGACATTTTATGAGCAGAACTGTCAGTTGATTAAACAGCTTAATTCCCAAAATGTCTTTGTTTTTACTTAATAGAAATTTTTTTCATCAAGGATTTTAAATTTTTTAGGTAATGTTGTGTATCTAATCATATGGGATTACAAATCAAAATTTGTTATGGAGAAATCTCCAGAGGAAGGCATTGGCCCACATTGGGCTACCTGGCCAACTATGATGATGAATTTCTAATCAAATATTGAATGTTAGAATCTATTCACTGTGGTGTTTTAAAATACTTTTGACTTTATATACCATTCATACAGCTTAATTTTTTTCACTAGACATTTAAAATTTAATGTTTTAAATTGAAGCAGTTTTTAAAAACGTGTAGAAAATTTTCCTCCTGAGAAGACTACTAAAAAAATTTTTCAATTAAAATAAACCCTAAATAAAGTATTCTTTTCTATCAATGATTCACTTACTTGGGATAAAATAAAACATTCTTCAAACATTTTAGCAATATAATCTTTTGTGTCTTTTGGAGGTAACATAGCCAATTCTTCAATACGTTTTGGTTCTAAAACTTTCTTGTCTAGCAATATCCTGAAAAAAAAAAGTTTTTACATATAATACACAAATTGAACTAGTTTTATTTAATTTTTTTAAGATTTTAACAAAAAACTGGATCTAAAAATATTATTACTTTTGTAAACTAAACAATGAAATGTAGCTTGAAGTAGATCAATGATCGTCAAAAATTACATATATATATATATATTTTTACAATTTGGGAGAAGGTGGCCGAGTGGTTAGCGTGCCTGACAGCAAAGCCAATGACAGCGGGTTCGAATCCCGCTCTGGGCATGGATGTTTCTCTCTCTGTGTTGTTCTCTGTTGAGTGAATGTGGCCCACCCTATAAACGTGTAACTGTGGCAGTGTGGTGTGGGTAATGTTACTCACCTCCGTGACTCAGGTTCCCACTGGATAACGTTAAATGAGCAACACTTACGGCATCTTGCGAGGTGAAGAACGCAATTGTTCAGTACCTGCTGTTAGGGGGAAAAAAACGATTTGGAAGAAAAACTTTAAAATTCAAGCTTTCCAACATTGCACAATATTTTTTCTTCTTTTAATACCTATCAGGTAAAATCAGGTGGTAATTTTTTGCTTTTATTTTGCCATTCTAATTAAAATAAATAGTAGTTTTTTTTCTATATATTTTTCGTGTGCAGGTCTTTGGGTCACTAAAGTGAAGAAACCATTCCCACAGAGGCGAATTAAAATTGTGATGGCATATCTTCGAATCATCCATAGTGATGTTTGCCAGATCATCACCAATAGCCCCTTGTGCAGACCTATTGTGTTGTATATAAAGTACTGCTACTACTATTATTATAAAAAAAAATAAATAAATTAATCCTAACTTTTTAAGTACTAAATGAAGAAAATGTTATTATTTACTTACAACGATAAACTATGCATTCTTATTATCATAAATACTGTAAAAATAAATTTTGAAGTAAAATTAAAAACAATTAAAATTTCGAATTATGAAGAAAGACTGAAAGTGAAATATTCTTTATACTATACTTTCCTACTCAATGTTGAAAAAAAAATTTGGAATAGTTTAAACAAAAGTAATTTTAGTTTTTGATTTAACTCTTACCTAAAGATTCGGGCACATTTAGAACCAAATCTATCTTGTACTACAGATGTGATGATTGATTCCACTAACTTTTTCAAAATTTTTGAAATATTTACAACATACATTCCATTTCCACGTTCATCTGCTTTAGATACAAAACCATATTCATCTTCACAAACGATTGAAAGATAAGCATCTAAATCCTGTGATAAGGAAATTTTAGTAACAAAGATAATAGTTTGCATTTAAAATAAGACAGATATAAACTTAAGAATTGTTTCTTTAGTTTCCTAAAAATATTTAATTCTATTAGGCTTTATAAAACAACCAACATTTTAAATGACAGAGTAGGGCAAAAGACATAAAAAATTGAAAAATACAAAAAATCTAGACAAAAACCTAATTTGGCAAACTATTTTTTTTTTTTTAGCAACTGAACATATGTTAAGATATGGAAAATTAAAAACTATTTTCAGAACAACTTTTAACAATTATAAAATAATTGCTCAAAATTCTGAACTGAGTCACACAATAATTTGAAAAAAAAAAACTTGAACATTTAATTGATCTTTTTTTGAAGGACTTCGAATTTTTTAGCCGTCAAGAGTAAATAGTATTTTCTGATATGAACTTTCTATAAGATGACTACTTCTGATGATGTAGTAAAAAGAGAAATGAATTCAAACTTAAGCAGCTTATAATCATCTTTTAAAGGAACAAACACTGTTTTCTAACCTCAATTATTTTCTTTAATTTATGTGAATGAATCTATAGACAGTTGTTAGAAGGGCAATGTTTCTTTTCTATGGGAGATTTCTGAGAAACTGTTAACTTTTAAAAAAGGAAGTAGCTTTACATGTTTACACATTCTTAGTTTTAAAAGACAAAAGTATTAAGAAACTAAAAACACTTTATAACTTAGTTATCAATGTCTAAATTGTAACGGAAATAGAACTTTTAAGATGTGTTTGAATCATTTCGACATTTCATTTGCACTTATATCCTGTCGTTTTGTTTAAGTAGATGTTGTTCAGAGAGATAATATTTAATTTAAAGAAGTCGGTGTGATTTACTATATTAATAAAAAATTATAAATAACTTTCAAATGCGCCTAAAAAATAGAAGATTGAGTTTAAATATCAGTTAATTTAATAAAAATTAATTAATAATTAGATGTATTTTATAAAAAAACTTTTTTATAAAATACATCCAAAAAGAAAGAAAAACTTCATTTTAAGATATTAAAAAAAAAAAAAAGAAGATAGAAACCAACTTTCTATAAAAGTAATCAGTTACAAAAAATACTGGCATTGGATAAAAATAACATAAATTAAAACAGATGAATAGACTACATAAGATTAAAAAGTTATTAAGATATGTTACGGATCTAAAAATCACTTATGATTTCTTCCTTACTCTAAAAAAAAAAAAAATTTAAGAAAAAAAATTACTTTTTACCTTTTGGACAAAAATTTAATTATTCCTGAGCGCTCTGCAAAATTTTTTAGAATTGCAGATTTTTTTTGGGGCCATATGAAAGTGAATAACATGCCTTTATTAAAAAAATAATTTAGGAACAATAAAAGATATCTATTACAGCATGGAAACATACAGATTATATTCACTAAATTACACTAACATAGTACAATTAAAAAACTATTTTTAATCAATTAAAATACAGCAAAACAACCTACTTTAGAAGTAAAAGATGAAGATTCCAACAATTTTAAAATATCATAATATTGCACAGCACCACTAGTAGCAGATAAGGCATTATATTTTTGATCTGATAATAATAAAATAGCCTTTATTATTTCAGATGCCTTTTCTCCATGAACATTTGCACATGCAGTAATTATGGCTTCATTCCTATAATGAATAAAAGAGTGCAATAATGAAAATTTTAAATATACATTACCCTCATCATGATACAAATAATAAGTAAAAGCAACTCATGGATAAAAACAAGACACTGTAAATTAGGCAATGAGAGGAGATTTCAGAATAAGCTATTGTTTATATAGTCTTAATAAAATCTATAAGGACCATGAAAACATTTAAGAAAAGTGATATAAAAAAGTAGTATGCTCAAAATTAGTATTTCAGTATGAGTAAAAATTTGTAAGGTAAAAATTGAAAATTATTAAAAATAAATATACATATACTATTTTAAATATCTTGGCAACTACGGAGATGACAAAAACACTTGTATTTGCAAATTTGCCAGAGCTTTCTTTGAAATTTTGGTACTCTTTTGTGTAGATGGTGAATGGTAAAACCTTAACTGATCAGAAAAGAGAACAAATTGAAGCTCATTCTTCAACAGGAGTGAGTAGCTGTACTATTGCAATAAAGACAGAAAGATCAAAGGATGTAGCCAAAAATTTCTTAAAATTGAAAGAAAATTATAAAAATAAAAAATACCGGGTGAAGATCTCTAAAGCTTGCATATGAAAGAAGAGTTTTCAGACTTACATCTACAGGAAAATACTAAAATCAGGAAACTTATTCAAGTGACTCATTTAAATGTTAGTAAAAAAAATTAGGCTTAGCACAATTAGAAGGTCAGGTTTGTTCATTTATACATCAAAATTGGCTAAGTCTCTGTTGATGCAGAGATTCAAAATAGTGTGTTCAAATTTTAGCCAGGAAGTCATGGCCTAGGACAATCAACAGATACCAATAATTTTTTCTGATGAAAAAAAAAAAAAAAAAAAAGAATTTGGATGGACCAGATGGATGAAGTACTATTAGCATTATTTAAGGGGGGGAAAAAAGAAGAGAGAATTATTTTCTTAGTGCCCAATTAGGCATATGTTCTGTGATGACCTGAAAATGTTTTGCTTACAGTAATGTGGGTTCGTTGCATTCGTTTCAAGCAAAAGTTTACCAAAATGTTCTGGTAAGTCATATTTGACCAAATGCAGAAATTTATGTGGAAGAAAATTGGATACATCAGCAAGACAATGCAACTATTCATTTAAGTAACAGTAGAAGAAATTGATTTCAAGCCACCATTGTTGAAACTTTGAAATGGCCAGCTAAGTCTCTAGATCTTAACCTAACCAAGAACTCAGGGGTTAGTTTAACACAAAGAGTTTATATAAATGGGAGATATTATATATCATCAATACAGTTGAAATCTACAATCGAAGAAAAATGATATAAAACAGACAAAAACAAGTTTCATCTATGAAAACGAGAATAATTGAAGTACTACTGAAAATGGTTCTTACACAAGCTTCTAAATTTTTCGTATTATTTTATAGTATTTCTAGGCTGCCCTTAAAGTTTTAACACAGGCTGAAATATTAATTTTATTTATACCACTTTTTTCTGAAAAATATAAAATTACAAATCCTGTTTGTTACGTTATTATAGCAATGTACAAACAAATGTATAGCAATGTACAAACAATTATTATAGCAATGTTTTTATTCAGACTATAAGAATAAATGATATTGTTCAATTATCATTTTAAAAACAACCTAGCAAATTTATTTGCAATTTTGGATGAATTTCTAAGAAAAAAAGTTTTTTTTTTAATTAAATACTGAGCAACAATTAAATCTGCTAAAAAAATAGCACAAGATTAAAATTTTAAATACATTATTATGATGGACAGAAATTAAAAACAAGTCAATCTTGGACATACAATGCAATGATGTATTTTTAATAAAGCTTTTGTCATAAATGAAAAGAAATAAAACATATTCAAATACCAAATATTCAAAGATAATTACATATAAATTTTTTTCCATTTAATTATTGAAAATTTCTTTACTTTTTTTCAAACTTACAAGTTAAATAAACTTTTAAACCATTTTAAATTATGTTAATTTAAATGATAAAATACAAAATTGGGGCGAAATTGGTCAAATGATTTCTAAGTAGTAGTAAAGTTTTGAGAAATCCATAATTTTTAAACTTTCATTTCTCAAAAATATTTAACTAATCTTGTTTAACTATTGTATCTTATCAAGAAAAATTATTTAATTTAAAATTGTGTACAAAATTGCATGCTTTACATTCAAAACATTTTCAGCCTTTATTTAATAAAATAATGAAAATAATCATTTAATATTTTTTTCATGGACTTATCTTTCGATAAACATATTTCATAATTGAGTGCAAATATTTCCATTTGCTTAAAAACTTCCTGAAATATAGCAAAATATGGAAAAAGTAAAATACATACTAAACTTTTGACCACTCTCCTGACTAAACTATTTACATACTTATTTTGAGGGTCAAAATTTTTTAAAAAAATCCGTCAAAAAAAAGGTATGTTTATTAAGAGACAGTTTGTTTTTGTGTTTGATTTCCAAACTCAAATTATTGTCTGCCCTAATTGGTTAGTATATTTCAGGTTAGGCCTTCGAACCATTAAAAGTTTGAACCAATAAAATGATTTAGTTTTTGCTTTTTTAATTTGCACACTGAAAATAGATAAATCTCAAAATTTAAAAGCATTTGAGTTGATGTAGTTAGTAAAAACTTTTTTTACTAGCTACATAGAGCTCTTTAAATTAGTGTAAACTATTTAAACTAAATTCTGCACAATTTAAATTATTTGCAACCAATATTAAATTAAAGTTTATTTATTTATTTTTGTATATAATTTAGAAAGATGTAAGTAAAACAAACAATTTTGGTAATTTACTTTACAGGTTCTGAGGTACTGATGCTTTACAGGTACTGATGAGATTATGATGGATATTTAAGGTAGCCACTAATACTTAAATCAGTTTTATGATTTTTAGATTTCAAGTTATATTAAAATTACATAGTATGTGGTTCATATAGATAAATAAGTTTTATACATTCATTTTACATATTTTATAATTATAATCATATTACAAACAAAATAATATATTTCAAAACAAATATAATTCACAACACTTGTAAAATTATTGGGGTCAACTCTAAATATACATATATATTTTTTGTTAATAAAAGCATTTTTATCAGCTTAAATACATACCAGTTTTTAAATAATTTGAATTAGATAACAAAAGTAACATCTTACTTGAGAAAGCCACCTATTATTAAGATATTAATTTATAAAGAAATAATAAAAACTTATAAAAATAAATATACCTAAAATATTCTTTGAATCTATCAAAATTAATCTTCCAATTGATGCCTGCATCAGGATATTCAATTTTCTGCTTTTTACTTTCTGGTTCTTCACAACTATTTGCTTCTAGTAAATGTAATTTGATCTAAATAAAAGAAGTCACATTTTAAGTAATATTTAAAAAAAAATTTTTTTCAATAAAATTACATGATTTACTTTAATCCAATAAAACTAGAATAAAAGAGAGCAAAATAGTATATTTAATAGAATGGAAATTGCAGTAGTACTCTGATGCAGTAGTAGAAAAATTGGCCTGCATCATTATTCTATAGGTCATACAACTGCTTAAGATTGAAAAAGTAGATGCAATGGGAATTTTATTTAACATAAAATTAATATAATTTTGGTATGACCTTAATAAATAAAATTTTTGATTTTAAACTCCCTAACAAAAATAGTTGAAAGAACAAAATAAAATATTAACTAAAAATTAAAATAATTTTCAGAAAATTACTTACAGCTATAAGACTATTATTATTTATTATAATAATTTCACCATATATATATATATATACATACAGTAAAACCTCAATAAGGTGTCACCCGGATAAGTCCTCACTCCGTTTAAGTCGATGTTTTCCTATGACCCCGACTAAGCTTCATAGACAATAATGTAAAATAACCCTCTTTTGCCCGTCATCGAATTTAATTCTACTCCAGATAACTCGTCACCCCCAAAAATGGCAAACGTATCTTTTTTCGCACTTTTGTATACCATTCTGTTATCTTCTCAGACCCGCCCCTTTCACTTTAAGTATCTCCGGGAATTTCTGACCACCCACGAAGTTCGCTCAACAGCTGTGAGCATTCCTTTCCTTTTAGGGGATTCGCATTCTGGGAATTTTGAACGCCAAACATTCAAAGTTCTCACTTCTTGTTCCAACTCAGTCGAGTGTAGACGTTTTTCTTTATTGTATTTACTTCAGTGGGACTTCATTTCATAGCGAGTAAGCCCTGCTATAAAGGCCATTTTTTTTCCCCTTACAAAATTGTGATTTGATTACGTTTCAAAATGCCAGGAAAACGAAAATTTACCTAGTTATCTCTTAAAGAAAAAACGGACTTAATTGCACTTTTTGAAAAGTCAAATGTTTCGAAAACAGCTTTTGCCAAAGAACACAATATTCCGAAAACTACTTTGAGTGATATTCTATCATCAAAGCAAACCATTGAAGAAGCAGACTGCAAAGACAATAGAAAGAGAATGAGGAAATCAAAGTTTGACGAGATCGAGGAGATTTTAGTTCGATGGTTAAAGCATGCATGATCGCAAAATGTGCCTATTTCTTCTGTCATTCTTAAAGAAAAAGCAATGGAAATTGCTAAGGAGTTGAACATAGAAGATTTCCATTGCCGCAATGGTTGGCTGGAGCAATGGTTGGCATTTCAAAGACAGAAATTGTCTTTCTTTTAAAACGATTTGTGGGGAAGCCGCAGCTGTTGATGGTGATGCTATAGAAAATTGGAGGAATAGTGTTCTCAAGGACATTTTATCCAGGTTTGATGCCTTGAATGTTTTTAATCTAAATGAAACGGGCTTATTTTATCGTCTTTTGCCTGATAAAACTCTATCGTTTAAGGGCAAAAAATGCACCACTGGAAAAGTCCACAAGCAACGTCTAACACTTTTGCTGGGAGCGAATATGAATGGAAATGAAAAGCTTAAACCACTAATGATAGGCAAGAGCAAAAGGCCACGCTGTTTTAAAAACGTTAAATCTCTGCCAGTTGAATATGAAGTAAATTCAAACGCATGGATGACTACAACGATTTGGGAACAGCATATCTATAAATTGGATTCCCAGTTTTCTTGCCAAAAGAGAAAAGCTGCCCATATTGTCGATAATTGCACAGCCCATAGTCAGCCCGAAAGCTTAAAAGCTATAGAAATCGTTTTCTTTAATCCAAATGTTACTGCACTTCTTCAGCCATTAGATCAACGGATAATTCGGGACTTCAAAAGAAATAAAAAAAATGCTAGTAAAGGACCTGATAAAAGCATTAGATAAAAATGAAAAGTTTGAAGTTTCCGTTTAAGACGCGATCAATTATGTGCATAGAAGTTGGAGCTCAGTTTCTTCACAAACTGCTTTTAATTGCTTCAGATTTGTAGCCAATGCAAAATCCGAAGATATCCTCTGTGAAGAAGTCGACCCCGAGCCCTTAGAGAATTTGCTGCAAGTTGTTAATGAAAAAGGTTGCAGTGTCAATGACGTAAATGCATTTGTCGATATTGACAATGACATCGCTATTTGTTCACAAGCGACTGTAAAAGATTTAACTTCAGAATTTTTAGATGAAAAACAACACAGTTCCAGCAAGGATAGTGATGATGAGGATTCGGGTGGAATTCCGCCCAGCAAGACTGAAACATTAGAAGCCTTAGAGAAAGTTAGACAATATTTAGCATCAATTGAAGGCACAACAGAGGAAGAATTCAAGGCGCTGATGATATTGGAAAAGAAGGTTAATAGCAATCAACAATTCCTGCATCAATCCACTATGTTAAGCTATTTTAATGCTCAGAAATAAAAGAAAAAGTGGTTACTATACAAAAGTATTTGTATTCCTTTTCTACACATTTATTTGCATGTGTATTACATTCTAAAAATCTAATTTTTCTCAACGAAGCCTACATCAGTATCCATTAAAAAACTTCATTACTATCCATTAAAAAACTTCAATGTTTTTTTAAAATTTTGTTAAAGAAATTTTATTAAGTCGTCGAAAATGTTCGGTCCCTTGAGTGACGACTTAATGAGGTTTTACTGTATATATATATATATACATTAGGATAATCAGGCTGTGACAAAGGAAAAACTATGACAATCAAGAAAGTGAAAGGAAAACAATAAGTATAAAAAGAATTTGAAAATATGTAAACAATTAAATACCTCAGGTACAACAAACTTGTCTTTATCAGCTAAACAAAGGTTAGGTACTCGTTCGAAGTCTACAGTTTCCGCATAAGCACATCGAATCAGATATTGATTGGTTATTAGTAAACGGAATTTATCACAAATTTTTTCAGAAGAATAATCTGAAAATTAAAAATTCATTGACAATATTTCCATATTATGAATCTACAATCTAGTTGTATAGAAGACCATATTTTTAAACCTTCATCCATCAATTCCATTAAACCTATTTATTTGCTTTTACTTTATTTTCACGACATTTAAGATTTAAGAGGTTGTTAAAATGAAAAGGTTAATTTTTGCAGAAGTTCAGAGTGTACTCTTTCAATTAAGTTGAGTATAAATTGAAAGAGCCATTTTTTATATGGTTCCACTTTTTTTTCTCTAAGTTCATATCTATTGCAAAACTAGACCTTTAAATATTCTATTAAAATGCAACGATTTTTTTTTCCCTGAAGGATTTGGTATTTTCATTGGTGTAAAAATTTATTGAACCAAGCTGATTGCACTAAGAATTAAATAGATTATTAGAAATATTTATTTGAAAGAAAAATTAGAAAGATTTATCAAATATATATCAAAGATATATATTTCTAATAAAATTTTATTTCTAATTAATTATATGACAAATGATTAAGAGGAAATTAAATTAAAAAGTTTAGTTAAAATAGAAATTAACACATACCAACGCCAGTGGCATCTTTAGCTTCTTGTAGTCTTTCAATAACTTTTCGAATCGCCTCACTCATTGTCAAGTGACCGTGATTTAAAATTTCTTCAACTAATAAATCAGCTGGGTCACCATAACTATAAAATTAATAGTTTTAAATGTATCTTAGATAAATCATGATGAATTAACTATAAGGTACTTATCAATTAGTGAATACCAGAAAACAAGTACCCTACTCCAAGATTAAAGCATAGTATTACTATACTGAACCCGTACCATGAGCTTTTAGGGATGGAGGAAGGAATTCTTGTTGGGAAGTTAAATTAGAAATCTCTGATTCCAGATGATGCTTAAAACCTTACCATGAGTGTGACTAAGAAATGAGTTGTTTTCTGGTTAGGAAAACTTTCTGGATGTGAGGGCATAGTTAAAAATAAGCTAATCTAAAATGTGTGGTGATAGTTTATTATTCAATGCTGAAAATGGGATTTCAGCTTTTTTCATTTTTTAAAATTTCTAATGCCTTGAAATTAACGAAAAAAATTTGCTTCTTATAGAATTTGCATAATATAATTTTTAAATTGTATTCCTTTGAATATTAAATAAAATCATAATGTTTCAACTCTACAATTAATTAGGTAGTAAAAAATATTATTTATATAGATCACTTAATTATAATATATAATTAATAAAGCTAAAAGTCTAATAATTTGATCTTTTTTTAATTGTTAAATCACATCGAAAGCAAACTAAGCTTTAAATTCTCTCTCTAACAATTTCTGCATTATATGATATATAAAAAAAGTAAATCTTTTTTAATATGGCAGCTGCGTAAAAATTTCAAAGGATGCGTAACTTAAAACAAATATTTAAAAATAAAAGCCTTCTACATGAAAGTATAACTTTACTTTTGTTTTTATTAATATTTAAATTTTTTTAACTATTTTAAAGGAAGTCTATTGGACAGCTCATGGTAAAAAAAATATATTTTATGTTATCTATGGATGTTTAAATAACTTAGGAATGAATCATTTTTAAAGTATTTATTACACTCAAGAATTACTTTTTTTTAAACAGATAACATATAATTTCATTTGTTGTGACTTATATTTTGTTTACATAATTTGCAGTTATCAAGATCACAAGTTTCAAGTAGAGGGAGAAATTTTAAAACTTTGAAAATGAATTCTTTGGAGTGATACATTTTTACTACAAAAACAGAGAAAACATGTTAATAAATCTAAAAAATAGTTAAAGATAAATATTTAATTTGATGAGGCTAAATAAATCTACAAAAATTAAAATCAGCATTGATAATAAAAGGACATTGAATATAAAGCAAAATTCTCAATAGAATAGCCATAAACTAGCGATTAAATGTTTGTCACCAAAGTCAAGTTGAAAACTTGTAAACAAACACCCTTGATTCTGTATAGAAAGAGAATAGTAAGGGAGCAGCTGGAATGAAACTAGTAATGAATTACATGCAGAATCAGTTTCCAGCTAGAATTGTGCAACTTGTAGTAAGAAAAATCATTTTCCAATGACATAATTCTATCTAGAATGATCATTCCAGAGTACGAATCCAAGATAGTAACTGCATAACTTAGTTAATTATATTGAACCTGTTATTAACATCCTTTACAAAATTAATCTTTATAAATTTAAATGGATTTTTAAAAAAATATGACTGTTAATAAAACACTAAGCTGAATGACAAATGATTAAGAAACAAACATTCAAATTTGTTAGAAAATATTTCATTCCTCATAAGGATAGAAAACATTTAAATGAAAATCACACAGATGCATTCTTGATAATGGCTCGTATCCAACTAAGATACAAGTACCAATTGTTACTTACTAAATTAGAAATATTTGAGTAGATAAACACTTGCTCATTGGTTTCAGAATTTTGAGATACATGTTTTTATAAAAAATACATATTTCATAATTAGGGCTAATTGTTACTGTTATTTGTATTTCAAAGATATCTTAATAAGATATTGTTGACAAGTCACAAGATAACTTGAGTTTGTAATCATAGGTCACACACTATTATAACTGTAATGAGCAGTTTTAATGCAGTTGCCCAAGTTTTTTTTTTCTGGTGAGGCAATAAAACTAAAATACACAGTTACAATAGTTTTTTCTGTTACACATAAAAAAATTTTTTTCCATCGATTAAATATTTATATAAAGATTATGTTTCTTTAAAAAATATCTTATTGTGTGCAAACTTTAGATGTATTTAAATAAAAAGTGATTCATGAAATTTTCCCTATTTCTGAAATATTAAGAGGGTCACAAAATTTGTCTCAAGATAAATCTAAATTACTAAATATATTTACATATGAATTTACAAAAAGCCATTACTGTTTATATAGTTTTAAAATTTTCAAACATAGCAAATAGTTTAATCAATTGATAAGTTAAAAAAAACTTTTTTGCAGCTTTTGTTACTTATTGCAAGTTATTAACCTGTTATTACTTATTATTCAGTTTCTAGGTGTAAACAAGTTACGCACAGCAAAACCACAAAATTATTTTGCTAGACACAAAATAAAAAAACCAACTTTGAACCACAAAATTTTAATTAATTTCATGTAAAGGTAAAACAAATATAAAACCCAAATGTTGAACAAAATAAAATAAATATATAAATACATAAAATAATATTTGAATTATTTTTAATAATACAACTACAATCTATTACTTACAGAAGTTGAGCACAATAAGCATATCGCTCATAATGTAAGACAGACAAAACTTTGTATGGAGAAACTGTGTACTCGACAATAGGAGCAAGACCCATATCATTTAGCTTAAACTCACAAAAGTTCATTTGTATGAGGTTTAAGAGAGAGGACTGAACCTGAAATAATAATATATAACTAAATAATAAAAAAAAGCAATTATATTACTTAAATATTTTTTCTTTATTTAAAATGTTTAATTTCATAAAATACAATTGGTGCGTCTGAATATTCAACAACGGGAACAAGATCTACATCATTTAGCTTGCAAATACATAGAACATTTTTATGAGTTTTAAAAGGGATGATTGAAACTAAAGCAATGAAATAACTAAGCAATAGAAAAATTAGAATAAGGCAACTCTATTATTTGCTAAATATGGTAATAATTGAAATTCTACAATTCAAATAAAAAATGTACTTTAATCTTCATTATTAATATTAAAACTAATTTACATAAAATTCATAAGCATAATATTGTATTAAAAATATCAAAAATAATATCAAAAATAAAAATACAAAAATATTGCATTTAAAATATCAAAATTTTAAAAACTAGGTCGGAAAAGACCAATAACACGATAAAGAATTGTAATAGTTGACGAAGAGGATAGGGTGACCTGGGGTAATTCATGATCACTATGTTCCTGGGGTAAATAATGATCACCCTAGTTTTAGTTTAAAATTTTTTTTTTTCTAAATTTGAGACATGGACAAGAATGCTTGTACACTTTACTAAAGTATAACTATATTTACTTGATAATAATTTTCTGTTTAATCTAACAAAATAGGTATCTTTTAAACTGCTTTCTGTATTTTCCATTTCAAAGATGGGTTTTAAAATGTGCACATTTCTGCAAAGATCCCCCTCTGTTTCTTAATAATAAATATTTAGAGTTACTTTCTTTTTCTTTGATATAAAAATAGTGTAAGCTTTTGTTTATTTGTTTCACATCTACTGTAAACATTATAGTTGATTATAGGAAACTATATCATATGTTGCCCCCTACAGATGGGGTAATTCCTGATCATTGTCATTTCTTCTTATAAATAGTATAAAAAATAGCTAATTGTCTTATCTTAAATAACAGCTCATATTTATTAAGTGGGACAACTATAAAATATATTTTAACAGGAATCCAAAAAAAAAAAAAAAAATAAATAAATAAAAAAAATAATAAATAAATAAATAACCCCCCCCCCTTTTTTTTTTTTCTTCTTTTGTATACAAGGCAAATGTGTTCTGATTTGCACCATTTCTGGTTTGTCTTACTTTGCTTCTATCTTAATTTTATGTGTGTACATTGTTAGAATAATTTTTAAGTTTATAAATTAACCTAATGTAGATATTGTGAGAAATTATAAGCCAAAAGAGGATACTAAGCGTCTAGAAAGCAAAGTTAGTGAATTTCCTTTAATGATTGAAAATGTGTGAGAGCTGTTGTGTTCAGTGTGAGAGCTGTTGCCATACCTTACTTAACTTTACACTCTCACTTAATGAAGTTAAAAAATCCAGCAAAAGTAACCCATGTGAGAACTCTTTCTTATATTCCAGCAGATTATGAGAATGAGCTGGCTGTTTGCCTAAAATATATGGCACAATGCAAAGAGTTTTGAAAAATTTGAAATGTTAATCTTTAATTGTTGCTTTTAAACAAATTGTTTTATTAGCTGCTTAAACATATATTTTTGGTTTATTTGTTTGATTTTGATGTCTTATATTTTTTAACTACTATTGTATAATTATTTTTAAACAGCCCCTTTACTATAAAAACTGGTGATCAGTAATTACCCCAGAAGTGATCAAGAATTACCCCAGAAATGATCAAGAGAAGGGGTAATTCCTGATCACTAAAAATTTAAAATCTTTTAAATTCTAATTAGATTTTCAAACAAAAGAAGGTAGCATTGGACTCATCTCATATAGCCTCAAACTTCCAGTAGATATTAAAATTCTATCTTCAATAGTTTTTTCACAAAATAGATGTTTGTATTTTTTGATCAGGAATTACCCCAGGTCACCCTATACAACTGCTGAAAAATGATCAAAAATGATGTGGATCTTAGACGGAAAAGAGTGATTAAAATTAAACAATTACAAAATTTATATTAATAATAACATTGCATAAAAATTTTGGAATTTGAAAGATGTGAAAATGGGTGAAAAAACAATTATTAGCTGCAAAAATAGATGTTAATTTACAAAGGAAGCATTGCAAATTCAGTACATCAAAAGTGATTACTTAAATATGAAATTTACATATAAAATGTAACACTGTAAAAAATTTCAGAATTTGAAAAAACATGTTGAAATGAATTGTTATGAAAATATTGTCGTAAATCTGGAGTGCCACAAATGGCAAGATTTATGCACAACAGTTCAGCTTGAAAAACAGAGCATCAGATTCTTAATCGATGTTGGAAGTAAGATTTTCAACTCAGTCTTCATAAATAAAACAAGCAAGTCCAACTCTTCCATTTAATTTATTTTCATCTGCTAAACAAAAGGTTTTATATTCAAGAAAGACTTTGCTAGCAAAAGTATTAAACGTGATGGGTTTCCTACATGAAGAGTAGAACAAACATGCTACCGGAATCTTGCCACCAAAGGTGCCAAGACAAATACTCAAATAATTATCCTTAAATTCAAGATTGTTTAAAGTAACTAAGTCAATAAGTGGTAAACCAGAAATAACATACACTGATTCATAACAATAGATCTGTACCTTTTAATGATCCAAAGCTGAAATCTTTGTCGTGTTCCTCTCTACAAGAAGTCTACAATTTATTTTCTGTCTTAAGAAATGACCGCAAGAACTTGATGAATAAGATATGAGAGGAAAAATTCCCTGTTTATAAATCAACTGCAGAACATCAGATTCACCACAAATGTATTATTTGAAATTCTTATCAATCCTTCTAAAACTCTTATACTTCACTGGAAACATAAGAAACATGCTCCTTCAACTGCAACTTGTGAACAACAATTATGCAAAAATACTTTATCTGATTCAATTGGCACACCTCCAATTTTTGTTGTTAATTTTTTGATTGATAGTTGACTTTTTTAAAAATCTTGGTGACTCTCATTTTAAGTGGATTGAACTCTACCTTATATAATTTTGATCAATTAAAAACATAGTCAAAAATATTCTACAACAAAATATAAGCATCCTGAAAATTTTTACCCGACAAAAAGACGTAAATCATTTGTAAAAGCTATTTTATAACAATTCTAAAACCTGGAAATGTTACTAGATTTTAGGCCACTACGGATTATCAACTTTTCTAATATCCAAGGAAAGATACATAATTTATGCGTTTACTCTGACTAAGAATATCACAGAGGCGAATCAAGGTATCTTCAGCCAATTTTTGAGGTGTAAAGCCAAACTGATTATTACTTAAAAGGCAAGAATTTCTGAAGAAGTAGTTTAATCTAGTATAAGTAGTTAAGTCTAGTAAATATTCATTTTAATTGACTAAAATTATTAAAAGGAATTATTTAAATGATCAGAAAGGAATAGAAACTGTTTTGTTAATTTTTTGTGATTGAATTACTCTAATTTAAAGACTTCGGCGCTTCATTCAAATCAAAGAAACAACATTTTCTACGGTTTAAATTTATTTATTTTAGTATCACTATTAATGGAATTATTTAAGTGATAATTTTCAGTTATTAAGAATAATATGATTATACAGGGTTATTATTATTATACAAGATTCTCTTTAAGTTTCAAGAGAAAAAATTATTTCATTTTTTTATTTTAGAAGAAACTTTAAATTAAACACTTGACTATATTTTTGTAATGCATGATAATTTATAATCAAGAATAAAGCACTAAATTCTCATTAACTACTCACCAATTGCATAAAAAAAACTTTTTTTAAAATTAATATATAGGTAGGCCAGGGGTCTGTCCAGGCCGAATTTACTACCGTTTAGCGGTACCTTCACAAATTCAACTTTGGTAGCTTCACAAAATACTTTTACTTAAAATTTTATTTTTGTATCCTTTAAAAATAAATAAAAACATATTTTTGTGTTGATTTTTCAATATAATATGTAATTTTTCACAAATTATGTCTAATTTTTCACAAAATAGGTACATCTCAGAAAAATCTAGGCAGACCCTTGGGTACATATATATTTTTTTTAATTAGTTTTTTTCTTTTCTTTTTCATTTATCTTTTCTTCCCATATCTGTGTTGACAACTTACCAGTTTTTTTCTTACTTTTAAATCTCTTATTCATGCTTGGTTAGTATAAATGGGTGCCTATTTTTTAGCACTCAAAACATGCCAACCATTTCAACCTTTATAATTTTTTAAATCATATAAAATTATTATCAAGAATTTTATTTTACTTCAGTTTCTTGGGATTATTAATTTTATATAGTTTTGTACCCTGAGGTAGTTATGAGTTTTATAATTTCCTCATTGTGTCCTTTTTTTCTTTCACAAACCACTGCTTGCAAGCAAATTTGACAACAAATTTTGAGCAGAATTCTAAACAGAAATTTTCCCAGAATAAGATAGGAGGTCAGTGGTATTTCAGTATAGCTAAAATAAAATTTTAACTATAATTCAAACTTTTTAAAATAGATCTGCTAAAATATTTTGCCACGTTTTTGAAAAAATAAGACAATTTCTAAAATAGAGTATCATAGTAATTTAGAATTTTGCTCTTATTATGTTGATAACAAATAATGTTCTAATTACTAGTGAAAAAAATTAATATAAGTGGAGATAAACTTACTTTTTCTAGAGGTAAACGAACATTTTTAACAATCGCAAAAAGTGAGCAGGGAGAAACTTGCTTCATCAAAAAAGTTCCAACAGTTTGAACTATTTCCCCAAAATATTCTTTTAAGATAGCAGAACAAAGTGAAATTAGATCCTGAGACATCTTTAGATAGGTCGTTTCCAATTAAGAATATTTCCTAAATATAAAAAAGATTCTTTCAACAATTAATACTATTTCAAAATGCAGCATTTTGCGAATTTTAAACAACTAAGCTAAGATATTAATTTAAATATCCTTTAAATATCTTAAGTCCAGCCATTATCCCAGAATACAATAATATTTAATAATTCACCCTTTTAAGGATTTTCTACACATAAAAACTAAACAAGCAAAAAAGCCTAATGAAAAATATACCATTTACCTAGACAATCCTCTTAGAGCTTAAATAATCGACTAAACAGCAAGTTTTTAAAAGGATAAAAACAAAAATACAGTAAGACCTCTATTATCCGAGCTAATTGGGACCGCTAGTACCTCGGATATCGGAAGTCTCGGTTAATAGAAACCATGTATAAAAACCTTCGGTGCTCGCGAATTTAACTACTTTTAAAGTAAAAAACAATAGAACGTTTTTTAAATGGTAAAAATAAACATATATGAACTTATGTTTCACAGCTTAAAAGATTTAAAAAGGAAATAAACTCTATCAAAACAACTCTAATCATCTGTTAACAAAGCATTCATGGATGTTGTCTTCTCAGGGTGTAATATTTCTTGGAAGTTGAGTGCTTTTGTGGGGAAGAAGTGCCTGTAACACGGACAACGAACTAAAATGAGTATAATTTTTTCCAAGCTCATTTTGGAAAAGAGAAGAAAAAAAAAAGGTTTGGACTTCGTTATTGCCTCGGTTAATCGAAGTTCTACTGTATTAGTTAAAGAATAATTATAAAAGCAAAGATGTATATTTATACTTATTGATATTTTTTCATATAACGAAATTGACTAATGCAATACCTTCAACAGTTTTGTTTTCATCAAACTGAATAACATGAATTGATTCAGATTATTTCAATAGCTTTCTGTAAAACGCTTAAGCTAACTTTCAAGAACTAACACAAGTGTTTCAACTGACGTCACTATAAATTAGAGGCTGTTAGGGAACATTCAGGGGCTCTAGTGAACACGTTATTGATGACGTCAAATTTTTACTTAATGTTTTTTTTTTTCCATAAGGGCCATTCTCACTGCATAGGATTTACAAATGAGATTGGTGTAATGTGCTCAGTGCAAAAATACATACTAGTAAAAAAAAATCAATAAAAATTGTGATTGGCAAATTGTGAACCAGCAAAACATTCTCCAATTAAAATTCCATTCTCCAAAATTTTAACTTTTCATTCTTATATATAATTTATTATTTTTTAACATTTTATTTAATAATAGGGGATCGAATTCGCGATCGCAACGAACTATAGGGGGCGTTGTTGTATGTGCCGAATCCCTGCGATTTCCATGATATTTGGTCAATTTAGGAATTGGTAACTGGGCGGAGTGAGCTTGGCGCTAGCTTTTATCCATCAATCTTCTTATAACCCTATATTGATTGTATAATCAGTACTGTGCCAAACTTATTCGCCAACGTAATTGGCGGTGTTTTTAAACAAAAGCAATCGTATATTAGTGGAAACCATTTTCTTGATTTGGTTGCGCGGGATTTCATATTTTATCATCATGAAAGTTTTAATTACAGGTAATTCTTATTAGTTAAAGATTTATAACATTAGTGCATGTTTTAATGCATTATATAAAAAAATTACATGAAATTTAAAAAAGATTAATGTATTATATCAAATTTCTGAAAATACAACGCTTTAGAATTTAAATTACATAGTTTGTTTCTCTTTATATGTAAAATTTATGTATTTTAAGAAAATCGTAATAATAAAAGAAATTTCATTCATTAATGTTTTTCTCTGCTTCCTTTGAAATCCTTTGTTTGATCTGACAAATTTGTGTGAAGCAGTTTAGTAATAGAATTTCTTATATTTACTCTTTATATTAGGTGATACAATGGTGAAGTATTTAGGTAATTACTTGAATGTTAAACTAAATTGGGATGTTGATGTTGTTTCATATCCTGGTATAGATTAAGTGAGAAGTTAAAATGTGTGAAAAAACAATACGATGTTGTGTTAATTCATGTTGGTAAGTTGAAATGTAATTTATTTAAACTTATTCAATGATTATATAATTAAACTGTTGTCATTGTTTGTATCTTGTGTAACTATTCTACTCTAGAGACTGTTGCTTTATATTTCATCTGATTTGTTTTTCAACATATATGGTTATGCTATTAATTAATAATTTGCTTTGCTTAACTTCAATGGTACTAATGATGTGCAGCTGTGTACAGTTCCCATCTTTAAGAAACTGGTTTATACCGCTAAGAAAATTTGTGGAGAAATTGTTGTTCTTGAGCGAAGAGTCAACAAATTTCTATCCCTGAAAGATCAGAGCAGGCATCATCGACATTTTGAGAACGACATTGTTAGGAGATTCAACGAGGTGATCTGTATTTTGCCTAGGCTGATGTTCTGTCAGTTAACTTTATTTGTGGATGAATGTGTAGGTTCAGATGGCATTCATTTAAACTACAAAGGCAACATTCAACTGGCTAACATCTTTGAAAAAAGTATAGCAAAGTTGCTAAAAAAGAAGTGCATGCATACACAACTTTATATTTACTTATATATATTATGAAAATATCATTATCTTATCTTAACATTTAGGCGCATCACTAGAACTCAGCCCATATCGACAGGAAAGAGTGGTCATTGGACTCCAACAGACGTTGTACTCTGATGTTGTAAAGAAGAAAAGTATTCAGTCGTGTTTTTTCCCCCTGATATTCTTAATTGTGCTACTTTACAAAATGCAGGAATAATGTTTAGAGGCTATTGATTATTTTATGAGTAAATTTAAGTACTGGTTCTCTTTCAATGTTGTTGGTTCTGCCCCTGAAAGACAAGAGGTAAGATCGCTAAGAGTGTTGAACTCACTTTGGGCATAATAGAATATTTTTGACTGTTAAAGAGCAGTATGATCATGTTTTGGCATTCAAGCATAAATTTTCAGTCTCAATTTTGTTATTTTACATTATTAGTATCAGTAATATTAACTATAGGATACCATTTCTGCTGTAAATAAATTTGTAGTAATACTTTTAACAAATGATTATTCAGACAGCTGTTCTATGGCGATAATTAAAATTTATAAGTTAGCCTATTCTTACAAAAGGTTTCTGATTCTTTAAGGGTAATGGTACTAGCCTTAATAGATTGTTGATTTATTTTGCAACTATTTTATTTGTTAAACAGCATAATGCCCTTCTAGTTTACAAAGGTTTAGCTGTTTTTTGTTCACAACACTTTATCAAGAAGAGATTCAGTGCAATGAGTTGCTAATCTTAATACAAAATAATAAGACTAAAATTAATTTTTAAAAAAAAGCTGCATTTTGTTAAAATATTGAACCAGTCATTTAGATTAATGAACTATTTCAAAATAACAATTTGTATATTGTACAACACTAAAGAGATAGATTACTGCAACAAATATGTTGATAAAATTTCTCTGTTGCTCAGAGATTCATCTAATTTTATTCTTTTTTAGCTTAAATGAGAAGCAGCTTGAACAGAAGCCATTAGGAGTGCCTCGGCTAGTGTTAGTATCTATCTCTATTGCTACTATAACCAGGGGTCTGTCTAGGTTTTTCTGAGAGATACTAATTTTGTGAAAATTAAGAAATTATATTTAAAAAATCAACACAAAAATATGCTGGAAATATGGATTTATCGTTTCTTAAGGGATACAAAAATAAAATTTTAAGAAAAAGTATTTTGTGAAACTGCCGTTTTTCCTAAAATTGAATTTGTGAAACTACCGTTTTACCTACAGTTGAATTTGAGAAGGTATCGCTAAAAGGTAGTAAATTCGACCTGGGCAGACCCCTGATAACGTTGTTGTTTTGTTTTTGTTTTAATTATTCAATTAATTGTATATTATTATTAGTGGCATTGTACCATAATTGTTATAAGTTTTTCCTACTGTATGGTTATGTTATTCTGTTTGTAAATTATTAAAGTTTTAATAACATAGTTAAAGTCAGAATGAATTTAAATATCTTTTAATGTTTATCTTTATGTGCCATTAATCAAACTCAAGTTAAGAAAAAGACCGTGTCTCACTGATTACAGTGGCTTGTGATCTTACACTTTTATTAATAAGCAATAAATTTAATGTATTGTTTATTTTATTTTGATTAATTAAAAAAAATTATTCTTTTTGCTTTATCAGTGGCATTGTACTTGCAGTTATATCGATGAATTAAAAAAAAAATTATTTTAGCATTCAATCTCTAAAAATAGTAGAAAATAAATTAAAAATGAATTCTTGTGTATCAATATTCTGTAAGGTTCGTTTTACTTTGTTAAGCATTTAAAATAATGTAGGGTCTCTCTTTTTCAGCCGAAGTGAAATGCAGGCTAGGGAAGAAGTAAAAACAATGACTAGACAGTAAATAAACTTTTATTATTGAACCATATTTTTTTTATTATTGGTCTGATGCATTAGTTATTTTTTGAACATTTATATTTTCTCCCTTATAAAGTAAACATTGTTCTTGTATCAGTAAGTTAAGTTAGTTGTTTATGTAACTTTTTTTTTTTTTTTTTAAGAATTTTTGGCCATCAGTCTGTAACTGTGTCTGTCCTGGAAAATCAGAATAAAGAATTAAGTTGGCAAGTTGTGAGGTATAAGAGACAATCTAAAAAAAAAATAAGAGGTTTGTTTTTTTATATGTTTCATTCTATTTGAATTAACTTAATGAATTAGGAAACTTTCTTTAGCATAATTCATAACACAAATATTTATCATGTTTTCAGATAAACTATTTAATGTTTATAGGGACATTGACATATAATTATAAAATTCCAAATTTTGAAGCTATTTTAGTAAATATGTTTGACACACACACACACACACACATGTATATATCACTTATGTTAATTATTATTATTTTTTTTGTTTAAATGCCTATGTAAGTTTATTGATTATTTTTTTAATGTGACTGGAATTAAAATTCATAAGGAAGATTTTTCTTAGCTCTGTAAAGATACTTAATCTTCTATTTACATAATTCATAATATTCAATCTAACCTGACCTAATGTTCGGATTTATAAAGCATGGTTTGAAAATATCCTAATTGTTTTCATTATTGATGTAAAATAGAAACTTTATTATTTAGTTAAGGTTAAAAGATGCTTAACCTACATGTGTTCTTCGCTATGTCAATTTATTGGTAAAAGTGACGTTGGCATGAAATTATTTTCCCTGATTCACAATTTATTTATTTTTAAATAATTTATTACTATTAAATATGAATTGATAAGTTATTGTTATATTTTATTTGCCTTTCACTAAGTTCTTAAATTTAATGCTTTCATGTATGTATTTAATGCTTTCCACGTAAAGCACTCAGGTATTTACTAAGCTATATTCATTTTGTTTTATTACCAAGCATGCTTTTAAATGTTTGCTTACCTAATTTAGATTTAACAAAGATGGATATTTCGATAAAAATCAAGTTGTCTGTGACAGACAAGTACGTATTTATTTAATTTTAGATTCTTGTGTCAAATTTTACCACAAAAGAGATAACCTCTGATGGATGCTGCAATAGAAGTATTAAATAAGATTAACCAGTCTATTATATATATAATGTTATGCATTTAATATTGCTTGTATATGTGCTTCGTGATTGTGTTTCTTGTGCTTTCTAATAAGGAGTAGTGAGACTTTTCTGAAGATGTCACAAATTTGCCAGGAAGAAAATGGGTATGCCTGGGTTAAAAGTTCATGGGTATTTTTTTTTAATATAATTGTATGTGTACATGCTTCCTAATAATGTTTCATCAAGTTTTCTAGTGCATGCTTATAACACTTTTCTGTTAATTAAAAATGTTCTCTTCTGTGTGGAGTGTCTCACTCTTTCTCTCTGTAATTCAAGTTGGTTCAAACTAATGTATGCAAACCTTTAAAATATTTACAATTTGAAAAGTTGTGCTTTCAACTATATACTATTGTATGAAATCTTAACAAGTATCTTGATTGCAATATTAATTTAAAGCAACTTGTTCGCTTCTGGCTTTTGCCTTGATTATATTTGGAATTGTTCTTTAATTTAATATAGTTTCTCTTAAATTTAAAATTTTAATTAGTATTTACATTGCAGTTTGTTTTTCTACTGATGGTTCATGTTTGTCCCGGGGAGTAGTTTCACAGCATTGTCTTTTTAAAGCTTTTCTGTGAGATATGTTTACCAGGACTTAATGTTTCTACAATGGTGTATGCAGATTCTCATTTACTTGGAAGAATATCTCTGTGCCGCAACAAGATAACATTTCAGGCATTGAATTTGCAATACGACTTTCAATAAAATCGTTTTAAATTTTTTTTAAATTCATAAAAATAATTAAGCTCGTTATTTTCCAACATGGTTGCCAGATTTTATTATAATTGAAGTCTTAGATTGGATTCTGACCCACTACACAATTTTAAGATAACATGATTTTTATTTTTTTATCAAGAATGATGCTTCTATTTTACAGCTGACTAAGCAGACAATTGTTATAAAGAAGACTTTAAGCTACTTCTTTTCTCAGGATGTTCCCAGTAATAGTAGTCATAGACCTTATATGATTGCACCTGCAGCAACTTCAGAGAGTCAAGCTGGCTACCAATACTGTTTGTCCATTGTATATGAGTGAAAGGAATAGAAATGCTTCAAATTGTCAGATCCAACTTGATATATATATGTATTTCCTATTTTGTACTTTTCACTTACGCTGTACTCTTTTGTACCACTAAAAATAAAAAATAAAGATCAAAAGAAAATGTGTATAATTTATTTATTGTTTCTAGAATATACACAAGTCCGAATGTACGTATAATCTAAATAACCTATAGTCTTCTTAGTATTTCTTTGGGTCACTCTGTTTTGAGAAATCCATTGTGTCACATAGTCGTTAAAGAGGTTCACGTTCAATTATAATTCAAAGTTGAAATTAGTAATTATCTAATAGCTTATAATATTTGCCCCTGTTTACTTTAATATATATTTTACTTAAATTAGAAACCTTGTCAAATTCGAAAATATGTTTCATAAATAATTTAAGAGTAAAGAACTGGGTCAAACCAACACCTCCTAGAAGAAGGAAGGCCTCGGCACAGATCAATTTAGTAGTCCCATGGGACGAAATTAACTGCGCAGTTGATGAAAAATAAGAAAGATGTCATTACGTTCTGGGTACTAAGCTGCGCAGTGTGTTCCATTGATATATTGAAAGCTCCTTTTAGCTGAATATGTGGTCACATTTATTCTTTCTAATATTTAATAGACTCTTTAATAAATCCTTGAAATTATAAGCCAAAAATGTAAGTAATGATAATTTTTATTCTTGCACAAAAATTTAACAGATGTACTTAAAAAAACAAAAAAAAATGAATATCCGTCAAAAAATAGTGGACATGATTTCAGGAATGATGGTGAAAAATATTATTTCAAATAGTACAGGAAATTCTAAGAATGTAGGACAAAAAAAATATATATATATAGTTGAAGCTGTAGCAAAGCACAAAATTTATATGGATAACTTTTTCACATCTTGGGATCTTTTCGTTATCTCCAAAAGTAAGATATTCTTTGCTACAGGAACTGTTGGACGAAATAGAATAGGCAAAAAAATTATCGAAAATGTTGGGGAAGATAGATTTTAGAGACACAAGCAAAAAGCAGACATACCATAATGTGTTTTTTCTTATAAGTAAAAGACTGGAGTAGACTTGTTTGACAATCTTATGGAAACATATTGTTCTTCTCTAAAAGTTTTTAAAAAAAAAAAAAATGGTATTGGCCATTATGCATCAATGCATTTGAAATATCATTGGTTGCAGCATGGAAACTTTCCAAACTTTTTGCGCCTGAACAAACTCTAGAACTCCTCGAATTTCATCGACACATTATAGTAGCTAACTTAGGATTGAGTGTGCATTGAAATATTGCAGGAAGACGCTTATGCGTTCAATAAAGAAACCCAGATTACTTGAAAATACAATTTGATCATACATTAATAAAAAATCCTAACGGGAAACACCGTTGTCGGCTTAAAAACTGCACAGATAATCTAAAACTGTGTGCCAAAAATGTAATTAAGAGCTCAACTTTGAATATTTTCTGCCATTTCATGTAAACTAAGAGATTTGATTGCAAAACATTTAGTAGTGGATTGGACCATCGTATTACATACAGGACAGCTTGTAAATACTAAACCATTAAAGTTTTGGAGAGTTTTTTTAATGTTATGTTTTAATCGATGTTTCATTAGCATGTGATAGAATTGTTTTCAAAAAATATTAATTTTTTCTAAATGTGGTGAAATATGGACTAAAATGTATTTTTGTTGCAACATTTTTTTTCTCGTTCAAAAAATATATGCAATAAAATAAAGGTTTTACATTACAGTCTCATAATTTAAATATTTAACAATCAAGTAATATCAAATTTTTTAATTATATAATATTAATACTCAACAATAAAAAATTATCTCTATTTACTTTAGGTGTATACAAATAGAATTGAACTTATAAGGGCCCCATCATTTTCAGTAGCTTAAGGCCCCGCCAAGCTTTAAATCCGGCCCTGAATATACATATCAAAGGGAAGCGAATATTTTATAGTATATTAATGCTAGTACTTAAATCACTTTATATACAAGCTATTACTACTATATCACTATAGAGTTTCGGGAAACGAAAAGAGTTAGTTAACTTATTTTTAACGTATTAATTTTTAAAACTGTAATTCAACATCTTTTTATATTAACTCCCCCCTCCCTATATATGCGTGTCGTGTGTGTAACATGAAAAGCTTCAACTCATATTTTATGTTATTCCTTTATCTAAGTCTATTTCTTAATTTATTATTCTAAACAAAACACTCTTTCGCACACTTTAATATTCACATCCTGTCTTTTAATCTATTTTGGATTTAAGTCATGCATTAACATTTTTGATTTTTCTCTTTAGTTAAACGGTGGGAAAGGTTTTTTTCCTCCAATTTTTAAGTTCGATTGTAATTATTGAGATTTCCCTTCTTCCCTAAAACGAAACATTTTACAGGTTTATTTTACAAGATTTTCCCTAACTTATATTGAGGAGCACTTCGATTTTGTGTCACTTGGATAATTGTTCTCTCTCTAATAACTATTGTGATGACGTCTTTCCCTGCCGAAGACCTCTTTTTATCCTTCCTCTCGGCAACGACGTTATATATACACATATAGAAATTGCAATATTGCAATTTTTTTTTTACCATGCCTAGCACATAGCCTAAAATTAATGCGTGCACGAGCCGTGGAATGGTTCTTAGAGGATGATTTCCAATTTTTACAGCAACTTAACTCGTTGTTTATTCCCCCTTCAGTTCTACCCATCGGCGGAATACCTATTAACAGAATTCTTAGAATCTGCTCTAGTCGTAACAGTCCATCATCGGATGGTAAGTGGTTAGCCCATTTAGACGCAATAACGGCACTGCAAAAGTCATTAAAATCTTAGAATTACAACGTACTTCTGTGCTGGTTTTGGTGCTTCATCCTTCGTTGGCGCAATGCACGCTCTCCAGAAAATTTTTTGTTATATAGCAGAAAAATGAGTTCGCAGATAAATGAGAACGATTAAGTGAAATTTGGTCACATTTTCATTATTTATTCATTTTGCACTCGAAACTAGCGTTAATGTAATAGCTTAAACTTTTTTAGATTGAGATGTATAATCGAAAAAGGTTTAAGGATATGAAAATCATCAGCTGTGAGTACTAGCGATTGGAAATTTGGTTAAGGGTTTCATCGACCAGCAATCTGTTTTGCAAGATTTTCCCTTTCTTTTATTGAGAAGCACTTCGATTTTGAGCCACTTCGATAACTGTTCTCTCTCTAATGATCATTAAATAAATATTGCGCCCTCTTTCCCTGTCTAAAACTAGTTTTTATCCTTCCTCTAGGCAACGACGTTATATATATATATATTCAATGCCCACTACTTTTGGCAACATATGGCCTCATGGCACGTAACAGGCTAGGGTAGATACTTGGAATAGCCGGAACCAAGAAAATATGGTTCCAATAGTTTGGTCAGGAGAGCGATGTTAATTTTAATGTTAATATTACTTTTTGCGTATTTTACTGTATCGAGTACTTCCTAAGCGAATTGAAAATACAGCAGAAAAATGAGATTATACAGCAGAAAAATGAGAACGATTAAGTGTAAGCGTGGTCACTTTTTCTTTATTTATTCATTTTGTACATGAAACTAGCTTAATGTATTGCTTAAACTTTTTTAAAGGAAGACGTATTATCCAAAAAGTTTCGAAAATATAAAAATCATTAGCAGTTAGTACTGTCGATTAAAAATTTGGTTAAGGGTTTCATCGACGAACAATCTGCTTCTTCCCAAGCACAACAGCCCCTTACATGGTTTGGATGCCTCAACCTCGCTCTCCGGAGTGGTGGTAGCTAAGGGAATAGAGCGCCCGCCTTCCAATGAGCTGAACCTGGTTCGAATCCCAGTGATGGCTGATCGATACGAATTCCGCACCCGGCACGCGCCGACCACATTGCGGACGTTAAATATCCTTAACGATAGACGGATTATGGGTTTCAGTCTCCTTGCTGTCGGACTAAACATGAAAGTTTTTGTAGTTTTCCTCTCCATGTAAAGCGGGTAAGTTGCAAGGGAAATTTCTCCCAACACTTGATACTAAAGTTCCTTTGTCTTCTAGATTGGGTTCAAAATTACAAGACGACGGTGTTGAACATTGGTGGCCGTAAACCCTAAATTGTGTCGGCTTTTCAACAACGATTATGAAATAAAATAAAAACCACGCGCTCCAATAATAAATTGCTTTAGCAATATCCCTATTTTTTTCCTTTTTTGCGTGTCGGATTTAAATCTCTTAAATATCATTACTTAAACTGCATAATATATTTGAGTTTGGATGGAGTTCGATGACTGCATTCAAATCATCTAACTCCAGTCCTTTGCACAGTAAACTGGTTGTCAACCTCTTAAAATAATCGAAAAAATTTCAAGTTAAACAGGGCATTCCGTAAAATTCAACCTTACTGTATATTTTTAAAATCCTTGATAAAATTTAAGTAAAAAAGACTACACACATTAATGGTCAAAAATTAATAATTAAGCAAGGAAAAAAAATTTCTATGAAAATTGAATGAATCATGACTGATGAAGGTGGGATTGACTAAAACATTAAAATTTGTGATTATTAGAGAAAACAAAACTTTGATGGCGATTAAAACATAACATGTTCAAGAGTCATCGGTTCTTCAAACTGGTTTTCTATTCATCACACCGCCTACTTAACAATGAATTCGATAACAATGTTTTTTTCTTCTTTCTTTCTCTCTTTGAATATCAATTTGCTGCCATTGCAACGTGTTAGATGTAATTTCAGAACAACCGGCATGATATACAGTATTTTACGTGATTATTAATTAGGTACTTTTGACAATCAAAATTAAAAATTTCAATAAGCTTTTTAATAAGCCAAAATTTAAAAATACCATTTTTTAACTTTTTGTATTTACTATGTCTCTTTAATTCTTCAAAATTACGTTGAAAAATTATGATGTTAAACATGATACAAAATGTTTTATACCTTTTAAAATACACTTATTTTTTATGATCATTAATGAATAAAATACAAATAATATTTAATTCTAAAAAAAAACTGCATTAAAAAAATTAGTTTTGGAAGAATGAATTTTACTAAAATATTTTTTAATTTAACTTCACAGATACAAAAGAAAATGCGAAGTGTCATAGCATTTGTGTTCAGATTTTCGACTACCCTTTTGACTGAGCTATTGCAAAAAGTTGTATAGACTTCACGAAAAAAAACAACTTAGTATTAAAACGATATTAAGGTGCATTTAGAATGTCGAAGGCAATCTGGGAAAAAGAAATAAAATTTTGCTGCTTTCATCCTTGTGTTTCATAGCAGGTATATCATGCTTGTTGCAAATATTGATGAGCTTACTTACAGTTCTTAATATCATTTAAGTTTGGAGCAGTATATTCAATTCTGGCAAAGGTGTCATTTAACTATAAATGCAATTTAATCTAGAGAAGAGTCAGTCCAGTTGGAGCCCTATCCTAAGTACACTTCTCTTCAAATAAAATTTATTCATTTATAAAACATAGCAAATCAAAATTGAAACATTATTTATTGATTACTAGTTAACTATTGAAATTCATTGTGCACGATATTAATGATATTATTTAGTAGATCATTAATTTTAATTCAAAATTATGAATTACGATTATTTGTTATCTCACTATTTTCATTAGTAATACACAGGGTTTGTTTATTTAAATCAAATGATTTTTTAAAAAAAGAATCATTGATTTAAACCAACTGATTTTTTTTATAAATATATTAATTTTATAAGTTAAAAAACAGTGTTTTAAATTATTGATACTTTTATAATTTTCTTTTCTTAGTTTTAAAATTTATTTTAAATAAATTGCTACATTAATTAATTTTAGTTAATGAAATTACTTTCTTTCTTGGTGTGTGTTAAATTCCAACAAATTTGAAATTACATTTTTAAAAATCTTTTGATTCTTGAGATTGAAAGTACAGATTATAGTAAACATTTAATGCTGTCTTAATATAGACTTGCATAGCTGTAGAAAGTAATTAATAAACATGATTTTTTTTCAAAAAAAAAAAAAAAAAAAAAAAGGCAAATAATGTTAATTAAAATTCTACCTTTTGATTGAAAAAGCATGTCATTAAAATCTACATTATATTTTATTGGTGGAAAATGTAAATGAAAAAGAAATTACCCTAATATACAAAAATTAGAAGGAAAAAAAAAAAAAAGGCTGATGAATTTAGATACTTTTTTCCTGACATAGTGTCATTCTTCCCTTTCAAACTCTTTTAAAGTCTATTTGAAGCAGTAGAGTAATTAACTGGGTTTTTTTTTTTTTTTTCCTCATAATATATTTACATTATCTTTGACATTATCAGATTTTCTATAAAGAAATTTTGTGAGAAAAATAATTCCAATGAGTACATAGATTAAAAAAAAATTTTTTTTAGCTTAACTTATCTATTTTGATATAGGATTAAAAATTAATATTCTGATATAAAAATATATAGATTAAATATTTATTTATTTCTTAATGAATGACTACATTTATTTTGTCATTTTAAAAATCAAGAGAAAAAAATCACAATTTTAAATTAAAATTATGGTTTGTTAATTGAAACTTTGTTTTAATAGTTAAAGTATAGGAGTCTGTCCAAGCCAAATTTACTACCGTTTAGCAGCACCTTCACAAATTCAACTTTAGGAAAAACGATAGAATAATTTCACAAAATACTTTTTCTTGAAATTTTATTTTTGTGTCTCGTAAGAAACGATAAATCCATATCTTTGTGTTTACTTTTTAATATAATTTTCACAAATGATGTCTAAATTTTCACAAAATAGGTACCTCTCAGAAAAACCTAGACAGACCCCTGAAGTATTCTCTAAATTCTCTATTTCATCTAGTCTTTAAATTTCAATCATGCATTTATCTCAAAATGTTTGCTATGTATTATAATGAAAAATTATTTTACTAAGTTAGAGCTTCTAAAATATTGTTATAATATAGTTTTGATATTAATTTAATTTTGATTAAACATTTATAGAGTTTTTTTAATCATGATTTAAAGTTTTTGCAGTGAATTTGAATAAAAAAAAAATCTGATTTTTTAAAAAAAAAAATCACGAACCATTGTAATACACAATGAAAAACTCACCACTCATGCTCTAAGGAAAAATGTTTTTCAATGGTGCATTAGAGTTCAAACAGAGCTTTTTCAAATAAACAACTAAAAATCAATAATAAAAAAGAAAAGTAATGTTAAATTAATGGGGTAATGCCTTTTCATTCAATTCATGAATCACAAGGATAAGTATAGGCATAGTGTTTACTGGTTGCAACCCAAGGATAGTCAAGGGGTAAATAAGAAAAGAAAAAATAAGTAAAATAAAAAAGCTGAAGTCCCTAATTCAAAAAAAAAAATTGAAGTTCCAAAACTCAAAAAATATTATTTTTTTTTGTAAAAAAAAAATACTTCTATATAAGTACAAACAAGAGGGCATGAGGCATCAAAGAAAACAGCGTGACAGAGAACCATAGCACAGACTATACATGTAAATAAAAAAAAATTATACCATAGTTTTATTAACTCTTCAACGCATGTTATTAAAACTGCACGTTACAAATTCATTTATAAAATGTTATAAGTAGAAACACTTTCAAAGTCAAATTAACATAATATATAAACACTTAAACATCAATTTAAACTTCATTGAAGAATTATTTTCTATGTTACAATTACAATGCTTAATAATTAAGTACAAAGGTTAGGAAATATGCATAGGAAGATAAGACTTCACATGGCATAACTATTATTTTAATTAAAATACAAATTTCCTTTTCCGTACAACAGAACGTAAGAAAATTATATAAATATTGCAGCTAAGCTTTTAAAAAAGAGAATATTTGATAATTTAAAAGTATTAAGACCACCCGTTAACATACTCTTAATATCAAAAAGATATAATTTTATTTAAAAACAAATAATAAACATGGCAAAGAAAACATAAATTTTTATTGTTATATTGGGGATATTATCATAACCACGGCAAGTTGGCGTAGAGTCGCCGAGGAAGGAAGATAACGTTTCTGGCGGAGGGAACCAGTTTTCCTCTGATCATGACGTTTACGCCTCTTCCTTCTCATTGGCTCAAATTCCCTGACTACTCCTTAGAACTTATCGGTTAAGATATATCAGTTATTAAGTAACCGGTTCCAATTTCTTGTTCTTAAATAACGTGTACAAAGTATTAGTTCTTGAATAACGTACCTACAACGGTGTCAATTCGTAAAGATAAACACACGTTCGCAAGCGAACGTGTGTTTATCTTTACGAATTGACTATCTAAAGTTATTGAATTATTATAATTGACTATCTAATCTAAAGTTATTAAACCTTTTATTCTTTAAAAAAAAAAAATCTGCTTGACTCAATATTAATGAGATTACATTTGAATAATAGTTTTAAAAAGTCTTAAAAGGTACCACAGTTTTTTTTTTTCCTGAAATATAATTCATATTTAATTCAAACATTTTATTCATTTTTCTACAGGATGAAGATTTAAATGAACTAATCATTTTCAATACAAAATGCATTTAAAAAATTCCTCATAAAGAAATCGATATTGTCATGATTAATCAAGATAGATCTAAGGAAAACGTTTCTAAGAAAGCTTAGACATTTAAAATGTTTTACTTTAACCATATTTTAATTAATTTTTAATTAGGATGAAGATCTCATGAAAATTACCTTAAAAGCTTACAATTTCAAATGTAAGGAAATTTTTATACGATATTTTTATTGCAATACATTGCAAAAATTGCTTACTGCTTTTATCGCTAAGTTCAGCATTTCAGATGCTTAATTAAGAAGAAAAATTAAATTTTCTTATTCCAAATACATAATAAAAATTCTTCACAATGAAATAAATATTGTTACGCTATTTACGAACTAATAATGAACTATGCTAACAATGAACTATAATAGATTTGAGAAATGAGTTAAGGAAGCACTTTATAAATTTTAAAAAAAATTTCCTCACTTGTTTGCTTTTTCAGATGTATGAGATTTTATTAAATAGTTTTTCGTCAAATCAAAAAAAGGTGATAATTTTCAATTGGAAATATATGTAAGAAATTATTCACAAAGGAATCGATACTTTTGTGCAAATAATAAATTAAGATAGATCTGAAAAAATAGACCTGAGAAAGCAATTAATACATTTAAAGTACTTTTCTTTAACCTTATTATTTTATTCATTTGTTTGCAGTTTCAAAAGTTTTAAAAAAATATTTATATATATTTCATTATAGATATTATTTTATTCATTTTCAATAATATTAAGATCTTATTGAAACTACTTCAATAGCTTGCAGTTTCAAAAGTTATAAAAATTCAGAAAAGAAAGTTTTATTTAATTTTAATCCGATCAAATTTACTTTAACATTATTTTATTCCAATGCAATTTCAAAAGTGATAAAATAGAAGAACCAAGTTTTATTTTATAATTATATGACTAAAAAAGAGTGCAATTTCTTATAACATTACTAGATAAGATATTATATAATAGTATAAGATATTATATAATAGTATAAGAAAAAAAAAAGGAATGGTAGATTCAAAATAAATAATAAGAAAATCTTCACAGAAAAATCGATATTTTTACGCAAGTAATAATTAATTGGGGAATATCTGAGGAAATAGATCTACAAAAGCAAATGATACATTTAAAATAATTTATCCTTAGAAGACAACAGTGAACTATTTTGTTATTAAGAAATATATTTCAGATGTTTTTGTATATAGTTTTAAAAACTTAAATAAACATATATTATAAAATTAGTTACAGTGCCTTGACATAAGAGTTTTTCTGTTTCTTCAGTTTGATTATACCAACCGGCACTTTAGTATATATAAAAGTAAAATATAATTTATATTTTAGGGCTCTAAGAGAGCTTTTACTTTTTTTTGTTCTTTAGCATTAATGCTATTTTTAACCTAATTGATTTGTTTTCAATTGATTGCTTGCATCATAAAAAATTTCTATTATCGAGAAAATTACATTGTCAACAATGTCAATTTTCATCATAATTAACAACACTTAAACTCGAAAGAAAGTTGTTCACAAGTATAATACTAGTTTCCATTGCACATATTTCAATTATAAATTTGGAGTTTAATTAAAAAAAAACTATAACTTTAAACGCGATAAAAAGATTTTGTTAAAATTTAAATCAAATCAGTAAAAAAAAAATATTTCATTTATCTATTTATTTTATTTATTTATTATTTTTTTACTAAGAAATTGAAAATAAAAAACACTTCTAAGAAAACTCCTAACTCAAGTCAATACAATCAATGCATCTGAGTACGACATCAGGTCAATGCTCTTCACAGTCATAAAATCTTAAAATTGAATTCCAGCTTAGAGTTTTAGATTAAAACAAAATTTGAAATATTTAATTAAAATTATTACTATTGCAAAGAGAATTTTGTGTTTTAATATTTGTGTTACATGATCTTATGAAAACACAAAACGCATGATCTTATGAAAATTCTAACACATAATCTTATAAAAATTTGCAAAAAAAAATTCCCGAATCTTTTAATGAATATTTTTTAAATCTGTTGCAATTATGAAACTGCCGTAATATTTAAAATAAATAAGTAAAATAAAAAAACGCATTGAGTTCTATGTTTCGTTTTAAATGTAACCAAGTCACTAATATGGTAATTATCATTGTTCCTGACATATATAACAGAAATTATTACTATCTCTAATTTTTTTTTCATTTTCATAAGATCATGCGAGTTTTATAAGTTAGAGGCGACTTATCATGCGCTGCACCACATCCCATAAAAACGAATGAACTTTCTTTTCAATAATGTTAAAAGTCATGTTTGAAACTTCTCGTAACATTAAAGATTTTTTAACAAAATTAAATAAATTAGTATCCCACTTTTATTAGACATATTCCAATAATCAAAAACTTCAAAAAATAATATTTAATACAAATTAATCTTTTCTTTAAGAGACGAGTTTCATAAGAAACATTTAATTCACTTGTGTAACTTTTTTAAATTCTTCCTGACCTTATATTTCTTTAAAGGAAATTTTAAGATGTTTTTTTCTTAAAATAAATAAATAAATAAATAAAATCTTCATAGTCAGCCGCTATTTAATAATAGAGAGGGGGGAGGAGCAGTTTTTTCTCATTTTTTAGACAATGACAAAGGGGAAAGAGAAAGGTAAGTTTATTTATTTTTGTAAAAAAATTTTTATAAACACATTTCTTAGAGAGATATTTGTTTATTATGATGTATTTAAGAGGTGTATTCCCTGACGTATTTTTTACGCAACTTTTCTTTTTCTGCAATTTTAGAAATATTATATTGAATAAAATAATGTGTTAAAATGATTTTTCCAAATTTGAAGCTATGAAGCTCAACGAGTTTATTTACGACGAAGTTTAACGAGTTTTATTACATAGATGCAAACTGAAAATTGCTTGAATAGTTTCTGACGTATCAAAGGGTTTAGGATTTCAAAAAAAAAATCCGGGCGAATGCGAATTATGTCTGACGATTCGTATGCGTTGCGTATCCACTGTAGCCTGTATTTTTAAAACAACCCAGTTCAAAAACCAATATACTTTATTATTTTACATGTAATAAGCTTTCCAAAAAGAGGGGACAAAAAAATCTGAGAAAATTGTGCAGTACTTTCCCAAAAACCAGGCAAATCTTAATTCAAAAAGAGAAGTCAGAATATATTCATTAACAAAGATATTAATTGAAGAATGATTCTTTTTATTTAGTATTTATGGCTCAACATCTTTTTCAATAACACTGTTAGAAATGTTTTGTTATTCGTCTCGAGTTATTAAGTCAAAAATCTGAAAGAATGTTTATTAAGAAAAAATGATTTTGCGTTTTAAATCGTGTATTAAATTATTATTTGCACCTGCACTGATTAAATTGCATATCTTAAATGTGCCTCTCAAAACACGGGAACTGCATCTTAGTACGAGTAATATTTTGTCCTATTAGTTTTTATTAATAAAACATATATGTTTGCTGTTATAAACTTTCAATTAAAATGAACAATGATGTGTTAATAAACATTGAAAATATATGGATAAGCTATCTTATTAAATCTACAATATACTAAGTAAAAATCCATTTTAATATGTATAAAAAAATTATTTAATATCTATATCGGGAAATTAAGCTTGTTTTTCTCTTATTTTAGCCATACAGTGTTATTGTAAGTTCCAAAAATCACAATCATATGTGATGCCTTCAACTAGCAAGCAACATTATTTATAGCAGAAGATTTTCGATTGCAATTGCTAAGAATACAAAAGAGGATAAGTTCTTGATTTCAGAGTTGTAAGAAAATGTAGCTGCACCACAACTAATAGCTAATTTTCTACAGAATTTTTTAACTTCGTATTTGAAATATTCTCGAGCCAGCATGACAAATAAAACAAATTGTTTTATTCCGCTTACGAGTAGTGTCTTATTTTCCACCTCTATTCTTATTATCAGGGGTGATTGTGAGCCCAATTAAAAAATCTTGAAAATTTCTTGAGTAAAATCATTAATGACGCATTTCAAAAAATTAATATCTTTATAAATTTAAATCATTGATATTTTCACAACGTGAATGTCTACATAAATTATATACAGCATAATTTAAATTAATAATTATGTATTTAGTTTTACTTTTATCTCTAATCACATTTATTATTCTACCAGAAAAAAATAATTACTAATGAAAGAGATGCCAAGTATAAATTCTAGTTCTAATGTTTTTAAATAAAATATACAAGAATTTTTATTCATACATGTGACCGATGATTTCTGTAAACTTCTGGACTGTGTATTTCCGGATCGCGGTTATCGAAAAATCAGGAAACCCGGATTTTTTCCGGAGTACAATCATCTCTGTATTATTTTAAATTTAAAAATTTAGAGAGAGAGGGAGGGGGATTTAATTTAAATAGTTTATAAAGAGATGCTTGAACTAAGCAAAGTATAATAAACATTAAGAGAAATTATGCAATGTTTACAAATAATTCGAATAGTCGTAAATAGTATTTTTTATTATTAAATAAAATTTAACTTGCAATTTATTTAAATCAGTAATTTAGACATGAAACTCTGGTTAGACATCTTAGTGATTATAATTTAGCTCATCTCAGTTGTGATCTTATATAATAATTATAAATAAAATTTTAGCAATCTACATTGAACTTTTGTAATCTATTATCAACCAGCAACCATAAATTCCAACGTTGCTAACATCCGCTGTAACACTTTGGTCATGGTGCGGGGATTAGGTTCGCTTTACGGCATGATTAATGGGTGTGTTGGCGTCTCATTCATAAGATTTGGTTTTGAAATAGTCAGACACTATGTATATAAATATAATACACCATTTCTTACAATATATTTAATAATTCCTTTAAAATGTCCATTATGAATGGCAAAATTTTCTTTAATTTACATAGATTTAGCAAATTTTTCTTTCCTTAAGTGCTTATAAAAAGTAATGCTTACATTAAACTTTATTTTTTATTTAAAAATTTTGTCACACATTTTCTATTTCATAACCCCTTATCATCCCACTAAAAATTAAACAAGTCTAAAGATATTGCGATCAAGTTGCAGACAATAGATTCAGATTAAATGCATTTGATGTATATGTAAGCATAAGTAACTTGAAATATTAATATTAGACAGTTATATATGGGTGATTCTTTGGAAACATGAAAATTCGGGAATTTTTTTTTTTTTTTTTTCAAATTTAAAGTCTTCAAAATAATTAAATTATTTATTATTATTACTATTTTTTTTTTTTTTTTTTGTATATTTATTTAGTCACATTTATTAATATCTTACAGACAGCAGTGTAGTTTATTGACATTTGCTCAAGAAAAAAGATCTAATTGATGTAATCAATTAAATCTTCATATCAAGCAAAATTAGCTTCAAAAATTAAAAAAAAGAAAAGAAATAAAAAGCTTTTCTTAAAATTTATAAATACAAAAATCAAATAAGAGCTGGGTCGTAGAGTGAATTTGTAATCTGACTTAGTTAAATAAAATAAATAAACTAAATAACTTTTTCCTAACTTTTCAATAAATTCTGCATTCAAAAATTCAAAATAATCATGTCTATAAAACGAAATGGTAAAAAAATTAGTCCAACTCCGTTATAAAAATGATTTAGACACATGTTTATAATCATGAGGATAAAAATATTACTTTTATTAATCTTACTTCAATCGTTTAAATTATTACTTATTAAAAAATTAATTTATAATTTTTAAACGTTTTTGAGCCTATTTTGTTACTAAAATATTAAATAAGTACACATAAAGCTATTGAAACTGAGGGAAAATCTAGCTATTGATTTTCTGGAAACGGCAAAACGCTATGATTAAATGAAAAAAAAAAAAAATATTAATAGCGAAAATATAAATCAAAATTTAGATTTAAAAAAAAGGGGGTGGGGAAACTTAAATAGAAAGAAAATTGTAAAGAGGAACGAAATGTTTCTGTTACTTTTATTATTCTCATTCATTTAATATAAATCATTTAATAGAAAAATCTTAGTTGTATGCTGGAAATAATAATAATAATAAATAAGGTTAAATAAATAGAAATAATAAAAGAAATAATAATAAAATATAATAAAGGAAAGAGTAAGAAATAATAATAAAAGAAATAAGGCCTTTCAAACCTCCAAAATTTGACGTAAATCAGGCACTTATGCACCAGTAATAAAGTCGGACATTAGTTGATCATGAAATATCGATGCATTTCACTCAATGAGATAGATATGAATAACTCTGTATCAATTTGCCCTTTACAACACTATTCTTAATATGCTTGCAATTAATTTTACATATAAAGTTTATATTTTTCAGAAACCGTACTTTGAATTACTTTCAGATAGAAAAATTTAACACAATGAAAATACTTTTAAAAAAATACCATAAAGCTTCAACTTTAAACTGCTGAGTTCCGCACAAATTCTTCTCCACCCTTATCCAAAGAAATCGAAATTCCACATCTTTTACTAGATTTCACAATAATTACAAAGCATTTTATGTAACATAAATGCTAGTGAGTACAATGTGGAATATTTTTAACTAAAGAAAATTTTGCCGATCCTAGACTTAATAGTTTTTGTTTTTTTTCTTTTTCTAGACTTAATAGTCTTTGTAGACTTAGTAATTTTTTTCCCATGTTTTTTTCGTTTTAAAAATTTTCATATTTGGTTTTTTCAGCACTCAACTTATACACCTGACATACCAAAAATTACAAGTGCGCAATCAGAAATAGCGGGTCGACTTATATACCGGTATATACAATATACAGAATTTTATATTTTTGCAATTGGGTAAATTATGTTATAAATCTTCATTGTAGTCATTAAACGTATAGTTATAAAAATAACTTTTGCTAAGATTGATTTACTAAATCATAAATGTATAGTTTAATATCATAAGAACAGAAAATTTGAAATAGGCTATCTTACAGTGCGTGTAGATATGTTGATCAAAAAATGACGTTAATAAAGTGTGACAAAATAAAAAAATAAATAATAAAGATTACAAGTGAAGCAGGATGTAATGAATACTATTTAAATATTTTTATCTAAGAAAATTAACTTCTGGACTCGACTTGCTAAGAAAAGAATTATTTACTGATTACAATAAAAAACACGGTATTTTGATCAGTTCCGTAAATAACCAAACAATTTGTCGATTTGGGAAAATCTATTCAGCTCCAGTATTTTTCATTTTGGAAAAACAAAGAGTTTTGGAATTATTGGCTTCATCTGAAGTTTAAACACATCATAAATAAATGCTAATAATTAGGCTAATAATATGATAATAATTAAATGCTAATAATAAGTAGCGGGTCCTAAAATGTGGCTGGGTCCGGTTATTCAAAACTGAGAAAAAAAAAGAGAAAAAAAATCTAGGTGTCTATATGTGTAAACTACAGACGTAACTTATGGACTATGGGAGCTACCTGAGGCATAAACTCAAATTTTTCGCTAGTCGGATGGATATTTTATTTTGCAGCTGTAAATGTTAATGCAGCTGTTGAAAATTAAACCTTGTAATTTTCAACTACACCTAGAAGATAAAAGGATTCCTAAATCAAGCCCAGCAACCTTATCAAGTCGACCAAATTCGATTTCGTGAACAATTTTGTAGTTAAAACTAATGCGTATTTGTGGGCGAAGAGAAAACCCACCCATTGTTAGCTTGTCGGTAAGAGAACTCAACCGGAGAGAAATTAAACATTGGATCGTTACCAATAGATAATTTTATTCCGTTTTGCTTCAGTTTTATGTAAGCACGAATAATAAAATCTCCCGAAATAAGCTTATTATGTTAAAAATCAATTTTTTTATATTATCTTACAGGTGTGTCCTTCTGCTCAATTTCAATGTAACTTTCTGTATTATTGAATTTTCTATTTGAATTATCAAAATAGAAAATTTGAAAGATATTATCTTCCAAAAGAATGACAACCAGAAAATAAATAACTTATCAAATGCGAAAAACAAGAACATTTTCACAGACGTCAGAATTTTTCAATTGAAATTGTGGGATTGATGCGAAAAATTTAGAGGAATCGTATTTCACCACTCTTAATGACTTTTTATCATTTATTTCTTTTATATTACATATATAAAAGTAACAATTTAAAATTTCTTAAACTAAGAAACCTTATTCGAAAATGAATATTAAAAAAGAAATTTTTTAAATTTTACTTTTCAGTTTCAGTTAATATGTAATAAAAATGGGTTAACGTCCACTGCAGATTGGTAAACAACGATATCAATCTTCAACGACGATTAAGTGCACGATTTTTCATCCTTTTTGACAAAAACCTCTAAGGTAGTAATCCGCAATATGGAATTAATAAATGAGAAGTCATAGAAGGGGAGAGGTGTGAAAGCAGGACTTTAAAACTAGTTTATTATATGAATCTTATAGACCCAACCAAATATTTATTGAAGGCAAATGCATATCATTGATTTATTACATGGCAGTTCCTGGCACCCCCCCCCCCCGAGGCTAGAGTACTATTAAAGTATGAGAATCTAGATTTCTGAAAAACCATGAAAAAAAAATTAAATTATTGAATCCATTAACCCTTTTCTATTGACACTAGAAAAAACTTCTTTTTAATAATTAATTGAAGACTATACGTGTTATTTATAGAATTCGAAACAGAGAATATACCGAGAAATTATTTGAGCGAAAAATATGTTGAAATGTTAATTTTTAGGTGTTCAATAATTTTTAAACTATTTTGTGCCTCTGAAAATTAGTTCGTGGGTATCATTGCATTAAATGTTTACACAAGGCGCTTTAAATTGTTACTTGCGTAAAATTCTTACATTTATGAAATTGGAGTTTCGTCGAAAGAAGTTAGGGTTTCATAATCGAAAAAAATTTGGGAATCGCTGTCCTAATACATACTTTTTTACTTGATGGAATGTTCTTATTATAAAAAAATGTAATTTATTTTGAATTTTATTCACCCTAATTATTGATGGAAGGTACTATTACGAAATAATTTTTAAGTTTTAAAAAATTTAGTAGATAGGAAATATTTTTCCAGTCATGAAAGCATAACTTCAGTATTGCAATGGTAATAAATTTCCTCTAAGTCCCATTGAAGGGGTGTGATAATTTCAGATTGCTTTAGTTGAATAGAAAGAGAGCGGCCCTTTCTGGAAGATGAACTTTGACATTGGTAAATTTTACCCCCACAACAGCTGGGCACTTGTATGGGGAGGAATGCCTTCTAAGAAAAAGATCACGTGATGCTTTGGCAAGTTTCCCGCCTAACACGCTGAAACTAACGTTTTGATTGGTTCGATAGAAAAGCGCGCACTTCTTTTTCTTTCTTTCAATATGGCTGTGTGGAAAGTTTCGCAAAATGATTTTTTGCAAGAGTTTTTATTTGAATTAATAACTTATTAAAATTATCTAATTTGTAATAAATATAATTTTCTTTTTGAAATTCAAACTCTTTTTTTTTGTTAATTTAAGATTTGCTATTAAAAAATTACTGTTTATTATTTTTTTCCCTTCTCATTCGACTCGATGTTTATTCGTAAATGAAGTAAGTTTTTTTCCCTTTATTTTAAAAATTTTATAGTGTATAATTTAGACGTAATGCATATTTACTTTTACTAATTATTGTTTCTTTAAAAAAGTAAATAAAAAGTTAAACTTAGTATGATTTTGCTTAAAATTTTTGTTTAAAAAAAAACACCATTTACTTTGCTTAATTTGTTTAAATAAGATCAAAATTGTATAGAGTATTATGATGTTTATATATTGGAAGAAAAAGTATTATGCATTCAATTTTAATAATTATTTTTTTTTAGAAATCGGTAACCATAAATTGAAATTTAATTAGAAATTTACGAGGGAAAGTTTAATTCAATTAATTATTTAAAAGAAAATTAGTTTTGTTTTATTAAGAACGTTGCCTTAAAAGCATAGTATTATATAATATGCAATAAATATAAAATTATTACGTTTGCCAAACTTTCCATTTCGAATTAACAGCTGAAAACAATTTTGAAATGGATTAACATACTTAAATAGAGTTTCCCTAGGTAAGTGTTTCTTAATGTTTATCTCTGATTTTCTATTTCGTTATTCTTGTTTTTTTAAAACCCTGATTTTTCACTCTTGTACTATGTTTACATTTTGCATGCGATTTTTTTCTTTTTATCTTCTGTACCTGTTACTTCAATTTCCTCCCTGTTCCTGATATCACGACGGTAACACCGTTCTTTTTTGGTACTCTCCTCCTAGAGAGCGCCTTTTCACTCCCCCATCTTTCCTCTCCCCGTCGTGATGTCATGATCGGGTTTCCCTTTTTCCTCCTACCCCTTGGCGACCTATCTAAAAAGGTCGCCAAAAAATTGGCGGCACTTGGCCTTGCCGTGGTTATGATAAAAATCCCGTTATATTTTTAAATATTTAAAAATTCGAAATCATTTTAGTCTAATTTCATTTTATAGGCACAAATCTCCTCTTAGGTAGTGGTTGTTTACAAAATAAATGTAAACACAATAAATCAATGAATCAATTGTGGCAACACACCAAGCACGCAAACACAATCGTGCATGCACAAAATTATTTGAATTTTTATTTTAATTCACAATAAAAGCGATAACTTTCCAAATTCTTGCAACCATGAGGGATCTTCAACAGCCAATCACAATGTGGAAAGCCTATTGATCCAGCGTTATCATCTCCTTGTTGCCATTCTGTAGTAGAAACTCTGGTTTAAAACTAGTTACCAATTCCTATGAAGATAGAGACCCGATTTCCATATGAACAGTCATTCAGTTACACTGGAGACGTCTTTAATGTATCATGTAGCATTGTAACGTTCCATCTTTATTGTGGCTGATTAAATTTAAAAAAGAAAAATGTTTGTTTTCTTTCTTATGCAAACGAAAACAAAATGGTATCTCTTTTTTTTTAGAGAAGGAACATCCAGAACACATCGGAAAAATATTTGTAAATAAAGAGAAAAAAATAGGTATATCCTTATAAGAGTTTAAACCCAATGCCTGAGAAATAGTTTTACTAAATTTAATGGTATAACATGAAAGGCCCATTTAAATTTTAACGTAAAATAAAGAATGCTTACGAAACAAAAAAAAAACTATTCTTTTTTTGTCGCCATTTTTTAGTGTTACGAAAATGCGTCTTTGGGACTTGCCAAAAACAAAACAAGATGCAATTTTATTTCTTTAGGAGTGAAATATAACGAAAATGTACCAATGTCTATAACATGAAACTTTATCTTAGTAAACGTCCGTTTTGGAAATGTTATTTCATTTTGAATATTATTTATTAGAGTTCATAATGGCTATAGAATCAGGTGAGAGAAAAGTTTGTTTTGAATCTATGCTAAACTCTATATCGGCCCATTTTCCAACGAAATCCGATTGACTACTTTGATTTTAAGCAAAGTGTTTCATTTTAAGATTTTTTCCAAAAATTTTAATTGTAGATTGGCGGCACTTAAAAATCTGCCAAATCTGTAGCTGTGGTTAATACGTAAGTACCGAATTTTTATTCCATACTTTTCTGAATCATATTACTTCAAACATTAGAATATACAAGAAGTATACATAAACACATAATTTAATACCATTTAATTTTTCAAAAAAGGTATTTTGACAACAATTTTATCAAAAAATTATAAACTAAAAATCGTAAAATAAAGAATTCTTAGGATAAAAACGATTTTAAAAATTCCTCATTTTTCAATAAAAACATTCGTATTGTTTCTTCTTTTTAATTCTTATAGTATTTAATCAGACTTTTTTACTTGACGTAAAAAAACCATTCTGTAGAGAACTACCATCAAGTAAGAAAAAAAATTATTTACAAGCAAATTTTTTATTATGAAAATCATAACACTTACCTGATTTATAAGTCCCGAGAATTCCAAAATGATATGTTCTTTGTTTGAAAACTTTATTCTCAAATAATATACACATAGTTTATCCCTTCATTACTTTTAGGTAACATACCACACATCAAAATTTTATAATTGTAAGATCTCGATATGAATTTTAATATGTAGCTTAAAAACAGAATAGCTGAATTCTAGTTGAAATTCTTTCAAAACTAAAAAACACTTACCAAGAAAACGATAAAAAATTTATTTATAATCAGCACAAAAGATACTTTTTCAAGTAATTCGGATTATTCTTTATTGTTGTTTTCTGAATTATGTAGATACAGAAGTATATACTATTCTATGAAGAAGAAGAATAGTCTATAACTATTACAGTTCTGTATGGAATTCATTGGAACACATTTATTCACTGGAATGACGAAAGCAATGTTGACTTCATTTTAACTTGTAATGAATTGAAGACAGAAAAATTATTTTACCGCAATACACAGATCTGTAACAGCAAGTGATCATGAAATCATGTTATGTTGTTGGTAATAGAAAGGTAAAAATTATTGAGAAGTTGTTCTTCAAATGCTTGGCGTGTTCTACTTCAATGTTTGGCATGTTCTGATTAGTTTTTTCGAGAAGTTTTACCTTTTCTTTAGGGAAATTTTGCTTCTTTTTTTATGCTAAGAAAATGGCGTCCGTCATTGCCAATGGTTATGTGGGAACTAATGCCCGATATTTACAGTCTCCCGCTAGATTGCGTATCGAGTGTTGCGATCGCGAATAGAGCGACAGCTGGCGTAGAGCAGAACTCTCTACACCTAGCGTGTAGAGAGTCATAGAAGAGAGAAGTACGTTAGACTCTACCTTGATTTTCAAATAGATTAAAATCTTTTAAGTTTTGAAACTATATATGGAACTGAAAACTACATTAAACATATTTCTAAAATAAAGCGTCATGGAAATTTCAAAAATATATTTTTAACGACTAATATTTAAAATACGACAAATATTAAGAAAAGAAAAAATATCGTAGTACATTCCTATACAACTGAAAAGAGGAGGAGATGGAAGAGTGAAGGGCCAAAGGAATGGAACTGGTCTTCTCCCCAGATGGGCGTATTCGAGCGTTGTGATCATCTATGGTTGAAAGCATTTTGAATTGTAAAAAAATACAACGTTTTAAATATTTTTTAAGAAAGTATTTTGAAAAACAAATTTTGCATTAAATTTGAATGAAATTATTCGAAAGGTTACTTTTCTAAAATTTAATAACACAGAAACTATTCTACCAATTGGCGATCGCAACACTCGAATACGCCATCTGGGGAGAGACCGGTTTCATGACTTTGGCCCTTCTCCTTTCCCTCGCCTCCTCTTTTCAGTTGTATAGGAATGTACTACAATATTTTCCCCTTTCTTAATATTTCTCCTTTTTATTTAATAAAAATATTTTTTAAAATTTCTGTGATACTTTTCTTTAGAACTATGTTTAATGTGGTTTTCAGTTCTATAAGGTTTTCCAAGTTAAAAGATTTATATCTATTTGAAAATCAAGAGAGAAACTAACGTAGTTCCTTCCTCTATGACTTTCCACACGCTAATGGGGAAAGCATGGGAAGTGTTGCCATAGGTAGAGAGTTCTGCTCTACGCCACCTGCAGCCCATTTCGATCGCCAATTACGCTCAAATTTTGTAATTTGATATAAAAATTACATTCTTGAACACTATGTAAAAAAATTTCATACTTTACAATTCAAAACTTTTTCGACTATTATTTAATAAGATATTAAAAAATAATAAAAATTTATTAAAATGTATTTTTTGCAGGCACTTACATTTGGTTAAACGTATTTGTAATTGTGTACGGCAATTTTTCGATTCGCTTAAAAAATTCTCAAAATATGGCCAAAAAGTAAAACTAACATAAGGAGGGCAAAATTTTCGACTGTTAATCTAACTTTATCTAACTTTAATCTTATAATCTAACTTTTGGGACCATATTTTCTTAATCGTGACTATCCTTCATATTTTGAGAGCCGGGAATCAGAATCAGTACAGAATATTTATTCAGAGAAAATATGTTTTAGTGTCTGATTTCGTAATTTAAGATATCGTGCTCTAAATAATTAGCATACTTGAGTTGAGGTCAATCCTTTGAAAAAGTAAAACAAAGTCCTAGTACTTAGAAATACAATCATTAAATAATAATTTTTTTCAAGGTGTTCCGTTTTTTTTTTTAACACTCTGTTCACGACTAATTATCGTTGTTCTTGATGCAAGAATGCCCGTAATATAGGATTTATAAATATTCTCAAAAAAGTATTGTTGATGACTACTTGATAGAAATTATTATTGAGTTGACATTCCAAGCTGGCTTATAATTACCATGTCTGTTACGGAATCATTTAGCGTTACTTAACTCTTATCTTAAACGCTAATTTAATTAAGCAAGCTAATACGTGTCATCATACAAAACACGCCTATATATATATAGACACGTCTACGTATAGATATACTATATACAGTAAGAAATTTAAAATAATGAATTTCTTTAAAAAGATCTCAATATAAGTTTGTAAGGTTACTTTCTTTCTTTCCATAGTTTTTTCAAGCAAATTCCTTCATTGTTAGCCATCAACAGATTATTTGTTTGAAGTCATCAACAGATGGACCTTCAAGCCCCATCTCTAGTTAAAAATAAATTGCAGAAAATATGCAAAAAATGCACTTTGAAGACTATGGTGATTTGGGCAATTCCGTTACGGAATTTTGTAGTAGAGCCAACCACAAAATTTTTGCAGTAATTACAAAGCAATATCAGAGTTTTTGGGGTGCCATCTATCGTGAGCGGTAGTAAATACTACACTTTTTATTAAAAAAGAAAAGAAAAGAATTTTCTCTTGACCTATTTTCTTGATCAGATGCATCAATCTGGGAGTAAAGCTCTCGTGGCATTTATACTTAGTGAGAAAGTTCATACATTGAATCCATAGTTTCGAATTAACGAACTGTCGGGAGTGGGATTGACCAATTAGCCCTCTCGACTACAACTCTGTACCATTACTGAGGCAAAGAACTAAATGTTTTAATGAGGTGCAGGGGGGTCTAGTTGGCGTGGATAAAGTTATTGTTTGTCTAATTATATTAAGTGAAAATACCGTTAATAAACATTTTTCTCAGAATCAACAGTTAAAATAACTTCAATTTATGGTAATCTTATTGTTTTTAAAATAACGATTAAAGGAATTATTTTTTTATACCATAAATTTCTACCAATGTGGATTTGCTTCCCGCCCCCTAAGTTTTGTTATTTTTCTTTTAAGGTTAGTTTTTAAAAGCAAGGAGCTCTGAACGAATTTTTAAAGTAAGCAATTTTATAAATCTTATGCTCATTTAGATTCAATAGAAAATATTATGAGTTATTTTTGTTTTCAAATAAAATTATTTGTTTAGTTTAAAAAGCTTTATTTTCAAGCAATAAAAGAGGTAATTGCTTTAAATTATCTAAATTTACTCAAGACAAATTTCAGAAACAGACAAAAATTAATAAATTTGGTTTGAAGCTAAAAAAAAAATCTGGAATTAAATTCTGTAAACTCTTTAGAAGCAAATTTGTTGAAAATCCAAACAAAACATTTCTTTCCATTAGACAAAATGATAAGTATAATTTTTGTTCTGCAATAATCCAATTTCAATTTGAATTCGAAAAAAAAGTTAACTAATTAATCTTAACTATTTACCTTTACTATATTGTTTTTACTACAAACTTTGCGCAAAAGCAGTTTTATAAAGTCAAAAATAAATAAATAAATAATAAAAACTAATGAAATCTAATAAATAAAATTAGTAATAAAATTACTAAAATACCGAAATATTAAAAACTAAATTTTAGGCAGATTTTGAAATAATTAAATTGTGTTAAAATCTTGCTGAAAAGTTTTCGACGATTCTTAACTTATAAAATAATTACAATTAAATCAAACATGCATTTTATGAGTTTTTCTTTTATGAATATAGACAGTGTACGTCATCTCCGTCCTCAATATATATATATATATATTGTATAAGTATAATATAGGTATAATGTATCAATCAATATATGTATAATTTTAAAAAAAAAGTATAAAAAGTTGAAGATTTAGTAACAAGGAAAGCATTATTGAAGACTTCACAGACTCCCTCACTTACAATTTTACCACAATACAAAGTATTTGTAGTTTTTTTACAGATATATCAGAAAATATACTTCTGAAACAATAACTGCATAATTACAGTAAATTTACTGCAGCATTACAACGGATTTAAAGTTTCAGTTTTTTTTTGAAAAATTTATGATTTTTGAGTGACTTCACTTAAACTACAGTAATTTTGTAGGCAAAAGCTGGAAGTTTTTTCGAAATAAATTATTGATAAATTACTTCACATTAGCTTCAGAATAATTGTAGTGTTTTTACAGTTAAGATTGCACTACAGAAAATGTGCAGTTAACTGTGGAAAAACTACTTCAATTCTGTAGAAAAACAGAAGTTTATTTAAAAATTAATGTAGTTGTTTTGAAGTATACTTCTCACAGTTTTATAAAATATTAATTAATCCTGCAAAATATTATTTCGTTATATTTCTGCTACCGCTTCGCAAATTGTGGAAGGTTTCAGCAGTTTCTCTTCTCCATTTAACGCAAATGATGATTTGCATTACATTTCACTACTTAAGAGGACCCAGGAAAATATTTCGCTCCCAATCTCTCTTTTACCGCCATTATTAATTAGAAATTTAAAAGAAAGAAAAAGTGATTTCAAACCATAGAGTAAGCTATGAAGCTTCACTTATTTAAAAGGAAAAGAAATTTCAAACTTCATGGTTTACTCAAGGTTTGTCTAAACTCACTTTTTTATAATTTGAATTTTAAATTAGTTATGAAGGTAGAATGATAATTGTAAACGTACTGAGAATGCCGAAAGAAACTGTAGCTCTTCTTTTCACGGGCCATTGACAGCAAGAAAAAAAGTCGAAAACCAAGAATGTCTTATAAGAGTCAAATAGAGACGGATTTTGAAGGAACAAAATTTAAAGGATAGAATAAAGCCAAATCTCAAACCAAAGGAGGGGAGGTGGCATGAGAAAGTTGGCTGCATATAGTGCGGCTTTGAGGAGAACTCCTCCAGACTAAAAGTCTGGGGTTGTCTGCAGCTATGGTAACAAGCGAGAGCACATCTCTAATGGGGGTGAAATGGAGCAAAAAGGGCGTCGATTGGTTTACTTACGCCGACTTAAAGACAAAACTATTCACCTTTCACTTCTATTCGAAGTGACTTTTCCTCGTTACCATAGTGATCGCCACGACGTGAGACGGATGTCTGGAGGAGTTCTCCTGAAAGCCGCACTGCACCTTATCCGAGTCAAACTGCGTGAAGTGCCTCAGTAAGTAAGCAAGTAAATAAATAATATCTATTTATTGATTTTTTAAGGAAAATCCTCCTGATCCTATGCTTCAGAAACAGGCTCATCATAGATGGTTCCCAATATTTGTCTAATCGCTATTTCTTCTGGGAAAAGGATTTGTACTCGCTCCGGCTGGCTTGGAGAGGGAAATGCTGGAAGCCATCTATCTCCATCCCAATACATTCTGAGGCCTTGTCTTCTGACAGCAGAGAGGTACTTATATCTGCAATTTTCCCACAAATTCTTTATATCACGATAATATTCACTAGCATACCTCAAGTTTGCTTCGACTATTTTGATTGCTTTCATTTGTGCATTGTGTTTTTCTTTTTTTAAACGCAGATCTTTTTCTGCTTTTTGAATCTGAAATGACAAAAAATGAAATTTTTGTTAGCTTTTCAGCAAAAATACACAACTCTACAATAATGGAAGTGACACTTTCAGTACTTGAAACCTTTTTTAAATTTCTCAAGAAAATAATTTTATTTTTAGAGGTGTTTAGTTTATGCAGTTTTTCATAATTAACAATAAGGTTTCAAGCTTTCAGAGGTTTGAGGAACAGACATTAAAATGACGAAAGAAAACAAGTATTCTTGAGCACAAGTATTTTATTCTATGCTAAAAATATCAAGCAATAAGCTTGTAATTTGAATCGATTAATTTGGTGGTAGTTATTTCCAATAACTGCATAAAATTTCGCAAACTTCGTTTAAATATTTATGAACATTTTTATAAAAAATTAACTTTTTGTCCTAATTTTTTTTTGTTATAACTTTAAAAGTATTAAATAAAATTAAATAAAATTTTTAGAGAAATTTATAAATAATTAGAAAAGTATTGTTTTAAAAGATTTATAAAAAAAAAAAAAAAAAAAAAAAAAATTCGTTGAAAACTGTTTCAGATAGGAGCATTTAAAGTAGTTCTTTTATACTGCGCATGCGCTCGAAAAATTTAAAAATTTCTTTTTATTCTTTTGTAGTGAATCGTAAATGGCAACTAATGAAAAAAAATCTGATTTGAATGCCTTAAGTTTCTAGCAATTTTCTAAGTAGTTTTTGCACTTTTTAGAAGAAAGCTCAAAATAATATAAGGTTTTCGCAAATTTTATTTTGTATCATAAAACAAAATTTAATAAGAAATGATAACACCTTAGAACAATTATCCGTGTGTCAAAATGAGATAGAATGAGGAAAAAAATATTTCAAAGTTAACAAAATTTTTTAAAGAATGATCTCTCACAATGCCGTTGTCATTTTTGATCAATCTAGTTTCATATTACTAAATATAATTTGTGGAAAATCCCTCAATGTTTTTAAATTTCTTGTAAAAAGTGTAAAAACTACTTGAATATTGCTTGAAACTTTTACAATTTTTAAGATACACTAATCAGACTTTTTCATTAGTTATTAAATACGATTCACAATAAAAATATGAAAAGAATTCCTAAATTTTTTTTGAGGCATGCGAAGTTTAAAAGAAATACTTTAAATGTTCATATCTTACTATGTTACATTTCATATCAAACTTCTTTCAAATTTTGAAACAATAATTTTTTAAATTTTTATTTGCTTAAAAAGTTTTGAAAAATTTGCTTAAAACATTGAAATTAAAGATCAGTACAATAAATAAAATCGCTTGGTTAATGAACATGTTTAGTGATCTTTCAAAAACTACCCATTTATTGGATTAAAGGCTTTTATTAAATGGCTTTTTCGTCATTATAAAAAACACTTTTTAATGAATAATTTCTAATTTTAATAACTGTTGCGAATTTACAACAGTTGTGCATAACTAATAGGTAAAACTGTATCGATTTTCAGTCAGCGTCATTTAAGCAGCTTATTATCGAGCAAAAACTCTATTCATTGATTTTTTTACATATTTATAGAATATAAAAAATGTTTTTATGATCTAATTTTTTAGTACTTGAAAAAATATTTCCCCTCTGCTTTGCTTAGACTCATAAAAATATGCAAAAATAGAGAATTTCAAATTTGTTTTACCGGTTTTAACTTAGGTGAAATAATCCAACAAAATTTGCTTACTCTTTAAAATCGTTTAATATTTGGATTTAAATATTTCAATTAATTGTCAGATTTCAAATTGAGACTATTCTCTTCAAAAAGATAGTAAATGTAGTTTAAAAGTAAGGATTTTTTTTTGGATTTTTTTTTTAATATTACAGGCTTTTTAGCTTCATCTTTATCTTTCATTTTGCTTGATGAGATAGTTTCGAAGAGTACTATTTATCCTGCACGATGTGGCGATGGTTTCATAGTGAAGATACTTATTTTTAGTTGTAGTATAAACCTTTTTAATAGTCTCTTCTCATAAACTAAATGCCATTTAATCAGTTATTTAAAATTTTGAAAATATAGAAATAAGGTCAATCTTTTAATTTTGGATGGGCATGCGATATGACCTCAATTTCCAGAGTCTTGACTTTTGGTCCGATTCCTTTTGTCCCAAATAGAGTTAAGAATTAGAACACAGAACGATTAAATCGAACAATTTTGGCTTTATATATCGGAATTGGTTGATTTTCTCAGACGTCGTAAATCTTAGGCAGTAAGAGACACATTGAACGTTTAAGTGGTAGACCAGTCTCTCCCCGTTTAAACAGTATTTATGGTGTTTAGCAGTATTTCCTGATGTTCAATTTTTTACAGAAGTAGAACAACAGCAAACGATACAATGTAGTATGTGAATATACGAATCCTTCAATAATATCAATGGTGGAAACGGAAACCTTACCAAATGTATATTTCAGAAACTATGGGCTTACAAATAATCGAATTCTCATGCATATATTTTATTGGTGTTTTTATTTTAATTTTTTATTAGCGTCAAAATTTCCTTTTTTTAATTTCGGTAAAGAAAATAAAAATTTGAAGGTTAATAAAAACTCAACAAAATAAAGAAATCAGAAAATCCTATTCTACATTGTAGAAAATTTAATTATCTATATTTTAAAAAGAAAAATAAATAAATAAAGGGAACTGACTGAGTAGTTCTTGAGTTAATGATATTTGGTTAGGAAAACTATGATTTTCTGCGAAAACTGTTTGAAGTTTAAATTTCTGTGATCTAAGCATTAAATAGCGGATGAAAATTTAGTTTTACTTAAAAAATGCGAAGAAAATGAAATCATAAACTTGATAATAAATTATAAAACTCAATTAATTAGTGGTAATTATATATTTTTTCAATTATATTTAATTATTACGTAAAAAGTAATAAATTTTAATTTTCAGAACGTTCGACACATATTGTGGGATTTTTTTTACACGGTATTACTTCATATTTTGGTCATGGAACAAAACCAACTAGACTCATATAATAATAAATATAAACATTATAAAATTGTCTAAAAGGACCTTGATTTGTCCAAAATAAGTCAGCCTTTGAATCAAATTTCCCACCTTTCTTATAATTTTTCATTCTGGTTAAAAATTTCGATTAACAAGGGTAAAATCAATTATACTTTTATATCACTTTGTAAAGGCTTTGCAAAGTAACAGACAAAATTTGATCACTTAAGGAGTAATACATTAAGGTTGGTTTTCAACCTTAATGTATTACTCCTTAAGTGATCAAATTTTATCAAATGTTGTCCGACATTGCATGCAGAGTATCAGAAGATTAAAGTTTTTGTGCTGCATTCTGCAGAACATCACATCAGTTGCTCGATTTTCGGAAAATCATTTTAAAGCATTATTTTCCTCATTCTAAGTTTTTAGAAAATACAGAAAAAAAATTCCAATAGTTTAGAGAAATGTCTCCTCTTTTTACTATGTCTGTGTTTAAAGTTAATTAAAAATATTTTCATACCTTAGGAATCATTTCTAAATCAAGCTTCACAATGGCATCTCTTTCTTGAAAACATTTGAGAACAGCTTCTGTATAGCCTACTTTTTCATAAGCAAATTCAGTCAGATACTTTTTATCTCTTTCGATTTCTTCCAAAATAAGATCGTGCCACTGTTCCAAAGCCCTTTGTGCAACTTCTTGGCTTGGTGCTACCTGAAATATGTCATTAAAGATGGAATAAAAGTGGGCAAATCACATTTTGATATTAAATAAACAGGTATATTATAAGGGTCATTCTTCCGAACCATTAATTCCCTGTGTGCCTTATGCTTCTTTTACAACATGTGCAAACATTTCTTTTTTCATGGAAAGGAAAGTGTTTTTTAGAATGTATTCTAAGAAGTTAATAATAGTAGGATTATTATTTTTCCTTTCTAATTTGATTTTAAAAAATATCATTCCCCCAGTCGAATTAAAATAAGAGAAGAAGAAATTTCCCTGAGAAAAACTATTAGTTTAATGATTTGTATTTTTCTATTCATGGAGAGGAAAGTGTTTTTTAGAATGTATTCTAAGAAGTTAATGATAATAGGATTATTATTATGTTTTTTTTCTTATTTCTTTTAAAAAACTTAAATGTAATTCCCTCACTTGTTTCCACAGTTGAATTATAGTCACATTAAAGATAAAAGAAAAAAAGTTTTTTTAAAAAAACCCTCAGTTTATAGAATTGTATTTTTCTAATCAGAATATTGAAATATGGAATTTTGTGTATATATATATATATATATATATATATATATATATATATATATATATATTTTTTTTTTTTTTTTTTTTTTTTTTCTTCGTGAAAATACTAATTTAAGAACCGTCATATGTATGCTTCTTTTTCTTTTCTTTCTCTCTCTGTATATATATATATATATATATATATATATATATATATATATATATATATATATATATATATATATATATATATATATATATATATATATATATAATTAGAATCCGAATCATTAGAAAAAAGATCTCCTAGTGATTCGGCATGTTGCCAGTTTTTTTTTTTTTTTAATTTAGTAGTGTTAGTGATCAGATTCTTTAATGTTAATAATGATTATGTTGAAATATACGAAACAAGCAGATTATAGGATTGAACAAAAACATAATTCATAAGTTAGTAACAGTAGTAGTTAGTAACATCTAAAATAAATTTAACACATGCGTGCATTGGTTCAATATTCATGTTGTCTATGATCCCCATACATAAGATATATATATTTTCATCCAAAAAAAAAAAAAAAAAAGTAAAAGAAAAGAAGAAGAAGAAGCACACATATGACGGTTCTTAAATTAGTATTTTCACGAAGAAAAAACAAAGACGCTAAGGAAATTATTAAAAGTAACTCATAGTTTCATCGATTAATCAAACTGGATTTTAATATTTTAACTTCGGATTTAACAGATTTCGATAGGAGTTTAGCTTATAAACAGCGGTTTGCTAATATACGGACTTTTTTTTTAAAATTTCATTTCTGACAAGGATTGAAAAAATATATATTCATGAAGTGTGGCTATTACGGAATTCCTAGTATTCTCTACTTGGATTAACACCAATCATTCACAAAATGCGTCGGGGCATCATCAGGGGCATCTCGATAAAAGTTAAAAAGACATCAAAAACAATGATTTTATAATTACAGGTTTTATAAAAAATAATAATAATAATAAAAAAAATCATTTTTAATTCTAAAATTTATATTAATTGCTTACAGGATATTCCAAAACTTAAATACTTTATGATTGTCTAAAATGACCGAATTAAATTTATGATTAAAACTTTCTCATCAAAAATCTAAATTGTTCTACACTCCCCTATCTTAATTTTATCATTATTATTATTACGTTTTCAGACAATTTATTTTTGGAAACAAGAGAAAAAGTAAAATTACCTGTCCTTGAGTAAATGCTTCTGCCATGAGAGCCATTTCCCGCATAGCTACCCCCACAGTTAACGTTGGACTGCTCTGCGTACTGGGTAATCCGTAATTTGGTTTATCATATCTAGCCAAGACGAGTTCAATCCCAGATAATGGTGGATCTGTGCTTTGAGGATAAAACTTTCTGTGTTTAAACTCACAAACGTCATACAGTATTTTATGTGCATCCAATATATATTTTAGTAATCGTTTATATTTCGCTTTTTCAAAGTCATATTTTTTTAGCAGGGTTCTATTTTCTGTTTCTAGGGCTCCAACTCTAGCTCTTAAATCCTCCTTCAAAGAATGAAAGAAAAGTTTGTGTAATTCAAGGCGATGAACAGAGGCCTTGACACAGGGTGTAATAAAGCAGAATACCGAAGAGCCATTACATTAAGACCACCCTGCTAATAACATGTAGGATCACCTTTAGCCCTCAAAACTACTAGCACCCGCCGTGGCATTGATTCCACAAGGTGCTGATAGGTAGTCTGAGGTATCTGGTACCAAGTGCTCACCAAATGGTCCTGCAATTCTCTCACATTGCGAGGGGGTAGCGTGGCAGCACGCATTTGGTTTTCCAAGTAGGACCACAAATTCTCTATTGGATTAAGGTGAGGTGAATTTTGGGGCCAAGACATGACTTGAAAGTCACTGGAATGTTCCTCGAACCAATCCATGGCGATTCGACCCTTATGGCATGGTGCATTATCCTGTTGGTAAACACCATCCCCGCAGGAAAAACTGTTCCCATGAATGGGTGAACCTGGTCAGCAACTATGTTCAAGTAGTTTACAGACGTCAGGGATTGTTCTATTAGGATTATGGGTCCTAATGCGCCCCATGAAAACATTGCCCACATCATACTACCATACATTGTTATAGATGGAGGGTGGTCATAATGTAATGGCTCTTCGGTATATATATATATATATATATATATATATATATATATATATATATATATATATATATATATATATATATATATATATATATATATATATATATGGCCTGTTTAGACGATCCAATTTCTTGGACAGAGATTGATTGATATTGATGGAAACTTTTTTTGCTTTGAGCTTGGATCGTGTAAACAATCATCCAAGTACTTGGTTCAAGTTATTGGACGATAGTAGATCATGTTCTACTTTCCATAAAAATTTTTCCTTCCTTAACCCTCAGCTTCTTAAGTTTTGTGACGTCAACAAGCAGACATCAGATTGTGTCATTTTGTTGTTTGTTTTCATATATTTTAGTGAGAATAAAGGCCTGTTTACACGGTCCAAGTTCTTGTTGTTGTTGTAGTTCATTTACGTCGCACTGGAGCTGCACAATGGGCTATTGGCCCTCCCTGAGGATGATCCGAAGACATGCCATCACAATTTTGATCCTCTTCAGAGGGGATGGCACCCCCGCTTCGGTAGCCCAACGACCTGCACGTGAAGTCGAGCACTTTACGGTAGCACAGTTTAACGAGGACCAATACCGCACACCTTCGGTCCCTACGCAGACTGTTCCAAGTGCTCACCCACCCGCACACTGACCGCAGCCAGTGATGCTTGACTTCGGTGATCTGTTGGGAACCGTGTCTTAACGATCAGTCCACTGTGGGACCCAAGTTCTTGAATCTGAGAAATTGGAGGGATTTCTCTGTCCAAGAAATTGGATGACTCGTTGACACTATCCAAGTTTTTAAATGTCACTGATGCGTCGAAAAAAAAAAAAAAAAAACTTGCGCATGCGCATTGTTCAAATTCAACATTATAAAATAATACTTAGATAAGTTTAAAATTACTAAATAAATTCAAATAAAATCATAATAACACAAATAAACCGCAACTGATCAATTTATTAGGACTAAAATATATGAAAACAGACACAAAAATGACATAATTTGCTGCCTGCTTGTTGACGTCACAAAACCTAAGACGCTGATTGGCTAAGGGAGAAAAAACTTGGATGGAAAGTAGAACATGCTCTACTATCGTCCAAGAAGTTGGACCAAGTACTTGGATGCTTGTTTACACGATCCCAGCTCAAAGCAAAACAAGTTTCCATCAATATCAATCAATCTCTGTCCGAGAAATTGGATCGTCTAAACAGGCCTTAAGTTAATCTGTTACGGTCTATTTTTATTATTATGATTTTATTTCAATTTATTCAGTAATTTTAAAGTTATGTAAGTATGATTTTGTAATGTTGAAAATGAACAATGCGCATGCGCAAGTTTTTCTTCTGACCAATCAGTGACTTTCAAGAACTTGGAAAGTGTCGACGAATCATCCAATTTCTTGGACCGAGAAATTCGACCAATTTCTCGGATTCAAGAGCTTGGACCGTGTAAACAGACCTTAAGTTTGTATACTATCGTATAGTAGTTTGTCTGAAATAAGAACTTTCCCAGATATTCGTCTGGACCTGTGGCGGTGACTATGGTAACGAGGTATGAATATTTCAAGTAGGGCTGCGAGGTCACTGTATTGGAATGGTTTTGGCCCAGGCCGGCGAGAGAAAGAAATATCTTTCTTCAGTCTATTGTGTTAGTCCTAGAGTGAAGCTTCCCTCTCTAAAATGTGCCATTCTTGTTTCCATGGATAGAGTTTTAAGTATAAATGTAAACAATAACAATCTCGAGCTCAATACCTACTCTAGTTCAGGTTATAAAGTTTGAAACTGCTTGATACAGCTTATTCTGTGAGGCGATATTTTCAAACGGATGATTTTGTTTTCAATAATAGAAGTGAATTAGATAATTTCTGAACTCAATTCTGCCGTATTCCATAAGATATTGATGTTATTAAGTAATTATGGTGAGTTTGAAGGGAAAATTTGTTTTAGTTATTTATAGATATATTGTTAAAAAAGTGACATGGTTGCTAGATTTTGAATAAATCGCTTTTTTGGCAGTCCTGATTTGGCTTATTTCCATTTGTTTATTACTAATTGTTCTTGATGCAAGCTGTGCACCATCTTACGTTAGTGTTAGCACCTATAGCATTGTAAATACAAGTATTGTAAGTATTGTGAACACAAGTAATAATTTATCAAATACCACGTTAGCAAGAATCTCAAAACACTTTGTGAGCCAAATGGCACAAAATACACCAGAATCAGTAGCCCGGAAGTATAGGCGGTATGGAGCTTGCAGCGTTCCATAGTGTAGAAAACACCATCCATAGCACCAGACGGTCTTGTGGCGGGAGGAGTTTTTAGCTAAGACAAACTATATATCAATTTATGTAGTTTCAATTGGGTTTTATTTACCTTATCTTTTGCTTTAATCTACATAACACAAATTGTCACTCTTTCCTTTGTAAAATGCTGGATTTGGGGAGATTTTAATTGTTTTAGATAAAAAAAATTGCCATTAATCCAAATGAAAAGTAGTTCAAACAAATTACCAATTCCTGTTCCTGTTCGTACTTCTCAAATTCCTCACGCTCTACAACAATAGGTTGACTGATTTTTTCCCTGAAATATTTTAGTAATTAGAATAATAATTTCAAAAGATATTTTTTTTGGAACATTTTTTAGAGAGAACCATGAAATAAGTACTTTTTTCTTATTTTTTTAAAAAAAAATAGATAATATACAGATATTTAACTCTACTTCACGCAAACCATCGTTAGATTTACTTTTCTTGATAGTTTTGTACAGACAACTGTATCCCATAATTAAAGAAAAAGATTGCAAAATATTTTTTTTTCTTCATTAAAAAGTGAGTTTTATTATACTTCAGGTTCTCTTTTTGAAGCATTTCAGCAACCAGACACAAATACGCAGTTTCACTGTGCAAACTGACTAAGCAAACACACTTTTATTTTCACAGTGCAAAATATTTCCGGATCGAATTACGGAGAAAGTACCAGCACGCAGGCTGTCAGTATTTTTTACTGCGAAATTAAGTCTTATGGAACAAAAATTCTGATATACCGTAATTTTAAAGCAATATTTAACGTAAAATCGCTGCATCACTGTAATTCAATAAATACTGTCGTAAAAAATAATGGTATGAGATTTGACAGTAAAAATGGATTTTACAGATGCTGCACTCAGAGTCCAGTACTCCCCCTCCCCACCCATAATTAAATATGATCTCAATAGTCAAGCCCGAAGAGACCCTGAAAATTAGGTCTTTTAGATGCTAGTTTTACATTTATGTACAGCGCTAAAGAAAGGAACACCCTGAATAACTTTTGATTTTAATGATCGGATTTTCACGTTCTAGGACTCAATCTTAATGACCAGAGGAGGTGACCTCAAATGTAATAATTGAAAAGTGCAGACGATATAACGAAGTAACGAAATCAGACGAATAAGTAACGAAATCAGACACAGAAACGTACTTTCTTTGAATAAACATACTTTTTTTTCCGACAGAGGCGGATTTCTGAATATATAGGGGTTAACCGCAATCTGGGAAATATGATCCCAATAGTTTGGTCAGGAGAGCTCTCCAAAGTTTCAACCCTTAAATGTTTATTTTAATTTATTGTATATTTCGCTATATCTTGAGAATTTTTGAAGAGAATTCAAAAATTTCTGCCCACAATTATGAAATTCGTTTATCCAAAGATAATTTCGTGCAAAAAAAAAAAAAAAAAAAAAAAAATTTTGTAAATATTTATTATTTTATTTAATAATGGTCGAAAAATTGCTGAATTATAAGGTACACACATTTTTGTATCATTTTTAAAGAATATAATTTTACAAGGGAAATCCAAAATGTGAGCAAAATTGATCGAATAGTTCCTCAGTAATCAAATTTAAAATATCTGACTTTTCAAGTTCAATTCAATGAAGTTAAATTTTTAAGGAACAAATCTTGCTTTTTCAAATTTTGTATTTTGCCATACAAAATTATATTCCTTAAAATGATTAAAATATTTTTTTGTCTTACAATTAAAAAAATTTCGCCCATTATAAGATAATAAAAAATAATAAATATTTACTAAATGTTATTTTTTGTATGGAATTATCTCTGGATAATTGTGTGCAAAGAGTTTTCAATTCTCTTAAAATGTTCTCGACATATAGCTATATACTCAAAAAGGGAAATTCACAATAACAAACACGTAACAAAATTTACATTAAATTTCCCAGATTGCGGCTACCCGATACTTCAGGGGTCAGAAATCCAAATCCATCGAAAAAAAGGTATGTTTATTCAGAGAAAGTATGTTTTTGTGTCCACGTTTTCGTAACTTGAAATATCGTCTGCACTTATTAAGTAACATTTTTGCATAGCACTTGTTAATTACTAACATAAAGCACTTAATTAGTTACCAACACGAGACAGATTTCAACCTAGATGAAAATTATAAAAATCATCACCTTATCCTCATTTTTTGCAAATTTTTATGAGTCGAGCTCTAAGGGGAGTAAGTTTCTAAATAATAAAAAAATAGACCATGAACGATTTTTATTTTCTCAAAACTGTGGCATTCTCTATATTGACGTTTTGCGCCATTTTTAGAATAAACATAGAGGTCGCTGGCTAAAGATAGGCTAAACTTTACCTAAGGCTAAGTAACTCTTGTAAACTCACATCAGCTACGAAAACAACATATTCACAAAAAAATCATCATTTGCCTACGAAGTTCCAGTCAAAATGCATCGCTGTTTTCCATTTCGTTCTAAATCTGATGCATAAATCATATACAAACTTTAAAATTTTAAAGTAATTCGGAAAAAACACTAGGGAAGCCGTTTTCAGATGCCTCCAAAGGAAAGATTATTCATTGTGTTAAGTTTTCATGAACTATATTAAACTCTATTCAAAACGTGAAAAACAATTTTAATATTAATATATACGGGTTTGATTATTGTTATTAATCCAAGTATTGCCCTTTTTCAGTATACGTTTAAACATAATATCTATAAAAATTATTTAAAACAATGCCTAGTCCAATCAAATAAGAATTTATACTATCGCACGTAAGAAAGGGAAATTTTATAAAGAACTTATGAAGTTAATAGGTTGTAATAAGGTATGGAAATCACATTTTATAATTTTTAAATGCTTATAATAATATTCTTATTATTAGAAAGGATTGATGTATAGTAATAAGGAATTTTTTTTCTTTACTCACTGTAAACTTTGCAATTGCGATTCTAATTCGATTTCTTTCCCGTGCAGTCTTCTGTTGTCTCTAACTTCGTCCAACAGTTTACTTTCCAAAACTTCGATATATCTGTTAAAGCTGTAAAGATAAAATGATGTAATGTAAACTACTGAAGTTCTACAAAAATGGGATGACATTTTTATTATGTACTTAGTTTGAAATTTTTTTTAAAGAGTGCTTTCTCCACTGCTTAGAATTTTCGTGACAGGAGAAAATAAATTACGTGATTTGTCATCCAAGTTTGCTGGGAGAAAATAAGTTGGAGATATCATCCCTATTAGCTTTTGATCTAATGATTGCATTTTTACACAGTGAAAAGCAGTTTTAGTAGTTTAGAAAGTTGACTTTAAATGTACTAATTAATTAGTTCTAACTATGAATCAGACGAAAAAATGTACTTTCTCAGAATAAACGCACCTTTATTTCAACGCATTTTGATTTTTGAAGAACAATATAGCGAGGAGTAGGCGCAATCTGGAAATTATGATTCCAATAGTTTAGTAAAAAAAAAAGTGGTTAAAAATGCTCTTTAAAGTTAATTTCATTTTTTTTTGGTTGCATATTTCGCCATATCTTAGCATTTAATGAAGTGAATGAAATAAATTGTGCCCAAGTATAAAACACGTTATTCAAAGATAATTCTGATTAAAAATAATTTTCAATGATTCTATTACTTTATATTATTATGCTATATGGTCATAATAATTTAAATAGAACGTTTGGAAAATTTTTCTTTTTTTTGTGTCATTTTAAACTATATAATTTCAAATGACATATTATAGATGCATAGTTTTTGAGAAATGATTTCTACGATATTTTTAAAATTTGATAGCTGTGATTAATCCAGTACAGAGGCGTGCCAACTTCTCTTTGCCTAGGGGGGGGGGGGCGAACAAACGCCAACTACAACAGTCATAAACTTTACTATTATTGTTATTTTAAAATCAGTTTTTATATTTTAATATTATTATTTTAGTGAAAATATTTATTATTTAAAAGTTATTATAAAAATTGTTATTACATTGTGAATAGCTATTATTAAAAATAGTTAATTTTTCATCAAAAATATTTATTATTTAATAGCCATTATCAAAAATAGTTCTTTCAACATATTTTTATGTTAAAGTTGCATAACTTATTACGGGTGATTATAATTTAATTGTTACATTCACAGTATCAAAATGGTGAACAAAAATGATTTATGAATCGAATACAAATTAAAAAGAAAACAGAGAAATTAAAAGTGAATGAAAATTTAATGAATTTCAAAATTTTACTCCATATAATTTTTGTTAATAAGGAGTATTTTATTGACAAATTTTGATCATAAATAACATAAAATGGTTTTTCGCCCCCTCAAAAACAATTTATTTAGGCGTAATATGTGATTTATATTTTGATCTGAGCATAATTTATGTTTTACATTTTGATTCAGGCATAAACTGTAAAAAAGGGTTTTTCAAAAGTGAACAAAATGTGCCAAAATGGCTATGAAACCAAAATATGTCGAATTTGAAACAAGCATTTATCAAAATTGAAACAGAATTCACTTACATTTGAACAAAATGCATTGTCTTAACAGTGATGTGGTGCGAGAAATGTGTTTAAAAGATGTTCCTTCGCTTCCGACAGGATTTACAAAAAAGTTGCGATTTGGAAAATATGGTCCCAAATTCAGGTCAAATAGCAATAGATCGGCAATTTTAATTTCAATATTTGCATATTTAGCTATATCTTAAAAACTTTTATGTGAATGGAATGTATGTCATGCACAAATGTCGCTGAAATCGATGATGATGTAATAATTATATGAAGCGGGTGAAAAAATTCTGTGTAGCATAGATTTAATGGATACTATGCCGGATTTCGGTTATAGGTATTGCACTTCATTGTTTTCAAATTATTATTTATAGCTGCTTTTGGGGAGCTTTTTGACGAACACTTTAAATGTTTTTTTTTTATAATTTTTGGTTCAAAGGAGAACTTTAATACTAATATTATGTCAAAATTTCGAAAAACTTATATATAGGCTAAAAAATTATTTTAAAAAAAGGTTTAATCTTTTTTTTACCTATTTACTCTACATTGTTAGCACAGGAGTCGCTAAAATTGATAATGATTTAAATATGATATGAGGCTGGTTAAAAAATTATGTGTTGCCTATATTTAGTATATTCTATTATCTATCACAGTTATAGGCATTTCTCTCCTTTGCTTTCCACTTATCATTAATAGTCGAGCCATGGTGCTACAGTGAATAGAGAGTTCGCCTTCGAATGTGATAACTTGGGTTCGAATCCAAGTCATGACTGGTTGATGCGAGTCCAGCACCCAGCTCGCATTGACCACAGTTCTGACGTAAAAATATCCTTAATAATGGACGGATCATGGATTAGAGTCCCCTTGCTGCCAGGCTAACCTTGGGAGGTTTTCGTGGTTTTTCCCTCCAGGTAATGCAAATGTGGGTTGCTACCAACAATATGTCCACCACGTCCATTACTTGATTGAGGAGTTCCCTTGTCTTCTGGATTGGGTTCAAAATTAAAAGTCTACGGAGTTGAACATTAGTAGACGTAAACTGAAAATTGGGTCAGCTGTTCAACGACGGTTGCAATTATTATATTATTAACAGCTGCGTATCGACGGTTTGAAAATGAAAAATATTTACCCGATTGTAATAATAAGTTTTTTACGCCCTCCAAACAGAACAATATCATATATTTTACAACTAACATGTCAGATAAGTATAAAAATTGTTTTTAAAGGCCAGTTTTTATATATTTTTTTATTTTTAAATCTTAGTTTTTGTTTGAATTAATAACTTTTTTCCATTGTGTGGAAAATGTTATTTTTTTCACCATAATGAGATTGAGATTCATAAACTCGCACTTGTGTTGATGTCAAGAACAACAACACCCCCCCCCCCAAAAAAAAATAATAATAATAAATTAAAAAAAAAATAAGAGAGAGGGAGATTTAAAACACAGGTAATTGTTCATTACATTGCGATTAACATATGAACGAAACTTTCTTACATAAAATTTACATAAAATTTTAATAATTGAGATCGAGAGGAAAAGGTGCTTTATGTCTATAAAAGCTAATTTTGAGGCGGAAAAAAGGAAAAGAAACGGAATTTTGCGCGTGAACGGACTGTAATAACCGTTGTTCTAAGCATGGCTCACTGTGTAATAACCTTCGAGGAGAAAATATTTTCCGCATTGCTGATTTCTCAAAACTTAATAATTCTCAAAATGCAACAGATAAAAATCGTTATTTCTGTGAAAAATAGACAAAAAATATTCCTTCCATTTGACTTTCAATTATATATTTTCCAAAAAAAATAGAGTAAAATATTGACTTTTGAGGGGAAAAGACAATGATGATGGAAAAGTATTTATGAGGGTTGGGGCGTGAAGCAAGCAGGGAGTGGAGCCTTTTAATATAAAACCAAACTTGATTTAATTAATAAGACATTTTTTTTCTAAATAGATATTAAAGTTAGACTACTTGTGTAGAAGCTTTTGTTTTTTTGAAAAAACAAACAAACATAGTTTTTGCATCGTTGAAGTAAGTTTAGTTAATTATAAATTATTAGACTTAACTTATTTATTAGACTTAAACGTTATTTAAATTAAGTTTGCTTAAAATAATTTTTCAAAACACTGATTTTAGCTAAAAACTAGTTCCATTTTGTTTTTCTTATGTAACAATAGATGAAAGGGACAATTTTATACTTTATTCGATTTAGCTCTAAGACGATTCTTTTTACGTTAAATTTGTTAATTGTCTGGTATAGAAAATAAGGTAAGGATAATGATGTGTAAATTGATTAATATTTTGAGCCAGAAAAAAAAAAACTTTTAAATAATTCCAAATAAAACATTTAAAAATTCAAGTATTGCACTATATTATCTACGATAGAATTAAAAAAAAATTCTTTTGATCCCAAGCTTAAATAGTTAAAAAAAATTATCTACTTACTTGTTCCTCTCCTCCATGAAATCAGACTTCAATTGATTCATTCGCTCGTCAGCCTTTTTCAACAATTCAGGTTCTCCTGGATCATGCTGTCATTTTTAATAAACGTTTATTTAATGATGATGCAGGTCTAATAATAATTATTTTATTAGTTCTGAATGCAAGCAATAAGACTATCAATATGAAAACAGATAAAATAATCAAAGTTTTGCATAGGAAAGTTAGACAAAACCGGGCTCTAATTTTTTTTCTCCAAAGTAGCTTCGTCATTAAAATTGCTTCCGTTTTTATTTGAATGATAAATGTGATCTTAAGTTTCAAAAATAAATATTTAATGAAAAAAAAGGCAAATTTTTGGTGGTAAATTAATTACATTTTAGAAGTATGTAGTATAACACCCTGCTTTATCAAATCTGATAGGATGAAACTAAGTTAATATAGAAATAACGAAAAAAGTACATATTTTACTACTGAAATTATTTTTATAGTAACCAATTATAATTATGACCCTCTAATGTGAAACGTACAAGGGTTATAAATAATTGAACACAAGGATCATATTCGGAGCTCATCATGTATTATATTCTTTGTAAATAGAAGAGGCATCTCAAAGTTTTGCGATTTCCCCATTATACACACTTTTCCTCTCTTCGTTACCATGGAGCTACAAATTATGCTTTTTTCCTTGGATCAAGACATTCCCATTTTCAATTTAAACAGAAAAAAAGCAAGATTTTCCATAACAATGATATCGGACAGGAGAAAAGGGTGAAGAGTGGGAAAATCACGTAATCTTGAGAAGCCCATTCTAATTACAAAAAAATATATTGATTAGATTTAAGAGCAGGAATCCTTAATAAAATAGATAATATTATACACCCTAAGTGTTTATACGTTTTATATACCCGACCTTTATAGGTGAATGTATCTAACCTTCCCGAGATTTTGACTTGGAGCATTTTGTGATTTCAGATTCCATGTGATTTCGATAGCAGTAATCTAGTCAAAAGTGCCAGATTCTGGTTTAATACAGCAATCCGGTTTTTTTCCCAACTCTTCCCTCACATTATTAGACAGATTTTTTAAATTATTTTAAAGTCATTCTGAAGAATTATTTAATTATCTTATAGGGCAGTAGGTAAAAATCAGGTAGTAGGGGTGAAACAAGGTACCTCGATGCGGCGAAATTAGTTTTGCTTTCTAACAGTCTGACTCTGAATTACATTCTGCTTGGCAATAAGAAGAAGCTACCATATTGAGGTGTTGTTATTGCTGAATTCATGGAGTTTATCTAGATAAGTTTGTTCTGCTGTGTCAACCCTCTAATGTTTTGTTTAAACTATCCTTATTTACTGACAATCACAGTTGTAAAAATATTTTTAGCCCTACTTATTATGCATTTACTAAGAATTCATATACTAACAAATAATGAGGATTAAGTCCAGTAGTAGCATGGCCCTGTTTCGTTTGGATAACCTTTACTTTTGGGCCAAGACCAAGTGCGGTAAGTTGGGGTATGAACGGGTACTACCCTCACTCTATAAAACCAATGTAGAATATCAGGAGAATGAAAAAAAAGATAATAAGATAATAAAGATAATAAAGATAAGATAAAGATAAATCTAGCTATCAAGGATGAAAATGTTAATTTTCAGTGTACAAAAAAAAGAAGAAAAAAAAGAAGGGAAAAAAAAAAAAAAACAACAACTTGAAACCAAAAAGAAAAGCGTAAGAAGAACCAATATAACAGAACAGTTTTGTAATAATAATAAAAAAACTATGTATTTAATTGATGCTTTTTCCGACGAAGACGATAAAAATGTATTATATGTTGACATTGTAATAATGTACTTTTGTACTTTATAAATAAAAGAAAGAAAAAAAACGAAAGAAAGAAAGGTGTTCCTCATTCACAGCATGAAAAAGTGTCTTTTCTGAAACCACGAAAGCTGTAGTGGAGAAGAGAATGAACATGACTATTTCAAATGTGAATTTTGTACATAACATTTTTATATTGTCATATAAAATAAGAATGTGTGATACTTTTTCATTGAACTTCCAGTATTTCGAAATTTTCTAAAATTATTAGAAACATATAATTTATAAGAAAGTAGTTCAACTTTGACTTTTAGGGGATGATACCTTGGGTACAACTAAACAATCTTGATTTATTGACAGTTTCTTGGTTGATTAGTTTAGCTCCAATAGTTCTACGAATCTGCCGGCCAGGTGGCCGAGCGGTTAGCGTGCCTAGGCTGCGGGTTCGATTCCCGCTCTGGGCATGGATGTTTCTCTCTCTCTTTGTGCTATCCTCTGTTGTGTGTGTGTATGTGTGAATGTGGCCCACCCTATAAACGGGTTTGTGGCAGTGTGGCGTGGGCAATGTTGCTCGCCTCCGTGACTTTGGTTCACAGGTGCCCACTGGGTAACGCGAAATGAGCAACAATACCGGCATAGTATGGCGAAGAACGAAAAGTTCAGTGCCTGCCGTAAAAAAAAATAAAAATAATAAAAATAAAATAAATAAAAAAAAAAAGTTCTACGAATCTTTACGAATAGGTTTTACCACACTTTCGGCAACATTTTTTTACCGAAACTACAAACTTGAAATGCAAGACTTAAACTCCTGATTAGAAAGAAAAAAAAAATTGGAATTTGGCAGAGGTGTTAGTAATATTTCTTTGTTGAGTTGTTAGTTAATGAGAATATCCTGATTAAAACACTCTTGTCATTACTGATTGGGGGTGCGAATTTCATGAAAAGAAAGGAAAGGGTCATTATTTCATTGCTTTATAAACACACAGGAGGAGTTTAAAGTCACACTCATCATAGTTTAACGGCCCATAATTCAACGAAAACCTAATGAATTTCGATTTTTTCCCCCGGTAAATTTGAGATCTCATTGCAGACCAGAATCATGTGTAATATGTTTGAAGTGTATTTAAATTGGTATCTGTGATCTCGAGCACAGTGGCAATATTTGTGAAACGTTTCATATTCAGGGCGGTGGTATGTTGTTTTGACAAGAACAAAAAATATTAATGCTGGAATGTTGTTATTGCCAAAAAGTTCCATTCTCCGTCATTGAAATAAATAGCAGTCGAAGCATTTAAATACTTGTTTTCAGAGTTTTCTATAAATATCTAGCAAAATCTAAGTACTAAACTACGTTTATGCTAAATTTTGCTAAGCATTTTTCTGAGAGCTTAATAACATAAGAAATAAAGTGGATAAGGAAGATCACCATCTTGATTTAGTAATTTTAAATCCATCATTAGTTTTAAATGTAATTTACACGAGAGTGAAACGTTCTCGAGACTAGTTTCAGAACAAACTCTCTTTTTTATATTGAAACTAATCTGCTTTTGTTTTACATAAAGATAAAACACAAGAAAATACCTCAACACTAGGTTTGGACATAAGAATGATTACACCCATGAAAGGTACCGCAGAGTTCTTTTGCAATATTAATAAATATTTTATTTTTGTCCAGTTATAATCACACGAACTCCTCGAGACACTAAGAGACGATGTTATTGTGGTTACAAAGGAAGCACTTTGGATAGGGGCGTTAGGTTAACGGTTTCACATTGTTTTAGTTTGGGGAAGTCATGTAATTTTTTTCATTTCTTCCCCATAAGAAATTGTTTAACTCTTGTTTCGATAGCAACAGACAACCTTAGGCTTTCAGTCGGAAGTATCTCTTGTGGTAACTAGACATAAGTATATTGGGGGTTATAATTATTTAATATTTTTACAACACAATAAGTGCATATATCTAGTCTCAACTTACATACACCGAAGAGCCATTACATTAAGACCATCCTGCTAATAACATGTAGGACCACCTTTAGCCCTCAAAACTGCTAGTACCCGCCGTGGCATTGATTCCACAAGGTGCTGATAGGTAGTCTGACGTATCTGGTACCAAACGCTCACCAACTGGTCTTGCAATTCCCTCACATTGCGAGGGGGTAGCGAGGCAGCATCACGCATTTGGTTTTCCAAGTAGGACCACAAATGTTCTATTGGATTAAGGTCAGGTGAATTTGGGGGCCAAGACATGACTTGAAAGTCACTGGAATGTTCCTCGAACCAATCCATGACGATTCGACCCTTATGACATGGTGCATTATCCTGTTGGTAAACACCATCCCCCACAGGAAAAACTGTTGCCATAAATAGGTGAACCTGGTCTGCAACTATGTTCAAGTAGCTTACAGACGTCAGGGATCGTTCTATGAGGATTATGGGTCCTAATGTGCCCCATGAAAACATTGTTCCTGGGCGAGAAACCATGAAAACCTGGGCGAGCTCATTGTTATAGACGGAGGGTGGTCATAATGTAATGGCTCTTCGGTGTACATATATATACAATGTATAATCTATTATATCTTACTAGGAGGCTTCGCCCCCTGCTCGCTGGCGCTCACCAACCCACGGAACTGCTTTCGCAGTTCATTTCGGATTGCTTCGCAATCCAATGCTCGCTTTGCTCGCTCATTGGATACGTTCTTAACGTCTAGCTTTTGTATACTGATTTGAATACTGAAGTTCCGAAAACTTTTCACTGTAGAAAATTCTAAACCTGTACATTTCAATATTAATTTGAAATTGCAATTGTTAATTTGGGCATTTGGCGATACAACACTTATAGAATTGAAGGATTTGTTACGTCAAGCGCTCAGGTATCATAATTTTGATCTAGTTGCGCTTTTATGTCATTTTGATTTATGTTGCTAAGTTAACTTTCAAAAAATTCTATGGCTGGCAACAGCATTTTTATTTTTTAAGTTGTTTATTTTTATTTTTGCCGCAGCTGAATTGAACAACCTGATAATGCTCACTCTGGTTATTGTTTCTGTTTTTAAAAGCGCTTATATGCTGAGCCACCTCAGCTAGATTTGGCATGTGACATTTTTAGATGCAATCATTGGTCGATTTTCTAACGTTGCCATTCGGGAAGTTGTAATGAGGCTTTTTTTTGGTGCCGTGTAAGAGAAATATATATATAGATATTCTATATATCATTTTTACCTATTTATTATGAAGCATCCCGTTTTTGTTACAATATAAAATTATTTTATTTAATAGAATAGTTGTCTACGCGACTGAATTTAGTTTTCCATCAATGGAATCTTTATGATTAAACCTTCGGTAATGCGTCAATTTTTTACAATGAGTTATCGTGCGTTAGATAAATTAAGAGAGCTATGGAAAATGAAAGTTAAAGAACACTCTAAATAATAGTCTAATTTGGGATTGTTCAAATATTCTACTGTTAAAATATTTCTTTAGCCTTATGCCACACTTTTAAATTGATTTTATGGATATTTTACATAAATGAGAGTCTAAATCAAACTTTAAATTAATATGAATTACTAGGGGGCTAAGCCCCCTGTTCGCTGCCGCTCACCAACCCCGATGATTGCTTCGAAATAATTGTCTTTTCTTGGCAGAAAACAGTTTTTCTACATAAGTTAAAATTATTCACTTAACATATATGTACTAAAAGGAATTCTGTTTGCTTACTCTTGTGCCTCTACTTCCTACGTCCAAATATTACTATTTATTAGTATTATAAACATTTGGATCTCTTGGTGAACGGAAGTGATTTTTCGAAGTAATAATTTTTTAAATAACATTTATATTCTTATAACATTATATTGTTCAAACAAATTTGATGAGTTCACAACCATAATTTAATATTCTCGCTAATAATAGCAGTACTGGAAAATAAGTTTAAATTAGGGATACAAAAATATTTAAAGAAAAACAATATCTTTAAGACTATTGTTAATTTTATGCTGATGACAACCAAAACAATATGGAAATGAATGAGGGTAAACTGGATCATACCACGTGATTTTCCGGCCAATAAAAATGCACCGGCAACAATGGAAAACGGTATCAGACCATTATGATTTTATATTATATAGAGAAATTATTAACTTCATGCATAACCTGCTTATCCCGACTTGCCAGTGGACACCTGAAAAGTCTCACATTTTCTGCTAATCAAAAGATCTTTCCTCTTTGCCCTAAATGCTAACAAAACCAGGCATCACCTGAGCATATCTTGAACTGTTTAGGGCTGGACTGGAACCATATTCATTCCTCTCCCATTTTAGTTTCGGACTTTCTAAATGTCAACGGATTTATTGATCTGGTCTGACTCCGTCAGACCAGATGGGAATTAGCAACAACAACAACAAATGGGATTTAATATATCCAACTAAATATAAAGCTGATTGTGAACTCACCAACTTTGTTAAAATAATAGAACATTAATTTAAAATGATATTTCATAAACTATTTCTTTGCAAAATTATTTATATTCACTTATAGATCTTGTAGAATCATAAGGGAAATGTTTTGACCTCGAAAGTGGGAACACAAGCGTAAACGAACAGAATTCTTTTTGGTACATATATTTTAATATCAACTTTCGTAGAAAAAATTGTTTAATACTATAAAACACTAATCATTGAGAAGCAATCATTAGTGGCGAATAATGGCAGCGAAAAGGGGTTTTAGCTTCCTAATAGGAATAAAATAGAATTACCGTATGAATAGTTACTCGAAGACCTTCAATGTAATTTTCCAAAGCTTTAAGAATCATGATCATGTTTTTTTCTCCTCTGAAATTCATTTGTGGCATATACCTTTCCGCAAGTTTTCTGATCTCTTCCTTGATATTTTCGTAATCGTCTTCATAAAACTTCTTCATCAATGAAGCAAGTTCCTATAAAGGAATAAATAAATAGCAAATAAATAAAAAGAATATTACGAAAGAGAGGAAATTAGGATCGCATTATAGCGATCAATGGTTACCCATTGGTTAAATGTTTTTTTTTCTTAGACTTTATAAACTTTTTCTTTCTTTTTTAATTTTTTTTTTTCATATAGATTTTTAGAAACGTCACAAGTCATGGGTTGCAAAAACTGCATCGATTAATGCTTGCTTCTTTGTCGTCTTTTTCCTTCGAGTTCAATTAAATCTAACGGGTTGATAATTACACCGAAGATTTATCTCGTTTTCTCAAAATAAAGAAAACTACTCAAATAACTAGACAAAAGGGTAAGTAACAAAAAAAAAAGGATATATTTTAACATGATGTATACAGGACAATGGCTACTGCTACAATTACATTAAAAAGCGTAGATGTCTTTTTTTACAAGAATCTTTTGACAATTAACGATGACATCTAGTGGTGGTTCAACAAGTATATTTCCACATCGTCCACTGGGCTAGATTGATTTTCAATTTTAGTCCTATATGCGTTTCTTTAGACGTAACAAAATTGTTTTTCTTTTCCATTATTTATATTCATGCTAAAATCGTCGTTCAAGTCAGTAATTACCAATAAATTAATCATATTGTCTCTCTAAGCTAAGTCAAAAAAGCTTTTCACAAAATTGAAAATTTTTTGCACACGATTATAATATTAGTTTATCTAATTGCATGCAAAATATAACTTTTAGTAAAGATTTACTATTATTAATATTTCATTTAATAATAATCGAATAATTTTTGAATTGTAAGTTATACAATTTTTTTTTTACCAAAGTTTAAAGAATAAATGTTACATGGCAAAGTACAAAATTTAAATAAAATTGGTTGAATAATTTTGAGAAATCGAATTTTAAAAATACGACTTTTGCGGACTATAAGTGCAGATCTCTAAAACCTTTAACTTTGGATAATAAAAAAAAATAATAAAAAATAATAGGCACACTATTTTTACACCTCCAGAATTTTTTGAAAATGTATAAAATATCAGAAAATAATCGTGAACATCGAAAATTTTGATGCCCTTATTAAATTCAATTAATTAATCCTGAGGTTACTAACTTTTGATAATAATAAAATAATAATAATAATAATAAATAATAGGCACACTATTTTTACACCTCCAGAATTGTTTGAAAATGTATAAAATATCAGAAAATAATTGTGAACATCGAAAATTTTTATGCCCTTATTATGTTTAATTCAATTAATTAATCCTGAGGTTACGATTTGACAGGGTTACGATCTGGACAACCTAGAGAATAGATCGAATTCTATTAATGATTCCTGAGATTCACCCATATATATTTAAAAAATTTAAATAATTTTTCAAGTTTGAAAAGAATTTAAAAATAGTTGCAGCTTCAAAATAATAATTAGTTGCATAAAAATTTACGAAATGACCTTCGTAATATTTTCTATCAGTAAAGAAAGCAGAAATTATTTTCTGGCTAAAGAGGTTCCTCAAATAAAAATACTTTGTAACGTTTATAAATATATATTTAGAAAAAAGTTCATCGAACTTGTATGTTATAAAAATAATAATAAAAATTACTTTTGTAATGTTTTTATAGTATTTTGAATATCATATTGAATATCAAAATCATATTGAATAGTGATATCATATTGAATATCGAATGAATATCAAAAACGAACACAAGAAAAACCGCTGCGAGGCGAGGGGTCTAGCATGTTTTGAGAATGAGTGCCTATTTTTAAACACTTGAAACAAGTCGACTTAGTCGACAAGTGAAACAAGCCATTTTCATGTTTTTGGAGCAAAATAAATTTTCATATTAATAAGTAATACTTCAATAATTCGAAGCAAATATACCGAAAACCAGGAATTAATAATTACTTCAGTTTAATGGGAGCCTTAATTTATCAGCTTTCGATATTCAATTAAAAATCCATTTCGATTCATTTTTATTCGTGATGTAATTGAAAAGCCGGACACTTAAAGACATATTAAATCGAAACATTTTCTTAATAGCTTGACTGCAATCTATAGAAAGAACTCTTGTCTGTGAAAAATAAAAGTTTTGTGACTAATTTTTTTGCATTAGAATTATTTTTTTTTTAAATTCATCTTGCGAAACATCAAGAATTTTGCAAAAAATAAACTAAATGAACTAAATTCAACTGCTCATTAGAGAATTTAGGAAAGCATATTTAAAAAGCATTTTCTGAAGAGGTAATGGAATCTGCATTTGAAATCAAATGTAATCACACTTACCTCTTTCCCGCATCAATCTATGAAATTCCTCCAACAAATGGTAGGGAGGGGGTGGAGTTTGGTAATTGGTTGCCCTTGGTAATTACTTGTCTTTGGTAATTATTATTATTAAGCCTTTAACTCCATGGTTCACAATGGACAGCATAAAGAATTTACCTTTTTTTTAAAAAAAAAAGATACAAATATTTATAAATTCAAATTTTGTCCTTTATTTGGTACCTACAGCCAAACTAAATCATCCAAAAGGTAACCCACATTTTTTGAGAGTGGCAAAAACTTATCAAATACTGAACTTCAATACCATCGATTTGGTTGCAGGTGTGTTTTGACAATTCGGAGTGCTCTACTGACTTGAAATGAAACGACTGAAACAATGTGGATCGCAGAAGTTATGTAACAAATATGATTGATCACGATCTTCGTTATTTATCACGAATAAGGTAATCAGAAAACTGGAATAAGCTCAGCTAAAAAGCAGTCATTGAAACCACAATTTAAAGTATTTGTAAGCGTATACTTTTTTGTTTATCACAGCCTCAATTCTTTTTTTTTTTTTTTTTTTTTTTTTTTTAGTAATTTGTTTGAATGTTTAACTCCGTATTTTTACTGTTAATTTTTATAATTTATGTTTCTGCTGTTGTTGATTGCCAATCAACCATGGGGCATACAATCGGTGACAAATATAAAGATGGGCCAATCGGTAAGTGAATCTACTTATCCACGAAAATTTTAATGTTAAGAAGAAAAAAAAATAATAAAAAGAAGCATACTTTTCGTTCAGGTTTGCCTTCTAGTTCCCTGGGGCAGAATATTTTTTCCACGTCATAAGCAGGAACCTGACCACGGAATTCCGGAGGAATATTCTCATCTTCTATAGACGAATCTCCTGAAAAAATTATCTGTGGAGTTACTCCAGGACTAGCATAATAATATTTCTGATCAGGAGGCGTTCCGTGGCTTTGCTCCAAAGGAATCCGTGGAAGGCGTTTGAGGCGTAAAAAATCTGATCCAAATTCAAAAAGTGATTCACGGGAGCGTTCTGGAGAGATTGTTTGTCTTGAAAAGGATGGAAGCCCTCGAATGGGATGAATAGGACTTGCACTCGGACGAACGGGACTTGGAGTATCAGGACTCGGAGGAGTAGGAGGTTGCGGTGGGGTAGGATACAGCGCGCGTCTAAAAGCCGTCTCCCAAGGAGGAGTTTTCGGACTTGGAGTTATGAGCTCAGGTCTTACAGGGGATGGAGATTTATATAAGCGTCGTCGTGCTCTTGGTCTCGGACTTGGAGTTCTAGGTGCAGGAGATTCTATTAGACTTCCAGGAGATTCTATTGGACTTCCAGGAGATTCTATTAGACTTCCTGGTGATTGTGTTGATCCACCTAGAGATGATGCTAAGGAATATTGTAATGGTGTTCTTGGAGATGGAATTCTAAGATAATTTGGTGATGTTTCTGGAGAAACAGTTCTACGAATATGATCTTGTGGTGAGAGAAAGGGGGATTTTCCTGATGCCTCTGGGGACCGAGTTCTGTCAAAGGGAGATTGTGTTGGTATTTGATGTGAAGTGCTTGGAATGGCTGGAGAGCTTCTAGACGAGGCAGGTGATAAGCGCTGGGGTGACCTTCTAGTTGATCGAGGTATTCCCCTTTTTGGAGTAGAAGTTAAAGGACTAGAAGTTCGAAAACTTTCCATGCTTGCTACGTGTTAGAAAATAAGATATTTTTCACGAAGAGGGAACGATGAACTCGGAGCTGTATATTTTCTTCAAAGCTGAAATTTGATTCAGTTCTTGGAAATAATTTTTGACAGAGATTTTCAATTTATTTCAGAAATAAGAAGCTGAAACAAAAATATTTCGATTAAAAGTTGAGAATTTTTCAAAATAAAGTTTGTTGAAATGTTCTGCATTCAAAGTTTTATACAGCTGTAACAGGCATTTTAGAATCGTTTTTTTTTATTGTTTTCGGCCTATTTAAAATAAAATATCTGTATAAAAATTACCTTAAAATTACAATAAATCATTCCCTGGAAATAATCTATTGCTATTTTCATTATTGAAAACAAATCATTTGAAATCAAAGAAAGAAAACTACAATTAATAGTGTAAAACTGCAGAATATTGAAATTGTTTATTTACTTACTCCATAAAATGTCTTATTAATACTGAGTTATTCAAATAGATGGGTCAAATGAACTAATTTACATTTAATGAAAAATAAATTTGACACGAACTAAAGAAAAGAGCTTCCAAGTTTAAAATAAAGGTTACAAATTTCGAATGTGTTCTCCTTTTGTTGCAAGTACATTTTGTACATTGGTGGAGATAGTTTAAAAAACTATCAACACCCAAGTGGTGGTAAACAGTAATGTGGAACTCGTTGATTCGGTGTTCAGCATTAGCTGATGTTCTAATGGGATGGAAAGAAAAGATACGAGCTATCAGCACATATAAGTACCTTTAAGTATTATTTAAGAATCTGTAGGTCTTCTTATCTACATGAGCAACTATGCTATAGTATAATAGCTAACTTCAGAGAACTATGTATTGAGAGAAGAAAATAATGCCTTTTCTCTAGAATGATCAGACCTTATTTACTAATAATCAATCTTAATAGTTTAAAAGGTTGGCATTAAATATGCTAAATAATTGTTGTTAACTATTAATTAACTATTAATTATTGTTAACTATTACTATTGTTATTAATTATTGTTAACTATTACTATTGTTATTAATTATTGCTAACTATTATACTACCACTAAGAATATTTTGCACGAACATTGAGGTCGGTACAAGCCGGAAGCAATATTCGTATCAACCAGCCATCACTGGGGGTTCGAACCTATCATTGGAAGGCGGATGCTTAATCCTTTGACCCACATGACTTTATCTAAATTTTTGACGAAAGCAATCTTAAGATAAGTATTCTGGTAAAATTCGAGCATTCGTTTATACGCTTGATTCGATTATAAATAATGTCACAAACACCGCACGTTGAAGCTTTTCCCACACTGTTGATGCTTAGCGCAAAATTCTAAATGCAAAATAGCTTAAACGTAAGAACCCACAAAATTTCGTCAAATCTGCAACTACTCATTGCAATCTCATTGCTTTCCCAAACACAGCCAATGTCGCAAAATCCACCATGTAACATAAACTCGGTCTAAGCCAACAGTATGTTTTAATGCGAATGATTTAAATTACGTATCTGTCTTTCGACACCTGCCAATTCATGCAACATTGAATGCCAAAGGGCAACGAGAGAAAAAAAAATCAGGGAAAATAAAATAGATACGTTGTTATACAAAAAATTTATAAAAAACAATATACAGTAAAAAAAATCTAGGTTATATGTATATATATATATATATATATATATATATATATATATATATATATATATATATATATCATCCGTTCATCAGTTCTATTCCCCTCCCCATATTTTCAGCCTGACTCGAAAAATTTCAAAATTAGTTTTCAAAATATATGCCCTAATATTATAATACAAAATATATAAAAAAAATTTACATGCTGAAGCGTATTCTCGATTGTCTTTGGATGAAAAATTACAAAAGTAACTATTAATCTGTTCAAAGAAATGACATAAACAGCATTATATTTACGCATACACTGTTGTTTTATGTATAAGTCAAAAGTATTGAATATTTTTAAAGTATTATCATAAAGGGGTACTAAGAACGAGTAAACATATATATATATATATATATATATATATATATATATAAATTAAGAACTTGTTGTCGCAATGCCTCTCTTGCTCTGATTTAGCTTCTTTGGTGCCTAAAGGGGTGACTCATCAAAGCCTATTAACCTCTTAACTTGTGCGCTCGAGTTAATTCGAGCACGCGGAACAGGCCAAACTGTGCACACTCGAGATAATTCGAGCGGCGTTGTATTTTATGCTGCTATAATTTTTCACACTCGAGTATAATCGAGAATTGAAAATGCATTTTTTCTGCGTTCTAATGTGTGTTTTTTACATTAAAAAAAAATTGTATGTATACTCACAAATCTAATTCGGAAGAGTATTGTTGGATCACAAAAAGCTCGTATCTGATGTTGTTAACAGTATTTTCATAGCGACTCAGGTTCATTTATAAAGGTTTTTAATTATTTTATCAGGAAATTACTTCGCCAATTATACTATGAAAAAGAGCTACTTAGTTTTAAATATGTAAATTTAAAGAAGATTATTGACTGAATTTAGCACAATCAAAACAAATGCTGTTTACAAAAAGTTTTACTGTTCTCATTAGAGAAAAATTTTCAGAAAAGTCAAAATAAATTTGATTAGGATAAGCATGATTATAAATTCAAATTTATACTATTTTATAAATCCAATAAATAAAAAGGAATTTAGTCCACTAAAACATCTGAAGCAAATATTGTGTTTACATAATCTTACCTTTGATGTTATCGTTTCGTGATGAATCGTTTCGTCGATAAGAATTTTTTTATTTTTTTATTATCTAAATTCATGAACTATTATTATAATTGAATATCTGATTATTAACTACATAAATTTAAAAAATTTTAAAATATCAATTTGAATTTACCCTGACGGAGATACAGGACAATCTCACTCATCTTTGAGAAATAAAAAAGTGCTTATGCTGATCGATAAAACTAAGCGCTTGCAAAGTATTATCTAAATTAGAGCCAAAGATTACTGAAGAAAAATTCTTCAGACTCCATTTTTTGTTTTTGTTTCTAGTCGGTAAGAAAAATGTTATCCAATCGGGCACATCTTTTACATTTTAAGCACCTTTTTCGAATGCACTTTAAGAACATGCTTAACGGAAAGATAAACCAATTTATGAATATTAAACATGAATGATTTAAGAAAAATATGCTCTGCTGTTGTTGAGTTTTGTTAAAGATTTGAAGGAGATGTTTAATTATAGTAAAAAAAAAAATATATAGTTTCCACTTTAACGCATGAGAATATAAAAAGGCGAACTCTTTTTCTTTTCAAAACGTGGTAAAATATCAACTCTCTCTCACACTCTCTCAAATAGCTTCAGTGCCACGCTACGGCGAAAAGCTTAAATGTACTAGATAGATTGATAAGTTTATCGTTTTCTTTTTTGAGCGTTAATGAAGTTGCCTGTAACGATTTGGCTATTTGTTCTATAAAAGATTAGATGTTACTTCTTTAAGGATGTCGTGTGTTAATGAAGATAAAAGTAGATTTTATTTAATAAATTACAATTTATTTTCATTTTTTTTTATATTTTAACCTTTTTTCTTTTGTTTTTGAATTTATTTAAATGTTGAATACGATACATATTTGACTTATGGTGTATACGTTAAATGGTAGATATGGTGATGTTTGATAGGACGATAAAGTTTGCAATCTGTAGTTGTAGATTCAGCAAGATTCGGTGGGTTACAGATTTTAGCTATATTTCATTTTTTATTTCGGAATTCATGGTGCGATTATGTGGTTGCTTGCTTTTTCTTCTGGGCAAATGCCTAGAGTAAGGGGGTTACATTTTTTTGTTTTTGAGAAACTATTAGTCTAATTTAAGTTTTATACATACATTTATGCATAAATATACACACATATAAAAAATAACTATGCATATAAACATAAAATTTTAAATAAACGAATAGGTTTTTAAAAAACAAAAAGTGTGCCCCCTTCACGCTACGCCTATGCTTTAATATATAATTATGGATTTATCATTTTCAAATCACGAGTATCTAGATTTTTGCCTACGTTAATTCTTGGTGACAATCGTAAGAATATCATTTGGGCGTGGCAAAATTGTGACAAGTGCGTTGGCGATATTTTTCAAAATCTTGACAAGCGCGTAAGATGTATTAGGATTTTACAACATATTTATATGGTAGGCATGCAGCAATAATCTTTTTAAGCAAACGGAAGTATAAATATGGAAAAGCATTATTGCTTATAATTACTCCATAAATCTTGCTCGATACATAATAATTGTAGATTTTTTCTTTGCTCTGTTTATTGTTAGAATTCGTCGTATGACAGAAGGAAATAAACTGGAGTAAATAAAATTATCACTGAAAAATATCTTACGAATTTATGATAAATGATTAGAAAATTTTATGTTTATAGACAAATGCACATCAAGAAATTTTGACTTTGTTTAGGAAATTGGAGCTATATCTTTATTACATAATTTTGCGATGAATAGGGCAAAAAGTTTTTTTAAAAAAGGAAATCTAATGTTAAGATTTCCATCACATCTCGAAAGAAAGAAGAAATGGGTAATAAATTGCAGAGAATAACAGCCTGGAAGTGGAGCAAACTTACAAGGTAACGACTTACGGAGCAAACTTACGAGGTAAATACTAATTTAGTTATAATTTATTGAATTTATTTACTTACATTTGTAGTATATAAACGACCATAAGTTGTTAGAATTTGTTTCTGAATGCTTGTTCTTGTCTTTTTCCTTAAAAATAAATCAGCGAATAACTTTTCTGGGTTACTCGAATTGTTCCTTTCTTACTATACATCAAATATAAGAATTTGATTAATGAATTTGTATGAATCAAAATTTAATTTCGAAAACGTAAGAATGCCCAAAATGTGGATAACAAATGAGTTTGATTGAGCAAAAGGATAGGGTGGGCGGTTTTGAATGGAGATGTCGAAAGTTTATATTGAACGCAGTTGCGCATGAAGTTTGTCGGAGTGTCCAAAGATGAGCCATTAGAGTAAAGGTCAGTTATTTTTTATTGATTTTATTGAAAATATTTTAATAAATTTGTAATAATTTAATTTTCCTTGTAAAAAACAATTAATAATAGCCAAATTGGCGAGATTTCAAATATTCGCTATGGGGTGGACTGTTCTAGGATTTTACCAAACCAAGTAAATAAAGGCAAGAGATTGGCCGCATACTCACCAAACTTACCAAGAATTGCCAAGCTATGTATTCGCTTTTAAGTATTTTTTTTCGGTTAAAATAAATATTTAATATAAATATTAAAATAAATATTGATTCTAATTGTACTTCATTTTGATTCACTAATATGTCAGATAGTTACCTCTTTAATCCTGACCCCTTTAATTTATTTTAGTTACATATGGTAACCTATCGCTTAAAGTTCAAACGGGGTTTTTTTGTATTTGTAATAAGAAATCTATTTAATATGCTAATTTTCATACGTTTTTGGATCTATAAATGGTATTTTATTTTTCTTTAAAATCTTGTGTTAAATAGCTGAAATAATTCGTTTTTTTTTGTAGAAAAGTTAATGGGAGTATGTTTATGAAATTTAAACTTAAGATCTTTTAATGTGATTTAATTTAAGCATGAAAATATAAAAAAGTATTTCAATTTTTTTTATAGATTTATTTTGAGGAATCTCACCTTAAAGTAAATAAAAAAGATGCTAACAAAAAATTAAGATCTGATGCTATTCCAAATCCTTTAAAAATTCGTCTAAAAAGACTGAAATTGATAAACGCCCAAAACTAGGATCAATTTTAGATGAGCTTAAATCTAGTGCAAATATTAATTTACTGATTCTTCTCAATTTGCTTGTATTTTTTATTTTTGCTTGTATTTATCTAGCAATGAATAATAATTTTTTCTTTAAATAACAGAAATAATACATTTAATATTTTGTAATGAATTTGTTCAAGTATTTAAAAAAGATTTCCGAAAAACAATGTAAATCGATGCACGCAAACACTCTTTTCTTTTGCAAATTATACTAGAGTCCTTGAATTAGAGAGGCTGACTGACTTATCATCCATTTTGGAGCAAAAGCTATTCCTTTAATAATGGAGAGCTACAAGACTTGGCAACTTATCTCTACAAACGACGTTTACCTCAACTATAGGATGTGGGAGCAACGTTGGCCCACTTAATTTGGTTTCCCTGAAAGAGTGGCCAACAAATCTTCCCAACTATCTGAATGACGGGTGTCAATCGGGTGAGCACTGGGAAAAAAAAAATTACCAAACGAAATACTTTCCACTTACCGAATGAAAACTTAACCAAAAATACTGAGTCAAGGTGGTTGCTTTTATAAAGGAAATCAATCTTTATACATATTTTTATTAAATTATAGATGAAAGGTAACCCTGAGTCTGATTTAGAAATCGATGAACTTTAGACTTAAAATTGTTCCTCATATCCAAAATCTTGAACCGAATAAACATTCTGCTGGTGTCAGTCATGTTTTGGAATGATATATAACATGCGAGAACTAAGGTATTTTCAGAAGTAATTAATCTTATATTAGTAGAATAAAACCTCAATTTTCGTCAGGGGATAAGGCAATTCTTAAGGGGGGGGGGGGAATTATTTATAAAATTTAAAGGGTTCCTAGAAATTTAATGGTCTACAGACCTGGAGGTAACCGAGGAACTTTAAAAAGTTTAAAATTTATTATTTGAGATTAATCATAGTTACTCAATATGAATTTTTAAATTCGATTAAAGAAAAACGGAAAGAGATAGAAATAAATGGCTTGCTGTTCTTCTGTTTAGTAAACCCAGTTTATCATCCAACTAGGTTTCATACTTAAAAAAAAATTAGTCAACAGATGGCGCTGTCAACTGAGGAGAAAATTTAAAATAGTGCAAAGTAACGTCCATGTACAGAAATGACAGAAAGTTGTCTACGTACAAAGCTGACAGGCGTCCGAGAAAATGTTTTAGATGGATCGATCTGATAGACAGCAGAAAAACATTGCTTTATAGTCTTTGAAGTCAAGCAGTGCCAAGCCCTGCTGAATTTTGTTACTGATTTTGAAGTATTATAGAGAGAAACTTAGTTTCTTAAGCAGAACGTATTAGGCCATATACATTTACTTAGCTTTAATTGATTTTTCAAATTAACGGTTATTTAAGGGGGGGGGGGGAACTAATAGGAAAAATAAAGTCAACAATTATTTCTTTAGATTAGAGACTGATTACTTTAATAAAATTGAGTAAGTACCGAAAATAGAAATCGAGTTTTTTTTCCCTTTAGATAGATTGTCTTGATTATCTTATGTTTTCTATCTTTTTTTTTCTTTCTGTGTGTGGCTTCTAATCCTGCGAGATTGTCTTTAAGGTCCTGCTCTTTGGAGTGTTGTACATCAACGACCTTGTTGTTGTTGTTCAAGTTGATGAATACGGTTGCGATATTCTCCCTTCTTTTGGTTCCAAAGGTCTGTGATGTCGCGTAAATAACGAGATGCTTCCTGTAGATTTGACTCCATAAATTGAATTTGTTTTCTCAAGTTGTTCATTTGGGCAGTTTTCGCTTGTTTTTTAGTTGTCAGATCTTGGAGCTAAAAAAGAATACACTGTTTGAATATTTATCAAAGAAAATTGTTAAATAAAAATGTTTTTGGTATTTTTTATATTCAAACATAACAGTCAGAAATCATAAATAAGATGGTATTCAAACTATTTAATGGGTGAAAAGTCATTCATCGCACCAACTAAGTTCACCTAATGAAACGACTCTGTGCCTTGCAGATGGGTACATATTATTGCCGAGATAGTTAATCTGTCAGTCTAAGGATCGACAGAATAAGGGTTCGAGTCCCAGCGTCAACACCGCAATATTTCCTACCTTCCCATCAATACGTGAAGAGTTTTGAGTGTCCCGCATTCCCAGTTTGTATACTGTTCTCTTTAATGCCCGTGATCCAAAGAAAAGCTTATTTTTAATGGCCAGTTAAATTTATTTTTACAGTTTTTAGCACCATGCTAGTTGTAAATAGTTTCAAAACCATTTATTGTAAACTTTATAGTTAATTGGATGGACAGGCTGCTACTAGTTATTTTAACATAATTTTAGATTCAAACAGAACATTCATAGAATATTCAAATAGAGTATATTGATAGTGAAAGAGAGTAATCATAATTTTCTTTCCATCACGAAGAATTACTAATTAATCAGTCGTTCCAAAAATGATAGACCATTTAAAAACAAATTAAAGGAGGATTTTGTTAGCGTATAAATTTGTAACCAGATAAAAACTTACGGTTTAATGAACTTTTTTTTCTTTGCAATAAACTAATAATAGAAAGATCTATTCTTAAAAATAAGTAGGCAGTAATTGAATTTTTTCTCCTGTAAGTTTAAGAAGATTAATGGTGCATGACGAGCATATAAATATGTATTATTTCCAACATAATGCTAAGTTTCAGAACAACAACATCGAGGGAAGTTAAAATGCTTAAATCAAATCGTAATTTATTTTAGATTCCAGGAAAAGTGTTAGTTTTCTTCATTAACACTCAGCATCCTTAAGAAGATAAAAGTATCTAAACATTTTATCAATTTAAAAAAAAGAAGAAAAAAAGAGTTTCAGAAGTTGTATTTAAAAAAAACAATCAACTCATTATTTAATTAATAGTTAAAACTTATTAACGAAGTGGAACGTTGGAAACGTTTGCTCAGGAATTGTTACAATTTTACCATACTAAAATAAAAAAAACAATAGGGTTGCTTTTTTACATGCTAGCATTTGAGTGGAAACTTCTTAAATGTTTTTCTGTTGGTACAACACTGCATTTTTTCAACTTTTGAGTTTAAACTATTTCGTAACTGTTTTTAAAACTTTTTGCTAGCGAACTTCTAGAACAGCATCGTTGGTAACACACTTTAAAAAGGAACTTATTACTGTGTAAGCTGGAACCTCACCAAATTGCCACTATCGATCATTTCTTGAATCCTTCTAACCAAAGCTTTCAGAAGAACAAGAGGTGGCTCTACATTGCTGTAATGTACTTCTGGGTGAATGATTCGGAGAACATGCTGAAGTATTTTTCTCATTTCTTCATATTCCTGTAATTTAACAGCTTTTTCGGTTTCCTGCAAGAAGACAAATATTATTTATCACACTGTTAAAGCAAATATGATTTTAAAAGAACAAATTATATGATGAATAATATAATATTTTTAAATGAAATGCATACTTGAAAAAGCCGAAAGATTTCGAAAGGAAGATATTAAAGAACAAACTTTGTTCTAATGATTAGATTTCTTTTTTCTACATTTTATACTTACTAGTTAGGTAGCCTTTATTCTACCACTTAGTTCCCTAGATTCGTCTTTATTCGATTATCTTATTTGTTTTTAAATTAATATATTTAAAAATAATAATAAGATCATTCCTAAGAGATTTGCTTTTTCTGTACATCGTTTAGCTTCGCAATTCGTTCAGAAGAATAATATGTTATATTTGAGCTAAACCTCATATTTGAATCTGAAGAGTTGAGTTTGGAAACTGAGTTTGAATATTTCAACTACACAGAGATGTTTTTATTTTTTTAATGGTAAACTCATCATAGGTAAAAAATTATAGGCTTCAAAATTATATTATCCCGCATCCATATATAAAAAAAGAATTTATCAAAATATTAAACAATATTTACATGGCTGTGCATCTAAATATTTAGTCAGAAATACTGTAAAATACCGCCTAAGTATACTCAAATTTTTGGTGAAAATTGTTGATGGATGAGGATGAATAAGTGGTATCGAAGAAGTGGTGGAAAAAAAATCAATTTTATTTAATAAAACCGATATCTTACTAAACTCTTTGTATAAATCAGAATTTAAAGAAAGTTAACTTATTCTTTTTTATTCTCTTAATTCATATTTATTTTAATTTAAAAAAGTCTGCTTCAATAGATGTGTGCTCTCCAAAGTTTGTGTTAAATTTAGATCCTTTATAAATATAACCTCTATAAATCAAATCTTAATTGTTTTACACGAAACGAAATAAGCATGATGCCTAAAGCAGGATGCCTAGCAAATTGCCGAAAAATATAATACTCTGGCAATAATACTTTAAAATTATTCTCTGCACTTACCCCATAAATGTTTACTCGTTCTTAGTACCCCTTTATGATAATACTTTAAAAATACTCAATACTTTTGACTTATACATAAAACAACAGTGTATGCGTAAATATAATGCTGTTTATGTCATTTCTTTGAACAGATTAATAGGTACTTTTGTAATTTTTCATCTAAAGGCAATCGAAAATACGTTTGAGAGTGTAAAAATTTTTATATATTTTGTATTATAATATTCTTAAGGCACATATTTTGAAAATTAATTTTGAAATTTTTTCGGGTCAGGCTGAAAATATGGGGAGGGGAATAGAACTGATGAACGGATGATATATATATATATATATATATATATATATATATATATATATATATATATATATACCGAAGAGCCATTACATTATGACCACCCTCCACATATAACAATGGGCTCGCCCAGGTTTTCATGGTTTCTCACCCAGGAACAATGTTTTCATGGGGCACATTAGGACCCATAATCCTCATAGAACAATCCCTGACGTCTGTACTTGACCAGGTTCACCCAATTATCGCAACAGTTTTTCCTGCGGGGGATGGTGTTTACCAACAGGATAATGCACCATGTCATAAGGGTCGAATCGTCATGGATTGGTTCGAGGAACATTCTAGTGACTCTCAAGTCATGCCTTGGCCCCCAAGTTCACTTGACCTTAATCCAATAGAGCATTTGTGGTCCTACTTGGAAAACCAAATTCATGCTGCCACGCTACCCACTCGCAATGTGAGGGAATTGCAGGACCAGTTGGTAAGCGCTTGGTACCAGATACTTCAGACTACCTATCAGCACCTTGTGGAATCAATGCCACGGCCGGTGCTAGCAGTTTTGAGGGCTAAAGGTGGTCCTACATGTTATTAGCAGGGTGGAGGGTGGTCTTAATGTAATGGCTCTTCGGTGTATATAAGTTGATATATATATATATATATATATATATATATATATATATATATATATATATATATATATATATATATATATATATATATATATATATATATATATATATATATATATATATATATATATATAATAATTGTTTAACAATTTATTTTGTTATGTTCCATTGTTTTTTTTGTTAGCTAACTTTTCTTTGAGGCTAGGAATAAGGCTTTGTTTAAAAAGTTGCATAGTTGCCAAAATTGTAACTTCTGTTGGCTTTTAAACCGTTTAGATATGATTTAGACTTTACATTTCAGGCTCAATATCTAACTTATAAGTTCAATATCTTCTAGAATTAGTTAGCTTTTTAAGCATAATTTAACTAGCTAGAAAAAAAAAACTCATACCAGTTGCACCTGTCTGTAAAATATGGAATCATATAGCACTTTTCATTACTCATTTAATTGAATGTGAGTCTGTCTACCTGTTTGTGTATGTTCCAGTAACCAGGACACGCAATGCATCTTCTTTAACCACTGTATAAGACATTCAAGCCATTTAAACTGTACTTCATTGAAGCAGATGAAAAATAGTTACGAAGTTGTCTTGGCCTGATACCACGGCCTGATATTGTGGCCTGACGCAATACTAAGTTTCTAATATGGTGACCGAGGCTTAGAATAAGGCAACAACAATTGAGTATTTTGTTCAAGGTTTTAAGTAATCTTGCGTGTGCCCCACAAAGCCATTAGTATTTTTTTTATGAAACTGACTTTTCGCCTGCATAAAATCTAATTATGGGAACGAATCAATCAGATTCAAGAGATCTCACGAAGCAAATGAGCAAACAATCTGTTTCAATGCTTTCTTTTGAACTTCAGGTTTCATTGTAAACAATTTCCAAGATTTTAAATCCTAAGTGGAAGGAAATTGTTTCAAAATCACAAAGAGTCGAAGTTTCAGCAAGTAGCCCTTATAAAAATTAACTGTACCTATCTAATTAGCTTAAACTCGTCTCAGAAAAGGTTAAAGAGCTGCAGATGAATATAAAGTTAGAAAGAACTGAAATTAAATCCAAAATCCGCAAATTCAGTTCAAAAAATAGAAAACAGTAAGCTAAAATTAAATAAAAGTGCTCCTTAATACAAGTAATTGAAACAGGTCAGGCGTATATAAAACCAAGTACCCACTTTGCTACTGGCTGATGTGATAATTGAAGTTAACCCTGACAAAAAGTTTGGTTTGTATGGTAGGCTGTATCAGTTGAAAATATTGTGTAATGTGTAAATTGGCTTCGCGATATATACGGCCGTCTAGAGTCAAAAATAAAAAGTTTTGTATGTTGTACTTTAAACATAACAAAGCCTTTTACCTATCAAATATTAAATCTATTGATTAATTGGAAAATTAATGATTGTCGTATAATTAATTCTGTTTTGAATTTCAAGTAAAAGTTATACTTTGGGGGCTTTCTAGCCAAAAAGTGTCATATTTTATGACCATGTCTTGAGTTATAATTTCATTTACTGAGTTTGCTACAATTCAGACAAGTACTGTATTTCATACTATAGTAAACATTTGATATGGGTCTGTTTAGTTTTTTGCTTATTCATTTTTGCTCAAATTTTCAAGGTCAGTACAACTGGTAGTAGTACGAAATATGCAATTGATTTCCTAAATTGTACCTTTTGCAGACCTTGTGGAAACAATTAGCTTTTACTACTAAAATCATGAATATTATTGCCAAAGATAATCAGATAATTGAATTTCCTCATTAAAATATTCATATCTTACCTATCTCCTACCTGTTACAATTTATAACTGATTGTACCTTTTGCAGACCTTGTGGAAACAATTAGCTTTTACTACTAAAATCATGAATATTATTGCCAAAGATAATCAGATAACTGAATTTCCTCATTAAAATATTCATATCTTACCTATCTCCTACCTGTTACAATTTATAACTGATTTACCGTTTAATTCTTATTTATTGAGCTTATTTTTATTATTTAGTGTTAAAAGAAAATACCATTTCTGATGCGGTCCAATCATGTTCAGGAAAAAAGATCAAGTCATCATCGGATTGTCTTGTCTGTCCACTTACAAAGTCATAATAATCAGCATAAGCTCTGGGATAGAGGTCAATCAGATCTCCGGGCTCCGGTTCATAAGGCTGATGTACTGTTCTTACAGGTTGTCTTGGTGATCGTGAATAAGGAGTTGAAGTTATTGGCGTCCTAGGGGAAGGACCAACCACTCGTTTTTTCGGAGAAGAAACTTGTGGTGTTCTTGGAAATTTCGTTGGAGGTGCTCGAGTGGGAGTTCTTCCTGGAGAAGCAGGTCTCACTGGAGTTGTTCGAGAGGGAGGTCTTCTTGGGGAAGCAGGTCTCACTGGAGGTGTTGGAGAGGGAGGTCTTCTTGGGGAAGCAGGTCTCACTGGAGCTGCTTGATAAGGAGTTATTTCTGGTCTAGCTGAAGGGCTCATCCGAGGATCTAGAGATGGATACATCTTTGCCAGCATTTGAGTCCTCGGAGAGATTTGCGTTCGTGGCACACCACGTTCGTCATCATAACGTTCAAGCATCTCTTTCGTTTCTCTAAGTAATGTTTCAGTATCCTGTTGATGATGAGGAATCTGATGTTTTTGTGGAGTAGTTCTCGGAGAGATTTGAGGTGATCGCTGTGCTAGCCACTGATCATACTCTGTTTGATACCTTTCAAGCACTTCCGCTGTTTCGCTAAGAAATTCTTCGGTTTCTTTAAGTTTTTCTGGCAAATCTTTCCAAAGTCTTGGTTGCATGGCAACATATTCAATTTCGGCTCCCGTCGGAGATTCTAAAAATGCAGCCATGGGAATTCTTCTCGAAGTTGCCGGAGTTTGAAAAATGGGAGCGCTTGTTCGTTGAGCACCCATACCGGGAGCTCTTGAATCTAATCTTTCTCCACTAGTATCAGAGCCAAAACTGGGAAGATCACCGACACCGATTTCATCAAGAAAATCGTCCATATCCAGTTCTGTTCTTCTCATAGTTGGTCCTGTCTTAGGACGTGGAACGCGTGAGGATGCTGTTGGTTGCCTAGTACCAGTTTCTGATTCAAAACTTGGAAGTTCATCGATACCCATATCATCCATTAATTCATGGAAACTTTCATCAAGAAATCCGGCTCTTATTGGAGATCTAGGTATTTTAGAATCCGGTGATCTTCTTGGTGATTGTCGTACATTACTACCAAGAACAGTTGATTCCAACATATCTCCAGGATCAGAATCGAAACTTGGTAATTCTCCGACGCCGATATCTTCAAGAAAACCAGCCATGTCCAATTCAGTTTCTCTATCTTGTATTCTACCCCGTGTTCCATATTGAGGATGAGAAAACATATTAAAGCTGAAATTTTGCTTCGATTCAAGAATTTAGACTGTAAAAAAAAGAATTGTTAGTGTAAGATCTAGCTCAATATTTAAACACCTCATATATATGAATTAGAGTAAATAGGTACAGACGAGGCATTTTTAATAAAATGACCGGAGTGTTTCCTCATAGAACAATAAGTCAGCAATAATCAATAAATAATTATTTATCAACACTGGGAAAGCATGCTCATCGGCACAGTTTATGCATGTAAATATTTCTAATTTTTTGTAAAAATGTTTTATTATTTGTTACTTTTCCTGAAACGCTTTACATAATAAAAATAAGCAAAACACGCTTTTAGAAATGAAATTCATCCCATCAACTTCAAGTTTAATAGTATTCAGCATTATTTGAAATGATACTATTTCTCTCTGAAAACTTATGGTTGTAAAAGTTAATCACTATCGAAAGCAATTTTTTCCTATGATTATCTCTTGGGCATAATATTCTAAGTATTTTGCACCTACATTAGTATATTTAGTAACTATCAAAACTACATCAACTATCATAATGCCATATGTAGATATCACTAGAATTAATTAAGCACCATTATGTTAATAATAGTACCGCAATTTTTTACGGTTTCCTTAAACGAACACATCACACAATAATTGCTAAGCAACTAGAACAATATCTATCTATAATCTATCTTTTAACGCCAATGGTAATGCCACGTTATTTTGAGCGTGTTTGGATGAAGTAGACAGTAGGCTGAGCTGGTACCCCTCTCTATAAACTTTCGCCCCACGATCAAGGAGAGACCAGCCACGACAGATTTAACGCACACATTTCTACGTATATGTACCGGTTCTTTTGTCAGCCTCCAGTATCGAACTCACAATCTTCAGCTCCTTATCAGGGATCTGAGCGACGTCATTGGAGCACTCCCTACAAAGTGAACAAGTACTTTTTTTTCCATTAATTTCGCTTTCTAACGATAACTTATTTTTTCATTACATTTGGTACTTAATACGAAAATTAATGAAGCATCATTGGGTTCAATAATTGCATAGCGATTTCTTTACGGTTCCCCATAGCAAATAAATACCTTTTCTCAATTACTTTTGTTAATTAATAAATAAATTTTTTTACTTGAATTACCGTTTGTTTTTTATAATTCAGTTTTATCGAAACACGTTTAAAAAGTATAACTACAAACAAAATAAATACGTGGTTACAGATAACTCTAAAATTATTAGTTTGGACACGTAACTCTCACAAGTCAAACATAAGTTAATAATTAAGATTACTTGACATAATGCATAAAAACAATTAGTTATTAAAAAATGTGAAAGAACACCTACTTGATTTAAATAGAGCTGCAAGCTCGTAAACATTGATATTTTTCAAATATAGAAAGCAAAAAAAAAAAAAAAAAAAAAAAAAAAAATTATGTACAGTTTAAAATATTATAACTATAATGCTAAACTAATGAGAAAATTCCATTTTTCATAAGTCTCTCCCGATCAATCTAAATGAAATATTTAAATGAACCTTAGGGGGGATCGGAGACTAAAAAAATTTCTTTCATTCTAAAATCTGAATTTCAGAACAATAGCAAAAAAGGTTTTAAAGTTAAAAATATTTGAATTAATATTACAATTTAAAATTAATTAAATGGCATAAAACTAACAGGGTGGCATAATTTTTTTTTAAATAAATAAACTTGTATACTTTAATTTAATAAATATTTTCAATTAATTAATAAATTCCTCACCCAGCTCGCACCGACCACAGTGCTGACGTATGAGGATCAAAATTACGAGGCTATGAAGTTGAACATTATTATTACATTATTATTTACTAGTATTTGAACATTATTATTTAGTAGTCGTAATATCAATGTTGGATCGGCTGTTCAACGACGGTTACAAAAAAAAATAAATAAATAAATAAATAAAAAAAAAAAAATAATAATAATGTAAAAGAGCCGTAGTGTCTCAGTGGACTATCCCTTCCAGTGAAGCAACCCAAGTTTGAATCCTGGCAATGATTGGTCCATTCTAATTCTGCTCCTGTCCCGCATCAAGACAGTGCTGACGAAAAATATTCTCAGTGGTAGACGGATCATGGGTTAGAATTTCCTTATCGTCAAGCTAACCATGAGAAGTTTCGAGGTTTTCCTTTCCATATAGGTTATTTAGAACGAGATTTTTTCGCATACAATAAATAACAGAAAATAAAGATTGCTTATTTCGTGGCATGGATGTGTAGTATGGAGATATCAAAAACCCTATTATGCAGCAGTGCCTATGTTAGGCGCATTTATTGGCATAATTAGTCCTCATCACAACAGTATCTTTAACTTCGCAAGCAGTATCAAGGGACACATTTAACAGAACATCACCGACTTCAATATTAGTTGGGGAGCCGCGATGGCTCTGGGGACAGAGCGTTCGCCTTCCAATGAGGAGAACCAGGTTCGAATACCAGGCGATACGAATTCCGCAACCGGCTTGCACTGACCACAGCGCTGACATAAAATATCCTCAGTGGTAGACGGATCATGGTTAGAGTCCCCTTGCCGCCAGGCTAACCATGGGAGGTTCTCGTGGTCTTTCTCTCCATGTAACGCAAATGCGGATTAGCTCCATCAAAAAGTCGTCCACGAAGGCAAATTTCTGCCAATACTCGATCAAGGAGTTCCCTTATCTTCTGGATTTGGTTCAAAATTACAAGGCTACGGAGTTGAACATTAGTAGTCTCGTAAACCCATGAAATTGGGTCGGCTGCTCAACGACGGCTATAAATAAATAAATATATATATATATATATATATATATATATATATATATATATATATATATATATATATATATATATATATATATATATATATATATATATATATATATATATATATTAGTTAGACGATCTTTTACGGACTTTGAAGATAAGTAAATTTTAGCTGACCAAAATTTACAACAGAAGTAAGAAGTATTAGTGTTGTTATAAAATTATTTCAAAAATTACAATTAATTTATTTTGGTATTAAATACAAACTAAAATAAAAATAATAAATTTTAAGGTAAAAAGCTGAAACAATGGACAAAAGGCACGTATTTGGGTTTATATAAGAAATCACCATATTTTAATTGACAATAATGATGCTTAATAAATTTTGGTTAAATGTTACTGTTATTTACTTTAATTTGTATTTTTTATTAGGTGCTAAATATGCTAATATTGATATCAATAGATAGTGTGGAAAGTATATATCCGTTTCCGTGGACCGAAAGAACCTAGTATATCGTAGATACTAGGTTTCTACGACCCACCGAAAGGAGTAGTGCCAGAGAGAAATGTTAATTATGCTTTCTTTTTCTTCTTCTTTGTTTTTTTAATCAAGAGTTTATGTCGAACAATAGCATAATGTCAAATGATGCAATGATACTGAATCTAGTTCATTTTTATTCTGATTGATGAGCTTCTAAAATCGTGTTCTACTTAATCTAATAACGTAAAGTCAGTAGGAAGGGCAACAAATAATAATTACAACACTGGATTTGTTATGGTAATTAATTATGTTAGTTTACGCCTTTCAGTTTTGAGCATGGTTTCAAAGTGTTCATCAATTATGTAATTTGTGGCATTGCGTTAATAGGTAATGGGTGCTGTGATAATAAGTACATAATATAGGTGCTTAGTATGAGTGCTATTGCAACAGGTTTAACAGGTTAACAGACAAAAACCAGTAATAATAGCCATAAAATTATTAAAATTTGCATTAGTTTACAGTGTGTGGCCTCTTAGACTTGTATCAAAAAAACGATAACACACGGGAAAAAGTGATAAGAGTTGTTGAAGACTCAATATAATTTTTAATTTTGGTCACTAGCGCCATGTGATTTTGTACTTTTCTGATTGTCACGCATAACCAAAAAGTACCCATAACTTCTGTTTAGTTGATACTTTTTATCAGCTAGAGCAATTAGACAATCAACAGCAACTAATGGAATTCTAAGATTTTTCCAATTGAAGCATGTGTTATGTATAGTTGCTTAAATTAAAAGTTGTAATATATTCCATACAGTTTAATGAAATAAGATGGATAATCAAATGACTATATCAGCATGATGTCATATTATCAGAGTAAAAAATAAATATCATGTCGTATTTAAAAACCCAAATACCGCACAGTCTATTTAGAATATAAGAGCGGATTAATTAAATGTATTGCAAAGTTTTTCTTGTGACATTAGTCAATAAAATTTTTCCCAACACTGACGATTAAGAAGTACTCCGCTTTTCATAAAGAAACTATGAGACTAAAACGAAACTAAAAATAATCTTTGATTCATTGAAGATTGAATTAAGCAATTACGTTTAATAATGAATAATTATATTATGGACAAATACATTTTTATAATATGGAATTAAATAATAGAAGTAATGTCTCAATTGATGAAAATTTCAATGATATCATGGTATAACTAATGAATGATTCCAAATTTTTTTCTTTAGAGACTGAAACAAATAATAAGGTATATGTTAAAAAAAAAGGTATGTATTGAAAAACAATGTAAATTTGACAATATTTATTGATAAGAATAGCTCCCAATCGTTCAGATTATTATTCATATGGGAAAAATATGTAAATATCTGTTCTCAAATAGTAATGACGAGATTTTGATGAATGACGAATTGTATTTGTCATGACTGATTAACACTTTAAAATGTGCGATTGAATTGTTTAACATAATTCAAGCGTTTTATTTTTACTAATCCTTATTTAAGGATAACTGTTTAAATCTCCTCAACTGGTTTGTCAGTAATAAGAAGACAGTAGTTCTATGGAATTCAGAGAAATGAGGCAGCCATTTTCCAGGCAAAAGAGAGGGCCTGTTTCCTTCTTTTTCCATCTAATTCCAGACTTCCTTTTCATAATTACAAATATTTAATAAAGAACATCTCCAGGGACTCTTTCCACGAAGAACTAAAAAATTGCTATTCTAATAAACCATAGCTTAAACATATTCATTATGTCTCTCAGTAGCCTAGGACGAAATCTGACGCCATGTTTTGTCAGAAATCTGGACATGATGGCCTGAATAAATATCTATGTCGTATCAACGTGGTTCCTGATCCTTTTTGTACCTTTTGTGATCCCCACGAAGAGATGGACATATCTCACCTGTTCAGATGACCTGCTCTTCCTCGGTTTCAGGACATCTAATCACTTGCCTACTGGACTGCTAGCTTTCATTTATAGATTTACTGTCATCTTTTTGACATTCAATTGTGTTTAAATGTGCCATTGGAAATTTAAAAAAAAATATTTAAAGATATTATTTTGATAAAAATATAAAAGTACATTGTCCGATACATGTCAAATTAAACATATGAATCGAAACTAATTAAAGTCTCGAACTTTTCTGCAAGAAATTATCTTCTTATGTATTTAACATTAACAACAAAAATAATAATAGGCAATATAAAGTCATTTTGACACCTTGGCTCATAAGCATTTGAGATACTACAGTACACTTCTTTTGGTGGAACAATGATGCATTATTCAAGTAAACTATTCAAGTAAACTATTTAAGTAAACTAAACAAGTAAAGAAAAAAGGTTCAGTCAGCTTGAAAAATAAAGTAAACAAGTTACAAAGACCAAAATAAAACACCATATTTTACTTAAAACTTAAATAAAATTATAATATTTTGAAATCATATTACTTACATTTTTTATTTATTGAAACCAATTAAATTATTGTATTAAAATTTAGCTACTATTCCTGAATTAAAAAATTTTCAATGAAATTAAATGATTTGATTTGAATTTAGAATCTTTTATAACAATTTGTATTGTGTGTTCATTAGTTCATAGTGTTTTTTTGATTAAAACTGCTTGTGCTAATTTCTATTTTTATGCTCTTCTAGACAATGGAAAATATGCGCAAAGAATATAACAAGAATTTTTATGCTCTTGATGTAATATGAATTTAGTATCAAATTACTTGGATATATTAAAAATATAATTATATTGCAATTATAATATTTTTTAAACGTAATATAATTTTTATTCATTGTGTATCATGTTGTACAAAAATACATTAGACAATTTGGATTAAAATGTATAAACTGATAAATCTATATGTATATAATGAAATAAAGAATTTGTTTGTTTTTGTGTGTGTGTATACCGGATTGCTGGTAAACGGCTGATTTTCAATTTTTAATCAAATTTTTAAATTCGGAGATAAAGAAAAGAAATTTTCTCATTGGTTTAATGGAAGTCATTGTTTTAAAATAAGTCTTAGACGATTAAGTTTTTTTCAAATATTTTGAAGATGACACTAGTGGTGTTTGTTAGCTTTTAGCTCTAATCAAAAAAGTTGTTTATTGAAGTTTCTGCAATATTTTTATTCGTTTTTCCAGATTATCTGAAAGATCAACGTGATCGTGCTAGCACAAGTAGACTACGTCGCCCGATTAATATTTTTAAGGTTATCTGAAACCACGTGTTAATTTTATTTATAGGTATGTTTTTAAAATGGGTTCTTATAAATTTAATAAATTTAAAATCAACGGTAATTTAAACTAAAAAAAGTAGGATTTGAATTGAAAAGCAAAATTAAGGGAACTAATTCGTTGAAGAGAAAGAAATAAAACGTCGATATTATGTTGTTGTTGCATGCCCCCATTGGCCAGCAGTGCTAGACCAGGTCCATGACGTTATACACCCTCAAAAAATCCAACACCGTCAATGGATCATCTATCTTCTTGACCGATATTATTATTGACGTCAATGATAATTAATTTTGGTAATAGTTACAATTTGAAGTAAAAAATAAGCTATCGGAAAACTAATCGAAAAATGGTACTAATTCATATAAGAAAACATTTAAAATCAGTAAACTAATATTGATATCAATGATGCTTAATTATTTTTATTGCTAGATTCTTAATGAAATAAAAAAAGCTATATACTGAAAAGCTAAATTGATGGAGAAAATGTATCGTTACGGGATGCCGTACAAAGTCGCCATAATATTATTGACACCAATACCGCGCATTTCTATAATAGTTTTCTTGCGACCCCTCGAAGAAATACGTATAAAAGAAAGTAGCTTGACTGTGGTAAATTATTAATATCATGAGTTTGCCTTGAGAAACAGTACAATAATCATGTACAATAATAATTATTCTTGAGATTCCATATATTTAATTTTTGCAAAATAAAAAAAAATTATTTGTCTTTTAACCTTCAGAAAAAATTAGTATTAAGTTTTTATTTAGTTTAGGTGTTCTGCAATTCACGACATTGTGAATAGGAATTTAAAGTATTATTAATTATTATCCTACTTTTGATACTTTTTTAAAACTTTTTTTTATCAAACTTTCATTAACTTCATTGGATAAAAAAATTTCATCTCATGAAGTTATTGTTTTTGTTGAGTGTTATGGGTTTATTGGGAATAATGGGAATGGACAGTTCATTACATATTACAAGTTATCACCCCGTTCATTTTATGTGGAAATTTGAGGTAATGTTGCTTTACAGATCTTTTCTACATTATAAATGAAAATAGAAACAGTTGAAAATATTTAAAAGAAAAATTCAACTTTTAAAAATTTCATCAATCTAAAAAATTTAATTTTTGTAACTCCGTATAAAATAAAAAAACAACCATATGCTATAAACAAAGAAAATCTTTAGTTTATAGCAACAATATGAAAATGTCGGATTTAAGACTCTTTTAAAATGCTAATGCAGAAAAATTTCATAAAGTACTTGGAATGAATCCTTTACTTGGCTGAAAATACCGCTTTGTTCTCTCTGATTGAATAACATATCTTGATCCACTTGGTTCAAATAATCTTTGAGTGTGAATCTCAGGAGAATCGGGACTAAATAATCCGCTCCAGTCTAACTCTTCTGGAGAAGTTTCCATCGACGAAGAATAAGGAGAACTGGTTGAAACTGGTGACGTAGGGCTATATTCTTTTCTCACTCGACGTGATCTTGCAGAATTCTTCGTTGATCGTAATTGAGGAGAATGAACAGATAGAGGAGGGAAACCAGCTTGTTCTGTCTGATCAGAGGTCTCCCACGGTAAGGAATGATCGGATCTTTCAATTGGTGACATCTGACTAGAAAACCCATGCTCATGCCGTGTGCCAGATCCCCATGAAGATTTAGGACTGTCGTAATCGTCTCCAAAAAGATTTCTTCTACTTAAAAGTTGTCTTGTGTAAACACTTTTCGGGGAAAATATTCCATGTGGTCTTCTATCTTTTGCAACTGTTATCGGAGGTGGTGATTCTCGGTAAGTTTGAATATTTCTCAGCCTTCTAATGGGTGTTGGAGTAGTTTTCTTTTTAGCATGTTCTTTCTTTTCTCTCGCTGGTGATCGTTTAAATCTTGGTGTCATTTGGGTTTCATTGCATGGGATACGTGCCCAACCATAAGTACCATAGGATAACTGTGGTGTTGTAGGAGGTGTCTCAGTAGCTTTTTGAGGAGATTTCTTTGATTTCGGGTTAATTGTTAGTATTGTTCTTTGAGTAATATTAAATGGCGCATCTGCTATGCGAGGAGTTTTTAGTGAAGGAGCTTCACTTCTTAAGGTAGTAAGTTGGTTTAAATTGTCTGTTCCATTGGACATTATTCTCATATTAAATCCTGTCCCAATATCTAATCTAGTTCGAAAGCTTGTTGATGTAGAAGGCACCCTTTCAAAATCAGTTTTCTTTGCTGGACTCGATGATCTAAAAGTTTTTAGCTGATCTTTAATTTCTGGTAGGTATGAGTAAGGATAATTTTGCGTTGTGACATCATTAAAATTAAATATATCAGCAGGACTGAATCTGTCATAACCAATGATTCTTTTTTGTTTTATTGGAGACTGGGGTAGATAAGATGTCCTGCCATGGTCAAACTTTTTCACACCAGGTTGATAAGACGGGTTTGATATGTCATAATCTATAGTTTTTTTAAATTTACATGATTCCGGAGAATCATTTGTAGCAATGTCTTTAGATTTAGTATCATTTCCTTGATGAATAGGTTTAATCTCAATTTTTGAAATAGTAGCCCTTTTAATACCTTTTTCTTTTGTATCACCAGTATTTTCTTCACTGGGTTCTGACTTGCTTGACATCTTTTTAGGATTAGCTGTAACAAATTAATAAATGAGGAAACAGCAGAAGTAAAATTTAATCTTAAACGATTTCAAATAATTTTGTGTTTGCTAAAACCTATTATCTATCTTTTTTTCCTTCATAAAATTTGGACTCAAAGAGCAGTATCAATACATTGCAAAATCCCATCACCAACCCTCATTCAATCTTTAATAACATTTTATAGTTATGCATAAAGCTAAACTAAATACACAACATTTTAAAATTCTCTTCTCTTGGATTCCAGATCATATTGGAATCTCCGGCAACGAAAAAGCGGATACCATAGCAAAACTAACTCATAACTTCTCACTAAGACCATTTACCTATGATGATGCTAAACATGTGATATACGATTCTCTAAAGAACATTTGGCAAATTCACTGGACTAGAGAAATGAATATTAAATTACATAAAATAAAGCCATCCATTGTACTGTGCAAACCTCTAAGCAGTAACGGAAAACTGGAAGTCATCATTATGAATTACGCATTGGTTTCAATCGCCTAACACATAAACATCTTCTTCTAAACGAATCAGCAACAGTTTGTTCTACATGCCAGGAAACTTTAACCGTCAAACATATGTTATGTCAGTGTTCGAAATTTAAACTCATAAGATGTCGATACTTCAATTCTGATTTTCCCCATTTATCAATTTTGGTTGGAGAGATTCTTCATCCAAATCTTATACTTTACTTCAAGGACACGGGATATTTTCCTCTTATTTAAGTTTAACACTCAGACTAAAGACTTGTGACAATCTTACCACAGTAACACCTTTTAATTCGATTTAGCTCTGATTTTAACCTTATTATCCTGTTTTTAAACCAGTTTAAACCTAGTTGGTTTGATTTGAAAAAAAGTTGCTTAAATTTTGATCTAGCTATTTTGCTTTTTACCTGGCTTTAGGCACTGTATATAGCCAAACATGGCTCTTGCGAAAATTCATATCAATCAGTCTTCATAAAATTCAGACACGAAAAAAAGTCGTTATAAATTACTATCTCATAAATTTCACATTTTGTGTTTCAATGCAGGATTTATGAATAAGATTTATTTGAATTTTATGTTAATGATATTTCTTTTTATGAGATGTTTAGCCTACTTGGTAAACAAATTAGTGAAGATATGCTTTTCTATCCCCTTTATGCATATGGTCTCTATTGATGATGCAACTAAAATAGTTTAATACTACTTAAAAACACAATTTTGCTGGTCACAAATTTACTATGCATATAATGAAGAAAATTTAATCCGGATAGAGAGTGCCCTGACATCAATTTTGATTTACTACATCTTAAAGCATAACTGTGTTGGTTTAGTTAATTGTTTGTTTTCAATAAGTCTCAAATATTTTCATTGAAGTTTCCGTTATTGAAAACAAATAAATTCATAATTTGAGCAACAAAAATTTTTTTTTATCTGTTATTAACTTATGATAGAAATTATCTGGAAAAAAAAAGTCATGACAATGTGTATCATTAAATTGACGAAAACAGATGTGTTCAAAAGCTGCGTAAAAAAAGACATTTTTTTATAGATAATTAATTTCTGATAGGAGCTATCCAGATATGAAAATAATCGCGTTTAATGATGCATATCTATAAACTGACGAAAACAAATGCACCCATTATCTGCGAAAAAAAGACATTTTTTAATCTATTATTATATATTATTTAATTGAAACTATCCTGATTTATAAAATTAATCGCGGTTAACAAATGTTGCTTATAAAACAACACTCTTATACTGATTAACTTAAAATAACTAAAAATGAATTCAAATAAGGCAAAACTGTATACATACATCAAAACATTAGAATAATCTTACATAATTATTATACAAATTCCTTTAATTTGGACAATTTTGACTTAACCTAATTGATCTACAAGTTTACTGTAATTGAAAATAAACAATAATGGTTTAGATTTAGTTTACATAACTCTCAATAATATTTTTCAAGTTCAATTATGATTATGCTAACTTTAAATTGTATTGTACATTTCGCAGATTAATGTGAAATTTATAACTAATGCATTTAATTTTTAAATTAAAGTATCTGAATAGTACCGACAACCTTTCAAAGTAAAATTCTTTATATAAGTATATCAAAATTTGAAAACATGTTTATCTACTCAAATGTACTGATCTGCTTCGAGTAGTATAGGTAACCGGAGTTGGATTACATATTAGATACAAGTGTTTTTATCCATTGGGAAGTGTTTGTAGTATGTTATATGTATGTGTACGCCTTATATTTTCAGAGCCTTTTGTATTAATATCTTAGAATTTGAAAAGAAGATGTAAGGAATAATTTAAAATATCAATCTCAAAATTCAATTAACAATTTTAATTCGAACCATTGGTGCGGGATGTGTAAAAAATGAATTTTTCTTACGATTTGCTACATTAAAGCTCCAGATTCTTTTTTAATATTAAAAAAATCCTATCTGTGTCTTTCAATAGCTTACAGCTTTGTTTAAGCATTACTGTTCTCGATAATTGGGTACTTGCAACGCGAGAAGAAGTAGAGTAATTATGCTTAACCATGTGACTTAAATCAGATTTAATAGAATACTAGAGCCCCTGAATTAGTTGATAGTATAGGAGCCTTACCCTGAATTAGAGAGGCCGACTTGTCATCAATTTTGGATCAAAAGCTTTTCCCCAATGCGGAATATCTACAAGATTTGGCAACTTATCGCTACAAACGACGCAAACCTCAACTAAGATAATCCGTAGAGAAAAGAGTTTGCTTACATCGATTTAATTATTTTTTTGCACTTTTAATTATTATTAAAAGTGTAATTTACGATTTAATTATTATTACACTACTAGAATTAAATTCCTAGTAATTAGTAAAAATTCCTTACGAAATTTATCGTTATTATTATTTAAAATAAAAACATTATTCATTACTAGATAGAAACAGTTATACACAGTTTTAATTCTTTAATAATAATAATAAATTGAAAAAAAAGAAACAATTAAATGGAGAAGAAACAATAAATTTATAATTGCATTAGATATAGGTTCATCTAAAATTGATCCTGGTTTTGAACTTTCAGTCTTTTTGGTGGAGTTTTTAAAAGATTTGGAACACTGAAAATTGTTGGAGTGCCATCAGACCTTATTTTTTGTTATCTTTCCTATTTAATTCGAATTGAGATTCTTTAAAATAACCTCACAAAAATATCAGAAATGGTTTTTTATTTTATTTACATACTTAAATCACATTAAGAAATAAGGAGTTCAAATTTGGTAAACATACTCTCATTAGCTTTTCTACAAGAGAAACTTATTATTTCAGAAATTTAATACTATTTTAACTAAAAGAAAAACATTTATAGATCCAAAAACGCGTGAACGATCGCATATTAAACAGATTTTTTATTATAAATGAAAACTAGCCGTTTGAACTTTAAGCGATATATTACCATGCATAAGTAACTAAAAAAACTTAAATAAGCCGGGATTAAAAAACTATAGTTTTTTTCAACTAATATGTCAGATAGTTATAACTGTCTGACATATTAGTAAATCAAAATGGAATACAAAAAGAAACAGGTAATTTTTTTAATTTTAACAAAACAAAAGGAAGCACTTAAAAATAAATACAAAACTTTTGAGATAAGTTAAGGAATTCTTATTCAGCCTATCTCTTGCCTTATTTGCTGGTTTAATACCACACAAACACTTGAAATCATAAAATAAATTATAAAATGTTTTTTAAAGGTCATATTTTGAATAAATATCTACTTTATAATTAAAGTTTTCAGTGACAATTCATATATTTCATACATAGTTAGAAATGTACAATTCAAGTAACCTGGAAAAATTATTCTCTTATCTATTTCAAAAGAAACAGACAAAAAAAGTATTCAGAAACGAATTCTAACAACTTAAGGTCGTTTGCATATATAGTACATATATAATTAAATAAATTCAAAAGTTATAAGTAAATGAGTATTTATCGCACCTAAGCTAGCTCCACTTCCAGGCTGCTAGTTATATCTTCTATAATTTATTACCCATTTCTTCTTTCTCTCGAGATCTTATGGAAATCAAAACATTGGAAAGCCTTTTTTTAACTGTTTGCCCAATTCATTGCTGCACAATTACCCATATCAATAATTTTAAATATCTAAATGGGCTTAAAACACTCGAGCTAATGTTAACACTACGTAAGTAGATAACTTGCTTGCTCCATAATGGCGGACAGTACAGCTCTTCTAATAGTGGAGCCTTTATAATACCTAACCTACTTCGAAAGACATAATAATTACATCCTTAATTACTATTGAAACTAAGTTCAAAATTTTTTGTTTAAGGACAATTTTTATTTCAGTATAAAACTGATGTGACGATAAGGGCCATGCTTTATCTACGATGACGTCCTTTGCAGGTATTCAATTATTTATATCTTCTGATATTACTAGTACTCAGTTATTTATATAATAAATTTGATTTAATATTATAAATTTGATTTAATATTGTTATTCTAAGGTTTTATAAGGTCTAAAAGTTGCTTTTTTCCTTCATTTTTGTGACAAATAAAATTTTGAATTTTCCTAAAAATCCAAAAATAAAGACACATAAAAATTGTACACTACATTTCGAAGGCGAAGCAGTTACATACCATATTTTAAAACTAAGAGATGAATAGTTAAGCAATATCAAGGGAGCACGAATAAAAAAATATATAGTTTCTAGAAAGTCCTAATTGATGTTTGGAGAACATATCTATAGTAATTAGCATTAAGAATATTTATAAATTTTTTTCAAACTGCGTGATGATTTGTTTCTCTTATTGTGGCTTTATTGGTACTGATTAAATATATTTTATTCTGTAATTCAAATCAATATTGTTATATTACATGAAATAAAAATTCTTTTTAACGAAAATTTTGTCACTGTAATGAGCGAGGGGTTTCTGGTCGGAAAATTCGCATCGGTCTTCCAGATGGAGAAACAAATTTTGTTTTTCTTACTGGTTCAGATAATCTATCAGATTGATAATAAGGAGTAGAACCAGGACTCCCAAAACTGAATGGACTCCAATCTAATGCATCTGGCTTTCTAGGGCTGGATCCACGTAATGTTGAAACTGATTGAGGAGACTGCATGTATCTCGGTTTGATGATAGGTGATTCCCATGGTATAGACTGATCTAACCCGCGTTCTGGTTTCTCCCATCCTTGAAGATCATATTCGTCAGGGTCATGCCATCTTCCAGATCCATACGGAGGTTCAGGGCTCTGATATCCTTCTCCAAAAAGATCTCTTCTGCCAATCATTTGCTTACGAAACGCACTTTTTGGAGTATATATACCACGTGGACGCCTAGACTTCGCAACTGTAAGTGGCGGTGGTGAATAACGATAAGTTTTAGCCATTTTCCTCCTTCGATAAGGTGTTGTTTCTCTCCATGGCAACCGTTTATTTACATCTTGCATATTAACAGAAATGTCACACATGAAATGATCTCCACTAGCTGTTTTTCTGAGAGGTTTAGGGTCTACTTCAACGTCAACCTTCAGTGGGTTTTTCCTACCTGGACTGCTAAGGAGCATGGATTTGACGAGAGTATTAGGTGATTCTGTTGTTCGATGTCTAGTTTTCCAACTGCCAGTACTTGGTGTACCAGGATCTACGTAACCTTTTATTATGGGTGATGGGGAAAAATCAGAACTTGATGTACCAGGATCTACAGAACCTTTTATAATGGGTGATGGGGAAAAATCAGAACTTGATGTACCAGGATCTACGTAACCTTTTATTATGGGTGATGGAGAGAAATCGGAACTTGGTGTACCAGGACTTGCGTAACCCTTTATTATTGGTGATGTGAAAAAATCAGCAGCAACCGCTTCTTCTGACTTAAATTGGCTTGATGTTTTTTGCTTTCCGTAATCTTTTTCGCTATAAGGACTCGCTCTGTCAAGAAGATCATATGTTCTGAAATCTTCAGATCCATATGCAGGTATTTTACTCGTAGGGACCGGTGTGTCATGAGCCATATACCGGGGTTTAATTACAGGTGATTCAAGAGTTCCTTGTGTTGTGAAATCATGAGGTCCACCTCTTTGCCGGATAGGACCTTTTATTATTGGTGACTGATAGGAACCCTGTGAAGACTGCTGAGATCTAGAATCGTCAAATCCAGTCCTATCTGCTTGACTAGGAAAATCCATGTCTAAGTCTGGCACCTGATGTGAGACACCTGAATAATGAGTTTTTGAACTAGAAGCACTTGATCCAGTTGTGCTGGGAGGACTTGTTGGCATTTCTTCAGATGAAACAGGGGAATCTCTAGTTGAACTTAAGTTTCTGTGACGCCCCATATATACATGATGAAGCTTTTTATATTCTTCATAAATTTTTCTGAGATCCTCACTATATTTGTTGTCTATTTGTATTCTTTGACTCATGTACTTAATTGTTGTTTCTAATTCCCTCGAATTCACTTTTTTCATATACAAAGTCTGATTAAGTAGATCTATCTGAAAAAGAATAAAGCTGATTGATAAAATAACAGTTTAAAGTGTTCAACAATTTTGAAATTCACTACATTACTATTAATAAAAAATATTGCTAGTTTATCAAAAAAAACTGTGTACAGTGCGCAAAAAAGGACTTAAACAAACGACTTTCTTAAAATTTGATTCCTCGGGAACTTTTCGGCCGATTTCACTTAAACTTTGTATTTTACAATGTAAAACTACATTCTTTAAAATGATGTAAAAAATTAAGCACCTTACAATTCAAATTTTTTCAACTAACATTAAATAAAATCATAAATATTTAGTAAAACCTTTTTTTGCATGGAATTGTCTTTGGATAAATGAATTTGATAATTGTACACAAAATGCTTTCAATTCGTTTGAAAAGTTCCCGAGATATGGCGAAGTAGGCACAATTAAATTATATTTTATATTAATAGGTAAAATTAATATAAAAGGATCCAAACTGAGGATCACTCTCTTGACCAAACTATGGGAACCATATTTTTCAGATTGCACCTATCTCAAAAATTTTGGGGCTCAGAAATCTGAATCTGTCAAAAAAATTTGTGTTTATTCAGAGAAAATGCGTTTTTGTGTCTGATTTTAAAACTTAAAATATCGTCTGCACTAATTAATTAGTATATTTACGATCACTTTCTCGAACTATTAAGATTGAGTCCTAGAACATGAAAATCTGATCATTAGATAAAAAGAAAAATATTCAGAATGTTTTTTTTTGTTAACTCTACAACAGAAAATTAACAATTAAACACAAGCTGTATAGTGCTTAGTTAAATTGAAAAAATTATAGGAGAAACAATGCCTGTTGCTTTCAGATTTTTTCCGAGTTGTCTCGTACTATCAACCTGACGAGAGTTTGGTTTTACCTAATTTGTTTTATTAAATACTTTAATTTTATTTCAAAACATGTAGAATAATTGTAAAAAAATACATATTTTAACGTATTGTGTTGTCCTCACCTAAAAACACGTTTTTTTTTAAACATAATGGTGAGAAACATAATGGCTCCATGATCAAGACAACATTAGCTTGGCCTCCATGAACTAATAAGAAAATGTGGACTATTTTAACAGTAGAACCAAGCCTGGGAGCTTTCGAACACCGTTCATTAAATTTTAAGTACCCTGTACATTCAGCTTCTTTCAATTTTTTCTAATAATATATTTATTTTTAATTTAGGATACGTACTAAATCTTTAACATGCGGTTGATAGCGTTATTTCTTAAAAAGCCTGAAAGTTTTGATTTAACAATGAAATTTTCCCATTCTCAGAAACTATACAAGGAGTATATAAAACAAAATACAGTGAAAGACGCTAATGGGAAATATGTAAAACGCCATTTTGAAAACAATGAGATTTTAAAACTTATGAGCACATTGTGAATATGTTTTATAATCCTTTCCAATATTTCAGCACGTTCTAAAGTTGATATTTTCAAATTTACTCAATGTTTTTTTCTTCTGTCTAACGGTAGGTACTGAATTCTCGTTCGTTACCTCGAAAGACGCTAGAAGTGTTGCCCGGTGGGCACCTGCATACCTAAGTCATGGAGGCAATCAGAAATATCCACTCCACACTGCCACAGATACCCGTTCAAAGGTGTGCCACTTTCCCACATATTCACTTAAATATGACTCAACATATTCTTTTACTATCTTTAATTCATGAGTAAATATATCTTTAAGCTACTTGAACGTTATTATGCAAAGAAAAAAAAAAGAAAACAAATTTTGGGATCGTAAAAACAAAAATGTTGATTAACATATTAAATTGCATCAAAACATTAATGTTATTGTCATAAACAAATCATACTGCCTCTGGAGTGCCACTATGCCCCAAAAATAATTTTATAGCTGTTATCTAAAGAAATCTGCAAGTTTCGTTAGAAAATTTTAAACACTATTGGTCATTTCGTAACATGTTCCGTTTATTCTTTTATCAAAATTAAAACCTATATATAGAGAGAGAGAGACAGATGTATATATGCATTTTATTGAAATCTACCTGATGATCTAGCTCCTCGAATTGCTCTTTGACCTCCATAATTTCAGTCTCTTTCTGTGCTGCGTCATCTCTGATTTGGTCAAGTTTTGACAGAGTTTGGTGCAATCTTTCGCCAGTTTCTGCAAAAGTATCTTCCATTGCATGAATCCATTTCTGAACCATATCACGGCAAGATTCCTTCGATGGCTAAGAAAGTTTTGAAAATTACAGTTGAATCACACTATATTCTTAATTGCTTTATATATTGCTGTATAAGTCAACTTTTAAAACCCACAAAATTTAACGAAAATCAGGAAATCGACTTATACACCAGTAGCTGATTCGGATATTCGTTGATCATGAAATATCAATGCAGTATAAACAATAAAATAGATGTGAATAACTCTGCAACATTTTACCCCTTTCAAAAACTATTTTTAATATGCAATATTTCAGCATAGTTTTGCATTATATTTTCCTTACATATAAAGGTTTTTTTAGAAATAATACTTTAAAAGAGTTAAGAATAAGAAAAGTTAAAATAATCTGTTAAAGAGTATTTTAAAAAAATGTTTTATATTAAGAACTTTTAAAATGTAATGAAGGGTGTTGTGGGACAAACAGCATATCCCTGTAATTAATTGGTGATTAAGAAAGTGAACCTGATATAATTGTTCCCTTATCCACCAAGAGATAGTATAGAGTAGTTCGCAAATTTAAAGTGAGATTTGGGGAAGCTAGATAATAAAATAAAAAATTTCATCGGAAAGTAAAATATTGTTTTTTTTTTTTTTCCTCTCTAATTTTTTTCCTAATTGATAAGTGTTAAAGATTAAGATAGTGTTATGAACTTTTAGTTGTTACTTAATGGTATGGTTAATTAATCTAAACCACTAATCGCAAACACTTTTACTGGCCATGCTTTTTTTTCTCAATGTTTTGTACCTTGGGACTAAATTGTAGTTGTAGTACTCTATGAAGAATTCCACACCTCGATAAAACGGAAACGAACATTTTCCTTTTATGAAATGAAACTTTACATGGAAAAGATAAAAAAAATTACATGTAAACTGCCTTCGCCTTCAACAACAGAGTTTACAAAGCGTCAGAAGCAATCATTCCATTTTCCTGTTTATTTCAGTGCACATGACATGCTCAAGGACTAATCTTGTAGATAAAGAAGACTTCTTTTATTTTATTCTATAATGTTTTGTATTTTATATTCATTAAATAAGATTTATTTGCCATATTTTGTTTATCTTTGTTTTTGTACTAAGGTAAAGTACTCTGCGTCCCAAGTTACGACACGACACCCTGCATCCCAAGGTACAGCCCGCTGTTGTTCCTTAGGATACTTTGCAGGGGTGTAAAAATTAATGTATTACTCCCTTATGAAATAACATATTTTTAATTTCAAATTGTTTATAGATTCTTTAAATGGTAAGCAATGAAATGTTACATACATTTTGACTAAAATGTTTACCGAAATAAAATAAAAAAATATTTGTTTTCAAACTGTTCTAAGGTGCAACAATAATCTACAAATTTAAAGATACGATTACATCATCTGTAACACATTCAGTAAAGTTATGTATTTTTATCTGAAGGCAAATGTATCATATACAAAGAAAACAATTTAAAACATTTTTAATTTGAGAAAATTTCGTAGATCTAATAAATTTTTTAATTTTACAAAATTTTCGTAAAAACTGGGGCCAAAGTTTTATTCGCTCTTTTTTCTCTCGTTCAGCGTCGTAAAGCACTGGTCATTTGGCAATTAAAATTTTTCTTGGCTTGTCATGTTTTTAAGATGTAACATCTCAATAGGTCTCTATAATTTTAACTTAGTCTAGTCCCTATAATTTTAACTTAAGTTTAATTTTAGTAAAATTAAACACAGAAAATTTAGGGACGCGTTATAGGGAAAGCATAAGGAAGGAGTGTAAACAAAGAGCTAATCTGGTCAGCTGCATAAAATTTCTCTAAACATTTTGGTAGATTGTCAACAAAAGCATATTTGATTACTGAGTATAAAAAAAAAAAAATTAACAGTAGAAAAAAATAATTTGATTTTGAACTTATTGAAAAGTTCAAAATCAAATAATTTTTTTTACTTTTACAGAGTACTTTTATTTAAATAATGGGAGTTATAATGCTTTTCAAATAGCTTATCTAAACGTCGATGAACAGCCGACCTAATTTTGGAGTTTACGACTACCAATGTGCAACTCCGTAGCTATGTAATTTTGAACCCAATCCTGAAGGTAAGGGAACTCCTGGATAAAGAATTGTGTGGAATTTGCCTCTTTAATAGAACTAATCCGCATTTGCGCTATATGGAGAGAAAAACCACGAAAATCTCCCATGGCTAGTCTGACAGCAAGGGGACTCTAAACCATGATTCGTCAACCACTGAGGATATTTTATGTTAGCATTGTGGTCCGTGCGAGCTGGGGTCGGAATTCTTTTCGATTAGCTATCGCTAGAATTCGAACACGCGTCAACTCATTAGCTCTATCACGGCTCTATTTCAAATAGTAGGAGATATTATGTTAATCAGGAATATGTTTATTACAAATTTCAATTGTCACTTTTGATTCACATTTTTTTTCATCAACCAATAGTAGGCCGAACAAGTGAAGGAATGCGGGCACAGGTTTGCGAAGTCGCTTCTAAACATATTCAAGTTAAGCATTCGATTAATTAAAAAACTGATACTTAAATGTATTTTAAGGTTGCTTCGAAATTTGAAAATATTAAATATTTGTAATTTTTTAATTTCAGTTGTTAAATATTTTCTTCTGAAATTCTTTGAATGGTTCGTTCTCATGACTCATACAACCTATCACTCAGCTGACTAAACGTAATTAATATTTTTGCTGCTAAAAAATAAGGTTTAAGTCTGGTGAATAATGAGGCTATTCTTGTGCTATAAAAAACCTAGGAAATGGGCTTTGTTTGGAGCATTCTTGATGAATTTTGGTACGGTATGCTAGAGAAAAATCCCATTGGGATGCCCATTTCTGATTTTCAAAAACCGTTTGTGATTAAGGAAGCACCAAATGTTCCAAGATAAGTTCGTGATGAAAATGTTTTGATATAATTTTTGTTCGCCTTATTTCTTGTTGACCTCACATGCTGTTATAAAACTTAAAAAAAAATTGGGTGAAAACTTTGAAAAAGTTATTGGTTGAAAAAGTAACTATCTCTGTGAGTATGAAAAACTTTCTTTTTTAAAAAAAAACATTTTTTAAAGGTTATAAGAACTTATTTCATTCAAGTTTGCGTAATTGAAAAACTTACTATTGTTGTTTTTTCTTTTATGAGTGCTAATTTGCGTATTTTTGTAAGAAGTAAAAACTCTTAGGCCATATCATTAAATTAAGAATTTTTTTTTTTTATAACCTATAAATAGAAAACTGATTTTTTAAAAACCTCAGAACCGTTTTTCCTCTTAAATACTGATATTCGCAAGTTTTTTCTCCTTTTATATTCCTCGTAAGTTACAAAAGTTTAAGACGCTACACCAACCTTCTCTGCAGAATCTTCATCTTTTTCCAACACGGATACAACAGCTTCATGGAACATCTTTTTTACATCTAGAACTTGAGCAAGTTGCGCAGCTAATATCTGCTTTTCTGCGATGCCAGTAACAAGATCTTTTCTTAATTCAGCATTTAGTAGCCATAACTGTGAATTATAGTCTTTTGCTTGATTCAAAACTTCGTTCAATTCCTGGTTCTCTCTCTTTGACATATATAAAAATCTCCGCAATTTTTCCTGCAATTTAAAGATTTTATTACCTTCACCACAAGAGTTGTGTCTAACTTTTTCTGATAAAAAAAATAGTACATTGATTAAAACAGTCACAAAACATCGTCCTTAAATACTTTCACGAAACTTTTAAATAAAAAATATTCATTGATTGAATGCAGTTTGCATTGTAGAGAAAAATATGATTATAATTATCAAATAGAGATGTCCAAGTTAGAATTGCAATTGATTGATTGATTGATTGATACTAGACAAGCGTTCCAGTATCATTGAATCAATTTTTGGTTGCCCTAACCTTATTGGATAATTTAGATTCCTATCCCAATGTAAACGTATTCCTATTTGTAGTATCTCTAACAGATTGATAGATTTCCAATGGACAGGTAACTGTAGTGACGTTAGGTTAGACATCTCGATTTAAAGCGGTAAAGTTTTAACTCGTAAAAGTAGTTCCTTTAGTTATTGCAACAGCGGTGAAATATATGATTTTTCTAAAAGAAATTTAATTTTTATTATCTTAAAAACAGACTAAAGTTGTTCTAAAATTATTTAAGAATTGCAAATTATAGATTTATACAAACCTTAAAAATTAAATTTAAATCTTTTTTCTTCCTATGCTAGAAATCTGATTTTTCTCACGTTATCTGGTATACATTAAAAAATAAACTAAAATGGCTTTTGAATTAGCATATTATGTTATTATATGATCATTAAATACTACTTCCAGTTCCATAAATCATGAGATATAAGTACACAAGTACTCTTAGTAAATAATGATAGTTTGTAGTAAATAATAATAGTTAAGATTTATATCTGGCATGCAGGCGTTATTTACCAAAGAATGATTATCAAGGAATAACTGAATATTTCAATTTCATAACTTCCTCAATGAATTATAACAAATTTAGCATTTAATGTGATATTTAATTGTTCTTTCTCTTACCCCCGTGTAAAGACCACCAGAATCATCTTCTTCATCACTCTTTCTGAAGTAATAAGAAATATACATTGCATTGCAGATTATAACATAAAAAACTAAAAATAAAAAGCGAAATGAAGTATAAAAATTACAATTTATATAAAGTTTGAATTCTTAATGTTACATTGAGTATATTTAATTTTGTGATCATTATGTTAAATAATTATTAGGGTAAAACTTGTTTTGAAGAAAAGTTTAATTGAGTCATGCAGCATTAATTTATCATCGTGTTTAGTAATATCTACATAGAATAATCATCATGCGCCACAGGAAAAATTTTCAAATTGGTTTAAAGCCGGGAGGGAGACTTTGAATTTATTTGAAAATTAATATATTAAGCTTGATTTATAATACTTCACACACTCAATTTGATTGTTTGAATGGCAAATAACTTAGAATGAATTTGACGATTGTTTAAATTAAAAGCAATTTTGAAATACATAATTACACAAACTGAGATAAATGGACAAATTTATATTAAGTTATTAAAATTTATTATAGACTAAGAGGCTCAACTCCTGCTCGCTCGGCTCATTTACCCCGTAATTGCTTTTCATTCATCATTGTTTTTCTCTTACTCGACAATATTTTTCAAAAAACAGAGAAATTTTTTTCTAAATATTCAATAGTAGCTTTATGTAAGAACATATTATTAATTAATTAATTGTAATGAAATAGACAATTACCTAGATTTGAATAATAATCATTTGTATTTGATAAAAAAAAAATTAACCTAATGAGTACAGATTGTGGGAATGAGAAGTAATTTTACTCGTTGACAAAACTTTTGTAAATTCAAACAGAGAACGGTATTTATTACTATTTATTAAAGTTTTATTTTTAAAATTTTCGTGATAAGTATTAAGATTTATATCTGGCAATATGGTCTCAATTTCTTTCTTTCTCTTTCTCTGTCTCTCTTTGCTATTGAAATTTAGTTGAGAGCGAGCTCATAAAATAACGAATTCAATCACTCGAAGAGAACATAAATTCTCTACTATAATGGATAAGTATTCAGTATTTAAAGTGAAAAAACTGAACATCAGGCAAAATCACTTAAATTTGCAATAATTTACGGACAAATTAGAATTTTGAAACAAAATTCACGTTAGGTTCAGAAATAAAAATGGCTCTTTCAGTTCTGTATTTACATTCAGCTACAGATCAATCAAACATGGTATTTCTTACCTACAAATTTAAACTAATTGTTGAATCTTAATTTTTTTTTATCTCGTCGTACTTCTTGCGTGAGGGGGGGAGAAAATTGTAAACTTGTCTTAAAATTTGCAGTAATTTTTAAATAAGATGGAGCTAGAAAAAAAGTTCCATGATAGGTTCATAAATTAGTGTGACCTTTTCCAACCGAAAACCGAATTTTTTTTTTTACCGAATTTCAATTCTGTAGTTACATTCCAACGGCCTATAGAGTGACCCGTATGGTATTTTGTCCTACAAGTTCAACAGCTAATAATTTTCGAATGAACTATAGAATGTTAATTTTCATTTTATTTCATTTTTCTTCCTGTGCGTTTTTTTAACACACCTTCGTAACTTCAAATTTCGAAGTTTTATGGATTTTACTCAGCAAAATAAGATAAATATGTTGAACAAACAAACAAATATGAAATGAATAATAAAAATGAAAATGTTGAACATCCAAAACAGCATCAGGTGGGCCTTACGATTTTTCAATATAGCGTGTACTAATAATTTTTTGTGTAATAAAATCAATCACCGTTGACGTTGAACCTGACTGTAGTTGTGACACCTCTGGAAATTTTAATACATTAAAACAAAACTGTTTATATATTTTGAAATATTATGATGTAAATTTAAATTTCCCATTCAAAAATTATCAATATTTATAATGTGTTTTAAGAATGTAAAATACGGCCAGTTATTGAATATCAGAAATTCCGAAAATATTCATTAAAAATGGTATAAATGGTTGACAAAAGTTTTATATGGGGAAGCACATTAATATTTTCGAAGGCTATTTTGAAAGGTTTAAAAAGAGCCTCTTCGAAAACAATAATTAATTGAACCTCTAGAAAGACAGCTTTCAAAACATATATCTGCAATTTAAATTTAAGGAATTAATATACATACTAAATGAATATAATAAATTTTTTTTTAAATTTCATATAAAGCTTTCAAAATGTACCCGAACCAAATTTGATATATTTTTAAGAAAATATTCAACAATTTTACTGAAATTTCTTAAAGACAGAGAAGCAATAAATTTTGTTCACTTACTGCAAAGAGTGGACATAAGCTTTCAATTTTGCATTCTGATCTTTGAGAATAAAATTTTCTTCATTAATTTTAGTCATTTCTGTAGCATACCAGGTAAAAAGAGAATTTGCCCTGAAAAATAAATCGGCTTTTTATAATTTTCCAGTGATTTAAAAAAGTTTAAATTAAAAACTGCTAAAAATCCAGTAATAAAAAGATTATTAGCTTTGAAAAGGAAGTGTCTAAAAGGCAGTCTTGTTTTCGTTTTTGTTAGTAAATTTAAAAACTCTTTCATCGTGATAACGGATGAATATATGCATATGACGCATGAATATACATGTAAGATTATCCTGAAATTCTACGCGGAGGAAACAGTTCTGGAAAAATTACCTTACTGTATGGTATAACTGTATATACTGTATAGTATATCGTACTGTATAGCTAAAATGCGTGGTATTTAAACAATTTATTTGGTAATATTTCCGTTAATATGGTATTGGTTTACGGGAAATTCTGGTTTTTAAAGTTATTGTTTCCCCCCAACAAATTTAGTTTAGTACCACACATTTTGTAAGTATTATCATACAAAACTAAAAGAAATGTTTCCTATGCACGATCATGAGAAAGCTACCAAATTTTTTCCCATATTATAAAACCATATTTTAATATAATAATACCAAAATCATTTCCAAAGTATTTCGGCAAAAATTACCGAGCAATTTGGTGTTTCCATTGATCAAGAAATACTATAAATTTTACCAAATTCTTGTAGTTTTGACTATGCTAGTTTTCTCAGTGTGTTAGTGAAATTACTTATTGACTGTCCACTCTATTTCTAATTTTTTTTTTATCTTATTAATTTCATTATTCTTAACCAGAGGCACCGTCAACTTAAATTTTTGGACTGGAAGAATTCCAAGTTAACGAACAAAATTTTAATTTTTCTAAATCATGATATATATTTTTTCCTTCAAAATATATTAAACTGATAATTAAGTATTATCTCTCATTATTTAACGAATAACGTTTTTTGACATCTTTTAGTTTGCTAAAAGATGTCAAAAGAGCACACATATTCAGTACAGTTTTTAAGGATCACTTTTTTTTAAACAGCAGATCATTTGCTGGAAACTAAAATCATTTAAATTTTGTGGTATTTTATAAATTTACAAAAAAAAAAAAAAAAAAAAAAAAAAAAAAAACTGATTTTTTGTTTTAGTTGCCACATCACAAAGGATTTCTAATTACATCTGAAACGCATTAGGTACGAGGTTTGCTATTTATATTTCTGGCCTAATAATGAAAAAACAAATATGTAGGATCGAAATTGGTTTTATTGTTTTTAAAAATATTCTCCATGATGATCAATACACTTTTGCATGCGTTTGAACCAATTTTCAAAGCACTTTTTCCAGTCCGATTGAGATAACTCCAAAACATGCGTTTTGAATGCATCAACCGCTTCTTCGGGGGTCGAAAATCGTTGTCCACGTAATTTATTTTTGATGTGTGGGAATAAGAAGAAGTCATTGGGTGCCAAATCAGGGCTGTACGGCGGTACGTTTCGATCTGCTTGTTCCTCGAACAACTTTTGTTGGTTTTGCCACGTCTTGGAAGACCCATACAGTTGATTGCTGTTTTGTTTCCGGCTCATATGCATAAATCCATGATTCGTCACCTGTGTAGATGTTATACACAGCCTTTGATGTACCTTGAACGTATTTTTCCAACATTTCCTTGCACCAATCGACACTAGCCTTTTTTTGAGCGTTTGTCAGATTATGCGGGATCCAACGCGAACAAATTTTTTTTACGCTCAAATGTTCATGCAATATTTTATTGATGCTAGTCATACTAATGTCCAAAGACGCCTCTATCTCACGGTATGTCACATGACGATCTTGCTTTATCAGTTCACGCACAGCATCGATCTTTTCTGGCACAACAACGGATTTTGGACGACCTGCACGGGATTCGTCCTGGATCGAACATCGACCACGATTAAATTCGTTGTACCAATTTTTTACAGTGCTGTAGGGTGGCGCTTTATCGCTGAATAAAGAATTAAGTTCATCGAAGCACTCTTGTCTTGACAATCCACGTCGAAAGTTTTGAAAAATAATGGCACGAAAATGTTCACGATTCAATTCCATTTTTTGAAAGAGAAGAACTTTTCAATTTACTTTCAACAACACAAATGAAGCTATAATGGTAAATCGTCTGCTGAATTTATGTTTAAAAATATCAAACTTTCGATTAAAATCGTCTGCGGTCGCCTTGCAACACTTACTGTTGCCAAAGCCAGAAATATAAATAGCAACCCTCGTAAAGTGGGTAATTGTCTAAATTAGCCGAATGTCAAACAAAAGATTTGTAATTTCAAAATCGGGAAATTTTTGGGAATCCACTGTGTTGTGTTTTAGGTGTCCCCTCTGTTTTTTTTTTTTTTGGGGGGGGGGGGTTACGCTGTTGCGTTTTGGGAATCCACTGCGATATGTTTTGGAAGTCCACTGTGTTGTATTTTGGGAATCCACTATGTTATGTTTCGGGGGTCAACTGTATTGTGTTTTAAGAGTCCACTGTGTTGTGTATTAGTAGTCCAACGTGCTGTGTATTGTAAGTCTACTGTGTCGTGCTTTGGGAGTCCACTGTGTTGTATTTTGCGAGTCCACTGTGTGCTCGGTGCTCGTAACGTCATTTAGCTAATACGCATTACAACTGTGTGTAATTTGTCTCCTATTCAACATACGTAAGTTTAAATTATTTAAAATGCAGAAACAATAAAAATGAATCAATTTCTTTCATTAGCCATCATACCTGATATTTAAAACTTATAATTTAGTGAGTATAAGCTGCGTGTGTTTTGTTTTTATTTTTCTTAGTTCAATTACGCAGCACGTAATTGAGAAAATCATCGCACTCTCAGAACGGCTTCGATACCTATTATAGCATATGCATTTTGAGTTACATAAGGATCAATATAAATTTATAATCAATTGAAACTATGTTAACTGATATTTTTGCCTCAACTTTACGTGGCGAGGTTCTACATAGCAAAGCAAGTGATATTCGACCTAATTTTCTTTTTTTTATAGCATATTTTCAGTGAAAAGATACCTTTTGAAAGACAATTATAAATAAGTAAAATTTAATTATCATGAGTCTTTTTAATAATTATCAATATTCGATCATTTAATCGCAATTTTTCCTGCAACATTGCATCATGATCATAATGCCCAAGTATAAATTTCAAATTCGCGATCGCAACACTCGATACGCCATCTAGCGGGAGACTGTAAATATCGTGCATTAGTTCCCACATAACCATTGGCAATGACGGACGCCATTTTCTTAGCATAAAAAAAGAAACAAAATTTCCCTAAAGAAAAGGTAAAACTTCTTGAAAAAACTAATCAGAACATGCCAAACATTGAAGCAGAACACGCCAAGCATTTGAAGAACAACTTCTCAATATTTTTTACCTTTCTATTACCAACAACATAACATGATTTCATGATCACTTGCTGTTACAGATGTGCGTATTGCGGTAAAATAATTTTTCTGTCTTCAATTCATTACAAATTAAAATGAAATCAACACTGCTTTCGTCATTCCAATGAATAAATGTGTTCCAATGAATTCCATACAGAACTGTAATAGTTATAGAATATTCTTCTTCTTCATAGAATAGTATATATTTCTGTATCTACATAATTTAGAAAACAACAATAAAGAATAATCCGAATTACTTGAAAAAGTATCTTTTGTGCTGATTATAAATAAATTTTTTATCGTTTTCTTGGTAAGTGATTTTTAGTTTTGAAAGAATTTCAACTAGATTTCAGCTATTCTGTTTTTAAGCTACATGTTAAAATTCATATCGAGATCTTACAATTATAAAATTTTGATGTGTGGTATGTTACCTAAAAGTAATGAAGGGATAAACTATGTATATATTATTTGAGAATAAAGTTTTCAAACAAAGAACATATCATTTTGGAATTCTCCGGACTTATAAATCAGGTAAGTGTTATGATTTTTATAATAAAAAATTTGCTTGTAAATAATTTTTTTTCTTACTTGATGATCGTTCTCTACAAAATGGTTTTTTTACGTCTGATTAAATACTATAAGAATTAAAAAAAAGAAACAAAACGAAAGTTTTTATTGAAAAATGAGGAATTTTTAAAATCGTTTTTATCCTAAGAATTCTTTATTTTACGTTTTTTAGTTTATCATTTTTTGATAAAATTGTTGTCAAAATACTTTTTTTGAAAAATTAAATGGTATTAAATTATGTGTTTATGTATACTTCTTGCATATTCTAATATTTGAAGTAATATGATTCAGAAAAGTATGGAAGAAAAATTCGGTACTTACGTATTAACCACAGCTACAGATTTGGCAGATTTTTAAGTGCCGCCAATCTACACTTAAAATTTTTGGAAAAAATCTTAAAATGAAACACTTTGTTTAAAATCAAAGTAGTCAATCGGATTTCGGTGGAAAATGGGCCGATATAGAGTTTAGCATAGATTCAAAACTAACTTTTCTCTCACCTGATTCTATAGCCATTATGAACTCTAATAAATAAGATTCAAAATGAAATAACATTTCCAAAACGGACTTTTACTAAGATAAAGTTTCATGTTATGGGTATTGGTACATTTTCGTTATATTTCACTCCATAAAATATTTCGTTCTTAAAAAAATAAAATTGCATCTTGTTTTGTTTTTGGCAAGTCCCAAAGACGCATTTTCGTAACACTAAAAATGGCGACAAAAAAAGAATAGTTCTTTTTTTGTTTCGTAAGCATTCTTTATTTTACGTTAAAATTTAAATGGGCCTTTCATGTTATACCATTAAATTTAGTAAAACTATTTCTAAGGCATTAGGTTTGAACTTTTATAAGAATATACCTATTTTTTTCTCTTTATTTACAAATATTTTTCCGATGTGTTCTGAATGTTCCTTCTCTAAAAAAAAAGGAGATACCATTTTGTTTTCGTTTGCATAAGAAAGAAAACAAACATTTTTCTTTTTTAAATTTAATCAGCCACAATAAAGATGGAACGTTACAATGCTACATGCTGCATTAAAGACGTCTCCAGTGTAACTGAATGACTGTTCATGTGGAAATCGCAGGGATTCGGCACATACAACAACGCCCCCTATAGTTCGTTGCGACCGCGAATAGTGTTTGATCTTCACCAAAATAAACAACCTTATAAACTAAGAAAGAAATGAAAAATTAAGTTTATGCAAAGAATCGTTTGAAGAAAAGATTTGTCTAGGAGAAATATCAACGAAAATAATTTGAATTTTATTTCACCTCTTTTTCCTAAAAAAAAACGATTTTAATTTATCAAATATGTAATAAATTTGATATGCTTCCTTTTAAATAAAAGGAATTGATTTTTAACATGAAAAAGCACAATAAATTAACGAAACATTTATAGTAGTACCAAACAAAATACTTTCTTTAAGAATTAAGAATTTCTCAATGCATATAAAATGAAAACGATAATATATAAAATAGTGTAGTGACGCAATGCTAATTTTTATTCCAAATATTATTTACAGTTATGTCTTTCTTCTAACTCTTGCCGTTTTATTCTATTATTTTACTATTTTTATGTTAAGTAATATTTTTTGCAAGGAGGTGCAACAATAAATAGCCAAAATGAATGTTAACAGGTAAAAGAAAACAGATTTTAGTAGTTAATAGAATTAATAAGACAATTTAAAACATTTATATAAGAGCCCAGTTATGTTAATTTTGTGCAATGTTTAAATTTTTATGATCATAGTGCTCAATGCAAATGGTATATACAGTTCGTTGTTTTGAATATGAATGAAAACTAATATTAAGCAAGCGTGTTTGTATGGGAAACTACGAAGTTTTGATTTTTAAAAAAAATATTAATAGTAATAACCAGATTTTGATTTAAAAAATTATTACCATTCATAATAATTTTTAAAAAAAATTATTTAATCAAATAAAGCTCTTTTTTTTCACCATAAATTATAGAATAATGTAATCAAAGCGTAGGATTCGCACTTGTTCACCACAAATAGAAAAAAAAGTGTTCATTATTATTTCACCAAATTTAAAATTTCATCCTTAGTTTCTTCCAAACAATTATCTGAATTAAATGTTTGTATTTTAATAAAATTCAAAATTTAATAAGACGGATTTTTGTTTTGAAATGAATATTAAGGAGGTTCTTAATAAAAAGTAAATGCATTCCAGATGCAATAGACAAATTAAATCTGTTTGAGCCCGTTCCTTGTTTTTACTGATTCTAATGAATGGTCATAGCTTGGAAATGTTTTTCTCTCATAACCATTAATTTTCTCCCCTAGAATGAATAGTTTTTTATTTCATTTTTAACAAACATTCTGAAAATATACATTAAAAGTGGTCATTATAGAACATCCTTAATGAAATTCTGTCTATGAAGTTGATAAATATAAATGAATGAATAGAAAATAACTAAATATATTTGAAAAATTCAAGGTTATAAGTTGCTCTTTGCGAAAGGTTCATTTCATTCGCTCATTTATAGTTTTATGTTTTTTTAAGACCTAAAAAATGCTTGGCCAAATTTTGGAAAATATTTTTGTCACTGTATCTAGATTGCAACCCTTTAATGAAGTTTTTTTTTTTTTTTTTTTTTTTTTTTTTTACTTTTTTTTTTTTAACAAAAACTCTAAAAATATATAAAGGTAGATATTACGGAAAATTCTGACTATAAAATATATATATATGTGAAGTATATGGATGTAGAATAAATGAAGATAAATAAATATTTTTTTATGTAATTTTAGGATATTTTCCGAAAAACGAATTTTTCATAAATTGATGGCATTAAACGTAACCTTCAAGCCTTTTTGAGATATAAACTACATATATATTATTAGTATTTTTAATCCCAATGTCTTTCTTTTTTAGTAGAAAATGCTTAAATAAACTCAAATTATTCACGTTAAACAAGTTTCAACAATGGTTTTATGAAGAGTGCGCCTGATGGTTGGTTAAATGAACTTATTAAATTGGTTTTAATTATTATAGATTAAACTTTGCTCAAATTTTCTGAAAAATATTCGCAACAAAGGAAGCTAAGGATTTTTTGAAGCACACAAAAAGCAAAGCATTCCTTTGTAGGAACTTATTATAGTAAAATTGAATGAAATGCATGTGTTCAATGGACGAGCTGTTAAATGGAAACGAAAACAATATACTGCATCTAGTTTGTCTAAAAAGTTGATTGATACTTAAAATTAATAATTTAAAATGGAAGTATTCCGCTAAAGCCAATAAACTATTTTACATTTTCCTCAGCAATGTATGCCATATTTTCTCCGAACTTCATATGAGATTATCGAAAGAATTTTAACATTTATGGAAAAAAAAAAAAGATTTACGGAAGTTAACTCCCTACCTTCTAATTTTTTTTTAAAAATATGATAATCATTAAAGTTAATGACAACAAAAAATTTAATTAAGGTTTTTTTTCTTTATTTTGAATAGAATTACATTTGTTATATATAGTATTATGACTAAAAAAAAATGAAAATAAAAAACCGTCTCAATATTAGTTTTTATGGCAAAGAAACTACTAACAACAGTGAAACAAACATGCAGAGGAAAACATTGTTGGAATTTAGGCATTGAAAAGTGACAGATCTTTTATAAAACAGCTGTTAAATATACATTTTATTTATTTATATATATATTACAATACCTCAAATATATTACAAAAGTAATTTTAAAGAAGTAATTTGTCATGATTTAAAAATGATAAAGAAAAATATAATTATGTTATCTAGTATTATTGGATTATTTTATAAGCTAATTTCATTTTATTTTTCAAAAACTTTGTTATTTTTTTGTACCATCAGTCGTCAGGAAAAAATTTCAAGTTATTTATATTTGTATTGTTTGGTGTATAATTTTATGAAATTTTTTTATTATATATTGATTTATTCTATATTTTTATATATATATATATAAATTCATATATTTATTTATATATATTTATTTGATTTTATTATATATTTTTATACATATATTGACTTTAATTACATATTTTTTAAAAGAATAATTTCTTACTTTTTTCCAAGATTTTTAATTTTTCCCATTATTTCTTCATTACTAAGTTCTCTTTCTTCATCATCAAAAATTGTAATTTTGTACTGAAAGCAAAAAAAAAAAAAAAGAAAGAAAGAAGCTATGAATATTCGATGTTTAAAAAATCTATGTTTAATTAATATATGTTCAAGACTTTTCCAACTGTAAGGTCCAGCCGAAGAGCAGCTTTAAGCCAATTTTAAATAAAATTAAATTATTACTTCCTTGTAACACTATTTGCATTCGATTCGTGTCAAGCATTGACAGAGTTAAAAATGCTCTTAATAGCTCATTTAGTAACTTCAAAGTTATTAAATTTTTAAAAAGATTATCATATTGATTCTAATTTTGTAATCGGGTTTATTAAACTTATGATACTACATGATCCTGAAATTGCTCTTTCTTAAAACTTGCTCATAAGCAAACTATAATGAAAAACGATTCCTGTTTATCATTTCTTTTGAAAAAAAAGTCTTAGTTTTTTAATGATTAAATGTGTTTAATTTAGTATTCAGCTATATATATATAATATATAGATTAACATCTCTTTGTCTGAAAAATAAAAAAAATGGATAACTTCTAAGTTTTTACTGTTACTGAATAAATATTATATCCTCATATGTTATATCTGTCACCAAGAGCATACACTTGTGAAATTAAGAATTTTAGAACATAGAAAACTGGAAGAATCATTGATTGGCAGATTCAATCTTTAACATTCCTCTTTAAGTGAAATTTAAAGAAGAGTATACAAAAACGAAAAGTGCTTGAAATAAACAGTAATTATAATAATTCATTTTTTAACATTTGCAAAAAAAAAAATTTTATACTACTTTACACTTACAAGAAAAATTTGTCTACCCCTGTGATAATTTTGAAAGAACACTGGACACATTTCGTGTAACTTTCAGTTATAAAAAAGTGAAAATATTTTCTAAACTATATTTAGTTGTGATGAATCAAATCTTTCTTACATTCATTATCATTTCGAATTGTGGTCTTTTGAAGCAAAAATAATATATAATTTCAAATTTTAAAATTTGAAAATGCTTATTATTCGAATCTTAAAAACGGTTTAAGATAAAAATACAACAGAAATCTTTTGCAAGTAAATAACACTAAGTGTAACATAAATTTTAGAAATGGAACAAAAAATTTTCAGTCATTTAAGCCACTCAATTTTAGTACTTTATTTATTTATTTTTTGAGGCTAATTCAGGGGGGGTTATTTATAATTTATTTCTATAAAACATTTCATAAAAATTTCACAAACATTTCAAAGTAATTTCAAAGTTTGGATTTAACCAGTTTTCATCGAAAATATTTAAAGACAAAACTTTAGTTTCGAGAAATATTAAAGATAAAACTTTAGTAAAATTTTAGTTTTACTACAAACAGGTAATTGTTTTCGATATTCCAGAAAAGAATTTATAAATGGCAAATGCTTGCATATATTATTCAATGGGTAGGCTTTTTTATGGGTAGGGTTATAAAAAAAATTTATTATTAAAGAAGTAAAACATTATGAATCATGAAAAAAAGTATAAAAAATGCTTATAAATTTAAAAACATTTTAAGAAAACATTTAAAATCGTAACAAAAATATACAGCATAAAGTGAAGAATAATTTAAAGATAATAAACAGCATTCTCTTACGGAAAAACTATGAAAAACCCCGTTTTGAGACTAACGTTCTTTCCCAGCGCGTACCATGATAGCTGCATTTTTTCCCCTTTCTCTTATATAATAAACAAAAGCCTTTTTGGGGGGAAGAAAGGATTATTATTATTCCATAATTAAAGTTAGTCTTACCTTGTTAAATCTTTGCTTAAGATCATCGATAATAAACTTGATTCCTTCGCCAATCAAACGGGGACTTTCAATTCCATGCATCAAATCTGGCATATTTTCTATCATTATGTCCGTCAAAAAAGAGCGCATCGTTTCATAATCATCCAATTTTTTATAATTCTCTTTATAAAAATTTTCCTGTTCAAAAAATAGTTTTTATGTTTAATGATTGTATCATTTGATTATACTATTAAACTACATATATATGATAATCGGATAGATAAAAGGATTATATCACCTAAAAATTGACAAATAAGTTCAGAAATTTTATAATCATTGTATAAAAACTTTTGATTTTTTTAAAACACACTCTAAAAATTTAACCATTCTATCTTTATTTACTATCTAAATACCTGTTCTTTTTTGCTGGCTGAAAAAAATAAACAATTAATCAGTACTGAGCAACTTCAAAATAATATAAAAAAACTGAAAAACATGTACCAACACAATTTTTTTTTAAATTTCTTCTAATTTTTTCCCTTGCTGGTGACTTTACATTATAATAAGAAAACACGTTTTTAGTATTTTTTCCCATCATAAAGAATAACTGTATTCAGTATCATTTGGTATGATGCTATGATACCCGTTGACCAACTCATGATGAGAAAATTTTCCACAATCAAGCAATTTTCTTATTGTAACATCCAAAAATCACAATCGAGGGGTCGTAAAAAACCTATTTCCACAGTATCTATATTAAAACTACACGGTATGGTGCAGTTTAATAAAGTGCTGAATATAATTTTAGCTATATTAGTACATTTGGTACAGATTAAACCTGCACCATTGATTATGATAACCGGTAGTGCCTATATCATTGGCATCAATAATAGCATGAAGATTTTTTAGGTTTTTTCTAAATGAATTAGAACTATTTCTCTATTAGTGATCCTTTTTGGTATAATATATCTTATTTTTAATTCAATTAATACTTATTAAAAAATTAATTAGGCATGATTGGGGGTCAGTAATCATAGTCTTTTTTTTACGTTTCTCCAAGAATTTGCACAGATTTGTTAAGGAAGATAATTGTAACCATTAAACAGGGAAAAATTGTTTTCAAAAGGCTAAAAATTTAGAAATTGTGAATTGTTTATTTCATTTATTTCTTCAAATTTAAAAAATGGGCAAAATTACTTATTTTTGAAAATGACTTATTGATTTCAAGTTAAGTATGTAAAGCATACACAACCTATTTATTTTTACATTCATCAAATAAAATCACCAGGAGAGTATCGTGATCATTTAATTCTTTGCTACTTGAAATATTTTTAATATTTAACTTTATTTCTTTTGGTTCTTTCATTTTTATTCAAAGTATAAAAACGTTTCGTGAACATTTTTTTCTGTTGATGAAACTAAATTATTTTAACTTAATATTTTTAGTTACTTTTTTTTCATGAATAAATTTTCTTTTTAAATTATCAATCCTTGAAATTTTTTAAAAAAATGCCCACTGTTTATATGAATTACAAACATAGTTCGAAATAATAATAAGAATTTCAGACGAAAAAAGTTTGAAAGGAAGTTTTCAAGTTTAAATCAGTTAAATACGCAGCACTTTGTTTAGTACGTTGTCACGCTGTAATTTTTTTTTCTTAATAACTTAGTAATACATAATGGACTTCGATCTAAACTTATAGCTTTACCAAAAACTGATATTTGTTTTGAGAATGTTTGTCCAATTCTTGCTGTGTTTCCTGCGTCGGATTACCAAGAGGCGAACTAGGAACAAAAAGATCATCATGTAAAATGTCTACTCTAGCAAGGGCTCCTGAATAATCATCATCTTCGGGCTCGGTAACAGTTTCGTCCAAGTCCACTGTAACATCAAGAAATGATCCAGATTTCGTCTCATCCTCAGATCCAGATTTTGACTCATCCTCAGATTCAGATTTAGACTTATCCTCAGATCCAGATTTTGACTTATCCTCAGATCCAGATTTTGTCTTATCGTCAGGTCCATGTGATTGAGATTTTGACTCATCCTCAGATACAGATGATTCACTTTCTTCTGTATCCTTTTTATTCTCAGTCGACATATTCAATAATTTTCCTATAACAAAGAAATTTTGATTGTAAATTCAATTTAAGTATTGTCGATATAAAATCTGATAGAATGTCAGAAAGATTATAGTTAAAAGTGTGAAAAAAAATTTCTTTTACTTCTCTTAAAATATTTTGCCATTTCTTAAGAGTCAGGTTTTTTAAAAATCAACCCTTGCCTGCATTGTCTGATTTTTATATTAAAAAATGCCCTTTAAAACTCTAAATATACTTTTACGTATATTAAAATTATATAAAACATTTATATTTTTATGTATTTATTTCTATAATGTTATTTATTTATTTCTATAATAATATTTATTTATTTATTTTTCTTATAACAATTAAAGAGTATTTGAAACTTTTTTTAATTTTTAGCAAAAAGTTTGAAATTTAATTGGAAAGAATATCAGTACTTGAGCTCTGAAATACCATTTAGTTCATTCTGATATTCTAAATTGTAATTCTTTTAGTTATTTATTATAAACTCAATATTCATACTAGACTTGTAATAAGTAAAAGTTAAAGGTATAAGTAAAAAGAACTACCAAATAAAATTTCCGAAAAATATTGAGGAAATTAATTCAAATTATAATCTGATATAGGGTATAATTACACTTCTACTAATATTATTGAAATAAAATATTAACTAATAAAAATTGGAACTTTAATATTAAAAATTATCCTGTCTACTGCCAATATACTGTACATTCATACTTATTCGGATATGCGCATTATGTTGACTTAGAAATAAAAAATTAATTTTTACTATTTTGCTATTTGCTATTAAGACTTTGCACTAACTAGTTTACACTAAGTCATTTATAATTCTAAACATAATACTAAAGTAACATATAGAACGTATTTTATCAAAATAATTGCTTACAAAAGTGGGCTTTAATTATTGATTAGATAAATAGCTTTCTATTGGGAAATTTTGAAATCCTCTTCTAATTTCAATTTTGTGTAACTGAATTTATTTTATAAATATTTTGATTTGTAATCGAATTAGTGTTCAAATTCCTCATGCTGCTGCTTGCTTTCATTTAGCAAATAATTATATTGAAAAAATTTTAAAACAAAATATTAAATTAGCCCAACGTGAAATAAGGAATTTACGTTAAAGAATCAAATTAGAAGGTAATTAAAAATTATTTTTTTTATTAAAAATACATATTTAAATTTTAATTATCTATAATGATAAAATGAAAAAATTGCCTGTGTATCTCTCTTATAACAACAGAACCGTTTGTACTAGCGTCCTGAAATTTGAGCGGTGGATGAAAGGGGCAATATAAATCATTAAAAAATTTCTATGAGATCGTACTTGAAAGACGTTTGAAAAACTTTATTTTATTATTTTTTTCTTTTTTTATGGCTTAACTCGTTATGGATATAAATTATACTGCTGACGATTCTATTTTATTAAATATTTTAACGGCAACATCAAAGACATTCGCTAGCCTATAGCTCTCATTTATAAAAAAAAAAAGGTTACTGCGCATTTTTTTAATATTTAAATATTTTTTCTATTCGTATCTGGCAGATAAACTCAATGATCAACTTGAACGTGGTAGCATTAGCAGACTATGTCACCAAATTAGTATTCCTAAAGTTATTTGAAGCTTTATGTTTATTTTGTTTATAGTTATTTTTTAACGTCCTTATATAAAACTAAGTAATTTAAAAATAACGGTAATTGTATACTTGCACTTTAAGAAGAAGATCCTGTATACCCACACATGTGACCTATGGCGTCAGCACTAGCTAATCGTTTATAAACAAGATGGAAGTCGAGTTAAGTTTATTTATATAAATTAGAATGTAAATTAAAGTGAAATTAATTCATACAACACCGTATCGCACATCGAATTTGTTAAAATATAATTCTTTCTCATCTACATCTTTTACTTAGCAGAGATTTATTATTTATGTGTTTAATTGCAACCATCATATATTTTCGTTTTGTGTGCCTGGCAACTTTGTTGCATAATTAGTTTGTTTATGTTTTATATGGCTTCGTGCCTGTCTTAGTGTTAAGTTAAGAAATATAGTGAAAGAATTCAAATCTCAAGGGAATTGATACTTGACGCGCCAGGATTACTCGAAATAGGGTGGAAAGAAAAGTTGCTAACGTAAGCAAATGCCACGTTTCACCAACTAGGTGAGGAGGTACTCACCTACCAAATACTTCACTTGCAGGTATCCCATTGGTTAGCTGAAAACGACATTATGCTTGGTTAAATCGTTGTATTCGTTAAATGCCGTGATTTAGCAGCCATCAGCTTTGACCAATTCACGTGATGTGACTTGAAATCTGTTACTTAACTGATAAACAGAAATGTTCGCATTTTAAGAAACGATAATTTATAATTCTGATGGCAGGATAAATTGTTTTCCTCCATCAAATGCATACCTTAAACTCATTTAATAATACATAAAAAGAGTTCTCAAAATCACGCCTACCCCCTTCTCCAAATATTACGGAAGCAAATTGTCACATTCTTAAAGATATGTTGTTGGTTTTTTTAATGAAAGCGGCTTTTATTACCGATAATAATAATATTTTATAGAATTTTTTAATGAAACTTTTGTATGAAAAATTTAAAATAAAAGAGAATAAATGCGTATCGGATTTAGTGTTTCAGCTCTGTTCTACATAATATTGTTATCCCATAAGATAAGAATAAAATAGTAAATATAAAAGAAGATTAATTACTCAACCCAAGAGTGTTATTTCCTTGTTTTTTGAATTTACAGTTCTTTTTTTCATAAGTATATAAAACTGCAATAAGTACCATTTTTTGTCAATGAAAGCAACGGAATTGAAGTTAGTTTAATTTCAATAAAGATAATGATGACCTTAAAGAATCGATAAAAGAAAGTTTTTCGTAAAAGTAGAAAGAATTATAGAGCAACGAAATAAAAAAAAATTTCGAATAACTTTATTTTTTATTAACTGAAAAGCAGTGATTTATTTAAACTAAAATACTTTAAATGATGACGTCTTTTCAGTTATTCTCAATGTCCTACGTTCATAGCTTTTTTTATTAAACTAATGCGTTTTTTTTTATTAAACTAAATATGAATTTTTTTTTTATAAAATTAAAGGTTGCATTTCATTTTTAAATGAAAACAAAGTTGTTAAAAAGCATAAAAAATTCTATATTCTAATTAATAAAATTTAAGGATCTTAATAATTTAAAAAATATAAAATAAGAACTAAGTCCATGCACACAATAAACAGTAAAATCATGAACGAAAGTACTATATAAATGAAATTTGATATACAAATATTAAAAAAGCAATTTTTATGAGACCATTCATATAAAACAATTCTAACATTACATAAATTCTCAATTTTAAATGTATTGAGTGAGTTAATGCAAACATCTGCTTATCTCCTTGAAACAAATTTACTTTTGGTTTCCTTGTTGTTCAAAGAAAATTTTTATTAAGAATGGGAATCATTGATACCACGATTTATGTTTAAAAAAAAAAAGAAAACTGCTTTGAGGAGAACTCCTCCTGACTAAAAGTCTGGGGCTGTCTGCTGCTATGGTTACAAGCTAGGGCACATTTCTAATGGGGATGCAATGGAGGAATGAAGGTGTTGATTGGTTTACTCATGCTGAACTATGTGGAGATCAAGACAAAACTATTCACCCCATACCCCTATTCGAAGTGATTTTTCCTCGTAACCATGGTACCCGCCACGACGCGAGACAGATGTCTGGAGGAGTTCTCCTGAAAGCAGCTCTATACATCTGTTTTCCTAGAACATCTAGATAATTGCTTATTTAAGACAACTTATTGGACAACTTATTGGTTCTGTAAATATATCACATTTTAGAAAGTACAAAAGAGCCCAAGGTCATGAAACTGGTTAAGGTGATTTAACAAAGCAAAAGGACATTTTCCCATAGTGTAAAAAGAGATGGCTATTTTTTGAGGAGTCAGATAACTGTGGATCCTGTGGGTGGTATGAAGGTGTTAAAAGTCAATACATGCTTCAAACTTCATCTAATAGTCTGTGTAGAATGCATATTATTGCACTATCCAGAGCAGGGTAAAAGATTGACAATTATTTTAGTTTTCTAAACACTTGTTTCATTTTTTTATGCTATGCTCTTTTCTGTTTTTTAGTGCTGTGCTCTTCTTCTCATTTCGTATGCTAGTTTTAATTTTTTTCTCAATAAATTAAAAGTTGCCATATGCAGAAAAAATTAAAACAAAATGAAAGTATTTTCTGGGGAGGGGAAGTTTTCTATTTTAATTAGGAGGATAGAATTGAAAAAAGAAGTTTCTTTTTCATATGGGGCCCTCTTGACCGTTGGGACCCCGGAGTGGTGCCCCGACTGCCCCGGCGTAGTTACGACTCTGCTCTTTAATGTTCTAGCAATAATGTTCAGGTAATGAAACAGTAATGTTCCAGTTCGTAATGGGATTTGATAGTACTTTTAGTACTATCTGATCTTGTTAGAGTACGTTAAATATTTATTTTTATAAATGGAAAATTGTAAAACTTTAATTCTCGTTTTTTAATATACAGATAGTAAGGTTAAATAAATTTCTACATTCTAAAAAACTATTATGAAAATTCGCAACGAATCCTACCTTATGTTAAAATATAAATACTCTGATTTTAGCATATTTTGGAATAAATATTTTTTTAGACTTTTTTTTAAAAACATTTCGACAATTATATGAGAGTTTTCTAAATATATATCGCTTACTTTATAATATAAAGCAAATTACTAGAAATTTCCACCTTGCAAAAAATTATAAAAAAATTTCATATTGTCCTCCCCTATGTTAGAATTGTTAGAAATGCATATTCTCTGAACTTACCAAGATTTGGACTAAATTAGCTTCCTTTAAAAAAAAAATTTACGAATTTTTTTAGACATCTAGAAGAAATTGCTTACTTTTACTGGTTGCTTAGTTTTTAATATATAATATGCTACATTTAACTTTCGCATTGCGAAATTCGTAATTTGTCTTTCCTGGTGTTAGTAAAATATATGCTCCGGCCTTTACATATCTTGGACTGAGCAAGCTATTTTAAAAGTGTTCCACAATATTTCCTTACATTATGAGAATTTTCTAAGAACTAAGCTCTCATTTTTTATTATACTCTCAAATAATGTAGATGTGGCAAAAAATTAAAAAAAATCACAAATCGTTCTCTCTATTGCTTCAACCCATTAAATTTGCTTTAATAATTTTAAATAACATGATATTTTAAAAAATATTCCATAAATATTTTTTGACGTATTTAGATATTTTCAAAGAAATTGACGCTATTCTAAACAAAAAAAATATGTTTAAATCATTTCTGCACTGCCAAAAAATTATAAAAAAGTTCGTAAATTCCCCATTCCTACGTTAGGAATATAAATGTTCTGATTTTAGCCTGTTTTGGAATAAATAAGGTTTCTTCTTCATGATTTTCTCAAAACATTTCCACAAATATATGAAAATTTTCTACTATTTGATGCTCAATTTTAATATAAATTAAGTTTCAAATCATTTCTGCATTGCTAAAATTTATGAAAAAATTCCCAAAATGTCCGTCTTTATGTTACGTCTTATGTCCGTCTTTATGATAATGATCTTAATATGTTTTGAAATATACATTTTTTAAAAAACCTTTCTTTAAAAAACTTCTAAAAATATCTACTTGCTATTATAAACTCATTTTTGGAGAAAAAAAATCTGTAAATAACTGTATTAAAAGAGCTTAGCTCTATTAGTGGCTACTCGAAAATGAAGCTACACAGTGTCACTAATATTTGTTAAACAATTTAACCAATTCAAAACGAACAAATGGTGTTCTGTACTCATTCTTACAACTTTTCATGTCACTTTTATGCTAGTTTATGTGACCAGACATACTCTGTTCTGTTCACAAACACCTGTAGGCCTGCCATGACATAACAGGCGATAGAGTGCAAGCCCATGCTGGTAGTATTGTATCTGTAAAAAAGTTATTTTGTAATGCTTTTCTTTTATATGAACTTTTTCTTCGATCTCATAAAAGAGAAATTTCATTTAGAGCCATTTAGCTTAAAAAAGAAAATTCCTAACTGTAAAAGTGGTTTTTTATGATCAAAGTGTAGAACACAAATTTCCCTTTATGGAACATTAAAACTCATTTGGTTACACTTTATTCAAGTCAAGGTGATTGTCTATAATAATCCATTGTTCGATTGAATTATGGGTTCGAAGAGAATCTTTGAGAAGAGGAAGTTCTTGGTGATTACGAAGAAGAATCTGTCAAATCATCGATTCCTAAATGGTAGTAAGAAGCTGGTGGTGGTTGTCTAAGCCGAGCGAGCTCCTCATTCATTGAATCTACCTCATGATTTAGTGCTTCAATATTTCTTAATAAGTTCTCTATTCTCCCACTTTGATCAAATGTAGGAGCTGGTAACTCATATTGATCAAGCCCAGAAGATTCATATGAATAATCTTGGCTTTCATCTCCTTCATAGCCAAGGGAATGAAACATTCTGTCCTCTGCTATTATTCTACGAAAAGCAGGCTGCTGAGGTAATGAATAGTCACCCAGATCAACTCTTCTTCCTAAACTAATAGCTGACAGAGGTAAACGGTCATCCCTGTCTCTGCTGGAAGCAAGTGGACGTAACTCTAACGTAGCCATTTCATCCAGATCAACCGCTCTGTCTAAATCAATAGCAGGGGGAGGTAAGCGGTCTACTCTTTGTAAGCTGGAAGCAGGCTGGCGTAAGTCTAATGTAGCTGCTTCATCCAGTTCAATCACTCTACTTAAATCCATATCCGGGGACGATGAATATTGTCCTCTTTGTATGCTGGAAGCAGGTAGGCGTAGGTCTAATACACCCATTTCATCCAGATCAACCACTCTATCTAAATCAATATCAGGGGGAGGTAAAGGGTCTTCGATTTGTATGCTGGAAGTGGGCGGGCGTAAGTCTAATGCAGCTACTTCAGCCAGGTCAACCGTTCTATCTAAATCAATAGCAGGGGGAGGTAAAGGGTCTTCCCTTGGTATGCTGATAGCATGTGGGGGTGGTGCTTGATCCAGATCAATTACTCTATCAGCCTCTTCGGTTTGAGGAGGAGCAGGAGGAGGAGAACGTATGTTAATGGCCGCTAGGTGGAAGTCATCTGACATGATAGATAATTCCATTCTTATTTTAGCGAGTTCAATTATCTGGAAATAATAATTAAGTATTAAAACACACATTCAAATAATTCTTTCCATTTTTATAATTGGGTATTTGTTCTTATTAAGGCATAGGTACGTACAACGCGACGGATAAGGAGAAGTGAACATCCCGAATAACTTTTGATCCTTAATGATAGGATTTTTACATACTAGGAATCAATCTTATAGTTTTGAGAGATTTAGTTTAAACATGTTATTTAATTAATGTAGACGATACTTACGAAATTCAGCAGAAAAAAATGTCTTTCCTTTGAATATGTAAACTTTTTTTTCGGATTCGGGTTTCTGACCCTCAAAATATGTCAAAGTCCGAAATCGAAAAATATGGTTCCAAATAATTAAGGACGGAGAGCGATCAATAATTTGGACTTCTTAAACTTAATTTCACTATATCTCTATTATAAAATTCATTATCTGATGATAATTCCATGAAAAATAATTTTAAATAATTATGCATTGTTTTTTTTTATCAATCTATTAAATAGAAGTAAAAAAATCTTGAATTGTAAAATACACAAATTTTTACACTATTTTTACATTTACATAAAATGAGAAATTTGAACGAAATTGGTTGAATAGTTATCAAGAAATCAAATTTTAAATATACGCATTTTCAAGTCAAGTTTTAACCTAAAACAAATAATATTTATTTAAACCACAAGAAACAAAATGTCATAGAAAATTCATTTTAAATTTTGAATAATTGAAAATAAATCATTAAATGTGACAACTTTGAGAATTTTTTAAAATCAATTTCTGCTCAGTTGTAAAATAGTTGACAAACAAATCAATGAATTAAATCAATTTCTGCACAGTTGTAAAATAGTTGTCAAACAAATCTATGAATTAAATCAATTTCTGCTCAATTGTAAAATAGTTTACGAACAAATGAATGAATTAAACTATAATGGGATCATTTATGATTAATATAATTTTAAAAATTATGTAAAATCTTACATGGTTTGAAGTAAAATTCAAAATAATTTAAACTTAAAAAAGTTTAAATCGCTTTGTTCTATTAAGTTGTTTCACCAATTTACATATGGCGAATATTTACAAAAAGTTTTAAACCTAAATATGAGACTATAAAGATAGTTTCACACCTGATCTTGTTTTAAAAGGCAACACAAAATTTGGTGGATTATTTCAAAACTTTTATTGGTTTGAGTTGGTTTTTCCCCCCTAATGACATGAGAACAATATTCTTTAGTTAACCACCTTTTTCCAATTGGATACCTGCAAGTGACGTAATCCAAGAAAAATCATGGCATTTGCCAATCAGGTTTAACACTCTCGCTTGACGTCGCCATTTAAGTTACCCAATTAAATATGATATAAATCACATAGCTAGACATAATCATTCCACTTCTTCTCGAGTTGTAAGTACTCAGTTGTCTTCCCATTAGATATTAACCCTTTTCTTACAGTGTTCCATGTTGTACCATCACCTGTGGTTCACATGTTGTACCAGCCGTAACCAAAAGGTTAACAAACCTTGTGCAAATTTTCTTTTAAAGTTATCAAAGCAGATTGTAAAAGTACTTTTTTCTTATTTTTTGTCAGAGTATATTTAAATATTTAAATTTAATTGTGATAAAATCGGCTTTTTTGTAATTTTTAGTAAAATTTATTTTTATTAAGAATGGAATTTTTTACTTATAAAAATATTGAAAGGGAGTGGATAAAATGATATTTAAAGAGTAAATTCATAGAATTGAAATATTAAAATATACAAAAAAAATTCAAATGTAATGTTAAATGCTTTTTCTGTCAGAAGAAAGTTGAGTACGAAAAAATAAAATGAAAGCAAAAATTACCATGGGATCCACATTTTCTGCTTCATTCTTAATCTCACTAATCTCGCTTTCAAGACGGCCTTGTATATCCGTAAATCTTTGCAATTCTTGCTGAATTACATTCAAATTTCTATTGCCTGCATTCATTAAATCACTAAGAGATCTCTCAAACTCATCTAATATTAGTTCGCAAATTTCTTCTGATGGCTAATAAAAAGAAATAATAATCATATATCGGTAGTAAATTATTTTTCTGTTGTTAAATTAATATTTTAATATACAGGGTGTTTCATATTGAATGGGACAAAATGAAAACATGATTGTAAACGTTTTAATTAATACATTTAGAAAATTCAAATTTACCTCAAAACTACATTTATTCAAGTTTCTACAGATGTTCAATATGTGCCCCTCCGGTGACACGACAAATGTCTACACGGTAATCAAGCTCCTGCCACACTCGTGATAGCATATCCCCTGTGATGGAGCAGTTATCCGCTGCTTCTGTTCCTCTAAGTCCTGAGAAAGTGGAGGCACAAACACGTTTTCTTTAACGAAACCCCAGAGAAAAAAATCACAGGGCATTAGATCTGGTGATCTCGGTGAGGCCAATGAAGACTTGTCAAATCCTGTGGCCCAGCACGGCCAATCCAGCGATTTGGTAGACGTTCGTTCAGAAACTTACGTACGTTGTTATTCCAATGTGGGGGACCACCATCTTGCTGCAAAATTAAATCAGGAACAGCTTCCTCCAGCTGGGGGAGCAACGACTCAGAGAGCATGTCTTGGTAAATGTCCCCATTAATCGACTTTTCAGCAAAGAAAAATGGACCAAAAACACAACTGTTTGACAAAGAGCAGAAAACGTTCACCTTGGGAGAATCACGCTGATGTTCTAATGTTACATGGGCATTTTCCGTGCCCCAAAATCGCAAATTATGTCGATTAACTTTGGCACATAAGTGGAACGTGGCTTCATCGGTAAACACCAGTGTGTTCTCGAGACCATTCACGTCGAGCTTTTCTTGAAATTTCACGCAGAAATTCTTACGCAACGGTTTGTCAGTAGGATTTAAAGCCTGGACCACCTGATATCTGTACGGCTTGAATTGGAGACGCTTCTGTAAAACACGCCACACCTTTGTGTGAGGCACAGCCAGTTCTGCACCTGCACGTCGCGTTGATTTTGAGGGACACCGTAAAAACGAATCACGAATTCTTTCAATCACTTTGGGTTTTGTTTCTTTTCGTCCTGGGCTTTTGTTCTTGCATAAGCAGCCGGTATCCTGGAACTGCTTTACCCACCTGCTTATGTTATGCCGATGCGGTGGCTCTTTACGAAATTTCGTGTGAAAATGTCTTTGCACAACAGTTACCGAGGAGGTTTTGGCATATTCAAAAACGCAGTACGCTTTCTCCTGCATGGACGACATTTTGTTTACCAGCGCCTCTAGCGGCGAGTTCGTCATTCGATGATTTTTCTCTGTGACCAAATAAAACTTGTATAATAATTGTAGTTGCAGAATAAATTTGTTTTGGCTGAATAAAAACATTACGGCAGCCACACTGCGCTATTCTTTTTGTCCCATTCAATATGAAACACCCTGGATTTACGACTCTGTTATTGATTTTCAATTGCAGCAGGAAGATGGAATATTGCTATCGAAATTCCGAGTACTTTCCGACTTTTTAGAGCACTGACATTTCACCTAAAGCGCGGTTATGTAAGACAATACAAGTTTCAAATGTTCCCTGCCGATTTTAAATAGAATTTGAAGCCCGTTTAGTAGCAAAGATAGGTTATAATCAATAAAAATTCCGGGCACTTTTCGACTGGCCAGAGCAATCAAATGTCAAATAGAGCTCTGTGTCGGATAGCAGTCCAAGTTTAAATTAATTTCCTAAAAACTGTATGCAAATTTTATCACCATTTGGTTGTTACATATTAATTATTTAAATTTCATCGTTAACTGAAAGTCCTACTTCTTCCCGACTGCCTAGGGTGATCATATCTGATTTGAAGTTCTGTGTTTGCTGTTTATACAACTTAAAATTGTATTTTAAATGTTCAAGAAATCAAATATTGCAAGCTTCTTTAATCTCCATTTTATTGCTAATCAAAATCTCGATAGTGTTTTTTTTCATAAATAAACGGAATCAAAACTTAAAATTTAAAAATATTAGAAAATAATAATTTTATTTTTTTTTGAAAACTATGTTTTCTCAGAAGATTAAGGAGTAAATTATTCAATTTTTGTCACCCTATACGAAATTTTTGCCTACGTTTTGTTTATCAATGATATTTCTTTACTATAAAGAGAGTGTCACATCAAAATTTCAAATTAATCGATTACAAGTCCAATCGATTAAAAGATTTATAACATCAACACAGATAATTCCACAGATTTAGTATCCGATTTTATTGGGCATAAAATTTAAACCTAATAATTGTGCTAGTACTATTGCATCTACAAACTAATAATTTTTAAAAAATTCTTGTTTAATTTACTAGATAAATGTTAATCTCCAAAGATAATGTTTGGAGATAAATGTTAATCTCCAAAGATAATATATAGAAATAGTACAAAAATAAAATTTAAATGCAGCCTTACAGTTTTAAGAAGCTACTTTGTATTCAATTTTTTAATTGCATATGCTTATTGACATCAAAAACAGTATGATAAAAAATTTATTATAAAAGTAAATAAAGATTGTCAATAAGTAAACATTTAATAAAATAAATTTCTTTATCATAAAATATTGCCTTTAAAGGTAATATCATCTGATTAATGTTGATATTATTACACGACACTTGCAACCTTAAGTTTTTAAATTTTAATAATAACGGAAATCAAAAATCTAAAAAATAACAGAGAATAATATTAAACGAATGATAAACTAATATTACCGATAAATACCATTACTTAAAATATAGACAATTTACAGGTTAAAAGAATGAATAGCTGCGAACCAGAAATTTCCGCAGTGATGATGATAATAATAATGATTCAGAGGAAAGGAATTATGTCATGTTCTATGCTGATAAGGATAAATTTACTAAATGGAGAAAAGAGAGGTATGCAAACTGCTCAGAGACAAAAAGGATGAATATTGCGAAAGTGTCACCTAGTCTAAAGCATCATGCCAACGATATAGGGCAGGGATTTCCAACTGGCGGCCCGCGAAGCCTTTTTTTGTGGCCCGCGAACTAAAATATATTAGTTGTCATTTTCTTGCGGACAATTTTCGTAAAAAATCTATATGGGTTTAAAATACTTTTCTCGTTAATAAAAACCAAATTTCTTCGTTTCTGAGAAATTTAACATACCAATAGTGCAAAAAAAAAACAAAAAAAAAAAATTATCAGGTTTTGCATCCAAGAAAATATTTATTCAAATGCAAAAATAATTGTGTATGTTGCTCTTTTTTTATTTCATTTTTTTTTTCTTTTTTTTTCCTTGTATTTTGTGAATATAATTTAGCATGTGTGTATCATAAATTTTCTCGAAGAAATTCTCCGATTTGACTTTTTGAAACCACTCATTTTCGACGAAAATATTTACACACACATTTGTAAATTTAAAATTTAAGTATCTATTCTCTGGTGGTTGCAGCAGACAAACCTCAATTTTCTCATTGAACATTTTGTGTGCTACTATGTAAGTTTTAATACCAACCTTTTTAAAGTTTTATATCTCAAACAATTTGATATCTGTTGCACATTAATTATTTAATACAACAGGTGCACATTAAAGTTATTGTAGCCCGAATTTTTATTATTTTCTTTATATTTTTAAAAATATTGTTAATAAGAATTAAATATTTTTAAAAATCTACTTCTTATTTTAATTTGTATACTTTGTTTCAATACTTTTGTTTTGTACAAATTGGTAATAATCTGGCAGTAATATTTAATGTTCCTTCAAACAAAAGGAATATGTAGACGCGACCCAGGCCATAAGTGGCCTAAACGCCAAATGTATGATGTCCCGCATTTGCGAAGCAACCATGACCAGCACGAGGGACCAAGCAATACGCGGTCAAGAGGGAAGCCCCCGAGTCACGCACGATGAAAAGCACCATAGTCTCTTCAATGAGCAGAGAAGGCCCAGAAGCCCCAGTCAAAACCCGGAGGCGGAAGTGCCAAACCGGCTGCAGACTCCAGGACTAGACGGGCCGACAGCAGAGCCCCAGCTACCCTGCCCTCCGACCAGAAGTTGTGCAAGCCAAATGCCCAAAACCAGAAATTTTTAATGATAAAATAGAAAATACAAAAATTTTAGTACAAATAACACAAAAAGCAATTACAGAGCGAAGGTCAGTGCTGACCTGCTTTGCGGTCTACAAAGGTGTACGAAGGTCTCTCTAATGTTTGGAGTCACTTTGATTCAAAGTCTCTTATGTTTGTTTGGCTTGGGTCGGTCCCAGTAGTTGGTTCTATGCTGTAGTCATCTTACTGCTCTCTTATATAACACACATGTCTTGCTTATGGCGCTATAGTCAATTTTTAAATTTGAGTCATACCATTGTTTGGCCTCATGGCAATTGGCACATTTCCTTTTTCCTTTACAGGAATCTGCTCGTTGACCTGTGCTGTCTCAGTTAGAGCAGGTCTCGGGATGGCTGCAATCTCTGGCCATGTGGCCGAGTCTATTGCACTTATAACACCTGAGCGGACGTAGGTACTCGCTATATCTGTAGCGCTTCCAATACACGTCTCATAAGCTTCTCATACGGATTCACGTCTCATAAGCTTCTTAAAGCTCTTCGGCTCAAGTGTCACTAGCCAGTGCTGTCCTTCTTTAGTTTTGATGGGAAATGAAACTTCAAAGTCTCCCTCATGAAAATCGTTGCACTCTCTGAGTTGCTTGGCGAGTCAAAATTTTATGTAGGACTCTTTTATGTTCCTTCAAACATAAAAGCGTCCTACATTAAATTTTGATAAAGTTGCGGCCCGCCATTTGATTTGTGTTTTTAATTGTGGCCCCCGGCCTCATATAAGTTGGAAACCCCTGATATAGAGAAAGAAATAGTATCATTTTTTAAAATAATTGACATAAGTATTGATAAAATTTTCATCTGTTCGAATGAACGCATAAGTTTGCTGAAAGGAAATATTCCTGAGATAGAGAATGTACTTTAATCTAAAGAGCAGAAATTATGGCATGTTTTGGATTGTTATATATGATAGCAATTAAAAAAAAGACTCCACGTAAATGTCAAAGAATTGTTCTCACGTGATAGAGAACTGGAACTAAAATAACAAGAGCTGCTATGGGCTATAAGCAGTTTTTATTTTTGACAAAACACATTCGATTTCATGAAGAATCTATAAGATGGAATGTGTCAAAAGCGATGAACGGGCGTGGAATGTGTTAAAAGCGATGAACTTGATCATTTATTTGAAAACGATAATAAATTAAAAGTGATGGGGGATCTAGTTACGCCAGTGATGTTTTTTTCTGTTTTATTCTTTGATATGATGTTCTTTTTTGTTAGCACTGTTAAAATAATAAAAAGTTAATTAATTTTTAAATAGCACATTAATTTTTAATTAATAATTAAATAATTAAAATAATTAATTTTTTTAAAAAATTGAGTTGTGTTTTGATCATTTCAAGTTCGTGTTTTTATAAAATGGACGAATTGGCAGCTATCCGGAATATCTTTTAATAATTTCTAAAAAACAAAATTGTAAAGATTGCTACACTTTGAGTTAATTCACTACTGTTAATGACATGCAGCATATCTTTCTAGGCCACCATCAATGGATTCTGTACATTTCTAGTAAACCATCAAATTATGGGATATTAAATGCATGCTTCGTATGACTCAATATTTTATAGATCTGATCTCGAAATTTATTGTGGAATGGAGCATGGTGATTCTTACACTGTATCAAATAGTTCTATGGATGTTGTGAGAAGGTTGATCTCTCCACATTAAAACTCAATGCAGAAATATAACAACGGATAATTATTATAGAAGCATCTCACTTGCAGATTATTTGCAATAAATAAAACTGACTTTAGTTGACGTATTAAAAAAAATGAAAAGGAAGTGTCACTGAAAATTTTGACAAATGAGATACTGATGATGCAAAACGGCAATATTTGGTTTGCAACCGCACCTTGCTTATCACGTTCTTTGTAAAAACAAAACAGTAAATCTCGTTTTTATTCCAAGCATTGACGCAAACTAAAATAAATCAGAAGTAATTATTGGTTGATAAAGCCATAAAAAAAGAAGACATACTTGGTTAAATGCATGCAACCTATTCAGTTATACGAATCCCAAGAAGATGGCCTCGTGCTGATTTTTTTCAGTCTTCTGAATATTGTCGTAATAAATGTCCGAGTTTTTCACATGCTTTTAAAGTCAGCTAACCCTAGCGTTGAGTTTTCATTATCAATTAATCTTCTCAGAGAGGATCTTTATTTCCGCGTCAAAATCCAAACACTACCTTCCGCAATATCAATATTTTTAAGTCGTTATTATGCTGCTCCTAATGATGAAGTGCCAAAACAATTCTCGTCGAAACGAGAAACACGCGGTTTGTGTGCCAGAGAAAAAAAAAAAAAAGATATTCTCAGCATATATGAAATGAAAGATATTCTTTAGATATACATGCAATCGTAGTTCTATTATCGAAATAATTTGCATGGGTTGCATCTGCTTTACTTGTTTATACTTCCCCTTGATGAATATTAAAACTACCTTAATTTTAAAATATAGTTATAAACTGATAAATTTAAAAAAAAGTTATAATAAAATATAGCATTGCCTTTCCATTTGACTAAAATAAGCATTCAAAAATTATTTAATTTTATTTGAATGTCTTTTTTAACTACAAGGTCAATTGTTTCTCAACAGATTTATTAATATTCATTCATTCCGTCTCTGTTTCTTTAACAGCCTCTGTCTGTCTGTTTCTTTAACATTTTCCGTCTCTGTTTCTCTGTTTCTTTAATAAAACAGGTTGTGATAATTTGTGCTCCTCCTCTTTAAAATGTTGTTCTCTAGATTTCGATAGCGTATTTTCTTTTTTCCACGCTTAAATACTAATTTGCGACTCTACGTGAGTAAACCATTTTTTTTTTTCTTACTTCTTTAACAAGGATTTTAAAAATATGTGTTAAGAACAATCATTCCAGAACACTATATTAGTCTTCATAGCACTCTGCATTATTATTCCTAGATTAGTCATTTCATGACAATAATTTAAGATATAGTTTCACAGGATTAAAATGACGAATAAAAACATTTTAGAATATTTGAAATTTAAGACACTTGTAAGAATTATTAAAAAAAAAAGATCCGTTTCTAAAATATTTTTCAAATCCAAAGTAAAAAAAATAACGCGGTAAAATTTCCAGTAGCGGAAAAAATTACGACTTATTTCTTATATAATTTTACATATATATATATATATATATATTTATATATATATATATATATATATATATATATATATATATATATATATATATATATATATATATATATATATATATATATATATATATATATATATATATATATATATATATATATATATATTATATATATATATATATATTATATATATATATATATTATATATATATATATATATTATATATATATATATATATTATATATTATATATATATATATATATATATATATATATATATATAGAGAGAGAGAGAGAGAGAGAGAGAGAGAAGACATTACATTAATTTTACACTCTTTCAACCTACCTACGCCAATACTTTTTTACTTTTTTTAAAAAAATTAAAAAAAAAAAAAAACAGTGACATTCAATTTTGACCCTCTCTTGCATTTCGATTCATATAAATTCTTTGTAATATATTGTAAGTAATTGATTTTTATTTCTTGTGCGTAATAAATATTGTTGCATATCGTATATGATGCAATATAATTGTATGTCATATATACTTACATCCATTGCATATTCATTGCCACTTAGAACTGCAGATGTAAAACCTCCTTGAACCACTGGTTCCATACCAACTTTACCTGAAAATTCGTCTATCCGTGGCTGATAGGTGAGGGGAATTTCAGCATTTAAGTTCTGCAGTGCTCCAAGTATTGCTCTATATTGTATAGCCTCCGTCTTTACTTCCTTGAATCGTGTATTCAAAATGTTATTCATATGCCTTTGACTCATCAATCTAGCCATCCACTCAGCCTGCAAAATACATTTGAACTGAGATTTGAAATAGTTTGGAATCAAGGTTATGCATAGCTCGATCTATTTTCAGAAATTTTCAAAGGAATAAAATGGGGTGAGTAAGTAAGGAATTTGTCCCAACAGCCGACCCAATTTCTTTTGGGGGTTTACGACTACTAATGTTCAACTACGTAGCCTTGTAATTTTAAACAAATTAAGAAGACAAGGAAACTCCTGGATCTCCAATTCAGTTCCCCCAGCAGAGGTATTGATTTGTTATGGGAACCGGAGGACTTTGCGACTCGACAGATTTGGCGTGCATTAGTCACCATTTACTACACGGGGAGACTTCGTCCCGTGGGGATTGAACCCACGAACTCTTGGACATGGATCCAGTGACCTACCAACCAGGCTATCCCGGCCCTTGAGTGATGTTTTTAAAGAGTTTTGCATGAAGCTGGTTTTCGGAAAAATGTAAAACTAATAATTTTTTTAAAAGAATGAAGTAAACTTATTATCCGCCTTATATGCAATACTAAGAGTCGCAAAGCTATGCAATATATGTCTGGGCGAAATGTGCACATGAATAGTTTTTTGATAATAAGGAGCATTCTATGGGTTAGACTGATTTTAATCTCTCAAAAAGTATGAGGGAATATCCTCAGTACTAGATAATGCCTGAAACAGATAATTTCAGTCAGTGGCTTCGCTGAAAAAACTGTTTTCATAGAAACCTTGTCATCAGTCATCATATATATATATACATATATATATATATATATATAATCATATATATATATATATATATATATATATATATATATATATATATATATATATATATATATATATATATATATATATATATATATATATATATATTTGGTTTTATTATATATTTTTATGCATATATTGACTTAACTTAAATATTTTTTAAATGAATATATATATATATATATATATATATATATATATATATATATATATATATATATATATATATATATATATATATATATATATATATATATATATATATATATTTATATATATATATGCTAACCCTAAAATAGATAATATCTTTTTTCCAGTTTAAGTTGATTTTTAGACTTTTTAAATATTTTTGTTGTTGTTATTTTTGCTATTTTTTCTTTCTTATTTCTTTTTATTTCTATTTTTGTTTTATGTACATTTTATGTTTCATTGGATTGTGGAACTAAACCGTTACTAAACACAAATACACAGTTACTAAAACTATAATAAAAAGTTATAACTATGATAATAAATAATACTTACATAATTAAATCTGGGTGCAATTTTTTTGTATTTCGGTCCATAACCATCCCCTATGTTTGATGATAAAACTTCTGATCTGAAATTACAAATTTTTCCATATTAATGCCTGTTAAACTATAATACGTATCATAATTATTAATTAATATAACATAATATATATATATATATATATATATATATATATACACAGAGAGAAAAGAGATAATGATATAAATAGTAAAGAAAGGATTCTTATTGCGCGTTCTTACTGAATTACAGAAGAACGTTTGATTGGTTATTTTCCTTGGACTGGCCCAAATCTGAATGCGCATTGCGAATCTATAATTTTTAAAATTTAAATTTGTAAATATTTTTAAAAACATTAACGTAACGAGCTCTTCTTGTATGTGCATGTGTGAGGAATGTTCATTTAGAACAAAATTGAGAGGAATACTTACATATTTTGGTGTAAAAGGTCGTATAACAGTTATATCTGCTCCGTCCATTACTCGCTTAAAACATTAAAACAGACAGCAAATATCTTGAGCTCTCCAGAATGCTTCCAACAGAAAAAAAAGGAAATTTTCTAATTTCCTATTTTTTGCTTCAGTATGTATTCTGTTTTATTTATTTATTTTTTTTTTTTTTAAATATGCATTTTGTATTTTTTTTTTTCGTGTGCAACGTTCTTTATTTATTTCTTTAATTATTATACTTTTTATTATATACTATTTATTGTTTCCCATATTTTTTCATACGAAACAAACTAACACGTTAGCTTAATATGGACTACAGCAGGGTTAAAACTATGCAGACGTGATTGAGACCGGTAGAATCAAGAAACAAATTATTAGGGGAAAGGTATTGGTTTCTGTTATAGCTATCTTGAAAACAATTTTGTCTGTCCAACCCAGTTTCAAACAATATTAAAGCCAAAACTGCACATTTTTTGATAGCTTATAAAATGGGCAATCGTCATAGTAACAAAAAATTTTAAAAACGTCTTGGTGTTATCAAATTTTTGGTGCAGTTTTGTAGATGAGAAATAGACAGTCGAGATCTAAAATGAGCCTATTGAAGTTTGACTTCTTAAACAATTGAGAATGATAGTAGTGATTTTTTAGCTGAATATAATTTTTTTTTTTTTTTTTTTTTTTTGGCAATGAAACATTGAAGGATTTTTAATAGTTTAAAAAAAAAAAAATTCTCATCATTTAAAAAGCTGCAATGAGCAAGAAATACTTGCAATATCATCGAAACTGAATTGTATCAAACTTATTTGATAAACGAAGTTAATGTCAGTATTGTTAAAGTAAAACTTTCAGCCGCAAAAAAATAAATAAATAAATAAATAATCTCTGTAAAAAAAAACAAAAGAAAAAACAAACAAAAAACTACTAAGTACTCTCCTTTTGTGATACTGTTAAAAGGTTGCACGTTCTCGCGGGTCAAATTTTAGTGGGTGGATAAAAGGGGCGAAACTATCTTCCAAGAATAGCGCTATCTTGACAAATGTGGTATTGTTCCTATGCATTTTTTTAACACTGGATCGCATAAAACTATGTACCATGACAATAAGACTAATAAGTTTAAAGTTGCTGAGTTTTTATGCACACAAAAAATAAATTTTTTTTCATTGCTATATAGGCAAATTAAGTGCATGCTTGGCAAATCTCTAAATTGAATAAAACAATAAAACTTGCAGTTTAGAAATGGATGAGGTTTTTACCCATAAAAAGTACTAGTATACTTATTTGCACATAAGTTATCTCGTAGTTTTCTAGATAAGTAAGGTTTTTATTTCCTTGAATATTTTTCACGTTAAATTCGGTATCATGAGAGGAACTACTTTACGCTACTTTGTCATCGAAAATTCAGTATCGTATTATTTGTATCTTGCAAAAATCCGGGCAGAAATAGATAGTTAGTATGTCATCAATATCAAATTAGTCAATCAGTATTAAAATTAGTCAATATATTATTAAAATATGTAGATTTTGATCACCAACTAGGTTCAAGATGGAAGTAAAAATTTGAAACACTTTTTTGAATTTTTATGCCAAGGTAAATTAAAGGTAATGCTTTCGAAGTAATTAAAACTTTTGCAAACGTCGAAAAATAAGTTAAACTTGCCGTAAATGGCTTATTTTCGGCTCCATCTCACAAATTTGCTGTTTTAGGTACAAGTTGTACTCATTCATTCTATTCATTTCGCCTTCGAAGTAATCTGGTATAGCAGCCATTCTGAAATGAAGAACAATACTTTTGACATCAAAACTTATCTACAGTATCCGGTTTGACATATGCTTGCTTTTACATCAAACATTGAGACAGCATTAAACATAAACGTTGAAAAATGAACAATGCGCATTACAATATTAAATTTTTGATCTCAATTTCATTTCAATGCAGATAGTAGCATAAATAATAGTGTGAAAAATAAAAAACGGACCACCTCGAATAGCTTTCGATATAATGATCGGATTTTCGCTTTCTAGGATTCAATCTTAATGGCTCGGAAGGTGACTTCAAATATGCTAAGTAATAAGTGAAAACGGTATTTTAAGTTACGAAATCATACGTATAAATACTTTTTTCTGTGAATAAACATACCTTTTTATCCGATGGATTCGGATTTCGAATCCCCAAATTATAGGAGGTAGCCATAATCTCGGAAATATGGTTCAAATAGCTGGACAGGCATAATGTTATTTTGACTTTTTGCGTGTTTCCCTATTTCTCGAGAGCTTTTCAAGCGAATGGAAAACTTTTTACACAAATCATAAAATTCGTTTAGCCAAAGATAATCTTCATGCAAAAAATCACTTTAGATAAATATTTATTACTTTTATTACTTTGTTTATTAATGGTACAAAAAATTTAATTGTAAGGTATACAGTTTATACAATTTTTTCATGACAATTGCGTCAGAAATTTTAAAGAATGTAATTTTACATGGCAAAATACAATGTTTGAGAAAAATCGATTGAATAGTTTCTGAAAAATCGAATTTTAAGTATCTAACTTGTTTGAAGTTGAATTTATCAGGAACTATTCTACCCGTTTTCGCACAAACTTTGTATCTAGCCATATAAAATTATATTCTTTTAAATGTTGTGAAATTTGTTTAATCCTGCAATTCAAAATTTTATTAACCATTATTAGATAAAATAATACAAAATAATAAATATTTACTAAATGTTGTTTTTGCACGAATTATCTTTAAACTAATTTGATAATTCGTTGCAATAAAGTTCCAAATGGCTTAAAAAGTTATTGAGATATATTAAAATACCCAAACAGTAAAATTAATAATACGGGGTATAAAATTTGGAGCTATCTCCTGGCCATACTATTGGGACCATATTTCCCACAATGCGGCTACTCCCTATACCTTGGGGGTCAAAAATCCAAATCAGTCGAAAAAAGAGTATTTTTATTCAGAGAAAGTACCTTCTTATGTCAGATTTGATAACTTTAAATATTGCCTTCACTTATTAATTAGCATTAAAAAAATTATAACCAGAAAACAGGTAAAATAATTATCTAATATTATTGACGTTCAAGTTTTTTTTAAACTTTTGTTTAATAAAATTCTAGAGCCTTATCGATTTAGTATTAATTGAATCAATTATACAAATTGACTCAATTTCAAGTTAACTCTTATTGACTGTGTGACCAGTTATATTATTATTTTTTAGTTCATGTTGTGAACTGCCTTTTGCGACGTTAGAATTTTGACCCTCTCAGCCTTACGTCTTTTATTTTTATCTGTAATTCTGGTTCTATAAAATTCTGGTAATTTCTGTCATATCGTTTATTACTTCATCTCAAAGAAACTGTGATTTTCAAACGTTCATCTCAAAATACGCTTCAGTCGATTTTATACTATCAACTGCTATTTATAAGAATATACTGTTATATAAGTTATTTTATATAAGTTATATGTTGTAAAACTGTAACTCATTTTTGTACAGTAACTTTTCAAGTAGCTACCAATAAAACACTTTTTTTTTCGTATGCACCGCTTTTATTTATCTTCAATTAAACTATTCAAAAGCTATTTACCCTACCTATTACATATGATCAAAATAAATTTTTTTACATTGCCCTTTTAATATGCATTAAAATATTATTAGATATGGAATGGAAATACGAGAAAAAGATATTGCCTTACGGTGCTTCGCTGTGTTCTTGTATAAATCCTAAAATAGTAAACCAAAGCTCATGGCTATACATTCCACTTTCTGATTCCCTCATTGAATCTGCTATTGCTTCTGAAAACTATAAAGAGAAAAAAAAAGAAAAAAAGAAAAAGATGATTTACCAGTTACAACTCCTAAAGCTTACATTCTACTCATTCTATAATATACAAAAATGCTTTTAAGACTACAATTAGTGGATAGTCTACTTTAGTTATTTTTTGAAGGTATAATTTGTAATGTTTATTGCAATTGTTTTTTTAGTTGCTCTTTAGAATGCAAAAGCATTTTTTTAATAAAAGACCATTAGATTTTTGATTAGATATTACTGTAGAATATTATCACATGGTTTAGTTATAACACCTGATTCAAATTTATATAATAAATAAAACTTTTTTTAAAAAATGACAAGATAATGTAATGTATACATTTTGCATTTTTGAAGCCTTCTTAACGAATATAAATAAAATAGAATTTCGAGTTTCTATAATTTTTTTTGCATTACTATTTTTTTTCTTTTTTCATTTTTTTCCTATTGTCTCAAATCATCTTCACTTTTAGTTGATCCAATTACTTTCATTTGCTTATTCTGTTGTTTATAGTTTATTTTCTCGTTATAGTTTCTCTTTAAAAATGAAATTTAAAATGAAAATACACTGTAAATAAATATATTTTTAGACTGAACTACTGACTGTAAATTTAGGGTTAAAAATTCGTTAAAATGTCGAAGGTATTAAAATTACTTATTTTTCAGAAGAAATATACGAACCTTCAGTTTACAACTGAAAGAATGAAAGAAAGCAAGTTCAATATAAAGCAACTTGTCATAAGTTTTGACATTTGTCCGTTAAAGAGGGCCGTAAAAAATTATATGCGCATATTAAATACCTATTATCATGATTAATTAAGCAACATTGACATCGATAATAATGTGGCAATTTTGAAGTCTCTTTTAACAGATAAGTACATAAAGTTTTGTTTTAAATTACTGTAGCCTGAATGCTAACCTTATTATTTCTGTCATCAAGTCTCTTTATAACAGAATTTAAAGTTCCAATTATCATCTCTGGTGTATTAAACAGATCCATATTTGCTTCAGGAATGTTGTCCTTTATTATCGCCAGCAACTCGCTAACTAATCGTGGATATGAAGCCACTTTCGGATAATTTTCTTCATAGTATCTGTCCTACATAACCAAAACACTAATATAAGGCATAAAATGTAATGTGTTACAATGTAAAATTTATAAGATAATTTGTAGTATTTAATGAAGCAAATTAAAATATAAACGCATAAATACATAAAAACACACGTTTTGGTTTCAAGCATCTAACGCGATTATTATAGCTTAACTCAATCGTCAGTGAGATGCGGCAGAGAGGGAAATAATAACTATGTTTTTAATTATCTTCATATAGTTTTTACAAAAAACTGATTATTGAAGTTTATTCTACCCGTGTCTGTTGAAATATCTAAAACACTAGGACGCCGTCTAATCAGGAATTTTTTGTAACAAAACTATACCAGAACAGTACTGCAGTTAATATTTTTATAAAGTTTTTAGTGCTAAACGCTTCCTCGTTTCTAGATTTAATACAGATCTGCGTAATAGCTGCCATAATGACAATGTCCTTTTCGAGGCCGATTTTCAATCACTCCGCTCTCGAAACTCAAATCTTGTAAAATATTTTAACCAACTACTCAGCTTTTTGGTTCCAACAATCGCCTTTCTTCAGGGTTGGTGTAACAATCAGCCTTTTAGCATGTGGTTGGTGAGAATTTGACATTGCTGTAGAGCCATACTACTTGAATTCCATTCTTGATCCATCTCAAGCATGCTTTTCCATTCAAACCTTCCTACTCATATCAACAAATCATCAGTCTTCCCAGCACATCGAAGGCAGATTGATATCGAATTAATCAACAATATTCCAATGGAGGCTACTCTTATTTATACAGATAGTAGCAGGAATGAAAATACTTGCTCTGGTAGTGGAGTTTATATTAGATCCAATAACACCCTTTACCATATAAAATTGAGAAATCCTGGCGACTGCTCCGTTTTTCCTAGTAATTTAATTGCCATAGAAGCTGAACTTAATAGAGTACTTTAACTTTCTCGTTTGAAAGAAATTAGGATTTTTCGAGTAAAGCCGGAGTCCGATCCAGCATCTTTCAAATTGGCATGAAGTGCGGGACGATCCACTTGCAGTGGATCTCTTTCATTATCAGCATTGCTGGTAAGGAGTCTTCTGACTTCCTTGCTAAAAGTAGCGCAGCTCTGCCCTTGTTTTCTCAGTCATCACGAACTTTTCAGAAGAGTTACCGCTTTACCAATCTATGTGGTCCCACCTTTCCTTTTGCTCACTACTGATATTAGAGTAATCGCCCTGGTGGTTCCCTGTCCCTCCAGTGCAGCAGACACGAGCAGAATGTCATTACTCGTTTTCGCAGTGGTCATCTGATATATATGGCATACATAAACAAAGTAAAGGTTTTCCCTACATGTTCTAAGTATGACTGTCTATGTTTGTCAGACTACACCTGACCATATTTTCGGCTGTCTTGGTTGTCCTAGAAGTGATCTCTACTTGGATCCGCTCTTCGTGCTTGATATGCTTAGAGTTGCTGGTGTCATTAACTTGATTCAGCTTTGATTACAATTGAGGGCTAGTAACAACAACGAAATATTTTTATTAAAAAATATAAATCTTTCTTTTTGAGACATTTATTTTAAAAGAACGTTTCAACTTCATCCAAAGCCGGTTTTCATCGATATAAACGAAAAAGAAATCTTAAAACACAATAATGTAAAATATTAAATCATATTTTACAAATCTTCAAATCCAATATTTCAAATTTTTCGAAGGTATTAAACAAAAAAGTTAAAAGATTAATAATACCTCATGGATATAAAGCCTTTTATTAAGAAACCAAAAACTTTTCTTATCGTTAAATGACGAATAAAAATAATCTGGGCTATATTGACTCACAGCTTATGACTATCATTTTAGACAAAACTTTTAGCTGAGCAATAAAACTAAAAACCTGGTCATTATTTTAATACTTTAATTTAAAAAAATAAGGAAAACGGATATTATAATTTTTCAAGCGAAAAAGTTTTTAACAACCTTGTTGTTTAATTGAACTAAAAAAGAGAAGATAATTTTACAATACACATGAAACGAGAAACATGGAAAACTAAAAAAAAAAAAAAATGGTTTTGAAAGAAAAAAAAGGTGTTCGAAAAAAGGTTAGGTGTAATTCTAAAAGATATAAGACCGATGCCGTGTTTTTAGACGCAACAAAAATAATACCTTTTTTTACCAAGCTATTTTATTAATTTTAGCTTTATGTATTTCAAATTCTTCATGCCATAAAATGGTCAGAAAGTTGTTAGGTGATAAATTCTATTTAGCGATAAAAGGAGAACAATTATGCCTGCACTTATCGGGAACGATTTTAACTTCAATTGTTATTCTGCACAAAGTTTCAGTTGAAATTGAAGCATTCGACCTCAATGATAAATAGTCAGAATTTCGTTTTACTATAAATTAAGTTTAGTGATAATCAAATTATTAATTCGAGCGTAGCGATCAGGAAACGATTTTAGCTCTAATTGTCATCAAACGCAAAGCTCCAGCTGAAATTCAAGCATTCGACCCCAATAATAAATAGTCAGAATTCCGTCTTACAAAAAATTAAGTTTAACGATAATCAGATTATTAATTCGAGCGTATAGATCAGGAAACGATTTTAACTTTAATTGTCATCGAACGCAAAGCTCCAATTGAAATTCAAGCATTCGGGCTGTACAATACGTAGTCAGAATTTTGGTTTTTCAATTAATTACTGATTATTAATCCTGTATATAGCGATTAAGAAATTATTTAAATCTATTAAAGCAAACTGTAAACAGCGAATTTACCCAAAAAGTTTGAGGTGGTGTAACTGTTATAAGCGGTAGCTGTGGCGGAAAACCCAGAGAATCAGAATGCATCGCAGCAGCTCTTGATCTACTTATTTCTTCACTATCAATGAAATGTGCCATTTTGAAAGAACTTCTGAAAGCATAAAAAAGTAATGAAAGATAATCGACAATGAAATGGGGCATTTAAAAACCGTTGTGATAATTTAAAATTAGTGTTTTTATTGTTTATTGCTATTTGATCCAATAAACTAAGTTAAATATTTTAATTTAAACGATTCCAAAAAATTTTATCATTGTAATACAAATTTGGTACCACAACTTCAGTTTTCTATTCTATTGGGATAAAATTTATATTCTATAAATAATAATTTAATAATTTATAAATAAGAATAAAAAATAAGAATTTAAATTCTTTTTTTCTTTTATTTTTTTTATATATATATATTTTTTTTTTTTTTTTTTGGTTTTAGGTAACTATAAAAACCAACAACGCTTGTAGAGAACTTAATAACTTTATCATAAAAAGTTGCCTAGAAAGTGTAAACATCTCGTAATTACTTTATCTATATTAATAAAAAAAAGTTTGTGCGAGTGTGCAACCACAATTATAAAATTCTTTTATCCAAAACTGTAAAGAATAGCCTTTATTAAATATTTATGATTTTTTTAAATAATGGTTGAAAAAATTTTGAATTCTTAAGTATAAAATTTTTTGCATCATTTCAAAGAATATAATTTTACCAGTCAATAAACGAAATTTGAGCAAAATCGGTCAAATCAGCTCAATTGTAAACTTGATGAAAATCGATTCCTGAGAAATCGATTTTTCAAATATTTGATTTGAAATATTGAATTTCTCAGGAACTATTCGACTGATTTTGCTTCAATTTTGTATTTTGACATGCAAATTTATGTTCTTTAGAATGATGCAAAAAAATTATACAATACAATTTTTTCGACCATTATTAAAAAAAATATTAATGAAAAATAAAAAATATTTAATAAAGATTATTTTTTGCATGGAACTATCTTTGAACAGTTTTGAATAATAATCAAAATTAAATAACGTAATAATATCAGTGAACCATATTTAAAATTGCTGTCATATACCGTTAAATAATGGGAAAATGAATAATTTACAGGGAAGAGAACCGTTATTACTGATACATATGACAGCAAAAGACATCTAGCTTTTAATGAACAATGAAGGTTGTAAACCTGAAAATGGATAAGCTGTTGAATAGCAGATTATAAAAAGCTTTTCCTTATTCGGATGTAATAGTTTCAGAAACAACTTTTAAAATTCTAAGAACGCCTTTAAATACGTTCTAAATGCCCTTGATGTCCCTGAACGTTCAGCAAATTTAATTTTGAAAACATAATTCTGCAAAAATCTGCTTCTGTCTGCAAACAAAAAGTCTTGTAAATGTGAATAATGTACCCTTAACTCGTACCCTTTGATTTTCGCCAAGTTGCTCGCCAAAATAGGCGATGTTGTTTAATTTATAACAAACCGAATATTTTGTGCTATGCTTTTGTTGTGTTATATGTTTTTAAGTTATATTTTTATTATGTTACACGTTTTTATGTTAGGTTATAATACGCTATTATATAATGTTTATGTTTCATTATAATACATTTTTTTGTATTTGAATAAAACCTCGACAACCATTATCGGAAAAACTAAAGAAAGGAAAAATATATACCAATATTTTTTTAATGTTTTTCATTGAAACAGTTTTTTGTTTTGGTTAAATCATAATAAATATAAAATACTTGAATGTTTATCTATTTTTGTAAATAAACTTTGCCGCAAATTTTACCACAATACTCACAACTGCCACACAATTTTACCACAACCATGCCACAAATAAACTGTGCTATAATTTTTTTAAATAGTAGATTCTTAAACATTAAGTCCAAGGATTTTTTGTAAAAAAATAAATTTTTTTATTTCAATTTTCATTAAATATGCCGTGGTGACAATATGAAACGATTTGGTCTCTTTTGGCGGAATTTTCGCCAACTTTAATGGTCAATCGGATTTTACCAAAGTACTATTTATATATGTTAAGTTTTTGTTAGGTTATGTTATGCTATTACTTTTATGCATATTTTTTTATTTGTGTTTTATTGCATGCATTGTATTTTCGGTGCCATTTTTTTAGAAAGGGGTTGCAGGTAAATACGCTTGTCACAAAAAGAAAGAAAGAAGACAATTTTTGTCAAAAGGCACAGCGAAGTATATTCACACCCATTCTTTTGTCTGATGAATATGGTGAAAGGATTCATCTCCGTAACATTAAAAACTAAAAAAATTGCTTAAAGAACAAGGTTCAAGGGTGCTGAGGTTATTAAAAAAAAGTACAAAGGGAACAATTAGATCAATCCAAGAAATTAATAACTGCACATTGTATATTCTACTAAAAAAACATGACTAAAGTTAATAATTTATTCTTGAAACATGTGAACTGTGTGAAACATGCTCATTTCTTCAGTATTTTCAATCAACGCAATGAATAAAAATGATACTTACCAATTTACTACTAAAGAATATGACTATAAAGATTTTATCATAAGAAAATAATTACCAAAATATGATTAATTAATTATCATTGAACAATTTTGATTATCATTTAACTAAAATTTTCCTAATTTAAACTACCGAACATGAGCTTAAGTAAATGTTTAAAAAAATTTTAAAATTGAAGTAATTGAAGTTTTTATTTTTTATTCCTACTTTTGTTCACCCACATGAAACAGTGACTTCCTTTGCCGTTTTACATGCTATTGCAAAAAAAAGGAAAGAAAAAGAAAACATTGAACTATTTTTAAAAAAAAAAAAAAACAAAGTTACAAAAGGTAGAAAACTTTAATAAAACTATACCCTTTTATCGTAATAAATAAAATTTTATTAAAATGCATTTTTCTGTAAACATACTAAATAAATGAAATATTTTAGAAATCAAAATTCTGGAGGTGAAATAATTTGGAACAGAAGAACATTGATTTTCAATAAATTTAAATCATGAAAAAATTTGGCGCATGTTTTTAACGTCTTTATTTCATCGTTTCACTTTTTTATGATTTCTATTTTCACCTCATAAATGAGTTATTAATGCTATAAAAAATAATAAAAAATAAACGTTTTTAAAATGCTCTGTTTTACAATAAATGCATTAAAAAAGATGAAACTATTATTTAACAGCGATGTCTAAGCTGACGTCACTTCACTTACCTCTCCACTTAAAATCCATCAAAGATCTGTCAGTTACAGATGTAACCAATAGGAAAACGTTTCTATTTGGGTAGGAATAGTGTAAACGGAAAATGATTGAATAATCAAAGAACGCTGATCTAGTTCAGTCTCTGACTTGGACATCTATATAGAAAATCTGAAATTATGATGAGAAATAGTAAAAAAGCAAGATGATAAGTGCATGGCGTCCCCTTACTAAGTATAATGTATATCAGAGTACATATAAAGTATATCAGTATAATGTATATAAAGTATCAGTATAATGTATATAAAGTATATCAGAGTACATATATCAAAGTAGGATAGGAAATCACTTAATTTCGGATATTAAAATTTTAATTAAATCATATAAATAAAATTATTATATTAAGTTATGAGAAATGTAAGATGATAAAAGTATGAAGTTCCCCAACTATGTGTTGCCCTATATCAGAGTGGGGATAGAAATCATTTCATTTCGAGTATAAAAAATTTTTATTAAAATATCTCAATAAAATTAATATACTATAAAGTTACGATTTGCAAAAGATGATATCGTAATAGTATATTGTTTAAATATTGAACATTCAATTTTATCATATGCAAAGCATAGAATAAAGTGCTTTCTATGCTTTTGTGTAACGTATTCGGAATAATTAAACTGAATTTTTTTACAGAGAAAAAATTTTGCATAATAATTGAATAAGCCAATAGACAACTTATCCTCATTTGGTTAAAAGTTCATTTATTTCATCATTTTAAAACCATAATTACTTAAGAACATAAAACTAATTAATAGAATACAGATATCACATTTAATTAACTTCAGGCTGCATGAGAGATTAAAACTATTTTTAGAAAGCTTTCTGAATAAAACTGATAACTGATCTATAAAACTGATGACTCATTGCGTTTAAAAATCAATCATTACTAATTTCCTTGTCTCGAACTCAAATATCAATTACGGTGCTGCTCGAAATGTCCTATTTATTTTTGGTGCAACTGCAATTGTTCTGTTCATATCTGGTGCTGCTGTAAATGTTCCATCCATTTGTAGTGCGGCTACATCCATTGTAGGTGCAGCTATAAATGTTCCATCCATTTGTGCTGCAGCTCCAGTCGTTCTATTTGCTTGAGCTGCAGCAGTGGGCATCGGGCCAATAAACGGTGGAACTATTGGATCTCTTGCTCTTAGCCATCCTCTTCTATATATTGGGGGAGTAGGATGAAAAGTTATATCGCTTTGTTGTACAGTATCAGGGATTCGATAAGTTTGGGGTTTAGAATGTTTACTTCTTAGTCTCCAATCATCAGATCGTAGATTCAATTGTAAGGATGTATCAAATGTTTGTCCCAGTTGTGGTCGTGGACGTGGAACGTTATACGTCCTAAAAGGTGTACGAGGACTTGTAAGTTCATATGGTGCATGAGGAACACGCATTGGTATTAACGACCTTGGCCTTGGCTTTACTTTCATTGGAGGGATTCTACTTGCACCTGCCACTCCAAGAGCCGGACTTGATTTCATTTTTACGGATCTTGGCGTAGGTTGCGTCGTTTTTGTCCTTATGCCACGAATAGGTATGCGAGTTGAAGAGCTCCATGGTGCTCTTTTGGGTGGTTGCACTTTCTTCTTACCTTTTGGAGGGCGGATAGTCTTGCTAGTTGATGGTTGTTCGCTAATAGCATATAATGGTCTGTCTGTTTTACCATATCCAGATTGAAATCTATCAGATTTTCTCATTCGAGATGGATCGAGTTTCGGAATTAAGGACCTTTGAGTCTTTGTTTTAGGAACAATCCTTTCAGAAATTGGAAAGAAAACTGACTGAGGTGGATCCGCAGCAAAAGATGAATAATCACTAGGAAAGTCATCTTCACGAGGATGACTTGGTTCAGCTGCTTTTGTGAGAGTTGATTGAAGTGATTGGGGTGAAACATCACTTGAAGATAATTCATCGAGAAATTCAAAAGCATCTCCTACCACTGCTGCCTCTGCAGCACCAGGACTTTCCCTGGGAGATGGCACGACTTGTTTTTTTGATAAGTCGAGTGGTTGATCGGGAACTTCTCTTGCAGGCGACTGGTCGAAGAAATTAAAAGCCTCATCTATTATTATGTCAGCCTCTGCAGCACCAGAACTTGGAGCTCCTTGAATGGGACTCAACAGCTGCGGCTGTATTAATGGTTGATCGTGAAGAGGTAAGTCTGGAGCAGCAGGTACGATTCCAGGACGCTCGGGTGTGCTGAACAAATGACTCTTGTCTAATAAGCCCCGACCAAATGATTCGTAAGGTAAATTAATGCCCATTCTAGCACTAACATCTGCATCTTCAGTCCTCCTTATTGGAGCACGTATTTTTCTTATAATGTCCTTCAATCGATCCATATTTTCAATTTTCAAGGCAGAGTTGTCTGTGAAAAGGCTTACCTAAAAAAGTAATAAATAAAATGTATTTATTTTTTACAAAAATTTATTTCATGTATATAAGCAATTCCATTATTTATATATTTTTATTTTTAATTTTGCTATAGTAACTATTCTGTAATCTGAAAAGAAAGCAAATTATCTTCCTGTGATAAAAAAATATTTTTCTCATAAAATTCATCGTCACATTAAATATAAAATCTTAACATGTTTGCATGAAAACAAACCGTCAGTTTTTTTTAAATCATTTTTCTTCATTGATGAAAAATTATTTTAAGCACCTGTCATCCAAAATATTTTTGTATTTTTTTTTATTAGTTAAATAGCTATTCAAAATATTTTTTTGTACTTACATATTCATCATCAAAATTTAATAAGATAAAATTATGAATAAAAGTGCAAAATGTTTAGATGAAAGTGTTCTATGCTTTAATATTTTACAGTAACGATTTTCAAAATTTCTTATAAAAATGTTTGAATGTTTCAATTACCTTTGTGTTTTAATTACAATAAAATGATTAAGAAATATTATAGGTCAATTCTGTGTTAGAAAAAAAAGAGCTTATTATGGAAATAACCTGGGGAAGTTTGGAAATTTTCGTAAAAGTTAAGATAAAGGCTAAATATGTCAGTAAGGCTTAAGCTTAGTACACCCTTTCCAGAAGTAAGCTTTAGCCATCACCTCTAATTTAGTGAAAGAAACAAGAGATCGAAAGAGGCAGAAAATTAAACTCTACTCCCTAGACATGTGAAGTATTGTTTCAAACTGTAATAGGATATTTTCTTTAACAGGTTGAATCGAGTGAGACTAAATTCAAGTCGCTGTGATTCATATTTTAAGAGTTAAACGATATTTGGTATAACATTTAAAAAATACAAATTTTGATTCATTTTTTTTACGCATTTGATATTTCTATCTAAAGATGTGAAGTAATTTTTTATGTATGTTTTTTAGCTGAATCGAAGGAAGTCAAAACCAAAGAATACGACCAACAGTTAAAGTTAAAAAGTTATGGGGGGGGGGGAATTATGCTTACTTTGTTACTCATCTGACATTTCAATATAGTCAATCGAAGAATTGTTCATTTTAAATTGATGTACGCTTAATTAAAAGAGACTAAAATCTAGTTTATAGGGTTATTAATTTCGAAGTTATAATGGTGTTTGTATATGCAATATATAAAAAGTACAGCTTCTGGTTTTCTTATTTAGCATCTGACATTTTCTTATTTAGCAATCTGGACATGAGAGAGTTATTTTCTATGTATTTTTTACTATGAATCAAGTTAGACTAAAAGCAAGTTTATAAAACTAATAGCTGAAAAGTTATAAAGGTTTTTTAAAAGAAGAAAAAAAAAAAAAAATATATATATATATATATATATATATATATATATATATTTTAACTTAGACATATTTAAGAATAAAGAAATCATACCCTCAAAACTATAAGTTCAATCAATTTGGTCAGTATTTACCTTCTAAAGAACAGGCTTATTAGCAATTGTCCGATTTAAAAGCAATTTTTAAGATATAAGAGAAAATTTATAAAAATTTTCCGTAGAAATTCTTAACATAATAACATAATTTAAATAATAACAACATTATTTTAAAATCAAATCAAACGATTTAAAATCCTTCGTTAAAGTTGTATTATACAATATTTTTTTCTTCTGTTGCAAAATGCTAATCCAGAGCGCTATCGGCATATATATATATATACTAGGAGGCTTCGCCCCCTGCTCGCTGGCGCTCACCAACCCCCGGAACTGCTTTCGCAGTTCATTTCGGATTGCTTCGCAATCCAATGCTCGCTTTGCTCGCTCATTGGATACGTTCTTAACGTCTAGCTTTTGTATAATTTTTTGAATACTGAAGTTCCGAAAACTTTTCACTGTAGAAAATTCTAAACCTGTACATTTCAATATTAATTTGAAATTGCAATTGTTAATTTGGGCATTTGGCGATACAACACTTATAGAATTGAAGGATTTATTATGTCAAGCGCTCAGGTATCATAATTTTGATTTATGTTGCTAAGTTAACTTTAGAAAAATTCTATGGCTGGCAACAGCATTTTTATTTTTTAAGTTGTTTATTTTTATTTTTGCCGCAGCTGAATTGAACAATGCTCACTCTGGTTATTGTTTCCGTTTTTAAAAGCGCTATAAGTTGAGCCACCTCAGCTAGATTTGGCATGTGACATTTTTAGATGCAATATTTGGTCGATTTTCTAACGTTGCCATTCTGGAAGTTGTAATGAGGCTTTTTTTTGGTGCCGTGTAAGAGAAATATATATATATATATATATATATATATATATATATATATATATATATATATATATATATATATATATATATATATATATTTGGGGTTTTGTCTCCCCAAACTCCGCCACTGAGTGTTACTTAGACCCTGTGGTGTTTTTTGGATCAAGCAATGATTAAGTGAAACAATGGGCATAGTTATTAGTTTCTACGCAAAGTGCGCTTAGTTTCTACATATATCTCAGGCTTTGGTTCAATTACGTGGTTTTTTGAAATGCCATCAAAGTTCACTGTTGGTTGTGTTAATGTCCCTTAACATACACTGTTTCTTTTTCTGTCTTCTCACTTTTTGTCTTACAAGTAGAAATGTACTTTTTTGAATCAATTAAATGCATAGTTTTATTTGTTAAAGATAAATTGATGCGGTTGTAATGTCAATTTCAAAATGTACAAAATCTTTTTGAATGACTAGGAGACTTCACCCCCTGCTCTTTCTGCTTCACAATCCCTTAAATGCTTCTCAATCATTATTATCTTTTATAAAACTGATGTTTTCCACAAAAATAAAAACATTTTTTTAATAAAATAAATTATTGTAATTTAAAGTAAGAACGGTGTGATATGGATAATTTCTTTTACTGACGAGACAATATATTACCCCAACACGGGGTAACTTAAACAAAATCTACTGGAAACAAGCTCCTGTTAGTAACCCTAGATATTGTAAAAGAAAATAATTACCTCAAAATCTAATTGTTCTGTTTTTTCTTTAGTAATCAGCAATTCTATTTGTTGATCTGTTACTTGACCCATAGTATTTTCACATGATTCAATTGCATTTAACAAATGATCTTGTCGACCAGAATAAACTTCACTTAAAGTATAAGTCCAATCCTCAATCACTTCTTCATCGTCCTCCACTAGCTCTTGCTAGCAAATAATTATAAATACACAATTATAAACAAATTTTATCCATAACTGCATAAATTTAATTACAATTTTGCGAAACTTATGTAATGGATATGCCAAAGAAATGACATGCTTTGTTTTGAAATAAATTTTTTTAGATAAATATTTGACTTTAGCAGAATATTATTTGAAGAATAAAATATGCTTTTCAAACAAGCTTAATAAAGCAGTTTCAGGTTATTATAATTTAAACATTTGCAGATGCAAAAATTAAGAGCAGTTTGAATACGTGCTATAATGAAATAGTTTCGGGACTTCAATAAGTGTTTTTTTTTCTTCTTCTTTTTCCACGCCTTTTTCTTACCTGGTGGTCAAATTTCAACTCATTTTTTTATTGTTAATTTCTTTTCCTTGTTCCATATAATTCCTTGTATACGGTTTCATCGATATACGTCAGCCAGAATCGACACTAGGTTGTTCTATACAGGGTAAATTACAACCCCCCAGCACTATTTCTGTATCGCATTTTATTTTCACTGTATAAGTATTGTCTCGTTGTGACATCAGGTCACCATTTTTCAGTTTGTTAATTTTTAAATTTTCCCTCTGTCTACTCTTTTACCTTTGTGGGTTCCCCCTTTGCGGGATTTTTCTTTCATAGTTGCTCCTAAAGCATAAATCTGTGCCAAGCTTGCCGACGAGTAGCCAGGGTCGGCGCTTTTGAACTCCACATGTTTGGTTTTTTTAGCTTTGGGAAAGGTCATTGTTGGTTCAATTGAGTTGCTTGCTCACTGCTTCTTTAACCGTTTGGAAAATAAAATGCTAAGTGTAAGACCTGGAGGGACGAAAGTAAGGCTTTCAAAAGCGATTAATTTGGGGCAGAAAGAGGAAGGGTATAAATACGGTGACACCCAGACCAAATGGACCTAACAAGGCCTAAGAGTGGAGCTACTTCAAGTAGATAACCGCAGAATTTTTTCTGTGGTACTTCTCTTATTTTTAACGTCATTAGTCACCGTTGCCTAAGGGCACATTTTTCCAGATGAAGAAGTGAGGTGCCCACTAGCGTGGGTAGGTACTTCATCATACCACATATCTAAGTCTAAGCCAAATGGACATTCCCATCATGACCAGCACACCGCCATAGAAAATTTATTTATCTTCCTATTCTCAGGTTCTGACCGGAACTGTAATCCCTTGTCACCAAAGCGGGATGTAGTAAACATTGTGGCTCCATGTTTTTATCCAGATGCTCCATGCAAAGGATTTAAGATGTTTTCCTTGCCAACACAAGGAATGAGATAGCTGCAGGAGTTTTCTTTTCTGTTTGTACTCACAACTGAATAGACACCCATGCCTGTGGAGGTAATATCCGTGAAACAATATTTTCGCCATCCATTAAAGATTTCAATCCTGAAGAGGAGTAGGAAGTTCTTCTCCATCAGTCTTACATCTACTAAAAACCTGCAACATGTCCGTTTTCTGATGGATCACTGTGAACTGCCATCCTCCAGATCATTCTTTCCAACGCTTTTTTTTTTTTTTTTTTTTTTTTTACTATTTCCAAAATGAACTCAATTTGCCATTATTGGCGTCATCTATTTTTATTCTCCTCGGACTGGACTGCAACTTTCGTGTTTTTTTTTTTTTTTTATTTTTTTTTTTTAGAAAATATTTGTGCGTTACTGGCAAAACAGGTTGTATATTTTTTTTTCTTTTTGATGATTTTCGTAAAGCTGCTGGAATATATATATGTTTATTATAAATCACTGTCGCAATTGTACTTCCCACGATACAGATGATTATTTTTTTTCGGCCCATTGATTATTACTTTTTATTTTTGACGAAATCATTACTTGATAAACATAATTTTCACTGACCTGACCTTTATTATTAAATTGTAATGTATTCACAAAATAAAAGCTTAGTTAATAGTACTCCTTCAATAATAAATTATCAACCGAACCTATTATTTATTGATTTCTTCAACTTTTAATTAATATATAATTTTAATAATAATAATTGATTTTTTTTAACATTTCAAATTTATTGCCCCTTATGTTCATATTTGCTATATATTTCTTAATTAATTTTTATTAAACGGTACACACGTAATAAGATTTTTTTTTTATATACATGAAAAAGAGCCATTTAGTTTAGCTTGTAAATCGGCTCTTAGCACCATCTAATTCTATGCCGATTCACGTGTCGTTATATTTCCGGTGTAACACTTACTTCGCCACCTTGACTTTCTCCCAGCACAGATTTAATAGCTGCATCAAACAAACTATTAACTGCAAATTCATCTCCAATTTTACACATTTGAATCTGCTGGCCGCAAAGAGCCATTATATTGCTTTCGTGCGTGTCACACACCATTTCCTTATAATGATTGAGTTCTTCAAGAGCTCCTATTAATTTCTGCCGAAGTCGATCTGACCATCGTTTTTCATTTACCCCCTCATCTCTTAATCCTTCCTGTTAACACAGAAATAAAATGACGGCGGTAGACTTTTAAACATACAAATTTGATTCAATATTTACTCATTTGTTTTACCTGTGAAACTATGCAGTACTGAAGATAGTACAATATTTTACAAATATATATATATATAGTAAAGAATCAAGTTACATCGTAAATGTTCATTGACGATAAGCAATTCAAAAATAACAAGAATACAAGAATACTTTTAAAATGTAATAAGTGATATAAAAGTTATTTTCTTTCTTTTTTTTACATTTAGTTTTATTTTCTTAAACGCAGATTCATTTAAAAAGAAAGTAATTGGCTCGTATTATGTCCTTCAATTTTTATGACTAAGTTATATAGCTTTCAAAACCTTTGAAAATATTTTAATAGTAAAAATATGTGCATAAAAGTACCTGCCAAAAATATTTGCTTAGTAAAAATTACATTCATTAAAAATAGAACCGATTTGCATCAATAGTCGATGATATTTATCAACATCAACAATCTCAATATTTTGAATTTTATGATTTATAAACATTCATCCAAGTCCAAAGATGGAGAAGAAAATTGACCTAAAAGTTTTATAACTAAACCAAATCACGTATCAAATATTCAGTTTTCGACTTCACATTTTATTACAGGTACAAATAGCTCTTTGATTTTTTTCTTTTTTTTCTTTTTTTTTTTTTTTTTTTTTTGTATTCCTTTCCTTTTTTTCGTTTCAATAAATATTAAGGCATTTACAATTTGCACTATGTATGATGTCTGCAGGGTGTTAAGAGGACACTATACCAAGAAGGAAAATCTTCATGGCAAATTCTATTTCTCCTCCATTAATACTTTAAAATTTAAATTTAAAGAAAAGTGCTAAGCCCAGTGTTTACCATAAAGTTTCAAATGCTGAAAAAAATGCTTTGAAAATATCTAGAAGCAAACAAGTGACTACAGAATAACTTCACTGTTTAGACCTAAGTAATCCTGACATACTTCATTTGCATTTTGTTATTTGAACTCACTTTTCTGGGCTTTAAATTTTAAATCATTTAATTTGGTGAAAGATAATTTGACGTGATAGATTTCTCCCGCGGTATAGTAACCTTTTAAGAATTTTGGATTTTTATCAGAAAATGGCAGGTTTTATTTAAAGAGCTAAGAATTTTTTTTTAATAATAAAAATCCTAGAAACTTTATTATTCAAATAGATCTATTAGCAAGTACGTACTTTTATTTCATCGCAAAAATTTCTAAAACTCTCTAAGATTTTGATTATGCCTGGATAACCTGGTTGAAAAGACTTTGAGCTGGTGTTCGTGAGAATGTGAGTTCGAATCCCTCCTACTCCGTGTATTAATTGGTGCATGGTGCACGCTAAATCTGACAGGGTCACAAAGTCCTCTAAGTTTCCATTTAAAAATAATAATATCTCTGAGGGTACTGAATGGGAGATTGATCGGTCTTTAGTTCATGTCAAAATTACGAGTTGTTTAGTAATGAATGGAGTATGATTGGGTCCTCATTGTAAAACGGGCTGTGACGTGTATGTGACAGAAGTCGTATTCTTGGTCGTTGATGGTGCAACTGAAAAACAAGAAACGCACCCAATCTCTTAAAAATTTGCTAGATTTTCCAAGCAGGCTGCCTGATATTGGCAAGTAGCATGAGTAACAAAAAAAATTTGAGTTTTATAGAAAAATATTTCTTTGGCATTGCATAATTGCTCATTTTGATTCTCTTTGACTTACTGCATTAATAAACTGGTGACTTTCCAGCTATTTTCCTCCTTAAATTTTCTAAAACTGAACTTAATACTTGCTTCATTTATATTCTGAAGCGTTTTTACGTGACGTAACAGTTTTTTGCAGTGTATGTATATTTTAACGTAACAAAACTACACAGCAAAATATTTTAACGTAACAAAAATCTTTTGCAGTGAATGTATATTTTAACTAAAATATTAGAAGTTAATTTTTGTCTTACAAGATACGGATAACTTGTTAAAGCTTCATTCAATAACTGCTTCTTTTTCCTGTAATATAATTATATTATGTAAGTTAAACTTCACCACGAATGGGATTAACAAAGTAATTTGACATTTTCAATCTTAAAAGGCTCAAATTTGATTTTTTTTTTTTTTAAATCATATTGTACCTTCCAGACTAAATCAGGTTTGATATATAAATTAAGATGTCAAATGAAAATGCTTCTGTGAGAAAACCGAGTTTAATCATAACTCACTTTATTATAATCACATAATTATTGTAATCCCGCCAATTTCGCATAAACGAGGTTCCACTCTAAATTTGCATGCAATTTCTATTCAGAATTTCTCAAGAAGTAAATACCGTTTTTTTATATTCGTACGCAATTAAAATATAAAAAAATAGTTTTTTAATGCTCTTTTACAAATTTTTAATGATATTGTGCAAAGCTTTTTAAAATATCATAAAATCAAGTTTAAGGTATTGCATTCAAATTCAAGAACATGTAATTCTCTTTTTAGATATTACATGCAACATAATGATACTCTAAACTAAATAATAAAAAGTTTATGCATTTTAAATGTTTTTAACCCTGTTTCTCGGTCAAAGACTGAAATGTTTTTTCAATGACAAATTTTTTTTTTTAATTGCCTAAAAGTCTTTTTCAAAATGCACACATTTTACGTGACCGAAAGATGCTTACGTGACCGAAAGATGTTGGAAATGCTGCTAAAAATGATATGGCTATGAATATTACACTTTTGTTTTGCTAAGCAATAAAATACAGAATATCTTCAGCATGAATACATGAAGAGTACCCCCTGAAGAAGTATTGCATAGATTTCATGTTTCTTTTATTTCATATTTAAATTTTTATTGTTCAATTTAAGTATAATTTCTTAATTTTTAAATCTATTTTTAGATGACTAGAAATAATATTCAAGTCTTTTGACCGGAAAAGATTTAAGCCAGAAGAAATTTCATTAGCTCATTAAGACCAAGAGTCCATTTCTATTTTAAAAATATTATTGAAATTAAATAAATGGTATTTAATGAAATTATTGTGTTGCAAATACGTAATTGAGCAACTTCTGAGTTTAGATTAAAAAGAGTAATTTCATTGCTTATGCGTCAAAACTTAAGTGAAAACCATTTATGTTAAAAACGGTGAAAAGTTACGGAACATTTTTTTCTCTCCTTATGACTAAGAAATGACAAGACAAAAAAAAATGTTTCTTACTCCAAGTAAGTCAGATAAGAGTCAAGGTGTAAATGTTGATCTTGAAGTACATAATTTTCTTGCACAGCCTTATGGATTTCTTCTTTCATGAAATAATGAAGCTCCTTAATACTAAGAAAAAATTTAGAAACCTTACAATTTCACCGTCATTAATTCTGATTATTAAATAAATCATAAATTTGAAAAAAGAATATATATATATATATTTGTTACGTCCAAAGTCCGAAATTGTTCTTGATTTCGGGTATTGGCCACCCAAATTGCGAATTGGCATGGGAAGATCAGCCAAAGTTGGAAGAAAACATCATTATACCGGGCAAACCAGGCAAATGTATACCAGACATAATCACTTGACCTTAAAAAAACATCAGTGTAGGATATACCAGGCAAATATATACCGGGCAGTGGCACTGAACCTTAAAAAAACATCAATGTAGGATATACCGGGCAAATGTATACTGGGCAGTGGCACTGAACCTAAAAAAAACATTAGTGTCGGGTATACCGGGCAAATATATACCGGACAGTGGCACTGAACCTTAAAAAAACATCAATGTAGGATATACCGGGCAAATGTATACTGGGCAGTGGCACTGAACCTAAAAAAAACATTAGTGTAGGGTATACCGGGCAGTGGCACTTAACTAGACCCAGTATGACTAGACCTTTGGTGTATGTATAACTAGTATGACTAGAAAATAAAATAGACAATTTAATAATGATTATTAAATTAATGATTATTTAATAGACGATTATAAAACTTCTATTTTTTATATTTTTAAATTAGAAGATTTATAAGAATTATTTATATAATTATAGAAGGCCGCCAAAGTAAAATATTCACTGATCGTTTCAATTATTTCGGACTTTGGCCAGCCATCCTCGGCCACTTCACGATCTGCCCGGCCAATTCCCGAAATCAAGAAAATTTCGGACTTTGGCCAGACTTCGGGCTTTGGCCGTAACATATATATATATATATATATATATATATATATATATATATATATATATATATATATATATATATATATATATATATATATATATATATATATATATATATATATATATATCCCATAAAATAAGATAAGAATACAAAGTAAAATTGTAAAATTAAAAAAAAAAGCGAGAAATTATAAAAAATTAAAACTTTTTTTATATGTTAAAAAACTAAAGACAAAATTAAATACAATTTTTTATAACGATTTAAAAATTAAATTTTTTTAATGATCATAATATATAATCTCGTTATTAGCTCAAACGGTTATATCCGCAAATATGAGTGCTTTCTAATATTGTATTAATATAGCCGAAGCAAAATATATCAATTCAATAGTGTGAGTTTTGGTGTATTTTGCTTTGGATACATTAGTATTATCTTAGAAAGCACTCTTATTTGCGAATATAATCATGCGAGATAAAGATGAGGTTCAATCTTTTCGCTATTCTTTTTTCTGACTTTTTAACTATATTGTTATTTTTAATTTTTAATATATTTTAACACATTTCTTAATTCTTAATAATTTTTCTTCCTTATATTTATCAGTTCTAAGCATGCACTAATGCATAGAATTTAAATTAAAAAATTATGTATTGCTATTCTTTGATTTTGTTCCTTAAGATGTAGTAACAATATATACCTTTTACATGTATTGAGATTGAAGGAGAGTAAAGAGTTAAAGTTAAATAAAAGAAGAAAAAAATAACTCAGTAAAATAAAAGAAGAATAAAAGGTGAAATAAACGAAATTTATTTTAGAGGAAAAGTAGTATATTTTGAGTTGAGTTATAAGTAAGTGTAAACTAAAAGAGGAATTGCTATAAAAATACAATTAAGAAACCTGAAAATATAGTAATGATTCCTTTAAGTTTCTATAATTGACGCGACTATAGTTTTACTCATTAACAATTTATGCCTCTTATTTCAACCAGATTTCAGAGTATCACTTCATAAATATACAAAAATTCAAAGTGCTTCCTTATAATTTATGAAATAATAATAACAAAAATAAAAACCATCTTACTGTTGATGTAATCGTTTGATTTTTGCAATAACTAGCCAGAAATGAGAGCTCTTTGTCATGTTGTTTATCGTCACATCAATTTTATACTGAAATGAAAATCAAATGTTAGAGGCAAAAAAATAAAAAAGTGAAACACTTTTTTAAGAAAAACTTTTCACACAATGATGACTAGGCACATCATTGCTGGCCGAATCAGTGGTGAAGATGTTAGAAAGTAGGAGGGGACATCTGCCCGTCGCTGCTGCTTCAGATGGGGCCTTAATTCCACGTAACATAATTAAAATTAAGTTCCCAGAAAAAGAAAAAAAAAATTCTCTTTCACATACCCCCTTTTTTATTTGCTGATTGTGAGACCCATAACTTCTTTAATTTTTGACCGATTTACATATAACAGAATGAGTATTATTATTTTGTAACAAAGACATTGCATATAGACCTCTTTAAACAACATTTAATGAATTATTTAACATTTTCTAGTGTTTTTGTCGTAAAAACCCAAGTAAATTAAGGCAAGAGATAGACTGAATAAGTATTCGCCAAACTTTTTTCCGAATGGCAAGGTTTTGTATTCTTTTTTAAGTATTTCCTTTTATTTTGTTAAAATAAATATTTACCTGTTTCTAATTGTATTTCATTTTGATTCACTAATATGTCAGATACTATTCAATTTAATATAACGCTTGAAGTTCAAACGGTTTTTTTTACATTTATAATAAAAAATCTATTTAATATGTGATCTTTCATACGTTTTTGTATCTACAAATGTTTTTTTTTTTAATTATTCTTGTGTTAAATTGCTGAAATAATTAGTTTCTGTTGTAGAAAAGTTAATGGAAGCTTGTTTAAAATTTTTAAAATCTGGATCTTTTTAATTAAATTTAATTAAGCAAGGAGCTTTTAACCCATGATCTGGCAGCCATTGAGGACATTTTACGTCAACGCTGTTGTCAGTACGAGCCGGTAGTGGAATTTGTATCAAACAGCCATCGATGGTATTCGAACTAAGTCACTTCATTGGGTGGTAAAGAGCTTTCTATCGTAATGAACCAAAAAAACGGAATGGTGCCCCGTGCCGAAAGACTTATTTCATGAGCTTTAAATTTCCCTAACAATAAAAATGCGAACTATTCTTCTAATCTTTACCGGAATCCGCTAACTTTTCATGGTTAAATAATAAAAGGATTTCCTTACCTTATGGAAAAATAATTTCTGTCCAATAATAAGCTGTTTTATAGTTTCCGTTAAAACCAATGGACACGTGATTTCTCGAGCAATTGTAAAAGGTTGGTATGTTTCTAGTATTTCAACCAAACCATTCCATAACGAGTCATATTCTTTTACTTTTTCTGCATAAAGGTAATAAAATTCTCGCTGGAAAAATAAAATAAAGAACTAATTTTATTCAAGAATCAAAATCTTAATTTAAATCACAAACAAGAAATCCTGGATTGGGATTAAAATATATGAAAAAAAGTAACCAATAAAAAAAAGCAGGACTTTTTAAAAGGTATTTGTTAATTAATTTTTTAAAGATTTTTTGAATGAATTTAATTGACGAACAGATTAAAACAATTTAACTTATGTTTATGCGTTATATTGGATTTTAATAATAAGTGTAAAGCTGCAATCATAAAATCCCTAGGCCTTTTTAAACAAAAAGGAAAAAAAAAAAAAAAAAAAAAAAAAACAATGCTATTTTATTCTAATGAAAATTTTAATTGATTAAAAACTATAAAGAATGTTAAAAATGTGTTAAAATAACTCATTTAACTGACCTCGGAATAGAATCAAGTTAACATGTCCTATATACTAGTGAATTGGTATTTAATATTTATAGTGGTAGTTACGCCACACTCTCAACGATTGATTATTCAGACAGCTGTGTAAAAATATGATGAAGAATATCGCTTGCTACTACACACCCAGGGCTAAAGAGAATAGAAGGGCTGGTTCACTCCTTTGAAGAAACTCTCTCCGCGCCAATCCTCCGATTTTCTCTAGTGACGTCACTTTGGCGCAAAGCTCGCACTTTTACTTCAAGAACCGAGCGTTCGGCCTTACTAGCTCTAACTAATATTGGAACATTTCTTTTTGTGACATATTCTAAGACATTTGTTATTTTCTATAATGACTTTCCTCAGTTTTTGCAGTGAATTTACAAAAACTTAAAACTACTAACGAAATGCCAGTTTGCGCGATTGCAACTTGCAAAAACTCTGATAGAAAAACAAAGGGAAAAAATATAATTTTCCGCGTATTCCCTAAAGTAAATGAACAACTATGTAACGAATGGATTCCGAAATGACACAGTTAATATAAAACAGCAACACGTATTTTCTATCGTTAAGAATTTTTATAAAAATTCGTTATCTAAATAAAAACCGCCTCGTTACTTCAAAAAGAGAGGCAGGTGAAAAAAATTAAAAAATGGATAAAGTCAAAGAAAATTAAAACGTAAGTAAAAAGTATAAATAAAATATATAGTGTATAGTTCAAATTCTCCTAATTTCATAACATATTTTTTAATGTAGTTATTCTAAATATTTATGATTTTTTTAAAAATTATATTCTCTTGAATTTAAATATCTATAAATTATATCATCTTAAATTTAAATATCTATAAACAATTGTAAAATTTCTAATGTCATTATGAACCTAAATTATTATTTTGTTTCAGTAATCAGCATTTAAGGTTGGTGTTTCCTAATGATTAAGTATGAACAAATTACTATTAACGGCATATTTTAAAATCAGGGATTCTAAATTTAACTCAACTTATTGTTATAAAAGAATATGTAGATAAAAAAGTGTTGATATATGCTTTCATTTTTCTTAATAATTAAAGTTAAAACTGAACTTTTTAAAATAAAGTATTTTTAGTGTCATTTTCGCCAACTAGTAAAATATTTTTATAAGTTTAAAATGGTATTTTTTTAATATAATGGCCAAGAAAGTTTTTTTGAACTATGTTTATGAACGGAAATAATGTGTTAATTACGTAAAGTTTGAAAGCTAATAACCAGAAAAAGTCTAACTTATTTTTACAAAGAGAAAGATGCTAAGTTATTATAATATCTTTGCTTGCAATCTCCGAGATCTGTGGACACAGTGACGTCATGAGGGAGGAAATCGTAGCTTCAGCTCTAAGAGCGGAGTGAACTAGCCCTTCTATTCTCTTTAGCCCTGGAAAAGACCATAAGAAGTTTTCGACTTTTATGATATTATAGTTTCTTAAGGGGTCATGGGTCACAAAATCTTAATAATATTTTAATTTTTTTGTTTTGTTGTTTGAATAGATTTTTCTTCAAATATTAAAAGAAAAAATATATTTACACATCATGAGTAGTGTAACTCAACATTTTCTAAATTTGTTAAAATTGGTATGGTATCTGGATTGATGACAAAACTATTATTATACCAATTCATTTAAAATATTTTTAGATTTCTCCGTTCATATAAACCTTTCTTTAAAAAAAAATTAGCTCTTTATATTTTTTTAAAAAAATTATATGTTTTACCTTATATCCCGGAAAAGTTCTCCCAAGTCGAAAACGGGCTGGTCGATGAGGTTCAAAAACGTCGTCTTCGTATTCTGTCGGTTCTGGTTCTTCGCCTGTATATGACTCATAATGAAAAGAAGGTACATTTGGAGGAGCGCGTCTCAATCTCCCTGCTGTAAGAGAAGGTGGTCCAGATTCTTCTGAACTTCCTGAGCTAGGTAAATAACTATCGAAAGGAGGGGGACGTGCTGCTGGAGGAGCTTGTCTATCAGGAGCCACGTAAGTTCCTCTAGGAGGAGGAGCCTGTCTGTCTGGAGCCACGTAAGTTCCTCTAGGAGGCGGGGCTGGTCTATCTGGAGCCACGTAGGTTCCCCTGGGAGGAGGAGCTTGTCTGTCTGGAGCGACGTAAGTTCCCCTAGGAGGCGGGGCTGGTCTATCTGGAGCCACGTAGGTTCCCCTAGGAGGCGGGGCTGGTCTATCTGGAGCCACGTAAGTTCCTCTAGGAGGTGGGGCTGGTCTATCTGGAGCGACGTAAGTTCCCCTAGGAGGCGGGGCTGGTCTATCTGGAGCCACGTAGGTTCCCCTAGGAGGAGGAGCTTGTCTGTCTGGAGCGACGTAAGTTCCTCTAGGAGGTGGGGCTGGTCTATCTGGAGCGACGTAAGTTCCTCTAGGAGGCGGGGCTGGTCTATCTGGAGCCACGTAAGTTCCTCTAGCAGGCGGGACTTGTCCTCTAGCTGCTGTATGTGTACCTCTGTTCTGAGGAGATCTCTCTTTGCTACTTATTGTATACGACATTTTTAGAGAGTGTTTCGAGTCATTAGTAAATCATCTGCAATCGAAAATATGATATAGAGTGTCGTAAAATTTACCATATTAACGATTTGTAAAATATTATACAAAAACAATTTTTTAGCCATTATTAAGGGTTAACTTTGTGAGATATTTATGAACAAGCTAAACAACGGAACAATAGCGCAAACTATTCCACATAAAAGACATATTATAGTTTTAGATCTACAATGTAAAATCTCCTTCTGTGTCAAAAAACGAAATTCGAATTATTCTATATGTCAACTCTGATGTGTAAAAGAAAGCAACGAGTTTCGCGAGAATAATGGGAATGCATATAACTTACTTATTCTCGTACTCTCTGCCTAGAACGAAAATACACAATTTTTGGAATAATATTTATATATATATATATATATATATATATATATATATATATATATATATATATATATATATATATATATATATATATATATATATTTAGTTTGTAATAATATTTTTAAGTGTAGTACATAAGCGTTATTATACGTACTAAGTAATTCTCGAAAATAAATATTTCTTACAATAAGTAACACAGTCAATTAATGTTATCTTATCACTTTATCACTTTGTTGGTCAAAAATAAATGAGTTCTTGAGCTTTTCCTACTTCTTTGTTTTATCGATGAAAGATGATGTAGATAAAAATAAAATTTTCTCAATAAAGAACATGATATTAGCTATTATTAGTCCAATTCAGTCATTTATATTATCAAATAACATAAATGGTATGAATGACGGTTTAGAGTTTTAGATTAGATTGAATTATAAATAATTTTATTAACAAATAATTTTATTAACAAAAAGAAGTGAATTAGCAATTTGTCTTTGTCAGAAAATTTTGTCCTCGTAAGTTCCCTGTTTGATTCTAAAGTGATTTTATCGTCAGCGAGAGAAATATTATAATCTATAAAAGTTATTTAAATTGATTCATTTTTTTTAATTTTTTGCAATAGGAATGTATTAAAATGATATATTAAGAAGAATCAAACCTGCTACTTTTTGTGTGCATTGATTTGACTTCCTTTGTAGAAAAACTCTAAAAATATTTATTAAGGGCAGTCATTACGGAACACCATGCATACTTGTCTGTCCAACATTGATAAACGCCTTTTTAACTGGGAAATTTTTATAGTGCTTTTAACTTAGAGATTGTTTTAATGTTAAGAATTTCAGTTTCAAGTATTCTTCAAATTCATGAACGTTATTTGTGATACGTAGCTTTTATATGGCGGTATGAACCATTGAAAATTTGTAATATTATATCTAAAAATATTTAATATTGTTTTCTCATGCGTTCACTTTCTTAAAAAAAACAACAAAAAAAATCTCTGTTTCCGTTAGTTCAATTAATTACATATAGTAACCAAATTATGTACAGTCAGCAAAAAAAAAAAAAAAAAAGATATCACCCTGAATAATTTTCGTTCTAATGATCTAATTTTCACGAACTAAGTGTCAATCTTAATGGTTCCTGGGGGTGACCTCAAATATGCTAATTAGTTAGTGCTAACCATTAATTAAGTTAAGAAATCAGACACAAAAACGTACTTTCTCTAAATAAACATATATTTTTTTTTACATATTTGGAATCCAGATACTTGAATTAGGGGGGGGGGTAGACAAAATTTTGAAAAAAATTGGTGGTAAATAGGGTCGCAACAAAGGTTTATATATTTGGCGATAGTCCAGAAAACCGCCAAAAAAAGTCGCCAGCTCAAATGAATATTTTAAGATAACCCATTGACTAATTCAAAAGAAGAATGCTTAATTTTACTAGGTTGCTAAGCAACCAAGCTCTGACTGGAAAAAAAATTGAAATAATGATCTGTGATAACTCATAGAGGTTTAATTAATAGTTAATAGAAAATATCTCGGAGTTTCTAGGCAATGGACAATTTTTAAGCTGATTTCTGTCCAAAAAGCAAAGTTTTTTTTATTTTAATCTCCCTTGAAAGGAAAATTTAAATCGATTATAAATTATTTATGATTTTCTAAGTTTTTAGAATTTAAATACATGAACTTTTTATCTGATATTATTTAGATTATGTTGTTTTTGCTATATTTATTCGAGGATTTCATACTAAAATCAAATTGACATAACTTATTATGGCTATATACAAAATTTTAGGGATAATCATTTTTACAGCTTTAATCGAGTCTTCTAGGCAAGAAAGTTTGAAGAAGAAAAAAGTGCTTGAAAAATTAAATTGTAGATTGAATAGTAATTCTAATGCACATTCACAAGTTTTTCTATAATTTACGATATTTCTTTTTCCTATAACTCAAGGAATTGCTGAACGTTTAGTGGTATTTTAAAAGCATTGAAATATGTTATGTTTAAGAATAAGATATTGAAATAATATATTGCATATTGTATGATTCATTGTTTCAAAAATCGCTTCATTCTGCTAGATATTTAGATTTCAAGGTTTTCTTTGGATAAAGATGATTAGCAAATAGCATCCTTATGCTTCGATACATTTAGAAACTTACGTTCGCAAATTCACCATAAAATATCGCACTGCATATTCTTCAATTACGATAAGCTACATTTACCACCAAATACTGATACTATGATTATTTTTGTTTTCTTATATATATCTGATATGATACTCTCTTTTTAAACAGAGCTTGTAAGGTCCTTAAGATACTGAAATGGGGGCACGAAAACTTAAAAGATAAAATATTTAATTTCATTAACTCAAAATATCTGGTCTCAAAATTTTAATTTTAAACCAAGTTAAATATAATTTTTACAATATTGATGCTCTTATGTTTTTAAAGACCACATAAATCCTGTTAAAATATGAAATTGCATATTTTTACTTTAACGAGTGTAAAATCCTTATCAAAATAATGATCAAGACCCAAATGTAAAACAGTATAATTGATGATAAAAACTCAACTGGCTTCAAAAAATATGAAGAGGGAAGTAAAAGTCGACATGTTTCGAGCGTTCAAATATAATCACCCATTCTCAAAACTTGTCAAGCTTGAATAACTTGTGACTTTTTTTATTGCGCTCAAAATATGTCTATTTTTACCATCATCTATTGACTTTTAAATCAATGAAGTTTTTATATTTTCGATTCAATTTCTTGGGATTATCTATTTAGTTACACAACATATTAAATTATTTCACTCGATATTAAAATAAGTTTTACTTAAGTTATAGGCACAGGTTCTTAGATTGAAAAAATAATAATTCGCTACTTTGTAAAAAAATCAATGCAGTGCAATTTTTTTTTGCTGCACGCCTTAACATTTTAATTTAAGGACATAAAAAAATTCCGTTTACAATTGAAATTTCAAAAGTCGAATGTGAAAATGGAATGTCTACTAGCACCAGAAATCGAAATTAAATAGTTACAAGGACAACTATTTTAAACAAGTTAGCGTTTTCGTCCTACTTGAAGTTGTTTGAAAAGGTATTTTTTATATATCGATTCCAAAGTTTATTCTACAAATATTTTAGGGTATACTTTCGGAGTATTTTGATCGAGTTTATTTTTACACAATTATTTGCTTAAAATTATTAAATAATATGCTTGAAATAAATTATTCAAGCAACATGATTTAACGCATTTATAGTATAATAGTAATTGACCGGGCTTCCATTGCATATCCTTAACCTTGATACCGCTATCATTAAATGAATGGAATAAGCTTAGATAAATAATAAAAGTTAATTTTCCCCCGTATTAATTTTCAAGGAAATAAGTTCGGGAAAGTTCAAGGAAATAACGTATTTTTTATTGCATTTTTTTTTAAATCAGATGATTCTAAAATTCGCACGACTTCGAAAACTTCTTACAAATTTCAATTTTTAGTGTTTCCTGCTAAACAAAGTAAGGCATTTTTCCTGATAACGAATTATATTACAATAATATCTTGGGAATCGTGCTAAAGTAAAAAATTAAACAAAATAGTTTAGTATATTATCCGGAAAAAAATCTGCATGGAATCATAAAGAAAGAATCATTTAAGTTACTGGAATATTTTAAGACGCTTAAAAATTTTGGCTACGTATTTGACAGCTTTTTATGTTCGGTATCTGTATACTCTTTGTAGTGACTTATAAAACATGGACACTATTTTAGATTATCTATGTTGAAGTCACAAGAAACAAAACAAAAAAGACAATCAATGATTTATATTCTTTTTTCGAAAAAAATAATATGCTTAGTAAATAATCAGCTGTTTTGCATTAAATAATTTTAAACACCGGAGTGTTTTTAATTTCTTAACAAGGCATTATTCTTAGCTAGCAGACAATAATTCTTTTTAAAAAAACTTGAATATAATGTAAAAAGGAACTTTTCTTTAAAGAAAATCTAATTTAAAGTACTAAAAAAATTTATTAGTATATTAATGAAGAAATAATAAATGTAGTAGGGTAAAGAATAAAATTTTTAAAAATGCTAAAATTTAATTAAATAGTTGGTAAAATAGTTCTGCGAAACACTTCCGGACAGGTGATTAAAAAATTACTTTTAAGATTAACACGATATAAAAGATGTTGAGAAATTTGCGATGATGTGAGATATGCTTAAATATGTTTACTACATATTTTTATTAATATTTATAAAAAATATATTCAAGAAACTGATAAATATTTTATTCCAAATCTATTCATACGTATGTATATTATTGTAATTGTATCAGTTATTGAGAAAAAAAAGCTAAAAAATAATCACATTAAATAAGCACAATCTGGTGTATAATATTCTATCAAAAGCATGCTTTTATCAACTCGCCATTTGTTGAATAAAATGTTTTTTATTCAATAAAATGTTTTATTCAAATTTCTTTACTTAATTTCAAATAGATTTTTAGAGGACTAAAAAAGAAACATTGTATTTTATAGTTTTAAAAAAATAAAAATAAAAAGATTAGCAAACGATTATTAGCGAAAAAAATATGAATGAAATTTTACGCCACGCGCGCTAAATCAAGTTCTTCGTAAGTTTATCACATTTTAATATTAATCGCCCCATTTAATCATTTTTTCATTGTCACAAAATTATTTTTTTTTAAATAATTAATTTTAATTTTTCTCATCTTCTAATAAATAAAAACAGTTCAAACTTTAGATTTTTCAATTGAAAAGCATGTGGATTAATATGGTATAAAAAAATCCATACCTTATAATTCAAAATTTTTTCATCCTCTCTTTAATTAAATAATAAAAATAATTAATAATTATTAAAAATTATTTTTTTTCATGAAATTATCTTTGGTTAAATGCGTTTTATGAGTTGGTGCAATATTTTTTTGAATTGCTTCATTAGTTTTTAAAATATGACTGAAAACGCAAAAAGTGAAATTAACATTAAGTGAAATTAACAAACTTTGAATCGCTCTCCTGACCAAACTATGGGGACCACATTTCACAGATTGCGGCTACCCCCTATATTTTGAAGATAAGAAATCCAAATATGTAAAAGAAAATATATGTTTATTCAGAGAAAGTACGTTTTTGTGTCTGATTTCGTAACTTAATTAATAGTTAGCACTAACTAATTAGCATATTTGAGGTCACCCCCAGGAACCATTAAGATTGACACTTAGTTCGTGAAAATCCGATCATTAGAACGAAAATTATTCAGGGTGATATCTTTTTTTTTTTTTTTTTTTTTTTGCTGATTGTACATTTATTTTATTTTTTATTCTTCTACTCAAAAACCATTTCGCATTTATCTCTTGACAGAATTTAATTGTAAGCATCTACGAAATTCTTCCTAGTTTGATTTAAATAAGCCTACGTATTATAGTAATCCCATTTCAATAGACTTCTGCAAGTTGTTAAGAATATTTATTACTAGTTTAATCCTTTATAGTCAAGTTTGTTATTAAATTTTCTAAAGTTTTAGTGGTGTCGAGCTAAATAATACGAAACAATTTCTAAAATTTCATGACATGGTTTCTCTTTCGGCATTGAAAATGAAGTTTAAAATCCTATCTTGTCTATGAAAATCAAATATTATAAAATTCATAAAATTTTAAGAATCAAATCAGCTGCTAGTCACTTAAAGACAATAATCTGAAAAAAATATTTTAGGCACAACATATGGACCCCCGTCCTGGAGGCAGGTCAAAGCTTCAATTGACCTTCTCTGCAAGGACTCAAAAGCCATTACTTAAGAGTTAAAATAACGAAAACTATTACCAGAAAAAGATATCAGGTGAAAAGTCTTGAAAATGCCAGAGTCACCCAGTGTTCCCGATTCACTGATGGTGACGATAGAGCCTTAACTTGAATGGAAACATTATTCGTTTATTTTAAAGCCTTATAAGGTTGAAACAAATTTGTACAATATTATGGTATGCCAATAGAAATCAGTTCCACAAAACTTTGAATCAATTTTCCATTATTTACAAACGTGAAGAAACAGTTAAAATCAAGCACATTAAATACTCCATAAGTTCAAAATACATCCGTTTTATAGGCGAAAATCCAAAAGCAAATAAGTACATGTGTATACATTTGGTAAATACGCTGCTGCAGCATTTTTTATTTTTATTTATTTATTTATTTATTTATTTTTTTTGTGCTCCTAGCAAAAGAATCATTTTATCTGCCCGTTGGTATAATTTTTACACTGATTTGACAAGTTCTAAACAAAAACTTGACAATTAAGTAAATTGATCATGAGGTAACGTCTAAAATTTCGGCTTCACTGCGCCAAATTAAATCGGAACATTATAGTATTAAATACATGAAAAATATCTTGAGCAATATAACTACCTTAAATGATAAATTACTTTAAAATTTAACTCAACAAATTGAAAAACTATATTCAATTTGTAATTTTTTCTTTACTTATTTCATTCGCATGATTATTTATAACATACAGCTTGAATCATATTGCATATGATGTTTCATCCCATAGAGTTTAAAATCATATGTAATTATTTACAGTGTATAATTTTACTTTATATTGTTATAAATTATTTTTATAACGTCTTATTTAAATATATACTTACAAATTAATCGTCTGATAAGCTTATTAGTGAAAAATTTTGAAATTAAATTATTTGATAGATTTGAAAATTTAAATTAATCTAAATTTATTTTTTGTGTTTTCATTTTTAACTTATTCTAGCTTATTCAACAAAAAATCCTAATGCTTATGCTTACTCTAGTTTTAAGATGTGTTCTTCAAAATTGAAATATATATATATATATATATATATATATATATATATATATATATATATATATATATATATATATATATATATGTATATATATATATACAGGGGGATTCTCTCTCCCCTCTGCAGAGGTTCAAAATTGTGATGGCATGTCTTCGGATCATCCTCAGGGATGTTTCCCAGACCGTCGCCAATAGCCCATTGTGCAGCTCTAGTGCGACGTAAATGAACTACAACAACAACAACAACAACAGGGTGATTCTAAAAAGATGGGTAAAATTTTAGGAAGTGATAGTACACACCCAAGCAAACAATTTTTATCAAAGAATGCATGGTCGAAAACAAAACGCAAAGGTGCTGGCGCATTTGGAAAGTTGTTTGATGCAAACGTGAAAGCTCCATTCCTGTTGCGAGTTACTGCGCTGTGTTACTTGTCGCCAAGCTTTCGGCCGCTACAGGGAAAGTTCGTGATATGCCTGGTGTGTTTCAGAATGTTCGCCTATCTTTTCTTCGCCGTTGTACTGCGTGCATAGCCGCTGCCGGCCACTGTTTTCAACACTTATTGTAATCGCATGCCATTAAATTTGCTTTTATATAACTTAACTTCATCGTTCTTTGTGTGTGTGTGTTTTTTTTTTTTTTTTTGCCTCATATTAGAACATAAACTTTGACGCCCTCTAGCGGTTTTGCGTTTTGTTTTCGACCATGCATTCTTTAATAAAAAAAATTTTTGCTTGGGTGTGTACTATCACTTCCTAATATATATATATATATATATATATATATATATATATATATATATATATATATATATATATATATATATATATATATATATATATATATATATATATATATATATATATACATAACTAGAGAATATAACTGGAGGTTTTGAAGCGAAACGCCCTTGAGACCTCATAAGAGTTAAAATAATAAAAACTTTTACCAGGAAAAGAAATCAGGTGAAAACTCGTGAAAATGCCAGAGGTCACCCAGCGTTGCCGATTCACTGGCAACATGTATATATATATATATATATATATATATATATATATATATATATATATATATGCAATGTATGGCGCTGAAACACAGCAGCGCCTCTCATTCTACCCGGAGATTTGCGACAGGGTAGATGCACCTGACATGGAGTCTCTTTTGAAATAACTGCCCTTTTATCCACCCTGTTCTTATTAAACAGTTTTTACATTTATTGTGCTATTCTTCAACCCTAGACACCACCGAGCCACAACAATATGGCACCCGAATAATATGGCGCACTCCTAAAGTCGGTCAATACCCGACCCTCGCATTGCATAATTCGAGACATTGCATTAACACTCTTCTATGGAAAACAATTCTGTCATCCTTCATCAACGAATAGAACCAGTATCACTTTTTTGATGACCCATCACCATATTACAACTACAAAATGCAAATAGCACCTCTCAGAAGAACAATGCCACCGTCTTACCTATAAAGCCAAACTATCTGCCAGCAACATAAAGCAAAAAAGAATAATTCCACATCGCTTGTGAAATCAATTCCCCCACCTCTCTGCTTCAGCGTCCACGTATAAAACATCGCAGTGAGTAGTCATCGTAGTCAACAATCATCGTAGTAAACTTATGTGATATCCTATTTCTCAGCTCAAACTTAGCTTATTAAAACGACAACTTATTGAAGCAAAATGAACTTTCATAGAACCATATATTAGATAGATAGGACCATCGGTATTTTCAAATTAAATAGGATCAAACCTTTTATTTCTAAGCATGTATCAAACTACGAAAAAAGAAGATTTAAAAATGCGGTCAAAGAGTTAGGAGTAGCCTGATGAAGTTCGTAATAATTGGATTTGTGAACAGTTATTGAAATTTGATATTGCAAAATTTGAAGATGTTTATGCGAAGGCCATTGCTTTGGAAGCTTCTCGTATACAAAAGTAAAAAACTAATGCAATAAACATAAAGAACTGTTTCAGAGAATGAACAGACTGATATAAATAACGTGACTCAATTTGGCCAGTTACGACATGATCGCAATTTTTATAAAAACTTTCTTTTCTCAGTAAATTTTCGAGACAGTCCCATTTACAATCGCCAAAGTTTCGAACTCATTCTCAGTTCCGAAAATACGAAATTGATTACAGAGCACTTGGAATTGATAATTTATTTTACAACTGCGGTAAAAGTGATCACACATTAATAAGTAATTGTCATATTGATCGAAGAAATTTGAAATGTGACTCTTCTGATAAAAGCTTTATTACTCTCTATAAGAAAAACATACCGATAATTCTAAAGTTCAAAATATTGTCAGTATTCCTTCTTATGCAAATCAGCCCTACTCGGACAACTTTTCTGGTGTAAGAAATATTGATATTGTCCCTAAATACAATGTGACTATATGACATTTTTCTCAGCACAGGAAAATATATAATTACTCTTATGCTTAATGGAAGACCACAACAGATGGAGATTGATTCTGAGATTAAATACTCTATTCTCTCAGAAGATAAATTTATTTCTCTTAATCTTAACGTTGGCATTGAATCTACCAATATCAGTTTATCAGTATCAGCTTATTGTTTATCAGGAGCACTGATTTCACAAGACTCAATATGAACTGATATTTTGATGCACGAAGAAATGAGTGACTTTTAATCATTGTTTCAATCAATCACACTTCAAGTCAATAGCTCTTCAAATGACTATTACTACAAATATTTCAGCAAAAGATACTGCAAATGATCCTGAATTATTAGAAATTATAAAAGATCTGCAAACTAAGTTCGATTATTCTCCATTCACTTTTTCACACGGAATAATATTTGAGCAAGATAGAATTCTCATTACCAAAAATCTCAGAAATTCAATTTTAAAACGAATTGCATGCAACTATTGATATTACAAAAATTTAAAACCTATCCAGGCGCTGCGTGTATTAGAAGGGAATCGATCGTGATATTGAAAATGTATTAAAAAGTTGTGAAGACTGTGCCAGACTTCGAAAAAATCGACCAAAAGCTAATATACATCCTTGGAATGATACAGAATACAACTGGAAAAGAATTCATATGAAATACACTGGCTCTTTTGAAGGACATAATATTTTATTGCGCATTAATGCTAAATCTAAATGGGCAGAAATTCGGATTCCGAAAGATTTACTTCTAGTACAACTATTAAATTTTTAAACTACATTTTTTCTTTTCATGTGAATTCAAACCATATTGCTCTAAGTACAGTATTTCCCAACATTTCATCGCACCTACACATCCTGCCACAAAGGGATTAGGTGAAAGAAATGTTAAAATTTTTAAACATTGACTAAAATCAATATCCAGGGAATTAGGATATTTAGAGGAGAAAGTTTAAAGAATTCTTTTTCGTTATCGCGCCACACCACTTGCTTGTGGAAAATCTCCGCATAAACTATATTGTCACAGTTACACTTTGCGTAATGTTACAATTAATCCTTTTCATTTAAAACTTTTCTTTTAATTTTTTAAACCTTTGTTCCCTTAAATTTTATAACGGTTTGAGCTTGTTATATGCGAAATTTTCAAGTGATTTTTCTTAAATTGAGGGATGTTATTCAATTTGAACGAAAATATATTGAATATATTTTGTCTAGCAAACATATTTTTGTCCGGAAAGAATGTTAATTTTCTGTTCTTTCTTCATTGCTGGTCACCGTTCATTGAGCATCCTGTGGGGAAAGATACCCCTCTATTATCCCTTTGTGTTTTGCCGTCTTTTAGAAGAGAAAGTCATTGAAAATATTTTATGATTTTGTTTTTCTCAAAATCGCCAACTGGAGGTGTTAACTCTTTTTCTTCATTTAATTTTTGAGGGCTTACTTGAATTAATCTGAATCATCTGCTCTTCCAACGATTTTCTTCTAGAATTTCATTTGGCTATCGCTTGCCTGGATTCTAGTCAATCGACGAATTTTTCTGAATATTGTCCCATTCGTTGACTCACATTCTTGCTTTTTACACCAATGGGTGTACCTCTTGCCTTTCTCTCTCCAAGATGCGGACTTTGGTCCGTATCATGGGAATTAATTATTTCTCCTACATCCTTCTTCTTTGGCTTTAATATTAATGCAAATCATTATGAATTTCAGAAACTTAAATGTCAAGACCTTAGAATTTTCATTTAGAATTAAAGATCCTTCCAAATTAAGTTTTTCTCTTGTATTTATTTTCTTATCACCCTAAAAAATTTTCTCTTGTATTATATTACGTTTGATGCGAAACCTTTGTAAAATTTAAAATAAATAAAAATACCTTTCTGTCACTTATTTCTTGAAAGATTGTAAGCATTTGTTAAAATATTTCCTAACTTCAATTTTGATTACCTGCTTTGTAACTCCAGAAAAATGGTTTTTTCAAAATTTTAGCAGTTTCTAATATTAATATCTTCTTGGGGAGTTTTAGAAAGTAAAAATACTTCAATGGAATAAAAACGAATGCAATGTTATTTATTACAAACTTTTATGACTCATTAATTTCGGTTACTTTTTTAACTTAATTGTTTTTGAAAAAGTAATCTTTAAATCATCTCCTGGTTTTATTTTTAAAATAAGTGTACAATTACTTTTTATATTAACCATGTCTCCTTTGATCAATTTTCAAGATCCAGATTCCCTTGTAATCAAAATTATGTAAAGGAAATTGTAATTTTAATTACTTTTCTTTGAAGAGCTTTTTTAAACAATTAAAACTTTTTTATCGAAAAAAGTCAATTATTTTTTTGTGATTAATTTGAAAATGTTGGTGATTACTCTCCTTGAACATCATCAAATAATATGAAGAACATCTAACAGATGTTCAATATGTTCCAAACAAAAGCGTCCACTTTTGGGAGGCAAGGAATTTTTTTCATGGACTTAAACTACGGACTTTAGACCATAAAAACCTCTCCCAGCAACTGGGCGAAATCTCTGCACCAGATGAGGAAAAGGTCAAATAAGGAAACACAATAAAATATCAAAACAAATAAGTAGTTTAAAATGTATTCTAAATATTTGCTTGGCTCTTATTTAAAGAGTTATCTCTCAGATATCTACAACCTCATGTTGCAGTCAAATTTCACTAAAGGCGATAATTTATTAATCAGAGTTGAATGATTTATATTTGATTAATCAATTATTTTTGTTGGATTACTTTTAGTTATTTTAAGTATATAAAAAAGTTAATTAGAAAAAACTCAGCATCTCAAACAAACAAACCTCTTCTCATCTTTTACAGCTGATTTTTATGGAAAAAAAATTAAACGCTACCTTAAAAACATAATATTTTATTTATTTCAAATAACTATACCATACATAATTGGTAAATTTCTTTTCACACATAATTATATTAGAAGGGATAATTTCTATTAACGTAAAGTTTTATTCATCCATCCAGTTTTCACGACGTCAACGCAAGGAACATTCTTTAATTTTGGTCAGATTTTTAAATTTCTAACAAATTATTAAGTCTTAGAAATAATAAATACAAATTCTTAAGTCTAGAACAGTAAGCTGGAAAAATGACTTCAATGCTCCAAAAATTATTAGTAATAATAAGGTTGTCCTAAATGAAGACTTTAACAAAAAAGCAAGCGATCAGTTAACTAAATAAAAAATATTCAACTTATTACCTGGTGACAAAATTGTCACTACATTAGACTTTTTCCTAAAAATCCTAACGCTTATGTATTACAGTTTAAAAAAATCGTTACAAAATAAAATCTTTTTTTTTTTTTTTTTTTCCAAAATATTTTACCAAAATTTAATGTTTTATGGTTGCACATACGCAGTGCGCTAATACCTTTTTAGTAGTTATTTTTAATAATCGCAAGATAGCGCTTTCCTGAAAGTGAGTAATGGAAATGAGTAAGCTAGATGTACTCAGTTTCATGTCTCGCGAAACTTATTGCCTTTTTTTACTACATCTAATCAATCTATCAAAATATCAATCAATATAGTAAACAAACATGTTGTAGTCATCATTCTTTTTTGAAGTTTTTAAAACATAATTTGAAGTTACGAAACCAACAGGTAAAGTGACATCATCATGAAAAAAAAAATTTTTTCAAAAACAAACACGCTCTGTGAAAAGTATAATGTTCATGAAAATCAAATCTATGCTTTTAAATGTTTAATTTCTAATTTTTCCCCCCCTGATATATTACGTATATCTACAAAATAAGTTTTGGTTATGCTTCGTATAAAAGAAATAAATGTGTATATTTTAAGACGTAATTATTTATTTACTTGGATTTCTGATCTGATTTAACGTTATGTAAACATCATATTCATTGAATTTTTATACACTTATGAGTGGTAAGATAAATTATTTCTTTACTAATCATTGGTAAAAAGCAGTTGCATAACAAAAGCAAGTTATGATAGAAATTTTAAATTGGTTTCCCGTTTGCAGGAGATTTTCGTATTTATTTATATATATTTTTTAAAAACATAACATGTAGGGGATATTTCCGTATCGTGATTTATTTCAAAATAATCGCAAAGTCGGGGCAACTTCTGGGCAGCTGCCTACGAGAAACTTAAATAAACATCATTGAAAGGGACCAACTCGAGAGATATAACTCATGACCAATCTAGGGCAAACATCTACATGTTATTTTTTAAAAAATTTTCAAGTTTAAAACCTATTTGTTACTTTGGCGATTGTAGTTGAAGTGACAGATCACGATACAGAAATGTGCCCTGGCTACGAGTCATACCTTTCAAGTTGATCCCTTCCTGTGATGTTTAATGTTTTATTTTAGTTTCTTGCAGGGTGCTGTCTGGAAGTTGCCTAGACATGGCTATTATTTTGTCACAGATCATGATACGGAAATCCTCCCTAAATAACTGAGATTTTATTTCTTTTTTTTGACTGTAGCATTTTTTGCGTTTCAATTTTTATGTTGTACTTTTTTCACATTGCAATAATTCTCTGTCCATAAGAAATGATTTGTATGATGTAAAATTATTGTATAATGAATTTAAAAAGCTCTATTAAAACTTCAAATGATAATATTGTGATAAATAATTTTAAAAAAATTTCAAATAAAGGCTATTTTAAGAAAATGAATCATGTAATTACGTACAAAAAAGTTTAAATATAATGAACGAATCCATATCTGTGATTTTACTTGTCTCATATTTTGCAAAATATGAATCAAATGTTTCTATTATTTTATTTTATCTCAGTTCCTACTGTTTTAGCACTAGTAAATTTTAATTTTTTTACTTATTTACATCCACAGATGATGTGCTGAAGAAAATTTGTGCATGTCGAGGATTAGACTGAGTTCTTGACATGACGAACATCAAAATCTCATTAAAACTGCTAAAAATTTGATGAGACGATAAAACATGAAATAATACTTACTTATTTATAAGGCGTGTGAAGATTTTAAATGGTATATTTGAAACATCGAATTAATATTATTCTAAAATTATATAAGAAAGAAATTGCATTTCTGTCTGTCTGTCTCTGTTTCGTATTTTCTAAATTGTTTAAGCTAAAATTTTGAAATTTGTACAGGCAAAATTTTAACCCTGATCTTAAGACTTTTCAAAATTTCAATTTATTTCTATGGAAGGGGCGAACTGAAATTTAGGAACTCAATGCTGCTTGTCTCAATTAATATGATGCTCATTTTGGTAATATGATTTTTTAATTAAAAATAAAAGTACGTAGGATACAACTAAACTGGAATATCAATTTTGGCTAATAATATTGAATGGACCCCCCAAGAATTGTGAAAAAATTAAAGAGTTAACAGAAACTTTAATACATTCTAAAGCACATGTGACTGAGTCTAAATTTAGAAAATTTTAATTAAAAATTTTTTTTTTATTTTTTAAAAAATACAAACTATATTTATATTGGTAAAAAATTTATGAAATAACCTTTGGTACAAACTAAAAAAACAAGAAAATGATACTTTGTTATAAAGTTCTGAAGAAAGTTTGAATTAGACAACAAAACAACAATGAATGTTAAAACCAATCTATTTTAATCACGCTTTGCAAATTTTTAAAAATCAGTTATATTTTCAGTACGTTTTATTGTATGTACATTTTTAAAAAGCAATGATTAACTAGTCACATTTATGCTTGACTCGAGTGGTAAAAACGTGGATAGAAAATCCCCATCATTTTGTCACATACTGAGAAATATATATTTATAATAATAGTTTGTGTGTCTGTTTTTTATATAACTTCAAAGTTGTCTAGTCCTTTTCTCCACAATGAGTTTCCCACAAATCTCTTTAAAAGAAGAGTTTGACTTGATACTAAACTCAAAAATTCAATTGTTTTCAGAGTTCTGTTAGATTAAAGTCTCATATCCATACATTTTTCATCCATCAATTTTTTGTAGACTATGTAAGTTAGTTTTGTTGATACAATTGTTCATTTAAAAAATTTCGATTGTATGCAAAGGAAAATTTCAAATTTAAATCATTTTTAAAGTGTAGAACTTAATATGTGTTGTTAGTTTATGATTATTGTCAATTAAAAATATTATCTTCCATTAAATAATAGTAAACAATGAATATAGTTTAATTTTAACTTTAATTTCATTATTTATTAATTTGCTTGGGTCAGTGAGTCTAGGGTATAATCCTCCCCAATTTCTAATTCTGGCAATTAAAAATTTCATTAACATTAATTAAATAACATAATAATTCATCATAATAACATCATTATTCAATAAAATAACATGAATTAAATAACATAATCCTGGCTTCCAGAGTTGGAGTTTTTGCCAGCAAAAAGGGTTTTTTGCCAGGACAGTGGAAAAAACCAAATTATTTAAATTGCTGATTAAATATTATTACAAAATACTTGAAGCAAATTTAAATCAATCATAAGGAATAATAATTTTGATACATTACTTGAAAAAATTATTTTTAAAATATTAATAATTAATATAAGGGTAATAATTTTTAAGGATTGAAAGTTTTTGACCTCTTTTCATTTTAGAATCCTTAAATAAATGTTTTCTTAACAAATTGTATATATATTTTTTTTTTTTTTTTACTTCTTCGTAAAAACTTTTGGTATGTATTATTTTACATATCACTCTTACACTATATTTAAAGAGGGACATAAGAAAGCTGTGGTGGATGTTTTATTAGATAGATTTTGATAATCACCTCATTTCTCAATATTACTTCAAAATGCAAACAAAACCACACAATTTAAATTCTTGTGAAATTTCCAGTGAATTTTGGGAATTAATGTCTCACTTACACTCATGTCCTTCTAGTAGTACTGCCATTGAAAGAGTGTTTTTGAATTTTTCATTTGTGCATTCTGAAATTCGGAATAAGTTGACTCTAAATAATGTTTCAAAACTAGTGTTCTGTTATGCTTTGTTGAGACAGCACAAATTGTATTGTGATGATTAATAAAGAATTGAATTTGGCCAAATTTAAAAAATTGCATTGATACTTGTATATTTTAATTAACTACACATGTTGATAGATATTTTATGTTTTAAATTATAGTTATATTAATTTAAAATAAGTTCATTTCACTGGAAAAAAGAGAATAATCACTAATTTTCCGATCAATAATGTTTTAAACTACTAAAATGATATATTAATACATTATGATTTAATTATGGAATAATAATTTTGTTAATTTTTTTTTAATTATATATATTTATAGTATATATTTCAATTTTAGGAATAATTTTGTATCAAAAATGTGTTTTTGTCCTCTCACTTTGGAAAATATAGGTTTTTGCCACTTTGCTTGGCAAAAACCTGTTTTTGCCAGGACGGTTTTTACCATGGTTTTTTCCACCTGCGGTAAAATCTTGCCAACCCTGCTGGCTTCATTAACTTTTTTTTAAAAATTAATAAAGTGCTATTTCTCAAAAAATATTTCCAATCCTGGCAGTTAAAAATCTATGCTACATTTTTTTTTTTTTAAATTAATGAAGTGCTATTGCCAGGGTTTGTACAGACTCCTTATACTCCTTGAAAATAAAAAAGTCTCCAAGGAGTACTTGGAACTACATAGATTTCCAAATTAGTCCTTAAAAACTCCTTAGATTATTGCATTCTATAGATGAACTTACTAAGTCTGCTGATGAATTTGCTGTTCAAGCAGTGAAACGAAATGATATGACTTAGCTGTCAAAATCTAATAGTTTAAGAAAAACTTAAAAGGAAAAAAGAATTGAATTGCAAGAGTTAGAAGAAAAAAACAACAACAAATAATTTTAATTTTACATGTTACAAGCAAACTTAATTAATGATTGACTGCAATTTTTTTCCTTTCTTTTTTTGTATAAAATGTCTTAGATTTTCTTATGTATTCAAATTTAAAAATATAAGATTGGTAGATTTTTATGCTAATCTTTAACATCTGTACTTTAACAAGATTTATTAAAATATTTGAAACCGGAAAATCTATTTATTTATGTGTGAAAGTGATAACTTTATTTATTTTTCTTGATGAAGTTTGACAAAATCAAAATTTATTTCGAAAAAAATTTCTTATGCAAACTATACATTTTTGCAAGTTCTTTATAATAACTGCTTTTTAATTTAAAAAAAAAAACAAAACTGTCTAGTTATCTTTTACACAAAGTTTTTACATTTTTGATAAGTCCTTAAAATTTTTTACTCCTTGGATACTCTTCTTCTGATCTCTGTATGAACCCTGGCTATTACACAAAAAAATATTTCTAATCCTGTTAATTAAAAATCTAGGCAACATTTCCTTTTTTTAATTAATAAAGTACCTACTATTCACAAAAAAAACTTGACTTGTTTTTACATTTTCTGTCATGCATTGTTTGTTCTGTTTATAAACTAGTTATTTACATATTTGCTTCTTTTTTTTCCCCTCCAAAAATTATGATTTGTCTCTTTTTACTTTTCATGCTACAAATGGATTTTCTCTTTAGGAATCTAATACTTTTAAGATATCTGATTGTGTTAAAAGGAACTTTTTGTGATAAGTAAGTTTTTGTTCATTTTATAATACTGAATCCAACAATTACTACATATTATGCACTTCTTTACTAGAATTATTTAAATTTATCTTCTCTTTTCCGGTTTTTTTCTCTCCCTTAGTTAAGTTCTTTTATCACTAGAATCCGTGAAATTTCATTAATTAAAAAAGAAAACTTTTTTCATTTGGTAATCATTTCAAAATTCTACACATAAGAAATTAGTAAAATTATTCATAATAAATTTCTTTTCTGAAGGCTTGATGAAAATAGTTGTTTACCTTTCTGTTAAATTTATTTAAACACCTTTTTTTCTTATTATAATGTTTAAAAAAAATTTATACTACCAAAAAGTGTTACTCATAAAATGCCATGTAATTTCTTTTACTTACTGTAATTTTTTCTCTTTGAGGAAAAATTTCACCTATATTTAAGAATGTTTCCCTAAATTTTGGGATTTTCCCTAAATGAAGGGAATATTTTCGATTTCTCTCCACATTTAAAGATTTCTTTTCAGGCATTTAAAGATTTTATTTTATGAGTAAGGAATCTTTTCCTTCTTTAAAAGATTCTACTATAACTTTAGTCTACTTACTGAAAAAGTCTTTTTCTTTATTTAATTATTTTATGCAAGGATTCTTTTTTTCTGAGGTAGTGAGATAAGGAATGCATTTTAAGTTGAATGGCTTGTTCTTATTTTTATTTATTTATTTAAAAAATTTTAAAAAAAAAGCAACATAAGCAAAATAATATTAAAGGCGAAAGCTGTAACTGTTGCAGAATAACTGCCCAGAGCTCAAACTAACAGTGGTGCATTATTCCAAGACCATTAAAATTTTGGCTGGGACCATCATAAAATATTTATCATTGGTCTTCAGGGACTAGCAATCAATGTAAAGGAATAGTATGCTTATTTGGCTTTATGTTTTGATGTGTGCTATTGTCTTGATTTACAAAATAACATATTTGTCATAATTTTGACGCTTTTTGTATTATTTTTCTTTTAAATTTGTTTTACTAACCTTTCTTTTTAAAAAAATAATTTAGGGAAATGTTAACAGACCAATGAAAATGTGTATGGACTGGTTAGTTACTGGTGCTTTGGACCAGTGACTGAATTTTCTTTTATTTTAAACATATTACAAAAGAAAAGTGAAAAAAAAAAATAAGAAAAGGATTTCAGTAAGTTTTTTGATAAAGCAAGCAAAAAATAAGTTTAAAAAACAATCAAGTCTATTGCCTCAGTTTAAACAATGAAGCATAGTGTCAAAAAAAAAAAAAAGATTTTCTGTTTTTGAAATTAGCAAGTAAGCTAAAAAGAGAGAGAGAAATGGGAGGGGTTCATCTTTATCAAAGCTTTATTAAAAAATAAACAAAATCTGATTAATCTTTTTTCAATGAAAAATGCTTTCAGCTACCTTTCAGCTATTGAAATTATTGAACACTTCTATTATGATTGAAACACTTCTTCTTTTTCAACCCTTTTTTTTTTTTAAACTGCAGGTTGAGAAGGCAAAAACTGCAAATTGTTCACATTCTTTAGAATTTTTTTTTTTCTGTGTGTGTGTTTTAAGTTAGAAATATAGAAAAAATTCATTAAATAACTATAATTTTATTAGCAAGCAAGACATAGGAACTTAGTGTTTATTAAAATTTTCAAATTTTACTTGTAAATGTTAAAGATAAAATGAAAAAATTCTCCTATTTGCAAGTATAAATTAACTTGTTTTCAAATTTTTACCCCTATTTTTCGAACCATACTTATTTCTAAAATTCCTGTGTTTCTTGCTATTTGTTTATACTCACTATCAGCACAATAATTAAATTGGACCTTGTTTATTTTATTGTTATAATTATGTGGATCAATTGTTTATTTTAAAATTTTTGAATTCCCTTATTTTATAATCGTTTTTACATTTTTAGTCTCTGAAAGACCTATTACAATCTAAGCTGCTAAAACTTCGAAACTATGTTTTAAAATTATCAATAAGTAAACTTTTTTTTTTTTTTTTAAATTTTTTCATTTGGTTGAAATCGTCTATGCTTTGCTATATTGTACACAGCAGTTTAATGTGAAAAATATATTTAAAATTTCTAGCATAAAATTATTTTTTATGAATTATTATAAAATTATTGCTTATGAAAGGCAGATTTATACTATCTGCATTAATCTTTCTTTTCTATTGTTTCAACGTTGTCTAAGATGTTCTTTAATATTTTACTAAGCATAATTATGTGTACTTGTTTATCATTTTCTTGTGTATCAATAGCCCTTTATCTTTTTAGTGGAATCTGAAAAAAATTCTGAAGCAACTTCAACAGAATCTAATGATGTTGCTATCGAAAAATTCTTGAAAGACTTAAAAGAAGAAAAACTGAAGTTTTCCAAAGAAATAGCCTGTGAAACTGTCAAGCTTTTAGAGAAAATAATAACAAATTCTCATTTAGAAACTGCAAAGGACATAATGGAACTCATTAAAAACGTTGGCAAAAGATTAGACGAGTCAACTAACCAAGCTACTCACACGGTTGTTGGAAACATGGTAAAACGAATCCTGAAAATTATTCGAGACGAATATTCTACTGCTATGGGTAAAGTAGATGAATATGAGCAGCAGGAATCGCTTCAAAAAATGCTTGTGGCAGAAGAACAACTGGATTTTACCAAACATTTAGATTCCTTAAAAAAATCAATTTCAGCCAACCTCCGAGAATTAATGGAAGAGTTTGAAAGAAGCTCACAAGACATAGCTGCACAATCCCAAGAACATATTCATTTTGGAGAAGTTATTTTAACCTTTGGACATTCAAGAACAGTAGAAAAGTTTTTGAAAAAAGCAGTCAAGCGAAAATGTGAAGTTCTGGTAGCAGAAGCATTTCCCTCTCTTGGCGGTCATGATCTGGCCAAAAGCTTAGCAGAAAGTGGTATTCAAACAACTTTGATGCAAGATGCTGCTATTTTTGCCCTTATGTCCCGAGTAGACAAAGTTATAGTTGGGACGCACAGTGTCATGGCAAATGGTGGATTGAAAGCTCTTTGTGGCACCCATGCCTTAGCTCTTGCTGCCAGACATCATTCAAAGCCTTTTATAGTTCTTGCACCAATGTTTAAATTAACTCCACAATATGTGACTTCATCTGACCAAGAAGGATTTAATCATATGAGGGCTCCTGAAGAACTCATTCCGTTTGATGACAGTGCATTGTTTGATGGCGTTGAAGTAATAAATCCAGCATTTGATTATGTTCCACCTGAACTAATAACATTGATGATTTCAAATATGGGCGGAAATGCTCCATCCTATGTCTACAGATTGCTCTCTGAAATGTATCATCCAGATGATTACTCTTTTTAATTAGCGATTTATGTGTCTAGACATTTTAAGAAATTGATACGTTATTAAATAAATTATTTTCCGAAAATCCAAATAAGTTCAAATCTTTCTTTTTTTTCTCGTAAAACGATTTTTATTATAAGGCTCAAAAATTAATGGTAGTCCTGTGGCCGGAGACTGCTAAAATTTTACTAGGACTGCTATAAAATAATTATTAGTGATCCCCTGGACCAGCAATCTCTTGGTTTGGTTCATGCTGTTTAGGTTTGGGGTTTTTACCAAAGAATACGGATATTTATATTCTTCCTTCTATATTTTTTGTTTCTTACTACAAAATAATCTAATTCATCATGATTGTGACATTGCACATTCTCTGTTTTGTAATTTTTCTTTTAAATTCACTTCATAGTTATTTTTTTAAGAAAAAACTAATAGTAGCGTGTAATCTAATAGTGATCAGTGAAATGGTGTACAGACTATTAATATCTTTTAGTAACTGGTTCTTTTGACCAATGACTAAATTTTCTTAATTCCTACCTCTGTAATATAAATTTTTTGCATTTGAAGTATCTGCTTCCTCTATCTAAAATTATCTTTCGTTACATATAAAGGTCTTGGAGCTTTGTAATAATAAGCTACATTTTCAAATTGTTCAGGAGAGTTTTGATGAAACACACCTTGAATTCTCTGTTGACAAGGAGATGTTTTTGCGTATTGTGCTGTTGTATATTGGAAATTCTGGAATAAAGTGCCTAACAGAAAAAGAGTGGCTTAACACACTTCATTAAAAAGAAAACATGAACATGAAATGAAATTTCAGCTTCATCAAAAGTTTTTTACAATAATCTGTAAAAAATTCAAATTTAAAATTTAAAAAAAAAAATTTTAGTTTAAAAAACCCTGTTAGTGCCAAATATATTATTTAACAGTTCTTTTGATTAAGTTAATTATTAATAAGATTACTACAATTTTTTACAAAGTAGCATGATTGTCTTTCAATTGTTAAATAGTTCACAACGTTATTGATATCTGTGAACTGTAGATTTGCATTGATTCACCATTGTATACTTTACTAAGAGAAGAATAGTAAAGTATAATTTATTGCTGAGTAATCAAAATGTAGATTACATTGTTACTCTTAACAGATGTACTTATTAAGTTTATTTTACAGATTTGATTGTGTTTTCAGATTATATTACGGAGGCTTTAAGGACCTAATTAATGTGATGTGTTAAAAGATTTCTCTAACTTTAAAAAGATTGCATATAGGGTAAAATATTTTCAAGAAAGAAAAAATTTGTATGAAAAATTATGTTTTTTATTCAAAAGAAAAAACAGATTCTTAATGAAAAAATATAATCTCTTGTTTCAAATTAAAAAATTTTCCTTTAAAATTTTTCATAATTGTGTTATTAGCAGTCTCTGTTATCATGACACACTTTCTTGAATGGGATAGGAATATTTATAGTAGTCAGAGGGTGAAAAAAAATTAATTTTAAATAATATAATTCTTGTAGAACTTGTGTTTCAGCATAAAGTGTATTTCTGCTTAGAATAAAGCTCTTAAGTTTTTTAATTAAGAGGGGAAAAACATGCACCGCCCGCTAGTTTGTCCCAATACTCCAGGAATTCCCTTGTCTTCTGGGTTGGGTTCACAATAACAAGGTTACGGAGTTAAACGTTGATAGTTATAAACTCAGAATTGAGTCTGTTGCTCAACGCTGGTTATAAAATAAAATAAAAATTCACTGTCAGAGGTAAGATCGATAGTAGAACAATATCCTTATAGAATTCCAGAGAAAGAAGAATCAATTTTAAAAGAGTGTAATAACGTCTCAATTCAATATATTAGTGTAGTTAATTACACTATTTGTGCCCATTCATGCATTGTGTTTTACTTAATTACACTGTAGCATAAAATTGTATGAAAACGCCACATTTTAACTAAAAAAACTTTTTTGATAACTAATTTACTGAGTGTTACTTAGTATAAAAGAATAATTAATTTGCATTAAATAATAAAATAATTGAAATCATGCTAAAATGACAAGTAAAATAAGGCGCACCCAATTTTGAGTACAATTTTTTGAAAACAAAAAGTAGACATAAAATATAAGTAATAGTAAATCCTTGATCAAACGCATGTTGACGAAAAAAAAATTTTTTTTTCCCAGCCTTTTCTTCATTAAGATGCATAAGAAATTATCAGAATCAAACTAAAGCAACATATAAAATAGGTAAGAAAAAATATTAATGGCGGTTAAGCAAATTCTATAATAGACTATTTCTTTGCGGCAATAATAATCACAAAACTGTAGAGTTAAAGTATCGTAGCTCAAATAGACTTTTTTATTCCATTTTTTTTTACTTACCTGAAACTTAATAAAAAACATTTTTTTATATATTTTCTATTTTTATTTGTAGGAACTAAGCATTCAATCCATTTTTTGCACCCTGATTGTCACAGACACAATTTCATATAAATCTAAATTGCAGTCGGGGCTCTCAGCGGGCCTCCAAAAATATTTAAATAGTAATTAACTACTGATCAAAGCAAATTAATGTCTGATTTTGCAACCACTTAAATTTAAATACTTTTCATCCAGTAAATATCAAATTTCTTTATTTGTATTTAAGTTTTACTATTATTGTAGTGATTATGAACGTTTTATTATCAAATTATTAAAACGCATTTCATTATACAAATTTAGATATTTTAGTAACCATTGAGAGCCGTGCGTCTCAGACATCCAATTTTTGAGAGCAATAATTAACACAGCTGCAAACACTCACAAACTTCAACATTTAATGAAAAATAAATTGAAATTTTTTTTATATTTTATCTGCAAGATGATTAATCTGATCTTGGAGTAATATCTCATTTTGTTTTTACTTAGCTAAAAAATTTAAATTGATTATGATTCAGGAAATTTTATTTTTATTTGTCTGAAATATTTAGAGGCCGCGAAGGGAGAAACTTTTCGTCGTAAATCCTTCACCTCCATAACTAATTTTAAATAAAAGAAAAAGTGAGCTGAGGCAAACCTAGAGTAAGCCACGAAGTTTCAATTGTTTTTTTTGTTTTTTTTTATATCAAAAACAAATTATTGGAAGAGAACTACCTTCTCATACTTATTTTCATTTGAATATTTTAAAAATTTATTTTCAGTATTTGAAACTTCCTGGCTTGGTTCGTCTGAACTCACATTTTTTTATACTCTAAATTAGTTATGGAGGAGAAAGAGAATTTGCAATGAAAAGTTTCTCCCGTAATTGGCGTCCTCTTAAGAGAACTTTCGAATTCCCATGAGAGATTTCGAATTATTAAGAGGGATACATACCCACAGTCCCACGCGCTAACTACTCGTGTAATCTATTATGTTCCCTGTCCCATTGATTTAAAAAGTTTTTTTAAAAAATTAAAAAGTAATTCTTTTTCAATGTAGCTTTCGTACTTTTCAAAAGAAAGCACAAAATTATAAGGGGTTCTCTACAAATATTATTTTGCACGAATGATTTCATCTTGAATGTAAAATTTATATTAAATAAACATATACTAGCGGTTCATAAACACATAATATCGATCATATTTTAAATATGTGTTTAATGATATTTGTGAGCATAACAAGTAACAATACTAATGATTAGCTGTGTACTTATTTTTATGGGGGGGAAAGTATTTAAAAAAATATATATGTTTAATCTGATTTATAAAATTTTATTTTTAAGCAAAATATGTGATGATAAACTTCTTGTTATCCCTTCCCTTATCACAATGTCACGAACTCCCTTTACTCATCTCTTAGCTAGCGTGACATCATGTGAAGACGACTCCTCATTTAATTAAAAATAATACCAACTCGTTGCCAAAATAAATCTGCATTCGTTTAAAATTTGTGTTACGTGTAGAATAACGTACATACTTATAATATGAAAGAAAACGATAAAAAAAAAATGTTTATGCTCCTCAAAAAGTAAACATCGTTACTCGGAAAATAACAAATTATAGTACCTGAACAGATAAAATAAATAACTTGGGAGTAATGAACTAAAGTATTAATTTCAGATTTTATTCTTCTTGCAGGAGTCAGTAACATAGTTTAAAAGAAAACAGTTTTCTTAGAAGAGGCCAGAAATATCTTTCTTCCTAAACACATTATGCAACATGTTATGGCGACATTTAAAGTTGCGTAAACAAAGCGTTCGTTTCAGCGATTTAAAACAAATTTACCGTTATCGTGGATAAGTGCGTAGACAAGACCATTAAAGTACATCATATTGAAATATTATTAAAAGGACGAATATATATATATATATAAACTTCATCTCACTCAAACAAAATTACGTAATGTTAATCACATTTAAAGGGAAAATGTTATTACCTTTCAAGTTTTGCTTAAGTAATAAGCTTCAAAATAATTTTTTTCTTAAAAAGTGCTTTGATGCTATAAAATAATAGTTTAAAATGAGAATAGTAATTCTACACTTTTGAGGAATCGATTGATTTTATAATTATCTAATATGGAACATTTTCATATTTGTAACTTTTTTTGGATAAACTAAAATATATCACAGTTTCTAGACAAAAAAAAAAGAAAGAAAGAAAATACGACGTCCGTATGCAATGCATATACTGAATGCAAAAATTCTTCATTAAGGAATGCATGTATTTACACTAGTTCAAGGTCGCAAAATAAAAAATGGAACACCTTGAATAACTTTTGATCTAATGATCGGATTTATATGTACGAGGACTCAATCTTAATGGTTCGAAGATCTGACCTCAAATCTGCTAATTAATTAGTGTAGGCGATATTTTAACTTATGAAATCAAACATAAAAACGTACTTTCTCAACTTACTTTTTTTAACAACGAATTCGAACCCTCAAAATATGAGAAGCCGCAATCTGGAAATTATGGTCCCCAATAGTTTAATCAGGAGAACGATCAAAAGCTTTTACTCCTTAATTAATTTTACTTATTGAGTATTTCGTCATAACTCTAGTATTTTTTGTGAATCAAAAATTTTTTTGCGCACAATTTTAAAATTCGGTTATTCAAGGATAATTGCCCTCAAAAAATAACTTTTAATGATTATTTTTAATATTTTATTTATAAGCACTCGAAAAAATTTTTTTAATTGTAATGTTAACAATTTTTTTACATCGTTTTAAAGAATGTAATTTTAAATGATTAAATACATAATTTTAACGTAATCGATCGAATAGTTTCTAAGTTATCAAATTTCAATCCTTTGACATAGACAAGACACCGGTGTCACTTATATATACAGTCGGACCTCTTTTTAACGAAGTCGCTAAATACCGATAAAAAGTTCGTTATATGGAGACTTCGTTATATAGAAAATCACCAATTGATATACTTAAACAACACAAAACAGGTTTTAAATTCATAAACACTAGACATAATTAAATTAGAAATTGATACACCTTTATCTTGTAAACTAGTATCTACTATTTATTTTATTAATCTCAGCTATAAAAGAAATCTGCATGGAAAGAAAGAATAGAGCATACATTATTCAATGTTACTCTGTTATGCTCCATACATTTTCCACTAAAAGAAAAGCTAAATTGATCTATAAAAGTATAGCAGCATTTATTATAAAAGTAACTTAAAACATACATTGCCACATGCGTTCTTAAATTTAATTGCTACTGATAAAATGATGATTTTTCGTTTGAAATGCAAATAAAAACGGAAAGAGCTGCTTTCTCTAAAAGTCACGTGGCTTAGAAAATCAATTCAATGTCATTTTCCCCATAAAATGCGTTAACAAGTTTGAAAGATTATGGGAGATAGGGAAACTGGATGTCAAAGAAAAGTTCGTTAAATAGAAAATTCACTTCGCTATTTGGAAGTTATTTTAAGTAGAAATTTATGTTCTTGGTTCCTCGAAAAAAATCGCAAAATGGAAGTTCGTTAAATAGAAGTCCGACATATACACCGGGCTGGACAAAATAATGGAAACACTTCGATAGTAAATCATTTTTCTTCAGAAACACTTAACGAATTATTCTATAACTTCAAAATTGTTTAGATCATGCGATTTCTCATATAGATCAATGAAGTTTAACGCTTTTAGAGGTTTGAGGGACCGACAGTAAATTACAAACGGAAAATAATGTTTTTAACCACTACATCAAAAAAATTAGTCATATATTTGTAACTTGTGGCAGTTATTTCGGTTACCATATGCAATAATTACACAAAATTTTGTAAGCCTAGCTTAAATGTTTATGGATATTTTTATAAAAACTAATTTTTTTGCTATAACTTAAAAAAATATTCTAGAAAATTAAAATTTTTAGAACAATTCAAAATTAATGACAAAATTTTTACTTTAAAATTTGAGAAAAATTCGTTTTAAACTGTGTTAGATATTAGTAACTAAAATAGTTTATTTTATACTGCGCATGCCCGGAAAAAAAATATATTTTCTTCATTTTGTAGGCATTGTATATTTAGCAACTAATGTACACTCTCGATTATCCGGGCGCGGATCATCCGGTTTGCGGATTATCCGTGCTCATTCCAGAGTCAGACAAAAATTTTAAATAGAAACATTTTCTTGATTCATGAACTTATAACACTTCCAAATTTTTGGAAACCAATATTCGATATTGGATTGCAGTATATGGAATATCAGCAGCATGGTTAAAGGTAAAATCGTCTATGTTATCACGATCGTGGAGAAAGATCATACCGCTTTATGAATAATCTTCTTCAGATATTCAAGAAGAATATGATAACAGTATTCTCGAACAAGCAAAAGAAATCTAAAGTTTCGAAATTCTTGATGAAGAAAATTTAAAAGATTGGTTTCAAAGTGATGCATGTGAGCCTGGCTTCCAGTATTTGACAGATGAAGACATCGTTATGTTGTTAAATCAAATAGTGATGATAGTAGTTGATGCAGAAGATGTAATAAATGAGGGAAATACAATTTCTGCTGCTCTACAATCTGTTGAAACTTTATTAGATTGTATAGGAGGATTTGATTACGGTGACATTACTACCAGGGGCCCCCATCAGGGGGTAAGAATAGTAACGAATAATTTGGGGGGGGGGGGAATTAAGACAAGAGAATTATTATTATTTTTTTTGCGCCCAAGAGTTTGGGGGGATGGGGGCCACTGATTACTACGGTTCGTAAAATATGTGTCAATATGTGGCGCATTACACATTTTTTTAAAAGGAAAATTCCTAGTTTGATGTTATACAGGATGCAAATGTCAGTAATTTTTATATTTTTTGTACTGATATGGATTTTTTCTTTAATAAAAAGAAGTTTTAGGATTATCCGTGTTTTTCGATTGTCCGTGCGACCAGTCCCGGTGATTAACCCGGATAATCGGGAGTGCACTGTAATTAAAAAAGTCCAATTGAATATCTTAAAAATTTAAAAACATTTCCAGCAATTTTCAAAGTAGCTTTCGTACTTTTTAAAAGACAACACAAAATGATAATACCTGACAATAAACGTTCATACACCAAAATGAAAGAAAACAAAGGAAAGAAAATAGGCGGGCTAAAAAATATAAGGAATAATTCCAAACAATTCTGGTGTCATTTTTCTTATATCATGTTTAATAGTACAAATTTAAATGTGTGGAAAACACCTTATCATTTTGAGCATTATTTTAAAATTTACGAAAACTATTTGGAAAATTGTTTGAAACTTTTTAAGATATTCAAGTCAGACAGTCTTTTGGCTGTCAAATACAATGCACTAAAAAAATTTTTTTTAAATTTTTTCCTATGCACGAACAACATAAAAAAACTACTTTAATTACTCATATCTTGTGCAGTTTTAAACGATTTTTTCTTTAATTTAAAACAAAAATTTTTTCATTAATTTTGAATTGCTCTAAAAATTTTGTTTAATTTTATCGAATATTTCTAGTTATAGGAGAAAAACGTAAGACAAAAAAATTATTTTTTTTATAAAAATGTCCACTTCTCCATAACCATTTAAGCTAGGCTTACGAAATGTGTAATTATCGCATATAATAACCAAAATAACTGTCACAAGATACAAACATAGTGCTACATTTTTTGGCATAAATTGTTTAAAAACATTATTTTCCGTTTGTCTTTCCATGGTCGGTCTTTCTAACCTCTAAAAGCATTAAACTTCATTTATATGTGGGAGAAATCGCATGATGTAAGCAACTCTGAAGTTATAAAATAATTCTTTAAGTATTTCTAGAGAAATATGAAAAAATGTATTTGTATAGAAGTGCTTCAATTATTTTGTTCACCTCCTGTATATTCTGACGCTCTAATTATAAGTAAAAAAATATATTTTTGTATTTTTTAATTATAAAATACAGTCTAATAGTAAGTAAAAAAAATATGTTAGATAAACAGAATAATATTTGTACTGAAATATAAAATCCAAGAAAGTACTTTAAAAATTCCTTTTTATTCACATTAAAAAATTTACAATAATTCATTTTGTAAGTTAAAGAAATTTCAATGATTACTTATTCTTTCTCTTAGAGTAAAATAATTGCAAATTTTAAAAAATATTGTATGAAAGTGAGCCGTCTGTCCATACTTGCTAAGAACACATGTATCTATATGCGCTTATTTATCACTTTTTCACAACCATAAATTATTAAAATTCCAATAATATTTAACTTATTTTGACCAAAATTAATACAAAATAATGAAAAAAGTATGAAAACTCAGCGCCCAAGGCCTATCGGATGTTTAACAGGGTGCGTAGCCAAATTATTCAGCAAGAAATAAGCACCTTTTAAGCACTTTTCAAGAACTCAAAACATATTTTAAGCGCCTTGAAAAATATCATAATTAGGCATGGTTGGAAAGTTTTTGACAGTTGACGGTTTTTTCTAGTTTTAACCGTCATGTCAAAAAAAAAAAAAACCTTTTGGCATTGTTTTTGACAATTGTCAAAAATCATGAAATTTTGAATCATGTAAAATAATGGCGTTCTCATATGCTACGGACTGACAATACGCTGTAATAGATTGGGGTTGAATAAATTATGAATAGAACAATGTGAACTGTGTTTTTTTGCATAATTCAAAGCGAAAATCAGTATAGTAAAGGAAAAATCTCATTTTGAAAAAGGGAAAATTAAGCACTTTTTAAAAACACCCAATGAAAAAAGCACCTTTAAGGGCTTTTAAAAAACGAAAATAAGCACCTTTCAGCACTTTTTAAAACCGCTACGCACCCTGTTTAAAATTTAATTTCCAGAGTCGTTTTTCATTAATACTCAGCCGATTTCCTTCAAATTTTACATTTGTAGTGTAAATTCAATCATTAGATCAAATCAATACCAGTACGCATAAATCCGAACATAAGATCAAAAGTTATTCAAAGTGTATATATTTTTTTTTTTTATATCTTGTACAATGTACAACAACTTTCTCCCTATACTAAAATACGTAACCGAATGAGCTTTTTCCAAAATATGACTTTTCGTAATAAAAAAAAAAAAATTAATAACAACTTGAGACTTATTAATATTTTATGTCATTTGCATGTGTTGAGTACTAGTCCTCATAATTAAAAGCTACGTGCAAAACCGTCGTATTTTATGTTCAAAACCCATTCGAACAAGAAAAAATATCAGTTGAGTATTTTCGTTTAGGCTAATGTTTTAGAAAAAAGACGGCATACACAAGTGTTTTAATCGATTTTATTTCTTTGAAATTTAAAGTAAATGGGATTGATAGAGATTATGTAATGGATTGCCTTTCCTTAGTTGTTTGCTTTCTTTAGCTCACAAGCAGCGCTGTAAGCTAAAGAAAGGTGAGTTTGAAGGAAACTTTGCGAGATTTAGAAAATTATTAAAAAATCGATAACAGTTATTGAATTATAAATAAGTTCTTTTAATTTACTAGTTTAAGCTAAGTAACTAAATTCATTCAAAAAAATAAATAAATACACGAAGGAAATTATCATTTTTTATTTACAATTATTATTTCAATTATCATTTCTACTGTTTGTCTAAGATAGGTACTCTGACCGCCATTAAGTCTGCAGCAGTCTTGTGCTTTGGAAACAAGAGGGCATTTTAGGGAGGGTGGCTTCGAGGAAGAGGTCTCCTTTTATTTCGCCGAAACCAGTCCTAAAGAGGGACCCCGCATCCCTACTTGAAATAATCATACCGCGTTACCATAATCACCGCCACAGCTCCAGACGAATGTCTGGCAGAGTACCTATCGTAGACAAACAGTAATGTTATAGTCCATGAATATTCCAAATACAATTCTTTTGTCATAAGACGTTTACATGAGCGAATGTGCTCATGAGATATTGCTGTCTAGCTCTTTTCTAATAATGGTTTTTGCACAATTGTATGATTGTGTTATCTAAAATTTATTTATTCAACTGTTATGTTAAAATATAAAATGTAATTTTAAATAAAGTATCTTTAACTTAATCGTAAATAATAATTAAAAAAAGAACTAAAGAATTTGAAATTAACATTTACTTAGCAATACTAACATATTCCAGGGATTCGTTGGAAATTTTAATTGAGCATAAGTTCAAGTCCGGAGTCTAACATTTCAACTACTGACTGCAAAGCTCTGTATTACAGTTATTATTTAGCTTATTTCAGAGTTTGTTTCTCAAAAAACTGATAAATATCTAAAAAAAATTCAAAAATTGTTATAAAATATAAGCTAAGTAACTAACGCTATAAAGAAAGTTAAAACATTTATTATGGCAGAAGGTAAAAAATAAGAGTAAAAAAATTTTAAGATTACAGGAATTACAAAATTAGTTTTTAGGAATTACAAGGAACTGAAATTTTTGCTCCATAATAAATCAAGTTGATTTTAAATCTACATCCTTCAAATAGCTTTATCACATTCAATGCATTAAAAATATATATATATATATAAAAAAGAGTGTTAATATTGTTAGAAAATTTAAAATACCAATATGCATCATGAAATGGTTAAATGGAAGATATAACTTAATGCACTAATTCTGGCACTCTGAAAATTATTTAATATTTTACTGAGAAGTAAGAAACAATTTTCCATGGATGTTTTTTTTTTTCTTCTTTCAAGATATTGGGTCATGCAACATTTTTGTAACTTTTTCAAATTTTTCTTTTACTGAATTTTGAAATTATTTTTGATTTCTTTCAATGAATTTTCTATTCAATAAAAAAAAAAAAGATTCTTCAATTTTTTTAACTTTTGTATTTCTTTTTGTGTTCCAAGTATTTTTTTTAAGATCCCTAAAATATGTGAGATCAACATATAAATGCTAATGTTTATTCAATGCTTTTTTTTTCCCTTGGAGTAGAGTAGACTAAGTTTTTATTCAAGCATATGTTTTACTTAAATTTTAAACAAACTAAGCACGTTTATGTTCTTTATCTTCACCAAAGCTACATGGTTAATGATTATTTAACAGCAGTATAATATACCCAGAATTAACTATTCTGTATATTTATAAACTATTACCTTAAACATTATTAAGCTGAATAAAACAATAAATTCACAAAAATCAGCATGAAAGAAAATCAGTATGTGTCCCAAATAATAATTTATTAAGCAGGGAAAACAAAACAATGATTACAGATTACTCTTGATGATTCTGTACATTAGAGAAATCTTGCAACTTCCATCAAAAAACCCAATCACACAATGGAAGACTTAAAATAACACTCTATCAAGACGATAAAACTGATAAATGCAAATTATTTAAGACTGATGAACACCTTGGTTAAATGATGTAGAAACATTTCATAAGTTTATAGCTTTTGAAATGTTTCTGATAATGATAAGGAGTCATTGATGAATGCTACATAATGCAATTTTCATTAAGCACACATGTGTTTTTATAACACCTTGCCATAAAAGTTCCGTAATATTGTCTCTTTGCCCATAAATTGCAACATTTTTGGTATGGCTCTAAAACTTGCTTCACAAATAAAATTCAATTGAAACTAGGAAAGATGAAACCAAAATATCATGTTTCACCATTCCCAGAATCTTCATTATCCTCATCATACTCATCTTCTTCATCCTCATCTTCCTCATCCATGTCATCTCCATAATCATCATCGTAGAAATCTGTCATATCAGATTCTTGCTCGGATGGTTTAGCTGTATGCTTAATGCAATATTCTTCAAGAGTCATAGGCACTATTACATTATCTTTTGTAGCTTCAGCATGCGTTGCAGAAACTTGTTTCCTAATAATTTTAAATAATTAGAACAAAAATAAACATACACATTAATAAAAAAAAGTTTTGTTATAATATAAAAATAATAATAAATTGACAAATTAATGATTACCATGGAAAACTATGTATTAGAACTACAGAGATCAAAACTTCTGTTATATTTAGAAATATTAGTGAAACATGACCTAGCACCTAACTTCATTTTTTCAGGGCTCTATCTCATATTGGTTATGGTAGGAATGCCATGCAATTATAACCAATTACACCATATGAAACCCCTCTCCCGAAGCCTTGACAGAATAAAGAAAAAAATTTAAATACCAAAATGAGTTCACATAGAAACAATGTCTAAAAGAATATCTAATAAAGATCATTAAAAAAGCATGACTTCTAACTGTTTAGTTCATCTAATGGCATTCATAATATGAACACCAAAACTAAAAAGGGAAATCAAGGACATAGTTTATATAGTGAGCATTAAATTTTTATCCAGTCTTCACAAGTAATAGATTCAAATAAATAAAAAAAAAGAAGAAAAAACTGATTAAGAGAACTAACTATCCATAAACTAAATAATTTTACAATTCCTTAATTCAAACACTAAATTAATAAGTATTTTTACCAAAATAAATAACAAATCTTAAGACAGTCAGTTTAAAGAATAAAAACCTGTGTTACTAAAGTATACTTTTAAAGAATAAAAAAAATAAATTAAAATAACTTGTCTCATAGATCTCTTATATAGAAACATACCCTAAAAGAAAGATTTTAAAGACACTTTCTGAAAAATTATATACTCCCAAAATCTTTTGGCATACATTCATAATAATCTTAAAATAAAATCTAAAATATACGAGTTACAACAGAGACATTTATTTAGAGTTAGGTTATAAGAATCTATAATTTTTTAAACAGCCAAATTATTGACATGAAAAGGGAAAAACTCAAGAGATCGTATGAAACATAAATTTCAAACAACGGGTAATACCTAAAATATATAGCTATGGAAAATTTTAGATTTTTATAGTTATTACATGGACTATAATATATTAATAATTATAACTATAAGCTGACTGCAGTATCTTCCATTTATGATTGACATTAAATGTGTTTGACAATCTTATATACAGAAAGTAGGAAAATTTAAGATTAAATTAGGAAAAACTGACAATCTAGTAGTCTATTGGAAAATTCAGCATAGTTAGAAACTGCATTTATAAATAAGTAATAAGTTAAATATGCATGGACATTTTATAAACACAGCAACAACAAATAAAACTTTTGTTTTATAATTTTCGGGACTTGAGACTATAATTGTAACTCAAACTGCAAAATTATCTATTTTAGCTAAAACTTCCTAATTTTAGATTCAAGAATTTGTTAATCACAAGCACAATTTCTGTTCTCTAGAAACACCTGATGATTTTATCAATCATTATTAAAAAACATAATAAACATTTCAGCTGTAAAGTAGACAAATTTAAAATTAACATTAAAAAATTCTGAATTTGAAACAGCGATGATGATCTCATACACAGTTATGATTTGCTATATTAGAAATATATACTACTAATTTCCAATTAAAAAACCAGTAATATAATTAAAAAAACAAGATTGATAGTCCAGTAAGCTCTCCAGTTAGTTTTAAGTACCTATGCTTTCGGTCAGTCCCATGGCAGAATTGCAGCGAATTTACTTTTCTTTTCTCCTGAAATTTACATGTATTTGCATCATGCACTTAGATAAACACTTTTCGACGAACAAACAATTTACGCCCATAGTATCGTAAATCAATGCAATGTTTCGATTGCATTTTCAGCAGTTCAGGGGTGATTGTGAGCCCAAGTCAAAATTCCGGAAAATTTTTATGTAAAAAAAAAAAAAAAAAACAGTTTAAATTGAAAAAAATTTAAACAAGGCTTTTTCTTTTTCTCAATATTTCTTAGTTTGTTCAAAATATATTTTAAATTTTACACATAACTATGATGACCTGGAGAAGTAATTAAAATTTACAAACATGTCTTTCTTTCTTGAGTTTATGATTATAATAGCTATTTACTGATAAAAAATCAGCTCATAAATAATCCTGAATATAAGCCAGGGGTGTGTCTAGAAGAAATTTGGGTTCGTTAACGGACCCTTCACAAAATATCTTTTTATAAAAACGGACCCTTCACAAATATTTTAACTTAAAAACGGACCCTTCACATTTTAATTTATCTTTTAATCAGACCCTTCACAAGTTTGTTTATCTTCATTATTATTTTGTTAATCGAATAAACCCTTCCCAGGAAGGGGAGGGGGGACAAAGACAAATGCAAACAAACTAAGTTGTCTTCGGCAAAAGCTTCTTCCTTTATTCGTCCGAAATGAATATTCTGCGTTCAGCAGTATAGGCTAAATACCAAATATTTGTAAGTTGAATCTCTAATTTAGTAGCAGCAATTGCTGTTTATTTTTTAAAATTTAATTTTTTTAATTATAATTTTACAGTGTTGAGCATTATCTTGTATGTCTTTACAATTTAAAAACTCCTTAAAAAAGTTTTTTTTTTCGAATAACGGACCCTATTTGCACAAATTCACAAAAGCAGACCCTGGTTAAAGGAATGTGACTTAACGTTTATTTTATATTCACAAATTACGAGAAATTTTTTCACAATTTTACCTTTCACAAAATGTCTGGATAGACCCCTGTAAGCTATAAAGTAATAACTAACTCTCGCTTACAAACAAATAAAATAAACTGTGTTTTTAAGTTCCACCTTTGAAAATTTGATTTCCAGAAACTTCTGTGATCAATGATTTTTTTAAACGTCCGGATCTTCGATCTCCGGAAGCTTCAGGATCACTGTTAGCGAAAAATCTGGATTTTCCCCGGAGCACAATCAGCCCTGGCAGTTATTAATACTGATTTTCATGTGGATTTTAAATATCCCATTATATTTCAAACAATATGGAAAATTCGAATTGTGAATTTGAGTATTTACTTTTTAAGGCAATAATTCTATCAAACTTTCGGCAGTTATTGCAATTGATTTCTCCATAGTTTTTAAATCCGATATCTTTTATATGATATTATTTAATTATTACAACAACCTAGTCTTGAAATGAAACACACATTTGAGGAAACTGATCCGCATGATTTTGGCGTAGCCTCTTTTCAGCAATCACTACTACGGATTTCATGATTTTTAATTATTTATTTATTGTGATAATTATTTACAAAATGGGAAGAAGGAAATAATTTTTAATTAGATTAATTTAAATTAATTAAACATTATTGGCATCAATAATAATGTGGCGATTTTTTACATTTCACCTAAACAAATAAATAAAACATTCCAATTTATCTTGCCTTTAATACACACATATTTTTTTTCTATTCAATTACCGCTGATTTTAAATTAAACTTTTTTTAGAAAAATGTTTTAAAAGAAATATAAATAAAAAAAATGTGTGGTATCAGACAACTTTAAAAGTATAAATTTGGTGACGTATTTATCGCATGTTACCACATCATGTTGCTCATTGAATTTATATGACATAGTGAATATAAAATATTTCCATATTTAAATTCGTGCTAGAATTTTTTTTTTATCAAATAGAGCTATAAGCTAGATATTGTCACGGATGTTATTCTTAAAATATGTGAAAAATTTAATTGTCTACAGTTAAATTTAAAACAATGACTAATGCTTAACCAATTAGAAAACTTCATTTCGTTTTCCGCACACCCAGTCGAACGGTTCGTCGTAGAATGCTCTAATATCGACAGTGACCTTCCCCTAGCTTCAAACTATCTGGATACTAAGTTTCGTCGATTTCATTTGGATGAGTTAGGAGTCTATAAAGGACACACACAGAGACATTCATTTTTATAGATTAGATAGAGTCACATAGATTAGGCAGTGGTAAATAAATAAAGCAAAGAATTATTAGTCCCATCTTCTAATAAATTGGTAATAAAAGAATTCGGATGCGTGTGTTGTTTTTTCTTTCTGAAAATGGCACTTACCTGGTTCTTCCACTAAGTATAGCTAAAATAATTTTTTCATTTTGCTTAATGTTATATGTTGTAATCTTCGGTCGCCTTACATTATTGAAGTAAGAAGAGCTCTTTGTTTGTAATTCATACCAACGGAATAAAGATAAAACGTATTTAGCATATCTTGACATGATGCTATTGCTCGTGACCGATTCATGATAGTTAAAATTTATAGTTAAAACTATGATAGTTAAAACTATTAAGATAATTAAAACTATTTATAAAAACTATGATAGTTAAAACTATTTATGATAGTTAAAACTATTAAGTGCTTTTTTCTCAGGTACATATCCCTTTCGAGGGGCCGTAAAACACTTAATTCCTAAGTATAGGCATTAAAACTGATTGGTGCAGTTTTAATAATCACCAAATATATCAATATATTTTATACTTATATAAGTATATTTGGTACTTATTACATAACGCTTCAACATTTGAGTTTATACGTATTTCTCAATGGACGCCAACTAAAACCGCATTAATTAAAAAAAAAAACAAATTTAGAAGGATTTTGGAGCATGACCATTTCTCTATCTGACCTTTAAATTTACTGTTAAAATAATTAAAAGTAGGGATGGAAAAAAGTTATTTTAATTCTAATTCATTAAAATATTAATCTCTATCTAACCTTTAATTTAATATTAAAATATTTAGAAGTGGAAGAACAAAGTTCTTTTGTCCTCATTCATTAAAATATTAATAAACTATCTAAGCTACCACCGGAAAAATACATATTCTGAAACTACTGAAAACTCGTTGTAGAATTCTTATTAAAACTAAATCGCAAATTACCATAATACCAGTAGTACATATTACCGTCAGGGATACATATGAATTAAGCGTCATCTGTGAATGTTTTGTATTCACAGTAATTTTATTGTTTTCTTAAGCAAATTTCTCATTAATCTTTCTTCCATTGACTTGGCTCTTTAGCACATAGCTTATTTTTTATTATTTCAGTTAATACGCATTATCAATATTAATTGATCATTATTAGTGTCAATAATAATATGCAGATTTTTTACGGTTACCCAAAGCCCTTTTCTCCTCATTTTTCCTTTTTAGCACAGAAGTTTAGTTTTAATTAATACATAATACCAACATTAATGAAGCAAGATTGCCGTCAATGATAGTAAGACGACTTTTTACGGTTCTTCTAGACAAATAAATACCTTTACTCCATTTCTTTTTCTTTCTAGTACATAGCTTATTTCATTTATTTCAATATGCATATATTACCTTAATTAATTAAACATCATTGGCATAATTAAACCTCATTGGCGTCGAGTTTTTATGTTTCTCCTAAACGAATTAGTACCACTTTCCCATTAATTTTCGCTTTTGAATACATAATTTTTTTTTTTTTAAGGAAACGCATATAAAATCGTGTAGCATCAGACAAAGTATAAATTTGATGGCATAAACCATGCATGCTACTACGCAATGTGCATTAAATTCACCTGACATAGCGAATAAAAAATAATTAAATACGTGCAATAAAGTATACATTTTTTTTAAACAGAGCTATATGCTAGCAATTATCACTGATGCTATCTTTAAAATATGAGAATAACTGAATCGCTAAATTTAAAACAATGGCTAAAGCTTAACCAATCAGAAAATTCCATTTCTTTTTTCGCTCATCCTGCAAGAAGGATTTGCCGCAGAATGTTCTAATGTTGGCAGTGACCTTCCTCGTGTTTGAATCTATCTGTATGGCAAATTTCATCGCTTTCTGTCGGATGGTTCAGGAGTCTATAAAGGACATACATACACACAGATACACATTCATTTTTATATATATAGATAAGTTTTAGGGAAGAAAAAAAAATGAATTTGTTTTGTTACCTCTATAGTATAAAAAAATACACGAGAAAGGAAATTATGAAGAATCATTATCGATATTTTTGCCATGCCTGGTTTATATACTGCTTTATTTTAATAAAAGCCTTGTTTTCAAGAATCTAGAGGCTTCTACCAAGGTACCTTGCCAACTCGGATTATAGATTAAATTAATATGTGTTTTATTGATATTTTTTCCACTTAACTTCTGATTATACAATATTATTAGAGAGCATAATACCTTTCAAAAAAAGTGGAAAATAAAGGGGTAGTTTCATTAGACTAAGAGAAATAGCACTTGATAATTTTTAGAACTTCTATTAATCTCACAAAACTTTAAAGCAATAAAATTATGCATTTTGTGATATTGAGTAGGGATGTAACAGATATTTGGCCAAATATTCAGCAAAGTATTATTTGGAAATTTATTTTTAGACAAAGTTTCTTTTGGGAGAAATTTCAATAGATTTAATAAAAAATAATCTAAAAATGTAATTTTTACTATACATTATTGGAAATAGTTTTTACATTTATTCGTTAAGTTCTGAAACTTGTTACTTATGTTTTGAAAGACACTTGGATAAGCGAAATTTGAAAAATTGAAATTAGATTACTTTGTACCAAACCATGAGTTTTGTAATGCTGATTTCTTCTTTTTTTTTTTAATTATATTCAGGAAAGTCAATTTCATTGTTTTTTCAAAACTGTAGAATTTTAATGTTTAATTTTTGCTAGTTTTTCTATTTTAACTAAGGCATGTTAACAGAGAATTTCTAATAGATCTAATTTTCCTTGTATGGCAAGACAGATAACTAGTAATAAGGAAAACTGTAATTCTCAACATTAAAGTTATATTTCAGAACTAAGAAAAAAAATTCTGTTTTTCTTTTGATTTTTTTCTTAACTGTTCTTTTTATCAGAGTTTTTATTAAGACAGAATTCCTTAAAGAGCATTTCTAATCAACGTTATTCTTTTATGGTCACTTTTTTCTAAAAATACAGAAATGTGAAAAAGTTAAATTAAGATTTTTAGCATTAAATTTGCCGTTTAAAAGTTCAGAACGATTTTTTTAATTTAAGTTTTACTTTTACAGCAGAACAATAATACAGCTACGTTTTATTTTTCAATAATGACTAAACTTAGTTCAATATAAAAATTATTTATGAATGATGTATTTTTTTATATTTTTTATTAAAAAAAAGCTTCTATTTTGCCCATTTTTTGGCCAAATATTTGGTACTTGGTGCTGAAAAATTCTATCAACATTAACAGGAAATTATATACTATTTACTAGCTATCAAAAACTTAATTACATAACTGTATTGCCATAATTTTGTCATAACAAATTAAATAGAGAATCTAAAGTACTAATTGCTTTATATCTCAAATTGTGATTAGGTGACGGCCTTTAATTTCACATGTATCGGAAGATACAGCTAAATAGAGTAAATATCCATCATCAACTTATTTATAAAAATTAAATAAAAGCATTTGAAGCACATTTAGAATTTTTTCTCTCCATCGCCACCCTGTATTGAACAATTTAGACAAAGCTGTTTTGCCAGACACGAAAAAGAACCAGATTGAAACTGAGCTTCGGTTTCAAAATTAACCATGTAACCAACATAATACAGATATGTGACCCCAATAGAATGAAAAATACTGAAATAGCCTAGAGATAACAATTTGTCAGAATATTTTTTGATAATTATGCAGATTTGCACAAAAAGTTACTGAAAGTTATCGGTCGAAATTGGGAAATTTTGCTACAGGTCAGGAGTAAATTTTTCAGTGTCCACTTTTTAAAATTTAGAAACATTTGATATTCATAATACAAGGAATTTTTTCTGAAGCAAATATAGTAAGCATTACAGGTTATAAATATAAAATGAAGGAAAATTGTGAAATAAAGTGATTTTAAGATTATAAAATGTTGATTGTAATTTCAATTATAAAAATATCTATGAGAAGCTTTTTAAATTAAAAGAGTGGCATTTGGATAGACAAACAATTTCTTTTAATCATCATCAGCTATATTTAGTTTCCTTGTGGATCATGATGTAGAAATACTAAATTCAATAAAAATATTGAAAAAATTACAAGACAGCACAACATTACCATAACACAAATAATTAAAAAAAGTGACTTAATCCAAATACCTAATTATGTTTTCATATTCTTTATCCTTGCCTTTTGAATCCTTCCAGCGCCTGTACATAACCGAAGCATCAACATTTGCTGGAGAATAAGTATTAGGCTCATTCAATAGTGAAATAACGCTGAGCAATATTGTTCTGAAAATTAAATTTCACTTACATAAAAAGTAATACAGTATAACATGATTTGTAATAATTTTTATAACTGACAATCAAATAATAAAATTTTTTACACACTAAAAATAAAATTAAGTATAATACATAGAAGTATATATATATATATATATATTGATTGATATATATATATATTGATGATATATGATATGTCATTGATTCATAAAAACAATTTCAATTTACTGTACTCCAGATCAAAAATTTAATAATTTTATTATTGTAATTTAAATACACATGATTTAAATTTTTGTTAGTCAGTAGTTTTAATTTTTTTCAATTTCGAAGGAAAAAAAATTTGTGGAATGGTAAAAAATGTACACAATTAAAACTGTTAAATGGAGAACAGGAAAAGTGTCTACTCATCACTCCATCAATGTTTCAATTATTAGAATGGTTATAGGTTGAAAACACCTAAAAAGGAATTACTGTTTAGTTATGGTGGGTAAAACTAAGATAGCCTCAAAGTAAAACCAATAAATTTTCATTTAAATTTTAATACAATTTCTTATTCTACTTCCAAAGGCAAAATACAAAAGTAAAAAAAAATAATGAGCATGCCATTTGAGAATTGCCAATTTACAAAAGTGAGTCGGTTGTTCAACAACGGTTATAAAATAAATAATTATAGTAAGCTGATAAAAATAGAAACAAGACCATATTTTTATTAAAGCTGGAAAGAAATATTGATGCAATGACATTTTTTTCACAAATTATTTCCTAGAAGCATAAATAACAATCATTGGACTATACAAAAAATTTTAAGAAATGTATTCATATAAGCTTACCGAACGTTTTGAGTAGGATTCCAACGTTCACAAGGAAGTTCACCACTCTGAGGATCATCAATTGGTGGATGGAGAATAGAAATGCACAAATCACCATTCTTGTTTAAAACAAAAGAAATGTTAACTTAATACTGTTGTATTAAACAAATTAAAAATAACAAAGGAGAGAAAATTAATTAAATTCAATTTCTTTCTTTGTGCCACAAAATTAAACAACCAAAACAGAAAGCTCTATTTATTACATCAATTGATTAAAAAATACATAACATGAAAAAATAACTTTTAAAAAAATACTTACTACATGAAACTTACAGAACAGTAAACTATAATTTAATGAGTAATATTAAATAATTTTGTGAGTAATATTAAAAAAAAATTTTATGTTCAAATTGTTGGATGAAAAATATTCAACAATAATAAATAATTAAATATAGAACATTATTAAACTTCAAATTTTAATTCTATTTCAAATATAATTAAGTAAGATAATTTTAAATTTAAAAAAATGTGTTTCTAAAGTTATCTGATAATACACTTTAAAGTCAATTTCAAAAAATCACTAAAATGGCACTTTAGATATCCTTAACTTTTCAACTTTAAACATTATCACACACTATAAATGTTGTAAAAAGTACTTTTGAAAAACTCATTATTATACATTATTCTGAACTTTATATATAAAATGTTCCATCCAGGGTATCCGCGCACCTAGAAAGTCATAAATTTCGGTATTGAACAAAATTTGTCATGATTTTAACTGTAAAAAAAAAAAAAATCATGGAATGTCATGGATTTAGGTCACTGAAAAATTTTATTTTTAAAATGAAATCCCCCCCCCCCCAAATTCTGAACATTTGAATTTGTAACAAAATCTCCATTCAGAGTCATATTTTATTAAAATATAAAAAGTTTTTATCATGTTCTTAAAAAATTATGGTGCTCTTTCAAAAAAGGAAAGAAAAAACCATTTCTAGAGCAAAGTATCTTTTAAACTTCTGTGATTTCAGAATTATCATTATTTTATTTTATCAATTTAAAATTCTATCTGAAGCAAGCCAGCCATAGGCAAAATTTTTTAAATTCCGAAATGAGAACAGAAAAATCAGGAATACTTCTTTCTGATGAACAAGAAAAGCATCTTTAGAATATAATTCTGCAGAAAAAAAGAAAAAAAAAAAAAAACTATTTGCTCAGCTATTATTTTTTCAGCTGTTTCATTGCTTCAACTCTTTCTTTACTCTGTTTTTTAAATTTAAAATCAATAAATATGAAGATGCAGAGTATAACAGTTTTTGTTATACCTATCATTTTAATTAATTTTATTATAATGCTTTTTAAATTTATTATTCTGTTTTTGTTGGAGAAAATAGTAACTTTGTTAAGTCATGAAAAGTTCTTGAAATTTGTCATGGAAAGTCATGAATTTGAAAATCTAAAATGTAGCAGATACCCTGTCCATAGCTTAATTTTGTACGCTGCCTCGTTAGTGGCTTAAAAAGAGGGAAAAATCCTTACTTCATAGACATTTGGATGCCATACTTTGGATAGGAATCTGATGGATGGTGGTGAATAAGGATAATCAGGTGGAAACTTCACATGAGCCTGTAATTAAAGAAAATCTAAATAAAACACCAAAAGAATAAAAACTATTAAGGTAAATTTAGAAAGAGTGATCAATTTAAGACTTTCTTACAAAAAATTTAAACTTTTGAAATGCAAAATAAAACCTTCGTAGAATTCTAAAATTAAAGAATCCTTCACAAAAATTCTTATTTATTATCAAAAATTATCATTACAAATCTTTTTCTTAAAAAAAATTAAAACCTTACTCAGAATCCTTCAAAAAACTTCATACTTCATACTTTTCACTAAGTTTTGAAATTTGAAAACTATTGTTTAATAAAACGCATTCTTTCATAATGTACGTTATATATCTATTTCCAAAATTTGTTTATAATTTTACAACTCAAAGATAAATTTTTATTCACAGGCAAACATGCATTTTTGAGTAAATTATTCTTCCCGAAGACACATTGCAATAATTCACAATTGCTTATAATAATAGCATCAGACAACAGAAAATTTATTTTAATTTAAATTTTCAGTAGTCAAATGCTTCAATGACGCCCGATGGTTGAGTGGTAGCGCTTCGAGCTCCCGTGCCACAGGTCCTGGGTTCGATCCTTGGGCCGGGCAAGGTTGGCTCAGCCTTTCATTCCTTCGGTGGATCAATAAATGAGTACCAAGCATGCTTGGTACTGGGGGTTCCGCGTTCGGCTGACCACCTGACCGGAACATCTGCTCCTGCACCCCAAGGTCAAGAAAACTGAGATGGGCACAGTAGGCCTTGACACTTTATGGGCTGTCGCGCTACTGAGTTTAGTTTAAATGTTTCAATGGTCTTATAAGATAATTATGATATCTTATATCACCAAAAGAAGACCTTAATTTCTCTCTTTAACCAAAATAATATATATTAAATTCAAAATACAAGATGAGCACGAAATCCTGGATTGACCTTAATACAAAATTTAGATAAGTTATAGCAGCTTTACATTAAATATTGGTAGATATTTTCACTAGAAAAATTAAAACCTGTCATGATTACAATGAATGGACGTAGATTTCCATTTTAGTACCCATGATTAAATAATCGGCAAGTTTTGGCAATTTCCATGCAGTGACAAACTTTAAAAAAAATATCACAAACTTAAAAAGTAAAACTTATTATCCTTGGTAAGCCATTATGTACATATTTTTTATTTATTTAAAGTTAAATAACTGGGTAATTTCATTTGATGCTTTGGCAATTTCAGCTCATGTGAAGAGGCATGATATGGAAATATCCCTAACAGACAAATTTTACTAAATTAAGCAATCTGAGAAGTGTTTTTTCATTGAATAAAATTAATACAGGTAAGTCATCAGAGATACCATCATGGAATGTTTAACGTAATGTTAAAGGAATAATAAAATTGAAATATAAGGTGGCCTGGGGTAATTTCTGATAAAAAAATGCAAACATCTATTTTGTGAAAAAACTATTCAAGATAGAATTTTAATATTTACTGGAAGTTTGAGGCTATATGAGATGAGTCCTATGCTACCTTCTTTTGTTTGAAAATCTAATTAGAATTTCAAAGATTTTAAATTTTTAGTGATCAGGAATTACCCCTTCTCTTGATCATTTCTGGGGTAATTCCTGATCACTTCTGGGGTAATTACTAATCACCAGTTTTTATAGTAAAGGGGCTGTTTAAAAATAATTATACAATGGTAATTAACAAATAAGACATCAAGATCAAATGAATAAACCAAAAAGATATGTTTAAGCAGCTAATAAAACTGTTTATTTAAAAGCAGGAATGAAGATTAACACTTTAAATTTTCCAAAAATCTTTGCATCGTGCAATACATTTTAGGCAAGCAGCCAACTCATTCTCATGTTCTGCTGGAATATAAGAAAGAGTTCCCACATGGTTTAATTTTGCTGGATTTTTTAACTTCATTAAGTGAGAGTGTAAAGTTAAGTAAGGTATGTCAACAGCTCTGGTAGCAGCTCTCACACTGAAATTTTCATTTTCAATCATTAAAAGAAATTCACTAATTTTGCTTTTTAGAAGCTTAGTATCCTTTTTAGGCTTATAATTTCTCACCATATTTATAAGGCTAATTTATAAACTTAAAAATTATTCTAACAATGTATAAAATTTAGATAGAAACAAGGTAAGACAAACCAGAAATGGTGCAAATCAAAACACATTTGTCTTGTATACCGTTAAAAACAAATTTTGTGCTTACAATTAAAATATATTTTATACAGGGTTGGGGTTTTGGACGTCCTAAACTAGTTTTGGACAGGACACATGGGTTTTACTGTCTTAAACTGGATAAAACTGTCCTAAGCTGGATAAAACTGTCCTAAATCTTGAACTTTGGTAAAAGGTAAAAACTCTATAGGTGTAACCATTGTGCACATAATAATTACATGTATCAATAAATATGATATTTTTTTATGCAATTTACTTTAATTATTAAAAAAAAATAATATAATAGGAAAAGGTTTATAATTTTTGAAGCTCCACAATTCGTTGAACTACAAAAGTGAATACCTAATCCTTTTAATACAAATATGCTTTTAATACTGATAAATAATGTTTTTGCATAAGGATAAATAATGCAATATTAAAAAATAATAATAAAAAATACTAAACTTGTTTAAAAATTAACCTTTTATTTTTCACAATATCTTTTAAATTTTTTTTTATAATTTCTGCATCACAGGATGATAAAAAAGACATCTATTTAAAAAAAAAAAATTTTAAATATAAATATATTAGTTTAAATTGGAAATACAAAATAACTGAAAAATGTATTAACAGTTTTGAAGGGCATAACATCAGTTTCAGTTACTGACACTGGTGATGTATCACCACTATGCTAAAAGAATCGAACATGAATGTAATAAAAGTATTCTTGAATAGTACTATAGGTAGTACTATAGGTACTTGGTTATGACTAACCAAGCACTTAGTTCCTAATAGCTTAACTTGTATGGCAAGGTCAAACTTCAGTTATGCACTATTGAATGAGAGGACTAATTGTACTTGATTACTGACTAATCTTCCTTTGTTTAATGTTTAAATTGAAGAGTCAAACAATATTAATAAAACATTATACTTATAAAAACAAATATTCTCTAGTAGATTTAATTATCAATAAGTTATTAGTTATATGTTTATTTTACCTTTTAAATATTGTTCAGATAAAATTGTGACATAATTAATTTGAGTAAAAAGGTTTTGGACAGTTTAAGACAGTTTTGGACAAAGGTGTTTTGGACAGGACGGTTTAAACCGTGCATTAATCCATACTGTCCTAAACCTTGCCAACCCTGATTTTATAGTTGTTCCACCTAATAAATATGAACTGTTATTTAAGAAAAGTCAATTAGCTATTTTTTATACTATTTATCAGAAGAAATGACAATGATCAGGAATTACCCCAGTGATCAATTATTACCCCATCAGTAGTAGTGATGGGCAATAACAGGTATTTTCAAATAACAGGTTCCAGCTGTTACAATACAAAAAATACCTGTTCCAAATAACAGGTCTAAGGAAAAAAGTCCACTTTTTTATATTTGAAAGATAACTTAGAATGGCAAGTATTTTTGTAGCAGATACATATTTTTTCTATTATTTTGACAAAGTTGTTAGGAAAAGTATTTTTTCTTTCTAAGAATAAGAAAATATCGCGAAGTTATTTTCTATTTATTTTTTTAAACTAAAAAAAAGCAGTTACATATAAATTTTTGTTTTATTCTCTATTGTTTAGGCTCGGTGAAAAAACTATATTTCGTCTTTTTTTATGTATACATATTTTTTGTGATTATACTTTAAATTGGGTAGTTCAAAATGGTTGAAAACACTTCAAAAGCATATTTGTTAGTGTAATCAAATATAATAAATAATAATAGAAACAATAATTTTTGTTACAAAATATAGTTCTTTTTAATGCACTTTTAGGAGAAATGAGTGACACAGAAAAAATTCTTTTACAAAATTTGCCTCTTTTTAACAAGCATAAAATAATTTAGAAAGCTTAAAGAATTAAAAAAGTTTTGAATATTACAATGTACATTGTTTCTAAATCTCGAACGATTTTGTTGAACGAAATTCAACACAATAACAAATCACTCTTCACATAGAACATTGATTGAATTACTACAACAAATAACTATAAGGGAAATATTGCACGCCTTCATGTAAAGATATTGAGAGAGTCGATTCGTAACCTTGAAGGTCACGGTCGAAAAAGGAACCGAAAGTTATATTAGGGGGCCAATGGCGTAAAGAGGTGCCTGGATTCTCGAAGTAGATTAGATGTCCCCCAAAAGACGATTGTAATTAATGCAGTAAATACAGTAGTCGGAAAAAAGAGGGGGGGGGGAAATAGGAGCATTTTTATGTAAATGCAGGCCGTAGTTACACTATAGTGAGCAATTCACTATTTCAAAAAAAATATTTTATTTTTACTATTTCAAAAATTTTTCATTAAATGAATAAAATATATAAATTTAATGACCCCTAAAACTTTATTACTAAACTTCACTATTAAATCACATTAATAAAATATTTTGTTCAAGCCAAACATCTATTAGATAGTTTCCTAATAAAAATAATAGCAATGTAATTAGTCTTAAGAGTCCATAATCGACAACTTTATGCTTCCTTTGGCTGAAAGTTAAGAATTGTTTCTCTTTTTTCATGAAAAAAACATATATATTTTCATATTATTCTACTACCCTTCATCTTCTCTGTACTATTGTACTACCCCTTCATGCTTCATCATAAGTTCGGCATTTTAAAGTAGACAAAGTAAAAAAGAATACAGATAGGGAGAAAAATTATAGTGTTTGATATTGAGGTGATATATAAATCGACTACGTCAACCTTCATCTAACAAATGGCACCACATAAAAAAAGGAGCAAGTTAACATATATTATATACTAGGGAATTAGTATTCAATATTTATAGTGGTAGTTACACCACAATAATATAGCTCGCATACAACGAAAATAAAGTGTTTAAATATAGCTTGAATTCGCATACTAAATATAGTTTTAACAATTTTAACACCTCTTTCTTATAAGGGAATAAAAAGTTTAAATAGTTATTACTTTAAAAAAAGAAAGAAAAAAATGCGAAAGAGAGAAAGTAAGAATGTATTCTGTAGGAAATTTTTGCGAATTTTTTTTTCTATCTTACATGTAGGAAATATGTATCAATATCAAAATTAGGAAAAAATATTTAAATGCTTATACTATTTGCATCACAGAAAAAAAAATTAAAACAAGAAAATGTAATTAGAAGCAACCTGCCCCCCCCCCCCCCCATATGGCTGAGCATCATTGCCTATTCCTAAATACAAATTTGTTCAAAAATACTAACCTGCTTCACCTGTTCCAAAATACTAGGCTGTGACAAAATACTAGCTGTGAAAAAATATTGCCTGTTCCAAAATACTAGCTGTGAAAAAATATCGCCTTTTCCAAAATACTAGGCTGTGACAAAATATCACCTGTTCCAAAATACTAGCTGTGAAAAAATATCGCCTGTTCCAAAATACTAGCCTGTGATAAGAATAACAGGCTGTTCTGATATAGCATGTTTAAAATATTAGGTGGTAGTTTTATTAATAACATGTTGTTAAGACATAGAAGTAGAATCACAAAGGGGGCGGGGGGGGGGGGGCTAGCAGTGGACTATCAATAATTTTCAATTTTTTTTATTATTTTTTTTATTTAAACTTTAGAAAGGCTATTTCTTATTAAGAAATTTAAGACACTCTAAATGTATTTTAACAATATGATTGCAGAATAATCATTTTCTTAGTGAAATAAAAAAAAAAAGGCATTTAATGATTTACTTCGGATGCAAAATAATTTTAACGAAGCGAAATAATTTAAGTACTATTATTAACTTACGATTGGAATTAATATTTAAATGTAAGTTTATAGAACGACATTTAGTTTTATTGGAACTAAATTTTATGGCTTCTATTACAGCTCTTTTATTTTTTAGACTATGAAAACACAGAAATTAAGACTTAGGGTGACCCGGGGTAATTCACGATCACTCTGTTTCTGGGGTAAATAATAATCACCTAAGTTTTATTCAAAAAAAATTTTTTTTTTTTAAATTTGAGACATGGACAAGAATGCTTGTACATTTTACTAAAGTATAACTACATTTACTTAATAATAGTTTTTTGTTTAATCTAACAAAATAAGTATCTTTTAAATTGCTTTCCGTATTTTCCACTTCAAAGATGGGTTTCAAAATGTGCACATTTCTGCAAAGATCCCCCTCCTTCTCTTAATAATAAATATTTTGAGTTACTTTCTTTTTCTTTGATATAAAAATAATGTAAGCTTTTGTTTAATTGTTTCACATCTACTGTAAATATTATAATTGACAATAGGAAACTATATCAAATGTTGCCTCCTGCAGATGGGGTAATTATTGATCACTGGGGTAATTCCTGATCATTGTGATTTCTTCGTATAAATAGTATAAAAATAGCTGATTGTCTTGTCTTAAATAACAGTTCATATTTTTTTAAGTGGAACAACTATAAAATATATTTTAACTGTAATCACAAAATTTGCTTTTAACTGTATACAAGACAAATGTGTTTTGATTTGCACCCTTTCTGGTTTGTCTTACCTTGCTTCTATCTTAATTTTATGTGTGTACATTGTTAGAATAATTTTTAAGTTTATAAATTAGCATAATATAAATATGCTAAGAAATTATAAGCCTAAAAAGGATGTTATGCTTCTAGAAAGCAAAATTAGCGAATTTCTTTTAATGATTGAAAATTAAAATTTCAGTGTGAGAGCTACTGCCAGAGCTGTTGACATACCTTACTTAACTTTACACTCTCACCTAATGAAGTTAAAAAATCCAGCAAAAGTAATCCATGTGGGAACTCTTTCTTATATTCAGGCAGTACATGAGAATGAGTTGGCTGCTTGCCTAAAATTTATGGCATGATGCAAAGATTTTTGGAAAATTTAAATGGTTAATCTTTATTCTTGCTTTTGAATAAATCATTTTATTAGCTGCTTAAACATATCTTTTTGGTTTATTTGTTTGATCTTGATGTCGTATTTGTTAATTACCATTGTATAATTTTTTTTAAACTGCCCCTTTACTATAAAAACTGGTGATCAGTAATTACCCCAGAAATGATCAAGAGATGGGGTGATTCCTGATCACTAAAAATTTAAAATCTTTTAAATTCTAATTAGATTTTCAAACAAAAGAAGGTAGCATAGGACTCATCTCATATAGCCTCAAACTTCCAGTAAATATTAAAATTCTATCTTGAATAGTTTTTTTACAAAATAGATGTTTGCATTTTTTGATCAGGAATTACCCCAGGTCACCCTACCATGATTTCACATATACGTTACAAAACTTATCGTATGCTACTCACGTCCCGTCGTGGACTGATTGTTAAGACAAGTTTCCCATCAGATCACCGAAGTCAAGCATCACTGGCTGCCGTCAGTGTGCGGGTGGGAGACCACTTGGATCAGTCTGCGTAGGGACCGAGGGTGTGCGGTATGGGTCCTCGTTAAACTGTTCTACCGTAAAGTGCTCGAATTCGCGCGCAGTTCGTCTGGCTACCGAAGCGGGGGTGCCATCCACTCTGCAGAGGATCAAAATTGTGATGGCATGTCTTCGGATAATCCCCAGGGATGCTTCCCAAACAGTCGACAATAGCCCATTGTGCAGTTCTAGTGGGACATAAATGAACTAAAACGTATGCTACTCACACGAGAAGTTTTTAATTCTTGCTGATACAAGTAAACAGTTTTTTAAAGTCTATAAATTGCTTTTAAGTTTAGAAATATCATGTTTACACTAACAGGGTGGGGAATAAAAGACCGTTGAAATTTTTTTGTTCTATTGATCGGATTTTCACGTTTTAAGTGCTATCTATAATAAGACACATTCTTTGACTAAACCGATAGTTTGTTTGATGAATTTGGGTTATTTGTTTTTCCTTTTAATTTTATTTAGGCTTGTTAATTTTACTTTTTACGTATTCCATGAAAAAAAAAAAAATTAAACGAACAAAAAAATTTTTATTCACTGCACATTAACTCATGTATCATTTTAAACTATGTAATTTTAAATGACACAATGCAAAATTCGAATGAAGTCATGTATGTCTTTTTGAAATTTTTTAACTTAGAAACGATTTGATCAATAATGTTCAAGTTTTGCATTTTAAAATTACACAGTTAAAATGACGTAAAATTTACATAGCATAAATTTTAGTTTTCTTATTATTATAAATAACAAATAATAATAAATAATTATTTAAAATTAATTTTATAGAGTGGCTCACGTTTTATAGGCGGTATTTGTTATAAATATTATCGTAAAATTTTTTTCCAAACCTATACAAGACTGACTAGACATGGTTTTTAAATGCAGTTCTAGTGACACCACGCAATATGAAAAAAAAAAAAATAATAACTACCTATATATAGAAATATTAACTATTGAACTAGAGAAAATAAGCTATATATAAACATTTTTAGAATAATTCATTTGATTTTAGCAAAGTTATTCGTTAAATTATTAGATTTAAAACAGCTCTAAAAAAATTATAATATTAGAAATACAAAACTTGTATAGACCCTCTGTAATGTCTGGCTACTGCCCTGTAATAATAAATAAAACGTGATTTTTTTTTTTCTTCTTATTATAAACTGTACAAAGATTGCCAAAAAAAAAAAAAAGCAGTTTAACATTTTAAAAAAAGTAGAAAAATAAATTTTTGCCAAGATAATTGAATTAAAATTTTTGCCCAGTATTTTGGAACAGGCCTTTGGAAGTAACCTGTTATTTTTTTAACAGGTATGATTAAATAACAGGTTCCAAATACCTGTTCCAGAAAATATTGGACATCTCTAATCTGTAGGGGGCAACATTTGATATAGTTTCCTGTAATCAATTATAATGTTTACAGTAGATGTGAAACAAACAGAAGCTTACACTCTTTTTATATCAAAAAAAAGAAAGTATCTTAAAATATTTATTATTAAGAGAAGGAATCTTTGCAGAAATGTGCACATTTTGAAACCCACCTTTGAAATTGAAAATACAGAAAGAAGTTTAAAAGTTACTTATTTTGTTAGATTAAACAAAAAACTATTATTAGGTAAATGTAGTTATACTTTTGTAAAGTGTACAAGTATTCTTGTCCATGTCTCAAATTTAAAAAAAATTCTTTTAAAAAAATAAAACTTAGGTGATCATTATTTACCCCAGAAACAGAGTGATCATGAATTACCCCGCGTCACCCTACATTCCTTTTTCTTTCATTTATTTGAAATACCTTTTTTAGTATTAGGCTATTTCAACAATTGCTTTTTTTATATTTGCTGACTTAAAAAGCATATAACTTAGATACAAAAAAATTAAAGCAGTTCTAATATTTTTTTTTGATAACTTGGCATCATTTAGATTTTCTCTAATTTTTATTAACCTTTAGAAATTTAAAATCTTTTTTTAAAAAATTAAAAACCAGCTGCTATGAACATAATGTATCATGTCATGTCAGTAACACCCAGTTCATAAATTTTTAAAAATTCTTTTAATTTAAGAAAGTTTCTGAAAATTGGAGTTAGTTTGAAAGACAACAAGAGTTAATAAAGAATATTAAAACTGCTTAAGAGAGTTACATACTTTTAAAGCCAGCAAATATGACATTTGTAAATGGTAGATTTGCCTTTTTAATTGTACCCACAGCATAAAATAAAACTTATTATATAAATCCTATTTTCCTTTTTAATATTGTTTTTCCCAATATTTTATAGAACTGTCTTAATGCAAAATCATAGACTTTATTTAAACAAAATAAAAGAATTTTTTTAAATACTGATCAGGCATTTTTTATCCCTAAATATAAAGGTTATAAATATAAAAATTTGTATTAGTTATCTGGGAAATTTCATGAATTAACAGCTTTTAATTGTGATTAATGTTAATGAAATCTCACTTGAAGAATATGTTTCACTAAAAAAGAAAACTAGTTTTAAAATTTTACTTTAAATACTAATTAATTTCATTAATGTACTTTAGTACACAGAAGAAAAAAATAGGTACTATCTAATGAATTGGGTCCACTATCATAAAATCTACATACCTTTTTTTGATTTAGACATTTTCTTTTTATTATTGTTTTATTTTGATGACAAAACAATTCTATTATTTTAAATTTGGAAATTAAAAAGTACAAAAACAAATTTTAAAATTCAAACTAAATTTAAAATGAAAAACCCCCACTGGCCTAGCTTTAATAAATTACTGTTGATCATTATTAAAAAACTTATTATTCTTATAAATAAAATTTAACTGTAGGAAGGTACGATTCATAGATACAAAAAAGTAACGCTTAAAATTAAATTATAATTACTTAGAAAAATTAAAAAATTGGGATTATGGAATTTTATCCTTTTTAAAAAAAAATAATAAATAAAAAAAATTAAAAAATTTTTTACAAATAGTAAAAAGGACAGAAGGGGGAGGGGGAACAAATAAAACTATTTAAAAAAATCCTAATTAAAGAAAAAAAAAAAGGAATACGAAAAACTTAAGACATATTAATGAGGACAAACAAAAATATTTACCAACATGTTAAATAAATAAAAATAAAAATACGATAATTTAATTTAAATAATAATAAAACAATTTCTTACTTTAAAATAACCACCTTCATATAAAGTTTTGGGGGGTCCAAATATTGCTACTTCCCATTCAAATAGATTTTCATCAGAAACAAGTTTAACACGAAAACCTTCGACTGGCTCCTCTTGAATGCTTTTGAATTCCAAGGCTAGAGCACGTAAAGCACTGCTTGTAGGATTTTGAGCCATAATTTAATAGCAAAATTTAAAATATCTAATTCCAAGTTAAACGCGCAACCCCAATATTACACAACAAAGGAATAAAATTGTCAGAATTAAAACTGCAAACGGAAAGAGACAATAACCCAAGATAACATCACAGTTCACTTCACGCAAGACAGCAGGCAACAGGACAACAGCTGAACTGACGTCATAGCACGAAGTAAACAAGACGAGTTGTGTCGAGTTGCAAAAGTTATTTACTTACTCATTAATTAAAAGTGAAACATCTTTAAACAAACGTGTTTTGTAAAATTAGTTGATTTAAATTATCTAGTAACAAATCTGAAGCAAGGATATTGAAAAAAACATAAATTTGTCAGTGAAATTTGAATTAATTAATTGAAGATGTTTTCCCCTGCAACCGCAATCATGTTATATAAAGCCGAGAAAAGTGTACAAACAAAATAAATGGTGTAAGTAACTTGTAATGAACTCCAATTATATGCTTTATTTTCTCGTATTTATCTACAAAACTTGAAAAATGAGATAAATTGTGACTAAATATTGAACAAATAAATGTCCACCAAGATTAAAACTAATTAATAGCATCATGTTCAATGCCGACTATTTGGCTTCACACGCTTAATAATTAAAAACTGAACTACTTCATTATTAGCGTGTGCTTAATTTTTATTCTGTTCTAAACAACCACAATAGCATTTTAAAATGCTAGGCCATCCTTATGTGATGGGCATGATAGCCCAACAGCAGGCGTTTGCTGCTCAGCTAGCCCATGCACAGGCTCAAGTTCAGATGCAGCAACAACAAATGCAACAGCAGCAGCAAATATTAAAACAGCCTGAAATACTATCCGAAGAAAAGCTTCAGGAGAAAGCTAGAAAATGGCAGCAACTGCAAAGCAAGAGGTATGCTGAAAAACGTAAATTTGGTTTTGTTGATGCCCAAAAAGAAGATATGCCCCCTGAACATATCAGAAAAATTATTCGTGATCATGGTGACATGAGTAGCAGAAAATATCGTCATGATAAAAGAGTGTATTTGGGAGCTTTAAAATATATGCCTCATGCAGTTTTGAAACTAATGGAGAACATGCCAATGCCTTGGGAACAGATCCGCGATGTTAAAGTGCTATACCACATAACAGGCGCCATCACATTCGTCAATGAAATCCCTTGGGTAATTGAACCTGTATATATTTCTCAATGGGGAACTATGTGGATTATGATGCGAAGAGAAAAACGAGATAGGAGACATTTTAAACGTATGAGATTCCCACCATTTGACGATGAAGAACCACCTCTAGATTATGCTGATAACATTCTTGATGTAGAACCTCTTGAAGCCATTCAGATGGAATTAGATTCAGAAGAAGATTCACAAGTATGCAAATGGTTTTATGATCATAAACCATTAGTTGATACCAAACATGTCAATGGTACAACTTATCGTCGTTGGAATTTGGCTCTTCCTCAACTTGCAACTTTATATCGACTTGCAAATCAGCTGTTGACAGATTTAGTTGATTATAATTATTTTTATCTATTTGATCTCAAGTCATTCTTCACAGCTAAAGCACTCAATATGTCTATCCCTGGTGGACCAAAGTTTGAACCTTTAATCAAAGATGCAAGCCCTGCTGATGAAGATTGGAACGAGTTCAATGACATCAACAAAATTATTATACGTCAGCCTATACGTACAGAGTATCGAATTGCTTTTCCATATCTCTATAATAACTTGCCTCATTATGTGCATCTCTCTTGGTATCATGCACCCAATGTAGTATTCATTAAAACTGAAGATCCTGATTTGCCTGCATTTTATTTTGATCCTTTGATTAATCCTATATCTCATAGACATGCTGTAAAAGGAGCAGAACCTTTACCAGATGATGATGAAGATTTTGAACTTCCTGAATTTGTTCAACCATTTCTCCAAGATTGCCCTTTGTATACCGATAATACAGCAAATGGCATTGCACTTTTATGGGCACCTAGGCCATTCGATTTGCGTTCTGGTAGAACCAGAAGAGCCATTGATGTTCCGCTTGTAAAATCTTGGTATCGTGAACATTGTCCTCCTGGAATGCCTGTTAAAGTAAGAGTATCTTATCAAAAGTTACTGAAGTACTATGTCTTAAATGCTCTTAAACATAGACCTCCTAAACCTCAAAAGAAAAGATATTTGTTCAGATCATTTAAGTCTACCAAATTCTTCCAAACAACTACTCTTGATTGGGTAGAAGTAGGCCTTCATGTTTGCCGTCAAGGTTACAACATGTTGAATTTACTTATTCATCGAAAAAATTTGAACTACCTTCATTTAGATTATAATTTCAATCTAAAGCCTGTTAAAACTTTAACAACCAAAGAAAGGAAGAAATCAAGATTCGGTAATGCTTTTCATTTATGTAGAGAAATACTTCGATTAACTAAGCTGGTTGTTGACAGTCACGTACAATATCGTTTGAATAATGTAGATGCATTCCAATTGGCAGATGGCTTGCAGTATATATTTGCTCATGTAGGTCAGTTGACTGGCATGTATCGTTACAAATATAAACTTATGAGACAAATTCGAATGTGTAAAGATTTAAAGCATTTAATCTACTATAGATTCAATACTGGACCAATTGGTAAAGGACCTGGTTGTGGCTTCTGGGCACCTGGGTGGAGAGTTTGGTTATTTTTTATGCGTGGTGTAACTCCACTCCTTGAAAGATGGCTGGGTAATTTACTTTCACGTCAATTCGAAGGAAGACACTCTAAAGGTGTGGCTAAAACTGTTACTAAACAGCGTGTTGAAAGTCATTTTGATCTTGAACTTAGAGCTTCTGTTATGCATGATATATTAGATATGATGCCTGAGGGTATGAAACAAAATAAAGCCAGAACCATTTTGCAACATTTAAGTGAGGCATGGCGTTGCTGGAAAGCAAATATTCCTTGGAAAGTACCTGGTTTACCTACACCAATTGAAAACATGATATTGCGTTATGTAAAAATGAAAGCTGATTGGTGGACCAATACGGCTCATTACAATCGTGAAAGAATTAGAAGAGGAGCCACAGTTGACAAAACTGTGTGCAAGAAAAATCTTGGACGATTGACTCGTTTATATTTGAAAGCTGAGCAGGAAAGACAACATAACTATTTGAAAGATGGACCTTATATTAGTGCTGAAGAAGCAGTTGCTATATATACAACAACAGTCCATTGGTTAGAGAGTCGCAGATTTTCACCCATTCCATTCCCACCTCTTTCATATAAACATGATACTAAACTTCTCATTCTAGCTCTGGAGCGTCTCAAGGAGGCATACAGTGTAAAAAGTAGATTAAATCAATCGCAACGAGAAGAGTTAGGTTTGATTGAACAAGCTTATGATAATCCTCATGAAGCTCTTTCTCGTATCAAACGTCATCTATTAACTCACAGACAATTCAAAGAAGTTGGAATCGAGTTTATGGACTTGTACAGTCATTTAATACCTGTGTATGATGTTGAGCCATTGGAAAAAATTACTGATGCCTATCTTGATCAGTACCTTTGGTACGAAGCTGACAAAAGAAGGTTGTTTCCTCCTTGGATTAAACCAGCTGACTCAGAACCTCCTCCACTCTTGGTTTATAAATGGTGTCAAGGGATTAATAACTTGCAAGATGTTTGGGACACTTCTGAAGGAGAATGTTGTGTAATGCTTGAGTCTCGCTATGAGAAAATGTACGAAAAGATAGATTTAACTCTATTGAATAGGCTTCTAAGATTGATTGTTGATCATAACATTGCTGATTACATGACAGCTAAGAGTAATGTAGTTATTAACTACAAAGATATGAATCATACTAATTCGTATGGAATAATAAGAGGACTTCAGTTTGCATCATTTATTGTGCAATATTATGGCCTAGTTTTAGATCTCTTAGTTTTAGGTCTTCAAAGAGCTAGTGAAATGGCAGGACCACCTCAAATGCCTAATGACTTTTTGACTTACAAGGATGTGGCTACTGAAACAACTCATCCCATTCGATTATATTCAAGATACATAGAACGGATGCATATCTTTTTCCGCTTCTCTGCAGAAGATGCTCGTGATTTAATACAGCGATATCTCACGCAACACCCTGATCCAAATAATGAGAACATTGTAGGATACAATAATAAGAAATGCTGGCCTAGAGATGCTAGAATGAGATTGATGAAACATGATGTTAATTTGGGCCGGGCTGTATTCTGGGATATTAAAAACAGGCTTCCACGTTCTGTTACAACTGTTCAGTGGGAAAGTAGTTTTGTTTCAGTGTACAGTAAAGATAATCCCAACCTGTTGTTTAACATGAGTGGCTTTGAGTGTCGTATCCTTCCAAAATGTCGTATGACGCATGAAGAATTCACACATAAAGATGGCGTATGGAATTTACAAAATGAAGTAACCAAAGAAAGAACAGCCCAGTGTTTCTTACGTGTAGATGATGAATCTATGCAAAGATTCCATAATCGGGTTAGGCAAATTTTAATGGCATCTGGTTCAACAACATTTACTAAAATCGTGAATAAATGGAACACTGCCTTGATTGGTTTGATGACATATTTCAGAGAAGCTGTTGTTAATACTCAAGAACTTTTAGATTTGCTTGTAAAATGTGAGAACAAAATTCAGACTCGAATAAAAATTGGTCTGAATTCAAAGATGCCCAGTCGATTTCCGCCAGTTGTATTTTACACCCCAAAAGAACTTGGTGGCCTTGGAATGTTATCCATGGGTCATGTGTTGATTCCACAGTCTGATCTAAGATGGTCAAAACAAACTGATGTTGGAATTACTCATTTCCGATCAGGCATGAGCCATGATGAAGATCAAGTCATTCCTAACTTGTACCGTTACATTCAACCTTGGGAAAGTGAGTTTATTGATTCGCAAAGAGTATGGGCTGAATATGCATTAAAAAGACAAGAAGCTTTGGCTCAAAACCGACGTTTAACTCTTGAAGACTTAGAAGATAGTTGGGATCGAGGTATACCTAGAATTAATACCCTCTTTCAAAAAGACAGGCATACCCTTGCTTATGATAAAGGTTGGAGAGTCCGTACAGATTTCAAGCAATATCAAGTTTTGAAACAAAATCCATTTTGGTGGACTCATCAGAGACATGATGGTAAACTCTGGAATTTGAACAATTATCGTACTGATATGATCCAAGCATTGGGTGGTGTTGAAGGTATCTTAGAGCACACTTTATTTAAAGGTACATATTTTCCAACTTGGGAAGGATTGTTTTGGGAAAAAGCAAGTGGTTTTGAAGAATCTATGAAGTATAAAAAATTGACCAATGCGCAGAGATCTGGTTTGAATCAAATTCCAAATCGTAGATTCACTTTATGGTGGTCACCAACTATAAATAGAGCTAATGTTTATGTTGGTTTCCAAGTACAACTTGACTTGACTGGAATATTTATGCATGGTAAAATACCAACTTTGAAAATCTCATTGATTCAAATTTTCAGAGCTCATTTGTGGCAAAAAATTCATGAAAGCATCGTGATGGATCTTTGTCAAGTTTTTGATCAAGAGTTAGATGCTTTAGAAATAGAGACAGTGCAAAAGGAAACTATACATCCTAGAAAATCATATAAAATGAACAGCTCATGTGCAGATATTTTATTGTTTGCTGCATATAAATGGAGTTGTTCAAGACCCAGTTTACTAGCTGATTCAAAAGACACCATGGATGTTACAACTACACAGAAATATTGGATAGATGTTCAGTTACGATGGGGAGATTACGATTCACATGACATTGAAAGATATGCCAGAGCTAAGTTCTTAGATTATACAACTGATAACATGAGTATTTACCCTTCTCCAACTGGCGTTTTGATTGCTATTGATTTGGCCTACAATCTTCATAGTGCTTATGGAAATTGGTTCCCTGGAGCAAAACCTTTAATTCAACAAGCTATGGCTAAAATAATGAAAGCGAATCCTGCACTATATGTGTTACGAGAAAGAATAAGGAAAGGCCTGCAGTTATATTCTTCTGAACCTACTGAGCCTTACTTATCCTCACAAAACTATGGTGAGCTCTTTTCAAATCAAATTATTTGGTTTGTTGATGATACCAATGTATACAGAGTCACTATCCACAAGACCTTTGAAGGTAATTTGACTACAAAGCCTATCAATGGGGCAATTTTTATATTCAACCCTCGAACAGGCCAATTGTTTTTGAAAATTATTCATACTTCAGTATGGGCTGGACAGAAACGTCTAGGACAATTGGCAAAATGGAAAACTGCTGAAGAAGTTGCTGCATTGATTCGTTCATTGCCAGTGGAAGAGCAGCCTAAGCAAATCATTGTTACCAGAAAAGGCATGTTAGATCCACTTGAAGTACATTTGCTTGATTTTCCAAATATTGTTATCAAAGGTAGTGAACTTCAGTTGCCTTTCCAAGCTTGTTTAAAAGTGGAAAAGTTTGGAGATTTGATTTTAAAGGCCACTGAACCTCAGATGGTTCTTTTCAATTTATATGATGATTGGCTGAAGACCATATCGTCTTATACTGCCTTTTCTCGTTTGATTTTGATATTGAGAGCTTTACATGTGAATAATGAACGAACAAAAGTTATTTTAAAACCTGATAAAACAACTGTTACAGAACTCCATCATATTTGGCCCTCCCTGTCTGACGAAGAGTGGATAAAGGTTGAAGTTCAATTAAAAGATTTAATCCTGGCTGATTATGGAAAAAAGAATAATGTAAATGTAGCTTCATTAACGCAATCAGAGATAAGAGATATAATTTTAGGTATGGAAATATCAGCTCCTTCTGCTCAAAGGCAGCAAATTGCAGAGATTGAAAAGCAAACTAAAGAGCAAACACAACTAACTGCTACAACTACTCGCACTATAAATAAACACGGTGATGAAATCATCACTTCAACAACCAGTAATTATGAGAAAGATACATTTGCGTCCAAGACAGAATGGCGAGTTCGAGCCATATCAGCAACCAATCTTCATTTGCGAACGAATCATATTTATGTCTCATCTGATGACATCAAAGAAACTGGATATACATATATCCTACCAAAAAATATTTTGAAAAAATTTATAATTGTGTCTGATCTACGTACTCAAATTGCCGGATATTTATATGGAGTTAGTCCAGCTGATCAACCTCAAGTAAAAGAAATCAGATGCATTGTTATGGCACCACAATGGGGCACTCACCAGATGGTACATCTCCCAAATCTTTTACCAAATCATGAATACTTGCAAGAAATGGAACCCCTCGGTTGGATCCACACTCAACCTAATGAGTTGCCACAACTCTCCCCCCAGGATGTCACTACGCATGCCAACATTATGAATGATAATCCGTCTTGGGATGGTGAAAAAACTATTGTTATAACATGCAGTTTTACACCAGGATCATGCTCTCTTACTGCTTATAAGCTAACTCCCAGTGGCTACGACTGGGGACGTCAAAACACTGATCGAGGAAATAATCCAAAAGGATACTTGCCATCTCATTATGAAAGAGTCCAAATGTTGTTAACTCATCGTTTCCTTGGATTCTTTATGGTTCCTGCCCAAGGTTCCTGGAATTATAATTTCATGGGTGTAAGACATGATGTAGGAATGAAGTATGATTTGCAACTTGCCAATCCTAAAGAATTTTACCATGAACTCCATAGACTCTCACACTTTTTGAACTTTAGTAATATTGAAGATAGTGAAGGTGTTGGTGCAGACAGAGAAGATCATTTTTCATAAGTTTAATAAGCTGCAGAACAGTTGTATGCGTATTTTGTAATTGAGTTTTTATTGAATTTATTTTTCTTTAAGTAAAAATACAAATTGTATCATCGTACACCTTTTTGTTAAGCATTTTAATTTGCAACTTGAACCTAATTTTTCCTTATGCAAGACTTGAAATTAATAATATTTTTTATACATCTTAACTGTTATGTATTTTAATGTAACATTATGTGAATTATAAAATAAAGCTATAAAACTAGATAGTGTGTATTTTACTTTTCAACTATTTATTTTTTTTTTTTCCTTGTATTTTCAAATAAGGGTCATATTTCATGCCCTAATCTATAACAGCACTGTTTTTTTATTTTGTTAGAAATTATTTTTTTACATAGTAATCTAATAGTTTTTTTTTTTTTTTTAAATCTAATATTTAAAAATTTTACATTTTGATTAATTGCAATTAAACTAAAATTTATATAAAATAATATGCATTTTAATTACATTTTGGATCTTAAAAATCTTCTGGATTTCTATCAAAGTTTGCTCTCTACCTGACTGTATTTTGTTTTTGTAATTTTTTTAAGTAAATCTGGAGAAGTTGATAAACTATGGATTTTGACTATTATTGCATTGAAATGTATAAACCAAAATTATGTATTTAGTAATTATAATGTTTAACGGATCTAATTCCTTTTATAATAAACCAGAATAATGCCATAGATAAAAAAAAATTAATTGGTTAAATATAAATCTTAAGAAAATTTTGAGTGATATGATCAAGACAACTCTCAATGACTGATGAATTTTATTGTTAAAATCACAAAATTTAAGACAATTTTTCTTTTATTTATTGTTCATTCAGTAATTTATTTATTCTGGTTCTTTAAAACTCATGCAAATATTAAGATTAATATGTAAATTACTTTTGATATACAATCATAAAAATAGTGTGAGGCAAATGGTAAGATAAGTTTTATGTCTTTAATCGAAGATGTTTAAGTTTTTTAAATACATATTTTTCAGTGTAAAATGAATGAAAGTTTTCAAATAATAAATCCTTTTAAGAAAAAAACATAATTTTTCTGTAAAAAAGGCACTAACCATTTAGGATGTTAATCAGCCTGGGCATCTTTTTATTTTTTTGGATTTGTGATGTCCATATAGTAATGCACAGACTGAGTTTAACAGTCTTTCCTCAATATTTTCCTTGCATACTTTAACAAATCTATCTAAAGCTGAGCCATGTTACTTATGTTTGTATATAGACTGCTTGGATAAAATTAAAAAAAATTTCTACCATTTTTTACTACTTTAGAAGATGGAATGCCTTCTTTACAAGTCATTGCTTTTTCTAAAATTATAGTTACATTACTTAGAATTTCTCTCAGCGTCTCAATCTGAATCCCAATATATTTTCTTCAATCTTTTTTAGAAGCATCAATACAAAAAAAAAAAGCTGAGAGTTTTAACTTCCATTTGATTACTGTGGCATCAGGCCTATTTTTTTTGCAGATCTCCATGCAGTTGATGGTAATTGTGAAAAAAATTGTAATTTCACACATATAACCGAAGAAAAAAAAATTTTTTTTTCAATTCCTAATTTCATCAACTAACAAATTAAAGTAATCAGAGATGATTGTGCTCCAGAAAAAATCTGCATTTTTCATTAACTGCGATCCGGATTTCCAAGGAACAGAATTTTCAAGAAATCATCGATCACATTAATGCATAAAAAAATCTTGTATATTTTATTTAAAAATATTAGAACTAAAATTTATACTTGATATCTCTTTCATTTGAAAATATTTTTTCTGGTAGACTAATAAATGTTATCAGCGATAAAAGTAAACTTATACATAATTATTTATTTAAATTATGCTGCATAAAATTTATTTAGAATTTCATGTTGTGAAAATATCAACGATTTAAATTTATAAAGACTTAAAATTTTTTAAATGCTTCATTCATGATTTTACGCTACTTTAGAGTTGGGCTCACAATCACCCCTGAATAATGCACAGGGCAACTATTTACTATCAAATTCTTTTTTACATATATTTAAAAATGAACTGCCTTTCTACCTCATCAATTTCAATGTTTTTATTAAGGTTCAAATCAGTTTTTTTACTTATTTCTTTCATTTATTACTCATTCCATTTCTTTATTATTTTGAATTGCCTGTATTAAAATTATAACAAGTGTTAAAATTAACTGTAATAATCTGATGCTGTAGATTTCAAAATTATAGTAGTACATGTAATTTGAAGTTAGAATGAATTAAGTATTATTGCTAAGCATGTGGTATAATTAGTCTTTAATAATCCACTTAGGACTGACGAAAGGAGAAAAAAGCACTTTCCAAGGCATGCATGCTCTGAGAGTATATGTACTAATATGAGAGTAGCAAATTCAGATTACATACTTTTTGTTTTATTTTATAACCGTTGTTGAACAGCCAACCCAATTTTGAGTTTACGACTATTGTTATTCAACTCCGTAGCCTTGCAATTTTGAACCAATCCAGAAGACAAGGAAACTCCCGAATCAGTAACCCCCAGAGGTATGATTTGTTATGGGAACATGGAGGACTTGACAGATTTAACATGCATCAGTCGCCATTTACTACACGGGGAGTCTTCGGCCGCTGGGGATTGAACCCATGACCTCTTGGACATGAGCCCAGTACCCTACCAACCAGGCTATCCCAGCTCAGATTACATATTTGTAATCTTGGGCTATTTAGAGAGAAAAAGGCTAATTTTATATAATATACCATGGGCTGTGAAGGGGGAATCACAATTTAGGCCGTAAAGGGGTTAAAAGAATTATCATATTCTAACTTAAAATTAAATTTTTTAAAAGTAATTTGAAGTTGTTTGTTTTTAAAGTTCAGAAATTATTAGTTAAGAGATTAAAATAATAAAAAATATTGGAATTTCTTCTTAGTTGGATTTTTTTCTAAAATGAAAGTCTGATAGGCCATTGGCATATTACAAAATATTTTTATTTTGTGACAAATTTCTGAACAGGTTATTACTGCTTTTGGTATGCTGGTTTAAATTATAAAAAGTTATCTTATCAACTTCTATTTATTGAGATTTCTAAAGGTTGCATGTCAATTATTCAGGCTCACAAAAAAATTTTTTTTTTTGTTTGGAAACTTTTTAACTACATAATGCTTATGTCATTGATAATTTCAAATAGAAAAACGTTTGTTTTATTGAAGAGAACACATTTTTCAAAAATAATCCTACTTAAAATATGTTTAAACATTCCAGTCAATGAGTGTGTTTAATTAGAATAAACAAAGTTTTCATAATCTAGATTGTTCCTAAAACTCTGGAAGAGATGCATGTTTTAAAAAGGTCTCAACATAGTCATTTTGACGTTTCAACTTTAAAAGAGAATGCAGTACTTCTTCCATGAAACTAACATACATGTCAAAAAAAAAAACGAACTTCTTCAAATCAACATATATTTTTTGTGAATACCTAAAAAAAAATTTAAGGAATACCTATATAGTATATTTATGTTGTAGATCAGGGCTGCTCAACTGGTGGCCCGCCAACTTCTTATTCAGGCTGATCGGCCTCAGTTTTCTCATTAAAATGTAAGCAAATTCTTTTATAATCCTTCTGTTCCATTGTCTTATAATTAATAATTCAACTATTAATTGTTATTATATAAGAGGTAAAAGGGTATTGTTCAACTTTTTCAAACTGCGGCCCGCCAGGTGATCAGTTACCGGAATTCTGGCCCGTGGGCTCTTTGCAGTTGGACAGCCCTGTTGTAGATCAAACTCAACAAGTAGGTAGTATAATTTTTGGTAAACTATGCTACGAAGTCACAGAAATGAGCTTTAGGTAAAATGATGGAGCAGAGGGTGGCAAATTTCTTTGTTCGTAGAAGGAACATATCAATGAAAAGAGTGTTAGATAATATAAACCTAACTATTGCAATGCCATCTAATTTTATATAATGGGCAATGGTCATCAGATTAGATGGCCTGCTAGAGTCTAAATTATATGGAACGGTTCTGAAATCGGAGGAGCACCTATAATATTAAATGCATTAATATCTCCAATAAACTGTTGTCATTTAAAATATGAGCTTGATTTGATTAACACACATGCTTACTGCTAAATCAATACTGTTGAAACAATTTCTATCCAATTAAAGTTGCTACATGCCCTACAAAAAGTAATATGTATATATATTTGTAACAACATGATCACTTGGAATTCCAAGATCATAACAAATTTGAGTTCATTTTTTATAACAAAATCAGCTTTTAAAAGTATTATTTCAATGAATAATCAACAAGCTAACAATGGCTTTCTACCTGGAAGATGATAAAATTAAGTTTGAACTATAAACTCTTACCTCATCTGGTGAGAATAAATTATTAGAGTCGACTATATTTCTTTAGCTGAAGAGCATGGGACGATAGAGAAAATAATGAATGAGAATCAATTTATAATATTAAACGACTTGAAAATGCCTGAAAACAAATAAAGGAGCATTCTACTTAAAAATTAAATAACTTACAATAAGTATAAAGAATTTTATTTAAAAAAATTATACACTTACAATAAAAATATTTGTTTTGCAGAAGAAAAATATTTAGAAATTTTGGGAAAATTCTTTTCATCTCAACTGAAATAAATGTTTGATATCTATTTTTATATGATCTTGCTGTTAGTTTTTTGAAAGTTGGTGTAAATACAGAAAGTTACTCATAATTTCAAAAGCTTTGAGACCTTCTGCAAATGTTTGTTGGTTGTGTTTCTGTTTTGCTATTTTTATCAAAATCATTAAGCATATCTTAAGATTCTGCAACCTTCTCTTGAATCAGCACCGTCTTTACGCATGGGCACAACCGGGCAGTGCCCGAGGGCCCCAGGCACTCAGGGGGCCCTCGAGAATCTTACTTTTTATAAATTGTATTTAAAAAAAACTAAGAATAAACAAAATTGCCTCACATATTTTTTTAAAAATAAATATATTCTATTGTATAAAGTGTGCATTTGGTTTTTATTTCTACAAATAGTGTTTGATTATCATCCAAACAACAATAATTTGAATAGTTTATCACCAGGGAAACTTAAAAAGTCAACCGAAAACTATTTTTCTACCTTCTAATGAAGTTTTTATGTGGATCCAGTTTTTTGGGGTAATCAAAATGTATTTTAATTTGTTAAAATTATTGCAAATGTTAAAAATGCTTTATTTTATGTATGAGAAGTTTTTTAGTTCCATTTTAAGCAGTATGGCCTGTTATAACCTGTACAAAACATTTCTTTGCCGGGGGCCCTGCATGCTGTTAAGACGGCCCTGTCTTGAGTAGACTAAAGTTTCAATACTTTTATCAACAGATAAATTAATATCAAATGTGATATTTCAGGCATTTTCACCAAACTATAAATAATCCTCATTAATATTAGGAGTTACTGCTTCTCTTCTCACAATTAAATATCCTCAATTTTTTTGAATGCTTGCAGAACTTCTGACCAATAGATGGGAGAGTCTGCCAGTTTCAAAAACAATAATTTATTTTATAAGAAAAGCATTTGTGGCAAGACCATTAAAACAAGACAATCCCCACAGGATAACTAAAGATACTGGAACAATGGATGACTACGTCTTTTTTTTTTTAAACTAAATCATTTACTATTATTAAATTATATTCTAATTCTGCAAAATTAAACAAGAAAGAGTTCATGAATTGAATTTATAGCAGCTCTGAGCAAATCAGCCGATTTTGATTTCCAAATTAATCTCAATACTACAAATCACCTTCATAAGAAGTGTAATATTACTTTAAAACATAAACTTAATTATGATAGTAAAGCTCAATATAACAAGCACAGCACATTATGAGAAATTTACCATACCATAAAGATACAGAAATTATGTTTATAACAAGTTGAAAATTAGCTTTCAGTTATTATGACAAAATCTTACTTTTTAAGTTAGCAATATTATACAAAAAAAAAAAAAGTTTAAAAGAAAATAATTTTTATTTCTGATATAAAAAAAGGATTTAAAAAAAAGAAACATAATTTACCTCTTACAATTTTAGCCCTTTATTTATATAATTCAGTGTGTGTGTAACCTTTGGTAAAATTATCTTCTAACACAAAAACAGTTCTATACTTTATTGCAAGTTGGGTAAAAACCATTATCCTTATGGAGAGAGCCTGTTTGCATCTAAGTGCATACCAAGCTCCAAGTGCGAAGGTAGATCAATATTGCCAATTCTTGAAATGAGGTTTCACAGCCTCCCTTTTGCTTGCTTTCTTATTTAACAACAATAATCAATTAATGAGTAATAAGGATTATTAAAAATGAAATCTAAAAATCGTAACAAACATACGTCTTTCTGTGCACATTTAAAGAAACTGATAAAAAATAATAAATATTATTTCCTGCAGATAATTTTCAATTAGAGAAAAACAAAAGTAAAAATTCTTTATCTCGCATTTGATTTGTTAAGGGCATGTCAGCATAAAACGTGCCATTTTTGTGGTCAAATCAAATCCAATGCTCTTGCAACGGCATATAGTTGTTTCTTTTTCAAGGACAAATGGTCTCCTTATTTACCGAAATATGTTGCCAAGTCTAGGATTCCAGTGAGACAGTGTTTCCCAAAGTGCGGTATGTGTACCCCCAGGGGTAGGGGAACAGGTTAGCGGGGTATGCGCTCTTATGCAAAACATCTTGCAACAAATTAAAGTTTCAAAAACTTTTTTTCTTCTTTAAAACAAAGCTAGCCATGAAAATTTACGATTACATATTTTTCTATTGGCTATTTTTGGCAGAGTTAACAGTTCATAATCAGATGTGTCAACAACCAGTTGTGATTTGCAACTTTTGTGCAATTTTTTTATTGTAAAAAATACATGCATTTTTTTTTATTAGTGGTACACAGCGTTACGAAAAATTTAGAAAGGGCACAAAAAGTCATAAGTTTGGGAAACACTGCAGTAAGACTATGATGTCTTTTTAAATAATTACCGTAAAACATAGCATGAATTAAATTTCAGACTGATCAGTTTAACTTTCAAAAGCTTTTATATTGTTTTGAAAGCATACTTGTATAATTTGATAATCAAATAAAACAGAACTAGATGCAGTTGCAGATTACTTCAATCCAATCTCGCAATTGGTCTTTTCTTAACTTACAATGCTAGTTTTAGAAATCAAGCCGTGTACTTCTAAAGAATGTGCTTTTTGTTGAGAACATCTGTTTATCATGCCCTTTTATTTTACTTCTTGACAACATTCACTATTCTTCCTTTTAAAAATCTTGTTTTGTATTACAAAGCTATGTTCTGTACTCTTAAAAAGCTATGTAATTCTCTCTATATTCTTTAGACAAAAAAGCAGTCTATTCCAGATATATATTTTAAATGAAAATCGTTGTTCAAAATAAATATGTCCATTTAATTTTTTTAGTATTCTTATTTCTTCTTTAATATGAAATATACATATTCGCTTATGACAATTACGTACAACAATTTCATCAACTACTATGAAACATCGTTACAGCAGACTTTTCTGTATTTATTTAAATGAGTCTTTTCATTATTAATATGTATTGTTTTACAGTGATAATTTTTTTAAATTTTACAACATAAATGCAAATCACAAAAAAAAAAAAAAAAATGAAATGAACATACATAAGAAACAGAGTCATATTAATGCACAATTTATTAATAAACAAAAACAAATGTATAGTATATTACAGAATAATGTACAATTTGCATTTTCAAACTAATTTAAATAAATTGTACTCAATGCAGTTAGTTTCTTTAACAATGCACAAATTATAAGACTGAACTGAAAACTAAAGTTTTGAAGTTAATCAACCAATCAAACTGCTTTCCACTTCATTTGACTTCTATTAGGAATTTGAAAATGACCAAAAGGGCATTTAGGTGCATGACACTGAGTACCAAACTTACATAATTTAGGATGAATAAACGAACAAGATTTAGCTGTACACCGTGGATAATATTTGCATACAATTTTGGACTTCTGAATCTTTAATGGTTTGATAACTGCAATCGGTGCAATAGGATATTTTCGAATACTGCAGTGAGTATAAGGACAGTTTCGTTTACTACACCTAGCATCGAACTTACAATTAGGATGTATATAAAGACATTTGTCACCAAACTTGCAATTTGGAAAACTTTTGCAAGGTACCGTTGGATGATGATATGCACATTCAACATTATTTTTACACGCAGGCCAGTATTTACACCGTTCAGCTATCTTCATCTTTTTTTCATCGTTTTGCTCAGGTACTTCATCATAGTCTTCTTCATCAATATCCATAGGCTCTTCTTCAGAAATGATGCTTCTCTTTCTTTTCACAGATGAGAAGTTGACACCATCTAAAGTCACAATAAAATGTGGAGTAACAGCATTTTCTTCTTCAATTTTAACAGGCTTGTGATCACTTGCACATAACTGATGAGATGAACCTTGGTCGAAAATTCCAATTTCAACAGAATTCAAACTTACAATCTCTCTTGATGCAGTACTTTCTGAATTATCAGCATTAAGCTCTTCCATTTCATACTTTACTAATTTAGTATCTTGATCATTAATTAAACCTGCAAAAGCCTTTTTATCTGTTTGAAGTATTTCATTGATTTCCCCACCAGTCTCTTTGTTTTCAGCCAATTCTATGATAGGAGTTGGTTTATAATAATCCTTTATATTTTTGCCACTTAATACAGACTTTGTAGCATCATTAACAGCTCTTAACAACAGTTTATTAGCTTGAAGTGCTGCAGCAGCTCCGCCATATTTCTTTTGGGTAAAACAAACTACACTAGCTACACCACTATACTCTGTTTTGGGGAGCTCAGATGATTTAACTGAAACACTTTCTTTTGTAGGAGCAGTATTGGGAGCTGGTTTCATTCGTTGTATGGGATACACTTTAGCTGACTTTTGCAACAATTGACCATTGGATGAAGTTTTTGATACTTCATTTTTAGAAATATTAGAATCATCTATTTCACGTTTTATTGTAATTTTCTGTTGAGCTTTATCAGCAGAACTTAGAGATATATAGGGATTCTCAGGTATTTCCTCAACGCTTGACAATGCAATTTTTGACTCTTCAGATTTTTCAGTTTTAGATGTATTTTCTTTATTAGCAGGAGATTCATTTACCTCTTCCAAGAATAAAGACTCGTCTTGTTCGGTCGGATCGTAACTCAAAACATCGTCTTCTTCAATATTTTGCGAATCCAAACTAAGGTTAGATTTAGTTTTTCCACCAGCTTTAAATGCACTTACTAAGTCCCAAAGCCAATTAGTAAATTCACCTGTTTGATTTCCCAAAAATAAGGATAAATCTTTTTCCATATGATGCTTGCTGCGTTTATTTGCAATTAAAATCATTATATACTCAGGAAGTTCATCATCAACAAATGTGTTCATTTTTTTCAATTTCTCTTTAATTGAATGTCTAATTTTATCAGTCACCTCACTTTGACTTTTTTCCATTTTTACAGTTAATCAAGAAAACAAATGAAAGAAATAATTATGGATAATGTAAGCAATATTAGAGGACTACTAAACATTATAGCAAACGAATTATAGCCTGTAGAAAACGAAAGTTATCAAAACCGTTTCCGGCAGCTTCGTTCTATCTATAAGCTGAAGTTGTGTTTCATATACTGTATACCAAAGCTATAAGCAAATTTTATTCAAATGGTTTCAATTTTGTCACATTTTACATTGCGTAATATTTTGTTTACCTTTTGATGAGTTGAATTGAGACTTTTTTGAATTTATTTAACCCCTTCAACATTCTTGATTAGATTGTTTTTTTAAACTTGACTGTGTTAATATCAAGTGTTTATTTATCTCCTATTTATCATGACAACATTTATTTCTACTGGTATTTGATATTATCTAAACAATTGTTTAATCAATTCAATATAGTAATCGAATAAAAAACGGACATGTTTATACTAATATTATTATCTTAAAGTTTCATGTATCATAATTCATATAATACTGATCTCTTTCAAGTTTCATGTATCTTACTGATCTTTTGAAAGTTTCGTGTATCATAATTCATTCATACTGATGACTGATAAGTTAGGGAAAAATAAATTCGAATGACGATATATAATCCCTTTTGTCATCTTTATAATCTGCAGCAGTACAATAATTTCATCATTACGAATGTAGCATTTTCCAACTTGAAATATGCTTTTAACCTTAGTTTAAAAACATAAAAGTTAGTTAAATATAAAAGTTAAGCAGTTTTAATAATTTTTGTTAAAACGACTTCCGTCGTAATCAAACTTGATCCAATTTCTATTAACTTACCTGTTTTTAAAATTATTTAAAAAAATTAAAAACAGGCTTTGTAAATCTCAATCCGTTTCAAATTTATTTAATAAAAATTAAAATTTATGAAAGTTGGTAAAGATGAGAGAAAGTGGAAACAACACGTAGAGTTATTGGGGATATTTCCATATCGTGGTCTGGTGCGCCAGCTACAACGGTCGAGGTGCCAAATAGATTTTAAACTTTAATTTTTCTTTAAAAAAGCAAGTAGATATTTGCTCGGGGGTTTCTACGAGCTATACATTTCTAGTTGGTCCCTCTCTCTGATGTTTTTATTTAGTTTCTCACGAGGCACCGCCCTGAAGTTGACAAAACGTGGCAATTATTCTGCCACAGATCTGGATACGGAAATCTCCCTGAGTTATTATTATTATTATTATTTTTTTAAAACAGCTTGACTTTTAAACTAGGTTTAGGCATTTAAAGTTTTTACATATTGTGTTCATAGAGATTAAACTGCCCAAAAATAATGCATTTAAAAAAAAAATCGTCAACTTTTTTTTCTGTAAAATAATGCACAGTGTAAAAATTATATCATTACCTTGAGTTTATAGTCTTTTAATTGCAATTTTTCTTTGATCTGATAAATAACATTTGTAACACAGCCTAACATTTTCATATTTTTGGTGTCAATAAAAATTAATTTCTATAGAAAAAGGAACTAATTTTCATTTTAATAAATTCTCTGTGTGATAGAAATATATTTGCTTTTCATGAAATATATTGAATTGAATAAATCTCACTGCAACTATTTTAAGTTTCTAAATTAATGAAATAAATTGTAATTTTAAATTCTTAGTACAAAACTTAACAAAGTTTCTTTTTAACCCAAAACTTTTTAAATGTAAATTTATGCTATTGAAAGTGGCAAAAAATAGTCTTTAATTTATTTCATAGAAAATAATATATTTTGATTGTGAAATATGCAAGTCATTTAAATAAATTTCATGCCTTATTTTGTTTTTAGACAGCATAAAGTGTTATATGAAATAGAGCTAATATTTTCTGAATATTCTACTTTTCCTTCTCCTTGGCTATTTATTTTATTACACTCCTAGTTATAGTGTGCAAAAGAATCTATGTGTGATGGCTATTTAATAAATTTATTTATTTAATGATTTTCTTTATTTTACTTAAAATAAAAGCAATAATATTAAAATAATTTATATTTTATAGAGCCAATTACATCACTTACATTAAAACCATTGTTCCAGAATGCTGTTAACCATTTTGTTTTCTTGTACAGAAAAGTGATTTTATTGTGAATCAATTGAGATACTGTTATGAGCAAGATACTTTTTTATACTAATTTGCCTAAAACGTAGAAAATCAGTTAAAGGTTTAATGCAATTTGTAAATACAGATAATTAATTGTCAAAATTTTCTTGTCTTCTAAACTTTCTAAGAAATGATATAAATTATGTAGCTTTCCTGGGATTGACAGCATCAGATTGTGCCAATCCCCTGATGTTATATTCAGGAATAGAAATTAGAAAAATCTAGCTACTGGCCCGAAGGATCAGTAACTAGTAAAGGATTCCTCATAGCCATACTCAAGGTGAGGAAGAGAGGGTCCCAAGGGTGCTGTATAAATTATTGGCAAAAATTTCAGTATTTTTTAAAAGAAAAATGAAGAAAATTCCTATATATATATATATATATATATATATATATATATATATATATATATATATATATATATATATATATATATATATATATATATAAATATAAACTACAATTTTGATTAAAGGTTCTTCAAATAATATACTAATTATGAATATCAGATTTGTTTGCATATCGAGGAAGGTCCATAAATTCTGTAATGAGGCCCTTAAAACTTGTGTTTATCCTTGCTTGTCTGTATACATTTTCATTGGTCGGTTTACATGCTTCTATTAGAAGTAAACAGACAAAAAAAAAAAACAAATACTTAAAGTATGAAACAAAATTAATTGAACATATGCAATATTTAAACTTTCGTAAACTAATAAAAACTGCAATGGATATTTATACAATTTGAAATTTCATCATTGTTTTAATTGCTGGTTTCAATGATTTAAATTTATGTATTTATCATTAGCAAATCATTATATTAAGTATTAAGAAAATTAAATTGAAATTTGATTAAAAGTAGCAGAGAATGTGTAATATTCACAATTATGATAAAGTGTGCTATTTTGTGACAGAAGCTCAGACAAATGCACAAACTCAAAAGCAAAATTCATTTTTAATTTATATATCTATTAAAAAATAATCTCTGAATTTCTGCACAAACATTGTGGGATTTATTGATATTTGAATATAAGTATTTATTCAAAGTTGTAAGTTGCTGTGACAATTCAGAAGCTGGCTTTGACTGTTGCGTCAAACTCAAGTTGTATGCATAGCCTTGCAATGCCAATATACTGTTTAACCAGAATTATTAATGAATAAGTTAACTTCTTACCTTTTTATTTTATTTTAGGACTTATTAGTTTTGAAATTTTAAAAACAGGAAAAAATTGTTTCCTTTTTTTGTGCTTACACCATCATAAAATTATAAATTCTTTTGAAGGTTTTGTTTCTTTAGGGGGAAAAAATGATACTGCATCACACAGTGATAGCATCCTAATTATAATTTTGTTTTCTTTATATCTCTTATAAAATTTCTTTTTCTAAGAGATTTTAATGCTCTTTAAAATCTCTATAAGACATTTTAGTGCTCTTTAAATTCTCTCTGAAATACATCAAGCCTAATATTTTCCCCATTCTAATATTTAGTTTTTACTTTCATCATTGACACTGAAATTTAATTTAAATTAAAACACAATTGCTATTTGCTAGTGCACAAATTTTGAAAGACACACTAAATTTACTTTATTTGAAGTTTTAGATATTTTAATAATTTGTATTCAAATTTTTGTTGCAGAGCATCAGCATGTACGATACAATCCTCTAAATGATAAATGGGTATTAGTTTCACCTCATCGTGCCAGAAGACCTTGGCAAGGACAGGTAGAAAAAGCTGTAGAAAAAGATATTCCTTCTCACGATCCTGATAATCCATTATGTCCTGGTGCCAAAAGAGCAAGTGGTGAAGTATGTTTTACTTGCTATTGATAATGAGTTTTTTGCTTTGAAATTTTTAGAAAAGAAGCTGATAGAGTATACTTTAACTGTTAATGTTGTAAATTATAAGTATTTAAATTTTATTAAGTATTAAATTTATTTATTGTAAGAGACTTTGTATTTCTTGCTAAAAACATTTTTTAGTCTTCAACTTTTTAAAGATGAACCTAATTGAGTTACATTAGTCTGTTCAATAAGGAGTGAGCAGAACAAAAAAGGAAAAAAAACACACTTTTTTTTTCAAATATTATATATTTACCTTTATTTAAATTAAAAGTGGTATGCCAGAAAATTATTTAAAAAAAAAAAGAGAACTACTATTTTACACTCTATAACAAAAAAATCGACTCACCAAGAAGCAATCATCCGATTGCTTTGCCGAGCCAGATTACAGTGGTGCATGACTCGATCAGGCTGGAATGATGCCGACTGGGGACGTATAGTCTTTAGCGACGAATCCCGCTTCCAACTGTGTCCTGGGGATCATCGAAGACATGTTTGGAGACCCCCAGGGCAGGGGGGATCCTGCCTTCACTATTGCACGCCACACCAGCCCTCAACAAGGCATTATGGTCTTGGGTGCCATTTCCTTTGACAGCCGGACCCCTTTGGTCATCATTAAAGGTACACTTACTGCACAGCGGTACGTCGAAGACATCCTAAAACCTGTTTTGCTACCGTTCCTTTTGCAGCGCCCTGGGCTGGTTTTTCAGCAGGACAATGCCAGACCACGTACGGCACGTGTTGCTATGAACTGTCTGCAAGCTTGTCAAACTCTTCCTTGGCCTGCCAGATCACCAGATCTCTCTCCCATCGAGCATGTCTGGGCTATGATGGGAATGCGATTGCATCTGGCACGGAATGTTGATGACCTCGTTCGACAATTGGATCGAATTTGGCAGGAAATACCGCAAGAGACCATCCGGGAGCTTTATCGGTCTATGCCACACCGTGTGGCAGCTTGTATCCAGGCTAGAGATGGGTCAACACCTTATTGAACTTGTTACTGTAACTCTTCAGTAAATTCTTCAATTGTTTTGAAATTTTATTCATTTACTATTCTGTACATTGTCTTCCTATCTACCAATTTTCGTTTCAATCGGACAACTCCTTCTTGGTGCGTCAATTTTTTTGTTATAGAGTGTATTACTTTGTAAACCTATTATCAGTTCATTGTAACGTTTCTTTATTACTCTATTTATAGCCAGAGCCGGATTATACCTTTCGTAGGCCCTAGGCATAGCCGTTTTTGGGCCCTCCCCTCCTTCCCCCACTCCTCATAAGCTAAACTTTTCTTGCATATTATTTCGTTTAATCCAAAAATCGCAAATAAGTAACATATTAGATCATAAGATTCTGCAAAATAATTTATTACCGAAAAATATTATATTTTTATTTGTATCTTCATAATTTTGTGCAAAATACACTTGTTGTTTTTAATGTCAAGTTTGTTGTAAAAATTATTTTTTCCAAAATTTTTTTTCTTCTCCCAAGTGTTTTGTAGGCCCTAGGCACGTGCCTAGTGTGCCTATAGGTTAATCCGGCCCTGTTTATAGCTTTATATGGCACATCAATTTTAAAAAATGAAAATTTGTAAATAATTTAGATAAAAATATTAAGAATTAAAAATGCAAGCATAGTTTTTTGTTTCTTGGATTTCTAAGGCTACAAGTGCTTCCTTTTGACCTCTCAGTCTTTGTAGTTTTATGATAGGTAGCAAAATTTAAACTAGTGTAAATCTGAAGTTAATCATTCGATTAACTGACTATGGTTTAAAAATCAATAAGTATATTTGAGAATTAGTGTATTAATAAAGTATTTTATAGTATAGTTGAGAATAAAATAATGATAATTATTTGAGTGTAAGTATATTTGAGAAAAGCATTTATATCCAATGCAGTGCTGTTATCTACTGTAATATATTTGGCAAATTGAACTTTAATGTAATTACAGAAATCAGAAAAACTATACCTTCCAAATGAACTTAACTCTAGGAATGCAGTTTCCATAATATTCCAATTTCATGAAATTGTCAGTTAAATTTCTATTTGCAATATCTACGCTCGAATACATCATCTGGGGAGAAGACCAGTTCCATGTCTTGACCCTCACCCCTTCCCCTCCTCCTTTTTTCAGTTGTATAAGAATAAACCAGGATATTTTCCCCTTTCTTAAATTTTTTTGCATTTAATTGTCAAAAATATTTTTTTTTTTTAAATTTCCACGATGCTTTATTTTAGAACTGTGTTCATTGTAGTTTTGAGTTCCATATAGTTTCCTAATTTAAAAGTTTTTAATATATTTGAGAATCAAAACAGAAACTAACGTACTTCTTTCTTGTATGACTCTCCACCTGCTAATGGTGAAAGCATGCTAAGTGTTGCCATAGGTAGAGAGTTCTGCTCTATGCCACCTGTAGCCCAACTTGATCGCCAATTTATTTTTAATTACCAAAAACTTCTATTATAATATTTTCATCAAAGATACTATTTAACAGTAATGAGTAAAGATAATATTTAATTTTCCTTTAAAATTTTAAATGCCTAAAATTTGAATTTTTATTTTCTTTGTATGTTTTTTTTTTTAAAAAAATTATCAGGCATAAATTTTAAACGTTTTCTGTTTTATCTGAAAGTTAGTTTTAAGCTCTGAAATCAGTAATTTATTTCCTTTATGTGTTATTGGTAATTACTAAAACTTGCACTGATGCACGTTAAATCTGTCAAGTCCTCCATGTTCCCATACCAAATCAAGACCTCTGGGGGTACTGGATTGGAGATCGATCGTTCTCTGATTCAGGTCAAAATTACGATCTGTGGATGAATGAATGGGTCCGCCCTATAAACGGGTGTGACGTATGGTGTGGCAGAAGTCGAATTCTTGGCCATAGATGGCGCCACTGGAAAACAAGAACAATCGCACCCCCTCTGCCTAAACAGGCATACGTCAACAACAACAACTTAAATTTATGTTATATGTTCTTTTGTATTTAATTTGTTTCTAATTTATGTGTGTATAATATTAGTTTTTTTTTTTCATTTAACATATTTATACCTGCCAACTTTCAACCTTCTCAAAGATGATTTTCCCAAGTTATAGTAAATTAAAATTGAATGGCAGTCACATGCAGAAATATATTTTATAGTTTGTAAGAGCTTAAACACATCATTGTATGATTACCATACTTTTATATGAATGTTTAATTTATTTATATGCAGTAAGGGTCAAAATAGTTTTAAATTAAATTTGTAAATCCAAGAGATAAAAGAAAGCACTAGTTTTACTGACACTGGGCAACCATTATGAGCATTACATATTCCCTAGCTTTTAAATTTCTTTAACTTCTTAAATTTAATTTTCTTTATGTATTCTTAGTCCTGTTATAATTAAATTGAATCAATTATTGAATTTTCATCAGATTTTATAAAGAGAGACTGCAAAGATTTTTATTTTCAATAATGTAACATATAACTTATTATTTCAATACAAGTGTATAACTAATTATTATACAACAAGTGAGTATCAAAATCTATTTTTAATCTTTCTTTCTTCAACCATATTAAACATTAGCATATATTTTATTAGGTTTACTGTAATTTCCAACAAATTTTTTGGCAATGAATCTTCAGCCAGATTATTTAAAATTTAATGTTAATAATGTGAGTTTGGCTTTATTTTTTGGCTGTATAATTTTTTCATAATTGACCTTTTACCATACTTCTAGCATCCGTTAGCAAGTACGAGTTCACTAGAAATTTGAATTTGTGGAAAAGTGTTACAAAACTTCTATAAACAGGAATGCTTAAAAAAAGCTGTCTTTATCTCTGTAAAACAGATTGTCTGATAATCTGTTATTTTTGAAGTTATAAATGGTGCCATGTTTTGTGTATTATTTTTAAAAATGCTGCATAATGAAGAAGGTTGATTTTCTTTGTTTGATCATATCTCAGCAATTCCCCTATTTTAATTCATAGGCAATGTACAGAATTTCACTATCATTATCTTGCACGATAACCACTTTGAGTTTGTTATTAAAATGTTACACAAAATGCATAAAAGTTGGTAGCTGTACATGTTTTAAAGGCATTTGATTTTTTTCTCCTTTTTTGTTTATAGATTAATCCATTTTATGAAAGTACTTATGTTTTTCCAAATGATTTTCCTGCTCTTTTGGAAACAGTTCCTGATCCAGGTACTTTTATTACATTTTCACTTAGCATAATGAAATCGCATTTTAATGACTTACGGCTGTTAAAAACATAGAAAATAATTTTAAAGAAAGTAAGACAACTTTATCAGTAATTTATTGTTTTTTAATGGCGCTAATAATTAAAAATACATTCGACTTTAACATTTTAAGCTCCGTTTTAATTTTAAAAAAGTGGATGGCAAGTATGTAAAAGGTGGATTCGGTTTTGATCGACAACTATCTCAGCAATTTATTTGGTTTATTTGATCATCTTTTAATCGCATTCACTGAGCTAAAGGTGTCATCTGTGTGGTATTAAATAAAATATGGATTGTATTTATATTTTTTTAGGGTGCATAGCGTTTTTAAAAAGTGCTTAAAGGTGATTATTTTTGATTTACGTTTTTTAAAGGCCCTTGAAGGTGATTTTTTTTATCCAGGTTTTGTAAAAAGTGCTTAATTTTCTATCTTTTCAAACGAGATTTTTTCTGTGTCGTCATAAATTACAAAAATGCATGATTTTCACGATTTTTTCTGCAATATTTATCAGAAACTAGTTATTTTTATCATGATAATTTAAAGTTTTCGAAAATGTTTTTGAATTTTGTTGACTTTATGTTTATAAAATAAAGAACTTAAAACGATAGAAAAAGTTTTTTTTTATTGCAGCGCAGATCTTAATTATGATTTTTTTTCTTTTTGGAAAGTGATTAAGTGCTTAAAAAGTACTTGAAAGGTGCTTATTTTTTGTTGAAAAATCTGACTACACACCCTGTTTTTAATATGCAACTCTTACTTGTATTCATTTGTAAAGGACCAGCTGACCATCCTTTATTTGTATCAAGTTCAGCAAGAGGTGTTTGCCGTGTGATGTGTTTTCACCCTAAGTCAAATATGACTTTGCCTTTGATGTCTGTGCCAGAAATTCTTGAAGTGATCAACACATGGATCAAAGAAATGGTGGAACTTGGAGCAAAGTTTAAATGGGTTCAGGTGAGAATTTTGAAAATATGTTGTTCTCAAGAATTTTATAAAACTTATTCATTTTCATATAAGCTGTAATTTTCAGAAATGAAAATGCTTAACCCCTCATTAAACTTATTTATAGCTAATTAAAATTGATTTGAAAATAAATATTAAATTCTATTCAATAGTATTTTTCAACTATTCATTTGTTAATCTTATATAAATTAATAAATGAAGATCAGTTTTTTTTCCTCCTAATATTATGGTATGTTTCCTTTTTGATTGATCAATTTTATTTGCTTATATCATATAGAGTTGAGATCTTGTTAGGACAATTTTTATAAATTTGCCAAAAAAGTTACTAATTCAATAAAGTTATTTAAAAGTTATTTCTCGATTTGATCCTATCCAATATTTATCTTTGTTTTTAAAATTGGAATGTGTATCTTCATTTTGAATAATACATAAACTAATTTAGATATATTTCTTTTTCAATGTTTTTTGAAAGCTAAGACATTTGTCAAAAACAGTACCTTGACATACAGTTATTTTGGATAAGTCGTAAAATTAATCATATTATCGTTTGTCGCTTATAAAAAAAAGTAAGTAAAGTTGAAAGGGCACTAATTTTCACCTAAAAAAAACTTTCTTGAGTAAATTATCTTAATGTTTATTTTAATTAATGTTAAAATCTAATAAACATTGATTTATACTTGACAGTAGAACTATGTTCCAATAATGTAAAAAACAAACAAACCCGGTATTTAAGGCAGGTTGTGTTTATTTAAATGACAAAGTTAGATGTTTATTCTATAATCATTGAAAAATTTTATATAATACAAATTTTTATTTTACAGATTTTCGAGAACAAGGGGGAAATAATGGGTTGTTCAAATCCTCATCCTCACTGCCAAGTTTGTAATTATTATATTTATTGTTTTATAACGTATTTTATTTAATAGTTGAAAATTATAACTTTTCCAACTTTTATCATTCTACTCTCTTTGTTTTCTTTCATTTCTTTCTCACGCTTCTTATTTTTATCAGCAATCATTATATTCTCCTGTATTCCTTATCACTACTTAAAATTGATCCTTATTTAATTTTTCCATTTGGATTTTGTTAATTATTCTATATTGTAGGTTGTTGTTTTATTTAAGTTATATTTTCCTCACTATTAACATATTTGTTAATTAGCTGCAATTATAGTCAAACCTCGATATCTCGAACTTGAAGGGAGAGGAGGAAAAATTCGAGATACCGAAAATTCGAATTATCGAAAATCGCATGTTATCGATGGTAGAAAAAGAAAAATGCTCTTTACATACCTTATTTATTATTCCATATTTATTCTAAAAACGCTTTTTACATTTTCATTTAAAAAAAAATTCAATTGTTGTTTGCTTTAGAGATGTGTAAGAAAGTTTGTCTATAACACTTTCTAAGTGGACTATAGATTTAAATGCGTCCTCTGACATATTCGACTGCCTCTCAATAAATCTCCTTACAGTGTCCACTGCAGAAAGTGCTTGTTTGTTAGTAACATTGGGCGGCAAATCTTCGATTTCTTCATCCTCTTCTTCTGATAGTTCACAAGAAGCTTTTGTTTGAGCGATGATATCATTGTCATCCCACTGACCACACACTGTTACTGCATCATCTACGTTTACAAAGTCATGAAATTCCATGGCTCAAGATTCATGAGTCCGGTCAATCTGTCCCAAACATTTTCGGTGTAGTTTTCAGCAGAATTAACGATATTGATTGTTTGACTACTTTCGTGATCTTTAATGAATCCAGCCTTCTTGAAGCCATTCATTATTGTAGAGGAAGACACATCATTCCATGCCTTGTCAGCCATTCGCATAGCTTGTAGAACACTAACAACGGATGGTAAAACTCCATCTTCCATTTCTGACAACATTTTTTTAACCACTTGATGACGATACTTTACTTTAAAACTTTGGATGAGGCCCTGATCAAGTGGTTGAAGTTTTGAGGTAGTGCTTGGGGGGAGAAATTCAATTTTTACGTTTTCCATTTTAGGTATGGTATTGTGCCCCGTACAGTTATCGATGAAAAGCACAATTTTCTGTTTTCATTTTCTTATTTAAATTTTTAAGCCAGCTTTCAAAAAGGTTTGATGTCATCCAAGCTTTTCGATTAGCTTCATATTCTAAAGGAAATGATTTCATGCCGCTGAAACATATTGGTTTTTTCGATTTCCCTATCATCAACGGTTTTAACTTTTCTGTTCCATTCATATTTGCACAAAACAATAAAGTTAAACGCTCTTTACTTCTTTTGCCTCCATGACATGCTTCACCCTTTACATGCATAGTTTTGTCTGGGGTGCATTTAAAAAAAGTCCAGTTTCATCCGCATTGAAAACGTCTTTTTCGTCGTAATCCTTCACGATCAAGCATATTTTCTTCCTAAATTCTTCACAAACTTCTTCGTCTGCGCAAGCACTTTCACCACACATTTTCAAAAATGTAATGTTGTTACGTTTTTTAAAATTTTCAAACCAGCCATTACTTCCTTTGAAATTTAAGTGGCCTAATTCTTTTGCGAAAGATTCAGCTTTTTCTTTTATTACAAGTCCATCTAGAGGGATGTTTTGACTTCTACATTGTGTAATCCACATCATAAGGCCCTTTTCCATATCGGTAAATTCACAGTTTTTTAACTTCTTTCGCTTGCCTAGGCCATCCCCGATTTTTTCTAAGATAACTGCTTTATTTTTTAAAATTGTCGAGAGCGTACTGCTTGGAATCCCAAATTCCTGTGCAATTTCCTTTTTAAAATTTTTTTCAAAATCGTCAATGATTTTCTTCTTTATTTCTATTGAAAGCGTGTTTAATTTTCGTTTGCTAGCCATTTTAAACAAATGAATCGCCAAAGATCCAACGTCTAAGTGCTCTAATTTCTTAATAACCAAGAAAGGAAACTTTTTAGGAGGTCGCTTGGTCGAACAAAACAGGCGTGCATTCACACGTATCGTTCACCCCTTGTTACAAGGATAAGAAATTTTACAGGGTTCTTGGAAGCCATCGACCCTTTTGATTCTTGTTCATGCCGTCATTTCCGGTTTTCTTAAGGCCACCCCCCAAGAAATAACCTTGCAGAATAAAAGGACAAAGAGAGCATAGATGGTCATTGAATTGCAATGACAACTGACTGAAAAGAGATAAGGAAACAATAAAACAAAAATTTCTACTTGGGGGTTAAGAGAAGTGATTTCAATGTGTTACTGTCGTCTTTATGTCCATTTTTTTTAAAAAAAAGTTTATCATTATGAGAATTGGTCTTCTGTTCTTAAAATTTTTTATTTTTTTTAGAATATTTTTTTATTTTCAGAAAAAAAAATCTATACTATTTATGGAAAAAAAATTCAAGTTATCGAGGGAATAGAAAAAAAAAATTCGTGAAATCAAGTTTTTCTTAATATTGAGTGCATAGGAAATTTGAAGGGAATTTTTTTTCTTCGAGATATCGAAAAATTCGTGAAATCGAGGTTCGAGTTATCGAGGTTCGACTGTATATACACTATTTTTAAGAGTCATTAAACTAGCATAGATATTAAAACATTTAAATATCTGACTTTTTGTGTACCTACTTTTTTTTCTTCAATAGTTTTACCACATGATGTACATCCAGTGCATATTTTAGGAGAAATTTGGACCCATTAGTTTATGTTTCTTTCACAAAATTATTGTCATTTAAACGGACTCTTCACAGAATAGGTCTTTGTTCAAAAGAAACCTTTGCAAAATATTTTATTGCAAAAATGGACCCTTCCAAAATGTTTTTTTCCATGAAAACTGAACTTTTTTTTAAAAAATTATGATTAGATTTTTCACAATTTTACTAAACAAGGTTTTCACAAAAAATCTAAACAGATTTCTGGTTTTTGTAATTTTTTATAAAATTAAGATTCTATTTTCACAAAATTGGAAGGTATCTTTTCTGTAACCTTTTTAAATAATTAAGTAAATTGAATAGTTTTTTTCATTTTCAGAATTTTCCCTATAAGAATTCTTAGCATACAAGATAATAGTATTATAATGATGCACAATTAGGTACACATAATTATTACTCTGTAGTAATACAGAAGAGTCCGCAAATTTAACATCCAATTTGCCATTATTTTGAATATCCTATACACTTAATTAAAATATATGGACAACAGCTTAATATTCACTGCAAAATGGTTTGAGGCAATGCAAAATGAATTGCTTATTGAATGTTTTATGTATATGTTTTAAAGGTGTATTTATGTTCTTTCAATAACTATTCTGTTTTACATCTTGTAAAACTAAATGAAATGCTTATAAGTATACGATTTTTTAGCTTAAATGATCAAAAATTCACGTTTTGCAAGTTAGTAATATTTTTATTTAAACTTGTACCTTTTAAAAAGATTTTTAAATTCACCTTTTTTATTTACCTTAAAACAAGCTTTTAGACACAGAGTATCATTTTAAATTCTATTTCTATAAATAAGTTTAAAAACATCCATATTTTTTTTCTAAATTTATTTCTCATGTCAAGTACTGAAAATATTTGTTAAGTTATGTAATATAAAATTTTGTTCATTTATTTTTACTTCTTTGTTTACAATCGAATAGATCTGGGCAAGCTCATTTTTACCTGATGAACCTAGAATAGAAGATATCCAGCAAAGAAATTATTTTTCTAAAAATAAGGTTCCTTTACTTATAGAATATTTGAAAGAAGAGCTTTTAAGAAAGGTGAAGTTTAATTTTGCAATTTATTTGGTGTTAAGATCACGTGAAAATATAAAAAAATGAGGGGTGGTTATACTTTTTAATATTTTCACATTTTCCAGCATTTCAAATAAATGTGCCTTACATTTAAAATACATTACTTACAGATGCGTATCTATGGAATGAAGTGCTATAGCAAATCTTGTACTGGCGCCTTTCCTAAATTATTTATATTCTCTTTTTTTTATGCAATGCAAAATGAAAGCATTGTTTGAAGTATTTAACCCTTTAGGCAATATTACAAAAAGATTGCATAGTATTTTTTTTTTAAAAAAAAAGGTTAATAAGTAAATAAAATTTAACTATAACAATAAAATTATCTCTTTTTAATTGTAATGCATTAACGTGTATTGAAATCCTTATTGGTTAGAAATGAAAAGGTCTGTTTTATCATATTTATAGAAGATTCTATTGCGTTTTTTCAATTGCCAATAAAAATTCTAACAATTTGTATAATCAAGCATAATTATATTTTAAAGTTTTACGAATATAATTTAGTAACAAAAATATGCAAGCACAGCAAATATCTGTGGTTTGAATAAGAACTATTAACATAACCAGATGATTACCCAATACTTTCAAAATTAAATTGATTGAAAGCAAATTGATTTTTTAAAAAGCAATAATGTTTTTTTTTTCAATAATCATCAAAACAATAAAAACATCTTGATGTAATAAATTCATTAAAGATCTCCATGTAAATAATTATGATTTGTTATAACAATTACATATAAAATAGCTACAATCAAATTATATACTTTGGTTTGTTTATTTATTGTTCAATAAAATACCTGAGGCTCTTAATATAATTAAGTTTTGCAAACATTATATAATAACAGATAATAAGGAAAAATTTACCCATAATTACATACATAACTCTAGACTAAATAGTGACAATAATACATTCTTTATTGAAAAATAAATTACAGGAAGTTGACGTCTTAGTTTAAGAATATCTAGAAATAATTAATTTGTCCACAATGAAAAAAAGGCAAAACATAAAGAAATAGACCAGAATACCCCCATTCTGGTCTATTTAAGAGAAATCAAATTATGAAAAATTCTATTCGCATCACAATGGAACAAATTAGAGACAAATAAAAAAAATTTAACAAATTTGAATTATAAATTATTAGATGTTCAGTGCGCAAAAAAATAAATAAACGGACCACCCTGATAACTTTTAATCTAATGATCAGATCTTCAAGTTTTTCTCACCTCAATGGTTCTAGGGGGTGACTTCAAATATGCTAATTATGTAAGATTTCAATAGTTGATTATAATTTAAGGTATATAATTAAAGTATGGATTATAATTTAAGGTTTCTGCCATATTTTTGTATATTTTTTTTGTGATTTTATTTGTAGTATGAATAAACAATAATTCTTTGTAATTTATAGTTTTGAGGTTAAAGTAAGCATTCATTTCAATAAAAATTACCGAATTCAGTTGAATTTTGTAGATTTTTGTTAGTTGTTTTGGGCAGAAGCATAAAATTTTCAAATCAATTCCATAGGTTTTAATTCTATTATTCATAAATGTTTATCTAATATTTTATTTACTCTCGTCTATTTCATTCTACCATATGATAAATTCTTCTGTAAGCAGAGAAAAAATCTACATAAATAACACTTTTCCCTATTTATTCTTCTATTAGTTAAAAATGATCAATGGTACAAAGTATCCTTATAAACATGTATTTTATGCAATATTAAAATAAATTTAACAAGAAAAATGGTGGGAAATTAAATGACTAAAATTAAGTGTAAATTGTTTTAAAATATGCACTTATGTCTTCATTAACACGCAACATCCTTCAAAAATTAATATCTAAGCATTTTGTATGATTAAAATAAAAGAAATGACTAAATGATTTCAAAGGACTTCATAAATTCAGTTAAAAGTAATAAAAGAAAACAAGTTCATCAATCTAGCAAGTTGTTAAGCTTTTTTCTCTACTGTGGCGCTAAACTGTAATGGGTTTAATTGCTGTTTTTCTACACAGTAAAAAAAAAAAAACGAATTTCATTTTTTAAGGTCTAACATTAAAGAGGTAACTTTTTATATATTTTCTGTGGTTTTGATACATCTTTAAATGTTAAGTTATTTACTGTGAGTTTAATTAATCATGTTATGTACTGAGGTTCATAATTTTAGCATTTAATTTAGGATCGCATTGTTGTTGAAAACGATTACTGGGTTGCCTTAGTTCCTTATTGGGCTGTTTGGCCTTATGAAACCATGCTTTTGCCTAAAAGGCATATTCTTAGACTTCCTGATTTGAATGAAGATGAAAAATCTTGTAAGTAATTATTTTAAGTTTTTTCCATTTTTGTGTATTAAAAGATTTGCCCACTTTTATTGTAATTGTTTTAATTTGGTTGTTACCGTTGCAATAAAACAACATCAATGGGTTATTGTCAGCAGTCCGGAATTTCTCCTAAATGATGATCCAAAGATATTACTTTCACATGCACTCACTACACTAATGCAATTTTGGTTGGAAGGCAAATGAAGCAAATAATTCTCTTTTCTCGACATCATGCTTCCTAACTGTATAGACTTTTCAGATACTGAAACAATTCAAAAATTACATTAGAGTGAATTCTAAACCACTGATACACATGACTATTTAAGTAGTGAAAATATTTTATTATGAACTAAAATTCAACGTGAAAAGTTTAAAACCAAACTTCTGATAAGTTATGTAAGTGATATAAGATATCCCTAAAGTCTTAATGTATATGAGACTAAATTTATTGCACCTTTTAATAAAAATATCTCATCTAAGATTTCACAAGTTTTTATTCTTGTTTGAAGTTGTCCTGGTTTTCAATGAAAAATAGCATTTTGTCCTGATTCTTAGCTTTTTGTCTAGATATTCCTGATTTTCGTGTTTTTTTAGAACATCACAATTTCTTAGAATGCAAATGCAGATTTTGAAATAATCGATTTGAAGAATTGAGGTGATTGGATTTTTAAACCAATGTCGAAAGGATGAACAAAACCTCAAAGAGAATTTCAATTGATAATGCTTGTAAAAATCGCAAAATTCTTTGATTGCAAATGCAGATTTAAAATAATTAATTTGAAGAATAGAAATGCTTTTGATCCTACATCTTTTTATTTCAATTAATAACGCTTGTAAAAATCACAAAATTCGATAGTTTGGACTTAGGGACCATCCACTAGTTTCTGACTTATACCCTCAGAATTCATTATTTCAAACTTTTTGAGAATTTAGTCATTTTATCAACAACAACAAAATTCAATTAACAATTTTATATTATTAAATTTCTGTGATGATTAATAAGCAGGGGTCACATGCTTATTTATTAGTTTTGTATAATGCAGCAACTTATCTTTTGATGTTTTGTAATTTCATGATTATTATTTTGTCTCTTTCATTAACTTAAAAATTATCGATTCTAAACAAAATTGTGATCATATCACAGAATTTTGTGTAAATGGTGAATTGAACAACTCTAATTTCTTTAAATTAATATTGTACAGAAATGTTATTAGCATATTCGCGTGTTTCCGTTTCGAGATTGATATAATCTTATTAAAAATTTATTTGATTAAGAAAGTCTTGAACTCGACTGCCAATTTTAATTAAATATTGGTATGTGAGAACATTACTTGATTGATACTGGTTACATTAATGCAACAATGCTATCAAAAATTTCTCTCTCTATATATATATATATAGTATTACATAGTAATAAGTTGTTGTATTGCTCCATTTTAATGGAAACTTTAAAAAATTTTGTACTACATAAAGTTATTTTGAAACTAATAATAGTATTTCTGCTTTTTAATTTGACATTTTTGATTGTCCTGATTTTTTCTTTTTCCCACTGCAAAGCCTTTTGAATTGCTAAAAATTTAATATTTCCTGGGACGCAAACAAAGAATGTTAGTGTATTATGTTGGTATTACCTTATTAAAAAGGCATTATGTCAGCATAAATTTGTGGAGTAAAATTTCTGAATTTGACTTATAAGTAGTTCTCAATTTAAATTATAAGGAACATACTATAAGTTATTTCATTTTTTTTTAAAAATGAAATTTTTTAAATAAATGTAAATTATATTTAAGTTGCATTTTAATTTTCAATGATAGTCTACTTTTTTTTCAAGTTTACACAATTTAATGCTATTCTTTATTAATTCAATTAATATTCATATAATTTATTCTTTTTAGCTTTAGCTGTTATTATGAAGCAGTTACTAACAAAATATGATAATTTGTTTGAGACTACTTTTCCTTATTCTATGGGATGGCATGGTATGCTTTTTTTTAACTGATAATCTTTATAATTCTTACTCATTTCTTTTCTTTCTGCGCCTTTTTTTCCAATATCTAACTGCATGGAATTGTACTTTTTGCCGATATTTTTTCCTCTTTAATTGCCCTAACTTGTGCTGTTATTTAGTAGAAATTCCAAGATTTTCTTAAGTTATTACCCGGAAAAAAACGCTAAGAAACAATTTTATTTCAAAATGTTCCTTAACACTATATTGCTTCAAGCACTTCATTTGTATCTTGCTCTCTTTAACAATAATTGTACTATGGATGATAAAAAGTATTCTTATTATTATTATTGAATTTATTCTTGTTATTATGAAAGCTACAAAAGTACTCTTTCAGTGGTCCTATTTGATTCGACAATATAGCTTTACTAATTTAAATTGTTTCATTTGTCAAAATTTATGAATATCAAAGCACAATAGATTATAAAACTAAATTTAAATGAAGATTTGACCTAATGTTTTGGTCAAAAAGTAAAAGATGTAAGTTTCATACCATGTGTTGCACAAAAAGAAAAGAAAATTTGGTCTTTCCAGTACATAATAAAACTTCTATGTACTTGAATCAAATAATATAGAAAGGAGATGAAGTTCAGCTCTTAGAATACGATACTAATTCAAATAACACGCCCAGTGAGGTATTCTACATCAAAAAACAACTTATGGGGTGAGCAACATACTCAGATTTAGCAGAGCATCACATATATTAAGATCCAGCACATGCTTATAAGAAGCTAAGTGACAGCTTTAATACATCACTTGTGAAGCGGTTGTTAGACAACTAACTCTGCTGTATGGTTAAGTATGCTGTCTGACATCATTTTATTCTTTCTTGCTATGTTAAAATGTGTTAACAGATTTGATCAACATGGATGATATAAATGTATTCTCAAAGAAATATCTAATAATTCAGTACTTTTTAATAATAGTGTAAAAATGCAAGGCAAACCAACAATAAAAAAGAGAGAAAATTTTTTTTCTCTTCCCCAACTCCAATAGTGGTTAGGAGAAGGATGCAAACCTGTTTCAAGAATCTCTTCTGCTGTGTCCCTAAATATTGTAATTTCTTTTATACACAGGGATGGCGCGAAACTTTGGGGGACTGGTTTGCATTATGTCTATGGAAGCTAGTCTTCTTCCGTTTTGTATATTGAATGTTTTTTTTTTTTTTTTTTTCAAAGCTTTTCTTTTCTACTTTGACTTTAAGGTGAAAAATTTGTCCACATATTCTACATGTTATCAGAATCGTACTATATCCAGCTACAGAATAATGTGAGATAGTGTACTCTTCAAATTTTTGTGTTAATTTATTTATTTTCATTTTAAATTAAGCTTTGAATTAGTGTTTCCTTTTGTATGCAAATTCAAAGGTACCAGCTTTCCTAACTACCAATCAGTAATCATAAATACAATAAAACAAAAACTTGTATAGTTTGCATTTACAAAATTCAAAGTAGCCCAATTGTAAGGTGTATTTACGAAATTCAATTACGCAATTGTAAGGTGTAATACAATTGTTAAGTGTACTACTCAATTCTATATAGATATACAATAGTAACACTTAGATAAAAGTACTAAATTATAAATTATACAACACTGAAATTTTATGTTTCATTATGAAATAAAATTAAATTGATAACTTGGAATCAATATTCTGGTTTTTAGTAAAACTTAAACCAGCTCCCCTTTCCTTTTCATCCTTGGGAATTTGAACCACTAAATTTTTTTTGCTTACTAAATTTCAGATTTGAGTTTATGTTCTTTTTTTTTTTTTTTGCTATGAGAACAGAAGATCAAGTTTCAGAATAGATGGTTGTAAGAGGAGAAAATGAGATTTCTTCACTTTTTTGTGAAACAATTTTATCAAATCGTTTTTTTTATTTATTGTTTTTAGAAATGTTTAAGGAGTCAAGATAATATTATAGTTTAGTTGCACACAGTAACTCATGGTAATTAAGGGGAACAAAATCATTTAAAACATATTATGGAAATTCTCTACAACAGTAATTTTTATTACTCAACCGTAAGACTGTAACCTTGACTATGAAATATGAAATCATAATAATTACAGATAAATCATAATGCTTGTCATTTCTGCAATTTACATAACTGATTTTTTTATATTTATTTATTTTATTGATAGCTGTAGAAAAATATTGCTAGAGATTAGCATTCTATGAAAATACTGAAAAATAAAATCAAATTTTTTTAAATAAGCATTACTAAGGACTGAGTATATATATAATTATATATTAAATGTTATAAGTCTTAAAAAGAATTTCTGTTGTAAAGTAATTAGTTTTTATAGATTTAACATAAAAGTTGTTCTTCAGGAGCTCCTACAAGAAGTAATGAAGAGGATTACTCTCATTGGCAACTTCATGCATCTTATTATCCTCCGCTATTACGTTCAGCAACTGTTAAGAAATTTATGGTTGGATATGAAATGCTTGCACAAGCTCAACGAGATTTAACTGCTGAACAGGTAAAAGAATTCTTTGTATTATTTTCTCTGCAATGAAGCAACTAATATTTATCATTAAAACAAATTACTTTGAATTATAGTATATTTAGGAAACACTATTATTTAAATCAAATAAATCTTCTCCTCTTGATGCTCTGGTTTTCCAGTTCTGAATGCTATGTATTTTGTGGTCTTGCTCAAGGCAAGTTTTTTTTGTCATTTGTATTTGTCATTGTTTTGGTCTCGTAGTTTGGTCATCACGTATGATTTCTTTGGCCATAAAAAAAACTTTTTGACATTACTGTTTTCTTCAATTTTGACGAGGTGTTCCAATACCATAATTTTGTATTCCTTTTTAGAATACTTTGAAATATTTCTCTTTAAAAAACACCCAGAATTACCTCATCTTTCTGAGGGAGTTTCCATGTTTATGATGTATGTTTTATAGTTATACTTTAAAATATATAGTATATGAAAAAATTCTGATTGTAGTATACTTTGTTGACAAATATACTTTAACCTACTTGCAAAATGTTTACCATTGTTTTAGAATATAGAGATAATTATAATATGAGCTAAATAAGTTTTAAAGGATAAAACTTGAGCTAGTATTCTGTATTTTTTTAAAAATCCTTGTGTATAACTTTTTTTCTCAAAGGGTTCGATTGCCACCGGTGACCAACCAACCCATGATGCAGGTTTGCGGCTTTTCACGACCGCTGCAGCATTGAAAGACATCCCCCTCACTCCAGCGGTCCAAAGGACCCAGCCCCCCACACAGCCGTCTAAATAAAAGCTTTTATTTTTAAAAGGAAGCATAATTTAAATCAGTTTAAGCCCCAAAACTCATAATTGCGGTCGAAAATAGGAAGACCGTAAAAGAAAACACCATAAGAGATAGCTCTAAAAAGAAATCAAGAAAAAAAAAAGAACCTCATGAGTAACCTTAGGTATTTAACAACTAATTCAATTTGGGCATTTCAGCCAGAATTTAATGTATTTAAGCATTTATTTGAAGGAAATCAGATATTACTTTTAAAAAAATACTTAATACATCAAGATTAATTTAAAGTCAACACTAATGAACTTTTTCCACTTTATACTATTTAACAAAATGATTGACTCTTTAGCTCTTAAATTGTTCTAGATTACAATTGATTTACTTCTTTTATTGATATTTTATTATGATACAAATAATACTTATTCAATTAGTTAATTTTTTAAAAAATTTATTAAATTTAAATAATTTATGTTCAAATAATTATTTAATTTTATTAAATTCAGTTTTAACTCAGTTTTTCTTTTTTTTAATTCTATAGCTTCTTTTGATCATTCCTGTATTAATCAATGATTCTGTTAAAGTTTGGAAATTATGGGTCCTTAAGACCCAGGACATCCACATTTTTGGGCTCTTTCTTTAATATAAGCGACTCTCTATTTAAAATATGCTATTCTCTATATAAAATATGTTTTCAACCTATCTATATATTAATATTAACATTCATTATATTATTTTATCCATTGATAGATAAAGCAAAACATTTCAAATCAAGAAGATTCATATTTGAATTATCAAGGCTTTTAAGACTGATCTAACACCTGCATGAAGAGAGAGCAACAATCATTTTGTTTTCGTACTAGGAATTATTTCATTTTCTCTTTAATTCTCTCTCAATAACAAAGAAAAATAATTTGTATCTACCTAAATATTTTCTTTCTCTGCACTTGAAAATTACACATTCCAGGGAAAGTTGCATAACTTCTTTTTCGCACCCCCTTGACAAATTTTGACATATTTGATGCGTTGTAGCATGTAAGCATAATTACTGATAAATCATATAATTTATATGATAAATCACATTTTAAGTAAATCTATTCTGTTATTGTTAATTTAGGTATTTTATTAACATCTTTTTTAGGCTGCTGAAAAATTGAGACATCTGTCTGAGCAACATTATAAGTTACGCAACAAATGAAAAGAAATAAGTGTCTAAAGATTCTGAAAGTTGTTATTTTGTAAATCAATTTTTAATTTACTAAAATATTATTTGAAAATAATGGATATATCAGAATTATATATTAAACTATTTATTAGATACTAAGTAATTTTTATACAAATAAACATATTTTAATAAGTATATAAGTTTTGCATCATTTTCTTAAGAAAACAATTATTAATTTAGATATTATTTTAAATGATGGCTTTCAAACTTTATTGAAAATTTTTTTACCATCTATATCCAAATGAGTTTAAAGTTTTTTTATAGATAATAATGACTTTACTAATTTCATATTTAATGTAAACATTAAAACAAAACAAAAATATTTTTTATCTGAGTCTATGGTAATGTGTAGTGCAATATAGCCTTTCTTGTTAAATGCTTTCAGATTGCAAAAGCTCGAATTACAAAAAATTTTCTACCTATAAAAGCATATTTGACATTATATAACGCAAATTTTTGCATTATTCTTTTTTTAATATGTTTTATTGGTTTTAATATTTTACTTAAGTTTTTACTCATTAAATGATTATTTTGCTGTTTATTTTGGAATATTTCTAAATAGAAACATAGTAGTTACTCAATTTTTAAAATATTTATTTTAAGAGTTTAAAGACAGTACTTATAAAATAAAAAATATTAAAAAAATTTTCTCAATTCAAAGTATGGTTTCAACAATGATTTTTGTGCTTTAGTTTTGTTTTATTTATTTATTAAAATAACATTTAAACACAAAATTTTAATTAAGTTGTATAATCAGAATAATAAAAATGATCCTAAAATGTATATATTATTTTCAACATCTGAAAATATTTTCAAAATTTTATTGTTGCCTTATTTTGTCATAGATGGTGGATAACCAATTATCCTATTTTTAAGGGAAAATATAAATACATACTTTTGCAGTTTTTACTTATTTAATTACAAATTTCAACCCACTCCCACATACTAATTTTTTTACTCTAAAAATAAGTAGTTTTTATTTATTGAAAATGACCATTATCAAACTTTGTACAAGAAGTACATCCAAGCATACTTCAGATTGTGTTGAACTTTTATTATATATACAAAATGTGGCATTACAAAAGTAAGAAAAACATATATAAATATTTTTACAAAATAATTCCATATAAACCATTTTATCAAAATATTCAAAATAATTGTTACAAAGTTATTATAAAAATGAGGTATTAATGAATATAAGTTTTACAAAAATCGTTTGTGTATGTTTTCAATAAAAACGACATTAACACTGCTATAATTCTAACATTAAGTATGTTTAAAGAAAATTCGTTTTGTTACTGAGTGAAAAGTTCACATCTAGGCCGTTCTATGTTTAATATTATGAAAAGATACTAAATGCAAAGTTTAGCTAAGAGTGATGTAAAATTGATACAAATATCCATATGAAATACTGCAGATTAACAGATTTAATGCATCAAGTATATCTACATAATAAAATAATTTTCTGTTCGCAGGTACTTCCCCTACAAGCGTAGTTTAATCAAAAAAAAAATTTTATATCCTTGCTTTATAGAAGGAGTTCCTGTATTTTTATTTAATAACTCTTTATTGCGATTAATTGTCATTTTATTCTTAAATTATGCTTATTTAAAATTCCACTTGTTAAAATTTAGAATAATGAAAACTGTTATTAATTTTGATTGCAACTCAAATTAATCTAATTTAACTAGTGTATCGTTCTTCTTAATTTAAGAATTGTTGGAAAAATAATTTAAGTGAGATAAATAATTACCATTTGGTAAAAATTTATCATCAATAATTTACTAGAATTGATTTTATAATTAAGTTTATTCATGAAGAAATTTTATTTAAAAGAACTTTTCTTCACAGCTTTGAAAAATTAGTAAGTGAAAGTTCTGTGTCTTGCAAAATTTAGAACTTGTTGCTTTATAATAATAATTTGTGAGAAATATGTATGTAATCACATTATTTATAGTGCATGAAATCAGCTTATTCTGCATGTAACGTGTTTGATAGAATTTTTACACATTTCTGTTATGTTGTTAGCATTTGCAATGATTATAATTAACACACATAAACTGGCAGCTATTCAAGCACTACAAGTTAAATAAATTATTTGCAAGTTTCACAAAAAGCATATATTTTGCTTTAAGTTTTAATTGATTTTTTCTTCTTTTTCTAATATACATATGTACAATGTTTTTATTTCTAAACACTAAGAATATTTGTATTGTAATATTCAAAACATATATTAAATTCTTCCAATAATATGATATATACAAATAAACACTAAATATTTTTATAATGCAAATAAATCTAAAAAACCATTTTTGACAAATTTACTACAACATTACATTGTCCAGATCTAGCACAGACTTTGGTTTATCAATAAAAAGCAAAGATAAACATTGAGGATCAAATATTTGGCACTAATTTTGCATTTATAATTATAACTCTGTACTCATTTCATGATTGCTTGGAGAAGATTGTACTTCATTTGACTTTGGAACTTCACCATTTGGTCTTGGAGAATATGGAGTCCAAGATTGGGAAGGTGTTAAAGTCTGAAATGAAATTTAAAAATCATTACATAAGTTTATTTCTATATTTGTCAAAATTAACTCTAATTTCATAATGAAAATTCTGGAAGATTTCAAGGTAACTCTGGTATTTCTCCGTTTATTGGATACATTATAGTTATTATTCATTATGCTAGGTTGTCTTAAGTTATAATTTAAGTAGTGTTGAATAGTTAGTTATATGTTTTGAATAATGTTGTATTTTTCTAGAAATAAAAATTTAGTTACAAATTAATTAATTAGAATTATTTTTGAACCTTTCTGAAACAACTGTAGAAATTTTCAACATAAGCCATGCTATGGTGGCGCATGTTGCCAATTATTGGTGACTGCCTTTTTCGAACAATAGCATGTTATGTATTATAAGATATTCAAGCTCGAGAAGTGCATGAGGAAATAGTATAGCAGGTAATGGAGCATTGGGATGAGTTTTCTATCTTATCTAATTTATATTATAGAGATAGAACTAATTTTCATACTTCTGCTGCCTACTATGCTGAAATATCTTAAACTCATACTTATGGTGGTTTGTGTGATTTAATGACTGCCAGACGTATTTTAAATTATTACAAAAATTCAAAGAACTTTTACAATATCACAAAGGTTTCTCGAAAATAGTTAAAATTGTAATCTATTTCTGTAGAAGCAAAGCTGCGGCCAACAGTTATATATTATTTAAAGCTAATTAAGCTGTTAAGAGGGGTTTTGAAGAATTAGAATATTTAAATACAGTTGTACTATGTATTTGGCTTGGTTACCATGAAAGTTCATACGTTGTACAAGATAATTTTGGAGAGTGACTAAGCTGGTCACCCAGGGCAGCTAGTTATTATTATTGCTATTGTAACAACAATTGTCTTATGTGAAGTTTGAAGCCAAAATCTTTAACTGTTAAAAAGATTCCCTAATCTATAGTTGTGCCAATATTTATGAAATTGAGTATCTAAAATAAATATTTGCACAAATTTAATTTTAATTGAATCATACTTTCTATTCCATGTTTTAGTTTGTATGTATACCAAATTTCACAAAAGTGGGAATAATTTTAAAAATTAATTTGCTTGATGTGGAATAGCTCAGTATTATTAAAAAAAAAAATAACAGGGGATATTTGGAGCATTGTTACTAGAAAATAATCGATCAAAATACACCAAATAGCATATAGATGTTTTAAAAGCCATGAGAAACAAGTTTCTGAAAAAAGTACATTAAAAAAATTACAATACATCAAATTGCATTTTATCTTTTCCATGAACATGTTAGGCTACGTAATATCTTTATATTTGATCTTTAATTTTTTAACTACAAAGTTTTGGATTACCCTTCATTTACTAAATGCAGATTGTACTATCTAGGTGTAGTACGAGAACTGAAGCTATTTGAATTTAAGAAATGAATGGTTCATTCACTAAACCGCAGATATTTTTTAAGACCATAAAAAGCAAGTTTCTGAAGAAAAAAAATGCAATTTTTCAAAAAAAAAAAAAAATTTAATCTATAAGGTTTCGATTTTAAGAACTTACATATTATGCTACTAATTTTCATTGTAATTCTGTAATTTTCTAACTATAAAGCTTTTGATTACCCTTCATTTACCAAATACAGATTGTACTGTTATTTGGATGGAGAACCTTTTATAGATTGAAGGTATTAAAGTTTAAGTAATTAATGATTTATAAAAGATAACATTAATGATATACAACATTGATTGGATTGAGATGCCAGCACATATGATAGAAATTTACGATGTAACTAATGTTAAATTTATTTTTTCAGTCAAAATTTTTTTTAAAAATTCTACATTGGAATTAAATTTTATAAGGTAATTTGCTTTAATACTTATAAATATTTACCTTTGGATACTGTTTTGTTAAATTATCATTTTGAAATGTAACTCTATGTGTCATCGTAGGCATTGTCACTAGTGATTTTTGCGAAGTTGGGAAAAAATGACCGTTCACAAGCCTGAAAATAATATCATAATAAATAAAAATATAATAAATAATAATTTTATAAATTAAAAATAAATTTAATACAATTTGTAAACAATATATCTTTTTTTTTTCCTCTTTACTACAGGCTTCATAGTGGGTAAAAGAAAAAAAATCAGGACATTTTTTGGAACAGTATACATATACAGTATACTACTTCTGCCAGTGGCAAACTAAACACAGTATAATTTTCTCTTTTTAAGTGTAATGAAAGCTAATTTTATTTCAAAAGAATAATATACTATTTTTAATTACAGAATTACTTTGCTTAGAACAGAATTACTTATTACTTTGTTTTAACAGCCTAATGTATAATTTTATCAACACTAAAACAGGGTGCGTAGCCAAATTATTCAACAAAAAATAAGCACTTTTCAAGCACTCAAAAAATATTTTTAAGCACTTTAAAGAATATCATAACTAAGCATTGTTAGAAAGTATTTGACAATTAACGGTTTTAACCACCGTCATGTCAAAAATCATGAAAAATTTTGAATCGTGTAAAACGAATGTTGTTTTCATACGCTACGGACTGACAATACGCCAAAATAGATTGGGGTTGAATTAATTGTGAAAACGTTGAATAGAACAATGTGAACAGGTTCTTTTTTGCATAATTCGAAGCGAAAATCAACACAGTAAAGGAAAAATCTCATTTTGAAAAAGGGAAAATTAAGCACTTTTTAAAAACTTTACACACCCTGTAATAGCAACAAAAAAAAAGTAACCGGAATCAATTAATTAATACACCCTCATACCAATATATAATTTAAATTCATATTAAAATTCCTACTTTAAAATTCAAATAATTTTAAAGCAGGATTTAAAAAATATTGAAAGTAAAGCAAAAGTTTTGATTATTTAATTTTAGTGATTTTTAACAAAAAAAATCGTTATCTAAATTCTCCGTTAAAAAATTTTTAAATTTGAAGATTTTATTAATTTATCATACAAACTGTAGAAAATAATAACACATTAATGTACTCATGAAAAACAGTTGTTTAAAAGTGGGACGAAATATGATTTATCTAAATTGATACTGTTGTTTTTGTTTCTTACCTGATGTTTTTAGACATGTGATTTGGTGTTGTGTTGTTGATGTTTCCTTGACCATCTGGTATTCTTCCATTCATGTTAGAATCAAAAACTAGCTGCTGAAATTCCAATATAAATAAACAAATTTAGTCATGCAATAATTATTTAATAGAAGCTTTTAAGTTCATCATGATAATATATTTATGAAAGCTGCAACTTGAGTAAAAAGATTATTGTAAGAACTTATAAAGCCATTGTTATAATTTTTGTAAAATTATAAAACAACATAAATAGAGCACAAATGAAAGTATATAAGTCTGTGCTTTATATATGTTGTTTTTTACTTTAGTCTACTTAACAGAAACCCTTCTTTATTGGAAAATCTGAATTATATTAGCCTTTTGTTCCAGAGAAAGAAATTTATCCACTTCCCAAGCATTTTTGCTAGAAAGCTACAAAAATAGGTTTCTAGTAAGATTTTATGGATTTCTTTTTGGTAAATATATATTGTTTTGGAAGTTATCAAGAAATGTATAAATTTAAGTCTTAGGTAAAACATTGATTCAGCAATAAATTATATTTTTATACATTCGCTATGAAAATGCAACTGCCTGATTAGTATCTTAAAATATGATTTACATTTTAACCCTTTAGGGCTGATGCAATTGAGAAATGTGTATGCATGCATTTCTATGTAATCAATCTTTCTGCTTAAAACTATGTGGGTCAAATGTAGTTATAAATGTGCAATGTATTTTAAAAATTTCAACTTCACATCTTATTTAAAGATACTACAAATTAATATGAATAAAAGGGAGTCTGTTAATGAAATATTTTTTAAATTAAAAAAAAAAAAATTCTTTTTTTAAAAGAAATTTTAAACAGATTGTGTAAAGATTTTTAAACCTGTGTTATTTACTCACTTCAGGAATTTCTAAAATTACTTTTATGCTCACGAGCCCCCGATGTTTGCTTTGAAATAGGTTCCTTTTTTATTAACATTAAACAGGTTTTTTTTTAATGAAATTATTCACTTATATATGTATTAAAAAGAATTGTGTTTGTTTATTCTTGCGCCCCTACTTCCTTTGTCCAACATTCGCTTCTTTAGATTAAATGTTTATTTTGAGTCAAATTTGATTATTAAATAGTATGATATCATTAGTAAATAGTACTCATATGATTCTATTTCTCTTATTAATTCTATTAAGATCTATTAGTGAACACAAATAATTTTGCTAAGCATCATTTTTTTTTTTCAAAACAATATTTAAAATTTAAGGTATACTGTTATAACAAATAATAATTAGGTTATTTAGAATTACGGTTATAATAAAGAAGTAACTCTTTTAGTTTTAAACTCTTAATTTAGAAAATATTCAAAATCAACACATTAATTTCAGAGTAAAATAAGAAAATAAATATTAAATTTGTGATATAAAAATTGTTTACAGGGAAATGCTGACAACACACAAAAAAAAAAAATTTACTCTTCCTTATTTTTCAGCCAATAAAAATGTTCCACCAAGAATAGAAAACTGAGACACCGTCATTAGACTTTTATATATAGTTAGATATTACAAATAATTTGAAAAGAAAGGATTTTAAAAGGGATCAAAATCAAATATTCCTGTAGAATTGTAAATAATGTTTCTTGAATATGCCTTTTTAAGAATTTATATTTATTAACTGTAATAAGTACACTTACCTGAGATCTGTTTAAGGGAGAAGACTTATTAGTCCCCCAATCTTTTGTTTGTCTTTGACTTAAATTATTCTGCAGAAATTCATTTTTGTATCTGGAAAAAAAAATTTTTTTTAATGATAAGTATACTTTATAAGTGCATTTTAATCAAGAACAAAAAAAAATTGTACATAAAATTTGTTTCTATTTCACTTGATTAATTGAAAGTTAATAAATAATTGTTTTTACACTATAAAATAAAAGTAACTTAATAATGTTTTGAAAATACTAAGTTTTGTTTATTTCCAGTCTTCTGCTTAACAAATTAAAAATCATTTTAAAAAAACGCTGAGTAAATCAAGGAAATTTGCTCTGTTTTCTGCTTTATAATTGAAAGCAGTAAACAAAACTTTATATTAGCATCTTAAATTATAAATAAAATACTGTTTTTCTTTGATTATTTTCACTCATTTTAATTTAAAAATAAGTTGATAATTTAAGATATTTAAATTTTTTCTATTGATTCATTGAAATTTATTTTTTACTGTTATAATAAACAAACTATAACTTCTGAAATTAAGAGAGTATTTTTTTGCGATATTAAATTTCATTTAAAATCACAAATGGTAAATTTTTTATTAAAACCTATACGCATTTCAGTGTCATAATGGTACAAGTTCAAGAATAGAATAAATGAAAGGGATGGTAAAACAGAGATGATTTAATGTGATGGATCATCAGTCATGAATGTATTTTATGCAGTGACCTGGATTTTTAGCACGGTTTCTACATAATTAAAAAAACAAAAATTCTGTAGTTAATGATCTTGCTGCCGTACTATATTTTTCAAATATTTGGAAATCATAATTTTTTTAAGTTTCTATCAATTTAATGTTTAACCTTTAACTTTATTTATCTCTTTAGTGTGAGGTAACCTCTAGATTAAATCTAGGTCTAAATCTAAAGGTAATAGATTAAATCTATTATATTTTACTATCCCTGCCATTTATCCAACTGAAGAATGTGTACCATTGTTATGCCAAAACGCTTATACAAGGTGTAGCAGAATTGGTGCATCTAATTTAAATTTATACTCACCTGTTCTCGCATTAATTCCTTAAGTTTATTTTAAACCATGGAAAAACAACGAATTCACGGTCATACCAATGCACAAAAGCAAGCTATAATTAAAAAAAAGCAAAATGTCACTACCTCTACTATACGCAGGTTGTGACATTCTCCTTTTAGATGAGAAACTTTTTATCCTACAAAACAGTCACAACCTCCCACCCATTCATGTATATGTTAGCTGTACAATAATTACAAAATGCATCAATTGTGATGGTATGATTTCCCAAAAAGGAAATCTTTCACTTATGATTGGTGTGAAACATTTGATTGATTATGTTTCTGATCTATTCGGAGGATAATCATATTGCTTTCAAAAAGACTTAATGCCCACCCATAAATCAAAAAAGGCCCCAACATGATGTAGAAGCAATTTGTCTGATTTCATCAGTTCAGAAGAGTTTCGTCACTAGATTTAAATCCATTTGATTATTTTATCCAAAGCTATATGCTCTCAAAGACAGAGTATAAGAGAACTAACTATTAAACAAAAGCGTTTCATCAAGTTCCAAAAGAAGCAGCGAGTGCCAGGAGGTTTTGAATCGCTTGCATAAAGTTATAAATGAAAATGGAAAAGAATTTGAGCTTTCATAAGGTTATAGATGAAAATGGGAAACAGTTTGAGCTTTCATAAAATAAATGAGTCAATTTCTAGCATAGACATAATTAATTAATAAAAACATATTTTGTAATATTTTTCTTTTTAATTACCTTTACTTAAGGGACACTTATTTTGATGCACCCTGTAGGATTTAATAAAAATTTTACCAATTGTGATTTGAAACGTTTTTAATGAAATTTAATAACTTACTGTTAGCAGAAATCCAACTACAATTTAATCATCACCTTCTATTGTCAGGAAGAAAAAAATAAACTAATAGTATTCTTACCTTTCTTTAAAACTGTTAGTTTTTATATGGTTTAAATTGTGGGAAAGTTCTTTTGGGACATGCACCAACTCAGGTTGATTTTCATTCTTCTCTTCTATATCCACTAATCTTTGACTTTGTGACAAAAAACTAGTTTGTTCAGATGTGTAGGGTGGTGGGGGACCTGGATCTTCTAAAGACTGTGATTTATGTAAATTGCTATTAAAAGATCTAAATAGAAAATAATATGCCATTAGAATAAAACTTTAAGAAAAAGAACACAAGTAAAACTGTAAAAGATAAAAATGGCAACTATTTTTTGTCTATAAAACAATTTTCCACAAAAGAGGGGGGAAATGAGTTTAAAATGAAGTGTACTTTTTTATTTATTTATTACGAGAAAATAAAAATAAATAGAAAATGATGGTTGTCACTATGGAGTCAGAAATTTGTAATAGAATTAATTACAAATTTAAAAGACATACTTTTGAATGTTATTAATAACTTTTGAAAACTAATACTGAATGGTTTTTTTTCTTCTTCAAAGTTTATGACTGGAGTTATCATGAAATGAAATGTGTCAAAACCATATACAAAATATTTTTTTTAAGGAAATAGTGAAGTTACAATTAAAAGAAGATGTACATTAACTATATGTTACAAATAAAAATTAAACAAGTATGGTGTCATCACTACTTGCAGAAATTGCTTTTTTCATTATTTCTTGTTAAACCTATCTAACAACAGTGATTCTGCTAAACTGGAAATTTCGGATACTCAGGACCTAAAACTTCCACATTTCTTGGTTCTCTTTTTGTTAAAAGTGGGTGTATATTTTAAATATGAATTCAAAACATCTTTATCCATCTATTATTATTTACATTCATAATGTTATCTTATCCATTGATAAACAAAACAAAGAATTTTTAGAAGAGTGATATTTGAACTATTAAGGCTTTTTATTAGGACTGATCAAAATTAGGACATATCATATATATAGTTTGATTTTAATTTTGCCTGCATAAAATTTTAACTAAAATAGTGGGACTTGTATGATATTTGTTTTAAATATACTAAATGATATTAGAATTCTTGCTTCTTCAATTTTTCATACGAATGACAACTATTAATTAGCAAATAACCAAAATTACTGAAAAGAAATTAAAAATTTCTTTGTACTTTTAACATGGAGTCATCAAAAAGGCATCTTTATTCTAATTTTAAAATTTTTGTTTGCATTCTGTTTTCTTACTTTAAAAATTAATCTTGTTCATGCAAAGTAATTATTACATCCAAAAATAATGTAAATAATCATATTTTTCTGAATCGATCAGCTTTTTTAGCTATACTTGATACTATAACAAGTTTTTTATGTTATTATACGCCAAATGAATAGTTATGTAATAAACAGTTATCTTTATGATCTATTAATATTATTTGATATCTATGTAAATCTTGGGAATATTTAAAAAAATACTGAAACAAATTTTTTAAAAATTATGTTGCATCATAAAACAATTTTTTAATTTTTTTTTTTACAAAAAAAATCTATAAATAATAAAAATGTTTTAAATGAATACATTTTAAAATAATTTAATTCCCTTCACTGTATAGTAGGGGAATTTCTTTAAAAAAATATCTTAGTAAATGTAGTTGATATTCATAACAATTATTATTCACTTATAAATGAGTTATTATTCTTATTTTAGTCAATATTCGTGATTAAATTTTAGTATTTTATCACAATTTTACTAATACTTTGCTTACCTTGAATGATTTTTCGAAAGTTGACCTTGGCTTGATGAATACCTCATTTTGAAAAGTCGGCTATCAGCTCTGAAATTATTATCAATATTAAGTCCAAATAAATTATTTACACAACAATAAATGTTTTTCATAAAATAAAAAATACTTACTGAACTTTTGTATACTTTATGTCTTTCTTTTCGTCTTCTGTTAAGGTGCTTGGATCAATCAAGTTGTAGCTAAATTTGTAATATTAAAAATGAATTAGTTTTAGGATTAATTTCAATAACACAAGTGAAAAATGTTTTAGAGTAATTCTTAAATTAACAGAATTTTAGCTTATTTGAAAAATTAATAATACACTATGTAGTTAATAATATTATTCTTACTCAATATATTGTTTCACTTCTTGAGGTATAATAGATTTGCTGTCTGGAGACCTCGATCGATGTCTAAAATTTAGAAAAACAAGGAAATGATGAGAAATGTTAATTTTACTGTGCCTTAATTATTTTAAATTTAAATTAGTTTGAGACTGATCTATAATGTAAATTATTTAATACTGATCTTTTGATCACATGTGATGCACTTAATATTGATAATTTAATTGCCTTTGACTACTGAAAGAATTGTTTTTAATGTTGCGAGTTCCAATTCACTTTATAAATGTAAAATGCTCAAAATTTGAAAAAACGGACACTCCTGAATAACTTTTGATCTAATGATCAGATCTTCATGTTCTAGGACTCGATCTTCGTTCAGGGGGTGACCTCTATGCTAATTAATTAGTGCAAACGATATTTTAAGATACGAAATCAAACACAAAAACTAATTTTCTCTGAATAAATACAACTTTTTCAAAATTCCGTTACTCAGGAACTATTTTATCGATGACACCCAAATTTTGTATTTTATCATGTAAAATTTTTTTAAATTATGCAAAAAAATTTACATTTTACAATTCAATTTTTTTTTTTACTGTTATTAAATAAAATAATAAAAAATATTATTTACTAAAAGTTTTTTTTTTATTGGAATTATCTTTGGGCAAACGAATTTTATAATTATGTGCAAAATGTTTTCAATTCGCTTAAAAAGTCCTCAAAATATGGCGATTTATGTAAAATTAACATAAGAGGTCCATATTTTGGACAGTTTTCCTGCACTAACTATTGGAACCATATTTACTAAACTGCGGCTATATTTTGGGGGCACATAATCACCTGGTCAGATAATCTCCTACACTAGACGAAAAAAAAGTGTGTTTATTAAGAGAAAGTGCATTTTTGTGTCTGATTTTGAAACTTAAAATATCGTCTGTACTAACTAATTAACATATTTGCAGTAATACCTTCGAACCAAAATAATTGAGCGCTAAAACGTATAGATCCGATCATTAGATCAAAAGTTATTCAGCGTAATCCGTTGTTTTTTTTGTTTTTGCGCATTATGCATATTGAGAGACTGATGTTGAGCGTGTCACAGTACAAATTACACTCATATGCACTAAGAACATGACAAAATAAAAATATAATAATAAAAATACTTGACAAATGTTCGTAAAATTATGCTAAAAATACGATTTGTAAATTGTATGTAATTCAACTATTATAATTTATGATATGTAATTAAATAAGTATTAGAACTCAATACTTCTGAGAAATAATATTAATAACCATTAAAGTTTAATAAAAAAAAAATATTCTTTTTTTAAATATACAATATTTTAATTGCTATTTTTGCAGTTTGTTTAATTTTCGAAGTTGGTATGAAAATGAACTAACTAATATGCTAACTTAGAAAATGCTAAAAATAAAAAATTATTGCAATCAAATATGTTTTAACTATATTTTACCTTCTGTGTCTTCTTCGATGATGATAGTTGGATTCTGATTCTGTTTCTAATCCAGAATTCAAATACCTAATTAACAACAAAAGGTAGATGAATAAAATGTGAAATATTTGTCATAATTTTGAAATTCAAAATTGAATTTTTTATAGAGGTATCTTTTTATGGATTGTGTTAAAATTTTCAAACAAAAAAATTTGTACCAATGATCTAAGGCACTTATTAAAATAGCAGAGGAAAAGTTTTTTAGAACTCGCATTAATAATAATTTTTCAAAATAAACATAATTATTTTCTTAGGGGCAAAGCTGATTTCATTTGCAAGTTTCTTTCAGAAATGATGGTATAAGTGTCATTGATAGACAGCAAATGACTGTAAATATAGGGACAAATAGTATCCATAGGTTTCATAAAATTAATGCAAATAATAACTTTAGTATCAAAAATGATTCAAATTGAATAATGGAAATTCTTACCCACTTCTTCTTTTCGACAAATTTCTTACAACTGCTGCTTGCGTTCTAAGAATGCAAAATGAGAAAAACCAATTAAAAATATTAATTTGCTTTCAGATTAATTAAAATAATTTCTTTTTTTTTTTACCAATAAGTTAAGATTTCAATATAGATTACAAATCTAAAATTATTTTCGTACTTTGTGTGTGGTATCATTATCGAGATCGAGAAAAATTATTGTTATAACAAAAGGTGAATATATGTGGAACATATAAATACACTAGACAACGTTTTGAAACGCTCATTCTAGCAGCCCATAGTTGAACACATATCATTTCGTCAAATACTGGACTTTACCTCTCGAGTTCTTAATATAATGCTAAAAATTTTGGTAACATATTAACCATTTGGTAACCATAACATCGATAGTACACATTTACTGAAATCTGAATAATGTAACCGGCTATTTCTTTACAGTTTACTATGGTATAACTGGGATGAAAACATTATTTTAATATACTCACTGTCAAAAATGATCAAGACAGTAGTTGGAAAAAATGAGATCATGATATATATATATATGTATATATATATATATATATATATATATATATATATATATATATATATATATATATATATATATATATATACATACATACATACATACATACACACACACACACATATATATATATATATATACAATAATCATACACTAATTAACATGAGCCAAAAAATGATTAAGTCTTCTAAATTCCAGTTGTACCTAAAAGTATTTCACATTTGACTTTGTCTCTTTTGGGAAATATATCAACGCGACAACTATTCAAATTAATAATGAGGTTGTATTCATATTGCGCGATTGATATTGACAACTCTTTCTTTATTTGTATGATTACTAGAGTACAAGCATATCTCAAAATATATATATTTGTATATGGCATCATCTAATGGAATGCAATATTTTAAATCCTATCTTTGAATCAAAACTTGAAAAAGCAAATCTATGAATTTCTATCTATCACTCTCTACTACAAATCTATCGTTATCTATCACTCTCCCATCAGCATATAGATTATTAATTAAATTATCATGTATAAATTAACTACGTTTTAATATTCATAGTGGTATTACGATAAAAATTCAAATTACGTATAATTATTTTGAATCAGATATATTACAAAGAGTCACACTATTGAAATAAAAATCTTAATTAGGCCTTAACTTTAAAATTAAATCTCTAGTTTCACAAGTTTTAACAGTTGCGTAGGATGATATTATAACACGTGGTATTAGCGAATTTTATTTTGTGATGTAATAAATTTAATTTAGTTGTTGATATTTGATGGCATTACCTTGCTTGTATCTGTTCTTGCTGTCTTTGAATTTCTCGCCATTGCTCTTCAGAATCAACCAACTCATACGTGCTTCCATGCCTGAAAGAAATTCTATATTTTTTATTTATTTATTTTATTACCGTCGTTGAACAGCTAGCCCAATTTTTGAGTTTCCGACTACCATTGTTCAACTCCGTAACCTTATAATTTTGAACTCAATCCAGATGCAAAGGAATTCCTGAATCAAGTATTGGGAAAAATTCACCTTCGTGGAGGACTTTTTGATGGAACTCACCAGTATTTGCGTTAGACGAAGAAAAAAACAACGAGAACCTCCAACAGTTAGCCTGGCGGCAAAGTGACTCTAACCCATGATCCGTTTACCACTGAGAATATTTTGCGTCAGCACTGTGATCGGTGCAATCCGGTTGCTGAATTTATATCGACCAGCCTTCACTGTGATTCGAACCCAGATTACCTCATTGGGAAGTGAGCACTCTGCCCCCTAGCCATCGTGGCTCTTATGATTTTTATATATATATATATCCGTCGTTGAACAGCCGACCCAATTTTGGGTTTACAACTATGGATGTTCAACTCCGCTGCCGTGTAATTTTGAACCAATCTAGAAGACAAGTAGTAGAAGTAGTTCATTTACGTCGCACTAGAGCTGCACAATGGGCTATTGGCGACGGTCTGGGAAACATCCCTGAGGATGATCCGAAGACATGCCATCACAATTTTGATCCTCTGCAGAGGGGATGGCACCCCTGCTTCGGTAGCCGAACGACCTGCACGCGAAGTCGAGCACTTTACGGTAGCACAGTTTAACGAGGACCAATACCGCACACCCTCGGTCCCTACGCAGACTGATCCAAGTGGTGACCCACCCGCACACTGACCGCAGCCAGTGATGCTTGACTTCGGTGATCTGCTGGGAACCGTGTCTTAATGATCAGTCCACTGCAGGACTCTAGAAGACAAGGAAACTCCTGGATCAGTACCCCCAGAGGTATTGATTTATTATAGGAACATGGAAGACTTTGCGACTCGACAGATTTAACGTGCATCAGTCACCATTTACTACACGGGGAGTCTTCGGCCGACGGGGATCTAACCCACGAACTCTTGGACATGGGCTCAGTGCCTACCAATTAGGCTATCCCGGCCTTTATAGTTTTATTTAATAAAATATGAATGAACCTAAGGCTCCTTTAAATTAAAAATAGTTCACTGTTGAAGAAAAAAAAGTAAAGAGCCCGCTCTTTTGTTTTTAAATTTCAGTGTTTAATATTTAAACTAAAAAACTCAGTGGCGCGACAGCCCAAAGAGGGCCAAGGCCTACTGTGCCCATCTCAGTTTTCTTGACCTTTGGGCTCTGGAGTGCAGAAGCAGATGTTTCGGTTAGGTGGTCGGCCGAACGCGAAACCCCCAGTGTTTAGTTCCCAAGCATGCTTGGTACTCATTTATCGACCCACGAGAAGGGATGAAAGGCTGAGTCAACCTTACCCGGTCCGAGGATCGAACCCAGGACCTGTTGCACGTGAGCGCGAAGCGCTACCGCGCTCAGCCACCGAGCGTCGTGTTTAATATTTACCTGTGATAATTACAAGGTTTATTTTTTCACAGATTTATAAATCGTTTTTTTATTTTTTATTTATTCATAACATTTAAGAAAATTTACATGATACATGATAATTTAAGGTTTACTTACTTCTTTCTCCTACTGTGTCGCCTATGTCTTTGCTGTGGCTCTGAATCACTTCCATCTCCTGACTGAGACCTATTTCATAGTAATAGTTTTAGACTTCACATAAAAATTAACTAATATCTGCATAGTACTAATGTTTGCAAACATTTACCCGTGTCTCCTATGACTATGTCGAGAAGATTTGGACGATTTTGAACCTCTGGATGTTTTTGAAACCTCGCTTTCATTGTCTGACTGTCTTCTGCTATGGTGTCTAAAAAGAAAAAAAGAGCATTGTTACTTGGGCATTGTAAAAATGAGACAAACGCGTTTTCGCTGACTCTTACTCAACCGCCAAAGTTAAGCTTATTTTTACAACAGTCTTACTGTTCTTCTGTGAATCTTACTGTTTAGTATTTTATTTATTTATTTATTAAATTTTTTTTTTGCTCAATTTTAATGAATATTACGCAGTTTTTTAGTATTGGCGATCGAAATGGGCTACAGGTGGCATAGAGCAGCTCTCTCTACCTATAGCAACAATTCGCATTCTTTCACCATTAGCGTGTGGAGAGTCACAGAAGAAGGAAGTGCGTTAATTTCTGTCTTTATTTTCAAATAGATTAAAATCTTTTTAAGTTAGGAAACTAAATGGAACTGAAGACTACATTAAACATAGTTCTAAAAGAAAGCGTCATGGAAATTTTAAGAAATATTTTTAAAAATTAAATACAAAAAATATTAAGAAAAGGAAAAATATCGTTGTATATTCCTATATAATTGAAAAGAGGAAAGGGAAAAAGGCATGGAACCGGTCTTCTCCCCAGATGGCGTATTCGAGCGTTGCGATCGCCCATATCTGATATTATATTTAGCAGCATTTAAATTTTGTAAAATACTATTTCACTTACTTCCTTTTTCTGTAATCGCAACTATTTGTACTTTCTATGGATCCAGTTCTGCCATGAAGAGGATATCTACGGGACGGCAGTGCTCCCGCACTTCTCACTGATCTCGGAGATGGATTGGTACAACTGGAGTATAAACCTCTCGAACTAGAATCAAAAAGCATAAATTATTTTTTGCTTTCATATTGATACTTTAAACTATGATTTAGTTACTCTTATCCGCAGGCATTAAAGCAATATTAATGGGTAAAATAAAATGTTATTCTTATCGGGGAAAATTCATCCGCTATTGGGTATAATATAAAAAAAACACAACTACTTCCACTTCGAAAATTTTAGTAGGAATAACATATACTATCGTGCAATACTAAATGAATGGAAGATAGTGGTTGTTGTTTAATATTTTACATGCGCTAATTTAATTTGATTTGAAAACATTGATTTTTTTAAAAATATGGATTCTATGGAATGGTGTCCGTTAAGTTTAATTGGTTTGATGTCTCTCGTTGTCAGAAGAGAAAAAAAAACTTTTAATTTAATTAATAAACTGAGTTTTAAATATGTTTACTAAAAACATTAAATTACTTAGATGAAACAACAAAATCAATTATTACAAAACGAACTTTTCTTTATAATAACAATATAATCTGGCGAGCAGCTATTTAAAAGATCGAACATTCCGTTTGTTTATTTGTGGCTTGAAGTCAGGCTCGCAGAAAATGCCGTTCACGGGTTAAATTTAGTAGGAATAACACAACCTGTGACGTAGGCGATAGTATACCCAATTGTCCAATTTGTTACTTTTAAATGCGCTCGTAAAGATTCGATTGTTAGTCAAAGAATTGGAATATAAAATCAGAACATTAGAATCAGGTAGGGGGAAAATACAAATTTTCTGATATTCGATAAATTATTATTTAATTGTTCCTTTTTGTTTTATCTCAGTTTAACATTTAAAAACTATTATTAAAAATAGTAATATTAATTCGTCGATTACACTCTCACTTATTTTTGTGTTAACTCTTAATGGAAATAGTGAAAAAAAATTCTAAATAAAGAATCAATACAGTAAAAATAAAAAAGTGGGCAATCATTTTAATAGTAGAAAGCCATTCTTTTCGTTTCACCACAAGACAAAAATATTTTCGAGAAACTATGTCATCTAAATGATGCGAGCACTTAATCAAGACTTACTGATAAATAATCCCTAACTTCAAGCATATGTGCATCACAGTAAATTTTTTTTTTAGCAATTCTATTAAATAAATTCGGTAGGTACTTTAAAAAAATTCAATTAAAGAGGCTTGAATTGCTCAGGGAATAGAGCCTGGCATAAGTGATTTGGGTGCGAATCTTAAAGATGACGTTTACTGCTTCCGATGACAGCGTTGACATAAAATTTCCACAGCGGCAGATAGATATAATAGTTTTCAATCGCTGGACAAACTATATGATGTTTTCCTATCCCCGTGACAGTTTTACTTGAAATGTCCGAAAGCAATTGTCATAATTAAAATAACGCTACGGTGTTTTATTGAGTATCATGTATTATCCACTCAATGTTTGCCAGTACGTAATGGAATAAAAAGAACATCAATCGATGTTTTTCACTTACCCAAGTCTTGGATCATCCCATGGTGCTGGTACCACTTTATATGGTGATGGTACGACTGTGGGCACTGAAGTAGATCTATGGAGAGCTGGGCTAAAATTTGAAAAATATTAACAAATAAAGCAATTTTATTTAAAATAAAACGATGCAAAATGGCGTATTTTTTTAAATTTAATTTTTTCAAATACTTACATTATAATGGGATGTGGTGGCAATGGGGACATGATGTTAGTTGGTTCCAGAATATGTTTAACTCCTTCTTCTTTAGATTGTGTTCCAGCTTTGAAAAGAAAACAAATGCATTATTATTAATTTCACAGAGATGTATTTTAAGCCTTTCGGTGGGCGCAGCAAATTTTGACTAAAACTTTAGACAGGCAGCCTATTAGCTACTGTGCTTATAGATTATAAAAGTTTAATAAATACTTGAACTCTATGTTCTTTAAAAAATAGTGGTCGCTATGAAACAGTGGACCTTCAGAAGCAAATAGTTTTACAATTTTAGTGGTTTGCAATACATTTGGAATAAATGTTGCTAGACTGGTTAAATGCAGGATGTCTTTAAAATATCTGACCGCGATGTGAAGACTGTTAGAGGTGGCATAAAAACGTCATTTAGACAAAAGAACTGGGATCACGAATTCGAAAAGTAACTTCTGAACAGAGTCGTCTCGTTGTATGAAAAAATAAAGAGCAAAAAAATGATACTTGCTAGAAATTTTAAACGCAAAGTATAAAAGCACGTTTATTAATGTAATTTTTTATGTTTAAATGCATGTTTATCAAAGTAACTTTTTACGCACATGAAAAAGTTGTCGTAACAATAAATAAAAAAAAACGTATTTTAAAATTGTTATTTCTAGGAAACTCTTTTACCTACTCCTTTTAAATTTTGAGTTTTAGCATAAAAAGTCACTCAAATAAGCAGGATATAAGTTACACATTATTTGGCATTATATTATTTAATTTGTTTTACAAGCAAGGAGCCCCCCTGTAGCAATCATTCTTTGCTTTCTCTCTATGTACATCAGGGTCTCGAACACCAGCAGCATTTTTTTGAAGTACAATAGATACCAACAGTTATACTCCTACTTTATTTAAATAACGAAATAATCTTGCTTTTAAAATGATCTATAAAAATTAATTTGAGATTTTTGCCGTTATGTTGCTGTTAAACCTTTAGAAAAAAAAAAAAAAAAACTTATGCGTTGAAAATTTTTTAATTTTAATAATTTGTATATACCAGCCTAACTAATTTGTGTAAATAATCCACCCTTACACACATAAATATACATGTTTTTCAAGAAGAGCAAATTAGTTTTTCTAATTTAATTTCAGAAACAAAAGGTGGATAGATGAGAAACAAATTAGAGAGATTTTGCATAGCGTTTATCTTACTTTAACCATAACGTTTAACTTATTTTCTTCTCTTAATCGATACTGCAATTTTTTCGTAAAATTTTGCGCATACTCTGTAAAACTCAAATAGCGTTAGCAGAAAATAAATAACGCTATGAAAAATCTCTCTACAATTCTCTAGATGGTTTTAAAGTTTGTCAACAAAAAAAAAAAAAAAAAAAGAAGGAAAAAAACAATTTTTTATGTATATCCGATATAAAGATGTAACTGCCGGTAATGATTTTTCTCTAGGAAATTAAAATTTATACATACGTACATATGCTCTAAAATAAAACATATTTTATTGCTTTATATACTCGGGTGTATATAATTTATTATTAATCAGTAAACTCATAGAGGAAAACAATATTGTTAACTCATAAACAATTATCTTTACCAAATTTAAGAAATAGTTTCCCTTAAGCAGCATTTTTCTTCTAACATTCATTTCTGGCTTTCATTGAAATTTGAAATTTTGAATTAAAAAGTTTTAATAGCATTTTTGATTAAAAATATTCTTGCAATTGTAACAAAATAATAATAATATTAACAACAAAAATTAAATTAAACATGTATGTATTATATTAAAAAACTTAATTATATTACTTCAATAGTTTCACTTACCATCAGCTCCGTCTGGCTGTCCAAGTCTTTTATTAAAACGACGACTAGGAACTCGGACAAAAGTCGGCGGGGGTCTTATTCTGGCTTTACTGTTCATTGACTGGGAACTTTTGTCTAACCTATTTCTTCAAAATAAAAAATAATAATTTTAATTATAATTTATAATAAAGAAATATTGTTGTTTGGTACATTCAAATTTAACTGAAGTCGAGAATTTTGCTCCATTTTGCTTGTTTTAATTACTGCGCTAAAAATATAGTTTATAATTTACATGAAAAGAAAGCAAGGAAGGGATTAAATCCTTAAAAGCTTTAATTATAATTAAAGATATATTACATTAAAAGATACATTAGAAACTTTTAATTAGACTTGAAAAATATCAATAATTTTGTTTAAAAAAAAAAAGTGAACACAGTTACGAGTTACAGATAATAGCAGTTAAGATTTATTGCTTTTTCATTCACTAAATCTTTGATTTTCAGTTCTATTTTAATCCATGGTGATAAAATCTCGGATGAAAGTACATCATATGTGCTAAATAATGCGGGTATATGAACGATATTTTCAATATAGTATTTAATGTAGTACTTCATGCAAATGATATTTTGAACAAAATTTCATATTAAGAGAAGAAAATAATTATCCCCCTAAAATATATGCATGAAAAATCTAAAAATAATCATGCAATGAGTGCCCTTTTTAAATGATAAGTTCCATTTTATCTTACCCATAAAATTTGTTTTCGATGCCGACAATTTTTCCACTTTGTCCAGGAACTTCCCTAACTTGTGTCAATCTATAACAATTAAAAGTGAATAATTATCAAGAAATTAACTAATCATATTTTTATAATAATAATTTTAAAAAACATATTTTTAATTTTAACAAATAAATTTAACTTTACTTACTTAAAAAATGCTCTATGGTCTACGCAGCATTTCCACAAGTGTTTACATGCTCTTTTGCTAGGTAGCTCAAAACCATATGTATTCTGTTCATTCTAAAATATATAAATTATTTAAGATAAATGGTTTTATTTATTTGTGATTTTTACTGTCCAATTGAGTTCTAATAATTGTTAAATTAACTATTTAAGTACTTACATTTTTATCTCTAGCTTTTATCATAAAATATTTCCTTTTATAATAAACTTTTGTTATTCTTGGCCTGTAAGAAATATTATTCATAAATGTATTGATTATATTAAATTTTCAATATTAACAAGAAAGAAAAAATATAACTACATATAAATATATTACTACTACTATATGAAGAATCTTTTTTTTTTCTTCTAAAGAATGAATAATTTTTTTCTACTAATTAAAACGCTCTTTTTCCTTTTCTTTTTTTTTCAGTTTTATTAATTTTAAGTTAAACTGGAATAAAATATTAAATTTATTAACGGGTTTTACAAGAAAATGCTTTTATATAAAAGTGATAAATCTTTTTTTTTTTTTTTTTTTTCCATTTGACATTTGTAGCTTCGTTTTTTTCATGTGTAGAGAATAATCAAATTTTGATACATTTTCAATCTATTGTTTGTGACCCAAAAGATTTTATTTTGGAAAAAAAACCTCTATAAATGGCTAATTTTTGGAATCATTTTAAATTTTTAACAATTGTCTTGAATTCGAAAAAAAAAAATAGAGTGAATGTACTACACTACACGCTTTAAAGTTTTAATTTATTCTATTTTAATCACTGAAGATATAAGTAATGGTCTGGATTCTTCTGCTTTATTTGTGTTCACCGCTTTCTTCCTATATTACTGAAGTTACTTTAAAACTTTCTAATGAAAGTTCAAACGAAAATCTTTCTAACAAATATGACTGTAGATAATTAGTTTTAAATTTTCTAAAGTACACATTGCGTGTACACAAAAACGAGTACAAATACACATTACGAATAGAGAAATCTACTGGAAGAAATACTTATATAGAACTGTATCATTTTTCTCAACGAAATATATATTTCTTACATAATGTTGTACAGTATAACACGTTTTTTTTTTTTTTTTTTTTTTTTTTTCGTTCCCCAAAAAAGTTTTGTGACTTTTTGTGAGTCACTCTGTCGATTATTTTTGTAAAGTAAAATTAGAATTTTACAAGAAATACGTTTGCTCTTTAGTATTTTTATATTAGATTTTCAAATCTATTTAATTGAATTGAAATATTAACGTTTCACGTTAAATATTTGTTTTATTAAAAACATTGGTAAATAAAGAATTTGTTTCGTTTAATATGCAATTTCAATAGAAAAAAAAAACACTATGCAATAGTAAACAATTATATAATATGTCAATTCACTATTAATATTTTTTTAATGATCATTTTCTTACCAGAAATAGTTTCCGACTCTTGTTTTATTCCTCAACACCAGAATACCACTTGGCGTTAATCCTAAATAGTATTCTATGCTGTCTTCTCCCTGAAAAGATAAATAGAATAATGCGTGAATTATGTAGTTTGTCAAATTGCTAGACATTTATAAAACAAATTTATTTATGCTATTATTTGAGTTTTACTAATGAACTTATCATTTTGTTTAGTAAAAAATAATTTTGTGCAAAAAGAAAATAAATTTTGCTAATTCGTATTTATTGATTTTTAGCGTAGTGGTTATTTCTGAAACATCAAAATGTAAAATTTGAGAGAATTGATTAAATATTTTCAAGGTACAAACTATAAAAAATAAGGACTTTTTAAATTTTTATTTCTTAGGAAATATTCAATCGATTTCATTTAACTTTTGGATTTCGACATATATTATTAAATGCGTATTTATTTATTTTTTTAATTACGCATATGAGGAGAGAATGTTAAATCTTTATGCCTAACAATTCAAATATTTTTTTCCCTCATTAATAAGTTAAACAATAAAAAAAATAAAATAAATTTTTTTTTCATATTTAGTTTTTAAAGAACGCAATATTTAAGTACCTTTAATAAAAAAAAAAAAATGTATGATTAAATGAAATAAAAATTATAAATTGTAAAAAAGTAAACCTTTTGTGTTAAAATATGTGCATAAATTATTTATCACAGAGTACAAAGATCATTTGATTCTCGCTATAATATTTAGAGACACTGCGAAATACGCAAAAAGAAAAAAAAAAAAAAAAAACATAAAAGATAAGAAAAAAATAATGTTAAAGATATTCATCTTTCAACTTGTTTCGTGATTAAATTATTAAGAGAACTCTATACCGCGAGAGAAACGCTACATGACAAATTCTATTTTTTCTACATTAATAATTTAAAGTATTAAAAAAAAACTCGTTCAGAAAAATCAAGAGTAAACCCTTAAGTGTTTTTTTCCCACAATGCCCATCTGATTGACACTCGCCATTCAGGTATCAGTAGGGCAGATTTGTCAGCACATTGTAATAATAATAATAACTATGTTAGTTATAATTTTTTTTTATTAAAAAACAGTGTGGAAACAATAGCTACGTATGTATTTATGAAAAGAAAAAAAAAGTATACGAAAAGTTAAATGGTTCGATTGAACTTAGTAGAGCATATGCATGGATCTCCACATTTCACGGCTGAGGTAAAAAAAAAAAAAAGTTATTTTAAATTCTACTTTTTTTTTTTTTGCAAAGATGCAATTGTTTTTATTATCAAAACATTATTTGCAGTCATTCACACTTAAATTGTAGTTGAACCCTTCGGTAACGTTCCTCATAAAACTGGTAGGATTGAAGGGGATTCGACTTTGAGGAACCCAGAAAATTGAAAATCACGACAAGCTGAATGTTTAAATCTCTAATCTGTAAGGAATATTTATCAAAAGCACTTTGGGTGTATAAAATCACAACAGTCCCTATAGAATGTTATAAATCACATTGTTATATTATTCATCGTAATACTCCCTAATAATGATACATTACGCTTCTTGTATAAAAACTAAATCCATACGAGAACAATAAATGTTCCGGAAAAGTCATAGATGTGTTTCAAAAGCTTTTATACAGCTATCTGATATTCATTTATCATTATAGGATTTATTAGTTGCGCGTGGTCTCAAGACAAAAGCCATTACTTACCATCACAGGATGAAGATCAACCCCGTACATATCCAACCATTTTATTCGTTCTAAGAAGCTAAGTTCCGCCACTGCTGGAACTGCACCGCTAAAGAGAAATAGAACAAAAATAAGTTGCTAGTCTTTCCTAAATAGTGGCATTTGGATGACTTCTTTTAGCTCATTGTTTTTAGATTTTTATGATTTATGAAAAGGAACAGGTTACAAGCTGTCTTACGAATTGTTATTTCATATCAAGGACTTGCGTAGTAATTCCTTTTTTTAAAAAAATGACATTTCATTGTGATTAATTCTTCTCTTGAGGGACTGTTTCCCAAACCGGAAGAAAATGGATTTATATTAATAATAAAAAAAGGGAAGAGTTTGTGCGTGTCTGTTATAACTCCAGTATCGTTTGTGAAATTTGGACAGTAAGTGCAAGAGGGGGTTATTTTAGCCAACGACACTAAAAATTTCTACTATGAGACGTTTGAAAGATGTATTTTTCTCATTGGATTAGTTAGCCATTGTTATAAATTAAACTTTAGATGATACTGTTTTTTTCCATCAAGCTTACAGCTCTATTTAATCAAAAAGGGAGTTTATTCCCCAAGATCGTTAATATTTTTTTTTCCTTACGTCACATAAGCTCAATGATCATCTATGCCACTGTATTAATATTTCTATAAAGTTATCTGAAACCACGTGTTTAATTTGTTTATGGCTACGCTTTTGAAAAGTACTTACTTAAAATTAAATGACTTAAAATCAATCATAATTGAAATAGAAATAAATTATGCACTAAAAAGCCAAAATTAAGGAAGAAAATGTACTTATTCACTCAAAAGAACCTTAAAAATCGCCAATGATGCCTTTTTTGGTAGCAGGTACTACTGGTATTGTGGTAATTTTTACAGTTGTGATCGATACCAAGTATGCTAAGAGAGGAATTTAATTACTGTGTAAATATTAACGGATGCTTCATGCCAAATGATACTGAATACAGTTATTCTTTATTTTGATGAGAGGAACTTCTAAAATGTATTTTGTTCAATCTAATACTATAAAGTCACCAGGAAGTAATAATAGTAAGTAAAATTTGGAATTATTTTTAATTTATTTTACTAACTAAAATTCTGAAAAATGTTCTTCGTTACACAACTATTCATAGAAGTGTAACAAACGTCTTTTAAACAAATTTTTCAAATCAAACGATTGTCAAATACAAATGTTACGATTGTTGAATTTTCGATGATACAATGAATACGATTGTTGATTGTTTGATTTTGTTGAAATGCAAAATTTTCAAAAATAGATTAAAAAAAATTTAAAAACATTTTGATTTTTAAAAGGAATTGCCTATCTTCCCAAAATTATATTCAATGGCATAAAATAATAATAAATAATTCTGTAAAGAATGTAGTTTAAAATGTACTGTTTAATTTTTAAGTCAATCTTTAAAGATTTATTAAAGTTAATAGTTCTATCGAATGGAAAAATGTAGCTTCGAAAAAAAAGCGGGTTTGAAGTTTTCTGGACATAAGACTATGTGGGGTTGAACAAAAATTCGAAATTCCAGTACTTTTTTTCATGTTATTAAAACTTAGGGTACATCATTTAAGGTATAAAAGCACCATTTAGGCGGGAAAAAATTCAAAATGTTTGAGTAATCAAACTTTCCGATAATTATTTGTTAATTGACAAGAGAGATATGTTTTAGACAATGACAAAATTTATCGAATTATTTAATTAATTTTTTGGAGAATTTATTCAGAAGCATGGCAAGTATTTTATTGAAATTTTGCTATTTTTATGTTATAACTTATTCCATTATTTAATATAAAGTTTTTAGAAAATTGAATTATTAGATCTTGTCTTACAGTTTTCATTCCATGATAGAATTATTAAAGAAAACTGAGGTACGTGCAACACTCAAAATAATAACATTTTAGCTCAAATACGTACAAAAATAATATTAAAAAATTATCTTTATTAAAAATTACTTTAAATTAAATTCTTGTTTAATTGATAAGAATATACATTTATTAAAAATTTTTTTTATATGATTCGATTCTTATAAAAAAGATTTCACAGGTGAAAATAAAAATGTGCTCACAGGGTAGTTTTAAGTAAATTTTTAGAGTTTCAGATTAAATCCAAATTAGTATTGCAACCAATACATGTAATATATAAAAAAGGCTTAGGCAAATTGTTTTAAATTCCAAAATGTAATAAGTGTCGAAAATTTTTTTTCATATAATCATTTTTCTGGGATCATGCGTCTTCAATATATGACAGTTTTATTACTAATTTGTTACTTAATTGTAAGATCTGAAAAATTTTAAATAATTTTACTGTGATTTTTTAAAAAAAAAACTTGAAGGCTTTCTAACAAAATAATTACTTAAAAAATCAATACTACACTTAATATAATACGCAAATATAATTACTACACTTAAAAAAAAAATTATGTGTAAAGGTGCTATCACTCAGAACAGCTTGAAACAAACGAAAGAATTTAGTTACAGAAATAATTAAATCTTTTGATCCAATTAGTTAAAGAAAAGAAAATATATAATGCATTGAAACATTTTCTGTTTTCATAAATTTCGGATAAAATTCATGGAAAGATGAAAGGAAAAAGGTAATAAAACAGTATTAAAGTTTCCACGTGTCTGAAACATACATTGCATGTTTGCATGAAAGCATTACTTACCTAAGAGACTTATGAATGTCAGCTGCTTTTGATTCGAGATCTTTTGTTTGGTTAGAGGAAAAGTTAAATTCAGCTGCATAACCTGGTAAATGCCGTCTTGGATCATAATCGCCCAATTCCGCTGTTGATAAATAATCAACAATAAATAAATAAATACAGAAATAGTTTTTAAAATTCTTGTCTTTTTCTTTTTTTCTTCCCTCTATTACTTTTTAGGAAAAAAAATTATTTTTCTTATTTTTCATCAAAAATATCTTTTTGATGAAAAATAAGAAATTTGAAAAATTAATAAAAAGTCTTTCTCTAAACAAAAATAAAATGCAATTTTTAAATTAAAACAAAATTTTGAATCTAAGTATTAAATAAACCAGCACAATTACATTTAAATTTTATAAGCATTTTCCCTTGAAAATATAAGACAAATTTAAGTTTAATTAGTTTTGAGAAAACAAATTTAATTGTTTTTAATTGTTTTTAATTAAATTAAACACCTCCAGGAATATAAAAAAATAAGAAATATACCACATGTCTTTATTAGCGCAGGGAAAAGGTTTTTATTTGTTAAATAAAAATAAACAAAAATATGCACATAAAAAACCAACAAAATATACATAAATAAAAAACACAGTTACACATTAATATTTTTTAAACGCTTTCAAACAAAATAGAACAAAAATTCAATTAAAAAACCGAATATATTTGTATTTTAAAAACATTTTATAGTAAAAAAAAAACATTAAATAAGTGAAAATTCGGGAATTATAAACAAAAATATTTTTAAGAAAAAAAAAAAAACTATAATTGTAAACATTGTAGAAAAATAGAAAAAAAAAAATTCTAGAAATCTAAGCAAAATTTTTAAAAAAATTTAGGTTTAATTAATCTTAAATAATATAAAACAAAAATGTCACGATACAATAAAAATGCCTCTCGATTGGTCTCAATAAAGCTTTTAATTTATTAAATGAAACATTAATTATGAAGTAAAAATTGCTGTCCCTAAGAAAAACTTCTCGAAAATAAATATTCTATAGACCCTACTACGTTTTAACTCCGTTCCCCTTAAAAGTAAAACTAGAAATAAAATAAAATACACGGCATGAATTTCCACTTAAGATTTTTATTATTGACCGATAAAAGCAATATATTCGTCCAAAAATATAAAGAAAGACCATAAGTTTTCTCTACCTATTAAGAGTTTTCTTCCCTCTCTTTGGAAAGTTTCAAAAAAAAAAAAAAAAAAAAAAAAAGGAAATACGCTCCTTCAAAGACAATAAATAAAAATTTGGTGAAAACCTTTTTCGCCAAAATCATAAGTCATGCTGATTGAAGAGCGCTTTTATTAGTAGATTGTTCACCTTTTCGTATCTAAACGAATACTACCGTTTCAATGAATGGAGCTGAATTGCTAGCTAAATACAAATAAAGTACGTAGCTTTTATTTATTTATTTATCTTTATTTATTTATTTATTTATTCTTATATACATAAAAAAGAGTAACAGCAAGGGTTCTGATTAAAGGTTTATGAAAAGTTACTCGTAAACCCTCCATTCAATAATCCAATTACATAATCAAGGAACTTCGAAAAAAATGCATTAATGCATTACCTTATATTTTCATCTTCTTTTTTATTATTTTTAATTTCTTCCTACGTTATTTCTGAATCTGCACAATTATGGCCGTATCTGTGCTATAATTTTGCCTGACATTGATCCTCTTAAAAATGATCATGTGGGAGGAGAGATAACATTAGGTACCTTAGAAACCGTTAATAAATTGTTGTAATCTTGCTTATATATGTGAAGATTATTTGGCTTTCTATTTAATGTGTATTATAATTTTATAAATATCTCGAGAAAAATAGGTTTTTTCACGGTTTAAATATATTTTTCTGACGCTTGAATGGGTTTTTTTTTTTTTTTTCTCAAACGTTAGTGACGTGATATAATTGAATGAAAAATAAATTGAAAATTATATCACGGCACTAACGTTTGAGAAAAAAAAAACAATATAAGGAAAAGAGAAATAAACAAAAAATAAGAAAATGAAAAAAAAATTTAAATTCTTTTTTTAAAAATATTTTATTTACTAACAATTTTTCTTATTCTCTTAAAACATTTTTTCCATGTTTTCTTTGTATTTTTAACTTTATATATATATATATAGGGGAGAGTCGGGGAGCCCCGCCCACTTAAGGAGTATTGCTTATATTTCTGTATAATATTGAGTAATAATCAATATTTTTTGTATGTTTCTATTGTTTTATCATCTAATTAAATAATGCAAAAAGAATAAACCAAAAAAAAAATAGTTTAACTTAAAAAAAAAATAGAAATTTAAAAAATTTGACTACTGTATTTAACATATTTTCAAAACAATTGTTTACCATGTTACCAGCTGTATAAATACTTGAAACTTTGAAAATAATCTTTTTTTAATATAACAATTAATGTCCGATGGCCCATTGACTTGAAAAAATATTCTATACATATGAAATTGACAGTGGGTGGGGGTACCCGACACTCCCCTATATAAAATTATTTTACAACTTATACGTTAAACTAGAGTTGAAGTGTATAAAAAGAATGTTTAGTATATATTTTTAAATACATTTAGTCAACAAACTAATTTGCTGAAAAGTATTAATCTGCCGATTGATTCTTATAAATTGGTAAAACTGTTTTATATTCAAACATATAAAAAAAAAATTAAAAATCTATTTATTTATAAACTGAAATCTGCCTACCGGACTGTGTAGGGGTCAAGGAACTAGCCTTGCATCGGAAAGATTCTCGGTTCAAATCTCGGGCAACGCGTGGATGTTCTTTCATTCTCTGTACTATCTGTACTTAGTGTGGGAGCAGTGTTGGCCCACCTAATATGGAGCCCCTGGAAGTGTGGCCTAAAAATTTGCTTTGTAAAATGCCTGAATTGACAAAATGTTAACGCAGGTGGGCATTGTGGAAACAAAAAAAAAAAATAAAAATTAATAAATAAACTGAAATCTAAATTTTTTTTAGAAAAAATTAAAAATTACTGAGTAATTATTAATAAATTGTTTATGAATTACGATCATGTAAGGAAATAACGATCAAAGTGTCCATTCTCAGGCATTGTGAATTTTTGCAGAGCCTCTTAAATCATCAAAAGTATTAATATTAACCACTTTTCAGTTACTAATCGTCTAAACATTGGAAAATTAATAAAATACTTACACTGTATGGCATAAGCAAAAAGCTCGGCAGCAAGATCATACGTCAACGGTAATCGGCCTTGATAAATGTCTTGTTTAATTTGCAAGAAAAATTGGTACCTAAAAAAAGAACAATGAATGAGAGCAATAGTTGCAAATAAAGGATTATTCAAATTTAGACATCATGTAATTTAGACCTTTCTTTTAAAAAAACACCAGTCACGTAAATTTTTTTTTTTTTTTTTACTGTAACTCTAACCAGTCTTGTACTTATAACAAGAAAGGGTGCTTGTTCAGAAAAATTAATATTCAAGGTATTTTTTTCGACTAAAGGTTTTGTTATGTTATCACAAATAATGCATCAAAATTCTTTTTCCTATGTACGATATCTCGTTTTCTGAGGGAAATGAGAGGGAGAAATAAATTCCTTCTAAACAAACAAGTGAGACATAGTTTTCAATGAATTTTTTCACGATGGATTGAACAAGACTAATTTCGTGACAATGGGACTAAACGTTTATAAGTTCTAAAAGTTATATACAAAAAATTAAAAATTTCCGCATCCATTATTGTTATCTAAACAAGTGAGACATTGTTTCCTACGCGGAGAAAAAAAAAAACTATACACGAATAGTTCAAAAGTTGCAAGCATTTTTATGCATAAAAAGTACTTTTTTCAACATGATTTATATACATTTTTTACTGTGCTATCTAATGGCTTCTGGAACTTTGAGAGATAAAAATTGATTTTGATTCGATTTTCTTAAAATTAAGTCAACTATTTAAAATCGTGTTATGTGTTATTTATAAGTATATTTAAACAATCTAATTTAAACTATTTTATGAACTTTAAAAGTTTAGTTTCATACAGAAATAAAAAAACAGTTTTTAAATAAGATAAAACAGTATATACGATTATAGTAAGTTTATTCTTATTTTTAAAAAAAATTGGCCGCTTCAAAATATATTTAAAATTGTCTGAGAAGTTAGCGCCAAACAATTTTCTTTTCAATATAAATAGATATAGCGACGATAATCAACATGCATGCATTAAAAAATAATTTTTCGAAAGAATTATAACATCTTAAAAATGAAATAACTTTTAAAAAAAATCTTTTCTAATAAAGACTTTAATGAAAACAGTTTGTATATATCACAGAAAACTTATGCTATTGATTTATTTCAGGGTCGGTTTAAGTATTACTGCAAAAATGTTTAATGACTTTCATTTAAAAATATAAAACATTCCGTCCCTTCAAAAATAAAGTAATATTTGGATGGTTCCTTACTGTTTTTTCAATGTTCTTTAAATTTTTAAATATTAGGATAGATATTAAATGCGATAACGTAGTAATTTTGAACTCCACTCTGACGAGAAAAGAACAAAGGGAACAAATAGCTTTCGTTTTAAGTAATAGAAATAGGAATTCTTCATGGCACTTTAAAACAGTTGAAGGAAATCGTAACTTTATTTTAGTAAACGTTATCTTCAATGGGATTTCATTGATAATAAAATAATTTTCTACAAATTGCTAGTGTTAGTCTTAAAAGCACAATATTTAATACAATCTTAACTTTTAATTTTTATTATCACCTATTTTTAAAATAATTTAAACTTCATAATTAATCATTTGAGCATTGTGTACATTTTTGCACGGTATGTTTTTCGCTTTTATCACACACACTTGTAACTGCTTAATTTATTATAAACCGAAATCCTATAAAAATTCACCGCACGAAGTCTCTTTTCTGTCTCATAACAATGATTTTACAGGAAGAATGGCAGTAACAACTTCACTTGAAGTTAAAAGAAGATAAATGAGAAAATAAATTGTTATTACGGCTTGTTTTCTAGTGTGGGTGAAAAACATATTCTGCTTATTTTTATGTTCTTCTAATATGGCGATGATTTATGGAAGAAGTGTTAAAAAGACAAATAGCATTAAAAATAATCACTGCTGTTTTTTTTTTTCTTTCCCGCCTTTAAATGTTACCACCTTTTCACAAATATTGAAAAAACGAATATTTATCTCAAAATAGTATTAACGTCACAATTATTTCTTTATTTGTACTTTTTTTTTTTTTAATATTTTTTATTAGTCATTTGAACTTTTATTAATATTAAGCCGAAGGTCTAGCTATGAGGTCATTCATTCGTATTTAAGTACCACAGCTAATACATATTTTTAGAATCCGTTCCAAAAATAAGGAATTTAAATTGTATATACTTCACAAACGAGTTGCGAATTAGTATTTAAGCGAATGAGAAATATAAATGCTGTCAGATCCCTATTTAGGAAGACTGGAGAAAAAACCTCAAAGCTAGTTTTACTTACCTTATGAAACTTGGAGGTATTTTTAATAATCATCTTTTAGCTTTCTCTAGCACTGAAATAAGACTTGATGTTTTCAATCTCACCTTCCTCAGTCATTAATCACTAAATTTCGATGACTTTTTTGTTCCACGCTTGAATATTGATTTGCGAGTCCTAATGTGTATACTTTTTGACAGGAATTCTAAAAATCTGTATTAAGAGCGATCATTATGAGAAATCTATTAAATTCAATATGCCCGTTGCCGTTCGTTTACCAACCCGACAAATTTCTGTAAAGATTAAAAGCTTAAAACATGAAAGATTTAGAGTCATTTTATTAATGCAACGGAAATTAATTATAATTCATAACATTGTGACACACTTCTGACGGGATACAGTTAATGTTTACGGAAATTTAAAAATGGTCACAGTATAATCAAATTTTCTTCTGCCAAATGTACTTCGGAAGAAAGAACGCGGCTATACGATAAAATTTTTAGAGTATTAGTTTGTCTTGCAAGTATTTTACAAATTTTTATTGTACTCAAATTTAAAACGGTTTTAAAATCAATTGTTTATGAAGTTTTAAATGAAATTTTTTATAAACGCAATTTTTAACAATGATATCCATAGATACTTTCTAATTTTAATTTTCATAATTAGAAAATTTAAATGCACTGATGAATTTGAAATATTAGGAATAAAAAAAGATGCTATGATTTTTTAAGTTCTCTAATTTCTTAAGTATATATTTGAATTTAGAATTTTTTTTTTTATATTCTTATGTTCTGTTTACACTTACTATTATGTTTATATTGCAATCGCCACGATCAAATATATTTATCAGCCGCGCGCGTTAATTACAATCCAAATTTTTTTTAAAAAAGCGTCTCGAGTATTACGTATAATTATGTGCCATAATTCGTAACAATAAGATTTACAGTTACTTTGTAATTTTAATAAACAAAATGATAAATGTAAAATATTAGAAATAAAAGAAGATTCCATGATTTTTTAAGTTTTCTACATATTTGAATTTATAAAAAATTACGAAAAGTTATATTAATATTGTTAATATTTATATTGCAATGGTCCCGAATCAATGTATTAACCCCGATATATCAATTCACGATATTTACAATCCATTTTCCTAAAAAAGAAATCGTCTCTAATATTACGTTTTTTTATGTGTCGTAATTCGTAACAATAATACTTACAGTTACTTAAGTTTGATATCGCATATGTTTGATATCAATTTTATAATGCTATCGCCACTTTCATAAATCTGAAGTTCGAAACTTTTATCAACAGTAAAGAAAATGTTAAATTATAATATTTAATTCTAATATTTAATTCTAATATTTAATAAAAGCTTTGTAATAAAATGTCCCTACTTTAAATATAGTAACTGATTTAATCTTCAAACAAAATCCTCGGTGATTTTTAAAATAAACAATCGACTATTATCCACCTGGATGTGAATAATAAATATCTTTTGCTCATCGCGAAATTCTCCGAGGTTATGTATTTGGATAATGATAATGCGCAGAAAATTACCCAGACGATGTATTTACCCTTTTTGATCAATGTGGAAAAATAAGCGTTACAAAACAGAAGTTTAAAACAAAAGGATTATTTCATGCCCAAATACGTAAACAAAGTTAAAGGTTACCCCCTAGACATCACGACTTATATACACTTAGTCATGTAAATTAATTCTGAGCTAAGTTATAATTTCATCGAGTTGGCTTTATTTGGTGTTACTTCTGCCAATGTCCGATACACACTGAGAGTGTATGAACATTTGAAGAGAAAGATTTGAAATTAATTTGTCTGAGCATTCTGGAAGAGTTGTGGAAGAGGAGGCGTTTACCATCACGATTTCGCCAGCAGCGCAAGTGCAGCACGAAAACCGTGCATTTGACTGAAATGTCTCAAAAAGCTACTGAATGTCTTAACCCCTCTGTCCTTTAAGTAGCTGGAAAGGTAGAGAGAGTCATTCTGCTGTGATTGAAGCAAAGAATTAAAATTGTAATGAAAATGTAGGTCAAATAGAGAAGAGGTTAAACCATCGTTTGTTAGGTGATAATTAATAATTTCTTGAATGTGCTTACAAAATAAAAGAACGTGACTTTCCAATCAGGACGTGTCAGTTTTGACAATTGCTTAACTGATTATGGAATGTTTTATTTGGCTTTAAAAAACAATTACGTCTTATTTAATGACTCATAGAGTTTGATAAGACAAATGAAAAAAAGATACCAGCATATTTTATTGTGATACAAATCATCATTTTTGACTGCAATTTATAGTGTATACTGTATTTAAAAAAGCTCTTGTAAAAGAATATAAAATGTTCCTTTTGTTTATAAATCAGCTTTGGTTCGAAATAAAAATTTCGAATCTTTTGAAAATCTTGGGGAGAAAAATGGTCTAACTAGATCACGCTTACATACAATTTTAAGATTTCATTTAATTATTTAGAAAAATTTTAGATGTGTCCAAGCTATTATTGGTAGTGTTGTATATGCATTTATTCGTAGCTATTATTCGTAGTGTTGTATATACATTTAATATGGTTATGGTAAATTCTATCGACGCACTAGTTTGTCATCATAAAATTTCGTTCATACGATTTTTGTCCTTATACTCATCTATATTTCTTTCCTCTAAAGATTTATAAATATTTTAAATATACAGTACGCCAACTTACTTTGAGTTTACATACCTTATGTCCAATAGCAGAGTAAAATAAAACAGACTTGATTGTAAATAATTAGTTCCTCTTAATTGTGATACGCATTTACGATTACCGATTGCTATTTTAATCGTGATAATAAGCTATTACATTTGTAATCATTATAACAAATGCTAATGAACTACTATTACAAATGATGATAATTAAATATAATCTTGATCATATTTATAATTTTGATTACAAGTAATCGTATTATCTTAATTGCTGAGAAATAGATTATTGTAAATAATTCCATTTTACCCATTGTAATAGGTTAGCTACAATTCACTTGTGTAATGTAAACGTGAATTAGTCTTATTCAAAATACTCGCCACCGAGGTTTTGTTGTTGTCTTCTGAGATTTGCTCAAATTTATCAATAAAGCTAATGAAATGCCATATTTCATCATTCAGATCAACTATACATTATCGATAATGAAACGAAGTAAAAAGGAACTAAGAAAAGACATTTAAAGCACTGTTTTTTGTAGGTATTTTTTATACATGGAGCCTGTTTCAAAATAAGTAAGCACTTAAGATAAAAAGATTGTGATTTTCTTATTTGTTGCTGACAAACAATTAGCATTACACGTTAAAAATTGAATTCGTTTTATCGTCAAGAATCTCTTGTAAATTTCAATAAACAAAATAAATTTGGTTGAAAAGTTAAACTTTAAAAAAAAAATTCAGGCAAGCAAAAAGAAACTGGGATTTACTTATTTTTTGCTGAAATGAATGGAGAAGGTCTAAAATTACCAAAAACATGCATAATGTCATGCATGAACGAAGTATTAAAAAATGAAATTATAATTACGTTTACGCATGTAAATAAGTCCATGAAATATATTTTTTAAAACTGAAACATAAGATAAAATAAGACATGCTAAATGAATTTCTTAGGAGTAATTTGGTTACCACTATTTACGAAATTGTAACTATTTATAATTATTTATTCAAAATAAATATCTCTATGAAGCATTTAGTTTTATACAGTTTTATAGCAAAAAAACAAAATATTACTCTGAACAAAAATAAAAATTTTACCTAGTTATTTCTTCTAAAAGTTTGCAAGGGTCAGAAGCATAGAACTTCACGCCAAAATAAAGAGTAAAAGTTTCCATTCCTATAAAAAAATATAAAAAAGTAACATCAGTGAAAAATAGAACAATCAAAAAACTGCTATCAAAACAAAAGCAAGACAACGATACAGAAAAATAAAGATAAATCTATAAAGAGTATTTTTGCTACACAAAAATAACTTCCCGTTTCCCGAAGGCCTCGTTTGCCCCTGATACTGATTTATAAACTCATTCAAACAGGAATAGAGAATAAAATCCCTAGATACATAAGAAAATGAAGCGTCCAGTCCCCTATGACTAATTTCGAGAAACATGGAAAAAATTAACTAGGAAGTAAAATCATAAATCTCACATCCTAAGCTGCAGATCATTTCGCACAGGGAGTTCTTTCTTAGTTTTTGAAATTTATATCGCTTGCTAAGTTTTTAATCGATATAGTTTTCAATCGAATTCCATGATGGAATAAATTCGAATGCACTTAAGTATCGAAGGAATTAATTGGATAGAAGTGATGACAATTTCATTTCATTTCTGTTTAAAATCTTGAGAAGCATTGTTTTAACGATTACTAAAAAATTTGAAATGATTATTGTTGTGGAAAATATAAGTTTTCTATGTAATTTCTCGGAAACTACGTTTTCCTACTTAAAAATAGGATATTGTTAATTATCACTAATAATGGAAATATTTTTATATTATTCTGGTCTTGTAAATAATGGCGACGTGGTTTTTACCATAATAGACTTCGCACTACTCTGTTCGCAGTGAGAACTGAAACTGATAGTGAATTTAAATAAAGGTTTGTTGCTTAACATCAACTTTACCTCATCTGTTAATTCCTAGCTGAGTCGACAGTTCTTTTCTTTCTGACTATTGGACAGCTTATTGCTAGTTGTCAAAAGTTTGACGTCAATTAGCCAAAGGTAATGCCATTTGCTTACTTTCGCTATTAGTTCTCGATGAACAGAGTATAGAAGAATTAACCAGAATTGACACCAAATCAGAAGAAGAATTCACTAGAATAAACTCAAACCAGAAGCATAATTTGTTATCCAAACCTGAAGACGAATTTACCAGAATAGACTCCAAGCCAGAAGAAGAATTTAGCACAATAATATCCGCCATTCTCCAAGTGTGGTTCTATAGTCTTCGGAGGATTCTTTAATTTCAAAAAATAAAAAGTGTTTGAAAAAAAAATTCAAATATATATATTTAATACGAGGATCTTAAAAAGCTTCACCTTTACTTTTTCTTTCTTTTTTTCCCCGCCTATGAGAACACAGTTTCATAAAAATACTTAGTTTCTTATTCTTTCTGAGTTTATTATTTTTGAAATGTTGAACACAGTTAATAATCAGAGTCTGATGAAAGTATATTTCCCTTCTATTTGTATTTTTAAAAACACTGAATCATATATCAAATCGAGGGGGACCTTGTTTGGTTAAAATAAATTTGGCAGGATAATAACTATGACAATCTTTTGTAACAATGCTATTTACTTATATGTGTATGGGAAGGTAGCTGACCCCTGTTGCGAACGATGCAAAAGCCAAATGTTATTTTATTTATTTATTTATATTTTTAGGTTCGTTGTAACTTGTTTGATCTTTGAATTTAGCTTGTCGAATTCATTTCTATTCATTTTGAATTACACACGTATTCTTTTCATTTCTGCGATCCTTATTTATAAAAATAAATAAGGAATGTAGTTAAATAATTCTTTTTCTAAAATAACAAGTTTTTATTTTTTTTATTACTTGGGTGTATTCGTATAATTGTTTGCTCTTTCCTCAAAATCAGAAAATTATTAAGAGAGCAAAAATTGTTTGAATTTTTGGTGCACATCATAGATTGGAAAATAAATCTGAAATTCACCTGAAGAAAGAAGAAATCGTTGACCTTGATCAGTAAAAGTAAAAGTACATCCATTACTTGAAGAGTCCAGCGTGTAAGGAAGAGATTGATGGTGGACAGAACAAGTGCAAAGGTAGTTAAAAAAAAAAATAAAGACAGTTCTTTCTGAATTATTTGAGTGAACATTTCCTCATTTACTTAAAAATATCACAACCGATCCTTAAAGCAAATCGCATTCTTTTGATAAGATAATTAAATGTTATTTATAATACTATTGATGAAATAATGTAAACTTATTTACTTTAAATAGGATTACATCGATTTTTTTATTACAAATAAAAAATTATACAGCCCAATCATTGATATAATCTATTCTGAGAAACATTTAACATTCTTGTTTGATCGAAGGAAAAAAAAAAGCAGGTTGGAAGTAAGTTTTTTTAGTTACTGTATAAACCTACGTATGTCTGGAAAAAGAGAATCTTGACTTTAGTTGTTGTCGTTGATCAGTATGAGTAATTTAATTATTTTCTTTACTATGCTGACCATAATTTTTTTTTTTTTTACTTTGTATTATTAATTTATTTTATACAATGTCAGTTTTTAGATTTTCACTTTAATACTTTATTTTATGCTGAGTTATTTTGGGAAATGTTCAGTCAGAATTTGAAAATATATTATTATAGATTCGTATAGCAGTAGCATCCGTTGTTAAAAAAATTCTTGATTTCGAAAATGACTAAATAAAGAAAAGTAAAGTTTTTTTTTAACATTTTAAAATTATTTTAATAATAATTGTGCTTTATCTAAAATCGATGTCTAATTATAATTTTTTTTAATTTTTTTTTTCTTTATATATATATTTATGTTTTCTAAATCAATAAATGATTGTTTGACAATATATTGTAATTTTTATCTCACACACACACCTGTAAATTCCGTGGACATGAAACGTCCGTGGAAATGATGGTTACGTCTGTGGACATCATTTATTTCATGTTGTGTTTAACTTTATTAATTTGTGTATACACAGCACAAACTCCGGATTAAATTACAGTGAAAGGTACCAGCACTCAGGGTGTCGGTAATTCTTATCGTAATATCCATTTCTACCGGAACATGTTACGTAACAAAAAATCTGATATATCGTAATTTTTAAAGTAATAATTACCGTAAATTTTATGGTAAAATAAATGGATTTTACAGATGATGCACAAAAAGTGCCGATTCGATTCGGATTTTTTTACAGTGTACGATCTGAATTATTGCAACCGAGAAATTGCCTAAGCTTTGATATCTCTAAAAATTAACTTTATTCAAGAATTTTTGAGAAAAAAAAAACAGTAATAATTTTTAAAAAAAAAAATTTTCTTTAAGGAAAATGATCTAAATAAATTTTAATACTTATACTGAGCTTTTTTTTCAGGAAAAAAAAAACCTTGGGTATAATAATAAAATCGAAAATTTCTACTGTTGAAAATTGCTGCTTCATATACAACACATTGAACCCAAAATTGTTGTAAATTAAACAAAAATATATTTCGTACCTTTCATCTGCTTCACTATAAATTTGTTTGGATCCAACCATTGCTACAAAGAGAAAAAAAAAATATAAACAATCCAGACATTATTAATTACATAAATTATTCATAAAAAAAAGAAAATTTAAAACCGCATTTATTACAACATTTTTGCTTCGTATGAGCTACGATGAAATTCATTAAAACTTGTGTACCTATTTATGTCTTATAAGTTATAATGATTGTCTAGTAAAATTAACTCAGTGGCGCGACATCCCATAGAGGGCCAAGGCCTACATCACCCACCTCAGTTTTCTTGACCTTGGGCTCTGGGATGCAGGAGTAGATGTTCCGGTTGAGCGGTCAGCCAAACGCGGAACCCCCAGTCTTTAGTCCTTAAGAGTGTTTGGTACTCATTTTATCGACCCACTGAAGGGATCAAACCCAGGACCTGTTTCACGAGAGCGCTACTACTCAGCCATCGAGCGTCAAAAATAATGGTCTACAAAGATTAATATGTTTTTCCCTTTTTATTACACAGCTTAATAGTGAAAGGAATTCATATCAAACAGTAAGCAAATATTTTAAATAACACATTAGCTGAGCATTATATACGAAACTATCTACGAAATTTATGTTAATACAGTTTACGGTTAATTTAATTCATTCAATTTAATATTAAAAAAATTCAATACAGTGTAATACAATTAGATAAAAAATATTGTCCAATGTTAAACAATAAATTCAATTTTTACATAATACATTACAGTTTTCATACATTCATTAAAATTGAATTTACAGCAAGAAATATTTCTAAATTAATAATTATTTGAAAATGGATAGCTAAATTTATTTTAATATTCTCTGCGTACATTGATAGTTTTGACTATAAAGTAAAAAAAAAATTTCTCATTAAACCTATTGATAATAATTCTTGGATACTCCTTACACTAGAAAAGAAATATTGGTTTTGTGGATAAGAGTTACTTTTTTTTGCTGATAAACTTAGAGAAAACAAAATACTTGACAATTAATTATACCAAAATTTAGTAAACTCTATGCATACCATGGCTACATTCTTACAATACATTAAAAATTACAAATGTTAAGTAAAGAGTTTTTATTTTTTTCTTTAGACAGTCATTGGTATTAATTCACAGATTTTATCGATTGCGAATTACTATCTTACATTAACTCTACAAACTGATGAAATTACAATAAAGATTTTTGAAAGAATCAATTCAACAAACTAATTAAAAATTATTAAATTTAAAAAAAAATTAAAGTCAGCTCCATTTTCAATTTTGCAACCCATGAATTCATTTGGTAACATATTGATAGCCTCAGACGTATGAAAAATTTGTTCAATAGCAACCTTTCTCTAAAAACACCAAACATTAATACGTAAATTTTCCCATCTCTATCCGATGCAACCTGTACTCTTGCATAAATTCCTTATAATCCATTCTTTCTTCACTTTATTATTACAAATTTTATTTAAAAAATGCTTTATAATTATGAAAATGTATAAATCTGGGATGCTGATTTTTGAAATAGAACTCTAAGAAGAAACCTAATCAATCTATAAAAAAAAAGAAAAAAAAAGCAGTATAATTATAAAAATGTATAAATCTGGTAAATCTGGGAAGTTGATTTTTGAAATGTAACTCTTATCTAAGAAGAAATTTAATGATTCTATCTCTTAAAATGAGGCAAATCACATATTCGCTAGGTAAGCAGCCAAAATATGTTATATTCGATTCCATGTTTATTTACTATATAAATACTAACTTGATAAATTAATATTTATTTGATATTTATAAAATTCGAAAGAGATGGAATAGAAAAAACATCAATGCAAGCAATGTACGTGTATATTAGGCATTAACCCTTTTAAAAAAGGAAATACCGGGCAATGGGCATCACGTCCCTGCCGGGCTACTATTACGGTTATTGTCAATAATAAAAGGCAATTATTAATAGCAACGACATCTAATGGTAAATGCAGTAAAAAATGAATATTCATAAATGCATATTATTAACATTGAATGAGTATTCCCGAAATTGACTTTTTTACGGTTAATTGCCGTTTGCAAACCAGTATATATTTGTCTGGAATTTCTACACTCATATTTTTCTTTTCTTTTTTTTATATTAAGGGCGATTGCTAGGTTTAGACTAAATAATGGTATATCACAAATACTGACTTTCGCCAAAATAGGAAATTACCGCCAATCAATAATATTGTTCTTTCACAGAAACACATCTAAACGATACATGTACTATTTTAAACCTAACTTTTTTTCCTTTATGTTTTATTTTAAGCTTTCATTGTATTAATAACTCAAATCCAATTTGTGTTGTTTCAATTTAGTTAGTTAGTGGCTTGCATTCATCAAATATATGATATAGTCTGAAGACCAATTTCAATTTCTTTATCTATCATGAAGTATATCTTTTCCATTCCTTCAGACTTTCTTATCCAATTCTGGTCGTACAGTTACGTGAGTTGACAACAATTTTATTTCATTGCGAAACTAAGTTCTTTTTCTAAGACACATTCTAACAAAATATGAAATCGGTGTAGAAAAAAAAAAAAAATCTTATCTCTATTTCCAAATGTCGAGTCCATTTCACTTGATAGTGAACTTGTGTCCTTCGTTTTCTCCTCTCCTACGCTTAAAAGAAATTATGGATCTCTTCATGATCCAAAAAGCCACTTGCGAAACATAAAAGTGGCAATTTTTTTGCGCTTGATCTCTCGTAATGGCAACTGGGCAGTCGTATTTTAAAATGAACAGTAACTCAGACATCGTTACCTGTTGTCTTTGAGACACCCACTTTTCTATCTATTACAACTGGAAATCTTTCATTCCTTTAAAATATCTTATAATAAATCCCTTTTAAAAAATGCATTTTCATAAATATCTTTTCATTCATCTTTTCGATAATTTTATAATATTTATTTGGAAAAAAAAATGCTTTGTTACCAATAAGCATAAAAAAGAAATAGGCATTTCTGTGCTTTAAGAAGGAAATCATATATTTGTCTGGAATTTCTACACTCATATTTTTCTTTTTTTTTTTTATATTAAGGGCGATTGCTAGGTTTAGACTAAATAATGGTATATCACAAATACTGACTTTCGCCAAAATAGGAAATTACCGCCAATCAATAATATTGTTCTTTCACAGAAACACATCTAAACGATACATGTACTATTTTAAACCTAACTTTTTTTCCTTTATGTTTTATTTTAAGCTTTCATTGTATTAATAACTCAAATCCAATTTGTGTTGTTTCAATTTAGTTAGTTAGTGGCTTGCATTCATCAAATATATGATATAGTCTGAAGACCAATTTCAATTTCTTTATCTATCATGAAGTATATCTTTTCCATTCCTTCAGACTTTCTTATCCAATTCTGGTCGTACAGTTACGTGAGTTGACAACAATTTTATTTCATTGCGAAACTAAGTTCTTTTTCTAAGACACATTCTAACAAAATATGTCCAATATATGTCCAAATATATAACAACAGTCCATTTCACTTGATAGTGAACTTGTGTCCTTCGTTTTCTCCTCTCCTACGCTTAAAAGAAATTATGGATCTCTTCATGATCCAAAAAGCCACTTGCGAAACATAAAAGTGGCAATTTTTTTGCGCTTGATCTCTCGTAATGGCAACTGGGCAGTCGTATTTTAAAATGAACAGTAACTCAGACATCGTTACCTGTTGTCTTTGAGACACCCACTTTTCTATCTATTACAACTGGAAATCTTTCATTCCTTTAAAATATCTTATAATAAATCCCTTTTAAAAAATGCATTTTCATAAATATCTTTTCATTCATCTTTTCGATAATTTTATAATATTTATTTGGAAAAAAAATGCTTTGTTACCAATAAGCATAAAAAAGAAATAGGCATTTCTGTGCTTTAAGAAGGAAATCATTCTAAGCCTAACAGTAATTCTTTACGTTTCATTCTACATGATGATTGAAATAGTAACACAATTCCAAAAAATTAGAGATAAAATTGAAACACAATTCTTCCTTGTTGCTTTTTTTTTTATTTTTACCAATTAACATACATTCAGTATATTTAAAAAAGTAAAATGTTCTCGCAATCGCCTCCTGTGAACCTGGGGTCATAGAGTTTAAAGTTCCACAACGTGACCAACAACATGATTGCGTTCATGTGGTCAGCGTTGCACACAGGTAACTTTACTTCCCAGAAAAACTGGTACTCATCGATCTAAACCTGGGTGGGCTTCAAGCAACAATTGGGTATCGAACCCTAGTTCCTCAGAATGATTGTTAAATGCCTTAACCACTCAGCCAACGTGATTCCATTTAATATAAATAATTCGATTTAAATCTGCAATTACTTTGATGAAATCAATTTTTATTTCTTTACCAATCACAAAGTACATTTATCCAATCATTTTAAACTTACTGTTAGAGCAAAGACACATTACTTATAGAATTTCGTGTTTAAAGTTACAATAGTTCCATTTCGTTGAGAAACAATGTTATTTTTCTAGGATACATTCTATCAAAATATGAAATCAGTGTATAAAAAATAATTTTATATCTGTTTCCCATGTGTCTTGATATTGAACTTGCGTCCTTCGCTATCTTATTTTTCTCCTACGCTTAGAAAAAATTATGGCTCTTTTCAAGATCCAAAAGCACTGCTGTAAAATATAAAAAGTAGCCATTTTTTTTCCAACTTCGCTCATAATGGAAGCTAGGCAATCATATTTTAAAACTTTTAGTGACTCAGATATCATTACCTGTCGTCTTTGAGACACCCACTTTTGGATGACTGACAGGATGGGCGAAAAATATAAAAGTTTTAACCATTTCATTCATCACATCTCCACGATTTCCCCTCACTTTTTTTGTCATTTTAACACGCCCACTTTCGATCTGTTTCTTTAATTTTATTCGAAATGAATGATCATTCTAAGTAGGTCAAAATCAAAATCTACAATTTAATTAGAATTAATATTTACGTTATCTCTTAAGATTTACTCCTCCCTTTTTTACTTCCAAATTTTCATATCACAGCATGACGCTGCGTTTAAATAAATAAAAACTCATGAAATTGGGCAACTTCTTTAGCTGGAACCATTAAACCAGTGGACTAAATGTAATAAATTTTTACTGAATGACAGGGCTAAGTGGGTCGGTTTTTTTTTTTCAAGTAATCTTAGGAAAATATGTTTATTAAAATTTCCTTTTTTTTTTTACTTCATATACACGTTCACTTCCTTTTTTCCTAAGAAGTGAAAAATGTGATATTTTTCTTAATAAAAGCAGAATTTATGAAATTAATTGATTGAGAGATAGCTTTCATTGCATAGAAGCAGGTTCGAGAAATCGGAGTTGATGACAATTTTAAAAGAATCGGAGTAAAAAAAAATTCTCTACTACTCCGGATTATTAGGAAAAAATGCATGCGTATAATATATAAATACAAATTATTAAGTATATATTTTATTATTAAATTACAGTAAGAAACTTTTTTTTTTTTTAACGGATCTTGCGTGTTTTTTCGTCGCTGATTCCAAATCTGCAATCTATTTCTCTCTCCAAAATTTTTTTAAATCACATTGTTTTTTTTTTTTTGTTTTTTTTTTGTCTCAAAATATACAAAAACGTTATATGTAAAAGGGAGTAGCGTAAAGGTTGGTCCAATTTCTAGGGAAGTTAGGACACATAATCAGGATTAAAATTACATTCTTACCAATAGCTCATTGTGCAGCTCCAGTGCGACGTAAATGAGCTACAACAGCAAAATTGCATAGGAAGCCATACCCTGAAGTGGCACTGTACGCAGCTAGGGGCGCTTTCCTTTGATGAATTGTTATTTCACGTGCTTCTGAACAGGTCATAATAGGGGAAGCACCTCTAACTGCGTACGGTGACATTTTCAGGTACGGCTTCCCATGCAATTTTAATCCTTCCGATGTGTCCTAACTCCCCTAGAAGTTCGACGTAACATTTATGCGACTCCCTGTTACTTATCAAGTTTTTAAACTTGTACATTTCGACAAAAAATATACAAATATGTCATTTAAAAAAATTTTAGCTTTAGAAGCCAAACTATTTTCAGATTTGAAATCCTCACACTCGAATTCGACAAGATCAAGTATTAGTACAAATACAACAAAATGTTTTTCCCAATGTAGTTATAATAATTTTTTAATAAACTTGAGTGAATTAAAATATAGAAGAAAATTAATGTTAAAAAGTCAATTTCAGATATGCGTAATGTTTTAAATTATTATTGGCTTAGTAATTTGTAACTTTTAAAGCATTTAGATTTAAAATGTAAATTGTAAAAAAATTGCATAACTGCAGTGTATAAAGCAACTTGATTTCACAATTTTCTTTTTCAAAAATATTTAATTATCTACGCTGAGAAAAAAATATATAGTTAAAACTACCAGAATATAGTAAAATTTACCTTGTTTCTGGCTCTATGGGAACACCACAAATCACGATAATTTTTAACGAAGCGTATTGGTAATGATTTTAGTAAAATTAACAGTAAAATATGGTTTTACAATATGTGATAAAATTTGATAAACGTGGTAAAATTTTTTAATTTTAACATAATACCCTAGAGCATGGTATAAAAACAAGTTATTCGGATAAATTTACATTTTAGTTTTGTATTTTTAAAAAAATGTATGTTTGTTTTTTCAAACTATGAACTATAATTTTGAAAACCAAAATTTTTGGTCAACCGTTATCATATAAACGAAAAAATGACCAAATGATTGTTTAAGTACCTTATATTTTGGTTTTATTAACCAGAATTATGAATTTTTCTTATCAGATATTCCATTACAATACAATAAGGTAATTTTACCAGAATTTTTTTTCTTTGTTTAAAAAAAACAACTTTTTTTTCAGACGATCAATTGTTATGAATCACTTCTTGGAAATTATTTAGTCTCAACTTTTACATAATTTGTAAATAAAAAAATTTTTTTGACATTGTGCTGATCATTTTTTTTTCTTGTAATTTCTGAATGAAGATGCTTAATTTTGTTATTATTTTATTCTATCTTAAAGGCAAAAAAACTATTAATTATATAGAATTTTGACATAACAGCCAATCAATGTCGTATAAATCTCATTAGATAATAATTTTTTTAATTATGAAATTTAGTGAGCACGGAAAAAGCAAAAAAAGAATAGGAAGAAGATTTCAATCATTGTCTCCTCAGATTTTTTCTTCTCTTGGAAAAATTAAAGTAAAGAAAAAAATCAAGCAGTGCAGAAATTTTTTTATTAATTGAATAATGTTTCACTTCGCTGATTTTTTAAGTACAAAATTCTTTTCTTAAATTATGTTAAAAAAGAAGATAACTGTTTCGTCAAACTTCAAAACTTGATTAAATTTTTGAGTGCTATGCTGTCATTAGAAGTACCATAAATGACTTTTATTTAAAATGATCGAGCTAATTTTATTTGTCACCTTTATGTCAAGGTGTATTATACATATCATGTTAAACAATGAACAGTTTATGACAATTAATGAAAAAGTTATACTTAACTAAAAAAAAAATTATTAAAACAACGATTTTTTAATATATTTCAAAATATAGTTTTAAAAAATGGATGTTTAAATCTTTATGAATTCTACTATTTTTTGAAAGGTTCTCTTATTTTTAACGTGAAAATTACATGGAAAATTAACTTTTATTTAAGTCGAATTGGTTGCAACTGCAATTTCACCAAGAAAGAAAATTCTGTTTTTAATTTTTAACTTTTAACCAGTTGTAGTAATTAGAGCATTACGTTTATTGCTAAGCAATTAGTTATGTGATGAAAAGTTATTATACAGCATACTAAAATTCAATGAATTATATTTAAAAATCAAATTTCCCATGTTGTTAGGATAATTATTCAGGTTTCTAACATTAAAACATCAATTAAGCGCCTATTGACAATATCAAATGTTGAATAATTTTATTAAAATTATTTTTTATATTCGTAACTTATAAAACATAGATAATCGTTTTTGAGCATTCTACTTAACTATTATTGAAATTTTTATTCACATGGAATCTATTTTAAAACATGCGTATTTTATTTAAACATTTAACTAAATTAGATAGATTTTCTTCCGTTTTTATAATAGAAGTATTTATAACCAATGCGCATTCTAGAAAATGTACTGTGTAAAAAATAATTATTTCTCATTTCCTAATAACTGATTATATTTTTCTCATTTATTTCAAAACATTTTATCGTAACTGTAGAATTCCTCCATGAATAATAATGTGGTTGATTCTCATGAATAACTGTCACTTGTATGGACAACACTTTTTATTCAAACATGTATAAAAAATAATATGAAATAAAAGGTAAGTTAGTGACACAATTTATACTGACTTCACAAGCCAGTTCCGAGAGCGCTTCTCTTCGTTTTTATTTAATTACTTTTCGGAGGTGAGTGAGCGAAGCGCCCTCTGGCGAAAATGTCCGCACACTACAGTAACATAAATATTTTAAAACTTAAACAATGTTGATACGTATATAGTATCTACAAAACAAAACCAATATTTCACATTAGTAAAAAATATATTTTTTCTTATAGTGTTATTGTTGAATTTCTATTTCCTCTTTTCTAACATAAATTCAGAACATTTTATTCAAAACATAAACATTTTAAGATTTAAACAATGGTAAGTCAATTTCTTACTCTTTGACCAGTAGCGTCAATAAAACGGAGCCCAAAGTATGCAGTTTCCATCAAATTTAAATGCTTGAAGACAACATCTAATAACTGTTGACCTCTGGATGATTCCTGAAATAAAAAAGAGGATAAAATTATTAATTATTAAACAAAATAATGATACAGTGAAAGCCAAACCATTATTATAGCATTTAACCCTACAGCCAAGAAAATCTCCACAAAAAAAAAAAAAGAGAGCGATTCATTTAAGGTCGCCGAATTGTAAATTAGCAGCCCGGCTAGCAAATGAAGAATGGATTATAAGATAGTGCCTAACTTTTTTGGCGCAAATAATTACGTGGCTTTACTTTAAAGAAAAAAAAAAAAAATTTAAATCATTATTATGTTAAAGTGATATAATAGGGGTCTCTACGGTGTTGGCGATCAGAAAAATATTTTGAAATGTAAACATTTCATGCAAATTGATTAGTTTATATATTTATAAAAAGCTTATATATGTATATACATATTATTTTTATGTATAGATTGATAAGAATTCTAATAATTTTAAAAACTCTTGTTTCAGTTCTCTTCCATTTAAAAAATATTTCGAACAAATCTCGGATGTCGGAAGACATGGGTATGCGTTAATTTACTACAAATACTTTAAAAATTCTTTCATAAAATATAATTTTATACGATACACATAGCAAAGAAAAACAAATTTCTCTTCTATCAATGAGATTCAAAATCCCTGAGAGAGAGATCGGAATCTCCCGTTTTAAAACCATTTTATCTAACTAATGACGAGTTGAGGTTCAAAATAAAATCATTTCTGGAATTTATCAAATGTAAATGCTAACGATGAAAGAATAACTTTTCCACGCACGCAAAGAATATCAACTTATAATGTTTTCGTGAGAGTTACAACACGGGCATGATCATTGTAAAGGCTTTTTATCTCCGGCTACTTCCATTATTCGCAAACAATGAAAAAACTAAACGGTGGAGTTGGAAGAAAAAAAACGATAAAATTGTATCGTTTGCATCGTGATGGAATGCATCACATTATACTATAAACTTATTAATGTTCTAAGTTAGTCCACACGATAGTAATCGAGAATAAAAAGGAAAGCCAAATAAATCGAAGTTAGCATTGGCTTGTGTGTCATTTACACTGAATGTGTTATTCGTAATGGTAAATCCAAGTATTTGGTTTAATAACCAGATGGTTCATTTTTTTCCCCACGAAATAATATTGCCAACTTTATATCTGTTCTTAAGCCATCGCTATGCACTAAGAAAAAATGTATGGTTAAAATTACAAGAATATGGTAAAATTGTAATTATTGTTAAAAAGTGGAGCTCAGATATGCGTGATGTTTTTATTGGCTTAGTAATTTGTAACTTTTAAACAGTTAGATTTAAAATGTAAATTGTACAAAATTGCATAACTGCCATGTCACAGTTGTTTTTTTTTTTTTGCAAAAATATTTAATTATGTACACTGAGAAAAAAATATGGTCAAAATTACCAGAATATAGTTAAGTTTACCTTGTTTCCGGCCTGTGAGAGCACCAAAAGCTCGATAATTTTTACACTAGCCTTTTGGTAGTGATTTTGGTAAAATTAAGAATAAAATATGGTTTTATAATATGCAATAAAATTCGGTAATTGGAAAAAAATTTCGTAATTTTATCAAAATATCTTAGATAGTAGCATAAAGACTATTACGTGGTTAAACTTATTTTTCAGTCTTAAAGTTTTTACTAAATGTGTGGTAATTAGAACTAAAATTTTGATAACCAGAATTTTCGGTGATCCGTTCCTATATGAACTTAAAATTACTAAACGAATGGCTTAAATATCGTATATTTTGGTTTTATTAAACAGATCTATGTTGTTGCTTTTTTTTACCAGAAATGTCATTCCCATACAATACGGTTATTTTACGAGAAATTTTTTTTTCTCTATGTGCGATTTAAAGTCATGACCAGGGCTAAGAAGTTGATAGTCTAAAAATTCTTATAAAATGCCTTTGAATGCAAAAAAAAAAAAAAAAAAAAAAAAAAAAAAAAAAAAAAAAAAGCTTCTAAACTCCATGAAAAATTACCTTAAAATTAAACATATTTTATATCCTTTTTTTTTAAAATATTTATAACTTGTAATTAATTTTTAAAAAATATTTAATAAAATTAACAGATTTAGTTCTTGTTTTAAAATGATTAAACGATTAAAAAAAAAAGGTCGTATTTTCTTTTTAATAAACTTATTTCTTTTTAATAAGTTGGGTTCAATCAGCATATGCCATTAATAATGAAACAAATTAATTATTTAAAACTGTAAAGTAATATTAGGAACTAACCTTTCCCACAGTTGCTAAATAATTGCAATGGTAACCGGAAATTTTTTTTAATACAGTCCATCTTTCTCATGAATAATTTGTTATTTTGATATAACAATCTCTCTACCGACATTGAACAAGAATAATTGATGAAGCAATCGTCCGTGAAAGTGGTTAAAACGAGCAGGGGCATAGTCTTCTACATATAAATGATCAATGGATCAACATATATAGATATTTTATTTTATAATTTTATAACCGTCGTTGAACAGCCGACCCAACTTAATGGGTTTACGGCTACTAATGTTCAACTCCGTAGCCTTGTAATTTTGAACCCAATTCAGAAGACAAGGGAACTCCTGGATCGAGTATTGGGAGAAATTTGCCTTCGTGGAGGACTTTTTGATGGAGCTAACCCGCATTTGCGTTACATGGAGAGGAAGACCACGAGAACCTCCCACGGTTAGCCTGACGGCAAGGGGACTCTAACCCATGATCCGTCTACCACTGAGGATATTTCACGTCAGCACTGTGGTCAGTGCAAGCCGGATGCGGAATTCGTATCGACTGGGACTCGAACCCGGTTCGCCTCATTGGAAGGCGAACGCTCTATCCCCTGAGCCATCGCGGCTCAACATATATAGATAGACAAAAACCCGTCTGCATACACATAAAGGCCGGAATTTTTAGACTGCATTGATATGTATAGATTTATCAACCTTATTCATTCTTGCCATCCAAATAGAAGGATAACAGAATATGATTCTATGTTTCTAGAATTATCCTTATCTAGATATTTCATACTGACCCTCTTAATCTGAACGAGAAATTCTTTTCATTCATAAGTTTCAGTTAAACGGTAAAATAAATTTATAACATTTTTATCTCTAAACGGCTTAAATGAAATCGCTATGTTAATGAAACGTGTTCGAAATCTCTAATTGAGTTCGCGCTCGAATGATTAGCTTGAGGGCAGAATATCTTAATGACAGCAAGGTCGCACAATCCCGGACAGTGCTTTCCCTTAATTCACACGGGGATATTAAAAGTGGTATAAAAAAGCATAAGATCGATTAAACAGATGATTTTAGGATGCACATCACAGACTGATAACCAAACCCTTAAAAATTAAGATTTGTCTTGCACACCACACGGAGCTTGAACCGTGGGAACTAAAACGACATTTGGAGTTTCCTTTTTTCTTTGCACACTACATCGCAAAAATTGTACGTGATTGATGCAGCTAAAAGCCTCCAAGGGCCTTGAGGGCCGACAATTTTTTTCTTTCTTTTTGAGATAACTTTATCACCCTTTTATTTTATGAGATGAAGGCGTAGACTTGTGATAGAAGACAGGTAACGATAAAACTTGTTAGTTACAGCAGTGTTTCCCAAAGTGTGGTACGCGTACCCCCAGGGGTACGGGAACAGTTTAGCGGGGGTACGCGTTCGTATGCGAAATATCTTGCAACCAACGAAAATTTAAAAAAATATTATTTAAAAACAAGGCTAGCCATGAAAATTTATGATTACGTATTTTTCTATTAGCTATTTTTTGCTATTATTGGCTATTATTTAGTTAATAGTTAATAATTAGTGGTGTCAACAGCCAGTTGTGATTTTTAATTGTCCATTCTAAATAAACATATTTTAAAAAATAAAAAAAATTTTTTATTAGTGGTACCTCATAAGTGTGGGAAACACTGAATTACAGTATTGGTCAAATTATTACAACTACAGTGAAAGGCTGTTTTAACGACAATTCACAAAAGCTGACGGAATTATGAATTGTCGTTAATCAAATAATCGCTAGAAAATGAAGCAGTAACATAGTACTTTATTTAAAAAAATTGATTCGCTTCTAAAATATGCAAATGGGAAATAAATGTCGACATGTTTCAAGCATTCAAAAAGATCCTATTAGTTTTGACAATCACTGATTTACCAGATTCTTTATCAGTGCGATTTATGATACATAGGACAAACTAGACACGCTTTAAAATATAGACTTAAGGAACACAATAGATATGTCCGTTATCCAGAACACGAAAAATCATCAATTGCTGCACGTTGTTGGAATCTTGAGCATTTCAACCATGTCATAATTAATTCCAGCACAGTCACAACAGCTTATCTAGATACCCTGGAATCTTGTATTATTAATATGAAGGCTGATTCTTTTGTAAACGATATTAGTTCCTCACCACCTCTCCATAACGCATGAAAATGCATTTTACCCTGATTCGCTACTCTCGGCCACTGTGATTCTTCTTGTTGAATTTTTAATTTTTTCTTTCACTCGGCTCTCTACTGTGGTTCATCTAATTTTGTTTCCTATCTTTATCCTTCCCTTCTTCGTTTGCACTTTATATTTCAAATCACATTTGCTTCTTCCGATTCACGTCTGGCAAGTCTTGAAATGGACGCTTGTTTTTGAGCGCTTGAAACTTGTCGGTCGTTATTTCCAATTTGCATATTTTTGAAACCAATGAAGTTTTTGAAGCTCAAGTTAAAACAGCTAATGTTAAAACAGCAATAAAAGATACAAAAATTTGAAATAGATACATCAACTTCTTTCCCTTTTATGTTAATTAACTACTCTGATTTTAAATATGTACATAGAGTAGACTGCTTTGGCCTATAGAATGTGGACTGCACTGGGAGTTTTTGCTAAATTCAAGAAAAAAATTGAAATGAAACCAATAGTTTTGGATGTTATCGATAACGCTGAACATTGATTATATTAGTAAGCATTCAAAAAAAAAAAAAAAAAAAGGCATGGACATGGAATCAACAAAAATACTCTTTTTTTAAAGTATGCGTAAATATTTCTAAAAATGGCAGAAAATTTTTCTTTCGTAAGGAGGAAGATAACTTGACTGGTTGTCGCTCATACATAGCTCTATAAAGGATTAAGGGGAAATATGTGATAAAATCCACACTTAGGCAACTTTTTTAGAACGATTAGGGGACGATTCATCAACATTTAGGGACAACCGATCCATTAAATGTCTATATATTAGACTAAAGTTAAAGGAAAACCGCTTCGCTGAGGTATTATTCTTACAATTTTGTTAATAATTAATATTTTTGAGGTGGCATTGCAAGTTCAATACCATTAAGTTGTGTATTATTTGTTACACAAAAATATTCACATGTCAGGTATTATTGAAGAACCAAATAGCTAAAATGTTATAACAAGCAATTTCAATATGTTTTCCTTTTATTATAAATAGTGTCGACAAAAACTTTCTATCCAATCCAAACAAAGCTTATCTCATTTAAATTGTTTGATAGCGTCGTTTCCAAGCAAAGGCTTCTAACATTTCCAAAGATGCATGCTTTTATTCAACTTAATTACAAGAATCGCCTGCACAAACAATAGAAACAGTAATATAGAATTTTAAAAAAAATTTCAAGAGTTTTACCTTTTATTATTAAGGCTTTTATTCGAATAAGCTGTATTAAATAACAATGTTAAAAATTCCGGTTTAAAATACGGTAAAAATAGCAGCACTTTTTACCGAAAAATCTATTTTTACTGGAACATGTTACTAAACAAAAATCTGATATACCATAATTTTTACAGTAACAATTTAATCTTTATAATTAAATAAATATTATTTTAAAAATTCGGTTTAAATAATTTACGTTAAAAAAGGATTTTACGGATGATACGCCCAAGGTGATCAATACTTTATATTATTTGCTAATTAGTGTTGTTTCCTGTACACAATTTTGTGCAGTGTACAGACCACAAAACTAATTACAAAATAATATATTATTTTTATAATTGCTGTGAGTTCATTTGTTATCTATGTGGAATAATCTGTTTTTATCTATGGGGAACAATCTGTTTTTATCTATGTGGAATAATCTATTTTTATCTATGGGGAATAATCTGTTTTTATCTATGGGGAATAATCTATTTTTATCTATGTGGAATAATCTGTTTTATCTATGTGGAATAATCTGTTTTTATCTATGTGGAATAATCTGTTTTTATCTATGGGGAATAATCTGTTTTTATCTATGTGGAATAATCTGTTTTTATCTATGGGGAATAATCTGCTTTTATCTATGGGGAATAATCTGTTTTTATCTATGTGGAATAATCTGTTTTTATCTATGGGAAATAATCTTACCAAATAATGAATTTAAAAAAAAGTAAAATAATTTTTTAAGTGTTTAAGCTATTTTTTTAAAAATCCAGATAATTCTTTTAAGTAAGTTAAGGCTTCACAAGATCATATTACCACCCAAATTTTCTTTACTTTTAACGAACGTGTAATTTTAAATTAAGTGTTTAAAAAATTATGATTCAAATCGTATTCCCATAGACCTGATTCAGAACAAAAATGTAAATTGACATACAATTGGCAAATTAAACTTTATTTCTTTCTGCCAGGATTCTCAAGTTTTTTTAATAACAATGCTATCAGTATACAAAATACATTTTACATTATTGTGCAAAGAATAAAGCCCTTTGAAACTTTGTTTTTATACAATAATTTAACACATTTTTAAAATTAAATCAAATTTTTGAACTATTTTCTAATTTTGTATTATAAATTAGATTCTTTAATAAAATAATGAATATGGAAACAGTGTTTGGGTTATATTTTACTTTACGGAAATAAGTGTTAATTGTTCACAAAGGTTAAGAAAGCTGATTTTATAATAGTTTTAAAAACAAATAGGGAAACAGTGTTTCCTTACACTTTATGAAACAATAGCTGCAATACTTCGTCCCTAACAAAATTTATCACTTTTGAGCTGTTATCTATATAACTCAAAAATCCATAAAGAACAACTCGAACATATGAAAAAATATCGTACTGTACATCAGAGGTTTCCAAATGGTGCTCCGCGGAACCCTAGGGTTCCGTACAGGGGTCACGTGAGTTAAGACTTTTTTTTAAAAAAAATAATGATTTTTTAAAACCTGTTGTATCTAACCAGTAATCCATTATTATTTATTTAGTATTAAGGTTATTCTTATGAAATTATTCATATTCATGTAAAATTGCAATGAAATTGAAATCGAAAATTTTAAAAAATATATATTTTTTACAATAACAATACATTGAACGAATTGCTAAATGATATGCATTTACAAACTATTGCATCATTATTTCGAATCGAACTTGGAAATTCAAAATAAAATAACCAAATTCAAGAAACAATAATTATTTTTCTCCTAATAAATTTTCGCACGATTAATAACAGCTCTATTTCAAAAATTATAATTTAGAATATTTTATTCAATTTTAATTAAAGCGGCAAAAATTACTAGACTTAACTTATACAGCAAAAAACGTAGCCTAAGCAGACTTGCGAATTCAACTACTTAACATAAAGACTTATCGATAAAACAACGAAAAACTTTCACGTTTCTGAATTAAATAGAAGTTTTTTTTTTTTTTTTCTCGTTTGTCTATTTACACCTTCAAATGAACGGTTTTTAAAAAGTCAGGGTTTAACCAAAGAAGTTCATTTAAGGTTCCCTGTCTGAAGATAAAAAAATAAAAAAAAAAAGATTGTGACAAGCTGCTGTACGTAGTGAACATACGTCACAGTTCATTATGAAATTTACTGTTAATCATGCAAAACAATTTTAATTGAAGATAATTTTCTTTCGAACGTTTCTTTCGTTGTGTTGTCATACGAAATAAAAAAAAAAGATATAACATTCCGCAGAAACCCATAGTTAACTAACCCTTGACCGGAGAAACCAACATCCAGTGACATATCTCTATTTAAAAAAAAATAATAAAAACGGGTTCAGCGGCCCAAGAAAGTCGCTTGCCTTTTTTTTTCTCTCACTTCACTTTCTCTTGGAGGAAAAGTCTGGAGCGCATCAAACGCCTTTCACCCACCTCTAAAAGAGCATCAAAAGGGAGAGGTCGCCTTCTCAAAGGTCAAGATAGAAATTGACTGAAGTGGATACCGTAGAAGGTTATGTCTGACAGCAATTTTCCGCGACAAATTACTGGCTACCGATTTAATGTTTCGTGAGTATTTTACTAATGGAAGCCGTTCATTTTCTTCAACCCTATACTTAAACGAAAGAATATGACGGGAAAGTTTGTTTTTATTTTAAAAAAGGTTTCACCCCCCCTCCTCTTATCGAGTCCAACAATCTCATCGAGAGTTTTAGAGCTTTAAATCAACAGGAGCATAACGGAGGGGGAAAAAAAAGAAAGATTCGATTTGAAGAGATATTTCTTCTTCGCTTATAAAAAAAACTTTATATAATAATATTTGATTTCTAAAAAAGCAGAAGCTGTAATTCACGAAAAATTAGATTTGGTGAAGTTATTTATAACAAATATTATTTAAATAAAGTGGAACAAAAAGTAACAGAAGTCACTAGATTCAACAGGACAACAGGAGCATGAAGGAGAAGAAAAAAGAAAGATTCGATTTGAAGAGATATTTCTTCTTTGCTTATAAAAAAAAACTTTATACAATAATATTTGATTTCTAAAAAAGCAGAAGCTGTAATTCACAAAAAATTAGATTTGCTGAAGTTATTTACAATAAATATTATTTAAATAAAACTTGGTGGAACAAAAAGTAACAGAAGTCACTAGATTCAACAGGATGACAGGAGCATAAAGGGGAAAAAAAGAAATATTCCATTTGAAGAGATATTTCTTCTTTGCTTATAAAGAAACTTTATGCTTTAATATTTGATTTCTAAATACACAGAAGCTGTAATTCACAAAAAATTAGATTTGGTGAAGTTATTTATAATAAATATTATTTAAATAAAACTTGGTGGAACAAAAAGTAACAGATGTTATTCACATAAAATTGCATTTGCCTAAGCAATTTATTATAGAATAATATTTAAATAAAACTTAGTGGAACAAAAATTAACAAAAGATCTTAGTCACATGAAAGTATTTGCTTAACATTCAGTCGGACATAAAATTTTGAACCAAAATTTCAGTTGAGCTGAGCTTTAAGAACTTTGGTCGTCGAATGTACGCCCAAAATGAATTCATCTGCTTTATCCTTGTACTTTTGAAATATAAAGTACAAGGTTAATTTCATCTTCTGTTAATTAAAAACCGCATTGTTAAAGAGGAAAAAACTATTTCAATTTTAATGGTTTATATTATTGTCAAAAATAAAAATAGACAGTTTTTATCAGACCGACCCTGAATGGTTAGGTTAGTCAAATGTAATTTTATAATAGTAACAGCGTCCAATACTTTCCAATAAGCTGCATTTATATGCTATTTAATCGTAAATAGCTTAAGCAAATGTAATTTCGTATGAACAACATCATCTGTTACTTTTTGTTTCACTAAACTGTATTTAAGGACTATTTTATCATATATAGAGCTTGAGGAAACGTAATTTGGTATGAATACAATCTTCTGTTTCACTAAGCCGCATTTAAGTACTATTTTATCATAAATACATGAAGCAAATCTAATTTCATATGAATAACATCTTCTGTTACTTTTTGTTTCACTAAGGCACATTTAAATACTATTTTATCATAAATAGTTTAAGTAAATGTAATTTCGTATGAATAACATTTTCTGTTGCTTCCGTAACCTTTTGTTGCACTAAGCCTCGCTTAAATATTTTTTTATTACAAATAGCTTAAGAAAATACAATTGCGTGTGAATATCATTATCGGTTACCTTTTGTGATACTGATATTTATTAGATATTGCATATTTTATTACAAACAGCTTTAGCTTATGCAACTCCATGTGAGTAACATTTTCAGTTACTTTTCCACAAAGTTTCATTTAAACATTATCTTATTATACGTAGCATATTTAGAAAGCTACTTGTCTTCAAACCCTATCATAGTAGTCTACTTTTCATAATGGTAGTCCTTTACATCTTTTATTTAGAATTCATTTTATTCGAGGATCATTAAAAAAAAGTTATTCTGCCGAGTGCAGTACAAAACAATGAAATGCAAAGCAATGCCATATCAATATATTGGTATAGTCTAGAAACACTAAAATGGTATTATTTTTGTACTTTTTACTGTTCCAAATTTATTTCTAACTCTATTTTATATAAATTTCAAATCTAATTAATTATATTCTTGAAAACTTATAAGAAAGAAAAAAAGAATCCAAATAGGCACTACCAAAGATACTTTTTGTTCCAATTTTTCTTATCTTTGTACAAATAGTTTTTTTTTTTTTTTTTTCGAAATTCTAGTCCGGGCATAACAAACAGCATAACGACTCTTGGATCGAGTCCAAAAAAATAAATGGGAGTCCTCGAGAAAAGAAATTATCGCTAAAAGCGTAAAACTTAAGAAAAATCGCAAAAACGTGGAAACAAAAGGGATCTGTTCTTTTTTCTTTCCCTGGCTTTTCTTTCTTTTTCTTTAAATAAGAAAAAAATGCAATCAACTATCTACTTTCAAATTTCGTGATTTTAGTTATTTTCATCCTCCTTTCTTCCCTCTTTAAAAAAATTCTTAACTCTGATATGCTTTATTAATTTAAATATTAAAAAAAAAAAAAAAAGAATTACGAAGAGAGAGAAATTTAAGTGTATTGATGTTGATTGTTGACAGCTCAGAGGAAACCGAAACAGCAGGCTTTATACCTAAAACTGTTATTTTTAACTCAACTCTTTATTATTGTCGAAGCATATGTATGAGTAATTTTATCACTGACCTTTCCTATCTTCTTAAAAAAATTCTAACTTGGATTTTTTTTAAATACTAGAAATTATTATGTAATAGTGAAAAAATCTTTAATTGCAATACAGCTTTATTTTCATAAATTCTTTATTTTAATAAACCTACTTATAAATTATTTAACTAATCATCTCTTTTTTCCTTTTGAAAGTAGTTCATAATTCTGATATGATTTATAAATCTCAAAAAATTGAAACAAAGAGAAAAAATATGATAATTTAGCAATAATGAATTTTTTTTTTTTTTTTTTTTTTTTTTTTTTTTTAGATTTACTGTAATCAGAGAGAACTGAATAAGCAATGTTTAAACAAAAATTTCAGCTTAACTTCCTAACTTTTAATAGCTTTACTGTCAACTAACACTTAATGACTCAAAGATTATAACTAATTAGAATGAATTTAAGCTTTAGACTTAGAAAAAAATGATTCGAAAAATAAAAACTTGGAAGATAGAGAAAAACTACTTTATTACACTTAATTAAATATTTTTTTTAATCTTGTTACAAGAGAAAAAATTTTTAATACTGAAAATATTTTTGAAAATTCTAAAATTTTGATAGATTTTCATTTCTATATTTTAGAGATTGTGGATTTAATAATAAATGATGAAAATCAATAAAATTTATCAAGATAAAGGCATTTTGGCCTAAATCGAACTAGCACTTTAAAACTTTATAATAGTAATAATAATAACAACAAAATAAATTTATGAAAGTAATAACATTATATTGATGCTTCAATTGTGAGTAAATATATTGCGAAAACGAACTATTTATCAAGTCTATATTGTCTAGTCTTAGGAAATAAATTTTGAACCTATCTTCGTGACCTCATAAAGTAAAAGAGGCTAATAAAAAAAGAACCCTGTATTTTTGTCTAGACGATTTTTCCACAGGTCGCTTTAAGTCTTCTAAAATCAATGAAAAATGCAACAATCAAAGAAAGATTTGTTTCTCGATTGTGTAGTAATCCCTATTATAAATAATCTGAGAAGAAATAAAAGAAACCGAGAAACTTTAAAAAGTTAAAATAATTTAAATATCTTCAAAAAACATCCTGTCACTAAGAGTGATCAAATTTCATATCTAAAAAAAAAAAAAAAAACTATGTGTAATAAAAAGTGAAAGAATTAAATTTTTTTTAAATCAGATCGCTTAAAAATCTTGCATGAATGCAGGGTATTTTTTAAAATTATATTTGACTATTAATATATATATATATATATATATATATATATATATATAGTCTTAAATAATGTCTTTGTGAAATTTTTATTTAATTGAAGATAATACTAATAATTACCTTAAAAGAAAAGCAAGCTAAGACATATTGTCAACATTAAAACCAAATGAATTAAACCGAATGTTTAATGAAACCGAAATTTTAACACTTGTTTCCACATAATTTATTTTTCTCAATTTTACAATTATAATCTCGGAATCAATTTTAAAAAAATTTCAAAAAATCTAAAATAATTATCTCGAAAACATAAAATTTTAACTTTAAAAATTTTAAGTGTTGCTGCGAGCAATAATACTGAACAGCGCAAGATCTGAGAATATTTATTCAAAGTAAATAAAAAGATGTTAATGAAACAAAAACGTTATCAGAATCTGCTGAATTACCTTTGAAGTAGAAAACAACAAAACTAGTTTGTTTGCCTGATGAAATTTGGAGATGTCCCTAATAATTTTGAATCATCTCTATTTTCTTCGACCATCAAACATGCTTCAACCTTTTTCAGTCCCGCTTTCCTCAGTAGTAAGTCTTTAGATTTGGAAAAAAATTTTGATTAACCATTTATTTGTAACCCTCAATGTGTGTGAGTTTTTTATTACATATCCCAAATGGATTATGAAGTTACATATTAAGGGTGGTCATTATGGTAACCCCTACGCAATATTATTTTTTAATGTTCTATTTTATTTTTCATTCCCTTTTTTTTTTTTTTTTTTTTGCTTAGGGGCATGCGTTCAAAATGTCCTACGAGTAAACTCACAATGCACCCCAGTCTTTTGTCGTTAGATGTAATGACCAACCACCCTTTGCCGGAAATACTAAGTGGAGAAGGCCTTTGTTCACTAAGCTTTCCGTGTGGTCACGTAGCATAGGTGAAACTACGCATGACACGCATTTAAGTCTCAAAGCTAATTTTCTTTCTTTTATTTGTTTATTCATTCAAGATAAGTATCACGACGAAAGGTCGGAAGATCCGTAATGACTTCGATGTAGACTGAGATCGTTTTTGAACTACGAACGGTAATATTATATACTAAAAAAAAAGTATTATTAGAGCTAAGAATAAAGCTAAATCTGCATATTCATTCAGAGAGAAAATTGTTAAAGTATTATGAGGGATTGTGCCATCTTTAAATTGCTTCAACAATAAAATTGCTTGACTTGTGATTAGTATTTGTATAATTTTTTTATGCAAATTAATATTTTTATGATAATATTTCTAATCGAAATTGGATTTAAAAAAAATACTCATTTGTACTCTTCATTCTTTAAGGATTAAAAATAATTTGTAATTAAAATTCTGTGAAAAATTCTTCCAATTACACTATTGTTGTTATCTTTTTTATTGTTGTTATGCAAATCAATATTGTTATAATAATATTCTTCATTAAAACTAATTTTTCTTAAAAAAAATATTCATTTGCAATTTGTTATGGTTTTTTTTTTAAACCTATAAATAACACTGAGGAACAAATTTATTTTTCTCTTCTTTTACATAAGATTTTATAACGGATCTTACGTAGCTGATTTCATATCTACTATTGGTTTCTCTCTTCAAGCTACAGTTTGTTTTTTTTTTTTTTTTTTATGAAATTTTTAGTCTATTTTTTATCGTAATAAATATGCTTAAAAATTTTATATTTAACAGCGGGTTGCATAAATGTTGCGACAAACTTCTGGAGGGGGTGGAGCACATTATCATGATTAAAATTGCATAGGGACCTACGCTCGGAAGTGTTGTCGTACGCTGCTACGGGCGTTTCTCGATTACGAACTGTTTCTTCACGTGCTTCTGAATAGGACATAATAGGAAAGCTCACCAGCCGCGTAAAACGATATTTCTGGGCATGGATTCGAGTACAATTTTAATTCTGATGATGTGTCCTTAACTCTGCTCTTAGTTTTCTGCAACATTTATGCGACTATTTGTCATATATAACGTTTTTAAACTTGTACATTTCGACAAAAAAATATACTAAAAAAGTCATTTTTTAAAAAAAAATCTGTAGCTTTAGAAACAAAACTAAATTTTGATTTGAATTCCCCACACCCAAATCAAGTATTTGTATAAATGCAAACAAAATTTTTTCCTCAAGTGTAATTATAATTTAAAATTTTGTAGGAAATTTGTTTTAAGTTTGGCATTAACTTTTTTTCTTCAATAGAAAGATCAATTAAATGCTTCTCTAAAAAATTAATTTTTAATTTTAATTTCAGTCCTGGATTTTACGTTTACATAAATTTCATTAATATGATACTGTTTCTACTGCAAATTCAGATTTGCAATGTTTTCAAATCTGAGTAAGTGAAGTAATCAATATGCATTTTGAAGGCATTTCCATTATTCAGGCAATAAATCCTATTCTTTCAATTTTAAACTTTTATCGATAATTTTCAATGAAATCCTAGATTTCTGCTAAAAAGGAAGAATTTTTTTAAAGAAGTTGTAATGAGCTTAGTTTTCTTTCATTTAAAAAAATTCGATTTTAAATTGGTTATCGAAGTATAATCACACGAATAAGATCACTTCTTAATAATATACAATTAGAATCTCATATATCTTAAAACAGGAATGTCAAATTCAGTTTCTAGGAGGGACAAATTACAGAAAAAGGATAAATGTATACTTGTAACTTCAATTTACATATCAACAGAAATATTACCATCATGTAAAATGCGTATTAAAAAAAGTAAAAATAAATCCATGCATTTTTATTAGATATTTTTAAAAAAGGAGTTGTAAAAATGAGACAAGATCTGTAATGTATATTTCGATGTTCAGTTCAATTTTATGATTTCTTATTAATACAAAGAATGAAGAAAATTCTCAATAAAGTCTAGTAATATTTTTAAAAAAAGTTTCATTTTTACCAGAGTCCTCACGGACAGTTGTTGAAGAGTCAGCGGGGGACATGTATTTGGCAAGACTTCGGTAACATTAAATAAAAAGAGAATATTTACTTAAGGCAAACTAGTTTACTTGTTGCAATATAAGTAATGGTTTGTTTAATATTTTCTTCAAAAAGAATCCATATATCTTTTGAGAATAAAGTATGTTTTATTCCCACAAAAAATCGATAAGGCTTTTATATAATCTTACAAGTATATTTACAGTTCAACTTACTATTCAAAAGAATTAAAAAAAAAAAAAAAAACATTCAAAAATAAATAACAATAGGTTTAAGGAAATAAAATTATTTCATTTTCACATAAAAATGTTTAAAAAGGGGGTTTGTCGAAAAATTACACGTTTTCTATTCTCGTTCCAGTTATGTAAAATAATTTTAAATTAAAAGTGTGAAATAATTTTAACAATAGTTGTAATAATAGTTAAGAGTAAATTATAGTTAAGCATAAATGTTTAAAGTTGAAAAACTGAAATTACACTGGTTTTCATAAATTAACGAAAAATCAGAAAATATTTACGAAAAATACTTAGAAAAATTCATCACTCAATACAGATAATTACTAATTATTGGAGAATAAGAACTAATGTTAAACTGGAAGCTCTTATCAAGCATAGAAAGATTGTAAGCATTGTAAAATTCATCAAAGCACAGAGACTTTCATGGCTTGGTCACATTGGGAGATCACCTGACAACCAAGTGGTTACGATCTTGCATTGGAAGCCCATGTGCAATAAGCCTAGAGGTAGGCAAAAGAAAAGGTAGATGGAATGATTTAAAAAAGATCTCCCAACTGGAAGATCAAGGTCAGGGACAGAGCTGCCTGGAGAAGCATTTTGCGGCAGGCTAATGTCCATCCTGGGCTGTAGTGCCAATAAAGAAGACGATGAAATGAATAAATCAGATGCATCAAAAGTTGGAATAGAAAAAGTACCTTTAGAGTATGATCACCTCTATCAGCAATACAACGATGTGCGATGCTTTCATTTATGCTGTCTACCAGTTCTGTTGGAAGTGCGAGCCATTGTTTTTGCAAAGCAATTGCAAGCGTGTCAAGGGTCTGGGGAATAGAATTGAGACATGTCTTTCAAAAGCATCCCAAATAAAACGTCTTCCTCAAGCATCCCAAACATACTCAATACGATTCAAATCCGGTGAACGAGCTAGCCACCCCATGCGCTGAATTGCTTGTTGCTGAAGATAATCATCCACGATAAGAAAAGATTATAAATTGTTGCCAAAAACTATGAACCATCATAGAAGGAGTCATATTCATCCATCTGGCCACTACTATCTGACTTAGTATTGCCTCTAGTCTTCCAATAGATCTTTATCGTAGTTCTAAGACCAATGATGAACGTAAGGTCATTGTTACAAATTGGCCATCTCAGATTTCTAATTTCGGAAACACGTCTGTTTGCAATTAAACATACAATTTTATGCTCTCTGCAAGTGACGTGTTTCTATTGCAGGGCTACTAATTTGCATATTACAGTTTTATTTAGCAACTCGTATTTGACAACTTATTCAAATTTCATTTGGATTGGCTTATTTTTTGCTAGAGTTATCGCTGTTTTAGTAATTTTTCCTGAATTTATGATGATAACCAGTGATTATACTTTATTAAAAAGCCAATTTGGTATAAAATGGCTTAGTTTTTATATTTAAATAAATTAACATTATCTGGTAAAAACGAATTTCTAATTTATTGATGCATTCGATTTTTCTGAAAAATGAAACTTTGTATAAGATGTGAAACTGAAACGTGATCAAATTCCTACAGGAAAAATTCTTTTTTTAAGTAAATAAGAAAATGCTCGCGAGAAAAATGTCTTAATATGTACTTTTGTTTATAATTCCTGTGTAAGAAAAAACCCGACGTTTCAAATTATACAAGAAGGTTTTCCTACATTTCGGAAATCCTGTCCGTTTACGCAACTATATAAGCCGATTGTAACATTATCTCAAAAAATTTCACCAAGGTAAAAAAAAAAACACACGCCTCAGAATGCTAATTTGCATGCACGATTCGATGATTTTCTAACGACAGGCTCTAAATCTTTATCAAATGTTTTAATAAACTATTGATGAGAAGAAACATAACCAATGTTTTTTTATTCCTTGAGAAAATATTATCATCTTAAATACAAAATTTGTAAGAGCGTTTAACAAAGAAGAAAAAAAAAAAAGACGGATTTCGAAAATATGTCTGATAATTGTGTGAAACTCAATGATGCTTTTAAAGCAAGATGCTTTTATCTTTATCTTTTTTGGTTGAATCAAATGTTTTGTTGTTAATATCATTGTTTGATTTGACGTTGAACAAGAAAAATACAACACGCTTCACAGAGCTTGAGGAATTAAATCTATACGAATCTTAGTGATGATGTTATTAATCGTATATTATTTAACAAGAATATCGTGTGAAGAATAAGATCATAATATTTACAGAATAAAACTTCTACTGCAAGTCGATTATCCGTTTTGTGATTTACCCAAGGTTGGGTTATTTGACAAAAATTTTTATGTACGAAATACTACGCTAATTATTCCGGAAAAACTTAAGCTACACAAAATTCAACTCCATGACTGTACGGGATTCTGTCTCATAATATTTTTATCTGACCAAGATTTTATTCCATGATATGCAAGATTGTGTCCCATGATATTTGTCTGTGCAAGAAGATTCTGTCCCAGGATATTTTGTTTGTGTGAGATTCTGTCCCATGACATTTTGTCTGCGCAAGAATGTCCCATGATATTTTGCCCGCATGAGATTTTGTTTCATGATATTTCGCCTGCGTAACATAATGCTCCACGATAGTTTTACCGAATTCCATATGTATATGCATATTTACACTAGAGATCTCCCTCTTCTCCCTTAACTCATCAGCCTCCATGATTGCTACGCAATCAATTTTATTTCTTAACGATAAACAGATTGTTGAAATTAAAAAAATTTCAGGTAAAAATCTCTTTTTTTTAGTTTTAACTTAACACAGATTTGGTACCACAGATTTAATTTTCGAAATAATAATAATGGCCGAAATTAATACTAATTATGTGGGTTTAGAACTTAACAATAAGCTTCATGCACAATATAAGGCATGCAAAAGTTTTTAATTAATATATCCGATTATACAATAAAATACAATTATATACACAATTAAATATTGACCTACGGTTAAAAACCACTCAATTTGTTATAACAATATAATTTTAATTTAAAATGTTATTTTAAAAAATGATTTCTCGGAAAAATTATTTATGTTCACTAGTAGAACTTAATGGTAGGTAGGTACTTTATTTACGTCGCACTAGAGCTGTACTAGGCTATTGGCGATCCTCTGCAGAGGGGATGGCTCCCCTGCTTTGGTAGCCGACTACCTGAGCACAAGTCGAGCACTTTACCGTAAAACAGTTTAACGAGGACCGATACCGCACACTATCGGTCTCTACGCAGGCTGATTTCTCAAAGTGGTAACCCACCTGCTGACTGACCGCAGCCAGTTTTGCTTGACTTTAGTGTTCTACTGGGAACCGTGTCTTTAGTCTGGATATGATCAGTCCACTGGGGAACCAATAGATCTTAATAGAATAATATTTAGAAAGGAAAATATTTATAGGATAATTAGGATATATAGGATAATAGGAGGGCATTTATAGAATAATGAGGGAAATTATTATAGGATAATGAGGGCACAAGCGTAAGCAAACAGAATTCTTTTTAGTAGTATATATTTTTAAGTAGATAATTTAAATTTTCAAGAAAAAAAAAATTGCCAAAAAAAATTCTTGCGAACAACAATTATTGCATCGGAGTAGGTGAGCGGGAGCGAACAGGGTGCTCAGCCTTCTATTCAGTAAAAAAAAAAAAAAAAAAAAAAAAAAAAAAGTTAAGTTGTATGCTAGCTACAACTTTAATTAGTCTAAAAATCTTATTAAAACAGAGAATAACTTTGGTGTTCCTTCTTAAATAAAATCAGCATCAACAAGTCAGTGAAGGAAAAAAGCATAAAGAGCCTAGTATAATTCAACATCAGCTGTCACACTTAACAGAGATATAAAAAGTATGCCAAGGTAAAGGAAAATTAACTGAGTCAGAAGTTAAATAATTTTAAACTGAATAAATAGTGTGGAGATATCTATTGATTTAAATCAAAGAAACCTTGGCCAAACTAATTGGCTGTATATGTGAACAAGGATTACGCATTAGGATGAAAATTAATTGTGTTCTCTCAGTTGGGCGTTCTTTTAAGATCTTTCAATAATCAACTTTTTCACAGGGAAAAAAAAAGGGATTCAAACGGGAAAAGAGTAGGGAAAGAAATAACTTGTTCGAAACACACCCACGTTGAGTTGAAAAGAAACTCACTAGGTTTGACATTTTATTACTGAAGCCCTCTAGCATTTTTATTTTTAAAAAAAATTTAGAATGAAGAGAAAAGGGAAAACAGGTAAAGACAGGGAAAAAAAATTTGTCTATTAGCATAGTAATTGTCTTGGCAACTTAAGTGTAGGGGAAAAAAAAAATCCATGATTACTTTTCATTTCAAAAGTTTTTTCCCATTTCGTGCCAAGTGTTTGACCATAACAGACAAAGCAGGTACTTGACTAGGTATAAAATTTAAAATTAAGATAAAAAGCTTTCATCAGTTATGAAAACCATTAATAGATTAGCTGTTGCCACTTAATGTTTATAAATTATTTGTTTGTTTGTTTTTTATAGTTTCGAAAGTTCTGATGTTCTTCTCAAGAGATGAAATAAACATAGTTATGACTTAAAAAAAAAGTTTTAATATCTGGAAAAACTTATAAGCGAAAGAAATGTTTTCTTCATCATCAGAACCGCAATTGAAATAATGTTTGGGAAAACATTTCAATTGCAGTTATGCCATTAGGTGAACCATAAAAATAACTAGAAAAAGGAAGATAAAAAAAACGGATGCTTTAATTTTCTTAGAGAGTGTAATATCGAAGATCATTTATTGAAGTTAAAACGAGGAATAAAATTTTTTTTATGAAAATTTCTATTTTAATAATAGTTTTTTTATTCTCGACAGATCGCAATTCCCAAAGGCATTAATATTTTTTCAATAACTGTTAGGTATTTTAGCATACCAACATGCTCGTTTATTTTTTAAAATGGGCAGAATACAAGTCTGAATAAATTGAAATAAATTTTTTTTTCAGTCGATTCAGTTGTAAAATAGACGAAATACATAAGATCTAATTTTTTTTCCATGGGTTTTATAAATTTTCAGATTCTTCAGACTCTCTTAAAGTCAAGAATATCATATGAAACTAATATTGCAATATGTTCGTCAATGCTACAATGCATTTAAGATACCTTAAAAACTAGGTTATTTTAAAATCGATACATTTTTAGTTACTAAAAGAAGTTACTTTATTTTCAAATACAGTAATTGGTATATAATAATTTTGACAAATTCCATTCTTGGCTGGTTGAAGCGAATTCAGCTCCCGGCTCCCACCGACCACAGTGCTAACGTAAACTATCCTCAGTGGTAGAGAGATCGTGGGTTAGAATCCCCTTATTTGTCCTTGGGTTAACCATAGAAGGGTTTTTTTTTTTCCATAAGTAAATCTGTATTAGTTCCATTAAAAAGTCTCCACGAAGGCAAATTTCTCTCACTGCTTGAAGTGCAATAATATTAATTCACACAAGATGAAAATATTCAAGAAAAATTTATTCCGAGAATTTGTAGCAATGCATGTATGAAAGACCAACATGACATTAAGGATCGATAAACAATTTCTCTGTCTATATTTTTTTTAAAAATTTTAATGTGCTTTGCACTGCTGCAATTGTGTAACCGAAAATAATCAATAAATTAAAAATTAATTGGAAAAAAAATGGGTAAAAATTTTTCTCAATGTGTTAAGTAATTTAGGATGTTAACTATCACCCATATACAGCTTTATTTTGTCAACTGACAAGCCACGGAAAGCATCTTCGACATCGGCATTTTTTTAACTCTTTTTTTTTTTTTTTCCTTTTCCCTCTCTTTTTGCCCTCTTGGACTTAGGAACCCATGAATAGAAAGCATCTCAAAGCATCTTTATATTCTAGACATAGCTAAGAATGCGAGTTTAATACAATGGATATGACTTAAAATGCATGTCTAAGAAAATGGACATAGTTCAAAATGAGTATTTAAGAATGTATATAAAGTTCGAAATGCGTATTTGAGAAAAAGGGGAAAGCAACAAAACCATTTTTTCCTTGTTAGCAAAAAGGAGCAAACCGTAATTTCAACCCTCTTCCGTTTTCCTTTCATTAATTTTTCACATCATCGGTCATTTCTGTGAAACTTAGTAAGTATCAATATACATAGATATGACATTTTAAATTAGTAAAATAAAATCTTTTCGACATTCGTAAACTGTATGCTTCAATAACTTAGCAATCAATATTTATAAGATATCACCTGCCAGCATTGAGCTTATATCATTGTGAGATTAACTGGGACACAATTCGTTCCCGTTAAAATATATCTCAACGGTTTTTTAAAATAAAGGTTTCATGCAATCATTCCATCACATACATCACTATGATTCAGCGATAAATTTCTAATAACACGCAACGCCGTTACAAAAAAGAGGTTGCCTCATTTGAGATTTTTGTTTAGAGTTATTTGCTGCATTGAAACAGCTAAATTGTTCCGCCATTCTATTATATCAGCCGTTTCCACCCTTTTTTTTGAATGACATCACGCAATTGCAGAACCCAGAAAATAAAATGAAAAGGTATCACAAAAAAAAAAAAGTCCAATAAAAAGCGTGGGAAACCTGTAAGTACCGAGGAGGGTGGGGCAGTGGTAAACCCAGGGGCTACAAGCAATGATTATCATGTCACTCCGAGTGGTTGTCAATTTGATAATGCTATGTCTATTCACCTACTCGTTTCGTTTTCGATAACACCGAAGAAAATGTTTGAAAACAAACGTCGAAATAAGGTTCTTCATTGCTAGCTGCATTTCTGCTCCGGTAAATAATTTTATTTTATAATTACGAATTTACGGTATAAAGTACTGGTACTTTGGGCGCTTCATCCGTAATATCCATTTTACAGTGAAATATTATACCGTGAAACCGCCAGGAAAGACCACCGCTATTTACGACCACTTTTGGAAGGCAAGGAATTTTTTTCCATAGACTTTGTGTTGAAGAGATCATTAAAATATCTCCCAGCGACCAGGCAAACATCTGCACCAAATGCGGAAAATATCAAATAAAGAAACACGAAAAAAATACCAACACAAAAATTTAGCAAAACACGTACAGTTTGTCTTATGTAAGAGCTCCCCTAACCATTCGTCTGGACCCGTGGCGGTGACTGTGGTAAAAATGTATAACTATTTCAAGTAGGGGTGTGGGGTCATTGTTTAGGACAGGTTTCGGGGAGAGAAAGGGAACTTTTCTTTCGGTCTATTGAGTTAGCCCTAGAGCATAGATATAAGGGCAGAAAGATCAATCACTCGACCAAACGGACGTCACGGTGAACGTTGACATCACTGGTCTAGGAACTAGTTTGTACTCTATATCCACGCCCTCTAGTGAACTGCGGTGTTTTGTTTATTGCAGCTGTACATAATTTGTTCTTTTTTTTATTTGATTTTTATAAGTTGTAATGATTAATAATAATTGATCCCTATAATAATAATCCCTAGGACGACACGAACGCCACTTTTTGTGCGTAAAACCGGTCTGTCAAAAGCGTGTTGCTTTTCTAACACCCCCGGGAAGAGTTAAATGTCCTTATCCCCTATATTAGTCCCTGCCCTAGAGTGAAGAGAGACTACCCTCCCTGAAATGCGCTATTCTTGTTTCCATAGCAGCAGACGGTCTCAGACTTTGTGGTGGGGGGAGTTCGTACCTTAGACAAACCATAAGTAGATTAAAAGGCATTCAAAATAACTGTGTGAGGCTCTTATTTGGAGAGACCTGTGTGACGATAAAACCACAAATTACAGTCAGAGTGTACTAAAGACGCTGCTATTAATGATTATTGACGCTATATTTCATGCATCGATCAGTCTTTTCACGACACCAACAGAAATGTCATTTCTGTACCAAGAAAATGACCCTGACTAAAATTAAAATCTTGTACGTTCGATAACAATTTTGTAGTCAATGTAAGTAACCTTTAAGAACGACTAACCTCCAACGACAATTTCACTGTGGAACAGTGAGTGGTGGCTCCCGAAAGTTTCACTATACTGTCATTTTTACAGTAATATTTATTTAATTAAAGTGGTTTATTTATTTTACTGCAATTATTATTGTAAAAATTACAGTATATCAGATCTTTTACGGTTTATCAGATAGTAACATGTTACGGTGAAGATAGACTTTCTGGCTCAATTGGGTATACTATAGCTTACGTCACAGGTTGTGTTATTCCTACTAAATTTAACCAGTGAACGGCATTTTCTGCGAGCCTGACTTCAAGCCAAAAAAAAACAAACGGAATGTTCGATCTTTTAAATAGTTCCTCGCCAGGTTATATTGTATTATAAAGAAAAGTTCGTTTTGTAATAATTGATATTGTTGTTTCATCTAAGTAAGTAAATGTTTTTAATAAACATATTTAAAACTCAGTTTATTAATTAAATTAAAAGTTTTTTTTTCTCTTCTGACAACGTGAGACATCAAACCAATTAAACTTAACGGACATCATTCTATAGAATCCATATTTTTTAAAAAATCAATGTTTTCAAATCAAATTAAATTAGCGCATGTAAAATATTAAACAACAACCACTATCTTCCATTCATTTAGCATTGCACGATAGTATATGTTATTCCTACTAAAATTTTCGAAGTGGAAGTAGTTGTGTTTTTTTTAATATTATACCCAATTGGTGGTTTGGCCACATCTTCCAGCGAAAAGGGCAAATTTCTTTTCAGAACATACTTTACTAAACTGTAAAAAGTAAGTATCCCCACTCTGATGAGTGCCGGTACTTTTTACCAGAATTTTTTACAGTGTATGATAAGCTAAGATCAAGTGAAAAAACACACCCACGAGTATAACTCTAAACTAAAAACATACAATCAATTGTATCGGCACTATAATTAAGTACCTTCCTCAGTGTAGAAACGTAGAAGGACGGGGAAAAACGCAGCGGTAGGGAAAAGAAATAAAAAAAAATTACAAGCAAGTTGCAATTTAAACAAATGAATTATAGAGTAGGAAAACAAGATCGAAAAAAAAAAAAAAAGAAAAAAAATTATACATTTTGGCTACATTATATTACTGATGCATTATGGTTCTGAAACGATCGTTTTTGTGACATTATCTATGTTTTTTTTTTCACGTTTTTAAACTTTTGTTAGTTGATATACTTCTCTCCTTTTTTCAAATGGTCGAAAATGTGAAGTATAACGTACAATGGATGACTGTTGTGTTGATATATAATATTCATTCTCTGAAATTATTATTTTTATAATTTAATATAAGAAAGTGTCACACATTTCATATGGTCAAACACCTATTTCCTCTGCTTCATAAATACTTCTAACTGCATAAGAATATCAAAGCATAAATCATACATATACCGTTTCATACATAGTATAAATCGTACATAAGCATAAATCATACATAATGATGCATGTATCCATTTAAAAATCTTGCGAATATGGATTCTTATTATTATTGCTTATTTTCAATAAAGAATCACAAGTTTTATTTTTATTTATACTTTTAAAAGTTTTAACACACACACACACACAAATAAACTAGTGTAAACACACAACTAACGCCATTCTCCGTCGAACTTAGATCTTACATAATCATCAAAATATCTACATAATCATCGACAACATCAGTTCGTAGGACAAGTGCAATCAAAAAAACTTCCTACTCCATTTTATCCAGCTACTCATTTTGTACAATTCTTTTTTAATATCATTTATCTGGCTATTTTTTTTATCTACTTCATGGAATACATTTCAAATCTTTAAAGCCATTTTGAATGAAAACCATTTGTTATAAAAAATATATATAAAAAAGTATTATATCTTCACAAAAGATCAGACGAAACTTGTTATTTGTGGACATTATGCAGAGCTGAATTTATGTGATAAGAATAAAAACATAAAGCTTAGAACCAAACGACATTTATTTGATTTGTCTTCCAAAATGAAGGCGTTTCAAATGAATGTCGTTTTATCATAATGTGCTAACATGAAGATAGGGGTGCTTGGTATGTGAAATAAATCCGAAGTTAAACATCGAGTGAAATTGTTATTTACAATTTGTATGCAAGTTGTATTAGTAGGTTTATAACTTAATCTTTCTGCAATTTCACAGCCAAGTGCGATAATATCACACATTATAATTTCGCATAAAGTATGTAATACAAATTCTTGAGTTAAAGATGAATAAACCTATTTTAATGAATTCACATTTGATAAAGATATTTTAGACATAGTTGCATCGTTGCAAACTTTTTGTTAAAAATATTATTTATTTTGCTTTATGCTACGTGTGGGACATTCGCGTGTGCCGCACGCTGCACTTCATAAATTATAATGCATTGACGTCCGGTAAATAGGACATTTTCTTCTCCACATAGGGCAAATGAGAATAAATTTTTGATTTAAACAAAAATTCTGTAAAAGCGAGTTTGATGCTCCAATGTTTGAGTCAAAAGTGTTTTGACTTAATTACCTCTCAGTTATAAACCTTAACATAACGTTAAAAGCAGCGAATCTGTTAAAAATATACAATTCTTCAATGGATGATAAAATATACTTAAAAACTTCTCTATCAATCTTTATTATCAAATTCAATATTTTTCAATTAAATAATTTTTTTTAAAAATTCATATTAAATTCAACTTATCTGTATTTATAATCAATTCAAATGTAAAAATACTTTAAACTAATTAAAATAATCTACAACATTTTGTTCTGCTGAAGTATTTTAACCTTCTGCGGGACAGAAAAATTTGAAACAAAATTTATTCAAGAAGAACCATAAAAATTGTGGTCATCATATACACGTCCATATGGAAGCGATCTTCTCTATCCCTATATATTTCGAAATTTAAAGTGGTTAATTAAAAAACGTTTAATTTCAGGGTTAAAATGCATTAAGACTTTAGTGGTTCATACTATAATAAGAAATAAGTAGGACAGTTTTTATCCCACCACGTCTGAAAGGATTAAAGAAGTACATGTCAATCGCAATTTTGTTTCTCTGCATCACCTCGTCAGTCTAAGAATATAAAAATGCCTTATCCCCCCTTATTGTTCCTCCATTTTGAAAAAATCAGGTTTTCATAACAGTGTAGAGAGAGGAAGTTGACTTCAATTCCTATTTCTACATATGAGTGCCTAAATCGTTTACTTCTATAGAAAATTATTGACAACATTTATTGAAGAAAACACTTTTTGTTTTCAATCAAATACATTATCTGCAACAACAAAAAAACATTAATATTTTTTAATAAATTGCTAACTACTATAAACTTTCGGAATTTTAAAAAATAATTTTAGGAAATTAGAAATTAAGCAACCCGTAATTACTTAACTTTAATTTAAAGCTAAGTAATTAAAAATTTGACTTTTTTTAACGTCATTAGAACATATCAAAGCAGTTTTCATTAAAAGATAATTTTTAGTATAATTATCAACAGTTCTAACTCACGAAATTAAACAAAAGCTTGTATATAAAGTCTAAAAAACTGTGAATATAAGATAGATTTAAAAAAAAAAAAAAAATCAAAGACTACTTTTATCTCTTCACGTCTTATCTTGTCCATCAATGTTTAATGCTTTTTTATTCCTTAGTTTATTTTTAAGAGAGAATTAAAGGAGAATAATATAAAGAAACACCGATTGCCGAAAATTATATTCACAGTACTATTTTTACGAAAACTGTAATTACAAAACTATATCTATTATTTTCTAAGATATTTGTGCTAAATAATATCACATACCCCTGCCCCATAGATTTAACCCTATGAAGAGACAAAAAGATTGGCAGTATGCATTCCTTTACAAAAGTCTACACCTGTTAGAAAAAACAAACAAAAAAAAAAACAGAGAACAATCCTGCAACAGCCCATGGTGGGCCAAGGGGTTCCACAGTTTTGTTCCCAAAGGCATAATTGTGTCAATGCAGTCAGCCTTGCGCACAATGCCGTGTTCACTTCCAAATAAGCTGGTAGCCATTAATCTGAAGCTGTGTGTGCTTTAAGCCGTCACTAAGGATCAAACCTTAGTGCTTCATGATGACAGCTCAGTGACTTTAATCGCTAAACTATCAGCAGCTCTCTATGCATGTTACCGGAACTATATAATCACGTTTACAAGTCTTTGTACGTTTTTAAAAGTATTCTTCACACGTAGTCATCATACACCAAAACTTAAACAAGCCTTTTTGTGAAAGGGTTTCCTTTCTTCGTGACAAATTGCCGTTTCCTGCACTTTCTTCCACTGATGCTACAAAATGATATTGTATTTCTTTCTTTACTTAAGTGAATCACTTTTTGGGGCCTTTTACCTATCGCACCTAAGGGCATTCGGAATCAAGAATCATCAATATTTTACCCTGCAACATCTTTCCTAATACCCTCACTACTTGACTTTCTTTTTTATTATTATTAACTCTGTACCTCAACCTATAGGACCCCAAGAGAACCAGCGGACTTTTTTTCCCACGGCATCGTTTCTGTATCTGGCAAGGAAGCGGATTAAATGAACCAAAACAATGGCCGACGTAATCCTCACGGACGAATCTCATTAAACACATCCATTGCTGTTCTTCCCAAACTTGATGGAGTGATAAAGGAATAAAAATGGGCGACACTTCTTCAGAGAAAGAAGAAAATAATCAAGCGATAATTAAAGTACCTGCTCAGATTAAAAGTAATAAAGCTCTTTAAATATGTCTGCCGGAAAGGCCATCAACCGTTTTAGGTGAAAATTATTGTTTATTTTTGTTCTTTCTTGGCAGGGAAAGCAACCTCGAATCTCTGGAGCATCCATTGCTGAAGGCGTTGCATGCTGATAAATAGTGAGAGTATTTTGAATGGGACCCATTTAATTTGTATATCATTATAGAAAGAATTTATAATTTTAATAAATTATTTGCATGCTGAAAGGGAAGAAAATCCTTAGGGAATTATTTTCTTTGGTGTAATTTAATGGCATATAATCCTTTATGAAAATACATTTAAAACTAAACTCTTTTTTAAACTCGAAATACAAGATATATACAGGAATTTTTAAATTCAAACAAATTCTCTTTGCTAATGTAAGATAACTTTTTGACGCCTACGTGACACCGGTGTCCCCTTTATATATATATTTTTTTTTCTAAAGTTTTAATTACAAGCCGAAATACATTTTGGTATTTTTTAACTATAAGAAACAGTCTAATAGTAACTAAAAAAATTGTTTAGATTATCAGAATTATATTTGTACTAAAATATAAAATCCAAAAAAAGTATATTGAAAAATATTTTTTTTTCATTCATATTTAAAAACTTATCGATAATAATTTTGTAAATTAAAAAAAGTTTTAATGACGAATAACTGTTTCTCTTAAATCTAAATAACTGCAAATTCGAAAAATTATTGTTTGGAAGTGATCCGTGTTTGTTAGAAGATTTTACTTTTAACGGAGAAAAAGATGATGGTGTCTCATGTTGTATTTCATAACCATAAATTATTAAAATGCCAGATATAATATTTTTCTCTTAACTTGATTTAAATTAATACAAAATAATAAAAAAATGCATGAAAAATATGTTTAATTTGAATTAAAAAATAGGTTATGTTTAATTAAGCAATTTTAATAAGTCCAGGAAATAAACTAAAATTAGTTATATCCTAATTAATAAAATTATAACTAATAAAATAATAAATTAATAACTAATAAAATTATTCATAATTATTATTTAAAGTTAGTTTAACAGTTACGAAATCAAACACACAAAAAAAGTAATTTTTGGGTAAACCTAATTCTTTTCGAGGGATTCTGGTTTTTGCCTAGAAGGGTAGTAAAACTAGAAAAGAGTAGTAAAATATTGGAAATTAAATAATTCATATTGAATATTTCTGGTTTTTGCCTAGAAGGGCAGTAAAACTAGAAAAGAGTAGTAAAATATGCGGGGTAGTAAAATTGGAAAATATAGTATTGAATAATTTAAAAAAAATGGAATAATTTAATATTATGAGGGTGAAAAATCTGAATCCATTAAAAAAAGAAGAAAAAAAAAACGTACGGTTCATTAAAAAAAATATATTTTTGTGTCTAATTTCATAAAATACCTTTTACACAAATTGATTAGCATATTTAAGTTTTTCCTCTCAATCCATTATTTTATTAATTATTGCCTCTTAATTCATGAAAATTTGATTATTAGATTAAAAATTATTAAGCTGTTTGAGTTCTGCGTAACGTTAATTTTTATAAGAAAGTAAAAAATAAAATAAAATCACGTTAAATAATCTAATCAAAATTCTCACTTTTTTAAATGTGTAATGATAAATTCAAAATTTTAAAATGTGGAATGATAAATTCAAAATTTTAAAATGTGGAATGATAAATTCAAAATTTTATAATGTGTAATGATAAATTCAAAATTTTAAAATGTGAAATGATAAATTCAAAATTTTAAAATGTGAAATGATAAATTCAAAATTTTAAAATGTGGAATGATAAATTCAAAATTTTAAAATGTGGAATGATAAGTTCAAAATTTTAAAATGTGGAATAATAAATTCAAAATTTTAAAATGTGGAATGATAAATTCAAAATTTTAAAATGTGGAATGATAAATTCAAAATTTTAAAATGTGAAATGATAAATTCATAAACAAAAATCTTTTGATAATTTCCAAAAAATAATGGTGTAAGATTGATCTTATTCAAAAATATTTTTCCATATTTTTAAAATAACTACAAAATACTTTTTTTTTAAGAGAACGAAACTAAATAATGAGTTTCATAATTTTTTCATAATTCAAAAATGTTTTTCATAATTTTTAAAATAACTACAAAATTCTTATTTTTTTAAGAGAACGAAACTAAATATTGATTTTCATTAATTCAAGATGTTCTACGCATTTAATTTAACAATTTATTAATTAATGAATTTCACATTTCATAAGACAAAGAGAACAACCGCATAAAGTAAAAAAAAAAAAAAAGGAATCTAATATGTTGTAAAAATAAATTAAGTCTAAAAAACATCTTGAAGAGGGATATATCTGTTGCCAACCATTCTTGAGAATATAAATTCCACAGCTTGTATAAAATATTTAAAGAACAGAAGTCACAGAAAGCTCTTATACCAGTTGAACTTAATTCCCCTCGGGCTCGATAAAAGACAAAAGTTATTTCTTTGAAAATTTAAACTTTGTTTTACAACCAAATAAATAGTTCATGCTGAATCTGTATTCATTATGCATCACTTGAAGTTGACTCAAAAAAATTTCCGAACAATCAGTTTTTGGAATACATAAGGATACTAAAGTGAAATGGAGTACGAAATAAATCCACTCGCCTCATTTGGTTATTCACAGAAACTTTTACTTTTTAAGATTCAAATTATATCAATAAACAAGACAATTATTTATCATGTTTGAAGCAGAAAAGAGCGAAATAAAAAATATATTATTGCTAGAATCTAAAAAATTCATGTATATGTTTTTTTCCCTTCTTTTTATGGTATTTTTAATGATTTAAGCTTTAGTAATGCTCAGATGAACAATTATGTTCTATAAAACATTGAACGATAAGGTCAAGGAAAAAGTATATTATGTATTGATTAAATATCCTTTTTAAATAACTGATATAAAATTCTAATTGAAATTTTTTCGATGAAGATATTGAAAAAAAACAAAAACCGCTGCGTATTTAAAAATCAATTAAATTTTAGAAAATTTAAAACATGTTCTAGCTAAAAGTTTCGGTATGCAAAACTTGACCAAAAATTAACACGATAAGCAAGCTATGTATGACAAGAGAACAGTTAGTACTGATATCTAAAATCTGTCTAATTTCAATTTCAGGAATAGTTCTTTTAATATCGTCGAATATTTGAATATTTTTTTATTTAATTAGTTATTTATCTATGAAATATGTGAAACACTAGCTTTTTTAATGCATACATATATGAAAATTAAATTAAGAAATATTAAAAATATTTCGAGCCGTGCTGGCTCAGGAGATAGAGCATTCGCCTTCCAATGAGGTGTACCTGGGTTCGAATCCCAGCGATGACTGATCGATACGAATTCCACCCGGTCTCGCAACGACCACAGTGCTTACATAAAATATCCTCAGTGGTAGACGGATCTTGCCGTCAGGCTAACTATGGGAGGTTTTCGTGGTTCTCCTATCCATGCAAAGCAAATGCGGGTTAGTTCTTTCAAAAAGTCTTCCACGAAGGTAAATTTCTCCCAATACTTGATCCAGGAGTTCCCTTATCTTCTGGATTGGGTTCAAAATTACAAGGCAACGGAGTTGGACATTAGTAGTCGTAAACCCAAAAAATTGGGTCGGGTGTTCAACAACGGTTATAAAATAAATTTCAAAAATTTCAAAATTTGTTTTAGTTAGTTATTCGGATATTTAAAAGCACGTATTTTGAATAAATAACAATAAATTGAATAAATTATGAAAAGAATTATAAAAAATTCATCGAATATTTTTCTCGAGAACTTTTTATTTCAAAATAATATAACTTAAATAAACGAATAAAAAAATTTGTTTCTCTGATTTTATTCTCAACGTTTATAACAGTTGTTTTAAAAAAAAAACATAATTCAGCTTATGTAACAGCATATGTATACACCAAGAAGTTCATCGATTTCATTCCTCTCATTAAAAAGTGAAACGTCAAGAGAGTGACCATTCTCTCTCTGTTCCACAGTAAAATGGTTGTTAACGGAGGTTGGTCGTTCTTTAGGGATTACCTGCATTAACTTCAAAATGTTATCAAAGGTACATGGGTTTTCACAAGCAATTTTAATTTTATTATTTTAATAATTTATTTTATTATCTAATAATTTTATTATGTTGAATTTTATTCAGTGTCATTTTTTGGCGCGATAATGCCACATGTGTTGGCGTGATGAAAACCGGATGGATGAATAAAATTTAGCATCTATTAGAATGATCCCTACTGATATGTGTAATTATGTATAAAAACAAGTTTACCAATTGCGAATGATCGAACTATTTTAAATAAATAAACAATTATGTTTCTTGTTCATTTACTTTTATGTCATAAAAATTAGTTTACTTCAAAAAAATGCGAGGTTTGTTTATTATTTTGAATGTATTTGAATCTACTCATTTGTTTTGTAAATATATTTTTTTATTTTGATAACTTTTCGTCTATCTTTTATTTACGTTTTCGCGGATTTGATGAGGAGGTTTGCCCGGTCTCTGGGAGAGGTTTTGATAGTCTCTCCTTAAGGTTATCCTCAACACAAAGTCTATGGAGAAAGTTCTGCCCCTCCCAAAAGTGGTCGTAAATAGAGGAGGTCGCTACACAGAGGTGGTTTTTCACTGTATTTTACAAAAATTAGCAATCCTTTTTTTTTTCTTCTTCCTTCTTCGCATTCAGTTAGCATATTTACAGCTAAATTTTTTATATATACATATATATTTAGTAGGGGTTCCGCAAGAAAAGAAGCTTGATCATTTAGCGTTCCATAACCAGAAAAATTGAGAAACGCTGAAATGGAATGGAACCATCAGCGGTAACGGTTTGTAAACTTTGTAAGCAAATATTAAAAAGTTGAAATAAGTTACCGCGTTTCGATTTCCCATTGATTCTACCAGCTATTAAACGTACGCCACTTTCACTTATAAAACCTCCCACGTCGGCACGCGTTCGTTAAGTGAACGGAAAGAGGCACTTTGAGATAGAGGAATGGTCATTAATGTTCCCTCTCAGCAGCCTTTCTTCCCAGTGAGAAACTATAAAATACACAGAGGAGTGCCCCTTCTCAGACACCATTTCATCGGAAATGTTATGGGGCTCCCAGACTGATTAAAGAAAACGGCGCCTCCCCACCGCTATATTGACCGACACAAATGAAACTACGGAACAAGCAAGCACCCCTTGGATTCTGAAATATCTTCTCCACTTCAGTGATTGGACGCAACATACTCAAAGGAATTAATCTGCATAAGAGGTTAAAGAAACTGTTCTTTTACCGAATGCCGCCTACGCACACACCCTTAGCGAGACAAAAGCTGAAAATGGTGAAATCGAATGCTTTTCGTAGCGACTGAGAAAAATATTTTAATTTCACGTAAAGGAGTGTGGAGAAAAAAAATCGAATCGGATAAAATGGCCTAATCTACGAAATGCAAACCAAATTTTTTAAATGTGCTAATTTTATCGAATCGGTTTCAGATATCTCCCTATCCATCCCATCTATAAATGCATCTTGTATTTGTATCTTGAGTTTAGCCACATCGTTATTAAAGCTAATTACTGTTTTATAAGAATAAATGCATAACTTTAAAATCAATAAATTGAATACTAACTCATAAGACTTGAGACAAATCACATGGTTGTGCGTGGTGTGGTAACATTACAGTTTTGAGACTTGGACTTATTATCCAGCTGAATTGATTTTGGATGAGATTTAATTAGATATCTGCTAGAGACCTCAAGCGTGTAAGTCGACAAAATTTGATTGATTAACCCACACAGGACGTCGCTTGCAAGTGTACAATACGAGTTCTTGAAACTAAATAAATAATTTCTAAGTGCAGACCGGCCTGTGTAGGGGGCAGGGAGCTGTCCTTGCATCAGAAAGGTTCTGGGTTCGAATCCTAGGCAAGGCATGGATGTTTCTTTCTCTCTATATGTGTTCTATGTCCTTTCTCCTTTGTGTGTGAATGTGACCCGCCCTATAAACGGGTTGTGGTAGCAGTTCTGGCACTTTCTGTGGCCAATGGACAATAGTTCCAAGTGCCCGCCATTAAAAAAAAAATTCTAAGTAGATGTTCAATATGAAAAAAGAATAACTTAAACTATTCTGTCTAAAAAGATGATGCTAGTCATAAAAACTGAGTTTCCCCCCCCCCCACAGAAAAGGGTTTTTCTGTGAATAACACCTTAAAAAAATGAAGTGTGACGTAGGTCATCCTTACCAAATTTAACTTTAAATAACGATATTATAAATTAAAATTTATAGATGATAGAAATTCTGAGGCGAAGAAAAACTGAAAAAGATTGTAATTTTAAAATATTTGTACCACAAATTATTACCTTATTTAATAAAATTAAAAAAAAAAAATCAGATCCTTTTCCTAAAAATACAACAAGTTTTTAGTTATGCTAAAGAGAAAGTTCTTATATAATTTTTTTTTTTTTTAATTTGATGATTTATTTTAAAATTTATTTTTACAATTACAAATTACCATTATTATAAATTAATGCAAACTTTAAATTATTCAGGATTTTAAATTTGAGGTATTATTCGAGATTCCCCAACGAGTTGCTTGGAAAAAGAAAACTTATCACGTTGATTTCATTAAAAAAAATAAACTAAATCTACAAAAAAAGTTCAAAACTAAGCAAACACCGGCGAACTTACTGAATGATTAATCATATGCTAAATATTTCAATTCAGATAAAATGTGTTAAAAGCGCATAACATTAACAAATATTTACAAACAAAAAAAAAATCAATCAAGTTCATTTTTATTATCTTTAAAGAAACTATCAAATAAAATTTTAAAAAATCGAGATAAAAATATTATATCGAAAGTTTAAAAAAAATAAAAAATTGATGCATTCATTTATTTAACAGATCTAACATAGTTAACTCAGAGTAACTCTGAAATTTTAACATTGTAAGCTTACCCAGTATAATTGTCTGTTTTTTAAATCCTTATTTAATACACCAACTCTATATACATTAAATATTTCTTTTTTATTTTATTTATCTGCGACCATATGTTTTTATGCCGCTTTGATGTTACTTTCCCAAAAAGAGATCACATTTGTGCGAGCATAACGGAGTACTGAAATAAAAGATAAGTAAACACAACTCCCACACTGACGCATCCTTTTTATAAAAGAAAACATTTTTTTTCCCTCTCTCTCTTTTCAAATCAGCGACATATGGTTGTTAGAAAACTTTCTCTTTTGAATGAACATCTCCGGGAACCTGTATATATGCTTAAAGGTATATACTATGAAAGACAAGTTTTTCTTTTTGGTTCAAACATGTTTACATACCTATATTTTAATTCATCTTTGGATATAGAGAAAACAGAGATTTAATGACTGATGTTGTAAGAGTGGAATTCTACGAAGTGAATGCAAATATGTATAGACAAACTAAACTGAGTTCAGACCTACATAGTTTTTTAATATTCATCTTTTTATGCAAACAGAAACAGTCTTGTTATTTTCGGGAAAAAATTACCAAAGATCTATTTTCCAATATTCGTCGTCGAACTAAGCCATTATTAAAGAACTTGAAAAGCAAAATTTACTTTCGATGTATAATATGATGTTCAAATTTTTATCAGTTACTTAAATGGAAAAAAAAATTGAAATGATAAAATTAAAAATAAAAATTTTAATCATAGTTATAAAAAATAAAAATAAAAATTACAAATATTTTTTAATTAACTTATAACTTAGCCTATTTCTCAGCTAGATATGTATTAATTTAAAATAATAATATTCTCAACTTATTTTCGTTATTAAAAAAATAAAATTTTATAATAACAGAAGTTAATTTTATCTGTGTTTAAAATATATATATATCTATTATTTCTTTTTAATAAACGTGTGTTTTTAAAAATCAATAATTCCAATTAATTGCTCAAGAATAAATAAACAAGGGCAACTAAAATTTCACTCCTATAAAAATAAAAAAAATAATAATTTATAAATTTAAAAAAAAAAAAAAAAAACATTAGTGTAGGGTAAACCGGGCAATAATGGCAGTCACATTCCATGATTAATCATAATATTAAAATTTAAAAATAAACAGCGGTTATTATTAATTGACTGTATTGTGTTTGGTGTTTGATTTAGGGGAAAAATTAACCTTAAACTGCCCCCTTTATCGGAAGAATACCATACTATAGTTTGTCTACAGAAGGAACTATCCTAACCACAAAGTCTAAAGCCGCCTTTTGCAATTGAAACAAGAAATAGCTTATTTCAAAGAGGGGAGATCCTCTGTACCCTGATTCCCTTTCTCTCACTGATCTCACAGAGCCCAAACCTGTCTTAAATATTAACCCAATACCACAACTTGAAATAGTTAAACCTCGTAACCATAGTCACCGCTACTGCTCCAGATGAATGGTGAGGGAAGTCCCTTTCCATAGACAGACTATATACATGTTAACTGACTTTGTTCTTTCCATATACAGTGCATCTCAAAAGGTTAAAATATACTTTACTTTTTTAATTGAAAATATAAATTGTAAAAATGATCCATATAATATATGATGTAAGATTATGTCGATGGAATTTTCTTACTTTTAAAAGAGTTACAAGATTTTTTTTTTTTTTTTTTTAAATAAATTATGAAATATTTATACCATTTTACAAATAAGATCTCATGTGGAAAAGCTGAAATAATATACAATTTTCTCGAAAACTACTGAAGATATTTCAATAATATTCCAAATTAATTTTGGCTAAAGTTTAAAAAAATCCCTCGTTTTGGCCTTTTGCCGGAAGGTGTTGGTAACTTCAAGGTTTTACTGCAAAAGGCTTGCTATAAGTTAGAAATGGAATCGTATTAAAAGCTTATTTCGAACTTTTACCAATCCACTTAGGTAAATCCTACGTTTTACCAGTCAAACCTGGGGATTTACTAGACTTCGAGCTTTAAAGAAACTTATATTTTTTATTCAAATATATATATATATTTACTTCGAAATATATTTAAGTTCAATATAACAAAAGTATTGAAAAAAATAAACAAAGAAATTGCTAACCACTAGTCAGTGATATAGATGGGGAAAATTCATTTTGTCATTTATCATTATTAATATTTTAAATAAAAATAATAAATACTGCTAATCATGCTTCATTTAATAAATATATACATAAATTATGCTGAAGAATTTCTTTGTTTGTTTATTTATTAATTCATATCTAATTTACAATGCCTACGATGGTTTTATTCAGAGTTTTTTCAAATATATATATATTTGCTTCGAAATATATTATGAGGATATTTTATATATAGTCTAATATGAGGATATTTTATATATAGTATTGTAACAAAAAACATTTCACCACACGTCAGGGATAGCAAAAAATCTTGTTTTGTGCAAATGGTGAAAATTTATTATGCCATTCATCATTATTAATATTTTAAATAAAAAATAATAAATACTGCTTTTCATAATTTAATAAATATATAAATCAAATTATGATGAAAAATTTCTTTGTTTATTTATTAATTCATATTTAATTTACAATGCCTACGATGGCCTTATTCAGATTTTTTTTTAAATATATATATTTGCTTCGAAATATATTTAAGTCTAATATAAAAGTATTGAAACAAAAAACATTTCACCACACGTCAGGGATAAAAATAAAAAAAAATCTTGTTTTGTGCAAATGGTGAAAGTTTATTACGCATTTCAGCATTATTAATATTTTATATGAAAAATAATAAATACTGCTAATCATACTTTATTTAATAGATATATAAATCTATTTTAATAGATCTTCTTTAATAGATATATAAATCTAATATATTTAATAGATATATAGAATAGAAATATAAAATATAAAATAGAAATTATGATGAAGAATTTCTCTATTTATTTGTTAATTCATATCTAATATACAATACCTACGAAGTATTTATTCACATTTATATGAGAATAGACAAGAACAAAGTATAAAACTTACAAACATTTACCAATATTTAAACTAATAAAAAGGAACTTAATTAACAAGACATATACTTTATTAATAAATTCAAGTAAGTTTCACATGCAGTAAGTGGCTTTTTGGTGTTCTTGAAAATGTATTAACAATATCTAATCTCGCCCAAACCCACGTTTTCAATCTTCGAGATAATAAATTAAATCGTTTTATCAACGATTTCATCAAGGTGAAAACTACTTTTCACCATCATATCTGTGCACGATTTTTTTTCATAAATACGGAAATCATGCCGAATATGCAGAAAATTAATTTAAATATCGCAATGGTGGGGCGTCATGCTGAAAGTAATTGCAAGTTATTAAGTGGCCTTTGGCTACAAAGAAACGATAGGGTTGGCGCGGATGTACGTTAATTAACCTCAGGTATCAAGTAAGAAATCATGCTCTTAATTATCATTAATAATGTGTTTAATGTTTTTATCCTTTATTCGTAGCTTTGGCAGTAATTAAGTCTCGCCAAATAAACGTGTGGAGGATGAATATTGACGGCCATCTTGATGGATGGACGTTAGTGATGAGACATGCGTATATGTGTGGGTGTTTAACAACTTATCATTATTTCAATTCTTCAATCTCTCTTTGTGTAGGTTGAAATCGACAGTTGGAAACATGTCCGTAAAAACGAAAAGGAAAAAAAAAATTTTTTTTACATTTTATTCAATTTTATGCTTTAAATGTAACGTTGGCGAAAATTACTGGACATCTCATTTTTTTATTATTCGATTTACACACATTTTTGACAAATTTGTGGCAATGAAAGGTCTCTGCACCATCTAGTTTTATTGACTGGGAGTAAAGTATCTTTAAAATTGTCTCATAAGTATGTGAATCAGTTCTATAAAGTTCCTTTCATCTAGTTGCAATTATTACTTAGTTTAAATAGGTATAAAATATTTTAAAATCATTTCACAGTTAGAATTAGTTGGGCAAATTTTGATTGTGTTTAAAAAAAAATTTATACTCTCATGTGGGTCTGTTTGTGGAAACGGATTCTCATTTAAGACCTATTCTTTTTTTAGCATCCAAATGCATTTACATTATTAAATTTAAACAATTTTTGATTCACAATTTGAAGGCGTAAAAGCCCTTATTCTTTTATTCCTATTTTTCCTTTCTCAATATTAAAATTAAATTTATATTATTAATTTGAATTGATAAAATTTATTTAAATTTTTAATGAATTAATAAACCTGTATTGGTTGTTTCATAGTAACATTAGGAAATTTTTAAACCAATTATTAGAATTTCTTGAAAATGACTTTGATTTTTAAATAAAAAGTTGATTTTAATAAATGCAAGAAGCCGTAGTAGCTCAGAAGAAGAGCGCTCGCCTTACAATGAAGTGGCCAGGTTCGAATCAAAGTTGTTATCATGCTAATCGTGGAAGGTTTCCGTCAACAAAAAAAATCCTCCATGAAAGCAAAATTTCTCCCAATACTTAATCCAGGAGTTTTCTTGTCTACTGGATCGGGTTCAAAATTACAAAGCTACATTAGTCGTAACTCAAATCTGTTCAATAAAACATTTAGCGTCAAAAATAACTTTTATCACAAAGCCTAACAAGATTTATAAATGATTAGCAAATAAACCAAGCAAACTTGAACCAATGTTAAATCTAACTATGCTAGTTTACGCACTATGAGGTTCGCCTTAAACTTGCGTGAACAACCATTTTTGTTTGTTTTTTTTTAACTGCGGTCGGAGCCCCATGAGTATACCGCCACAGCGATAAGACTAGAGGTCATTGAACTGCGGCCGGAGCCCCAATTTTCCACTACTATCAATTGTAATAGATAACCAATTTCATTAATACAACAATGGAGTACAGCGAGTATTCCTGGAAGACGAGTTATCTCGTCCGTCGTGATGAAAGAGTTTTTTCGTCACAAACAAAATGTTGGATTTGAGAACCTGGACAAAACTAGAATAAAAAAAGGGCAAAAACGAAGTATACAGCAAAAGCTAAAAAAATGATTTTTTTTTTTATGCATACTTTTATTTAATCGTAAAGGAAACAAGCTTTGGCATATTGAAATTTTTACTAAACTTAAAAAACGATTAATTAGTCAACCTTTCTATGTCACCCCAATGAAAATAAAATAACAGCGTTGGCCGTTAAGGTAGCCTGTTATCTGGGATTAAATAATTCCACGTATTTTATTAACATTGTAATTTAATATATTTTCACGCAGCTACTTTAAATTAACAGCAAGTGAATTTATATTTTTGATTATTTGTTTTGTCTTAGTTAATGTATTAAATTATTAATTCATTTCTTCACAGTTATCTCAAATTGACCTAAAATGGGATTTACTTCTGGCATGAATTTTAAAAATCTTAATTGATTGAGTTAGAAAATGTATATCTTATAAATTTATACACTTTCTCACCCTCACTTTCTACTAATAGAATGATGATGATGATGATGAATAAATGTTTAAACATTACGATTAACGTACAAATCAGGCATGGAAGAACGAATAATTTAAATAAATAACTACATTCAGCTGAAGTGAATGTAAAAGAAATTAATTGTATGGTGCCAATAAAATCGATTCGCCTTTATGTACTAAATCAGAAGCAGCATTGCATGCTCGAGAATTGTAAAGTTTTATCAACCTGCCACGCGATCGAAAGAAAGTGCATTTTATTTTCTGATGAATTATTCAATCGCCTTCTGAAAATAAATAACTTCGCCTTTATCGCTTAGAGAATCTACGTGAGTCTGCATATTCAAAGCGGCGATAAAAATCCTTAGAAGTCTATTTTCAAAGATAAACACCGATGCCTGACATTTTTCTTATTTTCCCAAAAAGTTTATCATGCATCTACAAAAAAGAAGCAAAAATATATATTATCCTGAAAAATATTACTTTTTTCAGAAAATTGTGGCAATATGCTTTACAAAAAGCGATAGATGCATTTCGTAAAGACTCTTTTAAAATTGAAATCTTCCTGTGTAAATACATATTAGATTTAATAAAACTTTTAAAGCTCGAATAATTTTTGACGCAATTTCTTTTTTTATATATATTATAAGGAAGTTCAAAAACCAATATTAAAATAGGAAAGAAAATTTCATAAAATCTATACAATTATAAAATTTGAGCGAGTTGAACACTTATGTACGAGTAGTTCAAATTTGTTGACATACGCTGTCAAGTTTATATATATTATCTAATGAATTAGTAATCTCTAACATTTGATTAGACAAATATTTAATTTCACTTTAAAAGAAAGAAAAAAAAATTTTCTACCTCTTATTATGGTTGTAGCACATTTTCACTATAATAAGATTTTGGATATACACTGTGAAAAATTTCCGAATAAAATAACGGTATGAAGTACCGGCACTTTGGGTGCATCATCAATAAAATCCATTTTAACGTAAAATTAATTTTTACCATAAAATATTATACCGTAATTTTTACAGTAATTATTTTCCGGTAATTTTTTTCTGGAACCTTTTCCTCTGATTGTAAAAGAAAATGTCTTAAGATACAATTTAAAACCAAAACTATTGAATGTATTGCAGATATACAGAACTGCGGAATATGGATTATATATAGAATAATTGAAAAATATAGCATACTGAGGAGTTCAGAATAATTAGAATATAAATTCAATTGGAGAATATAGGATACGGCAGATAACAGACTAATTAGAATCTAATTTAAATGAAGAATTTAGGATACTGAAGATAACTGAATATTTATAATATAATTCAGTTGAAGAATTTAGGATACGGAAGAGTACAGAATAATTAGAATACAAATTAATTGAAGAATAGAAAATAATTGAGAAAATCATCGTACATAGTTAGGAAATAAATAGCGATTGGAGAACGAAAAAAAAAAAATTATAGAAAATCGAAAAACATTGATTAATTTGGAAATAAATGCAATCGAAGTAAACATTTCCAGATGGTATATTAAAGTTAAATAATAAATTTAACACAATACAGAACAAAAAACATTCAACAAGAATGTATTAAACTTATGCTTAGATTTAATCTTGTTCAAAGCGGAACACAGAAAGACAAATGAAAAAGTGAAATTTGCCACACGTTTCTACTTTTTCAATTGTTGCTTCACTCAAAAAAATATTGCCTCCCATTTATCTTTCGCATGAGGTTTCGACAAAGGAAAGAAACATTTTTCAAAAGGAACAACAAAACACATCTAGCTGAATTACATGCCCATTGAGTTTTCAACTATTATTATTATAATATAATTTTCTATCACATTAGAAGAGCGAGAGTAAATCGTGGCCACAAATATCCCAGAAGAGCAAGAAATCCAATTCGTTAAATCTCTGTTGTAGAAGCTTTCATTAACCTGTCGACACAAAAAAAAAATAGCTAAATGATGAAGGCAAGAGAATTAATTTGTATAAAGCACCGCCCACCTTTAGGGAACAACAGTGTCTCTTATGATAAATGGTGCTCATTTACTTTTTTTTTTTCCTGTTCCGGTTTAAGCATGAATTTGTGTGACGGAAGCTAAAATATTTCTCAGCTTCGAATACTGTAAATCGCTATTCATTTCTGAAGCAAGCAAGCAAGAAATATTAGTTTGTATTAGACGTATACAGATGAGTAATTAACTCTCAGCACGGGCAAGTAGTCTAGAAGAGAGAGAAAAAAAATTAAACAGAAAACATAAAGAATTTTGGGTAGGTAAACAGGAAAGAAAATATGGCCAATTCCGATCTAAATTATCTTTTCTGTTCTAAAAGTGCTAATTTATTGACTTCGTTGTTAAAAAATTAGTACGATTATATGAAAAATGGTTTAGTCGACGCATTTGTTCTACATGTAATATTTATTCTGTATAATTAACAGCGGATGTTTTTTAAAGAAGGAGAATGTAAAAAAATTATATTACAATAATATAATAATTATTATTAGGTTGGTGAAAAATATTTATTCTTCGTTTAATTATGTTTAAGGAATTGTCTACACTCTTACAAAAAAAAAAATCGGTTACATAATATGGTGCAAATTCACTGTTTACAAGTTGTAACCAGGAAATAAACTTCTCTAGACTTATTTAGATTATGAAGTACAGTGCACAACACAGTAATATACTGTTAATTAAAATGTAATACTATATAATTGAAAATATTTGTATACAATAATATATATTGCATGCATTAATTATGCAATGTCTACTTAAAATTATTTCAAATCTCAGGAAAATACAATACTATTAACTTAAGCAAAAAGGAAATCTCCAGTTTCTACCATTTCAGATTTTCTTCTTTATTTGTTTTCTAAAACTTCAATAAATTGTTGCAATAATACTTAAATGATAAATATTAAATACCAATTTAACTTAATAATTTAATATTTTAAGGTTCGAATAAATAAATTACTATCGTCTTAAGCAAGAAGAAAACCAATCTTTGTCATATTTTATTTTTTTCTCCATTAAATCCTTAATAATTATAATAAGTTATTGTAATAATATCTAAAAATTATGATTTAAATATGAAATGTTTTACTTACTAATTTAACATTTTAAATCTAAAATAAATACAATACTGTCATCTTAAACAAAAGGAAAGCTAATTTTTTTCTATTTTCTTCTTTATTACGTAGTTCTTATTACCTAAATAAGTATAATAAACTCTAATAATTAGGTTATAAATATTAACTACTTATAATGAAAATAAGTGTAAGGAACTTAATAAAGAAGAAAATTAAAAATGCCGCCTGAAATTGGAGAAACTGCCATCTTGCAGAGGACGACAAAATGCATCTTCAAACATCGTGTTCTAAAAATAAACTGAAAATAATAAAGTAGATCCGTTCAGGAGAAAAACTTTTTAATTAAACCAGAGCAACGGAAGTCCACGATATTTTATTAATAACAAACCACTGAAATTTATTCATAAACAAAAATTAATATTCTTCCCAATGATGTTAATTAACAATCCAGAGTTCATTCCAACATTGAAAACGAAGGTAACACTCTCCTTTTTTTTTTCGGGTTCAAACGTCTGTAACGTTCCTTCAAAAAACAACCGTTATACATTGCAAAGAATATAATTTAAATCTTTCCAGTTCAGTTTCTTTTCAAACAAGAATTACTTTTGAGTGCCCTCTGCCACTAAAAGATCTTTGAATGGCGCACATCATAAAAAAATAAAACACGATGAAGTCTAGCAATTAGTAAATATTTAGGGTCACAGCTACGCTTGAGCGATATTGTGTAGCACAATTTGGTGGAAGAGTTCAAGCATGAAGGCAAGAAAGTAACACTAAGGGCGTGTAAGGTATATCGCCGTGTAAATAGATAGCCCCCACCACGATATTATCGCCAAAGAAAGAACTAAACAATGTGAAGTGAACTTGTAGAATGGTTTACACTGCCTCGATTAGGATGCATCATGGATACCTGAAAGGATCTCAAGGCAGCGGAAGTGCATCGTAAAAAAGAGACATATCACTTTACATTTTGTTTTGTTCAACATAAGAATGAAATCCTTCCATCTATTGACATCAAAGAGAAAGAATGATAGCTTTTTTCGGGCCAATTAACCTTGACGGATTGAACAGTTCATAAGTTGCGTAATAACTCACCAGAATTAAAATTTGCCAGAAATAGGATACTATGATAAGACATTGATTTGAAGTTGCTTTACGCCAATGGTTTAGAATTATATGAATAACGTGAGTTTACTTTAGAAATCAGCGTCTTGTTGTCAAACGAGTGAATTTAAAAGTGAAAAATAATACTGTCTGTCTAAATAAAGAACTTCCTTCGCGGTTGGTCTAAAGGACCATCAGCGACTATAGTTAAATTATTTGAAAAAGGGCTGCTGGTTAAACATTTTGGTCAGGTTTTGTCTTTGATCCGTGAAGAAAGCATTAAATATGTTTCTTCGCAATGTGTTTCTTCTGTTTTGTACCGTAATTGAAGGAAACAGTTCTGTAGTTAGACAGGCAGTATAAACTTGTAATTCATGTGTGAATACATGAAAATTTGCAACTTTTATTTTTAAAAAAGGTATTGGAATTATAACAAATTTATTTAACTGAAAGGAAAGCAAATAATTTTTTCCCCGGACCAATTAACCCTAATGGTTTGAATAGTTATTACATAATCATATACCAGAATTAAAAATTAAATTAAATATGATAATAGGCAATGATTAAGGTCATAAGTTGATTCGCGAAAAGTTTAAGAATTGGATCTCTAGGGTTCTCAACCCCGAGAAAAATTACCATGGGTGAATTTCATATTTTCAAGGGGAGAAATAAGAAATGTAGCAACCAACCGATGCCCTGTGGTGCCACCTATGTCCCGAGACTCAGTTCAAGTTCTGATGTGAAACCATAAACATGACTTTTCCCCTTTCCCCGAGTTTTCTTTAATTTTAATTCTTTTAGTTTTTTTTTGTCAAATGTAATTCATGTTTGTATCTGTGTTTATTATTAAATTTCTTTATTAAGTGTACTTCATGAGTCACTTTTATCATAATTTACAATTAATTTGAGTTAGTCGGAATTCCTTAACACTACATAAATGGCGGCCCAACTCGTGGCTGTTTTAAAATAAATGTAAGTCATGTTTCATATCAGAACTCGAATTCAATTTTTCTCCTTAGAATCGTTGTGTAGTGAAATCTCCATCCTGGAGAGTCATAAGGAAAATAGCTTCATCCAGAAGCAAGTGTGAAAATCTCCACCCGGGAGTATTATTTACGTGCATAATCTTCAACCTGAAGAAACGCAGTAAGCTATTAGTTATAATTTTAATAACTTAAGATTTATAAAATTATTGAGATAATGATAAATCATTTTGAATTTGTTTAGAATTATAATTGTTAAAGTATTAACATAATGCTTAAAAACAAAAATATAATCTAAGCGAAACTGCTGCTAATGTTTATTTAATTAAATATCGAAACCTACGATATTTTTGTGAATAAGAATAAAATAATTATATGATACATATTATCAGTTTATATATAAAGAAATATATATTGGAACATGTGTTGTTCTGTTTAGTAAGAGATTCGCTTATAGATTTAATTTTAATTGTTTAAAGAAGCATAATTTTGTTATGTGTTCTGAATTGATAAGCAATCATTTATATATATACATTTTATATGAAAATCATTTTGCTAGAAATACATTTTTCTTTACGTATAATATTAAGCGAAGCTAACAGAAATATTACTACAAAATATGACCTTGAATGGCGTCTAGTAAGTGAAATGCTGTTATTTTGTTGAAATGTTATTCATTCTTTAAAGAAAGAAAATTGATGATTCTGAAAAAAAAATAATGTAAATGTATTAGCGGAAATAGAAAAATGATACTTAGTGATTTAATATTCTTCGCTGAATATTTTTATGACTGTTTTAACTTTTATATGGTTTTGTGGTTACTTATATATTCACTTTAAAAGTGAAAGATTAATAAATTAGTCATTTTATTGCTTATTGATTGATGTTATTCAAATAAATAAAAGATTTTGTTCTTAAATAAATTTTTCGATGTAATAGATAGAATATGATGGTTCATCTGATTAATATTTTTCTGTGAATTACAAGAATGGTGTATATTTAAAGAAATTCAAATCAATATAGTTTATTGATATTTATTTAACTTAAAAATATTCTGTTTCTGTGAAAGCATAAATATTACATCATACAGTGTTGTTAACAATTAAAATATATTTTCATGATATGCATATTAATTATTATTTTATCTATATTATTTTACTATGCATATTAATTCTTTTTTTGCAATTTTAATAGAAAAATAGTGTATTTTATTGTATGTTAGTATAAGTTATTAGTAGTACCCCCATTCCCCCCTCAATCCATTTAAGTTACACTGTTGGACATTTGAAGAAACTGTTTTTACACGAAATAAACTCATATACCTGTTCAGGATGTCCTATTTAGGAAAGGGTCGTAAAGGTGATTTGAAATTACTAGCATCGGAGCTTGGGTTACAAGTTACAGAAGATTTAAAAGTAGTTCAATTGCGAGATTTGATTTTAAATTCTACTTCATACAATGAAGAATTTACGAGAAATATGTTAGATACTATATTGGAGGATCGCTTAGCAACCGAAAAGGAAGAAGAAAGACTTAAACTGATTGAGCAAAAAACAGCTGAAGAGAATGCTTTAAAGATGGCCGAAGAAGAAAGGTTGGATAAAGAACGCACGTTCGAATTGAAAAAACTAAAACTTCAACTAGAAGTTAATCAGAATTTGCAGAGACCATCTGTTGCTCAAGAAGCAGAGCAACCGAAGTTTGATTTAAGTCGCATACTTCCGAAGTTCAACCCTAAAGACGATGAAATCGGTCTTTACCTAACTGTTTTTGAACGTCAACTGAAATTTGTTAATATACCTGAAACAAACTGGATCCCATATCTGATTGGTTCATTACCCCCCGAAATTAATCAACTAGTTGCTAGAGAAAGTGAAGAGGATTCAAAGGATTACGCAAAGGTGAAAGATATGCTGTTGAAGCGGTATAGACTGACGGCTGATAGATTTCGACAACTGTTTTCTCAACACAATAAAGGTGCAGACAAAACATATAAGGATTTTGCTTTTGAACTGAAATCGTATTTTGAAGGATGGCTTACTGAGTTGAACATCTCCAAATTCGATCAACTTCAAGATTTGATTATTGCTGATCAAATAAAGAAAAAGACACCTCCTGATGTCAAGGAACATTTTTTGGATACTTGGTCAGAGCTGAATGATCCATTGATTTTAGCCGATAAGCTTGATTATTTTGAAAATATGAGAATTGGTATGAAGAAAAATGGACCCCCTATTGCCAAGAAATGATATTTTAAAGAAAACGCAAAATTTGTTCAAGATAGGCGTTTTAAATCTCCTAATCCTAGAGAGAGTCCACAAACCAGAAATGCAAATTTTGACGGTTCGAAATTTTATAATGCCCGACCAGAAAGAAAAACTTCTATACATTGCTAGGGTTGTGGTAATCCTGGATTTATTCAATCAAAGTGCCCTAAATGTAATAAGTTTAAAGAAGAAACAAAACCTATTGTGAACTATATTAACCTGTATGCAGTTGAATCAACGGATTTGCCGTCTAGTTCAATTTTTCTAAATGTTTGTGGAGAGAGAGCAGCTTTTTGCGCTGATACTGGAGCATCCAATTCTATTGCTGGAGAGAGATTCTATAAACTGTTGAAAGACAAAGGTTTTATCTTTAACAAAAAGAATATTACGATGGTATTTGCTGATGGTAAAGAGCGAAATGTCCAAGCTTTCACTACGACAGTTAATCTTAATGTAGAAGGAAAAATAATCCCTATGAAATTCATCGCTTTGCCAAAAGCTAAAGGTAATCGAACATTACTTGGGACTGATTTTCTGCAAGCTGCTGGAATAGTGCTCAACATCCAGAATGGCACTTGGCATTTCAGCGAAAATCCTGAGAAGCAGTATCTCTTTTACAAAGAACCATCTGAAGGTAAAGTGACCCCAAAAGTAATAACATCTCAGAAAATAACATCTCCAGAGAAATCGAAGTCCACAGACAATTCTGTTGCTAAATTAGAAACATCTGATGCCGTAAAATTAAGAGATGACGAAGGAAAGCACTTATCCAAAGAGCAACGATATGAAATAAACTCCTTGTTAGAAGAATACAAAACTATCTTTCAGCCAGGGGGAGATGCCACTCCATATATTGAACACCGAATTCAAACTGGAAATAGCTTACCTGTTGCTGAACCTCCCTATCGAATGACCCCTGCTAAGAAAGAGATGTTGAAGAAAGAGCTAGATTCTTTACTTGCTGAAGGTATTATCGAGGAATGCGAATCTCCATACGCTAGTCCAGTGGTGTTGATTCCTAAACCTAATGGTTCAATCAGACTTTGTGTAGATTACCGGAAACTGAACTCTACTACCATTCCCGATACCTATCCATTACCAAGGATGGATGATTTGTTAACTGAGGCCAAATCAACAAAGTTCATGTCCACGATAGACTTAAGAGACTTATCCAGATCAAGAGAAGACAGCCTTTATTTGTCCATTTGGTACGTACAAATATTTGCGAATGCCTTTTGGTTTACGCAATGCGCCTGCCACCTTTCAACGTCTTATTGACAAATTTCGATCTGGACTAAAAGAGGTGTTTGCACTATCATTCCTAGATGATATTATAGTGTTATCTGAGACTTTTGATGGACATTTATCAGATTTAAGAAAAGTTTTCGAAAGACTTTCTATGTTCAAACTTAACGCTAACAGGGGCAAGTGTCATTTTGCTTGTGACCGAGTTAAATATTTAGGTCACTGGATAACTCAAGAAGGTGTAGAGGTTGATGGCGATAAAGTATCCTCAATTCAAAGAATTCCTGAGCCAACCTGTGCAAAAGAAGTTCAGTCCTTTTTACAGACTTGTTCCTGGTTTCGTAGATATGTCCCTCATTTTTCCGAAGTAGCAAGACCCCTTAGTGACTTAACAAAAAAGAATAAACAATGGACATGGGGTGAAAATGAACAGAAATCATTCGAGGAGTTGAAGAGAAGGTTGATTTCCCCACCTGTGTTATCTCAGCCTGATGGAACAAAACCGTTCTATATTAAAACTGATGCCAGCAATTATGCTCTTGGAGCAGTTCTTGTCCAAGGCGAAGGCCCAGAAGAACATGTTATTGAATATGCAAGTCGATTGCTAAGTTCAGCTGAAAGAAATTATTCAACTACCGAAAGAGAGGCTCTTGCAGTAGTTTGGGCCCTTGATAAGTTCCGTGGCTATGTGGAAAATCAAGAAATTATAATTGCATCAGATCATCAACCGCTGAAGTGGTTAATGAGTATCAAATCACCATCTGGTCGCTTGGCTCGATGGGCCCTTCAAATTCAATCATATCATCCAAAAATTCTTTATACCCCTGGGAAATCGAATGTAATAGCCGACCTTCTTTCTAGACCAACTTATGAAATTAAAGACTTAATTTGTGATATTAATGCTGTCTCTATAGATTTACCATGTCGGAAATCTAAAGATATTCGTGATGAGCAGATGAAGGATGAAGATGTTAAAAAGATTATTGACTGTTTCGAGAGAGGTGAAAAAAACGAAAATTATATAAATTGGACTAGTAGAGGATATTTGATGAATCAAGGCATCTTATATCGCTATTCATCTGAAACAGACTCTGAAGAAGCTCAGTTAGTAGTCCCTTGTCAAGAGAGAGAACGAGTGCTACAACGATATCATGATGCTCCCACTGCAGGGCATTGTGGGGCTGAAAACACCTACAATAAAATTGCCCAAAGATACTATTTTCCCGGAATGAGGAAATTTATTGCAGAATACGTTAAAGAATGTGCTGAGTGTAATCGGTATAAACCGAATAACCAGAAACCGGCTGGATTGCTGAGAACGCCAATTTATGCCCAAAGATTTGAAACCCTCGCAATAGATTTGTTTGGTCCACTTCCAGAAACCCCGTCTGGAAAGAAATGGATTTTAGTAATTGAAGACACCAGCACTAAGTGGGTAGAGTTTTTTGCTTTAGAAGATGCTACTGCAACTAACTGTGCAAAAATCCTAATCGAAGAAGTTTTTTTACGCTATGGCTTACCCAGAAGAGTAATATCCGATAATGGCACCCAATTCGTGAGCGCTGTAATGCAGCAAACATGCAATTTCCTAGGCATTAAACAAGAACTCATACCATTTTATCACCCCCAAGCCAATCCCTCTGAGAGGAAAAATAGAGACTTAAAACCTAAATTAGCTATATTAGTCGGCGATGCACATGATACATGGGAGGACAAACTACCTCTGATTCGTTTTGCCATGAATTCTTCGAAGTGCGACACCACTGGTTGCACTGCAGCATTTCTGCAATTTGGTCGTGAACTTCGAACAGTGGATGACGTCAACCATGATTTAAGAGGACTCATTGACAATGACAACTTCGTACCTGAAATCACGCCCTACTTAAAAAAGTTCGCTCGTTTGACACCTCAAATCAGAGAGCGTGTAGAACAAAAACAAGACCAACGGAAACAATATTTCGATAAAAACCGTCGACAAGTTTATTATAATCCAGGTGATAAAGTATGGATAACTTTACATCCAGTGAGTAAATCGAAGTATAAGAAAACTAAGAAGTTGATGCCAAAACGTGAAGGACCTTATGTAATCTTAACAAATAGATCACCTACCACCTATGACATTGCTGATCCTGATGACCCTGAAAACATATTAGGAACTTATCATGCAAATATGTTAAGACCTTACAATCTACCTCCTTCGGGTGACCCAGGCCCTGTTGCTCCCCTGAAGAAAAGAGGTAGACCAAGAAAATTTGTGAGTCCACCCTCCAATACGGACTCTTCGTCGGGACGTCGTCAGAGCCCGAGGGGGAGTCTGTAGCAACCAACCGATGCCCTGTGGTGCCACCTATGTCCCGAGACTCAGTTCAAGTTCTGATGTGAAACCATAAACATGACTTTTCCCCTTTCCCCGAGTTTTCTTTAATTTTAATTCTTTTAGTTTTTTTTTGTCAAATGTAATTCATGTTTGTATCTGTGTTTATTATTAAATTTCTTTATTAAGTGTACTTCATGAGTCACTTTTATCATAATTTACAATTAATTTGAGTTAGTCGGAATTCCTTAACACTACAGAAATTAATTTATTACACTTGTTTACTGCTGTAGTGAAATCCTTTATAAGTTAACAAGAAAATTGGAAGAAAAATTCCAGTATGAAAAATGGTGAAATGTTTAAGAAATTGATTTGATGGTATTCATCAAGTGAGTTGAGAATTTTTGATGGTATTCATCAAGTTTTCAAGAACTTGAAAAAAGTGAAATTTTTCCGCATTTGGCATCTTTAGAAATTGAATTTGGGACATGCTTTCTTCAGCTTTGTGATGAGGAGTTAGATTTAATGAGAAATCTATTTAGTTTGTCGGTAGGAAAAGTTTTCAGGTGCCTTGCAAGATGAATTTCTCGAACTAAAAACGGATTTTCAAACCAAAGGCACATATAAAGAAATATAATTCACAGAATTTTGCAATTTAATATGCGAGTTTTATCCAAAAGTTAAAAGAACATTGCTTCCATTTGTTTTGAGAATCACTCCTTTTAACTAAGTTACAAATGAAAACCACTCGGAAAAGTAGATTGACTTTGAAAAAGACCTGCGTTATAGTATGTAAGAAATTAATAAGAAAAACTACCATTAATCCGATTGAACAAAAAATGACTAAAAACACGATATTTTACTCTATGTTTATAATAAATAAAGTATTTTTAATTTATTTTGATTAAACTATTAGTTAGTCAAAATGATAAAATTGGAATACATTAAAATTTCCAATGCGTTTGTGGTTTTTTTAAACATGTTAAGAAAATCTAATTTTGACTAATTATAGCACATGTGTGTTTTGAATTTTGGATAGGGTAATAACCATCTATCAATACTGGAAAGGGAGGATATATCAAAAAAGTTTGAGAACATTTAAGTTTAATGAATAACACATCCTTTTTAGTTAGTCTCCCAAGGAAAACTTTCCTCTAGAATTCAATATTTTAATATTAATCAAATTAATTTAAAATCCAAACAACAAAGACATGTACTCCTAGTTTGTTTGAACAAGTAATATATCTGTATTTTGTTATAAAAAATAAATAAGAATAAAACAGTAAATTAGCGAATGATAGAGCATTTGAAAACTAAACTGAGAATAAAGTTTATATTCAAATTCAAAATCGTGCAACGCATGTCAAGTTAGTTTCTTGAACTAAAAGAGGAACTGAAAGGAAAACGAACCGTATTTTTTATGTAAACATAAAATTTTGAATAGTTTATTTACAGTTTCTTCTTGAATAGTTTATTTACAGTTGAATTATATCATCAAAAGCGTTTTCTCATGATGAACAAAGACTCACGGAAACTTTCTCATAAAAATCTCCATTTTGTCAACACACAAATGAATTTATGATTTAAGCAACTAGAATCTATTTTTTTTCACTATTCATCAGGGTGCATTTGAAAGTTACAACGCATTGCATTCAAATAAATTCTTTAAAAAAAAAAACTTCAGAAAAATATTTGAAACATTTCATGAATACATTACGAAACGGCTTTTGTTCGGAACGGTTAGCAATTTTCAAGGAATCAGACTCTTTTAGAATTCTCGCGAATGAAACATGGAAGTGAAAAGCAGCTCTTGAAGATGGAAAAAGGCCTATTTTGTCAGTTGTCATTTGAATATAATCAGTAAAAAAAAATGAACACTCAAAAATATGAGTAGGATACAAAAAGCAAAATTTGAATTTCTCATTGGAGGACGTTGAAAGGTTGTTTCGAATTTTAAAGTACCCGAACAGTCTTTTCATCTTTGAATCTCTCATGAGAATTCCTCCGTATATCAGTATTACTTTCAACTTTTGGTCTTTCATAGTTGTGGTTTTTTTTTTTTTTTTTTTTTTTTTTTTGATGAGCAACAAACAAAAGTGACCAGACTGAACAGAGACATTTATTTAATGCTAAGAAAATGTTTCATAGTGACATTTAAAGCAGGACAATTTCCACTCCCCATTTGTCAAATATCTAAGGTTGGCGAGTAAGTTACACTTTTTAAAATTTTGCTTTTTAAATTAAACTACATACACTTAAATTATCGTACCTCAACGGAACGGCACGAGGATGAGTTTTAAACTTCAAACGATTTCATTTTTCTTCTATTTAGAACAAATATGCTGCTTCACCCACTTCTCACTTTCAAAATCATTACTTCTGCTGACATTGAAAACTTAAGCAACTTTATTTTGATTCAACGTTATTATTGCTTTAAATATGCTTCGATGTTTAGGCTTCTACATTCTTTTATGCTTTCAGTCTCAGAAAAGTCCTTCTACTACATCTGTTAACACTTAAATTTTTTTTAATATTTTTCATCATTTTGTTAAATAGATGAGAGTGTAAATTTTATCAATAATTTACATAACAAAACGAAACTATTATTTATGAAATATCACGCCCTCTGTTAGAGTATACCACGAAAATAATTGTCAGTTTAGTAAAAATTTTACTAAATGTCTATCAAAATAAATTTAAACGAATTTTAAACAATAAATTTGAATTTTTAAATAACTTTAAACACAAATCAACATTATTATTGTTATAAATATATTTAGACTCTAAAGTTTCGATATTTTTTTATGGTTTCAATCACCAAAAAGTTCTTTATACTGCTTTTGCTAGCATGAGCATATTTTTCATGATTGTTAAATTGAAGTTATAAAATTTTATTCAATTATTAACATAACAATAAATAAACAAAATTATTATACTTCTTTAAGTGTTAATAGCAATTTTAGTCTGGCTAGTATCTTTAAAACTGAAATTTTATGTCCTGCATTAGAGATTATCACGAAAATAATTGTCCGTATAGTAAAATGTGTGCTAATTGTCAATCAAAATAAATTTAAATGAGCATTAAATATGAAATTAAAAATTTTAATTAACTATAACCACTTATCAATGTAATTTTTTAAATATTGCGTGAATTTTCATTTCAATAAGGATATTTCTATTATTAAATATATTATTAAATAAATTTAAATGAGCATTAAATATGAAATTAAAAATTTTAATTAACTATAACCACTTATCAATGTAATTTTTTAAATATTGCGTGAATTTTCATTTCAATAAGGATATTTCTATTATTAAATATATTATTAAATATATTATTAAATAAATTTAAATGAGCATTAAATATGAAATTAAAAATTTTAATTAACTATAACCACTTATCAATGTAATTTTTTAAATATTGCGTGAATTTTCATTTCAATAAGGATATTTCTATTATTAAATATATTATTAAATATATTATTAAATAAATTTAAATGAGCATTAAATATGAAATTAAAAATTTTAATTAACTATAACCACTTATCAATGTAATTTTTTAAATATTGCGTGAATTTTCATTTCAATAAGGATATTTCTATTATTAAATAAAAGCAACATAATAGATCAAAAACGAAAGAAAGAAAAAAAAAACAATACATATATGTAAATAAATATTTTTTCACCTTCAATAAAATTATTTTTCAAACATAAATATTTTATACGAGTTCTTTTGTATGTAACAAAAAATATTATCAGCAAAGCTGATTTAAAAATATTATTGAAAAAAAAAAATTTAAACAATCATAAAGGCATTGAAATGTAAGTTAAGAATTCAGAACAACGACCTTCAGTAAAAATTTTAAATAAATAAACAAAACAAAAAATTTAACATTTGTATTGTTTTAAATAATAATTTTAAATATTTTTTTACCAATATGAGAAAAAAGAAATGAATTCAAAAAAATTAAGAAAAGCTTTTTTTATTGAAGTACAATAATTTGAGTATTAATTCCTATGAAATTTAAGCAATGAGAACAAACAAAACCTTACTAGTTTATAGAGTCATTTTATTATAATTAATATAACGTATTATGACATGATCAATAGTCTACCAATAAAAATAAAACATTTGCAATATATATATATATATATATATATATATATATATATATATATATATATATATATATGTAATACAAAAATTATAATACTTTTGTATTAATAAAAGAATTAAATCTCTTTCGTTTTCATAAAATGTCTTTGTTAAAGAATAAGCGTAGAGAGATTCTATTTTGGGAAGTCAAGGCTAATAACATACGACTGAGTTATTTTTAGAATCTCTCCCCCTTTCACTTCCATATAAGGAAGCATGAAATGATTTTCCTTAATGCGTAAGGATACAAGTATTTCAAAGACTGTGCCTTTTTACAACAAAATGTGTTAGTATAAAAGCGAGAGCAAGGCTTTTCGCATGGCTTTTTCATCATGTTCTGAACCTGAATAAGTTGTTCCGGAATTGTCCAAATTCTTGTCCACCCCCTCCCTTGCGGAGTGTGGATGTGAATTGTTATCGATACCAGCCTACTACCATTAATAAAGATATTTTGTGTGTAACATGGCTTACGACTGCATTATTAAAGCTAAATACACCACTGATAACAGAGGTGAAGCTCTGTTATTATATATATATATATATATATATATATATATATATATATATATATCAGGGTTGGCAAGGTTTAGGACAGAATGGATTAATCCACTGTTTAAACCCTGGTTTAAACCGTCCTGTCCAAAACCCCTCTATCCAAAACTGTCTTAAACTGTCCAAAACCCTTTTACTCAAATTATGTCACAATTTTATCTGAACAATATTTAAAAGGTAAAATAAACATAGAACTAATAATATATTAATAATTAAACCTACTAGAAAATATTTGTTTTTAAAAGTATAATGTTTTATTAATATTGTTTGACTCTTCAATTTAAACATTAAATAAAGGAAGATTAATCAGTAATCAAGTTCAATGGGTCCTCTCATTCAATAGTACATAACTGAAGTTTGACCTTACCATACAGGTTAAGCTATTAGGAACTAAGTGTTTGGTTAGTCATAAACAGATTTATTTATCTATAGTACTATTCAAGAATACTTTTATTTCATTCATGTTCGATTCTTTTAGCATAGTGGTGATACATCACCAGTGTCAGTAACTGAAACTGATGTTATGCCCTTCAAAACTGTTAATAAAATTTTCAATTATTTTGTATTTCCAATTTAAACTAATATATTTATATTTAAAACAATTTTTTTTTAAATAGATTATTTTTTTTATCATACAGAAATTATTCAGACAACTGCAACTGACATAAGAATAAACAAAACTGTTACTTTCTTTAAGTGTTGATTGCAATTAAATTCCGCTCCAGAACCAAGTCAAATAAAATCTTACCTAAAAGAAAAACATATCTATAAGTATTTTAATTTTTAGAACTAAACCATACAAAACATAATAATCAAATATATCACTTATAAACATATTTTATGACTCAATAATTAGACGAAATATTACATGCAGATTTAGTAACGTAGTATCGCATACTAAAATCTCCTGAAGAAGACGGGTAATGAGAAATAACAACACGAAGAAATTATGGATAACCAAACAAATCGAAACCATTCTTCTTTAATTTGTTTCTTTTCTACTAACGATAATACGTATTGTATTACTCTATAGGTACTAATCTTTATTACACGTTTAAACGACAGGCAAGATGATTTTATAAAGAATGGACAATACAAACTAAACTCTTATGTATGTCTCCTCACCATGTAAGGAAACAAATTAACGATCACAATCAACCAATCCAGGGTGAATACGTGAAATATGGATTAAAACTAACAAAATCTAGCTACCCCCTCCCCCCTCCTATTTTACGGGATAGCCAATAAAGGAGAGATTATGGTCCGGAACTTGTTAAACTCTTTGACATGCCAATCCACCCAATTAGAAAAAAAAGAAGAGTACGCTCCAAATTTGCCATAGAAAGAGTGATTAGGTCCTGGAGGTCACATTTAAGACTCTGTAATCGAAAACTGCCCTCCTTGTTTAAGCCGCACATTTAATACTTGAAGTACAATCCTTCTTTTGTGGAGATCAAAAGTGCAATTCAATTGTAGGGCCGTTGAACTTTTTGTTTCTTTTTTTGTAACTGCAAAGATGAAGAGTAACGAGACACTTAAAGTTCGAACACACCTTGAAATTGCTGGCTTTTAAGGAGAAAATGCACAACGGCAACAATGGGAAGGGATGTGTTTTAGAGAAAGAGTTCCGTGATGTGGTTTACCTGCGACAAAAAGTTCGATTGTTTTACCGGAATGAAAAACTAGGGAATTGTATTTTATGCTTTATTTAGAAATCACGTTTTTTGTTGTAATATTGCAATTATTTATTTAAAGTAAATTTGAAATGAATTATGCGCAACATGACTCTCGTTACTTACAATAAAAGTTTTTATAGATAGGATATTTGAAAGAAAAAAAAATTAGGATGAAAAAAGGAGATGAAATTTAAGATGCTTTTAAGGTGCATTTATATATATATATATGAATATAATAACAGGGCATCATCCCCGTTATTATTTTGGGAATATTAGTCAGCATATCATGAATAATGAGGCCAGATTCTGTGCAATCTTTTATTTACTAATCGATGGTGAAGTCTCAGCCCCGCTCCAGCTGGGGGGGGGGGGAGACAGATATCTCGTCAAAACTGACGGAGTTTAGTTGGTAATCATAAAACACAAAGAGCCACGCAAAAACCATCGGTCCTGCGTTTTATACATGGGTAAAAGGGCAGTCATATTGCATTCCTTGTATTCCTACGCCTCATCGAAAATTATTTAATACTCATAGAAAATCGTTTTATCTTTCCTTATATGGAAGTGAAATATCTTAAAATAACTCCTCTTTTGAAACATAAATCTAATTATAATTCATTGGCATGTTTACAGCCTTGAAGTCCCAAAATAGAATATCTGTACTCTAATTTTTTAACTATGACATTTTATGAAAATGAAAAAGTTTCAATGCTTTTATTAATACAAAAGTATTTTTATAACTTTTGTATTACATGAATATAGACTTAAACTGCACAATATAAACATTAACATAAGCCATAACTATTTGATGGCACTTAAAACTAGATCAACAAATCAAATTGCCTTTATTTTTACTCGTCAATCGAAAGTTTTACCAATTTTAATGTTTGAAAGAAAAAAAAGAAAGGAATACCAAATAAGTTAAAAATTTCAAAATGATAAAGGCTACATACCTACAAAAGTTTTAACAAATCCTCCAGACAACAGAAATAAGAGTACTTAAAAAGCAATGATGCAACAATACTTTTCTCACTGTTAGATATTATCGTTTTATAATAACCACTGTCATTTTGAAACTTTTAACTACCCAACTTTGCGTGGAACATTGTCACAAACTTTTAACTACAATAGTTACAATAATCATAATAACGTTACAGTTTGCTGTAGTACATCTGTATAGATATTTTTATTTACAGTGTGATAAGAAATAGAAATAATGCTTAACAGCAAATTGTTTTATCGCAACGTTTCAAAATTATTTTTGAAATTGTTTTGCTGTTTTAGTTACAAAAGTTCTTCCCCAAACATGACACATCAAACCTAACACATTTGCAAACATTTATCTATCGTTAAATATAGTTGCAAAACCATTATACTTTACAGCACTGTAAAAAGAGAATTTCACGAAATTGAACAAAAATGTGTCAAAATAGCTCGGAAATAAATATTATTCGACTTTGAAAACTACATGTATTCTGAACTGAAACAGAATATACCCATTTTTGAGCAAACTTCATGGTTTCAAAAGTGATGTGGAGGGATAAATATGTGAGACATGTTCGTTGACTACCGGCAGAAATCGAACCAAGGCCCTCTGGAATCATAGTTAGATCAAAGAATAGTATATTATCACATTATATATTCTTTAGTAGGATGCTCAAATCCCCATAGTTGAGGGGTTTCTGAATTAAGTCTGTATTTCGTCAAACATCTCACTCGCACATTTCTCTTTCCACATCACTTTTGAGACTATGCATTTTTTTTTTTTTTTTCAAAAATAAGTAAATGTTGTTTCAATTTTGAATACATGGAGTTTTCAAATTCGACTATTATTTGTTTTAGAGATTCGACTATTATTTTTTTAGTTTATATCTTGATGTATTTTTACTCAATTTTGGGAAACCCTTTTCATAGTGAGTACGCTCTGGTACATTGTATTGCTTTTTGAGACAGTAAAACTTGAGCTTCAGCAAAATTTCAATTGTTTACTAAACTATATATCTTTTTTAAATAAAATTCTTCTTTTAAAAACTTGAACTTTTAGAACGAAGAAATTGTTTCTTTTCAATGTAATTTCCGGTGGCGAAGGGAAGAAAAAAATATATAGGTAGAGGGGATGTATTGAAGCGGGTATTAGATGGTGATTTCTTGGTTCCTAATGACCCAAATGGTAGTTCTGGAGGCCACGTCTGATGTACCCAAGAGCTGCTGTTTTGCCCTCCCCCCTTCCTATTAAATGTGCTCACTCAATAAAGCCTTGATGCACCTTATATGACCGGAACCGCTGTTCACTGGTATTATCGCAGTAACAGAACGGATTATAGCAGCTCAGTTGATTCGGGCGAATGTGACGTGGATAATCAACAAAGCACAGTTACAGTCGATAGCTTTGTTTCCAGGGTGATGGGAGTTAGTAAGAACATATAGAAACCTCATAGGTGCAATAATCCTTTTTCCAAATATGTTCTAAAACAATGCAGTGCACAATGGAAACAGTTCGAAATCGCTCATCGATATAGAAATTGAGAGTGGATTATAGCGCACATTCATTCTTTGATCAGAATTCTGTTCGAGAAATATCTATAGCTAATTTATTGTATATTATCCTTTTAGAAATCTAACTATAACGTGAGTAGTTAACTTAATGAAAGAAGGGCGTCGAAATATTAAATATTTTTAACCATTAATTATGGTGTTGAGAGTCAATGGGAAAATCTCTAGTTTTATATTTTTAATTTTAGATAAGAAAAAAAAATTTTTTTCGTTACATATTTTAGTTACGAAGTATATTTAGCAATAACAAAACAGTTTATATAAATATAAAGGTAATAAATATAAATTTGTAACGTTTCATATTTTTATTTCGAAGCGAAAGAAATTACTAAACGCTAACAGAATCTTTTCAAAGTTCTTTTCTTTTTTTTCTTTTTACAAGAACTACATTTCATATAACTTATGATAAGCTTTTCTTTTATTACTTTGAAGCACTAAAGTTCATGTAATTTTTTAAGTAAATCATTTTGCCTAAATTAAGGCAATCAATCATAGAGATTTACACAAAGTAAGTGCCATACAAATGAAAATAAGGAATTATAATTTAAAGAAATTTTTAATGCGTTTCACTCTTATTATATAATCTAGGGTAAAATATTTTTCTACCTATTCTATTTCACGGCAACAGAAGTTTGCATAAAGTTTTGCTCCTGCTATAAGTTCCAAAAGATTTTTTTAAAAAAATGAGCAAAAAAAACAAAACAGTTAAAGCACCGATATCATAATGATACGACAAAAAAGCACCAGTAATTAAAATGGTATCGGTCTTGAATTAAGTTTAATTAATATCAAATATTAAACAATATAATTAATAGTGGTGAGATAATTTAACAGGACCAAGTGTAAAAAAATTGCATGTTGATAACGTAGACTTGTTAAAAAGTAGACAGTTTTTATGACAGAAATTGTATAATCAGCTTTTTTGTTTTTTTATTCATTTTCATTTTTTCCCGATCGTAATCGTGAAAATTATGAACTTTATGATCAATTAATGGGTGATTCTCACGAAATATGACAATTCACTGTCCCTTGCTCCTAGATCTAATACTATAATACTAAAAGAACTTTGTTTTTAAAAAAATTAATAAATAACATTGCTGTTAGCATTTTAAAATAGCTTTGCACTAGCATTGACTGTTTTGTATAGTTAAAAAATTTAATTGAACTTCAAAATGTCATTTTCCTGGCATGTCCCAAACAATGTTTCCAATAATAACTAGCTTCAAAACTTCCTATAAATTTGTCAATATCTAATTTTTTTTTATCTCAACCGGTGTAAGCATTTCTAGAATATACGCAGAGGGTATTATTTACAAAAACTTCGTTTAAATTATTTTTTTCTGTCAATAATTTGTTTGTCCCAAGAAAATCTGTCATTTTTCTGGCTACTTTTATTCAGTGGTTTATAACCAAAATAGATAGAGCCAGCAATCAATATCTTATGTTAATAGATTGATTAGATACACTCCTATATGAACATGTCTTGTTGCATGAATAAAGAACCAATTTTCTGGTTCAAAATCTATTTCAAAAAATTTTTCAAGGTAAGTAGGCTTTTGTGTTGTCATTTTTCTGGCTTCTTGAAACCATTAATAACATAAACTACATAGATTTATCTGAGTTATTTAAAAAAAATCCTGTTGTTTTCTACAGAATATAAACGTCTTAGGCCAGAATATTTAATTAAGGTAAAGTTATATGCTATAAAATAGCGAATTTGTCATTATCCTGGCTGTCACTTTCCTGACTTATGAATGCCAGGACATTGAAGTGTTACCAGAAGTTTTTTTTAACTGCTAATACTGTAAGGAGGGAAAGCAAATATTAACCCAATACCAAATTTATGTATTATTGTAATATGCTTGGATGTAATCAAAGTTATTTATTTATTTAATGATTGATTATTATCCACAATTTTATTCTGTACATATCAGCAAAAAAATTTTTTTTGATTTTTTTCTACAGTGGATCAGTGGATAAAAAGAATTAATTTGAGCAATTTATGGTCCCTCTAACATAAAGGCTTAAGTTGAGTTACTTACTATTAACTTAAAATGACTGTTTTTTAAACTTCTAAACTAATATGTCATTTTCCTGGCATTCAAGATTTGGTGAATTTCTATTTTTTTTTTTTTTTCCCCGAGCAAATATCAAAAAACTAAACTGCTGTCTGTAAGATATTAATAAGTGTAACTAAAGAAGTATACAAAACAACTTTTAGATTATTTTGACGACTTTAAATTTGAAGAAATTTTTTGGTCCGAATTGTCATATTTCGTGAGAATCACCCTAACCCTAAATTTACAAAAATGCTTATCGCAAGATGTGCACTATTATGCATGAATTTATTCTTCGTATCGAAAAAAGTTATTAATTAAAACTGCCGACTCTAATAAACTTTATGCTAATAAAGTTTCTAAAACATTCTAACATTTTTATAAAAAATTAAAAAAAAAAATTTTTTTTAAATAAAGTATTTGCAAATATCTTTCAAATCTCAACTTCACCATACCTTGGTTAAAAAAATTTTTATTCAAAGAACGCTGACAAACAATATGAATAAAAATTTTAAAAAATTTAATATTCTATCAAACACCAAAATATTTCCGATTTCTTTCCTTGTTTTCAAAAACGGCAAAATTCAGAAAATTTTGTTTTCATTAAAATTCAGTTATTTCTATTTTTACATTATATATAATGTTTGCCTTTTTTTTTAAACCCAGCACACTTCTAATGTTTTTTCGTGATTTATTTCCAATTCCTTTTACAAACATAATAAGAACTCCCGGGGGAAAAAATCCACAATATTCCTATTCTTCAACTCCCTTTAAAAAGGGGATAAAATGACACTCCATTAACAAACAGACATTCCTCACATTTTTAACTCTGAATGGATTACTTTTCTAAAAAAAAAAAAAAAAAAGGGTGGGAGGACTTACTGAGTTTACTCGGGAAACCGACAGGAGGATGGAAAATCGATTTTTTACGATACCATTGACAGGTAAAATGCCATACTGAAAGATCACACCATAGAAATTAACACTTTCTTTTCGTTTATTCTGTCAAACCTCTATAAATTGAATTGTAAGATTGGGGCATGCTTATCACTTTCAACTACATGTTAACAAGCTTAACAGGTATTTCAGTATATTTTAATCGGCTTTGTCAGGATTATTTTCTGAAGCGTAAATAAAAGGTGTAATTTTTTTTTTCCTTCCTCGAAGATAATGACTAACAGTGTGAGAAATATATAATGGATATAACTCCTCTGCACACAATAAAACATGACCGAAATCCAGTAATTTGATCTTCGCTAAGCCATTTAATCTTATGTCAAACATGTTATAGCTTTGTGACAAAAGAAAAATTATGAAACTGTATATCAAGTGTATCGTACATATTGCCTCTACCTGCCTATGAATATGATTGTTCATATCGAAATTGTACATGTGATTTTGTGTATCTTAATCTAAAACCAAATGGTGTTCTATATACATATATTTAGAATCGTCGAATCAAAAGCATACACAGTGCGGGTCGAAAATTAATACTATTTAACCGATACAGCGTCACAAATGTATTATGTTCGGTCATATAATCTAGTACAAAAGAGTCAGGACCGGACACTCTCAACAACTCAGGATTTTTAACTTAATAGCTGTTTTTGTGAAAAATTTTAGTGATATTTAATTTTTGATAAAATGTATAGCGTATCATTTTCTGTGAAAAAATATGTTCAAAATTACGCATGAAAAAAACAACAATTTCGAAAAAACTATTTTTTCTTTTAATAATAAAAAACTATTAAAATATTAATTTGAAACTATCTTTATAGCAAAATACTTATCATGACACTTACTGATTAAAATTAATACACAGATATATTTACACTTAATTTAATTACTGGCAGAATGGCCACGCATTTAATAAAAAATTTACATGTACCGATTTTTTTTTTTTTTCTGGGAAGTGACGATTTTTACTACGATGATATTTGTGAAGGTAACGTTTTCGTTAAATCAAATATTGAAAGAGTACCAACAAACTGTAGTAAAATACACATGTATTAGGAAATGCAACTAGAAGAACATGGTAAGATTTACCGTGTTTCTGGTGGTAATTTTACCAAATTTTTTCTGGTAATTTTATCAAAGCGGTTTGAAAAGGATTTTGGTGCAATTAACAATAAAAAATGATTGCACAATATGTTATAAAATTTGGTAATTTTATCATGATAACTAAGAACATGGCATAAAAACTATTTATTCGGTTAAATGTACTTTGTTTTGTATTTTTTACTAAACGTGTGATAATAAGAACTATAATTTTGAAAATCAGAATTCCAGTAAATTGTTATCATATGAACGGAAAAGCTACCGAATAAATGGTTTAAAGACTACCACATATTTTGGTTTCTAATACCAGAATTATGCTTTTTTCTTCTTCTTTTTTTTGTAGTAGAAATGTCATTACCATACAACAGTACAGTAATTTTACCAGAAATTTTTTTCTCAGTGAAGAGATAACTTTTAATTAACTAAAAGAGAGTGAAAGATGGAATCGGTTAAGCTAGGAATAATAATAACAAAAAACGCTGTTAAAATCTAACGAATTATTTGGTATCAAAGCAGACGGGATTGAACATACGTAAACAATTTGATTGTCGGATGAAACGAGAGGGTATCTAAAAAATGCCTTTCAACTCCTCTATGTCTCTTTCCACAATCAAACAGGTTCTGATGTATTCAATCCCGCTTTCCTCGGTAGTGATACGTTTGATTTTATAGAGTTTTTGTTGTTTGCTCACCTTAAATATCAATTAATGACCTGACCCCGAATATGCATGCTTTTTGACAAGAATTATAAAAATATGCAGCAAGGGGTGTCATTTCGGAATATCTTGCACAGAAAAAGCAGAAACATCCTTTATTTTTAGACAACTAGTTTCATTAGTAATTAATTTTTAACCAAATTACTAGCTATCATCTAAACTACAGTAAAACTCGTAGTTGGCAAACATGTGGCGATTTAAAAGTTGCTTAGATCTTTATTTCAAATAATAATAATTGTTAAAATACGAGATGAAATTTAACTTCCAAACGTGTAAAAATATATTATAATCATAAAAATTTTCCCCAAAATCTACAAATTAGAAATTAAACAAAATTCAACGATTTTTTTCTAACTTAGAAAATACCTAAAAAAATAATTAAAAACTAAGTTATAATGCCGAAAGTAATAAGTAAGGCCCAGATTTTGATGACATTTGCATTTTTTTGCATTTTTTTCATTTTTGGACATTTTTTGTCCTTTAGAGCATTTCTTTAGATTTATAGGGCATTTTTCTTTAAATTTTGGGGCATATTTTGCATTTTAAAGCATTTTTAAAATTTTTTCCAATTTTTAAAATTTTTTCCAATTTTTATTATTTTTTATCATTTTTCATTATTACACTGGCTTCCAAACAATGAAGAAAATCTCTAGGATATTAACAGGTGAAGCAACATCTTTTCAAATTGAAGAAGAATTGTCAGTAAGTGAGACCGTCTTTTTCAAGTACGCACCAATAACATCAGTAGACGTTGAAAGAAGCTTCTTCAGGTACAAAAATTAACTTTCAGACAAGAAACGCTCGTTTACATTTCAAAATATTAAAAAAAAATTAATAATCCAATATAATTCTGATATTTAGTAATATTATGAGATGGAAGTTGTTATATTCATTAAAGTTTCTATACAAAATGAAAATGTTTTGGAGTCAATATATTTTCCTTTTTTTTTTTGTTGTTGTTATTTTAGGATATAAAACATATTTTTCAAACTTTAATGAACGTAGAACAAGTATTGCATTGCTTTATATTTTTTTAAATGACTCATAATAATTTTAAAGAGTAAAAAATTGTTTTAGTTCAATATTTTTACTTTATTTAAGTCATGTCATAAGGCGTTTTTAGTGCAATTTTCGCATTTTAAGGGCATTTTTTGCATTTTTTAAGGGCATTTTTTGCATTTTTTAAGGGCATTTTTTGCACTTTTTAAGAGCATTAATTGAGATTTTTTTTTTGATCAAAATCCGGGCTCTAGTAATAAGTATAAGAATGATTTTAATAATTCCAAAAAAATTTGAAATTTAATTGCAACAAATTTAAAAAAAAAATTTTTTTTAATTTTTTATTAATTTTAATATTATTTTAATACCATAAATGTCATATTTGATGTCGTTTAATCAAATAGTAAGTAGTTTTCTAATAACAAGACGTCAAACATTTTTTATTAAAGTGTAAGAACGTATGTATAAAAAAAAATATTTACTGACCACTTATAATTTATAAATTTATTATTATTTTTCTTTACACTACAACTTTAATTACGCAAATGTCTGCATGCAATATACAATCTAATTGCTCATTACGAAATTAAAAACAATTATGCATAATGATAATAATAATACAATTGTGATGAATTTCGGCGATCTGTAATTACTGGATAAATGCTAATCAACTGAAAGCACAAAGCTTCTAATAATAATTATAACAACAGACTTAGAAGACGAAATTTACTAAATAACCCGAAACAAAAAGAACTCATTTTTATTGAAAGAATGAGGCTTTAATCTTACTTCTCGTAATTAAGATAATTAGGCGAAAGAGGTAATTAATAAAATGAAGCACCCGTCGCAAAAGATAATCACAGTAAATATAGTCTTCAAAATGATTTGGTCGAATTTACATTACCAATTTCCCTTCGCCGCATGCCGAGCTAATAAATTGTAGGCTGAACATTAATTTCGAGTAATAACTGCGAAGGTTCACGAGTAAGTCTTATTTTATTTAAAAATTAAGATAATTCAGAACGGATGCTAATGCATTTCCAGTGATACGATACTAATGAAGAATGATAAGTTCATCTCCAATTTAAATCACTCTTACCTTTAAACATTTATGATTATTTATCTCACTTACGAATGAAAATATATCCTTGACTAAAGTTATGGCACTCAGATAAATTGAAAATGCTCACCTTCATTCAGATTTAATTCCAATAATGTATTTTTTGGAGTATCGAATAGAATTTATTTTAAATCTTGGCGGATTTCTTTTTTAATAATTTTGATTTGTTGAATGTAATACACTGCATTAAAGTATTATACTGCAGTATAATGTATTTGCTGCTAAAAGTTTATTAATTAAGCTTTTAGCAGCAATCGATTATAAAAGTTATTTGCTGAATGAAAACTTATTTATTACATGTTCCTAATACATATTTTAATCATTTCTACAAATATATGTATTTATTTTATTTATTATTTTTTAAATAAAAGTTTGAACTGCAATTATTATATGATTGAAATTCATAAAAAAAAATTTTATCTCGCAATGTTTCCCAGCAATAAGTGGAACACTGGCCACCTTCAGAAACTTTTTAAATCCCTCAAGGCACTAACACTATCTTAATGTTCTCAGAATATTCTTTCATGCATGCGCTTTACGAAAACTTATTCTTTGTCTACTTATTCTTACTTATTCTACTTAACTTATTCTTACTATTTTTTTCTATTATCTATAGCTACATACCACCGATTTATGTAAAGCGTTGCGGAAACCATATTTCAAAGAGCAGAATGTCATTATTTTCATTAACATAACCATAGTGCCTGATTTATCATAAGGCTTGAGAGGTCTAGGCTTAGGTCCCCTACATTACTGGGGCCCCCTAAATGTTACAAATAATTTCTTTTTGTGTTTTTCGTTAAGAATTGTTAATTAGAATTACGAGTTAAAAAAAATTGAAATAAATATAAGCTCAATTTTATTAGCATTGTAGTTCGCTTACCCTGGTGTTCTAGATCAGACCCTGTCCTCTCTTGTCAATTTTAAAAGCAATAGTAGCTGTTTGTTAGTAATTCGTCACGTGATTTATCTTCTTAACTTCGAAGCATGCGCATATCCTCAATCATGCATATTGTTCAGCATGCTTACAATGTTACTCAATTCTGATTATAGCATGGGCAGAAAGGGCACTTTCCCAAATTTTAAATGCCCCCAAATACTAACATTTAATATATTTAATTTAAAATTTTTGAGATTTTAATTTTAAACTTTATTTAAGTTTGCACAAGCTGATACATTAGACTTTTACAGTAGTTTTATTTTTATTCAAAAAAAAACCAATCAAATTAATGACGCGTATTAGTCTATAATTTCTTTTATTACTATGATAAAGTATCTACGCTGTATTTCTAAGGCTAAGATGAAATTTCAATCAAAAATCTAAGGCTAATCTTCAGTGGTAGACGGATCGTGGGTTACAGTACCCTTCCCGGCAGGCTATGGGAGGGTTTTGTGATTTTCCTCTCCATGTAACGCAAATGCGGGTTAGTTCCATTAAAAAGTCCTCCAAAAAGGCAAATTTTGTCCAATACTTGATCCAGGAGATCCCCTGTTTTCTGGATTGGGTTCGAAACTACAAGACTACGGAGTTGAACGTTAGTAGTCGTAAACCCGAAATTGGGTCGGCTGTTCAACGACAGTTATAAAATAAAATGAAATTGCTAGTGGTCTCGATGCTTCAGGGGATGGTGCGTTCACCAACCAATGAGGTGATCCAAGTTTGAATCCCAACAATGGTAAGTTGGCAGTGATGACTCCCGGCTCGCACCGACCACAGTGATGGCTGACGTAAAATATCCTCAGTGGTAGACGGATCATGAGTTAGAATCCTTTTGACGTCGAGCTAACCGTGGGAGGTTTTCCTCTCCATGTAACGCAAATGTTTTTAGTTCCCTCCCCTCCAGTTTGTCCCAATACTTGATTCATGAGTTTTCTTGTCTTCTTCAAAATTACAAAGCGGTACAGAGTTGATAGTCGTCAACTCTGAATCGGTACGGTTATAAAATAAAATAAAATCGTTAGTGGCTCAACAGACAAAATTACAATCAAAATTTATGATGCACAAGTACAAACCACAACGATGTAGACTTGTGAAACTCTTATTTAAAAGTAATAAAAATTTTGTTATTAGTGAACACATTAAGAGTTGAGTTCTTTAATCAGTGTTCTTCACTTAATTGGCTCCTTGTTACTGTAATTCAATTTTGCAAACCTGACATTCATATGTGACCATATTTTTAATACCTAACTTACAAAAATAAAATACCTAAAAGTTAAAAGTCGAAAATGGTTTGGCTTTTGAATTCAGTTCTAAAAGTTATAAGATCAAAAGGTGGTAAAAGGAAGAACTGGTTAAAAATGGCTTTCCTCCAAAGATGTAGTCACCTAATGTGCTCCCCAGGCATCAATCAAAAACGTCGTAAACACTCTTTTTAATTTGCATATAAATAACGTCTTCGCTCACCAACTAACGAATCCCATTCCCTAGCGGGCATACGAAACAAAGAAAAAGGCATACGAAACAATGCACATGCAAGGGCGCCTTTTTATTTCAACCTAAATTTTATAATTACCCTCCTCTGAAGACAGCCTTGCAGAGATAAGCTTAGGTAAAGCGTCTCGCGGGCGGCAAGCATTGCAACACGTTTCTCAAAGATCGCACGCGTCCACAGTAATTGGGGAAGACCAAGAAGAAAACATGATAGTTCCATTAGCCTCTTGTCCCTTCGCACGATCGGCTATGGCCGTAAATCTGCATGAAGAACAACTTTTCGAAGAGGTCTTCTTTTTTTTCGAACGAAGAAGAGAATGATATCGGGATTAGATAATCAGATTTGAGGACTGGCTAGTGTTCTGCTTTTTAGATCTTGTTTTGTTTGCCCCGTTCCATGAAGAGATTGGGAAGCAATTTGGATCAAATAAGAAATTTATGGCTAAAGTAATGCACTACTTTTAGGTGGGGAAAAGTGAGATAAGACAATAATAGATAAAGACAATAATAGATAATTTTCAGACAAAATATTTTATGGAATACGAATGTGAATGTGCCCTGTTTACTAAAATCTGTCTGAAAAATAATTACATTTTTTAAAAAAAATTTTAAATACTCATAATATTACTGGACCGAAGTGAATATTGGAGGCTGAAGTTAATTAAACTTACTATTTTGCATCTTGAAAAGTTGTTCGCCAAATTTAAAAGTGCAAATGTAAGCAGTACTTGTTTTTCAAAATAATGGCTATATTAAGGATATATGGCCATAATTGCGGCCATATTTTTAACTAAATAGTAAAAATAACTAGAAATAATAACTAAAATGTTAATTGATTATAAATTATTTTTATTTATAAAAAATTATTAAAAAAAAATTTCCCATTGCAAGTTATCTTATTTTAGAGAAAAAATTACAAAAATTAATAAAAAACATTAAACATACGTTGTGGAAGTTTATTTACAGATTACTCAAGAATTTAATTCTTGAAAATTTTCTGCATTTTATCTGCACTATTTCACATTACGCATGTGAAATTTATAAAGTGTATTCAAAATAAATGTTGTTCATTTTTCTGAACTTGTTATCGATAAACATATTTCTTTTCCATAAAAGAAGCTTACACAAACAGGCAAGAATTTAAATCCCTAAGTTTTCAAAATGATTGCCAAAAGAATGGAAATTTCCTTCTTTAAAACTTAATCTCGAGGTACTAATGCTCAATTTTCCGTTACGATTTGCAATATTTTTTCAATACTTTCAGTGTAATGACAAGTGGCATATAAAAGTAGATTGTTAGAATCAAATTCAAATTTGCTGATATGCTCTCTACGTCACCCCAAAATAATTTGGAAAAAAAAAAAAAAAAAAAACGATAAAAACTCCATCAAGGAGCGTTACGGAGTTAACGAAATTTTGAGCGAAAGTTTTTCCTAACTTTCTTGATTTTACACAATTCAGTAGTCTGTGAAGAAAATCTCTTTAATATTGTATAGAAGGCCGTCGTGTCACCCAAGAAAATATTTACTTTTTGCGAACAATGTTAAGAAACTTAAAGCTGAGATTTCAAGTGAATCTGCATCGTTTTTAAATGTTGACTCGCCAAGCTTAGTCAAAATATTTTATTAAAAAAAGAAATAATTTAGTGGTAATATGTTTATAGCAAAAAAATTTCCTTGAAAAAAATTTTTTTATTTTAAAAAATAAGCTTCCTTTAAAAATAAATTAAGCTTAGTGATTTTTCTGATTCGTCTATACAGAAAAATTTTAAGGTGCGTCGACTACGTACATATACAAAATGTGACGTTGATACTTAACCTCACAATAATAAAGATATACAATCTTGTTTCAAACATGATCATATACATAGAAAAATTTCCGGATCTATTTAAGATATAACACTTTCGGTGCATCATCCATAAAATATATTTTACCGTAAAATTCAATTTTACCGTAAAATATTATATTAATTACCGTAAAATCACTGAATCATACTAATAAAAGATATATTACTGTAAAAATTACGGTATATCAGATTTTTTGTTCCATAACATATTCCAGTAAAGACAACCGGTAAAAAGTACCGGCACCCCATGTACCGGTATTTTTTACCGTAATTTGATCCAGAATTTTTTATGATGCACTCCGAAAGTTAACAAATGTAAACAAGCGTATCTAAATCATATTTTCTACAATAAATCATACTTTAAAAAGTTAGAAAAAGTGAAATTTATGCTGTTGACCTTTCTAACAAGGAAAGTCAATGGCCGAAATCTCACTTTATTTAACTTTTTTGCCTCTCCTGTTAGAAAATTCAATAACAATATATTTACGACGCTAAATATTACGAGACGAGAAACAACAGACTAAACTCCGAGAAATATTAAATAAACAATTTAGAACAAAAATTGAAATAACGCATGTTTCTGTCTTTCCATCATTATACGTTTATCAAACAAACATGGCTAAGCACTCTAAAGTACAAAAGATTTTGCTCCATACTTTGTTTATTTATTGTTTTCATATTAGTTATTGTTTCAAACCTGTTTGATTCGCAATAGAACATTAAAAATTTAAAGGCTGAAATTAAAATATTAATCAAACATTTTAATATAAATCTACACTCAAATAGACTAAATTAATTAAAACTAATTCTTTTTGTTATTTGGTTGAAAATATGACCTGTATAACTTTATTTTTAACTGAGATGAATTTTTAACTATCATTTTTATATCATTTTTGTCATTTACCGCCTGTCATGGAACATGGTTAATCTATGATGGCAAAATTAAATAGTACTCGAGATTGGATTACGCTGAATTTGATAATTAATTTTATCCAGTTTTTCATAGCAAATTAACTATATTTCAACAATTCGATCAATTATTTTATTACCGCATTTAATGGATCCTGAATAATCGATGAAATTAAATTGCACGAGACTGGATTACACTGAATTTGATAATTATTTTCATCAAGTTTATCACAGCAGTAGTCGATAATTTAATTTGTTAATTATTTTGAACCAGTTTGAATAGTTTGCTCCCTCGTTCTCAGCTAATAACGCATATAAAAAACATTTAGCCAATTCAATATCTTTTGTATTCTACTCAGCCGTTGCTCATTAAAACTCGTTAGTTTAAGTTGTTCAGACAAAAAAAAAGAAGGCAAAATTAAAAATTAGGAAACGCATGTGCTGACGGTAACAATGCTATTGCTATCTAATTTAGATAAAACGTTTAAGTTGTTACGGAGTAATAATTTTAAATATCACGTCATATCATTAAAAAAATGCATATTATATGCTAATAGCTTAAGTAAAATGCGTCAGATACAAAATAGTTGTTAAGTTAGAGCGTCAGGTTTTAAAAACGTGATTTTTAAAGATTAAATGATACGATTGGGTTTTTAGAAAAGCGTGTCAGTTCACCAACTGTTTAATGTTCACGATTTGTTTTAACATCGAAAAAAAATAATAAAATGAAAACTTAATAAAAAAGAATTAAACTCACAGTATTATATTTTTAGATATAAAAATAATTTACGGTAAGCATATCGAATTATCTAAAGTGATTTTTAAAGTTGATATAATATTTTTGACTTAAAATTTGAAAGAATGCCTTCTTATTAGACATAAATGCCTTCTTTAATGATAATTCTAAAAAAAAATGGATGTACTAAAATAAATTTAATTACCAAAACTTTGATTGCACAGCTAAAGTGTAAAGTTTTTCTAGATAAATTACAGGATGCCATTCACATAAGAATTTCTAAGGAGAAATTTATTAAAATGTTTGCTTCAGAACAAAAGAAATTTAGTTTAATTGGTTCATAATAAGGCATGGGCAAAGTAAAAATACAAAAGTAATTTGTTAATGTTAGTGCAGTTAAATACAAGCACTTGCAACTGCAAGCTGATAAAAGAAATTTTTTAAAAAAATTATATAATTTTTTTTATCCTTAGCTAAGCTTAAATATTGCACACATTAATTATCAAAATTGAAGATATCTATTTTACTGAATTCTGTTTCATAGTCATTGTAGTAAACGAAGCAATGGTAAATATAAATATGTAAATTATGATGAATATAAATGATATGTAAATGTCAGTTTAGAAGCAAAAACACGTAAAAAGGCAAACTAGTTTAAAAATAAAATAAAAAATCCGATAACCATTTTTTCGTTTTTAGCTGAATACACTTTAAATCTTAGAATGAAGAAATCTCTTTCACTGAATTCCATTCCATTTCAAGAGAAAGAGATAAGTTTCTTTCCCAGTCATAAAACAGTAAAAAAAGGAAGAAGGTCTGTCACCCGTTATCCAACACTTCCTACAAAAGAGCCTCATAAATAAAGAGATCAGAACCCAAAGATTCGAATGGAGCTGTGACAAGCACAGACAACGGCATGAGAGTCAGTGTGGGAGGTAGGAACATTCAACTTATCATCACCTGACGCCTCACCTGTCCAAGAGGTTCTAAATATTCTCCTTTTCTCTGACCATCAAAGAATGGGTGGAGTGTGTCAAACGGGGAAGGGGGAGGGATATCTGCTAAAACGATTACCAAAGTCAAGAATGAGGTAGTTGTAATTCATCCTAGGGGTTCGAAGGTATGTTTGTATTGAAGATGGGAATAAGAAAGCAAATATACTATCATCGGCATAGGTTGAATGATTTTTCTGAGAAGCAGGTTATTTGTTTTCTCCCCGTGGTTCTTGTTGATGTCGAAATTGACAACTCTGTACTCAAGAGCTGCACTAAAAAAAAGGAGATATTTCTTACACATTTTTTTTTTAAATAAATAAATAAGAAGAGAAGAATGGTTTGTAAAACAGTAAGACAATTGGTTTTCACAATGTCCATTACAGAAATTTTAAAAATATAGCCTAGGTTTTTCTTTTCTTTTTCCCTTTCTTTTTTTTGATAGATGTATAATGTTATTAGGAGGACGCTCGCTATACCACGTGAGAAACTTTTCAGAGTAATTTCTACTTCACCTCCATTGGCAATTTAATAATTGGGTATACTATCGCCTACGTCACAGGTTGTGTTATTCCTACTAAATTTAACCAGTGAACGGCATTTTCTGCGAGCCTGACTTCAAGCCACAAATAAACAAACGTAATGTTCGATCTTTTAAATAGTTGCTCGCCAGATTATATTGTATTATAAAGAAAAGTTCGTTTTGTAATAATTGATTTTGTTGTTTCATCTAAGTAATTCAATGTTTTTAGTAAACAGATTTAAAACTCAGTTTATTAATTAAATTAAAAGTTTTTTTTTTCTCTTCTGACAACGTGAGACATCAAACCAATTAAACTTAACGGACATCATTCTATAGAATCCATATTTTTAAAAAAAATCAATGTTTTCAAATCAAATTAAATTAGCGCATGTAAAATATTAAACAACAACCACTATCTTTCATTTATTTAGCATTGCACGATAGTATATGTTATTCCTACTAAAATTTTCGAAGTGGAAGTAGTTGTGTTTTTTTTATATTATACCCAATTAAAGGTTAGAGAAAAGTGCGTTCAAGTCAACTCGAGAAATAAATATTTCCAAAATATCAAAGTGCTAACAGATTATGGCATGATTACTTTCTCACTGCGTAAATCTTGAGTAATCCTACACCATAAAGAAATTCCGGATCAAATTACGGTAAAAACTACTGGAACACGTTACTGAACAAAAAATCTAATATACCGTAATAAAATTAGCGTAAAATCAATAAATCACTCTTATCAAATAAATACTGTATAAATTACGGTATAATATTTTACGATAAACTGAATTTTACCGATGATGCACAAAATGCTCCGGTACTTTTTCATAAAATTCATTTCGGTAAAATTCATTTTCAGCGGAACATGTTAAGGTAGAATAAAATCTGATATACTGCAATTTTACAGTAATAATTACGGTAAAATCACTGAGTCACTCCAATTAAATAAATATTACTTTAAAAATTACGATACAATATTTCATGGTAAAAAGGGATTTTACGGATGACGCATCGGTACTTTAAACCGTAATTTTTTACAGTGTACCATAATTTTTATTTTGCATTTTGATTTGGGAAATTTTTTTTTCAGTTTTTGAAACTTCATAGTTTACTCTAGATTTACCCGAACTCCTTGTCTCTGTACTTTAAATTTTAAATTGTTATTGTAGATGGAAGAGAATTTGTCTTGAAAGGTTTCACCACGGTATAGCGTTCTTAACTTAATCATTAATTTTTTTTTTTAAATGTACGATGCTTTTTAAATCTCAGTATTCTGATTTTCAAAAAGTTCAATAACCAAATGGAAAAAAAAAATGATTAAATAGTAACTTAGGAAAGCAACGGTTCTCAGAAATCGTGGTACTATTTTTACTAGTATATTTTTACTTTTTTTTTTTTTTTTTTTTTTTTTTTCTAGCACCATCTCTCCCGTGATCCTAAAAAATTTTTGTAGTTTATTTACCTGGAAATTACATAGTGCCGGAACTATTTTTAACCTAACAATTTAATTTTAGATTTTTAAAGCTGTACTTTTAAAAATACAAATATAACATGAGGCTCTTTCTGGTTGGTGGGTAGTTATGTGACTTGCTGACAACAAGGAGTCTGCGCAATGCTAATGTAAAACATAAAAATTACATTATTTTCAATATTTTTTTCTTAAATAAAATGAAAAAAAGGATAAAAAAAATGTCGAAAACAGTTACCACCTGAGTATAGTTTCATATTTGGAATAAAAGTTATATTTGGGTAAAGGAAAGGTTGGAAAAAAATTCGAGTAGAACTTTCTAGCGTTAGCATAGGAAGGAGTTAATTATTATTTTTATATCAGAAACATGGGAGATAGAACGAATCCAAAATTGCCAAAAAAGTACTTGCTTAATATTTACGGAATATAATATTACATGCTCGATGTCACAGAAGCACACCGGGCGAATACTGTTTAAAAATTACATATATCATAGTTTAGCCAGTAGAAAAGGTATAAAAATTCTAATCTTTAATTCAATTTTTTTATAAATTCTAAAATTAAAATGTAATGAGTTTTTCTAAACGCAATACCGAGTTTTTACGGAACAATTAGTTACGATCATAAATACTTTTATTCAAAATTGCAAAAACTTATGTAAAAAAATAAACGAAGCAACAAAAAAAAGTACCTTAATGTTGATATAAAGTAATATTTAGTTATTTTTGTTTCTTCGGTGTTCAGTTCAAACCTAGCAACAGTTTTATAAAGTAAATAATTGAAAAATGCAAATTCAAATTTTGTAAGGCAATATTGAATTTCAATGCAATTTCTTAGTATGTTTTGTTCGTAAATGTTAACTTTCCTACGTTTTCTAACACCAACGCGAGATCATTAGCCCTTTAAGCGTGTGTAAGTACTTCATGTGGTCGGAGGTCATAATGGTACAAAAGATTGAAGACGTTTACCTATATGCTAATACAAAAAGTTATTTTCTTACTTGATGTTAGAGTTAAGGGTGTGTTTCTAATAATGCAAATTAGAGATGTGCAAATTAGATACATTATAATCCTGCATTCACTTGTGTTTGGTTTACTCTAAGATTCTAAGGCTTATTACCAATAACAGTTTTATAAAGTAAATAATTGAAAAGTTTAAAGTTTTAATTAGGGTTAAGTTGAATAATTAAATAGTTAAAAGATTTAAAAGTTGTAAAAGGAGCGAAATAGACAATGTTGCCCCGTTAATGCTGATTTACTAATTTTATTTAAAAATATAACAGCTGGCTAAAATTTAAATTTTTTTTTTTTTATTAAATTATGTGAACATTACTTTATTGTATGCATCTTCCTTTAAAAAAAAAAAAAAAAAAAAAAAATTTTAATGATCATTTTTCTTTTATTTTGCATAAATTTAAAATCTGATGCAAGAAAAAAAAATTTTTTTTAACCCTATTTTAATTTAGTTATTTCCAAAAATTTTCTATGTATGAAAATTTCTTTCAAATTTATATTTTATTCAATTATTTAAACAGTGAGACTTTTTGAAACAAATGTGATTTAGTTTATTTCTAACAAGTTTTAATGATTAGATATTTTTTTTTTTTTTTTTTCAATTTCCTCATATTGGGTAAAGTTCTTGTTTACGATTTATCATTATCATAATTTTTTTAATGATAAACTACACTCGATCTACTTTTAAATACATAATTTTTTAGATTTCGTTCATTTTACTTTTGCTTATAGGGGTAAAAAAGCCAGAAATTTTTTCACAAATTTATTACAGCTGTAACATTTACATTTTCAAATTATAAACTTAATTTGCAGTTTTTCAAAATAAATTCGTTAAGTAACATGTTTTTTTTTCTTTGTTTGTGTTTTTCCTCCCTTCTCTAAGCTCCACTTTTTTTTTTTCTTTTGGAGTAGTTTGGGTTTTGAGTGTAACTTCACATTATACCTCCATTTCTGTATCCTTTATTTATAACGATTAGATTGATTAATTATTTTAAAAAAAGAGGAACGCTTTACCCAATAGTGCTTAGTGTGTGAAAGAAATGTATCCAGTTAAGAAATAATAATAAATATCGCATCAGCAGGCTTTGAATTGCACGTGAAAAAAAGGGTGATAACACAGAAGTATTGTAAGTTTTCATGGACGAATCCATCGAAAAAGAATATACATATAACTGAAAAAGATAATAAGTTCTAAACATTGCTTTTAAAAGTATGATCGGAAGATTCTCATAAATATAATATTCAACACTATCTACTGAAAATTTGAGAATTTTCATCATAGATACTACTTCCAAAGTGTGTTCAAAAGAAAATGACAGATTCGCTTCGAGTTTATTCAAAGGGACCACATCCTTATCTTTTGTGTTCCTGGCTTTGTATGCAAATGCTGAATCTTCTGAACGATTCTCAAAAAACGTCATCTCCTTGAAAGATCTGAAGGGCAAGTCTTTCAGTGCACACGTTCCATCGGCCTATCCTCCAGAACTAAATGATTATCTCAACCTTTTCTTTTTTTCCTTCGTCCCTTTTTAGCGAAGAAGTTTATTACCCCAACCTCATCTTGCAGAAGTTTCGCCATCTCCTTTAAGATGCTTTCTTTTTTTTTTTATTATTTTTTTTTAAGAAAAAGATTTCATCAAATGCCTTCCTCTGGTTAAAACTCGTCGATCTTTGGCAAGGTGAAGGTGTGGCCATTTGCAAGAATTAATCCGAATATCTAAAAGCAATGCTCTTCACGCCCCTCTCTCTGTACATCGGTGAAATTGGTCAAATGTGGAGGTGAAGAAAACTTTACACACCATAATGAAAGCAATTTTTGATAAGATTGAGAGTGAGGTCGAGTACTTGGAGTGGAGTCGATAAGTCTAATTTGTTAAGCAGCGGAAACAATGAGATTGATGCCATCAATCTTGTAGATAATAGACTGCCATATAGTTTTAGGAGATAGTGTTAGATTGGCTTTTATTGTTATAAAACTGATTTCGCTAAGTTTAAGCTAAAAGTTTTAAAAAAAAAGAGTCGATATTTATTTCTTTGTAATAGAGCACAAATAAATAAATTAATGAAATTTTTCTAACGAAAAAATGAGATTGAGGCCATCAATCGTATCACATAGTCTTAGGAGATATTATTAGGTTAGTTTTCAATGCCATAGAAGATATTTTTCTTATTTTAAACCATATTTGAGAAGGAAAAAATAATAATAATAGACAGTATTTGTGTTATATATTTAAAGAAATTACAGATTAACAAGACTTCAAAAAAAAAAAAAAATTAACCATTTATTTGGATTATAAATTTTTTTAACACAATTTTTGTACCGTCAAGCTCGGAATAATAGAAAATATAAGACTTATCTGGCAAACAATAAAACTTAAAATAAATAAAATTATGTTATGTAAATAGCAGTATGTAACTATCTAAAAAATTTTATTATACTCTTTTTTTTTCTTCAATGTTTTGTCTTGTTATTTTCTACGCCTTTTATTTTTTTATTTTGTAAATATTTATTAAATAATTTTCATTTCATATCGTGGTATTTATGCTTTTTTTAAAACTTTAGCTATACAAATTAATATATTGAAACACCTTAACTTAAATGCAAAATAAAAATTTATCATATCTATTAGAATTCCAAATATAAGAAAAAAATTAGATATAAATAAAAAAATATGTGTAGGTAATATGGCTTATCACTTATTTGAAAGTTAAAACCTATTTTATGTACTATATGGGGAGATAAAAATAGAATTTTGTTGCAAATTTTAAATAACTGTTTATATTTAACCAGTTTAATTAAAACTTTACTTAACTCTTTGACGCAGATGCGCCATCGGTATCCGTTTTATTTATATTTTTTTCTGACGCTCCAATTACAAGTAAAAGTATATATATTTTTATTTTTTAATTATAAAAAATAGTCTAATAGTTACTAAAAAAACAATCTGTTAGATTATATTTGTACTAAAATATAATATCCCCCCCCCAAAAAAAAAAATAGTTTGGAAAAATTCATTAGCATTCTTCTTAATCTTTCTCTATGTGTATTATCTTTTTAAAAATTATAATTAATTTTATGCATAACTAATATGAGTTTAATACCTTGACTTTTCCATTCTTTTAAAATTTAAGTAAAATATATAATAGTTCTAATTTTGAAGTCAGAAGTCAAATCCTGTGAGTGGGCTTCTAAGTTAACTATTTGTAATTAATCCATTTCGTCTTAAATGATGAATATAAAACACGAAATATTAATAGCAAAACGTATTGTAGAATTTTCAAAAAAAAAAAAAAAAAAAAAAAAAAAAAAACACTGTTCTTAATTTTAAGAGTTAAATAAATAATAAAATCAAGTAAATAACAATTTTACAAATATAGTGCTTTAAAAAATAAATAAATAAACGATCACGTCAAGCTCAACTTAAACGTATAGCCAAACCTTTAAAAAAAAGTTCAGTGTAATTAAATTTAATGCAAAGACCTTTCACGGAATAAATGGAATGTAACACAATACCAACAACCCATTTAAAAGGAACCGATTTAATGTCTTGCAGCCCGTTAGGAAAACATTTCGTTCAAGGTCTCCCGTATCACCGGGGGTACCATAATAAAAAAGTAACCAATTAAACAATTTGCGTGTCCCCTTGAGAATGTTTTCTCTGTAACGGGGTGGGGCAGAAGCAAGAATGCGCGAAACGGAAAAGCCTCGAGCTCTTGATGCGGTTCAGGGGAAAGGAGGAGAACAACATGGGGGCAATATCCACCCTGCAGGAAAAAAAAAAGAAAGAAAATAAAATTACACCTTGCTTTTATTGTCAAGGGGCGAACTATAAATTTCAAACTTTCTAGATACACTGTATCCAGAGAGAAAAAAGGACTGATCCCCGATCGATGGTTTTTCTATCTTTTTTGGAAAAGAAGAGGATAAGAAAAACGGAAGGATACTAACTCCTTTTTTTTATTTTATTCTTTTATTCAAAGCAGGAGTATACGCTGAAAATATATATACATAAATCCAAACAACGCATTATTCATACGTATCAAACTTAAACTGAAGATTCCAATATATTCATAATATATATTCAAATAACATATAATTCATGCATTGCAAACTTGAACTAGAAGAAATACTTTTTAGATAACTCAGTTTTATATTTTATATCGAATCGCAGAGAAACTATTATTATTCTTTAAAAGTGCTTTTTTGTGAAAGCCGAATAGAAGTTTTTTTTTATAAGTTTAAGTTAATGCGGCGGTCAAAACTTTGATTTGAAATGTTGGTGTTTGTACAACATGCTAAATAAATACATGCCAAAAAATATATTTATACCATCTTCTACAACCAATAGTTGATACAGAAAAAAATGGAATGAATTTTGCAAGCTAAAATTTTTGTGAAATTGCAATATTTTGTCTGTTTTTTTTTTTTTTTAAATAAAAAAAAAAAAAAAAAAAGTGGTCTAAAATTTAAACTATAAAAGGGGGTAGAATTTATCAAGTAAAAAAATAGCGCTAATTATAAGAGTAGTGTATTCATCATACTCTATATGGTATTTATTTTTTTCAGTGGCACTACCTATGGCCAAGAAATTTATTTCAGTCACACACACGTCACAGCCCGTTTTACCTATTCATACATCCATTCATTCAACCACAAATACGCAATTTTGACCTTTATCAGAGAACGATCAATCTCCAATTCAATACCCCCGGAGGTATTGATGTGTTATAGGAACTTGGAGGACTTTGTGACCCCAACAGATTTAACGTGCATCAGTCACAATTTAATACACTAGATTTCTTCGGTCGGTGGTATTCCAACGTCCTACCAACCAGGCTATTCTGGCTTAGTATTTAAGTGAGTTCAATATACTGATTCTGATTAAAATCTGCAGAAATTCGAATCTATTTGATCAAAACTTTAAAAATATATTTTTTGTTTATTTTAAACTTAGTTCATTTGAAAATTTATATAGTGTTGCCTTATTAAAAGTCACTGTTAAAAAAGTTAATAGTCACTGTAATAAAAGTTAAAAATCAAGTTAAATAAAAATAAATTTGTAAAATAAATATAGTACAACTAGGCACTACTAAGTTGAAGCACAGTATCGTGTAATTAATTTCAAAAAGGAATTATTTGCACTATAATACAATACTTTTGGACTTTTGGTATAGTATTAAGGCTACAGCCAATTTGAACGATATTATAAAACTGCACGACCCATAATTTGTTATAGTGTACTATTAGATTAGACTATCTTTGTAGAAAGAAAATGTCCTGTTTTGATGTTACATATTTTTTATTTTACTTATTGATTTATTTTTATTCAATTTACCCTCAGCTTTTGATTTACTCAAATGTAATTAAACTTTAAAATTAAATCAACTTCAAATTATATTTTTGGCAAATACGATCCCTAAAGAAACGCCATCACAATTATAGAGATTGACCACTAAACTTTGAACTTTCCCAAGATAAGGTCGGAAGAAGCCTAGTTTAGGAAAGAAAAGAAAAAAAGATGCTGTGCAAGGTGTATAGGATATCATATTATAAACACCAAACTATGGGGAGGCGTTCTACTCCGAAACCAAGTATCCTTGGAAGATACAAGGAACTATAATTTGAAGATTCTTCGCGCGTCGATTGAGATGGGGCAATTGCCCCACCCTATTTCATTTGAATCTTCCTCGAGGATATCATCCATTTCGATGGGGGTCATGACTTCGGACCAGGAAAAGAGCCCTTGAGGCTCATGATCTTTTGAACTACAAAGGAGGGGCACTTTAATAGCCTCCCCCCTTCCTATTCACTGCACTTGTTGCAGACATTAGTTGTCGTTTTCTGTTAATGATTCTGTGTACTGCACATAAAAATTAATACGGTCACTGAGCATAATTCTGCAATTTAAATAGCCTATAACCTATTAATTTTTTTTTTCTAAATTTGCATATAGTTAGTGTACAGTTGTTTTTTACTTCGTAAGAGTGAAGAGGTAAAGAACACATTTGTAACACAAAGACCGAATTTTAGCAAAATTTTTTAGTAGTAATAGGTCGCATTTCTAATGACAGACTAATCACAAGGTTCATCTTTATTTTTGTCGGAGTAACTGCTACAGAGTTTCATCCCGTCTTCTTTCCAAGGAAAATGGCGACACTTCGTAATAGCCTACAATTTCTTGTGCTAAAAATATCGCCCCAAATCAATTTTAGGTTTTTCACGGCTTGGATTAGGCTTCGATGGGGAAAAAAATGGGCACTAAAATTTGCTAACTCTGAAATTTTATCACTGTAGCCGTAACCATGTGAGTTATGCAGTCGTTTTGATCATCATTATTGATTGCATAGATCATATCTTACAAAATTTGACTCAATTCACTCAAACGGTATGCTCTCCAAAGAGGGTCATACATATGTAGGGAAAGTTACTGAGTCGCGGTGTTTTAGAAGCGAACGTTCTTTCACTAGTCCTCTCCTGGAACAATAGCTTAACATGCGGGCAACTTTTAAAGACAATGGTGACTTTTATAGTCAGAAGTAGAGCTATATGGCCTTTATAGTCAGATTAATTTCTGACAGCTGGGTATTGGGCACTTTCAACAGTTGCTACTTTTTCAAAAATGGAAAATTTTAAAAGAGTAAAAAAACTGCTGTTATTCATAATGTAAGGCGATTCTTTTGAAGCAATTCTCAAACTATGGTAAACATTACAAAGATCATTTCCAAAATGAAAAAAAAAAAAAAGAAAAAAAAAGAAACAATCGTAAAATAAAGCAATTTTCAGAATATTTTAAAATGCTCATAATAACCACCTATTTGTTAAAAATAATAATAGTATTAAAAAGCACATGAGGTGCATTTTCGGCAAAATGAGTGGCGATAGGAAAACAATTTTTTAATCTCCAATTGTTATATTTAGTCAATCTGTGAGCGATGGCGACCGTTGATTTTCCATATACAGAATGGCTAAAACTCATTGCTGAAGGGTATTATTTATTTGATAAATTTTATAAGTTATTTGTACTGTTTTCTATGGAAGGGTGCTATTATTTGTTCCTTTGGAAAGGCATGTGACCTATGCACATGGCCACCCTTGTTCTCAGTTTTATACTCATAATATGAAAACTAACACGAAATATCAGAAATAATTCTTCTCCATCCAATCATATCAAAAGTCAAGAAATATTATTTTTGAAAAATCCTTAAAATATTTTTAATGTTCTTTTCATCCAGACCAAGGTCGCAATCGCACTGCCTTTATCCGAACAAAAGAGAAAGTTTTGTTTTATAAATAAACAAATAATAAGCTATGATCTTCAAACAAAATTTAAAAACTGTTTTTGTCAAAACTTTCATTTTAGAATTGTATAAGTCTTTCCGAAAATCGACGATAATGACTTAAGAACAAGAAGTTAATACTTCCAAAATACTTTTCCCTCTTTCAAAGAGTTTCAAGTTTGTAAACTTCAATCCATAGTATTAAATCAACGAACCATACAACAAGATGAAAGAGAAATGAAAAATCTTTACTGAAGCATTTTAAAAGAGACCTTTTCAGTTTCTTTTTCATTATTAGCTGATATTAAGTTGCCCTCCAGGTAAAATTTCAATTCAAAGAATAATTCGTATTCCTATTTAAGGGTATCCTTTTATGTGTGGCTTCGGAAAATTAAATTTTCAAACGAAGAGCGCAATTTTAATTCGAAACTTTCAGTATGGAATATTGAAAGTTTATAGACATAGAAAAATGCACTCTTTAATTTACCTATGTTCCAAATAAATATTTAAAAATTTTAATTCAGAATGGAATGCTTAAAGTAAAGATGTAGTAAGTGCGAAAATTTTTAAAAAACATTTATTTTAAAGATTTCTTTTATGTTTATAGAAAATGATGTAATTTGCAATTCATTCAGAATGGAGAATCAGCATTAATTTATAGATTCAATTTTAAAAGTTTTAAACCATAATTCATAATTTTCAATTACAAAACATATTTTTTCACCAAAAAAAAAGAAGCTTTAAAGATTAAAGTATGCAAGAGTATAAATGAGTTATTTAATTTTTTTTTTTTTTTTTTTTGTCATTAGTTAAATCTATTTGCAATTATAAACTTGTATTTACATCACTAAAAGAGTTTTTAAAAGTCGTGGTAATTCACAAACTTTGTAAGTTAATTTTGCAAAAGTTTTTTTCCCTCGAAAATTGAATACGGTTTTTGAGAAAAAGAATTATTCTCCAAAATCCCTTAAAATTAATTTTAGAAGAAAATAATAAAATATAAAAAGTTTATCAAAATATTTAGATAGTTTGAATATAGCTTGAATATATTGAACCTTTTCTCGAAATAATATAGTATAAAAAATTAAATAAATAAATAAAATAAATACAATTGTTTTTTTAATCAATAGAATGCAATATTTTTTTTTTTTAAATTTTAAAACAATATATGGGTATTAAAATTTTAAAATCAAACACTGAAAAAAAAACGACGCTCAAAATTGTTAGAAAACTAATTTTTTAAAACAAATAAAACATTCTATTTGGTTTAATGTTTCTGCAAAGAATTAATTTATCATTATATTTCTTAATTGATTACTAAACTTGTTAGAACTTCAGAATATTTCAAAATATGTACTAGTATAAAATAAAATAAAATTGTGGATACCAAGATAAACTGAATTTTGTTTTTTTGAAAATAAATTACAACAGAAATCATATTATCCAAGAAATAAATTAAACAAAGAAATCGAATTTCAAACTAAATTTAGAGTTCTTAATAAATACTTCTAATTACTAATTTTACTGAAAGACATAAAACGTTGAACGGATGATTATTTCATATAATTTTAGAAACAACTAAAATTTTTAATACACTTATTTTTAATTATTATCGATCTTCCGACGCTAACATGACTGATAGATAAATTTACAATAAAAAAATGTAGTTGAAGATATATTTTTAAATTTTAGTTTATTAATGATAATAAAGTTATAGTTAGCATCATTACTCATCATGTGATATAGTAAACACCATTCATAATATATAGTTAACATGCCTTTATGATACGACATAGTTTACATTATCATTCGCCATATGCCATACTAAACACCAACATTCATCACATCATATAGTTAACATCGGCATTTACCATATGACATAGTTACGTTATCATTCATATGGCATACTGAACATCAACATTCATCATATAATAAAGTTAACATCAGCATTCATTATATGATACAATTTACATTTTAGTTCTTCATATGACATCTACTGAACAACATATGATATAGTTAACATCAAGTTTTGTCATATGCTACAGCTCGCTAATGTCCTCATGGACCTTACACATTTTATAATTTTTAGCACTCAAAACAACACTAATCCATTAAAATTAATTCATAGTCTCAAAAGGTTAATGAAATGCATTTAAAAAAAAAAAAATTTGCATTGAGAATTGATGGATTGAACTTTGATTGATGGCTACGATCATTTAGCATTTTTATCCGTATCATTAAATGATTTGTCAAAAACGTCAGTTAACTTCACAATCTCATTAACTCCCTAACAAGATAAATAGCATGCTCTCATACTTTAATAATAAGCTAGGCATACATAATAGACATAAAATAAGCTCTTTCAGATAAAACTTGGCATTGATAGCTCAAAATTAATTGTTCTTCTATAAAAAAAAGTCGGTCAACCTTAAAGCACCCATTTACTACACTTTCCAAGTATTGTCACTGGTGAGATGAATTTCAACACTGATAATGAAGGCTGATCAACATTTCCTCTCTGATTGAATTTGATAGCAAACACGTCGGAATTATGTAGGTCGCATTTCAACACGATATAAACCTAATAAATTGACATAGCGTTGTTTCATTGTTTAGAAATTGTCTGGGTGTTCCGGAATATACTCCGTTAAATTTCCCTCTAAAGTATGAATAAAATTTAAAAATGACGAAACATAATGACGGAAATAAAATGCCAGTAATATAAGTAATGTAATATAAGTGTTAAAATCATAGATATCGTAACTCAAAGTGACGAAAGTATGGCAAACCCATAGTGATTAAACTTTCGTAGTCGCAAAACCATTTTACTGTAAACTGTTGGAAATTTAAAAACATGTTGTACCATAAAATCATTAATTTTAATATGGTGTCAAGGTGAACCATATTATAGTACTTCTTAATCTTACGATACTCTTGATCAAGTGATACAACGCTTGCCCCCTAAAAGCGTCATCCAGGTTCCAATCCCAACGATGGCTGTTTGATAAGAATTCTGCTCCTGGCTCACACTGGCCATAGTGCTAACGTAAAATATCCTCAGTGGAAAACTGGATTAGAATCCCCTTGCCGCCGGTATCACGTTTTATTTGTTCCGTGAGATGTATTCGTGGTTTCCCTCTCCATGTAACTCAAATCCGGGTTAGTTCCACAATAAAGCACTCCATGAAAGCTAGTGTATCATAATGCTTGATTCAAGAAATTCCTTGTCTTCAGAGTTGGGCTTAATTTACAAGGCTACGGAATTAAACCGTAATGGTCGTAAAGTAAACAGTAATGGGTCTGTTCTTTAACGCCGGTTATAAGATAAAATAAGATAGTGTGGCTAAACCCAATTGAAATTTTTTTTTTCAAATTAAACTATTAGAAAACTTAGAGCGCGTTGTATTTGAGCAAATTTGCTACAAACGTCAAGTGCAAACTAATCCTCAGTTAAAATTGATTACACGATATTTACATGCATAAACTAGTAAGGAAACATGGTTCAATTTGACATTTTAAAATTTGTGAAAATATGCACTCATTACGGATACATTTAATACTTTATTCCTTCTGCATGTAAATATTAATGTATCCAAAACTCTTTTCGATGACTAGATGGTATTGGTGATACAGTTCAAATCCTCAGCGTGACTCAACAATATTATCTGCAAATGCACGATTTCAAGATCGAGTTCTTCAAACAGATCAGTAATACAGAGAATCCTGTCATAAAACACTCTCTCTAAAAGCATTTTTTTCTACGAAGGCCAATTGGCCGATAACGATCAAAAAAAAAAGAAGGAAAAAAAAAGAAAAAGAAAACTGCGTACGCAAAATTTCGCCCATTACGTTTCAGGTGTACCTTAGGCTATGACAGTAAAAAGAAAGAAAAAAAAATTCTAGAACTTGTAGAACTATCTTTTTTCCACCGGAAATCAATCCATTAGTTCGACCCCACAATGGGCATTGTTAGAAAAGACAAGCTCCTCTGAGTTTTGAGTGATACAGAGTTTGTTACATGGGCAATAGTGGAACCGAAAATCAAAGTTAAATGTAGGAAACTAAAAAAAGATGAAACTGAGTCAATCATTCCTAAGTACTGTAATGGAATTTTGTGGTTTTCTATGCGGATCTAGTTTTTTTTTTCTTCTTCAAAAAAAAGAAGAATTTTTTGTCATTTAAAACATAATATTTGTTTGCCTTTTTAAATGAGAAATAAGAATATAGTTAGTAGTAGAAGAACTATTTTAGACCTAAAAAAGAGGAAAACTGAAAAAAAATTTCAGCTTAAGTTAAAAACAATTTTTTTATAATTATATTAGTAATTGTTAGGAAGTTACACAACTTTCCTCTTTAGTTGAAATTACTTATAAAATATAACAAAACATAAACTATGTATATATATATATATATATATATATAAAGTTCTGTAACTAACAATTACTAATATAATTATAAAAAAAAATAATAATAAATAAAAAAAAAAAAAATAAAAAACATTTAAAACACTCACTACAGAAATATATTACATATATACACACCCCAGATAATATTATTCACTACATTTGCTCGGTTATTTTGGAGATCAAAATAAAATCTCTTAAAATATAGCTAAAAATCTACTAAGTTTTCGCTTGGTATAGAAACAGTAAGGAAAATAAAATTCTTTACGCTTATAACCATTTTTATAATCTAAGACATTTTTTTTTTACTTATATAGGTTATTTGCTAATAAAATATACTCAAACATAAAAAGGAAAATATTTCAAAATAAGACAACTATGCATAATAAAACAAAAAATAAGGTTTTTAATATTTACATCTTAAGAATTCGTGAGAAATAGGAAACTAGCGTATAAATAACAATATTAAATAAATACTTCAGTAAACCGTTAAATAGACGCATAGTCATGATTCTCATTTCCATATGCAAAATATGAAACTTAAATAAACAAAACGATGAATCAATTTTAAGATAGTTTGTTTATTAAGGGAAAGAATAGTTATTTCCCTTCAATTATACACCCATTGAGTGAGGACATCCTGTTCGTCTCCCTATACTTATATTCTTTGCATACACATGTCGTAAAACCAAAGAACTACGTGTTTTGAAATACCAGTGAGAGGGAATTATGACTTAAAAGGGTTCCGCTATATAAAGTCATTTTACTGCTAATGGTAAACTAATGTGTTTTTCAATAACAGGGTAGCTTTAAGTTTGAGAAGTTTTCGTTTTAAAAGATGAATTCATTCCCCAGTCATTTACTTGGCCGCCAAGAAATTGCTTTTATTAAATCACTTTTAGACCAAAATTTTACTAAAAAATAATTTGCATAGATAATATAAGAAAAATGTTTTTGAGAACGGAAAAAATAAAACAAGATGAAATCGAAGAATTTTCGTTTTATAACAGCTCAAACTATATCAGTGTAAGTATTTGAATTTTAGGTTGTGTTTATATATTATTCTAATTACAAATTGAAAAATTTTTGGTTTCTGAAGTGGCCATTTTAATTATTAAATTAATTTTTTTATTATTAAAAAACCTCAGTATTTATTTATATTAATTAATAAAAACTTCTTTTTTTCCATAGCTTATTCCAGTGCTTAAAATTAAACTGGGAATTTTATTTATATCATTTTTTTAAGATTCCTTCATTTCCCTAACTCCAATAGGGGCTATCCATAAATGATGCTACACTTTCTTTTAAATATTTGAACTCCTTTGCCCCTTGGTTTCAGAGGATCACACTTTACGAAACTTCCTCTAACACACTTTTCACACACGCATGTGCTTGCAGTACAAAAATGAAACACATGTTGTAGATCATATCTTAAATTTCATTTTTAATATGTGAACATGACACCTCCTCCTTCCCTTTTCGAGCATGACGTCATTTATGGATGTTCCCCAATTGTGAATTTTCTTTATAGCGAAATCAATTGGTGCCAGTTGAAAATTTCACTACTGAGGTTAGAGATCTTAGTAGTTTACATAAGTATGAGTTACGAAATTTTTAATCGGTGTGATACGTTACATAAAATGTACATAATTATGGTTCTTAATTAATTACGAACTAATTTTTTACATAATTATGACTTTTAATTAAAAATATGAAGTAGAGATTGACGATATATCATGAAGAGTTTAAAATGAGTCATTTCCCTTATACAGAATTATATTGTTGTGGGTTAATGTTGGAATAAATAATGCCAGTGGCTCCTGAAACAGGCAAGTGTGATATGGAATTGTTTACGCAGAAATTCCAACTTTAAACAGCAATTTTTTTCAAAAATAACAAAAATCGAAAAGATAAACATCTAAAAAATTCCAAAAATGACAAAAATCGAAAAGATAAACGTCTAAAAAATTCCAAAAATGACAAAAATCGAAAAGATAAACATCTAAATAATTCAAAAAATGACAAAAATCGAAAAGATAAGCGTCTAAAAAATTCCAAAAATGACAAAAATCTAATTAATCCAAAAATTGGCAAAAATCGAAAAGATAAATATCTAAAATATTCATTACAAAGAAACAACCACTCTTTTTTTTCTTCTAATATTTTTTTAAAATTTTATTCAACATTCTAATTAAAAAATTTGCGATAAGGTGGCTCTACTGTAATTGCTGTACCATTCAAATTTATTTTTCATAATGATAATATTCTATGATGTCACTGTGATTTTGTTATTAAAACCGAGGAATGATTTGATAATGTTTACATCGGGAAATTATTTGCGTACATAAAAAGATTTTCAGAACACATTAAAAGAATAATAGCGGGTAAAATTTTAATTTAATCATATGTAATATAAAACTGGAATATTCCCTTTCTATTATTTAAATTTCATCTTTTCCTTGTATAATGTTTCAATTAAATTAAGTGATTAAGTAATGCTATCCATATTTGCTTTGTAGTAAAATGATAGTTCCGGTGACCTCACCTCAATCTGCTTCCCTTTTCCTGGACACGCTATATGCACACCACCAGTCACAGATTAGTCTCCATCACTACTGAGTAAAAATAGATTCAAATTCAACCATAAATACACCTTTCAACATTTATATTACTTCAATGTACACATTCCATCACCGAAGCTTGAATTTAAAAAAATCATCTTATCACCAATTTTAAATTATAATAATAAAAAAAAAAGAATATATTTTTTTAAATTTATTTTTATATGTATAGTTTAAAAAGACATGTGAGAATATTGTTCGATCGAATATAATCGAATTTGAAAAATACGACATTTTTTGAATTGTTCGACCGATTTCGCTCAAATTTTGTATATTTTGCCATACAAAATTACATTCTTTAAAACGATGTCAAAAATTGTGTACATTATTACAATTCAAAATTGTTTCAACTGTTATTAAATAAAAGTAATTAAACAAATAAACATTTACTAAAAGTTATTTTTGCATAAAACTATCTTTGGCTAAAAGAATTTTACAATCCTTTTCAAAATATTTTCAATTCGCTTAAAATGTTCTCGAAATATAGCGAAAAACGCGAAAGTAAAATTAACATACAAACTTTGGAACGTTCTCCTGAACAAAATATTGGGACCATATTTCCCAGTTTGCGGCTACCTCTGATATTTTGGGGGTCAGAAATCCGAATGCAAAAAAAATAGGCATGTTTCTTCAGAGAAAGTGTGGTTTTGAGTCTCATTTCGTTACTCAAAATATCTTCTGCACTCTTTAATTATCATATTTGAGATTACCTCTCTAACCATTAGGAAAAAGTCCTAAAACATGAAGATCCGATCATAAGATCAAAAGTTATTCACTGTAGTCCGTGTTTTATGCCGCACTGAACAGTTAAACTTGTGAGTTAACAAATGGTAAAACTTAATTAATTTAAATTCACTCATTTTTTATTTTTAAAGAAAATGTTATTACTACTGAACTGCAAATTAGAATAAATCTAACTCAATTTCTTTTCTTTTTTCCAGGAAAAAGCAATATTTTAAGGTCATGAAATTTACAATTATATAAAATATCACGTATGTTAAGTTATTTCATACGCTGCAACATTATAAGAAAAATAATAATTAGAATAATAAAATATGCGTCTAAAAATATAAACGAAATGAACAACAATTCTTTTATTAATTTAAAAACGTAATTTATTGCTTAACACTTTGAAGTAGTAGAAAAAATCCTTTTCTCTTTTATGACAGGGTTTACTAAACCTTCATGAAATAAATTAAAGAGAATATCATTAAATTAAATAAGGAAAACATATCATTAAAGTGTCAAGTCTTGCTTCATAAACAATGAAAGTGCTGTAATAATAAACCTGGCAAGAAACAAAATATAATCAAACTATGAGCGATTTTATTAAAAATGCTTTAACTTCAAGCTAATACTTTTACTTAATGGAATTTAGATGATGGCTGTTTATTAAATTCTGTGCGTAATATTAATGCTGAAGAATAATTTGCATCTTTGATCATAAAAATAGCGGGACCAAAATTCTCATATGCAAGGTGTTTAATGTGGAACATATGAACTGCAAACGATTTATTTAAATTGCGTATACATTGCTCATCTGAGAACCTTTAAAATTGTAACTGCAGAATGTGAGCCTTTGAAAAACTATAAATATATATTGTCTACAAAGATGAGTAAGATTTTTGAGAACGAAAAAAATTTGTAAAATTCGCACCATTTAAAAAGGGTGAATAGTCTTCACCTATGAATATTTTTTTAATTAATAACAGAAATTCTTCAAAATCAAAAATTATAAAATGATTGAGAAACTGTTACTTAAATCATTTACATTAAATGCATGCTTTTTAAAAAAAATTATTTTGCCAGGTACTTTTTAATTGTATATTATGCTCATACTTTTTATACGTTTTTATCTTATTACAAAACTGCAAATCTGCTGCAAATAAATAATAAATCAAACTTAAAAATGAATACTAATTCATGAATTAATGATATGTATTATTTATGAAAATGTTTGTGCTTTTAAATAGTTTTCATTGTAAGAAAAAATTTTCGAGAATAAAATTAGATTGAGGATTTTTTTAAAACTATCATAATGGAGTGAAACTTAATGTTTTTATTTATTTATTTATTTTTTAATAAAAAGACTCTTACCGAAAATTACAACAGGTTTTAAAATTATTTTTTGCCCTTTTTGTCTGCTTATTATTTATTTAAGCCCATACATTTTGTACCATTTTTTTACTTATTTCTTTTTTCTAAAAAGCGTTTTTACTCTCACAATTTTTCCATGAATTTGTAATTAATTTTGCGCCTTATTTTTTCCCCCGTAAATTTCGAAGGCTAATGTAGAAAATTCATGTAAATACAGTTAAAAAAAAAGTGTTTAAAATGTATAATATAATCGCAAAAGTATCATTAAAAATATCCTTTTACAAAACTTTAGTAAAGTTTCAGTCCTATAAAAAAGTATCAAATCTTTTTTAATAAAAAGACTCTTACCGAAACTTACAACAGGTTTTAAAATTATTTTTTGCCCTATTTGTTTGCTTATGATTTATTTAAGCCCATATATTTTGTACCATTTTTTTACTTATTTCTTTTTTCTAAAAAACGTTTTTACTCTCACTATTTTTACAATGAATTTGTAATTAATTTTGCGCCTTATTTTTTCCCCGTAAATTTCGAAGGCTAATGTAGAAAATTCATGTAAATACAGTTAAAAAAAAAAGTGTTTTAAAATGTATAATATAATCGCAAAAGTATCATTAAAAATATCCTTTTACAAAACTTTAGTAAAGTTTCAGTCCTATAAAAAAATATCAAATCTTTTTTAATAAAAAGACTCTTACCGAAACTTACAACAGGTTTTAAAATTATTTTTTGCCCTATTTGTCTGCTTATTATTTATTTAAGCCCATACATTTTGTACCATTTTTTTACTTATTTCTTTTTTCTAAAAAGCGTTTTTACTCTCACAATTTTTCCATGAATTTGTAATTAATTTTGCGCCTTATTTTTTCCCCCGTAAATTTCGAAGGCTAATGTAGAAAATTCATGTAAATACAGTTAAAAAAAAAGTGTTTAAAAATGTATAATATAATCGCAAAAGTATCATTAAAAATATCCTTTTACAAAACTTTAGTAAAGTTTCAGTCCTATAAAAAAGTATCAAATCTTTTTTAATAAAAAGACTCTTACCGAAACTTACAACAGGTTTTAAAATTATTTTTTGCCCTATTTGTTTGCTTATGATTTATTTAAGCCCGTATATTTTGTACCATTTTTTTACTTATTTATTTTTTCTAAAAAACGTTTTTACTCTCACTATTTTTACAATGAATTTGTAATTAATTTTGCGCCTTATTTTTCCCCCGTAAATTTCGAAGGCTAATGTAGAAAATTCATGTAAATACAGTTAAAAAAAAAAGTGTTTTAAAATGTATAATATAATCGCAAAAGTATCATTAAAAATATCCTTTTACAAAACTTTAGTAAAGTTTCAGTCCTATAAAAAAATATCAAAGCAATTTAACCAATTTATCTTTTTAAAGAAAATGTTTCTATTATATTTTTCATGGAAAAAAAAAAGTATTTGGTAGTATGGGAAAATATCAGAAATGAGTTATATAAAAAGAAATCACCTTTTAGGTCTTTCCACAGAAAAATAGGACCGTATATGAGTGTTTCTTTCCTTATAAACATAAAAAAAGTTTTTTTTTTTTTTTCCCCAATTCTCTTCACTACTTGAAACAAAGTTTAAGTGGAAAAGTAATAAAACTTTCCGGGTCTCTCGAGCTTTAAAAAAGATTGTTTTCGCTAACAGCTTATTCCTGGCTATCTTATTACAGAATGCGGATGCGGGCAAAAGTTTCCTAGAAAAATTTTCCATTACATAATACACCCTTTTCAGATTTACGTGTTGTTCCAATCCCATAAAAGGATTTATTTCCACTGCAGAAACAGTTAATAATAACGTAATTATGTATATTAATAAAAAAGGAAATATACCGTTACATTTTAATGATATCATCTATGGCTCGTAATTTTTTTTTCTCTCGGTCGCAATTTAAGCTGCTTATTAAAAATATGCAATCTATAAAAAAATCTTATTTTGGTGAATACTATAGTAACCTTTTATCTATAAAAAAAAAGATAAGTTCTTACAGTTCAAAAATATTAATTATTCTTTTACAACGAAATCTTATACATGGCTTCGACACCATTTATTTGTTTATTTTTTCTTTTAAAAATTGAGCTGCATTCTTCGATACATTGAATACAATACACATTTAGCACATCGAAATAGTAATGCATAATAAGATTTCCTCGTGCTGCTTTTTACGGGATATAAATATTCATAGATTTATACCGTATTAAAGAAGATAGTACATTGTCTTTTTTTTCCTACAATGAATTGAGAGGTTTATGTTATGTAATATAAATTATATGAAGCTATGTTATGGGATCGATGCAATCCAAAATTTGGAAGAAAAAAAAAGTGAAAAAACACGATTAAGCTATGAAATATTACAGCATGCAAATAAATTTCTTTTTTTTTTTTAAATTATGTTGCTTTTGTGTAAGAAATATTTAATTTTTTACTTATTAGAGATATGTTAGGGTGTAAAATTTGCAATGTAGAATGAATTTTCAACTTTTAATACTACTCTTTGTTTGGGCTAATATTTACAACATATTTGTTTGTGAAAATAAAAGTAAAGATATTATTTAAAATCGATGTAAAAGTTTCAATATACGCTTGATAAAAAATTTCTAAAAATATTACAGTAATTAAAAGAAAATTTTTAAAAAAAAACTTTGCATCCACAAAATTTCAAATAAGATCAGTGGGGAATTCGTTTGAAATACAATCCTGCTTTTTGTAGAATGTAAATAAAGATTTCTTCCAGAAAAAGATAAAAGTTTCCATTTTACTTAGTAAATAAATACCCCAAAAATGAAAATATCCTTTTTATTTCTTCATTTACAATCTCATCTTTTATTATAGTATTATATTCTACCGAAAATGATTTTTCAAAATATAAGAGCAATATAAAATTCTCTTTGTGATTTTGCGTCGATAAAACTTTTATTAAGAATATTTTGTATCAACGAATTTTTGCAAAACTATCAATAACAATCATTTGAAATTTTAACAAAAATATACTTTAGAATAAAGCTGTAACTGGCCAACGTCATAAAGCAATAATAAAAAAAATCTCTTTTAACCTCCTTCTTTCTTTACTCTGCCTTGAGTTCCATACTTGGATATTTTATTTAAATTGAAATGAGAAAGATAGGGTCTAAAACCAAAAAACCCATATTTTTATTTATTCATTTCAATTTTTGTTATTTATCTTCTTTTTTTTGCAGCTAATATATATTCATTTCATCACTTTGTAGTTTCGTCCCAATTCCTTAGCATTTTATAGCCCCACAAGTGCAAAAAAAATATATATATATTTATATAAATATATAAATGAAGGAGTTGCTGACAAGGACAATGAACTTTCCAAGTATCATCCCCAAAAAAAAATTCCTAATAAATAATACTAAATAACTCCCTTCCCCCCACATGCACACGATGCCAAAAAAGAAAGAAAAGATTCTACCAGCATGTTACATTTTATCCTTTTCGTAAAATAGCGTCATAACCTTAAATCGATGAAGTGTATTTTTTATGACATAGCATTTGACCGTGTTCCGCACTTATACTTGGAATGGTTTTTTCCAACCAGATCTCCTCCCCCCCATCTTCAAGTCTTGTTTATAAGCTATAGTTTTTAGCTTTAGGCGGTGGGTTTCCTTTTAAAAGCGAAGAGAGGGAAATACATTCCTATTTTATGATAAGGTCCTAAAAAAAATAGGTACGGGGGGACTGGATTTTATTAAACCAGTTTGAATCCAAAGGGAGCTATGTTTATAAATCAAAATTCGAAAAATCAAATAAGTTTCAGTCTATAGTTAGCAAGAAAAGAAAATGCTTAAGACAGCCGGAGGAATTTAGAAGCATGGTTCAATTATCTACGAAAATGATGCACTCTAATAAAATGTGGGAAGCGCTTTTGAAGTTTATTTTTGTGCACCGTAAAAAGGCGGTTTCATTCCAAATTTTATTTAAAATTGAAAAGAAAATATGTATAATTACAAAGAGAAATAAAAACCGTTTGAATGGTTCAAATTGTTTGATATAATTTTAATTGAGGAAGGGTGATGCAGAAAATATTAACCCTTAATTAGGTTTTAAGAGTATAAAATAACTTCTGATTTTACTTCCTAAGAAAAGTATCTCTAATAGGTAGAGAATTAAGAAAGTGATAAAATTTTATGAATCGAGGTGACTAAAGTAGTGAATGTGCTCTTCACATCAAAGGGGATACTATTGACAAGAGGGAAATATATTAATACGTAAATCTTATTATTGAAAAATTTATTAAACATCGTGTTAATAAAGAAAAATATTAAAATTCTATCCATAAAATTAATTAATTTCTTATATATCAATGATTAAAAATTATAAATTAATTAATTATAAAATTAACTTACAAGTGTTATCCAGTGAAGGTCCTTAACTTAATTTTTTCACTTATTTAATTTTTTTTCTTACGAAAACCAAGCGTGTTTAAATATGTAAATATATATTTGTAAATACATATATAAATTCATATTTATTTAAATGTATTATATTACATAATATAAATTTCAATATGTAAATACATATTATGTTATATATGAAAATACATATGTATTGCATATTGTAAATACATACATATTATACATTATTATACTGGAAACGTATGTAAATACATATTTATATAATACATATTTATTCATACTCAATATTATATAATAAAGATGAAAAATTAGAATTAAACGGTAAAGAAATAAATTGAAAATATTGTTTCAAAAACAATATTTTGTTGTTGTTAAGATAAAAGCACTCATTGTGGTGTGAGAAATATTTTTTCTAAAATTTTAAAATTTAAATATGCATTTTGAAATTTAGATATTGATCTTTCCTCACTTCTTATTTAGATTGCTTTAAATTATTTACAACGTTTAAATTTTAAAAGTTACCCCAGTCCATTTTTTTTTTTTTTTTTTTTTTTTTTTTTTTACCTAAAAAAAAAGTCTTTATAAGTAGGATTTCTTTTTTATTCTTTTGGTTACGTTTACCCAAGGATCTATGTTCTTGTCAGTTAATATATTTTTACTCTTCAATTTTATTTGATAACTTTAAAGTTATAATTCATAAATATTGTTAGTAATCTTTTTAACTGACTTATGTTGTCATTCAAGTTTTTTCTCACTTAATATAAGTAAATACTTGACCTAAAGTTATCTGGAAATTGTTTCTAAATTGTCATCATTACCGCGCAGATGTAATCACTTAGCGATTTTCTAATTTTGTCTTAATATCATTTTAAATGGTTTTCATTTATTTGATACCGTAATTAACGAAAAACAATTACTCGGATCGTTGCTATCTGAAACTGGAAAGGTATTTTTCAATCTGGCTGCTTCTAAAGTTTTGAAATTTCCTGAAATAAATGAAAATCCAATTTCCTCTTTCGAATAGTTACTACGGTTAAAATGACGGGTAATATAACAAACATAAAAAAAAAAAGACTTTTTAGAAAAAATATATATTTAATAAGAATTTCTATATATCGTATAGAAAATGAAGTTTAAAATTACAGTCAAATAACAATATTTAAATATTTATAGGTATTTTGGTTATAATAATGTTATAGACAGATGCTAGGAGCTCAAAATTTTATTTATTTTCCTCGAGATAATCTGCCATTATGGGTTTAAAACTTCTTTAAATTAAGCCTATATTCGGCACATTAATCTAAAACAAACCATATTAAAAACTGTGTAATTAAAACCTAACGATTCTTCCTTGGCTAAAATTTTCTCTCCCTTATATGGCATTACTTTAGTGTTATTCTACATTATGGTTTTAAATTCTGTCGTACATTGCATTAAATTATGTTGTACTGTGGTTTTATTCAATATAGTATTAAATTGTATGCAATAGAATTATTCTTTAATACTATAGTATTAGTATGTAATGCTTAATATTATTTTATAGTACTATGGTATTATTGTATATAGTCTGTTTCTCAAACATTTAAGTACACAGCGGAATTCGCTAATACTATACAATTGAAAAAAATGTGATGTAATAACGGGAAAATTCTTAAATTATAACCGAATTGAAATATCAAGAAATGTTCGTGGACTAAAATTTATTTTATTACTTAATATTGTGATTTTTTTTAAAAAAAATTGCTAAAAATGAGGGTATCATAAGTTTAGAAATTTCCTAATAAATTTATAATGTTTATAAGTTTTATGAATTTCTTAGAAAATTCGGGGTTGTTTGGAATGCACGAAAATGATTAGTAGTAGATAATTTCTAATCAAGAGTTCTGACGCTTATAATGCCGAAAGCAGTAGGATTGACAAAAAACGAAGTTTTTAAAATTTATATGCTAAAATCCTGGGGGGGGGAAATAGTGTTTCTGAAACTTCAATAATTTTAAATAGCCCATAAAACAAAAAGTGGACTACCGCTTTAGCAGAGTGTTCAGATCGATTAAGCAAATTGGGAGATTAGTATTAGGGCAACTTATGTCATTTCGCCAAATGAAAAACAATACAATTGTAGCAGTGTCTAAGTACATCATTCACAGACGTATACGAGAATGCAAATATATCATTTTGAAAACAATTCACCCAAACCATGTCTTAAACCACAACATAAACTTGCAAGAATGAACTGGGTAAAAATCATGGGTAGTATGGCAATAAATGGTTATCTGTACTAATCAGTGATGAAAAAAATGGAATTTAGATTTGGTAATGGAATGACCTTCGAAAAGAGGCAAGAAATTTCTTCAGCAGGCAGAAAATCGCCAAAGGTTTAGGAAGCATTTAATGGACAAACACTCCTGCTTTTCCTTAAGAGAAGACAGACATTTGAAACGTATCAAAATATTCCGAGGCATTATATGCTCCGTTTTCAAGATCTCCGGGTAGGAATTGATTGTGTATTTCAACAAGACAATGCGTTCACCTCTAACAAAAGAAGAAAAAAAAAATGGTTTCTCAACAAAATGTTCGGGTATTAGTTTGGCCTGCCCTGAACCAAAACCTAAATCCAATTGAGAATGTTTGGGGCAATTTTATCAGCCAAATTTGTTAACAATACAACACTGTTGAAGAACTTCAAGGGTCTATTGAGAAAGCATGATATTCTTCATCCTTAAAATGACACCAAAAGCTTATTAATTCACTGAAGTAGAAAAAAAGTATACTTGATGTTATTAAGAATAATGGCCAATCAATATCCAAGTGAGGTTATTTTAAGGCTGCTAAATGGTATCATTTTTGCTCGTGTACTCAAATTTTGAGACAGTCTATTAATTATTTATTTCATTTTATTTATAATTCATGACAAATTAATATTTTTCACTAAAATGTTTATTTCCAGTTTTTAATTATATCACATGAAACTGTCTTTTTGTTAACATTCTGTTGTTGCCTTAAAAAATCAAAATATTTTACTTGTGCGTAAACTTCTGGGATGGAGTGGAGTACTAAATATAATATTATATAGTACTATAGTATTATTCTATAGCATAATAACATTACTCTATAATGTGAGGGAGGGAAATGAGCCTGAATGTTTTCGATCTTATCTTTTGACTTTCAAGTTATTCTATCACCTTTCAATGGGTCCCCTTCCAAATAAGACTGAATGATGTAGAATTAGTTGATACCTTGGCCAAAACTGCACCTCGGATAACAATTTGAATGGAAACAAAATACTAATCAATAATGAAATCCTCTTGATTAAAAATATGGAATTAAATGCAATTTGGAGAGAGCAGCCTATTCATCTAAGGCACTCTGGAGAAGGACCATGATGGTCTCAATATTCTTCTTACTCAATATTGTTCTCAATATTCAGTGGCAATACCTAAGTCCATACTTTCCAACTAGGACAGAAGATCTTTAACTAGTGTCATTCCTGAATAGCACATCAGGCTTCATATAGTCGAACTTAAATATTTAAATTTCACTATACACGAAGCGAGATTTTAAGAGACCCTTTTCATTTTTGTACTTTTTGGAGATCTTTGGTATCATGGAGATGATATAGCGAAGCAGGGGATTAGAACCAACAACACATTATTCAATAGTACAGTATAAAATTCTAAATTAAATATTATTCTGTAGTATAGTATTAATTACTAATTAAATTCTATAATATAGAATAAAATTCTGTAATGCAGAATAAAATTCTGTAATTAATGAAGAATTTCTATTCTTCTTTACGATTATTCACGAATAAGTACAGAAATTTGTCGAAAATGTCAGTCACTAATTATCTACTAATAGAACGTACCCCTGTTTCATTATTTAATGTTAAAATATAATGCATTCTTAAACTTTTAATCATACGAATAACGAAATGTGCTCCTTTCTATCTTGAAATCATAAGCATACGAATAACTTTAGTATCATTGCTATTCTAATAAATGCTACAAGATTTATATTGTTGTAATCAATGATGTCGAAAAACCTAACGTTAATTTGTATGATTCGGCAAGAACTTTCAACTTTTTTTGATAGAAAATTCTTGAAAATAAAACGGCTTACATTTTATACAAATGGTTATCGGAAACAAATTTAATAAACGAGCAGGAACTTTCTCGGAAACATTTTTACAATCCTCGGGGAGAAAATTTGTTTTGATTATGACTTCAAGCGAAGAACAACAAAATCTTGCAACGATTCTCTACCCTAAAAATAAAGAAAGCAAATCGTTAGCTTAATTTGTTCCATCGTATTCAACAACTTTATGCATTCAGCTATACAAATTCACTCATAAACAACCCACGCAATATCATTGTAAAAAAGTTCTTTTCGATATTATTTCATCTAGTTCTTGGAACAGTAATAAAAATTGGCACATTTAAACTCGACGTTCTTTCCGCTCTCTTGCCTGAAGGGTTCATATCTTTCCAAAATCTAAAATTGTGGGGGCGGCCTCCCTCCATTACATTCATCCACCTTCCACTAGAGAAAAAACATTGCCATTGCTGAACACACATAGCACCAAACGATTTTTATATCTACTGTCATTTCGGGTTTGATTTAACGTTAACCGTGCCGGACGTGTCAGTGAAATAGCAGTTTCAGAGTTTGAAGAATGATACAGTGTGACAGCAGTACAAATAAGAGATAAATCGTGGACACTTTACCCTAGAGAATAAGATGTCAAATCTTTAGATTTTTTTTCCTACATTTTTTAGACACGACTTAAAAAGGTATAGGGCCGAAAAATTTTGAATATGGAAAAAGAATGAAATAAATGACACTTTAATGCTAAAGCGAGAGAAATAACTTTTTGGACATTTACTGAGTAGCAAAGTATTGACTCGCAAATCTTCATTCCAGAATGTAATACATCAAAACTAAATCTCAGTCACAGACCTGTCATGCAAAAAACGTAGGCGTGAGATTATTATTTTATTTATTTATTTGAATTGAAGTTGAATAGAAACTAAATTCAGCTAGCGAATTTACATTCAATATACCTAAGGAGACCTCTACCCTCGCCATCTTGAATTTTATTTTTAATTTTTGCTTTCTTGATATATTTTTGTGCTTAATGAGCTCTTGAGGTAGACAGATAAGCCTTTGAATTTGACTTATAACCTTTAAGAAAATGCGTAAAAAGGGGGTCGATTAATCAGATTGATAACAAGAAATAGCGCGTGACAATTTTTAGAACTTCTATGTAACAATTAAAATATGGGATTTGTTGTTTTGAGTCATTAAATTAAAATGACACATTCGTCAGTTTTTTTAGATTTCTTTAAAATTTAATTTAATACATTTAAAGTGATAAAAATCTATGTGTATGATTTTGAAAAATTCTTATAAAGTAAATTGCACAAACAAAGATATTTATCAAAAATCTAAAAACCGAGAAATGTGCATTATTTGACTGCACTGTATAAAAAACGTTAAAAAGAACAGGCAACCTGAGTGTAGCATCCGCGAAAACCATTTCAAACTCCATTTTTAACATAAAATTTTATACCTTAATTTTAAAAGTAATATATATTAAATTACAGTGATTCAGTGAATTTGAAGAAAATAGTACCGTAAAAATTACTGTATATCAGATTTTTGGAATATTTTATTGTAAAAATGGTTTTACTGTAAAAGTGGACTGGCACCATGAGTGCTGGTGTTTTTTACCACAATTTGAACTGGAATATTTTACAGTGTATCTTAAAATATAGCAGAACTGCGGTGGTACAATTTTACCAGAAAAATTTAAAGAAGAATCTAAAACACAGAACGACTTTTACCTCAAATTCTAATAGGGTAACGGGCTTGTATTTTGCATGTACCGAAAGGTACTGCCAACTGGGGTAATAACCTACCATCACTATATTTTTGAAGAATAAATAAGGAGGATTTAAAGCATATTTAGAATTTTTTCTCTTCCCGTCTCCACTCCTTCAACAGTTGATTTGAATTGCAAGGATCCTCTTAAGTAATAGCAATAAATTACAAATCAAAGATATTAGCAAAAATAAATTAATGTTAAGTAATCAGGAAGGAAAAAAAAACTAAATCTAAGTTACATTGATCTGTTACGGGTAAAACGAAGACATGAGATTGGTATTTTATTTTTTTACTTCGTATAAAGAAAGTGAATTTAATTTTTGATAATAGGATATACATAAAGATATATAAAGCAATAACGATAAATAAATTACTTAGAAATGGTACTAACAAAACAAGTAAGTAAATTAGAGATAAAATAGAATCAAGCAGTCTCGTTTTTATTAAATTCCTATTATTAGTTCACACTCTCCCTATATATATTTATATATCTTGTTCAATCGTTAATAAAATACTTTTTATTCATCCACTCAAGTTCAAATACATTTTTTGCAAGCTTGTAGTGGATGACACTCGATGTTAATACAGTTTATTTTAAATATTAATTCATTAATTGAATTTAGTTTTATATGGGAGTAACTAAAATAAAAATTTTCTTTGTTGACCTAAGTAAGAGTTGACTTTATTTAATTTTTTTTATTTTTATACTACTTGTATAATGTTTTTATTATTAAATAAAACACAAACGAGAGGATTTTCACATTGTTATACGGTTTTAACCCATAAGGTTTTATTTTTAAAAAAATATATGCACAGTTCAGTCATTTAGAAACTTCACTTTTTCAGTAAAATTAAAAATAAATCAATATTTTTTAAGCAAGACAATATAGCCAGCAATATACAAAGGAGGAAAAAAAAAGAAAATAAAATCACGTAAAAAGAATCTAATTAAAAGTAGAACTTGTTTGGACAAAGACTTCAATTAAACAAGGTTTCAACTAAATTCAAAAACAAGAAGCAAGCTGAAATTGGATTATACCTGTATACATTCGACACTTCCTGTAAAGATTTGATAATGTTTATTTATTACTTCATTGTTGGGCTATTGACTCAATATTGCCTTTTGAAAATTTCTTTACATAATAACTGCAAAGAATATGTTAATTATTGTAGAGAAACAAATAATTAACTTATTAATAATTATTAAGATAACAATATAAGTTTATGAATTAAGTAAGAAACAAATCTTACTCGCGTTTGATTTATTCTTCTTTGAGAAGCATTTTTCGTTTCCTGTTTTTTTAAAGAAAATATTATACATGTTCTTTTGAAATGAAAGTTAATTGGAAAAAAAAAAGTTACGAGAATAAGAACTAAAAGATCATTGCAGCTACACTGCATAACTCTTAACCATAGAATTTTATTTCAATTAGGAAAGGGGTGAATATTCGATTTTTGGAACATCTTAATAATTCTAAATAGAGGAAAAAAGGTTTTGAGAAGATGATTTATGAAAACGATTGAAAAGAATACAAAATACGATTTATAGTTAAGACATAAAGCTAATTGATTTAATCCTTATTTAGGACTAATTTTAAAAGAAGAAAAAAATAGTTGTTCATTCGAAATGAAAAATAGCCAGAAAATTTTAAAGTTTTGAGACCTTTATTCCTCAGAATAAAGTGTACATGATTTGTCTCTTATTTATATTGCTGTCACAAAGTATTATAAACTAAGCGCATTACTTAAAGAATTATTTACAAATTATTTAAAAATAAGCCGTATATTTTTATTACTTTATTGAGTTTTATTCGAATAAGTAATGGGTACAATTTTTTTTTTTTTAGTATTTATATATTCACAAAGGTCGCAAACTGACCGCAAGACGACTAAATGTATCAAATCGCTTTTAAAAAAATTGCTTGCCAATTACCAACCGATTGCCACTCTTCTTGTCAAAAATGCACTCTAAATGCATATTATTATTATTTTCACTAATATAGTTAATTCTTTTATAATATTCTAAAAATTACTTTATTTCACCCTTTTTTCTAAGATTTATTTTTATTTTATTTATTAGTTTATTTTTTATTTTATTTATTTATTTATTTTTCATTTCAATTAAAAATGAAGCTTGTCGTGTTTAGCATATTACGAGAAAAGCTTCAAAAGAAACTGTAGTGTTTAACATATATCGAGAAATACTTCAAAGAAAGAACTAATAAGAAAGAAAGAATTAATAAAATCAAAACTTTTTTTAAATTGTTTAGAGATTTTCAATTTTATAAAAAGTGCCCACCTGTTTTAAAAAGAAAAAGTGACCACTGTCAAAAATGCTACAACTGGCCAATAGTCAGAAGCAAAATTTCTTAGTTTTGCTCTATACATTGTGAATTGTAGAAAAAAAAGAAAAAAAAAGAATAATAAAAAAGAAAGAGAAAAAATAAAAAAATCTAGAGAGAGAGAAAAATAAAAAAGAAGAAAAATAAAAAAAAAAATCTGCAAAATAATCTTGAAAAATAATATTATAAAATATCGATAAATAAATACTATCAAAATCAACAACATTTAGCGATCCTTGCTTGTTTTCAATTAAATTCAATTCAAACAATGAATATCACGCCAACATTGGCGTTGAATATTATTTACGAGTGCCAAATAAAAATTTATACAAATAAATAAATAAATAAAAGAAACAGTTTTGTAAAAATAAAAAAACTTTTACTAAAGCAAAAATTTTAAGCAATAAAAAAAAACCAGACATTTACGCTCTCGATTAAGTTTAAAAATTATCAGCTGCTGCCATATTTCGTAAAGTAATAATGCGAAATAAAATGATGGCTATTACACGAAAACAACATCACGATCATATTCCATAGGTGGAAGATAACGACAAGAAACAAAATCCTTTACAGCTAAACTATTTTGCAAGCATCATTTATGAGAGAATTGAAAGTCCTTCAGTCAAACAAGATTAAGTTACCAATCATTTTCCTTTGAATATTATACAAATCGCTACTCATTCGTTTAATTGGCTCATAGATGCGGAACTCGTACATGTCATTGCAATTCGAGCAGGATAAAGAGTTTTAGCCATTTTCTAAACTGAAATCGTTTTCGGGAACAAAACGCCACCATATCTCCCAAAGAGAAGTCATTTTTAATACAACAAAATATTGCCATATCCCCTTACATAATTTGAACGATGCGCAGACGATAAGAGAAGAGAATGGGTGCCATTTCGCCATAAATTCCTGGGGATGGCCATAAAGATATTTCTCCAAGTGGACAGTTAGACCGAATAAAATACTTTTTGGCATTCATAGCGATCTCTGAGTTGGTGTAGTGAAATGGTGCGATTCACATGTAGATACGTCTATGTTAATGACATTGAATTTAAATCAAGTTCCACAGCTTTTAGTGAAATAAATATTTAAACTAGGGTCATTACTTCAAATTTTACGACAGGCACATCGCGATTTATAGGATATCTGTGATTCACAGTTTAGCTAATGGGGGACTTACTACAAATAGGTAGTCACTGTTAAATTTATTCACGTATTTTTAGTAACATCTTTTTTTTTCCCCTGGGTTATTCTAAAATAGAAGAGAAACTATTCTAAACTTATCTATTTTACTAAATGTTTAGTAGCTTACCACAATTTTAAAACATAAGACGAGGAAATATTTAAAATTATGAACTAACAAAAGATTTTTATTATTTTTTTAATTTTATTTTGCAAAATGTAGTCGTTGACTCGAATAACGTCTAACGTTAACTCTATACTTATTCCTTTAAAAAAAATCAAATTATTTTCAATGAAAATCGTCTTTAAGCATAAAAAAAAAATTATTTTTTAGAAGAAAAAAACGTAGCAGTTATTTAAAAAAATTAAGTAGAAAACCTTTAACATTTGTTACTCGTTAACCTATAAGCTTGTACTTGAAATTGCCAACTAAACATGCTTTCATATTATTGTTGCCTTAAATTTTGGACAAAAACCAAAAACTCTAGAATATAGTACAATCTTTCTCACATTCTTAGCTATAACTTTCTTTCATGTTTTTCAATTTTAAGAATATTGCATGAGGTCTTTAATAATACTTTAAAAAAATATAGGTGACAAAAATTTTTGAATTGTCTCTACACTGTTTAAAATCATTATACTGTTTAAAATTATAAAATAAATTTAAGATTCATAACTTGATTATCCGAAATTGATCCTAATAACAACTATTAGAACAATAATATCGATTCCACTACTAAAATAGTAACAAAACAAAGAAATTTACTTCAAAACTTATTTACTTACAAACGCAATAGAGTATGATTTTAAAGTTTAGGCAGCCAGGATATGTCTAAGGGAAAAAAAGCATTGAGTTGGTGCAATAAAACAATTCTTTTGAAAATGTTTCAAAATTTAAGTTCTGCAAAAGAGCTACGTATAGAATTACCAAAAAAATGCTTAGTTATCACGTTTTTGGGGTCGAATTATGGTGAACATGTCCTGAATTTTTAGAAAAAAAGAATAGAATGTTCCGCTGCAGGGTGGAAACATAAGTGCTATTTGTTGTCTCTCCAAAGACATTGAAAATGGTTGCATCTTTTCTTTTTAGAGAATAACTTAAAAATCCTCCACGCCATCAAAAAGGAATTTTTTTTTTTATAATGGGGGAAAACAGAAATATCGAATAATACCCCCTCTTTCAAATGCTAGATCGACCCCTCGTGAATTGCAAACCATTTACACAGAGAAAGTTCTAAACGATCAATATAGACGGAAAACGCTATAAAAAAAAACGTTATATGCGAAGCATTGCTAATAGCAGATTTCTGAGTTAAGAGCTCCAAGAAATAAAGCGCTGCATTTCTTTCAAATTTATCCTCAACTTAAAATGATTTAAACTCATCAACACAATAACTTTCGAAATTTGGAAGTAAATAGTTACTAAGTAAATGACAATGAATTAGATTCATAGATGGTACTTAAGTTATCGCAAAGCTGATTCAAGTAAAAAGAACGGATGATGATTGGAATGTAATAAAGAAAACCTGAAGATAGAATAACATCTACAGTTAAAACAAGTCAATCTTATAAATATAACTCAATAAAAAATTATACATACATCTACATTAAAAGAACGAAAAAAGACGAGATTATACAGAAACGTGTTTCATAAGATGATTACGTAATTGAATTTCATGATCACCACTATTAATTAGCATACATTAGTCTTGTCACCTCATGAGCATGATTATTTTTTTTACTGAATCAAAAAAAAAAGAAAATTACATGCCTCATTTATTGTAATGTCGGAAAGTATGATATTTAAAACACGTTTTTCTATGCCTTCAAAATAAAACTATGCATCTTCTTAATTTACATGAAGAATTTCAAACAAGTCTTTTTTTTCAAAGATTTCAAAACTGATACCTCTCCCAGGAAATAAAACAATTTTTTAATGATGATGAACATTTTTTTTGTCGTTGTGTAAGACTTTAAATTAGAATCAAATTTTGCAATTATTAAATTAATTTTTTGTTAAAAAAAAATAGGAAGATTTAATAGCAAAGAAAAAATTAAATTTAAAAAAAAATTAATGAGAAAACTTTCAAAATCTATCCTCCTTACTTCAGCCTCTATACATCTGAAACGTCCATTTAAATAATTTAACGACAATTTAAAACGATGTAATTCTAAAATATAATAATTTTTCTCTTCTTTTAACGATAATTCTAAAAAAAAAAAAAAATGCAATTTTTTTTTCTTTAATAATAATTTTTTTAAATAAAATTTTAGTTTTTAAAACATCCTAAGAAATGTTTTGGAGAAATTAGTTATGTTAACTACAAATAACTTTTTGTCTCTTAGAATAGAGAAACAGATTTTTAATGTATTTTGAAAGCTAACACTGAATAATTATATTTTATTATTTATTCTGAATGAAACATTGCGACGAAGGAAAAAAAACAAACAAGTAATGCTTCAATACTAGTAAATGCGTACTTAATAGTAGCTTTAACTTCCTGTTTAATGCTCTTATAAAATTAGCCTTTAATGGCGTACGTTTCTTTGTCAGCGGCATTCTACAAAAGCAATCAAAATAACAATAATGACTTAACAACCATGATAAATTTATGAATGATTTCCTTGAACTCAAGAGAATTCCGAAAGGAAAACAGATGGTGATGATGGCCAGTCGGCCTTATTTAAACATTTATAAAGTTGTTCATAAAAACAAAGGAAGTTATTTGTCTAATTCTAACTAAGATATAACTGAACTTGTACATTACTAAAAGAAATAAAGAAACCAGATTTTTGAGGAACCAATGTTTATTTTGTAGCAAAGAATCTTTTAAATACTAATTGTATTTAACAATAATTTGTCCTGAAAAATGCATACTACTTATTACTTGGGAATTAAAATATAGTGAGTTTCAAAATCATAGTCCTAATATATATTTTTAGAACAAAAATGAAGTAAAAAATAAAGTAATATTTTCAGCGAGGGGAAAAGTAATTATAAAGTATTAATATCGTGGGGAAAAGTGTAAAGTATTAATATTTCAGCGTGGGGATAAAAAGTTAGAGAGTATATTTACTGTTAACATTACAATCTTCACGTTTCATTAGGCAATTAAAGTGGTTTTGATGTTTCTATAATCTTGTCCTAGCTAGAGATAATGCAGATCAAGAGAGAACCGATTGTCTAAGGAAACGAAATGAGAACTTTCCTGTTTCTTCCGGTACTCAAACAGTATGTGATGCTTTGTCTCGCCTTCCTCAGTAGCAATTCATCAGATTCCGATAGAGTTTTTCTTTCTTCTTCGCTAAAATAATAATTCGTAACCCCTAATGTGTATACTTTTTTGACCTAATTCTTGCCAAGGATTCAAAAAATGTATACTAACGAATGTATATATGTATGTAATAACAGAGCTTCATCCCTGTTATCAGTGGTGTATTTAGCTTTAATAATGCAGTCGTAAGCCATGTTACACACAAAATATCTTTATTAATGGTAGTAGGCTGGTATCGATAATAATTCACATCCACACTCCGCAAGGGAGGGGGTGGACAAGACTTTGGACAATTCCGGAACAACTTATTCAGGTTCAGAACATGATGAAAAAGCCATGCGAAAAGCATTGCTCTCGCTTTTATACTAACACAGATTTGAGTAAACAGGCACAGTCGTTGACATTCTTGTATCCTTACGCATTAAGGAAAATCATTTCATGCTTCCTTATATGGAAGTGAAAGGGGGAGAGATTCTATAAATAACTCAATCGTATGTTTATCAGCCTTGACTTCCCAAAATAGAATCTCTCTACGCTTATTCTTTAACAAAGACATTTTATTAAAACGAAAGAGATTTAATTCTTTTATTAATACAAAAGTATTATACTTTTTGTATTACATGTATGTAGGGTTATATTAATAATATGACCTAATTTCACCCACAATTACTCCTAAATGAAATATAACAAAGTTATAGACATAAAAGGAAAGTATTTTTTTTTTCTTTTTTTTTTCTGAAAGGAACCAACAATAATGTATGGGAAAAAAACAATTTCTCGCTGTGAAGCAAAATAAATAAATAAAAAACAAAGAAAATACGGAAAAATATTAGGAATCTACAGATTAGTGGAATTAATTTAATACGAAAACCCCAGTTGAAAAAAAAGTGTGGTTAGCCAATATATTTCCTTGTTTTTATATAATCGATACTCTACTTAAAGAGTGCAATTCCTTAAATTCACTCATTCACAGCTATCTAATCTAAATAAAGTATATAAAATATAAACATAAAAGAGTAATTTTTTCTCCGCTTCTTTTTTTTTTTCCTTTAAAAAAAAAATAAATAAAAGAATGAGCGTTTCGAAAACATTTTGTCAGAAAATTCCTTTTTCGAAAGGAATTTTTTTTTTTTTTTTTTTTTTTTTTTTTTTTTAAGTGAAGAATAATTTACTCACACTTTGGGAAAGTTGCTGTACGTATTTAACTGTTTAAAACATCTATACTAAAAAAAAATTTAAAAAAAAAAAAAAAAAAAATGCGAGGCAAAATAAATTGATTTCTTTTCTTTCTTTATTTTTTTCTTTTTTTTGAACGCGCATTTTTAAAATATTTTTAAGTTGGGAAAATTCTTTTACTTTTCAAAAGTAACTTCAAAATTTAATAGCTATATTACTAGAAACATAGATTTGATTTTTTATGTACATATAAAACTGTTTAGATAGCATATTATGAAAATAATATCACAGAAAAAATTTATTCACCAAATGTATTTCAAAGAAGTATTTCCCCAATGTAACATTTAAAGAGAAAAACAGTGCCATTGTAATGGTCCCCATAAAATACTTCCTAAACAGCTAAGTCTTGGCGGCCATTAAACATGCCATTAAATCATTCCTCTAAATTCAAATAGGGGGGGGGGGAGGCTTACTCTAAACACACAAATTAAAAAAAATAATAATAAAAATAGGAGTGCAATGACATTAACCCCTGACTTACAAGGGCAACAGACTCAGGACGACTATCAAAAAATTCAAGTCATCGAAAAAAATAAAATAAGCATTAAAAGAAGAAAAGAAAGTATAAAAAACGAAAACATCTAGACATTTGAAGAACTACAATAATAGGCAGTCCTTGCTGCTAATTAGTAAGTCAGCCGTAGAATTCCCACTTGTAGCCTGAGGTTAGAAAATACTGATACATAAAAAAATGTATATTTTTGTTCTAGGAGAGAGAAAAACCGAGGAACTATTTTATTAATCAAGTATTTCTAAAGGATGTTGTGAGAAAAAGGAAGAAGAGGAACCTGAATTAATAAGGTTTAATTTGGTATCTGAATAAGAGAAGATAAAAGAAATGGGCGGATTGATTTTTGGTAGAAGTATTCGTATCGTTCGTATAAAGTCATGTGATATTATTTATTATTAAACTAGACAAGATCAAGTATTGTTGTTGTATAAACAGATTTATATATAAAAACAGAAATAACTACTTTAGAATTGGATGTTAATTATCGTTTGTTGGATATATGACAATAGAAAATTATTGTTTTTAAAATTTAAATTTTTCTCTGTGGATTCGTGATTGAATTATAATATTGAAATAAAAACTATGATTGAAAGCAGGCAAATATAATAATATTTTTTATCGATTCCTTCCGCGATCCTTTTTGAACAGACAAAATTTAATTTTTTTTTCTTTTTTTTCAATAATTATTTATTAAAATGCGTTAAAAGTTAGAGAGAAGTTTTAAATTAGCTAAAAATAGATTCAGAATAAAATATTTTTATGTACTGTTCAAATGACGAAAATTTTATAAAGTTTAAAAATTAGTAATTAATCAAAGTATCTCAGAGATATACTTATCGAATTTTCTTCAAATTACCTTGTATCTGAAATGGCTAAATGTCTATTTTCATTCAAAACAATCTCTAAAAAGTCCATGTATGACATTCTCATTAGCAGCCACCTTGTATTTTACATATTACGTATCGAAATTCGAACTACATTGTTGAGTGAGGTAAATCATTAATATTAATTAGTTATGGAAATTAAATAAATATTATTAAAAGTATTTTATAATTTACATTTTAAACAAAAACTTTGAGTGTAAAACAGAAGAGGAATGATAATTTATAAGTTCTTAATTTCTTTAACGAGTTACGCGATTGAATTATGCTATTTCCTATATCGTATATATTAATTTGAAATGTTATAAAAACTATAATTGAAAAAAAAAGGGGATAAAAGTTAATTTTTTTACTCTTTTTTCAATAAACCTGTCTTATTCAGAATTACAATTTTGTTTTCAATTGAAATTAAAATAAGTAAGGACTAAAGGGAAAATTAAAATGGATTAAAAATTTATATTAGAAAATTCTTGTAAGAACCTTTCACTGAGAGTTGGAACCTTTTTTAGTTGTTGCAGAACACGGCTAAAATAATCAAATGCTTTACCTGGTTCAAAGGTAAATTGCAAAAACCGATATAAACAAACCGGTTTTTAGAATTTACCTTCTTCTTAAATTTACCTCTAATTTACAATTTTACCTTAGAAACTCGACAATTAAATTTTTTTAAATATATAGCAGTTGTTAAATCATAGTTATATATATTAATGAAAATTAAGGAGATAAAGTAATATCGAGGTGAATGTATATTATAAATGCATTGCATCGGAGGATGCCGAACAGAGGGAGGGCGATGAAAGACTTTTATTACTCCATGCTTTCGTTCTTATTCTTAAAACAGGGGTGCCGGTGACGATAGCCGTTCCAAAAATAGGTAAATAAATAAATAATCTTTAAAGACTGAAAAAAACACACTTTTTAATGAACTTCCTGGTTTCTGTCTTTACTTTTTTATCAAACAGAATGCCAAAAACGATACCGTGTAAAGTTTTAGACGTACATTTAAAATAAAATAAAATAAATAAAACAAATAATTATGATAAAATATACGATTTCCGTTCGTAATATCGAAAAGTTCAAATAATTTTCAAACATAAAATAAGAAGAAACAGGTGATACATGAAGACGTTTATCATGAACTTATTAATAAATAAAAATCTTCTTTCTTACAATTAATTCAATGCATATTAAATATACTCGAAATATTAGTTCTGTACATTTATTTATGTCAGAAATCCATCTGATCACGAAAATGCACGAGTTAGCGCAGAGAATGCAAATAAATGATCATTAACTCATTGCGCAGCCATCGCACTTATAATATAAAAACTTAAAATTTTTTTTTTTTTCAAATGAGAAAGACAGAATTGACTTTCAATTAATTAAAATTACTTTAAAAAATATCACGATGTAATAAAGAAATATTCGATGTACGAAATATGAAGAGAACAGAAGCAATTTGAGATGAGCGAAATTAACGTAAAGGAGAATTTTTTCCCTTCCCCAATCATAAGCATTTAATTTTTATACACTACATTCGTATTGCAAATAATATTTTGTTAATTGCGCATAATACTTTGTTATCACATTCTCTAACAATGCTTTGCGATAACTATGGATAAATACTCCATATTTCATTTAGTTTAAAACACTTAAAATACATTATACGTTAATTTTTACGCATTTTTAATAGAAAAATATAAGTGCAAATTTTTCTATCCTGTAACATTAAAAGTCTATTAAAAATCTAAAAAAAATTTTTTTAAATATTTCTTAAGAGGCCTCTAAGAGGATATCTTGGACATTAGGTTACATTTTTAATTTGTGTTCTCTTGATAGTTTTTTATATTTAAACTTTTGATATAGTATAATTACACAGTAAAATACCGTTCCAAAAAGGTAGAAAATAAAGGGCATGCTTTATTGCATTAGGAAAAAAGGCGAAAAATTTTTAGAACTTTTGTGAATTTTTCCTCAAAGTTTTAAAGCAATAAAATGATGCGATTTGTGATTTTTAGTAAGTAATTTTAATCAACACGTTTCTCAGTTTTTAGATTTGTTTTAAATCTAATTTTATTACAGTTTAAACAGACGAAAGCCGATTCGGACGAGGCTAAAAAATTCTTTTGACATTAATTGCATAAAAACAAAAATACTTATCAAAAATATAAAAACGGGCAACTTTATACTATTTAACGACCTATGAAAAACTATTAAACGCAGAATTGTATTGGTATGATTTTCTCAGAAAAAAGTAATAGAGAATCTAGAGCATATGTCTCAAACTGTGATTGAGTGCATCGAAAGATACTGCCAAATAGAATAAATTTCCATCATCACTTTATTCACCAAAATTAAATAAGAGGCTTAAAAGCATATTTAGAATTTTTCCTCTCCGTCTCTATCCCTTCGACAGTTGAGTTCGGTAGGATGAGAAAGGGCCTCTAAATAGCAAAAATCGAATAATTTTAATTACATTTTCCCCCCGAAATATGTAAGTACACATAGTACAAAATACATTATAAGTATAATAATATAAACCCTGAAGTTGTTTAAAAAAATGTTTAATTGCTAGAAATTAATAAAAGCTTTAAAAGTGCAATTATAAATAACAAGACACAAGTCTGAATGACAAGATTATCGGACATTCTGCTTCCAAAAATTATACAATTTAGGCAACTAGCTTCATGGTTTCAAAATAGCTGCATACCAAATTTGAGTGCATTATGCATTCTTTCATAAATAACTCAAATATAACGAGTGGACAACGCTGCTTAAGTTAATTAAAGCAATGCTTATAATTAAAGCAACTCTCCGTTGGTGAATTAAACTTTCTTGGGAGTCACGAAATGTATGACGCCAATTATAAACTTGGCGATTTTTTTTTCCCTCCATTTCCTTTTGAAGTTATTAAAGAACTGCATGAGATGAAGAGGGAGTAAATTGCGCTATTCGACCCCGCATTTAAAATTTCCCTTCATTTTCACGTGAAAAGAGAAAATAACTAAATATTTTAGAAAGAAGAGAGGTTAATAACTCCTCAACCCCTTACATACTTCTGGGAGAATCTTGCCATTTCGTAATTGAATTAAGGAGATGCTCGATTTCCCCAAAAGAATTTGAAGTTTAGTAAGCCAGGAAAATAATCTCTTTTACATCATCGTCACACACGTTATCATCATTGTTGAAAATATTTTATGTTAATATTTTTTCCACTTATAAAAAATGAATATTGGAAACCAGTTTCATCGATAAAAAATAAATTAAATAAAGATGTAAATAAAATATCAACGTTTTGTGGGAAAAGATATTTCGGGTATGTAAGTAAATTTAATTTAAAAGAAAAAAAAGTATAGCAGAACTTTGATTGTAGAGGAAACCTAACTGTTTAATAATATTGTGATATAGTATTTAAATTTAAATTTGATTTTTTAATGAACATTTAATAAATAGTATAAAGATATTAAATAATAATAATTGGTATAAAGATAATTTTTTTCAAAATTAAAATAAATTTATCTTCTGACAAAAAAAAGGACCATAGAAAAAAAGAAGATGAATGTAGGGGAGAAAAAAGATTCTAGGGGGGTTGAATTTTGACAACATATTTCAATTGAAAATTCCGTGTCGACTTTGGGAAATAGCTTCAATAATCGAGATTCAAGTGTATAAGCAAAGTAGTAACGTGAATGGAGATTTTTTACAAAATATTCTAATTCTTAATTATTTCTATTTGGAATAGAATTTTTAAACAATGCGTAATTGTTGACATTCACCGGTGAAAGTCGACATTCTATTGATTTCGGTCTTTAAAAAAAAATTTAAAAAGTGTGGTGGTTACAATTAAAATTATTCAATCATCTGGAGCCTGCTAATTCTTTAGAATAATTTTTGTTCGGGTTGACATTTATTAAAAAACATTTTCAAAAAAGTAGCAACACAATATAATTTAGAACAAAAACGTATCTATTGTTGCTGTATTTTGAAATGTATACGACAAATGTAATTCGAATTTTACTTTCTAAAAATAATGAATTTGCAAATTATCTTTTTTTTTACTGAAATTATAAGCCGATACAAAACTTTATCTTCCTTTCCGATGTGTTTTTTTTTAAATTTCAAATATGAGAAAATATAACAAACATACATTATAGAATCTAAAATATGTTTCAGAATTTGTTTTGAAAAGGTAAAATCAAAAAGTCAAAATTTTCAAAGATTTGATGAATCACGATATGAAAACATCAATTATCTCTAAAAAAAACCTAGATATTACCACTAAATTTCTAATATTACCGTTTTAAAGAACATGTTTCCTGGTCTTGATGTTTTATTCATTTATAATACAAGGAAAATGCTAATTCTCAACATTTTCCATCATTTTATTGTTTCAAATAATACAGTAATAGAAAAATCAAAATCTAATGATTCATCTTTTATTGTACATTGCGAGATAAATTTTAAAAAAATCAACAACACTAATTCTTTTGAGTTAATCATTCTTTAGAAAAATTACATCATAGCTTTTTTTGTGTAGTGGTTATTAACTGGTATAAACATTTTCGGTTTTATTTATTTTTTGTTAAAATTTTACAAATTCTAATTGTAGTTAATAATTGTAATGATAATTATGATTGTTTTAATAATTGCATTACTTATTAGAACCATCGCTGAAAATGCGATCCTGACAATGTCTAGGGCTACGAGACAAAAGGTCGGAGGTTCGTATCTCGAAGTCACGGATGAATAATGACTGTATTATACATCTTGTAATTTTTAGGAAATACCCATAATTTTGTTACAGGCTACTCATTTTACTACTCTATTTTTATGAAGTTGTACAAACGAATTTAGTGTTTAGGAAGAAACAAAATTTAAAAATATTGATATTGAATTAAATTTAGAATTAAAATATTTATTAATTTTAGTTTCATAAATTATAAGTATCCAGTTTAATTTAATTAAATACCGATTTTTATATCACAAATTAAAAACAAATTACTTAAATGATATTTTTAAATTATGATCATTAAATCAGTAATCAATTTAAAATAATAATTAGTAATTAACGAAAAGTACTTGTAAGACAAATATTCTTATGCCCATACAAAGTATTATTCTTACTGTACTGACGAAAAAAAATTTGTTAATCTTCCCCAAAAATCTTTTTGAATGTATTATAATAAGAAACGGTAGAAATTTAAAGTAGAAAACGCACTAAAAAGCAACAAGATATAAATTCAATAATTCATTTGCTCACAATATCATTTTATTATATTGTTTTTTAATAAACCACAAAATAACTTGTTAATTGTCAAGCAAAATGTGCTTGAAAGTGCATTATTCCATAAGATAACAAAAATTTAAAATTGAATTCGATCACAAAAATGACTATATATAAATTCGTTTGCTCAAAATATCGATTTTGAACATAATTTTTTTAATAAAATATAGAATGTTTACAAACAATTTGAGTAATAAAAATTTTGCACGCATATTTTATAAATTGTGCCAAATTTCAAAGTGTAAATCGCATTTTTTCTAGTGCAAAACATAAATTCATCAATTAATGCGCGGTAAATAATTTATTCTGTAAATCAAATAGCAATAATTATTAAAGGAAAAAATAGTTTATAAAAGTTAATAATATTTAAAAAAAATAACAATTCCTACCTGAATATCTTGTATAAACTCCATTTCATCTAGAAGAACTATCTTGCAGTGATATGAATGAGTTTTTTTTCCAAAACACCAAAACATATTTAATATTTTAAGGAAAGTTTTAACGACAAAAACAATTTTTTTAAAAATTCTAAAATAAAATAATTAAAAATAGAATGCAATCATCTTGTATGTTTCAAATTGAAATAATCCACATTTATTCTTCACAACAGTGGAACGGAATCTTTTAATTCCGAATTGAAAACAAAGAATAAAATGTAAACATAATTCCTCTTTCAAATGCGGCGCTCTTTAATTTCCACGGAGCATGCTGCCGCTTACTTGCACACCTTGTCAAATTCAACGCGAAATGTTTTCGTTTCAGCACCTTGCCGTCTGCCAACCTCTCGTTTACACACACCTTCCCACCATTGCCTTAGTTCATTTCACTTTACCGGTGTGGATTGGTCATTCTTTGTCTGCCATTCCAAAAATTTCTTTGTGCTGCCATCTATCATAAAAAGTAGATACTTCTATGATCATTATATTTGATTGAATTGGAAATCATTGATTAATCCCAAATAAATATGCAAAGGATTAAATTCAAAAACTTTTATTGTTATTTCAATTTTAAGATTGTTTATTTTAAGTTTTTATAACAACAAAACTTGAAATGAATGAGAGAAAAAATTTAAAGGAGGGGCTCAGGGGTGAACCTAAAATAAAAACGATTAAACGATGCAGCGGCATTTTCAAAATTTACTCCAGAACAAGTTATTGGACTTCTCTAATTAATAGTCTTCATGCAAAAATGTTCAGATAATTAAGATATTAAAAAAAGTCGTAAGAATAATACTCCATGGAAGAGCAAGTGACTTTGAAAGAAAAAAAAAAAAAAAAAAAACAGCCATGATTTTTGAAATCTGTAACTAAATTTGTTTCAAATTAATAATTTATTATTTATTTACTATTTCTGTTATTTTTATGAAATTATATTCAATTAAAATGTTTGTCAAGAAAGAAAAATCAAACCAATGTTTTTTTCCTACTTACAATATAATTAATGAATTATACAAAGGATTTGCATTGAATAAAAATAACTAAATGCAGCAAAAAAGAAGTATGTTTCTCAAATAATCATTCTTAGCATTTATTTTTGTCCGTTTTTTTTTTTAATTTTTTTTTTTTTTTTTTTTTTTTAAACGGACGCCATATTTCAGCTCATACATTTTCCGTCATGGTATATGCATACACACTAAAATCAAATTGAAATTAGACTAGATACCATTCTAAACCGATCATATATTTCCTAATACATTGGAAAAAAACTAGCATTTATAAAAGATTTCCTATTATTATTTCCCGTCAAACTTTTCAATTCAAAAAGAATAACAAAATTCAACAATAAAAAAAAATGCGTTTCTTTCATAACCATTCCCAACATTTATGGCAGTTCATTCAACATTAGTTCATTTTCATTTCAACGAAAACCATAGTTCAGCTTAATTGTTTATTTGTTTATCTTTTTTTCATTTTCAGTTTATGCAAATACTAAGAACAAATTCAGAGCTAGACTCCATGCTACTTCAGACCTGTGAATTCAACAATTTTTTATATTATGATTATGAAATCTATTTTCAAGATTATTATTAATAAAACGATGACAAAATTAATATTATTTTTTTCAAAGTGTGTTTCTTTGGTTAGATTTAGAATTACTAATTAATTTTAATTATTAATTCGGTTGATCATTAAGGGATTCGTTGTCGAAAAAAATTGGGAATCCAACTGGAAGGCGCATTTATTCGACGTCGAAGAGAAACGATAAAACTTGAAATTAATATTTCATTCCTTTTTATTATGAAATTAAATTTTTGAACCAATAATTTGGTTCAAGCAAACCATCGAATTAAGTATGAAATACAATTTTTAAACCAATTTTAGTAATGAAATTTTAATTCATTAAACTTAAATCATTCTTTATTTGTAGGATCAATTAAAAAATATTTTTTGCTGCAAATAATAAGTTTTCCATTCATCGTAGACTAATTTCCATTTACATTTACTTAAAATTGAATTTAAAATTTTTAATGTTTAAATGTTTTAGATTTTAGTTAATGCATATATTTCAAATGTTTTTTTTTTTTTTTTTTTTTTTTTTTTTAATAAATTTCCTCCCCCTCCCACTAGTAATTATACTTCTCCTTTAAAGGATCATCTAATCCAGAAGTTAGTTGAAGGAAACCAGGCACCTTTGCACTTGTCAACATAAGGGAACCTTGAACTTGCCAACCAATATGTCGGATGCACTTTTGAAATTTTGTAATTTCAAAATGACACATTGCGACATTCAACTAAATTTATTGGTTTTCTTTTCTTTTTTTTAATTTTTCTTTTAAAATAAATTTGTCTTTCCCCCTTCGAATGACTATACTAAGTAATATATATATGTAATACAAAAATTATTAATACTTTTGTATTAATAAAAGAATTAAAACTCTTTCGTTTTCATAAAATGTCTTTGTTAAAGAATAAGCGTAGAGAGATTCTATTTTGGGAATTCAAGGCTGATAAACATAAGATTGAGTTATTTTTAGAATCTCTCCCCCTTTCAATTCCATATAAGGAAGCATGAAATGATTTTCCTTAATGCGTAAGGATACAAGTATTTCAAAGACTGTGCCTTTTTACTTCAAAATGTGTTAGTATAAAAGCGAGAGCAATGCTTTTCGCATGGCTTTTTCATCATGTTCCGATCCTGATAATTTGTTCCGGAATTGTCCAAAGTCTTGTCCACTCCCTCCCTTGCGGAGTGTGGATGTGAATTGTTATCGATACCAGCCTACTACCATTAATAAAGCTTTTTGGAGTGTATCATGGCTTACGACTGCATTATTAAAGCTAAATACACCACTGATAACAGGGATGAAGCCCTGTTATTATATATATATATATATATATATATATATATATATATATATATATATATATATATATATATATAACGGACAAAGTTTTAATTTTTACTAAAATATGTCTCATTCTCAGACTATATTTGTTGACTTTTTTTCCGCATCTTCGAATAATTATAAAATAAAAATAGTTAAAGGATTATTTTCAATGATCGAGAACTGCGGCATAAAAATAAAAAATTACTATTGCATTTTTGCAAATATTTTGCATAAATTAGAGTTAAAACTGGCATTAATATTTTACTATGAGAAAAATTTACTGGAATCTAGCTTAACTTTCAACTTAATTGATTAGAAAACTATTTATAATTATTTTTTTCCTAAGAAGCATAAAACAACCATTTCGAGATAGATAAAATTAATCGAAGTTCGTTTTGAAAGTCGATAAAACATGTTTAAATCTTACTGAGAAATACTGATACTTTGGAAGAATTTCTTTCAGTGTTAAAAAATAGATAAATAAATGAAATAAAAAAATATATTTTTGCTATTTATAAAAAGACTAAGATTTTCTTTTAAAACAAAATAATTACATTTCAGATCATTAAATATTATTAAAAGCAGTTTCTTTAAGTTTTAAGCAAAGATGTCTAAATTATAATTAAATAGCTGATTCATATTAAACTAATTATTAGAGCTTACAAACACAGAAGCGCATAACCGAATTAGTACTGAGAATACTTTATGTAAAAGGAAGGAAAAAAGGGATAAAGGGGAAAAAAATTCTTTAATTGTTTGACTACCTCAAAATGATTTATTATAGTTTACATACAATTTTTGGAACGTTGAATTTCTGCATAAAAATATAAATCGAATTGCTGTATACAGAAAGAGTTCTTTTGTGCCGGTTACTATTTTTTGAAGGAAAATAAATATACAAATTCATAAAAAGAAAGCTATTTTTGCAGTTTCCTATATATTTGAAAATTCTAAAACAATTATGCTTTTAGCGAACAATTATTTTCAAATTTTCTCAGTGACAAGAAAAGCTGTTTCGTTTTTAACCTTTTCAAAATAAGCTAACGGGATTGAAGCCTTTTTTTACATGCAGCCATTAAAATATTTGATCAGCAAAAATACATTTTAAAAAATACTTAAAAAATTGCTCTTCCAAAAAGATGTATGATTTTGGAAATTTAATTTACGTAACAACCTTTCTATTTTTACCATGCTTATCAACAGGCCAAAACACATTTGTATGAAGGTGAATCTCTAGTAGCTCTTGGATTAGACGAGTCTCAAACTTGTTGGTAAGCCTTTAGAATATTGTCGTGGAAATCATATGGCTTATCAGTCAAGTAATTTTAATTGAAAAAAAAAATATTTTATAAATTCCTGTAATGCTCCAAATGGTTAAAATAAATTTAAGTTTCAAAACTTCAAAAATTTTTTAAATGACATTTAAATAAGACGAAATCAAGGTTTTAAAACATAAGAGAAATAAATTCTTCAACCTTTTAGCAGGTCAATGGACTACAATTTGAGCTTTTATTGGATCCTTTGGTATATTTTTCCACTCTCCACCTTTAATAGGAAATATTTCATGCAACTGTGTGGAGCTGACTACATAATTTAATAAGATAAAATCACTATTAAAAATGCGTGTTTCGAAAAACAGTGTATTTCTTAAAAAATCATTAAGAATAAAGATTAGCAGCAAGAATAACAGAGTCTCAATCTAAATTAATATATTTCAAGTGAGTGAATAAAAATGATTTACGTAAAAAAAAATATATGTAAGTATGATAAAATAAAAACAATAAAAAATTACTAAAGCATAATTTTTTTTCGAGATCAGCTTCAAAATTTAGTTTCTAGGATGCCAGATTCTGCATTCGAAGTAGTCAAGTTAAATATCTACTCAATTAACTATTAACACAAAATATATATTATTATCTAGTAGTTATATTATGCGCATTTATAATACAGAGTGTTCCGTATTGTAACCGTGTGCAGTTGTCATTATGGAAATTTTCAATACAGGGCAGTGGGTGTTCTGTAATGACCTCCCTCAAGGTATATGTTCGCAATTCTTCCCAAACATATCAAAAAACATACGCATTAGGAGTGACAATTTAACATTTAAGCGGATGAAAATTACACAATTTTATTTTGTCAAATCACTATTGAAAAGAGCGGTTGTACAAAACATCAAACAAACAACAACAGGAACACTTACAAATTTTAAATGGCAATCATTGTTTGGTTGTCATTTAAAACTTGAAAGTGCTTCGAAAAATTCTGCTTCAACTCCATTCAGTTTCTTCTGGCTATTAAATAGGTTTTGACATTTGTACACCCGCTGGTTTGTCCGATTTCAAGATATTTCTTGTTTTTTTTTTTTTTTTTTTTTTTCCTTCTTCTATTAAATTTTATCTCTCGACTACCCAATACGTGTCAGAATTGAATAAAACTATTTTTGTGAGTAAATATAGTTTATCATATATAACTTATTTCAATACAAAATATATTATTCCAAAATTTTTATCCTGAATTAGAAGTCAAACCAGAGTAGGTTGGACTGATTGTATTTAAATATCAAAATGCCATTCTCTACGAATCGAAAGTATAACTTTTAAATATACTAAATAATTTTTCTGGCGATTAATTAAAATAGGAATTGAGACACAAATCTTACTTTCTCTGAATAACATATCTATTTTTGACGAATTCGGATTCACGATCATCAAAATATGGGAAAAGTTTGATGGGGAATAGAGCACTCGCTTCCCAATGAAGGGACACAGGTTCGAATGCCAGCGATGACTAGTCGAAAGTAATTATGCTCCAGACTATCACTAACCATAGTGCTGACGTAAAATATCCTCGGTGGTAGATGGATCATGGGTTAGAAACCCAATGCTGTCGGTCTAATCGACTCCTCTCCACGTACCTCAAATACGAATTTTTCTTCCTCTTAGGCACTACAGCCCGTTACCGGTCAAGGTTGTCTCAGTAAGTTTATTTCATCTAGACTAGTGATGTATTAGTTTAATCAAAAAATTCTCTGTTAAGGCTGATTGGTTCTAATGCTTTATCCTGGAATTTCTTGAATTTCCTGGACTATGGAGTTGAACATTGATAATCGTAAAATCAAAAATGGGTCTGATTTACATCACTGGTCCCAAAATAAAATGTAGGAATCAAGACGCCTGGTGAAAATATTAAAAAAAGAAAATGGCCTCAATAATTTAGTTGGGAAGAGTCAAAAGTTTGATACCCATGATGTTAATTGTTAATTTCAATTTTTGTATCTTTTATTGATTCTCTGGAAGTATGGAAAAAAAGCTAAAAAAAATTTAACGCAATCGTAATACTCGTTAACGAAAAAAAAAAGGTTTTTTTTTTAAAACTATTATTTAATTATAAGGAATCTAGTTGGTTTTGATTTCCTCGATGTTCAACTTTTTTCGACTTTCTACAAAATACATCTAATATTTGCTTAAGCATTCTGGAATGTTTGCTGGAGTTTAATATAAGCACAAACATCGTTTAAATGCAAACACTTTTTCGTAGAAACAAGTAAATATTATTGTAATGCAATGATCTTTTATAAGTAAATTATCTTAAGAGTTAAAATTTTAAAACAAAATACTATGACGTCTTGCGCGCACGGTAAAGTTTATAAAAATTAGGATAATGACTGAAAACATCTATTAATAAGCAATTAAATATGGCAACTTTTAGTAATCAATAAATCATATTAGCTCAAAGAAATTGAAAAATGAAATGAAAATTTTATACACAACGGAACTTTATTTTTTCAATTATATTCGTTTACGATGTTTAAATTTAATATCCTAATCAGACATAGAGAAATATTGAGCGCGAAGCTTATTCAAAACTTACTTTCAATCATGATTAATCAATTTTCTCAAAAAATTTAACATTTTGTTTGGAAAAACCTTCTAGACTCCTTAATGGCCAAAGAATTTCTCAACTTCAATGTGTACAAATATTTGAATAATTTTAAACTGTGTACAACAAGATTTGAAGTTCAAGAGTAATGAATTGAATAATTCTGAGAAATTAAAATAATTTTTTTTGTTTTTTTTTTTTTTGGAAATTTTAGTTTTTCTAGAATTTTAAAAAAATTTCTTGGAAATTTTAGTTTTTCTGAACAATTTTATAAATTTCGTTCAAATTTGGTATTTTATCACTTAATATTTTATAATTTTAAAATGTCGTACAACTCATAACTTTCAATAGTGTTTGACCTCAAATTCAAAAATGTTTCAAGTATTTTCTCAATTAAATTAATAATTTTTAAAAAATTATATTTTACTTGAAGTTATCTTTGGATAAACAAGTTTCCAAGTCTATTCAAGGAAAAAAAAATCTTTTTTGAGCAAAGGTCTCAAATTGCGAGATGGTTTGTTTACGCAATGTGTATATTGTAATACAAATGTAACATTTCCCAAGATCTCATTGAGTTGCCAAATTAAAACACAGCAGTGACGTTCTCTCTCTTCCCCTCTCTCTCTTTCTTACTCTCTCTGTCTCTCTCTCTCTCTACCCCTTTTCCTTTTTTTTTTTTTAAATGTTTTTAAAGATTACTACGAAGAAATTTAAATATTTTCAGGCGTCGAAAAAATCTTTTTCTGTTCATTGCCATAATATTGAGAAGAAAATTTTTATTTTGAGTCACTTGTTGAGGATCATTTTTTAAAACACAAATTTCAAGCTATATCCATGATCTTAAACACTTATTTCAAGGTCTTGATTGGTTTTCAGTAGACATGCGATAATTTTTTGCAATGGATCATGCGAATTCAGAGATGAGATTGTTTGGTGAAATATATTTTCGCGCGAAAAGACCGCCAATCATGTAGCCACTTTCATCTCTGAATCCGCATACGCAATGTTTTTGTATGCAGTGGGAATGGTTTTTAAGGTTGAATGAAATAATCATCAACTGAGCCATTGAGCTGAAAGTCTCTCGGCTACTCTCACCAACACTGGCGGTTTCAAATGTTTTGCAATAAAAGTTTAGATCTGGCATCAAAACAAAGTACTCATGTAGTCGCACTGCTGTGATCTCTTTCTGAGTATTTGAATTTCAATAACTTAAAACATAGATAATTAACGGTAGTTAAATATTTTGTCTTCATATTCTGATTGATTATGTATTTTTCAACCATCATGCAAATACTCAAATGGAAATATTCTGTTTTTTTCCCCCACCACATATGTTTTCGAATTGTGTTTAATCAATACATGTTACAGTTGTTGCTTTTAAATTATTAATATTATGTATTATGTTTAAAAAATGTAGTATTAAAGATCAGTATTAGAATCGTTTAATTCGTATACAGTCATTTTTTTTACAGATATTTCTTTTGTAATTTTGTATTCTTTAGAAAATTTACAACAGTTTTTAGTGATCAAGGTGTACTTTGCAATATTAGGTTAGTTACATACTTCAAAGGCTTTCTTTCTTATGAAGTTATGCTTCAGGATAGTATATAGTATCTTAAAATTCAGGACCAGTCGTTATTCATTATATAGAGTAGTAAAATCTGTAGAATCAATTCTGAATAATACATTTTTGTGGGCTGAGATGTAGATGTCGTTTTTGTTTAAAGTAATTTTTTAGAAGATTTCCTTATCAATACCTGTTCTAAAATAATCGCCAAGTTTTGCTGACTTCCGGGCAGTTGCCTGCGATGCGAAATACAATAAAAAAAATCACAGAACAGGACCAAATTAAAAATAACTCCTAGCCACCCCGTAAAATCTCTTAATATTTTTTTACAAAATTTTTGCTATCTGCATTTTTATGCCGCGTATATTGCAGTTTTAAAGAACAGATACCTATACCGAAATATCTTAGTATTTTTCTGTAATTTGTAATTATAATTTATGTTAAAAGGGGTGAATGCATGCTATCTATTGTAATGTATTAGTGTTATCTATTGTACATATCAGGAGAATATAATTTCTTTAAAAAACTATTCAGAAAAAAAATACAATATAAACAGGTGCGTAAAATTCGGACTTATAATGTGTAGCCTATGTATCTATTATTATTCATCCAGATTGCTGAGATGCCATTGGATTCCCTGCATTTTTTCCTACTTTTTTTGACACACGTGTACTTAAAAATATTAATTCTATTTTAGAAATTTTTTCTCTTGTTTTATATCTGTCAAATTTTTATTAAAGGAGTCAGTTTTTAACTGTTTCAAGTGCAATGTCAGAATATCAGTTGATAAGAAATTGACTTATAGAATTTAAGTCTGTAAATATTGTGTCACTGCATTCAATTCATTTAAAGATATTTTTAGAAGTTATTGAGATTTTTAAAAGAAAACCATCATGAAAGATTTTAATTTTTTGAGATCAAATTCATTAGCATTATTTTTTAAATATCTCCAGGGTAAGAGGTTTTCTTTGTTATTTCTTAAGCATTATTGAAAAAATTTCTTATCTGCAAGTTTTTTTCTTTTATTGGTTGCAGAATTGAAACTAATTATTTATAATAAAACATTGCTAAATATAATTCATTTTTGGGTTATATTTCAATAATTAGGTTGCTTTGGTGATGTGGCACAACCCAAAGTTTTTTAAGTAATCAGTTCTACTTTTTTATTTATTATTATGTTTTTATTATAAAGTATTGATGTATAAGGTTATTTAAGTATTAAAATTTAATTTTAAGATGAGCTGTAAAAATCAAATTTTCAATCATGAAGAGCTGGAAGCTGAAATAGAGCAATCCAGACAGGCTCGGGATAATCACAATTTCAAGAAATCAAAACATTCCCTAGATAGTGATGAGGAGGATGAAAAAGAGGAAGCAAAAAAGTATAATGTTCTAGATCCTAATGAATTAGAAGGTAATTTTTTATTTATTCGCTAAAAAGATTGTCATCATAATTTTCTTTTGTTTTTGTTTTACAATTATAAATATTTTTTATAACCAAATGAATAGTTTCATTTTTGGTTGAAAAAATAATAAGAACCAATAGCTACTAAAAATAAAATAGGTGTGAAAACAATAATTTTAACGATTTATAATTACTATTTGCATTTTATTTTTATGGATATTTTTCAGTAGATACTCTAGTTACTTCTAAGTAAGGATTATTTGGTTATAAGGAAAAAATTGAAGCAAGTTGAGTCCTTTTTTTAATTTTTTGTTACTTTTAATATGAATTGTTGTCTAGTAAACTTTTCAATAGTTTCTTTGAAATTCTGATGAGAAGGTTTAGTTTTACCTATTTTGTGTAAATATTTTATAATTGCACTGTTTTCATTCTAGGAATACAGTGAGACAATGTATTCATTTATTGTGTTAAAAATGCAATTTACGAAATTAGCTGTAAACTTTTAGGGTAGACAATCTTTAGAAAAGATAATTAGTTAGCTAAAAAATCTACTTGTGCAATTTTCTTTATTAATAGCAATGTCAATGTACAGTGTAAAAGTGATCATATATTCACCGTAAGCTTGAAATTAATAACTGCCACTTCCTAACTCGATTTTTAGTTGAACTCGTATTTCAGAATTTCCTCTGTTAAGAAGGCAGCAAAACTAAAAATATGTATACTTCATAGTTTTTTGAAGAAAAAAAATCTTAATTTCTAATTCTTGTGTTTAAAGTCTTTTTTTTTATCTTTAATGAAATAATTAAAATTTTAGTAACATGAAAATTTGAAATTACTAGCACAATTAAGATAAAATTTCTATCGAAAATAGCTAATGCCAATATCAGCTTTATTTAGACAAAATGAAAGAAGTGGACATAGACCTGAATTTTAGGTATAAAAATTAGTCAAGTTTGCCTCTTTTTTTTTTAACTGTCGAACTTCTGAGAATTAAATTTGCGTGTGATGATTTTTAAAAGTTTGTCTGGAAGTTGAAAAGTTGAATTACCTTATTACGAATTGCTTAATCAGGGGTCTGTTTAACGGGCCCTTCACAAAATGCCTTTTCATAAAAACGGACCCTGCACAAAATTATTTTTCTTTTAATCAGACCCTTCACAAATTTGTTTATCTTCATTATTGTTTTGTTAATCGAATAAACTCTTCCCAGGGGGGAAAACAAGAAAGTTGGATGTAAACGAGTTAAGTTTTGTCTTTGGCAGACGCTTCTTCCATTATTCGTCCGAAATGAATATTCTGCGTTCAGCAGTATAGGCTAAATACCAAATATTTGTATGCTGCATCTTTAATTTAGAAGCAGCAATTGCTGTTTATTTTATAAAGTTAAATTTTTTTTTAATCATAATTTTTCAGTGCTGAGCATAATCTTGTATCTATTTACAATTTAAAAACTCCTAGAAAAAGTTTTTTGCAATAACTGGACCCTATTTGCACAAATTCATAAAATCAGGACCTTGGTTGAAAGAATGTGGCTTAACGTTTGTTTTATATTCACAAATTACGAGAAATTTTTTCACAATTTTACAAAAACAGGACCTTTCACAAAATGTCTGGACAGACCCCTGTTAATGTTTCTTTATTTATCATTCAGGTTTCTTAATTAGAAAGAAAATGCGTATTTTCTAATTTTAAGAAAGTTTTATTTTTATTAGATTCTTTTGCAGCTTTATATGGAAAGTAATTTTTGGATTATTAATATTAAAAAAGCATCCACCCCTTTGTGTATTGCCAAACTGTTCTTTTCTTTTAACCCTCCAAGCAGACTCTAGATCAGGGGTCGCCAAACTTTTTTGATCATCGACCCCCATTAAAGTAATTTTCTGTTAATTAAAATAAAACTCTATTAGATACTGTGTTTGTACATTTATTTTATGATTTCAAACATTTATTATTAAAGTAATAGTACATTTAATTAATTATTAAAGTTAATTAGTACATTTAATTAATTATTAATAGTATTTTCAAAAATTTTTTAATTTTCGTAAAAAAATACAAAGTGTGCTATAGTTTTGTTGCGGTCTGTACTAATCCATATTATTAATGCTTACCTTCTTTTTTACATGTATTGATAATTAAAATTGATATCTAAACTAAACAAATGGTTTTATCGAAAACAATAACTAATTATCCAAAACTATAAAAGTTTTAATAATGACACTGCAAACATTCAACACTGTTCACTGTTAGCAAAGATAGCTGAAATTGCGTATGATATTTGCGTTTGTAACGTCAATGCTCGTCACACGTGACATTTAGACAAGAGCACATATGCATATGACTTATAAACCAGAAGTGCAGAGTTCGTGCCACTGCGCGCTGGTACGTAAATACTTGTTTCACCAAATAAATATACGTTTATTAATTTATGTTCTATAAAGAAACTGATATTAAGTTAATTATAAAAAAATTCACAAATTTTACATTCTAAATTAGGTATGTGTGATTTGCGTATTAAGAACTGTTTTTTCTTCTACCCCCAATCGACCCTTCCGATTCGGATCGACCTCCTGGCTCAGATCGACCCCCGCTTTTGTTAAATAGACCCCTGGGGGTCTATATAGACCACTTTGGCGACCTCTGCCTTAGATAAAGATTTACTGTCATTACCCTGGAAACCACTCTTAAGTCTTTAGCGCTGAAATCAGTCTTTAGAAAAAATTCTCTTGTACTTAGTACTCTGATTAATAACTATTTCCTATTTGTTTCTTAAATTATTTTATCAAATTTTTTTTCTTAAAAAATGTAACATATTTTCTGTTAAAAATAAATTACAAAATTACTACTTTTTGATAAACATTGCTGCCTTTTCCCTTCCATATATTTTACTTGAGATATTGGGAAAAATTAAATTAAGACTGTTTTTTTTTTTGTTTGTTTGTTTTTTTTTAAATTTATAGAGCTAAGATAAAAAAATTTATGATAAATTGAAAAATAAATAGAGATATGAATGACTCCCAGAAAAAGTTAGTGGTGTATTTATTCAATGATTGTTGTGAAAATATATACTAAGTTAACTGTTATATGTATATATATGGTATGTTTTGTTTGTTTCATTTAAAAATAGATTAATGATATAGAGAAAATAAATATTTTTTTTTAAGAAAAAATAAACAAAGCATTGATACGGTATAATATGCACGCTATTCTTGTGGAAAGGTACATTTTACTGCCAATTCTGTACAAAATTCGGTTAAGCAATGCTTAGGCCATGTTAATTATCCAAAATGTTCAGTCTTGACATTTTTTTTAGAGTGACACCCTTGCATTACCATGTTATGTACATTTTTTCCATATAATAACAACTAGTTTTTTGAGATAGGATACCCAACATCTGAAAATTGGAATAGGCCTGGGACTATCACTCAGAGAGCTAAAGTGATAATGATGTTATTTTTATTCAATAATATTTGCATATAAAAGATTTATAAACATCAAAGGCACCTATTTTATTACGATAGACCCTTGATACGAAAGTAAAATTTTAGGATACTATTAAACATAACCTATGTTCATAATTTGAGTGTACAGAAGTTTATACGAGGAGAAAGAAATTAGATTTGTGGAATGACTCTCAATAAAACTTCTGACCTGAAGAAAAGATACTTCATAAAAATTATTAACTATATTTTTAATTTTCAAACTAGTAAAAATGCCTTGCATGAATTATTGACAGAAACACAAATATGTAATTTTTTTTAACAACCAACAATAGACATATTAGCTATGGTATTATTGCAATGGATTAACAGTTTATTTATAAATTTCAATAATATGACTGATACTAGCATTTCTTTATATTATTTTGTATTTTTTTTATAAATAAATACATGCATATTTATTTATAATATATGTATATAGATAGATAGTTGCTTGAAATAGGTCTAAATTTTTAACATATTTTCTCTAAATTTTTAGTAGTTTTTCACAAAATTCTAAAAACAGGATCCTGACAAAAAATTCTAAATTGTCCGCTGATGTATGAAAGGCCACATAAAATTAGTATTTCTTTTCTCCTTGTATGATTTTGTTCTTTGTCTATGATATCTCATGCAAAATTTTGACCTACCATTTATTTATTTATTTTTTGCAATAGCAAAATATTTATGGAACTCTGTTAACCGAACTATATTTTATTTATGCCTTTTAAATACAAAATTTTAATATTTATAATTTACATCTTTTTCTTAAATTGTAACAAGTAAAATTTTAAGAACTTAGTAAATTCACTTACCATCTTCTCTCACTTTAATTTAAAATCAGGACAAGAAGATAGAACTATTGATTATGACGGTGAAATTCGAATCACCCCTTTTAATATGAAAGAGGAATTAGAAGAAGGATATTTTGATAAAGATGGGACTTACATCTTCCAAAAAGAAGAAGATGTCGTGAAAGATCAGTGGCTTGATGATATTGATTGGATAAAGGTTATAATTTTTATTTACTAATGATTAAATAAAATATATTTTTAAAATTGTCATACTTATTATTGATTTAATTAAGTTATTCGTTATATTAGCAATCTAATGGGAAAAACATCAGCATTAATCGTACAGTAAAAAAATAATTATATCCGACTCTAGTTAAAAGTTAGGTGCTGTGGATTAAAAAAGAAAAATATTTTCATCATATAAAAATTAAAAAATTATTTGAATAAATATTTATATCTATGTAACAAAAAATTCAATGTTATGAATATTACGACAATTATTTAAATTATCACTTATCACTAACTTAATTAATTACATTTAAATATTTTTGAGTCTGTGTTAAGAGCACAAAATCATTGAAACCATTGAAAAATTCAGATTAATAAATGAAAAATTGTTTTTTAATTCAGAAATTTCATAACTAAATTTATTTAGCTGTTACTCAGTTTATCAAAAAATATGTGTATGAATTTAATGTACCATTTGTAACAGTTTCCTATTCCATGAATATTCTCTAAAATAATTTTTGTATTAAGACATTTATGTACAAGTAATAGTGTGATTGGTAGTTTTTTCTTATAGTGTTTTTTTCTCAATTTTAGATTTTTATCCAAATAATAAAAAAAATTATTTCTTCATCTATTATGCTATTATAATAAATGTAATATGATTTGTATAATAGATGTATAATTTTGAAATTATCAATTTCTTAATACTTTCCTGATATTTGTTGAAAATTTTAAGAGAATGTAAATCAGAGTTAGAGTAGCGCTCTTTCGAAGTCCATAGTCAATCATTTCAATCACTGTCTCCATAGCTCTGCTTATAACCCTCTGAGCATTAGTCCCAGCTTTTTCCAAACTTTCAGTTGGTGGCTTTCCTGAATTTTAAAACTAGTTTTATCCATGTCATTCAATGGGAAAATTGTGCAGAACATGGAAATTTCAGTTCAATTTTTCTCATACTTGTTTAGCAAGAAGTTAGATCCATTTAAATTTTTTATTGAAAATTAGTCCAGTTATTTGTTCAATGTAGTAGTAAGGATTATTAGAACATTTGTGCTTCTTACAACATAAGGCTTAATTCCAGAGAATTGAACAAAATTATTTAAAAGAAAAATTGTTGCTTTATTTTCTTTCAGAAATATTATTATAAGATAAACCATGGCTATCATATGTCAAAAATAAAAAGTTCCCTTATTGGGATAAGGAGATCCATATCTTTCTAACATAAAGATTTTCGTAAGTTTTATTAAGAATCGGACTGAGGGTTTCACCCCTCAGTGAAACCTCCCAGTTTTAATGCCAAGAATTTAAAATTAAAAGTAATTGAATTGTTCTCAACTTTCATTAGATGTACGGCAGGAGATCCATAGTTGGTGATATATTGAAAGATAAAATAGCCCAAAACAAAACCAACCCCCGTAATCAATATTAAATTTAAAATTCGGCTATAGTTTAATCGTCAAAAAGACCATGAGAATTAATATAACCCTGTAACTGAAACATTTTTGTGGTAAGAGAAATAAAGTAATAAAAGGAATAAAGAGAAGAAAATAGATTTTGATTTTCGATTTAATCGGGACAGTGAATTAATGAGTTTTACATTTGTACTGAACTAAAAAGTTAGCCATTACATTGATTGTTAAAAAGAGAATGAAATATTTATATTTGCTTTTTATAAAATGTAATAAAAAAATTAAATAATTGATTTCATTTAGTTAAAGTTATATAAAAAATTTATTTAAAAAAAACTTAAATTTAAGAAATTAAATAAATTTTTAGTGGTAGGAAATATGTAATGGCAATTATTGTATCACAGTTATACCTGAGACTTATTTTACTTCAATAGATGTTCTTTCGTACTGTTGTTTATTTGCGAAGTTTGAAAGATGTGCTTATACTTTTAGGTAAAAGCTAGAGAAGAAACTAAAAGAAAAGTAGAGGAAGATGAGGAAAGTGATGAAGAGATACCTGCCATTGATGTGGTTGACCACTATACTCGAATGCTAGATTTGATGAAACCAAAAGAAACTGTCCAGAAAGCTATTTGTCGTTTAGGGGGTTCAACTGCCTCTAGAAGTGCTAGCAATAAATGGAAAAAGAAAAAAGACAATGTAGATGAAGCTAACACAAAAAGTGAAGAAGATGTAGAAAAATTAATGACTTTAACTAGCTTAGCAAATAATCTTATACAATCTGGAGACATGGATGTGTATCAACAAACATATGAAAAAATGTCATATTATGTCAATTCCAAGACTAAATCTAATGATCAAAATGGTAATGATGCTGCATTAGACATGTTTGGAGATGATTTTGAAGAAACTGTTGATGAAAACAAAACTTCTGTTTCTGGGCATCAAAGTCCATCTCCAACTGCAGGTATTAGTTGGTCTGAATTATTTGAAAATAATATTTATTAAATAAATTCTAGTTATAGTTTACTTTTACTTATAATGAATAGTTTATTTTTATTCAAAAGATATTGAGTTAATAATTAATATTGCCCAACTAACTTAGGAAATATAGTGTTCGAACCCTTTGACCCTTAATAGCATCGCAATATTAGAGATTACATTATTGATATACTTTTAAATTTACTTTATTCTTAAGAAATGGGATGATCAAATAACTATTTTCTTATTCAGAGTTAGTGTATTACTCAAAATATGTTCATAATAGTTTATATCTCAGTTCTTTGAACAAAACATAAAGGATTGTTAGTAAGAAATGTATTGGTAAGAATGATTTGGTTCAAATTTTTAATTTTATCGTTTTGTTTCAAATTTGAAATAATTTATCAATTTTATAAAAATGAAATGAATTCAGGAATGTTTTCTTTAAAAACATTTTTTTAAGTGTACATTCTTAAGGGTATTATATGCATGTAAAGATCTACGTTATGTACAGTTTGACAAATTAATCTGTTGATACATTATTGATGTTCATTATGATGTGACTTAAGCATAAATGATGACATTTTATTATTTGCTTTTTTAAAAAAATTGCTAAAAAACCAAATACCTTGTTTTATTTATTTATCACCTTTAAAGAATTTATATTTTCTAAAAAACTGATAGAATTTTTCACGAGGATTAAACTATCATTAATTAAGAGAGTAAAAGTGATGACAATTAAAAAAATACTCAATGTAGATTAACATTTTATATTAAAATATATATATATATAACATAATATTTCAAGTTGAACATGAGTGAAGGTTTCATAAATTAACATTTAAGCTTTTAAATTTTATTGATAAAAACTTTTTAGTCTTAAACATAAAGGGTATAATTGCATAAGCAGTACAATATCTTTATCTAGAGCATTCAATACTGTAAATTAATTAGTTTCACACAGTCTAATACATTGCAAGGTTGTGTTACAGTTGTAGCCAGTTTCTTCACTTCAAGCATTATTGTGTGGTAACTATAAAAAAAATCATTCTTATCCTTCCCCTATGTCTTTTTTAATTTTTTAATAATTTCCTTTTTCTTTTTAACCCAACATCCATTTGTTTTTAATGAAATGTTATTATAAATTAATAAAATAAAAAGGCAAACTTAACTGTATACTATTAAAATAAGTAGTTTGTGTTGAGGATCCTTATACTAAAATTGTAAAATATTCTAAAGTCATGAAAAAAAAATAGGACTTATTTTACTTACTTTCAATGCTTGCCAAAAATCTTCATTTACAAAGTATATAATATTATTTCTTTTTCTTAGCAAATATCTGTTAATACCAGATAATTTTTTAAACTAGTATTTTAAGAAACTATTTAATTGCACAAATAGTATGAAGTTAGTCATCTATACTCAATAATTTCATAAATTTTTTGTCTTCACCATATATTAATGCATTTTTTTATTACGTAGTTTTGCCAAATTTGTTTTCTTTAATTAACACTTACTAGAACTGAGAAATTTATGTACTAAAATTCCTCTATTCTTATATGCTATAGATACTAACTCAGAAGTTATGTGGGAGTTCAAGTGGGATAATGCAGAGAATTCCAAAATTTATGGTCCTTTTCCAACTTCCCAAATGCAACAATGGGTTGAAGAAGAATATTTTCAAAGTGGAGTATTTGTAAGACAAGTTGATAAGCCAGATGCTGAATTTTATAGTTCAAAGAGAATGGACTTTGAATTATACATGTAAATTGTTTTTCACATCATCATTATGCCATCTTCATTTTATAAGTCATATTCTTCATATTTCATCATTAAAATTAAATAAGTTTTAATTTAAACTTATGAAGATTCCTGTACGTTTGATGTGCAAAATACATTCATGTGGTTTGAAATGTTAAAATTTAGTTGTAATCCAAAAAATTGTTTTTGTTTGTTTATTAATTTTTTTTTTTTTTTTTTTTTGGAATAAGGATGTGTTTTATTTTATCAACATTTTTATGCCATTTTATTGTGTAACTATGCATCTTTCACTGTTTAAAATTTAATTTCATAAAAATATTTCTCTTCAGTTTACTCTTAAATTGGAAAAAGAACAAAATGAAAAACTGTCAAGTTTTAGGATTATTGTGCAGCGGTAAATAATGTTCTGTTTCTAGATTTTGTTTGATTCATCATTGAAAAATTTATGTTGATACATTGCTGATGAAATATGACAATTTATGGTTAACTCTACCATCTTAAAATTTTCAATGGAATTGCTTTTATTCTAGATATATTTAAATGCATGAAAAATGTATTTCCACACCAAACTATTGAACATGAAAATATACAAATATATTTTTATTTATTGTGGTTTGATATGTAGAGATTCTAAAATTTAATCTATTTTTACGATATTCTATTTCTTGCAAAAACTCTCACATATATACAACTATACCCCCCCCCTTCTTATTGTACAACCTTAATGTTCCGGTTTATGTAAATTTATAAATTAAGGAAATGACTATTAATTTTTATCAGCTTCATATGTGTTGATGATGTTTACAAGAAAAGTTAGAAATCTGAATCATGTTTTAATTTTCTGTGAATAGTGTAAGAATAAAATTTTTATTATATACAATTTTTTCCAAGATTTCTATAATTTTGAAACGATTTCTTATTCCCTTTATTTTTAATACTGATTATTTATAAAAACTATTGATTGTGTAAACTTTTGAGCAAATCAATGTTTTTTATTAAAGTTAGTATTATATTGTAAAAATTAGATGGTTAGTTTAATTACAAAAAAGAAAAAATTCATTCTGAAAATATTTAACACAATTTGTAAATATCTTAATATGCACTTTGGAAAAATATAATCATAAAAAATGTTTCATTAAAATAATTGTTATTCTGACTAATAAAAAAGTGTTGATTTAGCTTTTGTGCTTTAGTTTTGCATACAAAATGCTTTAAAGTTGTTACTACAGGATGTTTAAAGTTGCACACATAAAAGTTTTATGTTCTGTAAAAACACCAGTTTGAGAATTTGAATTAAAATAAAATATCTTATAGGTTGAAATGTTGGCTTACTGTTTTAGCAGACAAACTTTAGATGCTACAATTAATCGCCAGTAAGCTTTTTGTTCTAAATACAGCTCAAAATGTGTGTTTAAGGAAGTAGACTAAGATAAAATTACATGTTTAAGAAATATAGCTTAAAAAGCATGTTTCAAAAAATGGACACGTTATGAACCAAAATACACATTGCATTGTTCAACCCAAATTTAAGAACTAAACAACAAAAAAATTCATATTTACTTTTTATTATTTAATCAAACGCTAAGCATAATCCGTAGAGACACAGATTTCGGGGTTGGGGTAGGTGGGCATATTCCAGATGTAGCTTTTCAGATGATCTTTTCGTATTCATAACACTGATTGAGAAAATGTTTTTTAAAATCTAAATTCAAACAACATAAATTTAATACCACTATTATAAATTCTTAGGATGTATGACAACCTTGTAAAAGCAAGAAATGACTTTTAAAGTCATTTAAAAAAAAGACTGATTTAAAAGATTGTTTTAAGAGATTTAAACAATTGGATAAAGTCCATTACTTTATTCTTAAAAAATAGAATAAGAGACGTTTGAAAAATGGAATCAAATGCTCAGTTAATTTTTTTAATATGCATTTTTGTCCACATTCTTTTACTTAAATACACATTTTGAGTTACGTGTATTTTCATAAAAACTCATTTTGAGCTTAATCCATTTTCTTTTTAAACTCACATTTTGAGCTTAATCCATTTTCTTTTTAAACTCAAACTTTGTGCCTTTTTTCTTAAACATTCATTTTGAGTTATCTCCAGAATAAAAAACTCACCAACATAATGTTTGAAATATCAGTCGCTTTCACATATACTGGAGTATGTTCATTTTATCCGGTTCTAAGAGACCAATTTTGGCATTAAATTAAATGCTTAAAATATCTTTATTTTTATTGTAAATTGGGAATGCTACTTTTCTCTCACTCCTTTGTAATTTTTCTTGTGCTTTTTGTTGGTAACCTGAGCGATCATGTTGAAAAGTGTTTGTGAAGCAGTTGCTTCCCCCCACTTTTTCCAGGTGCAAATTTTAATTTATTTCTTGAAAAAAGAGGGACAATCATTGATTTCCTAACTTTTTACAAACATTATCCTAAGGTTCGAAAAATATTTCTATTTTATGATCAGTAGTAAGCAAGGGTCGGTGGAAACAGTGATTTCAGATTTGTGTGTCATATCTTCACTTTTAGCAGATAAGTAGCCGCATTTTTCATTTATTCAATTTTCCAGATACAGATGAATCCTTAAATTAAATTTATGTTGCATAGAGAGCTGATGGAAAGGTGATCTTGTAATGGAAGCTGTGAGCCTCTTTTTTAGACAAGGCAGGGTTCTTTGTCTTCCTGATTTGCGAATTCCGGATAGTTTAGAGCAGGTGAGAAATTTAAAGCTCAGTTCCCTTACTGGGAATCAAACTTTCTAAAATGATACTGATATTTACATCAATAGTAAGTAATATAAACTTATTTACGTTCCTTACTGTTAAAGTACAGTGCACCAAAAAAAGGACCACCCTGAAAAACTTTTGATTTAATGATTGGATCTTCACATTCTAGCACTCAATCTTAATGGCTTGTGGGGGTGACATCAAATATGCTAATTAATTAGTGCAAATGATATTTTAAGTTACAAAATTAGACACAAAAGCGTACTTTTTTTTCTGGTGGATTTGGATTTCTGATTCCTTAATTATAGGGATAATATGATCCTATTGGCGAATAGTGAGACTGCTGGGTCAGAGATGCCCATTTAAATATGCAAAAATTTTTGAGATAAGGAGAACCTGATTGGTGAATGGATCATGTGAATCGCATGCAGTGAAAATGGTTGGAAATTAAGGAATTTCCTACCCATGCATGTATCGGCGATTGAAATGGGTTACAGGTGGTACACAGCTAAACTCCTTAATTGCAATAAAACTTCGCGTGTTTTCACCATTAGCGCATGGACACGTATTGGAGTAGGAAGTACGTTAGTTTCTGTCTTGATTTTTAAACTACTGCATATGATACTATATAAACTAATTCAACTGCATGAAATTCAAAACTGCTGAAACATAGTTCTTAGAGCAGGTGTCATGAAAATTTGAAAAAAAATATCTGATATATGAAAAGTGCTGTTGTACACCATTAAGATGGAGGGGGTGCGCTTCTTTTTTACAACGGTGCCATCTGTTGTCAAAAATTCTACTTCTGCCACACACATACGTCACAACCCATTTATCAAACGGACCCATTCATGAAAGAGGTATTATATTCCCATACAAGTGAGAAGAGGAGAGAGAATGGAATGACTCTTGACTGGAACAGGTTATCTTTTCAAATAGCATATTGAGCGCTGCGATCGTAAATCGCATCGCATAGGCTTACATGTTTGAATCGACTCACGCACCATCAATCATAATTGGGATAAAAGGGGAACCTGATTAGTGAATTTCTCCTGGGTAGAATCATCAATCACGTTCTTATGTACTCTTGATAGTGATCGTAGGTGCGGGTTCGTATATGGATGGTATTTTCAATATGAATTTTGAACGATCTCTAGCTCTTGACCTGATCGACTTCTGGTTAGAAAATTTGCTGCTGCTTATTGAGCAAGGCGATATTTTCAAACAGATAATTTTGTTTTCAATAGAAGAAATAAATTATGTAATTTTTGTGCTCAAATCTACTGAATTTCATAGGATATTAATGATATTAAGTAACCTTGGTGTGTTTGAACGGAAAATTTGTTTTAGTTACAGTTTGGTGTTGAATTGCCGCTTGGCGGGATTGTTTGGCACCAGCCATCTTTCATGTTGGTGTGGCCTTTTGAACTGCTTTTGCTTCTTGTTAATTTTAATTGTAGAGAGCGCATGGGCGCTCTCAAATGGAAGTTCATGCGTAACTAATTGATTACTATTGTCGAATAAATATTTGTTGGTTGTTATATACAGTCCATTAGCTTTAACTAATAAGCTATCACGGGACCGTACAGTTACTTATAGATATATTGTTAAAAGAGATGACATGGTTGCTAGATTTCAAAAGAACTTGCTTTTTTTTTTTTTACGGTCATGATTTGGCACCTTTTTACTTGTCTATTATTATTATTTACTTGTTCTTGTTGCTAGTCTCGCACCATCATACATTAGTGTAGAGCCCATAGTGTTCAAGCTTCGAGATAATTTCATTTTACAAATTATCATTTAGGTTTAAATTTCGAAGTTTCATCGTAAACATAAATAATAAATCAGGTTATGTTTACAAGCAATGCTGCTCAGGAAAGTCTCAAAGTACAATGAACTCGATGTGAGCCAAATGGCCTCAAAATACACAGGTAACAGTAACCCGGAAGTACAGTTAGTGAAGAGCCTGCCTATTTTGTGTAGAAACAGAAACCACCATCCATGCGAATTAAGAGATGCGAGCAAAAATCTGATGGGTGAATTTTTCGGGGGTAAATATATTTCTGAAATCGGACTTCCATTCACACGCTGTGCGAACGGTCACTTACAGTTTCCATTTCGTGCAGAAGCAGATTTATCCTGGCTGTTAGGTCTATGTCTGGGAGGTCGTGAGTTCCTATCCCCACAAAGAAGATTCCCTGTGAACAAAAGGATAACTAGTGAACGCTAAATCCCTCGGCGTCACAAAATCTTCTAGGTTCCCATATAAATCTGGGGGTACTGGATCTGAGATTGAGCGTGCTTTGTTTCAGGTCTAAATTACTATCTGCGGATAGATAGATGGTGTGTGAATATGTTCTACCTGTAAAATGGGTTGTAACGCATGTATGTTGTCTCCGGATCATCCTTAGGGATCTTTCCCACAGATCATGCAGCTTTAGTGCACATGTACCTTTTTCGTACATCTTTTACGCACCTCGAAACTCCGTATGTGTCAAAATTATACTGATACACTTCCGAATTTGCGAATATAAGCAACCATTAAGGGCCCCTTACACTGCATGCAAAAAAATCGAGAACTTGATTGAAGAAAAATATTTACGGGGAGAAACACGCCAATCAGGTTCTCGTTCACATCTCAGAATTTGCATATGCGATTTGTTTCAAATGCAGTGTAAATGACAGTTTAGCTTTCACGCAAAATAAATCTTTGTGATGAAAATCTAAGCATACCGTGCTCTATCTTTTTGTTAATATGTTGATGCGAGTTTTTTCGTGTTTTGTTGTTGTTTCAGTCCACAATTAAAATTTCTTCTTTTGACAACTCATAAAGATATAAAATTTTTTTGCTAGTTATTTAGCTTATTTATTTTTTAACCTTTTTCAATTTTGTATGCTCTCTTGAAATATTCAATTTCCAAATGGATTTTCAAACCAGATTGAATCAACTTTATGAAGATCTCATAAATCTTGGGTTTGTTATTTCTGTAAAATATTCTGATAGTAATGTAATTTTTCAAAGTAAACAAAATCTTTGTAGATATTTAAATGTTGTTTCATTTTTTTTTAAAATTTTTGTATGGTATTAGTTTTTATTTTAAGAAAAGTTATTTTATATGTATACGGAAACATGCTGACCGGTACCCTTTGTTGCATGTTTTAATAAAATTAGAGTAATTTTTATTGATATTCCTAAATGTAAAATTGTTCTTCATTTTGTTGAGTTATTTATTTAAAAATTTAACAATTATATAGAGATTGTATTTAGTGTGTTAAAAGGAATTTTTAAAAATTTGTTTCTTTTAATTATTGTTATAAGTTAAATGTTTATTTAAATGTCATCCTTATTAGACTTATTCTTTGAATCTTCAGTTTCACAAAAAATATGAAGCTTTTTTATTTTTAACTATTAGTAACTTTTTAGGTATCCAGCAGGAAGTATTAAAAAGGAAGATTTTTGCAATGCATTCTGCAACTCACAGCCAAATATGTTGTTTGTCAGCATTTCTACTTGGTTGAGTGTTCAACTAGTACAGTTCTCCAATGTTGAAAGTAAAATTAGCCCATTTGAAGGTACATACATTAATGATTTATATAATGTTAAGATAATTGTGCCTTTTAATATTCAAAAAAATTTTTTTTTCTTCTTTCAAAAATTATTTTTTAAAAAATATTTTGTTTTTGACTTTTTAATTATTTTTCTATGTCTAATTATTTTTGGAGCATTTGTTTCTTCTTTCTATAGCAAACTTTTTAAGAGTTCCTATTTAAACAGTTAAGGAAGACAAGTGTAATATTGGGATATTCTCAAAATACCATGGTTTATAGAGTTTGGATGTCTGAGGACTAGAGAGTTGTTGAATTCATAAATGATTTAACTACCAGGTTTTGTAATGGTTTTAAGTAATCAACATAACTCAACTAAAATTTAATCCTGCACAAACTTCCTTTATTCTGATGATTTTTCTGACCCCACATAAGGTATAGTACCTGCTCCAAATAACTTGCTCCAAATTGAATCATTATAATGAAATTCCATGGATAAAGAAAATAGTCCAAGAAAGAACAGTGGTAGAAATGACATTTATTATCATGAGATATACATAATAAAAATTTCAAATTGAGATTTTTTAAAGTCGTTGAGAAATATTGTAGTTAGTAGTTATACTATTGCTTATGATAAATCTCAATTGACTTTTAATGTGAAGGATATAGTGGAATAAAACTTGCGATATCTAATCTAGAGATTTTGATTTCTAAGAATTTTAATTTTATATTTAAAACATTCGATTGTTAAGAGTGAAAGAATGCCATGAATTATGAAATGAAGGTAATGTATGAACAGGAAATTATGGATTTAGTTCCTAAACTCTGAGGTGTAAAAACTGTAGTTTGCTATTTTGTCTTTAATGTTAGGAAAGATAAAAAAGGGCAAATTTTGAGATATAAAGTCAGATTAGTAGCACAAAGCAATGTTATAACTACCTTGGTTTTGTAAAATTTCAATGGTGTAATTGTGCTTAGATGTTTAAAACTAGTATATCATTGCTTTTTAATATTGATGATATTGCAATTTTTTGAAAAACTCAACTAGATTTGAATTAGATTATTTCTAAAAATAAATTATCACTTTAATGTTGAAATTTTAGGCAAAATTAAAAAATAGTTGAAATTTAGTTTTTTGATTAGAAAATTGTGGTTTTATGCATCAAAAGCTATATATAGATCAGATTTGTCAAAAATTTTCTTAGTTACATTTTTTTCATTCTTCACTACTTATTGCTACTGTCGTAGTTCTAACTAATTAGATTGTTCAAATATATGTTAAGACATATAGAATATATGTTGAAATTTTTTATAGAAACATACTAGGACATTGGCTTTTGTTTTCTGTGTGTCTATTGCTGTTACTTTATGAAATTTGTAGCAGGCTGGTAATGAAACTGCTGCTCGTGGGATAACATTTGATATAGAACTGTCCATTTTTTATGAAATGCATGTTTTGTGTTAAAAAATGACCATTATACGAGTGAGAACTGGGAGTTTTTTAGTATTGCAATTTTTGATTCTGCTTTTGTCATGTAATAGTATATTATGATAACAATTTAACTATTTTTATAATACCCTGTTTGGATTTTTAGTTGATTACGTAAAAGATTATTGCTGTATATATACCTTATGTTCCCTGCAAGTTTGTAGTATCTTGTTCATATTTACTGTTGTTTTTATTATTGATCAAATATGAATATTAAAATATACTTCTCTTTTTAGAAGGAGATGATTTTCTAGGATTTATGGTTGAAATAAGTTCTTTGTTGAAAGAACTAAGTAAGTTTTACCTTCCACATACATTTTAACATATTGTTCAGTGCACCAAAAAAAAAGTAAAAAAATAAATAAAGAATGGACCGCCCTGAATTACTTTTGATCTAATGATCGGATCTTCACGTTCTAGGACTCAATCTTAATGGTTCGAGGGGGTATCTCAAATATGCTAATTAATTAGTGCAGACAGTATTTTAAGTTACAAAATCAGACGCAAAAACTTACTTTCTCTGACTAAACATACTTTCTTTTCAATGAATTTGAATTTCCGACCCCTGATTATAGGGGTTAGCTGCAGTCTTGAAAATACCCATAGTTTGATCATTAGAGCAATCCAAAGTTTGAACCCCTTAATGTTAATTTTACTTTTTGATATTTCTCCATATCTCGAAAACTTTTAAAGAGAATTTAAAAATTTTTGCACACAATTATAAAATTTGATTGTTCAAAAGTAGTTTCATGCAAAAAATTTATTTTCCGCACTATTTATTATTTTATTTAAAAATAGTTGAAAAAATTTTGAATTGTAAGGTATAAAATTTTTTACATCATTTTAAAGTATGTAATTTTACCTGGAAAAATACGAAATTTGAGTGAAATCGATAGAATAGTTCTGGAGAAATTGAATTTTAAACGAGCCATAATTTAAAATTCAATTTCTCATAAACTATTTAACCAATTTCAATGAAATTTTGTATTTAACCATGTAAAATTATGTACTTTAAAATGTTAAACAATGTATACCTTACAATAAAATTTGTAACTTCAAATTTTATTTGAATATGAAAAAAAATTATTTTACATATTACTAATGCATCTTCATTCTGAAGGCAAAAATATTCTATTCTAAATATGTCCTTAAAAGGAAAAAATCAAAAAAGATCTTATTATACTGTACTCAATTCTTTTTTAACATTAAATATGTGTATTTGCTTATATAAATTTTCATGAACTTATTCAATTCTGAAAACATTGGGGTCATTCTATTGAAATGGATTACAAATCACTAAGCCCTCTCTGTGTGGAATGTTCATATTATTGTATAAGTAATGGAATATGTGTTATGCCTGATGAAACATATAACAAAAGATACTGAAAATAATAATTAAGTTTTGGTGATTATTAATATATTCAATATTTATAGATTGCCCCATTAAGAAAATTTCTAGTGGACCATTAGCCAGTAGACTGTCTAATTCTCAAGACCAGGCTGATGCTCTAGGTATGCATTTTAATTGTCTGTGTGTTTTTAATTATTTTGGTATACATTAGTTTATATTTTTGATAAACAAGGAATATTCTCTATGGTCTTAAAGTTTTAAATTTTTTACGTTATATAATTTAATTATTTATATAATATAATTATTTTTTATTTGATATAAGCCCCATGGTAGAATTGTGGCTTTTTTCACCTAGTTATTAACAATCTATATATTTCATACAATACAGGAAATTCGAATTGCGCATGTGAATATTTATTTTTTAGTGATTATTTTTTCCTTTTTGTCAATCAATTTTATGGAAGTTATTGCTATTTTTTTAAACATAGTTTTTAAAATCCGATGTTTTTAATACATTATTTATTGCAACATGCGAATCTCGAAACACACATTTGAGTAACCCCATTTTGAAAATGCTGATTTGCAGTAGTTTGTCGTTAATCTATGCGATTTTGTTGATCTATTTTTCTACAATTGCTGCCTCAGATTTCACATTTTTTAAAATGTTTTTTTTTTTTTTTTTTTTAATTAACGTGATGATGACTTGCAAAATGGGAAAAAAAGGAAGGAATTAAGAGTTTTTACCCCCTCCTTCTAACTGCAAGAATGTCGCCCGTAGTATTACAATATATATTTTTTCATTTGCTGAGACTAAAATAGCAAATATGAAAAATTTGATAAAAGTAATTTCAATTACTATTAGCTCTTTTACCTTTACTTTTAAAACACTTTCAAATTAATTTTCTTTTTGTTTTTTTTAAGGCTAACAATTTCTATACAACTATTCTGTAATTCTGCTATTTGAAAATATAATCTTTGTTCACTGGATTAACAAACGTTAAAAGGGAATAATTTAGTTTAAATAAGTATATACAGGACAAAGTAAAATTAAATTGTTTATATAAATAAATTGTATTTTAAATAAGTTAAATTTCATCAGAATTTTTTTTATTTCAACCATGTCAAATGGAGTTAGTAATTTTGTAAAAATTCTTTCATATAGATTATTAAATACAAGGAACTGAGATAGAGACACTGATATTTGTTTTATCTTGAAAATAGTTCTGCTGTATGTGAAATTAAAATTGTAGATGTGGGATATCACTCTAAAAAAAAAGTATTGGGGGTGGGGCTTGTCTGGTATTGATTGGTTGTTGTTACTATTTGTATGAGAATATGGTTGGTGGTTTATTCAATATTTTATGAATGTCATTGACAAAAATTTCACACATAACCTTGTATTAATTGTTTCAAATATAATAGAATAATATAAGAAAATTGTTTTTATGTTTCTGTTTATTATTTCACCAATAAATCTACTTAGAAAAAACTAGCCTTTTTTTAGACCATTACAATGTGTCTTTTCTTTTGTGCATATTGGTGTGTTTCCCAACCTTCCCTCCAAAAAATAATAACTATTTGGCACTATACTATGTCTTCATCTGAAAATAATTATATAATTATCATAAAATATAACTGTGATACTACATAGTTAAATATCTTGTAACATAACTGAATTAGCAATTATAATAATTCATTGTTATATATTTTATTAAGACAGAGCTAGCTGAAAGCATTCTATATCAAGAAATGTGTTGTGCTATAGTTCAAAATTCTGCTCAATCTAGGCACAATCCATGATGATTTGTTTTTTGGATTTTTTAAAGAGGCAAATAGTTAATTTTCAGTTGAGAATTGTACATTTTTCTATTTGAGGAGTTGTATATTATCTTTAAAAAAAAATTGCTAAAGTACTAATATTTTATTTTTGTAAATTGTAATACTACAATCTAATGCTTCAAAATAGGGATATATGTTATAATAGTGTTTCTTTTCTAATTACGTCACTACATTTGCTGTATTATGCATATGTCTTGCAGTCCAATACAAAAAAAGAAGGAATTTGCAGAGGTAAAGAGCACTCTTGAAATATAAGGAAGTCCTCTATGGGGATAAAATAAGTAGACACAAATACAACATTTTGTAAAAAACACAAAGTAACTGTTGCTACCTATGGGGATAAAGTAAGCAGCAACAATAACAACATTTATTGTGAAGCATAAATCAACTTGCTTCCTATAGAGATGAAGTAAGCAGCGATAATTACAAGATTTCATAAAAACTCGAAGTAACTGTTGCTGCCTAGGGGATAAAATAATTGGCATCCGACATAACATTTCTTGATAAAACATAAAATAAGTGTTGCTGCCTATGGGGATAAAGTAAGCAGCAACAATTATAATTATTGTAAAACATAAAGTAACTTGCTTCCTATAGGGATAATGTAAACAGTGACAATTTCAACCTTTGAAAAGCACAAAGTAACTGTTACTGCCTATGGGGATAAAATAAGTGGCAACAATTACAACATTTCTTGAAAAATATGAAGTATCTGTTACTACCTAAAGTAAGCGGCAACTGTTACTTAGTGTTTTTCTAGAAATGAAGAACAATTATGTTTCTAGTTAAAAAAATGTCCCTTTTTTATCTTTATTTCAAAACTGTTGAGGGAAAGTATATTTTCCTCAAAAGTCTATTGACCTTTTATCAAATATTTCTTTAGTTTTAACAGTTTATATTTAGAAATTTTTTACATTACCTTTGAATTGTTGACAGTGCCTCTCAAATCATTTAACTCTAAGTCGTCAAGTTCTTGTATTCTATGCTCTCTAATTTGGATTTTACTGTATAGTAAAAGTTAATTTTTTAATAAATTCATTTTGTACTTATTTATGTATCTTTTTAAATTGTAAGCTTTTTAATCCTTTGTTTAGTTATTCTTTTAGCCTTACTTTTTGCATTTCTAATTACAGCTTTTCTGTGTTCTGAACTTCAAGCAGCTAAGCTGATTTTCCTAAAGAAACCTAAAGAGTCTACACCAATGAAAATTGAATTAGTATATCATTTTTATTCATATGTTTTATTTTAATAATATAAGTAAATAAAAAGCATATGTTGGAGATATAAACTTATTAATTCCTATATTTACTAATTTTATATACAATACTTGAAATGTTCTTAGTATGTTCCAAACTTGGTTATGGTTGATTATTGTAAGATATTTAATACTAGATGCTGTTTAAGTTATATGCCTACGCTGTTGACTGTTTGAATTCATTTCATTTTGTCTCGTCTCAAGCAATACTTTAAAATTTTGATATTATTTTCTTTGTTCAGATAAAGCAAAAATACTTTCTAATATAGTGAAAAGTTACTTAAGTTCTATACCGTGCAAATTTTATAATGTTTAAAAATGATTTTGTACATAAATACTTTATTTTTATTTATTTATATATTTATTTTGTATGAAGGTATTTTTACAAGTTGTATAATGGTATATAGAATGATTGAGACAAAGCAGAAATTACAAACTATAAAAATATTGTTATTTTTTATTGAACATTGATGTACAACATAGCAAAAGTAAAAAAAAAAAAACTTAATACACAAGAAATTATTATATTTTGGGCATGTTCTTCTAATCATGAAGATTTCAACTTTGAAAATCAGATCATAAAATTAAGTGTCATTTTGTCAAGTTTTCTAATTATTTTTTTGGTATTATTTTATTGAATGTAAATCAAGCTAATTATTTACGTTTATGAAATATTCAAATTTGTTCTTCCTACATTAAATATTCCTCTTAATTGGTGATCAAGAAATCTTCTAATTTATTTGATGACTAATAATAAAAACATTTAAAAGATCAATCATTCAATTTGAATCAGAGCATTCAAGTTTTATGTTTAAATGCCAAGTTTGTTTTTTCTTTTAGGACAATATTTATTTATTTAAATTTTTAAAGTGTATGAGAAGTTGGGTATTTGTTTTTTATTATTATTTTTAGTGTTAGTTTTCTAATGCACTCTTTTCTTGATGTAGTACTATTTCTGATACTGTTTTGTTTTTTCCTCAATAAGGAAGAATCACGAACAGCTAAAGAATTAAAAGAAATGTTAATAGCTCTAAGTTTTGGAAAGCCTCCTGATAGCATAACTACTCAAATGCTTTTTGGAGAAGTTGATAAAAAGGTAACTATTCTTTTAATAGGCATTATACATAAAGAACATTTTTTAAATAGGCATTATAGCGTTTTTCTATAAAGAAATATGCCTTTATAGCATTTTCTTAACAAAAATAGAAGAAATAAAACTTTAAAAAAGCAATTAAATAATTAATTTTGATGCAATAAGTTATATATTGCTGAACATAGAAGTAATTGTTTTAATTTGGTTCCTGTCATCTAGATGTTAATGAATGACCAGTAAGTATTGTCTCAGAAGATGATGCTTCTAAATTTTTCAAAGTATAAAGCAGTTTAATTTTTAAACAAATGAAGGGAAGCTAAAAATGAAATATTTTTTTTAATGATATCCAGATTCATATAAAATTAGCTTTTCTGTGAGTTTGGGACTCCTAACATCAAGATTGCATCGTTGACATCGTTGATTTGTAACATCAAGATTGCTCAATTTCAAAAGTCAAACTTTGACTTTATAATATGAAGAGTTTTGAAACAATAAACCATTATTTTAATTTGTCCAGGAGAGTGTTTTTTATATACCTATCTGTAAACAATACTTTGAACAGTTTGGTATAAAAATGTAGGATAGACTTATCGCGAAATTGTTCCAAACCCTTTGTATATAGAAGTATAAAATTTAAGTAACAGTCTATATTTCATTGATTATGATTTTATATTTAATCTAAGTATTTTACTGTAACTGCATGTATTAAGGCTTAATTATTTGGAGAAAGTTTGAGGCATTGCAAGTTTTTAAATATAAATTTCATGTTAAAGACATTGGTTTTATTTCATTTATGTTATTGACATTACACAGAAATATTTTTCATTGAGAAACATCATTAGTCTTACATAATATTTTTATATTTACATTTTTTTCTTATCATTTGTATTAAGAAAATTTTCTGACTGACTTTAGATAGGTGATTCTGCAGGTATTTTTAACTGATGTGTATGCCTGTTTTATTTGACAAACTCTATACTGCAGTAAATTTAATTATCTGATAAATTGTAGTTAGAAAAAGCAAAAGGAATTTTATATTACATATTTTTTTATTTACTAAGTGCAAATGCAATATAAAGATATTTTTATTTTGTTTCATTCTTATTGTTGTATTAGAAGTGGGATTTTTGTTACTTATTAATAATTAGTAGCATATTCTTTGATATTTTAAAAAAAAAAAATCTTCATTTCAAAGTGTTTTTTTATATTATATATTGTTTAAATGTAAAATATTTTAAATTTTACTTGTAAAACCGATAATTAATTTTTTAGGTTAAGTTATTAAGTCAACCTTTGCCACCTAAAGACTTTGTGGAGGAACGACTTTTCTCTGGATACTTGACTGAAAAGCAGTGGTTTCAGATTGATGATTTGTATCGAGAATTATTTCAAGAATATCAAACTAGAAGACAGCTTCTAATTACTAGACTTGAAGTGACAGTTGAATCATTTTTATGGTCTGATAGATTGAAGGTATTATTTATTTAATTATATAAAACTTAATACCGTATTTTTCGGCGGTAGCGCCGCGGCGTTATCGAAAAAAAAGTTGCTCTTTTCCTACATGCGGCGCTTCCGATGCAGCGGCGCTTCCGAGGAAATAATTTTTAGCAGCAAAAAAATTTCTCAAGTAAATTTATTTAAGATGAAATAATTTTCTGAGAGAAAGACTATTAAATAAAATTACTAACGAAGTAGACGAAATATTTGTACGTATCGCAATCTGCTGCAGAACAATTGCCAATTCTTAGCAAACTTTCGGCAGCAGCCTGCAAGAAAATAAATAAACGAAATAATAATTTTAAAAAAACATCGCGAAAGGAGAAAATTTAAAAGGTAAGCATCTTGTATCCACCCCCAGCTTAAAGAAAAATCGAAAGCTAGAAATCTACTTAGCGCCTTGGCAATTGTATTTGGAGCGGACAGAAAAGGAAGTAATAGGACCCCAAATCCGGCACTCACGGGACCGAGGAAATGCCGAACTTCGGATCTCTTTCGGAAATTCCAATATGGCGCTCAAATATTACTATAATTCAATTTTAGAAAAACCAATAAAATTAGTCAAGTTTCGATCGTAGATTATGATGGGGTGAATTTAAAACTGGTCCATCTTAAGAAATTTTATTAATTAAAATAATCATCTATATAATATAATCAAGAAGAAATAATCGGAAGGAGAAATAATTCAAGAAGTAATCCGAATCCTCCAATGAAGAAGAAATAATCGTTTCTTCTTCGGAGCGAGATCATAGTTCTTGTTTTTTTCTTTTAGATAACATTTTGTTTTAACAAAAGACGCTCACCTCACAAGAAAAAAAAAGCTAACAAAGAACTACAAAAAAAAGTAACAATTTATGCTAAGGAACTAACGATAACAGCAAAAAACAAGCTAAAAACTAATAACGATAAAAAAAAATAAAATAAAAGAAACAACTAACAACAAGAAAAAAAAACAAGCTAACTAACAAAAAAAAAATTAACAGTTAATAACTAATAAAAAAAGCCGCAAAATAAAAAATAAATGAATCAAATAAAAAACCGCAAAAGGGATAGAATTCATTTTGTACTCCACGTGGTAGTTTCAATGTCAACTGGGTGTGGCCAATTTATGGTCAAACAGAAGAGGGAAATGTGGGGACAAACCAGTAATGCACAAGCTCAGCTGTCAAGATTGATTGATCAGTTTCTTCCAACTTGCATTTCTTTATTTTGTTCATTGGAAATGAAGGTGTTTTTACTTTTCACTTTATTTGAAACTGCTTTAGAAACAGATGTTTCCTTTGACACAGATTTATTATATATTTTTTTCAAGCTTTTTTATTTTTAAAAGATAAAATAAAGTTACTTACTTCAACAAAATAAAATTCCAAATAAAAAGAGAATATAGCTGATTTTTTTGTCTCATCAATATATATTTCTTAAAAAAAAAAAAAAAAAATTTAGATCAGATTAAGTGCCGGATTAGGGGTCCAATACTGTATGCCCTTTTCTTTTCCCCAACCCCTTTAAAAATAACTGATTGATTCCTCCTAAACAGCTCCAGTAGAAATGACAAGCAGAGGAATTTTTCATCAGAATTTTTTTGGGGCGCTCTTAGTTATTTCTTATTCTTGTTATTATTAGTTTTTCCTTAGTTTGTTTACTGTAATAAATTTTTTTAAATCTTTTTTTTAATAAATTTTTCATTTTATTTTTCTTATTACATTGTTTTACGGATTTCTGTAATTAGTCCAGCATTAATTCAGCTGCTGAGCATAGAAATATTTTTTCGCTGTTAATTATTTGCTATAATGTTTTTTTGGCGCGGTGCCAACTGGTAAGAACAACTTTATTTTATATCGTTTTTTTATTTTATTTTTTTTTTGCTGAAGGAGAAAACTTTTTTCACGTCAACTCTTTGTTAACGCAGTTTAGGATATTCTCTCCCCACCCCCCAAATAATTTAGAAATTACGTTATTTGATGTATTAAAAAATATTTTGTTGCACTTAACATTATTTTCAGAATTATTTGTTGTACTTAAGTTTATTTTTTGGTGTGGTGCCAACAGATAAGAACAATTTTATTTTATATCGTTTTGTTGCTTTCTTTTTTTGCGGAAAAATAAATTTTTCATTATAATTTAGAAATTAAAACCTTACTTTATGAAATGCATAAAAAATTTTTATTTTTTATTATACAGATATTCTAAATGGTAATTTAAAGGTCTCTTGCATAAGGATGCTGATATGCGCGGTGTAGTGCCATTGCGGCGCTTACTATAACTTTTTTTTAAAAAATTTCATTTTCATCGATGTGCGGCGCTTGCGACGAAGCGGCGCTTTCGCCGAAAAATACGGTAATTGGTTTATCAGCCATTGTATAAATTTGTACGAATTGGTTTATATCATATGACTGACTGAGCTTATAATTTCAAATAGTTACTTTTTAAAATGTGAATTGAATAAATGAATTTTAGATTTTTTAACCTCATTTATTTTAATATGTAAAAATGTTAGGAATATTAAAGGTTTTAAATTTTCTATGCATATATTTTTATTTAATGCTGAATATTAAATTAATATATATTGTCAACAGGAATTATTTTAGCTGCTTGCTGAATTTTTCATGCCAATTTTAGTGACACATTCTTGATTAATAAATTTCATATCATCAGTTGGATATTAATTAAATCACAAAATTCATATATTAAAGTTCAGTACATTTATGGTTGGTTTTCCTTCATTGATTCTTGTTGGTTGGATTAATGAAGATGAAGAAGTGATATTTCTAAATTCATTGCAGTTTCTTCTATAGGTTAATTAAACTCCGTTAAATTTTTTCACTAATGAATAATGCAAATATTGAAGAAATGTTTGCTATTCTGTAACCTTCAATAACTATGCGTTGTTCAAATATTAAAATAAACATCTAAAATTTTTTTTAAAAAAAGGCTTTTTATATTTTTTTAAAAAATGTTTTAAACAGCATGTTTTTTTTTTTAAAGTCTATATCTATATTTATTTCAGCCTTTTTCCCACATCACCAACGTAAGCCAAATATTGAATTATTACTGCTGGCTTTAGTTACCTAATATAAAGTTATAACTTAAGTGACTATTTCTCTTTTTTTTTTTCCTTGAAATTTTCCACCTACAAACATTTAATGCAATTATAGATTCATGTTCTATTAGCATTATTTAATTTCTGAAGTAAATGTTCTTGAATTTGCTGATGGCTTAAATTGCAAAGTGGCCATGGATGATAATGAAGAATAAATTTCACATTTGTCTTAGAATGCAAAAATGTTATCATTAAAGAAATATTTAATAACATTAAAAAAAAAGAAGGGATAAATGAGATCGTGGAACAGTTTGTCTAAATAACAGGTTAGCATCTCAAAAAAAAAAAAAAAAAAAATCATTTTAACTTTATTATATCTTAATATTTTTTATCATCAATAATAACCATGTTAATGAATAATTCCAGCCTAAAAAGTAGCAGAATAAGGCAGATTTAGACCACCTAATATAAATTTGTTATTTTCACCTATACTAATTATAAACAATGCATAATAGTTTTATTATTGGATGGTCGTTATTTTTAATTATTTTTATAATCATTATAAGTAGCTTATTGTTCACAGCAGATATTAAAATCTGATTTTCTATTTAACAGAATAAAGTAGATGATATTCGAAATATGTTTAACAAGCAGAAACCTCAGTTATCTTTAAAACCTCTTGTGAAAATTTCGGACATTCTTGCTGCGTCAAATGGTAAGTCATATACGTGTTTTAGTTTTAATTGATATAATATCATGTTGTTCACTGTAGCTGTATTGCTTTTTTTTCTTCCGGATTCTTAATTGCTAAACATTTAAAAAAAAGTATTAATATGAATTCAATTTGTAATAATTTAAAATTTGATAAGATGTTCTAATAACTTCAAGTTATCTGAAATTTAATTTTTAGTTTCAGTTAACAAATGTATAACAACGATCTTTTTGATATAAAGTTCATTTATTCATATTTTTTAAAAATATTTTCTCTTTCTATTCACATTGTCAAGAATGCCTTCCTAAGAATTTCATACACTATTGCTGTGGTTTATTTCAGTATGAAAGTTGCCCCCTGTTTTTGTTTACGGGATGGCAAATTTCTGGTAAGTCAGGTATATAAGTCAACTGCTATAAAGGCCAACTATAAAAATTTTTAAATAAAAAAAAAATAATAAAAAAATTAAGTCTGCAAATTTGTTTCATACGAAATTGTTTCTCTGGATATGATACATTTGCCCTTAAATAAAGATGAAAAACATTATTGAACCTGACACAGATGATTTTGTGGAATATTTAAATTAATAGCTTTATGGTATGTTTTAAAAATTGACATTGTTATATGCTTTGAAAATTGAAAAGTAATTTACACAAAATTGTAAGAATGTCCATTAAAAAATCTAGTTATATTTATATTTGAGTTATTTATATTTATAATCAATTGACTGTAGTTTAAGTTTATGAAGAGGATAAACTTTTCAATTTAGACACTGCAATTATTATTTTGCTGAATTGTTATTAAAATTGTCTTTTCTTTTTTTTTGCCCCAAGATACTTTTTTTTTTTAAATTAAAAGAATTTTTTTATTCTTAATCAGTAGTTTTCTTTAGATATTCGCAGTTATGATTATCTTATCAAAATAAGTTTTAACTATTTATTTGAATTTTTAAGTTTAACTTATTGTTGTTTAAATTAACTGATTATGAAATGTTAAACGTTTTCTAAAATTCATTTTTAAACTAGTTGTTTTCATTTTGAATTATTTATGCAATCTTTGCTCAACTATTATATTTTGTTTTGTAATTTCTTAAACTAGATTTTATTAAAAATTCTAACCCAAACAATTTTGCTAAATTACCTTAAAGTCTAATTCAGTACTATTTAATTCTAGAGTGATTTTGTTTAAATTTATTATTATTTTATTTTTGTTAAATTCTTAAATTTTGAGATCTGACTTAATATAATGTTCGACTTAAATAATAACTTAATTAATAAGAATCTTTTTGAAAGATATAGAAAATTAGACTGAAATAATGGGAAAAAATTGTAATAAAATCTAGTTAAATTGGGAAAAGAATATAGTTGCTATAATCTCTAATATGACTTCAACTAAAGTTGACAATGCTGTATTTCCTGGGTTATTTTTCCCTAAACTTTTTAATTATTATTTTTTTTTTTTAAGGTTTCATGAAAATTTTTCTCTATATATCATTTAAGTCAAATGCCCTGTCTTTTATCAATGTCAAGAGTGTTAAAATTGCTGCTCACTGCCATTTAAATAAAATTTATTTAAATTAATAGATCTTTTCGAATAATCCTCTTTAAGGCCAGGATAACCTGGTTGGTAGGGCACTGGGTCCATGCCTAAGAGGTCGCGGGTAAGACTCCCGTGTAGTAAATGGTGACTGATGCACGTTAAATCTGTTGAGTCATGAAGTCCTTCATGTTCCCATAAGAAATCATACCTCTGCGGATATTGATCCAGGAGTTTCGTTGTCTTCTGGATTGGTTCAAAATTACAAGGCTGCGGAGTTGAACATTAGTAGTCGTAAACCCAAAACTGGGTCGGCTGTTCATCGATGGATATAATAATAATATAATAATTCTCTTTGTGTAGAACTTTTCCTCAAATTTAATTAAAATATTATGGGGCTGTTATCAAATAAATGCAATAAATCACTATCAGCAATATCTTTGAACTTAATAATAATTTGTTAAGTGAACTATATTAATAATTCATTATCAATGGACACTACCTAATTTTGATGTTCTAAGGCACATAAGTAATGTTTTGTTTATGCATATTAGATATTTTTGTTCTTTTTTTAATTATATTTATCATTTCTTCTATCATTTAACTTTTTTTTTTATAATATTGTTTAAACTTTAATAGTTTATTATTGAATAAAACATAATAATAATTACTTGTGTATTATGCCTGATTCCAAAAAGAATTAGGCATATTTCGATTTTCTTTTACTTTGAAAACAAATTATCTAAAAAAAAAAATCTACTGATGGACTTGCTGATGTTGCATATTTTATGGTGTACAAGGTGACATTTTAAGAGCTCCTAAATTGCAAAGCAATTTTAGAGTCAACTTACATACCGGTAACACAAATGGACAAGAAGATTTTTTCTGAAATACTGTGCTAGCATTAAAAAAAATTGCCCAATCTATAAAGTAGGCCCTTAAAATTGTGAAAAAATATGAAAAACCACATAATTTTGATTTCAGTTTTTATCAACCAACATTAAACTTCATGAAAGCTACTTAAACTTATCCTACTTCTATCTACTTATCCAAAACCATAGATCAATTTGACCAAATGACCAACCAGCAAAAGGAGTGATCTATCTATAAAATTCAAGTATGTTGTATGGAAAGAATGTGTAAAAGAATGTTCTACTAGTCCAGGGCTGATAGTGCTCCGGATTTTTCGCTAGCCGTGATCCGGAAGTTTCCAGAGATCGAAGGTTCAAACGTTTAAAAAAATCATTGATCACAAATGTTTCCAGTAATCAAATTTTCAAAGGTGGAACTTAAAAACACAGTTTATTTTATATGTAAGGGGGAGCCAGATACTTTATAAGCTTATGTTCAAGACATTTTTGTATATTTCAATTACTTCTCCAGGTCGACATAAGTATGTGTAAAATTTTAAATATATTTTAAGTAAACTAAAAAATACTGCGAAAAAGGAAAAAACCTTCTTTAAATTTTTTTTTTCTAATTTATTGATTAAACTTTTTTTTTACTCATGAAATTTTCCGGAATTTTGACTTGGGCTTGTCTTAAATAGTCTCAGAGAGTAACAATTGCAAAATTATATTTAAAAAGTAATCTTTTTAGTAATCCACAACTTGCTTTCATAGTTAAAAAGAAATTTGCTGCATCCTTGTTTTACCCTTAAGCTGAAAAATATGATTGTCACATTCGGATTATGTATATACAGTGCAGAACCTCTTATCCGGAAATCAGAAAACTGGAACAAAATTCAATAAATTTTCCCACCATTTAAAAAAAAAAATTTTTTTTTTCCTCATAAGATTTTAGGATTTTTCTTTCTTTTATAAAAGAGGTTTACCTTACCATCATTTTAGAAATAATCATTAGTGTATTACTTTATAATTTTTTCTTCTTTTTAAAATTATTTCTAAATATTTTTTTTTCTAGTTGGGTTTGACAATAAAAAGGCTTTTTGTAGCGATTCAGAAAACCGAAAAAATCAGTTATCCAGAATAGCGATGGTCCCGATCGTTCCGGATAATCGGTTCCCTACTGTACAATGAATTAAATTTATTAGTCATAGATTGCTGGAGGGCGAGAAGATTTTTGTAATTATTTGCTTCCGAAAAAATAGAATCAAAATGTATGAGCATGATTTATACATAATGTTTTCATTTCTAGATTTGCTTACAATTGAAAAAACTAGTTGTGCTGCTGTTAGAAAAAATACCAAATGTACCATAAACAAAGTTATAATTGGTTCGGTGAGTAGATATTTGATTTATACTATTTACTGCTTTATCTAATTTGTATTTAATCTCTTCAGATTAAGTGTTTGTTCAAGTTTATTAAGTGTTCAGATTAAGTAAACCATATTTTTAACTCAGAAAAATTAGCTGTGGAAAGTTTTGAAAAAGCTGTGATTAAGGCTCTGAGGGTGATGAAAAAGTAATAGCTCATGTGATTAACTTAAAATAATTCTTTTCAAATACCACTTTTTATCTCATAAAAACACTACTTTATATATTAGGACAGTGTTTATAAGAATCTTAAGCAGTATCAGTAATAAAAAAACTCTTAAAGAGAAGTTGCAATATAAAACCATTTGAGTTCATTATTTGAAATTTTACATGAAATTGGTTTTTATAAAATCTTTAACATGAAACTAATTGTAGGTTCCAGATCGTGGTGGTCGGCCAGAAGAGCAACAGCCTCCCCCACCTGAGATTCCCAGCTGGCAAAAGAATGATTCTTCCTCAAGGGGTGGCTTTAATAAATCTGCTGATAACAGGTCTAGGCAAGGAGATAATTCATATCAGCAAGATAGGCAAAGACAATATCAAGCTCCGAGGGATGATCGGCAAAGAAAAGATCAGCACTACAGTCATGATAATTCCCGTCAACAATTTAGGAATCGTGATCCATATAATATGAACGACATGGCTAGGCAGCCGCCAATCAATGCAAACAGAATGGATTACAATCCTGTGTTCACGCCTGTTCAGCAGGTTAATCCATACACCTCTCAATTTGGATTCGGTGGCTATGGACCAGCTGGAGATAACTTTTCTCAATTTGGAGGCTATGGGCAGTCTGCACCTGTTGGAGGAGATGGTCATGGTCATAGAGGTGGTGGTGGTCGTGGGGGAGGAGGGAATTATAGGGGATCTAGACCTTATCGTGGTAATCCACGAGGAGGAAGAAATCGATATTAATTATATTGTATTTAATATTTATATTAAAGAAGTCTGCTGTTTTGTTAACATATGTATACCTTTGTTATTTCCGTAATAGGAAAATAAATAAATTATGCTGACTGAAATAAAGAAAATCTAATCAACTATACATCTCAGTTTTTACTACATTTCTAAGTGTCTATTAAATGAACTGAGCTATAAAAATATCTAAGAGTAGTAATTTATTGGATGTTAAAATCCGAGATATCATTTGTTTTAAATATAGATATACATAGTATTAAAAACTTAGCACTTCATTGTTTATTGAATGAAATATTTTGTAGCAAAGATAATTAAAAACAAGTGTAAATTTTTGGCCATCATGTGTTTTTATACTTAAAACTAATATTTGGTTTTGCTTTAAAATAAGTAAAATGAATTTTCCTTAATCTGACATTATTCATCATGAATTTTTGAAATCTTATGAATGCCCTTATTTTTCTTAAATGTTTTATTTTTCGAAAAAAAAAATATCTAGTTTTATATTAATAAAATATATTTGCCAAAATAGTGCTAAGTTCAACCTGCACTTTTTATCATTCCTAATAACCCCTTGTCTAAACATTCAAAATTTTATCAAAACATTACCTCACTTTTTAAAGTTTAGGTACTAGGTTATTACTGCAATTTTTGGTGATTTTGAAAATGTTTTCTAGTTTTTCTCAGTAACACCATCTGTTGATGAACATAGTTGCTCATTTTGAAATTTGTTTTCTAAAAATTATCTGCTTTCCTAAACATAATGCATCTAATCTTACATTTCTATCCCTTCCCACTTTTCTTTAATTGATTTTTCAAACTGTCAGTTACAAATTTATTTATATGCCTCATACATTCTTACTAAACTGCAAAATTTGTTATGCATTTATGTTTTCTTCTTAAAAATTCCTTTATTCATCGTTTTTGTCTCAAATTTCCATGGATCTCAAAATTCATATTCTTGTTAATTTAATCTTAAACTATGCAATCTCAGAATAAAGATATTTTTAGTTAAACACGTTTTTTTTTTATATACTTTTGTATGAATCTGTGATAATATTTTTCGGTACAATATATTGAAAAGCTACTAGCATTTTTTCCTTAATATTAGTTCTACTGTTTATTGTCACAAAATGTATGAATTTATTCTATCTCTAGACAAATGCCTTATTTATCTCTCCTTTATTAGTGCCTGCTTTTCCCATACCTGTTTGAACTTTCATTTTGTACTTCATAAATATTCCTAATAAAGTATTTTGAATGCATTATTGCTTACTTTAATGTAGTCATATAATGTAGTATATAATGTTGTATTTAAGACGAAATTAATAGTCAACAAATTTAGCCCACAGGAGGGCTAAATATAACATATAAGGACTTAAAAGTTGTCAGTTAATCCCATCTGATCACTTTTTTTTGTGTCAAAAATGTACATGTGAATTTTATTAGTATGTATGTATAATATATATATATATATATATATATATATATATATATATATATATATATATATATATATATATATATATATATATATATATATTAACAAATATGGAATTATTATATATAATTTATAATATTCTGAATTTTACTTTAATTTCTTAAAATTTTTTGAAAATGAACCTTGTATTGTTTACTGTATTTTGAGAATTGCTTAAAAAATTGCTATAGATTTTTAACTGTTTAATTGCGAAGTAAAGAAAGGATTATTCAAATACAATAAAAAATTTAAGTGTAAGAAATTTTTAAGTGTCTTTTTACTGACAGTTACACTTAAGTCTTATTTCAGTATATGTCTTTGGCTGGAATAGAATAGTATTCAGTACAGAATTATTAGAATAGTGCTCAAGAAATTGTTAAATATAATTTTTATAAATGTATTAATAGTTTACACTTTTGGTCATATATTGACAAGACATTCAGCATATTCTCCAGACAGGAATATGTAATAAAATATATCAATAGGGACACAATTCAGGAGTTCAGAAATTTCTTGCAAAATTGTTTAAAGCTCTTTTAATTCTTTTGGATCATGAAATTTCATTTTCTTGTAGGACTAGATAATAGAAATTTTAATTTGCTTTGATCCATGAATCTGATTTTTTATTTGAGAGCTACGATCAAATAAAATTTGTAAATGAGAATAATTTTAAAAAAAGAATGCTTTCTATTCTTTAACAAATTTGGTAGCTAAAAACTTATCTTGGAAATAATATGAATATCATAAAGGAAAAACTATTAATAGGGAGAATCTATTCAATGTCATTATTGAAAATACAGTATACTCTTGATATCTCAAAGTTGAAAGAACGCTAAAAAAAATTTCAGATAGGGAGTTTTTGATACGAAAAGTTCAGAACTAAATATGTTCTAAAAAGTTGAAATATGTATTCTTAAATAATTCTATAAAAATTAGAGTTATAAAACGTGAGAATAACACTAATAAATATGTATGTAATGATAGTTGACTATGTGTAAATACAACAATGATAATTTTATTTATAAAAGTAAGACAAAAATAATTATGCATTAAATAGAAAAAAATTGGTTTACAATAAACTTACATTATGATTTTCCCGAAAAAATAAATTTTCTGTTTCGAAAAAATTTGACATGACAAGGTTTTGGGGCGAAACTCTTTGACATGGGAATTCAAATTAGCATTAAATAAATATAAATTGCCAAGGTAAAAAAAATTTTTTTTTGACATAAGGCTTTCAATATATCAAGAGTATACTGTTCATTGAAAAACCACTTTGATGTTAAATTTTAACTTTATCCTTGACAAATAACACAAGAAAACGAATAACACCTTATCAGAAAGAATTTCTTTTTTTTAAAATTAGAATTTCAACTAAAGAGAAAAATACTGATTGTAGATTAATGCATTCCTTTTGAAATATTGCCATAGTCTCTGCCATTATCACTTTATTTGATGTTTGCAAATTCAAAAGACGTTGAACCTTTTTAATTTAATGTCATTATATTTATTGAATAAGTGTTATAATATCAATTGAATGAAATGCACATGACTCTGTGAATTCCCAGTAGTCTTAAAATGATGAATATCAGTAATCTTAAAATGCCAATGTTCCAAGAATGGTACAATTGGTATTGTGCTAATATTTTCATTTTTAAAACAAAATTTTTATTTGATGCCTAACAGACGCATACCTGCCAAGTCTCCTGTTTTTTAACGAAGCCTCCTGTATTTTACGACTCTGTCCTGTTTACCTGTATATTCTCAAAATCCTCTGTATTTGTTGAAAAAAATTTTTAAAAAAATTTTGTGATAAAATATCCACTGATGACAAAAATACTTCTCTTATTCCTCAACAGATGGTGATGAGCCGTGATGTCTCAGAGTGATGCCTTGTAATGAGGAGAACCCGGGTCGATATGAATTCTGCATCCGACTTGCATCGACCACTGTGCTGACGTGAAATATCCCCAGAGATTCATTACTAACTTAAATTTCAAAATGTAGAAAAAGTGATTTCAGACAGACCTAGAGTAAGCCATTAAGTTTCAAATACTGAAAAGAAAATTTTAAAATATACAAATGAAAATAAATTCTATGAGAAGATAACTTAGGATTATGCAACGGAGGAAGTTCTCTTCTAATAATTTTTTCGCGTTTTAATATTTATTTTTTTCAGCAATTGATACTTCATGACTTACTTTAAATTTTCCTGAACTTACTTTTTCTTTCTTTTAAATTTTAAGTTAGTAATGAACAAGGAGAATTTGCGAGGAAAATTTTCTTCCATGGTATGGCGTCCTCTTAAGAGTCGCCTTGTCGCCAGGAGGTTTTCGTGGTTTTTTCCTCCATGTAACTCAAATGCGGGTTAGTTTCATAAAAAAGTTCCCGAAGGAGCAAATTTCTCCCAATACTTGATCCAGGAGTTCCCTTGTCTTCTGGATTTAGTTCAAAATTACAAGGCTACTAAGTTGAATATCAGTAGTGGTAAACCCAGAATTGGGTCAATTAGTAAAATCGTTGTTTTATTTCTCCAATGTCGGCAGGTATGCGAGACGGTTATATTATGTTTTTAATCGTTTAAAATTTTCAATTTTCAATTTCAAGTGACTACTTGCTTAAAAAAAGAGCCACTGTTAAAAATACTACCACTGACTACTGGCCTGTAGCAAAATTATCTAATTTTGCCCTTAAATCTCGTATAATATAAGTAAATTCTCATACTTGTAAAACAAACAATATCATTTAAAATGTAGTGAAATTACGACTGATAAGAAATGTGCTTGAAAGCTCAGCTGTAGCTTAAACTTTCAATACTATATATATATATATATATATATGCTAAAAAATTGAGAAAAAATGGAGGGGAAAAAATATTAAAAATCCGGAAAGCAAAATAAAGAAAGGATCTAATCTCTTCATCACCTCACACGATTATATACGCAAAAAGGAGTGCTTTCTAATATTCTATCAATATAGCCAAAGCAAAATATATCAATACAATAGTGTGAGGAACAATCGGATATAATCGTGTGAGCTGATGAAGAGATTATATCCTTTCTTTATTTTGTTTTCCGGATTTTTAATATTTTTCCCCCTCCATTTTTTCTCAATTTTTTAGCCTATTTTATGAGTTCTATATACTTGTTCTATATACTTAAAATTTTAAAAATTCCACCCATCTTCCCACGAAAAAAAAAAAAAAATGCTCTTAAAAATCAAATTTATTTAACGTATTTTTTTTCTTTTTAATCTATCTCCAGCCAAATAGATTTTAACTTCATATAAGGTTAAATTTCCATCATGTTTCTCGGCGAACTGAAGCAGGCAACTGGCAACTCTGTTTAAAAATCTTTTCAAAATGTTTTCAGACAACGTTTGGATAAAAGGGAAAAAGGTAAATAACGTCTAACCTTTTACTTTACTTTAAATTAAGTTATAAGATAAAGGAACACATTCATCTGCGTTGAGAAAAATAGACCCAACAGGAGTTAATAAATGACGCAGTATATTTTAAGCAACTGGAGAAGGAATGTAAAGGAATAGAATGATTCTTCTTGCGAAATTCTTCTTAACTATCTTCTCTAACTGGTTCTTTTTTATTTATTTAATTTTTTTTTTTAAAGTTTAGAGCTATTTTTAACTTTTTCTTAGGGAAATATTGTTTTCTCATGATTACACCTGACTGTAAGAGGGACATACTTATATTAGTGAAACTTAAGAAAAAAAAATCAATATTCGTTGTGCATATATTCTTTTTTATGTTATATTAATTAAAGAGTGCAATTTTTTAAAAAGTGTTCTTTTTTTTTTTTTTTTTTTTTTTTGAATAAATAATTAGCTATTTGTTAGATTTTTGTCTGAGAGAAATTATTAGGGTAAGTTAAGAACAGCTACAGATTTTAAAAAGAATTACATAAGAAATATGAAAATGCAGAATTTAAGTGTGTTAAGAATATAAAATTAAGTGTGTTAAGAATATAGTGTTGTTAAGAGAGTTAGTGATAAAAGGTGGGGCATCACGTGGTATATAATCTTTTATCAAACATTGACATTGGTTGTTCTGATATTAAGCCACAAAATTACCGTAGCAACCGGGTCTAAACACTTTTAATTTATTAAAATTTTTATCAACCAATATTATTGTGGTAACGTTCCTCAAAGCGTTTGACTAAATATTAAATAATTGAGAGATTTTGCAAAGCATTACGATTCTGTTCAACGTTAACGTTTCACTACGCATGCGTGAAAATTTCTCTATAAATTGAAGTATCGCTAAAGGTTATAAAATAAGATGAGCGTTATGGTTATCGATCATTAGACAAGCTCTATGCAAAATCTCTCTAATTCTCTTTGTCATTCACTATTCTTTGTACTTAAAAATTAAATTTTATATAACATTCTATTAATTTGATTTAAGCTGCATAATTTTTAACATGTATTTTCACTTTTAATTTTAAAGCAGTAAAATAACGTACTATCTTTGATTTCCTTGTTAATTTGCATTAAGTACTTTATAAGAATTTTTTTTTTTTTTTTAACTATATTAAGTAAATACGATAAACTTATATGTCTTTTAAAACTAGAGATCAAATTTTTATTTTAGTTATAATGCTCGTACTTAGAAGAATTTCTAAGTGAGAAAATTTAGATCTAAAGTGATAAAATTTAATTTGTAAAGAAAAAGTCATGTCTTTACGGTCAAACTTTATTACAAACAAAGATGTTTTGAAAAAACAAGCGTAACACGTTTTGGAACAAAACTACATAAACATTTGTTAACAAAATCGTTATCATGGAAAGATAGTTGCTGAACTGTTAGCTGTACACACGGATGACTATACATATATTACAAAAATAACATTAACATAATAAGACTGTAATAATGGCAGATTACATTCACATAATTGAAAAGCACCTTTTACATTGAACAGTATTGTCTTGTATGGCAGGTTCAGAGCAAATGGGATTTTCAATAAACATAATGCAGATGGAGTAATTAAATATATAATTATTATAGATAATTTCGTTTACATTCATAAATAGAAAGTTTAGCTTAATACAAAGCAATCGGAAATAAAGTAATCACGTTTCAACAATTACTTTTATATTTTTAATAGAAAATTTAATTTAGTACTATTGGAGATGGAGTAATTGCGTTTCAATAGACAATTACTCCTACGCTTTTTTTAAAATTATTTTTATTTAAAACAAGAAATACTTTTTTTTTCAACCCAATTTTCGTACCATGCGATAAATTTTGCAAGAAAAACTGCCCAAAAAATGACGTCAGACGCGTATAATCAGCAAAAAGTTTTGACGCGTGAGATATTTAGTTTTATCGCTTGGTGCTAAAATCGAACTATTTACTATAATATTTATGTTTCTGTCTTTAGAATTAAAGATATAATAAAAATGATTCTAAAAAATAAGTACGTTATTTATAACAAATACAAGGAGAAGAAAAAGAATATAGAAAACACTTAAATCATATATCCTTTCTCTTGTAGCACCATATTCATCATTTAAATATATTTTTTACAATATTCATACATAAATCTTCTATAGATTTTATTGCACAAACAATTCACACAATCTCAACTTTATTGGCCACCACATTTATCACTAAAATTATCCATAATATTTGGACAAAATTACTGCTTTGGTTTTGATCTTCTCACAGAATCTTAAATGATAAACTTTTTTATGCAAATAAAAAATGGCGATATTTATGACATTTTGGTAATATTTTCACTGTTCTAATCTTCATAGCAGTTTTCTATTACTTTTAATTCTTATTTTATACACTTTTTTTGGCATTTATTGAATGTCTAGTGAAAAAATAATTGATAGTTATGCAAGCTATTACGAACTCATCCTCTTCGTGAATTATACCTTATTGATATGTATTTAGTTTAATTTTTTATTCCAGTTTATTTTTTTATTCGTAAATTGTTAATGATGCAAACCACCAGTGTGTGTGTTTATGAAATTTCTTCTCGCGACAGACTCTTGATACTTTAAAGTATTTTCTTCGTTTAAATTGAAAAATGCGATGAATGTTTGACTAGAACTTTCGTTGTAGTTCCAGAAGCGGTACTGTTGTAGTATATCATCTTTTGCAAGTACAGTCAACAAACCAGGGTTTAAGTGCTTCCAGCGCTTTAAATGAATTCTGCAGTCCGGGAAAATAATGTTAAGGGATGCTTGTGAGGTAATTGTATTCAGAGAATAAATGATAGTGCGGTGAACATAGCTGTCAAAACGGATGGAATAAGAGTTGATCCAGAATTTCCAGAAATTTCCACTACTCTTTTATCTATTGGTTGGGGTGGTCGGAAATTGTCTATTAGGGGCTCTGCCGCTTCGTCTTTGTCCTCTTCAGTGATTTGACGGAATTGCTCCAACTGGAAATAAAAAAAAAGAGGAAGAACTTATTAAATCATGTTGCCATTTTCTAAGAAAAATAAAAATATTTTGACTATGACTAGTTTGTCTTTAAATAATTTTCAACCATCTCTTCCTTTGTCAACAAAATTGAACTCATCCATACATTCATGTAAGAGTTTTGGAAATCTGAAATTCTGAAGCCCTTTCTTATAATCTTCTTTAAGATTTATGCTTGATAATAATGCAAGTTTCAATCATTTCCTGATCGCCCCAGGCAGAATTCTTATGCTTTTTTTATCGCCATAAAGAATTTACCCTCAAATCTCAATCGGATCTGTTGACAGTTGACTATACAAGTTTCAATCGTAATTGATCAACAACAGACTAGAGTGTTCAAGTTTCATCTGGAGCTCTATGCGTGACCAAGTTACAATCGTTTCTTGTATTCAAAAAGCACAATTTATCTTCATTTTGTCCCCAATGACAGTTTCGACTACTTTCTGACACAAACAAATATGTTTTATGTGTGATTAAAATAGAAATAATTCTATTTTTGTCACAAATAAAACGAATACATTAAAAGCATAAATTTCGTAATTAACTTCTAAAATCGTTCAAAATTTCCACCATTACTTTTGAAAGTGATGTGAAGCCCCTATTTTTTGTTTTAAGTGTGACAAAAAAATAGATTCGCTCCATTTTAATCCTTTCGAAAGATTTAAGTTTTAAAATTTTTATTTAATTATTTTAAACTTGATGTTTTATTGTTTAATAAATCTTCGAATTTTATCATTATCTTAGTCTATATTATAAAACGAAAACAAACAAGCTAAGAAATCTAACTTTTCCATGAAAAAAAATAAAGGATGAAATTTTTTTATTTTAAAGCTATAATAGTTTTGCTTCTGTACGTTCAGGAACCAGGCAATGTTTTTGAAAATTTACGTTGGTAATAATGAAATAGGTAGTCCACTTGCCTATGTCAGAACAATATTAAATTCTGTAATTCAAAATTTAAAGCATTTTAGTAAAAATGGCATTCTTTTTCTTCGCAGAAATCGTTTGATGCCACACCGTAAAGAACTACTACAAAGCCAGTCATAAAAAATTTTATATCTCTTAATTCCAGACTGCGTTTTTCTTTCCACTATTTCAAGAAAAAGCAGTGGTTTTTCTTACTTCTTTTCCTAATATAACTGTATTGTTTTAATAATACATTAAATAAAACAACTGACATTCCTTAAACGCAAGACACGGTAGTTTAAAACTGTATTTCCTTTTCTTCTCATTTTAAATGATCTGTGTCATATAAACTATTGTTTAAATTTTTAGTACTCAACCTTATAACTTCTTGAAATGAAATATAAAAATTTTTTAAAAGTAAATATTGTTAACTGGTTCGATATGTTATGTAATAACTATTTGAATCATCGTGCTAAGAAATATTTTCTTTTAAAAAGAATTGTTTATTGTTTTTCAATATTATTACTATTTTTTTTAAATTAGAAATGATGAAATTAGTATGAAATGTCTGAATTTGAATGAATCATCGTGCTAAGAAATATTTTCTTTTAAAAAGAATTGTTTATTGTTTTTCAATATTATTACTATTTTTTTTTAAATTAGAAATGATGAAATTAGTATGAAATATCTGAATTTGAATGTCTTATCTGATTTGAGTGGTTAAAACTTGCATAAATTTATTTTTTATTTAGTAAGGAATTGCAAGACAAAAATTCATATACTTGTAACTTCTTTAAATTACAAGACTACGTAATGGTTTAATAAACTTTATGTAACGCTTATTTTTAGGCAACCAAGCTTCCAAATTATGACAAATGATAGACCTTTTATGTATGAATTGATGCAATTATGTTGCCTTCTTAAGATCAACAATGATTCTGGGACGCAACAGTTTACTTCCCTTCTCATTACTTTTCTCGTCACTATTATGACACTGTAGCTTTTAACGACTTAAACGATATTACACTTGGTTACGCAATGTTGTTTAAGTTTTGGTTGGCCGATCTCGTTAATCAAACTAAAAACCTTTTTGAAATTTTTTTAATTAACTTATTTTAGCAGTCCTAAGTTAGCTTTTAATATGCCTTGCTCTTCTTCACGCTGAATTAAGATCTCACACATTAAGAAGTTTTTCTCTTTATTCTCTGTGGTAAACTATGGATAGCACCGATGAAAAACAATTTGTTTTTTTTTTCGCCAACTTCAAATGAAATGACTTTATAAAGTTCAGTGTAAGTCAAAAATCTCACCTGTTTTCTGCTGATTTCTGCATAATCTTTAAAAACAGTCCATGTTACAATTTCGAGACAAGGTGGTGTTGTCAGTGAACCCTTGTAACGATAATATGGCATAGTTTCATCGGGTAGAAGACCTTTCAGATTGAATGGATCCACTTTTGCTTTAGATTTCTCTTTCTTTACTTTCTCTAGTTGCTCAATGATTGGTTCTAAAGCTTCATTGTCTTCATCGACAACCTGTCGAAATCATTAACATTTGTCAGTAACACGTAAATAACGATGTATTGAATTACTCTTTAATGAAACCGGTTCGGAAGAGTTTGGAAAATCGTTCAAAATAATCGAGAATTCGAAAGAATCACACATTTCGTAGAGTAATCGAGGTGGTATATATTAGCTAAAAATTAACCGTCAAGTGTAAACTAGTTTTTAAATCAACACGACTGCCAAAACCAAAGCACTATCTTCCCCTAAAAATAAGTAAACCAGTCCGTTACTGACCGCCATTGACAAGTCTAGTGTCGGAAACTCTTCTCGAGATTGTCAGACGGTAATAAAGTGGAAAAATGAAAAAATATTAATAATCAATTAAGAAACCAAACACGGCAAGAATGTATATATGGAATAGATTGCCTAATTGGGACTGATGCTTAGATTATAACACGTCTTCTCAATTTCTGAAACGTGATTCGATTAAATATTTGAGACTTAATAAACCAGTTCGTTATTGCCAGATGGTATTGAGAAATGTTCACAATTAATAAAGAAACCAAACACTGCGGGTATGATTGTTGTATAGAATAAAACTGTTTAATTGGGACTGATGATTAGATTATTGTACCTTAACTCAATGTCTGTAACGTACTTCGATTAAATATTTGAGGCATAGTCAGTTACTCAACTTATATCGCAATGTGATTATTGGAGGAGTTTTTATAAAAAGCGCTAAGCAATGGCAGTTAAAGAACAATATTCTATTTTTCGATATAATCAGTTTTCAGTTAAATATGTTGAAAAATTAAAATAATGATTAATGAATAATTATTTTTAAATGAAATATTTACACTGTTTCAAAGTAAGTAGCAAAATATGTAACAACGTCTACAGAAAGTGCATTCGTTTAACTACAGTTTTCAATGTAGTTTTATTGAAATGGTTGTTAAAAGTCAATGTTGAAGAAACTAAGTACTTCTTAACATAAAGCAATTAAATTATTCCAAATGTAAATACAGCGTGTTTATAAAGTCCCGGAACCATTTTGATGTTTAATAACTCATAAAATAATGAAGATATAAACAAACTTATAGCATTAATTGATGGAATAACTCATATATTTTCCTTTTCAGGTTTGAATATCTTTACTTTTGTAAATTTAGTCTGCGCGTGTGATTAATTTCAGATAATTTCATTTTCCAGTCTAAATATCTGTACTTTTCTAAATATCGTCTGCTTATTAATTGCATTTTCTCTCTTTTGTTTTTGGCAACTATTGCAATGTTATGTTTAATTTTTATGTGTTTGTTCTATGTAGTACTTTTCTATGTGATGTTTTATTCGAGCGGATATTAAGGAGAATGCATACACCAATGCTGTTTTCTGAAGCGCATAATGTTCTCCGACGAAGCATCCTTTCATGTTTCTGGCATTGTTAATCGCCATAATATGCGCATATGGGGATCTGAAAACCCGCATGAATACCGTGAGGCACAAAGGGATTTCCCAAAGGTTAATGTGTGGTGTGGACTAATGCACGGCCGAGTCATTGGGCCATTCTTTTTTACAGAAAAGATGGTCTAATCAGTCGTATACTTAGGCATGTTGGAAAACTTCGTATTTCCACAACTAGAAGAGCTTCAGCCACATGTCTTTTTGCAACAAGATGGTGCACCACCTCACTGGGGTATCATCGTTCGTAGTTCTTTGAATGACCATTTTCCAGGAAGATGGATTGGGCAAGGAGGTCCAATTCCTTGGCCACCCAGATCACCTGATATAACGCCGCTGGACCTTTATTTTCTTTCGGGATTTACAAAGGACAATGTTTACAGGAGGATCGTGTCGAACATTGATTACCTAAGAGCCAGAATTACAACCGCAATAGTCTCTGTGTATGCCGACATGCTTGCCGCGACCTGGCGTGAAATGGATTATCGACTTGATATTCTCCTTCCGATGAAAGGGGCACACGTGGAAGTTCATTGACAAGGGTCATGAAACTTTTTGAGTCTATATAACCATTTATGTTATTAATTTTAATCTATCTTTATTATTTTATGAGTTATTAAACATCAAAATGGGTCCGGGACTTTATAAACACCCTGTATATTTGCATTTTCTATTTACTTTTTAGATCAAACGAATTTCGGAAAAAGTTATAGATATTTCTTTTGTTCTTCTACGATCTCTATATAACTTGCTTAATTGAAAAAAGAAGAAGAATGCAAATTCTAAGTATTAAATACATAATTTCAAGTATCCAGCGAAACACACGACGCCTCGACCCAGACGATAGTACTTCTTGATTATAGTTCCGAAATGGCTATCAGATTGTTTTATTCATGGTACGTACGTTGTTTTCACAAAGCAGTATTTTTTATAAAAAATATTTTGATTTATTTTTATTTATTTTATTGTTTATTTTTATTGATCTAAAGTGTTATGCATATAATATCGCACTAGGTAGTTGGTCTATTCTGTTTGCAAATACGTTTTCTTCTTTTTTCGAAATGACGTTTTGCTATTTGCATAATTGACGGAATTTCATTGATATGGTGCTCACTTTCTTTTTTTAAGGCTTAGCTCAACAATAGAATTATGTTTTTCATCTGTGCAGCTCTTTATTTTTAACACTCGCTTACGTTTTAAATCTTTGACAACGTTTTATTAAACGAATGGCACACAATTCATATTTTGTTTTATGAATTTTGGAATACTCTTCAGTAAACATTTTGATGTAGAAAAAAATTCGATGGGTAAAATTTTTAAAAATGAGTTTTAAATGCAATGAAAAAAAATCCACGTATCAGTAATCTTGTTTAAAGATCCATATGTGAAGTACCATCAAATTATGTCTTGACGAAGTTTGTTGAAATTTAATTAAGTTATATTTTACAACATTTTAAATGAAACATCAAAGTTATTCGCGAACTAAGACCAACTGTTCATAGTATATCGAACCCACAGAGTTCAAGATTCTCAGAAAAAAAAATCACTCATACATGGTGGCACTACTATGTTCAATGTATCAAATAATTTTATTCCTAGCATTTTTTTTTACAAAAAATTCTATTTTCTTATTTATGCATTCTATTTTTCGTTATATTTTGTCTATTTTTTTAAAGCATTAAAAACTAAGCCACAAAATAAAATAAAATTAAATCATATTTTTGACCCTTCAAACAATTATTTTTCAAAAGAAGATTTTTTTTAGAAAGCAAATGAGTGCAGAAACTGTATTAAAAACAATAATTAACGGGAAAAAAATGCTGTCACTTAAGCAAAGATAAAAATTTAGTTTTATAAAAAGATAAACATTCTATTTAAATCTGAAAAGGAATTTAGAAGAATTCATAATAATTGCGTTGTTTTGAAGTAATTCTTTGCGAGAAAAGAATAATTAGTACTCATTCTTAACCAATTCATCAAAATTAAATACAACCCAATTAGTCTTTGTCTTCCCTTGTCTACCAAAAATGCTCCAAAAAAGGTTGTTAAGTAACTTGGTGTTGTCTGCCATATTTTAATTCTTAGCTTCATTCAGATTTTAATTTAATATCTTAGAAGAAGATATGTTTTACAGCAGGAAGAAAATAAGGCAAATAGTTCAACCATGAAAAATTATGAATACTCACTTTGAAAAGTACTGCAAGAACTGCAAGTCCATCTTCTCTGGTTTTGGCTTTTTCTAGGGTTGCATAGTTTGTATTCATACACACCAAATGCATCTGAAATTCATGAAGTTTTGGACATTCTTATTTTTTAAAAATTTGTTCTATTTTTAAAGTGTATTTGCTTATATATAGTTTAAATAAAAATCATTTAAGCTAAAAACGACCTGCAGAACAACTACTGCGTCCACTAGCGCGTAGCAAACTAAATGCTTGAGGTACCAAGAGATGAGCTCCAACCCTCTTCATAGCACAATATTAATTTCTGCAATGAATAAATACCCAAAAATGAAGATGTTGAAAAGAGGAGATGAGCTTCCCACTTACGATGTAACCTTACACTTGTTTTGAGTGGTCGACAGCATATCGGCCCTTATTCAGTACCTTAATTTGAAAATGTTCTTATAAGAGACCTATCAACCTCAGTTTAAGAGACTTTCCTTGTAAACCATATCCGTATAGCTTCCAGAAATTAAAACTTACCTATTAATGTTGTGATTGGTTAGCCAAGAACTTAAACAGATAAATATGTACTTATCATTGTTTTATCATTGGTTTGGTAGTTACTTTACTTATCATTGGTTTGATAAAATACTGATTTAAATTTTTTCCTGCTATTTCATATTTGAAATTGTAAAAGAAGGCGGATTACAGGGTATACCTACGCACCATCCTACCATGGCCAATCATTAATCCGTTTAACATGGTTCTATCTTTTAATGGCTATGGTAGTACAACGCCATGTAATTTAGACCTCGTTCAGACAATGTGGACAACGTCTGAACCACTACCTCTTTCTCTAAACTTCATTAAAACAGCAACACTACAGTGCACCTTGCTGTGATCTGGCCACCAGAATCAAAACTCCCCTTATAGCAGATTGTGTTGCTGGAGCTTCATGCATTGACTCCTGTGACCACTGGTATACAGGAGTTTATAGGTTTCCCCAATAATTTCCTAATCAAATAATAATTGAAAAATAATATTAATTTTCTTTTAATTTATGCTTGAAAATCATATTCTCAGATATATTTGAGCATTTTTCTTCAAAACAATAAATTTCATTTAAATTTTAACTCAAACACCGTAATGAGGGAACGAATCCAACAAACTGACTAGCTCGAAATTCAAATTCAAATCAAGTCACTCTCAAAAAATAGATTCAATGTTGAACCATAATATAGGTACCTTGAACTTTTTATCTTTAGCAAACTTTCTGCAACGTTAATTAGATGTTAAATTGTATCGTGTTTTTGTCTAAGTTGAACCATAGCATTGAATAACAAAAATTTAATAGGAATGTATACCATTGAACTACCTTCTAAAACTTCTGATAGCAAGACTGTGTTGGAATAATTTTTAAAAATAATGAAAAAGAATCTAAATTATCACATGCTTTATATCTCAAGTTCTTAGTAGATTGATGGCCTTGTATTTTACATGTATCGAAAGATTCTGTCGAATAAATTAAATATCCACCATCATTTTTTTTTAATAACTGTCATTGAACAACAGACCCAATTTTGAGTTTACGACCATCAATGTTCAACTTCGTAGTCTTGTAATTTTGAACCAAGGGACAATTTGTAATTTTGAGACAAGGGAACTCCTTTATCAAGTATTGGGAAAAATTTTCCTTCGTGGATAACTTTTTGATGGAACTAACCCGCATTTGCGTTACATGGAGAGGAAGACCACTAAAACCTTCCATGGTTAGCCTAATGCCAAGGGGACTCCAGCCCATGATCCATCTACCACTGAGGATATTTTGCGTCAGCACTGTGGTCGGTGCGAGCCGGGTGCAGAATTCGTATCGACCAGTCATGGCTAGGATTCGAACCGGGTTCACCGCATTGGGAGGCGAACGCTCTATCCCCTGAGCCACCACGGCTCACCATCAGTCTTTTTGTGAAAAATAAATTAGAAGTATTAAAAGCATGACTAGAATGTTCCCTCCCCTTCTACAATTGAGTTTAGTTGAAAGAAAAAGAGCCTCATAATAGTAAGAAATGCATTCTTACTATTATGTAATGTCCTATTATGTAATGTCCCTGGTAGTTGGGAAACGTAATACGATTATTATCACTATTTGCCTTCCACCGTAAATTGTAGTTGTTGAAGTGCGAGCATGCGCCAATTTTGCCTTCGGAAAATCATTATGGACGAATTTCGAATCGTCACCCATGAGTATAGCTGTAATAGGACATTAACAACCTAACCTTTCATCAAGAAAGAAAAAATTGATAATAATTATAATATGAAGAATTTAAAATGATTTTTTTTTTCGAAATAAAATGTCAACAATGGTTTTTAAAAACTAATTTAATAAGTTTATTATATCTGTAATGATGTTTTGATAATCTGTATGCATTTGTATAGGTTTATTACCTCTAATGGATATGCTTTTTTGTCAATGAGATGTTCTGATCCTTGGCTATCTCTGGAACCCCAGTGGAAGTGAAGTTGTAAGAATTTATATTCATCGTCCAAACCTCCTTCTTTAAATGTCCTGGGAGCATCATCGTTATCTGGCTTGACTTCAACTGCAAGAAACAGCATAATTATTTTCAATTGTAAAAGAGTATAAGAAACTTTAATAACTGCAATCAGTATTGGAGGTCGAAAGAACACCGAGTTACCGAAGATTCGATAAATGGAAAACTGATTTGAAGGAAAACTATTTCCTAAAGTTTTATTTATTTATTATTTTTAAGAAGCAATTACAAAATTCAAGTACTTTAAGATAAGGAACCACAGATTTGAAGAGATATTTGATTGGCTTATATAAATATATATATATATATAAGCCAAAAAACTGAGAAAATATGGAGGGAAAAAATATATTAAAAGACCGGAAAAAAAGGATATAATCTCTTCATCAGCTCACACGATTATATCCGCAAAAAGGGGTGCTTTCTAATATTGTATCAATATAGCCAAAACAAAATATATCGATACAATAGTGTGAGGAGCACTCAAAAAATTGAAACGAAATTAGAACACATTAAGTTAAAAATTAAACAAAAGTATCAAGCAAAAAACCGAAAATAAAATGTAAAGAGATGATGGGACAGTACACGAGAGGAAATCTGCATAGTGAGGAGTGAAAAAAATGAACTTACGCGTACCGGCATCTTTCAAAAATGATTTAAAATATTTTCGTAATAAGATTGCCAGATTACAAAATATGAAAACAGAAGCATAAATAAAGTGATATCTTTTGGCACGTTCTTACTGCAATACTAAAGCGCATCAAATTTGTTAGTTACCTTGGATGGGATGGATGGAGTTAATGGATGTGCGCAAGGTAATTTAAATTTTGTAAATAATAAGTTTGATAATTAATTATACAATTATAATAATTAAAAAAATAAGTAATTATTTCAAAAAAAAAAAGAAAAAAAAAAAGAAACAGGATTGCTCGTTTTGCGTTGATTTTTAACAGGTGTCAAATTATTATTACTGCTGAAATCCAAAAAATTAGGCTCAAAGAGCAATGCCCTAAACACACGAAATTAGAAAACCGATCAAAACGGGAGCAAAAAGAAAACGAAAGTAAGTTATTAGTAGATAATATCAAGCGCTAAAGCTGCATTAAATATGATCACTATAACAAAGCACAATAAAAACAAAGAGAAAAACGAAGAAAATTGATAAGTTTTATTAACTGTGCATAAGCTGCAAGTATATAGAACTCATAAAATAAGCTTAAAGATTGAGAAAATATGGAGGAAAAAAATATTAAAAAAACCGGAAAACAAAAAAAGGATATAATCTCTTCATCAGCTCACACGATTATATCCGCAAAAAGGAGTGCTTTCTAATATTGTATCAATACAGCCAAAGCAAAATATATCAATATATATATATATATATATATATATATATATATATATATATATATATATATATATATATATATATGTTACCGGCAAAGTATGAAATGTGAGAAGTATTACATACTTTCCCTAGGCATCATATAAAATACCTAGGCATTCTATAGAATGGCAAATGCTATTTAGGCAAAGTATGAAAAAAACATACTGATGAGGTTATTATGTAAATGATGTGCATGTTACTGTGAATGACCGAAATCGGTGGTTGTTGACTCTCACCGGTGAATGTCCGAAATATTTATTACATCCGATTTTATATTAATTTATTCGTGGATATAATTACATTTATTCGATATTTTAATACTTACAGACGATAGATTAGAAGATACATCAGTGTTTGGAGTTTCGGGCAAATATATACCGGGCAATGGCACTTGTATAAATGTAATTATATCCACGAATAAATTAATATAAAATCGGATGTAATAAATATTTCGGACATTCACCAAAGCGACCATGTGATTGTTGACATTCACCGGTGAAAGTCGACATTCTCCAGATTTCGGTCATTCACAGTAACATGCAATTCTCAAAAGAAAAAAAAAAAATTATTCTGAAAAAATACTGAGAGTGCCATTAAAAAACATTTTTTCAAAATGTGGGAAGAAAAATAAAAAGTTGTGCAAAACATAATTTATGCCTTTCTTATTAAGAGAAACAAAATTTTTATATAAAAAAAATAAGAAATTTGCCTACTTGTTGCAACATGGCAGGCTTGAATGATGTTTTGAATTTGTCATTTTTGAATGACATTTCGACGAATCGGAGAAGTATTTTATACTTTGCCGGTTTGTCATTTGGCATTCTATAGAATGCCTAGGAAATGTGTGAAATATAAATTATTTCAGACTTGGCCGACTAATTTTAGGCATTCTATAAAATGCTGGATTCCAAACTTTGCCGGTAACATATATATATATATATAGGCTAAAAAATTGAGAAAAAATGGAGGAAAAAAACATTTTAAAAATCCGGAAAACAAAATAAAGAAAGGATATAATCTCTTCATCAGCTCACACGATTATATCCGCAAAAAGGAGTGCTTTCTAATATTTTGCGGATATAATCGTGCGAGCTGATGAAGAGATTATATCCTTTCTTTATTTTGTTTTCCGGATTTTTAATATTTTTTTTCCCTCCATTTTTTATCCTATTTCATGAGTTCTATATACTTGCAGCTTATGCGCAGTTATATAACTTATTTATTCTCTTCGTTTTTCTTTTTTTTTCTGTTTGTTTTTTTGTGCTATATATATATATATATATATATATATATATATATATATATATATATTTTGCTTTGGCTATATTGATACAATATTAGAAAGCACTCTTTTCCGGATATAATCATGTGGGCTGATGAAAAGATTATATCTTTTATTTTCTGGTTTTTTAAAAAAACTTGATCTTTTTTTTATTTATTTATTTTTTTAATTAATTAATTGTTTTTCTTTCCCCAGTTGTTTGTCATTATTATTCCCCCCCCCCTCCTTTTTTCATTTGTCTGAAATTTACCTTTGTTTTTTCTTCATTTTAAACTTATATATATATGAATCAAAACTAAAAGTGGAAATGTTAGATATTTTTAGCTGTCTGAAACAATTCAATTCATACTAAAAAATTTATTCATAACTTTTTTTATCGGGTTTTAAAATGTTTCAATTTTAAAATTCATTATTTTCTTTTTATATGGTGTAGACAATCGAAAAAATACCTCCAAGATCTTTTTTGTCATCTGTCTTTCGAACAATATTTCACACCTGTCTTACTAAAGAATTTGAAATCATATATTGTTCCGTTGCGTGATCGGATTTTCAGAATACGAGTATATATATATTTTTTCTCCTTCCAGTAGAATTTGAAAGAATAAAGAGAGGAAAGAAACATTGGGGAAACGAAAGTATTTTGATTTTCAACCTTCAACCTATTACTAATTTATGAATTCCATTATTCATAAGAGTTATCAAATTTTATTCCCAAAAAATATTTGAAAATGTGTGTATGTGGTGCAAAATATTGAACAAGGGCACCAAGCGATGCTGAATTTACGCAGGGTGCTCTGTCACAGACACCCTCAATTATTATGTTTGGAATTTTTTATAAAAAGTCCAGGAGAGAACTGATATAATACGAGGGAGAATAATTAGTATTTACTTTTTAAAATAAATAATAATGAAAAGTGATGATAAATAATAATAAAAATAGATAAAAGAAATGATAATAATATGAATAAATTGAAGTAATAATAATAATAATGAAAAACGTTTCTAAACTATGAACAATCATTATAAAGGTCAGGAAGAATGAGGTTAATATAATCAAAAACAAGTTTCTTTTTTCTGAAAGACTGGAATACGCTTACTTTTTGCTTGAAGCCGCCTTTGCTTTTATTTCACATCATAATGATCTGTCATAGTTTATAAACCATTTTTAATTATTTCTCACTAAAATATTTATTTGCGGCTCCTTATGTGCGTAGATTTTGTTCTTTGTTATTTACAGGACTTCTGAAATGTATATTAAGAGTGGTCTTTATGGAATACCTTGCATATGAAATTTATATTTTGAACGACAGTATCAGTTTTCTTTTTAAGAAAATGTTTTAAAACTTTTTATCCCTCGTAAAACTCAAGGTATCCTCAAAATGAAAACTGCATATATTGGCTAGGCAGACATGAGGCCAACAGACAAGGGGTGTTCAAATACAACAATATTAGTCACAATTGGTTCTAACAACAGGAAGGTTTTTAAAGTGCCATGCCAAGCACGACGAAATTTTTTTTGTTTTTAATTACTTCCTGACATAGAATGCTCAAAATGATATATTGCTCGTCTATCTATCTGATCGTTCAAATACAACTTTTAAAAATTATTATTATACTAGCATTGAAAGAACTTTAAATGCCTTTCTTGATTATAATTAATTTTAAGTAATTAGTTATGTACTGAGCAGTGAGATTTAATATGAGAATGCAATGTTTCGAAGAAAATTTGCCATTTTTCTAAATAAATTGCAAGCCAATTTGAGAAAGAAAATGGCAATTATTTTAGAACAAAAACGCGAGATTTGTTGGAAATGAAATAATTTATTACTTTCTTTAAATGTTCTCACTTAATAAAAATAAATATTCAAGCTTTCAGCTTTCAAAAAATTGCTATTTTTATGATATTTATCTGTAGTTCAGAAATAACATGGTTTCATCTGGTTGCTCTAATGTTGTTTTCATAGCTAAACGGTATTTTCAGAATTCTTTCTGAAAAAAGAAATGCCTTCTTATAGAATTGCTCTAAATGTACAGAATCAATAATTTTATCCCAACAGTTTTTATTAATTTCTATTTAAATTTATAATTAACAGTGACACACACAGAGAAATTCTAGTAAAATTACGGTACAGTATGGTTAAGACATTTTTGGTTCAAAAAAAATCCACAATTCTTTTGAAAAAAAAAAAACAAAAACAAAAAACAAACAAGTACATACGGTTTTTGAACCATTTATTTGGCATTTTTTCCTGTTCATATGATAACAGTTCACCGGAAATTCTGGTTTTCAAAATTATAGTTCTTATTACCTCACATTTAGTAAAAAATACAGAACTGAAAAGTTAATTTAACCAAATAAAAGTTTATACGCAGTGTAATTGGTACGCAGTGTAAGTGGTGATTTTTATCATAGGTATCATGATAAAAATCACCAAATTTTACCACACTTATCAAATTTCATGACATACTTTAAAATCACATTTTATTGTAATTTTATCAAAAGTCACTACCAAAGCACTTCGGTAAAAAGTACCGCTCTTTTTGGTGTTGCCATAGAGCCAGAAATAGGGTAAATTTTATCAAATTCTGGTAATTTTGACCATACTTTTTTCGCAGTGCAGAATTTCACAGCAATTAATGTAAGTATTTAAAAGACTGTTGGTGAATTTTTATTGTGTGAGTTACTTAAATATGATATTGAATATACTTACTTGTATGTCCATTGTTAATAATCTCTGCATCCTCAAAATTGTCTTCAAAATTATCAAATTCGAATTCGTTTAAATCCTCATTTAGGTCTACTCCAGATGTATTAATATCTATTGGAGACTGCCTCATACCACCGCATTGTTTGAAGTGATTTGGCCAAGACTTTGGTCCTGAAATGATTAAAATGTAAAATAGTAAAATAAGTCCACAGTTTTACAGTACAAACAAAAATGAATCAAAAATGAAAACAAAAATGAATTTTTCCAAAAATTAAAACGAAAATACGCGATCAATTAAAAACATATCGTTTCACAAAAATTTAATTAATGTTTAAAAAAAAAATATTTTGCGTTCAACATACTTCTCAAGAGTGATGATGAAAATGAAGTAAAATTTGCGAAGATAAAATTAAACTTTAAATCAAGAAACCAAAATCGGCTTATCTCTGATTGCCAGTCTAAAGAGCCACTGATATTTTTTTATGATGGTTTCAGTAAAATTTTTGTGGTCCCAGACCCACAGATCACTGTCAATTTCGAACCCTGATTTTAAGTTTCCCGATAAATAGCTGGGGCTTTATAAATTATTAATAAAACCATACTAATGGTTTCATTAGCGTTTTAGCGCTAATGAAACTATACTAATAAATATTTATAAGTTATACATGTATATCATTCAGTCCACTTTTGCTTTTAGAATACGGGAGTAGTTTCTTGTTAACAATAAAATATAAACAAATGTGTTATAATTTAACACATTTGTTTACATTTCAGTTTTTTTAGAAGCGCTTCATCCAAAGTTTACATGGGAGAAAGAAAATTTTTTACGAAGTCTTGTAACTACTTCAGTTACAATAGTTGAGAAGCAAAAAATTTGAAGATATTTTAGACAATATAGCGATGAGCTTAAATTTTCTAAAATGATTTTTTTTTTTTACACTTAACTGTTTCTTAGTACTGTTTCCAGATAAGTATTTTGGAGATTTCTGAAATTTCTACAACATAGTACACCGAAACATTTTTTCAGGGAAATTGTATTGTTTTTCAATGCACTTCTAAGGGATTTGAAAAATATATATTTTCATTCCTTATACTATCTTTAAAATCTCTCAATTTCTCCTCGTTTTACCCGATCATTATTTAAAAATAAAAACTATAATTTTCTCAAGATAAAAACACATTTTAGCTACTTTTTATTGCGTACAAACTTTGAGGTCAACTTATGTTTCTATGTTTTTATATATCTTTAAAAATTATATATCTATATATTTGGGTATGTGTGTGTATACATTAAAAGTTGGTTGGAGATTTAGCATAAAATAAACTTGATTAATAAATTAAGATATCAATCTTTCATTCTATTCGAAATTTAAATAAAAGCGAAGAATGCCTTAAGTGTAATATCCTGTTGCACTGCCATCAAAAGCTAAATTCTTGCAATCAATTGCATTTCTTTCTTTCCCATTAATTTCCTCATATTCACCATCATTACCTCCTCTACAAATAGCTTTCTTCATTGCTTTTTACCTTCACCAGATATAAAGTAGGGAAAATAGAAGTTCTTAAAGAGCTGCTCAGGTTGAATAAACGATAGCAATTTTCTGAACATTCTGATAGGGGGGGCATGCAAAATATTGTTCATCAGCATTTTTGTGTGTGCATGGAATGTAGCCAAATTTATTGCTGCGATTTATTTAAGCTATTCTAACTAATCAGATCAAGTGAATTTCAATTTCATTCATTTTCGATGAAATTATTTTGTCAAATAAAATTGACAGATTTCCGAGCATACAAAATTTCTGCCCTTAGGGCAATTATGAATCCATTGGAGTATTTACTAATGCATTGCATACCCCTTGGCGTTCATCCCTTGACATTTTTTTTTTGGGGGGGGGGAGAGTTTTTGAGCATCGTAAAATGTGCGGAAGAATAAACGCATTTTACAATACATTATATATAGGCCGGGATAGCCTGGTCGGTAGGGCGCTGGGCCCATGTCCAAGAGGTCGTGGGTTCGATCCTCGCCGGCCGAAGACTCCCCGTGTAGTAAATGGTGACTGATGCACGTTAAATCTGTCGAGTCTCAAAGTCCTCCATGTTCCCATAACAAATCAATACCTCTGGGGGTACTGATCCAGGAGTTTCCTTGTCTTCTGGATTGGTTCAAAATTACAAGGCTACGGAGTTGAACATTAGTAGTCGTAAACCCATGAAATTGGGTCGGCTGTTCAACGACGGTTATAAAATAAAATAAAATACATTATATATGTATATATACACTGATTATTATAGATTAAGTAAAAATCATAAAAATGATTATAACTCAATAAGTTGCGCATAGAAATTAATGAAACTAGCTCACATTATAGTGCACATAATAATGTATAAAATTATATAAAATTATTAACCAGACAATTATGGTGATACAGAAACTAGTACATGTATGAAATAAATAAATCAGACGTGTCAGCATGGAATCGAAAAAGTATCTTTAGTATGAAGTATGATCACCTCCATCAGCAATACAGCACATACAGCGATGTGTGATACTTTCAATTATGCGGTCTACCAGTTCAGTTGGAAGTCTGAGCTATTTTTCTCGAAGTTGAAAGCGTTGAAAGAAAGGGTCTGAGGAGGCGGATTGAGAGTGGCTACACATATTTCTAAAGCATCCTAAATATGCTCTACAGGCCACTTCATGTCCTGAATTGTTTGCTGCTGAAGACAATCATTCACGATACGAGCCCTGTGCGGAGTTGCGTTATTGTCCTGTAACACGAAATCATCACCTATTGCACCTGCATAAGGGTAGGCATCATAAACATCAAGAATGTCATCTCTATACTTGTGAGCATTCACGGTTCCACGGAAGAGATACCACCCGCACACAGGTTCTACCTCCTTGGTATGGATCTTTTTCACGAATGTTTAATGGATGATATTGGGTTCCAGGTTCTCTCCAAATCAAACAACGCCTACTATCCTTTTGGAGGCTAAACCTGAACTCATATGTGAAGAGAGCAATCCTCCATTGGTCAGCCGTCCGGTGGACATGTTTCTGTATCCACCTCAAATGTTCCCTTCCATGGCATGACGAAATTGGTCCGCAAATGGCTAGTCGTCTAGCTAACAAACCACGTTCGTGAAGCTTTATACGCATAGTAGACGTTGACATCAATTTTCCGGTTGATGCACTAAGAGAGGATTTGAACTGACTTATGGTTCTATTCATACGTACACAAAATGATAAATATCGGTCATCAACATTTAGCCATCTTTGAATGAACCTTCTGAATGCCGAACCTGTGGTTAGAAAATGAAACCAGAGTCTGAACCACAGAAGGACTCACATTTGTAGCACAGAAGGATTCATGTGACCACTTCTATATTTGACTTTGTCCTGTCTTTAGTCTTCCAATGGATCACTATCGCAGTTCTTCAGAGAAATGATGCGTGGAGGTTATTGCTACAAATTGACTATCTCGAATTTCTAATATAGAAACACAGCGAAATTTGCAAGCTTGCAATCAAATCTGCAATTTCATGCTCATTGCAGATGACGTCATTCCATTGCAGCGCCACTAATTTACATATCACAGTTTTATTTAGAAACTCTTATTTGACAATATATTCAAATTTTATCGGGATTGTCTTGTTTTTGGGAGAGTTATCGCTATTTCTATAATTTTTCCATATTTTATGATAACCATTGTTTATATACCACCTTCTCAGTAAAACTTCTCAATAAATTTTGGCAGATTGTGGAAACTATGTTACGCTTTCATCTCTAGTTGCATGACAAATTAGTCTTCGTTTTATGCTCAAACGTAAAGTGCTCAACTTCGTGCACGGGGCTACAAAAGCGGGGGAGTCATCCCCTCTACAAAGAATCAAAATTGTGATGGCATGTATACAGACAATCTTCAGGCATGTTTCCCAGACTGCTGGCCCATCTGTGCAGCTCTAGTGCTACGTAAAGAAAGTGCTACTACAGCACGAAAAAAATAAGGATTATAAAGTTGCAAACTAAAAAACAAGGTTTTTAGGCTAGATAAATAAATTCTTAATTTATTTCTAAGTGCAACTTCAGTCTATTTTTAATCATTGTTTATAATATGATACATTATGTTATGAATGATTATGCCTTTTTACATAGTTAAACAAGCACTTTTGATTCGCCTTTTTTTTTCAATTAACCGATGATAAACTTAAAATCAAAGAAGTGCCCTCAAGAGGTTAGTGTGGTCGTACCCACAGTAGCCTCACGATTACTATAGTTTTTCAAATTTTAACAGAGCTCTCACGGATCTTATAGATATTTAATATCTGTTTTAAACTCACTCTAATGCGAAAAGGAATTTCCTTTTTTAAGATGAAATTTGAGCGTTTAGATATCTAGTTAGGACAAGGCCAGAATATACATGTTTTTTTTTAAAACTAAATAATATTTAATGGTGGTCAGAAATGTATGAAATAACCATGGTTACTATAACTAATTTTGACATGTAGCTATTGTTCTTAAGGTACTTATAGGTTAAGACTCTTGTAAAACAGAATGTTTTGAATCGATGCGTAATAAGTTTTTGCTAATTAATTGACCTCTCCCTTTATTTCTCTCTCTCTCTTAAAAAAATTAACAGCATAGTTTTTTTCAGTTATCAACTAAATAAAATAAAGTTCTAGAAGCACCTTTTATTTGAATGCTGTTTTTGTCCTGTTAGGAACTTTTGAAGAACTGAATGATAAAATAAAATTTTGTAGGAAGACTTCAGCAGTCTCTTTTTTAATAAAATGAACAAAAGCTATGTACAATGAAAAAAAAATCTTGCTGGAGAAAAAAACTGAATTAATGAAATAAATGCTATTTCATATATACCTTAGTCAGTAGCAAAATGTAGAAGTTATCGCGCAAAAGAGCAGGAAATGTTTATTTTGAAAAATTCCAATTAAAAATTTAGGAAAGTTTATCTTTACATACGCATGCAAAGATACAAAAAGTGCATTACCTTTCTTATTTACATGAATTTTAATTTATAATTTTAAGACAATTTTTTTAAAACACAAACTTTGACTTCATGCGGATTTTTTTTCCAAATTTGAAGTCATGAATAATAAAGTAATTTTAAAGCAGTAGTATTTAAAATTCAAAAAAAAAAAAAATTTAAAAATATCCAATTATAATAAAAAGTATTGCAAACAAAAGCAACACTTAACGCATTATGAATGTATTCATATTATCGAAGCATTAATGTATTTGTGGTTAATGTAAATAGCTACAGGAAAAGGTAGAAGCGTAAATCAGATTTGAATAAGCCTGATTTATGCATGCCACGAGTATGATGCCTCATCATGCCCAACGAGAAATGTAACATTAATGATGCTGGGCGAAACTATGAGGAGTATAACGTTTAATTCTGAGTAATTTCTCATCAGATAAAGCTATCTAAATATACTATTAATTGCTAATATTTTTGAGTATAAATTTATAATTTAGAAAAAATAATAGGGAAAAAATAAGGGAGAATATAATTGAAAATCTTAGAGAAAGAAGGTTCCAGTTAAATTTAAGCGTTTAAAAAACATCAGTCATGGAAAATATAGCAACTGCAGGAAGCTGTTATCGGTCTGGAAGAAAAAGTTAAGTTGTCGAAATTTTTTTTCTGAGAACAAAGAGGTGTACAGTGCACCAAACATAAAAGCAACTGAATAACTTTTGATCTAATGATGGGATCTTCACGTTCTAGGAGTCATTCTTAATGGTTCGAGACCTCAAATATGCAAATTAATATGGTGATGACGATATTTTAAATCGTGAATTCATACACAAAAACGTACTTTCTCTGAATAAACATTTCTTTTTTCAATTGATTCACATTTCTGATGCCAAAAATATAGGGGATGGCCACAATCTGCGAAATATGGTATCACATGTTCTGTCAGGATAGCGACCCAAAAGTTTTAACCTGTTAATGTCAATTTTACTTTTTGCATATCTCGAGTACTTCTTAAGCGAAAAATTTTTGCACACAACTATAATATTCGTCTATCCGCAAAAGATAATTCCGCAAAAAAAAAAAAAAAAAATTTCGATATTTATAATTTTTTATTTTTTTATTTAATAATAGAGGAACTTGTTTTGAGTTTTAGGGTATATAATTTACGTCATTTTAAAGTATGTAATTTTTCCGGGAAAAACACAAAATTAGAGCAAAATCAGTGGAATCAGAAGTCGAATTTCAAATGTACGACTTCTTTAAATTTCAATTTCTCAGGAACTGTTCCACCAATTTCGCTCAAGTTTTTTATTTTTCCATGCAAAATTACATACTCTAAAATGATGTAAAAAATTGCATACCTTAGAATTTAAACTTTTCGACTATTACTATAATAAAAATACTAAATATTTACTAATATTTTTTTTTTTGAATCGAATTATCTTTAGATAAACGAATTTTATAAAAGTGTGCAAAAATTTTTCAACTGGCTTGAAAAGTTCTCGAGTTATAAATTCTCCTATCCAAACTATTTACACCACTTTTCCCAGATTGCGGATTTACTAGATTATTTCCTAATTCGCACAAGGAGATTTGCTTATTTATCTGTATGTGTAAACTTACAGGCAACTGCGATGACTGGAAAAAGTTTCTAGTTTGTAGTTAATACTAACAACTTAAAACAAAGCTATAATTTAAAACTGTAATAGGAACTGAAACCTAATCAGTGCCAGTTGTACTTTCTACCGGTATATATTTTAATAATTTTGTTTATTGAAAATTTACCTAAAATTTTATTAGACCTTTCAGCAGCTTATTTTTTCTCCCCTTTCCCATTTGATTAAGCTGAGATTAATTTTTCGGTAATGATGGAAATGTTCACGAACCCATGTTAAACTATTCCATGACATGATAAACCATTTCATAAGTCACAATGAATGAATTCGATCTTAGTATATACAGTCCTTGGCCAAATTATTAGACGCACTATAAGATTCTATGTACAATTTTAACTATCAGGTTATACTACACAGCGTTATTTTTTTTTACGCCACTGAAACCTTTTTGCACTTGTTTACATTCGCAATAATACAATACGTTAAAAATAAATACAAATAGGAAGTATACAAAAAATATCTTGAATAAAGACCCATTACATGTATGTTTAAATATAAAAGTATTGCATATATACTAGTGCAAAATATGTAATTATTAAAAAACTACAGCGCGTCTAATAATTTGGTCTAATTATTATAATAATATAATACCTGATATAATAAATATACTATATTTATATAATATATCGTCCAATTTACCCAATCGTTGAATTTATATTGTATATCGTCTAATTTAACAAATTGATACACGAACGCAAACAAGTACAAATTGGTTTCAGTCGCGTAAAAACAGTAAAGCTGTATAGTATCCCCTGATAATTAAGATTTTACATAGAATCTTATAGTCCGTCGAATAATTTTTCCAGGAACTGTATGTTAGGATATATTTACAAAATATATTTAGCGAATTAATTATTTTGAACATATATTCCGCAAATTTGACAGAATTAAAAAAATAAGTTAAATTATACCTTATCCTAACTAAAATTTCTTTTTCTTTCTTTTGGTGTTTCTTAAACAAAAACTCAAGTGGCATATCTTTCTCCTTGTAGTTAAAAATACACTGTTCCCAACAATTTCTAGTTAAAATAACATTTTTAGCATATATTTTATGAAGGACTAAACATTTTGACCGAAAATAAATTTAGATAGCAAATATAAACTTACCTATATTATCTTCATATCCCCAATTATGGCCATCATCAGCTTCTCGCTTTACGAGTTCATGTAAACCAGCTCCTAAAATAAGAATTTTAAATGTTCAAGCAATAATGCACTCTTAGATAATAAGAGCACTCTTAAACAACTTTCAACGTATTTTATAAGAATTTTTTAATTTATGAATATTCTTAAAATCATCTCATTTAATCTTATGCATGTCATCCCGTAGATCTTAAAATCTAATCTTTCCATTTTTGAAATGTTTCTGATAGCCCTTTCGCTACAGTAGGATTTCATTTCTACTTCTAAAAATTATGTATTTTCTTGCCCCCTTGTTGATCCTGCCATCCTGCATTGAATTAAGTTAGCTATTTGTGAAAGGTCTTCGTAATATTAGCCTTTTCGCTACAGTTGGAATTAATTACTACCACCGAAAAATATCGATTATTTTGTCATCCTGTAGATTCAATGAATCTAATTTTTCCAATTCTAAAAGTTCTCGGTCTTTAATTGCTACAGTTGAAAAATAATTCATTATTACTACTAAACTGTTTCCTAACCAACTCATTTACATATTGTAATTTTAGGTATTTTGGGATTAACCCGTCGACCATTTTCTCCAAACCCGATATTATCGCCAAACCTAAAAACTAGCGCCAAAGGATTTGGTGAGCATTGGCAGGTCGACGGGATAATCCCAAAGAGGAATGAGGTACTTTGGGATTATCGCGTCAACCATTTTCGCCAAACCCGATATTATCGCCAAAAGGTAGGTTCTGTGCCAATAACCGTGATGTATCTACAGTTTGTCTAATGTCAGAACTTCCCCGCCACAAAGTCTGAGGCCGTCTTTGTTATTCTTTGCATTCTTTGTATTATACTGTTTGTTTACGATAGGTACTCTGCCAGACATTCGTCTGGAGCTGTGGCGGTGACTATGGTAACGAGGTATGATTATTTCAAATAGGGGTGCGGGGTCCCTCTTTAGGACTGGTTTCGGCGAAAGAAAAGGAGACCTCTTCATCGAAGCCACCCTCCCTAAAATGCCCTCTTCTTGTTTCCATAGCACCAGACTGCGCAGACTTAGTGGCGGTCAGAGTACCTATCTTAGACAAACAGTACTGTATATTCTTTGGTCTGCTGCTATGGAAACAAGATTAGCGCTTTTCAGGGAAGGTAGTCTAGGGCTAACACTGTAGACCGAAGAAAAATATTCTATTTCCCTCGCTGCCCGGACACAAAACCTGTCCTAAGCAACGACCCAACACCCCTACTTGAAATAGTTATACCTCGTTTCCATAGTTTCCACGCTTCCAGGCGAATGTCTAAGGGAGTTCTCACTTTAGACAAACTATAGTCAACATCGTGCGACCTTGACTACGCGAGCTAGTTTTCTTTAGCTTGTTGAAATATAATGTTGTTGTTTTTTTCCTCACTCCGCTGCAAAAGGATTCGAATTTCGGATTTTCCTAGCACCGAATAGAGTGCTGTGGCATATTTTCAAGTGTATGGAATTATTTTTTCTAAGAAAATATGCGTTGATGGCCACGACGTGGCGTTGTATATCAAAACTAAAAAGCAATGGCGGTGGATTGTAAAGAGATGCGAAATTATTTTGTAAAAACTAGTGCCAAACCTAAAAACTAGCACCAAAGGATTCGGCGAGCGTTGGCAGGTCGACGGGATAATTCTAAAGTACCTAATTTTACTCTTGTATATTCTCGATAGTGCACATTATAATATTATACGCAAGAATAAATTCTGTTGTGGAAAACTTAATGAATATCTTAATATAACTCGAAAAGAAACTAGTTTAAAACCTTTTCGTTTCGGTTCATTCTTATGGAATAGAAAAAATTATAAATTGAATTCTAAATTGACGAAGAAGGACCAATAATTTTTTACTACCGCCAACATAAAATTAATAAAAGTTGCCCACCTGTGAATTGTTTAGTTTGCTCTTAAAGTTTTTTTTTATACTATTCCATTTTGATTATAGATAAATTTAGAATATATTTGTTAAAGTTATCTCTGAACCATTATATTAATTATAATTAAATTTCTTTGTTATTTTGTTTTATTTTTATTAAATTATAAAGTAATAATCGTGGCAATCTTTTTTAAATAAATCAAAGGATTGAACCTAAATGTGGTGTTTTATTATAATACTATAAAGTAATTATATGGAATTACCTTATTACGTAACTTTTCATGATAAACATATTGAGTTATTTTCTTACAATGATTAAATGGCAAATAAGTCAACTGTGTTCAGTCAACACATGTAATAGAAATAATAATTACGATATAATTGTTTAAAAATTGCAAAGAAATATTATAAATATTCTAGTGCTAAATGATTTTTTTGGAGAAAAATTAACGAGTAATGAGTAAATAACGAGTAACGGACAAACAACGAGTAAATGACGAGTTCTTATGGTAACTAAAAATTAAATCAAAATTCAGAAAACAGATTTTGGGAATGAGTTGTAATGGTAATGGAACAATATATTTAGGTTTAAATTTTATCCCAACTGAATCGAATAGTAAATAAGGGGTCCCGCAGTGGACTGATCGTTAAGACACGGTTCACCGAAGTCAAGCATCACTGACTGCGGTCAGTGTGCGGGTGGGTGACCACTTGGATCAGTCTGCGTAGGGACCGAGGGTGTGCGGTATTGGTCCTCGTTAAACTGTGCTAGCGTAAAGTGCTCGACTTCGCGTGCAGGTCGTTGGGCTACCGAAGCAGGGGTGTCATCCCCTCTGCAGAGGATCAAAATTGTGATGGCATGTCTTCGGATCATCCTCAGGAATGTTTCCCAGACCGTCGCATATAGCCCATTGTGCAGCTCTAGTGCGACGTAAATGAACTACAACTACAACAACTAAATAAGGGAAATAAAGTATGTGGGAATGGAATGAAACATTTTGATATCGTTTACTTGAATAAATTTTGATTTATAAATTTGTTTATCTAAAAAGAAAAACAATAAATGACTGCAACACAATCGTAAATATTTTTATTTGGCAGCTTCAAGGGGGAGAAACCCTTACTTATGAATGATTTGTGATGAATAGTTTAAAAAATACCATCTTTTTTTCTCTTCTAACGAAAAAAAAAACAACATTTTTTTTAACACTTTTAAATATTTCTGTTACATATACTTGCTATATATATATATATATATATATATATATATATATATATATATATATATATATATATATATATATATATATATATATATATATATATATATATATATATATATATATATGTATATATATATATATATATATATATATATATATATATATATATACTGACATATATAATATATATATATATACTGACATATATATATATATATATATAATACTGACATATATAAATTCTTTCACTATTATTTAATTATGTAGATAAAATGTTTAACTATTCACTACTTTTAAGTAACTGTTAAATACATCCTTACCAGATTGTATTATGATTTCTTTTCCTACAAAATTGTTAACTGCTCGTGACTTTTGAAATCTTATGCAAAATATTGTACAGGAAATATATTAACGTATTTTTTAAAAATTATTTAAGTTACTTTACTATTTTTTAAATACCTTCATGGCTGTTTTCGTAAGAATTTGTAAATAATAAGAATAATATATTACATAAATTTTGTTAATAAATATATTTTTAAAGAAATTACAATAAATTTAAGTTATAATAATTTTGCTATAAATATAAGTTGTTTCAAACTAGTTTATAAACAGTAATACTCAATTTTTAAATAATAATTCATAAATAATAATAGTTAATTAAATTATTATAAAGCAATTATAAGTAATTAATTGAATTTACTAATTAATATCAGTAAAAAATTAATAAATATTATATATTGTCAGCAATGTAAAATAATATTTAGCAGAAGAATGTAAAATAATATTTAGCATAAATAAATAGAAGCTTTTTTAATGTATGTAATTATCTCACAGGAAAATGATTTATTATCGGTTATTAAGGTGAAAATATTAATTCTGATATTTAAATGCATCTTATGACGCAGCTACCAAAGGAAGGTGAATAACATGAAACTATGCAATTGAACTTGACTTTGACTGAAGCTTTAGTTTGGAACCCAACCTTATGTCAATACAGCTACCAGTAAAAAAGTGATGACCTTTTTGAGAGTTGGTGGGTGCTTTACTTTTAATATGAATCATAAAACCAGAATGCAGGAAGTCTTTCTTTAACATAATTTTAACTCTTATCTTAAATTAATGGAAAAGTAAAGTATTTATTTCTAATAAAATAATATTTCTAATAAATCCAATAAAACATCTTATTTCCTAATAAAATACGAATAATGTTTGACATATTTGCTTATAATTCAAGGTAAAAATAATATACAGTCCCTGGCCAAATTATTAGACGCACTATCTTAATTATCAGGAGACACTATACAGCTTTAGTGTTTTTACATGATTGAAACCGGTTTGTACTTGCTTACGTTCTTGTATCAATTGGTTAACATTGTAATACAATACGTTAAAAATAAATACAAAAAGGAAGTATATAAAAAATCCCCTGAATAAAAACCATTTACATGTGTGAATAACTATAAAAGTATTGCATATAAACTTGCGCAAAACATTTAATTAATAAAAGACTACAATGCGTCTAATAATTTGGTCTAATTATTATAATATACTAATATAATACCTGATATAATAAATATTCTATGTTTATATAATATATCGTCTAATTCATCCAATTGATGCACGAACGTGAACAAGTACAAACCGGTTTTAGTCACGTAAAAGCAATGAAGCTGTGTAGTATCAACTGATAATTAAGATTTTACATAAAATCTTACAGTGCATCTAATAATTTGGCCAGAAACTGTATAGTTTTCTATGCACTTGAGAAATAGGACTAAAAATATGTCAAGAATAACAGTGTTGGCACGAAATAAAATAGATTTTATTTCATTCTAAAAGGAATGAAAGTATTTGCATCTAAACAAAATGTAGTCTTGAAGTGTTCTTCATGATGTTGTAACAACTACCATTAGATTCATTCATTTTTAAGAAAATTGATTGTTGATACGTTGACAGCTTTAAGCCATCGCCTCAAGTCATTTTGACGCTTATTATTATTATTGTAATAAAAAAATATTTGTACATAAACAATGGTAACTATAGTTAAATCAAGCATAAAAATAGCAGAAGCAATTGGAAAATATTGGAAACATTTGTAAATACTATAATTAAAAAAAGTTTTAAAGTCTTATATTATTAAAAAAATTAAAAAAAGCATAATTACACGGTTCTTGAATTTGAATCGTCAGGCAGTTCAAGGCGTCTGATTTTTGCAATTCATGGGCGTGATTTGAAAATAGTACATGTTTTTAAAAGAAGTAAAGAAGTATAATGAAGATAAAAAAAGTTGAACATATTCTGTTTGAAATTTTGGATCGTACTAATATCGATCAAATTAAAACAACTGCAGCAGTAAAAAGATACAAAGTTGAACCATATCATTGCGTAATATTGTCCTGCCAAACTTCGATTACTTTATGCACTGAGGTCAAATCTACTTGTCTATGGTAAAATGTAATGATCTTCTGGCTCTGTGGAAACAACAAAAAGCACGACAATTTTTACCGCATCGCTTTGGTAATGATTTTGGTAAAATTAATAATTAAATATTGTTTCATAATTTGTGTTGAAATTCCGAAAATGTGGTAAAATTCTGTAACTTTATATGATACTTTAAAGTATGTCTTAAAAATCGTTTATTCAGTAAAATTTACTTATCAGTTCTGTATTTGTTACTAAATGTGTAGTAATTAGAACTATAATTTAAAAAAAAGAAAATGAGTGGTTTAAATACCTTATATTTTGGTTTTATTCCCAGAAAATTTTTTTTACTGGCAATGTCTTTATTATACAGCACAGTAGTTTCACTAGAATTTCTTTCTCCTTGCATCATTGTTTAAGTTGAATAGAAACAAACTTACTTTAGCACCTTATTAAGGTTTTTAGTAAATGTGTTTGATGTTATTATGGTTCAACTCAGGTTATATATTTAGTAGATGGTCTGATTTGGGATTGTATTGCGCAGAAAAATGTATAGTCATTACTGTATTGTTTTTCTTTAATTATTTTACTAGCAATTAAGTATTTGTGCTAAGCTAAAGTTATATGATAAGTATGCCCAGTTGAATTGAATTTGGTGACCAACAAAAATTACCCTGAATATTGAAGGACTGAGCCATATGATAGAAAGCTACTCAAACAAATTTACGATGCAATTTTTAGAAAATAAAGTATTTATATCATATTAAAATTAAAGGAGTTTGGGAAGTTTTCTTGTATAAAATATTTAAGTCTTGTCAAATGATTAAAAAGTGTCTTTTTTAAAAGTTTTTTTATTATTTAGCATTTGATTTCGAACAATATTTAAGAAAATGATTTTATATTTCGATTGAAACTTGTTAAAGTGGCATGCTACGTGATATTTTGAATGCTCCAAGATTATAATTATACTCTTAAGAAAATCGGCTCAAAAATCAACCGTAATATCGATTACTTGAACCTTAAAAGAATTATCAGAATAACAATAAAAAATTAATAAGAGTTATCATTACAAATATCATACATTATCACATATTATTATAATTATAGTTATATATAATTATAATTATCATATATCATTATTATTATAATTATCCTATTTTATTATCAAATATTATCCCCATACATTTGAAAAAATGTAACAAATATTATCATATATATTTTTTTCGTATCATGCCGGGTACAAAAAAATTTCGAAACAGGACTATAAAAGTACATAGAACCATAATACGGTGCAAATTGACTGTAACCTTATTATTTTATTAGAGCCACGATAACTCAGTGGTTAAGGTACAACCATTATGAAGAACTGGATATCAATCCCCGGTGGTGGTTTGAAGTCAACCAGTGACTGGTTATCGATGAGTACCAGGTTGTCTGAGAAGTAAAGGTAGTCGGTGCGCAATGCTGACTCCATTGCCACGATCATGTCGTTAGTTACGAAACTGTGGAGCCTCAACCTTACTGATCTCCCTGGCCTACAATGAGCTGTTGTAGGAATTACTTGTTTTTAATGAGGAGTAAAATGAATCATTTTTCTATTCAAGTAGAACAATGGTATCTTGACATCAAGTCTAAGAAAAACGATACTGGTTTAATTTTCACCGTTTTTAAGCTGCAGCAGATTTGAACGATTATTGCACCATATTATTGAGTTACAGCAAATTGCAAGATGAAATCAGTAGCTATGCTAAGAGATGCAAAGAATAGTTAAGAATAGTATTTTTACAGACTATTAGTGACCTTTGGGTTTATAATTTGAAAAAAAAGAAAGTTCTATTCCTTTCTTATTTAAGGGGAATAATTTTCAGATTGTATTTATATTTGATATGATACTAATTAGTAACTAATTAGTAAATTAAAAAAATGATTGAAATAAATTTATTTCATGCATTCGAATATTTATATATTTATATATAAAATATATAATTTATATAAATATTTATATATAAAAAATATTCGAAATTTCTAGTATACATTTCTAAAATAGTTAAATAAACTAGAATTTATAGGCACTGAATTATACGGAAAAAAAAAATCTCTAATGAATTGATCTGTATTAAACATGGCTATAAAACCAAATCATAGTTAAATAAAACTTATTTAAGCGAGCAACTAAAACTAAACATCATGTAAGGAATCTTTTAATCTTCGCATAACTAAAATATAAAAGATTTCGCAATAGATAACAAAAGACGGATGTTAAGAAGGTCTGTCTAACTTGAGTATAAAAGTACTTCATCTTTTAGTATACAATGCCACGGTAATCAACCGTGACCAGGTAGTTTCATGCACACTTCTTTGTCTGGTAATTTGCTCTTCTTAGACGATGTTAGACTTATGTTCAATTCTTGAGGGAGATTTACATTCTTCAATGCTGATTTGTTGAATGTGAAAAGTAACTGAGTTCTTTTAAATTTTCTCTATCGTAGTAGACACAATGAAAGAGTTTAAATGTCAAAAATTTTATTCTCATGGTTGTTGATTTATAACTAAGTTATAATATATATATATATATATATATATATATATATATATATATATATATATATATATATATATATATATATATATATATATATATATATATATATATAATACACTCTATAACAAAAAAATCGACGCACCAAGAAGGAGTTGTCCGATTGAAACGAAAATTGATGGATAGGAAGACAATGTACAAAATAGTAAATGATTAAAATTTCAGAACAATTGAATAATTTATTGCAGAGTTACAGTAACAAGTTCAATAAGGTGTTGACCCGCCTCTAGCCTGGATACAAGCTGCTACACGGCGTGGCATAGACCGATAAAGCTCCCGGATGGTCTCTTGCGGTATTTCCTGCCAAATTCGATCCAATTGTCGAACGAGGTCATCAACATTCCGTGCCAGATGCAATCGCCTTCCCATCATATCCCAGACATGCTCGATGGGAGAGAGATCATGTGATCTGGAAGGCCAAGGAAGAGTTTGTACAAGCTTGCAGAGTTCATAGCAACACGTGCCGTATGTGGTCTGGCATTGCCCTGCTGAAAAACCTGCCCAGGGCGCTGCAAAAGGAACGGTAGCAAAAGTCTTAAGATGTCGTCGACGTACCGCTGTGCAGTAAGTGTACCTCTAATGACGACCAAAGGGGTCCGGCTGTCAAAGGAAATGGCACCCCAGACCATAATACCTTGTTGAGGGTCGGTGTGGCGTGCAATAGTGAAGGCAGGATCCCCCCTCTGCCCTGTGCGTCTCCAAACACGTCTTCGATGATCGTCAGGACACAGTAGGAAGCGGGATTCGTCGCTAAAGATTATACGTCCCTAGTCGGCATCATTCCCGCCTGATCGAGCCATACACAACTTTAATCTGGCTCAGGCAGTGTGCGTCGATTTTTTTGTTATAGAGTGTATATATATATATATATATATATATATATATATATATATATATATATATATATATATGTAAATTTTTTAAATAATTTAAATGTAATGTTTACAGTTAAAAACTGAATATTGTAAATTTTTTTATTTATTTAAACGAACTAAACTGATTGAATTAATAAATATTAAAATTTTCATACATAGATACGTCGTAATATAACTTTAAATTTTATTTTATAACTAGCGTTGAACTTTAAAGTAATCTGTGTGTTTACGTCTATTGATGTTCAAATCCGTAACCTTGTAATTTTGAACAGAACCCAGAAGACAAGAAAACTCTTGGATTAAGCACCTGGATCTTTCGTCAAAGAATTTTTTCATGGAATTCACACGTATTTGCGTTACGCTGAGAGGAAAATCATGAAAGCCACCTTGGATGAATCCAACCGATCCAAATTTGGGTTTATAATATGATTGTTTAACTTCTTAGCCATGTAATTTTGAACCCTACTCAGGTGACAAAGGAACTCCTGGAACCAATTAGCTTTTGTGGAGACTTTTTTTATAAATAATGCCAGAGAAATTATATTTCGTAAAAGAAAAATTCCTTGAGTAGCTTGACAAAATATAGTGACAAGTCACGTTTTTCCAAAAATGATATTTTCGCATAAAGTTTCTTAATATAGTTTCCAAATGAGTACTTTACTAGTTTTCTGAATTCCCATTCGATAACAGCATAGAAACAACTTTTTGAGAAAGAAAATCGTCGTGTTTTTCTCCGAAATCGCCCTTCTGAACGATTTGAAAACATGGTTAATCATTTTTTTGTCACAAATCTTTCATATACTCAATGTTTATAGTTAGTAAATGGGTATTGAGCTAAAATTTTCGGAAATTAAACTTATTTCACTTTTCGAAAAACAGTCAAATTGCACGAATTTAAACGAATTCAACAATACATAATTCTACACCATTTTAATTTAGTTTTTGCTTATTCGAATTACGCCTTTCTATTAAAGATTAAATTCTTGTAAATTAGAAAAGATCTTTTTTTTACATAGTTAAATTTTAACACTAATGCAACAATATTTTGAAGCTTCCAGCAGTTTTTATTTCATGATAAACTCTATTAAAAAAAGGGGAGAAAAAAGTTTAATAATTACTTAAATGAATCGCGTTTCTTTATTATATTTCTTTTCTTTCGTTATTTTTATAAGTTTTCTTTTGCTAGATAACTTAAATTTGATGTCTTTTAAGATAAACTTTTTCTATTTTTTATAAAAAAAATATTCTTGCATGCAGTAAATCTGTTAGTCTTTTTTTTCGATAAGTAAACATTTTATGGAGCAAATCGGAAATCAAATTCTATTATTTTCTGTAATTAACTTGGGAGCGTGTTTTATAGTTTCATGGGATTTCTGCAAAAAATACATTAAAGCTCATCTCATTATTGTTCGAGAGGTAAATTTTGACTTAATCTAATTTATTAACCGCGGTGATTTTTTACATTAATTCTTTTCTTTCACTGAAGTAATTTGAATTCCTTGCCTAAAAAAGAATTAATTGGCAGCTTAATAAAAAATTAATGATTTGCAAAAGAAATAGTTTTAGTTCATTTAGAATAGTTTTAATAGGCCACAAATATGAAATTAAATCCAATGGATGTCAAGATTGGAGTATAAAATAATATCAAACTGCAAAATATTTAAAAAAAAATTCATGTTAATAAAAAACAAGAATTTTTTAATTTTTTAAGTATTATTATTTAGTATTATTTTATTTTATAACCATATAGTCAAAGGAAAATTTATCTTGATTTAATACACTCTCATTGAGTAGAGAATGATACATAAAAGCGTAAGCTTTTAATACTTTCTCTTAATGTAGTGATAATTTTTATTGTATTTTAGACGTAGTCATTTTATAGATTTTTTCATTGTTTTTTTAATTAGTGTAAATCACAATATTTTTACGATTTAATTTTATCTATGACTGAAAATTGCTTTGGCACACTCTCAGAAATAAAACTCTCACTTTTGACGATTCACTAATCCTTGAGGCGTATTTCGTCATTTTTTAAAATCATTTCGTCACGAAATCACCTGATTTGTGACGAAACGCGAACTCTCAAATATGTGACGAAAATGTTTCCTAAACTCGGAACCTCATTGTAGATTCAAGGGACACTGTTAACTAGAATGAAGACTAGATGGTCACAACTATTATGACGAGTTAATCCCATTGGCCTATATGATGGTCAAGGAGTTCGCCTCGTGCTTCATATCATGAAGAACCATGGATCAAATCCTGTTTCGGGCATGGATGTAATTTTTTTAAATCTGTTCTTGTGTAGTAAGGGCGACATTTTGAGGGCACCTGCATGGTGCCCTCGAAAAAATGATCAACAATACGGCACATTTGTCTTTGTTTTCGCCTTGATAAAATAGAATGACGAAACATTTCTTTACTTTTGACAAAATTCACTTCCCCGAAGAAGTGACTATTGTTATTTCATCGCTTTGACAAAACGTTCCTTCGGAGCATATACCAGGAAACGGTTCCGTCAAAAACGAAGAAAGTTTCTTAAAATTTGATTGTCCATTTTTTACAGTGCAGCCTCTATTAAGAGTGATTCTTTAGCATAGCGAGTGAATGAGGAAAAGTTATGGACGTGAAGAATTGAACTGCTAAATCAAGGAATTAATTAGTTGCTAAATTAGTGAATCAACGAATTAGTGACGCAGTAGTTTGGTATAATAATCAGCAAATAATTTAATGGACTAATCAAGGAAGGGAGGAATCAATTGGGTTCCGATAATGTGGTTTTAATTTATCTCTCGGAGATTACACACAGAGAAAAAAATTCTGGTAAAATTACCCCACTGTATCTTAATAATATTTCTGGTAAAAAAACAAGCCAAATTTTTTTTTATCCACTTTCTTACTTTGAACTTTTTATGTAGTCATTTCCTATCATGGTATCTAAATTTGTAAAAGAAAACATAAACATTAATAGAGTCGGAGAAAGAGAATTTAAAGAGTTCAGATAAATAAAAAAAACTTTATGAAAAAATTAACTAAAATATTTCTAAGACTATTTTCTTATGTTATTAAATAAAAGAAAAATCATTTTTTTTTTAAAAATCAAAATAGCGGTTAAATTTTTTCTTAGAAATGTAAGTTTAAATATTAACTGTAATTAAATATTAATTTAGTCTTAAGTGAACTTATTTAAATGAAGAGACAAGTTGTTGATGGTTTTCCTTTTTTAATTTTTGATGAAAGCTTATGGTGGATCAATTATATTCTTTAATTTTTAATACATATTATTGCTCCATGTGTCTTAATCTTTTTTTGTGCATTGAAAATTTATTTTCCAACAATAACAATCCTATTACCCGTGAAAATTGTAGGTGATATTAAATTTTGCTTTATGGCAGATTTTGTCTTTTATCATTTTTTTTTATCAAATAGTCAGTCTTATAAAGTGTCATAACTTAGTCAGGAAAATGTGATAATTTAAAGAGTTTTCAGATTTATAAAGATTTATAAGTAGTTTTGTTTTAGGGGCATTAAATATATATATTTACTTGTAGCATGCAGACTTTAAAGTATAATTTTTCCTTCAGCATGTGATTATAAGAATGTGATTTAATAAGCAAAATTCAAAGATGACTGCTATTTCAATTTTTTGATTTAACTAGCATAAATAAATTTATGACATTAAAGTAACCTTGAATTTAGTATAACAGTATTAAAAGAGATTAAATTAGATTGATTCATTTTAAATGTATTATATTTCTTTTCCCATAAAAATTAGAGTATGATTGTTGTCATAGTATTTCAGAATGAGAACCGGTATTTCAATATGCACGTAAGACTAAATTGAAATTAAATGATACTTTAAATGCTATGGTTAATAGTTATGAAGTTCAATTCTATTTGAAAGCAATTAAATTTTTAAAGCCTCTGAAGAGATTATACAGCCTAAATTAATTACGCTTAATAACTGCTTTTAATGGAAAATTTTCTTACTGAGTGTTAAGAAATATTTTTAAAATAAGTAAATGTAATAAGTAAATGTAATTTTAGTTTTGTTCTATATTAACAGCCAATCACTTAAAGATACTTAATTATATAATTATATAATTTATATAATTTAATCTTAATTATATTATTTATTTCGTCAAATATACTTGAGGATAATAAAATGAAATAGGATTTATCATAGGTATTAATAAAAAGAAATGCTTACTGTACTTAAGGTTAATTTTATTTGTGGGTTCGTTTCACTATATTACACGAATATGAAGACTTTTTTTCCTCTTACACGAAATTTCCATATGTTAACATAAATGTTAAATCGTGTAACATGTTACGTTTATTTAAAAATAAAATGAATGCTACACAGCTCCGATTGAAGCAGGAAAACAATTTACGGCGATGACTTTTGGCGACATTATATTGTTTTCTATGTACTTTTTCTAGAAAAAGATAAACGAAATCACTGATACGGAAAGTAATTTTTTTTCTGGGAATATTATTCACAGCTTATTTGTGAATAAGCATTGTCACAAAACCTGATTTTAATCTGTTTTACGGAATTTCGTGCGAAATTTGGCTTCTCTTTTTCTTTATGTTCTCGGAGTGACAAAGTGACAAAGAAACACTGTGCTTGCCGTGATATTGAAGCAAATCATTTTTAAAATTTTACACAACTATAACAATAGGTTTTTCTACATCATTGAATTTTACCTTCACTTTTTCACTTACCTTCACATTGAATTTTACCTGCGTAAGTGAAAAAAATTGAAATAATTTTTCGATTTTTATTTTTAAAAACAATTGAAATTAAACAACTCCATATTCATGGTCAACGTGGTTTTTTTTTCAAAGTTTATTTTAAGTTATTTTGTCCCTAATTTGATAGATTATAAAGAAGAAAATTTTTTTTATGAAATAAATTACATACATTATACTCATTAAAATAATATTTCTGCAAGTATGCGTGATTTAGCTTTAAAAAAATGTAAGAAAAAATTAAAAATCTTAGATATATTAAGGCCAAGGCAAATCGGATAAAATAGTTATAGACACACTGTAAAGAAAGAGTTTCTCAAAATTATCAAAAATTTGTCTAAATAGTTCTAAAAATAATATTGTCGAATATGAAAACCCCATTTACTCATTATTGAGTATAGTACCATGTTCAAAATTGAAAGAGCATAAACACATGAATCAGCATATTTGAGTATGTCACTATTCTTAATAATGAGTTTATGCTCTTTTTAAATTTTACTACGTTTATTTCAGAGTTATTCCGATACATTTTTACTCAATTTTTAAAAATCCTTTTTTTACAGTGCAGGGATCAATAAAAAGGCAAAATGTCTTGGAAATAGGACAAAATTTTAGGATCCAACATGTTATGGAATGGAAAGTGGTAGAAAATATTAGACTATTTTTTCTTTTATATTAAACTTTGCTAAGACACTGGTTGTTTGGCTTCGGTCCGTTTTTGCACCGCGTTAACCGGGCGTACTGGATTTATTGACGTACTGTTTACAGACATAGGCAATTTGAATAGAATAATTACAGGCGTAGGCAAATCGGTAGATATGATTTCAATAACGTTTAACGTTGGGCCAGAATATCACTATCTTGAACCATAAAAACGGTGCAAATTTTCAAAATAGCTATAGACATAGGCACATCTGAAGATATGAGTCCAATTGCTAATTTCTGGGTCAGTTATTTTTCGGTTAGCGTATTTGAAACTAAGTAGTCGCACTTTAATTAGTTCTCAACTCAATTAGTTCTCGATTTTGGAATTTTTTTAGACTTTTGTTAACGATCTTCTTACAAGTAAATTATTGATTCACGATACATTTGAAAACAAACCAATATAATGAGTATAGTACGATCTGAAAAAATAATAATTAATTGTCCTAATATCGCAACCTTCAACCATAAAAACAGGGCAAATTTTCTGGAAGTCAAATAAGGATTCTAAATCGAACAGTTTCCATTGATGTTGGATCATAATAGCAGTGTAGTGAAGTTTAAGAAATTAGATAATGTGGTTCAACTTTGCGCTTTATATAAGTTTACAGCATCTTTTTCAATCCCATTAAATTAAATGGGTTTATCCCGCTCCACAATTTAAAATAGTGTCTAATAATATGCTACAATACAATAATTTCAACTGCAATAGTATAATAATTGTAACTACTATTGTTACAATAATTCTAACAGATACTTTGGTTCCAAAATATTTTCTGCTAAGAATTCGAAACAAAGTAGTCTTATTTCAATAAAAGCTTATTTAAAGTATTTGGAATATTTTTATTAAGTATTTTGTTAACGAATTTTCTAGAAGATTATTTCAATAATCCTTTTATTGATTGCCGACATGCTTAATCAATTCGCATCAAGGAAATGAAAGTATCAAAGAAAACGATTCTTAGAACTGTTATTTGAGGTTCTTGGTGTCAATTTTCGGAATTACTTTGAAAGAATTCTCACTTAAGAAACAGCTGCATAAACACTTACGTTTCTTTTTCAATTGGAAAGTGTTTTCTGTGATGAACAAATACTTATCAGTTTAAAACTCGTCCGTAAAACTTAAGCGAGACTTAGTAATAAGGAAACAGTTAATATGCACTCATTTTCTTCGTGATTTCTTTAAGAGTTCATAATCAATAGAAAACAAGTTGAATAGCAAATTTAACGAACAGTAATTTCATTGTTCCTTTAATAATTTAATTGTTAAATGCAGAAGCTTAATTTTTTTTTACGGTTATTAGAACAAAGGAAACAAACTAAAAAAATCTTTAAAACAAAAAAAAAAAAAAAAGCTATTGGAAAATAAACCGGAAGTAAATAATAACTTTTTTTTTTTTAAGAAAAAGAGAAAAAAAGCTGTATTATTTTTGAACTAAGTTTCAGAATATTTTACAAAACTAAAATGCTATTAACGCTATTTCGATTGCCTTAAAAAATCTATTATTTGCTGCAAATGGAAATCATGTTTTTTGGAAGGTAGAAAACATGAAGCAAACTAACAGCAAACAAGTTTTCTTTTTTCTTTTTTTTTCGTTAAACATTATTAAGTCGATGTTATTCGAACCCTCCGGGTAGCTGTTTAGTTACTTTATGATTAAAGAACTTTTTCTTTTTCTGACGTTGAGTTTTCGCGCTGAGATCATATTTCCTAAGGTGAAATGAAGCAAATAGTTTCAATTTATATAAATACTTTCGATTATTTGAGATTAGAAATATGGCGAGAAGAGTTTTCCTAATTTGTTTTAAATCGTATGTTTTTCAATTTGTAAAAATTTTGCTCATATTTATTTCATTATATTTCTTCTTTGAAAATAATTGAATGGTTATGTATAAAACTAACGAAATTAGTTTTGTTTCATTGTTTGAAATAAATACCAAATTAATTCAGAAATAATAAACAGAATATGTTTACTTTCTGTTTTACTTACAACATAAAAATAGAAATGGTCTAAAGTGTTTTCTCACTGTTGCCGGTGCATTGTTATAAGATAGAAAAGACATAAAAAGAGATCTATACTCCAATAATCGTAACAATCTTTTACGAATTGATAGGCTTAAATCTAAAAAATGGTGTTCTTTTACAAAGTTATTAAGTTTCAATAAATATATGTGTAATTTAAATTTGGATACTTGCAACTCGAGAAGAAGTGAAGTGATTATGTCGCACTATGTGATTTAAATCAGATTTAATTGGATACCTGAAGCCAACGTCACTCGTGCGAGTCGAACTTGATTGGCTTCTGAATCGACAAATGCCACGTTTAACCTACGATAATTCATTTGTAGAGGTCCAATAGCTAATACTAGATATCATATTACTGCCCAATCGTTAGCATAATATTATATATTTCCGCATTTTCGAACTATGATTAACTTTTGACTACCGCTTAATATATTTATAGTTTTTGGGTGCTTTTTAATTATTCGAGTATTCGAATTATTATCTTCTTTCGAATTTTCTTTTCGAATTATCTTTTTAATTATTCGAGTATTTAATTATTCGAGCATGCGTATTCGAGAACATAATTCAGTATCTTGATATCTTGGAATGATAGTATTTTCAGTATCTTGGCAATATTTTTAATGATTTAAAAATAAATTTATTTATTTTTACTTATTACAAGAGCAGCACATTATCTTTAAAAAAACATTTTAGAAAATTTTAGCATGACATTCCGCCTTCACTTCTTCTACCGATCTCTCACTAGTGCAGGATGTTGCTATAGAAACTATCATGCGTTAGCGCTAGATCGGCATGTCAAAGCATTTTATTAAAAAAGAGATTGAAGATTGTTCGGTATAAAACGTATCGATTTAAACTACTTTGCTAAAGCGACAAAATTATACTTTCATAAATATATCCTAAAAATATTCCAATGAACTAATTATTGTTTCTGATAAATGCTCTTAAGGATGTTATTTAATGCTCTATCACCATGAAAAACAGAAAAGCCACATTTTGAGTTTACTAAATTCCCGTCAAGGCTTTACTTTTAAGCTATACTACCTTGGGGGTAAAGATTTTCCGACCATCCAAAACGGACAAATAGCTTTAAAAAATTTTTTTTTTTAAAAATCTCTAATTGGGAGATATTTTCTTTCTTTCTTGAAAATTATTAAAATATATGAATAATTTTCAAAAATGTACAACTTCTTTTGAGCCGAAATTATAAATTTTCATTCATTAAAATATTTTATCACAAACGCTTTTCATTTCCAAAAAATTGTGGCTTTTATAAATATTTCCATCTGCGCCTTTTTCATAATCAGAATGCAATGGTGCAGATTAGAGCTGAATAAAACTTGACCTAATAGTCATGAATAGCAATTTGCGAACTCATAATATTAAAAGAAAAAACATTCTTTGTTAAAAGGCGTTAAATCTTATAACGGTAAAACTTTTGAAGAAGCAGCTTTAAGGCAAAACCATTTTCAAACGTGAAGACTGCTAGATAAGAAAATAATAAACGCACTTTAGATGACAATGTCTACTCGAGCATGTTTATCAGTTGTACTTATTAGAAAAATTGTCGACAACAAAACATCATTCTATTTACACGCTACAGTGCTTTTCGCTTTCTAACCACAAACCCGGTTTGTTGATGATGAAAAATGGCATTGGTTTCGCTCGGCTAAACTTTATTGTCCACCGTTAAAGGGCACCAACCTAAACCCTTTGATACAACGAATGCAGATTTTTAAGGTCAGAGAGTGACACGGAGCACTTATGGGTCACGGTATGAGCGTTTGAAACTTTGTTTCTTTTAGTAGCGTTAATTATCCTTATTTTTGTAGCAGGGGTGTACATTAATTTGTCAATCATTGAACTGACAGTTTCCTTCTGTTGTTATAAGGAAAAATGAATGATTGTTATAAAATTAATCATGCAGTTGACAGTATCACTTTGCAGGCTCTGCCCTAGGAGAACATTAGGAATCCATGCTACCGTGGCAGTCAATTGCAGATTTTCTCCTTGCTAATCATAATACCATGTGAAAAAAGTATTTTAAATAATTTGGCAACTTAAACATTTGTACTGCCATTTTAAATAAAGTAAAAAAAAAAATGTATTTGATCATAAAGAATGGGATTAATTGAAACGGGTGTTTGTTTTGTAACTATAACATTTATACCTTTAGCAAAAAGAAATATATACAAGTATAAATAATGAGGTTGATAGAGACAGACGCTTGTTTTGGAACTGAAATAAGTACCATCATCAGTACTGAAAGTTAAAACTTATATCAGCATAAATAATGTATAAATAAATAAGTAAAAACATATGTCAGCATAATAATTAGTAACGTAGATGAGCGCAAAGTGGTTAATAGAACCAGATGCTTGATCCGTAACTATTATGCAAGTACTGTTATCAGTATAGAAAGTAAAAAATAACGTACGAAGGCATAAATATTGTGGTTGATTGAGACAGACAATTGAGTATCATCTTTAATACCGAAAATAAAAAGTAACTTATACGGGCAAAAATAATGGGGTTAATAGAGACAAACGCTTATTTCATAACTATAACAAGTAACATAATCAGGATCGAAAGTAAACTGTAACTTTTATAAACATAAATAATGTAGTTAATGGAGATAGACGTCTGTTTTGTAACTGTAATAAGTACCATTATCAGTACCAAAAGTAAAATGTAATGATAACGTAACGATAAAAGTAACGACAACGATGGTTAATAGAGTCATATTTGTTTCGGAACTATAATAAGTATCATTATCAGTACCAAAAATAAACAGTAACTTATATGATCATAAATAATATGGTTAATAGAGACGCATATTTGTTTCGCAACAATAATGAGTACCAAAAGTTAAAAGTAGCGTATGTGATCAAACATAATGTGACTAATGGAGACATATTTGTTTTGTAACTATAATGAGTACCATTATCAGTTCCAAAGCAACCAAGATCATAAATAATATGTTTAATAGAGATAGACGTTTGTTTAGTGACTTTCAGAAAAAACAACCTAAGTGCCGAAAGTTTAAAGTAAGGAATATGAGCATAAATAATGTGATTGATAGAGGCAGACGCATGTTTTGTAAGTATAACAAATACCATCATTGGTGCTGAGTCATAGTGATAACAACTTAGAAGCACCAAAAAAATATAGTCGACTAACTAATTTCAATAATATAGCAAGGACCCTCAGCAATACCATGAAAAGTCTGCGTCTCGCTAATGATGGCAATTTGTAATTTTAATGAAACAAGTGTCTGTCTGCGTTAGAAACATTATATAGATCCTCTTTTAAGTTGTTTGAGTTTATTTAAAAAAAAAAACAACAACTTTGCATTCTAAAAACGTTTTGTTTCCATTATTATGATGTGACAGGCTTAGCTAATATTACGTAATTTTTTATAATTTGTTTCATCTGTACTAAGGTAAATTTATCGATAGACTTGAACTGAAATGAACTGAAACGGTTCAAATCAACACTTTTTTTTAAAGGTTTTTGGAAATGTTGAGGTAAAATTTCACCAAACCTAAAAATAGAATAAGAAAATTTAATTTTTAATTGTACACTGATGTCCAAAGGTTAAGCATAATGCGTAAATGTGAAGATGTGTTAACTTTTGGCCAACAATGTATATTAGCATGGTTCTTTAACACAAAAACTATTATTATAAGCTTCGCTATAGTGGAAAGTAAGTTTAATAATTTTCAGGTGCATTTTTTTTTAACCAAAAAAACAGCTTTTATAAAATCCGAAAATATTCCAGAACTAATTTTTAGAACATTTTAGGTGCAATTCTGAATGTTTCTATAATTTACAACAATAATATTATTTCATAAGAATAGTTTAAATTTATAGCTAAATGGCCAAATTCATAAGTTCAGCATATTGAATGGTTCATAAGCTAAGATATTTTTACTGTTGATTATGCAAAACTTATTCATAATGTGAGGAGGTTGTCGTTATTGGAAAACGTTATGAGCTTATGATGTAAAATATAAAACTGAACTACGTAAAAAACAAATGCTCCATAACAAGAAAAGACTTTTTTTTTCCAATAAATTTACGAAAATCAATGAGGCTAAAACTAAAAGGAAACCATTGGTTTAAAATTCTGCGGGATCAATTCAATAATGAAACGGAAAAAAAAATGTGCTTGAAAAAATTAAGTGAAACAACTACCGATAAAATATCCAACATATGTTCCATATTTGTTTATTTTATTCCACTCACTTATAATCCTTGAACATTAGAAAACAATACGGGACATACATATAAAATTTATTTATTTATCGCCTAATTTGTTTGCGTATAATATAAGTTTTATTCGACAATAAGCCATAAAAATGTTTTCATATGATCTTAGAAAGTTTAGTCAAAGTCTATTTTATAAGCAATCGGACTTACTCACAACTTAAAAATGTCACATGAACATGTCACATAAAAAGATTAAAAAAAAAAATTATGTCATAAAAAGACATTTGTCATGCACAGTTTAGGGCTTTCTCATTAGATTAAAAAAAATCGTGATTTGATCATTAATAGGCATAAAAGATTCAGATATAGTTGGCTGTCATCAGTATAAAATTAATATCATTTACAACTAAATTTAACTGTAAATTATTTATTAATCCCTTATTAAATGCTATATACCAGTATTATTTATTTATCATCCCTTCCTCAAATTATTTTTTATTGTTATTACATTTCAGATATTGATAATTATTCAAAACAAAAGGAACTTCAACTAAAAGTATGGCACATTTTTTTAAATTATGAAGTAATCGCCGCATGATATTATATTACTGTGTAACAATATTTAGTTACCATTTTAAAATTATTGATCAATAAATACGTTGTATTTAATTTTTTAAGAATTTCATTTAATTTTAATAATACATTTTATGTAAAACCGTGTTTAATCGATGCAGTTAAAATAATAAATGCAAAAATATTAAAATTCGATAGTAATTTTAACTTTTAGCAGCATTGCAAAATAATCACTTTGGCGAAGAATCAATCAAAAAAATTAACTTAATCAAAATTAACACAATCAAAATTAACTTAAGAATTTGAAAAAGAAATTTGTGGATGAAGTTGCAACGGAAAACCAGAAAAATTATTGGGTTTAAATTTTGTCTAAATGGAATTGGAAGCTAAATCTGTATTAATGAAATAAAGATTCAGATAGTTTAATTAAATAATTTTTTATTTTCATGTAAAAATCATTGTTAAGAAACAAAAATGACTGCAAAGGAGTCGTGGAGGTCTGTGAGCGAAGGGAAGCAGGAAGAGGAGCCCTTTGATATTAAATAATAGAAAAACGTTTATGAATATATGCTGGTTAGGAGCTCTACTGTTAGTATATGCTGTTTAAAACAACTTATTAAATTTCTAAAATATTCATAATCAGATGTAAAAATTCAATTATTTAATTAAAGAATTATGAAATAAATTAATTGTAATAAAAAAATAGTGCGTGGAGTCCCTCCGTGCGGAAGAACTGAAACTTCGTAATGTGGAAATGAAAATAGGAAGGGGTAGAAATTGATTTTTAGTGAAATCATTGTTTCTTTAAGACAAACTTTATTAACATTGCTTACAATTCACAATTGATCGCATCTTTTAATTATCATTTTCTACGCGCATGCGTTCGAGTGCCAGGCATTCACTCTCGCTCTGTCTCTTTCTATTCCCCCTCCCCAGGAGCGTTGAACGTTTAACGCAACAGTGCTTTTATACCCCTTCCATGGTAGCGTTAAACGTTTAACGCAACCTTGTTGGAAGTCGCATTAGAAGTTTCACTTATAAAATAATAACCGGCAAAAATATAAAAAAAACATAGAAAAATAAGTATCTAAAGCAGAGTATCTATCAAAGTATTTTTTTAATTGTATTTAATAAAAAAAATATACTTACTAACTTTTTAAATACAATACTTTGTTTAATTAAAAATTTTTTTCGCTTAGTTAAAAAATATTAATAATAAAATATATTTAAAAAAAAAATTATAATAAGAAATCAGCTTATTTCTAAATGTTCTAAATTTCAGTAAGGTATTCTTGGCGAATTTAAAAAAAATATCGCTTTGTTTTCTTTAACGCAAATATTACCTACTATGTTTTTCTCTTACCTCGTGCGCTCAACGAACGTAAAGAGAAATCTAGTTTCCATGACAACGGTAGCGTTAAACGTTTAACGCAACTTTGTTGGAAGTCGCATAAGAAGTTTCACTTCAATAAACTTAAAGTAAGAATTTAGCTTATTAAATAATTAAAATGAATAATAATTAATCGGATTTCAAATTATGTAAAACTAATTTAATACTTTTTATAAAAGCATTACATTTATAAAGAAATTGTCATAAGTGAATAAGTATGTTAAATCTTAATTAACTTATTTAGTTTATTTAATAAATCTATACTTGCTAACAACTTTATGCTGCAGTATGCAGGTAATTAACACAACCACAAATATCTAATATTTCCTTGCAAAATTGTTATGACAAATATTACTGCTAAAATAAAAAATATTCGGAATTGAAAATTTTGTTAATGCTCAAATTAGTGTTAATATTATTTTTAATTATTTTTTTATTGAATTTTCCCCATTTATTTTTAAAATATTTTTCTTAAGTTCAAGTTACTTTCATTTACAAATATAATTTTGAAATATTTTTTATTAATCTACGTATATAGAGTTTGAGAAAACTTTATGAAAGAAAAAATATTATATTAAATTCGGTTAAGCTTCACTTGACCAAATAAAAATGTTGGCATCGTTTTTGCGTTTGCGTTAATTAAAGCAATAATAATAATGAAAATCACTGAAAAAGTTTCCTTTACACAGAATGAAACATCTGAGTTTATTTTTTACTCGGATTCTCTTTCTTTCTAATACATTCCATCTATGTCTGTTAGATGTCAGCAAGGTGCAGTTAGATAATTTCAGCACTAAATATACAGTAGTTTACTGAAGAAGTAGTCTCCTGCCGAGTCTTTAAACATCTAAACAATCTAGTTGGTTAGCAGCCAACTAAGAGTGACAAGAAGAAGAAAGAAAATAAGAAAGAAAGAAGAAAAGGAAAAAAGAAGAAAAAAAAGAAACGTCTTAAGCATCCCTTTCTCACTTTCGATTGGGAAGGATTTACTCATCTTAGACTGAAAAAACATGCATTCTTGTAATGAAGTACAGTTTTTTGGTTAAATTTATATTCTTTACCTGTTCCGAAAAAGTACGCATTCTAAAAATAGGTAATTTATTTTGGTTTCAGAGAAAAAAGTTTATTGGGATTTGAAGGATATTATTTTACATAAAAGTTTGTTGGAAAAAATGTCTACTTATGCATTTCAAAGACTTACAAGAGCCTACATTATAAAAAATCCGTAAAAATTAGGATGTCGGTGTATTTTACAGAAAAATCTGTTTTTACTGGAAAAAAAACTGATACACCGTAATTTTTACAGTATCAATTACGGTTAAATCATCGAATCATTCTAATTAAATAAATATTATTGGAAAAATTGTGGTATAATATTGTATGGGGAAAAGGGATTTTTCGATAAAACGGATCTTACGGATGATGCACATAAAGTGCCAGTACTTTATACCGTGATTTGATCCGCAATTGTTTTCAGTGCATGCTAGTTTTCACAAATGAATTTTAATGATTTTTTATTGCTTATCTTGTTAACTCTTTTGCTGCTCATTTGAAAACTACTCTAACTAATGAATACTAATTTGATGAAAACTCGGAGAATTTTTTAAAATTATTTTTCTGGTGAAATTTTAAAATTTTGAAAGTTTTTTTTAATAATAACTAAACTGAGAGGAAAGACTTCCTAGCATCGAACACTATTGATGAAATCAGAGCTTATTTGTTCAGAGATCCTTTGAGCATCCTGGTACACGTTTAGAAAACGAGATTCTATGTTGAACCATAATATAAATATTTTGAACCATAATATTATACAAATAAGCTGTAACTTTAATAAGGTATTAAATCGAGAAATTTTCTGTAAAATTTGAACATTGTATCTTGTAATCAACCCTATTACTGTATCAAAGTTGCAAAAAGTTTGCAAGAGATTATGTTGTATCCTGTAAGCAACCCCCCCCCCCCCTAATATTATATCAAGTTTGCAGAAAGTTTGTGAGAGATTATGGTTCAACGGTCACTGAAATTTCTAACGGTGGATTGAATTGCTGAAAACATTTCTCTTTATGACTTACGTCTACATTGTTTTTAGCCTAACTTTTTAGCACAGATATTTTTTCAAAAAATAGCATCTTAATCTTCTTATTAAAAATTTTAAAGCAGTGCATTCTTTAAATATACGTAATGGGAACAGAAATTTTAATATTAAAAAGCTTTTTAATTATTAAATGAAAAATTTATAAAAAGCAATAAAAAAAGCGTAAATAAAATCGATGACTCAGTTGTTGGAATTTAAAAACTTTATAAGCAAAAGTTTATATGTTGCAAAATAATAAATAAATTTTACTTAATAAAAGAAGCTATTAAATCTCCTTACTAAATGTTTTTTAAAAACTTTGCAAAATTATTAGAGTATTAAACATTTTCTTCAAAGTTTATATAGCAATTTATTATCAACATCTTATCTCGAAATTTATTTACTGTTAAGTTATGAAATATTAGTCTTTTTCATGGTACACCTGAGGGCTTCTGAAAAATTTTCATATTTATGAGTTCTGCACTGACTTCTTAAAGTTCTTCAATGGCTAAAAAACACTCATTTTAAAAGACATCCTTTTACCAGCATTTTGTAATTTTTATTTTAAAAAAAAATAGTCATTTTGATGATAATATCAAAATAATAACAAAATGTACCTAAATATTATATTAAAATTTTAATTATTCTACAAATTTGTCAAAAATGCTTAATCATGCGAATAATAAAACATTTATTTAATGACATATTTACATTTCTGTTGATTTTCACGTGATATTAAAAATAAAATCTAGAGATAACCATTGAAGTTTTAAAAAAACATCAAGTTTTTGAATATATTTTCTTGTTGCCATAAAAAATAAACATCCAAATATCTACACAAAATGTGTTAGAAAACGAATTTCTTTTCCACAATCCGGAATATTTCTCTTTATATATTCCACAATATTTCCGGAATCTATAGAAGTTTCTTCCTAGTAAAATGTTACAGATTATTTTTTCTGAACTCTTTGAACTTCTTTAAAAACAATTTTTTTTCAAATTCAAGTAAATGACTTTGTAAAAAATTTAAGCATTCCTAAATACTTTAAATATTATTCAGATGATTCGTAGATTTGTCAAAAAACTTTTCATAAAGTGTATAATAGATAATTTAATTTATTTAATGATATACCCAGATTTAATTTTTACAGTATTTTAAAAACAGAAGTGTTGAAATGATGAAGTGTCTAAATTTTTTTAAAAAGAAAAAAACTTGATTAGGGACTAAAATTTTGGAATCTTTCTCATTTCCATAAAAGTAAATATCAAAAAAGTGTTCAAAAACGCGTTTGGAAATGAATTTTTCTTGAATAATCAAATTATGAATATTTCAAGGTTTCTCCCTTGTCTAGTGTTTCAGATTAATTTTTTTAAACTTCTTCAGTTTCCTTAAAAACTATTTTCTTAAAAACCAATTCAACGAATTTGCGAAAAGTTTAAACTATCCTAAATACCTTAAATGCCATTCAGATCATTCGTACATTTTTCAAAAACTTTTTATAAAATGTATAATAGATAATTTAATTCATTTAATGATATACTCAGATTCAATTTTTACAGATTGTTAAAAAAAAGTGTTGAGATGATGTCTAAATTGTTCAAAAAGTAAACATTATAAAGAAGTACTCTTTCTTATTTCCATAAAAATAAATATCGAAAGGTCTTTAAAAACGCGTTAGGAAATGAATTTTTTTTTTTAGCAATTACACGAGGAATACTTCAAAGATTTTTTTCTTGCCAAATATTTCAGATTACTTTTTTTAAACTCGTTCAATTTCCTTAAAAATGATTTTTCCATCTCTTTCTTTATTTTTCGGAACTGAAGAGAAGTATCAGAGAAATGAAAAAGTGAAATCCAGATAAAATAGCGTCACATATCGCCGATGATGACGGAAAAAGTGAAGGCAAGAAAAGTGTCAGAACAAAATTTCATTCTTGTGAAAAATTTATCTTTTCAGATTTATTTAAATAATTTAATTTCATTAATCATAAAAAGAATATTCAAACGATTTATTATTTGTCAAAAATATTTATTGCAAAAATAATTTGTAATTTACTATGATGAAATTAAAACAAACCCTAATTAGTATCAGTATTCAAAACACTGTTGAGTTGCAAAATGAAAAAAAAAAATGCTTCAGAACTAAAAGTAAATAAATATATAATATTCAAAAAGAAAAACAAGTGAAAAAAAGGAAAGTAACATTAAATAATTATGTATTTGAGTGGATATTTACGCATGAGAAAACATTTTCAACTTTTGAAAGGCGAAATATAAAACATGTTATTAATTAGTGTTAATATTAAGTTACAAAATCACACTAAAAAACTTACTGTTTTAGAATGAAAACATTTCCTGTTTTAGTTTGAAATAAAGGAATGTAGTTCCAATATGATAAATGTTTAAGCTAAATAGTTTAAAAAACTATTTAGCTGTCATAGGTTAGGGTTAGCTTATCAGGTTTACAAGGTATTGAAGGTCTTAATGTGCGTATTAAACTTTGGATCATAAAATAACTACGTAATTTTTACAATCCGAAATTCAAAGAAAATTGTGATCGAAATCCATGTAATGACTGCCAATAAATAACGAGCTAAATAAATAAATTTTTGTTTCCCAAAAAAACAAAATTAGCTTCTAATCTGAAACTTAAAATAAGGATAATGGGTGTTTAGAATTGAATAAAAAATCATCTAAATTTTTGGTGTTTGTTTTTGTGGTGCTTTTTTTTTTTGAACTTATAAGAAAACATCAAGTTGTGTATGAGTATTTAAATATTCTAAATAATTAGTTTACAATCAGGAAATATGAAATTGCATTAATTTTGAGCTTTTGGAATGACAGTTTTTTCGTAATTGTCAGAATTTTCTTCAATAACTCTTAAATATTGATTTTCTTTATTTTAACTACTATATTTACTCAGTGCAGCATAAACAACAAGCATAATATATGTAGCAAAGTGTAGTTGAATAAAATATATGTAATGTGTGTCGAATTGTCAAATATTTTAAAGGCAATTTTCAAAATTTTCCGATTTTACTTTGTTGTTTCAAGCACTAACTTAAACCTCTGTTTACATATACTTACTTATAAATCCAGTATTCAGGCAAAAGTTTAAGAGCAAAAAATAGAAATCTCATTTAAAATTATCTTTTTCAATGCTCCAACAACATATCGTAATCAAAACATTTTTCAACTATAATTTCCAAGCTAATTATGTAATTTTTTTATAAAGTTTTATTTTCAGATTTATTATAATTCAACCAATATTTCATTAAGATTTCAGAAAAATAGATTAAAATCTACGCTTCGAATTTTTAGCTGTTCAAAATTTTCCCATTGAAAAGGAATACATCAAATAATCTGAAAACTATTCTCGGTATGAAATTCAAGAATATATAAAATTTTATTCCTTTTTGTACCTCAGAGAAGATTAAAGTCAATAATATGTCTCTGATATATTAAAAAGAGAAAGAAAAGTCATAAAGAGCTAATATTTTTAAAACTACTAAAAATAAATTAAGAAAATTCTTTCAAAGCCAGTAGGAAATAAATTTTTCTCAAACAATTACGCTATAATTTTCTTTTATTGATGTAAAAGTAATATATCTTTTTAATAGTAATAAAAATTCAATTGCTAAGTTTTTTCAATTTATTCTCTTTAAAAATGTCATTTTCGTATTCTCTCTTTCATCATGATTATGAGACGCAGTTTTATTATCAGACATAAAAAAAGCTTAATAATGAGTCGAGAAATATTGAAAATAATGACTAAAACTTCTTTTTAATCAAACAAATTTTACTTTGTGTGGACTAAAATTGCTAAAATACTATACTAAATGACGAAAAATTAAATAATTATGATTCAAAAATGAAAAAAAAAATATGACTGCATCTTTGGAGTAGGTGAGCGTTAGCGAGTAGGGGTGGAGTGCACTAATATTAAGAATTATTAGATTTTTCTGTAAAGTACCAAAAGATTTCATATCACACTGCCTTTATTTTTTAAAAAATTTTATTGCTAAATTTGTAAATTTATTTTTTACATCAAATCGCATTTATGATGCATTAAACCATCGATAATATTTGCAACAATCTACAATTTTTATATTATCAACTGTGTTTGTAAAGAGTTGGTATGAATAACCAGTATAAATGGGTTATAAGATATTAAATAAATTAATTGATTTCCTTATGGCGTAAATGGAATTATGAATTTAAGTAAAAATAAGTCATTTATATAATGTGCTCTGAAATAAATTATCGTAATGATATTTTGTTTGAAAAATGCACTAATTATCTTAATTCCCTTATTAAACTTCATCATTCTATTTTTAAGAAAGAATTCATTGATTTTGGTCTTAAAATATATTTGCTTCTAACTGAAGTGGTAAGCTCATTTACCTAATGATGAGACATTCTTGAGGAAAAAAATCTAATTAACGTAATCACAGTAGAGTTTTTTTTTGTTAAATAATGCATTGTATTTGGATTTATTTTCCTACTTAAAATATTTGCTGTGTAGATTATGAATTAACGCTAATTAATTATTTTATTGGACTAAATTCCTTTTCGTCAAAATGTAATAACTACAGCACAGCATGAAATATCATTAGCATTGTTTATATTTATTTATTTTCTATTTTATTACAGTTGTTCCAGACCAGTGGTTTCCTATGTCGATTCCATGTTTCTTGAGTGCTACTAAGAAAGCGAGAATTAAGATCATTTTTTAAACCCATGTATTCTAAAGTAATGCACGGAGGAAAAAATTCTGGTAAATTTATCGTACTATATGGTATTGAAATTTCTGGTAAAAAAATACCCATAGTTCTTGTTAATAAAGTCTCATTATACGGTATTTAAACCATTAATTTGGTAATCTTTCCATTCATATAGTAACGGTTTACCGGAAATTCTGGTTTAATGCCTATAGTTCTTTTTACTACATATTTAGTAAAAAATACAAAATGAAAAAGTAAATTTAATTGAATTTATTTCATGCCATGTTTAAGGTATCATGATAAATTTGCCAAATTTGATCACAATTACCGAATTTCATCACATAATTTAAAATAATATTTCATTGTTAATTTGATCAAAATCATTGCCAAAGCGCTTCGGTTAAAAATTACCAAGCTTTTTGGTGCTCCCGTGGAGCCAGAACTACGGTAATTTTTACCATATTCTGGCAGTTTTGACCATACTTTTTTTCTCAGAGAGGGTAGTGGAAGGACTACGGAATTGTTAATATTCCTTAAAATATTAAATAAAAGAAATTAATTATTTAAAACAAAAAATCTTGAACATTTTTTTTTTGGTGTTAAACACTTAGTAAAACATATAAATTTCTACCACTGTGTTTTTTCATTTCGAACCTTCAAATTTTTGCTGTATTCTAAGCAAGAATGGATATTTATTAGACAATTTTTTTCTTTTTTTTAAATTGATTCTTGGGTCACAAGATCGTTTAGAACAATGCTCTTTCTCACAGTTTTAAAAAGGTTGCGTCCACTTGGTCTATTAGTTTATCTAGTAATAGTTTATATCTAGTAGTTTTGGTCCACTATTAGTTATTCTAGTAGTTTATACTATCTAGTAGTTTTGGATCCTGAATTAGTGCGTAAATGCAAAATCGGTGTTATCGACATTCAGCATGAACTAGCATTTGGGGACGTTTTCTGCGACTTTATAGCAACGCGTTTATAAATGTTTTTTTTCTTAGTTATATTTTATTTTATAACCGGCATCTAACCACCCACCCATTTTTAAGTTCATGTTTATTATTGTTCAGCTTCGTAGTTTTGCAGTTCTAAACCAATACAGAACGCATTGGATCTAATACTGTGATAAATCAGCCTTCATGGAGGAAGTTTTAATGGAATACGTATTTCCGTAAGAGGAAGAGGAAAATCACAAAAATTTCATACGGTTAACCCGACGAAAGGGGATCTTAATCCATGATCCGTCCGTCATTGAGATATTTTACGTCAGTACTGTGGTTGATACGATCGAGGAGCAGATTTTGAACCAACCACCTATAGCAGGGATTCAAACTTGGGTCACCTCATTGGAAGGCGAGAGCTTTATCCTTTGCGCAGCAGCGTCTCGGTAATCTTTTCTTAGAATCTATAGCAAGTTTTTAGTTTTAAAAAAGACTGGTTAAAAAACATGCTTTTGTCATCCAAGCTTCTAAAATGAAACAGATAGCCAAATTACAGCGAATTCTACGAGTTGTAATATAAATAATAATAAATCATAAAAGGAAATGACAAAAAAAAAAAAAAAATTTAACTCTTCTATGCGTTAAATGCTTAGGCGCTTTCTACGCTAAGACAGGAAGCGTTGCCATTATGAAAACTAAAAAAGAAAATTGTTTTTTTAAGTGATTTATTATTACTACGGGAACGCTGTAATTCTTTAATACTCCTGTGTAAGCCGTGAGGGCTCAGGGGATAGAGCGTTCGCCTTCCAATGAGGTGAACCGGGTTCAAATCCTAGCGATGGCTAGTTGATACGAATTCCGCATCAGGTTTTCACCGACCACAGTGCAGACGTAAAATATCCTCAGTGGTTGAAGGATCATGGTTTAGAGCCCTTGCAGTCAGCCTAACCATGTGAGGTTTTCGTTCTTTTCCTCTCCATGTAACGCAAATGCGGGTTAGTTGTATCAGAAAGACCTCCATGGAGGCAAATTTCTCCAGAACTTGATCCAGGAGTTCCCTTGTTTTCCGGATTGGGTTCAAAATTACAAGGATACGGACTTGGATATTGGTAGTCGTAAACCCGAAAAATTAGGTCGGCTGTTCAACGACGGTTATAAAATAAAATAAATACTCCTTTCTGAAACCAAATTTACAAAACATTTGCTTTAACAGTTATTTTTGCTTTTCATAAGATAATTTAAATAAATCAAATTCAAAACATAATATTTTGATATGTTGTGAATTGATAGGAAAATGTTTTTGAAGGAAGGACATTTATACATATCTTTCATAATCAGCTTAATATGCAAAATATTTCATATATTAAATAAAAATAATTTTACAAAACATTTATTACAAATTTTAAAAAGCCTCTTTTTCACTATTTTTAAAACATCTACACAAGGAATGATTCGCACAGTCATTCTTATTACCGCCAGTTTCAGAAATTTTTTTTAGACTTAGAAGTAATATTTTTGAATGAAATTAAATATTTGAAGACATGGCTTGGATTTCAAATTAGTTTTTTAGAATAGATTATAAAATAAATAAAAACCGATTTTACCATATTTTTAAAAGAATATGAATGTACATTTCTTCTAAGCGTATCAGATTAAAAGATTTATCGTCTGCAATACTTTTGATCCTTCTAAATTGATCCTTCTACTAAGTTCTTTTGATATTTGATGGCTCAATCTATTCCTCCCAAATTAGATCTTTAGCTTCTCGGTTATTTTATTCCTCAAAATACAAAAGAAATAAGATCGAATTTTTTTGAGCAAATCAGTGAAATTGAATCAATCTATTTTCTCCATGTTAACGACATCACGTATTTCCGATTGAATGCTTCCTTTTTGTTCGACTAGTAAAGAGATTTTGACTTAAGCTATTTTCCCATTAGTAAAAAATAAATTAAAGTAACAGGTCTTTTTCTTTTAAAACAGTAAACGTTCTCTGTTCTTTCATAATAAAAATCAATTAGGTATAAACTATTTATTCCTGAACTAATAAAAGAAAACTGATTTTCTTTCTGATTATAAATATCATTAAATATCAAAAAGAGAATTTCATAAGAAAATTAGTATTCAGTTTTGATGTTATTTAATTAGTTAAAACGAGAGAAAAATACTATTGTAAAAATTTGGTTTTGGTCTGAAATCAAATGTTTCCTATCTATTCAACTAGTATATATCAAGCTATTTTTCAACCCGTGAAAAGGAAATTAAGAAGCATGTACTTTTCTGCTATAATTGGAAATCTTCAATACTCCTTTATAATAGTTAATAAATTAGAAACAAATTATTTATTCTTGAACTAACTGTTAGATAAAGATGGGACATCGATGTTCTTTTTAAATTTATTTCTTTTCTAGCTCTCTTGTAAAATTTTTACTAATTAAGAGCAAAAATAATTTTTTAATTATAAAAAACAGACTAATAGTTACTAAAGAAAATCTGTCAGATTATCGAAATTATATTTGCACTAAAATATAAAATCTCAAAAAAAATTATTTCCTTTTTTTTATTCATATTAAAAAATTTATCAATAATTGATTTTGTAAATTAAGTAAATTTCAATGGTGAATAAATGTTTCTCTTAGATGTAAATAACTGCAAGTAAGTGCAAATTTGAAAAATTATTGTTTGGAAGGGAGCCGTGTTTGAAAAATGTTACCTTTAACGTAGAAAAAGACACCAATGTTTATTGCTGTATTTCATAAATATAAGTTATTAAAATGCCAAATATAATATTTTTCACTTATTTTGACTAAAATTATTAATAAAAAATAATGATAAATATGGTAAATAAAAATTCTGCGTCAAAGGGTTAAATGAAGAAAACCGATTTATTTTTGAAAAAAATTAGAAGTATCGCAAAACATCAGCCAAAAAAATGTTGCGTGAAAATGATTAATCAGTTTCAGTGGTATACAATTAAATAATTATTATAACGTACTTTGTGCAATCTCAAAGCGTAAATTAACTGTAAACACAAAACTTCTACTAGAATTACAAATTAAATTACTGTTACGAAAAATTTGGTTGCATTTCATATCGAATGTTAACCAGCAAAAAAATTTTGACTTAGCTAATTGTGAAATAGTACTCTGAGAAATTAAGTACTATTTTCAAAACTACCAGAATATGATAATATTTATAAAATAATAAGAATAATAAATAAGAATGTGGTCTATGGAACATCAAAACGTTCGATAAATTTTACCGAAGCATTTTGGAAATGATTTCGGTAAAATTAACAATAAGGTGTGGTTTTATAATATGAGGCAAAATTAATTATTCATTTAACTTTGAAGAATGGCATAAAAACTATTTATTCGGTTAAATTTACTTTTCTGTCTTATATTTTTTACTAAATGTATGGTATTAAGAGTTAAAATTTTTAAAAATAGAATTTCCGGTAAACCGTTACTATATAAATGGAAAAACTACCAATTGAAAGGCTTACTTTAAAAGTATACAAATAAAAAGTTTTATGGTTAATAAAATTATATATTAGTATATTACGATTTTATTAACCAGAATTATGTTTTTTTGCCAAAAATGTCATTACCTTATGGTATGGTAATTTTATTAGACTTTTTTTCCCATTTAAAAATTAAATTGAAGAAATATTTACCTTTCTTTCATAACTTTATATGTTTCTTATTTTTACAACAATAGTAAATCAATTAGGTACAAATTATTAATTTCACACATATAATACGAGAAAAGTGATTTTCTTTCTTATTAAAAATATCATACATTTAACAGAAAATGTGATGATAAAACTAATAGCCAGGGTCAAGGGTTCATGCAATTAAATTATTATTTATTTTTTCTTACCTATGCAGCAAGAGTAAACCTGTTGCAAATTATAACTTTAACGAGAATTACGAATAAATTTATTGTTACGAAAAAGTTGGTTTTGTTTTACAATTCTTTTTTGTCATTGAGAATTTTATTTTCTGGCAGTACTTGACAGTGTCAGCTAATTAAAATTTTTCACTCGAAACATAATAACTATGGAAAAATATTTTTCATTATCTTGAATATTTGGTATAGTATAAGACTTTTTCTCCAAAAATAATATTAGCTTGACGTTACAGTTGATGCAGAATAAATTAAGTCAACAGAGCATAATTAAAGTTTTCGAAACAGAGAATACTTGAAATTATATCGAAACTTATTTTCTCTCTTATTAAAAGAGCGTATTCGCGAAATGCCTTCCTTGTATATGTTCGATCCTTCCTTTTTCTATTTTATTGAATTGTATAGCTTATGATGGAATTGAGAGAGGTTAAAAATTAGTTTCTTAAACACAAGCGATAGATTTTTAAATTTGTGATTCTTAGTAAAATAATCTTCGGTAAATAAAAAAAAAATCCCCTTTAATTTTTTTTAATGAATGCAATTATTTTTTGGAATATATTAAAATCTTATTACATTACGCAGTTAACTTTTAAAATTCTTATTTTAAATAATTTTGTTAAAATATTAGCTTAAAAGAAAATTGTTTTCATTCTAAAGTGTAGTTTCAATGAGTTGATTAAGAACAGTTTTAATAATAATCAAATAATAATCATGGTAGCATTATTTAAAATTCAAAAATAAAGTTTTCGTCCGTTAGTCTAGATTCTTTAAAAAGTTAATAATTTAAACTCTTGAACGTAAACAACGCAGGAAGAAAACGTCAAAAACGCAGTTTTTCTCGTTAAAAAAAATTTCATATTCTAAATAATTTTGTAAAAATTTTAGTTTAACAGAAAATTTTTCTCATTCCAAAACTAACATAATTAACATAATTTGAGATATTAACATAATTTGATTTAAAACAGATTTAACGATATCTTAAGTAATAATTAAAATAACGCTCTTACAAATTCAAAAATAAAGTGATCGAACGTTCGTATAGACTCTCAAAAAGTTAATTATTTAAACCTAACAACATAATAAAATAAATTAAGAAAATACTGTTAGAATATAAAGAAAATAAATAAAAGTACAATATAAGAAAAGGTTTTGTTATATAGGATCATTTTGAAGTAGAATCCTTTTGCATGTGACATTAAAAAGTATAACTTTTAAGAAATAAATTATGTAAAAATTTAATTACATGTAGAATCAGATTAAGTGTACCTATTTTCTGGTACCATATTTTTTGAAATTTTATTTTAGCCTCAAGTAGAAAAATGTAAAAAAAAAATATAATGATAAAATAGTTATGAATACATTTGTGAACTAAACTTAAATTGATCTAAATGTTATAAGAAATATACGTACTGAATTTTAATCGTATTTGAATAGTAGTTTAAAAAAGTAATTATTTTTGTGTTGAAATGTACAATTTAGAGTAAAATTTTTTGAAATACAGTAGTGCAAAATAAGGACACAAAATTTTTTATTTATTAAGTATAGAAATACTTCTAAATGAACACTGAGAAAAAAAGTACAGTAAAAAATATCAAAATAAGGTAAAATTTATGGTCTTTCTTGCTCTATGAGAACACCAAAAAGGCTCAGTAATTTTTACCAAAGCGCTTTGGTATAGATTAAGGTAAAATTAATAATCAAATATGTTTTTATAATATGAGATTAAATTTGGTAAAAGTGGTAAACTTTGGTAAGTTTGTCATAATGCTATAGAGCATGGCATAAAAACCATTTATTCAGTTCAATTTATATTTCTATTTTTTAATTTTTATTAAATGTTTGATAATTTTGAAAACAAGAATTTTCGGCAAGCCGTTAACTTATGAACAGAAAAATTCCCAAATGAATGGTTTAAATATCGTATATTTTAATTTTATCAACTAAAATTATGTTTCTTTTTTTTTAGAAATGTCATTACAAAGCAGTACGCTAATTTTGACGGAATTTTTATCTCCGTGAACTAAAATTAAAATAAGAACTGACTCAAAATCATCAAAGTAAGAATTAAAAAATGCTCTTTTAAATCAAAAACAACCAAAGTGAAAAAATAAATCAAATAAAATTATTGCTTCTAACGTAAAAATAATTTTAAATCATGCATCAAAAATACGAAATTATACACAGAACAATTTAAATTTAAACGATTTTTCTTAAATCAATATTATAGTTGTTTTTATTTCATACAGTACCGTTATATTCGTTTTGATTTGAATTCCGTATGAGTTTCATTATATAAAAAATAATACTGTCTTGAAGCAAACATCAAGCCCTTCTATTTGGAAAGAAATGTTCGAGTAATTCTTTTGTCTTCTCCATTATCTGTAATCTTTAAAACGACATCAAATAAATTGCTGATTTTTTTTTATTGCCGCTGTAACAGAAAAGGTTACTTCCTGACTGTAACATCAAATAGAATATTCGATTCCCTTGAAGGAAAAAAAAAAGATTCGGACCAAAAGAAAAAGTTTCTTAGCCATCCTCTATTTGCTCTATCTTTATGAGGAAGCTCTAAGTCACGTGTAAAATCTATATCCCAGAAGACAGCAATTTTATAGACTTAGTTTATATTTAGAGAAATGGAACGAATTCTTTCTTTATCTTTCAACTTTAAAGTTTTATTTTGCCAATGGTTAGATGTAATAGATTTCGGAGAATCATAACAAACAAAAAAAATCTGAGTTCTTTTGTAATGTTTAAAGTTTATACTGTTTTGTAAGAAAGGTCTTTTAATAAATAAGGTAACGTTAATAAATATGTGACGAAGAATTTTTTTTTATGAAAATAGTGAAGGAACAAAAGAAATATCGATATTTCTTGTTTACAAAGAACGAATGATACTTTATTTCTCTTACACAAACAAAACTATATTTTGTTTCTTTCTGTATCAAATAAAAAACAAAATAGTGAAAAAGCTTGTACTAAAAGCCTGCACTATTTTTAAGAATCTTAAGAAAAAAAAATTTTCTCCCACAGAAAACCATTTAGAACTTGATTTAACACTGGAGAACAAATATTTGTAATTTTTTTTTATTTGTTGCATGATATTATGACACGGAATTTTAATATTTACGCATCGGTTATTTTAAATCTTCAAACACTTAATCTCGCCAAGCTACTATTTCTTTTAAATGACATTTTTAGTCTATTTTTTGAGGAAATGTATAGTTTTTAAAGTGCTATATACAACAGGGGATGAATAAATGTTGCGATAAACTTTTAGGGGAGTTAATAGAGGATCATCAGGATAAAATTGCTTAGGGACTTACTTGTATTGCTTACTTGACTTGTTGATGTATTTTCAAACATGAGTCCCTCATGTTCTAAATTATCGTCATACGCTTTTTCAGATTATGAAATGTGTGTTCGTGGGCTTCTGACCACGTCATTATAGGAAAGCGCCCCTAGTCACGCACGACGACGATATTTATGTTCATGCGTTCCAATGCAAATTTTAATTATGGTGTACCTAATGAGCCCTAACTCTACTAAAAATTTGTTGCAGTGTTTACGTGACCCCTGGTATATATAGCTTTTTTAAATTTGTATAATAGACTGAAAATGTAATTTTAAAAATATCTATAGCTTTAGGAGATAAACTAATTCTATATTTGAAATCCCAACACCATAATTAGGCAAGATGAAATATTTATATAAATGAAAAAAAAAATTGTTTCTTTGAGTAATTAAAAATGTAGGACCTTAAAGAAAATAATCTAAATTGCATGTGCATAAAAGTAAAAACTAAAAGATGTTTAGTCATAGAAATATATACTACAAGTTGTAAATATTTAGGTTATAAGACGAAAGTGGTGCCTATTAGAACATTATTTTTAGTAATTTTATAATTTATACAATTCTTTGGATTTAGTTTTCATATTTTTGTTTCAAATAAAATTTATTATTGAATTATTTATTTGATCTAGGTAAAATATCATTAACAAATCAAAATTTTCTTTTTTTCCCTCTACCTGCGTCAATCAAAGCTATGTATTATTCACTGACTTAATATGATTGCTACGCAAAACGTTAAAATTAAATATGTGAATTCGGGTTTGTTTATATCATTATAATCTAAGTTAATTTTTTTAGATGATAAATATGTTTCGTAGGTATTATTATTTTTCAAAGCCTGATGTGCTTACATGATTAAAAAAAAACAGCATGTTTGCTTATATTTGTCAAGCGCCTCAGAAATATATCACTTTATTTCAGAGTTGCTAAGATAAAATTTTTTGCTATGGTACAGATTCCTAATTGAAAATTTAAACCAAATTTTTTGCAAGCCATAATTTATTACCAAATTTATATTCGTCTTCAATTTTATTGGCAAAATTCATTGTATATGCGCCATGCAAAGAACATGAAAGGGAAAAAACGTATAACCTTTTTCATGTAATTATTACATATTTATTAAGGAAATTTTTCATAATTTTGGAAATGAGGTAGTCAATTATATTCTTTTTCAAAAAATAAGATGTATCTAGTTTTTAGATAGAATAGAAAGCATAAAAATAAATTTTCCAAATTTGGAATAAAAAGAAATATTGACAGAAAAATATTAAATTAAGAGTAATACAATTTTTAGAAGAAAATGTTTTTCATTTTATGCAGTAACTCAATATAAAACTTCTTTCCAAAATTTATTACCAAAAGAATTTTATAGTTAATACTTTTTTCACAATAAAACAGAGAGTTTCAGCATTGCTGTTTTTAAAAGTAATGCAAAATCTTTGTTTTTATTTTTGAACTTAATTTACAAAACATTTCTTGAAATACGCGAAATGAAATAGTATTCAATAAAGCAACACAACAATCGAGATAATTTGATTTATTTTGAATGACTTTTTGCGTATTTTAAATAGAATATACTATTTTTAAGACATAATGTTTTCTTTTCTAATACATATAAACAATGCTTAAAAATTAAAAGTAGTGATAAAATTGTATGAAAGCATATTAGTTCTTTCAAACAAAATTGATTTTCTCAGTTCTTTTCATATTTAATTTATTCAAGCAACTATACGTGCATGGAATAATTGAATTAAATTTGTAAGTTCTAGCTTAAAGTAAAACAGCTAAAAATAAGATTTTATAATGTTTTTTTTTTCTATTTTAAAAGTAAATGCACGAGAAAAAGCCCGAGAAATGGAGCAAATGGCAAATTTGAAATAGCTATAAACTTGGACAAAGTGCAACGATGATCTCTAAATCTAAGCACATTAGGCTTCTGATGATCTTGATGATTAAAAAAAAAAGCATAATTAATTCAACATATAGTAGAACGCTGAGCTTGAAACTTACGTCAGCAGATTAAGAGATGAACGCATTACCGGTTTTTTTCTTACTTAATGATGAATAACAATTTTGAATTGAAGATTATTAACTCTCTCTTTAATTCCAATTAGGAACTTAGACAAAGAAGAATGGATAACAAGACCTATTCTTGAAGACGAAGTGTTTCAAATAAATTAGTATTTTTGAACCTTTTTAAGTAGTATATATTGCAATGTGTAGAGGAAATATGGAAAGTTTGACCGCTTTCTGCAAAAATATTTTTAATTTTTTTTTTTATATAATAACATTTTTAAGTTTAGATTTTTCAACAGTTTAAAGTGTTTGCCAATTTTCTTAATTAATTACAGGGGGGATTTTGTTTTCGTTTCATGTTGCATGATATTATTTGAACGGATCTTGGATATTTTTAGATGGCTGTTTTTAAATCTGCAATTAGTTTCTCTATCCAAGTTATAAGTTTCTCTATATTACATTTTTTGTCGAAATGTGCAAGTTTAAAAATGTTATATATGACTGGGGATGGTATAAATGTGGCGACATCACTCATAATTTTCCTAGTCGCTTTGGTCAATTTTGTTATCCATTTGTTGCGATGACCAAAGTGGGTCAAATCAAAAGTATTTTTAGTCCTGAATATAGTATTGGTCTTTATAATTATTATAACAAAAATAAATTATTCTAATTTCTATAAGATTCTATTTCTCATTTTTTATCTTTTAATAAAAGGATGCACTTTATTCTTGAAATAATTTTTAATAAAGTATACAGAATAATTTTGTTTTTGAGTGCATGAAATATGTTAACAATTAAATAAATCATAGTTTTAATAATTTTGTAATTAGAACACAGAAATTCTTTTTATTTTAAGAGTACTAGCTTTAAAGTCAACTAAAACATCATTTTTGGCAATAAAACTTTGCATTCAAGTTTTCTAAAAGACATTTATCTTCTTCTGAGGACGCATTAATTTAATTATGAAAGGGATTAAGTTAAAATCCTATTTTTCTTTTATCACTAAATTCATTTTTTCGGTTCTAAGAATAATTAATTAAAAGCAAGATTATTAAATCAAATTTAGTAGTGCATTCGGTCTCCTGCGACTTTTTATTAATAACAACTAGATTAACAACTACAAACAACTAGCTAATGTGTTTAGGAATGAAAGAAAAAATATAATTACGATAGGCAAATGAAAAGTTCAAACTCTTCCTTTTTTCACTCATTTATATTTTCCAACTTTTATTTATTTAATTAGTTTTGCACTCTTCCATCTCTAAATTTTTAAACTTGATACCAGTTGTTTTTGAAATAAGCTGATTTGAAGAAGATCGTGAAACTGTTGTTTGCGTTATGCAATTAATTTTTACTTGTCTGCAAAAAGTATTTTTTTAAAGAAAATTATAGAAAAAGCATGGTAAAAATGAAAAAAAAAAACATTGTTTAAGGTTTGTAAGTAAGAAAATAACTTTTATTTTCCTAAAAAGGTTTTTACTTTTTAAGTTAATATTTAGATTGCATAATTATTTGATAATATAGATAGTTATAACGTCATCAAACAATACTATATCAATATAATATTGGTTGATATTATAGTTTCCACTACTTTTGACTTGCATTTACGATAGTAAAAAGAAGAAATTATTAAAAACATTAAATAGTTTTATCGACGACTGTGTCAATTTTCTTTCTAAAGGCATATTAAGGACAACCAAGATATTCGAAATTTTGAACTTTTTTCATACGAAATAGTAGAATTAATTATTTTTTAAATGGTGAAAAGCTTAGATCAATTAGACGGTAAGATAACACTTGGTTTTTCATTGATTTCTTATATTAATCTACTGAAGACGTTTGTTTACATATGATAATTTTTTCATATATAAAACGATATATATCTAAAATATATATCTAAAATGTTTATCTCAAAATCAAAGAGCCCTTAGTCATTTAACTTCCATTTAAAAAGAAAAATTTATTTATTTTTCATTAACTTTTAAAAAATAATATGAGGGAAAATATGTAATTTTAAATTTTAAATTAATAACTTGTTTTAAAACTTTAAAAAAAAAATTAAAAATAAATATAAGTCTGAGCAATTTTTAAATAAAATTAAAATTATTTTTTTTAAAATACATATATTAAAAATCTGTATATTATACTATTACTTTATATAATTTTAAAAATATATATTATCCTATAAAGCTAATTCTTTATAAATATTATGTATATACAATATTTTCAAATATATCAAAAATTAGAAATATTTTGGAAACGTCTCGTATATTTACTGAAGGGTACAATATCACAAACATGTTCAGAACAGTACATGCATTTTTGAAAGAAAAATTCGAAATGTGTGGCGGACGTAGGATGGCAGATCTTACTTGAGATGGATGACGTTAGTTTTAATTAGCGATGGAGTCGAGCTTTTAACAATCGTTAATTAACTGCAACGTCCTGGCCCTTTAGTGGTAATAATTTCTTCAAATTGTCTTGGATTTTTTTGAAAATAATTTAGTAGTATGATTAAATTTGTTTAACAAAATGATCGCTTATTAAATAAAAATGCTTGAAAAGTCAAGCTTTATCATTTATTTAGATAAAAAACTCTGAAAGTATCCTACCAGAATTCTAAACTAGTTAGAATGAGGCCAATTAGGGAGAATGTATATATATATATATATATATATATATATATATATATATATACCAATTATTCTACTCAAATTTTAAATGAATTAAATATAAATTTTGAAAAGAGTTATAAACTTAGTTAAGCTGCTTAAAATTTAAATTAGTGATAAGCACACACAGCACATATATTATTGATTAAACAGTTAATAAGGTTTGCATAAAAGTTTAATAATATAACATTAATCCCCAAAAAGTTATGAATATTAATGTGCGCATATCCTTTTTTTTGTTAGTATTTGTAGAGATTCCATCGAAATACTAAACTTTATAAGCATATTGATTGAAAAGAATTTACAAGCAATTTACTAGTTATGCGCAAGAAAGAGTGTCGAAATGAATTTTCATTAAGAGACATCCAATCTAATCTAGTTTTACGAGACGAGATTATACTTTCCAGGAAGTGAAATGATTATTCTCGGTTGTCTCGTAAATTGGAAATGTTGGTGGAAGGAGGAAATACTTTCTTATTGCTTAATTATACCCCTTTTATACAGCAGCAATCATTTCTGAATATAGAAACAATTCAAATAATTATACTCTTTTCTAACTGGTTTTAAATGCGTCATATGTTGAGAATTGCATAGATTCATTGTTAATATATAAATATTCATCAAATTATAAATTTTAGGAATTGTTTATCAAAATGTTATAACACTGAAGAGTTAACATTACTTCATAATTTTAGAGTTGCAACAATTAGTTATTATATTTTAATTTAAAAAATTTAATTTAATATCTGACAAAGGTTCTTTTTTTAATAGTTTCTTTTTAATAAATAGGCTATATAATAATTTAAAATCAAAAAGTATCATTTATTCCCTTTTGTATATTATGAATTACTACTTTCAAATAATATAAATTATGGATAATATATAACACTTAACATGTAAAACATTACCTGAAATATCACTAAAATGTGTTTAATTGTAGATGTTATTGAATGAAATTTTCTTTTAATAAATAGGCTTTCTTATGATAACAAATCAACAAGAAATATTTATAAAACTATTACGATTTTATATATTATGTATTACAAGTGTTATACATTGTACATATAATTTTGTATTTTAAATATTAAACATATTTATCATAAAGAAATAATTCGTTACCTTATATGAGACGTTTTGAAGAAGAAATAATAAATATTGAAGCGATAAACGAGTTTGTCGTTTATATATTTATTTATCCACTATTATATTCACAACTATTATATTACAACTATATATATATTTATCAACATTTCGATTCACAAGTACAAACTTAGCAGGATTAGTAATAATACAAATTATTGAAATATAATATTCTAACTTTGTTTACTTAACATCGAAAAAAAACTGTGTTTCATAAAGTACTTTTTTATTCATCAAACCTAACTTTTCAATAAAGATTGCTATTAAACAACTACAATTTTCAATAAAGATTATGTATCACATTAATGCAATTTTAACTAGAATGCGAGCATCAAAAAATATAAGCATTAAGCAGATTCCTTTTAAAAATCATATATCTTGCATGGTTAAATATAAATATAATCATGGACAACAATAAAATACAATTAAAGTAAAATAGAATGATTTGTCTGAATTTTATTTTAATTGATTTATGAAGGGTTTTTTTATTGCTGCAGCAAACCTCTGCGCAACGAAGAAAAATTTTGAAATGTAATTTTTATATATACTTAAAGTATATATAAAGTATAAAGTATAGTAAAGTATAAAGAAGTATACAAAATCATTGTGTTGAGCAAAATAACCTGTATAAATTAATTCAAAAAGGCACAATTTTTTGTTAAAATTAAATACACTATGATTATCTTGTATTTAAAATAGTATATGTGAAATTCTCAAATTGCACTGAACCATTTCGTGCCAAAATTATTTTTTATGAATAGATTATTTTAGAATTATTAATAATGTTCTTGACAATTTGATAAATGAAGTATGACACTCAGAATCTGAAGGTTCTCTTTGTACAATATAATATCACATAAAAGCTAATAAATGAGGAAAAGTTGGGTTAGAAAGCGTTTATAATGAAGTTGAAATGAACCTAAATTTTTATAAATATTCTGAAATTAAAATCATTAGAATGGCATTTTCAAAAATAATTCTTACAATATGTAGAAAAGCATAAGACAATGAATAGATTAGAAATTTTCCTTTAGTCTAGAATGAAATTTGTCAACAGAAAATGAAAGAAAACAAAATAAATAAACTTAAAATAAGGAAATAAGAGATTAAAGGCAATTATAAATAAGAGCGGATGCATTGTAGTGGATATTATTGCGCAATACGTAATGGAAAAATAATGGATGTAAAAATAATGAATGTAAATCTTTTGTCGGTGGCTTCTTTTCTTAAAAATTATTATATTATGCCCAAAATTCAGCTCTTATTAGCATAATAAATAATCGTACTTGCTTATGTTATTAATTATATCCAGAGGTATAGCATTTCAGAAATATTTTACTTTTTACTGTAACTTAAGACCAAATTATAACAAAAATAACACTTTTAAAACATTTTATGTACTTTACAAGTTCACGAAAAAAGCTTTTAACATAAGTTGATTTTATTAGCAAAAGGAATTGTTATTAAAAAAGATTGAAATTAAAAATTGAAAAATGAAAAATAAAATTAAAAATTGTTAAAGTTGATGATTGTCAACAATAAAGATTGAATACTTTAAAGAAATTATTTAAATATACCTTTTTGTACACATAACAGTTGTATGTTTACTAATTAACCCTTTGACGCAGAATTTTTATTAAACATATTTTTCTAACCATTTTTCATTAATTTGTATTAATTTAGGTCAAAATAAGTTAAACATATTATATTTGCACTTATTTAGATCTAAGAAAAATAGTTATTCATCATTGAAATTCATTCAATTTTCAAAATCAATTATTGGTGCATTCTTGAATATGAATGAAAAAGAAAATTCCAAACTACTTAGTTCGGATTTTATATTTCAGAAAAATTATAATACCAATAATCTAACAGATTTTTTAAAACAATTTATTAGACCGTCTTTTACAATTAAAAAATATTAAAAAATATTTTTGTTTGTAGTTAAGCATCAGAAAAAATATATAATAGGGACAGCGGTGTCCCATCTGCGTCAAAGGATTATCTTATTAAAAAAACGAGTACTGATAAATTTTAGCACTTTTTTCCAGTTTTCATTTCGCGAAACATTAAGGTCATGTCTCAAAATTAAATTAAATTTATTCCTGCTATATATTGAGGAATTATATATGTTGTGGTGCTTGAACAGTTTTTTCTATAGAAACAAAGCTAAGACATACTTTTTTATATTTTCTCGATATACATTACAATGTTTTTTTTAAAATTTTATTTAGCCAATATTCATATTGGAAATCAGAAACCTTAACAAATATATCTTCTTATTTTAAATATTTTCATAAACTAAATAGACACTCGTGGAAATAAAGTTGTACCTTGGACATTTTCCAAATTTTCTGTCAAAGCTTTTAGTCTAAGAAAAGTGAGAAAAAGAAATTCAAGGAAATCTTTTTACAGAAAGATGGTCAATTCCTTATATCATGTGATGTTTTTAAATTGGAAAATAGTATTCGTATTTTAATAATAATGAGAATTTTTTCGTTATTCAATTTTCTTTTTTGCAGTATATTTTTAGATTGTTATTTGGAAACAACATGCGAATATGTTAAACTACAATATTAATAATAGTTTTTGTTTGTATACTTCTGACCCTGAGCACGAATATGACAGTCTAACTATTCTTCTAGCTTTCGTGCTTACATACTGGTTTTGTCTAAAATATATACGTCAATGGTATACTTTAATATCGAAATTTCAAATTGGTAGAATATACTCTTTTCTTATTTTAGTTAACTTAAACATAAATTTATAAAGATGTTTCCCAACTAATATTAAAAAATAAGGTTTAAATGTAGTCTTAGCTTCAGCTTGTGTTTATTTATATTTATAAAATTATTTTTGCTAAATAAAGTATTTTTTGAGTGTAAAAATAACATTAATTGTTTTAAAACTTCTACATATTTCAGTATTTTTATACATTCTCTTCAATCTAAAATTGTTTCATTTCCCATCATTAAAAGAAAATTAAACTTATTAGCACTAGCTTAATCAGTTTAATTAAAACAATATAGTCGATTAAATTCTTGTGGATGAATTTTTGCCAAATATAAGTAGAAAATGCAATAAAAACCTCGAAGTATAACTATACTTTATGCTCTTCTGTTCCATAGCATAACACTGCTTTTAAATCCGTTCTATCATGTTTTGTCATTTAATAAAAAAAACAACTACCGCATTTAAAAGATTTTTTTTTATTTTAGCAGTTTCAGATGTTTAATTTTGAAAAAAATAAAAGACATTTTATTTCAGTATTTTGATTATAAATTAACTTATTTTTCAATAAAAAAAACGAAAAATTAATTTCCTCATCTAAAGTAAATTAAATGTTGGGGTAAATCCAGGCGACAGCATAAAGTAGCTCTTGAAATTAAGTATTACTGTCTATACGATAAACGTATCGTCAACATATCATGAGAATTTAAACAATTTAAAAACTTTCTTCTTTAAAGTGAAGGATGAATACGTCATAAAGAATGGGAGAGAAGAGGTAGCCAATAGCTAAGCTCTCAATTGGTTTATAGAAATTATCATTGAATTGAAAAACAGTTAGCTGAATATTGAAATTGACAAGGGAGATCATTTCTATAATTTCAATAACAGAGTAAGTAGTGAAATTCTTGCTACCGTAGCTTTAAACAATAAATAGAACTAGAAATGGGGACATTAGTGATAAGAGAAACAACATTAAGAAAGAACACAGTTTTGTTGGAGAGAGAAAGATGTGCTAATTGGTAAACAGTATGGATTCTTAACAGTATGGATTGTTAGAGGTTAAAGGTGAATTGATACGGGCTAAATATCGAGTAAGTTATTAACACGGGGGATCAATGTTCGAGACTATAGGTCTAAAAACAAGTAGAGCAATTATTTTTCAATAGTCTTATACGTTAGACTATATTTCAACAGTTTTAATAATTTTTTCACTCTAAATCAGTTTTCAGTAAAAAAAATTTTTTATATTAAAATGATTAAATTCTCCGGTATTTGTACTCAATAAAGCATTTCTGCAAATATTCGTTGGGTTTTAAATAACAATCTATCTTGAGAATGACTTACGTTTATTAAATCATCTTTACCAGAATGTATTCAAGTTAAGGAAAATAACATTTTATTTTTCTTATTTTCAGTTCAATTAAATTAAAAATGTACTGAAATTAAATTCAAATCTTTTTAGTAGTTTTTTACGACGCGCGTTTAGATTTTATATTGCTATGCAAAAAATAATTCATTAAATATCATAATTAATAAAATTATAGCAAAATTTGATTTTAAAGAAAAAATTTGAAATGGATTAAACTTCTACTTCTTTTTATTTCTTCCTATTTTAGCTACAGCTTTATATACTTGCAAACCAAGATTTGAATTCAAAAGTGTAACAGCAGCATTAAATAATGACTGCTAGTGTAATTATCTACAAAATATTAAGCTTGTTTATAAGTTTGTCTCATTAACTGTTTTCATTCGTTGAGGATATAACGTTTTCTTAGAAAGCAATCAAGGAAGATTTAAATGCACTCCTTTGGGAAATTTCTAGTTTCGCAAACACCCTACTTGAACTAACAAGATATTCCTAAAATATCCGTTAAAATACTTATTGTCAGAATTATAACAACAGTCTGAAAGCATTTTCCGTAGCTGTAGAGTTTAGTGTTAGAATTTAAGGAAATAAGTTTTAAAGTTATAAGGAATGTCTTTAAATTTGCTTTCAAATTTTTCCCAACTTACTGTTTTAAAAAATTTGTAGTCTACGAAGTCTCATACTTTTATTATCCCGAGAATTAATTCGACTATTTTTTGTGCAAATATTTGCAATCTATGAAGTATCAAATTTTATTACTCAAAAAGCTATTTTGACTATTTTTTTGCACAAAAATGGCAATTTATGAAATATGACATTTTATTACTCCGATAAAACAATATCAAAAGGGCGTCAACTCTTGTATCATTGAAATTGTACTCTTTCTTAATATTATAATATTTTTTAATAAATTAAGGCAGAGCTTTTAAACTATTCTGGGAAAAAATTCCGGATAAAATTCCGATAAAAAAATACTAGCACGCAGGTTGGCGGTACTTTCCACTGTAATATCCATTTTTACCGTAATATTTCACGGGACAAAAGATCTGATATATCGTAAATTTTTTAGTAATACTTACTAAAATAAATCACTGAATCACTGTAATTAAATAAATATTACTGTAAAATATAATGTATAAAATTTTAATGGTGATGGTAAAATGGATTTTATGGTAAAATTAATTTTACGGATGACGCACTTAGGGTGTCTTTTTACAGTAATTTGATCCGAAATTTTTTACGGTGTAATCCATGGATCCAAAGATATTACTCTGGATTCGGAAAACAAGTTTGATAAAGTACAATTTTGGCATGTTATAACTTTGTCATGATTAAATAAAAATATTTGTGTAAAAAAATTTTTCATATGAAATAAAGGTAAAGAAGCAAACTCAACGTAGAAGCGGAGTTCATATAGAAAGTTTTCTATACGGGACCCGATATCTGATTTAAAAAACGACTGCGCTTATTTGTTTATTCGTTTTATGCATGAGTGAGTTCACTGCTCAGTGCGTATATTTTTAAATCATCCAATAAAGCTTGATGTGACTACACGCATTGTTTTTCGATATTTGTTTTTGAGCGCAATTCTCTGCTAAGAACATCAATTTCTGAATACAGCTTTGAGCACAATTATGAAGCAACAAGGGAAACGAACCCTTATGGTTCATTCAAAGCATAATCAAACTAATAGATTATTATTAAATCTTAACTTGTCTTAATCTTATTTAGCCTTAATTGTGGACAAACTAAAATTTCCCGATTCAAACTTTGGGATACCCTCCCTGGACTAATCTATTTAGTTGTTAGAAGGACTTTTACAAGCGAAACGTAATTTGATCGTGATTTTTCTCATGTAACAATCCTTAATTCTGATTTTTAAATCGATTCAATTGATAGTTTGATCTCTAACAAACAGATGACAGATCCATTTTTGTTTCATAGCACTTGAGACCACTTGATGTATTTCTGTAATGTATGCGATACATTTCCGAAGCTTAAATTGAAGATTTTAATGTTGGTTTTAAAAATGCGCGTGTGTCAACGTTTTGGATATTAAATATAATTATTTAGCAGTCATTAAAAAGCGCTTATATACATTGTTAACGATTTGAATGTAATTTATTGATTTTAATTTTATGGTAGTTTGTGATGAGTTGTACACTAATAGCATTTTTTTAAACGTGGTACAGTTAAAACTTTAACCTAAGAAATATAATTTAAAAACAAAAATTTTTTTTTTTAGAAAACCGTGCGTGATTTAAATGCTAAATTTCTTTTAAAGAATGTATGCTTACTTCTATATTAATTTAAAAGCTCTTTCAAATCAATATTTTTATACCACTTGAACGAAAAAAAAGTTCTATTTGAGCAAGAAGCATTTTTAATGCAAATTTTATTTGCTCTGATATGAGCTTCATATTAGGATATTTAAATATTCGTGTTTTATATAAAATCCGATAAAAGAAAAATGAATATTTCAGTGGATCTCCATTCTTAAAAATGAAGGTTATTCGCTATAAACTATTTGCCCTTGAGTTATTCTGCACAATACTCCAGAAACTCATTTTATTCCTTTTTGGCACTCAATTCAAGTCCTTACACGCCTCACAGGTTTTTAGAAAGCGTTCCAATCATTTTCACAAATACTTTCGCCCTTCGCTTGAAAATTCGTCGAGATAAAGGACATCTTATATATTGCATAACCTCAACGGACAAGAGTCAAACGGATAGTAATCGACAATGCATTTTACTCAACTCATCCCACTTTAGCAGTCTCTTATTCTCAGCCACTTTCGCTATTTTATCGTTTGCTCCCGAAAGTGGATAGGACTTTTAAATCAGCTCTTTTACCTCACTCTCTCGCTGCTTACAAAAGAATGGGAAATGAACAGGAAGAAAGAGAATGCGTAGCTATATTTATATAAAAAATAAATAAATTTAAGCATCCCGCTGAACTCTTATTTAGTTCGAGGAATCGAGTTTGTTTACTGCCTTTTTGCACGGTATAAATGAAAACTAAGAGAGGATAACATTTTTTTTCCGGAGTGAAAAGAATGAATCTGTTTTCTTTTATTCATATTATGTTCGGTTATATTCAGTGAAGCATTGAATTTTTAATTCAATATATTTTATACTAGAATTAGGAATTTAATATGTTAAAAATATTCGTTAAAGATATTCATAGAGAAACACACACATCACCCAACCATGGCCAAGCACCTAGCTTTTTTATAATGGTTTTCTTTTGATGTCCATCGTATAAATGCCACGTAATTTCGGCCCCGGTTAGACGACGTGAACAGTGCTTGAGCTGATACCCTTCTCTCCAAATTTTCTAACGCGATCAATGAGAACGATCAGCCACAACAGATTTAACGTGCATATTGCTACGCATACACACTGGATGTTTTGTTGAGTGCTAGAATCGAACTCACTACCTCCAGTTTTCTAACCAGTGGTCTGAGTGACCTAACCAATGGTTACAAAAAAATATTTAAAGAGAAATAATGAAAAAAAAAATATAAGAAAAGAATGCTTTTCTAAAATATTTAACTTGAAATCATTCTGCATGTCTCCAAATGTTTAAAACAAAACAATAAAGATGATAGGTGATTTGATATATTCATTAATTAAAATGTTTTAATTAAACTAAATGAAATATTAATTACATATAAAAGTTAAAGTTTCGACAAAACGTCAACGTAGTTAACATAAATACTCAGCGTTTATTAATTTCATTATGGAAAATATTTCATAAGGAAATAAAAACTAAAGTATATGCTGTTTACTTACAAAAATTTCAATGAGTTATCATTTCCAAAGCATTAAAATTAAAAACTAAATAAATAATCATAAATATTTGTTATTATTACAATATTAAAATCAAAATAAAAAGCCCTTACGTTACATAAAGTTAAAACAACATAGCGTATCAAAGAGTTGGTTCATAGTATGTTCTCAATTATAAAAATTCAATCAATTAATAATCGGAATTCAAATATTTAATTAAGACTATAGCAGCTAAAATTTTCTGGATCTAAAATACATGGTTTTAAGCAAGGAAGGAGCCAAAGTTTTCAGTAAATAGTATGTTTGTTCGAGTTTTAGAGACATAAATATGCTTAATTAAAACATTTTATATCATATCAACACTCAAAACAAATTATTAATGTTTTAAACAAGCAAGGGACGTAATTTTCTTCAGAACACACAATTGACAAAAATGTATGAACAGGAAAAAACATTGATGATTGCATTGGAAAAGTATATACATGAATATATGCGATAGTAGCTAAAAGGTGTTTTTTTATTTGAAATAAATATAACAAAAATATTTTGATATTTAATTGCAAGATTGAATAATTACTTTATCAAATTAGTTTTCTTAATATTTTAAAAAAATCATTACATTGTCATTGCGTCTATTTTCATGTAGCTAGAAAAGAATAAACTTTATTAGCAGCAGGAAATGATTTAGTTTTCTTTGTTTTACAAGTATGTTTGATAAATCACTCTAAAAAGTTTGTTGATTTAATTCAGTTTAGTTTTATGAATTGGTTTAAACGTAATTTTAAAACCAAATCACAAAAAGGTCTTAGACATTTAATTAAATAAAAAAGTAGGGTAGATAGAATAAAATGAGGGACGAAAAAGTAGGGCTAAACGTTCATAGAAATTTACTAAAAATACGTTCATAGGCACTTGAATCAAATACTAGTTTGGATAGGCGTTTGGATCAAATAAGTTTAGAGAAAATTTCATCCCTGACAGAAAGGTAGACTCATTGGACAGATAGAGCAACACTGATAGATTACCGGTCAGCATCAAGAACATGGGGGAGAATAAAGTTTATACGATGAATTATGTTAGAGTTTGAGAGCATATAAAATGTAACTATAAAATCTTCAGACATTTAGGTTGGTTCAAAACACTATAAGAAAATAATGAAACAGTAAAATGTTTATCATAAACTGCGGTGGTGATGTTGTATCATTAACTGTGGTTTTGAACAATCAATTTTACTGTTATTTGGAACAGACTCATTATTATTTTATTAAATTTCATATTGTTGAAAATTTATAACATTTCATTATTCTAATAAATTTTTCCAATTTTTTTTCTTCAATTTCGATGGAATTAAGTTTCTAAAGACGCAATCACATGAATTTAATTATACTATTATTAAAATCGCGTAACTAAATTAGAACTTTTAGTGTTAGGATATTTTCTGATTATGATGTTACGCTGAAACATATCATTGTGCGATACTATGGTTTAATTTGAACAGAAAAATGGTTCAATTTAACAGTTTATTCAAGAAGCTTTCAGATTACAGTTCGAAGTACCTATATTATAGCTCAGCGGGAAACTGATTTTTCAAAGTACGTAAATGCCACAGTTTTGTATAAATTTAATAAAGAATATGAATCTAAAATAATTTTTATAGGAAATTCATTCTAATATCTTTTTCCTCTTTTCTGTCCTTTGTTATAATTTTGATTAATAGTATAAATGAGCTTAATTTTTGGTAACTTAAAAAATGATATATATTTTCTGAGCACGCCACATAGCAAGTCCTGCATTTATATCCTGTTTTTTTTCCTATTTTTTTCACACAATTCTAATTAGCGTTTACAAGGAAAGTTTATTTTTGATTTCGCCGATTTACTGATGATCTATGAAATGTTTTGTCATGCTAATTTTACATCAACGTTCCTTTACATTAACATTTTTCTATTATATGTCTGTTTTATTATGTATGCATTGAAATTCAAAGGAATATTTTTTGCATCGAAAAATATGTATTATTTTTGATTTTTAAGGTTATCGTAATGTTTTATTAGTTTGAAACTAAATCAATCCGATATATTTAACATCTTTTTATGGTATTGTATTGTTATTTTCTTATTCATCTTTTTGGATTTCAAACAAAATTTGTTTTTATTTCTAAAACCACAATTCTTTTACAATAAAAAAATAACATCAGAAATCAGTTCAAGTAATTTTCCTTAACAATACATGTCCCGCAGCATACATCATTTCTTTGTAAATATTGCATCAAACGATATGTAACAAAATAATTATATTTGAATAAATAACACTGAACAATATATAAGGAAAGAGCTTTTTTTTGTAGGCATTTTTTATTTAGAATATAACATATTCTATATTCATTGATTTAAAAAAATTCGTCCCATGAGAATTTTAAAGATATTAAATGCATGATAGAGTAATACGAGCTGTATTTTTATTCTTGCATTTCAAACTTTCTTTTTCCAAAACATGCAATTTATCAATTGAAAATGTGTCAGAAAGTCTCTTCATATTTTTCAAAAAAAAAAGTTTTTTTTTGAATTTACTATTTTTAAAAATTCCTGTCACATAATCGATCTTCTCTTACGTAATTCTTCCCTTGAGAAATGGGAAATATATTTTGAAATTTTAAACAGAGTTTCTTAAAATGTCACTTTGACTATTAAGTAAAATAGTACTTCAATTTTGGAATGAATTGAATAGGAATATTTTTTACAGGGATCAATTCTTCGTATTATTAGAAAAGATATGCAACTATTATATTGACACTGATTTCTTGTATAGATTTTTGAAAAGAAATATTTTGAATAAAAGATTCTAAGTTCTTTTTCCATTTTTCAAGAACTGTATTACGTATTGAATAATTCTCGAAAAAAGTATTTTAATATTACACTGTTATTTTCATGTGTGACAAATTTAATAAGAATATAAAGTATAATTTTATGAAAACAACTGTACGGCATAGAAAATAAATATTTCAACAAGTCTCTCCTCATTTTTCAAAAAAGTACTTTTTCATAATTTACTATTTTTAAAATTTCTTGTCAGATTGATCTTCTTTTACATAATCCTTCTTGTTTCGTGAAATGATGAGATATATTTTGAAATTTTAAACAGAGTTTTTCAAAATTTCATTTCTACTATTACGTTAAATAGTAATCCAGTTTTGGAATATATCGATCCGAATAACTTTGTGGCGGGGATCAATTTTACGAATTGCAAGAGAAGGTATTTTACGATTATATTGACATTGATTTGCTTAAGAGATTTTAAAAAATATTTTAAATGAAAAACTCCAAGTTAAATTTCTTTAAAACTGTATTAAGTAATAAACTTTTCTCAAGAAATTATTTTTATATTACATTGTTATTTTAATATGTGACACATTTAGTTACAATATGAAGTATAATTTCATGAAATCAACTGCACTACATAGAAAATAAATATTTCAACCAAAAATATCAATCAAACATATTTTTTTATTATTGATTACTCACTATATTGTCCAGGATAAAACCTCGAAATTTACGATGTTTCATCTTTGTAGGAAATATAGATCTTTTTTTACGATGGGACGTCATCTAGTAAATCTTTTTTCAAGAATTGGATTTCTTAAAACCAGAATATTTTATTACGTTTTTTGGCTAATACCAAAATGTATTTCTCACGAGAAATAGTGATTTCAATAATAAAATAAGTGAATTATTATTGGACTAACAAATCTATTAGATTGAAAGATTCCTGTTCAGAGAAAACGTTCGAAGTAATTTTTCGTCAATCACAAAGTGTGTGTGAACAATTTCAAACTCGGTCGTAACTCACTATTTTATTTTGTTAAAGTACAAAATAAATCAAACTAAATTATCATACAAACATGATAAAGTATGCATCTAAGTTTATTACAAAAACAAAGTCCAAATTTGGTCACTGAATACAGTATTTAAAATTGAATTCAATTTTAATTTTATCTAAAAGACTTTTTATCTAAAAGACTTTTTTTATCTAAAGACTTTTAATCTAAAAGACGATAAAAATATCTCTGTGATGAAAATAATTTTAATAATGGTGTTACAAGTATATGAGTAAAAAATGCCATAAATAAAATATTTAATTACAAACTATTTATATTGAATAAAAATATATATGGTGAGACAAATGGTTACTAATAACACTTTTTATATGCTTACATTACTTTTCAAAAACAATTTTAACCTAAGCTTTAACTATTATAATTCGGTTTCCTGCTTTACGGGTTTCCTGGAAACGCGATTTTTAATTTATTACCGTTGCTGAACAAAGTATCCATTTTTGTGTTTACGACCATCAGTGTTTAACTTTTTAGCCTTGTAATTTTGCATCTAATCCAGAAGACAAGGGAACTCCTGAATCAAGCATTGAGACAAACTAACCTTTGTAGAGGACTTTTTGATGTCACTAACCCGCATTTATATTACAAGGAAGAGAAAACCAAGTAAACCTCCCATGGTTATCCTGATGGCAAGAGGTTTCTAACACATGATCCGCTTATCACTGATGATCTTTCACGTCAGCACTGCTCTCTGCTTGAGCCAGGAGCAGAATTTGTATCAGTCATCGCTGGGACTCGAACCTGGTTCACCTTATTTGGGAGGCGAGCGCTACCTCTGATCAAACACGGCTTCCAGATAACACTATTAGATTTTTACGGCGCATCGCAAAAATTCAACTACAAATCACAATTTTGCTAAAAAGTAGAAATTAAGGTTATCGTTATGGAAACCCCAAGTTTTATTATTAAGTAATATAAGTCATGTAACAGTTAAGGAAATGTCACTTTTATTTTTCAATTTGTATAACGTTAGTAATTGATTAGTGAGTTTCATACAAAATAAATGCATCGAAGTAAAAGAAAAAAAAAAACTTCGATTGGTCTCGTTTTGCTAGTTTTGGGGGCGAAAATACTTTATGAAAACAAAATACTAATATTTTGCCCCAAAGTTTAAACCTAATTTTCAAAGGAAAAACAGCTGCTTGGATTTCATTCAATTTCACGAGCATCAATTTATAAAAACGAAATGTAAATTAGATAGATAAAGAAGATAGCAAACCTGGGGGATAATAAGCTTCCATATTAAGCATAATTTGATTAAGTTCAAATAAAAATTAAATTGAAATATTTTTCCTTATTCTTAATCGCAATTGAATATTTTCTCACAAAAATCATTATAATCATAAAATTTGAATAAATGGAAAATGATTACTTCAAAAAAATAAATAAAATTATATAAGTATTTTTATTTAAAAGAAAAGAAAAACTTCCTACTCATATGCAATTTTTTAAAGTTGTATAATTAATTTAGAAGTTAAAAACAAATTCAATGCAATTTCCTTATTTTTTTATTTTGCACTTATTCTCACGTTTTCTGAAAAATGTTTTTCAAATATTCATTTTTTTAATATATGAACTTTAATGAGACTCAAGAAAAGTCACTTTCTTACTAAGAATGCATTCATTACAGTTAAATAAAGTGTGTCTCTTAAAAATAGGCCTTTTACTGTAAATTTCTATTATTCATAGTAATATTTGATTTATTTTTGTAGGCGTTAATTACTTTCTCTGAAAAACATAAATATAAACGGACGTCTAACCATTAAGAGATGAATTTATTTATCAAGCATAAGTCAGAATAACTAAACTCTATTCACAAATTGTATCAGCACCATTTCTTATCATTAGTTCTAGTACAATGAAGTTAGTAAAATATATTTCAATTTAATTTTTTTTCTAAAAATTTGTATTAAAATTTCAAAATCCTTGTCAAAAACATAATGTAAAGAGGTATTAATTAAATGAGAAAAAAAAAACTCTATCGAAATCTAAGGAAAGCTTTCTGAGGAACGTGGGATTAGAAAACTTAAAACCTGTTGCACATAAAAATATTTCTAATTTTTTTCAAATCCTCTATTTTTTTCAAGAAATCAAAACTGTGTTCTATCAGTCTCAATAGTGATTCGTTAGATTTCGATAAGTTTTTTGCTAAGAACAAATTAGAATAAACTTGGTGATTTTTTTCATTGCTTACATATTTATTTGGAGCCACGATGGCTTAGTGGTCCTAAAAATACAGATTAACGGTGTTTATTACGGTAAATCCTTTTCAGTATAACTTAAAAAATGTGATTTTTTTTTTAAATCACTACTTTCGTTTGATATTGCAGCTAAATACCATTAATGGAGCCGTAGTGACTGAGGGGGCTGAGGGGATGTCCTCGCCTCATGTTGAGAAGACTTCAAATCTTTCGGTCAATATGAATTCTGGTTCCGGCTTGTACCAACTACAGTCTGTCACAAAATATCCTCTATGGTAGACAGAGCATGGGGCCATCGGGATAACCATGAGAAGTTGTCGTGATTTTCCTCTACATGTAATGCAAATATAGGCTAGTTCCACCCAAAAGCCTTCCGCGAACACTAATTTATTCCAATGCCTTATCCATGAGTTCCTTTGTTTTCTGGATTGCGTTCAAAATTACGAGGCGGCGGATTTGAACATAGATAGTTGCAAGAGCCGTGATGGCTCTGGGGATTGAGCGTTCGCATTCCAATGCGGTGAACCGGGTTCGAAACCTAGCGCTGGTTGGTCGATATGAATTCCGCATCAGACTTGCACCGACTACAGAGCTCACATTAAATATCCTCAGTGGTAGATGGATCCTGGGTTAGAGTTCCCTATCCGTCAGGCTAAGCGTGGTAGGTTTTCGTAATTTTTTTCTCTCCATGTAAAGCAAATGCCGGAGAGTCCCATTAAAAAGTCCTCCATGAAAGCCAATTTCTCCCAATAATCCAGGAATTCTCATGTCTTCTGGATTAGGTTCAACATTACAAGGCTACAGAGTTGAACATTAGTAGTCTTAAACCCAAAAAATTGGGTGTACTTATAGCGTACGACAGCTATAAAATAAAATAAAATAAATAGTTGCCTGCCCAAAAATGGGTCGGTTATAAAATATCAAACTTTATGTAGTTAAAAAATAAAATAGTAAAGTACCAGTGATAAATTTCCTATTTAGAATTTTTTTTTTAAATTCATGATCTCAATAAACAGTTTTGAGTATAAATAAATTAAATTGAATTATGAGACACTATTTATGAGAAAGTTAATTAAACAAGATATTTTTAGAAGAAAACAAAAAAAAAGGTTATTTACGCCTATTTAATATATTTACATCTTCAGACAAATTTTTCATTTTTACAATATTTATCTGAAAAAGCGATAATTAAATAACTGCATTTTTGTAAAGGAATTTTTTAAAAAAAATATTAATAACTTAAGAAATTAAATAAATTAAACTAGTGCATTTTTCGGAACGCAATTAAAAAAATGTCTAGAGACTCATTATAAGGCATAGGTAAATAATGTTATTTCAAATGGCGACGTGAACGACGTACTTAAAAGTAATGTTTAATTACTTAAAGGAAACACAAAATGTTTCATTCTTTAATTTTTTCATGACGAAGGCTATTAGTTTAATTAAGAAGAAATCTTCAACATGTATAATGATCATAGAATTCACACTTTAAAGAATATTATGAAATTTGAAATTTTTATAAATAATGAAAGTTAGTAAGTATTACTTTGGCTATTGACATAATATCATAACCAGGGAAAAATTTAATGGTAAAAACTTATGTAGAGAAATATATTTTTTAATATTCAATTCAATTAAAAAAAAATTGGCAACTTCACACTTGATTAAAAAACTCTCTCGCATTTTCATGTTTCAAGCTGTAAAAATTGTCACCTGTTTTCAAGACTTTTTTCAGGCGTGATAGAAAACAAGTCTTGAAAATTCCATTCGTGTTTGACAAATCTTGAAATTAGGTGCCTATTTCTGAGCGCTTGACGTATCAACATACAACAGTTATTTCTAATTCGCATATTTTTAAAGCAAATGAAGATTTTAATTAAATAATATCTTACCATTTCCTTTTCTTGGGATTATATATTAAACTTATTCATTATTAAACATTTTTGTTCATTAATTAACTAACCTTTTTTTATCGTAATAACATAATATTTTAAAGATGCGCGTTCAAAATTCATTTCCCACATTAAATTTACCAGGTATTGGATTGTGCTATTTTTACTTTAGTTGTTTGGTTAATTTATTATATCGGTTCGAATTATATCTGCTAAATTAAATGATTAGTATTTTACGTTTTATTTCGATTATTGCTTTTAAATAAAAGTAAATGCTAAAATAATCTTTGGTTACAAAAAGCGAATATTTTGATTTATCTTCATGAAATCTTGAAATAATTTCTTAGTTTCGCATGAATTGATATTAAAGTATTTTAAGAAGCATTCAATAATTATTAATTCATTCCAATGAAAAATAAAATCATAAATAAAAATTTGAATGCATAAGAATAAAAATAAATAAAACAGTACTATTTTTTAGCGTTTTTTTCCCTCAAAATCTACCAAACTTTTATTTTAAATAAAAAGTAATGAAAATGCAGCCATTTAATAAACTGTAAAGAATAAATATTTTAAGACTTTCAAAAAGTTTACTTAAGTAGTATTAGTTTAGTGGTTGAATTTTTAATCTTATTTATTTTTAAGTCAGCTGAAACTTCATGAATTTTACAGCAACTTTCATCCCATTAGAAAACTTTTTTAAAAAGTTAATCGGTTTTAAATTGGAATAGATGGGGATGTAATTAAGAGCAATAAAACGTGAGAGGTACTTATCTAGTATATTTTCTACTTTGATGCTTTGGAATGATTTTATATTAACGAATTTACGACATTTTAAAAATTATTTTAAAGTCATTAGGTATTTATTGATAAATGAATTTAAATCTCAACTTTATTGTGTATATGGTTACAAGCTTTCAAGCTAAGTTTCACTATATTATCGTTCAAGTTTGCTTTAGCCATAATATGGTGCTTAATTGAATCAAATTATGGTATTTTTTAAAGTTTATTACATGATAATATGGTTCAACAATATCTAAAATATAAATCTTAACTTTACCATTGTATTCACTGTTAGAAATTTTGGAGTTAATTGTAACATAATATGGTTTAAGTTTCCTGCAACCATAATATCTCAGTTGAACCAAATTACATTTCTTTAAGTCATTTTCATGGTGCTATGGATCAATACATTATCTCCTGAATATAAATCTCAACTTTACCATTGTATGCATGGTCAGAAATTTTCGAGTGAGTTGAACCATAATATCTCTCAAGTTTGCTACAAATATAATAGTATGCTAAGTTGAACCAAATTATGTATAGTATTAAGTTGATTTCATGGTAAAATAGTTTAACTTAAATTGAAGCATGGTTCAAATTCAGGTTTTTACAAAGTTGCCGAAAATTTGCACTGTATTGTGGTTTAAGGTAGTCATATTATGGTTTAACGTTGACCAATATTCCCAAAACTGTAGAAAAAAGGTTTCTATTCCCAATAGATAAATTTCAAATAAGCTTGGATTTTTTTTAAATCTTTCAATGAATTAAATTTTCAAATTTTAAAGTTAAAACTTGAATAAATTTTTTTTTAAATTTAATGCTTCGAATACTGTTGCAAAGCGTTCATTTTTGTTGTAAAAATAGTAATACGAGTAATAGTAATAGTTTCTGTGAACACTATTTGAAAATTATTTTCAACTATTAAAAATAAAATTCCACCATCAATTTATAAACGCTTTTAAATTGTATTAATAAATATGAATCAGAAATATTTTTTAGTTATATTTAAAAATAGTTTCTTTTACTCCAGGTTATTATCAGTGCTATTTTTTTATTTTAACCAGTGAAATATTTTCGTTATTTTTCAGATCCTCTCGAGCAAAGATTCCAAGACGCAATCTGGAGTTTCTTCCACATTTGCATATCAAAAACGAAACGACATTTACCACAGAATAAAAGCGAGAAAAACTTTTACAGATATTTAATGAAAAACTGAATAAACAGTTGTGGAGGAACTTGAAGTTCGTGAATACGTTTTGTTATTTTCCTGAAAGCATCCCTATTTTTGTATGAAAGGACGTAAAATAGATTTACTTCAATGATTTGTTTTTAGATTTCAGAAAGAATATAAAATTCTTTTTCTTTCACAAAACATTTGTAAAACTGTTGAAAAATAATGGAACAATGCAAAGAATTTTAAGGCCTTTAAAAAAATCAATGCCATGTGCATTGATTACAACAGGAACAAAACTGGATATTAAGTAATAGCTAATCATGCTGGATATTGAGCCTCTCTTTTGTACGTCCAAGAGCAACATAAATAATGTTGAGCTTTAGCCTGAAGCAAATTAAATATCAGAGCCAAGATGAGCCACTGCTCCCGTAGTGTGCCGTAAAATGTTCCCAGAGAATAACAATTCATAGGTTATAATTTCCGGTTATAATAAGTTATAATATGAAGTTGATCATATACAGCAGAAAAACCGATATGAATCGGCTGTACAAATTTGTAAATAAAGTAAAATAAAAACCGCAAATGCCCCTCAATTCTCAGATGATTAAATTAAAAACAGGAATATTAAACAAAAACTATTTAGAACTTCAATCGAAATTTAATGTAGTATCATCTTAGTCTTAGTTATCAATTTTATCTGCTCTTATCATTTAAGTACTGCTTTTTTATGTTCAGTTTTTAAATAAGTGTAAGTTATTACACGTGATTCAAAAAAGCAAAACTATATTGAAAATAGTATTTAAAAAATTTATGAAATAAGTTTAAAAAGTATAAGGATTTTTTTTTGTCTTTAGTTTTGAATAATAAGCAAAAGTTACGCTTCATTTCACATTACAAACAGTTAACAACCGAAGTCGTTTGTTACGGTGGAAAAAACATTCATTCCAGCTTTTGGAACAATAAATATTGTGATTATATAACAAAAACGGTTAAATAATATTGCATGCCCTTGACAAAAACGGTAAAGTATCCGTTTTGCCATTCTTAACTTCCATGTCACCAATATGAATGCACCTGCCTAGAATAGAGTTCGACACCCGTCGTGTACTTTTCTGTGACAGACATCATGCCTTTCTCTTTGTGGATATCTGATGGATAAAATTGTCCTATTAATTTCAGGGCCACTTCCCCGTCTTTTTCTTCTGACATCTCCTTCCGCGTAACGCTAAGATCATTTATCTTTTTTTGCTAATCGATACCGTTCCGATTTCCAATCACAGCTTTTTTTTCTTTGGAAATGGAATTTCATGGTCACAATTAATCCGACATCTCAAATGTTTGTTGTTTTTTTCTTCTGAATAATTTGATTAAATGTGTGGTGGCTGTATGTTTTAAGATGATTTTTTTTTAATACCATTTTTAAAATAGTACTGCATTCGTAATTAAAATAACATAACGGAAAATGAATGCGAAATAGAATATGAAAAGCACTCTCTATTAAATGCGGGTTTAGCGAGTGTAGAAATAGTCTGTAAGTTTAGAAAATACAAAGCGTGTGTTTACTGCCGTGGTAAACGAAGTGGGCACCACAAAACTCGCATAGCAGGATATTATTTGATGCTATAAATACACTTCATCATACACTTCCGGAGAGAGTTTTAGCCATGTTGTTTCAGTAATATTTTAATTTCTTGCAGAATTTCTTAAATTTGCGTGTAAATACACTTCATCTTACACTTTTCGAAAGTGCTTTAACCATGTTCTTTCAGTAATCATTTAATTTCTAACAATTTTTAATTCACAAAAAGACATGATGAGTTTTTTTAACTTGCAAGTAAATTTACTTCATAATACACTTTCGTAGAGTAGTTTGGCCACGTTTTTTTTGCAGTAAACATTTAATTTCTTTTATTAAATTCACTAAAACTATAATAAGTGTCGTAACTGTCCGAATCAATAACTTCATCATACACTTTCTGAGAGTACTTTGGCCATGTTTTTTCAGTAATTATTTAATTTCTGCATTTTTTTTTTAATTCACCAAAATCATATTGAGATTCTTAAACGTGCATGCAATGGAAAATTGTTTATCTTACCTAGAAATTTAAATATAATGTTTTATTAGACAATTACATTATAAATAACTTAACTTCAATTCCTATCATATAGTAAGCAACTTAATTACATTTTCTTTTCATGGAGAGGCAAATGTAAATCTGCCTAGATTGCAAAATCTTGACTTCAGTCTTCAGGTTTCTGTCCATTGCAACCTTACCAAATAGCTAGACGTTCGGCGTTACATTTCAAAGCATTTATTCGGAATTTCAAAGCTTTGCCACAAAAAATATTTGAAACAATATTTAAATTGATTCACAAATAGTTTTGAAAAAAATAAGGAAAAACAATTGCAATTGAGATTTTCTTTCATTTCACGAAAATATTTTTTAAGCGTTGACCTGTTCTCTATTAAGAAAATTTAGAAAAAATCAATAATCGTAAGCATTTACTTTATATGCATAACTCTTTTCTATAATTTTTTCAGAAATGCTAAAATACCCATTTAAAAATAGGTAATAAATGTATTATTATTCAGACGGTAATACGCTAGTAATGCTTCCGAGAATAAAGTATTATTATTATTTTCAGTTTTTTTAATATTATGTTTACTATCTACGTTTTTCTGAATTTTTGCTTTTTATTCCAAAAATGCGATTTTTTTAAATCATGAAATATAAACTTTTGTACAAGTTAATGAAAATAAAAGCTCATAAAAGAAGCAATATTTTAAAATGATATAAAATTTGGATACCTTGTAATTCAAAATATTTTCGACTATTGTTAAATAAAGTATTTAAAAAATTAAAAAATATTTGCTAAAATTTGTTCTTTTTTTGCATGGAATTTGGATAAACGAATTTTGTAATTGTAAACAAATATGCTTCAATTTGTTCAAAAAGTTCTCGAAATATGACGAAATACGCAAAAAATAAAATTAATATTAGGAGGCTCAAGTATGGATCGCTCTTCTGACCAAACTATTAGGACCACATTTCCCAGATTACGGCTACCCCCCATATTTTGGAGGTCAGAAATCCGAATCCGTCAAAAAAAAAATTATGTCTATTCAGAGAACTTACAATATCGTCTGCACTACATAATTACCATATTTAAAGTTATCCCCTCGAACCATTAACATGGAGTCCTAGAACGGGAAGATCCAATCATTAGATAAAAAGTTATTCCGGGTGGTCTGCTTTTTTGGTACACTGTTCATAAATCAACATACTATAATTTCATTTCTATAAAATAAAACCTTCTTCTATCCTTTCTTAAATAAGACTAAAAGTTTTGGTTTAAAATTAATCATATGAATCGGGGCATATTTAATGAATTAATATCAACTAAAAATAAGAAATTTTTAATTTATTTAATCAGTGAACTCTACGATCCAATGTAATGTCTGTTACACAGAATTTTTAGCAACTAACGTTTATAATTTTTATTTTTTTAATTTAAATATGCTTAACTGAATAAAAAACGATATCTAATAATATTTTTATCTATTACAATTTTATTTTTAAAGTACTTGTTCTCGATCAAAATTTAGATGTATATCTATTTCAAAACCAATATGATTTCAATATAACAATAAAATAACATTTCAAATTAATTTCATTTTTAAATTTCACCCATACAAAAATAAGACAAAATGAATAAAAATAGCTCTTTCCAAAAGCATGCAGCAATCGTTTTTCGTATTTGACGTTGCAAATAAATCAAGCAGACAAATCGTTAAGAATAGAACAAATTGATCTGTCGAAAAATATCTTTGATTCGATACGGTAGTTAAGTTAATTTCCTCAGGTGCAATTACTTTCTTCTGCTTGATTGAAATCAGAGATCGATAAAGGAATAAATCATTTATAATCGTTAGTTAACTTTTGATGATTATTTCACTGAGTTACTGTTATCGTTGTGTTAGCATAAAATGGAAGTAACATGCATATCAAAACCCCATAAGCAATGAACTAATTATAACCCTATCAAAAACTTATTTTACTTAACTTTTTGGCGATTATTTCACTGAAATACCGTTATTTTTGTGTTAGCATAAAATGAAGTAGCATACTTATCAAACCCCACAAGCATATTTATACTAGTATAGCACTAGTTATAACAGATTTAGCAACTTAATTCGTAATTTGTATATTTATATTTATTCAAAAACATATTTTAACTTCTATGGTACAAGGATAAATAATTTGCAAAATATTATATTTAGATTTGTTGATTTAATTTTCTGAAAAAGTAAAACTCTGTAATTGAATATAAGCAGCATTGATTATATTACGCAATGTGAATTGGGGATTCAAAAACAACGGGGAATGTTTAAAGTCTTGTTACTTGAGAAATATTACGTAGAGAAAAAAAATCAGCTGTATTTACAGAACTGTAATGACATTTTCACTAAAAGGAACTATAATTCTGGTAATAGAAGCATAATATACGGTATTTAAACCATTCATATGGTAATTCTTTCCGTTTTTATGGCAATTTTTACGTTCATATGGTAACGCTTTACCAGAAATTCGATTTTACAAAATTATAGTTCTTATTACCACACTTTTAGTAAAAAATACAAAACTGAAAACTAAATTTCGCCGAATAAATGGTTTTTATGCCATGCTCTAAGGTATCATGATAAGATAACCAAATTTCCCCTCATTTACTAAAATTTAACACATATTATAAAACCATATTTTATTATTACTTTTACTAAAATTACTACCAAAAGGCTTCGGTAAAAATTACAGAGTTTCTTGGTGCTCCCATTGAGCCAAAAACATGTTTACCATATTCTGATAGTTTAGATCATAATTTTTTTCTCAATTTAATTGGCTTGAAATAAAAATTAAAAATCAAGAATGCGAATGTAGGATCAGCATTATAATGAAAGAATTTCATAGAAATGTGCAAATTAAAAACACCAGAAAATAAAAATAAGATAGTTCAAATGTAAAACAAGGTCACTTTCAATAATTAAAAAAAGGTTTTAAAAAATTTAAAATTGCATTAATTTGAAAATCAAAAAAAGTTTTTTTCCTTTGTAAAAAACTTTTTTTTAGGTTTTTTTTTTGTTTATTCTATGCTAATATATCTAGAATTGTTGACAATATTAAAGTAAAAAAATAAAACATGGTGCCTACTTTTTATTCTCAAACCATAAACAATTAAACTAATATTTCAAACCATATGCGTTAAGATGTGTAACAGCTTAAATATTCTTACCTAACTGAATCTTTTATGAAAATTTTATAAATAAATATTCCCTCTTTTTTATTACTTACTAAACATTTCGGCGTCAAATACCTTCGTAGGAGTAAATATAAAGATTTACCAAAGATTTATTCATTTAAAAGCTAATGAACCGAAACTGCCTCTTGTCTTTATAACATAAATTACAGAGAGACAAATGATAATCTCTAGTTACCTCAGCTGGCTTTCCTCTAGTCAGCTTTTATTGATTTTCTTTTGGAAAAACGCCCTGTTGATTTTACTTCACTGATTCTCGAATTCCGGAATTCTCGTAAAAAGATACTTCTTTAACGAATTAAATAACGAGGAAAGTTATGAGGGTGATAAACAAAGAGAGAACTTTTAGAAAACAATAATAAAGATAATTTATGTTGAATAAATATTGTTTTAGAAACTGAATATTATCAGGACAGCGAAATTTTCTCAACTTCCAAAGTGTTGGTCTTACACTGTAAAAAAAATCGGATAATATTACCGTAAAAAGACCTGACACCCTGATTGTAGCACCTGTAAAATCCATTTTCACCGTAAAATTTCAGACCGTTATTCTCACAGTACTGTTACAGTGATTCAGTGAATATTACTGTAAAGCTTATGGTATATCAGATTTTTTTTTCAGTAACATTTTACGGCAAAAATGGATTTAAAAATGGATTAATGGATTTACGGCTCCAAAAAAAAAACAGTAGAAATTATTTTTATCCATTTCGGAATTCTCGTAAAAAGATACTTCTTTAACGAATTAAATAACGATGAAAGTTAGGAAGGTGATAAATAAAGAGAGAACTTTGAGGAAACAATGATAAATATAATTTATGTTGAATAAATATTGTTTTTAAAAATGTATATCATTGGAATATCAGAATTTTCCCGTCTAGCAAAGTGTTCATCTTATACTATAAAAAATTAAGATTAAAAATACTGGCACCCTGAGTGCAGCTATAGTAAAATCCAGTTTTACCGTAAAATTTTATGCTTTAACTCTTACAGAAATATTTATTCAATTGATGTGATTCAGTAAATATTATTGTAAAAATTACGGAGTACCATTTGTTTCTTTTGTTCCATAAAATTTTACAGTAAAAATAGATTTAGCGATAACAAGTACTGGCTCTCAGGGTGCTTGTACTTTTTAACATTATTTTATTTGGAGTTTTTCACAGTGTATCATTTAAGCTTGAAAATCAGAAAATTTCTTGTTCGATTTAGTTATAACAAGGATTCTCTCACTTTTTAGTTACTGGAATCTTTTCAAGAACTGATGGCGTAAACTGAGGAAGATTCAGTGCAAACCCCTGTCATTTAGATAGTAGTAGTTTGTGGGCAATAAATTATCCAAGTGGATTTAAGGGATAAAAATACCGGCAGTCGAGGTTCCAGTACCTATTACGATAATTTTATCTGGCGCCATTTATGGCCAAGAATTTGACTTCTGTCACACACATACGTCACAGCCCGTTTCATAAAGAGGACACATTCAGACAAAGACACGATCAACCATTCAGACACGATCAATCTCTAATTCATATAATATCAATCCATTCAGTCCGAAATTATTCCAAAACAGAAATAGTTACAGAGATATTAAAATATTTCTATATGCAAGTATTTTTATTCTGTGTTCAACGATGTTGTAAAAAAAAATTTTTAAATATGAATTTGCTGTTTTTGCAAACAAGTCAACTAAATTTATTATAATTATCTTTCTAAACACAAATTGTACAATTTCATTGCAATTACTGAAATAAAATTGATTATGATTTTTTTTTTATCACGACTAAATTAGTTTTAATTCTGTAAAGTAAAAAAAAATAAGGGTGCAAAAGAAATTTATCTAAAACGCGCGGACCATGTTTCACACTTTCTGTGAAATCTATCAGAACTTTCGGAAGACTCTAAAAAGATTTTTTTTTTTTCACTTTTTACTTTTAAGATTAATTGATTTCGAAAACTGAAATAATTTTCGATTAAAGTTTTGTAGTAAACTAACTCTTGATTAATTCTGTGCAAAGAGAGAAATAAAACTGCCACGGCACTCAAAAATAAAATTTAATCAGAATGTGAAAAAGAAAAAAAATGGGTTCTTTCAACCAAATAAAATAAAACTAATGAATGAAAGAGTGAAAAAAAATCACTATTCTTGACACTCCTTTAAAAAAATGTGTCGGAAAAAACTCTTGCTAATAATGAAGAGCTTTTTTTCTAGAAAAAAAATGTTCTAGACAGTATTTGATCGCATTTTATTTCAGTCAAACAATCCTAGGATTATAATTTTGAAATGTTAAGTTGAAAATTTTAAAATAATGAAAAATAAATAGATGTGAAAGTAAAAGTATAAGATTAATATGCGGAACAGTTGATTCTCGGATTGCTTATTATGATTCCATGCCAGAAATATATTAATTAACATTTTAGCTGTGTATTTTAACAATACTGATTCTTCCTTTTTTAATTACATAAATCTTTTAAGTGATTAACTTCAATTTGAAGTTAAATGCATTGAGTTATAGAAATTGAATGAATTGTTCGAACAATTTACCCCATTTTACACAGTTTTGTAAGGCGCAGAATTATGAAATTTACTAAATGTGAGAATTCACAAAATGCAATACTGGAGCAGTTGATAAAATAAGGAGATAGTTTTTTTTCTTCATATATCTTGGGAGAGTTACTGGAATTGGAGTTTTTGGAGCTTGCTCCAAGATGCCGTTCGAAATAGAGAAAAAGTTTATTCAATTTTAGGCTTAAGAGACATTCCTTACTTCTGTTTTTTTAAATTTTTATAAACAAACGATTAATAAGGAATAATGACGTCACGAGGAAACTATTAAATGGATCGTTCAAAAAGTCAGCTATCAGACGATTGTTTAATTATCGTTAATGATTGTTATATAATTTGGAGCTGGTTCCAAAAGATCCGTGAGGCGCAACTCAATAATTTTTACTAATACAGTAATATTAAATTTCATATTAAAATATTTTATTAAGTGTTAATCATTTTAAGTTGCTTATTATTATTTCGTTTCTTACAGTTATTTTTTTCTTTACACGAAGCAAGACTACGAGTTCTATAAAAAAATTAAGGCATATACAGACCACTTCGATTTAAAGTAGTTGCCACCATTTTTAGGAGCTAACAAATTAATCAAAATAACTAAAATTTTACAATGAAGTTTTTACAATGTATATATTGAAGTAATGCTGTATTAAATATTTAAAAAACATATAAAAATATATTATATAAATAAATTTATAAACAAAAAGTTGGAAAATTTTTGGGTAATTTGCAGCAATAAATTGTAAGTTGTACAAAGCAAATGTCAACAAATTTCTAATAGAAAATGCGAGTATAGAATTTTTCCACCTTCATATAGCATAAACTTAAAATTAAAGTGTTCTACAACTCCAAATGAAATATCTTACAGTTTACTCTAAAGTTATTTAAGCGCCAATTTTTTTAAAAACAAATATGCCATCACTGCCATCAGTTAATTGCACCGCACATTCTAAGCTATGATATAAAAATAAACTTTTCTGACATATTATTTTCTCGAGGGTGAAACTTTCTTCCTAGAGTTATTTAACCATAAATTTTCTGAAGATACGCAACCACAAACTTGTAAGAGAAGGTCTGATGGAAGCCACATACAACAAGGGAATGGAAAAAAAAAGTATACGACAGGGAATCCTGAGAGAATATTTACGAATACGCTTCTTTGCTCTTTTTTTTATTTCTTTTTCCATATATGGAACTCTGCAGGATTCTTCAATCGATTAGCTACTTCGTCCAAGATGGGACATAGAAAACGATATCGTTGGTTAACTGCTTCCTGGCGTAAGGAAAACTGATTCAGTCTTATTATATTTTCATCTAAATCGATTTTATCTCTCGATTTTGATTAAAGTTTATGTTACCTCAATTTTGAGGAGCTTTTTCTAAAATAATTTTTTTTCTTTAAAGAAAATACAAACAAAACTTTTTTTGCTTCTCAGTTGAGCTATATTGTTTTTAAATGGTTCTTTTGCCCTTTGATTTGAAAACAAATAGAAATTAAAGCGGAAAAAAGGGTTATGACTTAAATAGAGTGAAAGTTGAAGCATAATTTGATAAATTTGTTTGCAAATATTTTGACTTTTAGATTGAATTTTATAATGAAGACTAAAAAGGAAAAGATTAGGATATTACTCGCTGAATTTTTTGATATGCTTAATCTTTTTATAAGCTTAATATTTTTTTATACGCTTAATCCTTTAGTTAGAGAAGTAATAAATATGTTTTGTCTATTAGGATTTAGTTGTGGTATTATAAATGCTTAAAATTTAAATTTGGGTGGGGGGAGGATATCGAAGAGTAACAGAAAGTGAACGATAAAAAAATACAGTTGGAAGAATCTCCTTAACATGCTTAAAAACATAATGTATATTCAAATTAAGACATATTTAGTTTAGAGAAATAACATTTCATTCTGATATTCAGATATTTAAAAAATAATGAAAATCTTTTTAAATTTTGTAAAATAATTTTTTTATTGTTTGTAACTTAAAAACGTCTTTGACGTAACACTGATTTTTTATAAAAATAAAATCTAAACTATCACCTAACTTTAGTTTAAAAAAAAAGCTCAGGAAATCCTTTCAGTAAGTGATGCAATAGTTTAAAAAAAAAAAAAACAGTAAACTAAAAATTTAAGAACTTGACTCACGATTTGTCTAGTCAGCTGAAGGTGTATTTAAGGTGAGAGGGTATTTTTAGTACTGAAATTGTTTTTCTACCATTCTCTGTGTTAGTAAAAGGGGAATAAGATCGTTGCAACAAAACCAGTTTAAGGGTGATTATTTTAATTTTATTTGAGCAGCAAATGTACTTTTTTAAATTTTATGAAATTTGATACAGAAAGTTGGAAAAAGTAAATTTTAAAAATTTCGTTTCATATAAATATATTATAAAATAAAAATAAAAATCAGCAGCAAAATTTTTTATAGAGCTTTTGAATCCAAATAACTCAAATGTCTCAGATACCTGTGTCAGCATTATCGTCGATGCGAGCCGAGAGCTGAATCCGTATGACCAGTCAATGCCGAGATTCGAATCCTGATTGTTAGGCAAACGTTTTTTTTCCTGTGCCTCGGCAGTACAGGTGTTTGGTTATGAAGAAAAACTTTAAACTTTGTCTTTATCTTAAGAACCTCACTAATTGAAATCATATTTAAGTGAAACAACGCTTGAAACTATATTGGTCCACTCTTATAAAAATGTCTGGCAATTTGATCCACCGTAAATTTCTATTTACAAAGATCAGGTTGAGTATCGATTTGATAATTTTACTTATACGATGTTCAAAACCATGAAATTATTTTTGAAAAGTAAGTGTAACTGTAAGAAATAATCTTAAAAAGACTTAAAAAAATTAAATTATCTTACTGTAAGCAAAAATGCATGACAAAAACTAAAGTTTGAATTAACAGTTTTTATCCGTTTATGATAAGAGTGAAAAACTGTTTTGTAAAAAGTAGTTTTACTAGTTAAGCAGTTAAGTACAAATATACTGAGAAAGTCTGTAAAATAACTAAAAATTTTTTTAAGAGCTGAGGTAACGATTAAAAACAGAAAAAAATCTGTATTTATCTTTAAACAGTTTTTGCTATTAAAATATGTTTCTTTTTTCCGTAGAATTTATAGTTATTTTTTGCTGTGTAGAACATCTGATTCTACTAAGAACATATATTTTATTTGAAAAAAAAACTTTCAATTTAAATATAATTTGAAATAAAAAATTAAAACATTTGAATGTGCAATCACGACTCAAATTTATAACTTTAAATTATTGTATTATTAACATATAATATTAATAATATATAATATTAATATTTAATATTATTAATAATATAATTAATAAATATGTATGGAATGATATTTGATAATTAGTCTAAATACAGTTATGATAATTTAATTTTTAAAAGTAAGTCAAAACAAATAATTATGTATTAAATAGAAAATAATTAGTTTACAATAAACTTGCGTTGTTATTTTTCTGAAGAAATATTCCTGTTCTATTTCGAGTATATATATATATATATATATATATATATATAAATGGATACGCTTTGTATTCACTCAAGAAAATTGTAAAAAATATTAATGAAAACTGCATGACAACTGTGGTTTGAAGAGAGAAAGCAATTTCAGATTTTAATTTAGTGACACGAAAATATCTATGATCCGTTGAAAAATCTCATACAACAGAAAAAAAAAACAATCAATGTAATAATAAATAAATAACAAACAAAAGAATCCCCCCACCCATGTTATCGTTTTTATTTAAATCCAGTAAAAATTAATGTAACTTATTTGCCTTATCTGCTTGTAATTTGATTTTTCTTCAAAACATACGTATTTGAATTAAAAACCATCAAGTAAAATAAGAAATGTTAGTTAATTAGTTTATAATTTTAAGGACAAGATCCAGAAATGGCTATAAAATGCCATAAACTTGGTTCGAATAACATGATGCCTGTCTAAAATTGTAGATTATTTGGTTTAAATAATACTTAATTTTCTAAATTGTGGTAAAAATCTAATATGCTTTAGGTAAAAAGAAGGATTATCATGAGGTTTATGTCCAATTAGTTACATGGTTATGAGATTATGACCTGTGTATTATAAAGAAGTAATGACCAATTATTAAGTAGGATAAATGCAGCGTTGTCTTAGAAACTTAAATTTGTGGCACTGAGTTAAAATATGTTTGATTGTTAATTACCCTTTAAATCTATTCCAGCGTGTTGTTTTGTTCAGTGGTAATTTAAAAAACTTATTTAATCGATTTAGATTTACTACTTGCAGCACTTTTCTAGTCTATAGACTAGTCTAGTTTATTTTTTAGTCGACATATATATATATTTAAGTGCCATAAAAAAAAAGAAATAATACAATTTGTAGTAAATACCTTCAAATACATGATTTTTTTATTTCATTTTATTTCATGCAAAAATTAATGCATTCGAAACAACGTTTTTCGGTAAATATCATTATCAAAAAATGATGCAAACGGTATTTAGTACACATTATTAGAAATTAGCACTTTATTTGCAGTTACAATATTTTGCAATAATATAAAATACATAATCTTAAGTTCATTAGATTTGTTTTTCATCGTAAAAAGTACGAGTAACATAAGACAAATAAATATTTCCGTTAATGACGAAAACTGATCGTAATTTCATCATTTATGGAACAGTAAGCAAAAGAACAATAAGAAGATTATGATTAAACATTCATCTGGAATTTCCTCTTACTAACACACATCCATATTCCTACTGAGATCAATAAATAAACTAAACAGTCATTTTTCACTGTCCATAAGCTTATCTATTTAAATTAATGAGCTTCGTTGCTTTTCGAAAGCTTCTGCTAAGAGGAGGCTTTATTCAAAATTTGAATGTAATTCGACGGGTGAAAGCTTTCGCGTTGCCAGATAAGAAACAGGCGTATTCTTAAAACCTTGGATAGTTCCGGATCTGTCAACTGAAATATGAAAGAACTTAGTTTGCTTATTAGATTTATATTTTCTTTAGCTTAAATATCTCAGTAATGAAAAAAATGTTTCAATTTCGAGAGTCTTTATTTAGCTCATTTTAAATACAATATTTGATATATCTCGAGTAGTGCTTGTTAGATATGAAATAATTAATTGGAAAATAGTATCAGTCAGTAGCGTAGTGTTGCATAGCGTTAAACAAATGCTATCAAATGTAAAATTTTTTTTATTTCTTTGTTGGTATTATGGGATTAACAGTAGAAAAGATAATACTTAAATAGTACTACACTGTAAAGAAATTCCTAAAAATCTCGTTAAAAAGTATCGACACTCACTTTTTAACTTTTACTTTTTGACATAATACCCATTTTGGCCGTAAATTTGACCACCCTAATTTTCAAAAGTAATATTTACTGATTACAGTCATTTAGTAAATATTACTGTAAAATTTACTGCACATCAGATTTTTTTGTACAGAAAAATTTTACTGCAAAAATAGATTTTATGATTAAAAATACCGACACTCTGATTGCGGTTTTTTTACCGTAATTTTTCAGGATTTTTTTCACAGCGTAAATTAGATAAGTCCCTCACAGTGGTAGTTTGCTATACGAGGTTTGGCCATCAAATAACTACAAATAATCGGACTAATAAGTTAAACTGATTCTTAAAAACATCTTTCAAAAAATTTAAAATTCAAATGCTGCCTCCTTTAAGATACATAATAATTTTTGCACAGCATGCGTGTCATCCGTCTGTAATCTCCTTGTATCTTTAATATCAACCAAGTCCTTGCTCTTTAGCCGAATGTAATATTGAAAAATATCAAATGAAAATGATTAAGCAGGCTTGGCGGTACAGGGCAAAATTAACCGCCACAAGGCTACTAAATCTTACAAATGGTGATTAAAAACTTTTCTGCCAATCATCACTTTTTCCAAAGAAAACACATCGAGCCGCGATGGCTCAGGGGATAGAGCGTTCGCCTTCCAATGAGGCGAACCGGGTTCGAATCCCAGTCGATACGAATTCCGCATCCGGCTTGCACTGACCACAGTGCTGACGTGAAATATCCTCAGTGGTAGACGGATCATGGGTTAGAGTCCCCTTGCCGTCAGGCTAACCGTGGGAGGTTCTCGTGGTCTTCCTCTCCATGTAACGCAAATGCGGGTTAGCTCCATCAAAAAGTCCTCCACGAAGGCAAATTTCTCCCAATACTTGATCCAGGAGTTCCCTTGTCTTCTGGATTGGGTTCAAAATAACAAGGCTACGGAGTTGAACATTAGTAGCCGTAAACCCATTAAGTTGGGTCGGCTGTTCAACGACGGTTATAAAAAAAAAAAGAAAACACACCCATATTCGTTTTTTCTTTAGTAAATATACGCTCTAAAAAATAACTGTAAATTCTGGAGAAAACAAATATATATTTTCACAGAAAAAGACTGTTTGAAGAAAAATACATATTTTTTTCTGTTTTTAACCGTTATCCACCAATTTTAAAAAAATTGCTGTTTTTTAATTGACTTTTTTTTGTACATTTGACGGCTTAAAGCTATTGTTTTTTGACAAAATGGTTTTCCTTTGTTTTTCACCTTAATCATAAACAGATTGAAACCGTCAGTTTAATTTTGGTTATTCAGTTTTGCTTAGGATATGTCAAAACTTTTATTTAAATTCTAGTAACAGTTTTACTAAGCTAAACGCAGAACCTTAAATATACCCATTTGATATAAATAACAAGCTTCGGAAATAGGCACATTTTCTAACAAATGAGTACTAAGGTCAAACTAGTGTTCTTTTTAACTAAATTACATATGGGATAAAGGAAATAAAATTGTACAATGAAGCGCATTCATTAAAAGCCGAAAGGAAAATCAAACGAAACTAAGCCTTGTTTTTAATAGTCACACCTCTTATTCACCATTGAATTCGATCAAATCATTTATTAAAGAACGTCACTTTTTTATAAAGTTCTTTTTGTCTAAATAATTTCATCCAATGAGAAAAAAGGAGCAACGTGATTTTGAGTAGAGTTCGGTATGCGTTATCATATAATTCCTAACTGCTTCTTAGAAACGAATATTCAGAATGCAATAATCTCTAATATTAGATCTCATGTATGTTAGATAATATATAATTTTAGATAATAAGATTAGATAATGTTAGATAATGTTAGATAATTATATCTCAATGCCATCAAGTAGTTTTTAGCATACCGAAATTCATAATTATATTATTAAATTTTTGTAATTATATTATTACATTTCTTCATTGTATTATTAAATTTCTTAATTGTATTATCGAATTACAAAATTCTATTATTAAATTTTGTATCATATGCAGGTTTGCAACAATTTTAAGTTTATTGCCTAAGTTTTACGAGTTAAACTTATAGTTATTACATAACTATATGCAGTAAAGGCTTTGAGCAATGCCGTCGAAATGGAACACATAGTCATCTTGAATACACAAATTAGTAATAATTCTCTGTCACTAAGATGACTTACCTTTAGATATATATGATGAATTTAGTCAGTTAAGAACTTATTAAGGCTAATGAACTAGTTATATTAAGTCAGAATATTAGTAGCCTATGGTTTATGCGTTTTCTATAATTTAGGAGGATTTAAATAAAGGCATTAATATTGTTCATCATGTCCTTAAAGTAACAAAAATAGTATTTCAACTTTGCTTAACTTATTGGAATGTCATTCTGCAAGTATTTACTCGAAAATATAAACCTGCTGATGCATAATTTGTAATAATAGTCGTAAGTGAACTAGTATTATAAGATTTGACGCCCTTAAAAGACATGGACTTTTTTCTTTGCATAAACAATATAAAACTAAAGAGAACAGATTCAAAATGCCAAGATACACCTAAATGTAAAAAATAATTTTTTTTTTCAATGAGCTGCACAATCAGTGTTCCCGATGAGCAGACCTAGTGCGTTCTCAAGAAGTGGTATCTACTCTTTCAGTGGCCACCACAATGGGTGAGATACCGTTGGCCATGTTAATTTGGACGTCTAGTTTCTGCCACACTAGGTGGCAGCACCGAGACTCTATTTGGATGCTAAAGTGCACTAGGAATTTAATTTAGCCGGAAATGCCAAGAGCCAATAAGGCACTCCAGGGATCTTCTACATGCCGCAAAATCATACGACATGGCCGCTGAGGATTTTCTGCATTCCGAAAATCCGGTGTCTAGGCCGGGGATCGAACCCACAGACTTGGGCTCAGAAGGCCGATGACAAACCAACTGCGCCACCCCTAAATGTAAACAAATGGTAGGGAAATGTTAACTAAAATGGATAGATATGGATGGACATCTTTTTTGATCTGTTTAACAAGAAAAATTTTTCTAAAAAAATTTTTAGGGGATGTAAACAAAAAGGAGAGTGCAACGACGTTTGATAAGCTTACATTGTCTTTCAAGGCTAGGTAAGAAACTTTAGCTGAGAAACAGATTGCACTGCTCTGCGGATCAGTTGTTGAGTTGTTGTTGTTGTCATATCGCTTCTAATACCTCCTCATTTTGGGACCACTAACTTACGTGTGAACAGTGTTCTTTCCCGCTCTAGAAATCTTAAGCTTATATTATTTTAATGACAGAATCTAACCTTACTAGATGACACCGTGAATCTCTCTCCGACTTACCAGATGACAGCCTTATTTTTCTTTGCCTCTGTATAACTAGATGGTAGCCCCGATCAGCTTTTCATCTGACCATCTGCCTAACTAGGAGGTAGCATTATTATTCTCTAACTTATTAGATTTCCGCATTGTCATTCTCTAACTTGTTAGATGGCAGTGTTATTATTACATCTGACTTACTAGATGGTAGCCTTAGAGATCTTTTACCAGATCGACTTACTAGATAACATCCTTATTTTTCTTTGCTTTTGTATATCTAGATGAAAGCCCCGATCAGCTTTTCATCTGACCATCTGCCTAACTAGGAGGTAGCATTATCATTCTCTAACTTATTAGATTTCCGCATTGTCATTCTCTAACTTGTTAGATGGCAGTGTTATTATTACATCTGACTTACTAGATGGTAGCCTTAGTGATCTTTTACCAGATCGACTTACTAGATGACATCCTTATTTTTCTTTGCTTCTGTATATCTAGATGATTGCCCTGATCATCTTACCATCTGACTAACTAGGAGGTTGCATTGTCATTCTATAATTTATTAGATTGTCGCATTGTCACTCTTTAATTTGTTGGACCTAATCTTCTAAGGTTCCGTGGTCACCTTTAGCTAGAAAACGGAATGCCGCACTGCGGTGCCTTTTGCCATTCATGGAAGCAACGTTTACCTTGAACCATTTGCTTTCTGTTTTACTGGTTTAAAATAAAAATTACACTTTTCAAAAATTTAAAACATTTATATAAATTCAAATTCATTGATTTTAAGTAACGCATAGGGCATCTTCACATACTATGTATACATATAAGCCTTTTTCTGCTTTAAGTTTGTATTCAACTGTCAAGTTAAGAAATTTATTTGAAGAATAATTATATTGATTTTTCATCTGTTATAAAACAACAAGTTAATACTTGATATATACATTAAATTTAATTTTAAAATTCATCGTAAATTTTAACTGTGAGAATAGTGTCAATTTTCTCTTAAATCATTATTGGTTTAGCCAGAGCACTCATGTGTCAAATGATAAGTCAAATAAACGACTGAGAATATTGATGTTGATTAATTTAACGAATTTCAGCGCACTCGTGAACTCTTATTATAAGGGAACAATTCACAGTAAATAGATAGCTTTCACGTGTGTATTTAAAACAATGAAGCTGTGACTGTTTGATGAGATTTTCTATCTGTAAAGTATGATAGCCATATATTAATTTTTTTATTTAAAAAAGCAATAGTCTTAAATTAAAGTAATATACTAAATTTCAAACTCTCCCAACATTTGTATTAGTTCTTAACGTTTCTATAAATTAAAATATATAAATAATACTAATAATTACTTAACTCTATTTCTAGAGAGAATATTCTAGAACATAAACCTAAGTATAAATAAACCATGGATGAGATATGTAACATAATTTAGAACATTTTAATTTTGTTATGTTTTAGAACAACTTTTTAGGTTTAACACCTTTTTGTGTGACAACTGAAAATTTCGAAAATTCAGCATTTAAGTTTTGAAGGAAGTAATACATAAAGAATTTAATAACAGCTCAACGTTTTGAGATATGTGAAAAAATATTCAAATGATTTATATTAAAACACGTTTCGATTCTATTTTAGTAATTGTGTCATTATATATTGAACATTTAAATCTAACCATCTGCTGGTTTAATAATTTTGATTCATAAAAATTTATAAGCCACAGTTGTTTTGTTTTCGATTATCACTTTTTAAAATTTACGGAACTTCATGATCCATAACACTCAATGCAAACTTTTTCATTATGGGGATAATAAACACTACGTTTACCCCACAATAAATACATATTATCATTAAAATTTCTGAAACTCATTGACTCATAACATCAATACAAACTTTTAAATGTAATGATCATAAACACTATGTTTAAATACTACTTCTATACAATAACTACACATTCTTAATGATAGGTAGTTTAAATTCAAACATATTCTTAGTGAAAATGAGCTAGAAAACAGTAAAATATAGAGCAGTTTTAATCTTAATTTTCATTAATTAACCTTAATCTTAATTAAAACTAATTACCGTAATTTTTAACACAATTCTGTAAAATTTTGATTAATAAAACAAATTAAGGTCATAAACCATTTTAAAAAAGTTAAAATAATAATTTTTAATAAGGCAAATACCATACCTAAACTATTTATTACTATTTTAAAAATTAGTATTTGTATAAGTACTATTATTAAACTATTTAGTTTAATTACTATTGATACATAAACCATAAATTCCTACCGTATAAGGAGTTAATTAGAGTTAAACGAAAAATACATTTAAAAAAAAAAAAAATATGGGTGTATCCTCCCAAGTTAATTCGCCAAAATACTACGATAAGATACTAATGATTATCTTCCAGGAGTAACTCCCCTAGTTAAGATTTAAAAAAAATACTGCCTTCATTTAATAATGTTTAGAAATAAGGAAATGGAAAAACATTTAAATGAAACGTAAATATCTAGATCAGTTTAAATCTACAAACTTTGCTGATAACTTTTTCTGTTCAGCCAGAATTAGTTGAAATTGTTTGAAACCCATAAGCACACCACATTTGAAAATTTGCATAATTACTATTCTTTCTTTACTTGTTTAAGAAAGTTGAGAGAAGAGAAGGAAAAGGCGATTAATTTTCTTGGATTACCTAAGCTGAACGTGCGTTTCAAACCACTAATTTTTTCTCAAATTTTTTTTTATTTCCAAGTAAAATATATAAATATTAGTGAGAAAAATTAAGTCTTGCGAAATGTCTCAATTTAAAAGTAAATATTGTTGAATATAAACATAAATTACTCTGTCTGAAAAATGCCCGTTTTTATTTTTTATGTGTACCTAAAATGGTTTTCTTAATTAGAAAATTACTATTCAATAATAATTAATAACTCTTAATTAAAAATGCAGAGAAATTAGCTAGGGTGTGATTATAATACAGTGAGCAAAATGAAAAATGGAATATCTTAATAGCTTTTCGGCCATAATTAACTTAAATGATAAAATAAAAAACAAATAATTTTTAAGGTTGAATTCTTTTTTGAATAAAGGAGTTTTATAATTGTGTTCATAAAATCTCTTTTGACCGCTCTCCTACTTAAACTATTGCCACCATGTTTTTCAGATTACAAACAAACTCTAAATTTCATGGGTCAAGAATCAAAATTTGCAACAAAAAAATTAGAGATATTCAGAGAACGTGCACTTTTTGTGTTCTATTTTGTAACTTAAAATATCGTCAGCAGAAAAAAGCATATTCAAGATTTGCTTTTTCTGCTGACACCTAGAATCAAATATTAATATGAAATGATATATTTATTAGAACAAAACAATCCTCCAATCAATACATTGTGCCGATTTTTATGTTGTGCATTGTACATCAGGGTATATCATATTATTCCTTTAATTACTCTTATTAATCTTAAAAATGGAAAATATACAATTCTTTAATGATAAGGATAATTTTAAAAAAAAATTCATTTTTTCTCCCGCTTTCCAATTTCTGCTAAACAGTTCTTAGTTTTAAGTGTTTAATAATAATTACGTTAAGAAAATAAGATAAAGCAGCAGTGGATATTTTTGTTTAACTTTAAATTTGTAGTTTATTAACATGTTATGACTGAAAGGTAAAAAAAAGGTGCATACAGAAGTTTCATTACTACTTAATTTGAGATTGTGATCTTTAACTTAGTAATTTTTATGACTTTTAATTTGGGTAATTTAAACCAAGTTTTAGATCGGACAATTAAAAGTTTTCGTTTTACAAAATTTTAATCAATTTTAGAAATTAAAAATTCAAAAAAGGTTATTTTTTATCGATGAAGTTTTAACTATGAGTTTCAAATCATTCATATAAATTTATTACATCATTTATATCAAAGCACAATTTTTGCTTCTTCTCTTTTCATAAATAAAATTTTAGGTGAAGCTTCATAAAGGTGTACAAAAACTAGCAATTATATATTCAACAAATTGCTATTCTGAAAAACTATTTATGTTATTAGGAAACATATCCCACGTTATTATAAATAATATTAATCTAATGATAATTTCGAGAAAAAATAATAATTTCCTTAATTTTTGTTATTTTACTTAACAAATTCGACTATTTAAGTAATAAGTTAGTTTTAATCAAAAAGTTTTCCAGTATTTTATTTACTAAATTATGTTACTTAAATGTATGAATTAAAAAAAAAACATCGAACAATATAATTTAACATAATTTAAAGTTAAAGGAAATTGTATGAAATACATAAAAAAATGTATTTCATACAAATTGTCCCAAGCTACGAAACCGGCTTTTATTATTAGAAGTGTTTTACATATTCAAGAAATAAACGCTCACACGTGCACATAAAGAAGCCATGGTGCATTTTATCTGAAAGAAAACTTTCATTATAAGCTTTTTAACTGCTAGAACAAAAGGCTTCATTTAAGCCGCTCTGCAGAACAATGCTGCTAAAACCCCTTCTGATTCCTAATTTATTTTAAGAACGCAAAGTGAGGGGTTTCTAAATTTAAATTTCTTCAGACAACAAAAGAAAGGAAAGATCTCTTCTCCATCTAAGACAAGGAATTCTGAACTCAAAATGTCTTTTCCGAACAGTGAACTAATTCCGTTTCACCAGTTTCACGCGAATGATGAATTTTATAGATTTTTTTAAGGATACACTTATTATTTTGTAAAGGTATATTTTATGAGTCAAATTTTCTGCTTTTGGTAATATTCGCAAATCAGGAAAAAATTAGAGCTATTCAAACTAAATTTTGGTTATATTTTTTAGAAATCCATTTTGTAAATGAACTAAAAAGAAAAAAATACGGAAGTTAAAGGTGAAAAAATAATTACAAAAAAGTTCGATATTGCTTGCGATAGATTTTTTTTCTGAATAAAAAAAGAAAAAAAAAAATTCAAAAAGGTGAAACTAGGTGCAATAAAACAATCACATTGTTTTATGTCTTTCAAGATCTAATACTTTCTTAAAATATTGTAATTATCATGCAGAAATTAAATTTAACTGGAAATAACAACTGATTTTTTTTTAAATTGAAATAAATAGTAAAACAAAGTAGCGTTTATTGATTGAATTATGAATCCATTATTTTGAATTTTTTTAAATGGGGAAATAATTAGTGTATTATTTAAGTGTGATACTCTAAATACATTTAATCAATGTAAATGACAGAAAATTCCATTACTTTAATTTATCATTGTAATTATATAATTATAATTATTATTTTACCATTAATTTGTAATGAAAATTTTTAACAGCATTTGAAAACAGTTATAATATCAATAATAATACAAAGTTTTTAAAAACAATGACTATGGTTCTTATAACAAATACATAGGCAAACTTACTTTTTTTTTAATCAATATTCCTTTAAATTCTAATAACGTTTTAATTCTAAATTGAATTACAAAAATTTAAACTAATTATTCAAAAATATTTATTATTTAATTAAAGCTACTTTTTTCTTTGATAGTGAGAGAAAGTTTGTTACATCATAAATGATAATTTTAGCTGAAAAAGTAAAAAAAAACTAAAAGTATTTTATTGTAATAATGCAGATCAAGCACGTATAACAGCACAAATAATATAGTTGCAAATTCATACATTTGTTTTTATGCAACTATTATAACTAGTTCCAACACTTAAAATAAAGAGAAAATAGCAGAAAGACTAGATTTCTAGAAATCGTTCCTTATTCCAAAAAACTACAAAGAATGAATTTGAGACATTTTAAGTGCCTTTCAATATCCACCCTTTTTAAAAACTATTTTTTTTTAATTGTTATAATTAAAGTTATTTTATATAGCGTTATGGTTTTCCTGAACTATTTGAATTTAACAGCGCATGTGCAAAAATTTCTCTGCAAATCATACACTCATCAAGGAGTAGAAAATAGGTTACAGTTTACGTAAACGCTCTCTGCAAAATCTCTCTTTTATTGTTCCCAGCTCTATCCTCTGCTTCCTTTTCTTACCACTCTTTTAGCAAAGGTTATAATTTTACCTGTCTTGATCCTATCTCTTCATTGGTCATTTTTTTAATTCGGGTAGTAACTCGGTTCTTTCTGCAGTATTTCTGTTGTTTTCTTTTTATTCTGTTTCACACCATTATTAAAAGTACATGTGATGCTACCGAATTGACTAAATTTTTGTTTCTATTACTTTATACGCTCTTAGACTTTGCCGCTTTAATTTATTCAACACAACTGTAATTGAGAAGTATATTTTTAAGATATTGCGCATAATAAAATTGTAAATTATGCTTTAATACTATTTTAAGGAGGATCATGATTACATTTTGTGAAGATAATCATTCTTTTAAACGGTAAAAGTCAAATGTTGATACGATTGTGCTGTTGTTGCTAGAAACAATGTAATTTAACATTTATTCATTGCAAGTTAAAATGTTTATTTTTAAAATTTTGGCAAAATTTTCACATATTAAGAAAAATGCTAATCTCATAAATATTTATTTCTCCGTTTGAAATTTTATTTATATAGTTTTTCTTTTGCTTTGTATTAATTTATGACTTTTATTTATATTTTCAAAGTAAAACTATTCTTCTATTTTTATTGTTACACATTCTTAATTATTTTTTATTCAAATATCATATTATTAACATATTAAAACAGTTTAAGTTTAATAAAGCTAAACTATTAACTAAACTATTTTAAAACTATAGCTATTTAAAGCTATTTAAGCTATAGTTTTAAAATAGTTTAGTATATAAAGTGTGTGAAAAGAAAAGCTTTTGTTACATTTTTAAACTTTTTAAGCTTTTGTAAAAGAATAAGATATTTATATTAGTTTTTGATAACTTATGAATCAAATAAACATTTATGTATGTTATGTTTTATGAATTCTAGGAACCAAATTCTTTTATAACCAATTCTGAAAGGCAAGTAAATTTATTTACATTTCGTCTCTAAAATTTAAAATCAAACTCTGAACTTAGTTGACTCAGAAAATAGTTGAAAGAGTCAAAAATTCGGAAAAGCAATCTCAAAACTTACAATAATGCCTTTTGTATGTTACCTTGTTTTTAAACTTTGCTTAACTTCTAACGAAAGAAAGCTTTTTTGTCAACTTTATATTAAAGAATTGGCTATACATATTTTTACTAGTAAATATCAGATGATTTATAGACAAATGTATAAGTCGCTGCTTTATTCGTTGGAATGTATTTTTTAAAACGCAGTTTTTGTTTTAAAAAATATATTTTAACTGAATAATTAAAATGTTTCAAACTAAATTATTTTTGCTTCTGATAAAATAAATTTGAATGTTGAAAAGTTTAAAGTTTTTACTCAAAATTATTTCTATTTCCATTCCATTCTATAAGCTAAATTTTTACCCTTAGATAAAATGCATCTACAGCAAATATAATTTCATATAAACTTATCAGAGTTATTTAACCGCATGTTTTGAAATTAAGTTTTAAAGAAACATTCTCTACGTTTATTTCTAAATGTTAAAATTCATTCATTATTGAGGTAAGTTTATTAAATTATAATTTAGTCATGCGATAGAATATTTCATACAAAAAGTTTAGAAACATGTTCTTTATTTTAAGGAAACAATTAGTTTGCCAGTAGCATAACGTAAATTAATTCGAGCGTAAGACACAAAAGATATTTTCGCACCCATGAAAATTAATTTCATGATGAATAAAGCTTTGTAAAAAGTTATAAACAAAGCTATGAATAGCGGGGCATATCTGAAAAAATCCTTTTATGAAATAACTTTTTTATCAGAATTTTTTTTAATCATCCACTTAAGAATGACTTTTATTTTCTTTAATGTTCGCTTGAAAGATAATTATTTTTGTATAAAAATCAATGAATATTGAATATTTTTCATTAAAAGAAAGTTTTTTTCAATTCTAAATTACAGTTCAGAGAATTCGTTTTTGCTTTATCACACGAAAAAACTGAAGCATAATCTTGATTTTTATTCCTTTATTTTATTTTATTATTTTGTTTTTTGTTTTTTTGAAGAATATTTTGTTTGAAGAATACTTATTGTGGATATCAACTACTTTAAAGTTTCTTTACAATAAACATTGACATAGATTATTTAAAGTTATTTTTAAAGGCAATGAGAAAAAATGAGAAAAAAAAACTTTTTTTTTCTCATTGTTTTATGTGTTTTCATAACTGTTTTAAGTTTGCAGCATTCATAACTGTTATGAATAACATATCTGTTATTTATAACTGTATTTTATACATACCTATTTTTAAACAGCGCCCTCTATGTAAGTTCAGAAAATCGCGCAAAACGTCAATCTGAAGAAAAGCCTTAATTTCGTTAAAATAAGAAGCATTTGTGATCGAATTTTTTAGCAGTTAAAAATATTTTCCAACACTGCGTTATCTGGGCTCATGAAAATTTTCAAAAGTGTAAAATTATCCATCGATTTTAATAATTTTCATAAAAGTGGAAAAATCTCGCTAAATTGGTGATTTTTTAAAAAAATGTTTAATAACTTTTAAAATGGTTTAGTTCTTTGCCCGATCTAAAAGATAATATTTTCCGAAAGCTCGTAAATATAATTTAAAATTGTAGCTTTCCCTTTAATATTAAGCAAATAAACTATAGTTTTTATATTTTACTTCTAAAAACAAAATTCTAAAAACAATGATTAAAAAAATTCTAAAAACAACGTTTAAAAAAACTTAACTTCATGAGTATTTTTTATGCCTATTTTATATTTTGAGCTGATTTTTTGGATATTTTATATTTTTTATAATATGTATTTTAAAAGAAATACAAAAAAATATATAGTTATATTGATTAAACTCACTATATTGTTAATTATATTATTGTGGATTAACAACTAACATACTGCTCATTTCTTCACCATCATTAGCATTATAATTCAATGTTCAAATTCCTGTATAGTACTTGGAATATTTATGAAATTAATCCATAATGCGGCTTATTAACTGAATAAAATCAAGCTCAATCGCAGCAAAGTAACATGTGTGTTGAGAGAGTTGATAATAAAAGTATTGGGGAATCGTAGTAACTATCTTTAAAATTTATCAGAGATTAAAAATTTATAAACTATTTTGATTGACTTTCATAAGAGAGGCGTAGTATAGTTTAAAAAAAGAAAACAAATTTTCATTTAAAAATATACCAACAACTATTTTTGTCAAACAATACTTCTTAATTTGTTTTTGCGTTTTGAAAAAATTTTATATTATTTATTTTTTATGCTTCTATGAAAATTAAGTTACTTCTTACATAAATAATTTCCTTTCAGAAGATTATTTAATTTAAAAGAATCTGACAATATAAAAAATTTAATTTTAAGTCTTAAGGTAAAATAGTAATTAACATCTTTTAATTAAAACTACTTTTTGTAGTTTAAATTAGGAAAGGTATTTCTAATTCAAAAACTAAATGTAAATTTTATATATAAACGCTTACTATTCAGGAGTCTTGATTATAATCATTTCTTTATAAAACGCAGCTTCTTTTTCTTCCGAATAAAATAATATGAAATTACCTAAAGCATGTAATTCAACCACTTCTGATGTATATTATTTAATTTTAAAAAATAGAAACATTGTATGTTCAACTTTTTTAGAGTTTTAACTACTTGTTTAAAATTTAAGTTAGAAAACATAAGAAAACATAAATGCAAGAATGCCTATTCTTGATTTATAATTAGTATCATGGCATTTAGTTTTTTTAAACTTCTGAAAATTTTGCAATGCGTCATTTGGGATATAATGTAGAGAATAATAATCAGCTCTCTCACTGAGGAAAAAAATATAGTCAAAACTACCAGGATATAGTAAAATTAACCATGTTTCTGGCTCAGTGAAAACACCAAAAAGCTCGGTAGTTTTTAACGAAGTACTTTGGTAATGATATTGGTACAACTAAGATATGGCATATGGCATATGATAAAATTTGGCAAGGGTGGTAAAATTTGGCAGTTTTATCATGATATCTTAAATCCTGCCATAAAAACCATACATTTTTTCAGCTATGTAATTTTTACTAAATGTGTGGTAATAAGAACTGTGTGGTAATTTTGAAAACCAGAATTTCCGGTAAACCGTTGCAATATGAATAGAAAAATTACCTAATGAATGGTTTAAATACATTATGTAATAGTTTTATTTACCAGAATCAGAGTTTTTTCTTTCTTTTTAAATGTCATTATCAAACAGTGTGGTAAATTTACATGAATTTTTTTCTCCGTATATGACTTTTGAGGTCACTGATTATGCATCTGAGGATAAAATTCAAGATTGCGAATTTAATTACGGAAGAAGCGTGCAATATTGTTTCAATGAATGTTTTGATTATTTTATGAGAATTAACATTAGCATAATAACAATTATTAAGTATCAATTAAACTAATTGAGAAATAAATTGTGTACTATGTACACTAATCGGTACAAAACAACATGTATGGTTTGGTGGCAAAGAACGTTTGAAGCTTTGAGAATTAAGTGAAATTTATTACTTAAATAATACATGATAAATGAATTGTCGTTGGCCATTAAGGCAGAGGGGTTGCGATTGTTCTTGTTTTCTAGTGGCTCCATCTATGGGCAAGAATTTGACTTCGATCACACCCATACGACACCCATTTATAGGGCGGTCCTATTTAAACATCTAATCCTTCGTCTACAGATCGTAATTTTGACCTGAACCAGAGAACGATCAATCTCCAATTCAGTACCCCCAGAGCTTGGACTTGTGACTCGACAGATTTAACGTGCACCAGTCACCATTTACTACACGGGGAGTCTTCGACCGGATGGATTTGAACTCCCGTTCTCACAAACGTAAGTCCAGCGCCCTGCAAAACCAGGCTATCTCAGCCTGATAAAGGAATTTAAAAAAAAGAAGGGAAATTACAATTAAGTATATTAAAACAACAACAGATAAATTGTCTTTTCAGTACTTAAATTAAACACATGAGGTCATTGCTTTTCCTTAATGTTTATTTCACTATATTATGTATTTTTTATTATTTATAATTTTGCTTTGTTATTCTTCCAGATATCAGATTTTTTCTTCATTTCTCATCGCTGTTCTTTCAGATACCATATTTTTCATTTATCACTCATTGTAACAAATTACAGATAAAATTATAATAAAAATTACCGACATTCAGGGTGCGAGTACTTTTTACCGGAAAATACATTTTTATTGTAAAATTTTACAGAAGAAAAAATCAGATTAACCGTAATTTTTACAGTTATATTTAATATAAAGTCACCAAGTGACTGTTATTGGGGAACACAGATTTAGTTAAATGAAAATATAAAATTAAATAAATATTATTACAAAAATTACGATATAAGACTTTACCGTAAAAATAGATTTTACGAATGCGACACGCAAGGTGGGAATACTTTTTACCGTAATTAGATCCGGAATTTTGTACAATAAATTTATTATTTCAATGTCAGACATTTTCCATTTTAAAAAAATAGATTTTTTTAGTGAACAATCAAATTTTTGTCATTTCACAGTTATTATTTCAGATACCAAAAAATTTTTTTTTCGGTTTATACAAATATTATTTCTGATGTCAGAGTTTTTCCTCTCCCATAATTTTTTTTTTAAAAAATCAGATTTTTTTTCCTTTCAAATAGTTATTCTTTCATTTCACACAGTTGTTATACTATCCATCAATTTTTTTGTGCGACAACCATTGTGCTAAATTAAGTTGTAAAATTTATTTTGTGATGATGTTTAGGAAATATTTTCAACTCCTATTATGCAGTTACATAAATATGTAATCAATAAGTAATCATGGTTTTACAACTTTTATTTTTCTTAGAGAAACATTATTTGTCTCGTCTTTCAAATATATCATTGTGAGCAGTAGTCAGTAGTGATGTTTTTTAATCTATTTTTTTTTAAAAAATGTGAAATTAACATTTATCTGATATTGTTTAGCGGTCACAACAAAAAGCCACATCTTTATTTACATGAGACACTCGAGATAATAACTCAAATAATAATGGATAAAAATTGTTTCTCTTAAATATCCTGTCAGTAACGTCTGTGGAGAGGCTAAAAAGGAGAGATAAAGAATGCTTCATTCTTATTTTTATTGAGAGAAATATTCTTGTTGTGTCATTTCAATTCATCATTTAGAATTTCAGGAAAACATTAGTTGACTTCTGCGTATCAATATCACTTATTCATATTAATGGGCAAAAATAAAATGTTTTAAAATTCTCAAAGAAGCTTTCTTTAACAAAGTAAAATGCACAAAAATGAACTATAAAATATTTAAAAATGGTCTTTCTATTTTTCTTTTAACCTTGATTATTTACAAAAAAAAATGTTTAGTAGGCATTCAGAAAAAATACATTTCCTTAGATTGTATTTGTATTTTTATAAATCTATTATTGTATTTGAAGTAAAATAAAGAATATTCCCATTAAAATTTTGATTCTCTTACTTATATTATAAACGTTGAGAGATATCGTATTTATTAGAATAATGTATAATGAAGAATATGTTCTTTAAAAATATTTTTTAATGATATTCTTCAAAAAATTTAAAATTAAAATTTATCACAATTTCATTTTTCCAGAGGACAAAAGACAAATGAATGAGCACAATATAAAATAGATTTATGAATAAATACGCCGTTAATCTACAACATGCAAGTTACATCAGATTTTGTGCAATTAGCCGTGCTTGTGTTTAATCGCCCTCTGTAAATTCTTCATATGCTGATCAAAATAAGTTTGAGATTGATTTTTTAAAATAAATCTAGTTTTATTAATTAAAATATATATTAAATGTTCTGTTGAAGTTGAGCTTTTATGCAATTCTAGCCATTAAAGCAATGCTTGGTTGCATAACTATTTATCAATTTATATATTTGCATTAAGCAATTATATAACATTATAAAATAAATTAAAAATCCTCTTTTTTAGGATTTTATATAACTAAGAATATAATATTATAAAAAAGATCTTAGTTTCCCTTTTGTTAAATTCTCTATAATATTTTTTTAACATAAATTTCATTTTCACGCATTACAGTAGTTTTACCAAAAATATTCTACGAGTAAATTTCTATAATTTTGCATTTAGTTTGTAAATTATTAATAACTTTTTATATGATAATTTATGAGCTTTTAATAGAAAAAATCTGGTAAAATTAATAACAAACCAAATCATAATTTTATGTTATAAAATATTTAAATTTCAAGAAACGAGCGATTAAAATTTACCTTTAGAATAACTAAATCATTTGGTTCATTATAGGTTTAAAAATAAAGGTATTCCAGTTTCTCTAAGAAAAGAATCACATTTTTAAATTAATAGTCTATTTTTGGAAAGAAAATTAAAATTCAATCGCAATTTTATGTTCCAATCCATAAAAATTTCAAATTTTAACCCAATTATGAATTTTTTTAGTAAAATATCAAGACAACTTAATATTACTAGAAGTAGTTTTGAATTAAACTTTTTCGTCAAAATCCAAAGTAAAACTGCCTTGGGCCAAAAACAAAAGCATATTTTACCGAACAATTCAGATTTGAAAAATTATTTCATTTCTAAAGGCACTAAGACAAATAAATACATGATAAATGCGGATATCTAGTCGAGAAAATTTTTACAGGTTTCATTCTAAATTAGTTTCCTATTCATCACTGATTTTTCTTTCTATTACAATTTTTTTTAACCTAATTAAAAATGTCTACGCATTTTAACAATTCATTTCTTTCCAAAGTTGAGCTGTGAAATCCTATGCAAATATTTTTCGACAGTAAAATTAAAGTTTTTTAATAAATGAAATTTATATTCGAAATGAAAAAAAATTCATAATTTGTGGCTTAATTTAGCAATTAAATTCCTTCAAAAATGTTATTTCGATTATTCATGTATTTTAAACATCTATGCTTTCAAAACTAAAATAGCTTCTTCTTTTTGGCATCAGTAAATATTTCTCGAAAAGAAAATCATATCATATCTGAAGCAAAATATAAAGGCCATTTTTTATCTTGAAAGGAAACGATAGAAAGAGTTAAGACGCTTCGACAAGGTTTGAGAGATTTATCTTCCTGTGTAAACAATTATAATTGATATCTGAAGCTTTCAACATGTCAGAAGCAATGCATACAGCTACTGTATACATATATTTAAAAAAATGTGAAAAATTAATTATCCCTTTATTCAGAACAGCCTTATTTTTATTTTAAGCATGATGTATTCAAGTATATTTTATTATTACATTACGTAAAATATTAACTCGTTTACATGTATCAAGTTAAATTGTAAATAATTTAATTTTCTTGCTTTCTTAACCTGAATGAAAATCGCAAATAAATGACTTTTTGTGCACTTTAAAAAATCCCAGATCAAATTACAGTAAAAAATATCGTCAGTCAGGGCACTATTATTTAATGTAAAATCTATTTTTATAGGAACATATTACGGAACAAAAACTGTATTATTTTTATAGTAATAATTACCATAAAATTAGGTAAAAATAGGTTTGTTCGGGAAAAAATTATTTTTGTAACATAAAACATCGTTTCCACAAATTTAATTTAATATTTAAGATAACGTTATTGAACCATTAAGATTTAGTACTGGTACTTCAAAATCTGATCATTAGATCAGAAGTTATTTTTGATTACATGTAATACTTTTTATGAGGGATGCAATTATTTTTTATTAAACAAATTTATTTTAGAAAACAGGCGTTTTTCACTTGGAAAAATTTTCTTACAGATACTGTAAAAAATTTCGGATCACATTACTGTAAACAGTATCAGCACTCTGGGTACTGGTACATTTTACTGTTAAATCCATTTTTAAAGGTACATGTTACGGAACTAAAAATCTAATATACTGTAATTTTTATAGAAATCATTACAGTAAAATCACTGAATAACTCTTAATTAAATAAATATTACTGTCAAAATTATGGTATAATTTTCACGGTCAAAATGCATTTTACGGTAAAATGGATTAAATAAGAGGGAGACTTATTGGTTTATTTAAAGAAACCCATTGACATTTGCTGAAAAAAAATTTATAATTTGTTGATTTATGATTTTTCATCACAAAAAAATCACCTTTCATGTTTTAAGAGAGGAATGTTCAACGGAATAAAAATTGTTATTTATAGAAGATTAAGGATAAAGGTATATATCTTTTTCAGAAAGTAATATTTATTTCATGTACAATGTTTTGCAGAAATTTTGTTCTAACCTCCACTTCTGTTTACTTAATAAGGCTTAATTAATTAATTAATTAATTAATTAATTAATTAATTAATTAATTAATTACCTTGATTACCAAATGTTGATTTATTTAATTTAAAGAATTAACTTGAGTTTTCTTGTAAAGTTCAGCATTAATTAAGAGAGTATACATGTAATTAAAGTGTATATATTAATAAGATCAGCAGAGTATATATATAACTAATGTTTCTTCTCATACTATTTGTTTTTGTAAAATCACCGAATTGCTCAAATTAACTATGCATTATTCTAAAAATTACAGAACAATATTCTACGGTAAAAATGTATTTTGCGTATGGTGCACCTAAAGTGCCGGTACTTTATACCGTAATTTGATCCAGAATTATTTACTATGTACTTACTGAGAAACTTAATTTTTTTTTATCCGAGATAGACTTATTGCCTTATTTAAATAAAATTACTGACATTTTTTGAAAAAGATAAATATTATGTTGATTTATGTTATTTCGTTTCAAAAATAAATGGTATCTATCATGTTTTAAAAAAAGAATATTCAACGGAATAAAAATAGTTGTTTAATGAAGATTTAGGATGAAGACAAATATCTATTTCACATATATTTAATTTTGCAGAAATTCTGTATCTTAAGCTTCACTTCTGTTTACTTAATGAGGCTTAATTCATTGAATTTGAATACCAAATGTCGACTTATTTAGTTTAAAGATTTAAGTTGCGTTTTCTTGAAAAGTTTAGCATTATTTAACAGAAGGTTTCAGCATTTATTCCCATACTATTTGATTCTAAACTATTCTTTTTTTAGTTTTACCTAACTGGAAAATTGTAGAAAATGTTTCGTATAATCTTTTAATTTGTATTCAAGCAACGTTTTTGAAAATGATAAAAGTATTTTTTAGTTTTTGAAATTGAGATTATTAGTCAGGATTAGAAAAATATTTTAAATTTTTACATTTAAAAGGAAATGAAAATTGACACGACAAATTATGTTGTATAAATCTTTTGCAAAAATATTTATCAGGATATAATTTATAAAACTTAATTTGTAAATATACTTTACTGTTGTGCGTAAGAATAAATATTTAACACTAACTTATTTTATTATATATATTTAAATGAGATCAAATAAATACTTTGAAATTCAGCTTCGAAAACGATACAATAATATTATTTATCAGTTTAGAGAACTGAATTACAGTTCCAGTACGTGACGATATTTAAATAAAAAATAAAACCTTATTATCAATACTTGCATTATAATTCTGCTTATTCGAATTAATAAATGAAGAGTTAGAACATAAAACCTAAGCGCAATACTTTTTGTAACATTTTAATTTTGAAAATGTCTCAACTCCAAAATGTCATCAATAAAACTCCAATAGGAACAACAAAAAAAAAAAACTAAATCTTAACATTTAATAACATTTTTAAACGCAATTTATTTTCTTGAAAAGCTACAAATCAATTAAAATTTAAAGCATTATCAATTTTTATATTCTTAAGAGATTTTGAGATAATTAAATCATAAAATTTAGTATCGAATTGCGAAAAAATATTTCCAAATTAAAACATGTTAATTAATGTATCTTTAAATTGAATAAGATTATTATGCAGGTTTTAAAACTTACAAAAGATATCTCTTTAATATAATTATTGCTTTAATGTAATGCATATTTATGACATGTTGGAATAGTAGAATATATTCCCATATTTTAATTATGTTCCCATATTTTGTCAGACTTAATTAAGAAATTTCATCAACGTGTTTTTGTTTACTGTTTAAATAAATTCGTTTTGAGAAAACTCCTAAATGAATTTAAAAATTATTTTATAAAATCATTAAAATGCGTTTAATGGAAAGATAATCCTTTAAAATAATGGTCAATGATAAATTTGCATCATGTTGTTCGTAGAAGGCTAAAAAAAGCCTGTTTATAAAAATAAACTTTAAAGTTATTATATTAATATAATATTGTATAAATACTATATTATATTTATACAGCTAATATACAATGTGCAAACAGAAACGGGCACACTGAATAACTTTTGATCTAAGGATCGGATTTTCAAGATTACCAAGATTACCACCACTAAATCTTAAAGGTTCGAGAATTTAACCTTAAATAATACTAAGTAATTTGGGGGAGATGATATTTTAACTAACAACTTTTAACTTTAACTTTTTTACTCGTAAAATAGAAGGGGGTTAGCCACTATCAGGAAAATACTGTTCCATTAGTTTAAGCAAACGATTGAAAGTTTGGACTTCATTATGCTTATCTAGCATTTTACGTATTACGCCATATCTTTGCAGCTAATAAAGCGAATCAAACATTTTTTATCTATTGTAATACATGGTTTTTCAAAAATATTTCTATGCAAAAAATATTAATTTATGATTAAATATTATTAATGATTATTATTTATTGTAATGATAAGCCGAAAAATTAATTTCAATGTTTCCCAATGATCATACAATTTTAATTTAAATAGTTTAAAATGACAAAATCTAAAATTAGAATGTAATCGTTCAATTAGTTCTTAAAAAATATGAATTTAAAAATACGACTTCTATTAGATAACTTAGCATGCAAAGAATGAAATAAACATATAAGAATCCAAACGTTCCACCACTATCTTGCCAAAACTATTGGCAAGAAAACTTGGGGCTACATTTCCTAGATCACATTCACCATATTTTTAAAGTCAAGAAACCAAATCCATCAAAGAAATAGATTGCATATTAAGAGAAAGAGCAGGATTGCTTTTGGTTACTTAACATAAAATATTCCAAGCACAAATTAATTAGGAAATTTAAGATTTATCTCACGAACTTTAAAGATTGAGTAAATTTGATCATTTTATATAATGTTACAAAGGGTGTTTGATTTTAAATTTTCTCTGTTTTTTCTTTGTTCTTTTTTCTTGTGGACTGTACTCATAAAAATTATTTTGAACTATTAACAGATTTGCTTAACAATTTATTTGCAAAAATTGGTATTATAGTTTGATACTTCTATTGTTTGAATTTTTGTTTTTATAAAATAACTACAATTACTTCATCAAAAGTAAAAACAAAATAAATTTCAACCAAAGATTTTTTCTGGAATATTTTTTACCACTTTGTTCAATTTGAATACATGTTTAAAAATTAGCTCATATTTTAATTGTTGTTCCATTTATTCCACTAAGTATTACAATATTTTTTTATGCGAATGAAGAAAGCTAAACAATATTTTTTTTATGTGAATAAAGAAAACTATGCAAGAAATAAAGAAATAAACATGATAAAATCTCACTGAAAATCCCGAAGGATGAATTTGAAAAATACTTCTCGCATAAATTTTGGAATATAATAAACACAAAGCATATAAGTGAAAATTTTTCAAATATAAGTTACATAACTTAAAATATATGCTAAATAAAAAAAAGTAGTTCTCATGAGTAAAATTATTCAAAATATTCTTGATATCGCTTATAAGCTTTTATTCTTCTTTATTTGGTCTCGTCACTTTTCATGTTCCTTTATTTGTTTTTCGAAAACACTTTGTCTCAAAATAAGTTAACCATTTGGCCTAACATTAGCAATATTATTCATCACTACTATTAACAGCGATTAAATGCTATTACAAATATTAAGAATGTGTAAGGTCTTTTCTTATTTCTTTTAACATATATATCATGCTTCTTAATTTGTTTTCAATTCACATTTTGCCTCGAAATAAGTTAAATAATATGCTTAACATGAACAATATTATTCATTACTAGCATTACCAACAATTAAATTATATTAAAAGTATTAAGAATGTGTATGGTCCTTTTATTTCTTTTAACTACTTGTAAAGTAAATACTTAATACTTTCAAATATCTTTATTTCTTGTATTTTATCCGTTTCTTTTTTTATATGATCTTTTTCGAAGAGTAATCGCTGCTTTAAATTAAACAATAATCCCAAAGATACTTCAAAACGCTCATTAAAAAATAATATTCACAAACTTACGACTATTTTATTTTAAATTAATATTAGTTAAAATGTAAAGAAAACTTTATTTAACTAACACACTCTGCAAATGACAAAAAGTAACAAAAAATCTTTATTATTATTTGAAACTCCTAAAAATTTTCAAAAGTTCTGAAAAAGAATTTTTTTTTGACAGTAATGTATAAATTTTCTTATCTAAAATAATGTAAAAGCCTTTCTTTTCTATCAAAATATTATATTTTAAAGTAAAATAAACTAAAAATTATTTTGAAACAGAAATGGAACATTTTGTGCTTCGTTGGTAGTTATTATTATCATTGTTTAGCTATGTTGGCAACAATATTTGAATGAATTGATAGGGTAGAAATGTTATCGAGTGTTATTGTATTTTCCCCCAAATAAGAGTTTAAAAAGGAAGTCATATATCATCAAACTTTACGTTATGATGTTACTTAATTATCAAAATGTTTGTACGTTATTAGAAAAAAATTCATAGATAGTCAAGAAAATAATTTGATATATAAGTTAAATTCCGAATACTAGATTAAGAAATGCCCTTTAGAAATATAACGTAGTACTGATATTGATAATAATTATTAAAGAGAAGGAAGAAAAACGAGTGATAATAATTTATTTATAACAATAATTTGGCCATAAAATAATAATTCGCACTTTAAAGACGAGTTTTTCTGCATCTCTTTTTATTAAACTAAAAAGAAATTTAAACTAAAAACAACACTAACCGGACCAAACGCGTAACCCAGCCATCATATTTTTATGATAAATCATTAAGGTTAAAAAATTTTCTTTTGAAATGAAGTAATTTATATAAAAAAATAAAATCCTTGGGAACTATATAAGTTTCTAATACTTATTAATTAAGCTTCGTTTTCAATATTATCTCAGTTCATTTATTCGAAAACAATTATTTTTAGTTATTTAAGATTTAACATAATACCGAAAAAAGTTTTTAGTTATGACAATCTTTACATAAATTCAACAGTCAAACTTATAGGTATTTACATAAAAGCACTTTTCAATTTACGCTTGGAGAGAACTTATTTCTAAATAAATCTTTAAAAGCAAAATTCGAATCTTTTGACTATCCGTTATCCAAATAATGGGAATGATAGATTGAATAAATGAAGAGTTAATAAAACAGGATGAAGACTAGCTAAAACTAGTGAATTGAAAATTTCAATTAAAAGTTGGATTTACATCAAAGGTTTAAAAATCAAAGTAATAGAATTAGGGAATGTAACTATAAAGGAATATAGAATTCAAACTGTACCAGATACAATTTAAGTAATAAAAATATTGATATAAACTGATCATATATTTAATCAGTTCCTGAAACAGAATTGTTTGAAGGCAACTTACAATAAATTGCATTTAACTTAACAAACAACATATCTTTAATACAAAGAAAAAGAGTTTGCACTTTGGATTCTCTTTGTCTGAATTTTTGAGAAATATTTTACTGTTCGGTATATTAATTAAAATTAAATCATCGTTAAAGACAAATTTCATTTTCCATTCTATTTATCTTTACAGCAATCATAATTATACTTAAAGGCAAAAAAAATTTATTTTATCAATGTAGAAATATCAGTTTTTTACTTCACATCCATACATAAATATACCTTAGAGTTGGACTTTTTAGCCTAAGAAAACTGAAAAAGATTTTTAGGAAATCCAAGATAATTAATTGAATGGGAATCTTCTAAGATCACATATGAGCAATTTAGATCTTAAATATCTAAATCCCGTCAATAATAATCCCTATAAAATTGCTCAAATTCGGAAACCTAAATATGAGATCTTACAATATGTTTTATAATAAAAACGTTTCAAATAATATGATTATATTTTCTTTACCAGTTAAATAATTGTTTTAAAAGCTATAAGTTAGTAACTTACGATAAATTAATTTGTTCGTTTTAAGCAAATAAAATTATTTATTTATAGTATAAATTTAAATAAGATTGAATGAAATTTGATTGTGCTTGAAGAGTTACATGCATTCATTTTCAAAAGAGATTTATTTAATTTTTTGAATTAAAATTTATATTTATTTTACTCTATTAGTACATAATGAGCTGCTAATAAAAAATATTTTAGATTTTCGCATGTATTTTTCTCATTTTGAACTGTGTAATACTTCGTTACAAGAACTAATTTTGTATTTTTGTTTCATTTCTACCATTAAGATCATACTAAGCTTTGAAACATTTTAAAGCTAGATAAAAATTCATAAATATGTTTCAGTTTACTTTAAAATCATGGGCATACAATTTTTAGAACATAATTTTGTGTAAATGGTTACAAAAAATGTCGTTTTTTTTTACTCTTAATTGATAGGATTAATTTACTAAATTAATTTTGCTTCAATACTAAAATACTAGACAACTGTTGCCCGCGTGATTTTTTTATACTTTTGTTTGATTTAAAGTACTTTGTAACGAAAATAATTTTTATATTTAATAATTATTTTATTTTTTATCACTTTGTTTTTAATGTAAAAATTTACAGAATGGTTGCATATTAAAGTTTATTATATTTCCAATGAATAAATCTATAGAATAATAGCACTGTATTTAAAATATATCTTTTTTTCAGATCCTGATTAAAAATCAAAGAAGTATATTTCTATAGACTAAATTAGAATGATAGGAAACGGAAATTGTTACGCTATCTCAATTCTCTCTTACATATTATCTTTGAAAATATTTTTCTTGCAACCGCACGTCTTTAATTTCGTATTTTCAGGAAATATTCCTAAGTAAACATTCCCGAGTAGAAACCCGAAATCTTTGTCGATCCGTTATTTCGACTAAAGAGGAGACTCAAAGATGACTAGAGATGAGATGAGATGAGATGAAAGTCAAGAAAACAAGATGAAAACTCACCGAAACTGCCGAAGGGCAGAATGAGGAGGAAAACGCCGAGCAGTACCTTCCTCGCCATGGTCGAAGCTTATTCTGAATCCCTTGCCTCTTCTCTCTCTTTCTCACTTGGCTTTCGTAATCTCGCGCCACTGGATTCCCGCCACTGCACACCTCGGATCAAACTCGCACTCACTGGGATGGAATAATCATCCCTTCTCTGAGTAATTATCTTTACCGCCTTCTGTGTGTTTTAGAGTATATGAAGTGTAATTAAAATACGATGAAAGCGTTTAATTATACCTTTCGAACGTCGCTGATTTTCACTTTCTGCTTATGAAATGAAGAGAAAAAAATGTCATTTCGTCATTAATTCATATGCAAATGTGACATTTCGCTCATCGATCGTGAATATATTGCTTTTTAAGCATATTTTTAAGTAGCAAACATTTCAGATGGAATAGTTTCAATAAAATGCTCCATATTGAGTATTCATTTTGAATTTAAACTGTAGATATCTCCATGCTTAATTTTTATGCCAAATTAGCAAGACTCACATACGTTTTAAAAACAATACTTTAAAGAAATGGGAATAAATGACCATAAGTAACTTTTTGCCTATTAAAAATTTTTTTACAATCTTTGCTAGTCTTCTTCTTTTTTTTTTTTTTTCTTTTTTTTTTTTTTGTCTACCAGTGGATAATTTTCACTTAATGTGCTATTATTAATTCAGATACGTATACAGAAAAGACATTTTTAAATAAATATAATTTTTTTAGAACGGGTTTGATTAATAAAATACAATCAAAAAAGAATAAAATAAAATAAATGTTTATCAAATATGAAAGCAGAAACAATAAAATAAACCATCTCTAAGATACGAAGATATAAAAATGTTTGAACTAAATTAAGAAATATTCAATTATGAAAATGAAATGTTTCTTTAGAGGGAATTTTATATTCTCGTTACCACATTTTTAAAACTAAATACTTGAAATTATCATTACTTATAAAAGTTATAAAAGCAAGTAGTTAGTGCATAAGAGAAAAAAAAATATTTGAAATCTAGATATAAAGAAAATCCTCAAATATCTATGAATATGATTATCAATAATATTAAGTCATAACATTTGTCTAAATTTAATTATAATAATAAAATAACAATTTTCAGTTAGAACAATGATAAAACGTTTTTTAATAATATTATTATCAATTAAAATGATAGTATCATAATTATCAATTCAAAAAACTTAAAATATTTATCAATTCAATTTAGTACAGATAACTTCAATTATAATAGCTAGAAATAAGTTGTTAAAAATACTATATTCACTGACACGAAAGTAACTTCGAAAGGAAGTACTGTTAAAACAAACATGATAGTTCATCTGTTAGAACATTGCAGTGAAATGTGAAGAAAATGTTTAAGTTACTACTCTTAGGTGTTAAAATCATTTTATAAACGGCGCTTAAGAAATTGATGACCCTCTAAAATGACCATATGATTGTTAGATTTATGATTTATAACCCTCAAGTTCAACGGGAAGATTAATTTGATGAAACGGACGTTAACGAGAATATAATGAATGTCTAAAGTGTACAGTAAACAATTTAAGACTTTTTTCCTTTATTATACATTGAAATAACTTTCATGAATGATCACTCAGTTTCAGCCTGAATTAAAGATTATTGTAATTACTTCTGAATTTTTTGTATGAAATAAAGTTAAATTATTCAGATATGTTCGTTAAGGTACTGACTTCCCAAATATGCTTAAATATTTTTTAATTAAAACAACCAGGATGGATACCTCTTCAAGCCATGATAATCAGGTTAAGAATTTAATTTATCCTAAAAATTAACAAAAAATAAAATGAAAATTTCAATATAAATCTCTAAATGTAACATTTTTCGAAACTAAAATGTAAGTTAAAAGTTCCTGTAGATTTAAAAAATATTTATTAAAAGGTTTTTTATGTTGTTTAATGTGTGCATTTTAAAGTTCAAATTAGAATTATTTTCAAACTATGAAGTTTTAGTGAAAAAAAGATAGCTTTAATAACTGATCCCGTGATTTTAATGTAAGATTGTTGCCAGTTAAGAGTTGATCAGTATTAAAATAGCTTAAAATGAGCTATTTATTTATAAGAAGGAATAAACATAGTGTTATTTGCCTAAAATTAGTTCCCAGATCACAAATAGCATAAAAATATTATGATTGCTATTAATATAAAGGGATTTTCTTTGTATAAAAGAAACTAAATCAAAAAATTAAGTACATATTACTTAACAAAATCATTTTAATTAGAAGTTTGGGATGAATTTCAAACAAAATAAATTTAAAAATATATGCACACATATTGAAAAAATCATTATTTCTAAATATGATAGATCAAATAAATTTCCTTTTTCATCGATAACATAATTTTTAAAAAAGTTTTTTTATTGGTTATTTAAAATACTTTTATTGGTCTAAAGTGACTTCAGAATTAGAATTATATGTCTCATAGAATAAAAATATCCATAACTTGATAGATGTTTAACATTTAACCCTTCTTCTTTTCGTTACCAAAAAGGTCAGCTCACGAACCTCCATGATTGCTTTGCGTTTATCTTCGTTTCTTAAGGATAAACAAAACCTCCTCATAATCAAAAACCATTTCTATAAAGGGATTTCTTGTAAGTGGATCATTTTTCGGATAAAAAGATTTCCTCAAAATTTCTGCTATGACATTATAAAAGATGCAAATGTATTATAATCTCACAAATAGTTAGCGTTGCGGTGTCCTGGGGACTTATTTCCCTTTTTTGTCTCAAATTTATTTATTTTTAATCTTATCCGCACTTTCACAAAATTATACGATACATAATTTAAAAGTATTTTACATTCAAATAAAACTGAATGCTATCCTGGGACTTACTTCTCTTCTTCTTCAGTCTCAAATTTGTTTTCAAATTTGTTTCGTTTCTAATCTTTTCCACTCATTCACAAAACCACACCATGCATAATTTCAAAATTTTTCGCATTCAAATTAAATTTAATGTATTTAAATTTTGAATTTACTTAAAATGCAAGTAAAATTTTGCAGAAATATATAGCCTAATCTAACTTACAACTTAATTTGACTAGAATCTTTTTCTCAATTGTGTTATACACTTCCGACACAGGTCATATATTTTTCTTCTCTTGAAATGTATCATTTCAAAAATGATTTCATTTCGTTACTTTTAAGTTAAGATCAGCAAATTAGAAATTAGGTTCAATAAATATTTTTGAGACGGCTAATTTATATAACACTCAAGCATCGAGTATATAAATAAAATCAGTATAATTTTTAAGGATGGATATTTAAGGTCTTTGAAATGTCATAAATGCTTCAATAAAGCTCACTGCAAAAAATTCCAGATTAAATTACGATAAGGATGCCTTATTTCTTCCCAAAATATTTTACAGAATATTTTACATCACTGAATTACTCTAATTAGACATTACTGAAAATATTACGGTTTAACGGTGAAATGTCATTTACAGATGATGCACCCAAGTATCTGTACATTATACCGTAATTTTATTCGGAATTTTCTTACATAAGGCTAGTTTGTCCCAATGCTTGACCAAGAAGTTCCCTTTCATCTGGTTTAGTTTCAAAAATACAAGACCACGAAGTTAAACATTGATATTCGTAAACTCAGAAGTGAATCGGAAAAAATGCTTGCACGCTGATCTCCTGTGGCTTTTCTATAAATATAATCCACTTTTGTTTGTTTTGTTTTGGAATATTATCCACAAACAAAATGACCCTCTTTATAACATAAGTCACTTGTTTACCATGTGCAGAGAATCTTGAACATCAAAATTCTTAGTATAGAATTAATTGAATAATTAATTTTTTGTTATTGCTTTCAATAGTGCATTTTATATTAATATTTTTCAAGGGAATGCGCATTGATTGAAATAAACTTGAAAAATGTAGTGCATTTTAGGGAAGCATTTTCTCACCTTCAACGCACGACACTTTATTTGCCTTTTAAAGATCTACGACATTTTTTATGCACTTTTAATAGCTTTTAAAAGACTTTGGATCAAATTCACTGTGAGAGTTATGCACCCTGATGTTTGTGGCACAAAAGATATTTCATGTGCAGTAGGTGAAATTCTTTTTAAATTATACAGATAATAAAATAAGCTGCTTAAAATAATCAAAACTTTAAACATTGAAATTCACAGTAGAACATTATTTTTGTATACCAGTAGTTCAAATTAATAAAACTTAATGTTACATTTTCTTCAATGTACAGAACGTTTAGCAATATTTTTCAAACTCTGTTTATGCTATTTTAATCATTTTCATAAAATACTTCATTTTTAAATCTAATTAAATTTTCTCGCATAGTCTCATGAAACTTAATTTAAAATTTATTTCAAAGCTATAAAAACATTTTAAGATTAGTGTACTTAATTTTATCCTAATAAAACTTTAAAATTAAGAAACTATCTACTCTCTTAGTTATTAACTTTTACGTTTTCGTTTTTAGTATATTGTTAAAGTGTAAGAAAAGCATTTAATTTATACCTTAGAACTTTTGAGCTTTTTTTGTAGTGAAAACGAAAAGAAATATGATATTTCAATCGATCGCAAATACATTAGCGTTTTTACGTTAGATTTATATAAAGTGTATGTGAAGTTTTAAAATTAGAATAATTTAGATATTTTTTATTGGTTATTTAATTTAGTGTCAGAAATGTGAGAAAATTTTGTTAAGTAATGATACGTTAGAACCTTATTTTAAGATCAAATTTTTTAAATTTTGCTCTCAAGTTTAAAAAAAACGCTAGGATCTGCATCGCTTTTCAACTTTTTTGAAAAACACAAAAAATATATTATATATATATATATTAAATATATTTTTAATATAAACTTAACCTTAAGCTGTACTAACAGAAATTTTGGATCACAGATTAACCTTATTATAGTTATTATGTGCTGAATTGAGCCATATTATTGTTTATTAAACTTGATTGCACGATTTTGTTGTTCAACTTGAACTCAATCATGGTTCAATTTTTCAAATTATTATGCCTGCAGCAAATTTACACATCATTAGAGTATCGAAATTATTGTTCATCATTAAATTAATTTTCCTAAGACGTAACATAAAATTAATATTATTTAAGACTTTGCTTAAGAGCCTGATAAGCAGTTAATATTGCTTCGCAAAAATGTTAAAATACTTTAAAGTTTCTTTAGATTTGTTGTAATTTTAAAAAACAAACACATCAAAGTGTTTATTGTACGAAAAATTCACAAATTCTGTTTGTCTGCATGAATCAATTTTCCATTTTAAACGGAATTCAAAAATTTTAAATTATAAAATCGCTTTGTTTTTATCATGGTTGTAAAAAAACCTACTTAAATATATTGGACACAAAATACCACATTAATTAATAAATATCAGTTTTTTATACATTAAGAAACTCAATGAATGTATTCAGTCAATGTTATATAGTATTTAAAATATAGTAGAAAATATAGATTCAAAATGTTTTATTTATTTATTTATTCAGTTTAAAAGATTATAACGATTTGCTCCTTTAAAACTAGCGTGTCTTTAATAAGACTGCTTTGAGGATATTTTAACTACTACTATTACCATATGTATATAATTTGCTTTAAAAAGTATCTCAAACCTGCACTGTAAAATATTCCGGATTAATTTACGACATAAAGTGCCCGCACTTTGAGTGCATTATCCGTAAATAATTATACCGCAATTTTTAGAGTAATATGTATCCAATTAGAGTAAATCAACGTTTTTACAGTAATTTATACTGTAAAAATTACGGTCTATCACCTTTTTCATTCCATTACATGTATCGGTAAAATGGATATTTTGGTAAAAAAAAGTACCGACATTTTGAATGCTGGTACTTTTTACTGTGATTTGATCTGAAATTACTTATTACTTACAGTGTAACAGCACGTTAATATTTTCTCCCAAAAAAAATTAGTTCGTCTTCATTCTTAAACTAAAACATACATATAAACATCATCAATATATGCATTCAATTTATCTTATTCTTAGAAGACGTTTTAAGAAAACATAAATTTTGAAAGTACATAGAAAGTAAGAAATTAAATATATAATTTACAATGTTTTTGCAACATTCTTCGACTATTATAAACGCCTTAAAAATTTTATGTGCCCCTTAATACTCGTCCATCATCAATTAATTTAAGGGTTAGTTAAAGCATCTAAAAATTCTTTATTTACACTATAACACTTAAGACTATCTTAATCGGAATGCAAGAATTTTAATTTATCAGGGTACATTGTGTCACCAATAACCAAGTTACTATGTCTATCTTACACTTCCATGTTATTAGAATTAGAAGAATGATATTAGAATGAAGTTTAACTATATAAAAGTCATATATGTTATAATTACATTTTTATTTTCATTGACTGAAAATCAAAGATAGAACCCCAAATGTAATGACATAAGGCACATAATAATTCTGAATACATTTCAGAAAATTTTTCATTATATTTCAATTATAGTTTTAAAAATTTACCTATAAAAGAATGTTTTTTTTTTTTTTTTTTTAAATTTGACTTTCTTTAATTGTCATTAACCCATTAAGGCATCATGGTGCAATTTCACAAAAGATCAAGACTGTTTTAGTTAGTTCTGACTTCAATATCAAAAAAATACTGTAGCGTTTAAATGTCGGTTTAAAATGCCTTTGATTACTTTTTAAGTATTCATAACAAAAATTTCAACTTTGAAAATACCGGCAATAAGAACAGTTATTAGCAGTATTTAAAGCTCTTTTTTAAAAGAAGTAAATAGTAAGTTTTATTGCGGTAATGTCAGTCGGGACTAATTATCGTACTCTTTCTTCACATTCTTTTTAGTTTCTGTCAAAGGTAGAAAATGAAATAACTTACTTTATAAAATGACTATTAAAAACTATAAAGTAAAAAAAAAAAAGGTTTTGAAATTTTTTGAACATCTTTCTTATTAAACCTTCGTTTTTGACACTAAAATGAATTTTTGTTTTACACAAACAACTCGTTTGTGAATGCATACAAACAAACGGGTTTATGTAAAATTGTTTATCGAATCTAAAACATCTATAAAAATTGTGAAATCATTCAAGAGGACCCTATTCAGTTCACAATTGTTTTTAAAAAATTTCATGTAGAAAGGTACATTTGGTTTTTAAACATAAAAATAGCTTTATATTCAATGCAGGAATTTATTTTCCAAAAAACAATACCTTCCATAACTTTTGGGGATATAAATTTAATAAATAGACAAATTTTATAGAAAAATTCTTATGCAGTAATGGTAAAAAATGGAGAAAAAAACCTTGTTTTATGTTGTTATGATGCCATTTATCAAGACTAACTGAAAAAAATTTCGTCACTTTTCCTATCCTTGGTTTCCTGCGAACAAAGTATTAGTAATATATTACATCACCTGAATTTATTCGGGTAAATCTGATGACGATACAAAGTCTTTGTGATTGATGGAATGAGGCAAATGATGCGACATTAGACGACAAATCACCTTCTTCTGAAAATAGGTAGTAGGAGGATCATTTATTACAGATGATCTTGAATGACCCAGCCATTACAATGACGGTGGTAGGATCTCTAGAGCAAACGATAAGAATGGCTAAGACATCTTTGAAGTTAATGGTTGATACTTGAGACTGCGTTTGATTTAAGAATTGTGCTTTAACTCATTTGATCGCTATATTTTAAAATAGTAAGGTTTGAAAGAAAAAAAATTACATTAAAGTATTGACTACACTTAAATTTTATTAATGTAGTAATAATAATTTTATATACTAATATTATCTGTATAACTAATTACAAACTAATATTAGCTTCATAAACGCATTTTTAAAATTTATGGTTGGTACTTCTGACTGTGTTTGCTTTAAGAATTGTGTTTTTTTATTCATTTGGTTGTTGTATTTTAAAATAGTAATTATTGAAAAAAAATAACAATATAGTTTTGATCAAATTTAATTTTTACTAATTCATTAAGTAGAGATTTATGAACAAATTTTTGAAAGAAAAAAATATTAATATGAAAGGAGAAAAAAAATCTGATAAAATTTTAAATCTGATAAAATTCTGATGGTAATGACATTTCTCGTAAGAAAAAGCATAGTTCTGGTAATAGAACCAAAATATATGGCATTTATAAGCTATTAATTTTTCAATTTTTCCGTTTAAATGGTAACCGTTAACCGAAAATTCTGATTTCCATACTTGTAGATCCCATTACCTAGCATTTCCTAAAAAACACAAAACTGAAAAGTAAGTTTAAACGAAAAACTGGTTTTTGTGCTATGCTCTGAAGAATCATGATAAAATTACCAAATTTTGCCACATTTACTAAATGTTATTATATATTATAACCCTATATTTCATGGTTAATTTAATTAAATTCATTACCAAAGAGCTTCGGAAACAATTGCTGAACATTTGAGTGTTTCTTTAAAACTAGAAATATTGTAAATAAATATGATTAAAATGTAAAAATATGGTTCATATATAAAATTTTAACCATATTTATTTACTATATGGTTAAATATTCTGGTAGTTTTGATCATTCTTTTTTTTCAGTGGGTTAATAATCTCACTTTAATGCACTAACTTTAGCCAAATAAACTAATATTAGCTTTATAACTAAATATATACTATTATTAGCTTTAAATGAGTATCATTAAAGTTAATGGTTCAAACTTAAAACTGAGTTTGAATTAGTGATGCTTTCTTTATCCATTTAATCAATTCATTTTAAGTGATAATTTTGAGATAAAAAATACAATATAGTAATTACCACATTAAAGCTTCATTTATATATTGACTATAGCTTTATAAATTAGTAGTTGTACAATATAATGCACGTCATTTAAAAATTATTAATTTAAATCATAAGAAAATCATGAATGTGCAGTAGTATTTTCTAAAGCAGCAGGAAAATCACTAGAATTATTCTTTTTTTTAAATTATGAAAAATTCAAATTTATTTTCCTTTTTGGAACCCTTTTTTTATGGAAATACTACAAAGAAAATTATATTTTCCAGAGTTTAAATTATTATCTTAACTTTCTCTAAAATGATTTTTTTATATATTACAAGCATTTTTTTCTCATCCGTCGGTATTTACGAAAGATATTTCCTTTTGGTTTTTTCTGAGCATAAGTTTAAAAACAAACTAAAATCTTATTTCTGTTTCAACAATAAAGTTTCTGGAATATTTATATTATTCATTATGAGACGATAATATTAAATATCTTACAATAAAATGTTATTTAACAACGTTATTTTCTGGATTTATTAAATTATGCATTCATTTTAATTATATTAGAAAACTAGCCGCTTTTGGCCACAAATTAATTCATGTTTCAAATATATCTACAAATGTGAGTCTTTTTTTCTGAAAAAAAGGTCATAATTTAATTATTTTCTTAAAAGCTAATTATTTAAAAACTCATTTTAGAAAATTTTAGTCATTGAAAAGTGCAAAGAAAACAATATTTTGTTTAAAATATTACTATATTAGGGCAAAGACACTTTTTGTGCACGGAGTAGATTGATAAAAAAATTAATAGTGCAATTAAAATTGGAAAAAAAATTAATTTTATAAAAAATTTCATTTGTTCTATCTTACCCGAGCAAAAAATATTTTTCTGTTCAGCTGCTTTTCGTACATAAATTTTTTTGGTAGCAAAAGTTTAATTAATGTTTTCTTAAAAAATATTTTGAATTTTGTGTCTGTTTTCAAAATTTTTTATGCAGAAAATAAACAGACCTTATAACATGTAAAAAAACTTTGTCTGTTAAAATAACTGGACACCGACTGTTTCTTCATATAACCAATTTAGCAAAAAAAAAAAAAGCTGCATAAAAACTAACATTATTTTAGACGATGAAAAATATCTTAAAATAATAACGAACTTAATTTGTTGCATATCGAATCCAAAATGACCTCATGAGGGATTCTTTTTCGTTTCTTACAAAATTTCTGAAGTTAGATTTAGTTATTTTTTTAAATTCAAAATAAAATCTCGATTATAGTGTAATATTGATAAGAGTTCAAATTTAGTACCGAAGAATTATTGAAATCAAAATTTTAAATGTTCTAACGTTATCAACTTTTTTAATTTTTTTTAATATTCTCTTGCTTATTCACTGATGAAGATATAGAAAATCATAAGCTTATTTTTTAAAAATGTAAAATAAAGAATTACAATCATTGAATTATATTTTTATTTAAATTATTCTGAAAAATTACGTTGTAAGTATATATATATATATATATATATATATATATATATATATATATATATATATATATATATATATATATATATATATATATATATATATATATATATATATATATATATATATATCGTAATTCATAATAAACTATTGGATGGAACAGTTTGAGATTTTGCACATTTTTAGAATAAATCTGATATCAAAATGTTATTGGTGCGCATAAATTTACGTCTGAGTCAAAGATTTCATTTTTGTACCGTGTTTAACTGGATTATGTATACAGGGGTAGGACAAAATTATGGAAATACTAACAAATTTTTTTGATTTCTTCTTACTTATGGAATCATTTTATAAATTTAGAATTTCTTAGGTTGTGCAATTTCTCATACTTATCAATAAAGTTTAAAGCTTTTAGAGGTTTGGGGGACCAACAATAAATTACAAAAGGAAAATAATGTTTTTGATCTTGGTATGCCAAAAATGTAGCAATAAATTTGTAAAAATTATTTTGGTTATTGTATGCAATAAAAACACACAAAATTTTGTAAATCTAGCTTAAGCATTTATGAAAATATTTATATTATTAATTTTTTTTTTTTTTTTTTTTTTTTTTTTTTTCTGTAACTTTTAATACATTCAATAAAATTAAACAAAATCTTCGGAGCAATTTTAAATAAATAGCGAACTTTTTGCTTTAAAGTTTGAGAAATATTTATTTAAAACCGCTTAAGGTACGAGTAATTAAATTATTTATATATGTATATATACAGTGAAACCTCCAGAAAAGACTGGGGAAGCACGGAAGTTTTTCCATAGACGTTATGTTAAAGAAAACCTTTAGAAGTGACAATCAAAACCTCCCCCTACGACCAGGCAAATCTCTATACGAAATGCAGAAAAGGTCAATTAAGAAAACACGAAAAAAAAAATATCAGAGCAAAAAATATTATCGCGGCAAAAAATTATCATTTGCCGTTTTGTATTTTTATGACTGGTGAAAGGAAATAATTGTTCTCTTTTTAAGAAAAAAAAAATTGAATTAGTTTTGGAGTAATTGAATTTTAAAATCACCGTACTGTATAATAATGGGATTTCTGTCAAAAAAAACAATATTATAGTTCAGGAAATGAAGATCAAAGTATTAAAATCATTCAATTAGTCTAAGGTATCACAATGAAATTACCAAATTTCTACATGTCAACTAAAATTTATCACATATTATTAAACTATTTTTCATTATTGATTTTACTAAAATCATTACTAAAGAACCTCGGTGAAAATTGAAGAGTTATTTGGTGTTCCCATAGAGCCAGAAACACGGTAATTTTTTTTTTATATTTTTGGTAGTTTTGAAAATACCTTTTTTCTCTGAGTGGTGTTTTTTATGCAATCCAAAAAGGTTAAAAAAAAACAGAATTTTTTTACATCGTTTGGACACAATGATGCCAAATATTATTATTTTTCATTTCAAAAAGTTTTTTAATTTCATTTATTAAATGGTTTATTATTAATTTTATGTATTCACTAGTATAATTGAGCGTAAAATCGTTAAATCGGTAATATATTGGTTCAAAAATTAGCATAATGTGTGTAACATAATAATTTTTTTAACTGAAGAAAATACTTTAAATATACTTTATTCTACAAGGCTTACCTAATATTTTATTCTAAAGATTACGTCTTTTTACCTTGCTTTTTCGAACTTGACAAATAAATGCATTTTAAAAGATTTCAATAAATTTATATTCAATATTCGGCAACGCTTGCTGAATTGAATATCTCATTATTCATTTTTCGAATAATAAGCAAATGAAGTGATAAAAGTTCTGTTTATTTTCTTGCATAAGAATTATTATTTCACTTTACTTATAGAAAATCTATTTCCTTAGAAGTTAATTAATTTGATTTGAAGATTAGTTATATGCTCGTTTGTTGTTCCAATATTGTACAAATCATACTTGTTTCTCAGATTTCACACTTTTTTAAGAGGTTTTCTTTTCTAGTCGTAGTGAAATAAATCTTGTAGCAATAGATGTAAGCTCAAATGTCTTAAATTTCCTGAGCACCTAAAACCACAACAATGATTACCAGGTATATATGGTGATCAAGAATATCTTAAGTATAATCTATTAAATGAAGAAGAAGAAGAATGATTACCTTTTCATGATCCGGTCCAATCAGAAATTTCATTCAGAAAAATCGGAGTTTCCTCCTCCCAAAAATCGAAATTCGCTGTGGCTCTGGCTAAATGCGTTGGAAATTATTAAATTCTTCAAACTTCAATGGTAATTTCTAATGATAACCGGAAAATGAGATAAGTTCTAAGAGATTAATCACTTTAACCAACTTACTTGGTTAATTTTAATGATAATGATGTAAGCGATTAATTATACTTACATTGACATATACACGCTGTGAAATATCAATCCGTTGAACCAAAATATACTACAACTTTGCATCCTTAATTAGGTGTCAAATCGACCCATACTTTTGTTCAAGTTTAACCATAGTATTGCGTAGTTAGACTTAGAGCTACCACAAAATGGTTCAACTTAGCACCATAATATGATTACAGCAAATTTAAACTATATTATGGTTCAATGCGACTCAAAATATCTAACAGTATAAATACTACTTGCATTTTTAATCCATTTGTGCAAAGCCATAAAGTGTGGTCTATTTGAAAAACACCTACACCTACATAAAAAAAGTGTTTGCACCCATAGGTTTATACCAAGTAGATTTTATTTCGATCATCTACCACTTCACCTTAAAAAAAAGAATTATTCTTTAACTTCAGATCCCAATATATGTATTTATAGTATTAACATATTATGGGAAACGGAACTATATTGCTTCTTAAAAATAAATACTTATAATAACATACCTATGCTACCACTTTTTTATGACAAATGGAACCACAAAGGCTAGGCACAAATAGAAAATAAACACTTGAATTGATAAAAAAATATTGTTTCTTAAAAATAAATCCTTATAATAACATACTTATGCTACCACTTTTTTATGACAAACGGAACCACAAAGGCTAGGCACAAATAGAAAATAAACACTTGAATTGATAAAAAAATTACTTTATTAAAAATTAAAATGCTCTAATAACGGTTAAGAGATTTTGTGTTAAATATATTTTTGACATGCTATTTCTGCACTCAAAGTTAATAACAGCATTCAAGCATGGTGAAAAGCCCATTTTTTCAGATTTTTAAGCACGCAAATATCCATCTTATTTACCAGTTTTGAAACGATTCGATTTTTTGTTTGGTCTATCTTAAAGACGAGGTTTTGTACTAAACTAAGACTAAAAATCTGGTCGCTTTGAACATTCTGAAAGTATTACAAGTAGCACTGATTTCATGTTTATTAAAAAGCCTAGCAGTTACATAAATATTGTAATAATCACAAAATTATAGTTTTTATGTTTTTTTTTCCAACCTATAAATAGATGTAGTCAATAATGGTCATCATAATCGTTAAAAGCCATATTATCATGTTTAAAGCACATCCTGATTAAAAAACATTCAAGAAAATTCTTTTTATTCAACAAGACATAATCTGAGAAAAAAAATTATAAACAAATTTTTTATATTTAATCCAGAAAGCACTTAATATTTATCTCAACTCATCCATCTCAGATAATCTTGTTTATAATATAAGTTTTTAGGATTTTTCTGGGAGTATTTGAATTGTAAAAGATCAGTCTATCGAATATTTATCTACACCAATTTTTTTTACCCTAAAAGTTAATTACAATGTATTACACATCTTATCTAAAAGCATCACTTATCTGATAACAGCTTAAATTACAATGAAAAATACTTGTAAAATATCGCGGAATAAATGGAAAAGAAATATAGGTATTTAATTTAAATTTATAAAACTAAACACGAACAATACCCTCATTGGAGAAATTAATAAAATGTCACAATTATTATAATTTTAATCTTCATCAAAAAATTTACTGTTTAACTAGTTTATAACTATATTCTTTGTAAAAAATATTTTACAGTAATAGTTAATAACAAAATAAAACTATTTTTTACCTTGGGGCATGATTTAAAAATATTGATGTAGGAGAAAATGGCTTCAAAAGGAAATAATAATTACCTAATTATACAGTTATAGATGCATAAATATAATAATTAAAAAAATTGCTTAAAGTCCAACAAAAGCTTCTTTTATGTAATCTTAAAATTATGTATAAAAATACATATTGTATTGAAAATTATTGCAGAAAGGAAATCTTTGTTCAGAAATAATTAGATCTTAAGTCAACAAAATATTAGATTTAGATGTTCAACATTGTAAATACTTAAAAAAAATTTTTAATGTAAAACTAGTTCATAGATAAAATTTAATGCATTGAAATAAAAATTACTAAGAGAATTTTTGTGATTTCAATTGAAATTCATTAATATGTATGCATGTATTATGTATAAAATGAATATATCCTATAATGAAAGACCTATAATTAATTCCTTTTTAATTTAAATACTGTTTTTACCTTTCATATTTTTTATTTATTTATTCTTCAAAAGGGTAACTATTCAAAAATAATACCATCGTTTGGAACCCGGAAAATAAAGAATTTTACGATAAATCATTTATAGGAATGTTTAATTAAGAATCAAAGTATTTTTATAAATTCTAATATTACATTCTTTATCATTTCCTTATTAGTATAGCATTTGGTTACTGAAGCAAATACGCAAAATGCCTAATAAATTTTTAAAACAAAAACTGTTTTATTGTTTTAAATGTATAAATATGCTACCTACCTAACAAAAACAAACTAATCGCTTACGTTAGAATGAACGATAATATTTAAAGGCGATCCTCTCTGACGTCAACTCGACGCTTTTCTTAAAGTTTCTCCTTGCCCAATAAGCCTTTGAGCTCTCTAGCAACTCAAAAAGGAAACTACAATTGATGCGTATAGATTTAAATAGTTGACACTACATGATTTAGTTATGTAGTGTTTGTCTTATTTTTGTTTACTTCTGTGGAATTATACCATGAACGATGATTATATTTGTTGCATAAGCGAATAAAATACTTCTGTGAGTTTTTTAAAGTTGTAATTTTAAAGTTGTATTAATTAGTAAAAAGTAATTTTAAAATTGTGTTGTTTCTTGCTTCATTTCAATAAAAATCATTGAATACAGATGTAATTGTGTAAATTTATGTTAGTGTATTGAAATTTTTACATTCTGTTCATAATACGGAGACAAAAAATTTCCTCATTATTTCCAAATTTTTAGCTCCATTTTACGTAAGGTGTTTCTGTCCTTTATTTATATACTCCTATTTATTTCATTCGCTCAGATAAGGAATTCTATTATAAGCAAAGAAAAGAAGAAAAAAAAATACATTACTAACGCTTTTCGGAATTTGTATTCTTAAGTTTAAAAGGATTAATAGTACATTTCATATATATGAATAGGTATTTTATTCAACATCGAAATGAAAATTGAACAGCAATCCGAAATTGACTGCAAAAGTAGTTTCGGGGATTTTCCAACACAGTAACAGTGGCTGAGCCCCCTAGTTAGATTTTTAAAACTTTTGATAGTAGATTCAGAAAAGTATTTGTCTCCTCAAAATTATTTCATGCCAAAAGGGAATTTAAATAAAATGAATGATAATTTTTTTTATTTCACATTCTCCAAATTTATCAAAATCCATTTATTAATTTAAAATAAAGTATGATGTTTTGTGCAAAGTAAATTTAAAATGCCATTTTTTTTAAACTGTTAAATATTACTATTAATAAATATTAATAATTTCACGAAAGTGTTTCATTAATAATTTAACGTAACGTTCCCGAATTGCAATTAGACATTTGCAAATAAAATGTAAGAAGGAATGTCAGCACTTCTAAATAAAAAAATTATTTTATGAATTTAAATGACATAATAAAAATATATAATTTAATGTAAGTAAACCACTTGAGATCAGATTTTTTTTTAAAACCGTAATTTTATGAAAATAATTCTCTCATGTGAAAAAAATAACATTTTGCTTCAAAACTATATTTATATATAGTTTTTATGAATGGTTTAAAAATAAACCTTTAAACATTTATGTTCGAGTGGAATACTTAAGTAACGCAACGAAACGAAATGTGTTTAAGATTTTAAAAAAATACTACTTATATATTTTGAGAAATATTCCTTATTTCTAATATTTTTTACCTTCAAAGTATACAATATAGTCTGTTAATAAATCATCATAAGACAAATTAGTTATGTGGAAGCTAACAACAGAACTAAAAGAATTTTGCAGTAGTTAAAAAAAAATTTTTGTATATTATGTGAGATTGGATTTAGTTTGAAAAAAATTTAAATTATTCTACTTTTAGTTAACTGTCATTTTATTGTTGTTTCATAGTCGAAAATTATTATATTCTATTATAATAATTATTATAAAATTTTTATATCCTAAAATTATCATATCCTAATTCAGTTTCATAAATCTTTAATATTTTTAAATATTAAAGATTTTTAAATATTAAAGATTGTTATGAAATTATTTAATATCTAAAAGTGTCTCCAATGTTAGAAGAAAAAAAAAACATGCCCACGTTTTTGACATTTTTTGACGGATTTCGGCAGTTTTTGAAACTTTTCGAGAGATTTTTGACGCGTCATATGAAAACGTCAAAACCCAACACTGAATAAAATGAATTTGAACGCATACTGTAATGAGAAAAGAAATGGATTTTGTTATGAAATTATTTGTTGCATAATTATTGTATGTTATTATTTTGTCATGAAAGTGCAATTTCAAGCACTATCTACAGGGAAGCAGTTTGAAATTGAAGGGCTAGTCTAAAAAACGTTTTTCTAAAGATAACGAAAAAAATAGCTGTGAGAAAAGTAAGAAGATTTTCGTTTTTCGGTTATTCGAATATAGTTATTACACACACTTCGTTTTTGGAGTAATATGTATGGAGTTGCATGGAGTAATTTTAGACTTAATGTTCTACGGTACATTTTATTCTTGCAAATAATATTGTAAAAAACCGTTTTCCGCTATTTTTTTCGTTCCATAGCTATATTGTGATGTATAGTTTTAACAATAAAAATGTAATAAAATTTTTAATTTAAAAAAATATTATAATATTTATGGAATGAATTATAATGAATTGAATTATCGAGATATAGTGCTTTGTCTATTTTCACCAAATCAAGGAAAAAATTTTCTTTTTCAAATTACTCTAAATAAAAGCTATATTATAGATGATATCAAGAAATAATAGTTATAATTAGATAAAAGTTAAATACGCGAAAAATACTTATAGATACGTTTAAGTTTTCAACAACTATTTGATTTGTATTTGAACCTTTTATGACAGAAATTTTTTTTTCTGTTCTTAATAAGAATTCTGTTCTTAAACTCAATCACTGAATTTTCTGTTTTCAATCTTAAAAAGTTTTAAATAACGTAAAATCAAAATTTGATAGGCAAATAAAATAAATAAAGCATTTAGAAATGATCAAGCATTTAGAATGATGAAAGAAAATTTCGATTTCGTTTTGTATTTTTTTTTTTTCAATTAAAGAATTTCCATTTGTATAAACTCAAATATTTCAGTTTCTAAACAAAACGCTAATCGTGAAATATAGACTTGAAAAAGCAATTCTAAAAGAAGTGGGAAAATACCTAGACATAAAAAAACTTCAAATATTAAAAAGAAAAAAGGATTTAAAACCAGAGCATGCTTACACAGCTAAATCAATTGTTTCAATTTACTAAAGGAATGTTTTTATCTTAGTAAATCAAATTGTTTTCCAATAAACCTCATATTTTGTATTTCTTGGATTGGCAGTTAGAGAAAATTACTTCATTTTAAGAGTAAACTGCTATTTGATTCTATGAATACTTTTCATACCCTAAAAATACGAGAATTCCTGTAAGATGATATTTATACAATCGGGAACTCTTTTTGTGTATTACAATGCTAAAAATTCAGTAACATTTTTTCACTCAAAAAAAAAAATTAACATTTTGAAAGAAATAATTTGTAATAAAATAATCTAATAAACTAGATATAAGAGCAATTCTACAAATAAACGCCAATTAGATAGCTAAAAAAAAAAATTTTTTTTGGAGGGGCACACTATTTCTTCATGAGTTTTCTTCTTTTTTACACCCTAAAAAGGCAAGAAAAAATCGTGAACGTGAAATTTTTTCTTTGTGACATACTTTAAATGTGACATACTCTTTCTGACATACTCAGATAAATCTGAGCCATTTATTCAGATTAAACGATTTTTACATAAATATAATATTATTATAATGTCTCTCTAAAATGTATTTATAGAGATTTCATACTATAAGATTATATTTTAGTATGAACAAAAATAAAAAAAATTTAATCAAAGTTCGTAAATTGGGGAAAAAATTTAAATTGGTATGTTGTCATTTAAAGTATGTCACAAAGAAAAAATTTCATGTTCAATATTTTCTCTTCCTCTTTTAGGGTGTAAAAAAGAAGAAAATTCATGTAGAAATAGCGTGCCACTTCCCCCCCCCCCAAAAAAAAAAATATATTTGTTTGGCCGTCTAATTTGCGTTGAGAATTGCTCATATGAGCAATTCTACAAATAAACGCCAATTTTTATACTAAAATATAATCTTATAGTATGAAATCTCTATAAATACATTTAAGAGTGACATTATAATAATATTATATTCATGTAAAAATCGTTTTATCTGAATAAATGGCTCAGATTTATCTGAATATGTCAGAAAGAGTATGTCACATTTAAAGTATGTCACAAAGAAAAAATTTCATGTTCACGATTTTTTGTTGCCTTTTTAGGGTGTAAAAAAGAAGAAAATTCATGTAGAAATAGTGTGCCCCCCCCCTCAAAAAAATTTTTTTTTGGCCGCCTAATTGGCGCGTATTTGTAGAATTGCTCATAATTATGTTAAATATTTTATATTTGTATGAGTAGAAATTTTGCCTAATTATTATTTTTAAGCGTATTTATTTTTTCAGTAATCTAATAACATCATATAACCTCACCTTAGTATTTTAAGAACAGTTTATTTAAATGTATCATCTCGCTTTTTGTAAAGAGTATGAAAATAGAATTCTCAAAAGCTTAGAAATATTTGAATTGTATAATTAGAAATGCATAATTAGAAATACTGATAATTTTAACTTACAAATGAATTAGATAAAATTAATCATTAACGTTCAAAAAAAGAAATTATATGCTTTTCAAACTTTCTCATTGTTTCAAAATTTTGCGTCTCACTACGCCATACAATCCAGGAGATAAATTTGCAGAATTTTAAATCAAAAGAAACATCTAATTAAGATTAGCAAGTTTTTAATACTTTTAAATTCATTCGTATCATTACAGTGAAAACATTAATAATAAAAATAGTATTGACAATATTATAAATAAAAATAATGTCTTTAAATTTCCTACCTAATCTATACGGAAATGACATTCCTGACTACTTTTACATAAAAGTGCAGTTCATTTTAATTAAACAGACATTGAAATTCAAAATTCGGTTTTAAAATTTACAAGACTTTAAATCATTTATGTTTTACTTATAAAAACGAAATCCTATAACGGTAACTCGAAAATTAATTTTCCTTATTTGTCTTTTATAAATTTCACAAACGAAAATGAGGAAGCTTTTAAACGGCTGACTTAAATTTAATTTACATCTTCAAAAAAAATTTTTTATCCTATCCACTAAGTATTTTAAGAGTATTGGAATTCGATATTAAATTATCGATACCAAGAATGTTACAAAAAAAATTTCAGATAAAGAAAAAGTTATCGAAATTTGATAATATCAAATAAAAAAATTTCTCCTAGGTGAGGCAATGAAAAAATTCCTCCGTGCCGCTCATAAAACTTAGATGATTAGATTCCTGAAAAGAATAATAGATAATTATAGCCTAAATGCATATTTTTAAGTATCAAATAATTTTGAATACGAAGAAAAGGATGTAACATAACATATACTTAATACTTTTGGAGACGGCAGAAAAATTAATTTTAATTAATAATTTATATAATAATAATTTATCCAAAAATCTTTATTTCAACATTATTCAGTTAAAAATATTTAATGACATGAATATCATTCTCGGGATTCTTTTAATTTATCATGGTGACTGGTTCTGTTATGTAAATAAAGTATATTTTACTAAATCGTAATAATTTCTTTTCGTATAGAGCTCCACGAAATATTCTAGTAATTTATTAATTTATATAATAATAATTGATTAATTATTAATTTATTAAAATTAATTTATTATTAATTTATTATTATTAATTTATTATTATTAATTTATTATTATTAATTTAATATTTTAATTAATAATTTATATAATAATAATTTATCCATAAATTTTTATTTCAACATTATTCAGTTAAAAATATTTAATGACATGAATATCATTCTCGGGATTCTTTTAATTTATCATGGTGACTGCTTCTGTTATGTAAATAAAGTATATTTTACTAAATCGTAATAATTTCTTTTCGTATAGAGCTCCACGAAATATTCTAGTAATTTATTAATTTATATAATAATAATTGATTAATTATTAATTTATTAAAATTAATTTATTATTAATTTATTATTATTAATTTATTATTATTAATTTATTATTATTAATTTATTATTATTAATTTATTATTATTAATTTAATATTTTAATTAATAATTTATATAATAATAATTTATCCATAAATTTTTATTTCAACATTATTCAGTTAAAAATATTTAATGACATGAATATCATTCTCGGGATTCTTTTAATTTATCATGGTGACTGGTTCTGTTATGTAAATAAAGTATATTTTACTAAATCGTAATAATTTCTTTTCGTATAGAGCTCCACGAAATATTCTAGTAATTTATTAATTTATATAATAATAATTGATTAATTATTAATTTATTAAAATTAATTTATTATTAATTTATTATTAATAATTTATTATTATTAATTTAATATTTTAATTAATAATTTATATAATAATAATTTATCCATAAATTTTTATTTCAACATTATTCAGTTAAAAATATTTAATGACATGAATATCATTCTCGGGATTCTTTTAATTTATCATGGTGACTGCTTCTGTTATGTAAATAAAGTATATTTTACTAAATCGTAATAATTTCTTTTCGTATAGAGCTCCACGAAATATTCTAGTAATTTATTAATTTATATAATAATAATTGATTAATTATTAATTTATTAAAATTAATTTATTATTAATTTATTATTATTAATTTATTATTATTAATTTATTATTATTAATTTATTATTATTAATTTATTATTATTAATTTATTATTATTAATTTATTATTATTAATTTAATATTTTAATTAATAATTTATATAATAATAATTTATCCATAAATTTTTATTTCAACATTATTCAGTTAAAAATATTTAATGACATGAATATCATTCTCGGGATTCTTTTAATTTATCATGGTGACTGGTTCTGTTATGTAAATAAAGTATATTTTACTAAATCGTAATAATTTCTTTTCGTATAGAGCTCCACGAAATATTCTAGTAATTTATTAATTTATATAATAATAATTGATTAATTATTAATTTATTAAAATTAATTTATTATTAATTTATTATTAATAATTTATTATTATTAATTTAATATTTTAATTAATAATTTATATAATAATAATTTATCCATAAATTTTTATTTCAACATTATTCAGTTAAAAATATTTAATGACATGAATATCATTCTCGGGATTCTTTTAATTTATCATGGTGACTGCTTCTGTTATGTAAATAAAGTATATTTTACTAAATCGTAATAATTTCTTTTCGTATAGAGCTCCACGAAATATTCTAGTAATTTATTAATTTATATAATAATAATTGATTAATTATTAATTTATTAAAATTAATTTATTATTAATTTATTATTATTAATTTATTATTATTAATTTATTATTATTAATTTATTATTATTAATTTATTATTATTAATTTATTATTATTAATTTATTATTATTAATTTAATATTTTAATTAATAATTTATATAATAATAATTTATCCATAAATTTTTATTTCAACATTATTCAGTTAAAAATATTTAATGACATGAATATCATTCTCGGGATTCTTTTAATTTATCATGGTGACTGGTTCTGTTATGTAAATAAAGTATATTTTACTAAATCGTAATAATTTCTTTTCGTATAGAGCTCCACGAAATATTCTAGTAATTTATTAATTTATATAATAATAATTGATTAATTATTAATTTATTAAAATTAATTTATTATTAATTTATTATTAATAATTTATTATTATTAATTTAATATTTTAATTAATAATTTATATAATAATAATTTATCCATAAATTTTTATTTCAACATTATTCAGTTAAAAATATTTAATGACATGAATATCATTCTCTGGATTCTTTTAATTTATCATGGTGACTGCTTCTGTTATGTAAATAAAGTATATTTTACTAAATCGTAATAATTTCTTTTCGTATAGAGCTCCACGAAATATTCTAGTAATTTATTAATTTATATAATAATAATTGATTAATTATTAATTTATTAAAATTAATTTATTATTAATTTATTATTATTAATTTAATATTTTAATTAATAATTTATATAATAATAATTTATCCATAAATTTTTATTTCAACATTATTCAGTTAAAAATATTTAATGACATGAATATCATTCTCGGGATTCTTTTAATTTATCATGGTGACTGGTTCTGTTATGTAAATAAAGTATTTTTTACTAAATCGTAATAATTTCTTTTCGTATAGAGCTGCACGAAATATTCTAGTAATTTATTAATTTATATAATAATAATTTATTAATTATTAATTTATTAAAATTAATTTATTATTAGTTTATTATTATTAATTTATTATTATTAATTTAATATTTTAATTAATAATTTATATAATAATAATTTATCCATAAATTTTTATTTCAACATTATTCAGTTAAAAATATTTAATGACATGAATGTCATTCTCGGGATTCTTTTAATTCATCATGGTGACTGGTTCTGTTATGTAAATAAAGTATTTTTTACTAAATCGTAATAATTTCTTTTCGTATAGAGCTGCACGAAATATTCTAGTAATTTATTAATTTATATAATAATAATTTATTAATTATTAATTTATTAAAATTAATTTATTATTAGTTTATTATTATTAATTTATTATTATTAATTTATTATTATTAATTTAATATTTTAATTAATAATTTGCATAATAGTAACTTATCCATAAATTGTTATTTCAACATTATTCAGTTAAAAATATTTAATGACATGAATATCATTCTCGGGATTCTTTTAATTTATCATGGTGATTGGTCCTGTTATGTAAATAAAGTATTTTTTACTAAATCGTAATAATTTCTTTTCGTATAGAGCTGCACGAAATATTCTAGTAATTTATTAATTTATATAATAATAATTGATTAATTATTAATTTATTAAAATTAATTTATTATTAATTTATTATTATTAATTTATTATTATTAATTTATTATTATTAATTTATTATTATTAATTTTAAATTTTAATTAATAATTTATATAATAATAATTTATCCATAAATATTTATTTCAACATTATTCAGTTAAAAATATTTAATGACATGAATGTCATTCTCGGGATTCTTTTAATTTATCATGGTGACTGGTTCTGTTATGTAAATGAAGTATTTTTTACTAAATCGTAATAATTTCTATTAGTATAGAGCTCTACGAAATATTTTAGTAATTTATTAATTTATATAATACGTTACAAAACCAAATATACCAACCAACCAAACTATATATATATATATATATATATATATATACACTGCTCAAAAAAATTAGGGGAGCAAATTAGGGAAAAAATTAATTACACGTACTCTCCTAATTTTTTTGAGAAAATTATGGGAGCAAATTAGGGCAAAAATTAATTACATGTGCTCCCCTAATTTTTTTGAGCAGTTATATATATATATATATATATATATATATATATATATATATATATATATATATATATATATATATCAGAAAATACGAATGAAATGATATAGAATTTTAAAATACCATAAAATTCATCAAAAATAAATTTGTAAAGTATTATCTCAATAAGCAGCATTTGAGACCCAAAATATAATTACCATAAGAAAATGCACGCGTGGGAAACGTTTTTTTTGGAAAGATCTATTATTACAGGAAGAAAGTCAAGCATTAAGAATACGTATTTGCATCTTACTGCATAGAAATAACGAGAACCACGGACGTTCTCCGAAAATAAATTTTTAGTCTATTTTTAATGACGTACTTAACATTTTTTTTAAGCTTGAATATTATTGGAGATACCAAAGTTTTTCAAGTCTCATTAGAGATTTTTACTCCTAGAGATACCAGTCATTAAAGTTTTAGAAAAAAAATTCCTTTTATTATATGAAATATGCACCGGTACTGGATAATTAGTGAAAATAATTTTTATCGAGAGCACAATGCAAATTTTACGGAAAAACTGCATAGATAATTCTTTATGTTTTAATAACTTAAAACTTGTATTTTAAAAAGCAATTTAAAGACTCTTCTCTGCATTAAAGAGTGCAAACTTTAAATATGAAAGTGATAAAGTTCAGTAAAATGTAATGCAGTAAGATGCGATTTTTTTATAAGGTTTTTTTTATTGTTTATAAAATGTGAAATAAACTAATTAATTTAATTAAGATGACAAAAATTTTAGCCTCCTTATTCAACTTAAATATTATACGTTTTTTTTCCCCAAAATCAAGCGTTTGAAACTATTTGTTATGAAATGTAAATTTTTTATTATTTTTCTCTTTGAACTTCTATCGAAAAGACATATTACTTTTAAAAGTAATGACAGATTACATGTCTTTCAATATTTAAACAGCTAACTACCCTGAAATTGAGTAAATAAAAGATTCGAGAAAACTAACGAAACTTCGAACAATATTTGAAGTTTTGTATGTTATGGAGAGTGGAAGGGTTTGAACGTAAAATTCAAAAATCAATTCATATGAAATAATTCCTTAAATACGCTTTTTATAATCACTCATGTTATGTTTGAAAAGTATAACTATTAATAGCTTTTCTAGCAAAACATATTTTAAACTCAAACAATATTTTTTTATAAGTTAATGTTTAAGAAAACTAATTAATTAAACTTAATATTATAAAGTGCCTGTTTTAATGCAGTTTTAATAACGAATTTTGTATTTCATGCACAAGTATAGTTGTTCTATAGCCAAAGTGTTTCCTGATGCAAACATTCAACTCAATTTTATTCTATTCTATTCTATTTATTAAAAATAATTTATTACTCTGATAATAAAAAAGTTTTTGGTTTTAGTAATAAAAAAATTTTTACGTTTACTTCTAAACCAGTACGGAGTGATAAAAAGGTAGAAGATCATGATCTCAATTATCTTTACAATACAAAAGTTATATAATTTATATAATTTCTAAATTTAAATTATAATTCTGTATAATAAAATTAGGGAATCTTTAGAGTAGAATTTTCAACTGCTTTGTTGCAATATAAACATAAAAACATAAAGCTGAAAAAATTTAAAAATTTAAAATCATATTCTACTGTATGACCAAGTTCCCGGTACATTGCTAGAATTTTCAATCTCGAATTACGGCAAAATTATCGGAAGCAGTCTATTCATTCAATTAACTTTAAAGTTTAGGGTAAAGAACACTTTTTACCTTTACGATTTTCAAACCGTTTTCAACTAGTATGGTTAAGTTACCATGAATACAAAAGTATACAGTTTTTTAACCATTCACAACTAGCATGGTTTTAAAATCGTAAAAAAGAAATTTAACTGGACGTGAAGCTAGGCTTTTCATTAGGTAATAGACATTGAGGTTGAGTTGTGTTTTACCAAATAAATCGTGGAATGTGGTTTATTAGTTTATCTGATTATTTCACTTTTCGTAAGATATGAGAAATACTAGACTTATTGTGTTAAGCAGCTTTATGGTGCTGCCACATACGCATGAATGAGAGCATCGTATTCTAATAGTCCATGGTCGTAAATTGGGAGCACATGGCGCTGGAAACTCTTCCTGTGTTGAAGGACATATTGTGGTGCCAACGCTCGAACTCGAACCCCCATTCTGTCGGTGATAAGATTGACAGATTTACATTCTCGGTAATAACATGTTGCAAGAAGCTAAGTGGTTTCATTAATTGGGCCTAATTGGTGCGATAAAATTCTGGTTGTTTAACCGAATTCGGTGAAACTAGTTAATAAACGGTTCTTCTCATAAGTAACAGTTAGAATACCATTATATTTATAGTTATTTGACTGTTTAGTTTGAATATGATAAAATAACAATTAAATAAATTGTTATTTAACCATTTGTCAGAGAAATTTCTAATAGTATGATATACCTTATGAAAAATAATTAGATCTCTTTATGCAATCAATATAGACAATCTTTAAAGAAATAAAATATTAATATTTATTAAATTTATGACAGTAGGCTTCATTTTCTGACGAATTCGAAACGTTTTTTAAAAATTTATTTGAAATAGTTTACTGAAAAAAAAAAAAAATTATTGGTTTCTAAGATATTTTTCGAAGTAAAAACTTTCTGTTTTGTAAGACAGGTTTTTAATGCCATGGGATCAAGATAAGAAACTATTACAAGATGTTATAAAATTAAATTATTATAGTGAAATTATTATTATAAAATTTGATTATTAAAAGATGAAAGACGATGTTATCTGTTAGGTACATGAACCTTTGCTTTCATTGAGGGTCGATGCTGAACGTTTTATTGCAAAAATGAAAAATATCACTATTGCAGTACTTTTGTACAAGTATACTCATTCCTCTTTAGTACTAGTACTCTTTATTATAAATACTAAAGAGTACAAAAAAGTATGCTCAAAGCTACCAGAATATGGCAAAATTTACAATGTTCTATGGAAACACCAAGAAGCTCGGTTTTTTATCAATCTCGGTTTATTTATTTTATTTTTTATCGCTCTGGTGATGATTTTGGTAAGTTTAAAAATAAAATATAGTTTATATTATATGATAAAATTTGGTAAATTTTATAAAATTTATCGATTTTTGTCACGATGTTTTTGGTTGTTAAGCCTTTTTGGTATAGAGACCCCATAAAATTTACGAAACTTTTTGGGGACACTAAAAACATTGTGCAAATCTAAAAAATCCGCGAAAAAAATTGTCAGTTTCTTAACTAGTTCTGTAATATATTATGTATTGCTGTTTCAGGGCTTTAATGTTTAGTTTCAAAACATATAGCAACGTTAAAATTTTGATGAAATAACAAACTTAAAAATATCATATAATAAAAATGAGTCGAAACATTTTAATTTTTTCTTTGTCTGTATTGTCTTATCTTTACCTATTTTAAGACTCATACTGTAAAAATATTTGGTAATTATAAATGCATTATAATATATTAAAGAAATATCAAAAACGCTCTTTGCTAAATGTACAGTAATAAGAACTGCAATTTGAAAACCAGAATTTATTGTAAACCGTTATTATATGAACAGATAAATTGTCAAATGATTGGTTTAAATACCGTATATTTTGGTCTTATTAACACATTTTTTTTACTAGGAATGTCATTATTGTTCAGTACATCAGTACAGCACAGTAGTTTAATCAGAATTTTTTCATCGTATAATAATGGGACAGTTGCGATAAAAATATTCCAGAATATTACATTATTATTCAAATATATAATATACAAGATACACCATATTCAAAATATATACTTTTTGACTTCTAGAAAATTTGGAAAAATGTCTTCTATGCACTAAAATATCTATTACTTTAATAAAAATTATTTTTGATAAAAATCATGGATCAAAAATGGTACAGGGCTCATTTTCTACATTGAAAAACCCCTTATTCTAAATCCCGTTTTCAATTTATACTCGAAATTTAAAATATATTTCTGTTTAAGTTTAGATAATAAGTTGAAAGATTTATCTCATAATGAATAGTTGTAAATAGTTGTAATTGAATAACATTTACAGAAGTTTCACTTTAAATAAAATCAAAATAAAAAGACCTTTTTTTTAATTTTAACAAAGAATAAATAATGTTTCTAGTTCTTTAGTAAGGCAAAATTACTTCTAAAAATGAGTCAATAATTTAAATAATGATGGAAAAAAAGCCAGAAATAGAATTTTTGCTTTTGATTTCCATAATTATTCATTTTTGTCTTTCCTTTTGACTTCATGGTTAAAAACTTTCAATGTATAATACAAAATATATTTATTTTCATTTCATGGCTTTTAATTAGTTACGTTTATTATCATTTAAAAATATATTTAATGTAATAAAACAGCACTTATGTACAGTCAGCAAAAAAAAAAAGATATCACTCTGAATAATTTTCGTTCTAATGATCGGATTTTCACGAACTAAGTGTCAATCTTAATGGTTCCTGGGGGTGACCTCAAATATGCTAATTAGTTAGTGCTAACTATTAATTAAGTTACGAAATCAGACACAAAAACGTACTTTCTCTGAATAAGCATATATATTTTTTTACATATTTGGATTCCTTATCTTCAAAATATAGGGGGTAGCCGCAATCTGGGAAATGTGGTCCCCATAGTTTGGTCAGGAGAGCGATTCAAAGTTTGAACCCCTTAATGTTAATTTCACTTTTTGCGTTTTCAGTCATATTTTAAAAACTAATGAAGCAATTCAAAAAAATATTGCACCAACTCATAAAACGCATTTACCCAAAGATAATTTCATGAAAAAAATAATTTTTAATAATTATTAATTATTTTTTATTATTTAATTAAAGAGAGGATGAAAAAATTTTGAATTATAAGGTATGGATTTTTTTATACCATATTAATCTACATGCTTTTCAATTGAAAAATCTAAAGTTTCAACTGTTTTTATTTATTAGAAGATGAGAAAAATTAAAATTAATTATTTAAAAAAAAATAATTTGGCGACAATGAAAAAATTATTAAATGGGGCGATTAATATTAAAATGTGATAAACTTACGAAGAACTTGATTTAGCGCGCGTGGCGTAAAATTTCATTCATATTTTTTTCGCTAATAATCGTTTGCTAATCTTTTTATTTTTTTAAAACTATAAAATACAATGTTTCTTTTTTAGTCCTCTAAAAATCTATTTGAAATTAAGTAAAGAAATTTGAATAAAACATTTTATTGAATAAAAAACATTTTATTCAACGAATGTCGAGTTTTATAAAAGCATGCTTTTGATCGAATATGATTATACACCTGATTGTGCTTATTTAATGTGATTATTTTTTAGTTTTTTTTTCTCAATAACTGATACAATTACAATAATATACATACGTATGAATAGATTTGGAATAAAATATTTCTCAGTTTCTTGTATATATTTTTTATGAATAATAATAAAAATACGTAGTAAACATATTTAAGCATATCTCACATCATCGCAAATTTCTCAACATCTAATATATCGTGTTATTCTGAAAAGTAATTTTTTAATGACCTGTCCGGAAGTGTTTCGCAGAACTATTTTACCAACTATTTAATTAAATTTTAGCATTTTTAAAAATTTTATTCTTTACCCTACTACATTTATTATTTCTTCTTTAATACTAATCAATTTTTTTAGTACTTTAATTTAGATTTTCTTTAAAGTAAAGTTCCTTTTTACATTATAGTCAAGTTTTTTTTAAAAGAATTATTGTCTGCTAGCTAAGAGTAAAGCCTTGTTAAGAAAATAAAAACACTCCGCTGTTTAAAATTATTTAATGCAAAACAGCTGATTATTTACTTAGCATACTATTTTATTCGAAAAAAGAATATATATCATTGTCTTTTTTGTTTTGTTTCTTGTGACTTCAACATAGATTATCTAAAATAGTGTCCATGTTTTATAAGTCACTACAAAGAGTATAAAGATACCGAACATAAAAAGCTGTCAAATACGTAGCCAAAACTTTTAAGCGTCTTAAAATATCTCAGTATCTTAAATGATTATTTCTTTATGATTCCATGTAGATTTTTTTCCGGATAATATACTAAACTATTTTGTTTAATTTTTTACTTTAGCACGATTCCCAAGATATTATTGTAGTATAATTTGTTATCAGGAACAATGCCTTATTTTGTTTAGCAGGAAACACTAAAAATTGAAATTTGTAAAAAGTTTCCGAAGCCGTGCGAATTTTAGAATCATCTGATTTAAAAATACGTAAATTTCCGAACTTATTTTGATTAAAAATAAAAAAATAATAAAAAACGTGGCAAGAAGGCTAACATACTTTTTACAGAACTGTGAAAACCAGTTTTTCCTATATTTCGTCAAAAGAGGATAAGAATGATATTGCTCCAAGGGACCTACTCAATAATTTCGCTATTTCCAGAATGAAATCTGTTTGATCGAAACATATTTCCTTGAAAATAAAAACGGGGAAAAAATTAACTTTTATTATTTATCTAAGCTTATTCCATTCATTTAATGATAGCGGTATCAAGGTTAAGGATATGCAATGGAAGCCCCGTTTACTATTATACTATAAATGCGTTAAATCATGTTGCTTGAATAATTTATTTTAAGCTTATTATTTAATAATTTTAAGCAAATAAGGGTGTAAAAATAAACTCGATCAAAATACTCCGAAATTATACCCTAAAATATTTGTAGAATAAACTTTGGAATCTATATATACAAAATACCTTTTCAAACAACTTCGAGTAGAACGGAAACGCTAACTTGTTTAAAATAGTTGTCCTTGTAACTATTTAATTTCGATTTCTGGTGCTAGGGGACATTCCATTTTCACATTCGACTTTTGAAATTTCAATTGTAAACGGAATTTTTTTATGTCCTTAAATTAAAATGTTAAGGCTTGCAGCAAAAAAAATTGTACTGCATTGGTTTTTTTACAAAATAGCGAATTATTATTTTTTTAATCTAAGAACCTGTGCCTATAACTTAAGTAAAACTTATTTTAATATCGAGTGAAATAATTTAATATATTGTGTAACTAAATAGATAATCCCAAGAAATTGAATTGAAAATATAAAAACTTCATTGATTTAAAAATTAATAGATGATGATAAAAATAGACATGTTTTGAGCACAATAATAAAAGTCACAAGTTATTCAAGCTCGACAAGTTTTGAGAATGGGTGAATATATTTGAACGCTCGAAACATGTCGACTTTTACTTCCCTCTTCATATTTTTTGAAGCCAGTTGAGTTTTTAGCATCAATTATACTGTTTTACATTTGGGTCTTGATCATTATTTTGATAAGGATTTTACACTTGTTAAAGTAAAAATATGCATTTTCATATTTCAACAGGATTTATGTGGTCTTTAAAAACATAAGAGCATCAATATTGTAAAAGTTATATTTAACTTGGTTTAAAATTAAAATTTTGAGACCAGATATTTTGAGTTAATGAAATTAAATATTTTATCTTTTAAGTTTTCGTGCCCCCCCTTTCAGTATCTTAAGGACCTTACAAGCTCTGTTTAAAAAGAGAGTATCATATCAGATGTATATAAGAAAACAAAAATAATCATAGTATCAGTATTTGGTGGTAAATGTAGCTTATCGTAATTGAAGAATATGCTGTGCGATATTTTATGGTGAATTTGCGAACGTAAGTTTCTAAATGTATCGAAGCATAAGGATGCTATTTGCTAATCATCTTTATCCAAAGAAAACCTTGTTATCTAAATATCTAGCAGAATGAAGCGATTTTTGAAACAATGAATCATACTATATGCAACATATTATTTCAATATCTTATTCTTAAACATAACATATTTCAATGCTTTTAAAATACCACTAAACATTCAGCAATTCCTTGAGATATAGGAAAAAGAAATATCGTAAATTATAGAAAAACTTGTGAATGCGCATTAGAATTACTATACAATATACATTTTATTTTTCAAGCACTTTTTTTTTCTTCAAACTTTCTTGCCTAGAAGACTTGATTAAAGCTGTAAAAGTGATTATCCCTAAAATTTTGTATTTAGCCATAATAAGTTATGTTAATTTGATTTTAGTATGAAATCCTCGAATAAATATAGCAGAAACATTATAATCTAAATAATATCAGATAAAATGTTCATGTATTTAAATTCTAATACTTAGAAAATCATAAAAAATTTATAATCGATTCAAATTTTCTTTTCAAGGGAGATTAAAATAAAAAAAACTTTGCTTTTTGGACAGAAATCAGCTTAAAAATTCTCAATTGCCTAGAAACTTCGAGATATTTTCTATTAACTATTAATTAAACCTCTCTGAGTAATCAGAGAACATTCAATTTTTTTTCCAGTCAGAGCTTTGTTGCTTAGCAACCTAGTAAAATTAAGCATTCTTCTTTTGAATTAGTCAATGGGTTATCTTAAAATATTCATTTGCGCTGGCGACTTTTTTTGGCGGTTTTCTGGACTATCGCCAAATATATAAACCTTTGTTGCGACCCTATTTACCCCCCATTTTTTTCAAAATTTTGTCTACCCCCCCTAATTCAAGTATCTGGATTCCAAATATGTAAAAAAATATATATGTTTATTCAGAGAAAATACGTTTTTGTGTCTGATTTCGTAACTTAATTAATAGTTAGCACTAAGTAATTAGCATATTTGAGGTCACCCCCAGGAACCATTAAGATTGACACCTAGTTCGTGAAAATCCGATCATTAGAACGAAAATTATTCAGGGTGATATCTTTTTTTTTTTTGCTGACTGTACAACAATAATCAACAATTATAAATTCCCTTTCATTCATATTTCAGCATTGTACTCGTGTACTGAGGAGAAAAAAGTATGGTAAAACCTACCAGAATATGGTAAAATTTTTGGCTCTATGGGAACACTAAGGAAACTCGGTCATTTTTACCGAAATGGTTTTGATTTTGGTAAAATTAGCAATAAATTATACTTTTAGAAAAAGTGATAAAATTTGGTAAAAGTGGTAAAATTTGGTAATTTCATCATGATGACTTAGAGCATGGAATAAAAAACATTTATTCGGATAAATTTACATTTCAGTTTTGTATTTTTTACTAAATTGTATGGTAATAAGAACTATAATTTTAAAAACCAGAATTTTCGGAATGCCGTCAACATATGAATGAGACAGTTACGAAATGAATGATCTAATTATCGTATATTTTGGTTTTTATTACGAGAATTATATTTTTCTTTTTTTTTTACCAGAAATGTCATACAGTAAGATAAGAAATTTTGATAGAATCAGTGTGATTGAGAGCAAAACACTTTATTTTTTTAAAACTGACGCAATTAGAACTGAAATTCGAAACAGCAGATAAATTAAATTATTTATAAATCAACATTTAAAAAAAGTTTGCATTCTTATGAATTCAGTGAATTTAATTAATAAGTTGGATTTTTTTAAATTTTTTTTTAAGAAAGAGTTATTTTGTTAGAATTCTTATACATAAATAATAATAAATATTAAAAAAAATTGAGAATTCGAAAGGGGAAAGCTCTTTCCTGTTAAAATAACTCACTCATATTTAATAACAAAAAAACAAAAAAACTGTTATAAAAGAAGGAAGAGGAAAATTTAAACTTGATATTGAAGTGAGACAGTTCTACTCCACCCACCATGTTACACACTTCCAATAACAAATACCTATAATAATTGCCCCTTCTCAACAATGTTTGAGATAACGAAGGTCAAATATATTTGAAAAGAAGCAACTTGGCCATTATTTGAATAAAACTCGGGTTGTACACATTTTCACTTCAACTTTTTTCCCTTAGATTGATTTAGGTATAAAAGAATAGCATAATATAAATTGTAACAAGGATGATTAATCTAATTTATGTAACTTTTCCTAAAGATTTCAAACAAATTTCACCTCACTATTAAAGATAAAAATTTATCGCTTAAAATTTGATGAATAAAAATAGCGATTTTATTAATCATATTTTTGAAAATATATTTTCCTGCTTTCTTCTCAAAAATATCAACAAAAACAAGATAAAAGTTTTAAATTAACTAGCTTAACTACAGTGAAGAAAAGTAGGTCAGCACTACCAGAATATGGAAAAATTTACTGTGCTGTCTGGTTCTATGGGTAACACTAAAAAGTTTCCAATTTTTACTGGAGCTCTTTGGTTATGATTTCGGTAAAATTGGCAATAAAATATGATTTTATAATTTGTGACAAAATTTGGTAAGTGTGCTAAAACTTGGAGATTTCATCATGATACTTTAGAGCATGGCACAAAAACCATTTCTTCGGTAAAATTTACATTTCATTTTTGTATTTTTGTATTTTAAATTTACATTTCATTTGTGCATTTCATAATTGTGTGGTAATAATAACTATAATTTAGAAAACCAGAATTTCCGATTAGCCTAGCAGTTAAATATTACCAAATGGATGGATTAAATACTGTATTTTTGTTTTTAATACCTGAATTAATGAGTCATTTTTTAACCAGAAATGTCATTACAGTGAGGTATATTTAACAGTGTGTCACAAGTTTCTAGTTTGAAATAAAATTATTGTTCGATAGTTTTTACCATTTTTGTAGTTTACTCATTAAAATTAAGACAATTCATGAATTAAGTTTTTTATATGTTTTAAGTTTTTTATGAGTTCTAAGTTTTATATGAGTTTTAAGTTTCAATAGATTAATTACTTAACTTGTAATGATGATAGATGTTTTTTAAAACTATTACTATGGATATAAAAATTTAGTAGAACAATACTAACGAAAATATTCTATATAAATAGAATTTTTGTTTATTTAAATAAAATTCTATTTTTTAAGCTACTTTTGTGCATGAAAAGAAGCTGCATTCTTTACTCAGATTTACAAATGAAATATTCAAAATAGGCACATTTCTTTTGGGTGTTCACTTCCCGAGCTGAAGTCCCCTTTTCAATTCCAGTTTTATCCTATAAATATGCCAGTAAGAATTGTTATTTATGTAGAGACATGCTTTAACACTTTGAGATATATATATTCAAATAACCAATGTATATGCGTTGAAAACTTATGCGTGTGTCAATATATGCGTGCCTACCCAAATATTCAAAGCTTTCAAAATTTTGGAAAATTTTAACTTTCGTATATTTAGTTTGATTATTTATACATTAATTTTTTATGTTATAGATGATATTAAAAAAAAAGAATCATTATAAATTATATAATTTTATTTAGACCGTTCATCAAAAAATTAGCTTATTCCAAACATGCTCAATAATATATATTTTATTGAATAAAAACATTCATTTTGGTTTTAATGATAGAAAATTCCCGTTCTTTTTACATATACTTTCTCTGTATATTTGACAATTTAAAGCTGTTTAGTTGAAATAACGGTTTGTCCTTGTTTTTTTTCCTAATCACTTAGTGATTAAAACCCTCAGGTCAAATTATAGTTTTTGCCACACAGTTTTGCTTACCGTACGATAACACAATCATTCATCAATTCATTTTCAAATCATTTTACAATTGTTTTTTATACTTGTTTATAAGTTTCAGAAATTATGTTAGGGTATTGAACATCGTATAAATAAAATTGAGATTAGATTTTATTGTCAAATTCAAACTCTAATTATCTATATTATATAAAACGCTAATACGTATGTATCGATAAAACCGATGATATTTCTTTTCTCGCGTTGGCAACAGTTTTCAATTTTAACAAAGTACTTAGTACAACTAAATGAAATTCTTTTCACAACACTTAAATATTTACTTTATTTTCTTCATTTATAGAGAGAACAGTCGGCAGAGAATTCTGTAAGGTTAAAAAAACATTTTGCTAAAAAAAGAACGAACTCTAAAAGAAATAAAAATAAACAACTTAAAAAATAAAAATGCTGTTGCCAGCCATAGAATTTTTTTAAAGATAACTTAGCAATTAAATTAACAAAATTAAGATACCTGAGCGCTTGACGTAACAAATCCCTCAATTCTATAAATATTGTATCACCAAATGCCCAAATTAACAATTGTGTTTTTAGAGAAACTCTCTCTCTCTCTCACTCACCCTCTCTCTCTCTCTTTCTCTCGCTGTGTATGTGTGTATATATATCTATCTATAATTGCATTTTACAACTTCATATTAAACTTCTGTTGTGTGTCTGAATACTGACATTTAGAGCAAAATTAAGGTTTAGAATTGCCTCGGAGAAATTTGAATTGTTAACAATGTATTATGTTAAATGTATATTTTAACTGACAAATGCTATATTATAATTTTAGCTTTTATTATGACTCTACTCATTTTCTTACTCTTTTCTTTGTTTTTTATACATTTTATATTTTTGTGATAAAATAAAAAACTTATAGTTGTTCTACTTCTGAACACAGATGAAAACACAAAATGATGAGCTTCATCAACAATCAAAAATATATACATTTATTTTACAAATTCCATATTATTAGGGTGGCGCCCTTCAGAGAATTAAAAATACAAAATTTTCTTCATCGAAGCCGATGCTTTACATCCGGCGTTCAGTGGCAGACTACTATTTTATATTGTTTTACAACACATGGCTTTAACACTCTGGTGGGAAAGACTTTAAAACAAAACTTACAACAGTTACTTTTCTCAAAAACTGAAATTTAGAATAGTGTGATTAAGAAAAATATGTGAACTGTTTGCAATTTCAAATTAATATTGAAATGTACAGGTTTAGAATTTTATTCAGTGAAAAGTTTTCGGAACTTCAGTATTGAAAAAAGTATACAAAAGCTAGACGTTAAGAACGTATCCAATGAGCGAGCAAAGCGAGTATTGGATTGCGAAGCAATCCGAAATGAACTGCGAAAGCAGTTCCGGGGGTTGGCGAGCGCCAGCGAGCAGGGGGCGAAGCCTCCTAGTTTAGTATATTTCTTTAGAAATAATTTTTTTACCAGTTAATTTGCCAGATTTTCTTATACAGGTGGAACACTATACTTTTAAATGTTTTTACACTTAAATATTGTAAAAATAAGCAAAACTTTTAAGATAAGGACAGCTTTAAACTTTTCTTCATACTGAGGCCCTTGAGCTGCGGTAATTCAGGGGACAGATCCCTCGTCTGCCAGTGAACTGGCTCAGGTTCGAATCCCAGCATCGGTTGGTCGAACATATGCTGCTCTCAGCTCACACCAACTAAAATGCCGACCAACTCAGTTTATAGAGTTTTTTATTTAAATGACAACGTTGAGTTTGTTTGTTAAAATAAATGGAATTTGTTTGCTAAAATAACAGTACTTATCTGTTTAAAAAACAGGAGTCTGTTTTTATATAATTGTATTTTTCTGTAAATAAACGGTTTTATACTGACACATTAGTTGACATTCTTTTTAGTAAATTTTACAGATATTTTTTCCATTGTATATGTTGTAGATAATGCAAAAAAAAATGTGCTAACATTTTTTCAAAACCATTTATTTCATTAGAGATTAATGAATTAGTAGTATATGTGAAGCGATTTATGATAATTTGTAAGTTTGTGAAGTAAATTTCACGAATTTTTATTTTCTTATTCATTTCTTACTTTATTAATTTAAATTTTCATTTGCATAATTTTTTTTGTATTTTATTACTACTACCACGTTTGCATGGTACTATTTTTATAATTCAAACTATACAAATAATCGAAACCATTATTCTATTATGTAACCTAAACTTTCCACAGTCTAATTTAAAATGAAATGCATTGTTATGCCTAACATACAAAGAGACCGCAGTTATTAAAGATAAATACATTTTACCTCGAGCCACAGAATTCACCTCGCTGCATTAGAATAACCTATGAAGTCTATTAATGTTAAATAGGGAGTAATTATTTTGCTAAACTTGCAAATTTAAACACTATAAATATAGAATAGAATTGTTCATGCATATTGTGAAAACTTACAGTGTGTATTATAGCACACAAATTAATATTTTAAAAATATATATCAGTTTGAATGAAATATTGAAATTAATGGCACTTTTATTAATATTTCATTCAACTATTTATGGATTACATTTGGTTATATTGACTATGGAATAGAGACTAATCCCCTATTCACTGCGTCATCGCAACCTCTGGAACTACTGTCATTAATTCAATTTATAAATATTAAGTTTTTATAAATACGAAATTATAAATTTCAGTGCTTGAAGGCACATCATATTCTTTATTCTTATATAACAAAAATTTAACTGGAGAATTGTTACTTATAAAACGCATTTCTCTCTCACGGTGATTATAAAGTGCCAATAAAACTAAAATATAATATATATTTTAATTCGCGATCGCAACGGCGAGTACGCCCTCTAGCGAGAGCCTGTAACCATTAGTTCCCTCATAACCTTTGGCAATGACGGACGCCATTTTCTTAGAAGCAAAATTTCCCTAAGGAAAAGGTAGAAGAACTTGGAAAAAACTAACCAGAACATGCCAAACATTGAAGCAGAACATGCCAAGCATTTGAAGAACAACTTCTCAATAATTTTTACCTTTCTATTACCAACAACATAAAATGATTTCATGATCACTTGCTGTTACAGATGTGTGTATTGCAGTAAAATAATTTTTCTGTCTTCAATTCATAACAAGTTAAAATGAAGTCAACATTGCTTTCGTCATTCCAATGAATAAACGTGTTCCAATGAATTCCATACAGAACTGTAATAGTTATAGAATATTCTTCTTCTTCATAGAATAGTATATATTTCTGTATCTACATAATTCAGAAAACAACAATAAAGAATAATCCGAATTACTTGAAAAAGTATCTTTTGTGCTGATTATAAATAAATTTTTTATCGTTTTCTTGGTAAGTGTTTTTTAGTTTTGAAAGAATTTCAACTAGAATTCAGCTATTCTGTTTTTAAGCTACATATTAAAATTCATATCGAGATCTTACAATTATAAAATTTTGATGTGTGGTATGTTACCTAAAAGTAATGAAGGGATAAACTATGTGTATATTATTTGAGAATAAAGTTTTCAAACAAAAAACATATCATTTTGGAATTCTCCGGACTTAGAAATCAGGTAAGTGTTATGATTTTTATAATAAAAAATTTGCTTGTAAATAATTTTTTTTCTTACTTGATGATAGTTCTCTACAGAATGGTTTTTTTACGTCTGATTAAATACTATAAGAATTAAAAAAAAAGAAACAATGAGAAAGTTTTTATTGAAAAATGAGGAATTTTTAAAATCGTTTTTATCCTAAGAATTCTTTATTTTACGTTTTTTAGTTTATAATTTTTTGATAAAATTGTTGTCAAAATACCTTTTTTGAAAAAGTAAATTGTATTAAATTATGTGTTTATGTATACTCCTTGCATATTCTAATATTTGAAGTAATATGATTCAGAAAAGTATGGAAGAAAAATTCGGTACTTACGTATTAACCACAGCTACAGATTTGGCAGATTTTTAAGTGCCGCCAATCTACACTTAAACTTTTTTGGAAAAATCTTAAAATGAAACACTTTGTTTAAAATCAAAGTAGTCAATCAGATTTCGGTGGAAAATGGGCCGATATAGAGTTTAGCATAGATTCAAAACAAACTTTTCTCTCACCTGATTCTATAGCCATTATGAACTCTAATAAATAAGATTCAAAATGAAATAACATTTCCAAAACGGACTTTTACTAAGATAAAGTTTCATGTTATGAACATTGGTACATTTTCGTTATATTTCACTCTATAAAATATTTCGCTCTTAAAAAAATAAAATTGCATCTTGTTTTGTTTTTGGCAAGTCCCAAAGACGCATTTTCGTAACACTAAAAAATGGCGACAAAAAAAGAATGGTTCTTTTTTTTTTTTGTTTCGTAAGAATTCTTTATTTTATGTTAAAATTTAAATGGGACTTTCATGTTATACCATTAAATTTAGTAAAACTATTTCTCAGGCATTAGGTTTGAACTCTTATAAGAATATACCTATTTTTTTGTCTTTATTTACAAATATTTTTCCGATGTGTTCTGGATGTTCCTTCTCTAAAATAAAGAGATACCATTTTGTTTTCGTTTGCATAAGAAGGAAAACAAAAATTTTTCTTTTTTAAATTTAATCAGCCACAATAAAGATGGAACGTTACAATGCTACATTAAAGACGTCTCCAGTGTAACTGAATGACTGTTCATATGGAAATCGCAGGGATTTGGCACATACAACAACGCCCCCTATAGTTCGTTGCGATCGCGAATTGTTATTGAACCGCCGTAAATCCTAGGTTTTTAAAAAAAAATCAAAGCAGCTGTTCATGCGAGCTTGTAACATTCATTTGTATCTAACTTATAGCTCGGTTCGCTTCAACTTTTAGTTATCCATGTGATTTTCGTAATACTCAAGCTATACTTGAAATGGACATAAAGTTTATTGCTTCTCACAAAAGCAATTCGATTGTACTCAAGTGTTTAAAAAATTTTCCTTGTATTTTTTAATGGGTTAATGGTTTTGTTTTTTTACTATTTATTTGTTTTGTATTTATTTCAGTTTTGTAGAAAAAATTCATAATAATTTTTACTACATAAATCTTATTTTTAATCCACGTTTGAATAAAGAAATATTATTTTATACGTAATCATTTAAAACACATTAATTAGAATTGAGTACCTTAAACTTAATAACTATAAAGGAAAATAAATGATTAACGATTAAATAATAATTTGTTATAAAAATTCTTACTTTGAACCCACGTTTGAATAAAACAAATATTATTTAATAATTAATTACATATTTTCTTATTAATTAATAAATTATATGTACCCATTACAAACCAATTTACTTCGGAACAAAAATAAAAAGAGTTAATTTCCTTATTCGTTCCCCAAATGGGTACACGGATATTACCAATTAGTAACTAACACACTACCGATTTAAAATAAAAACAATTTTTGGTATCATTATATTTCTTTACAGTCGTCGTTACAACACCCGATCTAATTTTTTAGTCAACGACTACAAATATTCAACTTTGTAGCGTTGTAATTTTGGACCTAATCCATTTAGACAGCTTCTAAATCAAGTATTAGGCTTCATAAAGGACTATTTGATGGAACTAATCCGCATTTGCGTTACATGGAGAGGAAAACCGCTGAACCTCCCACAGTTTGCTTGTCGGCTCTAACCTATGATCCATCTACAATTGAAGATATTTTTCGTCAGCACTGCGGTCTGTGCGAGTCGGGTGCGAAATTCGTATCGAACAGCTATCCTAGAATTTGAACCCGGGTCACCTCATTGGGAGGCGAGAGCTCTATCGGGTCACTACAGCTATGGTGACATTATATTTCATTTTATAACCGTCGTTGAACAGCAGACCCAATTTTTGGGTTTACGATTACCATTGTTCAACTCCTTATCTTTGTAATTTTGAACCCAATCCAGAAGACAAGGGAACTCCGGGATCAAATATTGAGAGAATACTTTATATATATATATATATATATATATATATATATATATATAAAGATGGAATTAACCCGCATTTGCATTACATGGAGAGGAAAACCACAAAGACCTCCCACGAAGACCTCCTCTATCCTGGGTCACTACAGCTCTGGTGACATTATATTTTATTTCATAACCGTCGTTGAACAGCAGACCCAATTTTTGGGTTTACGATTACCATTGTTCAACTCCTTATCTTTGTAATTTTGAACCCAATCCAGAAGACAAGGGAACTCCGGGATCAAGTATTGAGAGAATATTTTTTTTATTTTTAAAGATGGAATTAATCCGCATTTGCATTACATGGAGAGGAAAATCACGAAAACCTCCCACGGCTCTGATGGCAAGGGGACTCTAACCCATGATCCTTAGGCGACTGACTCTATTTTACCTCAGCATTGGTCGGTGCAAGCCAGGAGCGGAATTCGTATCGAACAGCCATCGCTGGGATTCGAACCCAGGACACTTCATTGGAAGGCGAACGCTCTACCCCCTAATCGCCTAAGAAAGCGAACGCCTAATCCCCTACACGGCTTGGTATCATTATATTTTGATAAAATACATAATGAGTATTCGCAAAACAAACAAACATATATTTACGACTAAAAAGTAGAATTATATGGGTCTTGGATTGAGCACTGTACCTTGGAGTTTTTATTGAATATAAAATCTTTTATTTTCCTGTTAATTCTATCTCGATTTCTTATTATTAGAAAACCTCACTTAGATTAGTCATTTTCCCTGTTTTCTGCTGGAACATAAAAAATCTTAAAAAAATAATAACGGTACTTTATATGTAAATTTTAACCATATTTACATAAAATTATGAATAAAATTATGCTAAAAATTTTGAAATCATACTCTAATCAAACTGCAAAATTAAACTTTTATATTAATAATTAAATTATGTAATCATAAAAGTAGCATCCTCCATCAAATATACATTAAAAATCTTAAGGATATTGCGCTGCCTTATGTCATAATTAATCGAGTCCCAATACTCAATTAAAAATGAGTTAGAATTCTTAAAAAAAAAAAAAAAAAAAAAAAAAAAAAAAAAAAAAGCTCAAAGCAAAGTTAACCAAAAATGTTGTACAAAGCTAAAAAACGCTTTGCCTATACATTTCTTTTCTCTAATTATCTATCTAATCATTTATTTATTTCGTACAAACTTTTTTTTTCAGCCGAAACAATAAATGTAGAATAAAATGTCATGGCCATATCATATAATTGTGCACAGAACTTATGGAATTTCATTTTTTTCATTAGTATAACAAATAATAGTAATAACAATAATAACGAAAATATTATTGCTATTGTTGTTATTATTTAAAACCCAGCAAATTAATTTCATGGGGAATGTTTTTATATTATGAGATTTTATTAATGATCAAAAAAGAAGTTTATTTTTTAAAAATAGCGGCTTGAAAACTTCTCACGCGATTGATATGGTAATATCAGGGACACTCAAGTTTAAAAAATTTCATTGGTCTACAACTATTAAATATTTTTTATTAATTTTTCATTTCTAAAGTGTACCAATAGAAATATAGAAAGTTATATATGTAAACAAATATTTAGCCTTTCGACTCAGTGAAGCATGTCTTTCGAGACCTTAACCACAGTCTTGGATGACCTTATAAACTTTTTATAGCTACTACTAGAAACAAAATTTCAGTGTAGTAATTCCTTATCATTATTGCGTCATTATTTAGAATTGTCCCGAACACGATAATCTGTTACATAAATACAAGTGATATCGTGTTGATAGCCATTCAGTACAGTTTAGTAAGTACGTTATACAAATATTGCTGTAGTTGGTGATAAGCCCTCTGAATTTCGTATATACAAACGTAATTAACCTAATGATGGATCTCACTTAAGTATATCAAATCTTATAAACTTTTTTGTATATTCGAAGTGATTAAAGTTCAAGGACTCCTAAAAAGAATCTCATTTAGCTAATATTATTGTTTAATTTTGTTAATTTTACAATGAAAATATATTCTCAATAGAAATAGAGTCTCTTTTATGTATATTTTTAAAACCAGTTTACTAATCAATCAAAATATAGAGTTTGAATTCTATTCTCATTTCCAAAATAAAATAAGGTAACTAACGAAAGCATTGCTAATGCAACAAGTATAAATAAACATCAAAAACAGCTACTTCAAAACAATATAATAAGTTTTTGATTCTTTAAAAAGATATTTAGGTTATTATTTAAACTATTATTAATTTAAAATATTATTAATTTAAAATATTATTAATTTAAAATATTATTAATTTAAAATATTAATATTTAAGTAGGATTTTTTTTCAATAAATATATAATAAAGAATAATGATGTTTTTTTTTTCGTATTTAAAAACTGATTTATAAAAATTATTGAATCGCATCTGTTAACTTTTCCATTCAGTCATTATTAAAATGACTATTAGATTTTTTATTCCAAAAAAATTATTTTTTTAAAACAACACAATATATATTGCTGCCTTTATTTCGCAGTTTTGCTGAATTGATATATTTTTCTAACAGTTGTTTTAAGTATTAAATTTATTTTTGCAGATTATGAAGGATTATGCAGATTTGCAGACTTTGCCTTAAAAAATGGTCATATATCCTTTGCTACTATGAGAAGTAGTAAAATTTATTTTTATTCCTAGATTTTTATATTTATTTCTAGATTATTCCTAGATTTTTATATTTATATAAGATCGCTATTCTCTGTTGTAGTTAAAGTAGTCGTAAAATCGCTTAATTTTTACATAAATGTTATTTTTGATCTCTTTTTGCAAAACAAAAAATAGTTTTTGTTTGGTAGTAATTGCTGTACAAATTGCATTTTTAAATATAAATAATAGACGTATTTATTTTCAAAACAATAGTATCGAAAATAAAGGTTCAAAAAATTATTAAAAGTGACAAAATCCGTATTTTAAAGAAGAATGGAAATTTTTTTTGGAATAATAGTTTTACAGATTAATCGATGAATATATTGACACTTTTGAAAAATTTGATGCGATCCAAGAATAAGCAGGGGAAAATATTGACACTCTTTAGAAAAGAAGAAATAATGTTAGTAAAAAAGCAAAGTAAATAGCAAGATTTTGCACTCTATTTGGGAAAACAGTAAAATGTTGAATTTAACGCATCTGTACTTTATTCAAAGTTAAAACAGAAGTTTGTGCTAATAAAAAAGAAAATGTAGTTTCAAACCACACTGCTGACAAAAAAAACTCTCCTCTGTGGGAGTTAAATCGAAAGGTTAGAGTCCTGTTGCCGTTCATGATTTCACGGTACTTACAAATTTTCGTGGTTTGCTACTCCTTGTAACACAGCTTCCAGGCAAAATTGCCGTAATACTTGTTTTTATACCAGGTTTCTACACTATATAAAAAATATATCCATGAGAGATTATTTTTAATACAGCTTGCTAATTTTCCTCTAAAAGAATTCCTCGAAGTTTGTATGTGTGTTTTTGACAATAATTGTTTTCTAAGTTGAATTTGTCATTACCAAAAGAAGGAGACTAAAGCTTATGCTTTAAAACGAGGATCATGGGGACTGGTGAGTGAAGCGAGCAGGGAGGTAAAACAAAAAAGCAATGCACTTAAGTCTTTCAAAAAAGTAACTTAGAAAAAAAGAAAAAAGTACACTTTTCAGTAAGAACTATTTTGGTATTAGATTCCAGAATTAGTAGAATTTGAAATACATGACATCGTATCCTTAGCTTCTGGGCTTTTTTTTTTTTTTTTTCCTCTTCTTTTTCACTCGTCTAAAAGAATTGATTTATTTTGAAAGAAAACTAACCTTGGTTAAGATGAAATATTTATCACTGAAGAAACATATCACTTTAAAATAAAACTTAAGTAGTTAAAAAAAAATATAAAAAGATATCAGTGACGAAACTCCGTGTCTCCTGTTACAAGTAGTTCAGCTGTAATTTAGGACAAGTTAAATTCATATCAGTTTTAGATTACGAAAGTGTTTATGAAGGTTTAGATTGAAATTGCAAGCACAATAATTTTTTTACACGAAAAAAAAAACATTTGCATATCTTAGCTATAATACTAAAAAATAAAATATGCTTATACACCTTTTTCATCTACTATATTTTTTAATTTTGCTAACGAATTCGGAAAGTCACAATTATGCATTGTTAATTTGCACTTTGTGTTTGCTGAAAGCAAAAAACAACGTGAATAAATCACAAATGACTTCCATTATTTGGTGTTTAGACACGGGAAAGGTTCTTGAAGCTAAAGTATGCCTATTGTGTACTTTCATTTGTGCTTAATTCGCGTTGGTTCTTGCTATAGTCTTCATAGCATAAAGTATACTCTACCCTTTGTTGATTATGTATTTGCTAACCTAAAAATCAATTTATGGTAAGGTGTAAAAAAATTACATACGGTTACTCATTGTTTTCAGCAATGTTCCAGGTTTTAATGGGATTTTCACCTGTGAAAAACAAGTTTCTTCCTGAAAAGTTTTTATTCATTTATGACACACATTTTCATTTCTCCAATTTTATATTGCATTTTAGCAAACTACTAATTAAACCAGTAACTTTTTTTAGATTATGTGAAGTCTTATAAAGCAAAGTTAGCTCCTTGAGCCAGTGTATATACAGTAGCTGAGAAGGCTAGGCCATCCTGCTCATCAACGGCTGTTTTCACAGCAAACATCCTACATTTCCTCCACTTCTTATGTAAATGAGGAGTTTCTCCTTTACACAGTAATAAATTGGTAAACCTGGACTATTGGAACCAGAAAATCTCTCAAACAGTCATAGACGATAGCACACCGGCATTGCTCATCCTCATCCGACTCACAAAGTGGCAAAATTTAAACTGCAGATGATCTTTATTTTTACAAAGAGTATTAAATATACAATATTTTAATTAAGAGATTATTTTCAGAGTTAACGTGCAAACATTCTTGGAAGTAGTAATGCAATATGTTTCCTAGGGACGATATGACGCAATATCTGAAAAAAAATCAATATTTTTTAATGTTTCCTTTTTGATGACTCTCAATTGCGCAAGTAAAAAAACCTGCAACCAATTTCATTCCAATATCATGTATTTAACATCGGGATGGGCGAAAATGCATTGTTTTTTCCTGAGAATAATTGCTAAAATATAGCAGTTATTATATTCAGGACTAATTAGTCCTGAATATAATTGTTAAAATATCAAAGTATCGCTCCGGTCCATAACACCCTCGACGGGGAAACTCTATCTTAAAATATTAAATTAATATCTGAGAGGCAACCAAATTGTTAGCCATTATTAAAAACTAGGAGGCTTCGCCCCCTGCTCGCTGGCGCTCGCCAACCCTCTTTTTTTGTCGCCATTTTTTAGTGTTACGAAAATGCGTCTTTGGGACTTGCCAAAAACAAAACAAGATGCAATTTTATTTTTTTTGGAGCGAAATATTTTAAGGAGTGAAATATAACGAAAATGTACCAATGTCCATAACATGAAACTTTATCTTAGTAAACGTCCGTTTTGGAAATGTTATTTCATTTTGAATCTTATTTATTAGAGTTCATAATGGCTATAGAATCAGGTGAGAGAAAAGTTTGTTTTGAATCTATGCTAAACTCTATATCGGCCCATTTTCCACCGAAATCCGATTGACTACTTTGATTTTAAACAAAGTGTTTCATTTTAAGATTTTTTCCAAAAATTTTAAGTGTAGATTGACGGCACTTAAAAATCTGCCAAATCTGTAGCTGTGGTACCGAATTTTTCTTCCATACTTTTCTGAATCATATTACTTCAAATATTAGAATATGCAAGAAGTATACATAAACACATAATTTAATACCATTTAATTTTTCAAAAAAATATTTTGACAACAATTTTTATCAAAAAATTATAAACTAAAAAACGTAAAATAAAGAATTCTTAGGGTAAAAACGATTTTCAAAATTCCTCATTTTTTAATAAAAACTTTCGTATTGTTTCTTTTTTTTAATTCTTATAGTATTTAATCAGACGTAAAAAAACCATTTTGTAGAGAACGATCATCAAGTAAGAAAAAAAATTATTTACAAGCATATTTTTTATTATAAAAATCATAACACTTACCTGATTTATAAGTCCGGAGAATTACAAAATGATATGTTCTTTGTTTGAAAACTTTATTCTCAAATAATATATACATAGTTTATCCCTTCATTACTTTTAGGTAACATACCACACATCAAAATTTTATAATTGTAAGATCTCGATATGAATTTTAATATGTAGCTTAAAAACAGAATAGCTGAATTCTAGTTGAAATTCTTTCAAAACTAAAAAACACTTACTAAGAAAACGATAAAAAATTTATTTATAATCAGCACAAAAGATACTTTTTCAAGTAATTCGGATTATTCTTTATTGTTGTTTTCTGAATTATGTAGATACAGAAATATATACTATTCTATGAAGAAGAAGAATATTCTATAACTATTACAGTTCTATATGGAATTCATTGGAACACATTTATTCATTGGAATGAGGAAAGCAATGTTGACTTCATTTTAACTTGTAATGAATTGTAATGTAAGACAGAAAAATTATTTTACCGCAATACACACATCTGTAATAGCAAGTGATCATGAAATCATGTTATGTTGTTGGTAATAGAAAGGTAAAAATTATTGAGAAGTTGTTCTTCAAATACTTGGCGTGTTCTGCTTCAATGTTTGGCATGTTCTGATTAGTTTTTTCAAGAAGTTTTACCTTTTCTTTAGGGAAATTTTGCTTCTTTTTTTATGCTAAGAAAATGGTGTCCGTCATTGCCAATGGTTATGTGGGAACTAATGCACGATATTTACAGTCTCCCGCTAGATGGCGTACTCGAGTGTTGCGATCGCGAATTGGATACTTAAAAATAATCACATGATTGCGTCTAATCACCTACCTGCTTGTGCATGCCACGTTAACATTACAACATTAAGGCTTGGGTTTATTATAACGCGAAATCAATTTTCGAATCAGATTTAATTGTATGCCTGCAAGCGAAGTCACGCGTGTAGTTTCAAACCTGAACCTGATTTTCTACCCCACACGTGACGTTGCTTGTAACTATTCAATTATAAAAAAGTGTCAAATTTATTTAGAATAAAGAACAAATCATTATTCAATAAATAATATAGAAATGTGGCTAGGCAAACGTTTTATTGGATAAAGAAGTAAAAGTGCATGCTAATATACTTAAGATAGGAAATTAATATTAATTTCGCAAATTATTTCATGAGTTTTATAGAGTAATCGAAATCTGCATGTTTATTCTTTAAGTTTGACACCTGAAGAACGTGTACTCAAATTTCATAAAAAAAAACTTTTGTTTTGTGTCTGAAATATGCATTTGCTAGTTGTGAAACAAATTATGTACAGGTTTGCAGCATTTCCTTTCCGAATATCAAAGTAGCCTTCTTGAAACTGAACGAGTTTAAGAACCAGTTAAAGAAATTTCTCCAGAATTACTTTTTTAATTAATTTCGATTTAAAAAACGCAGGCAAAGAAAACAACGTTATCTAGTCCCTTTTCCCAGCAATGTTGTGAGCATTTTATAATTAAATATTATTCAATTGCTCGAAAAATATTTTTTTGAAATCTCTTTTACTTAAAAAATGCTCGTGGTGTAGCTTTTTAAAAAATTTCCGGGTTTCTCAGAAAAACGCTGTTCAAGTATGCAACAACAGAAGTTAATTCTTCTTAACACAAAAATAACGACCCTTCCTTTTATTTTCGACACGTTTAGTTTTAAATTTTAATTTTTTTTAAAAGTTTCATTTTACATTTTGTTTCCTAAGCAGCATGAGGTGTTATAACATAATACAAATTGCGGTAATGAAGAATCCTCTTTTGTGTTTCAATGGATCCTAATTTTTTAGCCTTTTCTTACATAAATAGTACTTCAACAATTTCTTTTATATATTAATGTATACGATTTCTTTGTTTAATCAGCTATATGCAAATTAATGATGAGTGAGGAAAACAGCTGTGAAAAAATAACCACTGCCAATGAAAAACGAATGTTTATTTATTGTACAGAGTAGTGTTACTTGTTTTCTACTTGTTATATTTATACTCAATTTTTCTTCTGTTTACCATCAACAACACAACTTTGCTTTTAAGTTTAAACAAAGTATTTTACTTCAAATGAGCTTCTCAATTTTGAATTTATCTAGAAGTTAGAATTCACTCAACAGTGGCCGTGGCGATTACGATTTTGTAATATCGAGAGAAAAAAGTTTTAGTAATTAAATTTTAATTATTTTTCACCTTTAAAATTAAGCTGAAAAGAATATGTCAAATTATATGTGATAGAATCACGAGAGCGAGAAATGTAAGTTTGGGAGCGGATTCTTTAAGTCCAACTTTAAAACAGCAAAAATTAAAAGCAATTTCAAACAATTTAGCGTAGAGAAAATGATTGTAAGTTAGAAATTGAGTTCGTTAGAAATTAAAGAATTTTAGAGATTAGCAATCTTCAATCCACTTCATGAACTGTTTCATTAAATTTAACGTAGAGTTTAGTGGCCTCAGAACCTTGTTTTCAATAATTTAACTTGTTTTTCTAAAAATGTAAATATCTACTTATATATCATTTAAGATTATATATATATATATATATATATATATATATATATATATATATATATATATATATATATATATATATATATATATATATATATATATATATATATATATATATATATATATATATATATATATATATATATATATATATATATATATATATATATATTATATATATGTATATATATATATATATATATATATATATATATATATATATATATATATATGTAATAATCCTGTTAAACTTGTAATAAAAGGGTAAAAATCCCTTTTATTTTGTATATAGATAGCTTAAATAATGCAGTCGTAAGCCATGTTACACACAAAAAATCTTTAATAATGGTAGTAGGCTGGTATCGATAACAGTCCACATCCACACTCCGCAAGGGAGGGGGTGGACAAGACTTTGGACAATTCCGGAACAACTTTTGTATTACATATATATATATATATATATATATATATATATATATATATATGCTTAAGCAGAGCTAATACTTTGACGAAGATGGGACACCGGTGACCCTTTTATATATTTTTTTTTCTGATACTATAATTACAAGCAAAAATATATATTTCGTATTTTTTTTATTTTCATTTATATTCAAAAATTTATCATTAATTAATTTTGTTAATTAAAAAAATTTCAATGATGAATTACAGTATCTTTTAGATCTAAATAACAGTAAATAAGTGTCAGTTTGAAAAATTGTGTTAGGAAGTGAGCTCAGTTTGGAAAATTTCACTCAAAGGCCACGATGTTCTGTGCTACTCCATAAATCATTAAAATGCTAAATATAATATTTTCCCCTCATTTTGACCTAAATTTGTAAAAAATAATGAAAAACAAATCGAAAATATATTTATTAAAAATTCTGCGCCAAAGGACTAATCTGTAAACATTCATTATCCAAAATAACATAGACGGAATAACTAAATAACAAAATGAACAAAACAAAATAACAAAATGAAAAATTACAGATGAATGAATTGATTTTTTCACTGATCACAAATGTTAAATCTATAATTCATATTGTTGTATCTAAAATTAAGTGATAGGTGGACAAAAGGCAATGTTTTGTGTATCGAACATAAATCTATATCAGAAACGTAATAAATAATCGAATATACTTTGTTAGTTCTTTCTTCATTTTAAATTGAAATAACCTTTATTTCCTTAAGATGCTCAATTCCCATGTCTCATTCAAATAATAGGCAGATAATTTTAGCACGGAGTATACGCATTTGTAGTCCTGGTGCATTGAAAAAATGCGATTAGCTTTTGATAATTTAAGTGCTTATCTACGATATGAAATTAAACTTCATTACGTGAAGTGTTTTAAGTAGAAAGACTCAAAAGGGACTTAAAATTCAAATAAAAATTAATTAGGGATACTATTAATTTAAATTAAATAAAAAATTAATTAAAATTTTCCATTTTTTTATTTATTGAAATAAAATGTTTTTCACGATAATCTCAAAATTCTTCAGCGTGATTGGGTTTCTAATAAGCTTCCTTTTCATATTTTTTTTTAATTTAATTTTTACTATAATTTTACAGTTGAAATCCCACTGAGGTAACTCAAGAGCAAATCCCAGTCATATCTGGTGAGTTCGGATTCTTCTTTCGGCTTGCACCTACCACAATGCTGACGTAAAATATCTTCAGTGGTAGAAGAATCATAAGTTAGAATACTCTTGCTGTCGGGTTGACCGCGGGAGATTTTCGAGCTTTACTTCTTCATCCAACGCAAATGCGGGTTAGTTCCTTTAAAAAGTCTGTCATGAAGGCAAGGTTGTCTTAAAGTTTATCCAAAAGGTCCCTCTTCTTTAGGGTTGGATTCAAAATTACAAGGCTAGAGGGTCGAACATTGTTAGTCATAAACCCGAAAATGGGTCGGCTGTCGTTCGACACTGGCTATAAAATAAAATAAAATGTTATACTTGACTTGACTACAATTCTTATAATTTTATTTTATTTAAATTTATTATAGATTAATATAAATATATTATATATAGATTATTTTATTTATTTATTTTTACTTTTCCTCACTGAAACTTTAAAAGCGAAAAATGCATCATATGAACAGCTAATACATCTTTAAATGTGCTTTAAAGCCAATGTGAAGCTCAGAACTCATAGCTGCATCTGACTATAGTATTAGAATAACATGGAAGTAGAGCGTTAAATAAGCAGAGCAAAGAAAAAGAATTCATGACTTATAGTTTTTGGGAGAAAAAAAAATTTAAAAAATGAACTTTTAAAATTGTTTTAGGTCACTCCTGGTAAACTGCAAATAAGTAAATAAATAAAAATAAACAGAAAGAAAGGAAAAAAATACTAATGCTCAAGTATAGTGAACATAACGCAACTGAACATTAAACAATAAAATAATGAATTTTTGAACACAACAGTAAATTTTTTTGTAATTAGTAAAAATTATTCCCTTATTTAACAATAACATGAATAATATCTCCCATCTAGGTTTAATGATATTAATGAAATGCGCCATAACATTCTGGAATGTGCTAGCTTCACTATTAACAAGTTGTTCAACACGCAGATAAACAGTTTGATATCTCCAGAAAGTATTTTTAAGATTAAAAACAAGCCAAAGTTTCACGCACGTTAGTAAGTTGAAAGACCTTGTTGCTCTGCTGCCATTAAAAAGAAATCCTGTTGACTCAAAAATGTAATTATTACCTACTAACACATAGAACTTTCTTTTTATGACTGTGCGAACTGTTAAAATGCGCACTATACTAAGAACACAGCAGGATTCTTCCAATTAAAAAAAGAAACATAAATCTTTATGAAGAAAGCTGGAAACTTGCGAAATACGTAATTTTTTCGAATAATTTCAGTCAATTTGATATTGTGAAGGAAAAAAATGCTTACAGATAAAATTACGTTTAAAAAATTAAAAATCCTTATATTATTTACCTGTTAAAGTCATGATTTTTATTTACTATTCACTTGTAAAAGACAAATTATTTTAAACAAGGAGGCTTCGCCCCCTGCTCGCTGGCGCTTGCCAACCCCCGGCACTGCTTTCGCAGTTCATTTCGGATTGCTTCGCAATCCAATGCTCGCTCATTGGATACGTTCTTAACGTCTAGCTTTTGTATACTTCATAGAGTGAATTTCTTTAAAAACACAATTGTTAATTTGGGCATTTGGCGATACAACACTTATAGAATTGAAGGATTTGTTACGTCAAGCGCTCAGGTATCATAATTTTGATCTAGTTGCGCTTCTATGTCATTTTGATTTATGTTGCTAAGTTAACTTTCAAAAAATTCTATGGCTGGCAACAGCATTTTTATTTTTTAAGTTGTTTATTTTTATTTTTGCCGCAGCTGAATTGAACAACCTGATAATGCTCACTCTGGTTATTGTATCCGTTTTTAAAAGCGCTATATGTTCAGCCACCTCAGCTAGATTTGGTATGTGACATTTTTAGATGCAATCATTGGTCGATTTTCTAACGTTGCCATTCGGGGAGTTGTAATGAGGCTTTTTTTTTGGTGCCGTGTAAGAGAAATATATATATAGATAATTCACAGAAACCTTTTCAATAAGAAAGCTGCAATCAATAAATGTTAATTATTTTTCAGTTTTAAAATTATGTTGTAAAAGATATGCCAAATCGTATTTTTTATGCATATACAAATATGGTAGTATCACAGTAATGTAAGTTCAGGGGTGTACTCTCAATAACCACTTTAATACCAGTTTCTTTTTTTTTAAAAAAAAAGCTCAATTAAGGTGGATTTTATTGAGTTTAATAGTGTGTTAATTTTGGGAACATAGAGAGGACAAAATGCGTCACTTGGAAATGAAAACCACGAAATTCTCTCACTGTTAGCTCGACAGCAAAGGGACTCTCATAATCTGTCAACTTCTGGGGATATTTTCCTTCAGCACTGTAATCTTTGGGAGCCGAGTGCTGAATTTATATCAACCAGCCATCGCTGGGATTCGAACCTGGATATCCTCATTGGGAGGCGAGCACTCCATCCCTTGAATCACCAAGGCTCAAGTTTTGACCATTATCAGTAGACACATAAGATAGTCTATAACATTTACTTATTAGTCACACTTGCAACTAGAGAAGTAACTCAGAACTAAAACCAACTCAGAACTAAAACCAACTATCTCAACAGCTATTGAACGCAAGTTTTTTACATGTTTGATCCAAACTGAGAAAACTCTCAGAAAATCCAAAAGGCTAGTCAAAGTTTATAGACATTTTAAGAGCGAATCAGAACTATATGAGACTATTACAGAACTTTAATTAACTAAATGAAACATTCATTTTATTTTTACTTAGTCGATATATCATTAATTACAGAATGTAAATTACAAAAATTTCGTTTAAAATGAATGTTATGGGATATAATTGGAATAAAAAAGTCAGGTAAAATAAAAAGAGTATAATGTGTTCCATTTCTGCTATGTTAAAATATTTTTTATACTTTGAAATTTTATTTTTTTATAAAATTTTTATTTTTTATTTCCATATAATGAAAATTTCAGAAATATGTAAAAAAATTTTCAAGCCACATTTTTTTAGAAAGTAATCAGTATTATTAGTTTAAATATGGTAGACAAATTTGAGAAAAATACTGAAAAATATGCGAAATTATAATAATTGTTGTAGTAAAAACAGGAAAAAAAGGATTAGCAAACCAACTCCCTTTTTTTTTAACAGTTCTGAAAAAATCTCACTTTAATATCACTTTTTGACTGTTTCATTTTTTTTTAAACTATCCGGGTTTTTTAGGGCAGCTGGAAGGGTAGACAGCCTTTCTTTAAGGCATTAAAAATTAAAAACTTCCATCCGTGTAACATGGAAAAAGTTCTTGAACATTGGAAATTAAGTTTTCTAGGTTTTCTGACAAATTTAAGAAGTTTTAATGTTTAGTTATCTTTCATCAACTATATAAACAGATTAGTTATATTAAATGTAGAGTTTAATGGCATAAGAACCAGAAATGGCTATTATATGCCTCGATTAAATAGTACTTTTTCTTGAAAAGCAAAATCATAGGGTCTTAATGAATCAGTTTAAGTGAAGAAACAGAATTAAATAAAAAATAAGAAAAAAAAGATCAATGGTTAATATTGGGATCGATTATACTATATTTAGCTAAAAAAGTTCAACTTGTAACTTCTTTAAGAATTCATTATTTTATATTGTATGTATACCAATGTACAAAAATTAGGTTCTAAACTCTATGTTAAACCGGATATGGCATCTCTAAAACTAAAATAAAGCATTCCCACAACAGCCTGTCGTAGGCCATGGGGTCATGGAAATTAAGGCTCTAAAATATTGTGACCGATGGAATAACTGTGACAAGCATTGCGCACGGGCCACCTTTATTTTCCAGAGCAGCTGGCACCCATCAATCTGAAGCTGGTTTAACTTTAAGCCGCTGCTGCGGATCGAACCTTCGCATTCACAGTTTAATGCCTTAACCATTCAGCCATCACAGCTCCCGTCTCTAAACTTAAAACACTTCCTCAAAAATTTATAACAGTGCATTTTAAAATAATGCCTGGGAAGAAAAAAAAAACCACTATAACTTTAACTCGCTCGAACATAATATTTCAATCTAGAAAGAAAAAAAACTTGAATATTTAAATTTTCCGAGTAATAATTTCAATCGAAACTAGAAATCACAGCCAAATATTAAAAATAATTCCAAGTTGCTCTGTATTAAATATTTTATAAAATAAATACGATAGGTATTAGGTTCTAAATATTTCATTTATTGCAAGTTTTTCTCTTTCCAAAACATGGACCCAGTTTGTTAACGAAAGTAATTTTTCGCTAGAATGCTCTTTTTAAAGCTGAGAAATATTTAAAAAAATTCTAAACACTTTTCAAGATTATTTTAAAAGTAATCATATTTTCTATAACATTTTCATTAATTTTTAAAGTTAAAAGTTTACGAAATTCCGTTATTTATTTTAATAAAATATCAGCAAAAGTATTCTGAACTGTTTTTATACCCAACTACTGGAAACGTAAAATGAAAGTTTAAGGATGAATGAATAGTTTAAAGTTAAATGAAGTGAACTTTTTAAAACCAAGGTTCTAAAATGATATATTAAAATTTATCCCGGCTGACTTTGTTTGGACACTAATCTACCAATTTACTATATATTATTTATACTAATTGCTCTCGTTTAAACATTTAACACGTTAAGTATTAAACTCGTTAAATATTAATATATAGCTTCTGCAATTTGCTTTAGACCAAAATATTTGCTCCTTTTCAATTTCAAATCAATTTTTCTCCGATATCATCAAAAAACGGAGTTGAAAATTTTTAGGAATCGTTATTAAATCAATTATCATTGAAATTGAAGCGTATTACCTTCGAATTTGTATTTGAGTAAAACTCTCTTTATTAAAATTAAAAAGTTTTAATTAAATAAGAAATAATGTAATACACACACAATATATATATGGGTGATTCTCACGAAATATGACAATTCACTGTCTCTTGCTCCAAGATTTAATACTATAAGAACTTTTTTAAAAAAAATAATAATAAATAGCATTGCTGATAGCATTTTAAAATGACTTTGCACTAGCATTGACTGTTTTGTATAGTTAAAAAATTTAATTGAACTTCAAAATTTCATGTTTCTGGCATGTCCCAAACAATTATTCCAATAATAACTAGCTTCAAATAATAACTTTTCAATATCTAATAAAAATTTTTTTATCTCAACTGGTGACAGCACTTCTAGAATATGCGCAGAGGGTATTATTTACAAAAACTTCGTTTAAAATAATTTTTTACGTCAATAATTTGTTTGTCCCAAGAAAATCTGTCATTTTTCTGTCTACTTTTATTTAGTGGTTTATAACCAAAATAGATAGAGCCAGCAATCAATATCTTATGTTAATAGATTGATTAGATACCCTTCTATATGAACATGTCTTGTTGCATGAATAAAGAACCAATTTTCTGGTTCAAAATCTATTTCAAAAAATTTTTCAGGGTGAGTAGGTTTATGTGTTGTCATTTTCCTGGCTTCTTGAAATCATTAATAACATAAACTACATAGATTTATCTGAGTTATTTTAAGAAATCCTGTTGTTTTCTGCAGAATATAAACGTCTTAGGCCAAAATTTGAAATTAAAGTAAAGTTATGTGCTATAAAATGGCACAGTTAATTCCCTTTAAAAAAAAATAAATTAAAAACTTCTGTCAAAAGACTAACCAGAACAAAGCAAAATGTACCAAATTGAACAGAATTATAAATTTTATTCAAAAGAAAATATTTACAATATTTTACAACATATTAAGACGACGTAAACAATTTTGCTTGTTGGCGGATCCAGTCCACAGACACAGCAGCTTCTTTTATTCGCTCCTTTTCTAAATCCCTAAATATTAGAAACAATTATTATATCATACAACAGTTTCCAAAACAAATTTTAAAACAACTGTTTTTTAAAGTTTAATGCAAATGCAAAATTTACTGTCACATTTCCCAAGAGAAATTTGGTAAAATTAGTTTCAAATTTTGCACTACAGTCAAACCTCAATTTATCATTCCCGTACCTCTCATTTTTCTGCATGCATCATCTTGTTTTAACGGTCCCGTCACGAAGGCTATTCTTATAATGACAATAATACCCCCTTTAGATCATTTATGAAACTAGCTAATTACCACCTCGATTGTTCAGAAATCCTATCGACATTTAAAAATAGAGAAGAAAAATAAAAACTTCTGATGCTAATGAGTAAAAAGAAAAGGATTTATTACAGTTTGGAGAATCAGTTGGTGAAATATTGAAACGTGTGGCTGCTGTCGGTTCAAGAAATAGTTGCAAAAGCTTTAGAATCTAAAGCTTTTTAATCTAAAGTTTAGATGAATGTGAACCAATAAAGACGGTGAAGCAGAACTACAACCAAAGCCAACATTTGAAGGCTCTGATCTGTTACAAATGTCAAAAATTTATCGTTTGAGCAGAGAAGATATATTCACACCAAATTTCTAAATATTTTTAATAAATTAATGTGTTCATTCTTTTTTTTTTTTTTTTTTTGCATTAAGTACTTAATTTTTCCAATTATAACTTTTTATACTCATTATAAAGTTATCAATTTTCAAATCCATTATTTTGTTATTACTTTACATATATTTTCAAGTCATTATATATTATTTTATTTTGATCAGCATTCATTGTATCTCTATTGTTCAGAAAGAATTGTTCCACGAGAAATAAATGGATTGAGGTTCTACTGTATTTACTAACAATTGCTGTAGAATGTGGTTGAAAATCTTCTTTAATTATCTACCCAGTTGAGTCTAACACCAGTTTATAGGGAATGTTCTGAAAATGAGAGCTTTTTTAATTTTTATTTCAGCAAATACAGTTGAATCAATTAGTTTGAAAAAAAAGGACGTCTTTACAGGATCCATTAAATATGATCCATTATGACATATTTTTAAACTTTGTAAGAATATTTTTTCCTTCAAATCTCAACAAATTCTTTAAATTTCACTTTTCTAAATAAAACCAAACATTTCTAGAAAGGATATAATAGTTTCTATATTTTTAAAAAAATTGTAGTTTGTAGATTGATGGGTTAAAACAATAAAAGTACAAAATTAAAAATTGGAAGATGATTAAAAATATTTTAACTTTGTAGAATCATTAAAATTCAGAAATTGTTTTTTTTTTTTTCCCTTGTTGTTTTTTATACAAATAAGGTTGGTGGATTAGGACTATTTTTGGATTGCAAATTATCTTAAAACAGTTAACTGTTAAAAATTTGAAATTTAATGTTAACATATTTCTTACAAAAAATATAAATATGAAGTTTTGATATGGTTTTAAATTACTGTAAAACAGCCTTAAATTACATACTTGTCTATCTTCTTTTTTTTCTTTGATGGAGGATGTTTATTTGAAACAGAAGGTGGAATTAATTCATCCTTTAAAATTGGAGATCCCGGGAATAAAGATACATCTCCTTAAAGACAAAACAACAACTATTACCTTTTAAATGATCAGTTTAAGAAAATAAAAATATTATTCATTGATTACACAATTTTGCAAACACTGTGTCATTATTTATTTTACATAGAAGAGAAAAAAAAAAGAAAAAAAAAAGAAAAAAAGGCTTTAATAAAGTATTTTTAAATCAGTAAATTAGGATGACAGATATATACAATGGATGCCAACATATTATTACAGTGATAATTTTATATTACAGTGACCTCTCATTTATGCGCAGGGGGGAGGGGACGCAGGAAAAGCGTGTATAAGTGAGACACGCGCATAAGTGAAAAGCCATAATAAAGAGCTTAAAAATAGAAAATTAATACATTTTACTACATTATATATCGAATTAATACTATGCATACTTAACTGAACATTTAAATAAAATGAGATTCAAATTTCAATAGATTTAACTATAAATAAATTAGTTAAAGAAAATTATAATGCTTACATACCCAAATTGCATTTTTATTACAATTATGAATTTTTCTCAAAATAATTTACAATCGAGGTTTGTTTTTGTTTTCGGGAGTTTCCAAAAAGAGCCATTTCAAGTCCATCAAGACTTGAAAGTTCCTTCACTTTCAGAATGAAATTGAAAATAATCATGCAGGGTTTCTAGTGCCTCTAAAGCGGCTGTGTGAGTTGGGGGAACTTTTTCGGTATCTTCTTCATCATTCTTGTCTATCTCTTCATCCTTGTCGCCACCATTTATTTCAACTGCAATTTCTCCAATATCTTGCAATTGAGCTGTAATTAAATGTTTATCTACATCAGTTGAAAGTAAAATTACCCATTCCACCAGACACAGTATTCCAATCCTCTTCACTAATGACGTTTTCAATTTCATTTTCTGGCTCCAGCTCTTCACATTCAGATTCTTCTGGAAGCAGAAATCCCACATTTTTAAAGCAGTTTTGAATACACTTGTCTGTGATGCTTCTCCGTGATGAGCACAACATGTGTATTGCATCAAGGACAGTGATTTGCTTCAGCTCGTCTTTTGCCTGAAGTTTTGTTTCCATGGCAGCCAAAAGACGACGAGTTAAAGTTTTTCTATAGTGTACTTTTACACAGCCGATGATGCTCAGATCCAAGGGTTGAATTTTGCTCTTGCAATTCGCAGGAAAGAAAACAACTTTCGTGTTGTTGAAATTCGGTAAGTCTTGTGGATGAGCAGGGCATTGATGCATGAATAAAAGAACTTTTCGTTTTTCTTTTTCCATTTGTCTGTCAAATTTATGAAGGAAATCCAAAAAAATGTGCGATGTCATTCACGCCGTTTTACTGCTACTATAGTCGCATGGGAGCTTTTTTATATTCTTAAAACATGCTTGATCTTCCAATGACTAATGGTGTGAATTTTTCTGAGCCTTCACCGTTGCAACATAACAAGACAGTTAACCTTTCTTCACTTTTCTTCCCACCATGGCATGATTCTCCTTTAAATGATAGAGTTTTGTCAGGCATCATTTAAAAAGAAAGTCCTGTTTCGTCACAATCGTAGATGTTTTTTAGTTCATATCCTTTTATTAAAGTGGCTAATTGCTCTTTCCACTGATCAACAGTTTCTTCATTGACACTTCCACTTTCTCCAGAAAGGACACGAGTTGCTAAACCATGTCTGTTTTTAAATTTTTCAACCCATCTGTGAGATGCTGAAAAGTTTTGCATATCAAAACTCTTGGACAACTCTACAGCTTTCTCCCTTAAGAATTCAACTTTGACGGGATCGTTTGAAGCATGAGCCTCTTTAAACCATGTCAACAAAACTTTTTCAAATTCCTTGTACTTCCCACCTTGAATCCTGCTTCTTTTTTTATTTTTTTTTATTGCACACCACATTCTCGATTAGCTATTAAAATCACTTATCGATTTTTTAAAATCCCCCTTAATGCTGATTTGGGGACATTAAAAGACTACGCCAAAGCTTTTTTCGAGCTGAAAGAATTTTCTTCAAATTTTTTTATTACATCCATTTTAAATGAAGGTGACAGTTTTGTTCTCTTCGCCATGCTGAAAAACAAGAATCTAATTAAATGCCGACGAATTATCTTTAGTTAGTCGACGATGTCATGTGATTTTTGCACTAACATCTTTAATTGACTATCAGTTTTACCTACCTCAATCACAAGAGCTACCCCTCCTTGTACCCCTCTAAGTGAAATGTGTTCATGGAATTAGAACAATAAGGGTAAGAAATAAAAGAGGTAAGCAGTAGGGAGTCATCTGAGGCCATAAAATGAGGGTTGACCACACAAAGATAAGAAAAACAAGAGCATTCCAAGAGAAACATGACAAAAGGATGAAAATTCTTATGATAAGCAATATATGCTACAAACTTGAGACCCCTCTTTTTCAAAGTGAGAAAGTTTTTGCCCAGCACATAAGTGAGAGGTGGTTTATCAAAGCAGTGCATAAATGAATAAAAATTATCATTGTTTTCCTATATCCCCAGCCAGGACTGCTAGAAAAACACGCATAAGTGAGAAACGTGTATAAAACAGAGCGTGCATAAGTGAGAGATCACTGTATTTTAAAATTCTCTATTATAAATTTTGTTCTTTGAAAGACCAAGTGTGGCATGCTAGCTTGTATCATAGAATTGGGTATGTCTTAATATAATACTCTCTTTAAAAATAGGATGCTTTTTTTGGCCCATTTTAAGTCATGAAGATGACTTCTTTTAAACCCCCACACATATATTGATAGACATACGGTCGAACCTTGACATCATGAACTTTGATGAAAAGAATTTCTTAATAGTACAAAAAATCTGAATTCTCAACGTGTTTGGTAACTGAATATATACCTCTGCTACTGTCAATTTCCCAAATATTTTTGATTTACATACAGGAAAAAAATGCCAATAAAAAAATTAAGTCTATTAAAAACACTACGTTTGGATGCTGTGTTATAATTAAAACAGAAAAATAGTAAAAATGAAACAAAAAAAGCAAAATTCTAACTTCTTAAAACAAAAAGTGTTGAGAAATTGACTTGCCTAAATAAAACTTTAAAAAATCAGCAGTACAAAACTCGTGGTTCAGTATAAAGTAATCTAGTTTCGATTCTTCAAATTTTGCCATTTGTCTTTTAGAACATAAATTAACACATTTTAGAACTGAACAAATATCTTCAAAAACCATTTCTAAAAATGTATAGGAAGAAATACAATTCAAATTATTCTATATTAAATCTATTCTAATTCCTTTAAAAAAAAAAAACTTTGGCAAGATTACTTTCCACATACTTTGCCTAACATTTGGAAGAATATTTGGCTAAACATTTGGCCAACCGAATATTTGATAAAATGGTCAAATACCAAATAGTGGCTTAATATTCGCTCCATCCCTAATTACATGTGCAGCCCGCAAAGAAAAGGACCACTCTAAATAATTTTTGATCTAATGATCGAATCTACACGTTCTAGGACTTATTTCTTAATGGTTAAAAGGGGTAACCTCAAATACCCTGAATAATTAGTACATAAGATATCTTATGCTAAGAAGCCAGAAAGAAAAAACTCTACTTTCTCTGAATAAACATCTTTTCTTTCGATGGATTCAGATTTCTGACCCTCTAAATTTGGGGGTACTTTGAGTTTTGAAACGGTAACACTTATCAAATGTGTACTAATATTATGTAATAACTGAATTTATCTTCAACAATTTTTAAATTATCCTCTCATACTATTTTCTGTGTGTATTTCAAAAAGTCATACTCACTCATTACCAAAATAAGAGAAAGATTTTTAGTTTATAAAAATTAATTAAAGGCATGCTGAAAGATAATCTCTGATCATAATTTTTTTTCAAAAAAAGTAAACTAAAAAATGATTAATTTATAAACAACTTGAAAGCTTTATCTATAATTTAAACTGAAAATTGTGAGACAAACATTTAAAGATGCATTTAAAAAATATATTTATAAACTATTTTTAAAGCATTATTTGCTTGTGAAGTTATTACAATAAATAAAATTGAAACAATATATATTCTTTAACTATCCCATAAAAAAAACTAAAACCCTTATTATAATACCCTTTAAAAAATAAATCAGCTTCATTAATACCAAAAGATCTATTTTCTCATAACGAGAGTTGTTTTTAAGTGAAGGAATAGAAAATAAACATTGCTTGTAAAGCTCATTCCCATAAATAACATTAAAATAATAATATATATAATTCACTATCTTGTTTAGAGGAAATTAAAACATTTATTAATACATTTTTAGAAAATTATTTAACCTCCTCATAAGATTAACTACCAAATATATAAATAGCTATCAACAAATATGCTTATATATATTACTAAAAAAACTCACCGACTTTAAAATGAAATAATTCAGTGTCAGAATCTTGTACTTCTACTTCTTCAATTTGGCTAGAATTAAAAAAATTACAACCATAATCTTATGGACCATCACTTGCAAAGTTAGTGAATTTTTTCTGAATGAAATTATGGAGAGCTTTAACTTACTCACCTTTCAATAAATTCAAATAGTTTATCTGATAAAAACTGGCGAAATTCTTGATGTGCATCCTTAGTATTTACATTTTCATCATGTTGAATCCTAAAATAAATTAAGTAGGAAGATTATCATTCTGTTTTAAAAATACAATTAAATGCTGACAGTATTGTGCATAAGTAAGGTTGAACAACATAATAATTATTATTAAAGGTTCCATCCAATTTTAAATTTTATAAAGTAGTAATTTGAAAGCAAAAGAGAATATGCAAGTGGAAGCTGCGTAAAAAGCAAAGGTGATAAATATTTCAGATAAATTGCTTATAGTTGTATTGAACTATTAAAGGAAAATTAATTAATTATTTTTACTAACTCTACTAAAAAAACTTTGTAAAATATATAATGAATAAACCTATTTACACAAAATTCAAACCTCATTTTACATTGCTTTCAAAAGTATAAAGTAAAAATTAAAAACTTTATGAGAAAAGACATCTAAGTTTATTTAAACAGAGACAAATTTGAGAACTTAAAATGTCTCACGAATATCTAATATTAACACTCACTCTTTTAGTTTGTTTTCTTTTCTAATTCCACGTTTGTCATATTGAGTGGATTTACTAGATTTTAAATTATACATTTTACCCATTTCGAAATCAAACTATGACAAAATAAAATATTGTAATAATCTTCTCCATTTTAAAATGGTAGTGTCTAGCATTAGGATGGGTGTGCTTCCTTAGGAAACAGGATGACCCTTCGAGGCATGTTTTCAAGCATGCGCAGTTTACTAATCATAATGAGTAATGCCTCCTCCTTGCTCTTCTTGCAGACGACTACATAACAGAAAATAGCGAGCTGATTTCAAGAATGCGACAAATTAAAACTTATCAAGAAATAATAAAAGATTATTAAAAGGGTATTTAATTATATTTTATTCAAAGTATTAATTTTCTGCCTTTTCATTTGAAATTTGTATTTTCGTAATAGTTGAATAATCATCTTTTTTAATTAATTGATGAACGTTGAATAAATAAAAAGCTTTGCGAGAATCAATGTTCAGTTTCTTTCCTATTATCTTTATTTGATGTTAAATATACTGTGACTGGTGACTAAGACGTTTACTTTAGATGGAACAATTGTGAACAGAAATCAGAATAAATTATTTATAGTTGGTAAAGGCATATATATAAACAATCATTATTTAACGATCATTCAATGTTGAGAAAAGGCAGCATTTCATGTATTGAATAAAATATATTTACAAGAAGGTCGCTGTCATCTTGTAAATATAGTTTTTTCACTCGTTTTTCATTGATTCAATAAAGTCTTCACATGATTACTTAATAAAAAATACATAAGAAATATTTCACATACACAATAAAATGTGACCCAAGCATACATGTGATGCATTTGGTGTGACTAATATAAAGCATGTTACCCAATTAGTCTAAGCAATAATGTTAGATTTGAAGTACTTATTTATTGAGTGTAGGTAAATTTTTAGCCATATTTGAGGGAGGTATGAGTTCATGACAAAGTGATGAATTCAAAAGTTTAAAAAAATTTCAGGCCAATATTTTTAACTTCAATGCGAAAGAGATCTTGATTGAAATCATCGACAAAATGAGAAAATTTTTGCATTAAATTGACTTACATAATTCGAATCAATTTAAACCTATCATTTTTGCATTCTTATCCCTAACTCAATGTATTTAATTACAAATTTACACAAAGAAAGTACATATCATTTTAAAAAATTCTTATATTTCAATAACGCTTCTGTAGATGGCACCACCACTATCTAAACTTTTCTTTTAACTGATGCTTCCTTTCCCAACTTTTGAGAAAGGATATGAATGAACAAAAAACTTAACAATTAGGCTCTTTTTTGTGTAGCAGTAAATTATATAAGATGATTGAGAGGATCCTAAATATTTCAGATAAGAGTTTTAAAAAAATTAAACTTATAAGCATTTAGAAATGAAAGTATTGTGGTGCACCTAAAAAAAGCAATCACAAGGCATAGCATAAATAATTTATGTAGTTTCATTATAAATATGCTTTGTGATAAAAAGTTTTTAAGATTTTTGCGCTATTGTTCAAGTAAACAGCTGAGTTTGAAAATTGAAATGAAATACATGAACAGTAAGAATAAGTTCGAAAATGGGTACAGAGTTACCGTTGAAATATCAATATTAAGTTTCTTGTGTTAATAATCTTGTTCGGCTTACACATTTATTCTTTAAACAAGATTGTATTTAATAGTTGTGTGCAATTTTTTCCACATTTTATTCACACATTATTGATTAATTCATACACAGTTAAAAATTCAGTTGCAACGTAATCTTTAAAATATTTTTTTTTTCCAATACAAATTTTACAATTTGTTTTCAACTTCAGAAATTCCATTCACATCCATCCTGTACTAATGCCACATTTATATCAAAAATAAATTTTCCATTAAGTTTTAATTTTCAGATAAAAAAAATCCCTTTTGTCCATATTTTCTTGTTTTCAGTTATATTTTTTGATCATTATTTCAAAGTTTTGATGTGAAAAAAATTTAAAATTTATCTACTTTTCTAACAGGTATTTTTTTCATATATATTTATATCCAGGTATAAAGACTGAGGATTAATATTATTTGATTATGTTTTTCGTTTGCAGTGGTACGCATAGACTCACGTCATCCCACAAGAATTATAAATGCGCTCTATTTTAGACTAAACAAAGTTTTTTGAAAAATATTGCATAAGACAAGAACACTGTGAAGAGACAATCGGGAATTTATAATCATTCATTTCATTCTAATTTATATAAATTTATAGATTTTAATATAAATTATTTTAATATGAATTAGCAAAGAATTAATAATCGCAATGAAAAGGCGGAATTTAGAAAAGTGCATTGTTACTGAGTAACAGTATTGAATTCATTTAGTAGAGTGCACTACATTTCTGAATGAAGGAATATATATATATTTAGAGTATTTAGATATTATGACGGTAATTATTATAATTTTAATGTAAACATAAGTGTTTTGCTCATAGCTTTTTTTATCAGTCAACTTAGTGATAAATTTCCATTAAATTAAATTCTTTTAAAGAATTATAATTCTTTTTTTATAATCTTAATTCCTTCAACTAATTCTTTCTTTTTTATCAGTTACGTTTGTAATATATTTGTATAAAATTAAATTCTTTAAACATTAACGTTAACGTAAACCAAAATAATACTTTTCAAAGTAAAGACATTTTTTCTTTATCAAAAATAAATACATAAATAGATAGATTTATCGAAAAATATAAAGATCGGAAAAAAGTGACGGTTTTTAATCACATCAAGTAACATAAAAGTATAATTTAAAATCAATTAACTGTAATGTCTTGAATGAAAGAAAAAAATAAAGAGATAAATATTATTTGAGAACATAACTGCAAATTAAATATTTTAATTAAAGAAATCGTATGGGGTCTAAATTGATTTAAAAAAAAAAAAAAAACCGCATTATAGCTCAAAATAAGATTCAATATTTATTTGAGATTAAGTTCTATATATTCTTAACCTTAGGACATTGCTAATTAGTGAATTATAAGAGATTTCATGAAAGTTAAATCTTAAAAGCTATTTCTTATTATTTTTTAAAATTACCAAAAATTAGAAATTAAGCTCAACAAAAATCAAAAACGGATTAAACCTTATAGTCGAATTTCACGTTTTGTAATAATATTATATTAAAAAAAATCAAAATCAAGGTATAAAAGAAGAAGAAAAAGAGAAATAATGGCAATTTTAAAGGAAAAAAAAGATTGTAAAACAACATGGATTGACGACAGAATTGGCAGTAATAAAGCACGTTAAAATTAATGATTAAAATGCCTCATTCGATCAAAAGTTCCAAGTCGTTTTAATGCGGGAATAAAAATATCAGGATTTTTGAAACCCCGTGGAGAAGCCTAGCAATAACTGTTGAAAGAACGATAAAAATCTCTTAGATTTTCGATAAAATCAAGGATGTCGCCTGACTCGGCCCGACGAGGGGTCAAGTCTCCCCCGACAGGGGGGGGGTTAAAACAAATTAATTCAAAATATTTAAATTAAAACGAATTTTATACTTTATATTTTTTTCTCTCATCATTTTTTCAAGTGTGTTTCTAAGAATCTAAAATCACTAATATTGATACCATAATGTGCAGATTCCTTTTAATGTGTGTAAATTTAAATCTAATTTTTTTTTTCTTCTGTTATCGATGTATTTTGTACTGTAAGGTGCAATTTACCATACATTGTAAGCGTAAAAATTACTTCTGTACTAAAGAAAAATAGTTGTAGCAGTAACCGCTATTTCAAAAAATTTCTACGTTTCTTACTCTCATAACGCAAAAGTTATTCCTTAATAATAATTTGAAATTTCGTGCACATTTAACAAAACATTTTAAGAACATTTTGATATAAAATGTTATTTTTATATGCATCGATTGGCTTTTGAATCATTTAAATGTTTTGTAAATAAAGTTTTAAGTACATTTTTCGCATCCACGTATTCTATCTAAAGATATCATGCCCCGTTTTGAACGAACTTCGAAATGGTTATGCCCATAAAATTGTAAAATTCGAATTTTTTTTTAATTGTTACGTAGTATAATTTTACGGACAAAAAAAAGGGGTATTTTAATCAGGGGACTCGATGTTAATATATATTGTAAATAAATACAATGAGACTTTAAAAATTTCTCCTTGCGATTCCTTTTTCTTTTCAAAGATGCTTTTAAAGTGAACATCTATGTCCGGCAAAATGCTAATTTCTCGATTTGAAAAAAAGAGTAAGTCCATCGGCTTAAAATATAAGATTAAAAAATTATAGCATAAATTTGTAATTATTTTTCAATTTACAAATTTTAAATTTGCGTCCGAGAAACGAATATTAGCTAACTTACATTTTTAAAAAAAAATTGCCACTCATGGCTGCTGTTTGTCTGCCTATGTTTTCGTTTCTCTGCAAAGCTGAAAGCGCACTTTCTACCAAGATTTCTGTTTCGCCCTGCAGAAGCTTTTTACATATTGACATACACCTGCAACGAATAACCTTTCACACAGTTAATTAATTATTGTTTACCATATAACAACGTGAAACATTCTTTCCTCTACGATTTAAATTTGCTTTTGATTTCATAGTTACGAATTTTAAGTCACAAAAAATGAACACTAAAAATTAAGAAGTTAGGGGACCAAATTTCGAAAAATAAGAGTTTCTTTTTTATTTCTCAGGACTTATTTGACCGATTTTGCTTAAATTTTGTATTTTGACATTTAAAATTGCAAATAATGAAAAAATTGTACAACTTACATTTCTTAAGTTTCTCGACTTCCCTTAAATAAAGTAATAATAAATGTTTACTAAAAGTTTTATTTTGCATGAAATTATCTTTAGAAAAACGAATAGGAATTGATTGATCTGATTGGAATTGTATGCAAAACTTTTTCAATTCGCTTAAAAAAAATTGGGATATAGTGAAATACGCAAAAACTAAAGTTAACGTTAAAGGGTCCTAACTTTCAAGCGCGTTCCTGAAAAAAACTATTAAAACAATATTTCTAGATTGAACTATATTTTGGAGGTCAGAAATCCGAATCCTTCGAAAAAAAAGTATGTTTAATCGGATAACGTTATTGTGTCTTATTTCCTAACTTAAAATATCGTTTGGACTAATTAATTAATATATTTGATGTCACCCTCTCGAACCATTAAGAATGAGTCCTAGAACATGAGGAGCTGAACTTAAGATTAAAATTTATTCCGGTGGGTCAATTTTACATTCATTTGAAGTATATGTCAATATTGCTGGTAATAGCAAAATAATTTTTCTTTTTTATAAAGAAAGGTAATTTAGCTGGTGGTTATCCATGTATATATGCTTTGATAATTTTAACGATTATGATTGAAAGAGGAAAATAAGGTGAAATGATGTTCCCTTTCAATATTAATATCAGATATAAATAAATAAAAACGTCTTTCATTTTGGCCTCTTTTGTTAATTTCATAGTAATTGCATAGTAATATCTTCGAAATAATAGCTCATTGTTAATGAGGATAATATCTCAACCTCGTCATATCTCAAGAATGTTTTGCGTTTTGATTGAATCGAAAAAATTTTCATACAATTGCAAAAATTAGTTTTTCCAAAGGGAATGCCATGCAAAAAATATGGTTTTAAATAGTTATAAAATATTTAATATTTTTTATATTTATAATATGCGTTGGAAAAATTCTGAATCCCGATTTTTGAAGTCCCCAAGTAGTAAATGGTGACTGATGCACGTTAAATCTGTTAAGTCCTCCATGTTCCCATAACAAATCAATACCTCTGGGGGTACTTATCCAGGAGTTCCCTTGTCTTCTGGATTGGTTCAAAATTACAAGGCTACGGAGTTGAACATTAGTAGTCGTAAACCCGAATATTGGGTCGGTTGTTCAACGACGGATAAAATAAAATAGCAAGATATACAAACTTTTATATAATTTTATGGAAGGTAATTTTAAGCTGACTGACTTTTTTAAAATTTGATAACTCACAAACTAATAGATCGATTGCTCTGAAAGTTTGTATTTTGAAATTAAAAGAATGTCAAAATATGTAGAACATACAATTCAATATATTTTTAAATTATTTAATAAACTAATAAAAAATAATTATTTAAAATTATTTTTGCTTAAAAATTTGTATATAAAATGTTTTTTGTAATTTTATGCAAACATTTTTCAATACACTAAAAAAGTTCTCGAGATAATGGGCTATAATCGAGGAGTTAAGTTAAAATTAAAGGACCCAAACTTTCCAACCCTCTCCTTGCCATATCTTCCACCATATCTTCCAGATTGCGACTATTTCCTCATTTTGAAAATTAAAAACCTAAAACTTTAGACAAACTTGGATGTTTATCCAGAGCAGAATGCGCTTTTCTGTTTATTTTCGTAACTTAAAATATGGTATTGACTCTTTGAAGGTGAAAATATGATTAAATCAAAAGTTAATCAAGGTGTTCCCTTTTTCCATTTCATACACTGTACATAAAATAAGTCAATGAGAATCTGTTATGTTGATTAATATATATTTTAAGATATTGAATACGAACAATTTAATTGTTTTTCTGAATCAATCAACAATCTTTCATTACTAAGAAAATGATTAAAAATAAAATTATTTGGTCACTGTTTTTCTTTTTTTCCGACTGCATATTTATTGCGTTGATTAAAATATTATAAACCTTGAATCCGAATAAGTAAATGATTTTCCTCATTTAAAAGAATTAAGAAAAAAAAAAAAAAGATGTAAAAATTAAATTTTTTATTTTTTTATTCTTATGCTTTCATTTTGCTTGAAAATTTCAAAAAGTAATTATGTGATCCCATAAACCATTGATGAACACATTACAGAAAAAAGAATTCGTAAAGAAGAGGACCTGCTTCTCTTTCTATCCCTCAGGCTTTTGCCAGTTTTTCCCCCAGAAAAGAGGTGTGATTGTCCTTTTCTCAGTTCTCCAGAAGGAAGAAAAGCAGTTTGAAAGATAAGTTTCCAAGAAAATGAAGATGTGTCTGTGGGAAAGGATTAAGGGACTACGAAAAGTCGTCAATTTCAACCATGTCTAATCGCATCCGGTCTCTAGTTTAACAATGTATGGGCAAAGTTATGAGTAGTGCAGTGAAACTACAATTACATAGAATTTACAATATATTTTACTAATTTTTGTAATTCTTAAGAATAAATAAATAAAAACTAAAAAGTCAACTACAAAAAATTTTATTAAGCATTTGCAAATGAATTTTTGACATAATTTAGAAAAAAATGTGACCAGACTATTTTTCCGACGAGACTTTTTTTTTTTTTTTTTTTTTTTTTTTATATATAACCGTCGTTGAACAGCCGACCCAATTTCATGGGTTTACGACTACTAATGTTCAACTCCGTAGCCTTGTAATTTTAAAAACAATCGTCACTTTTTCAAATTTTAAATAGTTTTTGCGATATAATTTATAATTTTTGTGCAGTTATATATCCGTTTTTCCTAAAGTTGAATTTATGAAGTACCGTTAAACAGTCTTATATTTGGCCATGTGATCATGTGATTCCTTCATGGCGTATAATCATGTGAGCTGATTAAGAGATCAGATATTTTCCTTTTTTTTTGTTTTTTTTTTGTTTTCCGGCTTTTTAATTAATTAATTTTTTTCTTAAATTATTTTATTTTATTTTAATAGTTTAGTAATTTAATGATTTAGCGCCAAAGCTCAGCAAATTATTTAATTACGATAAAGCAACCATTTTTAAGTCCATTTAAATTTTTGACAATAATTATTAAAAGAGTGTAAAAGAAATTAAAATTTCTTAGATAAATAAAAGTACCGTTCAAAGTCAATCCCAACAATAAGCTCAGAATAGGAAAGCAACCCTAGCGGCGTGCTTTGATACTTCCGGGCAAGAGTTTCTATGCAATTCGTAATATTTATGAAGTGCCATTAGAAATTTGTCTTTACATTTACGGGATACCCTGTATAATGTATTGAACGATGCAATTTAACGATAACACCATCAAAAACTATTCTCAATTTCAATACAATTCTTTTTGTGTGAGAATCATAATTGTTAGTGTAAACAAATAAGTTAAATCGAATTATTGTTTTTTTTCTTCCCACCACTATGTTATAATTCTTACACATGCATTTGAAAATAGATTATTTGATTATTTAAAGTCTGTATGTTTTCTTACAGGTAAGGATAAACAAGTTAAGATAAGATTGCCTAAAAAAATCCCGGTCAAAGGAAAACCGAAAGGTTTCACAAAAACAGTTATAGGATTAAGTAAAAACAGGAAAAAACATAAGATCGCCTTCTTTAAAAAACCTAAAGCAGTACAAAAAAATATAATTTTATCATGGTTGGTCGACAAAGAGGTGGCAGAAAAAGCCACAACAGAAAAATAAATAATTCCGGAAGAAAAGTTGGAATGTTTCCCAGAAAGAGTAAATAATGCCATACTAGACAAAAATGTCGATTTGGACATAGTTAAAAAAAATTTTGAGAAGGCTTATTGTTGAGAACCTTGTTAAAGCCAAAACACTTTCCTGTTCGTGGAGCTGTGGCTTTTGCCAGATGGACATTAATTCACAATGTTCTCTACAATGTGATTCGTGTTTAGGATGGTATCACATTTTCTGTGCTGGTTTTAAGTCCATTCCTAGGAGCAAAGAGTGGTTTCGTCATAGTTGTTGTTATGATAAAATAAATGGTTAAAATTTTGTATTTCAATTTTGTTTTGTCATTACAAATTATGCCTGAAAAATCCCTTTTTCTACTCTCTGCTTTCCCCTCTTTTTCTGAGGAAAACCGGATGATTAGAGGGGAGAATAAAATTTCTTCTTGATAGGCTAGTAAGGCATTTGCTTCCGATGCATTTTTTTCACGCTAAATTGAATGAGACCAATCTCCAATATGATCGAACTAATACTCTTAAACTCAAAAGGGTTTCATGCACAAAAAGTACAATTCTGTACTTGTAGCGATTTAAGCAGTTGGCATAACTGTCTAAACAAGTGAGGTTTTGTTTCCTATCTATCTTTTTATGTTTAATCGAATGAAACTATTCAGGCAATAGAAAGAACAGTTCAAAAGTTGCAAGTATTTTCACGGATAAAAAGTATTACTTTTCATGTGTACTTATATGCCCTTTTTGTTGCGCTATGTAGGGGCCCATCTGAAAATATAAGATACATTTTCTTATGTAATATCTCATCCTAAATTGAATGATATAGAATTTTGAGTCAATGGCATATTAAGTTTTAAAGGTTTCTTTTCATTATAAATACGATTAAAAAATAGTACATTTTATACAAAAAGAAAATTAAAAAAAACACATCGCAACTTTTAAAATACTAACCCCTTTGATTCTTTTTTGAGCTCATTCAAACAACCGAGAAAAAATACATAGAGAAAAATACTTGTCATTAAATACGATTAAGATTAAGCAATGTAAGATACATGAATAAAAATAAGTGCACAAAACCCTTATAACTTCTCTATTGGATTCCTGTTTTATCTCATTCTATTCAGCATAAAGAATATCAATGGGAATGTCAGGTGCGTAAATAGGTATGAATACAAAATTGTTCTTTTCGGGCATGAAACACTATCAACTAAACTGATTGGCAAATCGTCAGGGAAATGGTAATAAATTGGTCAAAAAAGAGAAAAATTGTACGTAGCTTGTCTAGAAGAAATTCAATTCATCCCTAAAAGTCACTTTCACTACATCTGCAATCCTGGATATTAATTTATTTTTGAGGAAAATGTCTAATTTTACTGGGCTCATTGTGCATTTTAGTCTTTAGTGTATTTAATTTAGAGATTTTTTCCAACAATTTGTGAACAAATTTTAATGAACTGAGTTTTTTTTAAAATCAATTTCAATTTATTGAATATAAAAGAGAAATTTTTCTTTCAAAAATATAAGGCGCTTGCTATTGCTCGTAAAACCCTTTTAATTGCTCTCGCAGTTATTATTAGTCTTATTCAATACATAATTTTCTTATTCTTTAGACATAAGAGAAGGTTGTGATTGCAAAAATTATGGTTTTAACAAGATTAGCTTATTTCATGAGTCAAAAAAATTGAAAAAAAAAAAAATGCCATAAGAGGAAATAAACCATTTAAAAATAATAATAGATTTGAAAATTGACTGATTTAAGCAAAGTTAGATATAATACATATCTTCAATAACTTGAATTCGTGGCTGTAAATATTCATGATTTTGCAGCTAATATTTTCACGTTTTAAAGTAAATAAAAAAATAAATTTTGAGTTAAAATAACTTTTATAAAACTTATTTCCGCTTCAATAACACTTTCAGAATATTCCTGAAATATTTCACTAAAATGTGCAAATTTTCCTATTTTACTATAACGCAGTTTATTGCTTTCTGAGATGAAGAAAAGTTCGATATTCATTTTATAAGTACAATATATAACATATCATGTGGATAACAAAAAAAAAAAAAAAAAAAAAAAAAAAAACAGGGAGCAATATTATTTTTTACCAGATTGAAATAAAGAAAATAAAAATGAAAATACTGGAGATAATAATCATGAGAGTAATGATTTCCTCACTGCATAAATTTAAAATTGGATAACCTTTAACTGAAAATGCCGTGGAATTACTCTCCCGCGAGCCTCTGTTGACAATACTGAAGAAAAACAATATCTTGTTATGTAATAAATATTTTGCTTAGTGCACTTATTTATTGTGCTTATTCACCTACATTAAAAAGGCTAAATAAATAGCTTTTTAAATACAGTTTCAATAAACGTTTTTCTATTATATAAACATTGCTGTTTTATATTTAAATTTGCAGATTTCATTTATAATAGTAATTGAACAAACATTTGAACAAACCAGTTATTAAAGAATAATAATGAAATTGAAAAAATATTTTTTGGAACTTTCCAAAGATATCATAAAATTTTAGATATTATTTAATTTTGTAAACAATACAAAATAGAGAACAAAAGAAATACAAAAGAAATAATATTCCACGGCAGATAACAATCAGGTGAATCGTAGAACCCTTTGACGCAGAATTTTCATTCAAGACATTTTTCATCACTTTGTAACAATTTAAGTCAAAATAAGTAAAAAACTTAATGCTATTTAGAATTATAATAATTTATGGTTATGAAAATAAATGTGGAAAAGGACACAAGTGTTCCTTGCCAAGTATAGACTGACGGCGCACTTCCAAACAATATTTTTCCAAATGTGCACTTATTTGTAATTATTTAAACATAAGGAAACATAAGTAATTTAGCATTGAAACTTCTTTAATTTCCAAAATTAATTATTGATCAAATTAATTATATATACATTTTTGAATATAAATAAAGAAAAAAAAATTCAAACTTCTTTTCTTTTGGATTTTAATACAAATATAATTCCGATAATCTAACAGATTTTTTTAGTAACTATTAGACTGTTTCTTATATTTAAAAAAAATACAAAACTATGTTTCTATTAGTAATTAGACTGTCAGAAAAAATATATATAAAAGGATGTCCCTGTTAAACAGTGTGCATCTTTCACGACCAATGGAGAATCATGATAACTTAAAAAGTATATTTAATAAACTAACAAAACATATTTATAACAAGATAACAGGCTAGCAATTAAGTAACAAAAGATTAGCTGTAAACATCTATAAGTAAAGTCTTCATATACTCTCTGGATCAGTGAGGCAGCGTCGCTCTTCGACTGTCGTCATTGATTTGTTAATAATGACGGAAAGTGGCGTCGGCTGACATATATCACTGTTTCATATGCGCCAAAGGGTTAAGGATTCTCTCTCGATGGGGGATTAGGGAAACAGAAAGTATCTTTAAACTATCCATATTTCAAGCAAGATCAAAGTAAATTTCAATATTATATGTGCAGTTGATTTTTATCAAAAAATAAATAAAAAATGAATAAATAAAACGTTATAATATCAATATTTTTATTTTTAACAGCTTGAAATACATTTTGCTGTCAAAGTTACAAAGAGTACTCTAGTTTCAAAAAATTTATGAAGTTCCTGAATCTGATATTTTTTTTTTTTAGTTTGCATTATTATAATATATTATATTGTATTATAATATAAAAAGCAAAAATAAAATTATAGAAATAAAATCACTACAGACTATTTTAAGAAATTTTTTCGCGACTCATCGAATTTCAGTAGAAGAAAGAATGTAATAATAATAATAAAAATGAATAAATAATAAATGAAAGTATTACGTGCAATATCAAATGCTTTTAATTGGAGAAAATTGTGAAATATTTTCTTAAATAAAAAAAACCAAAGATTTTATCTCTACGATGAATATTTAGGATATACTGATGTAAAACAAACATTTGCTGTGGGTGGACTAATTCTGATGTATGTTAATTAAAAATGTATAACAAACAAAGAATAATTAAATTAATATAGGGCTCATTTTCCAGTTAATGATCCTTTACATTATCTATTAGTTTTATAACCAAAAGATAATATGCAAGTGCTTTTATTAATGAAAAATAATAAAAAAAATCTAAGGACAGGAGCATGTGAAAAGAGACATCCTAAAAATTTAGATACAAATAGTAGGAGAAATCATTCTTATCCTTGCTGAGTCTTCAGAAAGAAGTAAGAAATGGGGGGAAACATTCCCTCCCCTCTCACTAGATGTGACAGTCCTAGACTAGACAAAACGTATAATTTCAATGTATCTCAGTGCCATCTTTTGACGATATACGTCTCCACTAACTAAAAAGAAACTATTATTATTTATTTTTAATAACTGGTGCAGCCATCTATTAACAGAATAAAAAAATATAATACACACTAGCACATACTCTGTTTTATACGGTTTAACTCAAATAATCTTTATATTGTAACATATTTTTTTATTACCTGAATGAAAGAGTAAAAAAAAATATATATATATATATAATGAAATTGATAAATTCGAGTAAAAAACAAATGCATTATGAAGATTGAGCCATTTTTAAGTACTTGAATTAAAGTTTCAAATTTTTCTTAAGAAGCTATATTTTAAGATTAAGGTAAAATTTAAAGGTATTTTTTTTCAATATTTTTATTTTATTTGAATTTTTTGGAATGTTTTTAGTAATAAGGAATAGGAACGTCGCGTTAATTATAATAGTAATAAAAATCAACGAATAGAAATTTTGACATATACATATATAGATATAAATCACTCGTATTAATTAATAAAATATGTTACTTTTACATGAAATTAATGTTGTAAATGCAAGTTTCATTTATGAAGTTTAAAGCAAAAATTTGAAAAAACATCAACTTGAATCATTTTTGCATATTTTAAAGTTTTATGAAGTAAAATTAATAAAATAAAAAAAAATAATAAAAAAAAAAACTATTGAGGAGTAAACAAAAGGGAACACAATATTATGAGTAGTAAATATATTTTATTCGATATATTTATTGCTGCCTTTTCTATTTTATTAAATGCTCATCAAATACTATTACTATTGCACAAACATATTAGAATTTAAAAACCATTCTCTATTCGAGTTTCCTCTGGTAATCACCACATCAAATAAAGATTTTCGTTCACTAAATAATTTAAAGAAATTATCATTAAATTCTTTAGGATATATAAATTTCTAGTGAAAAGGCAGATAATAAATATTTTGAATGAAGTATAGTTACATACACTTTAAGTAATCTTTTATTTGATTTTGATAAATGTAAATTAATGTGCGCCATTCTTGAAATGAGCGCATTATTTTCTATAGCGTAGTCGTCTGCATGAGGGACAGGGAGGAGGCTTTACTCCTTGTGATTAGTAAACTGCGCATGCTTGAAAACATGCCTTGAAGGGTCATCCTGTTTCCTAAGGAAGTACACCCATCCTATTGCTAGGCACTACCTTTTAAAATTGCAGAGCGAGATTTGTTTATTTACTTTTCTATATAACTTGTTGCCAAATTAAAAAGTCTTTCTGTAACTTTTTAAAGTACACTTTCTGTAATTACATTTTAGCAAATTTCCGTACATGTGTTATCGCGTATGAGTTTCCAGAACTTCATACTGGAAATCGCAACGTTCGAGTACGCCCTCTAACGGAAAAGTTATTTCAGGCTTTCATTTATATAAGAATCATTGGTAGAGTCGGACGCCATTTTCCAAGTAAAAAGCAAAATTTCCCAAGGGAAAAGGCAGAAGAACTTGAAAAATCTCCCCAGAACATTGAAAAATCTTTCTGAAACACCCCAAACATTTGAAGAAAAATTTCTCAATTATTTTTACCTTTCTATTATCAACAAACTTGCAACTGATAACTTCCGATTTCGGAATAACATACTGTTACAGATGTGTGTATAACGTTAAAATACATTTTTTTTTCGTCAATTTATTAAAAATTAAAGTGAAGTCAACATTTCTTACTTTGTTCCAATGAATAACATATTGAAATTCATATCAAGATCTTGCAATTATTAAATTTTATTGTGTGGTATGTCATATTTTCAAACGAAGAACATATCGTTTTGGAATTCATAATCAGGTAATAATAAACCAGGTAAGTGAATGATTTTTATAAAAAAAATTTACTTGTAAATAATTTTTTTTCTAATTTGATGATAATCTCTATAGAATGGTTTTCTACGTCCGATTATGAATTTTAAAATAAAAAAAAACATGTAAGTTTTTTATTTTAATTTGAGGAATGTTTAGAAACGTTTTTTCTTTTTTCGTATTCATTCTTTATTTTGCGTTCTTTAGTTAATAAATAATGATTTTTAATGAAACTTAAAATTTTTTGACAAAAATTTGCAAAATTAAATGATATAAAATTATTAATAATTTTATATCAATTGGCTAATATGTACTTTTTGCATATTTTAATGCTTAAAGTAATATGATACATAAAACTATGCAATGAAAAGTTTAAATATGCATTTTTTGTAATATCAATAAATTTAGTAAAGCGGTTTCGCAGGCATAAGGTTTTAACTCTATATTTTTTTTCCCTGTTTATTTACAAATATTTTTCCGACGTGTTTTGGATGCTCCTTTTCTTAAAAAAAAAGATTTTGTTTTTGCTTGAATAAGAAAGAATATCAAAATTTTTTCTTTTTTAAATTTAATAAGCCACAATAATAAAGAAGGAACGCTACAATGCTACACCCTACATTAAAGATGTGGCCAGAGCAACTGAATGACTCTCCAGACAGAAATCACAGGAATTCGTCTCAGACAACAACGCCCCATATAGTTCGTTGCGAGATCACGAATTACAGTCATACTAATTCTTTAAATTTCAAACGTAAGAAATTTCTTTTTAAACCTGTTAAATACCACAAAAGGATTATTTTTATTAATTTCTTATTTTTAATTTTAAGGAATTTAAATCAAATAACTCCTAAAAATTTCCATATTGCTCTGAAATATTGAGGGAGATTTCAAATTTTTTAGAGGGACTACTGCCTATGTAAGTAAGTCTTTTTTTATTTTTTATCATACGATGTTATAAACTGCAAGAACAATCTCATCATTAATTAATTTTTTACTTAAAACATGCAGATAATATTTCAAAATCTCTTTGTTTACTATTTGACAAATTCTACTAAACTGATCTTAAATGCAGGATGATTCCGTTTATTATTGAACACGCCAATTTCATTTGAAAATTACAATAATGAATGCAATCACTCAAACTATTTTATAAAAGGAATAAATTAATCTTGACATTTCTCTTTTTATTATGATAATAAAAATGATAAAATAATTTATTTTTAAATGCCTTAAATATTTTAGTTTTACATTTTTAAATGCCTTAAATATTTTAGTTTTACATTTGAAAATATTTTTTAAAATGCATTTAAATTTTTTTGTTCAAAAAAAAGAAAAAACTTTTCCCGTACAATATAAATTTTTTTTTTCTAAATAATTTTGATAATTCATTTAATATTACGAAACCAAAAGTTTTTGGCAAAAAAATTTGAATTTTTATAATTTCAATCTTAACTAATAAAACATAATATAAAGATCAAGCTTAATTTTCATAGAAATCATAAATTATTATTTTTGTTTAAAAAAAAAATATATATATATATATAGAATTTTATTTTATTTGTTTATGTATTTTGATTTTGGAAAATTTTACATACTTTATAAATACAACTAAAGCAATTTTGAAGTACAATTATTTTGCACAATAAGTAAGGATATTAAATAACAAATATTTGTTATACATTTTAAGCTGTAAAAGTTTTATTTCTCATTCCTATATTTATTTATTTATTTTAATAAAACTTCAAATTGCATTAAATATTAAATTTTTCTAAGTCAAACTTAATCGTTGCTTTTTTTTTCTTTAGTACTTGCATCTTTTACTCATTACTTTTACTTTTGGCACTTAAAAAGTAACAGTCCCATGTATCTGAACAATTTTATTCTATTTCATTATCTTATTACAAAAAATTATTTTTGATATAATTTTAATTAGAAATATTAATCTCTTTAGGTTTTTCAAAGAATAGATTAAACTGAATGATTTATTAAAATTAGCTAATTTATTTTAATTATTTTAGATTTAATTTCAATTGAGTAAAATACATGCAAAAAAAAATTTTTAAGCAAATAAATGGTTGAAATGATTTTACTTGTTTAGTGTAAAGTCATAAAAAACCATTAAACAGACATGCATAAACTCATTTTCAGTGGGGATTAAGTTAGTATATTTAAGAGATCAACAAAATATAATACATAATTGTGATTAACAACCATCTATAATAAAATAGAAAAACATTTCTAACTTTTCCAAATGATTCCAATAGATAAAGTGAATTATGCATATTAGTTTCGTTAAGAAGTCGGAATCACATATGCATTAAAATAAGTAAGAAAGTAAAAAAGTTTAATTGATATGAAATTTACGATTGACAGCAAACATTAAATTAAAATTATATATAAATGCATTTCTAATTTTATGAGCATTTAATTTAATGCAAATATATATAGAGAGAAAGATATATATATATATATTGCAATGTGTATGAGAGAAAGGCGAAAAATTGTTTTATTATTTGGTATTCAACCCTACAGATAAACATACATAAAATTGCTCACTGAATACAGTGAGAATTCAAATAACCAATAAATGTTTCTCTAAATATAGCTGACAGGGATGAGATTTTTTCACATTTAACTCTCGAATTTCAGCCTTTTTATGGAAAACTCCGATTATAAACACCGTTGAAATAAAATAATTATATTTATTTCCGATTTTCAAAGATAAATAGAAAATTCAAGCTTCATAGCTGTCAACCCTTTCGCATTTTTACCTATTTTTTCCGTTTTTACGCGCAGAAGATAATATTTTCCGCATTTTTACTCGCCCGCCAGATAGCTCGTATTTTCGTAATTCAGACGTCGCTGCTTCAAACACTCCTTTTAAAAGTCCCAAGCCCGGAATCTGCTAACATTTCGATTCTTATTCATGCGATATTTTAATATTAAACATAGCTTTTCGTATGTACGTGATTTAAAAGTTGCGCTTTGCGATTCTTATTCGCGAGATTTGAACAACGTACACAACGTACATTGCAATTTTTATTTACGAGATTTAAAAATCCAATATCATGATTCGCATTTATGCGTTTTTAAAAACCTATGTAGCGATTCGTATTCACGCGAGTTATCCAATGTCGTGATTTGTTCATGCATTTATAATATCAAACATCGATTTTCGTATTTATACGTGATTTTAAAATAAGGCATTGGGATTCGCATTCATGCGATCTAAAAATTATGCATAGTGATTCGTATTTACGCGATCTAAAAATTATGATTTGTATACTATAACACAGCTTGTATTTTCTCATTTTTAAAATCGAATATCGAGTTTCATATTCACTTTATTTCAAAATCCATTATAGTGATTCATATTCACGCGATTTTAAAACCAATTATCGCGATTCTTGTAAGAAGTTTCTTTTTTCTTGAATTAGTTACTATAAAGGAGACTGTTTTTTGATCGACAATTATTGGCATGAGTAGGCCTTACAGCATCAGTGAAACTGGTAGAGAATATATTCAAAACTTACATTCTGTGCTTGCAAAGAAATAATGCTGCTGTTATTTATGCTATAAAATGCTAATTTCTTATAAGATGAAAAATAATTATCCAAACAGTTGCTGATTATCATGTAATTTTTCAAACTAAAATAGCAATTTTTGTATGTTAAAGAGTTACTGTATGTTTCTATTTCACAGTTATTGATATGTTTCACAGGGCTCTTACTAGATTATAATATGAACATAGTGATTCCAATTGTAAAAGTTTCTTTTCTTTTCTTTTCTAAGTACTTTAAAAAGTCATGTTACTGATATATTTGTTATAAATCACATAACAGTATTTATTAGAAGAAAGAAAATGTTAATGTATGTCATCAGTAGTTTTAATTTGCTAAACCAGGCAATTTTTTCAAGTATAAATTGTCTCCTTTAGGTGAACTGATGAAAAATATAATTTCTAGCTTTATTTTTTCAATTGATAATTTTACTTTTTACTAAATGTTAAGTATTGATGTAATCGTTCATATATTGCTAATTCTGCGTCAACACATAGTTATTTATTATCTCAAATTGTCTGGAATTTATTATTAAACAATTGCACGCACATAAAATTTACTTGAGTAGAAATTCAGCTTTTTTGCCTTTTGGCCAATCTCATCCCTGAGCTAAGAAATATAACTTCATCATAAAAACTTGTTTAGTTTCACTAAATTACAGGTATTAGATGTAACGTAATTATTTAAGGATAAACTTGTAAAATTTTCTTTAGTTTTTGTGAAATTCAACTGAAGAGTCTAGTAACCCACAAAATGGTGAGTAAGGTATATCATACTACAACACTACAAAAAAAAAAAAATAATAATAATAAATAAATAGAATATACCAAATTTGGGAAAACCGAAATTCCCTACTATATTAAATATCTGACTTTTTACTCAAGCCTGACATTTAAAACAATTTTTCACTTGAATGGGCATTTTAGAAAGAGATTTATAAGTATTTTATTGAAACTGAGATATACTGATGCATCTGTTTGTTTAAGTCTTCTTTTCTGATGACATACATATATTGATGGCGAATTTGACTTCTAGCATGTAGCAGTTGAAAAACTACAACTATCTTTTATTAAAATAAAAAACATTTGAAGTCCTACTTTTAGCAACTGCCTGAATAACTGATGAGTGGCAAATGGTAATTTTTTTCTGCGATGTTTGTTGTTGCAATAAAGGCTCAGATAATCTTGTTTAAAACTGTGAATCTATCAATCAAATACAGAAGCTGGCACCTGTTTTTGAAAGACTTATCATTTCAGCTAATAAAAATTGTATTGAAGAATGATCGAAGAATAAGACTTAGTAATTTACGTCCTGCATACAAAAGGATATCTGTTTCAGTACTATATTATGCATGTTTTTTACAAAACTATAGATACAGAAAAACAAAATGTTGTTCAGTTATAAATAAAATATTCTTTAAGTTATTAAAAGCATAATTTTACTGCCAATTAAAACAAACGTCATGTTTAATGGACTTAAAATTTTTTTTCCAGGCATTATAGAAAACATTGAGCATCAACCATTTTAAATTTTAATTCTCAATCAATACATATTTATTAATAATAAAAGCATGATATGTTAGAGTTATATCAAACGAGTTTCAGTTTTTTACATGCGAAATACCTTTTAGATTATATAAAATTTTTATTATAAATTAAATAAAGAACAAGTGGTACTTTTTAAAGCAATAATAAAAGAAAACAAATACTAAGAAAGTTATGTCACTTAGCATCTATAAAAAAAAAAAAAAAATTAAAGAAAAAAATATTTTTGTTGACACAACATATTTTAATAATACAAAACAAAGTGCAGTTTAAAAGAATTTTTACACCACAGAAATAAGATACATAATATGCTTCCTGACAAACTATTATTCCATATTCATAGAGCTGTCCAAAAGCTGTACAAATCTGAAACAAATTTATATTTTCTATTATTTTAAACAAAATTAAATTATATTTTCAGCAAAAAAGCATTGTGTTTTTGATAAATAGTAAATTTATAACGAATTTAGAAACACGAATAAAGAACTTCTCACCTTGGATTTAAGTTTTCAACTCTAGCTCTTAAAATGTTTGGCCCAATTGATGATGAGAGTAAACTCAGACATTGACTAGCCGCACTGGAGGTTAAAATATTCTCACAAGTCTGTAAAAAAAAAGTAAGTTGAGGAATTAAATGTGTTTTCAATGAATGCAGGGATCAAAACACGTGTTGTTAAAATACGTTACCTACCAAACTGTAAAAAACATCTTCTAAAAACATGTCTAAATATTGTTTGAAGATCTTCTTTCCAACACCCTTACATATATTTGGCAACTAATTAGAAAAAAATACATTAAATAATTACGTAAAAATATATAAATATTAAGCAAATCTGAATATAAAAATTTATGATAATTGGCCAATTGAAATTTGTAAAAAAAAAAAATATTATTAAGATTGCATAGTTTAAACGGATATATATTGCTTAAATTCGGTATTGATTCTGGGGTTCATAGAAAGAAAAAAAATGAGAAATCGACAACGTTTTTATTTAAAGTGAATCATGACAAAATAGAAGACATTATTTAATTGGCCCTGAAGATACTAAAAAAAAACATAAGATTATGTCTATAAATTTGGTGTCCTCACAAATGTAAAAATATGAAAAATACACGAGTAATTTATTTTCACTTTAAATTTAAATAAAAATTTTGATACAAAATGAAAAAATCTTATACAAAATAAACTGTGATTTAATTATTAAAGAAAAATAATAAGTTCAGGTCAGAACAAAAACCAATAAATTTATTTAACATTTTTATAAAATCTTAAAAATAATTTTTAAATTAATGTTTGTCAACTAAAGAGCTTAGTAAAAGAACACAATTTGATTTTTAATGAAGAATGCAATCCTATCCAATATCTTAAAAACTGACTTTCAAAATTTTTGCCCATTTTCCCACAATTTTAGCTCATAAAAAACACTTTTTATTAATTTGAAAAAAAATAATACTTTGAACAATATAAACCAAAAATATCTGTAATTCCTTCTTATTGATGCAAATTTAAACAATTATAATAATTTCAATAGATAACAAGAGTTTAAAAGTGTTCAGTTCTAAAGGGAACAAATTTATCAAGAAAGCATATTAAAGCAAGATGATTTTAAGCAGTTTACAGTCTATTACTTTAATTTGTTTCATGACTTTTCATGGTCCATTATTTTAAAAAGTTCCTTCCTATTATTAATGCAGAAACGTTAGAATGAAATATGCCTAAAAATAACTTATCCTTCTCTAGTCTAGCAAGACATAATACAGGCTTAGTTTTAAGTCACACACAAAGTTTGACCGTCCCTAAAAGTAGCAGTTTAGAAATTTAAATGAAAGTATCATTTAAATTCTTAAACTGCTACTGCTGATCACAGAGATTTGTTTAAATTATGGATTTTTCTTTCTTTTTTTCTCAGACAAACTTCATATGTTACAATAAATCCTTGAAATGTCATCATGTTTTGTGAACACCAAAACTTGTACATTTTGCAGATATTAGAAAACCAATTTTAAGTGTTAAATATCTACATATGTCAAACTCGGTTGTATTTGTATTAAACTCAATTCAATTCATTTATATATTAATATTCAATTCAACAATCCCACTGAATTACATATACTTAATTAAATTATACATTTATTAAAACTATGTATATTAAATTAAATTATATATTAAATTAAATTATATATTATATTATGTTTTATACAATTATATTAACTCAAAACGTAATTTTTCTTGTGAAATTGGAAAAACCACTTTTTCTACACTCTATTGTATGGAGAGATATTTCGTACTTTTTGTAGGTGACCACAAAGAATTTGATTTGACTTCTCTTAGTTTTTTATCAACCAAAATGATGGGACTGATGGATTTTTTCTTGACAGTTACTGATCCAGCTATTTTAAAATGGGGTACTAATTAAGTCACTTATGTGTTTTGGGGAATTGCTATATACCCCAAAACACAAAAGTGACTGGAGGAGCAGTGACATTTTTATGAAACTCTTCAATGATGTGGGATCATGATCTTTGAACAAGAATAAAACCATGAACACTTTCCCTGATAAAATCACCTTAAACAACAAAACACCTTCACACACTTTTTCTCTGAGGATGTGATTAGCAATATTGATTGATATATTTTAAAAACTATCTGCATTGCCTTCTACCAGAAAGAAATTGAAATTCAATGCATTTACACTCAATTATATACAGTTCAAATTTGATGTGTGTGACTTTCAACTCACTTTGTGTGTGTGTGTATGTAAATATAAACTAAAATAAGAGATGCATGGTAAAAATAACTAAAACTCAAAAATAAGAAACTATAGTAAAAAATTGTATGGAGAGATATTAAACACTCAAAAATAGCATAATAGTAATACAGATGCGATGATGAAATTTTTTTATTTTTAAAAATGAATATCATTCTAAAAGCTTCATTTTTCGTAAATTATTATAGTTTGAATCAATATTTTATTGGCAAAAAACAATCAATACCAGCTTGCAAAGGGACTCCAACAACACCACATGATGAGTATAATGCCTACAGCTTGCAGCCTCATGTACCAATGGTAATAATTCACACACGTGAGAAGTGAGTTCATTTATTTGTGCTAATTCAGCAGTCAAATACACAAAGCTATATTTGAGAAAAACATTAAATTTAAATAAAATAGTCAAGCAAATATGTATATTTTGTTGATATTATTTTAACCAACACATATCAGTTTAGATATCAAGTTGATTTTCAAGACAGACTAAAAAACTAGTAACATATAAATGTCATAAGACATCTTACATATATTTGCAAATAATAGTTTAATTACAATTTAAACTAAGAAGACAGTGGGCATAACTGAAAATTATATAAGACTTTAGCTTCGTGAAAACTACCTATTTTCTTATTGAGAATGTATTAAATAATATATAAACAGACAATCTCTTAGCTATTGCCAAATAAGATTATGGAATTTAATCTAGCAGTTACAATCAAAGTTATAAATTCAATTCAATTTATCAATTACTTTTAAATTTTGAAATATAACACCACCTTATAGACTTTTTATTTTAGCTTATAAGGAGGGAGAGGAGATATGAGTGAATATACTAACTTCCTATTATTGGAAAATATCATTTAAAAATTCAAAAATGAATAGATTAAAAAAAATAATAATTATCTTTGCTGACAAGGTGAAAGAGGAAGTATAAGCTAACACTCATATCTCCCTTTATCATAAAAATTAACTTTACATTCCAAAAAAGAAAAGATGAAATATTAATTTCTGTTGACAAGGAGGGAGAGGAAGGTGAATAGTTATATTATTTTTCCTTGATTGGAAAATTTTTATTTAAGTGACAAAAATTATTTTAGCTGATGAAGAAGGAGAGCAAGTGTGAGTGTTAATTTCCTTTTATTGGAAAAAAAATCATTTTTAAGCGTAAAAATAAACAAATTAAAGAAAATGTTTTATATCATAGGAGATAAGATTTTAATTTAGCTCATTGAAGCTGAAAAATCACCAATAGTATATTTATGAAACATTCGAATTTAGTAAATAATAGAATCAAGAGTTGCATATACACTTACTAAAAAATTACTGGCATACACTAACAATAAATAAAAAATTGGATTAACTTTAGTGAGGGAATAAATACAATGGAAAAACAAAGGAGGAGGTATTATTTAGATAGAGATATTGTATAAGGAGGAGTTCAGAATTATATAAATAGTTATATTTTAAAACAACTCCTATAAATAAAGCTTTCAAAATTACTGCATTATAAAAATAAAAAGTATTATAATTTTTTTAATATACTGAAAATTGGGTTTGGCTTAGCATCGAGTTCGAAACAAATTCCTCAGTCAAATATTGGAAATAAATGGATGTCTGCTGCGTTGAAAAAAGTATCCTATTAGAATTAAAAATTATAGCATAATAAATGCATCGAATGGCAAAGATGATGACACTGTGGGTGAAAATGGTGTTAACGGCATCAGCTACAAAGTCAGCTGTGACAGTGATTGATCATTTTCTGTTAAAGCAATTAAAAGTATTTAATTCAGGTAAAACAAATGAATGATTTACTTCTTTTAAGTTTTCATTAAATTTTTTTTAATATCGTAAAGGCCAAAAATCTGTTTTTTAACACTATTTTTTATTTTTTACAAAAGCAAGTTGGGAATTCAGTGAAGGGTAGATTTCAATAAATACGGTATTTCAAAAAACATTCAAGCTACATTAGCTTTAACCAAAGTGATGATAAACAGCAGTAAAATTACCCATCAGCAAGTTCCCACGGTTCTGCTTCTTTTCGAAATGTACGGTCTCCACAGCCTCCACCACGACCCATTTTCGGTGCAAGTGACCCACAGGAGTACATCTAAAAAATTAAAAATAGCAGTATTAATTTTGTAATAAATGAGTTCACATTTTTTTTTTAATAATATAATTTTGCTTACCTGTTGATTGCTATGTAGCTCCATATCATTGTCTCTGAGCTTTTTTACAACACTGAATGTAGCAGGACCTTTGTTCAATTGACTGTATTTTTCTGACTCAGAAGGTTGATCTTTAACTCCTTTCAGACCATCAAGAATCTGTGGTTTAATATTTAAGTATGCTTCGACACCTAATAACATTTAAATTACAAGGAAAAACTATTATTTTATTAAATTAAATGAATAAAAATAACAACCTCTACTAAATACTATATTTTACTAAAAATACCATAGTAATAACATTATACTTGTGATCAATTTCACGTTGTTACATAAGTTTATTTGAAACAAATTGAAAACAAGTTTATTTTTTACATTTATGTAGATTTAATTAAAAGTATTGGTTAATTTTTAGTATTTTAAATATTTATTAATGCAAAAAAAAAATATTAATATAAATTTATCTAATTTAAAAGCTACAAATATATTACATAATTGCTAATTACTTTGCTAATTAAATATTTGAAATACATCAATATACCAGTAAAATATATTTATAATTATAAATTTTATTCATAACAAAAAAAAAATAATAATAAATAAATATAAAAAAAAGCTAACATTTTGTTTGTTTGGCATAATACTTAACTCATATTTATAGATTTTTAAAAAATTAAACAACATAAATTATTTAAACTTGATACTTAAAATTTGTAAATGATTTAATAAATTTTTTTAATGATAAAAATGTAAAAGAACTCCATTTTTCTTTCCAAAAATTATTAATATGATTTTCTATTTTTCAGCTTACCATAAGCTTTAACAACATTGGCTAGTGCACCAGCAGCTCCTTGACGAACTGAAGGAATACCATCCTTCAAGTTCATGAAAAATAATGGATAAAGCAAGTTTAACACATTCCTGAATATCAAAAATATATATATTTTAAAATAATAATGATAACCCAACATATCAAAACACACAAGTATTATAAAAAATTTCAAGTATTTAATTCTTTACATGAACAGAACGTTTTTTTGAATATTCTTTTTTAAAAAGCTCTTTTTGTAATACCTCAGTGAAATTTACCATGTGTCAAGCATAAATAATCTTAAAACATTGAATTATTACAAAAAATGGGCATGTAATAATTCAAACATTATGAACTCCAAAAATAAACAATATTAAAAACATTAACTAGGATGAAATTTTTTTAAAATTAATTTATTATTTTTAAATTTTGTTGTTAAGTATAACAATGTAATAAAAAACTGATGTAAAACATCATTATAATTAGATTTCAAAATAAGACAATTAGAAATTTATTTAATTTATATTTTGCAAATATCAAACATTTCAATCAAATATTTAAAAAAATTTTAATTTTTTTTTCTTTTTACTAATAATGACTTGGTTAACTATCTTAATAATTGATATAATTTTTTTCCCATCTTATTACAATAGTTTGAACTCTTTCTTTTCTACAATATATATGAGAAGTCTAGCAAGTATTACTAATAATCACTGAATTATTAAAAGCAGACTACATTGTAAAGATCTGAACTCAAAAGTCTTGAACATAAGAGTCAGAGAGTGAAACTAGTTTATGATTTATTCCTAAAACCAGTCAGAAATGAAATTCCCACAATCAATATTAAAATCAAAAAATTTATTACATTTAAAACCGTCTTAAAAAATTTATTAAATAAAAAAAGGAGTAAAATAATAATAGAATCTTAAGTTAAATCTGAGGCTTATTAACCAATATAAATGCTTAAGAAAAATTTATGCGCTTGATAGAAAAGTTTCATATTTTTAAAAATCGCAGTTTCAATTGTATTAGCATGTCAGCACAGTACAGAGCAAAAAAATGAAAATTTAAATGGGAATTTTTATAGCAATAAATTAGCTGTTTGAGGAAAAGACCAATGCGCTAAACATGTACTCAAATATTCTAAGTTAATGGTCTAGGTAAACTGTAACTAAGTAATTCGTCCACATATTATGATTGATATCACTAAGGAAAGTATTTTTACTATTGAAGCACTTTACCCTGACAGTTTTTTGTTGCAATATTAGTTCTCACACTGCAAAACAAACCACAAAATGGCTGGATGATAATGGAATAAATAATTTAAAGTAACTCGTTTCACCCTTTCATCTCAATCTTATAGAGAATTTGAGGAAAAATAAAAATAAATTGAAAAAAGCAGGAAAGAAGACAGATAAAGGGAAGGAAGATTTAATAAAGAAATGAGACAAAACAACTTTAAAGACATCCAAAGCCTCTCAAAACAAATCTCTTACAGAATCTATGACGGGCTTCAAATCGTCATTGCAAAACAAGAAAATGACTTATCTGTGTAATGTTGTATAAATATAAGAATCATGAAATGTATTTTAATAACTGATTTCTATTTTCATTAACTTAAACAAGGCATTTTTTTAAAGTCACAATTTTTTTACTCCATATGAGTTTTAAACTTAATTTAAAAATTTTTAAACTGGTGATTACTGCACTAAATTATAGAAATAATTTAGCTCAAATAAACATATAAGTTGGATTGTTGTAATTTTATGAAGCTCTTATATTTTTCCCTCATATGAATATTTTATTTTAATAAAATTGTTAGTTAATACAATAATCTTTATATTCTTCATACTATAAAAATGAAGGGCTTATTACAAAAAAATTACAATTCTCAAAGGAAAAATAAAATTGTGTTTCTACGGTTTGTAGAATTTTAAACTTAGCATTACAAATTTTTATTGTTGTTTCGGTGGTAATAATTAAAAGAAATATTTCGATACATTGATAGAGGATCAGTTTGATGTTTGTTTTTAAATCTATGAATGTTTTTAAAATTAGACTTCTGCTCTGTTAAAATAAAATTGCTTACAGAATACAGAAATAAAAACTCGTGGCTTTTGTTTAATGTTAAGTCAATGAATGAGATTTTACAATAATTCAAAGACAATATATGTTCTTCAGCTAAAATTTTATCTCTATGGGGAAAATTGTAATCGACATTAATTTATTTGAAAAATCCAAAATTCAGAAATAGGGAAATATTTTCCATTTCAGTATGTTATTATCACCCCAGATAATACACAATATAAAATTTCAAAAATAATGTTTAGAATCTCAAAACTAATTAATTTGCATTTTGCTCTGCAAATAAGGTAATGTAAAATAAAATTTATGATAATTATTATCATTAGAAAACAGAGGTAGTCAGCCCATCAATTGACGTTATTTGGAATGAACAATGATATTCCCTTTATTATATGTGTTATTTTCTAACTTTCGGTGGATATTTAAGGTTAAGAAGTTGTGAAAATGTGCAAAGACTGCATGTCAATAATAATAAAACAAAATTAACAATATATTTTCACATAGTTTCAATAATTTTTAACTTAAAAATATATTTTTAAATTATTACAACTATTATTTATTTAAAGCTAAAAGAATTAATTAATTCTTTAAATATTTACATACTTACTTTGATTCATTTGGGAAACACAATATAAAATTTCCACATGCAAGGCAAGCAGCTGTAAAACAAGTGCAGCTATTTTATTTTTTTAAAAAAATTAGTAAATAAAACCTATAATAAATTACTATTAAAATATTATAATATCAAAAATCTAGCAAAATGCATTTTTTGTCAAAAAAAAAAAAAAAAAACTTTTTTTTGATAAAAGTATAAGAAATATATATTATTTGAAAAAATATTATAACATGCTCATGTTGTAATATTTTATTCAAAATCATATGAAAAACATTTGAAAATCTTGAATTGGCAAATGAAATTGGACAAAAATTAAGGTGTGACTCATATTTTTTTTTTTTTTAAATAAGTTTAGAAATTTTCCATTAGATAAGTTTCTGAGTTTTATTCCGAACTTATTCAATTGTTCTGAGGGATATTTTTAATAAAGCATGAATTTATAAAAAGTAATTTTGGAAACCTTTGCTAAAATGCATTAGGTTTATAAATCTGATTTTTTAAAAAAATAACATTTCAAAATAAGAAAAGAGTTTAATACAAATATTTAGGAGAAATATACCATGCACAAACAGAAATTATTAAAAGGTAAATAAAACCATAATGCATTTACTTAATTTTTTAATTAAAATAGGATACATGAATATAAATATATTTTTGGAAATTTTTTCATATTTAAATGAACAAAATAAGCATGCATAAATAATAACCGAGTTTAATAGATTACAATATATTTTTGTTTATGGGATTAAATATGGAATTTCAAAGAACAATGCCCCACAAACTTCAATTTATAAAAAATTCAATGCAGAAAATCATTTGTTAAATTTTTTTGTAGTTAGTACACTAATTACACTAAGATTAGTATACTATGCAATAAAAGTAATGATAAATATATACCATGAAGCTACAGTTTTTAAAAACAATTTAAAAAAAAGAGTAAAAAAATACTAGTAAAACATGATCATTACCACTGTAAAATTTATTATTTTGATAGATTATAACTATCCGTTTTTATATATTTTCTTTGAAAAAATTTGATGCATACAAAACAATATCACAGCTATAATAACAAAATGATTTCCACAGTGAACATGCAATTTTTATATTAAAAACGAAACTTAATTTCCCATCACATTTCTAACTAAAAATATTTGATGCTGCCTGCTTAATTCATATAGCTTTATGTGCATTGAATCTAACATTGAATTAATCTAATGTTACAAAAAATATTTCTTGATGAAAACTTGAATTGCAAGCTGCTTTTTTGATTAACACTTTTAAAGCTTAAAGCATTCATTTAAAAATATGGAATAATTATGTTTAAGTGAATAAAATGATAATAACAAATATAATCCACATGAAAAAAACTAAAGCTTAGTTTTTGGATTTTATATTGTAATAATTTTACTATTACAGTATAACATCCAACATTTGGACTGCAATGGGGTTTGGAATTTAAAAATATATGGTATTTAAATATTTCACAGATATGTCTAGGTTACGGTCTTAAAATTAAGAAAAATGTGTTCAATACCATCGGAAATCCATATTCTTTTTCAGTTGTTTCTTAAACATATGTTGTACCAATTTCAACTTTGTTTCTAAAATCCTAACAGTTTGAATAGAAAAAAATAACAAGGCACAAATTCTGAATCACATATAAGTATCTAATCACTGTTTAAAGCAGATTCCATAATAAATTAACAGGCTATTATCAATCATTTTTTAGCGGTGATTGCCATGGATTTTTTTAATCTCGATGTTTTCACTAGTACACTGGTATTACAGGTGTATTATCAATCACTTTTCTCACAAGTATTGCTATGGATTTCCACATGCTTTTAAAAACCAAAATATTTTTAATGCAATAATACACAAATTGAATTATGAGTAGCACATTCAGGTAATCACTTTTCAACAATCTGAATTCCCGACAAGCTCATTGTAAATCAACATAACTTTTTCAATTGCTTTTCCATTAGTTGCTGTTATAGATTTTTCCATGGTTTTTAAATTCCTTTTTGATTAATTTGACACATGAATTTTGTCCTCTATCTCTTAGTTTAAAATTAATTTAGTAAATCTTTTTCTTATCACAATTTTAAAAGAAAAAGATCCAGTTTTAGAGGTTTCTGAATTTTTTAGGTAATGCCAAATATTTTGTTTATGGATGCACTTTATTAAAATTAGAAGAAAAAAATATGAAGTTAACTATGTATCATTTTCAAATCACCTAACGAGAAACAGAGAGTAGTTGAATGTTCATCATTTATGAGTTTTATAGTTGAATATAAAATAAAACATAACATTATATTTCTACATTTTCTTATCATACTTAAGGATTCAAAATACAAATGAAAAAAAGATAAATTATTTTAATGTTCACATTTAAATAATTTTTATAAATAAAACATACCATCTCTTACTGGCCAACTATCATCACTAAAACAATCAACTAATGTTTGAAGCAGACCGGGAACATGTGACTGGGTTGCTTCCTTATCAACCTTAGAAATATAATAAAGAGTGTGTATAATGAGTAACTATAGTTTACTAACACCTACACTTTAAGAGAATTAATAAAACAAAAAACATCTACATTGGTTTTTAGTTAATATATTAGATGTAAAACAATAGCAATAGCAAAATAAATCAATAGCAAAATAAGCAATGCAAAATAAATCAATAGCAAACAATAGCAAAATAAATCAATAGCATTGCTATGTGAGAAATACTATAACTATGTGTATTTAAAAATAAAGAATCTTAATTCTTAATATCTTACTTGATACTATATGATTAAATATTATCAAACAAATATACAAAAATAAACATACATACATATAATTATATTTTCTAATTGAAATTTGAAAAGATATCATCCAATTTGAAAAAGGCAATTTTTAAGCATAAAATGAAAACTTAAAAACTAAATTAACACAAAATTTAATTATATATTTATTATTAAATGAGATTATGCATACATTTGTTGCAGTGTATATTTATCTATTCTAATCTTATTTATGGTGATATTTTATGATTCATAAAACAGTCAAATAAATATAAAGTGCTTGATAATAAAGTAACTACAAGCTTATTTTAAGTTAGAGGTCTAAATAATACCTTTGAAGCTAACTCAGCAATGCAAGCACAAGCTGCTTCTCTAACAGCATGGTTATCTGCCTTTGTTTGAGAAATATAATGCTCCACCTAAAGAGTAAAAATTGAGTTTTAGTTAATTCAATAAAATAAATCAGAAAATTAACTGTGATGATCTAAAAATAGATTTTTATGCATATATAATACAAACATAAACTGATTGTTAAACATTATAAACATCTAACAAATTTCTATGTCAATCTTTCATGTACTTTCATTGTTCCAATATCATGCACTAATTACCTTCAATAATAAGCAGCTTGGTTTCAATCATTTCAGCATGTTTGTAAAAGCCATTAACATTAAAAATGTTTCCAAGTTTATTTAGTCCTTCGTAACTTTTCCATAAGTAAATAAATGCAATAGTGGTGCAAAATTTTAAGATTTTTTCACACTTTACAGGAAAAGTAAAAGTAATTGTTTTGCCAGTTTTTATTGAAACTAAAATTTCATATGATAGAATTTCTTTCAAGAATATGCTGAATAAAAATAATAATAAAAAAAAAAAAACTTTTCAAATCTAGTACAAATTTTAATCAAAGAAAATATTTTAATATATACGTTTATACATCTATATATGGTTTTTAGGGTTAATAAGAAATAAAACTAAAATTGATAACTTGGTTTTCCTTATTAGTATTTGTGCATGGAAATTAAAATAAAAAGCAATTATTAACTTTGGAGAATAATAACTAATTCTAAATACAATCTTTGTTGCAGTACTCTTTTCATGTAAATTTTATGCTAATATTTAACTAAAACTTTATTCATACTCTTGAGATATACGACCCTTTATATTTAGTTACAATTGAAAGGATGAAGTGACTCTCTAAAAATAAATAAATAATTTTATTAATAATATTAATGAGATGAAAATTATGGTTCTCCCTTTTATAAATAAAATTATTACACAATTCATTCAAAATTGCACAGGAACAAATAAGGATACAAATAAAAACATACAAATTTATCTATGTATTTCTTGACAAACATTCGTCCATTTTCTTTTACAATTCTCCTCCAGCTCTCCTGGGAATATATTCGAACTCCATCAGCAATGTAGTACCTAGAAAATTATAAATATTTGAAAATGTATTTATATGCTCATTATTATCAATATTCATTTCTCAACAAATCGAAAATCTTATAACAAAGAAATTGAAAAACAATTAAGTTGTAATTGATAAAAATAATAGAAGCATTTACTGTATTTAGAGAGACAATGTTAAGGAACATCAACTTTTTAAATTTACAAATACATTTATAGGATCATTGTATAAGTTTAAAGTAAGTAATATACAGTAAATCTGTTTTAATTTAATACTGGGTTGCCACAGAAAAAAATGAACAATGTAGTTGCTTTTAGTAGCCTAAAGCTTGAAAATAATTACCAAAAACTATGAAAATAGTTGCCTAAAAAGAACTAAAATTCGGCAAAAATAAGACTAAAGTATTATTAAATGACTTAATTGTCATACACCATGATCCATTTAGTCAAGTTGGTGGCAAATATGAATTATTCTTATATAAACGTTAGTGTTCTAGCGCTAAATTTTTATATAAAAAAATTTGCATAATTGCGGAAAATTAAATACTTTTAATTACTAGAATTCATTCAAAGAATACTTTTTCATTAAAAAAAAAAACTATTTTTCTATGAAATTTTCTCTTTTATCAATAATTGCAAATATATATATATATATATATATATATATATATATATATATATATATTGAAAATCATGTAGAATTTCATAGCAATAGCCGTTGAAAAGGCGACCGAGAAGCGAAAGACTTACAATAGCATCTGTGCAAATTGAACGCATTTAAAAGTGATGACTCAAATTTGCAATCTAAAATTTTTTATTCTTTAATTATTTATTTAAATTTTTTATTCTTATTTTACATTTTTTTTTTTTTTTAAGAAAAGAAATTCAGTGTGCTCAGAAAATTTTGCAGGTCGCAGGTTTTCAACCCAATTTATGCTAAAAAAACATTGCTAGGAGTACAGATAAGTCTTTTAATAGTCTTCTTTTCCTGAAAATAGTTGCTTTTTTAGCCCTTTCAGGCAAAAAAAAAAAGTTGCCATAGTCGCCTTATGCTGAAAATAGTTGCATTTTATTCGCCTGTGGCAACCCTGTGAATATATCTGACTGTTATATGGCTATCAAATTTGCATAACTACAATATCAGTTTTTGAATACTTAATTTATGTTATGTCTAAAAAAATCAGACTAAAAAAAAATAATTAAATAAAAAAGTAAAGCATCACAGGCCAAAACTTATTGTATTTTATAATTAATTGTATACAATTCTATTTTATAATTTTGAGAGGTTGTTTTTTCCCTTAAACCTGAATGGATTTAAATCAGATAAGTATTATAAGGTTTCTTTTAATTTTTCCTTTCTGTATTATTTTTTCTTGAGAGTGAAACATTTATTATAAAGTAAATCATTAATCTCTAATTTCTTAGATATTCCAAATTAAATTTAATTTTTCTGACTAGATATATTTTTGTCTGAATCCAATCTAAACGTGTGTCTTGATTTACAATTTTTTTGTATTTAAATCCAGTCATTACATATTAAGTTACTTATTGTTGAAATTTTTGGTGCAACTAGTAAAATTTGACAATAATTCTTAAAAAATAATTGAATTCTAAATCTGCATAATATAATATTATAGCTCATGTATCTGTTGTTATCGCTTTTTGTATGTAGTCAATATTTCTATTAATATATTTAGATTGAATTATAATTTGTTGCTTTCATTAATTTCATTCATATCTAACTGTATAAATACATCTAAATTCTTAGTAGCACATGTGTACCAATTTTTAAATAAATCATTTGACTAGATCACTAAAAAAAAATTATTTTTTATTCCTATTGTATTCTTAGCATACCCCCACAGACTACTGTGAAACTTAGTAAGTTTTCTTATTAGAAGAAACATTTAGTACCTAAAGGAATATTAAATTATCACTATGAGTTAGTCCAAAATAATCATGACTAGCACCAATTTACAAAATATACAACACAAAATGTTCAATTTAAAATATATGGAACCACTAAGAGAGATATTCAAGTAATTTAAGTAGATATACTTTTAAAAAAAAAGTTCAAGAAAGTTTTAAAGTTATCACCAAATGAAATTAATCATAACACTAGATATATAATCTTAAATTTAATACTATGCAATCAAGCATAATCAAATCTTTTACTATAACTCATAAAAATATTTAAAATAATATCAACTCTAGTTAAGTATAATAACGAAGATATATAAAATAACTGCACCTATTTAAACACATTTTTGGCAATAGTTGAGGAAAAAATACTTCTCTATCATTTTCCTCCTCGAATGAAAGAAGGAAATTTCTTGTACATTCTGAGGAAGCCAACCTGACCTAAAAAATAATGCAGAATTTTAAATAGTGATAGGATTCAGATGGTATACATACACTGGTACTTAAAATTTCAAAAAAGATTTGCACACTGGTTGTAAAAAAATTTCAAAATTTAAAACCTATAAACTATAATAACAAGTTTCATTATTTTTTTAAATCTGTGTGATCTAATGAATTGTATGAATGGTTATATGGATTATTTAATAAGTGAAATAAGCTTAATTAGAGTGTTTCAATATACTCATAATGTTTGAAATTATAAAATTAAATTATTCACTGAATGAAACCTAAATGGTAAATTGTTCTGCATACAAATCAGTGTACTTCCATTACTGCATACTGCTCACATTGGTAAATACTGGTCTACAACAGTTGATACCAAAAACTGTGTCAACTCAATCTGTTTATTAAACTTTTTTGGGAAAATTTTTTTCCCTCATCTAAGACATAAAAAATTTACATTAACTTCAAATTTTTTAGGTACATCATCAATCAGATCTAACTATTTATTTTACAAGTTGTAAAGCAATGGCACAGTTGTAAAATGAGCAAGACATTGTGGCATGTTAATATTGCAACAATATGGCAATTGTTTTATGGTGCATAACTTTTCAATGCTTATTGATTTTGCTAATCTGAATAACTGTCTGGCTTCCCAATCTGACTGACTGTACACATCTCATGATGTAAGTAAACAATACATACATTGTTGCAAGAGATATTAATTTTATTTTATAACTGGCGATGAAGAACAAATCCAATTATAAGTTTACTACTATCAATGTTCCATATCCTTGCGATTATGTGCCAAATCCAATTATAAGTTTACTACTATCAATGTTCCATATCCTTGCGATTATGTGCCAAATCCAGAAGACAAGGCAGCTCCTGGATCAAGCAAACTAGCCTTTGTTGAGGACTTTTTGATGAAACTAACCAGCATTTGTATTACATGGAGAAGAAAACCACCAAAACCTCCCACAGTTAGCCGGCAGCAAGAGGCTTCTAACCAATGATCCATCTGCTACTGAGAATAGTTTTACATCAGCACTGTGGACAGAGCAAACTAGGAGCAGAATTCGTATCACCCATTCACTGCAGGGATTAAAACCTGGTTTATCTCATAGGGAGACAAATGCGCTATCCCTGGAGCCACAACAACTTGAGAGTCCATACTTATTAAAAAATTTTGTTATGTATGTTTTGCTACTATTATATAATAGAGATACACAACCTATGGCTTGAGGGCCAAAACTGTTCCTCAAAGTGTGTGATTTGGTCCCTAAATGGTTTTAAATATTAATAAAAATATATAAAGTCTTTTAAATAAAACATACTAAAATTTCAGAGCAATTTTTATAATATACTGTTCTATTAAAAAATACTATTTTATTAGTAAGAATTTTCATTTTTTATCAGGGTGGCCACTTAAATTAGGTTTGCAATTTTTTGATTTTTCTAGGTAAAAATCTTAAAATTTCTAGGTCAGTGCATGCTTTTTTCTTCAAAAAGTATTGGATCAGTACAAAAAAAGTGTCAATTTAAGACAAATTTAAATTGAAATGTTATTTGAACTGCTGGATCAAGTATTGTGAGAAATTTGCCTTCACAGAGGCCTTTTTGATGCAACTAACATCTATTTGCGTATATGGAGAGGAAAACCACAAAAACCTTCCACGGTTAGCCTGATGGAAAGGGGACTCTAACCCATGATCCGTCTACCACTGAGGATATTTTACGTTAGCACTGTTACCAGGTTTGCATCGACCATTATTATTATTATACTGTTCATTCAATTTCTTGAAAGTTTTACAAATTACTATAAATGAACATGTTACTTGGGTTCTGAATATAGCTTACATATTTTACACTAACATGTTTGCTCCCAGCATGCCTTTCTTTTAGTTTCTGGGGCCCACTATCAAAACAAAAAAAAAAGTTTAACATAACTGGTATAAAACAAGTATGAAATAAAAATTAAAAATACAAGATAATAGGTGAAAAAATAATTTTATTATTTACTTGACTCCAGTTATCACTTAATCCAACGCCCAATTGAGTAGCAATCTGATGACCAAAATTTTCAGCAGAAAAAGCATTGTGAGAACTACCTAATAAAATAATATAATCAACAAATACATAACATTAAACTAAATAAAAGCAACAAATTATATGACATAATTGCAAATTATATGCATAATAGGTTGAAAATATGCGTCACAGGTTTAATATATTATATTTAATAATGTGACATTTTCTTTCACATTTCTATTAATATTCCAACTTCAATAGTTTTCTGAACTTGATCAAAATTTAGTTTTAAAAATTTTGAGGTAAAAAATTCTAGTTTTAAGACTAGATAGATTAAGAGGAAATAACAAATTGCAATTCTTAAAATAAAATACTTGAATTCATAATATTTCTAAACGATAAAACAAGAAAGTTTTCTAAAAAATAACAAACCTTGGCAAGAAGTTCCACAACTGACTAATGATCCTAAGACATAATAACCAGTTTCTCTAACAAATCTATTAGTATGAGATAAAGTTTTAAAAAGAAGTTCAAGAAAACTGTTTGTGATAAATGGTTTAAAACTTTCACCACATCCATCAACCATAAACTGCAGACACCTTAAAAAAATATTATAAACAATTTTCAAAAAATTAAAGCAACGACAAAAATTTTAATAAACCTCCTATCAATAATAAAAATATTAGCAAAGCAAATTTAGCAATAAATAAAGTAGTACTCACCGTCAACAGAAAAGACACTAAATTATAGTTTTAATAGTTAAATGTCTTTTGGTTTTATTAGCCCTTCCCGGAACAACAAATTTTGACTGAAAATTTTTGTCCGGTAACACATTGGATCGACATGGCAAAAACTTATTGGGACAGCCTTGGCCTGTCATAGGCTGTAGTGCCCAAGAAGAAGAACACATTAGCAACTGCCCCCTTTGAAAATATATTCTAAAAGAACCAACATACTTTAGTTTTTTGTTGTTTATAGGATAGTGATTGCAAAAAATCGACGAACTTTTAACAAACAGTTTTATATTTCTAGTGGTTTGCAAGATTTTTGAAATTAGTGGTGCCAGACTAGCAAAACTGTGCCACAAAGGGTTAACGACGTCATGTCAAAGTTACTGTGAATACTTCAAGGAGAACACATCTACCTTTATATTACAATGTGGCTCAGAATTCACCAGTATTCACTCAGTCATCAATTGTTTAAAATTTATAAGAAATTTTAGAATTTTAAATTACATTGTTTGGTTTGTGTAAACAGTTTTGAAGAAAAAATGCAAAACTTTAAAACATTATTGTGGCCATTTTGTTATTCAGTCATTTGTTATTTTTAGATCATATCAAGCATTTTAAAATTTTCCTTTTCTTCAATACTTCTAGTAATGAACTTCTGTCTAGAAACTAAAATAAGATTTTTTTCACTCAGGGAAATTTGAACAAAAATTAATATTATATTTTCAAATAACAAAGCTTTGCAGTTCCATACTGCTTTTAACCTTAATACCTAACCCTTTAACCATACCTCGGAATTTATTTCTAATGTATTACAATATGTAAATTTGAATGACACCTTGGAATACCTAATCAATTGCCTAATCTATTAAAATTGCAGTCTTATCAATTGTTTTTATGACAATAATTACAACATTCTTTTTCTGACAATAATTACAACATTCTTTTTTAAAATTTTGTCATTTTTAATAAAAGCACAATCATACTATAGCTCACACATATGAATTATTTCTAACTAGTATAAGTGATTTCAAGTTAAATGTAAGTGATTTTGTTGATCACTATTTTAGAAGTTATTATTGCATATTTCCCCATTATTATTTAAAAATTTTTTTTAACATAATTAGGCACGAGATTAGCCAAAAGGCAAAAAAACTGAATTTTCGAGATGAGTAAATCTGACGTGGTTGCAATCATGTAATAATAAAATCCAGACGATCCCGTAAATACAAATAGCGATATTGGATTTTTAAACCCTGTAAATAAGAATTGCAATTTGCAATGTACAATATTGATATTGCACGAATAAGAATCCCAATGCAAAACTTTTAAATCAGGTAAATAAGAAAATCGATGTTTGATATTAAAATGCAGCGACTACGAAAATATGAGCTATCTGGCAGGTGGATAAAAATGCGGAAAATCTTTTTTTTTTTTTTTTTTTGTACGTAAAAGTGGAGAAAATAGCTAAAATCATTAAAAATGTGGAAGGGTTGGCAGCTACATAGTTTGAAATTTATACATAATTTTTGTTATCTTTGAAAATCGGAACGAAATATAATTATTTTATTTCAACGGCTGAATTTTCAGAAAAAGCGGAATATTTATAAAAAAACTGAAATTTTTAGAGAATCGGAGTTTTTGATAAAAGGGCTGAATTTCGAGAGACAAAAGCGAAAATCCGTTAAAAAGCGGAAAAATCTCATCCCTGCATAATACTATTGGTGATACATGCATTTTTTGTATTTTGCTTCTGGTTTAGAATTGATCAAACTCATCATTTTTCTTCTCAAAGAGTGAAAAAAAAAAACTGCCTGGTTTTGAAAGATGACAATATTTTACAATACTGGATAGTCCTGGGTATTTTAACTGTAAAATTCTAGTAAACATTAAATAAAGCCAACTCTTTGATCAGTAAAAAAATAATAATGAAATGTCAAAAAGCTTTATGTTCAGACATAAATAAGGAGGAAAAATAAACTTAATGAGGATAACTCACAAACCTCTAACAAATAGCATTTTAGTAATTAAGTTAATTAATACTTATACTTAATCCCTATAGGTAGACCTTTAGGTATATAGGTAGACTTATACTTAATCAGGTATTTAATACTTAGAATTTAATTTATGAAAGAAGAAAGAAACTTTGAAATTTTAAAATAAATTTGAAATTTAAACATAATCAGATGAAGCACGATCAACCCAAAATTTCTAGTTTAGTTTGACACCTATTTTTTAGAATAATTGATACTCAAAGTTATTAGTATAAAAAAGCACAATTTTATCTAAAATATATTTTTAACATCAAATTAACAATTTATGTAAAATATTCAACAAAAATATATTTCAAGCTTCCAGGTGAAATACACAATACCACAACAGTTAAGGCACAGATCTGTCATAGTGAAAAACTGGGTTTCTGTTCTCAATAACGCCTTGAATAGTTCCAGTTTCAGATCGAAGAGCACCAGCTTGTCTGAGAAATAATAAGCAGCCTATGTGCAATGCTGACCACATTGCCACAAAATTGTAGAGACTTGACCTCCATAATCCTTTGGCCAACAACAGACTGTAGCATAAGGCTATAAGGTAGTTTTACAAAGGCACATTTCATATAATTTTTCATAGTATAACAATATTTCCCAAGATAGACAAAATGCGATAATAAATTGAAACTGATTTCTTGATTAAATGTGTTTTACCATGGTAATTACGTATTAGTAACACATAAAATTAGTTTTTTGTGATAATACTATTTATCAATTAGTGAATTAAAAATTCAAACTCTTTTTTAGTGTTTAAAAAAATATATTAATTTAAAGCTACAGGTACTATTTTGTCAGAAGGAATTCTGTGGAGACACTGATCCCAGCATAACATGGTTAATAATAACTAAATAAATATGTAAAAAATTTTTTTTTACATAATACTTTTGAAATTTTTACTATAATATTATTTCAATTGGTAAAAAAAAAAAAGCCAAAATACATACTTCATGCTTGTTTCAAGAAATTTCCAACCAGCTGTGTCATGAAATATCTGTGATGCATCTGAGCTAAGACGCTGTAAGAATATTTATGAATTATATATATATATATATATATATATATATATATATATATATATATATATATATATATATATATATATATATATATACACTAATACTATCAGCATTTTTTGTCATCTGCCATATCTGTCACACAAAATAAGCAAATTATAAAAATTAAACTAAAAATACCCTTCGTCTTGTTCCACTATGTGTTTCAGCATCAGATTCTGCATCAAAAACTTCCTCATTGGTATCCATAAAATCTCTCTCTAAATTATCTTTTATCAGTTGGAGAACATAATCATGACACTCACTGTATATTTCAGGTCCTTTAAGAAAACAAAGGCTTCCCATGACTTCTCCTATAAAGAAAAAACACATATTCTAAAGGAATTACTAACACTTCCCAAAAAAGAAATTAAAAAAAATAATAATAATAATAAAAATAAAAACATAAGTGAATATTGGAAAATTATGCTACATTGAATGAGAAAAAAAAAAAAAAAAAACATTTAATAAACAGCATAAAGAGAGTTTTTTTAAAATTCTATGAATTTAAAAAGATACTGTAAGCAATATAATAAATTTAAACTATACTTTTTATTTTATTATAAAACTTAAAAATATATATTTTAACAGATCTAAATTTCTCTAAGTTCAAGAATAAAATTTAAAATTATTCAGAAAAAAAGATATGATGACATGGAATCAGTTTCATTTACCTTTCAATTATTAGGGTTAGGTTTTGTTTATGTAATATGGCAAGTATTAATTAATAACTCCTTATTTTACTTTAAACATTTAATCTAATTCACACTTTAATTTAAGCATTTTTCGACACAAATACCAATTAACAGAAACTTAACCTTTCCCTCACTGGCTGAAACAGACGATAATTTCAAAACTAAGTCAACAATGGGACCATCGCTACAGAAGATAGATATCCCCTCCTTAATTTAGTCCAGTGATTTGCTAACCAATCAGTTGTGAGACCCATGACAACACTTTTACTGAAGCTGGGTGTACAACAAGTAAACTCCTTTAATTTTTCAAGCCCCTCTGCTTTGAAGATGTTGCTGCTTCTCTAAGCAGTTCACGAAACATCAGCTACTGACATAAAATCATGACATCATTTTTTTTCTTCTTTATGGCAGCAAAATTTTTCTTAAGTTAATTTCACTAATTTTTAATTAAGTGCCAACTATTTAATTACACAATTTAAACGTTAAAGTTACTACAAATTTAAAATTCACCTCTAACCATGTGTAAAGTTAATGAAAATTGTAAAATGTGAACTGTAGTAATTTTAGCCTAGATTTTTATTTAATTAATAGATTAATAATTGGGTGTATAAGTATTATGATTACTCCCAATCAAATTATTTTTTCTTTAGGATTAATATAACTGGGTAGATTTCTGTATCCTGATAAGTGGCAGAACAATTACCAAGTCTTGGCAACTTCCGAGCAGCAGCCCGATAGAAACTAAAAAAGACATCAGAGAAAGGGATCAACTCGAAATATATAAATCGTAGCCAGACCCAGGCAAACATCTACTTGTTTTTTTCTTTAACAAATTTGAAAGTTTAAAATCTATTTGGCACCTTGGCGATTGTACTTCACGCAACAGATCACGATTCGGAAATATCCCCATATAGCAAAATTATTATATTTTCGGTGAGCGTGAATTCTACTTTCTTACGTTTAGTCTACTATTTAGTGTAAAGTTATGCAATCCCCTTGTTAGTTAATTCCAAAAATAAAAAAGCAATACTGAAATTTCCTCCTAAATTAAAAAACATAAAATTTTATAAGTGTAAAGAAAATTTTCAATAAATAAAATTTAAAAGTATATACAAAATAAGCATATTGAGATTATTTAAAAAGCACACATTGAAATAGTATAGGACATAAATGTTACAAACCAGCAGCAAGTCGCACTCGAACTTCTGTATCTGTTAGATTCTCCAAGCAAAATTTTTGAGACATTTGTAAAAATGTTTCAGTTTTGTCATCAATAGTTTTTCCTTTAAGTTGAGTTATCAAAGCTTTTGCACCCAAAAGTGCTCCATGTTTTAGTTCCCATTCTACATCAATATTCGTAAAATGTTTAATAAAAACGTCTTCCAGAGAATGAATATCCTCAATCGAAGCATTATTCAAGAATTGAGAAAGATAATTAACACCTTGATCTCTGTCAATTTTTCTGAAACTAAATAAGGATTTAAAGATATCTTCTAATTTATTCATCTTATTTCTTAAGAAGTGATATGAGTAATAATTATATTATATTTTCAAGCTCAAATTTCAAAAGAAAAATGAAGTAAATAATTCCTGGGCTAAAAATTTAAATGTCGGAAAACAATTTCATCTGTCAGAAAAATTTCTGCAAACAACAACCATGTATTTCATTTGATGCGCAAGTAAAACATGCTTATAGCTTTATTGGTGAAATATTTCTTTTTTTCGTTTCTAAGACTTTCTGTTAACTTTAACTGCAAAACGGCTCAGAGCGAGCGGTGAGCGCCACTGTCAAGTAGATTAGAAATCAGTTGTGTTTATAAACTTTAAAAATTTGAAATACATTAAAATTTACTGAAATCAAACATTTGTAAATCTTTGCTATTGTCGACTATAAAAAGTGAGCCTAATTTAAACTTTCGTTACCTTAATCACTTTGGAAAATAATTTATATAAAGCTTTATTAATAAAAACGTTATCAGATAATATAGTTCTCTGAGAATAAATCTCTCACAATTATTAATAAAAGAAGAAAACGTATTCATTCAGATAAGAATAAAAATATATTGTAGTTCTTAAGACAAATTAATTGCTGATAAACTTGATTACAATATTTTCGACAGTATTTGCTACGTCTATATAGCTTGAAAAATATATTTACTGTGTCCATTGTTTACGTACCATTACTAACACACTACTTAATGTAAATTTCAATGTACATAATCACACCAACCATCATGTAAAACATTTATACCTACTTTCTTATTTAATTACTGTAAATGTAATCAACTGATGTTTGTGGTGCAGATCATTTGAATATAAACACCATTTTCCCAAAAATTATATTCAGGTTTACAGTGCTCAATCGTTAAAAATGATTATATTTTGTATCTCTTACATGTAAATCAAAGAAATATCATTGAAACAAGATAATATTTATAATATAAATATTTATAATATTTAAAGGCTAGTTTTAAGTTTTTTAATCACAAGTCTTATATGTTTTCATTATCTCCTTACTGAGGGGATATTTCCCTATCGTGATCTGTCGCGCCAACCATAATCTCTAAAGTGCTAAATAGATAATAAACTTTGCATTTTTTTTTTAAAAAAAACATGTAGATTTCTAGTTGGTTCCTTTCTGGGATGTTTTTTTAGCTTCTCGTGGTCCACTACCCGTAAGTTTCCAAGAATTGGCGATTATTCTGCTACAGATCACGATACGGAAATCTCCCCTTGAATGTTTAATTAAGACTTGTCACTCCTGTAGGGTTAATAAATCTCTATCTTGATATCCTGCATAACTTAAAATAGTGTGAGATTGCATTTCTTAAAATTTACCAATGCTAGCTCCTGTAATGGTAATTCCTGTAAGTAGATATGCCTGTAAGTCTTTAAAACTTAAATTATGTGAAAAGAAGAAAAAGTAACATTTTGGATTCCATTTAATCTTTTATGATATTTTTAATAAAGCTCTCTTGCTAAATTCAATTTTTTCTAATTAAACTATTTTTCAAACTTTAATTTGTATTTTTTTCTAACATTCAAGTTTCTGTGCAAAAAATGTTTATGATGATAATTTATCATTGGCATACAATATTTATAGTTTATCTGTACTTTATTCACTAGTTACCTGATGAGTTTAAAGTAGTGAAATACTAGTCAAGCCATGGCTAAAAATGGAAACATTGATGTTAAGAAAGGTAAATTTCTGTTTTTATTTCTTGAATACCTATAATAATGTTTCCTCCTATGCATTATTTTTAAAAAAAAAAAAATCTTTCTTCTCAAATCTAATGGTTTTTTTGGATTAAAAAGCATAATTTGAGTGTCACAAATTTGACTGTAATTCTATTTTTTTTAAAAAGTACTTTGCCTCTTTTTACTTAATAAAAAAAATAAATAAAAAAACAGGTATATGCATAACTAGCCATCTGCAACTATCAACTGATCTGCTTACATGAGCTCACATCTTTGTCCTACATTTGCATGAATTTTCCTCTTTGCGACCCCAGATTTTTTCGAAGGTGCATAACCTTTTTAAAAACTGCTTAAAGATGCTTATTTTCGTTTTTTAAAAACCTTTAAAGGTGGTTTTTTATCGGGTGTATTTAAAAAGTGCTTAATTTTCCCTTTTCAAGATTTTTTCTCAACCTTGACAATTTTTGACACGTATTATGCAAAATTGTGGTTTTCACAATGTTCTATTCATCGTTTTCACAATTCATTCAAACACAATGCATTTCGGCGTACGGTTGTTTCGTAGTGTATGAAAGCGCCAATCATTTTTCATGTTTGATAAAATACTTCTGGGTCCGCATGTGCATATACTGAGCTGAATTGAGTGGGAATTATTCTTTTGCAAGAGATTCTCAATTTCAGGCTTCATTTTCCACCCTCTGAAATCAAACTGAAAAATCACTCTTATGATGATTAATGTAATTAAGAAAATAGTTCTTTGTCAGAAACTAGTTGTTTATCATGATCATGTAAAAGACTTTGAAGATTATTTTGTTACTGTATATCGTGCTTAAATCCTGTTTTGCTCTAAATCCCCAACTTTAGTATGCAAGTGTAAGTGGGTAGGATAAACATTTTTCTCAGATTCGCCCTCACCAGCCAGTTAGTCCTCCTACACGTACTCACCACTTTGCAGTTCCATATAGTCGTTTACCTGCATGAACTTACCTCTTCCGGTATGACAACACAAGGGCCAAAATCAGTAATGCTGTCACACAACTGTTAATTAGAGGAAACCTGTTATGTAGTATTACAAATTATTTGATTAACCACTTCATTACCTCGGTTCTCACATGTGGATCTTAGAAGAAAATTTATAGTTTTACCTTCACTGAAACATTTGTAGATACTTAACCTTTCTGTGGATTTGCAATAGATGTAGAACATATAGGTTTTTTGAGTAGAAATCCTCATAAACTGAAATGATTTTTGAAAAATGACGCTAAGTCCAAATACTTGAAAATGTAACTAATTTTAAATATTATATAATTTGGTTATTCTGAAAATAATTTTTTTCTTCTGACTTAGTAGTATGTATGTAGCTTTTAAATTTATATTTACTTAATATTTAAAAATAATACAGCTAAGAACATGCCATTCCACTTATATGTACCTTGGTACGTAAAGTAAAATTTATGACAGAATAGTAGCCATGTAAAATCTCATAATATTATTAGTATTCAATTTTATGTCTATTTGCTAATATTTTCATGTGTATTAAAATTAATTGTTTTATATTAAGGTACATAGATACATTTAATAACTTTAACTTTTTGTGTTTTTTTTACCATAATTTTAAAATTTTACCCTCAAGAATTAAATATTTTGTATGGTTAATATTAAATTCTTTTCAATAATTATTTATTTTGCTTAATTAAAATAGTTTTGAAACTAAGATTTCATGCAGTAATGCATTGGTATTGTATTTAGTATTGCATCTCATTAAAAAAAAAGCTGCATTAAAAAAATTTTCTCTAAATAATTATTAAATATATTTAAATGAACTTTAATATAACATTATGCATGTTTGATCATATTTAAGGTGCAATTTAACATTTGAAATATTTATGTTATTTTACTTAGATAAAACCTGAGGTCCATGTACGTGGACGTAAAATTATTCGTCCCCTGGCTGTACAATTTGTATCGTTATTTTATTATAACTTACGACAGTAAAATAGAATTCAATTCTGTGAAATATTTTTTTGCTATATTTCTTTATACCTCATTAGTGAAGAAGTTAATGATATTTTTGTATCTTGTATTTTAAAGATGACTCATTTCTATCTCATTCTTAAATAAATAAAAATATTTTTAGTTTAAAAAAATCATGAAAATCTTAGTTTCCTGGAAAAGTAGTTATTTGTAATCAAAATTAAGCTAAAGCAATACTTTCTGATATAAACTTTCATGCCACTTTCTATGTCACATAAAACTGTAATTATAGTATTTTGAAATTCAGTTTATCATAAGGATAATTTTATTTTTATTCATCTTAAAAATAAAAAAAAATAAAGACTTATTAATCATATATAATTGTATGTTTTCTTAAATTAAGAATGCTACTAACAGTGATTTCTAACAGTGTCTATATTAATCTACTTGAGTCAAGTTCATGAAATCATAATGTGTGTTGATAATTGTTTTGATCAGAAAAATGTGTCATACATACAGTCAGGTGCAAAGAACACATTTAGCTATTATTTTATTGCATAATTTTTTATAGGTATGAAGAAACCAAGATTTGCGCCAAATGGAAATAGACTGCCTGATCCCTTACCAAATGGTGTTGTCCTTACTGATGTTATGAAACGTCAATGGAGACTTGGTAAATCCATTGGTCTGGGCGGATTTGGAGAGATATATTTAGGTACTAATATATATGGAGTGTAAGATTTAAAATGTAAAATTATAGCATTGTATGCTCTTTTGTTTTGCATAAAATCTATTTTTAACAGAAGTAAATGTATTGTAAAAATTTGTTCTTTTTATTTTATTTATTTATTTATTTATTTATTTTTTTTTTTTAGTTTTAAGAGGAATTTAAACACTATTGAATAACAATGTATTTCTGTGTATATGTCTAATTTTGCCAAATGAGTTCAAAATGTTTGTATATCTTTCTTTTCTTTTTTTTTTATTTTAGGTAATCATCTGAATAATAATGAAACTTAATGATTTTCATTAAAAAAAAATGGACAAATGGCAATTAATTTTTCTTTATTCGAATAAGTACAGGTGCAGAAGTTAAAAGTGCTGCAAAATAGAGAAATAAAAAAATTTATTCAATGATTTAAAAAAAATGAAGAAAAGTCTATGAATTGTAGTAGTAAAACCAAATCTTTCTATTCAAGTGATCTAAAATCTACATGCATGCAAAATGAATTTGCACTATCATAGTTTCGATTATTCTTGTAAAAAGAGTTTCATCAGTTAATTTAGACAAAATTAAGAAATTAAACTTTTCTGTTTCTTCTGATAATTTCATCATAATCATTTATCCTAAAGATTCTTCAACTATGGCAAAATACATAGTAAAAACTTATTATTTGGCCCTTTCTAATTCAATGTTTTTTTTTTTTTTTAATATTATCTTTTAATAAAAAAAAATTCTATATTGTTGTTATTGTAAAATATTTATATAGGCGACAGGCTTGATGGTCAAACAATCTTATTCAATCATTTAAAATATGAATTGAAGAAAATATGAATCAAAATAATTTATTTCCTGGCATAAAACCGATAAAAATATTATCACAGGAAAAATCTGAAAATCAGAAGTAGAAAATAGTAAATCTTAACAGCATCAAACCTTCACAAGAGAAAATACCTACAGTAGAAAAAAGAAATAACACTAAAATAGAAATCGTAATATCGTGTGTGTGTATATATATATATATATATATATATATATATATATATATATATATCTTGAATATAAAAACAAACTGAATTTTTAAAAAAAAATTTCTAACGAAAATTTTGTTTAGTTATTAGTAGGTAGTGTGAAAAGAGAGCTTATAGGTGAAAACCATAAATAAATTCATTAAAAAATTTTACATTGTTTAAAAATCTTGCATAACAAAATTTATGTTGCATACCTACCACATACAAGTATACACACACGGAAATAACATGTACTGTTTGTATTTTTTATTTACATACTTTATATAAAGTTTTTTCTTGTTTAAATACATTTTTACCCTAATTTATATTATTTTTTAGTTCAGTTCAACATTTTCAATGCTTCAACATTGTTACTATAAAAACAGAAAAATTTGATGTCTATAAGATCTGTTAATTGAAAATGAACTGCAAACCTAAATGCACAACACTCTAGAAAAAAGAAAAACTCTTCCACTGACTATAAACAAATACTATATAATATAAATGGCAGGGTTGCCACAGACTACTAAAATGCGACTATTTGCTACTATTTTCGGCTTTGGCGACTATGGCTACTTTTTTTGTCTGAAAAGGCTAAAAAAAAAAAAGCAACTATTTTCAGGAATAGGTGACTATCGGGAGACTTTTTTACTCTTAGCAAAGTTTTTTCTCAAAATTTTATTTTTGAGAAACTGAAAACAAAATTTTTAAAAAATTTGGCTATTAGTTAAAATAATTATTTTTTTTAATTAAATAAAGAGTTTAGTAATGTTTTGATGCTTTTTAATAATTTTACATTAGTACCTAAAGTATTTTTTTTTTTAATTTTTATTAAAATTCTTTCAATACTTGTTTGTTTTATAATTTGTTAGATAGTCAGTATCATTTTTAAACAAGTAAATCTTTAGTCGTTTTTATTTTTAAAAAAGAAATTAATAATAAATAAGTAAAAATATTTTTACATTTATTAAGTACAGAATTTGACCATTAGTTAATACTACTTTTTATTATTTTAAATAAATAAAAAAAAGAGTCTAATGATGTTTCAAAAGCATGTTTTTTTTAACAAATAATTAAAAAAAAATTTTTTTTTTTTTGCTAAAGTGAACATTTCTTTGGTTTGTTTTCTACTTTCATTTTTTTTTTTCTTTTAATTTTTAATGCATGTATGTAAAATATTTTGTTACAGTATTATTATTTTTAAACCAATAAATCTTAAATCATTTTTAACTTAAGAAAAATGAAATAAAGCTTGGGTTTGCTTTTACTTTGACTTCTTTATTATTTTAATTGAAAAAATTAAGCAATGATATTGATGTTTAAAATGTGTTTAGAATTAATATTTTCTTTTGTAATAGATTTATTCCTTTTTATTTATTTTTGATTGATTTAAAAATTTCCCATAGGTAATTTTTGAACATATGCTATATCGCGATGTCTAACGGACGATGTATCACAATTTAAAGTTTCTGACATCACCCAGTCCTAATCAGAGTATTTGACAATTAACCTATAATTTTAATTATTTGGCTACTATTTTTGATAAATTTTTGTTCCTGTTCAGGCAACTATTTTCATAGTTTTAGGCAACTAAAAGCAACTATTTTTGTTCATTTTTTTAGAGTGGCAACCCTGAAATAGAGATCTTTCTTAAAGCATGTGATTTGGACACATTACTATCCAATCATGTTTATATTTAATCAAAATCCATGTGTTTGTGAGTCATGTGTCTCATTTCAAGTAGAAGGTCAAATCTTATATGCATAGCTGTCAACTATACTGGATTTTCCAGTAGACTGGGATTTTGAAGTTTCTCCTCGACTACTGGTTTAATAAAAATTCTACTAGTTTTTGTACATTTTAGAAAATTCCCTAAAATTAAGAAGTTTCATAAAAAAGTCCCTATTAAAATGAAATTTTTGTGGGGATTATGCTTGCTTGAATATTTGAATAAGTGTTACTAATGCATAATGAAGTGATCCTCATTAAAAAAAAAAACAGTTAAAACTTTTTTGTTGTACTGACATACTTCAAATAAGCAATTATATGAAGTTTTAGAATGTTTTGCAGTTCAAAATTCTTTTTGTACTATTAACTTTTCTGACATATCTGTTTTTAATTTTTTAGCGTCTAACAGCATTAAGAAAAAACCTGGTTTAAATTCTGAATATGTTGTTAAAGTTGTAAGTATTGCATCATTCTTTTTTACCAAAACAATATATATACAGTGAAACCTCGGTTAAACAAACACTCTCAAGACCAAAAAAAAAAAAAAATTCCGTTAAGGGAAAGGTGCACTAATATCAAAGTTTTTTTATTTTTTATTATTAAACGACTTAAAACTCCTCATGCACCACAAAGTATAACATGAGGCTTACAGTTGTAAGTAAAAAACAAAAGAAGAAAAATTTACAAATTTAAATTAAAAACAAAATTCCGCAAGGCAGCAAGACTTTCAATACTTTTGACCAGTTCTGATAAGACAGGAGGCCAACAAATAGAAAGACGCCTCAAATCAGTCTTTAATTTCATTCGGGCACTCGCATACAAATCGCAATGAAGAAGAATATGTTCAGCATCTTCATCAGCATCGCCACAAGCACAAATTCCACTGGTCTCCAGATGGAAACGAAATAAATATCTCTTAAAATTTCCATGGTTTGTTAAAATTTGGGTTAATTTAAAATCAGTTGCAAAGAATTTACATTGCAAACGGTGAAAAATGGATGGAAAGAACCTTTTCGTCCAAAGCGACCGAGGCGAAGAAAGAAATTCAGCATTCCAGTCCGCAATGATTTTATCTCTAGCGATGCGCTTCCAGTGAGAAGCTGGAACAGACACCCTTAAGTCTATTTCACCACACGTAGCTTCCTTAGCCAATTGGTCTGCTCTTTCATTGCCCAAAATACCGCTATGGCCACGAACATAAGAAAAATGAATAGTTACGTTTTCAAGAGCGTTCAAAATCGAGTGAATTTCCACCACAAGCTTCTCAGTAGAAGTCGTGTCACGCAAAAGAAAAAGTGAAGAAAGAGAATCTGTACAAATGAGGTATTTAAAAATTTTGTTTTCGCTAAAAGAATTTTGTATCCACTTAACAACCAGGTTTATACACAAAAGTTCAGCCTGGAAAACAGAACATTCATTAAGTAGTCAGTGCTTGGCAGTAACCTTCTCTGTTCCATTTTCATAAATCACAAAAGCAAGACCAACCCTTCCATCAAGCTTACTACCATCCGTAAAACAGATAGTTTTATATGCCTGAAAAGCATTATTTACATAAGGAATAATTATAACAGGTTTCCTACATGCTGGGTGGGGCAAACATGAAATAGGAAGCTTCCCGTCCAGGGTTAGACAATCGTTGTCTTTTATCTTCTCCGTTAATTCAAGATTATTTATGATAATTAAATCAATAGGTGGAAGACCAGAGATAACAAAGACCGCATCATAACTAATAGTTCTATAGCCCCGAATAATGCGTAGAAGAATTCTTCTTTGAGTTCTTCTAAGGATTCTAATATTAATCTTCTTTCTCAAAGAGTTTCCCCAAGATAACGCTGCAAATTGTTTTTTAAATAATTGCACTTATATAGAAATATTTAACTAATCTACAATAACTATTATCAATGATATTTATTTAAACTTTGAAAAATACTTTTTTACTAAATGCATGTATAAAAAAAGTTTGATATACATACATAATTCTAGATGAAGCTATGGCTAAATGAATATGCTTTTCTTATTTATACAGACATTCAAGTTAATCATATGATACCGAATAGGCATTTTTAGTCCTACATCACCTACTCAGTCAGTTTAATTATAAGATTTACATCCCCTAATACGCGAATGTGATAATACCTCCTTGAAGGTAAACCCCATGATGCATAGAAAGAAATAAAGCAGCAATGCATACCTGTAAGGCATGATGCGGAGTTGTTATACTTGCAATTGATCATCTGTCAAACATATAAATGTTTCTTTTTTTTGAACACCTCAATGACTAGATTTCTGTTCTCTTCTTCTACCCAGCTGTGTTTAATATGCTCTTCTAATTGATTAGAAGTAGAAAAGAATTGTCAGTGGGGGAAAAGAAGTTAAGAGTGTTAAGGCGTCATTTCAGCTTGTGGGGTCTCGTAAGCAGTACAGTCCAGATGTAAAGATCAGAAGCCTTTGTCCGAAATGTTTCACATGAGCAGTATCATTTTCTTGCAAAGGTAGGAAAGTGACGAGAGATTGATTGATTCTTCAGCAGTGACATAGATTAATGAAAATTTTATTATGTGTAAAACAAAAAATTTACAAGGTTTTAAATTTTTTTTTTTTTTTTTTTTTTTTTTTTTTTTTTAAGAATTAAGAGCAGATTTTTTTTTCAAATTTGGAAAAATTTGTATTTTGTTTAAAGAGATAGAAAATAAAGTTTCAGGACATAAATGACTGTCTCTCTCTGCTTTCGTGCATAATGGTTTATTTATAGAAGACTAATTAAGAGTTAAAAATATGCCCAAAATGATAGTCGTCCGTTCTGTATGAGTGTCCGTAACATGAGGTTTCACTATATATGTATATATATACCTATACAACTTTCCATAAACCCCCGATAAAACTAATTATTGATTAAGTTGAACTGTAAGCAAACAAACTGTTATTATTTAAATAATAGGAAAAGAAATTTTTTATCTTTCTTATAATTAAAAAGAAAATAAATTGAGAAGGAGGAAAATCTGTAAAAATTCTTCAAATGTAGACATTTGAAAAATTTTTATGGTTGAAAGCTAAAATCTTTCCATGCATCTGCTATCTAAATTTCTGATCCCACATATGGTTCTGGTGTTAAAAGAGAACAGAAATACTCACAGTGACAAGCTTATTTTTTTTATTGTAGATATTAAACCTCATTTTAAGGTTATCTTGCTTACAATGCCCTATTTTGAGCAATCTTTATTAATTTCATATAACAGTAAAAGTAACAAATATAGCATAATGTAGGAATCTTATTATTGATTTTTTAAGTGATTACTGAGACACTCTCGTCAAACTAATGTCAAAGATTTAAAAACTGTGTTTTTATAATAAGTAAAAATACATTGAAACATTTATTAAAATGGCAAAAAAATTTTGAGCTGAAATAAATTTTTCTGTTTTTCACTTCGTACATTCTTTTTTTACCTCTTTCTTATTTATTTTTTTTTATTTCTAAATCATAGAATATAGTCACCATATAAATCATAGCCACCCACCTAGAATTATTAGAAAAAAATGTTTTTGTTCGGAAAAAAAACCTGGGAATTTAAAAAAAGGGGGATTTTTTTTTCCTTCTTAATTTTGCTGTTATCTTACTACCCGGTATGACCCCCTTTTTTTCACATGGAAATTTTTTGCCCAACAGTTGAAATATCGCCAACTTAGCAATACTTTGCTTGCATCGAGACACATTCCATTAACCCTGTTAAGATCACTGCATAAAATAGGGTAGATCAAGAAAAATTATTTAATTTCAAACACTTGAGTGTAAAAAAGTTGTTGCCTATTGTAATATTAGATTTTTATTTGTAAAACATAGAAAAATCAGGGAAATTTGAAACCTGATTTGAGTGGCCGCCCTGTAAATATCTAACTAGCAAATTATAGTTCAAAACAACTTTAGAAGTATTAAAGCATTTAAACTGCTCTAAAAGTGCAAAGTATAGAACACATTGTTCTATTTTATTTCTAAGTGCTCTTAAATTTATTTTAACTTTCTTAAAAAATTGATGTTTTTAATAAAAAATTAAATTTTCTTTTATTATTTAATATATTTTTTGACAGGGTAAATTTGTTGCTGAACCTAAAATGCCTTAAGCTTAGACTTAACTATCTGTCTAAATGTAGGTAGATTTATTATGTTTAATTATTAACCTTTATAAGCTTAATTTTTGTCTCATCTCTTATCTCAATTAATTAAATTGAGCCTTGATGACTAGCCTCTAATGAGGTGAACCAGGTTCAAATCCCAGCAAATGCTGGTTAATACGAATTCTTCCCCCAGCACGCACCAAATACAGTGCTGACATAAAATATCCTCAGTGGTTAACGGATCATGGGTTAAGGTCCCTTGTTGTCAGGTTAACAGTGGTTTTATTCTCCATTTAACGCAAATGCGGGTTGGTTCCATCAAAAAAGTCCTCCATGAAGGCAAAATTCTCCCAATACTTGATCCAGGAGTTCCCTTGTCTTCTTGATTGGGTTCAAAATTACAAGGCTACTGAGTTGAACATTGGTAGTTGTAAACCCAAAAATTTTATTGACAGTTCAATGATGGTTATAAAATAAGATTAAATTGTAATTCATGTTAATAGTTTAGCTGTAAACATTGAACTTGATAAAAACTCTCAATGATGTTCTTTTCTCATAAATTTGTTCTAAAATTGGGATGAAATTTATGTTATTATATAATATGTATATGTTAATGAAGCATTTAAATTTGATAGCATAATGTTCTTCATATTTTTTTTTTTTTTTTTGAGTTAAATATTGCCTCAATTTGCTCAATCCTTATGTGTGAAAACGTATATCATGTATATTTTTTCTCCCTACCAATTAGGAGCCACATGCTAATGGACCATTATTTTCTGAAATGCATTTTTATCACCGTGTTGGTAAGATTGAACAAAGTAAGTATTCAATATCATTTGTCTGTTATATTTAAATCCTTGTATACTATATGACCAATCTAATAAAATCATTCCCCCCCCCCCAACCGCAATTTATAGTTGAAGAATGGAAAGAAAAGAAGAAATTAAAGTTTTTAGGAATGCCAAAATTTATTGGATCTGGATCCCATGAATATAAAGGCGTCAAATATCGTTTTATGGTAATGGATCGATTCGGTGAAGATTTGCAAAAAAAGTTAGATCGAAATAATAAAGTGTTTCCTATGAAAACTGTATATACTGTTGGAAAAATTGTCGTAAGTATATTGCTAATATAATTTTTAAAAACCTTTTATTTTTAACATCTCTTTATGTTGAATAAAATAATTAGTTGAGTAAAATAATAACATCGTTAATAAAATTATATTAATTAGTAATTCAAATTGAGCATTAATGATTTCACTTTCTTAAAGAAGTTTAATTACTATTGCTTTTAGATTTAACAATAAGTTATTTGTTAATTAAAGTTGGAAATTACTTTTAAGTATGCTTTCCTCTATTTGCAAACTCAGCATTAAAAGAAATAAAGTTTTTTTCTTTTTTAATCAATATATTTTTATTGTGATCTGTTTGTGGCCGTTAAAAATCCAGTTAATGGTTTGTTATGAAGATGCAATACTTTAAGTTAGCAAGTGATGATTTTAGGAATACATATGTTTCATTGATTTTCACTATTTAAATATGCAATGATATTTTGCAGGGATAACAAGTTTCATTCATAGTAGAAAAAACTGCTCTGCATAAAATAGGTTTCTTCTGAACCAAGTAGACAAAACTGTTTTTCAAAAAAAAAAAAATATATATATATTAAACCTATTTTTCAGATAATTAATATTTGCTTTCTGGCTTAAATAGTAGTATTAATTTTCCAACTAATACATCATTTTTGCGTAAGTCAAAACTAAATCACAACATTTGACTTTAAATTAAGAAAATCAACTGCAGTTAAAAATAAAAACTTATTGATTCTATTATAAACTGATTCCATTTACTGCCACCAACATTCCCTTTCATCATTGACTCCAGAGAAATGCAACATTTTCAAGCCAGGCTAGACTTAAACAAGTTTTTTTCTTCTTTTTTTTTTTTTTTTTTTTTTTTTTTTTTTTTTTTTTTTTTTTTTTTTTGTTGTTGTACTGTTCTAGCTTGCAGTTAAGATACTGATTGATCACCAGACTACTGAATTTTTCCACATCAAGGAGGGGGGGGAAATCTTTCAGTAGTAGTGGTGCTATTGACATTTTAGTTTGAAAATTATCTCTGCTTCAGCCAGTCAGGTGGGAAATCAAAAAGTTCTGTTTCTGTTAATGGGCTATTCGTGCCGAGAAATTGTTAAATTTAAAGGATCTATTAATAAATTAAATTTATAAGGTAACATTAGTGGTTGTTCATTGATTCTGGATTACATAAGCAAAGCCCAACCCTAACAATTTTATCCTGATGAGTATAGTAAATCTTTATTTCATAATTATATAAAGAATTGTTAAATATCACTCAAATTTTTTTTAAATACTACTTTATTGATAAATTATTTATTAAACATATACACTAGTATAATTCTCATATTGATTTCACAATTACAAATATTATACTAATTTTTATAATGAAATATAAATATGAATTCTTAAATAGACTCATAAATAATAGAGCAATAGTTTTTCCTATTTTTTTCCTTTTTAATTTTAGTATTAGTCCTTTTACCTTCATATTCAGATGATCAAATTTCATTTTTAAAAACAAAAATATTTGTTAGAAAAAGTTGAAGAATAAAAAATTTTACCAACTTGAATAATTTGTATTTGGCGCAGTACTATTTTTTTTTTTTTTTCAAGAACTAAAAATAAGCTTTTCAAAAAAAAAAAAAAAATTCTATATTTAATTTTAACATTGTTGGATTTTCATGCTTCTGCTAAAAGCATATAGCACTTGCAGCAACAAATCATGCTCTAAAATGAATAAACAGCTAAGAAGCTCTTCTAGCACTCACCAGTATTTATCTTTCTTCCAATCTTATTAACTTTTATTATCTTTGCATCATTTATTTGGATTATTATTGATGTACACGGAATGAATAAATTATATTAAATGCTTAATTTTATGAATTATAATTTTCTGCATTATTTCTTTCAGTTAGATATATTAGAATATGTTCATAGTCACGGCTATATTCATGCAGATGTCAAAGCTTCAAACTTACTAACTGGCTATGGTTCTGAAAAAGAAAATGAGGTCAGTAAAGTTTCACGGATTTTGTATATTTCAGTTGAAATTTAATAAGTTCCATCAAAATTTATTTAAGTTGATGGAGAAATTTTTTTTCTAATTGTAAATATGATAGAAAAAAATACATTTATTTGAATAAAGTTTTTATATAAAAATGTGAAATTAGATGCTTTAAAGCAAACAAATTTTATTTGGCAAAAAATAAAATAAAATAAAAACAAAAAATTTGCATAGCTCCATTTCTTTGCAATAAATAAACTCATGCATAATTAGTTTTGTATTAATCTTTTCTATGTCTATGTACTATGTACTTTTAGTCATAGTTATGGTTTTCCTTTTCAGTAGGCCCATGTTGTTAATATAAATTATCTTTATTATTAGCTTTTCATTTCGGAAATATTTATTGTATCAAAGAACTGTATAATTCTGGGTTTGCCCCTTTTTGTCAAATGTATAGTGGTCTTCTTGTACAGTAAGCTCTTGTTGTTAGCATAAATTATCTTTATTCTTAACTTTGCTGGATAACATTATTGATGTTCAAAATAGTACTGTCTTAAAATAGTTAAAGAAAAGTGGAAATTTATTATAACTTTGCTATTGAAATACTATAAATCTTCTTGTTGTCTACAATTATTTCTAGTTGTAGGTTTACAAAAAAAAAAAACATTTTAAAAATTACTGCTAAGTATTTTTAGATATTTTAATGATATTTCTATGTACATTTCTTTGTTTTGATATTTTTACTTACTTTCTAAAGTAAGTTTCAGTGCGTAGCATTTCTAAAAAGTGCTTAAAGGTACTTATTTTTGATTTTCGTTTTTTAAAAGCCCTTAAAGGACGCCATTCGATTTGGCTTTTGGCCCAAAAGGGCTTTTTTTTTTTGGAGGAGGCATGTCTGTTAAAACTAGATATAACTGCTAATTGTCAAAAACTTTCCAATCCTACCTAATTGTGATTTTTTTAAAGTGCTTAAAAATATTATTTTAGTGCTTGAAAAGTGTTTAAACAGTTCTTATTTTTTGTTGAATAATTTGGCTATGCACTCTGAAGTTTCAATGATTATATCTTAATTATCTCACACTTACTTTTATTTTCAATGCATTTTTCATTTAATTTTATACACAGGCATGTTAGTTTTAATCTATTTACTTCTCTTTCAGGTTTATCTCATAGACTTTGGTTTAGCTTGCAGGTATATAGTTAACGGTCAGCATAAAGAATTAAAAGAAGATCTTCGGAAAGCTCATGATGGCACAATAGAATTTACAAGCAGAGATGCTCATATTGGGGGTAAATATAATTCAATTCATGGACGATGACTTTTTCTTAATTTTACAGTATTTTTTTTTATATTACCTGTATCTTTTAAACAAGCTAAGCTGTAGCAAATTTATGCATAGATAATAAGATAAATTACTATTCCTTGTTTCTATGCATCAATAGTGATTAATTTGAGGGAGAAATAGCAAAAGAAAACAGTCCACCTAATTCTTAAAAAGTTAAATAAGTATAAGTAATATTTAAAAGAAAAATATATGTAAATTAATACTATGCATCATAACTGCTTGGTTAGTCAAAATGAAATCATTTTAAAAACCAGATTTTTCAGTTATCTGAAGTTGAATAATTTAAAGTTGAATTACTTTAACCCATGGTAATTTCAGTACTATCTAATGTCAACACTTCACAATTTAATTTCCTATTCATTAAATGTTTATTTTTAGTAAAAATATGTTATTGTTTTTTTAAGTTGTCAGAAGTAAAACAAAAAAAATTTGCATGAATAGTTTTAATTGAACTTTAATATATATCTTCCAAACATTCCTAATAATTCACAAATTATATCAGCCAGATAATAATAAATTAAATTGCTAAAAATATTCAGATTTTATGCCCAAGTTAAATACCATACCTTCTAAAAAAAGTAGAAATGTTAATTCGAAAAAACTATCCTTTTTTATATTTTGTAGTAGAAGTTTTTGTTATTTAGTCTTCTTAACATGGTTTACCCTGTTAGCCAGAATATTATGTTTATTTTATATAATATCTTTCAGTATATTAATAAAACAAAACTGTATTATATATAGTGTCGTACCTACAGCATAACAATAATAAAATTAATAAAGCAAAAAATATTCCTAGATGATTTGATTGATAGATTTTCGAATGCTTTGTATATTAAGCAACCCTCATATTAGAGCTGTCTATAAGCTGACGTTGAGCTTGGATCTCTTTTTTTAAGGTGTAACACGTAGGAAGTTCAGTTACATAATAAAGTTGCACATTCAAAATTCATGGTGTGGATCAGGGTTTCTGTGGTAATAGTTTTTAATAATTGCCGGTTGCTGTGTGATCATGATAAAAAATATATTAGTTTTTAATAAAATTCTATATAAAGTACAACGTGTAGCTCGCTATTCGACTCATATTTTTGTTCCCCCACACACACACTAGTATGTGTTCTAAGATATAAAAAAGGTTGAGGATCCCTGGTGTAGATCATACACTCCAAGAATAATAATGTTTCTTGGTTAAAATTGTTTTTTATTTAATGTCTGTTCTTTATTAATTACCGAGCCTCAAATTATTTTAACCAAAATTCAAAAAAGTGTCCTTAAACCAAGATTCCTAACCCAGGTTTGCAAAATTTGCTTGTGCCCACTTTGGCAAAGCCTGATAATAAATACAATTGTATCAGTACTTGCATTATAATGAAATTGTTTTCTTATTATTTTTTTATATATTATTTTTTTTTAAAGGTAAATAATTGACACCGTCATTGGAGGGTATATGTATACTTGAATATAAACAATTATTATACTATTTTTAAGGTCCTTAATTTTTCAAAAACAAAAAATGAGAAATCCTTATGAGTCCCTAAATTTTGCTTTGTTAAATTGATTGAGTGGGAATCCTGTATAATATTATCTTCAGTTTTTTATTTATTTATTTTTTTTTTTTTTTGAATGGTAAATAACATAAATCATATTGCAAACAGTACAATAACAATATAGAATGGCATGTTTTTTAGGCTTAGTCACAAAAATAAATCGGATGTAGTTACACAGAAGTCTTATTACAAGTTTTAACTGCTAGTTGCATTTATGCTAAGTTTTATACAGTAAACCATCCATAAAGTGAAATCTTAGTTTATTGTGTGCTTTCTAACCTAAAATTAAAACTTAAGTTTTAAAATTCCATAATATATATATATATATATATATTTTTAAAGCTCATTCGCGAAGAGGAGATTTAGAAATATTGGGTTACAACATGCTTCAGTGGCTTTGTGGTCGCTTGCCATGGGAAGAGAATCTAAAGGATGTTGAAAGTGTTAGTAGACAGAAAAGCATGTAAGTTATTTATTTATATATTTTAACAAATTTATTTTAGTAGTTTTGAGATTTATTTTAAAGTGTCATGTAGTTTCTCTTTTTATTACAGTCAAACCTTTACTACTGATTATATTTAGAATTTAAAATAATTTTTATTTTAAATAATTGTGTTCATTGTTCCTGCTTTGCCATTTAGATTTCATTTTGCATCCAATCAATAAATTTTTGATATTTTCGCATGAATAAAATTAAGCCTTAGACTATAGTATGTTTAGGTCATTACTGCCAAGTAACAATTGTGTGTAGAAACAAATGTGCTATTGGAAATGAAATTTTCATAAACTATTGAGATTTAGTTTATACCATGATTGACGCTAGTTTTAGTTTATATCATGTTCAATGTGATTGCCATCAAAGGCTATGATGTGGCATAGATCTAGAAAACTTTTGCAAAACTTACAGAAAAGTTAAAACAGTGATGCCTTTAATGGTGATAGATATATGTTCACAAACGCTGTGTTTCAACGTTTTTAAAATAAATTTCATGAATTCCAAGATGCTCTGTATTGAATCATTAAATTTTATCTCAAACTCACTAACATTTTAAAAGGGATCGGGGAATTTTTTCCATAGAGCAATTATTGCCTCCCTGTATATTGTAAATGAATTCGATCATGATCAAACTGTAGATTTATTTTCCAAATTTTAATTATATATTATAAATTTTAATTTATGCTGCATAAATTTTGATCCAATGATAGGATCTTCACGTGCTAAGACTCAAAAAATTTGTGCAAAATTTTTTTTTATTTGCATGAAAATCTCTCGACATATGGTGAAATAGGCTAAAAGTAAAATTAACATTAATGGGTCCAAACTTTGTGAAATTCAAATGTGCCAAAAAAAGCTATGTTTATTCAGAGAAAGTACATTTTTGTGTCTAATTTTTGTAACTTAAAATATTGTCTCCACTAATTAATTTGCATATTTGAGGTCATCCTCTCTCGAACCATTAACATTTAGTCCGAGTACACGAAGACCCGATCATGAGATCAAAGATTATTCAGAGCAGTTCTTAAAATCTAGAATATAATTATTTAATTTTTTTAACATATATTGTTGTAATTAACCTAATTTTTTTCTGTATACATAGCTGCCAACATTGGGTTTTCAAAAAACGGAAGATATTAAAAACTGTAAAATTTCAACGTATCTTTTCTCCAGAACACAATTAAATTTAAAGATTTTAAGACAATTAAGAACACTTAGGGACATCGATTTTAATTATTTTTCAAAGTTTGATATGTGCACGATTTGGCTTTCTCTAAAAAAATTTCATCAAATGTTACATTGTAGCAATTTTGATTTTTACAAAAATAATCAGCTTGTAATATTTTCTCTAGCATCTCATCACTAAGAGATGACCTAAACTGTGATTCAAAAACGATTTCACTAAAAACTAAGATAAACTACTAACTAAATTACTTTTCATAACTAAGATTCAAAAACGCAGATTAAAAAGCAAAAAAACGCATGTGATTTCTTCACTATAGTAAACACTTGCTCTGTTGCCAGATGCCGTCAACTGAAATTGTTTTAAAAAAATTCGTTTGTGCTCGGTAGCCGAGCGAAGCGTTTTCTCCCCGCTCTATATTTAGGGAGCGTTCTCACTGCCAATCAGATTCGGAAACGCAGCAGCGCTTCCGAGTGTTTTAACTTCTGCGTCGTAGCTTTAATTTTCTACCTTGTTCGAGCACGTGCTGAGAAGATGCAAGAATTTGATTCCTGCTCTAAAAAATGCGTTCGGATACAAATTCGGATCTGCAAATTCGGTGGCGCTGTTCTAAAAAATATGAAATAAAATGGGAATTTTTTTTGTCGAGGAAAATCGGAAAATTACAATAAAAAACCGGAAGGCGGAAGTTTCGATAAAAAACCGGAAATCTTCCGGCTAAACCGGAAGAGTTGGCAGCTATGTGTATAATAATAATCATAATAAAATAAAATAATGAAACATATTTTATAATTACCATATAATATATATTAATATTATATGGTATCATAAGTAAATTTTAAAAAAATTCTGTTAGTGTATTTATTATGAGTATTTATGGATTCCATTCATGCAGCCAAACAAATTATTGAGCTTTATTTTATTGTCATTTTTAAAGTATTTTAATTTATTTTTATATTATAAATTTTTAAGTAAATTCATTTTAATTACTGTTTCAGGTACATGTCTAACATTTCCTCCTTAATTAAAAGTTGTTATAATAAGAAAGCTCCACCTCGTAAGTATAATTATTGACAATATCAATATTTTAGTTATTACAACTCCAACTAAATTAAACTTTTATATATAATCTGCATCAGTACCATTCATCTGAGTAAAAAAATAATTTAAAGAAACATTTCTTTGTTGAGGAAGGTTAATTCATTAGTTTTAATTTAACAAAATGCTATCAGGAGTTATAAACTCATGTATGTAAAAATTCATTCTACTGTGAGCGCTAATTTATTTTTTCAAGGGGAGTTTATACTTCTACATAACATTAATTTAAAATAAAAATATTTTTGATATGATTGTACATTGCCTCCACACTTAAAAGGATTGATTGATGCCACGGTGCTCACAGGCATAGAATTAGGAATCCCTGTCTTGATGGTTCTTCAAAAATTGTGTTTATCACGTTGAAATTTAAAACAATAGAATAATTTATATACATAGATTAGGTTGAAACAAACAATTATGAATTCCGATTAAAAATATCATATAAGCTATTCAAGGAAACTGATATCAACAAATACATCAGAATAAGTCACTTAAAGCTTGCGGGTCACATTTGTCAAATGGACCCTTCTTCCTTGACATTTAAGATCTTCAATTACAAACCAATGGGAACTAGAGTTAGAGTCAAGCATTAGATCAGATGGCTTGACTGTGTGGAAGAGGATTTCAAAATCCTAAGAATTACTAACTGGAGAACAATCGCAAAGAAAACAGCAGAATGGAGAGAGAGTTCTAGGTAATTCTCTGGCCCACAAAGGGCTGTCTTGCCAATAGAAGAAGAATGTAAAATACATGGAAGTCATTTCCTCTATATATTAAGAGAGTACATGGAGATGCAGCATAAGTATTTGTAGACTAAATAGTGCCGTTATATTATAAGAAATGAAAATTCTATAAATTATTTACATGTACCTATAATGTTTCTATCATAATTAATATTTTAAAAGCAATAATTATAAAAAATAATTATCACATCACAAAAAGTTGAACTTCAGAAAAAATGATTTGAAATATTAAATCTTGTTATCATTGTTATATAGTTTATTATTAATTTCTATTTCATTGGGACCAAAAAAAAAGGGGGGGGGGAATCTTATGAAGAAAATATTTTTTTAAACTTGTGAAGTTAAGGCAAGTCCCTCTAAGTTAGATTAGTCTCAGGATTGTAGGATAGTGCATTTATCTGGCTCAATTTTTATAAATAACCAGTTTCGTAAATAATCTTTTTTTTTTTTTTTATCACATGCAATGTTGCTATTTCTTTATTCGGTTTTTAGGTGGCATTACCGAATATTTTACTTATATTGCTGGCTTAACATTTGAGGAAGAGCCGGACTATAAGCATTGTAAAAACATCTTATCTGCTGCAATAAAAGCTTCAGGATTTCAAGATGACGGTTTGCTTGTATTTACATCCACGGATTTGACAAAGCAACCTCTGCGTAAGGTAAAAAACTTTAATTATCTATAGTAGTTAATCATTTGTTATATTTCAATGTTTATACGCTTTATATATACAAATAAATCCAAAAATTAAAACATTTATTTTGTTCTACTAACCATGTAACTTTAAAAAACAAGTTAACCTTATTTTCTAATAGTATTGGTATTGCCTGTACCCATGATCAAATCTATCTAGTGGCACAGTTAGTTAGAGCATTACTCACATAGCTACTTGAAATCTAAAGGTCACTTGGCAGCCAACTAAATAAAACGCTATTAGGTTGTTAAACGCTGTTAAGTACAGTGCACTGTAAATCCCTCATGGTATAAGTTCTCTCGTTGGTCAGTTGTCAACATTTAAAGTAAGGGATTCTGCACAGGCACTTTTCCTTTTTGTCCAAGGTCAAATTCATGTGGCATTCCTACCATAAAAGAGCTCTGAAAAATTGTGTTTAGATGCTTAATCAAAGTTGATTTGTATGTACTCGGGATCTATGAATGTCATGCATTTTTGAAATTGTTGTCCTATATCATCATGCTAAAAAAAACTAATTTCAAATGTAATTTTGCTATCATAGTTTCCAGAAACATATAAATTACGAATAATAGATAATAGTTTCAAGTTAAAATATTGATAATCAAAATGAGTTTTGTTTACTAAGTGAAAAATTCACATTTTGTTCATTTTTTAATTTTCGAATATGAAAAAGTGTTTTATCCCACACCTCTAGTTTTATATTGCTAAATGTATAAAAAATATTTATATTTTTAATTGCAAAATCTATAACAAAAATAATATTGCTAAATGAAATATAATTTTTTCAGGGTCTTAAACGACCTGCAGAAAGAGGGAGTTATAGTTTTTCACCTCCTGCCAAGTCAAAGAAATTACACGATTCATCTGACAATAATGCTTCTCCCATACCACAGAGGAAGTTGCGAAGAGTTGCTTCTGCAACACAAAGTATGCAAGCTTCTGGATCTGGTCATACAAATTCTAACAGTTCCTTACAATTTCTTGAAAACCCAACTCCTGCTATGCTATTAGTAATGCAACGTAATTTAGAGCGTCAAATGCAGATTTCTAATTTATCTAAGACTGGTCTTGTGGATCAAAATGGTATAAAAGCTGTCCTTCTGGCTGATCTTTGTCCAAAAAGAAGAGGTTAGTAAAAATAGTTCTTTTGATGTTTAGAAGAATAGGTTAAGCTGGCAAATTAAAAAAAATAAAAACGTCACATCGGTATTAACAATGTAAATATTTGTCATGGTTTATTTGAGTTGACAGCTACAAATCTGCGGTATAGTTGTAGTGTGTATTAAAATCAAAAGCTACATAAAAATCCGTGTTGTAATAATATGCTACATATTGTTCATTAAATCAACAAAATTGTAACTATATTTATTGATATTATTATTGCCATCTGTTATGTTAATTGAACTTTCAGAGATACAATTAAATCTCTACATAAACTTAAGACAGAAAGTTTTGTTCTAAAGAAAACTACTACTTTATTCAAAATTATAAATGTCCTTGTATCTTGTTTTGAAAGCTAGTACATTTTATAATACTTTTAAAAAGCTAGCATAATTATCATTTTGACTGATATATTTTCAATGCTTAAATTATTATTATTTTAAATAAAATTTGTTTACCAGAAAATTTGTCTCCATTTCTAAATTTGAAATTATTTTCTTTGTCTCAAAATTTTTGTCTTTGAATGTATAATTATATTCTGCTATTAATATACCTCTTTTAATCAGTGGAATAAATTTTGCATCTTGCTGTTTTTTTTTTTTTTTTTTTTTTTTTGTAATCAAATTTGGAAATCAATTTTATTCTTTGTTGTATTTATTTGCTATAGAATAAAAGTTCTCTTTAGATTTTCTATTGTAAAAAATTAAATGTAGCTTCGTTTAGTGCCCATTATAGAAAAATATTGGTAGTTGTTAACTATAAGTTATTTTAACAACTTTAATATTCCATTTCAATTAGAATATTTACATAGCTGTCACTTAATTCACATGTTTTCTTTTACAATCATCACAGTTGTTACGTAGAATGAAATTGACAAAATTAGTAGGAAAACTAAAAAGCATAAAAAATCATGAATTTTAAATGAATCTTGAAATCATTGGGTGTCTTTTTTGTAGTTACATTTGATAATAAAATTAATCATGCATATAAAGCTGTCAGGGTTCAAAATACCCTACTCTTTAAAGCTGTTACGGAATAAGCATAACATATTTTCTATTATTTTAAAACTAGATAATTATTTCATTTAACTTTTTCTAAATAAATGTATATCATTAATCTAATGAAATATTAAATTCTTTTATTCAATAACCATGACATGCTAGTCAAAATCAATTTACCTTTAGAGATTCTCTCAGCCTGGTATATTTGCAAAGAATTCAGAAACCATTACATGGTTGCTAAATGTTTTGTCTTTGTTGAAAAGACATATTTTCTCATATCTTCTGCACTGCCAACACATTTTGTATTTGAAAACCAAGATAGGGATGTAACCCTTCAAACCAAGAACTTGGCAATAATTTGTAACAATTAGTAGGCAAGCTATGGATTCTTTACCATTTCGGTGTAGCTTGTTTGCCTCGATAATTCACCACCTTCTTTTCTGATTTTTTAGTAGAAGGATGTGCTCTATCCTCTCTAAGTTGTACATTCTATTCTATATTTTTATTTTTTTAAATATTCTTCTCACCCTATTTTAAATGAATGATGAGCAGATCTACTTCTTTAAAGAAATTAGAGCAGTACAATTTTTTTTCTATAATTTTTAACTAAAAATTAAATAGTTAAATTTATGGAGTGTGTGCAAAATATTGCTAACCGTACTATATCAGCTCTGAGTGAACAGTATTTAAATTTGTTGTAAAAAATTTAAAATATTTTATAAAACTTCTGGCACATTTCAAAAGATTATGTTTATTTCTTTTTAAAATTGTGGCTATTCGAAAGATTTAATAATAGTTTTAATTGTTAGTATAAAAATGATATATAAAGCTTAGTTATTTGATTGAATAAGAGGGATTTTTTTAAAAAAAAAAAAAACTTTATTGTAAATTAGCTTACTTCTAAGTCTATGGGTTTATCCCTTCAATCGTTGCAACTTAACTTACTAATTCACCATGAAACAGAACAAAATAATTAAATATTTTTATAATTTTGCTATAATTTTTTTTAAAAAAAGCTATCAAGATTAAAAAATCAAAAAGCTACTAAAAAACAATGTGATTCTTAAGAAGCTGCAACATGATTTTAGAGATTGCCGAATAAAAACAAATCCCTCGAGTTAGTTTGATAAATTTTAGTTTACGTATTGAAAATATTTGTAAGAAATACTTAAGCATCCCATTATCTGTTGCAAATATTTTTTATTTATAGCTGTATGAATGAGTTTTCTTATAAATGATTCTTATCTTTTAATACTTGTGTTAATTTTATTGTTCTTAATTTTTTTTTCTTCTTTTTTTTTTTCTCCTTTTTCTCTTTAGCTCGGCCACAGAGAATTTTATTGAATGGGTTCAAAAACAGATGAATGAACTGTTTTATGCATACCTTCCAAATAGACTGCTGTTCATATCTGAAGGGAAAGTTTTAGCAACTTTTAGTTTTTGTGTCGACTTTTAGAAAACAGAAATAATTTGAAAAATAATGAAGTTGGGACAATTATTATGGAAACTCTCAAAGTCACCTGTTTAGTAAGGTCAGCAATAAATTATAATTAGTTGTTACAGATTCATGAAATATATTGTTCTATTCTTAGTTACACACAGATAGATAATAATCTAAGAGTAAACTAATGTATAATTGTTAAATATGCCTGAAAAAATGGGCTGATTTGAAAAGATTTTCTTCAAATATCCTTTGTATATAATGAAACAAACATTTAGTATAATGTAAATACTCTATGTATTATATGGACTTGTATAAATTAAATTTTAAATAATTAATTCTGCGTTATTCTTTTATATATGTTTAATACAAATATTTAATATGCTGATATGTTTGAGGATAACAAAGATATTCAAAGTAAAAAATTATATCTGCACTACTTGTGCATTTTGACAGTATTGGTGTTGATATATAGCACTACATCAAACACTAATTTTAAATCTTGCAATAAAGTTTTTAACCTCTTTTTTTTTTAATTTTATTTTATTTATTTATTTGTATTTTATCAATTTGTTCATATTAACAAGGTTGCCACAGGCGACTAAAATGTAACTATTTTCGGCATAAGACGACTATGGCAACTTAAGAAAGTTACAAAAAATGTAAAATATCAAATAAAGTTAAATAAAATATTGCATTTTCTTACATGAATTTATTTTTTCTCTTAAAAATGCATGCACAATTTAATAAATAAAATTAAGAATGTCATGTAATTATAATGCAAGTGTATGACTATAGACAATTTTTTTAATTGTGGGTCACAATCTTGTGCTAACAAAAATTGTAATATTAAGTTGCTGCAAGTTATTGTTAAAGCAAGTAGAAATTCAAATAAATGAATCTGAAACTTAAGGATATTGCTTTATTTTCAGCAATTTATAAATTCACTTGACTAAATATATATTTTTAGCTAAATTTCTAATTAAAATCTAAATTTACTCAAATCGTAATAAATCAAAAGTAATAAATTTTTCACTGCTTGTGTGAGTATGTATACAATTCGGATATTTTTAAAATCAATCCATTCATTATTAAAATTGAGTACTAATGCAATGAAATTAAGGCATGCTAAAAAATTGGATAGATGAAAGAAAATGCAGCCCTTTAATTTCAACTTACAAAATAATAAATAATTTTCAACATACAAAAAGTGTTTGACTTTATTCATAGTTTTAAAAAACCATTCAAATGTGTATTTTCCATAACTGAGTGCAAAACTAAAGTATTTCAAATTTCTTTTGAAATTCGCATAGCATAAAAAAAAAAAGTGTAGATTCTCCTATTGTAAATTAGATTCTTTTTTAATATTTATAAACAAGTTTAAGAGAAATAAAGATTTTATTTTAATATATAGTTTAGTTGATTTTTATTAATCGAAAATTATCTATTTTAATATTATATAGTGTTTATCTTAAATTTGATTTAAAAAAATATATAATACTGTAAGATTTTATAAATTTAAAAACATCAATTGTGTTAAAAACAAGTTTCCTCCCCCCCCCCTTAAAAAATAGTGTTAAATTTTTTTCCCCACATAATTATATTTGATAATTGAAACATATTTTTCAAAGATTAAAAGTCTTATTGAGTATTTATTGTATCAAACTCTATAAAAATATTTACAAATTGAATATCCATATATTTACTATGTTTCTAAATTTGGGGCTTCTTGATCTTCATCTAATTTTGTTGATTCTGCAGTATCTTGCTCCTACATACAAATTATAGTGATCATTATTTTAACATGAGGAAATAGAACTTTTTTGTTTTCTTGCACACATTTTAACATTCTAAACACAAAAAGAAAACTTCTCCCTTTTATTAAACAAGGTAAGTAGTTAAAAAATAATTTAATTATTATTATTGTGTTTATTCTGTCATACTAAAGTTTTTTTATTTATGCATTATTTTACATTGATTAATGACATTACGTTCACCCAACAGTTTAACTTTGTAGCAATGCAAAGAATACCTTTTTTAAAAAAGTGATGGAGAATTAATGCTTAAGCTTAATAATTTCTTATGTGATTTCCAACCTGATTTTAAAGAAATATTGCAAATATATCATTTTTGAGCAAAATATAACTATGTGAAAATATATTCGAGTGAACATGAATGTCTGTCTCATCAGAATAATTTATTTATTTTTTTTTGTTTAAAGTGGAATAATTTAAATGAAAAATATAAAATTTAGTAAAAATTTTAATATTTTGTAGTGCCAGTAGTATTTAAAATATAAATCCTTAAATAAGAATAAAATTATTTTCTTAAAGTTAAATGTAAGTTAAAAAATTAAAAACGAGCCTAGAAGCTTTTAATTTTAAGAACTAAAAGTTAAACTTGTATTAAGATTTTTTTTATTCTTTCTTTACTTTGTTGTAACAAATTTGCTAAAAACTCAACAAAAGCTAATAAAAAAATTAATAAAATACAAAGAATACCACTTTACCTTACATTTTTTTAATAAAAAATTGCAAAAATATGAAAAGAAATTTGAATTTTTTTCCTGTAGTTAAAATTTACTAAATGCAAAAAGGGATTTAGTATGACTATTTTACTCCACCTTGGACATACACATATATTTAAAATTTTAATAGAATGTTTAACTAATTGTATACTACATGTATATTTTAATTGCAATTATCCTGACTTATGAATTTTAATAGGTGATGATCCTCATATAGGCCTTGTTGATTATCTAAAAAACACTGGATATCTTACTTTAGTATAAAACAGAATTTTTATATCAACAGTGTTAGGTGCAGTATAGCCTTTCTTGGTTCTTATGGCAAAAATAACTAATTACACATCTTTAAAAATTTTATACTAAGGAAGACTATGCAGAATTAGTAAAGTTTACAAATTTCTAGAATCTAAGTGCATACTCACTTCATTTGATATGTCTTTCGGTTCATTTGGATAATTGTTAGGTACTGTAGGTTCAATAACAGAAGTTTCCACGATACTCTGGACACTATCTTCAAGTAAGTCTGTTAATAAAAAAAGGCATAAATTTTCGATGTTTTCATCTTTTAAGAGCATAAAATACAATTTTTAAGACCTAAAATTATTAGTTGTTAACAAATTACATATTTATTGCTAAAATTAAAAAATAGTTCATTACAATTATGTTGAAGTAACTGAAGTTTTTTAAAACATTTATGAGATATAATCCATAGTTGGAAGTTATTTATACCAGAAGCAGCAAAGTGGCTGTGTTATTTTAAACAGTAGTTTGAAATTAATATAATGAGTAATATAAGTAAAATTTAATGATAGTCTCAATTGATAAATTATTAAAATTGAAACAAAGGTAACTATATCTTTTATATTTAAGGCAAAAGATCAAAACATATGTAACAGATAATGAGGGTGACACAAAACAGGGTGTCAGGAAATTTAATCAAACTGAAAAAAATCTGAGAGTTTAATGAAAATACTCAAAAAATTATGAACAAGGAATTAGAGGTGTCTCAGAGTGCAAAGTACAAATTCTGAAAAATATTTTCTGATTCTGAACTCTTATTCAATTAATGTTAATAAATAGATCAGGGTGGCCACTCAAATCAGATTTCAAATTTCCCTGATTTTTCCAGGTAAAAATCTTAAAATTTCCAGGTTCATTTCCATGTTTTTTTCTTATGAAGTGTAGGATGTGTACAAGAAAAGTGTCTATATTATAAAATATTTTATTCAAAATGTCATTTTTTTTATATATCATCTTGAAAAAAAAATTTTTTTTTTGGACAAAATTTTGTTTTTTTTAATGTTTTGGTAAAACATTAATATGTTTTATATGTTTAGCTTGTAGAATATATTGTTTTTATTGAATAAACTTTTTTAATGTGTTACTTTAAGTAGTATTTGCTCTAAGTGTACCTACAAAATGGTAAAAACAGAATGACCAATAAAACCTTAGATAAGTATTGTTTAATATTTTCATTAAGCAAAGGAAAACAGTTTCAGGTGATTATAATATAATATATTATATCAATAAATTTTTATAATTACAGTGGCTCCCAAAAGTTTTTGTTCACTTATAACTTTTATTGAAATAGGAAATAAAAATTCATTAATTAAAATGAATATTTCACAATGGGTATTTGATAATAAGATGTATAATCTATTTTTAGCAAAACTGCATGGAATATTTTAAAAACAAAGCAAAAGTTAATTTTTAAGATATCAATAATCAAATAGTAACAAAAAATTGACCCCTCGAAAGTCATTGTACAATTAAATGTTTTCGGATTTTAGAATTAAAATTGTCAATTGCTTATTTAATTCTCTTATTTAATTATTTTTCATTTAATTTTTTATTTATTCATTTGCAATTTAGTATCAAACTTATGATAGCAAAATTATATTTAAATTTTTGCTTGCTAACTCCGTAATATTTTATTTTATCATTTAAAAACGGTTTGTGGTCGTAATAAAGCAATAGACCAAATTTGATTATTTGTCATCATAAGAGGTAATGAATATGTTAAATTAGTTGATTGTGTCTTACTGCACTGTGTATCAAGTGATAAAATGCTTAAAAGAAGGACTTCATGTCAGATATTAAAATTATAAAATTTGTGGAAAAATTGATACATTCGCAATTGAGTGTTAAAAAAGTTCCTATAAAAAAAATTTTTTTTTAATATTCTGCACAAATTTCACCTGACAAAAAAAAAAAAAAAAAAAAACTAGTTACATGTATTTACAAACTTATAAAAGCTATTGTAGATGCGAAAGAAAACTCTAATAAATGTTAATTTAACGAAAAAATAGAATATTTTTTTTAAAGTAAACAGTTTTTTTTTTTTTAAAGTGTCTGATGACTTTTGTGGTATAAAGTTTTTGACACTTTTTGATCATTGATTTCTTAAAAATAAACTTTTCCTTCGCTTTTAAAATATTCCATACAGTTTTGTTAAGATTAGAATGCATTTTTTTTATAAATTAAATATCCATTCTGAAATATTCATTTTAATTAATGGATAGTCTTATGTCATTGAAAGTCATAAGTGTACCAACACTTTTGTGAGTCACTGTAATTACATTCCAATATAAAGCTGTACTGCATACTGCATTATATCTTACCAGTGCTTTTTATAAAATCCATTGATCATATTTTCTTTAAGCCAATATCTCAAGTCAAATTTTTAAATAATGTTGTTTTGAATTAGCATTATTATTTCAAGATATTCAGTATACAAAAATAAATGTCACAAATATAAAATTGTCTATTTTTTTGTTCTATACTCAATTGAAAAAAAAAAGATAAAATTAATTAAATGTTATACTTTGTTTTTTTTTTTTTTTTTTTTCTTATTTGAAATTGAAACATTTAAAGAATTCCAATCAAAACACAGTTTTTTAGTTTAGCATAGTTAATTGTGTTTTTTTTAACAACTAGAATCTTGAACAGCTCACAACTAAAAACACTAAGTTTCGTTTTCCTTCTTCCGACTAAACACATATGAGTAAAAAAAAATTTTATTTTATGCTTATATATCATTTACTATGTTTCCTATATATTCCTTAGTCTTTGTCCGCTTTTTTGGGGTAAAAGGAGGGACAGTTTTGGAAATTTCTCTGGAATGCAAGCAATATTTACTAACTTTCGATATTGAATCAAAACTCAAATAGTTTTCAACAAAACAGTAAAATTAAATATTAATATATAGTTAGTTCTAAAAAAAACTTTTTTTTTAAAAATTAAAATATGTTACAAAAGGTTAAAATGAAATAGAAAAAATTAGCATTAATGCAACAATTTGTTGACAAACATTGCTGTTAGCGATTGTAAAAAAATTTGTAGTTGGTTCGTTTGCTGAGAAAAAAAAATTTAAGGATTTCTTTGAATGGGAGTACAAAAGCATTCAGAAAAAGAGTGCAATATAAAATGTATTATTATTAAACTATAACCAACTAATTTTTAGAGAGTTTTATTAAATTAAAAATACAAAAACATTTTGACTCATTTTGTCAAAATAGAAAAAAATTACCAAAAAAGCATCAGAACAAACTTGAGCCATAAATGGATTCAGCCCAAGGACAGAATTTAAAAACAGAAGAAAATATCCTAACCCCTTCTTTCAAGTCCAGCACAATATTTGCCTTTCCTAAATTGCACAGTCCCATAGTCTCCATAGAGAACAAAGGTTTCTACTCTTGTTTAGAAACCATGGGAGAATTTTATGTGGCATTCTAGTTTAACAGGTTTTTAATGGAGCAAGTATTGATGCAAGCAAAGTATAGCTAAGTTGATGACATTTTAACAGTTTCGAGATACATTTCAGTCTAAAAAAATGTGGATATAATGGGTAAAATAATTTAAATTAGAAAAATAATTTAAATTAGTCAAATTAAAAAAAATATCTAAGAAAAAATTTCGAGATTTTCTTTAAAATTCCCTGATTTTTCCAGGTTTTCCTGGTGGGTGGCCACCCTGTAGATATCTATTGGTCTTAATGCATTTGTACAAATTATATATTTTTAAATTTTATCAATTTTAAAATATATTTTTTAACAAGAAGTTGCTTTAACATATATATTAGAAAATATTGCATTAAGAAAATCGATAGTAAAAAAAACAGTACTTCATAATAAACATTTATTATTGCTGTCAGTTATAAACATTTATAACTGAAAACAAATGTTTCCCAAAATGACTCACTCTTTTACAGTTAGTTACCACTGATCAGCTAGAAATAGCAGCAACATATAAAATAAAAAGTGTATGTTGTCTATTATTTCATTTTACTGTAATCACCTGAATCTTTTCACTGGATATGCTTATTTGTTTACCTTGTAATAATTAAAAGAAATAATAATTACATTTATTTTTACTGCAATTACTAGTAAAGTGTTGAATAAAAAGTATTTTTGGCCACCTTGTTAATGTTTCTATATATATGTAGCAGATTGTTGCTAAATAATTCAAAAGATATTAAATTTAAAAATATGCAGAGGTGGAAAGTTTCCATTGTTTTGTTTGTTAAGTTTTTTTTTTTTTTTTTTTTTTTTTTTGAATAAATTTAACATTAAGTGTAACAGAATAAGATAAAATTTCAAAAATAAGAATATAAAATAATTTGTAATATGAGCTTCAATTTAATCATTTTTGCTATGTGCATTACTAAGGCAACAGTGAGAAAAGAAAATAGTCTTTTTTTTTGTTATTTTCTATTGAAGCGCGTGTGCAACTTTAGAAACTAGCTATTTTAGCAAATTATTTATTTTTCTTAAAATATTAAATCCTAATTTTATATATGTGAAAACAAAACATTATATCTGAAAATAGCTTTGATAAATTTTATTTTATTGACATTACATCTTTATGTTAAAGAGCTAACTACTCCTTATTTATTAATAATAAAAGGTAGGTTAGATTCTTAAGTACCAGACTTAGTTGACGAATTATTATAGAAAAATTGGTTTTTAATTTAAAAAACTAATCACTAAAACTAATTGGAGGTTAAGTTAATTACTAATAAGACAAAATTAATTGGTTACATTAAAAAATACTTTATAAAGTTCATCCTCAGTCATTAATCAGGAATCTTTCACCAGGAAGAACAAATGTATAAAAAAAATCTTGAATTTCTATTTTTATTGAGTAAATATTTATTTCAATTAAAATGCACAAAACAAGCATGATCACATTTAAAAATAAATTTGAACTTAAAAGTAACACAATGGCCCAAATTCATATTCTTTATTCAGGTGACTAAAATTTAATAATTTTATATATCAACAAAAATACAAAAAAACTATTAAAAATACTTACTGTCTAGCAAATGGCAGGAAGCTTCTAAAGTGGCGATTTCTGAATCTACTTCATTTAATAACCATGGCCAGAAATTGTCTTCCACCTCTAGATATCATGAAGATAATAATGATAAGAAATGTACATTTTTCAAGTTATTTTATGACATAAAAGGTTCTTTTATATATTTGGAGAAAAAAAATGAAAAAAAAAACTTGCTATATATATACGAGGTATGATCAAAAAGTATCCGACCTTAATTTTTATTGGTCAAACAACTGCAGCTATGGAGGCGGGGCTCGATGTGTGGTTGTGAGCATGCCTAGTGCGCATGCTCATTTTTTTCTACAGCTCCAATACAAGTCAGTCGGTGTCAGGCCATTCATGATTGAACAGGTGCAAGTGAGTGTCGTCGGATTTTATTTTTTTTAAAATGTCAGAAAAAGTCGAACAGCGTTATTGCATAAAATTTTGTTTTAATCTTGGTGATTCGCAAGATTAAACAAGTGTTTGGAAATGAAGCGATGGGCACCACACACATAAAGGAGTGGTACAACCGCTTCAAAGATGGCCGCTTATCAGTTGAAAGGGAACCACGCTCAGGGAGGCCCTCAACATCGAAAAATGATGCCATCATTGATCAAGTGAGGAACCTGGTGATGCAGAACCGCCGAATCACGATCAGAGAGCTTGTAGACGAGATGAGTATTTGTTTTGGCTCCATTCAATCAATTTTGACTGACGACTTGGGCCTTCGTCTGGAGATCGCACAAGACATGCTGGAAACTGTGAACGGTGATCCCGACTTTATGAACACAGTGATTACAGGTGACAAGTCATGGGTTTATGGATATGACCCAGAAACCAAGCGCCAGTCAACACAGTGGAAGCATCCTTCATCCCCGAGGCCTAAAAAAGCAAGGCAAGTTCGCAGCAATGTCAAGGTCATGCTAACTGCCTTTTTTTACTCCAGTGGCTTAGTACATCACGAGTACGCACCACACGGTACTACAATCACCAAGGAGTACTACCAAGAGGTTCTGCGTCGCCTTTGTGACGCAGTGAGGCGCAAGCGCCCGGATCTGTGGGCAACAGGCAGTTGGAAGCTCCATCATGATAACGCTCCCGCACATTCTTCCCATTTAATTCAGAACTTCTTGACAAAACACAGCACACCAGTGGTTCGTCAACCTCCCTACTCTCCTGACATGGCTCCCTGCGATTTTTGGCTTTTCCCAAAGCTGAAAATGCCACTAAAAGGGACCAGATTTCAGACCAGAGAAGACATTATGCAGAATGCAACAGACCATCTGAGAGCCATACCGAAGGAGGACTTCCAGCGATGCTTTCAACAGTGGCAGAAGCGTTGGGAGAAGTGTGTGGCAGCCCAAGGGGACTACTTTGAAAGGGATTTGTATTAAATAATTATATCATAATAAACGTTTATTTTATGAACAAAAGTCGGATACTTTTTGATCACACCTCGTATATACATGCTTATGACTCAATTTATTGGAAATCTATGATCTGAAATTAATATTTTTCTAGTTCAATTAAAAGTAATCAAAAGTTACATTGTTTTTTAATGGAAAATTCAGTATTTCTAAAAGATTAACCTAATGTAACTTTTAAAAAATTAACAAGTTGTGCCTGTTTACAAGCTTTTAGGCATTACCTAAGGATTTGAAGTTTTTAGCATTCTGAAACATTTTAAAAAGTCTATAGTAACATAATTCATAATCAAAATTTTTAAAAAATGAAACATTAAATCCAAACAAATAAGTTTGTATTATTTTTACCAAAACTTTATTTATTCTTTTAAATGAATTATTTTTTAATTATACTACTTTAAATATATGAATTGTTGTTGTTAGTGCAAAGATTAGAGTCCTCCAAAAGTCTTGATAACAAGATTTGCAAGTTCTGGAGCCTGATGGCCATAGAGAATTTCGATGAGAGGTGCTAATGGTCTGGTAGTCAAAAACATGGTCTGGAGTAAGTTGCAAATGAGGACAAGTACTTGCAGATGGGATAGAATTTTGTATGGGTGATCGAGATCTTCATGCTCTTGAAATGTCTAGTACGTAGCCTAGCTAGCTAGTAGAGGAGAGGTTTCTTGGGCAGTTTAGATCAGGGATTGTTGCCTTGCTAAAATGCTGGTTGTATATCCTTCGTCTGGCGACAGCATTCGCATCTGCACGTGACAGCTCGAGGTTGATCTTTGTCACATGCTTCCTTTGCAAGGGCATCTGCGCATTCGTTCCCCTCGATTCCAACATGTGCTGGGATCCACTGGAGAGTGCAACGGATATTTAGTAAATGAAGAAGGGTATTAATTTCTTGCGTTATTGATGTTTTACCGTTATGTATGGCTTCGAGTGCTGATTTTGAGTCTGAGAAAATCACAATTACTTCTATTGAGTCTTTTAGAGAATGGGAGCGACAATAGGCAAGAGCCTCTTTAATAGCGATTAATTCGCTGGTGAAGTTCGAAGCAATTTGGCCAGTGGGTATTTTGAGTTTGACGTCAATTCCTGAGGGGTAAATGATGGAGATGCCAGCACCACCTCTATTACAGTCAATATCAGAGGAACCAACTGTGTAGACTATTACGCTGTTTTCCCTGGAAAGTGAACGAACAGTGTCTTCACCTTTTTGTAATAATACTCGGGTTGGTTCATTCTTTGAGCATGGTTCAAGTAGGTTAGTATTGATTTTAGTATACATAGGGGGAACATATGAATTTGCAAATTATAAAGAAGATTTTGAACTCTCTTATTAAACTCACTGAAAGTTCAGATACTTTTGGTTTTGATCTAGTATTCATATTTGCTTTCAGAGTTAGATACATTAATAAGCATGCAAAATAGATTTATTAAGAATTATAAGATTTGGAAAAATTGAAAGTGACATATATATTTCAAATTTATCTAACTATGTAATTAAATTTTTAAAATACGTATCTTTAAACTCTTTCTTACCAACAAATGAATATGTCAGTAAATGTTATTTCCAAAAATAAAATTTTAAGTGAACTCTTTCATATGTTATTAAAAAGATTACTGTGCTGTAATAATACAGTTGAACCTGTTTATCTCGAACCTCTTTATCTCGAAAACCTCTTTATCTCGAAATTTCTAAAATTCCCTACATTTACTGTCTAAAATCAATGTATTTTCCATGTTTATGTCGAATTTTTTTTCTTCAAAACCTCTGTTTCTCGAATTTCTAATAATAGAGCACAAATGTCAAAACTTTTTTTATCAGTAGAACTCGTAGACAGAGATGAATTCCGCGAATCCACAGGAAGTAGGGTTGAACAGGTAGGGGGTGTTTCTTGGAATTTCAATAACTATCCCTGCACTTCCTTAACTAGAAAGGAATACAATGATTCTGGCAGTAAATGAGGGGTTAATGAATAGTGACCATCAGGGGTTAGCTTTACAAGATAGATAAGAAAGCTATAGAAAACAGTTGGTATGCAAACTTGTAGATGCCATCAATGAAACAAGTTAGACACTATCAGAATTGCTGTTTTGCTGGAGAAATGTGTCTCTAAAAACTATCCAAAAGGTTTTTAAAAAGCTGGTTTTAAGAATAGCTGTGAAGATGATGAATAAGAGGATGAAGGCATCGGTATAAAGAAGAAGAAAATGTTAACGCTGAAAATGCAGTGCCAGATTTGCCAGAATGGACTGCAATAAAATCTGGATTAATTGTTGACATTAATTGTGATGATTTTTACAAGTGGACAACTGCCTGGCAACATGCGGAACATTGGCAGTTGCGGAAATCATAGATAATGTCAAAGGAATATCAGATGAAGAGGAAGAAACTGAAAATCATATTGATGAATCAAAGGTGAATGCAAAAGAAGTAGAAAAAGCGGTAGAATTCTTATAAACTACTCTTGAATTCCAGGAAAATGTTGACTATGAGGAATTTGCAATCTTTCTAACCTCTAAAGAATAATCGGAACAAGTTAAGTTATACATCAAAAATCTTCGAAAAATTATTTTCAGTGTTTAATGTATGCTAAAAAACTTATGTAAATAGATGTATTGGGTATAATTAATTTAAAGAAATGTCTATATTTCTCTACTAAAAACAATTAAAACACTTTTAATAGAATTTCTTAATTAAAATTAATTTTTTAAAGTACCTGTATAACTCGAAACCTCCTTATCTCGAATTTTTCGCCTTTCCCTTGAGATTCGAGATAAACAGGTTCGACTGTACTCTTATTACTTTAAAAATAAGCAATATAATCAGACAACTTAATAAATAAGAAATATATTTTGAAGCTTGAATATATTTTGAAAAAGTCAATATACGCATTGCTTATGCAAAGACAATATCATTAATATTCACAACCTAGTAATTTTGATCATACTAATTTAGAAGAAAAGAAAACTTTTTGTTTAAGCATTATTTATCTAAGTTGTCATGTTTTACAAGGCAGAAATATTGAATGTTTGTCACTCAACTTTGATTGCAATATAACTTAATTTAAATAAATAATAATAGATTAGGTTTCAATATAGCTTTAGATTCAGAAACCAACATTATAGCAAATACAAATCCCTCATAGAATTCAAATGTCAGGCACAAAAATTAAAGTTGAGTAATCAAAATATAAAAGATGCACTCTTTTCCCTGGATATGATTAATATAAATAAGTGTGAGAAAAAAACAATGTAATATTATTTAAATTTGTTAATAGTAATTCAATTATTATCTTGAAAAATTACCATTTAATTCAGGATCTTCAGTTTCAAAATAACCTTCAGTTTCAAGTTTCTTATAAACTTGGGGCACTAATTCAGAAAGATAATTTTGTGAAAATATACATGCAACAATTTTTTGAGCTACTTCATCTTCCAGTTTGATAGCTTCTTCTTGTTCTTTTAATCTTCTTTGCTAAATATACATAAAAAAATTTTAGAACGTCAGTTGTGCTTAAATATGTGGTTATTAGCCTGAATTTTTTTAAAAATTCTGAATTGTAAATTGTTTTATAGAATTTTATAAATAATAATAGCATTATATTAAATACTTAATTTTCAACATATCAATTCAAGTTAAAATATTTATTATTGTAAAAAACTTATAACTATGTCAAAAACTATTGTAAACCATACTGTCTATTAATGATTATGAATAATAATTTTAAAATGGTGTTAAATAATTACTTTTTCTTCTAATATTCTTCTTTCCTCTTCTTCTAAACGCTTTAATTCTGCTAGTTCTGCATTTCGTTTTGCTTCAAAATCCATTTGCAAATCAGATAATACTGCTAATTCTTCTTCTGCCATTATTTCAATTATTGCTTGTTCCAGTGTTTGTCCAACTAATGCCTCTAAAAAAGGTTCCACTTCTTCATCAAAATCGAAGAGCTGTAACACATAGAACAATAAATAAACAAATAAAAATCACAAATAATCAATAAAAAATAAAAGTGTAGAAAGTATGGAGAAGCTACTTCACTTTAAAATTAACGTTTCTAAATATACATGTTGCTACACTAGATTTTTAATCACACTAACTGTTATAATATGAATTAATTCATAAAACAAAGCAATTTTAGAAGACAAAAAAAAAATTTCTTCTTGCAAACCAATTAAGTTTGAATTAGTTTTCCAAAATCAACACGAGTATTAAACCTGTGATGTTGTAAAATAATTTTTTTAAATTTAAAATGTTTTATTTTTATGTACATATGAATCATTAAAAATAATAAATTTTGAAAAGTGTGACTACTGAGCTAAGCCCCATAGGACAACCCAATCCATCCAGATCTCAAAAAGGCCAGTGTCATGTATATGTTGGAATAGTTTTCACTAACATTCATTATGCATTCGAATATGTAGGGGTAAAAGAAAGCACGAGAAATAATAACGAATTTTAATCAATTTGAAACATTTCCAAACATATAACAGTTTACAATGTGTATGCTTATGTATTAGGCAAATGTAAAAGGAATATCTAGAGATATATTTTTTTCTGCATTCAATTCAAGGTTGTGGTATTAAAAGATTACTGATTATATTAATGTTTATATTATTTACTGAGAAAAGGATAAAATAAGAAAATAATTTAGTTTTTAAATGTTAGGAAATATACTATGCATGTTTTAGCATGAAGATGGCATCATAGTTTTGATTTTTAATTTAAACCTTGTTTTAAATAAATTTAATAGTTTTTGCATGGAAAAATCGGGAAAGACAGTCTAAAGGTGATTTCAAGTTATTATTCTATACTACTTGTTTATTGAGGCTGCATATATTTAGTTGAACATAATATTTAACCACACACATTTTTCTTAGAGATCCATGAAACAATAAAAACTAAACCTACTTCTCCAGGATATATTTGAGTAGCTACATCAGGTCCAGATTTTGCAGGTATAAACAAAGGGGATGGTGGCCTATCTAATAGAGGATCAGTTTCAGTTTGTGCATCAGCTTCTTCTACGACATCACAGATTTCTTCAAGATACAAATCTGTTTGAACAGACAAATGTTGACGTCCTTCAACTGGCAAGCATTCTTTGTCATCAGTACCAATTGTTTGAGGTCTAATCTAAAATTGAAATTAATATTATTTAAAAATTTAAAATTTGAATCTAAATTGAAAAAGGAAGAACAAGCAAAAGATATATGCTTTCATCTGTTCAATTTGAATGTGAGTTGATTGTGTGAAACAATTTATTAAGTGTAACATTCTGAAAAAATAATTTAACAACAGTATTCCTATCTTATATAACTATATATATATCTTATATAAACTATACTAAAAAACATGTTTATTGAAATTTGATCAGTGTCTAAGAATGATTTATCTTATGTATAATTCTACATTTGTTTTAAACTAGTTTTTTTTTAATATATATACTTTAATTTTTAAATAGATTCTTAAGTCTTAAATCATGTATATCAGAAAAATGTCTTTACATGACTATTCATATGCATTTTAAATTTTCATTATTTTTACAAAAAAAATCATAACTAATACATTAATTATAGCTAACATTGATATTTGGGGGGGGGGGAATATCGACATTTTTATCATTCAGAACTTATATATCCACAATTCAAAAATTGTCCACAAATTAATTTTTTGAATGTTATCTTATTTTTATCTTCTTAATTTTATATGTTCAAATAGTTTCATTTCAAAGTGTTCCATAAAATCATATATTTTCGATAAAAGGTATTTTATTTTCTGAAATAAAAGAAAAAGTGAAGGTTTGGTTGTTAATGTTGTACTAAAACTACAACAATGGGCCGATGGTTACTGTCTGAGACTCATCAACGATAATGCAAAAACAATACTGATCATGTGCCCACTACATCACAACAATTTTTTAGTGGAGCAGATTGTCACACTAATCATTCAGTCTCTTGCATCCCGTTTCAAAACTAGATCTCAAACCATTTTTTTAATGATTTGAGTGGATTCCGAACCACTAAGACAGTATCAAGGAAAGTGTAACCTAATATCAGACAGCTTGCCTTTAGCTCAAACCATGAAAGGCAAACACTGAAGCGGATTGAAAAAATCTTACTAAAAAAATCAGATTAGTAAAAAATCTGATTTCACATATTATAAACATGAAATAAAAGTATTAAGAAAATCATAGTGAAGTAAATAACTGTCACTTACCTCATAACCCCTCTTTTTTGGTTTAAAGTACAAAGGATTAACATTCTCCCTAAAAATAATTCAAACAATATCAAAATATCATTTAAAATAATTTTTGTATTTATAAGGCCTACTATTTCACAGATTATTGACATTAAAATGTTATTGTTTTGTTTAGAAATTAAATAGGTTGTGTTTAATTTGGTTAAGAAAATCTTAAACATTTAGTCAACTAGTATTTTACAAGGGTTCTAATAAAAAAGATTCTATAATTCAATCTATACTTATTCAAGATCTATTTAAGGTCAATAAAATTATAAATGTATTCATTCATGAATGTAAAATTTCATGATTTAAATAATCATTTTAAATAAAAGGTAATTTTAAAAAATTGAATAGCTTAGTTAATTAGTTTAAATTCATTATTATTGAAGTCTGGAAACCTAATAATTGTTGACTATTATAAAATATAGATAATAAATTAAGATATGCATGCACTTTCTTACATTTTAATAAAAAATTCAGAGGTATTCAAATTCTTGACTTTTCACTACTATTATTATTATTTTTCCCTTCAACAACTTGACCCAGAGATTTGACTAAATTAATCAACAGCACTTAAATTTGACTAATATATACACAAGAGAAATTGAATACATACTTTGAAAATATTACTTAAGTTGCATAAAGCTATGGTCTGCAAATAAGAATGAAACTTGAATTGATTTAACCTTTAAAAAAAAGGTGATTGTTTTTTTTTGCTCTAAGTTAATTTATCTAACAAGAACTAGCAAGCTTTAATGATCAATTTATATAAGTATAATAGCTAATCAGTAAATCAACATTAAAAGTTTTACAACTTTTTATTTCCTGTCAAAATTCTAGATAAAAAAAAAATCAAAGAATTCATCTTAAAATAATAAATTGCTACTAAAAAGAAAAGACCATAACAAAAATAATTAAAACAAAAAAGAAATACCTGTGTCTAAAACGAACAGATGGTGAAGGCACAAATAAAGCTTTAGGTAAACTAGATGACACATAGCAACCTTCTACTTGAACAATATCAAGAGCCATGATCACTTTAATATTTGTTTATCATGCAACTTTTTTTAAAGTTTTTCTGAAAAGAAATGTAGTTAGAATAATCTCAAAGAAGGTTGTAAGTGTATTGCAGAATATTTTGTCAAATGAAGAATCAATTTTTTTTTTCTTCTAGATTACATTTAGAGTTTTAGATAAAGATTAACAAAAAAATTCAAATAAAATATAATCACTTATACTATTGTAACTATATTTTATTAAAGTTTTAATAATTATTATAATGAGTATAGAATTTAAATGTATTTAAAAAAGAACAAGTGACTAATGAAAAAACCATTGTTGTGATACTGCTAGAGAAAAAACAAAAACTATTTTGAGTTTTAAATATCATTTCAAAGGCACAAAATATATTTTTCTATAAAGAAAATAAAAATTATGTCATACAGCAACAAAACCTCAAATGTTATGAATTCTATAACACACAGAAAAATATTCTATACCTCTTTAATGAAGAACAATAGTCACCTACATTAAACAAGAACTTTTGAACCGAAATTTTAATTTTGAACAATAAATTCTGTTATTGCTGAATACCTGTCTTTTGTCACATATTTAAACAGTGTTTGGAAAGATTTATCAGCGCCAAAATAGTCATTAAATTTTCACAATACTTGAGAAAACAAAATTCCAAAGAAAAACATTATAAAATAAGGCTCACAAGAAAAGTAAAACTTGCATCCTAAACTAGTCAAGCTACCATTTACATTTTTAAATTCATTGCAAGCACAGATACCCACAGTGGCACCCTGGCAAATTCAGGAAGCACAAACAGGTACCGATATATGATATTAATTCATCTGTGTTTTTTCTAAAAATGGATTGCAACCTAAGAAATTACCATAAACTAAAGGAAGATGTAAAAAAAATATTTTTTTATCCATACCTGCACCCAAATGGTCACCAGGCATTAAAATCAGGCAGGTTAAAAAAATGTTGCAAAAAAAGTCACAAAATGGGATAAACTTTAAAAAAAACCTGCAGATAACTCTAAACACACCATTTCATATTTTTTTAAAAAATTTATAGCAAGTAGAAGAATCTAACAGTTGTAAGTGGCGATTTCAGTTAGAATGAACAGGTACTTTTAAGCAAATACCTCCCAAAGCATTGCTGCAAAATTTAGCAATAATATTTAATAAACAAAATTTTCAAAATGAAATTATATATTTAAAGAGAAGGAAAAAATGCTGCAATGAATAGTGTTACATTAAATAGACATATTTTAAAATTAAATACAAAATAAATGTACATTTTCTTGTAATAACTATTAATACAGCTTAGGCTTTTGTAACTAAAATCTCATCAACGTGATTTACTTTTTGAACTTAACCTTTATAAATGAGATGGAATTTATCCCTAAATGAAATAGGAGCATTTTTACATTCATTTTATTTATAACAAGTAAAGTTTTTAAAATACATTTAATTGAGAATCGGAAAAAAAATGAAGCCCACTCGAGTAAACAAGTGAATCATTATAAAATTTTAAATTCAGAATAAAAAAGATGTTTGAGAAATTTCACATAAAATTTTAAGTGAACAAAAAAAAAAGAAAAAAAATTTGTTTTAAATGCTTACCGAATCAATAAATAAAATATTCAATCTACAACATGCTTAAAAAACAGGTAAAAAAAGGTTAATCACAACTTTAAAAAATTTTGAATCGCTAATAATAATGCATGTGAATGTAATACTACGTAAAGTTAACACTATTAGTTAGTATTTGTTTAAAAAATTATTAATTTTGAATCCGAAACAAAACACACGGAAACCATTTGTCGAATTACCGCGGTTGGCGTTAAGATTTCTAACAGTTAAAATGCAAAACTAATAAAATCAAATTTTTATTAATTTAATTAGCCTACTCGTAAAATTAATTAATCAATTCTTAAATTGCTTATTTGAACCCTTTAAAATACTTTTCTTCAATAAAAATAGAAAAATACAAATCAGAAACAACAAAAATTACTTACACTTCAACTTAATAAATATCCTTAAGCTGACGCCGCTATAAACAAATCGAATTGATATGTAAACAACTTGCTAATATTTGATTATTTTTAAAATAATTTTATTTTATTAATTGGTAAAAAAGAAGTTAAAAGCAAATAAATTCTTTCTACTCGATATTTTATAGTTTATTTCTTATTTATTAGATAAAGCTTGGGGTAATGTAATTTAGACTCTTAACAAGAATTGTATCATTCCGAAACTAGAACTTAATCAAAATTTAAAACAATGGCTCATGAACTCCAGCAAGAGTATATGGATATGCCCATTATTACCAAAGCCTATACCACAGCATGTGTTCTTACTACTACTGCAGTTGTAAGTAGAATTTACTAATCCGCCCTTAGCATTACGTATACTTTCATTATAATTATTCGCAATTTCTTAATTTGGCTATTTCTGCGCAATAAAAACTATAGAAGTACTAATTTTTCTTATTTTTATATCAATATTTATTTTGGAATGTAGTTATACATTTTTTCGTTATTATGTATGGAGAGATAAAAAAAAAATTAAACCAAAGTTCAACAATTGGTTAAAGAAAATATTTTGTAAATGTTTATATGATTACCAAGTCTAACTTACATCTGTGTTACGTACTTTTACATCCTTGGCAATTTGAATCAAAATTAGAATTGTATTATAAATCTGCTTTTCGCAATGAATAGTGTTAACAATTAACTTGGAAAAAACTAAAATTTTATACTGTATTTGATATTTCCGTATCAACGGATCAAATATGGAAATATCCAAAATTTTTTAAGTTTTAGGTACTTTTCAATTAGCCAGACACGACAAATTCTGTTTTTATTTTTTTTTTAAATTTAATTTAATTTTTTCATGAATGTCCATTGTGTTTAGTGTTTAAAAGAATTAATTAAATTTTAAAAAATTACTGAAAATAAAACATAAAAGTTGGCGGAGATCTGTAGTTTGGAGAGTTTTCACTTGTGCCAGGGTAACCGAAAAGTACCAAATTTAGGAATATTTCTGTATAAGAACAATTAATATTCACACAAATTACCATCTCTTAACACATCAGAAGGATTTTTGTACTTTAAAAAAATTTCCTCACCTGTCAAAGGCCAATTGTAACCGAAAACTTGGGAATTATTTGGGCACAGTAGCTGATATAGAAATCTTTGCGAACTCTTAAGCTAACTAACAATTGAGATGCTTTTTCGGAAGATTATTAGATACAGTTTTGCTCTTATCAATTTGTGGCAGAATAATCGCCAATTTTTGGTAACTTCCAAGCCCGCGAGAAATTACAAAAAGGAACTAACTTGAAGAGTATATTTTTTAGCCACCCTCTTGCAAACTTCTACACATATATATATATATATTTTAATTGCAAGTTTAAAACCGATCGCAGTTGGCGCAACAGATCATGGTGTAAAAATATTCCTCGTGATTTTAATTCAATTTTATTCTTTACAGATTTAACCATTTTTTGATATTATTATTGTATGAAAGTTGCTTGATGAGCACTTTCCCTTTCTGATTGTAGAAACCTTCCTGCACAGCAACAGGTTCTGCTGATTATCTCATTATATGCAGATTGTTTTTTCTTAAAAAAAAAGATGGCGTAAACATTGGTTATTGGAAAAAGAATGAATTAAAAGTATTTAAAAGTAAAAAACAAACAAAAAAAAGTGTGGTTACAAGTCATTAAGCCAGACTCTGTGACTGTTTTTATTTTAAAACATGTTTTAAAAAATCTGGTTATGCTTTTGCCATAAATTTTACTTTTAAAAATTCATTTTCATACTGGTAGATTTTTTTTAAAAATCATTGTGAAACCTTATGTTTTTATTAATTTACATAGCTTAATTTTTTTTTTTTTAATCAATTCAATGTTTAGCCAAAATACAATGTAAATTTTACTTTCCAAGTTTGTATCATTTGCCTATTTCATATTATCACACCTATAACTATACATTATATATAAAATATTTCTTTTGTTCAATAGCTTTTCATAGATATGTTTCTCTTTATCTAGCAACTGGATCTTGTCTCTCCATTCCAGCTGTACTTTAATCCAGATCTTATTATTAAGAATTATCAGGTCTGTATAGATGCAAGTAATTTTAACATTCATATTCATTTAAACTATTGTGTTTATTAACCATCATTAAGTTATCATGAAATATTATTTATTCCTTTAAAATGCTGCTTAATTCATGTCATTATCAATAATATTTAATCTTGTTTAACTTCATGAAACTAAATGAGAAAGAAAATGTTGAAACGGTTGCAATGTTTTTATATGTGTTGTCATATATGTTATTCTCAATATTTTTCTAGCACCATATCTGTAAATATTGGGCAAAATTTCCAATTTTTAAATAATTCCAATTGGAATAAAATTGAAATTTTTTATAGTAAACTAGGACATTTTTAAATGGGTCAGTTGTAGTATTGCATTTTAAATACTGCACTTTTTCAGAAATAAACGTTAATTTTGCTCTATACCTGTAAAGTAGTGTTTTCTATAATCTTTGGAATGATCACTTTCACTTTATATTGTTCCCGTAAATGTGTGAAAATTTTAATTTAAAATTGCAAATTATTTTTTTAAAAATTTGTTATAAAATATTAAAATTATAAATTTGCTTTGCATTATAGGTTTGGCGGTTGGTTACAACTTTTCTATTTTTTGGTGGATTTGGTTTTAATTTCCTTTTCAATATTATTTTCACTTATCGCTACTGTCGAATGTTAGAAGAAGGCTCTTTTCGCAACCGACCTGCAGATTTCTTTTTTATGTTTTTATTTGGAGGTGCATTAATGATTGTATCCTTTTACTTGATTTAAGTTTTATATTCCATACTGAAGCTATATATTTTTGGTGCATATTGTATATTAGACTGGTATTATTTTAAAACTGTAATCAAGGTAAATTGTAAAATTTTCTGTAACTCAAAAATTTATGCATTGTTTAGGTAATTTGATAAAATTATATGTGAATGTTGCATACATTTATTAATCAAAATTTACTTTATGTTAACAAAAATAAAAAAAGAGAGAGAGAGAACTAAAACTAGAAACAAAATTTTTGATCTAATGGTTCTATTTAAATTTGACTAATAAAAACAACAACTAATATGAAACCACAAAAATGTGGCTCATAGTAAAATAAGAAGTTTTTTTGTCCTTAATTATTTTTAGGTTATTGCTGTGTTTGTCAACTTGTTATTTTTAGGACAAGCTTTCACTATAATGTTAGTTTATGTTTGGAGTCGACGAAATCCATATATACGGATGAATTTTTTTGGACTTCTGAATTTTCAAGCCCCTTATTTACCTTGGGTTTTACTTGGTTTTTCTCTTCTTCTTGGAAATTCCATCATGGTTGATTTAATGGGTAAGCATATTTATAATGTTGGGTAATTATATAATTTCTCTTCTTAATTGATACTTATTTCTTCATTCAGTAAGAATTTTGATAGAATATCGTAATATTTGTGTCTCTACATTTTTAAATTATGTGTTTTTTGCTTAATTGTATAACATTTATTTATATTTTTCTTCATAAAACTAAAGCTACTCCAGAAATTTCCCTAAGATAACACTAATTGAATGCTTGTATTTCTTTTGCACATATAAATTTGCAAAAAGATTTATTTCAAAATTCTATTTTGGATACTTATGTAGTGACCTAATTTTTTTAAAAAAAATGAAGTACTTATTTATCAACATTATGAAAATTAAATTTCCATCTTATATTAACATAATAAAATGGCAAACTTTCAGAGGATACTGTTATTTTTATTTATAAACATGGATTTGATGAATTTTTTACAATTATGTTTTATTAAAGGATCAAAGGACAGGTTCTAAGTTAGATTACTTATGAAACTTGTTCGACAACAGAATAAACAGATTTGTTCATAGTGGCAAACAGCACTGTTTTGTTTATTGACAAAGAAGATAAATAATGCAAAATACATAAATAAGTAAAAAAAAAATAAAAAAAACTTATTTAAATAACTTTTTGGAAAACTAATAATTTCACAAAAATTGTTTATTTTGGTTTTAATTTTAATTGCTTTTATTTTATTTGAATTTAAAAATAGTTTACATATTTTTTCTGTTCTGAACAGAATGATTTTTTTTATCTAATAAAATTTTTATGAATAAAGAAGTAAATGCCACTGCTGGAAAGTGCAGCTAAGTTATTCTAATGACTATTAGCATATAAAGAAATGCATTTATGACAAAGTTGGTGCATACAAAAAATTATTAAAATAGTTGATAAAAAAAATTTTATCTACTTTAGGTCTTAACAAAAAGATAACTTGTATATAATTTATTTTGTGTCACTTGTGTTGACAGTGAGATTAGATATCATGGTTTAAAATCAATGCAGTTTTCAAAATTAAAATAAAAAAGTATAATTTTTATTGTTTTATTCTTGTTCCATTAAGAACACATTTCCCATAGATTTATAAATTATCTCTATTTAGAATTAGTGAAATAAAAATGGATGACAAAAGCAATCTTGTAATTTTAAAAAATTAATAATGTGGATGATGTTGCAGAATGATTATAGTAATTTGAAAGAAAAAATTTTAACTTAGAAATCCATTGAAAAGTTTGAGATAACTTAAGTGTTGCCAACTTAGATTAAACCTGCAATTTCAGTTAAATATTTTTAAGTAATAACTATAAATAAAACAAAATTTGATTATATTGCATAAAAGCAGTACTGAACAAACAAAGCTAATCAGAAAAGAAAAAAAAATTTATATTTAAAACTTCAGGGGAATCAAAGCAATTTAAGTATTCAAGTAAGTAAAGTGTTCATATCAAAACTAATTGGCTATAATTTTAGTATGATAGAAAATTTAGCTATATCTTTTATTTAGATATTAATTCCCCTTCCTTTAATAGTATAACAGGTAACTATCACCATTAAAGTGGGTTTTATGCTTTGTAATTGAAGAAGATACTGAAATTATAATCATATTTAAGTCCCATACAATAAAAAAAATTATTGGGATTAATGATTTATAAAATAATGTCTCATTGAAAAAAATCACTTAAGTTTTCTTTGAACATATTATAAAATCAAAAATTTATTGAATTTAGTATTGTAGCTGTATATAATAACATTGGTTTAGTATACTTAGGTCTATTGAAAATACAGTCCATTTAAAATACAGAGTTCCTCACTTTTAATACTTTTACAGCAATATTAAAAAAAGTAGAAAATGTCCTTAAACTACATAAATTTGATAATTTGCTGTCAAGAAAAAAGGTAAAGTATATGCCTTTCCCTTGGTAGAATAATCTCTAATAAAAGTTTAGAAACTCTATAACTATAAAATATCTGACAATTACTAATGGTAAAGGTAAATTAAACATTTTTAAGCGGTTCTATTATATTACATTATTGCTAATTGTACCTATAATACCATAAACTGAACAATTCTAGTCAGAAATTATTTTCAAAACAATATGGAAGCTTTAAAAGTGTTTGTTTAAATAGGTATTGCTGTAGGACATGTGTATTACTTTCTGGAAGATGTATTTCCAAATCAGCCTGGAGGAATGAGACTTCTTAAAACACCATGGGTTATGTAAGCTATACCAACTACTTTTGCTTATTAATTTTTTTACTACACTTGGTTGTAATTAGAGAGCTAAAATAATACTCTTATAATACTTTTTTTTATTAATTATAATATTGATTTAAGTATAATATATCATTGTGTTGTAACCATGCATTTTAAATTTGAACATTTAACAACTTGGTTTGACAAGAAACAATATATAACAGTCAAAATTTCTTTTAATGTGTGCCAAGGAACCACAGTTTTTTCTCATTACAGCAGGCTGCTCGTAAAAAATTGGTTTGTGTAAAAGTTCATGCATATTTACAAAATTAAAAATATAGTACTTAATTTATTTTTCATTTCTGAAATGTACAAAAGAAGTGAGTTAATTTGCCTTTAACTGTTTTATTGTCTATTTGTTGTGTTATTATTCTTTCGAAAAGACTCACATTCCAAAAAATATTGTCAACATCAAAAAGGAATTCATTAATCCAAAAAAAAAAAAAATCAAAAATATTTTTCAAAGGAATTAGCTGAGCTGGAAAAATGGAATTCAGTACAAATTTCATGAAACACAAAAATATTGCACATTAAATTAAATGCTAGCTGTGTTTAGATAGATTTAATATTCAACACAGTATTTTCAATTCTTTCGTTAAATCAAGGGCTCGATATAAGCGAGTTAGACTAGAGACCAAATTTCATATTTTTTAGCCATTTAGATGACCTGATCCATTTTAAGTTATTTATGTTTCTATGCTCATATTGTTATGGTATATGATGTTAATCAATTAAAATGTGATTGTACTAATTCTTTCGATTTATGTTTTTAAATATGTTTATTTTCAACATAAGTTTCAAGATTCCTTATTTTTGATTTAAAGATATTATATATATACATTAATTACAGCCAAAGTATTTTTCACGAAATGAAAAAAAATGTTAGTTCTTAAATTTATCTATTTTGAATAGAAAAAAATTTAAGAAAACTTTATTAAAAATGTAGAACCTCTCTAAAAAATCTTATTTAATTTAAATTTCTACTTAAGGTCTTTGTGCATCATGCTAAAATCATTCATGCAGCTATGTTATTCTTAATTGTGGTAACTTCTTATATAAATTAGAACTTGCAATTTGTGAAAGAATATTTTGATGTGTGTCGTATTATGAGGTGTTAACACTAAGTGATAAAAGGAAAAGAAAAATTAGCTTTATTATTTTCATGGCAAAATTACATTAAAAAAACAGTATTGAGTTTGTAAATTCATTCTGATGTTGTATGTGCAATATATTGGGTTGTTAATAATAAAAAAATAGATTGCTGTTCAATTTATGAAACATTATATTCAATCCTCCCTGAAAGAAAAAAAATGTGTGTAGGAAAATGAATACAGATATTTAAATAACCAACTTAGTTCTAAAATTTCACTCATAATAATACAAAATTTTTTTGGGCGGGGATACAGTTTATCAATTATTTAGTAGAATTAAAGTGCTAAAATTAACCTTAGATTTATAAACATTCCTCTAACACTGATTGAAGGTAGATACAATTATATTGCCTGGTTTGTGAAACCAATGTCTCTAAATCTAAGTGTTAACTACCATTTTTGTTTACTGGTAAAGTTGTCTAGGGACTATCTCAAATATTATAACGAAATAAATTAGCAACAAGGCACTAAAAATGTTATACATTATATAAAACCTTCCATAAGCTTCTTACAAAGAAATATTATGTTCAATCCTTTATGGAAATTATTAAGTTGTTACAAAAATTGAGACACAATTATTAATTTTTTGCTATTAAAAGTTGATTGTTTAATAAGCAGTACTATAAAGAGTAATCTTTCTCAATAGGTATAACAAATTTTATACTAATAAATTTAATAATTAAAACTGCATGAATGGGGATCCAAGCTATCTATGCAACTTTTAGTATTTGTTGTAATAAAAGATCACAATATTTTAATGTAAATTTTGAAAAGAAATAAAAATGAAAGGATAAAAAAAAGTCATTTCAAATTGATATTAATTTACTTATGTAGCCTCAAAAAGTTGAGTTGTTTTAATCATGTAAAACAGCTATTAATAAGTATTTTTATTTTTTTAGAAAATATATCTTTGAAAGTCAGAATGCTAATACAGTGCAATCACCACCCCCTCCAGAGGAGAGACCTGGTGGATTTCAATGGGGATGATCTAACTTAATTTATTCACTCTTTTGTAACATATGTAATCTAATTTTAGCTTTCACTAATGTACATTTTGTATAATTAAAATATTTTCACATAGTTTTATTTCTTGTTAGTTTTTTAACATTTATGAAAGTTAAAATGTAATGAGCCTTAAGAGAGTTTAGGTTAATTGCAACTTTAACATTAAAAAAAAATAATTATATGATTTACTGATTAAAAGTTAGATTCATAAACATACAATTTCAAATGTTTTTAGTAACAATATTTCTAATTTTGTATTTAAAAAAAAATTTCTGTTTACCTTAATTCACTAAACTTTAGAGAACTTTTTACTGAAATTCAAAAATGGAAAATAATAGATTCTCTCATTCTGATTTTGCTAATTTTTTCATATAATTTTCATCTATACAATTCAAACAAAATAGTTTTATGTATTTTTAATTTTTTTAAATAGTAGAAATTAATTATATTTTGACTATTTATTTTAAAATATTTACAAATAAACATTGAAGATCACATGTATTTAAAAGTTTTACATAATCATTTTTTCATGATTAAACACATAGTGGACATTAACAGTCAAATTATTCAGTCATTAATTTAAATGAAATATCACATTTTTCAGAATCAAGGAATTTTCCCCATGGAATTTATATGTTCTTCCTATCAAGAAACCGTTGAAAATATCTATCATATTCGTCTGGTAAATATATTCCCCTGTAAACATAAGAAAAGTAAATTAATCCATTAATTTTTTTATCCCAGTATAATGTAACATTAACTTATGCAAAGTTAAAAAAAGAGAATGTTTTTAAAACCTTTAATATAATTATATGCAGATACCACACATACTTTAAACAAGAGTTTTCAATATGCATAAGATTTTGAGAATCACATAAAAACACAAGACATATTTATGGACCACACTTCATCATTAACTGATATTCTTAAAATTCTGCCAATTGAACTGGATTAAAAATAATGTTTAAACTTCTGTTTTACAGTAGCATAAATACTAAGTTTTAAATCTGGCTTGGTAGCTCTTAAAATAAACCAGACTAAAAAAAAACATAGGAGATGCACCGATTTTGCCAATGCATTGCACTGAATATATCGTATTAGTATTTCAAGGGCAAATCAGTGAAATTATTCATCAGAAGCAACAGAAATCTTTTAACGACTCTATTCAACCCCCTTATTTTAATATATAATCAATTTTTAAAGAGATGCATTAACAGTTTGTTTAAACAAAAAATAGTATTTTCATATCTAAAATAAGTTTATTTAAATTAACTGAAAAAACTTTGAATTTAATAAATTTTTACATACTTGACATCATCTTTAAATACAGTAGCAATCCGACTTAGAGAGCTATTGACAGCTGTTTTCAATGAGAGTCTCTGATGAATGTGTTCATATCGATCTTGAGGATCTCTCACATGTCTTTCAATTCCAATCGGATCAATAGGCAGCTTTTCTTCAGCCTAAAATATTAATTGTAACATTACTTTGAAAACATCATAAGACGAATGATAAAAAATACAAAGAATATATCAATATTTATACATCACAAATAATGCAATAAGGTACTTCTACGTATTGTGCTACATAGTGGAAATTATAGAAATTTGTCAAGTACTTATCTGGAAACAATACTAAAGAACAGCTTAAAGTGTATTTATTTGTTGGAAAAAGGTTGGCTGATCACTATATTGTCCCCTCAAACGCAAAAAGACTAAGAATTTTATTTCAGAACTCCTTAGAATTTAAGTTATGATCACAATTCATATTACAAATTAAGGGAAATTGGATTGAATGTAGAGTTCAGTGGCACAAAATCCAAAAGAGGACATGTATTTAAAATCATCATTATAAAATCACTTCTGCATAAGTAAATAAGATAATCCTTAAAAATCGTAGAAGCAAATAAATAAAATTACCATTTTTAGATCTAACAGAAGACAGACTAGTTTTGGCAGCATCAGTTGCACAACACCATATTTATCTTCAACATATGATGCAGTAAGTAAGTAACCAAGAGCTGAGAAAAAATTACATTGTTAAGCATATATTTATATATCAGGAAACACAACACCCAAACATATAAATTTTAACACTGCAAAAAATTTTAAACATACATAATTATTTTTTACTATAAGTCAACGCTACAAGACATAGTAATAAGCAAATCATAATTCATGGAGATAACTTATCTTATATACTTAATATTAATAAATCAGATTCCTATTATGAAAATAAGTAGAAATAGATGGAAACTAAACAAGTTACCTTCAATCATCCATACTAAGTATTGTGAAGAGGAAAATATTTGTTTTATTTTAGTATTTGGCAATTCATCAAAAAAGTAACTGCAAATGACAGTAGGCCATCTCTGAAAACATGGGAATACCTAAAAAAAATTGTAAGTCATTAAATATATTTATAAATTATAAATACTAATAATTACTTTATTTCATTACCAACCTTCTTATTAACGTTTGTCAAAGGTTTAGTACCATACTGCTTAGCATAAGTTTGATCAAGACCTGTTTTAGAAAACAATTTAAAATTAAAAACTCAACAAAATTTTGATAAATAATACCAATATGTTATTTCAAAATATAAAGTACAATTAAAAATTTTTATTATTTGTGCACTAAAAAAATATTGAACTAAACCTGTGTCCTAAACAAAGATTAAATGTTCAAAGAAAACAAAGGCTTAAAGCTTAAATCAGTGGTTCCCAAAATTTTTTGACCCATGGACCCCTTTTTATAGTCAAAACTTGCCCACAGACTCCCAAGTAAAAAAAATTACAAATTAAAAAAACATTTTGTTGAAGAACTATATATTGAAATTATATCTTTTGTTTAAAATAAAATAAAAAAATTTATGATTTGGATGGACATGATGAGATTTTAAGAGTGTATTTATGTCAGACTCAATGTTTGTGAGCACTAATTTCTAATCATTTATTTATTATTATTATTATTATTTTGTGATGAGGTTTATTACGGCCCGAAACTGAGAGAACAATATCCTCTTCAAAAGTTTTGTTTATACAGAAAAAGTTTTGCAACAAACGCAGTTTTACGATTTTAGTTTTGATTAAATGTAATTGTCCATCTTGTAGTTTCAAATTAGTTTCGTTAAGTTTGGCAAATGTACTGAAAATACATTCGCTGCAGCTTGTTTCAAGTTAGCCAGAAAACCACGGTATCTTCCTACCACTGCCGGAGCACCGTCAGTAGCTATAGAAATTATATTAGTCGAGGGTATAGCTTTTAATTTAGTCAATAGCGTTTCACTTTTCGTATCGCTTTCCAAACATTTAGCAAATAACAATTCTTAGTAAAAATTTTATTATTTTAATAAAATTTTTACCAAGAAGTAAAAGCTTTGTTTCCTGGATAAGTGGACTCGTCAAGCTGTATAAAAAATTTAGATATTTTTAAGTACTCACATAAAGAATTTTCTACGTACTGAGATATTTTGTCAATCTTTCTTTGTACATTATTATTACTCTGTGGAATTAATTTTACAATGTTAAAAGCTGGTTTGAGCAACCCGGTGAGTATTACCTAACTTTCAGCTTGTAAAATACGTTCTTCAATAGTGTGAGGCTTTCCAGACTTTGCAACCATGTAATATATAAAAACATGCGAAACATGCAATCCATCCGTTCCTCTCTTAGATGTTGTCCCAATAAGTTGTTGCAGTGGCGGTGTTGATATTTTTCTTTGACTGTTAGAAAAATAGTTACTTTTTTTCCTTTTTTGTAACTATGGATTTTTATTATTTGTTCATTAAGTTTGGAATGTTTCATTGAATCACTTGCTATAGTTTTATTACATAGAAGACACACAGGTAAAGTACTATTTCCTGGTGAAGAAATAAAGACATATTTCAAATATTCAACACTGTATTTTCGGTGTTTGTTCTTTGACTCATTCATACTGTTATCCCTTAAAAAGGGAACAAAAATATAAGAAAATTTGTAAATCAACTGTTTAATTTGTAACAAACCACTGTTAATAATTATAAGCACCCACCTTTATTTATAGTTCACTTAAGATGTAAAAATCACTATTTTATTTATCTTAATTTCCATAATAATAAAAACCAATCACAATTTTATTATTTTATATTAAACCTCACGTGGACCACCTGACATTGTTTAGGGACCCCTAAATCAGTTTTTATTTTTCACGAACCCCCTGAATGGTACCACAGACACCTGGGGGTCCATATGGACCACTTTGGGAAACACTGGCTTAAATAGTTCCTTCTTTTAATTAGCAATCACTATCACTCTTTGTTACATATAATTGATAGTCTATACACTCGACACCTACAACAATAGTATAGCAGACAAAGGCTATACTATTTCCAATTTTACTTAAATTTATGAAGGATTTCTATCTTATTTGAATAGTGGTTTTAACACAAGAGAGTACATAATATGAAGAATCTTTTTTCATTTTGAAATTGATACAAGAGGCAGTAAATTAGGTGCATAATCTTTAAAGCAGCAAAAGAAAAAAGAGGTAATCAAAAAATTCCTGAACAATAATTATGTGAGTAATTTCTAAACAGTAAAAGTAATTATGGGAGCACTGGCCACCTACACTAGGGCAGTTTCGATTTCATATACAGCTACAATGATATCCAATATAACATCTGTCTGTCGTACAATAATATTTTGTGATCTAGGTGTAAGAATGTCTAATGCTCAAGTTTGAATGCAATTCCATCCTACACATAGATAAAACCACCCTCAGTGTTTTTCTTCTAGGAAATGCCTTCTTTATCTACTAGAACTCAAGTTAAATGGACAATACAATAAATTGACACAAACTTTGCTTGAACTTAATGAAATTATACAAGTAGTATTTTTAATGGAAATTTAACAAGTAGAATTTTTTTTTAGGCAACCTCAAATTTTACTTTCATTGAATTTAAATTATTGTTTCCTTTAGCTATTAACAATTTTATTTACTATAGATAGATATAGTTCAAATATTTTTCATGTAATTATATACATATAGAGTGTAGTACATTCTTCAAAAGATTTATAAATAAAAATCAACAAAAATTCCTTTTGACAGGTGTTGAGTTGCAATTAATTCAATGATTTAATAAGAAATATATTAATAATTTTTATGTGCAATATATAGACATTTTGATAGGACAGTAAAAAATTCTCAAAACTTTCTTTACTTGCAATATGTTCCGGTTTGCTTTCTTTTGCAGCGACATTCACAGCATAAGTATGCAACTTTTCAAGAAGAATTTTTAGAGACAACTCACACTCTTCAGAAATTGAATTCCATTCATAAGGATGTCCACCTGAAACAAAAACATAAAACTTTTACTATAAAATCAGAATAGAAAATTATTACCAATAATGCCTTAAGAAAAAAAAAGAGTGCTCTTTTTACAAAAATAATGTAACACTCTTAAGCTATCAACATCTCTGATTATTTTAATCTAATGGCCAGATTTAGTGAAATCTGAAGCATAATATTTATGGTTGAGCAGTTACAGATATTAATTACAAGGAGAATCCCCTTCCCATGTTTTTGCTCTCATCAATCACTTTGATTACTTCAATATCACTTTTGTTTCTTGATGATAAACAAAATATAACATCAAATATAGTCAATTTTATGTATACAAGTATATATTTCCAAATATTTTATGTATTCTATTTATACAAAAAATTTACAATATGATTAAGTAGTATCCAAGATGTTGAACTGGAGACAAACAAGAACCTATCTTCTAAAACTATAATTATCTTAATTACACATTAATTATAAACTTTAAAGCTAGAAGAAGCTTCAATACTTAGTATTTATAAGTTATTATAGTATAACTGTCATTCTTACCCACCTGGATGACTGATATCGAAAATTTGAAGCCTTCTTTTCTGGTCGTGTTGAGCTAATAGTCTCAAGTCCATTACAGCCAAATACTTAAAATAAAATAAAAAAACATTAAATGCATGCTAATAATAATAATAAAAAAATACATTGAAATAGTTGCTGAAGATTCTCACCTTTAAAATATCTGTTTCTGGACTTTGAATAGCTGTCGACAAACATTTGTTGTTTTTATTCTTAGTAGGCATATCAATATTGAAACAGTATGGCTAGAAGAAAAATTAGTTAACATTTTGTATATAAGTACTAAAACATTTATAGATTATATTTCACACTGTGTAAAACGCACAAAAACAAAATTTGCATTAATCTTAAAAAAAAAATTTAAAAAAACACTAATAAATTAAATTACATAAAAAGGATTTAGAAATTACAAAAGTGTTGACGATTTTATTATAACTACATAATTTACAATATTGGAAATAAAAAAAATCTTAAAATGTTAAGTTATAATAATGCTTAAGTTATATTTAAATTTCTTGTAGAATTCACAGTTTGCAACAAGTTAACAAGCAGGTTTGAAAGTTAAAGGGAGTAGTATATTCACAATCTTATAAATAATAATAAAGCAGGTAAGTAATAAATAATGTGTAATGAATAAACAGGAGAAAACTCAATGGTGGAAAATGTGAAATATATGCTTTAACCCTGTAAAGTCAATCCTTAACTCAATTTGGAGTAGGACATGGTTTTTTCAAAGTACTTAAAACTAGTTTCTATGTTACTCAATGAAAAAATATATTTATCAACAGTGAAAGTTTGATACAAGTCTGAGTAGCTTGATAGTTAAAGAGGATTAATAAAATTGAAATCCAATGAAACATTAATAATTAGAAATTAAATGAAATATTAGCAATATAATTTCAAAATATTTGAGGATCATTAAGATCCTCAAATCCTAAGTATCATAAAGATCATTAAGATATTCATTTTTATAGCTTACCTCAACAGCACAAGTATTGAAAATTAAAATATAAAGGCTCCAATTAAAGAAGATAATGATGCCAGACGTTGCAGATGCAAAAAAAAGTTTAAAGCTGAATAAGCTGTACAGTATGTTTTCAACTGAGCTATAAAATAAATATTTCATTTGAACTATGAAATAAAATAAATTGAAAACATCATATGAAATTTTAAATGATAAATGTGTTTATTTAATTTTTATCTTAAACTGGGATTTAAATTTATGCTCGAGTAAATCTAGTAAATTCCTGAACCTGCGCTGGGAATTTCTCCCTCCTCATATAGGGCAACCATTTTCAAGCTCTATGGCAAGACTGCACATGAGCAATGGCGCGCTGCTGACGGTCAGAGACAAGTTAAGGAGCTGAATCGAGACTGTCCTAGTGTACGTCAAAAGGAGTTCTTAAAGCTAAATAGAAACAGTTTAAGGAAGTTCATAGGTCTTCTTACTGGTTACTGTATCCTCAGGAGACACCTACACATTATGGGAATTGAATCCAATCCTCTTTGTAGGGGTTGTCATCTAGAAGAGGAGACATCACGACACATACTTTGTGATTGTGATGTCTATTCTGCTCAAAGATTTGAGCATTTGGGGCAACACTACGTCGATGCCTGGCAACTGCAAGATGTTCCTGTAAGGTGTCTGCTGAACTTTATCTCAGCTATAGGGATTTCTTGCTAATCATGACTAGGGTTTGGGTACAATCTACTTCTGGTCGATGTGCCCTGCTCGTCAGATCTGCCCAACCTCTAAGTCTAAATTGAGTATACAAAGATCTAGAATATATAGTACTTCAATAATTACCATGATTCAGTACAAAACTGTATCATATTATTGCAACTATTTTTGCATCAAGTAGGAAGGAGAAAAAAAAAGAAATAAAAAAATTTAAATTTATGTCTTATGATTAGATAAGAGAAAATAAGTTGATTTTTGACAGACCTTGAACAAAAAATGTAGAATGCACCAGTTTTAAAAGGTGAAGTGTTTGTAGTGATACAAGTTAGTGACACAAATAATCACTATATATTCTGTAACGGTCTAAAAAAATAAAACTACATTCCTTTTTTTAGTCTATTTAAAAAATGTAGTACTTAAAAAAAACTTACTTTAGTACATGCTATTAATATAGGTCAAAATTACAGTTGGTAATAAAATGGCTCCTATCATTTAGGGCATAATTTGTAATAGACTCAGTTGATGAGCTCATGTTGAAATTTAAGTCCAGTGGCTAAAAAATGGATTGAAAAATCTATTAACAAGAAATTTTATTCAGTAAACTAGAATTTGCCAAATAAACTTTATTTGGCAGTAGCAATTTCACTTGTAGTAGTTTCACTTTCAATTAATAATCGAAACTTGGATTGTCATCAAGCATGGAGCTACACTAGGTTTTATGGGCTCTGACTAGTAGAAAAAATTCACCTTCAAAAACATTAAAGCAAAATAAAAAGTGGATAATTGTTCACGCAATAACTAGTTTAAGTGTTTAATAAATTAGAATTTACTGAAAATTAAAATATATAAGACTTTATAAGTTTTAATTAATACTTTTTGTTACATATTTCAACTTAAATTTCAAAGTAGAATCTAAAAATAATATTTACCTAAAATGCTGTTTTGAAAATATGAATATGTAGTTTGGTAAAAAAGAACCTAAAAATACAAATTTCATGAAATGCATAATGTTTCCAAAGAATAACATAAGTGTTTAAACTAAAATTACTGTGCACTTAAATTATTAAAAAAAAAAAAAAAATCATGTTATCATTTGTTACATAAACATCTGACATATAAAAGCACATATATTTACTCTATACAGATAGATAATTTTGTTTTTTTATAAATTAAACCTAAATATTTATTAAATAAATTTAAAAAGCTAAACAAAATGTTTTTAATCAAATATAACACAACCGAAATTATAGCTTTTGCATCTTTTATAAATATATCACAGTAATTTTTAAAAAAAAGCCTATTGTTAATCCATTTTCTGAAAAACTACTTAAGATACCAACTGCACTTTTTGCTTGTCTACCTGAAAAACTGTAGTCATAAGTTTAAAAATTTTAGCATTTTGCAGCTTTTCCATGTTCCAACTTGATATTTTTAAAGAATACTTTTAAGGAAGATAAAATAGAACATTGTGGCAGTTATTTAGCTCTATAAAATTTAAATAAGTACATTTTCAAAATTAACACCAAGTAAATGTCATTAAATGACATTTAGAATAATAAATAAATAGTATTGTGACTCTAACAAGAAAGAGGGGAAATTAACTTGTTTAAGGATTATATAAACATTTTCAAGTAATTGAATTCCTGATTCAGCACAGACTAGCCCCATAAGTTCTAAGAAAGGTGCAGATTTGAAGGCAAAATTTTAATGAATAGTTTCAAATAGTTCAGACGGTTTGAGTCTCAGTAAAAAAAGGGCAGAAATCTTCATCGAAGTACAGAAAAGTTGGCACCCATACAAAATAGTTTCATTATCAAGGTTAATAAAGTTAAAATAGGAAGAAAAAAAATTAAATACTCACTGAACATGAAAAAAAGTAAATAGTTCCAAAATAAGCTTTTTAAAACACAGGAGGCAGAATCCTTCAATAACTCAAAGGCTTGATTTTGTATGAACTGAAGTTTTGTTTTCTAAAAGAGCATCAAAATGAGATAAGAAAAGAAATGATTTATGCAAGACAAAAAAATAAAAATATTACCTGGTCTAATGAAAACTTTAAAAGATATAAACAGCAGACAAAATATTTAAGGCTGAACATAAACCCAGAGAAACAACCATGCTGAATAACAAAGAAATATTCAAATTCAGTTTCAACCTGCAAACTATAAAAAAAAAAACTAATTTTAAAAACTTAAACCAGTTTTCAAAAGACAAATTACAATTTAAATATATATTATATATATTAACATCAATTTCCTGTAACTAAAATTGCCACAATGAAAAGAAACTATGATAAAAATTTTCACTGCTTGTGCTCATTACTACTTGTTACAATATTCCCTAAATGAGAACTAAAAAAGTGTTATTGATAAAGTTATCATCCTTAATAAAAGCATTGGATTTTAAAATGAGGAATTTCTTTTTAATCAAATTTTGTAAAAACAGAATTATTAATAAAATGTATTCCAGCATGTTATATTATCTATCAGTATATAAAGACAGAGTGTAATTTTAATCACTTACAATAGGGATGCACAACCTGCCGCCGGCCAACCCTCAATGTGCAGCCCACAGCCGCAATGTGAACAAAAGAATTTTTTAAAAAATTTGGAAATTTGAAATTTACGCTTTTAAGTTTTTGACGCACCCAATTTCAATCAATGTAGTTTTCGATCCCTTACACGATTACGGTACGATTACACGGTACGATTAATTCTACAGATTTAGGCATAGTTTTGAAAATCCAAATATTTTTAATACATCATTATTACGATATAAGAATTTTAGTTATTACTTTTAACGCTCTTCGTGTACGCCGATTTTATCGTAAATCCAATGACTTTACGGTAGTTAGCGCTGCCCATTTTCATGTAGTTTCTGAAATCGCGATTTTTTAAAGTTATGAAACGCTTTATTTGTGCAAACTTCATAAAAAATCGAAATGTTTTTTTATCCTTTTTTCAAAAGTTATTGCTATGCATTTTCGCATGGTTCTTGAAATGTAGATACTTTAATATTATTACGAATCGCGATTGAAGAATCGCTCATTTAGATAACCATTTTTTGACATGGTATATTTGTACTGATTTTAATCGCAAATCAAATTATTTTCCAATCATCATTTTGGCAATTATTGTTACACATTTCTACAAGGTTTTGAAAGTCCCGATATTTTTTATGCGCTATTCTGATACTTTAATTTCGAATCCCGCATTTAAATACATACAATTTTGACGCGCTTTATTTACGCCAATTTCATTGTAAATATAAAGGAATTTTGAAAATTTCTTTGGTAGTTATTACTATGCCTTTCCCTGTAATTTCTGATATTTTTAATACTATAATTTGACAGCACGTGAGTTTTGAATCACTCATTAAAATAATTACTTTTTACGTGCTCTATTTGTGCAGATTTTAACATAAATATAAGAGGTTTTTCAAACATGTCTTTTTTCTTTCCAAATATTGCTACATTTTTACTTGTGATTTAGAATATCCTGATATTTCAACACAATATTACAGTTTATCTGTTCTAAAATTTGTTTTGTAACAAAAAGTAATCACGTATCTTAGCAAAATCGATCCCTTCCTGAGGAGAATAAAAATAAATAGGAGTTGCGTACATTTATATTAAACACGGTCCCTTTTGCAAAAAAATAATTCAAAACACGTGCATATTTCTTTAGTCCCATGAACAAGTGTAAGTTTAACAACACCCACCCAACCTATTCTTTTTGTTGTTACATGATTTAAAAATCACATGCCATGATTCGTATTTACGCGTTTTAAAAACCATATGTTTTAATTCTTCGCGTCATTTAAAAGACACATATCGTAACTCGTATTTATGCGATTTTAAAATTGCGCATCACATTTATTATAAACAATAATGAGATTTAAAAATCATCCATGGCGATTCGAATTCACGAGATTTAAAATTACATAACGCGATTCGGGTTCTAGTGTTTAAAATATCATACGTTGCTACTTTTCTCGAAATTCAGAAATCATACACCGCAATTTATATTCACGCGATTTAAAAACCATATATCCATCGATTCACATTCAAGCATTTTAAAAACCATGCGTTATGAGTAGTCTTTTTGCAATTTAAAAATCACGCATCTCAATTCGTTTTCACACGATTTGAAAATCACGAATTGTGTTTTTTCACGAATTGCGTAACACATCGCTATTTGTTCACACGCAATTTAAAAATCAGGAAAGGAAGAACACCATCTAGAACTAATTCCAAAACTGATCAAGTTATTTGCCCTAAGTTTAATACTACTCACAACAGCTTCTGTCGAAAGATTGTTTTCCAGAATAAATTTGGCTAGTTCAAAATTGCAGAGCAGTCTTTAAGAAAAATCGTTAAATTTTATTTAATGGCTCGAAAAAGCTATCACATGAACGAGTGAATAAAATTATCCCAATATTTTAAAATTTTGCAAATTACAGGATAACCATTTAGAAATGTTTTAACCATTTTCTATATACTTGGTCACATATCATTCATGATTATATGCTGGGAAATGCTTTGTATATCTTTAAATTTTAACTGTAAAAAATATAATCAAAATATGTTTCGTAAAGTAATGTAAATGTTAGTAATAGTTAATTTATATGTGTATTAATTGTAAATAGTAAGTGTCATGTTAAAAAAATATTCATCAAAAAAAGTTGTAAACAAGTATCTTAATAGTTTTTTATTATTGAGGAAAATTGTTCCTTCAAAATTAATGCTTTCTTTCTTTCTTTTTCTTCCCTCTCTCTGCCACTGCCTATAAACTTTCTTTAAATCAAAGTATTAATAACTAGAATATTTTTTTTAAAAATTTAATTCTATGAACAAATTTTTTAAAGTTAACATGGACTTTTGTATTATGTAATATGATTAAAAAAAACTAAATTTTCCCATAGTTTTTTTAATTATTTAAATTTATCTAAATTTTTTTCTGATAAATTAATTCTCATTTTCGGATTCTTTCTTTTTTTTTTAAGTAATCAGCTTAGAAGGTTCTAATTTTAAAAATTTAAAAGTATTTAATTTTATACAAAAATATTACAAGGTTAACTTACAAAAAGAATTTAGTGCCTAGAAAAATGATGTTTTAATAACAATTACTACCTACAATTGCTGTAAATATGTCTGTCTAAACTTTGGCATGCGGCCCTTGATTGGTCAATCTGCTGCGTATGTGGACCTTCACTCAAAAAGGTTGTGCACCCCTAACTTACAAATTATAAATTCTTTTTAAAAACACTATTAACAAGTTTATCGAACAGGATACCTTGTATAAATGAAGAAATGAGCATACACATACTGAAAAAAAAAAAAACAGTGATTGTTCCATTTCTGATGTTTATAGGCTCTGATATGCAATGTTATTTCCTATATTTCAGCTCCACTTTAGTTCATTTTTAAAGACATATGCTATTGTTAATTTGTCAAGACTAATTGTAATACAAGCTTTTAATTTTCAGCTAGAAATTTAAATTTAATTTTTTAGATGAAAAAAAATGATCACATATGATCTTTCCATATACACCACTTTACACTTACACCACTTTACATATGACACCCCACAAATCACAGATGGAAAAAAAATATCACCATTATTGAACAATTTTTAAGATCTCTTTGGTTTTCAAATGCTTAAAAGAAGCAAATATTTAACTTTTTTTTTTGACAAAAAACAGAGAAAACAATATTTAAATATGCCATACGTCATGATATAATTGACCCTCTATTTTTGGTAATGAGGAGGCAAATTTCTGTTATGTCGGGTGTATAATTTGACTGCTAAAAAAAAAAAAAAAACAAATATAAAAATTTCTAAATTTGAAAAATATGAAGAAAAAAAAATTGTGTCCATAAAAATTTCTCAAATTAAAAATATTTCACATCAAACTTTATCAACAGGAATTTTTTGTACTGCTCTTATAGATGTCATGTATCAACTGAAAAATCTGATTTATATACATCAGGATGTACAGTTATATAAGTAGTATTACTACTTAAATAAAAATAATATTTGATGGAAAAAAAATTTATGTTTCTTATTGCATTCTTCTACACTATACTAAACTAAGATTAAACCATTCACCATATTTCATTTTAGTCAAGGGCTAGAAAAGAAACCATGAAATTTAAGACTGCAAAATCTAAATGGCACCAGGAATTGTAAAAATTTTTGTTCGCTCAGTTTATAATAAATCAATTAAAAACAGTGTATTAACTAAAATATGTAACATAAAAAGAAATTATTATATGAATTCCTGTTCAATAGAACTTCAATCGTGAAAGAAAAGCATTAATGAAGAGGAGCCAGTTACCAATATTTAAATACTTGTGATTCAAATTCTAGACGATAATGTCATTTGATTTAAAACTTACACATTTGTAATTGAATAAATTTTGACTCACCAACTTCCAAGTATTGATGTTTTCTCAGGGTCAAAACTATGGGAAAGACCAACAAAGCAAAAACTGACTACTACTCCTAAACCTGAAGTTACTATGAAATGTTGTAGATATCTGGGACTCAAAATGTGACAAATTTTTTGAAATCTTGTTGTTGGTATATGCTTTTGAACTAAGAATGAATAAACAAGAAAATAAAATATAATATATATTAAGTAAGAGAAAATATAATTACCAACATTTCTAAGTTGAAATTAAGAGAGATTTTTAGATTAAAATATTATGTGAGAAAAAAATAATGTACTGATAATTTGTTATACTTAAATATTGATTTTTTTTAAAACATGTTTTTCAAATTCAACTTTAATATCTATATAAAATGGTTATAATTTTTTTACGATCTTCACTTATGAGGAACGTTTTATCTTTAAATGTAGTTTTTTGGAATGCAAAAAGATTTTTTTTTTCAGGAAATGGTCAGGAATTTCCAGCAAAAATTATTATATATATTAAATTTAAAAAAAAAAAAAAAAAAAAAAAAACATGTTTAATAAACTTAAACATTATTGCAAGATGTATTATTTTTATTTATTTTCTTTTCAACATAAAAGTCGTAAGTTTCAGGGAGTTAATGATTCAATTCTTCACGATGAGAGTTTCGCACCTTAAAAACAGCCATTGTGGCTCTTAAAAGTAAATTATAGAATTACATTAAATAAACAGTATTTTAGTCTGACCAGCTCAAAGAAATGCCATTGGTTTCAACCAACTTTATTCAAATAAGAGAGAAATTATTTTATGGGGATGAGTACATTGGTCAAATTTAAATGCAATAATTCCACACAGGTTTAATTTAAAATGGCATATATTTACTTATTTTCAATAAATAAAAATACATAATAGGAAAATAATTAATATATAGGAAAATGGGCACAAGATTTCAATGTTCAGAGTACATTATTAATAAGGTGTTAGCATAAACCCTGTCAAGACAAAGATATAGAAAGGAGAAGTCAGGCTCTCCGCATGCATAACTAACATGCGAACTGATCCCTCTGGTAGGCTATATCACAAAAACAACTTACAGCAAGAGCAACATACTCAGATTTAGCAAAACGTCATATGTATATTGTACAACGATTCGGGTATGTGCATAAAAAGCAAGGTACAGTCAGGAGGTATGCTGGATGAATTACTTGTTAGTTAGGTATGCTGTCTCTTGTGAATTCCCATTTTATTCTTTCAATCTAGCTCAAAATGCACTGTCAGACGTAATCAGCATGGATGAGGTAAATAAATTTTTAAATAAAAATTTTAATAAACAGTACTGTTTATAAAAAGTGCAAAAATGTAAGAACAGACCAAGCATCCACCAATGAAAGAAAAATTTTCTTCTCACAAACCCTAGCAATGGTTAATGGAAGAGATGGGTGAAAACTCGTTGCAAAATGAGCTTCTGCACCCTTAAATGCTGTTTCTTCCTTTATACCCAGAGACCATATTAATCCTGAGGGACCAGTTTACATTATGTCTATGGTAGCTAAATTTCTTTGCCTAAGTATAATCTTTATAAAATATGAACATAAGAACAAGTAGAAAAGAAAAAAGAGTGGTGAACAAGCAACTCTGAGTCCTGCAACCTACATCTAGCTTTGAAAGATAAAGGAGAAAAGAAAAAAAGGATTAATTTATAGATCTATCACAAAATCCCTGTTGCTTGGTGTATACTAATTTTCCTTATATTTTGAAATGTTTAACCAATTCAAATAAGTGAAGAGAAAATAAATAAATAAACAATATGTATGAAATAGTTTAATTAAAAGAGACCTACCAGAATAATATTGCATATTCAAAACACCAAATAATACAGTTGATAAGCAAAGTATAACTTGATATAATAGTGTCTTCCAATGAATTAAATAAAAGAGCCAATCTAAAGAGAAAAAAAAAAAAACATAGAAATTGTATAATTCAAATGCAAAGTATCAAAAAAACATTAATTTTTTTAAACAATGTGACAGTAAATATGACAGTTTGTACATGTTTTTTTTTTTTTTTTTCATTTCATATTATATTAGAAAATGAATGAAAATAACAATTAGATTCAAGACTAAGCAATTTTTAACATGAATTAATATCTTTATTTTAAAAAAAAGTTGCTACGTTGAAAGAAATATGTATAATTATAAAAAATAGACAGTCTCAAATTCCGAATGGTCAGGATTTCAGCAAGTTTAGAAAAAAAAAATTCTGATAAGTGTTAAGGTAAACAAGCATAAAATGTGTTACACAATAAAAAAAATATGAAATAATAAATAAGTATCATCCATTTCATACAATGTTTTCTTATAGGTTAAAAAAAATTAATAAAGGTGACCAGATGGTAATTTGAACTTTCTTTATAAAGAATAAAGACACCAGTTTTTGTTAAAAAAATATATAAGACAAAGAACTGAATAAAAACATTTATAATTTAAAGGAAAACGAAATTTTGTCTGTTGGAAATTTGTTTTTCTCTAACTGTTCTCTTTCAAACAACTTTTAGTGTGCTTTATTAAGCAGAATAAGTATTTGGGTATAAAAAAAGCAAGAAAATTTATTGATTTTTTATTTATTAAAAAAGGAAGGGAAAAAAAAAATTTATTGTAAGAAAAGTATTGGAAACATAGACATTTCTAGTAAGTTGACATGTGGATCTACAACTTCGTACTGTGAATTTAATCCCTAGAAAAATGTATAGATGCCAAATGGATAGTTTAATATCCATTTAGGCCCCTCGGCGATAGCACTTGGGGCAACAAAATACAATAAGGAAATATCCTTCAAATCAATCTAATAAACTAATACATGCTAAAAAAAATAAGTGGATCAACTAAAAATACAAAGCAGCAATTAAAATTGAAATCTATTAATTATTACCGATCATTCCGGTAAATGGATTCCATGAAATGCTTTTCATAAGTAAGAATAAAAATGAAATATAGATGGCCTGTATAATGACAACCCAGAAAAAGCTTCGAATAATTCTGGGAAATATAACCTGAAAAAACAATAATAAACACAATATTAATAATTTTAACAAATAATGATATCTTCTATACAAAAGCAAATTGATGTACCTCGGTAGCAAACCACATCTTTAGAAATTAAAATTAACAAAAACTGAAACAATTTATTACAGAAAAGAAATTTCGAAAGAAGTAAATAAATATTTCTCCTTTCCCGCAAAATTGTTTTGATGTTGCCACTTTCAAGAACTGCAATAATTCTAAATTAACAACTTCCTACAAACTGACGTCAGGCTGAGGTAAGCAAACCGGGTATTCGCCCAACAGCGCCACTTTAGAGCAGTCCAAACGAGGCCCAGATTTAATATTCTCTAAATTATTAATTTTTTCTTTTTTAAAAATATTGTTCGTTTGAAAAATATAGTTGTGGGTTTTTATTTTTTAAATGATATATTCTTAGATCAATTATCTTTATATCTAAAGTTCCCTACGTAAAAGTTTTACGAAAAATGGTAAGGCCACTTGCAGAGAAGTCACTTTTTTGACATTTGAGTTCCACATCTTCTAAGAAGGATCTCTTACCTAAACCACTGCGCAAAAAAAAAAAAAAAAAAAAAAAAAAAAAAAAAAAAGGGTTAGGAAACGTTGATTGAAGTTTCAAGTTTAAGTTTCATTGTTTCAAGATCAGTGAATAAGTATCGTAGCAACTAGTCATCAATGCTACAAAAATAAATTTCAACAAGATTGCGATATATTGGTAGAGAAGAACTCTCTTTTTCAGCAGTAAAATGAGAAGCAAAATTTCCCTAAGGAAAATGCGGAAGAACTTAAAAAAACTACCCAGAACATTGGTAAATTATTCGGAAACAGAACTCGTCCAACATTTGAAGAACAATTTCTCAATAATTTTTTCCTTTTCGTTATCAACAAACTCGCAATCGATAACTTCTGATTTTGGGATCGCATACTGTTAAAGATGTGTGTATTACAGTAAACTTTTTTTCTGTCTTCAATTCATTACAAATTAAAGTAAAGTCAACATTGCTTTCTGCATTCCAATGAATAAATGTGATTTTAGAAAGTGCAGAACTGTAATAGTTATAGAATATTCTTCTTCTTCATAGAATAGTATATATTTCCGTAACTATATAATACGGAGAGCAACAGTAGAAATCATTCGAATTATTTGAAATAGTATCATTTGCGTTGATTATTAATAAATTTTTTATCGTTTTCTTAGCAAGTATTTTTTTTTTTAATTTTGAATGCTTAATTTCAACTAGAATTCAGCTATTTTGTTATTCAGCTATTTTGATATTCAGATATGAGCTGATTTAACTTAAAGTTAAATAAGCTCATTGCGTTTAAGTTATTGAAATTTATATCGAGATCTTATAATTATAAAATTTTATTGTGTGGTATGTCATCCTAAACTAATGAAGAGATAATCTATGTACATATTATTTGGGCAATTTTCAAGCAAACAACATTTCATTTTGGAATTCTCCGGATATATAAAGCAGGTAAGTGTTATGTTTTATACAATAATAAAAAATTTACTTGTAAATAATTTTTGTCTAATTTGATGATAATTCTCTTCAGAATAATTTTCTACGTCAGATAAAGAACTTTAAGACTAAAAAGAAAAAATAATAATAAAAGCAATATGAAAATATTTTATAACAATGTAAGGGATTTTTAGAATCATTTTTTCTTTATCGTAAACATTCTTTATTTTACGTTTTTTAGTTTATAAATAATGATATTTTATTGAAACTTTAATTTTTTTGATAAAAATTATTGTCAAAAAACTTTTTTTTTGTGCAAAATTAAATTTTGTGTGTTGCAACACTAGGTGTTTCTTTATAGTTATTAGTTTCCGTATATTTTAATATTTGAAGTAATATGATTCTTCAGAAAAGTATGGAATATGAAGTTTAAATAGACCCTTCATATTAGATCAGTGATTCTCAACCACTGTGCCGCGGCACTTTTTGTGTACCGCCAAATTCTTAAAGCGTGCCGCCAAATTTTAGAAATGTATATGGTAAAAATTATAATGCTTTTTTTTATTACGAGTAGAGTCCCAAAGGATTTTAATAAAACTATTCATAAAATAGTTATTGACAACATTAAATGAGAGAATTATTCATTATTTCCTAAATTTAGATATAAAAAAATTTGATTGGATTCGTAATCCATTTGTGATAAGGAATACTTCTGTATTTTAATTAACTTTGAATGAAGAGGAAGTACTAATTTCGCTTTCTAACAATCGAGATTTAATTTTAAAATATTCGGAACATAAAAACGAACCAACATAAAAACGAAAATAATATCGAGATTGTTAAATGTAGAAGACGATATGAGAGTAGCATAGTCATTTTTACGACCAAATATAAATGAAATTATCAAAAAACATCAAGCTCAAATTTCGCATTAAAAGTATTCTTATTATTCATTTGTAATTAATCCCTTAATAAACGTACTGTTGTTTTTGTAGTACATATTATATTATTTTATTTTACATTCCAAATTATTATCATAAACGATATTACACAGTGTATTATTGGTAAGTACAACTTATAACCTTATATTTTTCTTTGTGTGCCGCCAAAATTTGAGATCGTTAAAAGTGTGCCGCGACAAAAAAAAAGGTTGAGAATCACTGTATTAGATCATTAAATTTAATGGAATGATTTTTCAGGTATTAGATTTTAACTCTAATAAGAAGATACATATTTTTTCTGTTTATTTACAAATATTTCTCCGCGTGTTTTTGATGTTCCTTCTCTAAAAAATAGCGATTTTATTTTATGTTCGCTTGCATGAAAAAGAATATCAAACATTTTTCTATTTTAAATTTAATAAGACACAATAAGGAAGGAAGGTTACCATGCTACACTGAAACTGAAGAAATGCAACTGATAATCGTGTTGTTTTGCTAGTAGCTAGTAGTCATTCGTCTCAAATAACAACGCCCGCAATAGGTCTTTGCGTTCGCGAATAACTGTCGTTAACATGCCATCGCCATGCAAAACTTGCAATTTCAGGTCCCCCCCCCTCGATTTGCAAGTATCCAAGTAATTCGTACTAATCTCTCTCCTGTAAAACTGTTTCGCTGCTTACAGCCACTTCATGCAGGGTAGCGAAGAAAAACATATTTTTACTTTATCTCTATTTCCCCCATAGGGAAAATGGGTGTTGTTCTAAGTCTTGTATGTCCACGTACTTTTTAACTAGATCAACTTAAACTTATAGATTCAAATACGGAGTCTTAAAATATCAGGCTAACATATAAGCTTTAATTAAAGAAACAGCCTAACAAGATCAAGTGAAAAGAAACAGACGATAATTTTGGAACTTCTTGGAGTTGATCGATTCCGCAGACTGAATATTTTCACAAGCGTGCATTTTTAATGTTTTTACATTATATTAGTTGAAAGTTTTTTATTTATTTATTTATTTATTTATTTATTTTTTGTTGCTGTTGTTATTTTTATGAATAGCTTATTCATAATTATCGCTTTGACGGTGATTTTAATATCAATATGAATACTAAAGAAGGAAAAGAATTTTGTTAAGTCTGAACTCTTTGACGCAGATGGGACACCGGTGTTTTATATAGTTTCTCTGACGCTCTAATTACAAATAAAAATATGTAATGGTATTTTTATTAATGTATGGTAAATTTATGGTATTATAAAAAACAGTCTAATAGTTACTAAAAAAGTCTGTTAGAGTATCGTTTGCACTAAAATATAAAAGCCAAAAAAAAAAAAAAAAAAAAAAAAACAATTAAAAAAAATACAAATAAATTGAAATTTTTTTTTATTTATACTTAAAAATTTATCAATAATTTATTTTGTTTCGCTTAGAGCTAAATAACTGAAAATAAGTGCAAAATTGAAAATTTTTTTGTTTATTAGTGAGCCAATTTGAAAAATTTTACCTTTAATTTAGAAAAAAGACACTGGTGTTTTATGCTGTATTTCATAACTATAAATTATTAAAATGCTAAATACAATATTTTTCATTTATTTTGACATAAATTAATATAAATAATTAATTAATAGACATAAATTAATAGACATAAATTAATAGAATAGAAAAAAGTATGAAAAATATGTTTAATTAAAATTTTGAGTAATTGAAAATTTTGTAAACGTATATTGCCTTTAAACGTATACTGCATTGAATTGAAAACCAATCCTGTCCATTACATGGTGAGAGGACAAACATAATTGATGCAGTTTTCACAACCCATGACTTAAAATATTGTGGCGTTTATGAATTTCTATTCAGGAAAAAAAATACTCAGATGGCAACAAGAACTCAATTTTCAATTTAAGTACCAGTAGCCTAGATTAAATTTCATTCGCTCACTGCACAATTTAACAACCATTTAAATTTTTATCCAAATCTTATTTTACGGAATCAAGTTTTCCTAATGATAATTTTGCAGTTAGTTTCATATTTTTTAGGAAAATTGTTTTCTTTTCGACATCTAATAGAAAAAAACTCAACAGAAAATATTTTAAGTTACCAAATCGGACTTTTATCGGATCTGAATTAATCGAGCTGTGAATTAATGTAGCTTTTCATTTAAAGGGATAAGAATTTTTGTGTATCAAAGTATTGCAGAATTTGGAAACTGTAGTTTTCAAAGTTTAGTTAAAAGAGCGTTGAAAGTTCAATCTTCTTAGTGTTTTTTGAACTCTTTCGTTTTTCGCAAAACTCTGACTCAAATTAAAAAATTCTTGCGTTTATTTATGAAATTGGTTTACTAATTATGAAATCGCAAAATTTTAAAATTTCATAGAAATAACTTTACAACTTCCTAAAAAATGCAACTTTTAATGGAAAAGTCCAAAATTTAAATGAAATGGACTATTCCCAATGGTTTACAGGTGACTCTTGGACCTGGAAAGACCTACTACTGTCTAGATGAAAGCTTTAGTTCTAAGTTACACTGATTCCATATATTTTTAACTTTTTATATTTATGCAGAAAATTATTTTTAAGGAAAAACACCCATCATTAATAGCTTTTTTTTCCATCTATGTTTAACTTTCAGTATATTCTTGTCCCAATGGACAAGTTTGTCTAATTCCAACATTGTATAAAAATGAAACTTCTGGTACAAATATTCTGAGTCTATTATAAAATTATAGATATTCTCTCATTATGTGTCTGTGAATCTTTTTAAAAAAAAGTCATAATTTTCTAAAAGTACTATTTACAAGCAAATAACATTGAAAATTTGAAATTAGTCACGAAACATTTTTTTCTAATTTTTCCAAAACTGTAAATTTAAAATATCGTATATATTAATTAAATAGAATATTTAAGGCCCAATCTTTTACCTATTAAAATTACATATTAGTACGTGAAAATCTGCTTAGTTCAATGAAATTTATTAATATTTGAGTTGTTTTCTGCTTGTGTACTACACGCAAGAAGGGAAAATAGCACGCTTTTGTATAACAAACGTAAATTTTCAAAAAAATGAGAGCAAGAAATATTTTTCAAACATTGAGTACAATAATACAAAATAAATACTTTATTTTCAACTAATACATGGAAAAGGAAATTGCGCCAAAACTCTAAATCTATAACAAAAATGTAATTTTAATACATGAATTCACTAGAAAAAAAATTTCAGAATACCTATTATTGCATAAAGAAAGCAACATTAATTAAACCATAAAGTCAGAAGTAACAAAATTGCTCTTAGAATAATTTTTTCTTATTTCTCTAATGCATTTCGAAGATAATTGTGTATTCTATTAATTGTAAAATCTAATAAAATTTATGCAAGAAAATATATACTATAAATATTGCACAAACTTCAAGAAATTGAAAGAAGGTAGAAAGAGAACTAAACAGAATTTATTTTAAACTCCCCCCCCCCCCCAAGAATGCAGAAAAACACTGTTAAAGAAAGTATTAAAATTGGTTAACTTATTAGTAATTATGCAATTATTAAAATTTAAAACTAAATATAAGGCTTGTTCCTAACTTAAATAAAAGATTTACAGTGCTATTAAAAATTATTTTTGATTCATTTATAGGGCCTTAATAATACAAAAAAAAGTACGGAACAATAAAAATTACAATTATAAAATTTCTTTAGTAAAATCACAGATACCAGTAAAATGATTATTTGTGATAAGCATAATATGGTCAATAGAGTTTTTATTACTTTAAAGGCTATTTGAATAGCTGAATTATGGCAGCATATATTTGAAATTGAGAACAAAATAAAATTTATAGAGCAAAATAAAAAACGAACCATCCTGAATAACTTTTTATCTAATTATTGGATTTTCATGTTCTAGGATTCAATCTCAAATATGTTAACTAATTAGTGCAGAAGACCTTTTAAAATACGAAATCGTACTCAAACACGTACCTCCTCCAAATAAACATACCTTTTTTCTAGACGTATTCGGATTTCTGACCCCGAAAATATAGGAGGTAGCAGCAATCTGGAAAATATGGTCCACATAGTGTGGTCAAGAACGCGGTCAAAAGTTTGGACCACTAAATGTTAATTTTATCTTTTGCATTTTCTCGAGATTTGTTTTAGCGAATTGAAAAATTTTTGCACAAAATTATAATATTCGCTTAGCCAAAGAAAATTCTATGCAAAATATAACTTTTAGTAAATATTTATTATTTTTTTATTTTATTTAATAAAATATGGAAAAAAATGGAATTGTAAGGCATAAAAATTTTTACATAATTTTATAGGATATTTACATGGAAAAATACAAAATTCAAGCGAAATTGGTAGAATAGTTTCTGAAAAATCGAACTTTAAGAGTACGGCTTCTTTAAAATTCGATTTCTCAGGAACTATTCAACCGTTTTCGCTCAAATTTCGTATTTTGCCATGTAAAATTACATTCTTTAAAATAATGTAAGAAATGGCATGCCTTACAACTCAGTTTTTTTCGACTATTAATAAATAAAATAATAAATATTTACTAAAAATTATATTTTTCAAAGAGTTATTTTGATAAAAATCATTTAAAACTGTGTGCAAAATTTTTTAATTTTCTTAAAAAGATATGGTGAAGTACGTGAAAAATAAAAGTAACATTAAGGGGTCTAAGATTAGGACCGTTTTCCGGACTATTTGGGGCCATTTCCAAGATTGCGGCTACCATATTTTTTTAGTTAGAAATTCGAATCCATAGAAAAAAAAATGTTTGTTTATTCAAAGTATAATACGTTTCTGTGTCTGATTTCATAACTTAAAATATCGTCTGCACTTATTAGGTAGCAGGCTTGAGGTAACCCCCTCGAATCATTAAGGTTAATTTCTAGAAAGTGAAGATCCGATCATTAGATCAAAAGTTATTCAGTGTAGTAAATTTCTTATTTTGCGCACTGCACATGGAAGAATCACATTTTGGAATCAAGAGTATTAGGATAATCGAGGTCAGAAAGCTTTAATTTTCATAAAGATTAAGTCAAAGATAACTTCGGTTTAGAAAATGCGTTAAAAGAGATACAGGAGATCAAGTTAGTTAAACCGCATTAATAACATTATTTATGATACGAATAACGAAACAAAATGTATTTCTTTTAAACTGAAATTAAAATGCAGTCGAAATAATTATGAGATTCAAAATAGGGAAATAGTTCGTGACAAAGTTGTTGTACTTTTACAATGACTGAAAGTTCTTAAAACGATGACTTGACTGGTTCGTTGCCACATACAACTTCAAGCTTCAGTAACGTTCATTATTTGAAACTTGAAAAAGTTGAATGAAAATGAACACATATTTTTTGTTTTGCTTTTGTTTCTCATTTCAAACCATTTGATGTGATAAATACGTAGGAGACTCATTCCATCCATAACTTCAGATCAACTTTTGCGATTTCTGAACAAGGCAAAACTGGATTCCTGAAAAATGTAATATGACAATTTAAGAGTAATGAAACAAGATTTTAAGAAAGAACAGGTGATCTGATGCGAAATTTCTGGTTATAAGAACAATATTATATTCCATAAGAAGGAAAACGAAAACGTAAAGAACGACGTTCTTCTCAGGCGACTTTCTTTCCAAGTTTCGAAATTAATGACAGATTTCGTCGACAGAAAGCGCTGCTGACGAGTAAAAAATTATAAAATAATGTTCCTATAGATTTAGAATTTAACATAAAAAGCTTTAATTAATCTTTTTTACGTTATTCCTTTTCTGTAAATCCTCATCATAATTTATTATTCGAAACGAAACACTCTTTCTCACACTTTTAAATTCCCATCCTGTCCTTTAATCTATTTTTGGCAGAAGTATGCTTTAATTTAAAGTAAGACATTTTCCCCTTTGCTCTTTGTGAGAATCGCGTGGCCTATTTGATAAACCAATAACAATTACAAAGTTTTCATTTATTCCCAAAAATGAAACATTTTACGGATTTACTTTGCAAGATTTTCCCTAACTTATATTGAGGTGCACAACATTTCGTAACCACTTTGATAAACGTTCTCTGTCTAATAATTAATAAATAAATTTTGTACCCTCCTTCCCTGCCCAAGACCTGTTTTAATCCTTAATTTATTAAAGTTTGCACTGATGAATTTTAAAACTTCAACTTCAAATTTAACTTCATATTAGTGAATAACAGTATATTGGATCAATCACAGTTAAATCATAAAAGTGGTAAAGTATAGAAGGAATATTCACCATCTTTAATTAATCAAAAAAGCTAAAATGTTTGAACAGAACACAATTAGCATTTATTAAATAAGATAATTAGCTATTTATACATTTAGATCTTTACGACTTTTCTTATGGATGATAATTTTATTTGCACTAAGTTTTATGATGTTATATGTTTGGTAATTAAAGATGCAAAAGAAACTAAAGAATAAAATTTATATTATGTTTAATTAGAGTAAATTAAATTCTTGTAAATTTAATACTGAACTGCAATTTATATACACTAATTCTGTAGTTAGAAAATAGCTGAAAACTTCTAATGTCAAGTAACTTAGGCTAAAGAAACAATTAAAAAAAAGAAAAAAAAAAAGCTTGTATTTTGTTTCAAGTCAAGTTTTGAGGCTAACTGATGTTCTATATTTAAAAAGAAATTTAGTTATTTGCTTTGCTTAAAAGTCTGATTTTTCTATAGTTGAAATATTTAAATGTATTAAGATTTATTTTTCTAACTCTACTTACGATCCATATTTTGAGTTATAAATAAGCAGATTGATAAAAAGTAATTTTTATGTGAAAGAGTCAGAGAAATTTAAGATATAACTAAATAAATATTCTTTTAAAATTATGATTAGAAAATTCAGCAATTATGTTTTCATTGAAATGTAGATTCCCTTTCTAGCAGAGCTTGAAATTCAATGAATAAAGCTATCTCTTTAGAACAACATTCAAACTACTAAAATCTAAAGAGAAAGTAAGGAAACGTAGATGGATCGTGATGCGTGACGTCATGAAACGAGTGCTCGTGTCATGGCCCCCTGAACCCTGAACTAATAACTCCTCCTTTCGAGGCGGCCCTGGTGTGAGACAATGGAAGCTACTAGATTAGCAAAGCATTCATTAATTTTATCTTCAGACTTAAGTTGCAGTTACAAATTACTGATATTTAAAAAATATTATTTTTAAAGCGACATCTGTGGATAAACCTTATAACTAATTTTTAAAGTTGGTAAGAAAAAATAACTGTTTTTTTTTTTTTTTTTTTCTTTTTAAATCGATTTCGTCGTCAATTCGCGATCGCAACACTCGATACGCCATCTAGCGGGAGACTGTAAATATCGGGCATTAGTTCCTACATAACCATTGGCAATGACGGACGCCATTTTCTTAGCAGCAAATAGGAAGCAAAATTTCCCTAAAGAAGAGGTAAAAATCTTGAAAAATCTAATCAGAACATGCCAAACATTGAAGCAGAACACGCCAAGCATTTGAAGAACAACTTCTCAATAATTTTTACCTTTCTATTACCAACAACATAACATGATTTCATGATCACTTGCTGTTACAGATGTGTGTATTGCGGTAAAATAATTTTTCTGTCTTCAATTCATTACAAGTTAAAATGAAGTCAACATTACTTTCGTCATTCCAATGAATAAATGTGTTCCAATGAATTCCATACAGAACTGTAATAGTTATAGAATATTCTTCTTCTTCATAGAAATGTATATATTTCTGTATCTACATAATTCAGAAAACAACAATAAAGAATAATCCGAATTACTTGAAAAAGTATCTTTTGTTCTGATTATAAATAAATTTTTTATCGTTTTCTTGGTAAGTGTTTTTTAGTTTTGAAGGAATTTCAACTAGAATTCAGCTATTCTGTTTTTAAGCTACATATTAAAATTCATATCGAGATCTTACAATTATAAAATTTTGATGTGTGGTATGTTACCTAAAAGTAATGAAGGGATAAACTATGTATATGTTATTTGAGAATAAAGTTTTCAAACAAAGAACATATCATTTTGGAATTCTTCGGACTTATAAATCAGGTAAGTGTTATGATTTTTATAATAAAAAATTTGCTTGTAAATAATTTTTTTTTCGTACTTGATGATCGTTCTCTACAAAATGTTTTTTTTTTCCGTCTGATTAAATACTATAAGAATTAAAAAAAAAACAATACGACAGTTTTTATTGAAAAAGGAGGAATTTTTAAAATCGTTTTTATCCTAAGAATTCTTTATTTTACGCTTTTTAGTTTATAATTTTTTGATAAAATTGTTGTCAAAATACTTTCTTTTGAAAAATTAAATTATGTGTTTATGTATACTTCTTGCATATTCTAATATTTGAAGTAATATGATTCAGAAAAGTATGGAAGAAAAATTCGGTACTTACGTATTAACCACAGCTACAGATTTGGCAGATTTTTAGTGCCGCAAATCTACACTTAAAATTTTTGGAAAAAATCTTAAAATGAAACACTTTGTTTAAAATCAAAGTAGTCAATCGGATTTCGGTGGAAAATGGGCCGATATAGAGTTTAGCATAGATTCAAAACAAACTTTTCTCTCACCTGATTCTACAGCCATTAGGAACTCTAATAAATAAGATTCAAAATGAAATAACATTTCCAAAACGGACGTTTACTAAGATAAAGTTTCATGTTATGGACTTTGGTACATTTTCGTTATATTTCACTCCATAAAATATTTCGCTCCTAAAAAAATAAAATTGCATCTTGTTTTGTTTTTGGTAAGTCCCAAAGACGCATTTTGGTAACACTAAAAAATGACGACAAAAAAAGAATGGTTCTTTTTTTCTTTTTGTTTCGTAAGCATTCTTTATTTTACGTTAAAATTTAAATGGGCCTTTCATGTTATACCATTAAATTTAGTAAAACTATTTCTCAGGCATTAGGTTTGAACTCTTATAAGAATATATCTATTTTTTTCTCTTTATTTACAAATATTTTTCCGATGTGTTCTGGATGTTCCTTCTCTAAAAAAAAGTGATACAATTTTGTTTTCGTTTGCATAAGAAAGAAAACAAACATTTTTCTTTTTTAAATTTAATCAGCCACAATCAAGATGGAACGTTACCTACATGCTACATTAAAGACGTCTCCAGTGTAACTGAATGACTGTTCATATGGAAATCGCAGGGATTCGGCACATACAACAACGCCCCCTACAGTTCGTTGCGATCGCGAATTTTGTGGTCATCGGTAATTTTTTTTAATAAAAGTGAATAAGTTTTATACAAGTCTTCGGAAACTGATTTAACATCAAATGCGCTCAAATCACATTATAGAAGAACTATTCTCAACTTAAACATGCATGTAAACGACGACGTAAGGTAAAAATACATTTCTACAGACTAATAACAGTCAGATTTTGAAAAAAAAAATACGAAAATTACATTTATTTTTGTCTTTGAAACTTTGAAAACCTTGTCTTCTTTTTATCACATAGATGAAATAAAAAGGAGGTAAATCTTTATCTTTTTCTGGGACCCCAAGCTGATGTAAGTAAATAGTGTAAGCCAAATAGGAAGACTAATGATGACTCTCTTTATGTTTGGCATATATCTTACTACGGTAGTGATATGTTTTCTCTATTATCATATATGCTTAATTAATCAAAGAAAAAAGACGGGAACACACTTACTCATCTGATATCACCCTGAATGCCTCTGCTTGAATTTCTACGATTTCATCTGAATTATCACAGAAGAGGCGGGCCGCACTTGATTTATATATTTCGGCCAGTTGACCTATTATGTATTAAATGAATTATTAAAATAAAAACTGAATTTTTTTTTGTTAAAATGTGACACATAGGTATATAGTACATATGGCAAAAAAACGAAATTAACAGAAGATAAAAGGAATTATTGTCGTTTTTAAATCAAAATTTTCAATTAATGATTAGAACAAGCTTTGTTCTTGGCAAACGTGAAACTGAAAACTAAATGCAGATCGATTAAACTTGCTGTTACAAATTTATCTTCAATGATTTCTTCTTTAATATGATATTATTCCTGACATTTCACAGTATTCGATATTTATGCTTAATTTGCATAAATTGATTTTTATTGCCTATTATTAAATTGAATAATAATTTCTTAATAAATAAGTTGAAGTAAATAAAAAATAATTCAATTAAAAAGAAATTTAGAGTTCTGAATGTAATTCTATAAATTAAAAACGTTACATACCAAAAGGAGTTTCATTACTATGCTTTTCTCACTCACTTTCGCTCATTTAATGCTAGTATCTTGCAATCGAAATTTTAACCAATTTTCGACTGGCTAGCACACCCAAATCTCTAAAAGAGCTCAATGCTTAATGACAATGCAAGTTTCAAATGAACAATTTATCACCTCACAGAATTTGTTTGCAATCGAAATTCTGATAAGTTTCTGACTAACTATTGCACTTAAATTTTAACTGAATCTCTGCGTTGAGTGATATTATAAGTTTCAATCGCTTCCTGAACACTAAAAGCACAATATATCATACTATAAACAAAGAGAATCCGAAGTCAATCAAATTTTTGTCCACTGTCGGACTACCTAGAGTGCTTAAATTGCTTATGTACTTATCTAAACTGCATCGTTATGCTGGATGAGGATATATAATTTGATCATATCTTGACCACTACAAACAGAATTTATATTACAAAATTTTTGCCGAATAGATTATTGTCAATCATAATTTTGGCTGCTTTCTGATCAGCTAGAGTGCTTCTATTTCAACTGGATCTCAGCACGTGAGACCCATAGGAGTTAAAAATTGTTCCAATAGGAGTTAAATATTTTTATTTTTCGTCAGACCTTATTGAAAAAAACTAAGAGCCTAATAAACACAATATATCATACTATAAACAAAGAGAATCCGAAGTCAATCAAATTTTTGCCCACTGTCGGACTACCTAGAGTGCTTAAATTGCTCATGTACTTATCTAAACTGCATCGTTATGCTGGATGAGGATATATAATTTGATCATATCTTCACCACTACAAACAGAATTTATATTACAAAATTTTTGCCGAATAGATTATTGTCAATCATAATTTTGGCTGTTTTCTGATCAGCTAGAGTGCTTCAATTTCAACTGGAGCTCAGCACGTGAGACCCATAAGAGTTAAAAATTGTTCCAATAGGAGTTAAATATTTTTATTTTTCGTCAGACCTTATTGAAAAAAACTAAGAGCCTAATAAACTTTTATCACCATTAAAAATCACCTCCTCTTGAGAATGGGATCTTATTTTTGACCGCTTGAATCATGTTGACTGTTATTTACAATTTGTGGATTTTTGAAACAAATGGAGTTTTTAATCCAGTAATTTTTTTTAACGCCTCCCCCTCATGACTTTCAGAAAAAAATCTACCAGTTTTACTGGGGTGTAATCAACCCTTAATTAAATTATTTAATTTTAAAATACAATAATTTATTTAAACAAACCAATGGTTTTTAAAACTCAAAAATATAGTTTATTTACTATATGATTGTTTGTTATAAAAGTATAGTTCTCACTTGGGGTAAATGATCCAACTTGGTTTTTAGCTTCAAACCAAAATCTATCTCCGTATCGAGTGTGCTGAAATTGTCTGGCGATTAAGCATGCATGAGTAGGTCCTACTAAAGCTCCAGGTAAATGATTTTCAGAGAGCGCAGCAGGTGTTAGGTCGATATCATCCACGGAACTATTGAAAGGAGAGAAAAAAATATTTCAAGATCACAATAACACAATAACAATCAAGATCACAATTTGCAACTTTCTCTTTTCTAAATTAATTTTTGTCATAATTAATTCTGAAACTTTATTAGCTAAAACTTGATTAGAAACTTTTATTACTATACAAAGTCCATTCATAATGACCATTTTTAGAAGAGGACCAAACGATTTTGAAATATAACGAATTACTACTGAGGAAAGCAGGACTGAATATAACTTATCGTGTTCAGATGCCGAAGAAAACAGAGATCAGTTGAAAGGTGAGCGATACTAATTTAAAAAGAAAATAGTTATTAAAAAGACATATTTTTAACGCCATATATATGTAATTAAAATTAAGCCGTATTTTGTAACTTAAGTCAAATAGAATAAATAACTAAAAAATAATGCTTTTGATCAACAAACTGATTTTTATCAACAAACTGAGAAAAAAAAGTGATTTTTTTTTCTTGTTTAATTTTTCTATTGCGCAGGCTCAAATTGTGTTTGAAAACGGAAGAGTGAAATCCTGTAATTTGGTAGGGTGTCAGGTTCTATAGCAACTCCCGGTTTTGGAATAAAATTACGTCTTTCCCCGACTTTTTTTTTGTGATCTCGTTTTTCCTGACAATAACCGATATTCACGAAGTGTATGAACTCAGCTATTTTTTATGCGAGGACAACATGATTTTCGATGGAACTCCGTACTTATTAGTAACCTAAATTTCGATCTTAAGCGAAATATTAGAATGTTGCACATACCTGTAAACATTTCGTAACCTTTGAACGTGTTCTGAATCCATTGCTTGAAACAAATCCTCCCATGTATTAACTTCAGATAGATTACAAAATTTTCTCCACTTCGGGTAGCTCGGAAGACCTTGATCACGACCTCTCTGAATTCCAATAGCAGCTAAATCCATTCCGTGGTTTCCAGTGTGGGGTTGAAACAACCGATTACGAACCTGAAATGTGAGACCCCATGAGAAAATAACTAAATAATAATAAATTTTCTTTGTAAAAATATCAGTAAAGCCAAAAGTATAAGAATGATATCTATATATGAGAAATTTATGATATCTCACTTGTTTGTTGAAAACAATTCAGATATATATTTTTTTTTTCATAAAAATATCATTTTTGCAATCTATTGTAACACAGTTTCGAGTATTCAGTGTCTGATTTACTAGAAAAATAAGCATATCAAGGGTCTTTATTTCCTTTTATTGTAAAAAATATTGGAAAGTTAGAAAATACTCTTAATAAGAAGAAAAGAAATCAAAATTATTAAAAAAGCAATTAAAAACTACACTTCCAAAAGAAAAACAATAAAAAACTACACTTCGGGGGCTGGTACCCCCTGACGACGTCAGCTTCGGTTGTCATCTTCATATTTTTCATTTCTTTTATTGTTTACTTCTTTATATTTTCTATTGGTTTCAAAAATATTGTTAAATGTTTTTGATCTAGGGTCTTCAAATTACCACCGACGAGTATCACCAGTACGATCTAGTATTATCCGCTTGTCATGCCTGTTGGCATATTAGGCATGCTAGTAGACCTTAAATAATAATAGTAAACATTTACAAAGCTATAAAACCTTACATAATAATAGATTACATAACAAAATGCACTACATAATAATACACATTTACAACGCTAGTAAACCATGGCTGATTCGCCTAATGAAATGGAATATTTTAATTGTAATTGATAATAAGATATTTGTCCTAAAAACGCACAATATGTAATGCTCAGCGGCATTCGAGTTCAATATCACTCACTCGCTAGTCACTTTAGGTGATAAGAGACTCTGTCGCAACATTTAGGAGACCCCTTGTTATAAAGTTTTTAAATTTGTACTTTTCCACAAAAAAAAAAAACAATAATAAAGTAAAAAATGTCATTTAAAAAAACTGCAGCTTGGAGAGAGAAACCAATTGCAAATTTGAAATCAGCGATAATTAAATGTCTTCGATGATCTGTTGAAAAATCTTATGCAACAAAAAACAAAAAAAAATATGTGTTCCCCTGTGTTATTTATGAATAAAAAAATTTTGCGTTGATTTATAGTTAGTCCTACACTATAATTGAAAATATTATTTCCTTTTGTAAGTAGCTGATACAAAAGTCATATATTAAAAACCAAAGTTGCACAGATGCAACGTTTTTTGGATAAATTAAGTAAAACATTAGCAAATTTTTGATGAAGAAATTAAAGCTTACCTCATCAGTGATGTAGCTATCGGCAGATGCTGCTTTTTCTCGAACCAACCCTCGTAGAAGTAAATCAATTCCTTTCTCGTAAAAAATGTGAGGATTGAGAAATGCAGTATGCAAAGGAATCTGTCTCATTGTGGAGTATTTTGGGCCGATTAAATCCAACATCCCCTTTAAATAAAAAAAATTATGAGAATTAAAGAGACATTGAATAAACAGAAATCAGACAATAGTTTTACAGAAAAAAAATTATTAAAATGCTTAATATAATATTTTTACTTCTTTTGATCTAAATTAATACAAAATAATAAAAAAAAAAAACGTCTAATAAAAATTCTGCGTGAAAGAGTTAAACATTTTGTTAAAATGGCTGATGAATGGCATAGGTAAAGTATACAAACATAAAAATATAATTAATGCAAAACATATTTTATCCAAAGATAATAGTAAAATCGTTAGTAATTTGCAAAAACAAGTTTGTTGTATGCCAGAAAAAAAAAAGTATAAAACTAGCTTTAAATTGAAATTCTTACTTCTATTAGAGAATGGCCTACTCTAAATGCTGAAGCACCAAACACATTAAACATACTTGGGTTTACAGCAGGGTTGTACTCAAATCCTCTTTGCGGATCTATAACTAGATTGAAGTCATTTGCCACCTCTTCACCTAAATAATGAAATAAAAAAATCACATCAAACTTCAGATGTAAAACATTTATTAAAATTTTAAAAGTTTTAAAAAAATGAACAGCAATAATCATATAAATTCTAAAAGTCAGTTATCTAATTAGTCATAGTGGACAAAATAATAATCAAAGTTCTGAAAACACATTAGCGTCTAGAATTTCCCATACTTTTTTTTTCTATATGTACGACTTTAGTACAATTTAACATTACATTCTTTGCTTGTTAGATATCTAATATTTTTCGCTATTTTTTTTTTTTTTTTTTTTTTTATTTTGCCTTACTAATAATTTATTTCATTTTATTAATTAACCGTAGTAATTTTTATATAAATTTTTGTAATTAATCATAAATGTACGCATTAAAATATAAAAGTTTAAAAATTGAAGATTTAGTTAAAACTTCTCAATTAATGTTTAAAAAATTTGTTTATTATGTTTGCATTATATGGAACTTTGAACTGATTTTTCTGAAAATGAAAGCAATCAGAAAAGGGTGCAATAAAGAAAATTTGATACTATATATAAATCTTGAAGTTGTGCACTGCGATTTTTGTGGAGTTTTCTTATAATTAATTAATTAAAACTACCTTTTTTAGATTCCAAATTGTATTTTAATTTTCTTTAAAAAAAAAATACATAAGATAACTTTAAACAAAAACGCAAACGACTCAAACCATTGGGTCTTATCAAGGAGGAAATTTATTCTAATCCACTCCTTCATTTTATTCGAGTCAACGGTCTTTAGCACCTAGTCTGACTTCGTCAGAATTAGTAACAACAACATAAACGAAAACGTATGATGAATAATGAGAATGAGACCCATATAAAGGAAAGCACTGATTTATATACCAAGTAAAAGAGGCAGGAATTCATTGTAAACAATGTGTTGCAGTTCTGCTATAACTAGTCTTCTGCTCTCTTGAAACAATTTTTCGTCACTCCAGTGAGGATTGAGGGAATGAAATCTTTCGGCTATTCGATTATGTTCCCGCATCCATATAGCATGAATGGCTGTTAATTCCACTTGTTCATTAGCTCGCATATCACCTGTTAATAAAAAAGAAGTTCATAATAAATGAGAGTTCAGGATAATTTGAAATAAAATAAGATATTTAGTAATTATCAAAACATAATAATCAACTAGGCGTGATATTTGCGTGTGTTTAGTGAGTTGTGAATGGTTTCAATCAGGTTAAGCAGTTTCAATTAAGATAAGTGAGAAATTCATGGTGTGTTTTAATTGTTGTTGATCATTACAGAAAACCATGTATATTTTTCACAATTTCGCTCAACAACTAAATATTTAAATAATTGGTAAAAATGTGTGTGTACCTGCTTGGAAACAGTATTGATTTTGTTTTGGAAAACCACATTGATAGCTGAGATGATGAGCAGGTGGAAGCATTTCTGTATTATTAATATTGCAGACTTTTAGTTGACCTAAAGAAAATTAGTTTTCCTAATTAAAAATTCAAATGCATAATAATTAATTAATTAAATAAATTTTTTAAAATTTAAATATTTTTAAAAAATGTCATATTTTTAATTCTTACCATCTTTCTGAGATCTCAGAAAATTGCTCTTATCGTAAAAGGACGAATACACTCCAGAAGCATCTAAAAATGAAGTTACTAAATTCATTTGCTCTCTTTCTCCTAAAACAAAAAAAAAAACAAAAACAAAAAAAAAACAAAAAAACAATTAGTTTTTATATTGCAAATTTAAAAAAATAATTCTACTGAATCAGACAAATAAACGATGAATTATATGTACAAAAAAATCGATATCTGCAAAAAGTATGTAAGTAAAATGTAAAGAATATATTACTCAGTAAAAAAAAAAAAAAAAAAAAAAAAAAAAAAAAAAAATTAATTTTAAAAAAAGTTATCGAAATGCAACGGATCACTGTTAAGAACAATCAAAGCAAAGATATAATTTTAAACATTAGAAAAATAAAAAAAAAATGCTGAGGTGGGAAAATTTTTAAGGCATTCTGCTTTAATTAGAAATCGTGCTAGAAAGGAGCTCTTTTCAGACGTTTATAATTTGCAATCGTATTTGCAATCCCTAATATTTAGATTAGTTCTTTTAGTCCTTCTAAAAATAACCTATAATGTATAAAATTTTAGGTGAGAATGAACCAGAAACTCTATCAATATCTTACAAATCACTACAGAAGAAAACAGGAATGAAAATAACAAAATTTGTTTGATAGCCTACGAAAACAGAGAGAGGTTATCAAAGTTTTTTTTTATTTTATTAAAACCACCCATAAAAATCAATCCGTAATCTTAATAGCGGCGATTTTGTTATCTCACCTTCCTCAATAACGGTTTGTCATACATTGATACAGGTTTTGTTTAGTCTTCGTTTGAAAATTAATTTGCGATTAATTCCAATTTCTTTTGTAGGAGGGTTAAAAATAAATATTTTATGTGATCATTTCGGTACCTTATGTATACATATATTTAAATTGGAAACATATTTACCCGGGCACTCTCCAGGAACAGGAATAGATCGTAAGAAGTCCAGACACTTGACACCAAGAGGTCTGTAAAATGTATCATCTTCAGGAACACTTATAGCCATGCATTCAGGGTGCATGAGAGATGGATTTTCAATAATGTCTGGGTGGCAACATGAAATTGGAGCACCATTATGACCTAAAATGAGAAGTTAGCTTTCAACAATGATTTAAATTGCATTACATCCATAAACTATTAAATATGGCCCTACTGATTTAAATACAAACAAATACAATAAGAAAAAAGATTTACTATTAATTACCTAAACTTTAATTGTAGATTTAATAATAGGGTAGGGTAATCTAAACCAAAATAAAGATTTTATTCGTGCTCTTGGTGCAATGACGAGTATTCTGACGACTTCATAAAAGCAGAATTTTAAAAATATTTGACGAATTCTTATCCATATTTATCAATATCTTACCAGCATACATAGATAATGAAATTAGCATAATTTCATTTCAGTCAATTTCATCCTTTGATAGAAAAATAGAAATTCCAGTCTCTTACTTCAAGTACTTTTTTGATTTGCTTTTGTTTTGGATACAGTGTATCAATCAATCATAAGGGCTGTGGTAGACTAGTGGTTATAGAATTGGACTCCGGTCCAGAGGGACCAGAGTTCAATTTCAAATTCGCTAAGACGCACCAAGAACATGCAATATACGTACTCGTGAAATCTGTTGAATCGAAAGTCCTGTGGTCGGTCACCAAACAGTATCATGGGTAGAGGGATCTGGAAGAAATTTTCTTCCCCATCAGATCTATTGAGGAAGTAGCTTCACGAATGAGTGGTGCTGCCATCTATCCGTGGGTTTCTAAGATGTACTTTAACCCTTGCGATGCTCTCCCGTTAAACGATAGGCGCATCTTCGCACCTTAATTCGCAAAAGATGAACAACTGACAAGCCTAGCTTGGCATGTCCAAGTTTTATAAGAAACAACATCATCAATCATGAATTTTTTTTTTTTTTTTTACCGCTACTCAAATTTCATTCATTTTGCATTTTATTCGATTTATATTTAACATAATAAACATTAATATTCATATAATTACCTTGTTTGCTTACTATGCTTATGACGTCATGATCAACAAAGAGACCAAAATAAATTATTAAAACAGTAGCATTGCTCTTAGGTCTTGAACGATGTGTATATAGTTTATTGCTTAAATATCGAGCATTTGGAAGTGCATCTCCTGTTACGGACATTCGAGGTTGTGCAACACCTATCAAAACACAATAAAAAATTTTATATTAAGACATTTACATAGTTCTTGGTAAACTATAACTGTTAAACAATAAACAGTATAAGATACTAAAATAAAATAGCATTGTTCTAAAATTTACTATCAATTGTATTTTTAGCCCATGAAATTTAATGCAAATTTGCATTTACCTATTAAAATTAATTTTTGTTACAGTCACATGCTTTAGCGACAGGTAAAATTTTTTGCTGCTCATCTTTTGCACGCTACGTGTTTGTAAGATTCTTAAACAGTTTTAGTGCACGAAGTACAAACATACGTTTTTGTTTGTCGCATTAAAAAAAGAAAAATCACAATTGAGCTTGACAGGGCCACCAGATATATTGTAGTGCTCTTAAATGGATTTAAGTCGCTTTCATGCTTTAGGTAGCTTTTATAGTTTAGATGCAAATAAAAGACTATCAACATAAACTTAATGAATTTTTTTTATGTGTTACTGCAGATCAAAGATGAAAAAAAAAACCATTTAGTCCATCCTGAATATTTTTTTTTTATTTTTAAAAATGCTATATTTCGGCAAAGTATAGTAATTGATTCTCTATTAGGGTATTTAATGTATGCCCTATTAATTTTAATTTTAATAAAATGTAAATTTCTTACACTAATACCAGTTTTATAAGGAATACAAATTTTTGATGATTTAATGCCTTTAAACGTAATTAAAGGAATATATGAAAAATTTTTTTCAACTTTTTCAAAACTTTTTAACATTTTTTTCTCTTGTAACTAAGTCATGTTGCAATATGACATTTAAGTAACTGTTATTCAAAGTTGAAAAAAAAAAAAGAATGATCTTATGAAACTATATGTTGATCAATACTGGCAATTATGTTTAACTGCATTGTATCCTGCTTAGAATATAACAATAAAGATTTCGTAATTCATTTCTTAAAAATACAAATTTGAGTAATAAATTTCCAAAGAACTAGTGAATAAATTCCAAATGTTCTGAAAATGACCGATGATTTGAAAAATTAAATAAATAAAAACTGAAAGAAACAGAAAATTAAAGTTTGCTGAATTTTTTTTTTTTTTTTTTTTCTTTTTTAATAAAAAAAAAAAACAGCTTTTTGTTCTCGTCAAGTTTTAAAATTACAATAGTTACAAAATGAGTCAATAGATGGCACTAAAACCAAGAAAGAACAAAAAAAATTTTATATTTAAAGCAACCACCAATAACAAGAGCCACAACGGTGGTGGAATATCAGGAATTTAACAAACGCCTACTCAAATTTTTATTTCGAATGGTCTGGTCTCAAAGTAATCATTGTTTCCTAGTTGTTTCATCAGCATCGTCATCTGTCAAACTTTGTAGCTAATATTAAAACTTCATAAGAATAAATTTCTGTTTCTTAAGCATAACGGAGTAAACCATATTTTAAGTCTTTACATGTTCATATATTGAGTCTAACATCTTTAATTGATTTTTAAAATCGCCGTTCTTTTTTAGAGCACACAATATCACGAAAAAGTTTGTGAGATGCTTTTTTTTACAGCAAAAGTAGATGTTTGAGTAAAAAGTTTCTAAAATTACTGATTTAAGTACACGAAGGAAAAAAAAAATATCTGTTCAGTTTTTCCTAAAATCAAACTAATGCTGTCATTTTAACTGAGATTGTTCTTATGTCGGATATATTTGTGCAATATAAGTGTATTAAAAAGTTAAGTATGGAGTTTTTACCATCTGCATAATCAGGTCTCAGAAGTCTTTTAAAAGCTGTCATAGCCATACCCCAATCAGCATGTTTCAGATTGTTACAACTTCCATTCAGAGTTCTATAGGGGTATGTAGAACTACACACTGCTGGAGTATCTGGTTGACAATGATCGGGCAACATGGCTACATCAATGCTGAAAATAATTTGAAGGAATTTTTAAAGAAAGAGAGTACACTTATATTTTTCTTCATTAAATATATTATAAGAAAAAATAAAGGATGACAAAACATGTACTCCACCTAAATAAAATAAAAAACGAATTCATCGTATTTAAAATAGTTGTAGTTAGTGTTGCATTTAATTGCAACACTTCGTGCCATACGTTATTATTACACGTATTATTGTTTAAAAAATTAAGTAACTTTTTGCCAAATGCGACTAGTTTAAAAATTAAAAATAATTGTATATTTTATGTAATATTTGTATGTTTGTTGAAAGTCATTTAATTTAATATAATATTCAAACTAGACTATTTAGCTAGAACTAGACTTGGATATCATTTTCCACTCACCATCCTCCTAATACTTTTTTCATGTGTTCAACAATCAGGCCACAATCTTCTAATTCTTGAACATCAACGTTGCCTTTTTGAAATTTTTGTAGAGTGGATGATGGAGATCCTCTTCTTGGCAAAATTCCTGTTTAAAAATTTAAACATTTATGTTGGATTTTTAGCGAAATGTGTTGAATAACCTAGATTTCATGATCGTTTAAAAAGGACAGAACTTCAAATACCCTCATGTCTTTAACTATTATTTGATAACACGATATTTAATATTCAAGGATAAAACAGTTTAAAAATTTCAAAAGTTTCAATTATGATACTTGTCGGGGTGTCAATGCCCTGCTGCAAGGTAAGGAAAATTCTTATTTCTAGAAATTGATCAGTATAGATTGATAGTTTGCTTATACGGAACAATCTGAACTGAACAATTTAAACTCGCTTAACTCGTTTCCTCACCCCCATGAGTAGGCTTAGTTTTAAGCATTGAAATCTATGAACGTGATTACACTCCTAAAAAGTTAGTTCAAAACTAATAAATCACACTGATTATATACGCAACCAAATTTTAGGTATTTTTGTTTAAGCTTTTCAACATTTACTCTCTTAAACAAATTTATGATAAAAGTTTGTTTAATGTAAAAACAATTTTTGACTACTTTAATTTTCATTTTATAACCGGTGTTGATCAGCCGACCCAGTCCTGAGTTTACATCAATCCCTATTCAACTCCGTAGACTTGTAATTTTGAACCCAATTCAGAAGACAAGAGTACTTCTGGATAAAACACTGAGACAAAATAGCCTTCGTGGAGGATTTTTTGATGGAACTAACAAGTATTTGTGTTGCACGGAGAGGAAAACCACGTAAAACTCCCACGGTTTGTCCGATGCAAGAGAGCTATAACCCATAATCCATATTCCACTAAGAATACTTTATGTCAGCATTGTGGTCGGTGCTAGCCGGGAGCGGAATTTGAATAATTCAGCCGAATCTGGGATCAAACCTGGGTCACCTCATTAGGAGGGGAGCACTCTATTCCCTGAGCCACCGTGGTTCGCTACTTTTATTTTATTGTAATTGCCCAGAATGAAGAACTGAATAGTCCCTGTTTAGAGCTGAATTTGTTGAATTCTGAGAACGAAAACCGTTTTCTTTCAAAACTGGCATTAGGTATGAAGCATAGTGATTCAAAATCCCGTTGAGATCGGTAAATCCGGTCTCCGTTCTTAATTCTTCCTTCCCTTCAAATAGATATTTATCACTAATTCTAAAAAAATATGATTCGGTATTATTAACGGCAATGCAACATTAATTTTGAACGTCTATATGAGGAATAAATAAAGACATTGTAAAGGGTAAAAAATATTTATAGATATAAATAGTAATGTAAAAGAGCTGGTAAAGATTTTTTTCAAGCTAAAAGAAGATACATAATATAGGTGGAATAAAATTTATAATTATTTAGACTCGCCAAAGTCTTAACTACATTAGGAAATAAAATTGAAATAATTGTTTTCCTAAAAATCATACCATTTTCGAAAAGAACTTTTTCCAAATTTCTCCTATAAGCGGCGATACCTTCACCTTCTACCCAAGCTTGGTGAAATTCTTTATCCGGTAATCTTAGGAAACCTGTGCAAATATGATTTTAAATTTTTATTAATTAGCTAAAAATTTAACTTTTTTTTTAAATATATCTTCATTACTTTAAAATATCATATAACATGAATGATAACTAATTTATGTACCAGCAAAAGGAGATGGCGATGTAGAATAGTCTACAAGGAATGGATCGGGCTGTCGATTTTCTCTAATAGCTTCAGCCACAAGCATCACTATCATTCCCAATAAAAGCAACCTGAAATAAATTATAGCTCATGATGATAACATATTTATATGGATAATCACTCCTATTCATTGAAAACTTCTATGGCTTAATGTTAATTTCATAATTTAAAAACTAATAAGAAAAGAGAAATTATAAATTTGCGTCCTTCTAGAAATTTGTAAAACATTAGTCTTCTTACCTTTTAGCCAAATTGGAATTTGGACAATTTTTAAAATGTTTCGCCCCTTAAACGTTTCCTACGGAATAATGTGAAAAAATAATCTAGTTTGGTACGCAATACAGCTTCGAAAACTAAATTTTATGTAACAGGATCGTCCGAAGATTTAACGAGGAAGCTTTGTTTACATTTGGTGAAATCCTTTCCTTTGACATAGAAATTCATTAGCCAAAAAAAGAAATAAACTGTGTTCTTAATATTGGATTGAAGAAGTATATTATTATTTTAAAGGTAGGAAAATAACAAAATAGTGATTAAAATAATAAAATTTTTTAATAAAATTATATATTTCTTCTGAAGGAGCAATAATACTGCTTGACAATCACGAGATGAGCTTTCGGTGAGGTTTCTTTCAGTGAGGACGGAGGTTAATCTCGTGATCTCAATACTATACTACATTTGCTTCTTCAGAAAAATGATACATTTTTCTGATGAAGCAATAATATTGTCTGGCAATCGCAAGATGAGCTCTCGATGAAGTTTCTTTCAGTGCAGTGAAGACGGGGTTTAATCTCGGGATCTCAAGACCATACTCTTTATATTAAAACACAAAATGTATTAATACATACAGCACATAATTTTCTACTATAAAGAGTGTTTCAGAAATGTTGTGAAGAAGTTCTAGGAGGGGTAAGGCATACCAAAAAGGAAAGGATGAAAAATCGTGGAGAACATATTACTGGAAACATTCGCAGGAAGACAGTAGCAAAAGTAAAAGTTGTGAAAGGACCCAAGAGAACAATTAGTTGGAAACATTTATAAAATATCATGACCAAAAATGGCGTACTGGGTGAATAAAGTTCACAAAACAAAGACTCAAAATCTGTTCATTTGACAAAAATTAATGCTCTATAAATCAGATAAGCATTGGAGAAAGTAATCTAATCACCAGATCACTCCCAAGTCATTCTCATCGCTTTCGAGCAGAGCCCCAGCTTGCGATGTATTAGTACAATATTTCCGCTCATATGTTGCTATTCTATTCTCAATCCTCCTGATGTTCCAATCCTAAAAGTTTGCCAATAAATTTTTGATACACCCTATATTTATAAAATTACATTCACATGATTAAATAAAATTTATACGCATGTCTTTAAAAGCATCATTCAAGAAGGCTTATATCCTCTTTGATTATTGTGGAACACATTCATTTTCAACAGCCTTGCATTTGGATGGCGTAATAATTAATAGTCATAAGTTATGAGTTATGATATTTACCCCAAAAGAATTCCTGTTATCGTTTGTATCCGAGGTACTTTAATGTCTACTTCTATGTATCTCCTCCATGAATTAGGCCTAACTCTGGGATAAGTTGGTGCAGATGGTGCTACCAATGGAGTGTTTTCACCAGCCTCCTCTATAGTTGTTATTTCATCATTACCATGAACGAAAAACATTTTCATGCAATATGCAAAGTCCTGTAAAAGTTAAATATATTTTTAGCTACAGAAAATTTCTCCTATTTGCACAATATACATCTTAATAAAGGGGTAGCATAAAACAGAAAGTCATGAGTGGCGACAGAATATTCTTGGCAAAAGGTCTTTAATTATTACATCACCAACTAACATTAGTAAAAAAAAATATATTCTATACTGCTGGTCTAAGTTATTCCATACTCGATTTAAAAAAAACTACTATGTTTTATTTACTTTTTCTTAAACACAGAAAACTTTCATGTGTTCAAGCATACAGTGTAGCTGTAGGCTCATGTTTTACAACAATAAATGAATTTTAAACGCAAATGCTATTATATTGGCAGATATCCTAAATTGAAAAAAGTCTAAGTAACACCGAATGATGACATATAACAATATTTTTAATTTTAATTATATACAATTATCTTTATACATCAACTCATATTAAACCCTCGATTGAATAGGTGTACTGAGTGTCTCAAAAAAGACTACTTTAAAAACGAATTCAAATAAAAATAAAGGGAAATATCTATGATTTGATCTGTTAACGAAAATTTATTTTCATCAATTTTCAGATTTATTTAAAGTTAATCCAACTCATGGTGCTGATAACTAAAAGAAATTATGAAACAATTTTTTTTTATTCATTTGAAGTTATTGAAACACTAAATGTTTGCAATGAAGTTTTTAATTATGTCCTCAGATTTCCCCACGTGCAAATGGTATTTTGAGAACATTGCATTATGGGTTCCATCAGTCATTTATCAGTGAGTTCTATCAGTGCCATCTATTGACGAATTTTATAACTAATTTTAAAACTTGGTGAGAATGAATTCAATTAGTTCACTAAACAGTAGGCAGTTAAATTATTTGCTTAACTTATGTTGCCCAGTTAAATATTATTTTTACTTATATTAAAGTTTAATTTTTTGAGAAACTTCAAATGTTGCTTTTTCAGCAAGACATGCATGGTCAGAGGAAAAAAAATACAGATCATTCTGAATAATTTTTGATACTGAATTTTGAAAAAAATTTATTTTTAAAATTCGGTATCTCGGAAAGTGTTTGGCCGATTTCGCACAAATTTCGTATTTTGCCATACAAAATTGATCTAAAAAATTTTGTCCGTTACAATTCAAACATTTTTCGACTCTAAATAAAATAACTTATTTTTCTAAAGCTTATTTTTTTGTGAGCGGAATCATCTTTGCACAAACGAATTTTATAGTCGTATGCAGAATTTTTTAAATTTTCTGAAGACGTTTTCGAGATATGGAGAAATACGCAGAAATTAGCATTAAAGGGTCCAAATTTTAGTTTACTCTCTTGTCTTAACTAATGGGACCGTATTTCCCAGATTACGGCTAACTATCATATTTTGATCCAAATCTATTTAAAAAAAAAAAAAAAAAGAAAAAAAAAACGATATGCCCATTCAGAGAAAGTACGTTTTTTTTGTTGTCTGATTTCGTAATTGAAAATATCGTCTGCAGTAAATAATCAACATATGTGAAGTCACCCCCTCGAACCATTCAATTAAGTCCTAGAGCGTGAATTGGTAAGTGCAGATCGATCATGAGACCAAAAGTTATTCAAGTTGGTCCGTTTTTATTTTTGCACAATTTATAAACAAAGATAGAATAATATATACTTTACGTTAGATCATCCATAAAAAGTAGAACAAATTTCATTTTGAAATAAATCTCATACAGTAATAAATATTTATACAAGAATAAAAATGAAATGATTTTTTGCGATTAATTCTAAAAAGATTATAGTAGAATTTCACAAACGAAGTTTAAATTTAGTTTCCTTATTTTGCTTTTAAGACATCAAAAGCCGACAGTATCCCATACCAATTTCTAGCGGAGTCAATCAATCTTTGGAGTTTTTAAAAGATAAATTGTCAGACATAAATTGTGTGTAAAACAGAAACGCCCTCCCTCTCCGAAATAAGAGCATATCACCAAGAAATTCTGCGCCACTCTATATCAAGAAATAACCATTACCTGAATTTTCTTAATAACTATCATCTAATTCTTAAAATACTTGGTAACGTGGTTTGCAATGCAAATTACTTATGCCTCTTCTCTTAAAATAAAAACCTACAAAAATAGTTACGTATGATTAAACACATATAAAATAATTGTTTTAATAAATAACTTATAAGTACTAGATGTTTATATTAAATTAGTTTACTTATCAAAAATATGCTGATTTTTAAGGAAAATTTATCTGACGAACAGTTAAAAGTAATGGCAAGAATGATAAATGCATTTTTTATTTTTATTTTTTATTTTTATTTTTTAGTGACAGATATCGTCAATTCAAACCTCCAGAAATAATTGAACGTACTTAAGATATTTTTTAATTTTTTTTATGTTACACTCTTTATATAACAATATAACATAAAAAACACTGTAACTGATAGTTATATAATCACGTATTTCAAACATCTGCTGAATAACAAGGACATGTAACCTTGCAATTTTGAATTAATTCAAGGTGAAACGCAATTCCTCTTATTTGCTTATTAAATTATTATTTTTCTAACATAAGAAAGACCTGTTTTCCATGGTTCCTATGCTCTTGAAAACTGAAGGGAAACTCTAGTGTGAGATTTTTACAAGATCGTATTTATTGCCATTTTTAATAAGTTTTATTCTTGTAAAATTCAACTTTGGAAAAACTTCGAATTTTTCTTTTTGTTTGTAATTTTTGGAGATATTTCAACATTTTTAATAAGTTTATTATCAGAAAATTCAAAAGTATTTACATTTGGGCAAATTTTAAAATTTTTCTCCTCTCGTTTGTAATTTTTGGAGATATTTCAAAATGTAGAAAATATTTAGTCATTTTAAAATAATTTGAGTGAATTAAAACAAAAAGTTAATGCTATTGAAAAGTTTAAAACATGACAGTAAATTATAGAACTTAAAATACAGATTGCATAGTTTTGCAATATTATTTATTTTTAAACTTATTTAAAAATATAATCGCTATTTTCATATCATTCATTAACAGTGGGATAAAATTGATCTGCATGCTTTCTCGTAGTGTTTTTTTCCTTTTGGCTACTTTCAACAAAATTTTTCATCAAGAGGAAACATTTTTTTGAAATTTCTAAAGCAGGAGGTTAAAGTATACCTATCTATAAGTTAAAGCTAAATATGTATCTAGGAATCATTGTTATTAGCAAGTAAAAATAGTTCAAAACATAAAGACATTAGAAATTTTTTTTCAGCTTTGTGGATTGTAGTATGAAGAACATTTAAAATAAATAGTGTATTTTTTTGAATGAAACTTTTTTCATCAAATTTTTTAAAATGAACAAATTTTTTTCAAAAAAAAAAAAAAAAAAAAAAAAAAAAAAAAAAAACTTATGTCCTGCTAAATTGAAGATCCGGAAGATATGAAAAGAATGACATTTATTTAAATATCAAAGAAGCATTTCACCATTTCTAACTAAAGACACTAAGAGTTCAGTGCTTGCATCTCGAGAAGAAGAAAACCGCTGAAATCATATGGTTGCACCAAATTAAGCGTGACACACGTGACATTTACCCACACGTGATATCACTAGTAGGCATCCAAATGCATTCCTTCAGATTACGTACGATGACACCAGTACCAATTAAACAGCAGAAAATTCTATAGTGGATAGTTCAAACTTCTTTCTTATCCGGTAAGCGATTTTCCAATCCAGCGGCATTCAACAATCCGCTCTCCTGTTTGGCATTTTCCTGAATAAAAAAAAACTGGATTCTTGACTTCTTTTTTTCCCAGGTAGCAAATTTTGTAAAAAATATAAGCTTGTATATAATTGTGACCAACTACAAATAAGATGAAAATCTCCATAAAAGAGAACGAACCGTTGAAGGCCGCTAGATTGTAAATTAGCATCCCGTAACGGGTAGTAGACATTTCTCAACAAAAACTATATCTTTTATTTTCCGTAATGAGTTTACATTACTTCTTTACAAAAACTCGGTCTGAATCAGACAAAGTCAAAAAGAGATCTAAAAGTATCGTCTGCTTTTTCCATTTATCATGCTGTACTATTTTTAATTATTTCTTAAGTTAGTCTTTGTTTTTAATGATTCTTACACTAGTAATATTTTTGATGACGCTTTACTGATCTTTGAGGCACCTCAGAAATCAAAGACTCTTGGCTATCCTGTTCCTATTTAATTTTTGTTTGATAAAATAACTCGTTAAAGGTTTTTCACTCTAGATATTATTTAGTAATAGAGCAAAAATTATTTCTTAGTAAAATTTCGCGTTTTGCATTCATTATTTTTATTGTATATGCTGATTGAACACAGTTTCACACAAAGCTTTTTATAAAAGTAAATATCATTTGTAAAATATAGTAAAGAAAAGTAATTTTACTTAATATATTGTTTAATAATCATTAAATTGCTAATAAGTTTCAACATCGATTTAACTATGTTTATCATAAAAAGTTGAGTGATAACACAATATTATAACGTTACTTAATAATAAAACAACACAGCTTTCAATTTTAAGCCTACAGTTTGGAATGGAATAATAATGAAAATGAAATACGTAATAAGAAAGCAAGATAAATAAATTTTAGAGGCATATACGTTAACGTAGAATAGTTACGTAGAAATAAAAAATATTTTAAATGTGAAGAATACCTTTATAACTTTTATTAATTTTATGCTAATGATTACAAAAGAAATCTTAGAATTCTATAACAGTAACTCACATAATTATCCAAACTGGCACTTTATAGCGTGATTGTATTTAGGCTATTAAAGGTGATGCCCTACATTTATAAATTATTTTATTTTAACGTTTTCATTATGTTCTGTATTGTCAAAGCTTTGTAATTAAATATTTTAATTAATTCTTTTGAAAATCTCAGCTTATTATTAGAATTGATTGTGTATGCGCGAGAAATGATTGTATACACACCATAAGAACACTGCAGAATTAAATTTTCTCAGCATGTAATTATTACATAAACACATTTATTTTTACCAAAAAAAAAAAAATAGAAAAAATATTTAAAACTGACAAAACATGTAACAATGAAACCCTGGTTGTGAAAGTTACCACATTGTCTTTACCACTTACCACTTTGTACAAGTTACCACTTTAATACAAAAACATATTTTATTCCGATTTTTTTTTTTTTTTTTTTTGTGAATTTTTAAACTTAATGCAAGAATACAAAAGAAAAGTTCCTACATTTATCCCATTTACCACACGTCATCGATAGTATGATCATTAACATAAGTATTTGCTCATATTAATACAATATAGTAATCGATGGCGAGCAGAGGTGTATGAAATACAGGGGCAAACTTATTGGCTAAATACCAGTGAAAAGGAGAGTATAATCACTGGAAGGGGCAAATATAAACCTATTTCAATGAAGATAAAAATATAAATTTATAAAAATCATTATTTTAATTTCATGATTTAAGTAAATTCAAGCGAAAATTATTTTGTGTAAGAAAAGTATTTCCAATAGTGATCTGCCTCTCCCAATATTTTAATGTTCTAAAACTTCATAAGTAAATTTGATTGACAATCTAATTACATTCTTTATAAAATGTATTTCTGGCGATAAATATTTATCTGACACATTCAAAATAATATTAAAATATTTAAAGACTTTGTAAATAAATTATATCTTTGGAGTTGAAAACATGAGAAAACCTTTCAATAGTATAATTTTTTTTCGTTCGTTTTTTTTCCGTAAGCGTTCATAAATATCGAAAATAAAAGAGGGGAAAAAAAGGTTTAAGAGTCGAATGATTTCATTCATTGTCGAGCATTAATTTAGCATTTTATCACGAACAATAAAATTATCCATTTATATTTCGAACTCATTTCACGTTTGTTTGAAATTAACTGCGTAAGTAGTTCCGGGGTTGGAGAGCGATAGCCAGTTGGAAGCTGAGCCCCCGATATATTTAAATTAAAATAGAAGAGAAATTTAAAAAAGAATTTGGCTTACATCCTTGTTGTTTGAAGAAAATAATTAGCAATTTTTTATAATGGCAAATGTATGTTTTTCAAAATTAAATTATCTTATTTGTCTATTGTTGAACCCCTTTGGCAGTTCCTAATGACATTAACATACAATTGCAAAAATAAATTTCAGACGTTAGACTGCCATGTTAATTAAACATTTATAACCTACTACCCATATGTTAATTAATATTCGACTAGTACCAAGGGCGCCGGCAGAATAATATAAAAGGGGGTGCAACCCTCTAACAAACTACCCCCCCCTCACCCATTTTTTTAAAAAAAATATTCTGTTATTACATTTTGTTTTGATATTACATATACTTTCTTATGTTAATTTTTTCAAGTTATGTACTCTTCTTTGTCGTCAAAATTTAAAAAAAAAAAAAAAATTACGAATTTCTTGTATTTGCAAATTTTGCCACGAGAAACTGTATGGATGGCGCTGGCATAACTGCTGACTTTGAAACACAAATAACTACCAACAGTAGTTTCATATGCTAATGTGTTTGTGCACGCTTAACATTGGTATTTATTGCGTTGATGTAGTTGTGTTACAGTTGTGAGAAGTCTGTTTGTATTATGCACCTTTGTTAAACTAAATAACTAAAAGAAAATATAATATTACTTATATTTTATTAAATGAAATTTAAAAATATAGCTTAGATATCTGCCAAGTTTGTGCATGCTCAGTGTGCATAAGAAAAGAATCAAAGATGACTCAGAATTCATTGAAAGAGTTATAAACAGATTTGGACAGCAAGCAAGACGATTACAATTCTTGTTTGATTAAACGATTTTTTTAATTGTTTAGTATCAATAATTAATTAATTATTTGTTTTTCAATAAAAATATGTTTACTTAAAAATTTTTATAACAAAATTTTTTTTCTGCATCTCTTTGTTTAAAAAAAAAAAAAAAAAATAAAAAAAAAAAAAAAAAAAACCCTGGAGGGTGCAAGTGCACCCCCTTGCACCCCGCTGCCGGCGCCCTTGACTAGTACATTTATTCAATACTCTACTGCTCTTCAAAAAAAAAAAAAAATTTATCCTACTACCAGAAAATTTTTAACTACTATCAACCCCTAGTTAATGCATAAAAATAAAATGTAATTATAATAAAATTTTACCATTACGTTTTAATACTGTTGTTTCTTAATATTAAGATTTTTAAAATATTGATTTCCATTTTACAATATATATATATATATATATATATATTATTATTATTATTTTTTGTTTTATTTATAATTTTTTTAATATTGTGTAATTACTAAGTATCTCAACAGAACAAAATATCTAAGGGAAAATGTCTATCTTTTTTAACAACAGAAATCATGTAATTACTCAGAAAAAAAATTCTCCATCCATAAAATCGTTTGATCAGGAATAAAAAATTCTTTATAGAAATATATTATTATATTGAATAATATAAAGACATGCAAGACAAATTAAAGGAGATAGCATCAGTTGGGGACAACCTTAATTACGTTGATAATACGTTCTGAAATGCAAAGGATACAAAATATGTTTTTTTTTTTTAAATAAGAAGTTTTTTCTTTTTAGTAATTATTAAAATAAAAACACTCTTTGCTGATAAGCTATTAATTTCTTTCTCGAAGTGTAGATAATAATAGGTTTCTAAAAATATACCAAGGTTGTCTAGTTATATCATTCTCCTGCTTCTGCGCATGCTTAGTTGGACAGGTTCTTTCCATTTTGAGTTAGTAGAAAGATATTTTTAGCCAGAAATAGATTTGATAAGCGTGCTAATAATATCAGCAAATAAGAAATTCGCAAAAATCTTTTTTTAAAGTGTATATTAGTGCTCAAAGGATATCTTTTAAAATGAGGTAGGTAAAATTATGATTTATATTAAATAATTATTATAAAATTACGTAAGATTTTTAAGGATTACTTAAGATTTTTTTAATTAAAAAATATTTAAATATTATAAAAAACGAACTTTTTGTTATAATCTATTGGTCACCTCCAATCTAATTTTTAAATGGTGTAAGATATTCAGAATATCTTACATTTTTACGAAATTGAACTAAAATTTATTTTTTTAGTAATTAAATGTTTAAAAGTGATTTAGATTATTTGGGATTTTTTTATTGTTTCAACATTTTATATACTAGAAGATTAAATTAATTTTAGAATCGTTAGTTCGAACGATTTATTCATTTAAATTTATTTTAATAAAGTTTCAAAGATATAAGCTGTCAAAAATGTAAATTTTAAGTGCCTTTAAATAAAAAAATTAGTTTAAAAACTAAATAAATTCCGCGTATGGCGATTTTCTGTGCTTAGTAAATTGCTTAAAATGTATCTTACTGCACAAGTTTATTTATTTGTGTTGTTATCATTTTTTTATTATTATCATTATAGTAATTAAGTTTATCCGGTCTGGTTGGTTCAGTGGTTTTTTTAAAAAAATATCAGCCAGAAATAAAATTTTCATTACGCTACTAATCTTGTTTAAATTTCGGCAAGTCAATCTTTGTAATATTTATAATGTATGAAAGGTAATTATTTTAAAACGCGAAAATTTGAAGATTATTTTAATGGCAGGCATCCTAAAGGTATATAATAGGAAGTTAATTATTTTTAATAAGAAAACTGAATTTTGATCATTATCATAGTGTATTTAATATCTGCAGAGTTTTTTTTTAATATTGCATAATTATTATTATTATTATATTCCACTATCTGCATCGTAGAAGAGATGCACACTATTTTTTTTTTTAAATAAATTTGTCAAAAAACGTATATTGTTCAATATTTCCGTGAGAAATTTACTAAAACTAAACAATATTAAAGTAATTTACCGTAAACGTAGAAAGCATCGTCGGTGAAATGCAATTTTTTTTTAAAATATTTTATTCAAATTGTGTATTCAATATCTGTTGGGAAGAATTTGATTAAAATTGAAAATGTGAAGTAATTTTATTATAAAAACAGGATGTTTAGTACACATCAGTTATTTTAATAAGTTTAGATGTTTTGTTCAATATCTACGAGGAAAAATTTAGTTAAAACTAAAAAAAAATCAGGTAATTTTAAATCCAGTGACTCTGCGTTGTTTTAAAAATGGTTTAGAAATACAAATTTTATTAACAATTTTCATTAATTTTTATTTTTCAAATATTTTTTTTAAAATTTTAAACATTATTTTATTGTCTAGAAAACAACTTCCAGATTTTGAATACATCACTCTTATAGTGCATGCTAGATCTGGGATCTAGTGTTGTTTTCTTTCCGGATCAAAATAAGAAAATGTTACGACGTTGATAAAGTGCTCCACAAAATTATAGTTACCGAAACTTTCTTTACATTTTGAATAAATAAATTACTTTCAATAATATTTTTTCTTTCAGAGCCTTAATTTAGACCATTATGCAATAGATCTAACAGTTTTTGTATCTCAATTGATTTTTTTAGATTTGCATAAAAAAAGCCATCCAGTCTATTTTTACTAAAAAGTCCACTTTTTTTTTTTTTAACATGACCTTTATCAGTTTTTTATATATCTTTTTATATATCTTACGAATTATAATATCATCTATGTAAATTAAATAGCAAAAAAATCTTCAGCAGTGGTTCACAAAAGGTGTTCCGCGGCACCAAGGAATCCCTGGAAGAGTCACAAAATTTCCGAGCGTTGAAACATTTTTTTAAATAGTAATTATTTATTATACCAACCAATAATCCATAATTTATTTAATATCTAGGTGATATTTATGAAATTATTTAAGTAAAATGCCAATGGAGGAAGAAATAGTAAAATTAAAAAAAAAAAAAAAGAAAAAGAAAAGAAAAAAAAAAAGCATTAGGGGAGTGTCGGGTACCCCCGCCCACTGTCAATTTCATATGAATTGAATATTTTTTCAAGTCAATGGGCCATCGGACATTAATTGTTATATTAAAAAAAGATTATTTTCAAAGTTTCAAGTATTTATGCAGCTGGTAACATGGTAAACAATAGTTTTGAAAATATGTTGAATACAGTAGTCAAATTTTTTAAATTTCTATTTTTTAAAGTTAAACTATTCTTCTTTTGGTTTATTCTTTTTGCATTATTTAATTAGATGATAAAACAATAGAAATATACAAAAATATTGATTATTACTCAATATTATGCAGAAATATAAGCAATACTCCTTAAGTGGGCGGGGCTACCCGACTCTCCCCTATATTGGATAAAATTTAAAAAGAATATGCATTTATAAAAAAATTTATTAAATTTTTCTCATCAAACTTTTGAATTCAAAATAAAATAATGAAATTCACGAATAGAAGTGTTTCCAATAGGAATTCAGATCAGAAAACCTCACTTAATGTTTATAGCAGTTTTATTTTTCGAAAACCGTACTTCAATTTATTTAATTCATTTTCAATTTATGCATGCACCAAAAACAAATTCAGAACTATGTTAGAATTCAACTAGCTGACACAACGTAGAATTTAAAATTTTTAATTGCTTGAACAATGAAAAAAAAAAAACCTTCATTTTCATGTAAAATAATTACAAAATAATTACTTATCTTTCATCGGTTAGTATATTCACTTGTAATAATGAACTTCATTTATCAAGTTCTAGCTCCGCCATAATAACTGGATCATTTAGGGTTCCCCGACAAAAACTGGTAACTTAAATTCGCTTTTTTAGATACTGAATTTTTTTCAACTTGAAATTTATTTGTCGTACATAACTTCTTTTGTTTGATGATTTTGATTTTATTAAAAAGTGTGTGGTGTCATAACTATTCTCGTTCAAGTAGTCTTTCGCTCAAAACGTAAATTTGCTCCAAATCATCTTAGTCATGCTATAAAATGCTCCATACATGATAATATTTTCCAAAAAAATTTGGTTAAATCTTCTGTAAATCAGTTTTATCCGATAAACTTGCACTAGATTTGTTAAAAATAATAAAAAAGATCTTTATTTCAAAAATTTAATAATTGATAATTTTAGTTGATTTGTTGTTATTCATATATTTCTAATCATTCGAAAGATTAATTTATAACTATGACTCCAGTTAATTTAAAATTATTACTTCGAATGATTCTAAAATTTAAATCTATTGCGCTATGTTTCTCCAAAACATCCTATCACATCACTGTAATATATTATTTGATACTCTGGGTAGTGAATTTAGTTAAAATTAGTTAAAATTTTTACTTTTTCCAAAAGTAAAATAAGTAATGATATTCTAATTATAAGTAATGATATAGTAATAAGTAATGATATAAGTATGATAAGAAATTCTAAGAAATTTCTGACTCTTTTTTACATTTTTATTATTTTTGTCGTAAAATATAACTAATTGAGAAACAAATACTGTTAAATCTAGTGCATAACCAAGGATCTGTTGAGAAGAAATTTGGGTCCGTTAACGGACCCTTCACAAAATATCTTTTCTTAAAAACGGACCCTTCACAAAATATTTTAACTTATAAACGGACCATTCACAAAGTAATTTATCTTTTAATCGGACCCTTCACAAATTTTTTTTATCTTCATTTCGAATAAACCCTTCCCAGGAAGGAAGGAGGGAGGGGAAGAAAGACAAATGGAAACGAACAAAGCTGTGTCTTCAGCAGAAGCTTCTTCCTTTATTCGTCCGAAATGAATATTCTGCGTTCAGCAGTATAGGCTAAATACCAAATGTTTGTATATTGCATCTCAAATTTAGTAGCAGCAATTGTTGTTTATTTTTTTTAATTTAATTTTTTAATTATAATTTTACAGTGTTGAGCATAATCTTGTATGTCTTTACAATTTAAAAACTCCTTGATAAAGTTTTTTTGCAATAACGGACCCTATTTGCACAAATTCACCCTGGTTGAAAGAATGAGACTTAACTTTTATTTTATATTCACAAATTACGAGTGGTTTTTTCACAATTTTACAAAAACGGACCTTTCACAAAATGTCTGGACAGACCCCTGATAACAGTGTGATTTAAAGCTTTAACATTAAAAATATTAATAAAAGTATTTAAAATTCCAAAACTTTTGGGGGAAGTTATAATTTGTTGAGCATTTTATTGGTTTTGTTTTAGATTACTACTTAAATATTCCAAATATGAATCGAAGTGTATTAAATATTCTAAATATGAATCGAAGTGTATTAAATATTCTAAATATGAAGCGAAATAATTTAAAATGATAAATTTATATTCGCTGTGGGAAAAAAAACGGAACACTCGGAATAACTTTTTATTTAATGACCAGTGAACCAGGATTTACCAGGATTCGATATTAACAGAAGCAAAAAAGAAACAAAGAAGTAAATTAACTATTAAAACATTAAATCTAAATGGAAAAGCGCCTAAAGCAGCTAAAACCAAATTTGCTTCATCATTTTCATAAAGATATTCAAACGATTAAGATAAGATTATTAAGATATTAAGATTTATTAAGGATTCTTGGCCGTCTAAATATTGAGGATTGTCGCAATCAGGGAAATATGGTCCCAATAGTTTGGTCAGGAGAAGTTTGAACCTCTTAAAAACCGCCTAAAGTTTAAACCTCTTAATTTTAATTTTACTTTTTACGTATTTTACATATCTCGAGAAGTTTTTAAGTTAGTTAAAAAACTTTTGCACACAACTATAAAATTCGTTTATCCAAATATAATTTCATGTAAGAAAATAATAATTATTATATTCAACAATTTATTTACAACATTTATCATACAAAGATAATTTTTAGCTGGGAAATATGGTCCCAATAGTTTCGCCATAACTCGAGATATATTTATTCCATGTCTTCGTGCAGAGAATCGTGAAATGTTTGCCCACATTTATAAAATTCATTTATACAAACATGATTCCATGCCAAAAATTATTTTTAACAATTATTATTTTTTCATTATTTTTTTTAAATAATAGTAGAAAAATTTTAAATTGTAAAGCATGCTAATTTTATAAAGAATGTAATAAATAATTAAGAGTGTAATTATTTATTACATTCTTTATAAAATTAGGATATAAGAAGAATGTAATGTAATTTTATAAAGCAGAATAAAAATTTTTGGCAAAGTCGAATGTTTCCTGAGAAAATGAACTTTTTAATATACGGTATTTTGATAATGTATCCATATATTTTCCAGATTGTGGAAAATCTATAGCAGATCCGAAAAAAATAAGTATATTTGTTTTTAAAAAAAATTATGTTTTGGGGTCTGATTTCGTAATTTAAAGTATCGTCTCCTCTCATTAGTCAACATATTTGAGTTCAGCCCTTTAAAACCATTGATAGCGTCCTATTAGATGAAGGTCCAATCATCAGATTAAAAAATATTCAGGGTAGTCCTTTTTTTTTTTTTTTTTTTTTTTTGCGAGCGCGCGATGCCATATAAATTTTAATGGTAACCAAACCGAATATACAGCATAATTTCATTTAAATATGCGAATTCTTTTACCCATCTTCCAATCCAAACTCCTTAATCCATATTAAACGATATTTCTTTTCTTTTTGCTCATTGTACATGCTTCATTGCTATTTTTTTTTTTTTTTTTTTAGAAAAATAACAACAACAAAAAAATTTTTTTTTTTCATTTTTAGTAGAATTTTTTTAAAAAGTAAAACACATTAATTTAGCCTGTGACTGTTGGTGTCCATACAAAATAGTCATCACTTTATGTCTTGTAATATTGATATCTTGTTATACGTATACGTCTTGTGTTATATCTTGTTATATCAACTTATGCCTCAACGGGTTTTAGTTAACAGAAGAAAAAAAATATTTTATTGAAATCATATAAAAGTATTCATATCAGAGTTATTAATTTTTTTTTAAAATTTAATGCTTTAACTAGTAAAATATAATACTTGAAATAGTAATGACATTTTCAGTTGTGTCAAATTATTAATACTAATGGTGCTATAAGTTGTGACAGATGTTTTATATCAATAATCGTAACAAATGACACATAATGAAATTCTAAGCGATGTCCTATCGTTAAGATAGATGGCGTTGTAAATTGTGTAAAAAGATTAATATTAATGTCATAATAAGTTTTATCGAATGATGAAAATTAACAATATTACAAGTTGTGTGAAATGGTTTATGATAATGACATTAAAATTTGTACTAAATTGTTAAATTTAGTGACATAATCAGTTGTGTCGAATGGTTATTATTAATAACGTAAGTTGTGTCGAATGAAAAGCATGAGATCTCAAATGATGGGACAATATGAGATCTCAAATGATAACATAATATTTATCGTTTGAGCATAATCACTTGCGTATAATCAGTTTTGTCAAATGGTTAATTACATTTCATAAATTACATTTCATTACTACTTAGTGATTATGTTTGGAACAAGTGATTCATACCAACATACACAATACAATTCTAAATTTCAGTGTTTTGAATACACAACAGTTTTAATTTTTTTATTCTACCATAAACTTGTAAAAAAACATAAAAACTGAAGAAAAAGGGTTAAAAATATTTTTAAAAAATCATAGTAACAAGGCAAGTTAAATTGGAGGTAGTATTCCAGAATTGAAAGAAAACAGGCAGAACCGATAAGCAAAGACATTAAAATAGCATTGCAGTGAACAATTCTGCTTAGGTTTGAAATTTACATGACTTATAACTTCTTGGAAAATCAACCAGGCTTCAGTTAATATTAAAAACTGTCTGCTTCAAAAAACGGTTTCTATAAAAACTTTCATATTTGTGTCTATCCACCTTTTATTAACCTCATAGAGTAAAAGGTTGTTTGATAAATAATAAGCCAGAATTTTTCAGTTTTCTGGTCATAGGAGAACTTCACAAGTTATGAATGGTGAATTTAAATCTAAAATTAAACATCTAATTAAATAATCAATTTTTTCTTTTCATACTGAATAATTTCATTTAGCATGTTGGTTTGCTTTAAAAAAAGCTTCATTATACTTTTACGCTAATCTTTTATTTCAATTAAAAAAATATTTGGAATAAAAACACTTATAGTTTTATATAATGCTTTTGTATAATTTTATCCAAAATATAAAGAGTTTGTATGGAGAATATGACAGATTATCATAGTTCTGTGTTTACATGGACTCATGGTTTCTTTTATGGACTCATGTAGGTAAAGTACTTTGAAATTTATTATATTGTTTTATCAGACCTATTTTTAAGAGTGTTTTTAAGAAGATAAAAAGCAACTATTTAATTCTATAAAAATATAAATGGTCACGCCACTTTTAAAATTTGAAATTAAGAGCAAATTAATTTATTTATATCAATTTAGTTTTTTAAATGTTTTTGTAAAGCTTGCGCAAAACTGCATTGTCCACTATAAGATATTTTATTAAGAGTAATTTGTCAGACTCGATTACGTTTTTTTTTTTTTTTTTTTTTTTTTTCTAATCTAAATAAATAGCTTGGCACCTAATGTGTATTTTTATTTTTGGCAAGCATTCTAAATGTATACATGACAGGGGTCTGTTTAGAAGAAATTTGGGTCCGCTAGTTTTTTTTTTTTTTTTTTTTTTTTTTTTTTTTTTTTTTTTGCCCTTTTTTTTTTTTTTTTTTTTTTTGCATGCTGACAGACGTTTTTTAGCAATCGTGTGTAATTTAAATGTATTTTCAGAGAAGCGATGATTTTGTGAAAATTTCTTTACACTAACACACATTGGAAAAACAGTTCATTATGAAATGTAAAGGGAATTTTTTTTTTTTTTTTTTTTGGGGGGGGGGGTGATGCTTTGGACTTGGACTGAGTGTTGATACGGAGTGCCTGTTCGCGAAGCTGACAACTGACTCCTTCGTCTATGGATGATGTTTTCAATATAAATGTAAACAATAACAATGTCGAGCTCCATACCTGCTCTAGTTCTGGTTAGAAGGTTTATAGCTACTTGCTACAGCTTATTCTGCTAGGCGATATTTTCAAACGGATAATTTTGTTTTCAATAAAAGAAAGAAATTAGATAATTTCTGAGCTCAAATCTGCCGTATTTCAAAAGATATTAATGTTATTAAGTAATGCTGGTCAGTTTTAAAGTGAAAATTTGTTTTAGTTATTTATAGATATATTGTTAAAAAAAAAAAGACATGGTTGCTAGATTTTGAAAAACTCGCTTTTTTGGCAGTCCTGATTTGGCTTCTTTCCATTTGTTTATTACTGTTTGTTCTTGTTGCAAGCTGTGCACCATCTTACGTTAGTTTAATCATATTATCCGAGCAGTAAGATTAAGTTTATAAATTATAATTTAAGTTAAAATGTGAAAGTTGGCATATATTCCCTTAGGAAAATTTGCCATAGATTTGCCATAAAAAAATGCCATAGGAATATCCTATGGCATTTGTTTATCTCCTATGGGATTTTTTTATATTAAATTTTGCCATACATGTATGGCAAAAGTGTATGGCAAAATTTTACCATAGGCAAAATCCCATAGGAATATCCTATGGCACTTTTATGGCATATTTTTGCCATAAAACTAAGGTATGCTATAGCTTATGAAGAAATTTTTCCATAAGCTATGGTATACCATTGCCATACAGCTATGGCAACATTTCTCCATATATAACATAGAGTTATGCATCAAAAATAATCTAATTTAAATCTAATAATATTCTAAATCTAATTTTTTAATATTAAAAAAATTGCACCATCACTACATTATATGGTCTCCTAAAAATGTTTTTAAAAAAATTTAAAATACTCATTGGCGATTCTTAATATAACAAATTTTTTCTGTTTTTGTTAACGTCATTAGAGTATATTAAAAAGGTAAGAAGTGTTTTATAACTACTCTTTTTTCAAATGTTAGATTTACATATTTGTTATTGATCAAACCACGTGTTACTTCTACTTAACACTACAATTTCACAATTAATGTTAAAATTATATACCCTTTATAATTTTGACATTAATAAAATAATATAAGTCTTTTCAATTTTTCTTATTATCTAACGACATTTTTAACAGTTATTGGATGTGGCATTTAGACTTAGAATTCATTGTAAACACAAGTAATAAATAAACAAATACAACGTTTGCAAGAATTACTATTCAAAAGAATCTCAAAACACAATGATTGCGTTCTGAGCCAAATGGCTTCAAAATACACCAGAAACAGTAACCCGGAAGTATAGGCGGTAAAGAGCCTGCAGCCAACACCTCCTAGAAAAGTGTAGGCCTCAGCACGGGTTACCATAAATATCCTTTAGTAGTCCAAGCTAATGACATATTTCGTATTTTCAACCACTGCGCAGCTTAGTACCCCGAACGTAATGACATCTTTCTTATTTTTCATCAACTGCGCAGTTAACTTCGTCACATCGGACTACTAAATTTATCCGTGCTGATGCCTTCATTCTTCTAGGAGGTGTTGCTGCAGCGCTCCCTTGTGTAAAAAACACCATCCAAGACTATGATAGTGAGCAAATAATGGCGAGAGAAATGCTATATCCGTGCTGTGGTCGGTGTGAGACAGGAGCAGATTTCGTATCAACCAGCCACCGTTGGAATTTGAATCTGAGTTACCTCATTGGGAGGTGAACGCCCTATCGCCTGAGGCTCTGTGGCTTAACTGATATGCTTTCACAAAATTAGATACGGCACAAAAAAATTGCCAAGTATTTTTCGTACAAAACAATTGCCAAGTATTTGCCTGGATAAGGGTGGGTCACCAACCCATTCATATGTAGTAATTTTCGCTAACTCATTTTATTCATTTCACACAATTTTGAGTTTAAGACTATCAATTAAGAACATGTCACAAACAACGTAGAAAACGGGATTAATAGTTATATCAATAAGGTTATGTGTATTTTGCTAACTGTAAACTTATGACACTCTCTACCGTTACCATATACATGGCTGCAACTCTTTCTGTTTCCTCAAAAAATTTTCGATTTTTCCCGAAAGACCATTATTGTTATGTTAGACGTTTCAGTAAAATATATGCTTTGATATTTTGTTCTCGTTTAAATCAATCTGAATTAAAAGAATTTTGATCACCATTTATGCAAGTATAACTAAAACACATCTATAAAAGCTTGATAATTACTCGAATTTATTTTTAGATGTTGATAAAATATTAAAAATATCTGATCACAACTCTGAATATAATTAATGTAATATCATTACCACTAGAAAAAAAAATATGTTCCTTAAAGAATGGAAATGTTGGCAGCTATTTCAGACTATGCATGTCTTGAAATTATAAAATGTTATGTACAATCTTACATACAATTATAAAATTCTAATTATATAGTGGAAAAATAAAAACATGTGCCATTGACACAGTGAATTTTTTGGCCAAAGTATTGTGCCATTGACCTTAAACTTACGCTATAATTTATTTATAAAAAAAAAAAACTATTTTCGTAGGAAATCTAATGTCGTCTGCTATACAATAAATAATGCATTTCAAAGTGGGGAGTTTCTTTTTCCCCTGAGCCCCCTTTCTCTCCTGAGGCTTGTCTTAAATATAGACCTAACACCCATACATGAAATAGTTAAACCTCGTAACCCTAGTCAACGCCACTACTCCAGACAATTGGTGAAGGGAGTTCTATCCATAGACAGACTAATCGTTACCAATTTGCAAACTTTAATCATCTCTTTTATTTGTAGATTTTAGCAGTTCTAATTTATCTTCTGGAATGTTTTCCCATTCATATAATATAATTCTGTGCATTATGTTAGACGTCAAATTTTTAAAAAATTTTATAACACCATAACAGCATTTTAATATTTCATAATCGCTTGTTTCAAACATCATTTACAAATTGTATGAAACTAATTTTGTAATGCTATATAAAAATGCAGTTTCAGTTTTGGTCTTACGTTACTCTTTAAACATTTTACATTCTATGGAACACTTTTGATGACTTGTGAAATAAGGTCAGAAAAATTACAACTTTATAATCTTTTTATAAATAATAAATTCTTAAAAAGTGAAAGAACATTCAAACTATTATGAAATTGATGTATGAACAATTTTTAAATTTCCAAATTAAAATACTTAAAAATGTCAAAAGTGTACCATATAAAACACAGACAAAAAACCTTTTTTTAACCACAAATTTTAATTTTTCTAGTATAAGACAGAGTTGTATAGCAAAATTATTAAAAGGGATTACAAGAAATTTATTTCAATAATTTTATTACATAAAATAATATAACTACTATTGTAATTTAATTTGTAAACTAGTACATATTTTTAACATATTAATTTATTATCAGTTTCCTAATTTTATTGCTTATAAAATCAGCTAAATTAATTTAATTACATAAAATAAAGTAGTAAATACTATTTTGTTCTATTGACTAACAAGAAAAAATCTTTAATATTTCTAAGCCATCGTATATGTTTTTCTTAAGGAAAAAAAAACAAACTATTCACTAGTCTTTTTTGAAATATATATATATATATATATATATATATACTTAAACATTACTTTGAAGAAGATGATTTTTTTTCAATTATTTTGTTACTTTGTTTCATATTAATTTACACTAAATTTTAATTTTTTTTTTCTCCATTGTTTATGTTTTTCTCAAAAAATGAGTAAATGATTTTTCCAAATGGCAAACAAGTGCTACTTTGGTTTAAAAAGGCAACTAAAAAGTATATTTCTTAAACAAAAGATAAAAATTAGCATATACAAAACACTTCTACGGCCTGTGATCCTATATGGCAGTGAGTGCTGGACTCTTAATGAAAAAGAGGGGAACAAATTGTTGATTTTTGTGAGGGGGATATTTTTGGTTCAGTCTATGAGAGCAACAAATGGCGCATCCTTTACAATCATGAGTTTTATAAATAGTATAAACAACCAGACATGGTTTATGTTATTAAGGTCAATCGCATTCGATGGCTGGGACACCTTTATAGATCAGAAGACCAAAACCCCGCAAGAAATGTAACTTTTTTTAAACCAGAAGGTATAAAAAAAAAGGGGGTCGTCCACCTACTGGGTGGCTGGACGTAGTTGAGAGGGACCTAAAGATAATGGGAATAAATAACTGGAAGGCCATAGCATGAACAGATCAAGATGGCATAAACTTATTGGGACGCCCTTGGCCTGTCATAGGCTGTAGTGCCCAAGAAGAAGAAGAAATGACTTTTCCATTTTTTTTAAATGATAGAAAATACTTAAGGCTATCTAATATTACTTTTGAAAGAATTTTATTTCAATAATTTTGTTTTCTCAGCTTTACTAAATCTTTTAATCTTTTTTTAAATTCATCATCCATGATGTTCTTAAAAAATGAAGAAGAAAAAACTGATCGATTTATATATATATATATATATAATATTATAACATTTAAAAGTAATATATCTTTAATACTACATGTTTTAAAAAAAAAACTTATTGTTTATAGTAAATAATAAACAGTTTTTTGAAAAGAAAAAACTATTCTATTAATCGCAGTATATATTAATTATAATAACTATTTTTGAAAATTTCTAAAATATTAATTCATAAACAATCAGCCGTTTAAAAAATTATTAAAAATCTTTTGTTTAAAAAAAAATATTTAATTAAAAATTTTAAAATTACTTTGCGATCAAATTTTATTTAAGAATAAAATATAAAAAATATCAAACTGCATTAAATTGTAAAAAAAAAAAAAATTAAAAAAAAATTTAACATTGAGTTAAAATTATCTTAAAATAAAAAATCGATTTAAATTATTCGATCTATTTGATTTATTTCATTTTTTTTTCAAATAAGTTAAAATTAAAATCAGATTTAATATTAAGCGTTTTTTAAACTTAAATAAAACTACTTTTAAAATTAAATTTTGAATTTAGTTTAAATTTCGAAGACTTGAATTATATTCTTAAATTTTAGAATTTTTAAATGCTTTGAGCAATTCAAATAGATTTAGAATAAATAAATATTCAATACTTAGTTATAATATGTTTATAAAATTATTTTAAACTATTATGAATTGATAATATTTAATAAATATTAATTACTGTAAGATATCGTACCTGTAAATCGTACCTGATAACAGTGAAGACTTATACTTTAACGAAGTATAAAAATATAGTTTGCGAAATGAAAACTTATATGACTAAAACTCATGTATCCCTTTTTTTTTTCTTGTGAAGCCCCTCGTTTAATTCTCTGCATGCTTTGTTAGCCAATCAGAATTCAGAATTTCAAGGCGTTTGTGATGCAACCGCCTCTTCTAAGACGACCTGTTGTCTTTACACTTGATCGGAAAAAAAAAAAAAAAAATGATTTACCTTACAGCTTTTGGATTTTTTTTTAAACTCTACACCGGTTGTTTACAAGATAGCAATTTTTATAATTGATACATTAAAAATTTTTTTCTATTACAATTGTTGGTTTTTCTGAGAGAATATAACATCATGCGAGTAATATTTTACGATATAGCAACTGAAACATAATAAGTCATATAACATTTTTATGATTTATAATACATTTATAAGGTATTTTTAATTTAAAAAAAAACTCTTATTACACACACACACACACACACATACATATATATATATATATATATATATATATATATATATATATATATATATATATATATATATATATATATATATATATATATATATATATATATATATATATATATATTAAAGTTAATTTTTCTAGTCCTTTTCTCTTAGTGATAGCAAATGTAATGCATATCCGACGATTTTGATGGAGATATTTAAGGTTCATTTATTAAAATATATTACAAATTATTTTCAAAGTGAGTATATTTTAAAATACAATATAAATTTTCAACGCATTATTCTTTAGAATTGTAAAAAGTAATAAAAGTTGCGGGTGTGACATTTACACTAACTAAATTGGCCATTAGTTAAAAATATTTTAAAGCATTGGTTTTGACTTTTAGCTGATTTTAATGTTTACCGCTGACCTACACATGAATACAAATCTGCTATAGTTGCCTAGCAGTCCAAAAAAAAAAATATATAATAAATAATAAAAAATAAAAAATAAAAATAAAAATTCCTCACGTTGCGCATATGACTTGAAAAAGACATACCTTTTCTTCTTTCAGTACAAAAACTCCAAATTTTATGAATTATAACAACTGTAAGAACTGCTTTTTATTTATGCAAGACAATAATTTTGAAATAAATATTCTATGAAAAAAAAATCAATTACTTTCCAAATTCCTACTTGTGCTTGTAAAAGATATTTATCCGAATCGATTCCGAAATAAATTGTCGCAATTACAAAATTGCATTATACTAATACATAAACACTTGAACGCAAATTTGCTACGAAATTATTATGAAGAGAAAAAAAAAAAAAGAAAAAAAACGGGTTAATTATAATACTGCGTTATTTTTATGCTAATAATTTTTTCTTATACTTATGAAGTGAACATAATACTTTAAACATGTTTATAGTTAAAGAATTATAAACAAGCAAATGAAATTTCTATCATGAGACCTACAGGCCAATGACTTTTTTACAGATAATTTCAATTAGTCCGAGTCGAGTTAAGGCTCGGAATTTCGGGTTCGGACAGTGACCGCCTCATCATGAATGCCTAGGGCCCTTGCCCCCCTTATCGTCTTCCCTTTGCCCCATGTCACTGTATCCATTTCATCTCGTTTCAATATATGCACCAATATATGCAGTCGTTCGACAGACATCAAGACAAAATACCTTATCTCCCTTCATGTCTTGTGAATCATTTATGAAGTTCCGGTTCCGGTGATTTTTTTTAGGTGGCTGATATCAGTAATTGTTTACGATAATAAATCAGTAATTGTTACGATGAATGTTTAATAAATAGATTTTTAATAAGGATTTAAAAATCCCATCATTTTTTTTCGATAACTCAAATTTGATCCGGTAGTGCAGTTACTAGAAAACAGAGAAAGGGAATTGCTGATGAACCCGATTACAATAAAATATAATTTCCTTATATGGTTTGAAGTGAGTGTATATATATATATATATTTTTTTTTTTTCATTATTTAACTGCGAAAAAATGTACGGAAAAAAAAATCCTAAATAATGCTAAAAATTAAATTTTTGCAGCTTTTCATATAATATTTAAAAAGTTAATTATGTTTAGTTAATTGAATTATCTAAAAAAGTATTTTATTCTATTTATGAGTTTACTTTTCTCAAACTTAGCTATTCCACATAAAAATCGCATTTCTACCCTGCTTAAAGCTTTGGCTTTCAGGTGGTTATTATTAATTTATTTCTTTAAAAACCTTTATATAATTGAGTATTTTGTATTCCTCGAATTAACATATGAATTAAGATTTGTAATAAATTTTATTACATGCTGATATTTGAGTACAAAATCTTCATTAGTTCTCGATTATAATCTAGTTATCCAACCTGACAACAATTCCATGCTTAAACGCTGGAATTACTTCTTTTTTTTTTTTTGACCTTGAAACATTGTAATTTTCTAGCTTTGAAGGCCAACTACTAAACGTTTTTTTTTTTTCTCCCTTAAACACTGAAAGCCGACTGCCATTACCCATCTTGAATCTAAAACTGCCGTAACCTTCACGTTTAAGAGACGTGGTCAGAACATTCCACTTATATAAGAGTTATATTTCATACAGAACAAGTTTTCTACCATTTGAATTGACTGAAATGAATCTATAAAGCATATTTTGAAATTAAGAATTCAATTTCGTTTTTATGATGACAAGGAATTAATGGATGGACCAGGTCCTACACCTCTGCCTGGTTAAGGTACGCAGTTAAAGTTAACATCTCTTACACGACCGGTTCCGGATACCCGATACAAATTTTAATTATTTCTCTGCCCGGTCCAGGTACCCGGTAAAAATTGGATTTATTATCCGGCCGTTTAGCATATATGCTATTATAAAAATCGTATAATTTTCTATCGAAAAAGTATTTAGTATATTATCTAAGTATTGTAGCAACAGTATCTAATCTAATTTATATCTAAGTAAATTTATTACGCGCGCGTGTATAAATAAAAAAAATATGTATTTATTTTTACATTTTTGTACACGTTTTAATCTGAAATAAGTCTTTTATTTTATTTTATATTTCATAAACCGCCGTTGAACAGTCGACCCTTAAAATTTTGAACCCAACCCAGGAGATAAGGGAACTCTTGGATCAAGTATTGGAAGAAATTTTGCCTTCCTGGATCACCTTTTGATGGAACTAACCCGCATTTGCGTTACATGAAGAAGAAGAAAACCACGAAAATCTCCCACGGTTAGGCTAACGGCAAGAGGACTCTGACCCAGGATGCGTCTAACACTGAGGATATTTTACGTCAGCACTGTGGCCGGTGCGACCTGGGTGCGGTATTCATATCGACCAGTCATCGCTGAGATTCGAACCCGTTTCACCTAAGTGTAAGGCGAAAGCTCTATTCCCTGAATAAATTTCTTTAACAAAAAAGTTTGTTAAAGAAATTTCGTTTCCTTAACAATTCTGCTCGGATGTAGTATGATAGACGTAAGACTTTACTATTCATTGATTAACTCATTAACAACTGGATTTTTTATATGCCGAAACGCAAAAAAAATCTCCAATGAGAAAAGTGGTTAGTTGTTTTAGCTAAATGAATGTCTTCTGTTAACTACTACTTGGTTTTTAAAGAGAATTAAAAAACATTTGCTTGATGTGAAAACAGTTCTATAAGAATTCTATTAATTCGCGTGACTTATATGTCACGTGAACGAATAGTTCCTGAGAAATCGAATTTTAAGTATCTGACTTTTTTTGAAATTCAATTTCTCAGGAACTATTCGACCGATTTTGCTCAAATTTTGTATTTTGCTACATAAAATTACATTCTTTAAAATGATGCGAAAAACTGTGTAGGGGAGAGGGGGGCACATGTGAACAGGGGGCACATGTGAACATGGTATGTTTTACCACTATGATTTGAAATAAAAAATCTTGAAAAATTTTCAATAGATGACAATTCTAGTCCTACTTCTCTGCCAAACTTTCAGAACAATGAGCCATTTTGTTATTCTATTCTGACAATTTCTTTGTATCAGCTGGTGTTGTATATACTTTTATCACTCGCTTCTTCAAGTGAAAACATAGTATAAATCAACTAATAAGCTAAAATTAACTATTGCAGACTATTATATGAACATTCAGGTATGTTTATCACAATTATTATTTTTTTTACTTAATTAACAATTCTTTATTTTTCAAGTTAGGTTTAAGAAAGATGATTGGGGCACTTGTGAACAAAACATCTGGGGCAGATGTGAACAGTTCACATGTGCCCCTACATAGTATTAAGATAAAATTTCTCGTGATATTATAAGTTTAAAAAATATGTATGCATTTAAAATTATTATTATTTAATTTTCCATAATTAATTAATTAATTGTAAATTTTTTCTTTTAAAAATTTATGATTACTAATGGTCATTAGTAAATTAAAAATTTGCTAATGGTCAGGCAGAAAATGTTGACAATGATCTTAACAGAAGTGCCAACAGCACTTGTCCTACACCAGAATCAATCAGACCATTTCCAAAAGCCCAAGTAAGTAACTTAAAGAAACAAAAACGCGAAAAGGAAAAATCGCGCATATTAACTGATACACCTGAGAAAGATAGAATTGCTAAAACTAAAAATGAAAAAACAGAAAAAATTAAAAAAAAAAAAAAAAAAAAAAAAAAAAAAGCATGAAAGAGTATCAGAGAAGAAAGAAAAAGGCCCATTACAACTCCTGAGGAACATGAAGTTGCGAGAAACCCAATTGACGAAATTAACCCAATAAATTTTCATAAACAAATAAACTCAATAAATTCACGTAGTAAGATACAACCCCTTCAGTATAATGTGTTTCTATATCTGTTATATAAAATATTTTTTTCTTTTAAATATGATTATTGCTTTGTGTTTTTAATCTTGTTCATATCTGCCCCAGGCATGTTCACATGTGCCCCAATATAGGGGCACATGTGAACAATTGAAGTCATTTTTCTAAAATATCATAAAAGTAAAGAAATATTTTGTTGAAAAATATCAAAAAATTCCATAAGACAAAGAAAAGACTATTTAAACATATGGACTTCTTTACTGTGAGAAATTGATGATGTTTTTTGAAAAATGAAGAAATAAAAAAGAATTTTTACATGTGCCCCCCTCTCCCCTACCTTACGATTCAAAATTTATTCGACCCTTCTTAAATAAAATGATAAAAAGTAATTATTAATGTAAGTATTAAAAAGTAGGTATTAGTATAATAAAAAGCAAGTATTTTCTAAAAAAAATAATATTTTGCATGGTATCATCTTGGGATAACCGAACTTAGTAACTGCGTGTAAAAATTTCCAATTCGCTTGAAAAGTTCTCCAGATATAGCTAATACGCAAAAAGTAAAATTAACATTGAGGGGTCCAAACTTTAACTCCTGACCGAACTCTTGGTACCATATTTCCCAAATGCTTTGCGGCTGTCTCCTGTATTTGGAGGGGGTGTCAGAAATCCGAATTCGTTGAAGGATAGGGTATGTTAATTCAGAGAAAGTACGTTTTTGTGTCTGATTTCGTAACTTATAATATCGTCTGCATTAATTAATTAACAAATTCGAGGTCTCCCCCCCTCGTGCCATTAAGAATGAGTTCCAGTATGTGAAAATCTGATCATTAGATTATGGTCTTGTGACGAAGGCGTATTTCGAGCTTTGAAAGCTTAAATAAAACTTCCGTTAGATCTTGAGGGGGAAAAAAAAAGAAGAAAAGAGTAACAATATGTAAACAAACACAATATGTATAGGTAATTTTACACCCATTTTTAATAGGCTTTTGAGGCATCAACTGATGAAGTTAAAATGCTTTTATAAAGCGTGGTATTTTTCCATTTGATGATGAAAACGTTTACTTTAAGACATGCAAGACGGACACAAAGAGTTAATTAGCAAGAAAGCTTATCAACAAAGCACATATTTCGATAAACGAGAACTTCGAGTAACGATGCACTATTTCTTCCGAAGCTTGAGAATGAAATCTCACAAGATATGTTACAAATTCTTAAAGGAACATTGACACAAGAGTTTAATCTCCTAAATATCCAACAGCATGTGCTTTTCTAGATATGGAAGAATTTATGGCAAAAAGAACATTTGGTTAAGTCAAGCTTTGGCACTGAAGCTGAAACAACTAACATTGATAATGAATGTATCTTGAAAACTGATTTTGAGATAAGTCCTCTTGAGGCATTGTTAGTTGCAAAAACAATTCGTTCCATTAGTAATCAAAGTCAGAAAATAGTGAGTACTGCTGAAGACCAACTAGATATAAGTGAATGAGAGATAGATTTTCCTCAAACTTCGAAACACCTTTTCCCGTCAATTATCCAGTGAGAAATTCTAGAAATAGTACTGGAAAAACAGAAGAAATTTCGAAGATACGTTTACATTATGGCCTTTCAAATGAAAATAAAAAGAAATAAATTACCTTTTTTAACTTCAGAAAAAAGATGAAAATTTAAAGAGCTGAAAAAAAAGTTAAAGAAAGAAAGTATGATGAAGAGAGAAAAAAAAAATACTTAAAAATAAAAACAAGCTTCGAAAAATATGGGGAAAAGATTAAACAAAAACGCGATAAAATCTATATATATATTTCTCTTACACGGCACCAAAAAAAAAAAAGCCTCATTACAACTCCCCGAATGGCAACGTTAGAAAATCGACCAATGATTGCATCTAAAAATGTCACATGCCAAATCTAGCTGAGGTGTCTCAACATATAGCGCTTTTGAAAACGGAAACAATAACCAGAGTGAGCATTATCAGGTTGTTCAATTCAGCTGTTGCAAAAATAAAAATAAACAACTTAAAAAATAAAAATGCTGTTACCAGCCATAGAATTTTTTGAAACTTAACTTAGCAACATAAATCAAAATGACATAGAAGCGCAACTAGATCAAAATTATGATACCTGAGCGCTTGACGTAACAAATCCTTCAATTCTATAAGTGTTGTATCGCCAAATGCCCAAATTAACAATTGTGTTTTTAAAGAAATTCTCTCTATAAAGTATACAAAAGCTAGACGTTAAGAACGTATCGAATGAGAGAGCATTGGATTGCGAAGCAATCCAAAATGAACTGCAAAAGAAGTTCCGGGGGTTAGCAAGCGGCAGCGAGCAGAGGGCGAAGCCTCCTAGTAATAATAATAAAACATCCTCGGATTGCAAAATGATAAATATTATTGACTTAGACTCGACTATTAAACTGTGAGAAAGAAAATTAAAAACATTTTTTTTATTCTGTATTCATCCCCATTTTACTTTCCATTTCATGACTGAAAAAAAAGTTAAATTTTCCACGTTAACTGTGGTTAAATGTTATAATTTCAAGAAAAAATCTTGTTTTTAGACGTTTGCATGGCCTATGAATTCCTAAAGAGCATCAAAATTAAGTGTTCATTCACTGGTAAGAACTGTTCCTGTTTGTTGTTGTTTCTTATGCAACTTACCACACGGGCAAGCCTGCTTGGTGAAACCAAGCAGATTTAAGGCAAAGTGTGCGTTTTTTATTAATTCAGTAGCGCCATCCTATGGCCAAGAATTCGACTTCAGCCACACACACGTCACACCCGTTTATAGGGCGGACCCATTAATTCATTCACAGATCGTAAATTTGACCTGAATCAGAGAACGATCGATCTCCAATCCAGTACCCCCAGAGGTATTGATTTGTTATGGGAACATGGAGGACTTTTGCGACTCGACAGATTTAACGTGCATCAGTCGGCGGGGTTCGAATCCACGAACTCTCGGACATGGGCCCAGCACACTATAGACTAAGCTAACCCGGAAGTATAGGCGGTATGGAGCTTGTAGCGTTCCTTAGTGTAGAAACCACCCTCAATTGCAACTGCACCTGTTTTTCAATTCATTCGTTTTGAATGGGGGTGTGAGGAGCAGAACGTGGTAGAACATCGCACATCTTAAGATTGATACACGCGTTTTTCCTTCTGATTTCGATTATTGTTTCAGCAAAATGTTGAAACCGAAGTTAAACTCTAGATAATATTAATAACCCTGTGCCAGAATCACGGTGACATAGTCGCAGAACGTTACATAGTTTTACCAGAAAGATTTTTCCTTTAAGAAGTAAAAAAAATTTGAATTTTTCATTCTGCAGAAATTTTTGAAAGTTTCTTTTTCTTATCAGAATTGTATTTAAAAATTCATTCATATGCAGAAACACTATCGTGCTGATTTCGATTATTTAATCAAGAAAACTTGTTTGGATTCTGGAAATTTTTTATTTTATTTAAAATGTTTTCGACCAGATGAAATCGCCAAACCGAAAAGCTTCAATTACGCTTGTGAAATTGCTAAGTGTCTTACCTTTCTTGGTATTGACGATCTACAAATCAGAGATGAATGGCTAATTTTGCTGTATCAACTGATAGTAGCCAATCATGAAGTAAATACGAATCGATCATTTTTGGAGAGAGATTATCTATGAGAAAGATTCAACAGGAAAAGTAAATATCCTACTCTCGGACTTTATGTTAAAGCTTGTCTGGCTTTATCTCACAGCAATTCGCGATCGCAACACTCGATACGCCATCTAGCGGGAGACTGTAAATATCGGGCATTAGTTCCCACATAACCATTGGCAATGACGGACGCCATTTTCTTAGCAGCAAATAGGAAGCAAAATTTCCCTAAAGGAAAGGTAAAACTTCTTGAAAAAACTAATCAGAACATGCCAAACATTGAAGCAGAACACGCCAAGCATTTGAAGAACAACTTCTCAATAATTTTTACCTTTCTATTACCAACAACATAACATGATTTCATGATCACTTGCTGTTACAGATGTGTGTATTGCGGTAAAATAATTTTTCTGTCTTCAATTCATTACAAGTTAAAATGAAGTCAACATTGCTTTCGTCATTCCAATGAATAAATGTGTTCCAATGAATTCCATACAGAATTGTAATAGTTATAGAATATTCTTCTTCTTCATAGAAATGTATATATTTCTGTATCTACATAATTCAGAAAACAACAATAAAGAATAATCCGAATTACTTGAAAAAGTATCTTTTGTGCTGATTATAAAAAATTTTTTTATCGTTTTCTTGGTAAGTATTTTTCAGTTTTGAAAGAATTTCAACTAGAATTCAGCTATTCTGTTTTTAAGCTACATATTAAAATTCATATCGAGATCTTACAATTATAAAATTTTGATGTGTGGTATGTTACCTAAAAGTAATGAAGGGATAAACTATGTATATCTTATTTGATAATAAAGTTTTCAAACAAAGAACATATCATTTTGGAATTCTCCGGACTTATAAATCAGGTAAGTGTTATGATTTTTATAATAAAAAATTTGCTTGTAAATAATTTTTTTTCGTACTTGATGATCGTTCTCTACAAAATGTTTTTTTTATGTCTGATTAAATACTATAAGAATTAAAAAAAAAAAAAAATACGAAAGTTTTTATTGAAAAATGAGGAATTTTTAAAATCGTTTTTATCCTAAGAATTCTTTCTTTTACGCTTTTTAGTTTATAATTTTTTGATAAAATTGTTGTCAAAATACTTTTTTTGAAAAATTAAATGGTATTAAATTATGTGTTTATTATACTTCTTGCATATTCAAATATTTGAAGTAATATGATTCAGAGAAGTATGGAAGAAAAATTCGGTACTTACGTATCAACCACAGCTACAGATTTGGCAGATTTTTAGTGCCACCAATCTACACTTAAAATTTTTGGAAAAAATCTTAAAATAAAACACTTTGTTTAAAATCAAAGTAGTCAATCGGATTTCGGTGGAAAATGGGCCGATATAGAGTTTAGCATAGATTCAAAACAAACTTTTCTCTCACCTGATTCTATAGCCATTATGAACTCTAATAAATAAGATTCAAAATGAAATAACATTTCCAAAACGGACGTTTACTAAGATAAAGTTTCATGTTATGGACTTTGGTACATTTTCGTTATATTTCACTCCATAAAATATTTCGCTCCTAAAAAAATAAAATTGCATCTTGTTTTGTTTTTGGCAAGTCCCAAAGACGCATTTTCGTAACACTAAAAAATGGCGACAAAAAAAGAATGGTTCTTTTTTTTCTTTTTGTTTCGTAAGCATTCTTTATTTTACGTTAAAATTTAAATGGGCCTTTCATGTTATACCATTAAATTTAGTAAAACTATTTCTCAGGCATTAGGTTTGAACTCTTATAAGAATATACCTATTTTTTTTCTCTTTATTTACAAATATTTTTCCGATGTGTTCTGGATGTTCCTTCTCTAAAAAAAAAAAAGATACCATTTTGTTTTCGTTTGCATAAGAAAGAAAACAAACATTTTTCTTTTTTAAATTTAATCAGCCACAATAAAGATGGAACGTTACAATGCTTCATTAAAGACGTCTCCAGTGTAACTGAATGACTGTTCATATGGAAATCGCAGGGATTCGGCACATACAACAACGCCCCCTATAGCTCGTTGCGAGGCCTTATATAAAAGATGGTATACAGAAATTTAAAAATGTTTCAGCACACCAATTCGCGATCGCAACGAACTATAGGGGGCGTTGTTGTATGTTCCGAATCCCTGCGATTTCCATATGAACAGTCATTCAGTTACACTGGAGACGTCTTTAATGAAGCATTGTAACGTTCCATCTTTATTGTGGCTGATTAAATTTAAAAAAGAAAAATGTTTGTTTTCTTTCTTATGCAAACGAAAACAAAATGGTATCTTTTTTTTTTTTTTAGAGAAGGAACATCCAGAACACATCGAAAAAATATTTGTAAATAAAGAGAAAAAAATAGGTATATTCTTATAAGAGTTCAAACCTAATGCCTGAGAAATAGTTTTACTAAATTTAATGGTATAACGTGAAAGGCTCATTTAAATTTTAACGTAAAATAAAGAATGCTTACGAAACAAAATAAAAAAGAACCATTCTTTTTTTTGTCGCCATTTTTTAGTGTTACGAAAATGCGTCTTTGGGACTAGCCAAAAACAAAACAAGATGCAATTTTATTTTTTTAGAAGCGAAATATTTTATGGAATGAAATATAACGAAAATGTACCAATGTCCATAACATGAAACTTTATCTTAGTAAACGTCCGTTTTGGAAATGTTATTTCATTTTGAATCTTATTTATTAGAGTTCATAATGGCTATAGAATCAGGTGAGATAAAAGCTTGTTTTGAATCTATGCTAAACTCTATACCGGCCCATTTTCCACCGAAATCCGATTGACTACTTTGATTTTAAACAAAGTGTTTCATTTCAAGATTTTTTCCGAAAAGTTTAAGTGTGGATTGGCGGCACTTAAAAATCTGTAGCTGTGGTTAATACGTAAGTACCGAATTTTTCTTCCATACTTTTCTGAATCATATTACTTCAAATATTAGAATATGCAAGGAGTATACATAAACACATAATTTAATACCATTTAATTTTTCAAAAAAGGTATTTTGACAACAATTTTATCAAAAAATTATAAACTAAAAAACGTAAAATAAAGAATTCTTAGAATAAAAACGATTTTAAAAATTCCTCATTTTTCAATAAAAACTTTCGTATTGTTTCTTTTTTTTAATTCTTATAGTATTTAATCAGACGTAAAAAAAACATTCTGTAGAGAACTATCATCAAGTAAGAAAAAATATTTTTTACAAGCAAATTTTTTATTATAAAAATCATAACACTTACCTGATTTATAAGTCCGGAGAATTCCAAAATGATATGTTCTTTGTTTGAAAACTTTATTCTCAAATAATATACACATAGTTTATCCCTTCATTACTTTTAGGTAACATACCACACATCAAAATTTTATAATTGTAAGATCTGGATATGAATTTTAATATGTAGCTTAAAAACAGAATAGCTGAATTCTAGTTGAAATTCTTTCAAAATTAAAAAACACTTACCAAGAAAACGCTAAAAAAATTTATTTACAATCCGCACAAAAGATACTTTTTCAAGTAATTCGGATTATTCTTTATTGTTGTTTTCTGAATTATGTAGATATAGAAATATATACTATTCTATGAAGAAGAAGAATATTCTATAACTATTACAGTTCTGTATGGAATTCATTGGAACACATTTATTCATTTGAATGACGAAAGCAATGTTGACTTCATTTTAACTTGTAATGAATTGAAGACAGAAAAATTATTTTACCGCAATACACACATCTGTAACAGCAAGTGATCATGAAATCATTTTATGTTGTTGGTAATAGAAAGGTAAAAATTATTGAGAAGTTGTTCTTCAAATGCTTGGTATGTTCTGCTTCAATGTTTGGCATGTTCTGGTTAGTTTTTTCTAAGTTCTTCTACCTTTTCCTTAGGGAAATTTTGCTTCTAAGAAAATGGCGTCCGTCATTGCCAAAGGTTATGAGGGAACTAATGGTTACAGGCTCTCGCTAGAGGGCGTACCGACCGTTGCGATCGCGAATTACAAAAAAAACTTTTGCCAGTAAATCGTATTTTGCATATTTAGAAGAACAGAAAAAGGCTAAGGAAGGAGAGCTGAAAGAGGCTACAGAAAAAGAAAAGAAAAAAATCAGAAATATTGAAGGAAGAAATAGGGTGAAAAAAAGAAGGGATTAAAAGTCTTGAAAAAAAAGACTCATGTTTTAATGGAGAAACATCATGTGATGCAGTCGTCAGCAGACTCTTTACTTAAAGAAAGAAATGAGCTTTTAAAAGATGCCATTAAAAATAATTATAGTGTACAAATAAAAATTGCTCAAGGATTATTGGAAACTGCTAAACAATTACGAGTTACAGAGAGAGAACACGAAATTGAATCTGTTAAAATTAATGAACTTGTTCATAAAAGGAAATCAAATTTAATTGATTTCTATACAGAAAGCCACAAGAAAAATGTTAAAAAAATAATAAATTTCACAACCTTGGGTGTTTTTTCCCCACTTCATTTTCAACCATATAATTCAATTTTAATTTATTTGTATCTATATAATAATTTTCTTTTCATATTATTGTTTAAAATTATTTAAGTACTTTTAGAATGCAGATTTTGTTTACTGTATGCTCTAAATTTTTATTTTATAGTAAGGTTAAAAAAATGTATGTATGAAAGTTAATGTCATTTCTACTTAATTTTTTTTATAATGCCTAAAATTTTAAGTCCATAGCTTTTTTTTCAATGTTTTTTTTTTAATTACAACTATTGTTTCTTATATGATATCTGAAGCTTTATGCCTCATAAAGAATAAAACTAAAATAGATATTTTTCAAATGTTTAAAAAATTTGGAAGTTTTCTATAGCAGTTCTTTCAGCATTCCTCTATCTATATATTGTTGGCAAATCCACAAATAAATGTAAATTTTTTTTATATAAAATATGAGTATCTAACTGCATATTATTTGAATTTTATACTATTACAGTACAAATAATTAAAATTATGTTAGAGGAGGATATGATGCTGACAACTATTTTATATATCTTGGAGACTATTTAGGAGACTTTTTTTTCATATATGATGCAACTAAAGCAACTATTTTTCTTGTTTTCATCCAATGGCAGCCTTGTAAAAGTGAGAAAAACATTAATGTTTACAAAATTATTATTTAAGGAAAAAAAAAAAACTTCTCAGGAAACTGTATCGAATCTGCTTAAGTCCTGAATTTAATAACTGTAATTTAATATCAGAATGGATCTCGACGCACATAACAGAAAATTTCTTTTATGCTTTTTTAAGTTGATCACCTTCATTTCAACATTTTTGATCTAAAATTTCTTACTTACGTAGTACGGTTAAGTGGCACCGCTTGTAATTGAGGACTGAATATCAAAGTAAAAAGAATGAAACGAGGATTGAATAATATTTCGTTATGTAACAACCATGACCTTGAAATCATTTTTCTTCTTCACTGACAGAAACTTGGATGAGATAGGCGTAGAAAATTACAAAGCCTGTCCTATTAATGGTTTTTCATTTTCAGCTTGAATAAAATAAGCAAAAAACTATCTCCTTATTGATTCAGATCTGATAATTATAATTAAGCTTATAAATGATATTTAGTATTTTATAACTGCTACAATTCACAGAATGTTGATTGCATTGCAGTTTCAGATATTTTTGACTAGCGCGCTTTCCATTTTAACTCAGAAAATATTAGATGAAACGATATGAAATTTTGTAGATATGTAGAGAAGTTCTTAAGGAACATTCTGATATCAAAATAAAATTGATGCGGCAATTAGATTTTGAGCTACTTTATGTAAAAGTTAAAAAATATTTTCCTGGTTTAGTTTAGCTAAAAGTATATATCTATGTATTTTTTTTTCCCCCAGCTACCTATACCGTTTTACGTCGACAAGACATTTCACTTTGCTTAAATTTCTAATTAGTTTTGGAGCAATTAAATAGTTTATATTAAAAGTTTTTTCGAATTTCAATGTAAAGGAAAGAATAATTCCAGTAAAATAATAATTTTATTTTTGTCACGTGTTCTCAGGACTGACGATATAAAGAAAATTAAAAAAATCTTTTGACCTTTTATAAAATTTCGAATTATTTTCTGAGTAACTAAATCTTAAATTTCTTGCCTTTTTTTTTTTTTTTTTTTTTTGTATGTAACCAAATCCAGAAAATTAACAAAAAAATTGTAATTCACTTCAATTTAGTGGGCGGAAATGTTGCAAAATATGTTTTCATAATTTTTTTTATTACATTATTTTGAGGAGTTTGATGTTGATATTTACATAAATTAATACGGAACAGTGGTGGCTCAGGGGATAGAGCGTTCGCCTTCGAATTAGGTGAACCGGGTTCGAATCCCAGCAATGGCTGGTCGATAAGCATTCCGCATCCGGCTTTCACCAATCACAGTAATGACGTGAAATATCCACAGTGGTAGACGGATCATTGGTTAGACTCCCTTTGCCGTCAGGCTTACCGTGGGAGGTTTCTCTCTCCATGTAACGCAAATGCGAGTCAGTTTCATCAAACTAAGTCCTCCACGAAGGCAAATTTCTCTTAATATTTGATCCAGGAGTTCCCTAGTCTTCTGAATTAGGTTCAAACTTACAAGGCTACGGCGTTGAACGTTGGTAGTCGTAAAGTCAACATTGGATCCGATGTTTGACGGTTATACGATAAAATAAATTAATTCAGCTAGTTTGTAAAACTCTCTTCTACATTCTTTGTTTGCGGTTATAATTTTTCCTATCTTCTTTCGTAACAGTTCCGCGTTTGAGGCATTTCAATTCTAAACGATTTTTCTACTCCTATCAATTTAGCAGTTTTTATTCATATGCCAGGCAGGGGCGCCGCAAACTTATATTTTTTGGGAGGGGAGAAATTGCAATTTTGCCGAATGAAATTCCCAATTTGATGGAATTATAAATGAGCGTCTGCAACTATTCTGACCTAAAAGAAACAATGTTACAAACAAATCTTAAAAAAATATTATAAATATATTTGTTATTGATAACAAATATATTTATAACTTCTCCTATATTTCACCTTGGAAGTTTTTATATTTATAGTGGTAGCAAGATTTATACTTAGTTATTTTAGTTGATAAATCTGATTTGAAAAATTTTCGCTCATCATTATACCTAATTAGTTTAAACGTAATATAAACTATCGAATAATCATTGATGTGGTTTTACGTGCTGATATAATTAAAGAAATTTCTTACTGTTGTTTTTGCAATTTTTATTTCACTGCTACTTGAAAAAAACGTTTTAAATAAGTGCTAGTAATTAGAGCTACGAAATAAGTATAATTTGTCTAATATAAAGTCAACAAACAACCATATTTTTAAAAATCTAATTTATAGTAAAATCAAGTTTACTAACAGCTAGGGAAATAGATTTGCTATAACTATAGTGAAAAAAGGCGCAGTGTTTGAAGAATAAAATATATATAAGGATGTAATTAATTTACTTCAATAAATAAATTATATTATTTCGTTGCTTATATTTTCAAAACACGTTAATTTTTTCCACCAATATATAGCTGTTTTAACAATTATGCACTTAAATATTCTAGTCAATAAATAAAATAATGTATGAACCAATTGAGAAAAAAATATAAATAATTATGAATTAGCAACTGAGATCAAGATATAATTTTTCACTATCCCACGAGTCGAGTAACAAATTTGGTTATCAGCAAATCTCGTCTTATTTTGAATACAATACAATGTTCTGAGAATCGAGCTTCCCTCCCCCCCAATTAAAATAATCCCATTTTTTAAAATGAAAGGAAAACATTTAACCTTCGATGAGTCCAATGGCTGTAAATTTTAAAATTTATTTAGTTAAAAAGGAGTCAACGTTTTTTAATTGTTATTATTTTCAGCCACAAGAAAATAATAACAGTACAAAACTAAATATTATAATTTTACAGCGACTATTTAAAAAAAAAAAAAAAACAACCGAAAAAACAATATAAACTATTTAGTTACTTCAAAACTAACGAGTTACCCATATAAGTTTCTGGAAAGAAAAAGTTTTTAACGTCAAAAAGCCGCATCAATCACATTTTAAAATCAGATTTGTTCCTCTAGAAATGTGCAAAATCTCATATTATTCTATCGAATAGTTTTTGAGTTATGACAGAGGGAAGCATGTTCGGCGAATATTTTCTGAAATAGAAGAGATTGCGGCAGTAGCTTTCTTTTAATATGAGAGATAATCAAAAATTACTTTCATAAGTTAAACATTCAACTTAGTATCGTTTACACACAGTCTTTTAATCGTAGAAACTTTTATGTATTTAAAAATTAAAATAAATTTTTGCAGTATGTAATTCGATACTTTTTTATGCTTCGTGCAACATTCGCTGACATTAACCACACTATAATTGTACTTTTTTAATGTTGTTTCTGTTAAACTTTTTGAATTTTTCTTATTCATAAACGAAGGACGAGGAAGTTTTTGAATTAGAGACACTTAGCTCTCCTTCTTATGTAACTGAATCGTTCGTATTCAAAAACAGGAGCTCCATGACGATTGTCTGGAAAATGAACTTTCCAGTGGTAAGAAGGGGTTTAGATTTGGTAAGGAAAATAGGAGAATTGTAAAATAGATGCCTAAAATGATACTTGTGGATTATTTTTTCATCGTTGTTTCCTGACGTCCTTGATGCCAGGAATTTTTCATTTCCACACTTATGTATCACTTATGCAACCAAGGGAAAGAGGTCATTCTGATTATACGTTTGATTTCTATTCAAGACCTCTTTTTATCATCCAGGGATGAGATTGGTCGAAAGGGAGAGAAAAAAAAAAAAAAAAGAAGAAAAAAAAAACTGAATTTCCGCACGAGTAAATTTTACACACGGGCAATCGTTTAATAATAAATTCCAGACAGTTTAATATAATAAATAGCAATGTGTTGACATAAAATTGTGTACTAATTTATTATTATATAAATTATTACATCGATACTTAACATTTAGTAAATAGTAAAATTACCAATTGGAAAAAATAAAGCTAGAAATTATATTTTTATTCAGTTAATATAAGAGACAATTATTACTTGAGAAACTGCCTGACTTAGCAAATTAAAACTACTGAGGACATACATTAACAATCCATTTCTTACTGTTACGCGATTTATAGCAAATATATCAGTAATATGACTTTTTAAATTGTTTAGAAAAGAAAATAAACTTTTACAATTGGAATCACTATGTTCGTATTATATAATCTTATCTTACTAGAGCCCTGTGAAACATATCAATAACTGTGAAGTAGAAATATATAGTAACTCCTTAACATACTAACATTGCTATTTTAGTTAGAAAAAATTCATGATAATCAGCAACTGTTTAGATAATTATTTTTCATTTGATAAGAATTTTGCATTTTGTAGCATAAATAACAGCAACATTATTTTTTAAATTTTGGTGCTGAGTTAATTAGCTCTTTTTTTCCGAAAAAAAAAATTCAATCACTTTTTAAGTGATTGCTTTTGTTTGCTATATCAGCCTATCTTCAAGCATCTTGTGACAAATCCTATTTTTTCTTCTTTGCAAGCACAGAATGTAAGTTTTGAATATATTCTCTTCCAGTTTCGCTGATGCTGTAACACCTACTACATATACTAGAAATCTTCGATAGAAAAACAGTCACCTTTATAGTAACTAATTCAAGGAAAAAAAAAACTTACTTCTAACAAGAATCGCAATAGTTGATCTTAAAATTGCGTGAATAGAAATTGCGATCCCGGATTTTAAAATCGCGTGAATATGAATCACGATTATGGATTTTGAAATCATGTGAATATGAAACTAGATATCCGATTTTGAAAATGAGAAAATACAAACTGCGATATAGAATTTTTAAATCGCGTAAATACAAATCAGGATTCATTATTTTTAGATCGCGTAAATACGAATCATGATGAGTAATTTTTAGATTGCATGAATAAGAATGACGATACATAATTTTCAGATCGCGTGAATGCGAATCCCAATGGCTAATTTTTAAATTACGTATAATTAATATTTGATATTATAACCGCATGAGTGAATCACGACATTGGATTTTAAACTCTCGTGAATACGAATCGCCACATTGGTTTTTAAAAAGGTGTAAATACAAATCACGATATCGGATTTGTAAATCTCGTAAATAAGAATCGCAATGTACGATATTCAAATCGCAACACGCAACTTTTAAATCACGTAAATACGAAAAGCTATGTTTGATATTAAAATCGCATGAATAAGAATCGATTAATCGGGATATTACCAGATTCCAGGCTTGGGACTTCTAAAAAACTTGTTTGAAGTAGCATCGTTTGAATTACAAAAATACGAGCTATCTGGAGGGCGGGTAAAAAGGCGGAAAATCTTATTTTGTGCAAGTAAAAGTGGAGAAAATAGCTAAAATAAGTACAAATGCGAAAGGGTTGGTAGCTATGTAATTTGAATTTTCTGAAAAAGCAAAATAGTTATTAAGAAAAAGTTCAATTTTTAGAGAATCGGAGTTTTTGATAAAGCATTTGCCTTCTAGCTAAATTTCTTGGAGAAGATAAATCAGTCAGTGTTTCAGTGCTGGAGGAAAATATAAAAGAATAAATAAATGAAAAAGAAATTGGAACAATACTCTATTCGAGTTAAATTTCCATATTTTGTGTCTAAATGTATATGCAATTATAGTTTTATTTTGAATCTTTGTCTATAAACACTATATTTTAACTATTAAAGATGACCTATTCTGCTTTATGCTGCACTAACTATGTCACATAAACCAAATTATTGACCTTTGAACAAAAACTATTAAGAAAAATATTTGGTGCAGTTCAGGAGAATAATAGCTGGAGATCTTGGCTTAGCTTAGAAATTTACCAAAAGTACAAAAAAACCGATATTGTTGAAATAATAAAATGCAATAGGCTATGATAGCTTGGAGATCTATTCTGATCTGATAATACAAATTCAGTAAAAAAGCTTACTTTTTTATAAATCCCATGGGAAACAGAAAACGAGGAAGCAAACCAATTAGGGGGTTAGAATTGGTGGATAAAGACTTTTATATATAGTTATAGTAAATAAGAGAAACTGAAAGAGCCTAGCCAAGGATAGGACCAGACGGCAAAAACAAGTTGGGACAGCTTTTGCCTGTAATAGGCTGTAGTGCCTTGAAAGAATAGACCTAAATTATTTTAGTTTTATGACAAGTGAATTGGTAACTACGGGAAAGCTATATTTAAAGAACTGTACAAGCAGTTTACAGGCAGGGTTGGCAGGGGGTAGAAAGCAAGAAGACTAGTTTATTAATTAGAAAAATTAGTTTTTCAGTCATTTTATGTTGATGAAGATTTTTTTCATTTTATTTACTGGAATGTATTCTATGTAATGAAGATAAAATTTTTTTTAACTTAAACTCTGTCATCGTGATGGACAAGATAACTCGTATTCCAGAAATACTCTTTGTGCGTTATAATTTTATTAGTATTGTTATTAATTGCTAATGATAATAATTTTTAGAAGTAAAATAAACAAGTCTTAGAAGAATTTGAGTTTTTGTTTAAATTTTAGTGCTGCAGGGCAACTTTTAGAACAAAAGATGGGACAAAGAAGCTCCATTGCCGTGATGAAAGAGTTAATATTATAGATAGCAAAGTTAATATTATAAATTATCAGAAAATATTTTTTTTTAAATTAAGTTGCTTTATTTATAGATTTTTTTCAAAGGCAGATAATTTTAAAAATTTCAGATACCTTAATGACGAGTAAAAAATAACAACATGAGAATCAGGTTTAGAGAAAAAATATTCAATTTAAATTAGCAGAAATATTGATAAAGGAAATTGCGATAATTGTGTCCTCGACGAGTCATTTCAATGACAGGATCTTCCTAATGTAGTTACTAACTGCTCGATAAACTTATAAAACTATATAGCTGACTATATTTTTTACAAATATTTAATTTTGAAATACATAATAGACGAAACAAAAAAATTAAAAGTTCAATATCGAATCGAATTTTAAGCATCTGACTTATTTGAAATTCTATTTCTCAGTTACTATTTAATTGATTTCGCTCAAATTTTGTATTTTGATTTATAAAATTACATTTTTAAAATGATGTATAAAATTGTATACCTTACAATTCAATATTTTTTCTACCATTATTAAATAAAATAATAAATATTTATGAAAAATTATTTTTTGCATGGAATTACCTTTGGATAAATGAATTTTATAATTGTGTGCAAAAAATTTTCAATTTGCTAAAAAAATCTTCGAGATATGGTGAAATACGCAAAAAGTAAAATTGACATCAAGGAGTCCAAACTTAGGATTGCTTTCCTTACCAAACTATGAAGACCATATTTCCCTGATTGGGGCTATCCCATTTAGTTCGTGGGTCAGAAATCTGCCGGGTAAAAAAGATATGTTTATTCAGAGAAAGTACATCTTTGTGTCTGATTTCATAACTTAAAATATTTATAATACGTTTTGTTATTTTCCTGAAAGCATCCCTATTTTTGTATGAAAGGACGTAAAACAGATTTACTTCAATGATTTGTTTTTAGATTTCAGAAAGAATATAATTTCTTTTTCTTTCACAAAACATTTGTAAAACTATTGAAGAATAATGGAACAATGCAAAGAATTTGAAGGCCTTTAAAAAAATCAATGCCATGTGCATTGATTACAACAGGAACAAAACTGGACATAAGTAATAGCTAATCATGCTGAATATTGAGCCTCACTTTTGTAGGTCGAAACCCAAGAGCCACATAAATAATTTTGAGCTTTAGCCTGAAACAAATTAAATATCAGAGCCAAGATGAGCCACTCAACACCTCCTAGAAGAAGGAAGGCTTCAGCACGGATCAATATAGTAGTCCGATGTGCCGAAGTTAATCGCGCAGTTGATGAGAAATAAGAAAGGTGTCATTATGTTCGGGGTACTAAGCTGCGCAGTGGTTGAAAATACGAAATATGTCATTACGTTTGGACTACTAAAGGATATTTATGGTAACCCGTGCTGAGGCCTACTCTTTTCTAGGAGGCGTTAGTCTGAACCATTAAGATTGAGTCCTAGAATATGAAAATCCAATCATATGATCAAAAGTTATTCAGAATGGTCCTTTTTTTTTTGCCAACTGAACATTATTACTGAATTCAGTAAAAATTTTGAAAATCATATGCCTGTAAAAGTAATATTAACAATAGCTGTTTGACAAAAATACTTCAATTTAATAAAATTATGAACTAAAATAAAGACAATTCTATTCTTTCATTATTTATTTATAAAAATCTATTTACAGGTGATATAAAACGCAAATTCTCAGCTGATATCCATTTGTGAAACTGTAGAGGATTGATGATTCAATAAGGAAGCTTTAAGAAGATGCTCTCTGAAAATAATTTAAAGGTAAGAAATGTATAAATAAAAGTAGTAATAAATGAAGTTACATTTCTAAATAATTAAAGTTTTAAAACTGGAATGGGTCACATATTACCATTCAAATATATTATGGTCACATATATATCTATCCATCAATCAAGATATTTATTAATATCAAAATTTTTATATTTTAATATTTGTATTAAAAAATAAATTATTAATTTATACTTAAAAAAATGTTCACAAATTAACATTTTTAAACAGAAATAGCCACTTAATATGCAGTATTAAGAAGAGTGAATTTACCTTTTCATTTCTATAGATGCCTGCTTAGGAAGTAGATATCTAATGTAATTTAAGAATGGCTACAGAAATTGAGAAAAAAATTCTTGGATTTCTCTGATCAATGTTATGAGTAAATTTTACTGATGATATAAAATATTATAATTGATTTTTAGTTTCCATGATATATATCATGGTATGTATACAGGGTTGTTAACTACTCGACATTGAACGAAGTTTCACCGCAACATTTTGAAACTATGCCCGATCAGCTGCGTCATTTGTTCTACAAATATAGATATTTTTATTTAAAGTAATATTTTTGTCATTTGACATGAAAAAAAAAAAATAATTATGGATTACATTTCACAAAGCTTAAACATCATATATCTCTATATGAAAAATCATTACTGGCAACAACAAAAAAAATTATAACAAAATACAATGTACTTAAAATATTTTTTGTTAATTTTTGAATACAATTTATTGGTATAAAAAAGAAAATATTATCTACATATTTAAACTTGTTTTTAATTAAATATTTTAAATGTAATAATCCTTGTTTTTTTTGCTATAATTTTTCATTTCATTCTTCTTCTGGAAAGTTTTCCATTATTAAATAAATGCATTGAAAACATTCAACTTTATTTTCTTTCAATAAATTGATTTCTTTTCTACTGTTAGTGCTTCTGCTGTAAAAGTTTTCGATTAGATACATTGAAAATATTTAAATTTATTATTAAGTTGAGTTTTGATTTGCTATTAAATTATTTTACCAAACTCTAAAAAGTGCCCTGCAAAATGCATAAAATGTTCCTCTTAATTTCTGCTCCTCTTACTGTTGTTCAAATGTAGGCAACCCTATGGTTTTGATGGTTCAATCTATGATCTTGTTTTTGAAATTTTGTGAAATTTATTTTCGTTTAGGACTCATTTATATACAACTATATAAACATTCAGAAAAAACACTATTTGTTAGTTATCAGAAAACTGATATTAGATTTTTTTTTCAGTAAATGGAACAGAAAGATTTACTAAAGAACGTGATTGTGTGGACATTCTTCAGACAATAACCATATTCCCTGAGATTTCCAGAGAAAAGGCATTGTGCAGAATTTTGTAATATAAATTATTGATTTTAAATGCAGTTAAACTTACACATATGCTTATTAAAAATTTACAATAAATGCAGAAAATTTTTCATTTCTTCAATCGGAATTTATTCACTGCTTTGCACATTAAATATTCCCAACATTTAAAAAAAATAATAATAATAATATTTAAAAAATTCAGTAATTTTTATAAAAATTCTTTATAGGTTGAAGCGATTTTAAAAAATGCTTGCTTAATATAGAAAAGAGAATAAACAAAAAAAATAAATTTAAATTCATCATTAAACTAGTAATGACAATAAAAATAAATGAGTAGTAGAATGAACTGTTAGAAAAAAATATTTTAATGCCTAATAAATAATACATTAAAACACAGTTAAATTGTCTGTAATTATTATTAATACTCCAAGAGTTTCCAGAGTACTTAACTTTAAACTTCTGTGAGAATTCTAGGTTTTCCTGAGGTATTTTGAAATTTAATGAGAATTACAGTGTTTTTCTGTTTCCAGAGAAAGTGGCTGCCCTGGTGGTATAAATAACTGGATTGAGAAAGAGTGATGAGAACATAAGATCATTAAGGTTAAATTGAAATTTTTGAAGAAACCATGACACTAGTTCATTGTTAGCAATTAATTTTAAAATTTAGAAGGCAAATGTTTGTAACTACAATACAAATGCATATCATTGAATATTTTTTAATTACATTAATATATCTTTTCTGAAAACTTAATTTAGAATATCGCGTGATTAAAATATTAGTACATATAATATTAGAACAATCAGAAAACAAATTCTTACTTTAACTTTTGCAAAAGCATTAGTGATCCATTTTCAGCATCAGCTTTACTGACATTTTCAAAAATATCTTTCAAAATAGGTGATATTTCATCAGTCATTTCACTAAAGAGAAAAAGAAAATCAGAACCTTTTCGAGAAATAAAAAACATAATAGCTTAAAATTTTATACATAAATATTTTTGAATTTTAATTTTTTGAAAATTTTACTTAAAAATAAAAAATTTGTCATGAATTCCATTTTTCAAAGAAAATGTTTATAATTCTTCAACTTATTGCCAAACTAGTGCTTTTTGACAAATAAATAAATAAATAAAAAGATAAAATCAGTCAAAAAATTTAAAGAAACAGAAATGAAAATTTACAAGTCATCATCATGATAATAATTGATTTCTACTAACCACTGTTCTAATATATTATGTAGCCACACTAGTAAACCATTTTGACATAATGTTCGAGCAGATGACTCAATTTTAACACTGGACAAAATAACACGAAGAACAGAAACCTATAAATACAAAATAAAAAGCTTATAATAACCGTTTATGAAATATTCAAATTGTAAAACACTTATATAAATGCATTTCTATAGCAATTCAGAAAAAAAAAAACTATATATGTTGTGATTCAACTACTATTGAAACCCTAAAGTATATAATAAAGTCATAAACATAAACTTATTTTAACACACATTGTTAGTTTATTCGTATTTACATTGATAAGAAATGTTAATCTGGCATTACAAAATATATATAATCAATGGGGGGTCAAAATTTAATTTTTCCAGGAAGTAATTGCTTGTTATAAGTAATCAAATGATTCAATTATGGATATTTTGCTTGTAGATGTGCGCCTACAAGCAAATTAAATCTATTTTAAACTAGGTGAAATTCTTTTATTTTTATTGAGTAAAATAGATTTTGTCAGCATCAAAACATAGATTAGAGTGTAAATTAACAATAAAAGCTTAAATTTAAGCTCCTTTTTTAACTTTTAAATTTTTGAGGTATGAGAATCGTCATAAGAAGTTTGTGCTTTAGCAAAGACAAAATACTTCTGCTTAAAAAATATTGCAAATTTGAAATACCTGTACTGTGCAATACAATTGCTTTCTCATACAAAAAAAAAAAAAAAAAAAAAAAAAAAAAAAAAAAAAAATCAAATTTTTTAAAGAAACAATTGTGTTCAACAGGTAAGTTCTTGAACAATTTATCCAAATAGCAAGAGGGTTGATGGACTAATCAAGCTTTAAGCATCTGTCCAAATTTCAAAGATCTATAATCAATGAGTTAAAATAACTAACCACTTAATCTTAAAACTCTAGTCAGATAAAATAAATATATTTTGTAATAACACAATTTTTAGATTTTGACTAGACTAAAAAATTATCACACAATTAAAAACTGTTATTTATAGCAAAAAGAAAACTTATTTGAAGATGAATTAGCATATCACTGGTAAGAAACTCTAAGTTAATAAACTTCTAGTCATTAGTTCAAAACTATATTTAATCAATTACATTTAGAATATGGCTAAAATATTTTTTTAATGAAAGCACCTAAAACATTTATTATTCTTGTCTGATTTGTATAATACCAAAGTATTTTTTTAATATTTTTTCTTTTCAGTAGTTTAATAATTAATTAATTTGCTTAATAATTAATTAATTAGTAGTAATAATTAATTTGCTTAGACAGATTACATAACACAATATTATACTTTTTGCAAATAAATATACATATCAGCCAATATTTCATAATTAATTGAGTGATTTTACAAAAAACAGGAAAATTCTTCTTTTTGAAAAAAATTACATAATTTTTTTTTAATTTTTCAAGGTGCTAAGGTGTTTTTTTTTTTTCCTAAATTGGGAAAAAGTACCTTCATTATTAAGTATAGTTTAAAATTTCAACGTTGTAGGTAGATATAGATGTGGTGGTGCAAATTGGGCTAGAAAAAATAATCTGGTTTAAATAAATTTCTTAATTATAACAAATCCTTTACTAATTTCAGAAGATGGCATATGGAATGATGTACATACTAAGATATGTATTTAATGTTTTATATGAAAAATACATTGTATTTAAAAGCAGTTACTTTTTCCTGCTGCGATGATAAGTTGCTCCAGCAAAGGGATTGCATTATACCGAAAATATATCGCTTCTCACAAATATGAAAATCCACACTTGTACGAAGTCCATCAGCAAGTAAGCTTAATAACCATAACCTTTGTATTCTATGCTATGAGAAAGAAAAAGCAATAATAAACAACATGACATTAAAAGATTTACAAAAATAAAATAATAAACAAAATTAATGAGAAGCACTTAATAAAAATATTTTTGGTACTGGCCCGTAGCCTACCCAGCTTCTGGTTGCTAAGTACTAGTTTTTCTGGGAACTTAAGGAAGGCAGTTTATGTCAATTTTTTTTTTACGTAATAAGAAAAGAGTTGAGTTTAAATTTATGTTAAATGTGGGTAAGGAATTTCAACTTTTCTTCAAGTAATAAATTAATAATAAAAACTTATGCCTGAAGATACAGACATATAACAGTGAAATTTTAAAATTAAGTTCAGTAATTATAAAAAAATAAAAAATGGTACAATACTTATTGAGCAATTATAATAAATGAAACGAAACTGTACTTCAAGATTCTGAAACAAACTTGCCTTATTTATCATAGAAATATTGGTCACATACATATTTTTTTTATCATGACCCCAGAGCTACATTTTGACCATCAAATATTTGGATACACTCACAATCTGTAAATTTATACAATAGAACTTTGATCGATTGTTTCTTAAGGGACATTCATTAGGAAACGTCGATGCGGGGGGGGGGGGGGGGAATGAATGCAAGACAACATAAAATATTAAATATCTTGAAAATATATGAAAATAAAAAAGGATTTTAAAATTTATAAACTTACATTATGTGTAAAAAATTTAAATGAAACAAGTATGTACTTAATGTAAAAATATTTCGAATGCAAAAGAAAGATGAATAAACACATGTAATTTATTTAAAATATTTGGAAATTTTGATTTGAACACTCTTTTCTTCTCAGCTTAAACAATATATTTTCGAAACTTATAACAGATTGCCATTCGTTTTCTGTAAAAATTGAAAGTTCCTCATTATTTTTAAAGCCTCTGAGACCTTCCACAAAGGATTTTTGGTTGCAGTTCCACACGTTGTTTGTTGTTTGGTTTTACAGTCTTCATCAGTATCAGTTTGCATTTCTTTAAATGACAATACAAGTTTTAACATTTTCATCAATTGATGCATAACCATCACATTGCAACAAATAATAATTTTCTTCATTGTACTAGTATTAAGAGATTTTTTTTTATTTTTTAAATCTCAAAACGGTAATAACTTCACTATTTCTTTAAATGTTCATAGAAACCCCGTGGCCCCATATTTTTTTTCGAGCTATCTGCAACAAAACTGTCTAGTACTAATATATTTCCGCAAGATACTTTTAATAATAACAAACATATATGTTACTCATTTACAATAACAAAAGCAATATGTTTACAAAAATAAAAGAAGCTATGTAATTTTTTTTTTTAATTGAACATGTAATAATTTTTTATTCTAATATTATAGTTCATATTCTTGCATTTTGTTGGGGGGAAAAGCACAAATTATTTCCTTCCTTGTATTTGGTAAATAATCATCACAATTAAAGAAAAATTAAAAATCGTTAAATCTGAAGTAGTAATCGCTGGAAAAAAAAAAGATTGACAGTGAAATCACGAGAATCGGTCTTAAAAAAAGGCATTACTCAAATGCGTGTTTCGTTTTGTGATTAGGATGTTGTAATAAATAATACCATAAAAATTTTTCAAATTATGGAGAAAACAATAGCAAAAAATTGATTGAATCAAAAAATTAATTCTCAAATGCGTGCTTCGAATTTTCCATATTGTTTGAAATATATAGGGATATTTAAAAATCATGTGTAAATCAATATCGATAACTGCAGAAAATGCAATTGAAACATTGCATCAATTTATGACACTATCGGCATAAATTGAACGCATCAAAAACTGATTATCTAAATGTATGATTCAAATATTACGTGTAAATTTCTGTAGAAAAGAAAACTAAATTTTTTTACTTTCCAAAAATAAAATCTGTAAGAAATCTGTACGGTTCTGCAACAATGTCGCCTTCCCTAGAAAAACCTTGTCAATACAGTAAACTTAATCATGCATTAGAAGTTGCTTCTGAAAATTTGAACAATTCCTTCAATATTTACTCATAAAATCAAACCAGATAAATTGATTATTACTTAATCGTACCAAAAATCATCAGACACCAAATTTTGAATCATTACAATGCTGTGAATTAGTATTAGGCACATTTTTTAAACAAAATAATAGTATATATTGTAGTAAAAGTTTATTGCTTATAGAAAAAAATTGTATATAACTATAAGAAGGAGAAAAGCTGATACTAACTTCTACAATATCTGTAAAAATTATACAGTGATAAAACTATGAAATTTGTCAGTAATCTCAATTATGGTCAGTATATAATCTTAAAAGATGCATATTAAATTTACCTCTAACTCTATGCTGTTAAATAACTTGTAAAATTCAGGAACATGAGTGACATCTAAGGCTGGTTTTGTCATAATAAATTTGTACAGAATAGGATATAGAGAATTACCTGAAAAAAAGTATATTTACTTAAAAATATTTTTCTTTTCAATAAATAAGAAAATCATGATAGTTCAATTTTTAGATTTCAATACATAAAAATATTTATTATATAAAATAAATGATAGATGTCAGTAATAAAATTTTTTCCAACTCAAACAATCATTTATAAAAGTAACAGATCTCTGGAGATTTACTTATGATAAATTATATCTTAACATTAAATTATAGATATTTATATTTCAATAATGAAATTTTTTTTTCTAATGGAAGGCACTGAATTTGAATCTTTGCCTATGAAGATGCCAGAATTGTTGCTCATTTCGCATTACCCAGTGGGCACCTGTGAACCAAAGTCACGGAGGCGTGCAACATTGCCCACCACACACTGCTACAAACCCGTTTATAAAGTGGGCCACATTTACACACACGCATCAGAGGACAGCACTAAGAGAGAGAGAAACATCCATGAGAGCGGGATTCCAACCCGCAGCCAATGGCTTCGCAGTCAGGCGCGCTAACCGCTCGACCGGCTCAATAATGCAATTAAAATAAGGAAAGCAGCTATCAGTATGATACATTGCAGTTTTAGAGAATAAAAACAAGATATTGATACAGAACAAACAAAATAAAAATATTAAGAAAAATTATTTAGCATTTGAAAACCAAACAGAACTTTGTATCCAATTCTTAGTGGTTTTTAGGACTTCTATGTAAAAAAGATTTTAAAAAAAATAAATAAAAAAAATAAAATAGGATTTACAAATAGGCTTTCAAATTGTCCAGAATTTCCATATTGTAAGATATTAGAGTTAATCTCTGAGGAAAACTTCAGTTGAAATTAGATAATTCTTTATTTCCATTTAATGCAAACCCCTACAAAGTTATTTTGATAGATTAAAAAAATTACAACTGTAGGTTGGAACAGTAAAAAAGGCAAATAAAACTATAAGATAAATAAAAATGGATAAACTATTTATAAAAATTTCCATTACCTCTCAGTTAATTATCAACAGACAACTGAGTGTAGGTTGCAACAATCAGTAAAAGATTAATAAAGATGGATAAATTATTAAATTGTTTAAAATTTTTTCCTCTTTTGTAGTTTATTGTAGGTTACTACACTCAGTAAAAGATAGATAAATTATTATAATATTAATAAAATTTTCATTCTATTTCAGTTTATCATCGTCAGGCAGCTAACTGTATTGGCAAAACTCAATAAAAAAGTGATAAAGATAGATAATGATTGAACAAACATTTAGATTCATTTGTCAAAATTACTATTACACAAACATTGATAAATTAAAGGTTTATAATAAATACAAAAGAAATCACTGATTTATAATATAATATTTAAAAAAAAACATACTTGGTTTGTTGAATATTTCAGTTACTCTAACAAGAAATAATGTAATAATGCATGGAAGTTTAGGATTGGAAGATGATATATCATTACGCAGGCACTCTAAAAGAGATATCCAAACTTCTTTTTCTTGAGATCTCCAACTTTCTAAATGGTGATAGAACTGAGAAAGACAGTAATATCCTAGAGCCCTGAGATCTGAATCATAACTACTCAGTGAAATAAATACCAGGAATAAAAGTTTTGATTCAAGGAAACAGTGGATATTTACATAAGAACCTAAAAAATAATTTAATAAAATTTTAAAACATAAAGAGTTAGATATAAAAGTCTAAAAGAAATACTTCCAAAATATTCAGTGTTAATCTCAAACATAATTAATGATTATGTTTCAGAGAAACAAAGACATTTTCATATTTCTAAAGCACAATCTTAAATTGTCTGCCTGGAATATTTTAAAGCAATTTTAATTGGAAACCCATAAACTTAACTCATGCTTTTTCTTAAAGTGAACTATTTCCAAGTGAACTATTATTGTAAAATATTTAACGAGTAAAAGTTTAATAACTATTGTTTGTTCACTCTTTCCAGATAATAAGGCATTTTTAAATTTCTGATAGCCTCAGTTTTCAAATAATAAATCTGATTTTAAGATTTATATAAATTTGATTTACAGAAATTAATTTTACTAAAGCACAATAAATGCAAGAATAAAATATTTTAAGTCAAAATTTTGGTTACAGTTGCATAAGACCAAGACAAATTAGCAAATATTCTATAACCAATAAAAATAATGCTTAAAAAAAAAGAAAAAAAAAAAAAAAGAATGAATTCAAGAAAAAATAGAGTAAGATAAAATTTAATTTAAAAAAATTAATAAAAAGAAAATTGAAAACACAAGTAATAGAAGAAAGTGTTAAACATGCTAAGTAGCTGCAATGCACAAAAGATAAAAAATAGTAATGCACTTACCAGGAGACAGCAGATTTGCAAGTAAAGGCAGAAAGAAACGCAAATCATAAATATTACAAGCTAATTCTTTGTCAATGTCCTCCACAAATTCCTGAGAAAGCTAAACACAGAAATGATTAAAAAATAATAATTTAAATAATGCTTAAGAAAGACAATAAGATACAGAAGAAAAAAAAAGAATGGAATGAATTTTACAACTAAAGTAAAGGTTGTCTAATTAGAGTTTATGTAAATGAGGCAAACTCTCTGAAAATTTTAGAAAGAAAATTAGAAATATAAATAAATAAAAGAAGGCGAAATTAGAAATTTAGTCACTATTTTCAGTTTTTATTAGTTGGTCTATTTTTGCGCAAGATTGAATTAAAATAGATTTATCGCTAATAGAAATTCATATCATAAGGAAAGAATATAATCATTGTTTCACTGAAACCCAAAGTTCAATTTCATTAGTTAATTTTATGGCTATTGTTTTATTTTTCTTTTCTTAGAAATAACACAAAGAATATTAAATTTTGATGCATTAAAATGATTCAGAAAAATTTAGTCACAAAATATCAAAAAACTATTTGAAATTCTATACTATCAGAAACTTAAGAAACTAAATTATAACTTTAAAGTATAATTAATTTAAATAATAAAAAAAAGGTTTAATAATTTCTCCTCTGAATAAAAGAGTTTAAAAATGTAAATTTTGAACATTTTCGAGGAGATTCTGAAATTCTTAGAGGATAACTATTTTGATGGTTTCTATGACAAATAGTTAAACTGAGATCAGTAATTAGGAAGGCGGAGAATTTAATTTACTGTTTGTCTAAGATAGGTACTCTGCCAGACATTCGTCTGGAGCTGTGGCGGTGACTATTATAACGAGGTATGATAATTTCAAGTAGGGGTGCGGGGTCCCTCTTTAGGACTGGTTTCGGCCAGAGAAAAGGAGACCTCTTTCTTCGGTCTATTGTGTTAGCCCTAGAGTGAAGAGAAATGAGCATTTGCGCCTTAAACATCATTTAGAGCATTCGATTCCTTTTTTTAATCTTTTCTCTTTTTCTAAAGCTTCTGTTTTTAGAAAAAATTTTCAACAAATTTATTTGTGTAGTAAATTTTTTATTTTATTTTTCCTCTTTTAACTTTTTTGAATTTTGAGAAATGACTTTTAAATTTAAAAAAGGTGAAGTTTTAAAATCACAAGCACGTAAAATTGTGCATTATGTATTTGAGTTTTTTGCCAATGAAGCTAAGGAAAAAGCCCTTAAATTACCTCTCCATCAACCATCTCAAAGAACATGTCTGGCTACAGGAGTGTCAGACTTAGAAAAATAAAAAGAGAAGTTTCTTGCTTAGGAGAAGAAGGTGTGTTGCACACTCCCGTAACTAACATTTTCAAAATTTCATGAAATCTTTCATCTATTATTAAATTTAATAACTTGAATAAATTTTTCTTTTTATGTTTCAGCTCTCTTCTGATTTTCATCGATACTATTTGTCCAAATACAATGACAAATTGAAATTGTTATTTCTATGAATATTTTTTGATAAATAGGACATGTATGGAAATTGTATAAAATTGTTTAAAGCAGCTCAATGTTGTGTTATTAATAAATAACTCATCGATAAATTTATCATACACAGTAAAGTGGTTATTAAGAAAAAAATAAATAAATAAATTTGCTAATAAAAACCGTTAGAATTATTTTTTTAATAAATAGTGAGAAAAACTATACAGGTTACATTAAAATACGAGTAAGAAAACATGATTTAAGCAAAAAAACTTAGATAATTTTGACGGTGCTGATAAAAATCATCGTCGGAAGTTTTAGATTCCATCCTAGTTGAAGTAACTTGCTTTCAGTTTAAAAAAAAAAAGAAGAAAGATATTTAATATTTCTCTGGCACAGATAACGCGAACTATTTCCATTTTCAGCAAAAGATTTATTTCCTTTTAAAATCAGAGTTAATAAGTTTAAGTGCTTCACTTTTTCCAGAAAATTCAAATAACAAAAGAAATTAACTGCTTTAAAAAATGTGCAAGTTTAGAAATTAAACCATCTAACAATCAATGAACATTCATAATAAATATTGTAAAATTAAAAAAACCTGCACTACCCTTAATGTCAGAATTTGTTCACTTTTTTTTTCCTTTGTATTTAAAAAATAGCAGCCGATTGAGTAAAAAGAATTATTTTAAGTAAGAAAGAAATATCTATACGAATCTTAAAAAAGTTCTTGAATCAGATTAAATAAATCTCCTACTGGTGGCTGAGTCAGCCAATCTGGTAGACTTTCCATACAAGCTAACATCAAAGCTACCCTCCCTAAAATGCTGTCTTCTTGTTTCCATAGCACCAGACTGCCACAGACTTTGTGGCGGGCAGAGTACCTATCTTAGACAAACAGTACTAACATTATTATTCACATACGTTTATTTATTTATTTTTGTGCAGGTTTTTCTAAGGTATGTCAAAAGCTAGTAAGAATGCTAAAATAACAAACTTGTAGTGGAAATTATTTTATAAAACTACCCTTTAATTGGATTAACATATTTATTATTATATAAGTTAGATGTGGGAACTGAAAGTTTAAAAAGAATTATTATAAAAGAAACAAAGAAAAAAATATATGAAAAAAGATATTTACCTGTAGAGCCATTTTTAGAGGATAATAAAGAATAGTTTTTTCAATTTTTTCAGGCGAGATTAGACTGGCTATATCTTTAAGTTTAGCTTGCTTCGATAAATTAAGATGTTCTCCACTGTTTACAATTGAATAATGTGCAATTGCAGCTTTACCCCATAAGAAAGGGCTAGAATAATAGAAAATAAAAATGATAAAATTTTACATAACATATTTCGTTTGTTTAAAAAAAAAGTTATATTAATTAGCAAATAAATTAAACTAGATTTACAAGTAAATGCTGTAAAAGCACTGATATTTAAGAGTTTCACAGGAATTCAGTCATTACATTTAATTAATTTAGATTTAATTAATTATGTAAGCTATTTTACTTTCTTTTAATTTCTATGAGCAAACAAAAAAATCATATTAACAAAACAAAAAAAACTTTTATATTTTAGTACACTTTAATTTTTATATTTTATTTAAAGCTTCTTTTTAGCTTAAAGAAATCAAATCCACACTAATTCAAAAGATTAATTTTACACTGCAATAGTTAGCATACAAAGGATGTCCTAAAATTTACACAAGATTTGAGTTAAATAAAAAAGAAATTTTTTTTCCAATTACTGATTATTAGAGCCCGGATTTTGATGACCTAAAAAATCTCAATTAATGCCCTTAAAAAGTGCAAAAAATGCCCTTTAAAAGTGCAATAAATGCCTTTAAAAAAATGTGAAAAATGCCCTTAAAATGCGAAAATTGCGCTAAAAACGCCTTATGACATGACTTAAATAAAGTAAAATATTGAACTAAAACAATTTTTTACTCTTTAAAATTATTATGAGTCATTTCAAAAAATATAAAGCAATGCAATACTTGTTCTACGTTCATTAAAGTTTGAAAAATATGTTTTATATCCTAAAATAACAAAAAAAAAGGAAAATATATTGACTCCAAAACATTTTCATTTTGTATAGAAACTTTACTGAATATAACAACTTCCATCTCATAATATTACTAAATATCAGAATTACATTGGATTATTAATTTTTTTTTAATATTTTGAAATGTAAACGAGCGTTTCTTGTCTGAAAGTTAATTTTTATACCTGAAGAAGCTTCTTTCAACGTCTACTGATGTTATTGGTGCGTACTTGAAAAAGACGGTCTCACTTACTGACAATTCTTCTTCAATTTGAGAAGATGTTGCTTCGCCTGTTAATATCCTAGAGATTTTCTTCATTGTTTGAAAGCCAGTGTAATAATGAAAAATGATAAAAAATAATAAAAATTGGAAAAAATTAACAAAAAATTTAAAAAATGCAAAATATGCCCCAAAATTTAAAGAAAAATGCCCTATAAATCTAAAAAAATGCTCTAAAGGACAAAAAATGTCCAAAAATGCAAATGTCATCAAACTCCGGGCCTTACTGATTATTTATATTGAAACATAAACTACATAGGATATGAAATAGTAGGTTGGGCAAATGAGTTTCACAATTTTGCTGGCACACTTTTTAATAAAAATTTTCCGTTACTATTTGGCATAAATGCTGTTGAATTCCATGGATGCTCCTTTGATGCGCTCCTTTGTTGATATAGACCTATGACTTTAAATTATCCCTGTCAAAAGAAATCTAATGGTGTTAAATCAAATTATCTAGGACACCTATTCTGATCACCAAAACAAGAGAATAGAAGACCACAAAATGTCCCGTACAGTAGTTTGATTGAATCACCGACTGTATGGCATATAGTACCATCTTATTGAAATCACATGTTGTCTAACACACATGTTGAAACACACGAGTATTAGAGGACCATTGTTTTAGCATCCCCAATCGATCTAGTCTCTTTAAATTTTTCAATAACTCTCTTTATAGTTCATCAAGTATAATCAATATTCCGGACATTACCTGAAATCTGCGAACTGAAACAGCCAAACATTCATTATTTTTGAAATATTGTTCAACAATGAAAGTGCATTGTTCTTTCATGCAGTGTTTCATTTTTAATTATCCTATACTGTCAGCTGTTAAACTGTATTCCTTTTTTCTTTTTGGTTGCCAAACTAAACCTTACCTTTTGGAAAGCGTTAAATGTTAACAATTAATAACATGGAAGTTGCATCTATGCCAAGTTTGAAAATTGCTCTCTAAAAAGAATGAAAGTTTTTATGTTTTAATTAGGTATTTTAAAATATAAATCAATGGTTAATTTGTTTTCCCTTGATACACATTTTAATATGTCTTAAATAGCAAGTGTTAATAAATAAACAAGTGATGTTACAGAAGTAAGTCAGGTAACATAAAACAAATAAAAACTAATAAGAACATTACCTATATTTTATCATATTTACACCATTGTCTGAATAAATCTTGATCAAATATAGCAATTTTTGATCTAAAATAAAAAAGTTTGTAACGAGCATTAGTATATTCATTGTTGTTATCATAAAATGTTTTTAGTTACAATATTTGCTGCCTTCAAGATGTGACAAGAAAAATTAAAGGAATTCTTTTTAGAAAATATCGCCGAGCTTATAGCATATTTTTGTCATTCCCGCAAGAAAATAAGAAAATGAAATATTTAACATATTTTAAAGTAGTATGTGGTAAAGGTTCAAAAATTTGAAGAAAAAAAAATTAAACAAAAGTATGAGAATTACAAGAGATTGAATTGAATAATATAAAGTAGGGAGAATTCTAATATATTTTTTTAGTGTTATTTAATATAATATATGAAATGAAAAAATTAGACAATAAATAATACTCAAATAACAATTAACAATATAAAAATAAATCATTGCAATTTAAGTTTCAAAATTTCAACTTGGAAATTAAATAATTTTTTAAAAGGTCAAATGTGACCCTTATTTAAATTCAAAGTTGTTAGGAGAGAAGTGATTTTAATAAATAGGAGGGAGGACAAAATATCCAATTTTCTAATGGGAAATCATTTTTGATGCTTAGACTCAAAAGAAAAGTCTACTCTTAAAAAATTGCAAAAATAAACAATTGACTAAACAGATAATTGACCAGACAAAATAAAAAGAAAAATTAAATAATATTTAAGTAAAAAAATAAATACTATAGTTATAAAACAAAGATAAAATTAACCCAGACCTGGCCTTATTGTAAACATCGCATAGCGTAATAAACAATAAAATAAATAAATAAATAAATAAATAAATGTACATGTTCATAAAATTTTTGTAAGTAACTTTTTTACCCCTAAAAAATAAAAATTAATTAATCTATTTTTTTAAACAGATTGAACAGCTGATTTGACTATTTTTAAAGAAGGTCATATAAAAAAAAAAAACTTTAAAACAATTTCTGATTTACTTTCTCAGTCTACAAATTCTCCAGTTTGTTTTGACAAAAACAGAATTTACAGGTCTCTTAGAGTCACATCTCTGGGAGGAATGGCTAATACTGCCATCTTTAATTTGGCCAATACACTGAAGATATGAATTTTCTTGTGACTGACTTTATACCATTAAGTATCAATTCCATCAAAAGAATGAAAAACTTTGGTTCTAAGTTGAAATATCACTCAAATTTTCGATTTTAGATATCATTAGCATTGTAAATGCAGAGCTTTGTATATGATTTGTAAAAACATTGTTACACTTTTTTTAAAAAAATTGATCCCGAATTTCAAAATATTACTTTTTGGCCAAATTGCACACAGGTCCTCTGATCAAACTTATTAGGAAAAAAGCCCACAAAAACTATTTTAGTGGCCTGAGGTACTGAGATAGAACACAAAAGACTGAAGTTGGCAGTTTTGCTAACCCAAAATGTAAGAAACAGTTCGTAATTACTCACCTATCCTAGACATGGTGGCATGGTATGCACCGAGAAATATACCTATATGTTGTTCTTTACAGACTGAAACATCAAGTTTTGCAAGAACTGTCAGTAGTTCAATAACACCCTCTATTCAGAAATATAAACCAAGAGATTATGAGACAAGGAATAAGCAGTACATAAAACAGTTTTATAATTATCAAGAATGTTTAGGCTATAAATATTTAATAATCATGATTATAGCCAGTATTTTGATGACCTGAAAAATCCCTATAGATGCCCTTAAAAAATGCCATTTTAAAGTAAAACTATTAAACTAAAACAATGTTTCCTCTTTGAAATTATACCCAATCATGTGAAAATAATTATATAAAAAAGCACAATACATGTTCTATGTTCATTAAAGTTTGAAATAAATGTTATGAGCAAATATGGCATAAAAAGGAAAATAAACTGATTCCTGAACATTTTCTTTCTGATGAACATAAAAACTTTTAATACTATTAACGTAAATGGGAGTATTAAATCGCAAAGTTTCTTTCAATAGTAGACAACACTAAATTCTTGCCTAGAAAACTGTAACAAAGAATTATTTCTAAAGATTTTGTATCAATAACATAACGAGAAAACTTGATTGAAGGTGGTATGGTAAATAACATTATAAAATGTCAAATTATAAGAAAAAAATGCAGTTAATACAATTAAAATGACCCAAAGCTAAATAAGTAATTAAAAAAAGAGAGAGAATACCCTATAAACGTAATACTCTAAAATTGAAAAAATGCTCCAAGTTTAAAAAAAAAAAAAAAAAATGCCTGAAAACATAAAAATGTTCAAAAATGCAAATATCTTCAAAGTGCAGGCATTAATCATGATCAAAAAATTAACCATCTTATACTCTTTTATAGTTTTGTACCAGAAAAAAAATGCAACTAAAATATGTTTGTTCTTTAGGCAGTTTGATATTGGTAGAAGATGAAAAGACATTTCTGATACATTTTATACCTTTTTATGCCACATTCAACATTGGATATGGCCAAAACTAGTTGAGAAGTATGCAATAGGATAAAATCTGTGAGAATCACAGAGAATTTGTGAGAAAAATATTGTATATTATATATCAGGAAAAATGGGGGAAATAATATCCCCCCCAATTAATTTACAAAATTATTTTTAAAGAACTGAAGAGCTCAAAGGTATCTATGAAAATGGGTATTGAAATATGAATGCAGCTAAAACTTGAAATTATAAACTAGCCTATCAAAATTACCTGTATATTTAAAATAAACAAATAACTTTTTTTGTAACCAGTTGATATTTATTCAGCTTATTTTTCTTCTAATTCATGCAAAAATTGTTCAGTAGGTAGAAATTCATTAAACTTTCTTAACTAACAATCAAAAGGAATTAAATGCAGTTCAAAGTTTAGAGCTCTAAGTTCTTCAAACTTTTAAGTTATTGTAATGCTCAAAAGTTATGAACACAATTATAAATAAATATGTAATTAAAAATTTACCTTTTAAGCTTGCATCATTTTTCACATCTGTTAGAATTATATTGAAAAAATTTGAGTGTCCAACGACTAAATCATGCAGATTTTGAACTGGTAAATTAACATTTCTTGATTTTGCACACAAAACAGATAAAATCTTCAAAATTTCTACCCCAACTCCATCACATCTATAAAATTAATTTTGAATTAACAAAACATAAAAAATAAGCATTCAAAATCTCAAGTGCAATAGGTGTTGATTAACTTCAGATTTTCAACAGTTGAAAGAAGTAAAAAACTTTGAGTAAAGAAAGATATGAGCAATTTTTTATTTTTTTCTAAAAGCTTTAAAAACATTAAAATGGAATTCAGACATCAGAAACATATTTCTTAGTTAGTGTTATCACTATTATGAATATGGAGGGAAAAAAATAAGAATCAGCATTAATTATATGTGTGTTTATATTTATTATATTTGTTATTGATTATATTTGTACTACGCTTTGTATTCCATTGACATTTTATGATAGATACTAGTAGGCAGAGGCTCTGTTCAGTTATGCTCAACAGCCCTCATGATTGCTTTGCAATAATGTTCGTTTTTTTACACAGAAGTTTTAAAAAATTTAAATAATTTATTTTAACTGTTTATACTAAAAGAATTCTGCTCATGCTTTCCATGTCCAAATAAATAATTTATAATATTCTGTTAACCACTTCTCTAATTATCTCGAGTTAACTCGGGTATTATAATAAATGATAGTAATATTGCAAATATTTACTATCATTAAAAAACTTGGGCATAGCAGAATTTGTCAGTGGGTTTTGTTTTATCACGTGTTTACAAGGCTGGAAGCAAAAAAATAATAATCGGTTGTGATTGGAAGTTTGCCAAGTTTTGTATGGGAGTTTTACTGTAGGATTGGGGGACTACACATGTGTTTTGTGTAATTGTATATGCGATAATTGCTAAATTTACATAGAAAAAAAAAAGAGTAAAAAAATTGCATATCACTTGACTGGCATTTGATAAGTATCACTTTGTCCCTTGTTTTAAAATCTATCATACAAAGAATAATATTTAACTTTTTTCATTCGCCCGAAATAATTCAGGATAGTAAACTGATGGTAAATTAAATGTTTTTACGCATAGGAAAATTAAAATTTCAACTTAAAACTTGCGTATTATGTTTTGTTTTAGTTCCTTGTATTTATTAACAAAATAAAAAAATATGTTGATTTCTTTGCATTTTTTTTTTCAAAAAAAATTGGCAGGGGAAGCAGTTAAAATCTACTTTTGAATATATTCCTTTTTCTTAGTAATCATTTAATCAAAATATTATTAAAATTTAAGCTTTATTTTCATAAAAAATTTCCTTAGTTATCACCGCAGTTTCATATTTCATATAACAATAAATGATATTATTTTATATGCCATGATATGAACAATGATATCATTCCATGGCACAATTTATAATGGCATCATTTCATAAATAATTTAAAAACAAGTTAATTGTTTATTTTTTATTACTTTATTGCAAATCATTATAATAAATAAATAAAACTAATTTTAAAAACACAAGTTTTTTTTTACAGAGGGTATTTACAGGCAAAAGATTGTATTTTGTCTCGAAATTGCAGTTAGTTAAAATAGTTCCTCTGATTGGAGGGTATTTATGAAATTTAAGATAATCCATATCCAAGAGGTCGTGGGTTCAATCCTCGCCGGCCGAAGACTCCCCGTGTAGTAAACGGTGACTGATGCACGTTAAATCTGTCGAGTCTCAAAGTCCTCCATGTTCCCATAACAAATCAATACCTCTGGGGGTACTGATCCAGGAGTTTCCTTGTCTTCTGGATTGGTTCAAAATTACAAGGCTACGGAGTTGAACATTAGTCGTAAACCCATGAAATTGGGTCGGCTGTTCAACGACGGTTATAAAATAAAATAAAATAAGTACATATATATGTCAAAAATTCTGAAAAAATCCACTACCTGCCTCAAACTTAGACTCTTTTAAAAATTTTGATTGAATTTTTGGTAGTTATAACAACTAATTAAAAGCTTTTTTTTGCCAAAGAAAATTTAATTTAGTAAACACAGTAATAATGCAAAAATGCTATTTCCTATTATGTTTTGCAATTTTTTAAAAGATAAGAAAATATCTGATCATGAATATTTTACCACTTGCTAAATAAAATATAGCCCTTTTTTCCGTTCTTTTTTTAAACAAGGATCTTTTAAAAAAAATTTTTTATGAATATTTAAAATATTGTTTCTTACATTTCTACTAAATTGTTTGTTAAATGTTTGTGATAAAAGTAAAATATAAGTAATAAGTGAAATAGCTAGAAAAACCTCACACTGGATATTAGACAATTTTATTTGCACCAAATTTTACTTACTTCATTGATACTTTTAAAGCTTTTTGGAAAAAAGGAATAACATCAAGAAAGTCAGATAAAGTTATTTCATCTAGGTCCTGGAAGAAAATAATAAAAACATACTTAAAATATCTAAATAGTAGAAAAATTATTGATATCTTTATAATTTTTTTTTATCTTTTTTCTAAGTTTGAAAAAAAGATGTTAGATGTTACAAAGAATTCGCTATTTTGGAAAATCTTTAAAAAATGAACAATTTTCCCCATCTTCTAACATTGCAGAAAAAAAAATTCTTTCCTTTCTTAAAAATATTCTTTAGTTTAATACTGAAAAAAACCTGATGCATGAATAATGGTTTTATTATAATTTTAATGACTTTTTTTAAAAAATTAAATATTGAAATGAGGAAAGCGTTACAACTTTATGAACAAGATGACTAAATAAATTACAAGAACATTTTCTATCAAATATAAAATAAACTTTTCATACTTTTGATACTAAAAAAACTACTTAAGCAATAAAATAAGTGGAGTCAGATATGCCATCTCACCCTAGATTAAAAACTTTATTTTCTCGGAAAAATAATTGATTTTTAAAAACTTAGTTCTTCTTGTAAACTTAAGTTTTGTTTTTCCTGTAATAGTGAGCATTTTGTTATACTCAGCTTTTATTTTTAACAAAAATTTTCAGTTGTTGATTAGATTGTTAATTTTTAATTCAGTTGACTGACAATAAAATTCACATTTTTCAGAATGAAATTTAAAAAATTCAATTCCATTTTTCAAAAAACTCGTCACCCTATATTTTAACAAACAACTTGTCACCACATACTATTTTAAACTTTTCACCATAACAAATAAAATAAAAAGTTTTTGAAAAATGATTTAGTATCTTGAGAAGATATCAAATATTATCTATATAAAAGGCTATACAGGCTAATATAAAATATAGAAAACCACTCACCACACAATACAAAGTAAATAATAAAGATAAATTCAAATTTTAAATCCAAATACTATAATAATATATTTAAAATAAATATAAACACACTGCTCATTACAAACAATAAACATAAAGGTTATAATAAGCACCAAAAAAGAGAATTTTGTTACTACCTGGAGTATATCCTTTATAGTAGCAATCAAATCAACATATTCTTGGAATTTAGGTAAACAGATTGTCATCCATGAAAAAATAATCTGCAAGACTGGAATTAAGCTTTTGCCTTTTTCACTTCTTTGAGTTTTCCATATTTTAAGAAGTTGAAGCAACACAGCCATTTTAGATGGAGCAGGAGATGATTCAAAACTTTTTGAATCACCAAGAAGTGATTTCCAAAACTTACTCAACTTCTTAGAAGCTAAAAATAATTGAATAATATTAAACATGCATTATTAAATGAAATTTTTTTTACGATTATGATATTACGATATGAAATTTTTTTAAATCTATCTAGAAGGGAAGATGCTCAATCATTTACAGGTAGCAGACCATAAAGCCAAAATAACATGCTGTGGAGCAACATTAACATGAAGCTATGATTATAACTGAAGTGAGTATATTAGTCTCTGTTCGAAAGTAATATGGATAACTCACAAATGTCTAATTTTCATTGCTTGCATGCAGAACATAAAAATTAAAATTAATAAATATTATATATAATGCAAATAGATAAATATCTTTATTTATTTATTTGTATGTAATTACATGATTACTAGATGTTGTTACATAATGAAAAAACAAACAAATTATAACAAAAAAATAGGTATACAGAAAAAAATAGAATAAAAAATAAAAAAAAAATTATTTTACCCAAGAAATTTTTTAATTATTTAAAAAAATTCTTAAAAAATTAGTTGACCATTATTTAGAAAATAGACTTTCTTAGCAATACAATATTCTAGATAAATATAATGTATTAGGAAGAATTAGTTAAAATCTGGTACTCTTAAAGAAGGCTGAGCTAGTTCCATAATTTACTTTTGCATAGCACAGCAGGAAAAAAGTATTTTTCTGTTTCTTTTATAATTTTTTAATTATTTAAAACAGTTCAGAGGGCATGTCAAAAGACATTTTGGGCATGGCAAGCCCTAGGTACAATCCTGATCAAAATATTAAAAGAAAAATGATTTTAAAAAGGCTTACAAATAAAATTTTCTTGCAGCAGACTTTGAACAGCTTTATCTGCTTTGCAGAATTTAAAATTTTCTACTTCCCTCTCCAATTCTTCATTAAGAAACTGAGTGATACTATTCCAGAATATATCCGAGATGGCAGTTTTAAATTTCTGATCTTGCTCATCTTCACTATCACACATACTCAGACATCTACTGGTGAGGAACATGAAACTGAAGTTGTTAAAATCTTCAGTAATTTCTCCAAGATGTACTTGAGTGAGTTGACGAAGTTCTTTATTGAGCTCAATTAAAGCACCTAGCACATTCAGGTCTTTATCTGACCTGTGTTCTAATAAAAGCCAGAATGAATCTGAAAAAAAAAAATATATATTTATATATAATAGAAATGAATGAATAAAACATTTTTCTAAAATCATGATGTTGCATGTTAAATTGACCTTTCTTATTTTTCTTTCACAAATCAAAGATTGCCATAACAATTTTGTCAGAACCAAAACTGACCATTCTGTCGAAACAACCCCAGTCAAATTGTTGCGATTTTGAGTTTGATTGATTTGAATTGTAGCGATTTTTGAAAAAAATGCATCTTTTAGATGAATTTACATTTCAGCGACATCACAATAAAAAAACCTAGACAGCCCTCCCTCCTCCCGACAGTGCTATAAAATATTTTTCTTAGAGATTAAACTTCATCATAACAACTTATTAAACACTAAATATTTTGCTTACATAAAAAGAGAAGGTTTGAATAACTCCATTTCACAGGTTTACATCCGATTGAACCTTTTTCCTTTTTGTACATTTGGCAACAAATTTTAATGTTGGAGAAAATGCTCCACTACCTCAAAATTTCAGAAATTACCCAGCAAATGTATATTTATGATACAGTTTTGTCTACTTCTAAAAGCTTATGAAATTAGAATTTCTTAATTATGATGCATAAGTTTATAATTTTTATTTTATTTTATTGAGTTTGTAATCTAGTCCAGAGTCAACACAATGCAATCTCTGCCACATAAACCCGTTGTACTTATAACCCTTTATGCACATACGAGCATGCACATACAATGCAACACACACAATTTTAACAATTCAGAGTTATAAAAGGCACTCAGTAAATACAATATATTCACTGAATGCTTTTGAAAAAAAAAAAAAAAACATTGAAATAAACAAATACATATGCTTTTTTATGGATAAAAAAAAAGCATGCGTTTTTTGTGTGTAAAAAAATTCTTGTACAAAAAATTAGAAAAATTTCTTGCAACAAGCCTTTTTTTATATTTTGAAAAGTCATTATAAAATCAAATCAAGAACTCACCTTTATTAACATGCAAACCATAAGCTGGATATTTGTGGAAGACTTCAAGAAATATATCAATAAAAATCTTTTTCTGTTTTTTGGACATAGCAGAATACTTCAAAACTAATGAATCAACACAAGATGGAGATAAAGTAATGAAATTCTTTGTCTCAAGATATTGCTTCACAAGTAACACTAACAATGAGAATGATGATTCAGATTGCTGGACATTTGGCAAATTTTCAAGTAAAAGTACAATTTCCCGGCTTGAATAGAATGATAAGAAAGCTCCTATTATAGAAAGTAGATCTAACTCGTCACATTTTAAATTACTAGAACTTTCATAGATATAATTTAAAACTTTTTGTTTGTATTTTCTGATATACAAATGGTGCTCTTCTTTATTAAAATTCATAATATCTTGAGTAATATCTAGTACAAGTTTTGTAATGGCCCTAGAAGCTTTTTTCAATAATTTAGAAATACACTTAGGGGTATTTTCAGTTTGTAAAAATAACTTCAGAATAGCAGGGTGAGAGAGTATTTCTCCTTCTAGGTTTATTTCTGCATTTTTAGATGAGATATCACTTGATTTCTCCATATCACCATTTTTGTGCTCTTCATTTTGAAAGTATGGTTTCAAAGAACCATATAATTTTTGTAGGAAATCTATAAATATCAACAATGAAGACTCTTTATCTTGAAATTCCTAAAATTAAAAAAAGTATATAAAATTATTAGAACTGAAATTAATAAATAATAATAAATATAAAAACTCAGTTTTGTAAATATTGATTTATTATGATTTTTTGTTCCACTTATTTCAATAATGCTTATTTCTGCAAAATTGGTTATCTATTAATAGTCAACAAAATTCTGTCCATCAAAGAAAACCCCTATGCAAGCATTCTAATCTTTTAAAATATTGCCAATCTCTAAATTATTTAAGGACCAATTAATTGATCCATTTATTGTTCTTAATTCAAAAAAGGCAATCTAGTATGATTGGGAAAGAATTTGGAAACAGAATCATAAAGAAGTTAGTAATTTTTTCTGTATAAAAAACATATATGGGCTAAACCTTTAGAAATATATCAAATTTGAATTATGTAGACACAAAATTTTTTTCTTTGAATAAATGTTTCTTTAAAAGTAAAAAATAAATAAATGTCAACATTTATAAATGCTTCGGAGGGTAACCAAAACAGTTGTTAATTATCATTATTTTTTATTAACAAAGGCGAAGGTTCACAACATTGATACTCAGCGTGCATTAATAATGAATGGTGAATAAAATATAGTTAAAATATTATTATTTCTCAATTGCACATTGTGATGTTTTACACCAAATGAGCATTTAGTATAAGGAGAATGGTCATTATATAGGAACCAGTAACAGTTTGAACACAAAACAATTCAACAAGGTAAGGTAATGTTTGTAACATGACCAACGACATGAGATAGCACCCAAGCATTCAAACTAATGTAGTTTGACATTTCAAACACAAGTTTTAATGTTCATTCCTCGCAATTCAGAGTATGCGGTAAGTTTCCCTTGGATTGAGAACAGTGACATAACATACCCCAATTAATTCTATCTATCATTAAATTACTCTGCAACTTCAGGTGGATATCAACAAAGCAACTATACAGGTTCTAGTAACTAGTCTAAAGAGAAAATGACACATCCAATCTACTATCTAGAAAAAAGTGTGAGAGAAAACACCTAATAGTTGGTTTTTATGCTATACCTAATTTATATGAAGTCAATGTCAACAACTGATGCCTGAAAGTTATTAGAACTTACATGAAAATAAAAGTAAATTCTTACTTATGATGATAACATAACTGCGAACTTTTACGCATTTGGCGTAAAATTTTATTTCTATATTTAAAATGGTAGTGAAATGTATGCTTTCTATATATTCCCTGCATTTATAAACTAAATTTATAATCTTTTTGGCCACCACTATTCTTAAAAAAAAATTAAGCTTATATATTAATCTGTAATACTGTTGTGGTAGCCCACATAAGCTCTTTTAAAATACAGCGTATGTTTCTGCCTAAAATTGCAATTTAAATTCCATTTACTACCACTGGGGAAAATCATCCTCAAAAGGATTAATAGTTTGCTGGTATACAATAGCTCTGCCAATGGGAAACTAACATGTGGCTACCAAAAAGGGTATAAACATAAGAACCAATAAATCAACATATCTAGTAATGCCAATAAATCAACATATTTGAGGTTGATCCACAGAAAGTTATCATCTGCAGATGTCTGTTTTCAGTCTGTAAAACATATTTTTAAATTCAACATTCGTCATCAGAGCACCAGTTGCTGGTTAAGTGTGAAATAATGATGAATATGATAAATATTTAGGACCATCACCAAAATAACTCCAAATGTTAGCATTTGCTAGATTTTGAACTTTCATGGTAACACAGATATAAAAATGAGATGATTACAAATCATTTATTCATACAAAATACACACTAACAAAAGCTTAAACTTTAAGAGTATACTAACATAGGCACTGAACTGTTTTGATTGCGTGGTTAACTTGAAAGCCTGCAATTAATTTAAGACCAGTGTTTCTCCAAATATTGTATTTCTGCAATGTTAATCAATATTTACAAGAATTTAGAGATGTTAATAATAATATTAAATTTTTGTAATTTTCCAATGGGAAAAAAATTCAATGAAAGATTTATGGGATTTTGAATAACATATAGTATGGTAAGTAATAATTATCTTTCTCTGCTACATTCATTTTAATTAGATTTCTAAATACACCAACAGAAAAAGAGTTCAACTTACAAGTAAATATTTCAATTCAAAATTGATGTATGATAACAACTGCCAAATAATATTTCGTGCGGAGTCCTGATTTGGATTGAAGAATGTTACATCTACTGTACAAGAACAAGTATTTGCTTTGTCAGATTTAAGCAAAATAACAAATATTTGTTGCAGGTGTTCACTTAGATTCTTTTCACATGCATCACTTTGTGTTTTTGATATAAATGAATCAACCTAAAAGAAATAGTATTAAATGAATTGAATTAAAGAGTTTGCAATATGAAATATAATCGAGCAATTTTTAAATTATAGCATGATTTGCTGATAAATGTTGTTAAGGCAATAAAGCTATAAAAAAAAGCAGGGTGAAAAAGAGATAAGAAAAGAAGAAAAAAAAAAAGTACATGCTAGAAATAAAATCAACTGAAAGTTATAAATAATACTAATAAAACAAAGAATACTAGTAAATATTCTTTGTTTATTTAATTATTCTTTGTTAATTGTTTTTGTTTAATAATATAAAATACAAGTTTTTTTCCAAACAGTAGATAAAAATTTACAATAGTTATTTTGATTTACAATCTTATTCTTGTTTATAAAAATGGCCACAAGTTCATATTTATAATTAAAATTAAAGAATTTTTTTTTTTTTTTTTTGCTATTTGAAACTGAAAAATGTGGAAAAAGTACCAAAAATATTTGGCAACAGAAGATTTTAACACTTCTAAATTAGATACTAAATTATAGTTTTCTAGATCTTTGTTTCCTGGTGTTCCCTTGGTTTGCCGAATATACAGTTTATATCCATTGTAAGAAATGCAATATATGCCATATTTCCAAAAGTCTAACGTATGAGATTTCATGGCTGGAAAGCTATATTAATTGACTTAAAAATCGTAAATGTGTTCTAAGAAGTTTTAATAAATATCTACGCTTTCAACACCTGTTTTGCATTCTTTAATAATTTTTTATGTTAACAAAATGACATTTTTTAACTAATAAAAAAAATCAAGGAAATCAAATGCCCATATATAGACATTGAAGGAATAGAGCAACATAGAAATTGAATTATGCTAATAGCAAATATATAGTACTATATAATTCAAAACAATTTTTGCACTATCTTACACTCCATTATTTTTTAAATAGCTGATCTTATCAGTCAATAACAAAATGTTCATCCCATATTTAATTGAAGTAGATAAGATTTTGTTTATTTTTTGAGAAACAAAAAAGACATGGGTACTGCTCACTTCTAATCTCAAATTTCTCATTTTTAACTCTTAAAAATAATACATTTATATACCAAACAAAATAACAAAGTTGTGTTTAGATACATAATTGTAATATTAAATCATATAAACACTGGTAAATGAAGATTTAAAAATATATTACTCTTCTATATTTAGAAATTTGAGTTTCACTGGAAAATATTGAAAAATGAATATGAAAAAAAAATGAAATTTTCTTTTCAAATTACACTGTTAACAGGTCTTTGTCTTATATACACATTGCATCCACATTTATACTATATTATATCGCATTAATTGCTAACCAAATAATGGTATTCAACACACACATTTAATTTCAACAAACGTACTTTTACTATAAATATGAATTTTCATAAATGAGTTAATTCTACAAAACAGAGCAATACTACTCTGATTTAGACAAGATTTTAAAATTAAAAAAATATCAAAGTAATTTTTAAAAAAATTTTAATTCCAGAGAGAAATAAGGAATTTTAAATTTTTTAATAACTACTTTTAACAATTAAAACTGCAATTAATTATGCCATACTTTTTTCCTTTATATATAAAGATCCAGATAAAAGGTTACCAATAAATAAAACTTCCATAATAAAAAAAATAAGCACGACGTTTCAAAATCAGCTAATACATTTTTTACTTATAGCTGAATGATTCACGGAAGCTGCACTCATTCATTAATATTTATTAATAGGTGCTAATTTATTTTAATAATTCACTCATTCATTAATAAATTTGTAATTTTTATCAGGAAAAAAAAATGTCAACATAAAGAGAAATAAATTGATGTAATTACTTGTAAGTGATAAGCTATAATTTTTATTTATATTATATTTTATTTATATTTTACTTTATGTTCTAAGTAGAATAAAGAAAGTTTGTTTCTCCAAGACAAAATATTTCTTTGGGTTGGTTTAAAAGTAGAGCTTAACAGCACAAATGCCATGTATTGCAATATTGTGCTAAATTCAACATAACAAATGAAACAGCACAAAAACTGTGTTTAATAGTTTAAAATATATACAGTTTATAAAATTAGGTACTATCCCATTTCAGAAGGGGGCGGGAAAAAATTCTTATCATAGAATCTACAGTAGTAAATTAAGTACCTAATACCACAATGCAAGAAATAATTATTACCAAAATCAATTAAGCATCTAGAATATAGTTCGGAAACTTTTTAGGGTTCCACGAGATGGAAAAGTATCTAAAAGTATTATTAACTAGTGAAAATTACTTGAATATCTCTTTTTAGTGAATGGAGCAAGTCGAAATAAGCAAATGTTGTTGAATCAAGAGAATCTTCATATTTCTTAACTAATTCATAAAGAGTTTTGGTTGAAAATTGACGATGAAGTACCAGAAGTAGAGCACTTTCTACAAAAGGTCTGCAAACTATAAAAAAAGGAACTTGATATTAATCAATACAATCACATGCAATTCATTTTCAAATAAATTTTTATTAAACATTTTAGAAAATAATTTAAGTTTTTTGTGACTAAATTTATGGTTTAAAATAGATATAACGTCATTAAACTTGAAATTTTTTTTAATAGGTTAAAAGTGAATTAAGAATACCACTTTAGCAAGATTGATTGAAACTATCCATTCATAAGAATTTACTTGAAAACTAATGGATTTTTCAGGTTTGTGATATAATATCATTAGAATACAATTAAAATCAGAGCAAATACTCAAAAGTTAGTAAAAAAAACTAATTTTTACGATTTATATACATGTTCTTTACCCCGTGCTTATTTTATATGCTATTTTCTTAAGATTTTATTTTATTCATTTATTTCTAATTTGAAAAAAATTATTATACTCTTTGTACTTAAAATTAATTATAGTACTTGGAATAAAATAAATCAAGTTATTTTTATCAATTTATTTAATCAGCATTTTAATGATAAATATATTGCTACAACAATGATATCAGTTAATTAAGACAAATAACATTTTAGAGTACTAAAACCTCAAAATAAATAAAGCTATCTATCATAATATTAATCATAAACTTAAGAGTAACTATTATTCGAGAAGATAATAAACTTACATAAATATATTTAAAAGAACATAATTTTAGTTTTTAAAAATGCATTCTGAAAGAGTTAGATACAAATCAGTTAAGGAATCATATTTTCAATGGCAAGCATTACTTCTCCATCTATATTAAGTCCTTCTTAAATGTAATTTACTATCTAAACTATAAATTTAAACCCATGAATAGCATTACATGCAACAACAAAAAAATATAAAATAATTTGGATTCTTTTAAGAAAACTAAACAAACCTTGAATTAATGGGATTTCCCTACACTGTAGAAAATTATCAACACCATTTAAAATAATGTATAATAATTATAATGAATTAATTGAAATGAAGATATTTAGCAATCATGCAATGATTTTTTAAATTTTTTTAAAATTCACTGGAAATGCAAGAAATAAAATAGATAAAACAAAATATATATATATATGACAAAAATTCCACAATCCTATATGCCATTAAACATACCTTTTTTATCTTTCTTATTTAGAGATGCAAATTGTTGGAGAATAGCAGGCACTAAATTACTGAAACAAAACCTGGAAAGAAAAAAAACAAAAAAAAAAACAGTATGATCACATAATTAGTTTTTATCAATAAAGATTAGTTGAAGCAGCATTGCCATATGTTCAATTGTTATCCAATTTTCTAATTTTGAAATAAATCACACAGCTTCTATCAAAAATTTAGAATGCCAATAAAAATAAATAGAGCAATTTTTTTTCGTACTATAAGAATCTGTGTTTATTTAATTTATATACATTTATTTTTTTTAAATATATGAAATATGACTACAACCATTTCAGTATTACAAATATATGATGAACTAACAGTAGTTAGTTGATCTAGTACCATGAAATTACTTTTATACCACTCGAATAACAATAAACAATTATTGAAGTTGCATACATAACCAATGTTAATTCAAGATTTACAAATCATGAGTGACAACAATGGTAAGCAATATTATTACACAATGATGGCAAAAGCTGCAAAATAGAATAAAATAAGACTAAAAATGTTCCTCCAAATAGTAACAAATTCAAGCTTACTTTTCTGATGTATATTCGATTGGCTCAACTTCTAGAGCATCACCATGATTGTCATTATCCTCATCTATAATGCCTATAAAATGACAAGCACAGTTAATAAATAAATATATATATATATATATATATATATATATATATATATATATATATATATATATATATATATATATATATATATATACATATATATAAATATATAAGCACAATAATTTTGTAAATAGTATTTTATATACATTTAATTTTGAGGCAAAATTAAATCAGGTTTGTAATTGTTATGTTTGCATAGTAGAAAGAAATCAAAGACATTTCATACTAACTGCCTTTAGCAAGAAGCTTTAATAGACTTGCTGCAGAGCATCAAGTCTATCAAAGAGACTAATGAATCCCAAGATTACCTAAAATAACAAAAACCTGTAACCTAAATACAAAATTAATTCAATTTAAAAGTTTATATGAAACAAATATAGTGTGCTATGTATAAATCTTATGAGCATTATAAGTTAGATACTAATATCTAATCTTATAGATTTTGGATCCTTGTATAATGTCATGTAAATCCTGCTTTAGTTGTAATCGAATTCATTACTCAAAGAATGGGCCTATTAGAAGTCAGTTCATAAAGTACCCAACTTTTATGTATACTATCAATATTCATTGAGTTGAGATACAATTATATTACGATAATTCCATCGTACTACTACCAACTTTCTTTTAGTGATCTACAACTGATGGTAATTCCATTTTGATATGCAGCACAGGTGGTCCATCACAAAGTGTGTTAATTGTAAATACATAGGGATTGAAAAGTTACGTAAGTTAAGATACCCAACTTATATTTAAAATATCTGAGAACTACTATTTGAGGTTTACATAATAAATTTGATAAACTAAATCAAATTTTTAGAATCATAAAAAGAAACTAAATTGTATTTTAGCTAGATATAATTACTTTTTTTAATTTTCTTATGAAAATATTATTACTTTTTTTAATTTTCTTATGAAAACAGTGATCTCCTTAAGCATCTTTTCAAAGGTGGCCCATGGGTTATGTAAAATCTTAACATTTGCAAACAACATTTCTTAACATTTTTGTTAAGATAACAGAAATGGAGAACAATAAAAGTACCTTTACACTAGTTCAAAATATATAATTTTCCAATACAATGCAATTTTATTGTTGTGCTAAGTTAAGATTAAATATTGTAATTCATTTAAATTAGCTTTTAGCATTAAAGATTTTATAAATGCTCATATTGCTAAATTTGCATTTCAGAATATTTTGTTTAATTATTTCAACACAACATTAATTTCAAATGAAATTTCAAAAAAATTTGTAATGCTAAGTAGAATGGTTTCCAAAATTGATGTTGCCACTTGCAAAAATAAGTGAGAAAATATTCATGACGTAATAAACATTGCTATACGAACAAGATAAGATAGCATAACTCCTATTAGAAAATGTTACATTAAGTGAATTTTCAATGAAAACACGGAAATATTAAAATAATTTTGTCCATACAAACCTTTTAACATTTCTAAAGGATCAGTTATTTCATTGATGCTATTCACAGGACCACCAACATCAAATGATTCAAATGAAACAAGGTTTGGTTGAGTAAGAGATACTTTAAGTGAATCACTTAAAAGTTCAAACACTGCAGATAAATCTTGAGATTTAGTACTTTTGATTGCATCTAACCACACTTCAATTTCCCATTTGCAATTATCAAACAATTTTGTATGCCAGAGAACCTGCAAAAATCTTACAATTAGAACATAAAGTAATATATCATGTTTGTGCTGTAATTTGTTTGTCATGAAATCTTACTTTGTGTATTAAGTGTGTAGCCATAAGGATTTCTTCTGGTTCTTCAGCTGTTAAATAAACATCCAACACAGGCGGAAAAGGAATACTTTTTAAATCCTGGAATTTAAATTAACATTTAAAGGAAACCAAACGCTGTAGAAACAAATACAAAGTCATTTTCATAGTCAATGACAATACTATACAAAGTCATTGACAATAATGATCATTTCTAAAAATTTTATTGATGTAGAATTTTATTAAAAGACTTATTGAGCATAACTAGACAGACCCAGAAATGTTATATTACAAAAACTTCAATTGAGTATTCACCGCCTTTTAAAATCATGTCTGTTCTGAGGAACATTTGAGTTTATAAAGCAGCTGATTTTATAAACTGGAACACCACATTTTACAAATACACTTAAAGCTAAATTGATTACTGCGTTTATATTTTATTTTTACTGAACCTACATTTGACGTTTTGATTAAACATTAGCTATATTTTTTTAAATTTGCAGAAAGATTTACCTTACTGAATGGGTGATGATCACCACCATTGAATGATAATAGGCATTCTATAACTCTTCTTAATACATAAACTGCTTTCATTTAGATTCCTCTTAACACTTCCAGTTTTAAATCTCCCACCTTTCAATTTCCCTAGGAAATGTATTCCACATTTGCAACAATGTTTTTTTTTTTTTCTTTTTCTTTCGTAAAGGTACATTGAAATTTATTATTTATAAGCTTTCAAAACTTGATAAAAAAGAAAATTATAGTTATTAGATAAGAAGAAGCAGTGCATTAAAAACTTGTACGGTTCAAAATTTTATTTTATAAAACCATGATCATGATATTACAAAAGGAATGTCTCAGCATATTTTGATATTGTAATGATTCAGTTCAGACCTTTTTCTTCTTTTTTTAAACTTAATGATAATTATTCTTCATTTTTAGACCTTTTAGTTTTTTTAAAATTTTTATTTTTCTATTCTTGTTTGTTGCAGCTCATTTGTTCACAATTCTTTTAGTCCTCTTCACTATTTGTTTATCAGCATAGTTTATCAAATTAAATTTAGAAAACAAAGTTAACAAAGTTCACCCTTTGTTAGAAAACAAAGCAAATAATAATAAAATTAAGCCTTATATAAAATAGACATAAAAAAGCTAAACATTCATTTACATTGACTAAGAGTTTGAATAAGGGGCCCAAAACAAGAATAAGGGGCATGGCCCAGTTTTTGTTAGTACAGCCCTTTTTAGGAGGTAACACTTTCTTGCATAATAGACTTAACCAATCAGAATAAGTTGACTCAGTGTGCGAGAAAACGATAAAATGAAATGAAATGGGTAAAATGAGATATTTTCTTTTGTCAACTATGTCATAATCGATGTATTAGAAAATTATAATGCATGAGAGTAAAATGACTTATTTTCTTTTGTGTATATTGTAATTATCAATATTGCACAGTGTTCAATGCTGATGAAGGCATTTAATTTATCTAATACATTTCTAACCCGCTGGCCAGGTGGCCGAGTGGTTAGCGTGTCTGACTGCGAAGCCAGTGGCCGCAGGTTCAAATCCCGCTCTGGGCATGGATGTTTCTCTCTCTGTGTTGTCTTCTGATGTGTGAATGAGGCCCACCCTATGAAAGGGTTGGTGGCAGTGTGACGTGGGTAACGTTGTTCGCCTTCGTGACTTTGGTTCACAGGATCCCACTGGGGAAAAAAAAAAATCATCATTGAAATATAAATATCTATAACTTAATGTGCCTGCCGTTATTAAAAAAAATGATGTGTTTTTTTCTTTCTTTTCTGTTAAAAGTTTTAATGGACTACGTATCCGATACCATAGCAGTTTCATCAAATTTTAAAAACTTTTAACTTAGAAATTAAAAGTAATTTTATAAATGATGTGGAGAGAATCCAATAATGATGCAACGATATAGCATTGAAGTATTTTTTCGATATTTAGAGAAAAAAGAAATAGCTTTAACTAATATGAATCTATGAACCAACTGATAAAAAAAAAAAAAAACAATTATTAAAAGTTGTTAAACAATTGTTGATTAAATGTTGAAAACCAAAATGAACAGTAATTTGATCTTCCAAGTGGTTGGGATTTTTTATAGGCCCTATTAGATTGCAATCATCCTAAATAGACTGCATATTGATATGCAGCTTTGTCTTAGGAAACTTCAGGCACAGTCAGCTGCAAGACAGAAACAAAAAGAATTATTATTATTAATTTTTTTTTTTTTTTGTTTTTGTAAAAATTCTCTAAGTCTGGCACAAGCCTAGACGAAGTTCAACACTGCTGGTTTGATAGCTGGGGAAAGTAAGCTTGATACTGGAAGCCGGCAAAACAATTGGCGCTTATACACAGCAAGGTACACGTTAAATCTGTTGCAGCCGAAAGTCCTCTCATCAGTTGTGATATGGAAGTTTGGAAAGAAAGATACCAGCTCAGGTGCTTCCTGTGTTGTCTGACTTGGGTCAAAATTGCGTAACATTCCCACGTGACCATTAAAAGAGAGAGCCTTAATGGGACTATGGAGCGTAGTTATGTAGGCGATGTGCGGTCTAAAGGCAGACTTAGCAGCATAAATATTGAGTTGTTCAGGAAGTAATTTTGTTTTTATCTTATGAAAATAAAAGAAGATTCTCTTATAGTAAATAAATATTTTTTTGAAGTATACATTGTCCATTATGGTCCGATACATTTTGCCATCTTCCTGGAAGTAGCATAATTCAAACTCATAAAACTTTTGTTCTTTGCTAGGAAAACACTATCATTGTTGATTTTTGACCTCTTTATTGAAAGTAATTGTTTTATCGATTCAAAATTTTTGTAGAGGCCGGAACAAATATTATAAACAAGCCATTTCTCGTCCCAAGTGATTAGGGATCAAAATAGATCAATGGATCTTCAAAAATGTACCATTTTCTTGACATTTAAGAAGCAAATCACAGACATCAACACAATGGTACAAATTTCTTTTAGAAAGAACACTAGAAATCTGTATGTCAAGTTTTGAGAATGAACCTAGATGTTTTAAATCATAATGAATGGTTGAATTTAATACATTTTATCTCTCAGCGATCTGACAAATTGTTATTCATTGATTTGCATCAAGTAAGGCCTTCATTGTGTCTTTAATTGCACTTCTAGAATGTGGTGTGTCTTTCTTCTACATCAAAATTGCTGGATCAAAATTTTGAAAAAACCAGTTTTGGCAATGGTTTACTGTTTAATACATTGTTTCCATACACATCAGAAAATTTTTGTTTTTGCTTGAACAACATTTTTACATATTTGAAAGGGAACCAACCAAAAACTACTGCATAGAACCAATTTATCTTTTTAACAAGTAAGCTGATATCAGCAGAAAAAAATTTAGAATGATTATGCAGCTTAAGTGAGATGTTGGATAAGAAAAAATTAAATGTCTTTTGTGGAAAAAAATGGATTTATTTCTCAAACAACCCCCCCCCCCAAAAAAAAAAGAATATTACACAACAAAGGTTAAAGTACAGGACATAATAAAGACACTTCAAAAAATAAGGATACATTTTAAATGTACTTTAAATCTATTCCCTCATAAAAGAATAGAATTTTTTTCAACTTCGCAAGGAAGCACATTTCAAGCAATCATATTTGCATACTAATTTTAATTTAAACGCTTAATAGAAATACAGATTAGTATATTTCATTAACAAATTAAAAGCAATGTTATAAATTAAACAATTTAATAGTCCTTAATTTTCTACAACATAAATGCAGAAAAATATTACCTCTTTTGCTAAAAGAATAGTTCCCTGCTGTTGAGTAGCTATAAGATCTACAAGCTCTATGCGAATAAGCAAAAGTTCCTTTTTTGTCAAAGACTCAAACTTTTGCAAAGAGTGTAGCATTTGAAGAAAATTAAAACTGTGATTATTTTGAGAATTTTGATATATTTCTTGAAAAACTTTCATTACTTTTAGTACAGCAAATAACTGTTCGAAGCAACTTGGCAAAGGAAAGCCTATAATAAAAATAAAATGCATTGTCATAGTGAATTAATAATTAATTAGTAAAAAAAATTAAATTATTTTACAAAATTAATTTAATTATAAAATAGTTGGTAGATTTTGAAGAAACTTTTAAAAACAAAAGAGAAATCTTACCACTCAAAGCTTCATCTTTCAACCAAATATTTTCTCCAGATACGATTTTATTCCAAAAACTTTCGAGTCCTCTTGTTATAGGTAAGTTCTAGAATTTAATTATTTCAAAAATGAAATTAAATAAGTAGGAAAGTAAGACCAAAAATTTAATTCTTAAGTGATGAAAGATATCTTACTCGCAATACTAATGGCAAAAATGCTTTTCGAAATGCAGCTAATTCAGATGCATCATATAAGTCTGAAGTTGGATGCTCACAGAAATCTAGCACTGATTTTATTTGCTCCAAAAGGCTTGATAAGTAAGCACTAACATAGTACCCTAATACTGGATGACCAAGCTGAAAAAGAATGAACAACTCCTGTACTATTCACTTCCATATTTGATAAGGTTAAGCTAAATAAGGTTTTGGTTCTTTCCAAGTGCAATACTTTTTTCAACTATTTATTAATTTCTTGACTTTGAAAGTAACATCCGATACAAGGACAAAGCAAAACCTTTAAACACTTTAAACATGAATGTGTAAAAATATACATAGAGACGAAGAACAAAATTTCTAAATAGTAAACATTTCTAAATTATTAATAAAAAAATAATACTAATCATTTATTAAAGTGCAACTTTTGCAAAATTAACACCTTTATTAAAACTTTCTATTAATTTAAATATTAAAAACTTTTTCTTCTAATTCTTTTGTATTTGTCATTTTTACTCCATTGCATACCTGCCAACCGCCAGGGAAAAAAATCCAGAAGATTTTATACGGTATAAATTTGAACGCAAAATTTGAGAAATGATAATCAAAAACTCCGTTTTTCAATCTGAGAGTGAGAATATCTAATTTACAATACTAAAATCAGTTTTGTATAGCAAACATTATAAAGAATTGTACATTTAATGCCACATCATAAGTGTATATGAATCTATGAAGAGGTGAATGATGGAGCTAGCAAGATTTCAAAAGCAAGAATTAATATTTATTATACAACTTTAAAAACTGCTTCACACAATATATTGTGTGAACTTCACAAGACATACTTCCAATAACTTCTTCTATATGCAATAATTAATTTCCATTTTGTTAAACATATATAGAGAACACAATAAAAAAATCAATAAAATAGAATTTTGAATATGTTTATAAAGTAATGATTAAGTTAATATAGTTACTTTCAGAAATTACCATAATGGAAAAAATATGTAATCCATATAAGAAAAATGATTTATAAATAATAGGTTAACACTGGACTCCAACCATATTTTTAAAATTAAGGAAAAAATTCACACTCCCAAGAACGCTTCAAAACATTTTAATTAAGCATGAATAACTAAAACAAGTTGCATCCATCAGGGAGTTAACTAAAACTTACTTTTTAATATATATATTATTGATATCATGGACACTATACTAAAATTAAAGAACTAATTGCTTTAATAATTTCAGAAAAGGTTAATTAAGTTAAAAGTATTACAATAAAGTTATATAGCAATGTATGAAATTTAAAAAAAATTTCAATACTAAACTTTAAAAATAAGGGTAAACATGAAAAACAGATGTAAGACATAACTTGGTTAAGTAAGATAATCCAAAAAAAAGAAAGAAAACCTTGTTATAATAATTGGTACAAATGACAAAATAAGCTTTTATGTCATGGATTTAATCTAAATTTTGACTATTGATGAAGTGGCACGTTTAGCCTTTTTCAAAATATCAGCACTAAACTTATTATCAAAACAATTTGTTTGTTTGTGACACTTCATTGTTAGAATATTTTCGAGAGTTTTTGTCGACATAGATGACCAAAACTGTGTTTTATTTTTCTTTACAACACTAAATATTCTTTCGCATTCCGCATTGCTATGGGGTATGCAAGTGATTCCCAACAACACTCTTGATATTCGGTCAAACTTAAGTTGCCCGCTGTAGTCAGTAACAGTACTCAGGTTATTTAATTGCATATCTATGGTGCTGCCTTTAAAGTTGGAAGAATCTTCAATCTGCAATGCAGTGAACTGTTTTTGGAGACAGTCCCATGCATCTTCTTTGGTTTCTCCTTCTTTAATCCTCAAAAGACAAGGAAACTTTTTAACAAAATATGTGACTTTTTCAAATGATGAGGTTTCAACATTTTTTAAGTCTGCAACTTGAGCATTGATCAAAATGTCGTTATTAATGGGAAATTTCTTGGTGATATAATCACACGAGGTAGCATAATAATTCCTTACTGATAAATAAAATTTTCTTTTTTCTTTTTCATTCAACTTTTTAACTAGTTCTACCGTTTTGAAGCCAACAAACAATTCTGAATCCAACAATTGATTAGCTTCAATATGATATTGGATTTCTAAAAGGGCTTGCCCTTTAATAACAGCAGGTTTAAGGAATTTCAGAAATAAGTTCTTTAAGAAATCTGTTAACATATTATTCAAAACATGTATCAATGGTGAAGATGACTGTAATATAGTATTGAGCTTTTCAAAATCTGCTATTACACTCAATAAAAATAAGCAATAAGCTTTGTTTAGATCTGAAGATAAAAAATGAAAAATTTTTTCTTCTCTGTTGACAGAAGTTTTGAGAGTAAACTCGTTCATTTTCAGGTTTTTAGAGGTTCCTTCATTTGTTTTGAGCTTCTTATTAGAAGCGCCTTCCCCTTTTTCTCAATGCCTTTTTTAGCTTTCTACCTTTAGCACCTTTTCACTCATTTTTGGGATTTTAAATAAAGCCAAAGATGAAGACGTTAAAGTCTTTGATTTCACTTCATGAAAATATGCCAATAATGCATCCCATTGATCTATCACTCTGGACAGAGATTTCCCCAAGGACAACCATCGAGAGCAGACGTGCTTCAATATCTTCCTCACTTCTTTACTGTTAGACAAATAAAGGTATGAGGTTCGATCTCATGCATTCAACTTGTGTCGGTGAGGTCATGGTCTGCGGGGATCGGCTAGTTTATTTTCATTTGCTGTTGGTCGTTCTTGCGTGGATCATGACGTCACCCGTTGTCAGTATTTAAGCTTCTGTTGAAGATCATTTGTGTATTCTTTCTTTTCGTCACTCTGTTTGTGACAATTTTTTTTATGTTTTTAAATAAACTTGTTTCTTCAGAAACTTCGTTTTTCTCTTATTTGTCTTATTAACATACAAAGACGATATTCCAATCTCGGATGTCATGGTTATGGGCCAAGTTTTAGGCATAACCGGGATTTATTTTCTATCGTCTTGAATATTGAATTTTCCTTAGCCTGGACTCAGCAAAGTCATTGTCAACTTCAAATGGAGAATCTTTAAGATGGGGGCCGTTCCCACACGCCATTTTTGCAAAGTGAATCATCAGTAAAATCTCAAGTTGGTTATGGTGTACTTAAAGATGCTGAGGATTCGAAGAAAAAAAAAACAATAGAACATTATCAAAATATTACTCTTCTAAAGAATTTTTCTCCAGTTGACAAAACTAGTAGTAAGAGTTTTTAAAAGAACTTTTGTTCGGTGTATAAGTCTGCACATCCGAATTTGATGGCTACTTCTAAGGATTACGAAGTTTGGTATCTAGTCTAGAACGATATTCCCTTTAAGAATCTTTGAATTTTAACTGTTTCATCATGGAATCGAATTTGCATATAGATTTCCTGAATTCGTCAAATTGGAGTACATGGAAAGAAAATATCAAAGTAATCCTCATGGACCGAGGAGTGTGGAGTTTTATCTCCAAAACTGAGCCTGCCCTACCTACAGAAGCAAGTCGAAAAGAAAGTCAAGAATACCTCTGGAGACGTGACAAAGCGTACACGTCGATATTTCTTAGTATTGAACCCGAATACCGAAGTCTGATCTCAGCGACAACTGATGGTGCTGAAGCCTGGGAAATCCTAAAACAGCATTTTGAGCCAACTACGAGAGCGAGAGTTGTTCAACTCCTAGACCAATTCTTCGACCTGAAATACACCCCAGGAGAAGAAGTTGGAATATTTGCAGCGAGATTGAAAAACCTGGTTTCTCAGCTGAAAGAAGCAGGACATCCGGTGGACGACCTATACCAAGGATTCCAACTTATAAGATACTTACCCAAGGACTTTCAAGGTATTGTTCAAATTATTTATAGATGGGAGGACACTAAATTTAAATTTAAGAACATTTTAGACGAATTACTTTTGGAGGAAAGTAGACTTAAGCAACTAAATTTTGATTTAAATAATGTTAGTGATATTGCTTATAATGTTAATTCAAGTTTTAATGAAAAGTTAAGTGTAACTAATAAGTTTAAATCTGGTTCTTCTAATAGTAAGGGAAATTTAGAATCTGCTAATATTAAGTCTAAATTCAAAACTAGTTATGATAAATCTAAGATAGGACCTTGTTATCGTTGTAATAAATATGGTCATTTAATATCCGATTGTAAGCAAAAATTAAAGTATAATTCAAAGAATATAAAGAGTAAATTTAAACAAAATGCAAGTGATAATTCTTACTGTAATGTAACTACAAATGTTTTAGATAATAGTCTTTATATCGTTGAAGCAAATGTTGGCAATGTGTGTCATGAAATTAAGAAAGAAAGTTGGCTTTTTGACACTGCCGCTTCAACACATTTTTGTAATAATTTGGATTTATTCTTTGAATATGAAACTGTAGAAAATGCTTCTATGTCGTTAGCTATAGGTGACATTGAAAGCCCAATCTTAGGTATTGGAAAAGTGCAATTTTTTAATAAGTTAAATGGTAAAATGCACAGAGTAACTTTACAAAATGTCATGTATTCTCCTAAACTTAGAAGAAATCTTATTTCTGGTTCTGTAATAGAGAAAGCTGGAGGATATTTTGTAGGTGCTAAAAATTGTATTTCTGTGTATAATCGAGTAAATGAGAAGATTTTCTATTGTAAAAGAATTAATGGCTTGTATTATTTTAAACCTAATGCTTATACTAAGCCTGATAAAGATTTAATTATTGATAAAAATGTTAATGACTCGAATGAGCAATTGTTTAATGTATCTGTTCAGATAAATGATCTAGATGTCTGGCATTTAAGATACTGCCACATAAATTGTGATTATATAATTCAAACTAGTAAAAATTCTAGCGTGAAAGGATTACCTAATCTCAATTTTTCAGATAGTAATTGTATAGAATGTAAATTAGCTAAATCTAAAAGAATTTCGTTTAAACCAAATTTAAGTATAAGGTCTAAGAAACCTTTGGAACTTTTACATATGGACGTATGTGGTCCAATGCCTGTCGTTTCACATGGTGGAAGTCGGTACTTTCTTTCTATTACTGACGATTTTTCAAGGAAAGTTACTACTTTTCCCATTAAAAGGAAATCGGATGTTTTTAATAGTTTCATAAGATATCAAAAGCGAGCTGAGAGATTTTTAAACTGTAAAATTGTAAATGTTAGAACTGATAATGGCATGGAATTTTGCCATAAAGAGTTTAGTGATTTTCTTGAAAATGAAGGCATAAAAGCTGAACGTACTAATGCTTATACGCCAGAGCAAAACGGTGTTAGTGAACGCTATAATTTAACTGCCTTAGACAATATTAAAGCAATGTTAAAATCTAGTAAATTAGGAAATGCTTTTTGGGCTGAAGCTTTACTATGCTTTACTTACACTTTTAATAGAGTTTGTCACAAAAACCAAATTAAAACTCCCTTTGAACTGTATAGTGGTAGAAAACCATCAGTCACTCATTTGAAAGTATTTGGTTGTTTAGCATTTGTGGGTCAACCAAAACAGTTACGCAATAAACTTCAAATGAGAGCTAAAGAAGGTATTATGTTAGGATATGCAATACAAACGAAAGGTTATAGAATTTGGCTTAAAAACGAAAGGAAACTTGTTGAAACAATAAATGTTCGTTTTGACGAAAATGTAATTGGGGTGGAAGCCGTACTGGGCACCAAACCCATTAAACGTAATTTTTCTAGTTTTGAACCGGAACGTCCCGATTTGGACGAAAGTTCTTCAGATGAAGATACAGGTAGTTCAAGCGTAAAACCCGATTTAATTCCGTGTAAAAACATTTCGTGGATTAGAAAAGCTGTATCCCGTCCAGATAATAGTCGAACTGATATTTATTATAATATTGAAGGGGTAAATATGAGATTAAGATCCTATAACGATGTAGAAAATTACTGCAATAGTAACAAGATAAAGTATGATAGGGATTTATTTGATTTCAGTGGGAAAAATGCTTTTTCTGGTAAAGTTTCAAATTTTCAGGTTAATCATAACATAAAACACGAAGTTAATCATATTGAAATAAAAATTCCTAGAAATTATAAAGACTGTTTAAGATCTCCCCAAGTTAAAAATTGGGAATTAGCCATGTCAGATGAGATAAAAACTATGAGAGAAAGAAAAGTTTGGGATTTGGTTCCAACTCCTAAAAATAAAAGAATTTTGGGAAGCCGTTGGGTTTATACAACTAAAGTAAATGAAAAGGAGGAAATTGTAAGATACAAAGCACGTTTAGTTGCTCAGGGATTTAAACAAATACGAGGTGAAAGTTATGATGAAGTATTTAGTCCTGTGGTTAATTTTGTTCTTGTAAGAATGTTTTTCACAATCTTAGTTTGTATGCTAGGGTGGTATCATACCCAATTAGATATTAAGTGTGCTTACCTTTACGCAAATTTGAATGATGATGTATTTATGTATCAACCTCAAGGTTTTGTTGATTTAAATAAGCTAGACCACGTTTGTCATTTAAAGAAAGCTATTTATGGACTCAAACAAAGTGGTCGAGAGTGGTTTTTTGAACTAGATAATACACTTGAAGATTTAAAGTTTGTAAGATTGAAATGGTGTAATTGTACATATGTATATAAAAATGTAATTCTTATAATTTATGTAGATGATATAATTATTTTTGCTAAAACAAAATATGAAGTAGACAGTGTTATTAAACTTTTAAGTGATAATTTTGATTTAAAAATTTTGGGTAAAACGCGTAAGTTGTTAGGTGTTGAATTTGTTCAAAAAGATGGTGAGATGTTTATACATCAAAAGAGTTACATCCAAAAAGTTTGTAGTATGTTTTCTAGCTTTAAATATCCTTTGTCATCGTTGCCGATTACTAAGGGTAACTTATTATCAAAAGCTGATTGTCCATCTTCTAAAAGCGAAGTGGATGAAATGGCGAAATTGCCGTTTCGGAACATTTTGGGTTGTTTGGCTTATATAGCTAATCGCACAAGACCGGATATTTCCTATGCGGTAAATATATTATCACAATTTCAAGAAAATCCAGGTTTAAAGCACTGGAATACTTTATTAAGATTATTAGGTTATGTTCAAAATACTCAAGATTATTTCTTAAAATTGTCAAATATTGGAGAATTAAATGTTAATTGTTACTGTGACTCAGATTTTGCTGCTAACAGGGATGACAGAATATCAGTAGGTGGTATAATATTGTTTTTAGATAAAACTCCGATATTCTGGAAAACCTTCAAACAAAGATGTGTGAGTCTATCTACAATGGAATCAGAGTATGTGACTTTAACTGACGCTGCCAAAGAGGTAATGTGGATTAAGCGTATAATAGATGAGTGTGGAGAATTAAATTTAAAAGACATAAATTTAAGTGATTGTATTATATTTAGTGACAATCAATCTGCAATTGATTTTTCTCATTCACCTATTGAAAATAGTCGAACGAAACACATCGACGTAAGGTATCATTTTTTAAGAAATTTAATTTATGATAAATTTTTTGCTGTTAAACACGTTAGGAGTAAGTTTAACTTAGCGGACATTTTTACAAAACCTTTAACTAAGTTAGAAGTTGAAAATTTTTGTTCAAAAGTATTTGTGAAAGTTTAATCTTTTGGATGGTTACAGGAATGAAAGAACTTAAGTGTTAGTTTAAAGGAAATTAAATATTTCTTTAGTTTATTGAAGATTTTGATAAACTGTATTTTTTTTTTGTAAAAGTTGAAGGCATGAGAGGGGGCCGCATGTTAGACAAATAAAGGTATGAGGTTCGATCTCATGCATTCAACTTGTGTCGGTGAGGTCATGGTCTGCGGGGATCGGCTAGTTTATTTTCATTTGCTGTTGGTCGTTCTTGCGTGGATCATGACGTCACCCGTTGTCAGTATTTAAGCTTCTGTTGAAGATCATTTGTGTATTCTTTCTTTTCGTCACTCTGTTTGTGACAATTTTTTTTATGTTTTTAAATAAACTTGTTTCTTCAGAAACTTCGTTTTTCTCTTATTTGTCTTATTAACATACAAAGACGATATTCCAATCTCGGATGTCATTTACTGTGAAGACTTTGAAATAACTTCAATTTTTCTTTCCTCTTACAACTTTTTTCTAGATAGTAAAATATGTCCACTAAAGTTTGGTCAACATCAATGGGCAATGTTGCAGCTGCTTTTTCTGCATCCAAATTAATTAAATGGCATAAACATCCCATTATAACTAAATTCTCGTGCTTTTCTTTGAGAAAAGAAATCACACCATTCTTTTTTCCTAACATTACTGCAGCATTATCTGACCCAAATGCTATGCAGTTTGTCAGAGGTATATTCAAATGCTCCAGTTCATCCAAAATAAGGATGGAAATATTTCTCCCAGTAGAATCAAGACTTAGTTCCACTAAGGACAAAATCCTGGATTGAATTTTTGATGATTCAGCAACGTTGTAAGTCACAACAATAGGATCAAGCTTATTATCCATATTGTCATTACTTCCATCAATTGCTAGAGAAAAGACAGACTTCTGAAGACTGCAAACAACTTCTTCTTTGAAACTTTTAGACAGCTCACTTACAATAGCAGCAGTTTTTGTTTGCCCGCATGAATATTTTTTTGCTATTTCTGACTTTGGAAACATTTTTTTAAATAATGCTCCGGCATGATCGGCAGCTGTCAATGGTATATTATGCTCAATGAGAAAGCTGGTGAACAGACACTCCGCTCTAATCACCTCATCATCGGTGCTTGTTTTTTCGAAAAAATTATTAATTGTTGAATTTCCAGATGCACATTTAGCATTTTTAACGTGCTTTTTAGATTTCAGGTGCTCATTAATATCATTTTTTCCGCCGTGATAAATCATAAAGTTGCAGGAGCAAACGCTGCAATATGCATATTTATCCCCATCTCGTGATCGCAAAATTCCAGGAAAATCACTACAGTATGATTCCTTAAATGATTGAAGATAACGTTTGCTTATTTTCGTAAAAAAGAAAACACTAGTTAAGTCTAACAATACCACATGCTACTAACGAAAGTAAACAGCGACACAACAACTGACCGTTCCTGTAACCGGCGTCAATGAGTGCGGCGCAGAGCCTTCCGTCTTCCTTCCCCTCCCCTCTCCTATATTCAACGGACTCCTCTGAAGATGCGCACGCTTCTTCATAAACTGACGTCACAGTAACACCCGCAGGGGAGTTGGCGAATTCTTCGAAAGCTGGGTTGTTTCTCCTTACTACGGTAACCCGCAACACAATTTCGGCGCACATTTTAGAGCATCGCTCCACAAAAGGCTCGTAAGCGCTAAATTTGGCGAGTTTTTATTATTTTTTCCAAAAAATCGGGACAAATCCGTAAGATTTTGCTCTTACCCGGAAAAACGGAAAAAAGGAGGAAAATCCGGAAGAGTTGGCAGGTATGCCATTGTATGTAGCAATAAATTTGATTAATGAGAGTAATTAAACTAAACTCAGTGGCGCGACAGCCCATATAGGGCCAAGACCTACTGTGCCTATCTCAGTTTTCTCGACTTTGGGCTGTGCGGTGCAGGAGCAGATGTTCCGGTCAGGTAGTCAGCTGAACGCGGAACCCCCAGGATTTAGCTCCCAAGCATGCTTGGCACTCATTTATTGACCCACTGAAGGAATGAAAGGCTGAGTCAACCTTGCTCCGCCCGAGAATCGAACCCAGGACCTGTGGCACGGGACTGCGAAGCGCTAACACTCAGCCACTGGACGTCAATGAGAATAATTAACAAAACTTATTTCAATGCAAATAAAAATGTCCCCAAAAATTACAAGACTGGATAGAGAATGTAATCTTATTCTTTAACAAGATAACTTTCAAACACAAAAAATACTAAGAATAGTCACTGTTGACATTAACCATTTGCTTTCTGCTGGACCACATATGATGACACAACATGGTACACCGCAAGCAAAGGGTTATTGTAATATTGCGCCGGAGGGAGAGTAGTAACAACATTTTTAATGTTCCTTGTAACTATTACATTCAAAGTAACAAATATTTTTTTAACAGTTTTATTTTGCCTAACTAGTGAACATATATTGACAGCATGCAAAAAATAAATAAAATTAGAAATTCAATAAAACTAATAAAAGAATTATTATACATAAACAAAAACTTACTATGAATGTCTCTTCTATAGTTGAAATATTTAGAAGACCAGGTAAACAAAATGTTTTGGAGATTGAAGTCAATGTGGGCAGAGGAAATTTAGTTCCTGATTTAAATAAATACGAAGTTACATCAAGGGACCTGATTGCCTAGAGTAACGGACATAGTGATTAAAATATTATTTAATACATAAAATAAATAAAAATATTGCTTGCCTCAGTTATTTATAAATTTATTATCAAGATTTTGGTTAATCATGAAATAATTACATATAAAACTGAAAAAGTCAGAAAATAAAATTCACTGACTTTTACCATTTAGAAATTTAAAAACAAATTAAAACCACATTTTTAATACACAGCTCTCTATTATAAAAGTATAGTTTTTGAATAGAAAATGTTTATCAAATATTAAATTCAGGAGAAAAAAAAACTAAATAAAGACTCCCTATTATATTAAATGTGTATATTAATATTTTGCACAAAAAAGGGGGGTAAAGTAACCATCTTACATGATTTTTTTTTAAAAATAAGAATTTAATTCTACTCTAAATTTAGCACTGAAAAACTAAATTAAATACCGTGAATTTAATTTTAATGCTTTATCCTTACCAGCATAGTGTTGATGAAATTTGGATATATTTAACTAACAATCATTTTGTAGTAATAAATAATTATACCACACATTGGAAGTACTTATGGCTTATTCCATGTTCAGTACTGTTTCTAACAAATAAAGAAGACACTCATAAGATAATCAATATTTTTGAATCTTATTGAAGTTCAAAAATTAACTCTTCCAAGAAAAAGTTAGTTTTGAAAATAATAATACTGAATTAGACTGATTCTGGTCCTAAATGACAAATGATACTGTAATATGAATATTGTTATTAAAAGTAAACAGTATAGAAATGCTATACATACTTTCTCAAAAAACTCAATTGCTTTCACCCACAAAGCAGAGATTCTTGGTGCAAAACTATCTTTTAGAAGTGGGAGAAAAAACTTGACTTGATCAGGACAAGCTTTAAGAACAGATACCACAAACTCTGAAGATAACTGATCAGCAAAAGGTTTTGTAAAACATTTTAAAATGTTTGTAATGACAGAATTAAAATTTCTGAAATTCATACAGAAAAATAATGAAATATTTAAAAAGCAATACTAATAATAAATAAACTTATAACATTTTATACACTCAAGTAGTAGAGCTTGGACTATTAAAAATTCACTAGTTGTACCAATTTTTTGTGATGATTCAGTCTTAAATTCAACCAAGATTTTTATTTTTTATTTTTGTAACTAATTTCTAATTTTTGTACTAAATAAGAACAAAAACCATTTTTTATATAATGAAATTTGATATTTACATCCCACATAGTAACTATGAATGCACCAAATATTTATTTTCTATCTGTACTCAAAAAACTATTACTTTTAAATTAACTTATAATGCATAAAACTTAATAATGTAAGAGCAAAAACATTTTTTAAATTAGCTTTTTTAACTCCATTATCAACCAAATGAATATTACTCCCCGATACAGCAATTAAAGATGCATCAAATATTTCGTTTCCATCAATACACAATCAGCTATAATTTTTAAATGAATAATTTATCTATGAAATAGTCCAATTTGTTTTATACATCTTACATTAATCTAAAGTTCACATTTTTTATTAATATAGTTGATAATTCTTACTTCTGCATCAATTCAATTCTTACTATTTACTTATTTAAATGAACATTTTATAAATAAAAAGGGAAGTTGAATTACTTGGTACTGAATAGTCCTACTTACTTTTCTCATTTACCTATCAAAAAATTCAATAAAAGTAAATAAGTGGATTAATGGAAAAATGAGAATGAGAAACTACAGAGAATTTTGAATAAAGTATGCAATGATGGTTTCCACTCTTATGAAAAATCAACAGATTAATTGATCCAAATATTATATTATAAAACATAGTTAATAATATGCTTTTATCACAAGTCAAAATCAATAAATGACTTTAAAATTTTTTCTTTCTGATTCATTTTAAATTTATTCAAAATTGAAATGGCCCGAGACTTGTTGTTGGCGACTTTTTGAGAAAAGCGTCTTGACAAACGTTGCACATTTTTGTAATACTAAAGGTAAAAAAGAAAAATAAATTTCACTGAAAGTTTATAGAATTGATAAAAAAAACTTACTAACACTGTCAAAACAATTAGATATAAAAATTTTTTCACAGCTCTTTTGAAAACATACACATATTATATTAAAAAATTCTATTATTATATAAAAATATTAAAAAAATAAAACATGCAGAAATTAATTAGCTACCTATATCATGTAATACAAATTGAATTCTAAAATGATGTTTAGAAAGTAATTAGCTAACTATATCATGTAAAACTAGTTTAACTCTAAAACGGTGTATTATATGATATAGTTAGCTAATTACTTTCTATATGGTTTGCTTTTGTAAACAAATGCATTCAAAATATAAAAGGACTTCGATAAAAGACTTAATACATGTAAACAGAACAACCTAATGCTTTCAAAACAATTAAACATCCAACATATGAACATCCATAAATTCAAAAACTAAAATTAAAAAGAAAATAAGATATTTCAATAAGATTTCAACAGTTGAGATTTATTCCATTACCTTCCAGATGATCCTAATGAAGGATCTCGAAATATTATTCCGTATTTAACTGAAGAGCATAAGGAAAGCATAAATTGATGAGCACATAATTGAACTTCTTCAGCCTCTTCATCTGCTACTTCCTATAATAAAATGAAATTTAACAAATTAAATATATATATATATATATATATATATATATATATATATATATATATATATATATATATATATATATATATATATATATATATATATATATATATATATATATATATATATATATATATATATATATATATATATATATATAGTGATTTGTGAAGTCAATGGAGAAAAAAAGACAATAATTAATTTAAGAATTAAACTTAACAAATTTAATAAGGAAGAAAAATAATTATAATTATAACAGCAACATCAATAGCGAAGAGATGCCTACACGCAGCCAGTGTTGCAGAACAAAGATTGACTGCTATAATTAGATAGTTTTAAAGAAAAGAATAAGTTCATTTAATGTTTGGAACTTTTCCCGTTCAGACACTCTGGCACTGTGGATTCTGAGACTTTTCCCTTCTGGACAGAAGGGTACCTTTTAATGAGGAAATTATTGGTTTTCAAGATGATAGAGGATGGTGAATTAAAACTACTATATAGTGCACTTCCCATTAACTGGGTTAATCACTGGGACAGGTCGCACAGACAATCGAAAAACACGGATAATCCGAAATCTCATTTTATTAAAGAAAAAATCAATATCAATACAAAAAATATAAAAATTACTGACATTTACATGCTGTATAACATCAAACTAGGAATTTTCCTTTGAAAAAAATGTGTAATGCGTCATATTTTATCACATATTTTACGAACCGTAGTAATGTCACCGTCAGGGTTCCCACTCAATTTCAGAAATAAAATTCCCTGACTTTTCCAGGTATTCCAGGAAAATTTCAAAGAAAATCCATACCATATTTTATCTATACTACGAAATTTTTCATCAGAAAATTTGGATTCTATTATTTGTTATGCCAAGTATTAGATTTTTTGTGTAAAATAAATATCATTATATGAGGAAGAAAGCATTTCAGTTTGTCTAAAATGTAAAATTTTTGCAATAAATAATTGTAATAGAGGTTAGAATTATTTAACTCTAACCTCAATAACTGAGTATTGTTACTGAAAATTTTACGACTGGTTTTTTCCAGGAATAATGAAGGAATTTTCCAGGTTTTTGTGAGGAAATTGCAACTTTCCCTGACTATTTCCTGATTTTTGGAAGTGAAATAAAATTCCCTGACAATTCCAGGTTTTCCCTGTTCTCCCAGACACGTGGGAACCCTGCACCATAATCAAATCCTCCTATACAATCTAATAAAGTTCCCATAGAGCAGCAGAATGAGAAATTGTATTTCCCTCATTTATTACATCTTCTGCATCAGTTACTATCATCACTATTTGATTTAACAAAGTAACGATGTCTTCATCTGTCAAATACTGGAAGCCAGGCTCACATGCATCACTTTGAAATCAATCTTCTAAATTTTCTTCATCAAGAATTTCGAAACCTTCGATTTTTTTTGCTTGTTCAAAAATACTATAATCATATTCTTCTTGGATATCTGAAGAAGATTGTTCAACAAGAGGTGTGATCTTTCTCCACGTTCGTGATAATATAGGCGATTTTACCTTTGACCATGCTGCTGATATTCCATATACTGCAATCCAATAACGAATATTGCTTCCAAAAATTTGGTAGTGTTATAACTTCATGATTATTTTTTTTTTTTAGTCTTGAAAGTCTCTTTAAATTCTTTGTTGACTCCGGAATGAGCAATGATAATCCGCAAACCGGATAATGCGCGCACGGATAATCGAGAGTGTACTGTATATATATATATAACACAATAAAGAGACAAACAAGAATAAAAAAAAGAGAGAGATAAACAAAGAAAATTAAGAAAACTAATAAAAAGTTTGATTTACTGTGCATAAGCTGCAAGTAAAAACCCATAAAATAAGTTAAAAATACAAAGAAAAAATGGAAAAAATATACATTCTCTAAAGAGAAGAAGAAAAATTATTCATAAATAAAATATTTATAGAAAATATTAATTAAAAACCAGAAAACAACATTTGATCAATAATAAACAAATAAATAACAAAAAAAATTTTTTAAACAAAAATAGAGTAGAATTCAAAATAAAACAAACTAAGCAAAAAGAAGGAAATAGAAATTCAAGAAAATACAGAATTTATATATAAAGCAAGTAGCAAATTCAAATATATTTCCACTTACCAGCATCTTACAAAAATGATTAAAAATATTTTTGTAACAAGTTTGCCAGATTACAAAATATGAAAATAGAAGCATAAATAGAGGATAGTGGGATCATTTTATGGCACATTTTTATTGAAGTACAGAAGCATGTTTGATTTGTTAGTTAATTATAAACTAACAAATTTTGTTTGATTTTAGAGTAAATTATAAACATTTTGTTAATTATAAAAATTATATTTGCCTGAATTGAATTTGCACATAGTAAAAATAAAAATTTAATTAGCAAATAATTTTATAAATTTATTAATGATTATAACATACACATAACTCAATGATTTTATAAAGAATTTAATTAAATAAATTGAATATTCATTGTTTGTTTTTTTTAAATCAAATTTTGGAAGAGTTCATCGATTTGCTTTTTGGATAGCATACATTACTACAAATTCTTTTAATTCTATTCATTCGAATAAAAATGTTATTTAAATAAGTGTTTTTAGAAACATTAGAATTCCATTTAATTAGTCTATATTAAAGTTAAAGTCATTTCTTTTACTGTATAAGTCATCAATACAAATATTTTCTTCTGTATATACATACATTATACTTAAATCCAAAAAACTAAAATTAATATTATTATTGAGTTGCCATTTCCATGTTATCAATCTGTCAAAACTTAGTAATTCTAAAAATGCAATAAATGAGATCAAAATCATTTTTGTGAAAAGTGGACACAAACAATTTCCCCTTTGATCTACAATTATTGTTTAAATATATATAAAAAATTTTAAAATTGAAAATTATTTCATGGTTTAGAAACAGTGCAAGAATTTTTTGTATCAACTTTATTCCTAATTATGAAATAAAGTAACATAATGGGTGAGGAAAATTATAGTACAATAGCATAAGTACTAATAGAACCTAAGTGTTAAACTGTAGATAATATTTATTAATAGGAATTTCTTCTCTTAATGCAGATCTTTAAAAACAATAAGAGACAATTATGGAATAATAATCTGAGTTAATAGTTAAGTAAAGATAAAGAAAAGTGCAAGAGATAAAGAGAAAAGAAGTAAAGATAAAGAATTAGCAAACTATAAGTCAGGAAAAAAACATACAAAATAAATTATGAAAGTCTGAACAACTTTGAATAATACGTACATAACATAGAGGTTTTGCATCTTCTCCTAACTTACGCTTCATAAACTTTTTCTTTTTCAAAGGGCCTCTCCAAGAATACAATTCAATCACATATTTTAAAGAATGTTCATTAAACAGACGAAGCTTACAAGTCTTTGGAATATCAATATTTTCAACAATCTAAATATATATATAAAAAATATTAAAAAATCAGCATTCAATAATAATTTTAAAAAATTTAATAGCATTATTTAATATCAGTTGAAAAATATTGGAACAGCTTAGTTTAATCTTAATTGCATGCATGAACAATATATTTCTGACAAACAAACAATTATTCAGTACATGGTAACTTCTAAAACTCTAATACACACTGATATTTTTGTAGTTATTCAGCACAGGATCATCAAAAGACACATTACACAAAAGTTTTTAGACTCTTAAAAACAATTTTGCAAGAAAACATTTTCTTCTGATATCAGAGTAAATGTAGAATGGAAATAAATAATATTTTCATACTTTAGAACGAAAGGTATTCAAAACAAGAGTTATTGTTGATGCATGATCAGTTAGCAGTCCTGGAAATACATTATTTAAAAGACCTAGAAAGAGGTTAAAAAACAACAATTATCAATTACCTTTTTTTCACAATTATAAGTCGTATTTTTTTAATAATTTTAGTCAGCATTGAAATAAAAAGCAACTACAGGGATAAGATTAGCAAAAAATCTGAAATTTATTTATTATATGAGTTATATGAGGGTAACAATTGTAACTTTCACAACTTGGTATAATAAGCAATTAAGAACTTATTTAATTATGTAAAAAGTATGTAAGAGGGGGAAAAAATGCGGTTTAATTATAAAATAAATTTAAAAAAAAAGTTTTTTTATAAAATTATTGCTTAATATTGAACTTAAGTAAAATAAAAGTATGTATCTCATCAGTATATATCATGTGATGCCTCATTTAGCATAGTATGTATCGCTAAAATTAATATGCGTATATGCTTGTAACTCATTTTACAACATTTTGGTTATTAAACCATTGTATTAATTTTAGCAGTACAAGACAAAATTGCAAGATAATTAGCAGTTGCTTGATAAATATAAATTGTTATTTTTATTACCAAAACTTTAATGATAAATAATGACTTAAGCAATCATTTTTAAGTCAATTGTTTAACGAAGATAATTTAAATTTCAAAATTTTTTTGACCATCTTTTATGTAAAAAAACCCACTTTAAATTGAAAAATAAAAAAATATGTATGAGCAAATTATTATTTTAGTAAAAAAAATAGATCAATGTAATATTTCAAATAAAAGATAAAATACATGCAAATATAGCCAATGAGTAATCTTGAAAACGTAATTACTAAACTTTGAAAACAAAACACTTAATAAAGCACCAGAAATCACATCACTCAACCATGGATAAGCACCTACCCCTCTATCTTTTAATAGCCTAGTAGGAAAACTATGTAATTTTGAACCTGGTCAGACGGAGTATTCAGAATCTGAGCAGATACCGTTCTCTCCAAACCTCCACACCACAACCATTGAGACGCCTTTTAGACATGACAGATGTAACGTGCATCTTGCTGCATATACACGCCAGTTGTTTTTGTTAACATTGAACTCACTAGCCCCCACACTACTACCAGTAATGCAAACGATGCCTTAACCGACCGCGCCAGCGGAGCACTAAATGAGGCACCACATGAAAGAGCGATAACAAGCAATTTTTTGAAATATAAAACTGAAACTTTTGCTTTAAAAAGAAGCTATTTATAAAATTTTCCATGCATACCTTTAACTTCCGCAATTTGACGAATTACATTATTATCACAAATAGTGATAACCAAAACTAATAAATTCAAAAAAGCACTTCGAACATCTTCTTCAGCCTGAAAAGCAAATAGAGAAGCTTTAAATAACAGAACAAAGAATTTTTTTATATAACTTCAAACTGAAAAAAAGGGAGCTGTCTAAATATGAGCCACAACAGTCTGTTCCTTCATACAATATGTCCTCTAATACAGTGTTCCCCAACCTTTTTATCATCGCGGACCTGTCAAAGTTTGATAATTTTACTTCGGTCAGCTGAGAGGAGGGCGTTGATTGCTTATAAGTTAGATTTATTAATTTCAATTTAATTGCATTTAAGCATGCCTTCAAAATAAAATACAGTTACATAAAAAAATAAATACAAAAGGATTTAACATTTTAACTTACTAGAACGTTAAATCAATGAGAACCCTGAGCTTGTTTCTTTGCAATGAGACGGTTCCATCTGGGGGTAATCGGAGACAATGATATATTACAAATATTAAAAAATTTATGTCACTACCCTCGGAGGCCCCCCCTTTTTTTAAATAAATAAAATTTTTATGGAACACAGATATTTTTAATTTGGGGTTTAAACCTTGGAATTTAAATTTAGTTTCAATGAAATAGGCGGCCCGGTACCATTTGATCCACTGACCGGTATCGGTCCGTGGACCGGGGGTTGAGGAACACTGCTCTAATATACTGAAATGGCAGTGATGGAATATTACAGTTATTTAGCAATATATTGGCTTTCAAATTACATACTGAAAAATAAGACAAATATAACAAAAATTTCTCAAACAATGACAAAAATCATGATTTATGATTGATGTTTAATTATGAGCAGGTATTTGCAAAGTAAAATACCTGATTAACAAGTCATTTAAAAAAAATAAATAAATACATAAATAAAAGTTCAATAGAAGATTTACAAAATAAGTTAAAATGGGAAATAAGTTACAAAATAAGTTAAAATGGGAAAATCAGAATAAGAAACAATAATTCACATTAAGTGATTTAGAAAATTTTTATAATAATGAATAAGAGGAAAAAAGATAAAAATTATGTACTAACACAATTAACAACAAAATTCAAATTAACTACAATATTTCCGCTCTATTTTTGTTGATTGAACAATGAAAACGAATTTTACATTAGTTTATTGCACTTTAAATTTCTAATTTTGAAAAGTAAAACTTTTATTTTATGAATACTAAAAAAAAAAAAAAATTATAAGTAAAATATAAAATGCTTTGATGCGGCTTTTACCAGCCCCTAATTTTAAGCGGTTTTTTAAAACAAAAAAGAAAAGATTTTCCAATTAAATCAGGAGAAACGGTATTTACTAGTATTTAACAATCTCCTAAAAATTACAGTAGAATTTAACAGCCATGATTGCAAAATACAATTTAGAGGAAAACAAACATTTCCATACGAAATGACATATTTCTATTTGTCATAGATGTATCAACACGGTGGTCTTTTCATAGAAAAATAAAACTAAATGAGAATATATGAAAAACAGATATAAAGAAAAATAGATATTTGAGTAATTTTGCACCCTCACATAGTATTCCACTTGTTCATATATGTAAGTTCTGTCAGAGTTCGCATTTATGCACTATAGCAGGCTTTTTTACTCAAATTTGTAAAAATTGGACGCAACTTTGGTAAACCTTTGAGTCCAAGGCACTCGAAAATTTTGAAGAGAAAAACGCTAAGAATTTTGCCACGTGGAAAATATTTCCATGTGGGAAAGTATGTGTCCTTCGCGAAACTTTCAATAATTCTTCTTCAACGATTGGAAGATAAGGGATGAAACAGGAATGAGGAGTAAAACACCCATTTTTATTTTCAGTATTCAATTTACCCAATGAAATTCTTTGGATAATTTTACTCTTGTTACCTCTTTCTGTCCACCACGCCGATTTGGTGAATGCCATTTCCGACCAGGGTTCGGGTATATTATCAGATCGCTGTTTGGTTTATTTGTTTAAAATACTTACTTCTTCAAAAAATGCAACAAAACATAGAAATTATCAACCGAAATTGGAAATAGAATTTCCTTGGTCAGAATAAAAAAGATGGAGAACTGTTTTGTTCCATGTACTGTAAAGCAAAGATGAAAATACGTTTACAACAGACGGTGCACTGTTTCCAAACACATAAGCGTGACAATCAATGATGGTGCTTCAGAACAGCACTTTAAATGTTTCAATATTTTATTTTGTTTTAACCGTCGTTGAACAGCCGATCCAGTTCCGGGTTTACGACTACTAATGTTCAACTCCGTAGCCTTGTGATTTTGAACCAATCCAGAAGACAAGGAAACTCCTGGATCAGTACCCCTAGAGGTATTGATTTGTTATGGGAACATGAAGGACTTTGCAACTTGACAGATTCAACGTGCATCAGTCACCATTTACAACACGGGGAGTCTCCGGCCACCAGGGATCGAACCCACAAACTCTTGGACAAGGTTACGACATTGTAAAACAGCAGTCTTTTTAAAAGAAAAGTACAGAAATAGATACAAAGGTGAAAGCTCAATTTAAAAAACTGAAAGCTGCAGCCAAAGAGCTACCAGAACATATATTTAAATCATTATATATTTTTCTTTAATTTCTATTAACAAATAAAATATGCAACACTTTTTATATACCTAAAGAAGAATGTAAGGAAAAGTGTGATGCACGCCACAGGGTGAATTGCTAGAACAAATGTGGCTAATTGAAAGTTAATTGAAAGAAAAACATTTTATAGTAATTTTTGCACATTGAATTTGATTTCTTTATCCCTAGAACAAACGTGGCTAATTGAACGTTAATTGAAAGAAAAACATTTTATAGCAATTTTTGCACATAGAATTTGATTTTTTTTTCCCAATTTCGATTTCTTTTTGTATTATTGCACAGAGACATTGATATGAATTCCACCTTTCATCGACAGTAACCTACATTTATGAACATATGGTTGTGGAACACTATACACAAAAGTGAAAAATTTGTCTATTATCACATTGAAGTTTTATTGTCAAAAAGTAATCATGACAAGACAGGTTTAGAATAAGTTCTATACAACTATAAATTAAAATTTAAATGTGTTCTGATTTAGTTTATGTGCCTTATATACCACCCAAACAATTCATTATCAAATCAAACAAGTGTGAATATAACTAATATAATAAAAGTAAAAATAAATACTTACTCTAGTATTTGAGTTGAATAGTAAATGTGTAAAATTGACATGACTGAAATCTAATTTGGCAACTACTTGAGTAGCCACTTGTTTGCTTAATGCAACCATTGAAGCTAAAAGATGTAAAGCTAACCTTGCTTGTGCGGGACGCTTTTGAGGTCTTAAATATTGAAATATGAGTCGCATACCATGCAGTAACACATCTTTTACAATTTTAGTTCCAATTGCTTCATATACATGCAAGTCGCCTGCCACTCGAATAAGAATGTGGCACATAGCTTTCAAAACCACACCAACCTATATTAATATTAAAAAAAAGTCATATAAGAGAAAAAATTCACAAATCACACTTTAGAATTATTAAGTTTTAGATGTAGTAATTAAGCAAGATTTATTCAGATATTTAAGAATGGCAAATTGAGTACAATTAGGATGATTCAATCTTTTAAAAAAATTTTAAAGAATTTTTAATCAAAACTTTGAATTTAAAATTCCCTGTGCAATTTTCAAATAGTGGGGAAACAAACCGTAATGAGAGACTTTTAAATTGTGTGAGTACGATTCACTATGTGCTATTTGCGATCATTCTAGGAGCTCAGAATCAGATTTATGACTTTTTAGAATGCTAAGTGCAATTTGTAAATTAGTAAGGAGAGGCGGGTACATTTCAACATGGGGCACCTTTCAACAACTAGAATTTCTGCCTTCCAATATTGCTTATTGATTGGCCAATATGCCAGACAATAAGCTTTAACTATGCATAACTGTTGACATTTAGTTTTAATCACTTTCTTTTTAACACTATTGTGTAACTCTGTGGAACATGTTTTAACATTCCAAAAGTAAAAATACAGTTTTGATTTTAAAACTGTTTATGTACCAGTAATCTTTTAATTAGGTAAGTGGTATTTATTCATCTGCTAGTTTATTTAATTCTGCTTCTAACTGTATTATTTATTAGTAAAAAGTCTTTTTCTAAAGTAGTTGATAATACTTTAATCGAAATGTCTGTACCAGGGGCAGATTTCAACAGAGCTTAGGGGGCACAGTTCAACAGTGTTGAAAGGTGCCCCGAGCTTATTATTTTTTTGTTAAGTAATCTTTCAGAAGTCATTAGTCTGCAAAAAGCCCATTAATTATGGTTGTTACATTTAAAATACTCAACTTTTTCTGTAAGGCATGATTCTAAACTTTTTGAAAAACGTGTGAATATGTTCCAGGAAGCATGTTTGTAAAAACTTTTTCAATTATATTAAATTTTTTTAAAAGCTTAAAATCAAGATTCAGTTAGTTGCATTGTTTTTGAAAATAGAATAGAATTTATTAACGAGGAATTCATTAAAACAGTCAATAAAATAACTATTTTAAAATTTTATAAAAATATTCAAGAAAATTTGATTTAGAATGAAAATAATTTAATTTTAGGAAAATTGAAAAGTTTACGATGTAACATTATATTTAATAAAATGCTCAATCCTGTTATTTTACCTTCTTACAGTTCATAAAAATGGTGCGAACATATAAAAAAAAAGCACACTAAATCAGAAGTTAGTGAAGAAAACATTGAAAAAGCAATGGTGCATCTTTAAGAGCAGCAGTAGACTTATTTGGAATGGACTTTTCAGCTTTATTTATTGATTAAAAAAAAGGAAAGTCAAATAATTGTTTGGTTGGTGAAACCAAACAATGTACAACTAACACAAAATGTTACAGTTCTAAGTACACAAGCCAACAAGTGTTTGACATCCAGCAAGAAACCCTGCTTTGTGAATACATAATTACATGTTCAATTCTCAATTATGGTCTAACTTGCAGACAAGTTCGAAAACTTGCCTATGATTACGCGAAGCGTTTCAACTCCAGAATTCCAAGTAGCTGGGACAAAATTGAAACGTCTGAAATTGACTGGTTTAAAGGTTTTATGAAGCGTCACCCACAGCTTACTTTAAGAAAACCGGAAAACACCAGTATCGCAAGAACTACAGCTTTTAACAAAGAAAATGTTGAAGAATTTTTCAACAATTATGAGATAGTTCTTACTTCTGGTCATTTTACAGTTGATCAAATATATAACTTGGATGAAACTGGAGTTTTAACAGTTGTTCCAGCTCCGAATATTGTTGCCAAGCTAGGAGCTCGTCAGGTGGGGCAGGTAGTTTCTGAAGAGCGAGGAAGCATAATAATCAATGCATTATTTTTCAGAAAAAGAGGATATTTAAAGTATAGAAAGAAATGACATTAAAATGAAACTGCCTCAACGAAGTTTAAGCGGTGGAACAGCTTGAACTTTATTTTTCATGACATTATCCGTAAACTTTGATTTTATTAAAGACAAAATAATGTAGAAAAAACCTAAATCAATCAACTATGTTCATTCTTTATTATTATTATTTTATGAATAAAGTCAATTTTCCAAAATGTACGATCTTGTTACGTTTTCTTCGATTGTTGAAATGTGTCCCACCACCCGTTGAAAACTGTCCCCAGGAGGGGTAGATTTCAACAAAATACATGGTTCACTAAATATGTAAAATTAGGTATTTTGTCTTTGGCTTAGACCTTCGGAAAAAATTGAGAGGTTACCTCAGATATCAATTTAGTAAATAAAAATTAGAACTTAGATTTTGAAAGCAATAAAACTTCGAAAATAATTCTTTAGCAAAAACTGTTGAAAGGTGCCCCCCTCTCCCCTACAATATGAATAGCGAAAAATCGATAGAATTTAAAAACCATGAAGTAATTGTAAATTGCAATAAATCACCTTAATGATGTGAATCATGAAGTGTCATTTGTTAACCACTTTAATGCCAATCATGATGGTTATTTTTAAATGGCTTTAAGGGGTTTTTGTTAATTGTCTAGGTATTTCGGCTTATTTGAAGAACTGGTCAATCATTGTTAAAGTTTCTGAAAAAAAATCGCAAAGATATTGATGATAATGTTTATAATAAGTCACCAACTTTGGAATCAAGTGAAATGCTGAAGATCTGATAAGGCGTTTAAAACCCATTTCTGCAGATCTAGATAAAATGCAACAGAAAGATTGTACCATTTTGAGGGCTGTTAATATTTGGAAAAAGATTTAAAAGAAGAGAATCTTGATAAAGTGTGTTTAGCAAAATTTTCAAATCGCTATAATCAGGCATTAGACCCACCACATTTTTTCCTCTGTTATGCTGGAATTAACTTGACCCCTGATGAAAAAACAGAAAGTTTAATTTTCATAAATGAAAAATACCCACAATCAAAAATGCCTGTTTTTTTTTATCAAATATCAAGCTAAGTCAGAGCTATTTCACGAGTTCCTTTTTAACCCTAATATTGTCAATCATGTAAGTCCTATAGATTGGTGGAAATCTCAAATTGCCGGGAATGTGGACGTAAAAAGGCTGCGTTAGATATGATTTCACAGTTATTTACAGCGCAAGCTTCATTTGGTTTAGTACAATCTAAACTGTGCAATCGCTTATAAAATGAGAAAGCTGGAAAACTTGTGTTTCTTTTTAAACAGTTTAGCAGCAAATAACAAATTATTGTATTCATGTTACCCTTAATATTGTGTACATTAAATTCAAATCAAAGAATGAAAATGTGTATGTTATAAAAATTAAATAACCCAGAATTAGACTTGTGTCAATAAGTATTTTTTACTCATAATATGTTTACAGTATCTTTGAGTTTAGCAGATTTTCTATACAGAAATTTGGTGAGAAAAAAAATTCCAATAAATACATAGATTTTTAAAAAATTTTTTAGCATATCTATTTTGATATAGAATTAAAAATGAATATTTTAATAAAAAAAAATATATAGATTAAATATTTATTTAATTTTTGATGAATCACTACATTTATTTTGTCATTTTAAAAATCAAGAGGAAAAAAAAGAAAACACAATTTTAAATTAAAATTATGGTTTGCTAATTGAAACTTTGTTTTAATAGTTACAGTATTCTTTAAATTCTCTATTTCATCTAGCCTTCAAATTTCAATCATGCATTTGTTTCAAAATGGTTGCTATGAATTCAAAGCTATGTATTATAATGAAAAATTGTTTTAGGTAGTAAGAGCTTCTAAAATATTGTTCTAATATTAATTTAATTTTGATTAAACATTTATTAAGTTTTTTTAATCATAAATCAAAGTTCTTACAGTGTATTTGAATAAAATTATAAAAAAAACACTGAAATGATCTGTATAATACAAAATTCCATAAAACACAAAGCTCCAAGTTTCATTGTGGATAGACCTTTCAGATATTTTACTGTATTCACATAAATTGAAGGCATCACTCTGCCAAATAAAATTATTTGTCCTTAAAGAAAATTACTAGTGAGAATTGTTTGTTAAACACTTTTAAAAATATCACTTTTATCTTTAAACCTTAGACATAATTCAACTACTGTAAATAAAAGCACAATTTCTTCAATGTTCGATTACTTTGTAGCATTAAAAAAAAAAAAAAAAAAGTAAAGTAACTGGGAAGATTTCCATATCATGATCTGTGGCGGAATAATCGCCAACTCTTGGAAACTTCGGGGCAGTGGCTCAGGAGAAACTATAAAAAAAAAAAACATCACAGAAAGGGCAGGCTAGAGTATAACTCATAGCCACCAACGGGCACACATCAACATGTTTTTTAAAAAATATATATATTTAGCACCTTGGCAATTGTAATTGGCGCGACAGATCACGATATGGAAAAGAATACATAATTCATTGCACTTTAGATACCTGCTTATAGATTTGATAACTGTTATGCAACAAACCAAAAGCTTCAGAAAAACTTATATAAACAAAACTCTTAACTTTATTACGAACAAAATCACTGATAATATATAATAGAATATTAAATTGAAGTTTAAGACACTGTTTATTTGAACTTACATTTTGAGAATCTGCATTTGCTAATTCTTTCACAAAAGGCAGTAATTCATCACAACTATTAGAGAACTGTAAATATTCTTTGACGATGTCATAAGTTGATTTATTTTCATTAAATTCTTCAGCAAAGCTTACAAATTTATGCAAATCTGGAAAAAATAAGATTAGTAACTAAACTTAAAAATTATAATATAAAAACAGTAGATTTAAAAGAATCATCACATAAGTAACTGGCACTTGCAATTAATACACTTAGTTTAATTTACATAGAGAAATAAAAGTAATTTTATACAGAATTAGAAGAAGTACAGAACTAAATTACATACACTTATAGGAGTTATCGTTTTTTATAAATGCATTATAAAGAAATTCGGCATTGATGTTTTCCTCCATCGTGTTCTCGTATTTCGCTAATCAAAACAAATACACGTGAAATACAATCAATGGTTTTTCTAGAATTAAAAACTCAAGGATTCAATCCGGGCAATCCCATTGAACTCGTTGAGATGATTTTTGCTTCAATTTGGTTTCCAGAAAATGCTAAATTGAATAAACTTTTTAAACTCAGTGTAAACAGTTTGCTTTGCGTCATAAGAATATGAGATCAAGCAGTTGTGCTTGTAATCTTTTTATCTTAACTCTTGGCATAAAATAAACTGTATAAGCGACAAGCTGGTTATTTACACATCGTAAAGTTACATAATTGAATAATGATCATTCAGATGAAAATAAATAAATAAATATTTCATGCTCGTTGTAACATTCTACAATCTAAATATTTCATATCCTCAAAATTTGTTTTAAATATGGAAGGTGTTGTTTTCAAGAAATCATTCAAACGAAACATACGAAAAAGAAAAATGAGCGGGAGTGATGCATCAAGTAGTGAAGATGAAACTAGAGTTTTACAAAAAGAAAAAAAGTCCAATTTTAGTAATCCCATGATTCAAAGTACGAACAAAAGCAAAAAGAAACCTCGGGACATTGTGGCAGACGACAACGATGATGAACCTGCTTTGGTAGCTTATAAATCCGACAAGACAAGTGCTCGAGTTGGCCCATCAGATATGGGTGCTACATCATATAATCAAGTTGAGACTGAGAAAGACCGAGATGCCCAAGCAATATTCGAGAAAGCACAAAAAATTAATGACGATCTCAAAGACAAAGCTGATGATAAAGTATATAGAGGTATTAACAATTATGCTCAATATAGCAAAATAAAAGATACTGCACAGGGTAATGCATCTAGTGGTATGGTCAGAAAAGGACCCATACGAGCACCTGATAATATCAGATCTACAGTTAGATGGGATTACCAACCTGACATTTGTAAAGATTATAAAGAAACTGGTTTTTGTGGCTTTGGTGACAGTTGTAAATTTTTGCATGACCGCTCGGATCATAAGCATGGTTGGCAACTAGAATTAGAAATGGCAAACAATACCTATGGGGCTGAAGATGATACAAAATATGAAATAAGTTCTGATGAAGATGATTTGCCTTTCAAGTGTTTCATTTGTCGCAGCTCTTTTGTTGAACCAGTTGTAACTAAATGTCAACATTACTTTTGTGAGAAGTGCGCTCTAGATCAGTACAAAAAAAGTTCCAGATGCTATGTTTGTGGTACACAAACTTCTGGTTTTTTTAAACCAGCTAAAGAATTAAAAGCTAAATTAGTAGCTAGAGATGCAAAAGATTCTCCTCCTGAAAATAGTGACTGATTGTTCTTTTATTTTTTTAGTTGTAGTATTTTGTTTCGTAAGCCATTAAACAGATTACTAATCAGGATATTTTCATATTGGCACCTGTTCAAGCCAACTTCTTTCAAAGGATCTTTAATTTTTAAATTAAAATTCTTTGAATCGATTGACTATTTTTTTTTTTTTGCATCCATTGTTTGGTTGTGTGTGACAAAATTTGGCTAGTTTTTTGTCTCAGGGAGAGAGAGGGGGGGGGGCTCAGGACTGCTGAGGGTCCTACAAAAATTTGTTAAAAATATTTTGGTGTTTATAATTTAGTTTTTTTTTTTTTTTATATATATATATAAAACTTACAGGGAATTTTTAATATCTATATCAAAACTGGAAATATGTATGAAAGGTCTTCAAAAATTTTATGCAATAAATTTTGTTCTCGGGTCCTTAAAAACCTTTGCTCAAAATTGAATTCTAATAAGTAAATTTTTCCCCTCTAAGCTATTAATGATGCCAGTGCAGCTTAATTGTCTGTAGTAAATTGTACTATTCATATTTTGGTACCTAATAAACAAATATAGGTACTGAGGTAATATTTTTCATGGCTTCATGAAACAGAGTAGTAGGTACTTTATTAGCATTTATTCCTGTAATTTTTATGTTGTAGAAAGCATGTTCTTTTACCAGTGTAAAAAATTTACCTCATACTGTGTTTAGAAACACAGATAATTTTTTAGTTATGGCTTGTATTTTTTGTAAGAATTACTTATATATTCTCCATGTATATTGTTATAAAGATACGTCTCACTGTCAAAGGTTGTACAAAATACTATGCATAGGTATTTAATTTAAAGTGTATAATTAAAAATAATAAATCTCATTATTTAAATCTATTATCTCATTATTTATTAAAAATTTAGCGTTTTAGCTATTATGGCCTAAAATAAGAGGAATGAATGGGAGTTTGTCCTTTTGGTAATTATTGTTTTCTGTACACAAAAATGCATTTTAAAACAAGGTTTAAAATATTATGTGGTTTTTAATGTCTGGTTTTAAATTATTATGTGTTTGCTTACAAAATATGGTCTTACATACGTGTCAAGTCTCCTTTTTTTTTAACGAGGACTTTTATTTTACGACAATCTTCAGTTTACCCATATATTCTCAAATTTCTCTGTATTTGTTGAAGAAATTTTTAAAAAAAATTTAGGTGATAAAATATCCGCTGATGTTAATATATGATGCTATTGCTAGTACTGCAGTATGTTGAGTGTTTATGGTTTAAATAGTTATAAATAATGGTTTAAAAAAATCTTCTTTAGATTAAGATTTATATACATATTTTTCACTACCCGAAAAAGTGCTTATATTATTTCCAATTTTCACTTATATGGTTATGTGTGATGTATCAAAACTTTACTCATAGCCCAAAAAAAAAAATTTGCGAGTAAAATCTCCGTTATTTTATTTTTTCAATGTTGGCAGGTATGGTCTCATTTAAGGTAATACGAAATTGTAAGTGATAGAAAAAATTTTTTGCTATAAAAAATTTAAATTAAATATTATTAAAACTTTTCTGTATTTCATTATTGATTTATGAAAAGCTAGTTTTCTATATGCTTTTAAAGTGCTTAAGTGGTGACTATATTTGCATTTTCATGTAATTGTAATTTAAAATTGTCACTATATTTTTATTTTTAAACTTTTTTTTGTTTCTGGTCATTGATTGGTATGCTTAAATGTATGGTCTTAATGTAAATCTTATCAACATTTCGTTACGACATGAATTTTTCCTAATTTTCATAAGCAAAAGTTGCAGTTTTGAGAAAATCACCTAATTATACTCGTTGCCATCTTGACATTTATTAACATATATATTGATTTTTAATAAAGATGTATACAAAATTTTTTTAACCTCTAAATTGAAAACTGTGTTGCCTTTTCCAAGTTTTCATCTATGGAGAACTAAACATTCACTTTATTTGTTAAAAGCACGTTAATGTTGCCTTTTTTACTAAAATGTTGGATCTAATTTTATTTCATCATAGTACAGTAAAACCTCAATTAAGCAGACGCTCTTAGCAGCAAAAAAAATTTCCATTTATGGGAAAGATTCATTAATAACAAAATAAATTGTTTCATCGTAATTGCAATGTTATATAAATAATCTATAATAACTATTTACATTGATATTTTTTTTAACTTAGCAAAATTATAATTTTTACAGGACAAAAAGAACATACCTTTGTTTTTTATTTATCTAGTTTAAAAGAAAGATGTGATAGAAGTGTGTTTAAAGCAATTGTGACTTACCATATTATGGTACAGTTTTAAACCATTTTGCATTTTTATACTAATTTCTTCATTTTTAAATGGAATGTTCCTCAATACAAGTTTGTGCATCATGTAAAATTTTCACTTTTGGTTCAGTTCTCTATCACTTGATAGGAAAGATGTCTCATGGAAGGTTTACTTCCCATGATACATAGAAAAAGAGAACACTGCAATACCTACTTGTAAAGCAAAAATTCTTGTATTTACAATTGATCATTTATCAAGTCTTAGTAAATCTTTAATTTATGTGAACACCTTGGTAACTAGATTTCTGTACTTTTTTTTCTTTTCTTTTTAATTTGTTAAACCCAGTTGTGTGCAGGGGTCAAAATAATTAGAAAAAAGGAATTTTCCTTGGTGAAAGGGAATTGAAAAGCATTTAATGTGTCATTTTAACTTGTGTCTTTGACATGAAAAGATCAATAGATAAAAGATGTTTTGAAATTTCTAAATTTTTTAATAAATATTGGAAAGAAAAACATTTCAAAGAGACATGTTTAAACTTTTTTCTTCTCATTTTATAACAAAACAATATCAATTAAAGCAAAAGAATTGGAAATTTTGTAATAGCAAAGGGGAGAGAATTTCTCCACATTTAAAATTGATACCAATAAACAACTAATATCAAAATTTTAAAATAATGCAAACTAAGACACCTATTTTTATTTTAAAAAATTAGACAATCTTTTATGCAGTATTTGGCACAGTTTTTGGTGGCCTTTATAATACAGTAGTACTAAAAGTATATAATTTGTTCCATTAATATATTCTTTCTTCTCTTTGCATAAATATATACATTATATTTAAAAATATCCTATGTCACCTAATAAATTTTTATTTTGAACCATAAATGACAATCGATTACCAAGAGGAGAAGCTCAATTATATGATTAAACTGTGTTGTAGTTTTATTTATGCGTAAAAATTTTTTAAATTAAATAAATGGTGTTACATTTACCTCAGAATTTTATTTCTTCTTTTATCTATATAGTTTTATTATTTTTAGACAGTCAATTCATGTGTATAAATTTTTAAAATTAAATAAACAGTGTTACATCTATCTTTGAATTTTATTTCTCTAAGTACAGTTTTTTCTTTTTTTTTCTTAGACAGTCAATTCATTGTATCTCCATAAACTTTAACACTCCAAAAGACAAAGAAACTTTTGAATTGACCAGTTATTAACACTAGATTGCCCAAGAAAGTAATTTTGACTGCTTTTCCATTTGCAAAAAATGTACAAATAATGTATAAATTATTTTTTTTTCCAAGTGAAGTAAACTTTTTTATTGTTAATATCTACTAATAACTTGTTATATAACTGTAAATAATATTAAAAATTAAACAATTTTCATTACACAGTAGTTATTTCTTCACACTGCTTTTTGGTATACTAAGTTTCAGTCTTTCTAGTGTTAAAGTATTTCTAATTTGGGAAAAAAAAGATAATTTGTTTAATGTTAGTGCTAACAGAAAATCCTGAAAATAGTTAAAAGCTTGTGATAAATTTTGAATAAAAGAAGTACAAGTCTAATTAATTGTAAGGGTCAGTTCATCAGTCGGTTTTGAAATATTAGAACTGAGAATTCGAAATGGTATTTGGGATGCAAAATTTTGTTGTCCGAAAAAAGGTAATATCTCTATAAATGTTAGTTTAGATTTTGGGCAACAGAGTTGAGCCACCGTGAAAATATTTCTGGCTGTAGTTCCGTTTGATAGGTATTAGTAACCTATTTTAAATGGAAACCAAAAATGATACAAATGAGAGCAGCCATCTTATTACTTCATATGTTGGATGGAAATTAAAGGTTTTGTCCATGAAACTATATAATTAAAGTTTTAAACTTAAGCCATTCACAGTCTTAGAGAAATTAAATTAGCAAATTCTTAAATTCTATTTAAGAACAATCTTGATGACACTTAATAGACTTTTAAACATAAATTAATTGATAGTAGAGCTAGAGAATATCCAAAACTTCGGTGCCTGGTCTCCAATAACACAGATTTCAAACCATTCAGGGTATTGAACTGCTAAGATCTGGTGCAAAAAATAATATATTCTGGATAAGGTCAAGACCTAACAATGGTTTTTGTGCCAGTGATGATGTATCTTGTTTGTAACTTTCATAGTTACAATTTAGACAAATTACATATTGAAAAATAACTATTGCCTTGCATGCTTACTATTCTTTTACATGAATTGCTGTCGTAGATGTTTACAAGCCTAAAGAAAATATTTCTCTAAAAATAGATTTAAACTAGTGCTTGCTAACATATCAATGTATGGATCTATCGAATATTTTCTAATATAAACATGTTTGCTTACAGAAATTGTGGCCCAAACTGTGTAGGGTTAAGCAGCTCCATTTTTTATTAATTTGGATTGATAGGTAAGTTTTTTGGAGGCAAAACATAAGAGTTTATATTTTATAAGGTTATGAAAGTGATAATTTTTTCATTGCATTAAATTGGTCAAGAGAAATTCTACATATGTAGCCTAGCAATTTTTGAAGATAGTGTGTGCAAAAAACTAATGAGAAAAATTCAATGTTGAAATATTATTTTCCACTTAAAAAAAAATAATTTTCTCCTTTTTCTAGAATTCTAACAGTTTGTGTCTTAATTAGATATAGTTTCAAAAATTGACGGAGAACTGAGACACTCAAGCATTTCTTGGCAAAATGTTTTGCCCTTGTTTGTAAATGCACTGAAAGCCTAAATATTTTACACAATTTTGTTTACAACTTAAACTTTTAATTTTGTTCTCGTTTTAATTTAAAATTGTACTTGTCTATTTATATCTTCAAGTGTCATGATATACTTTTTGGAGCATGAGGTTTTGGTTTAATAATTTAAATAAAAATTAACAGTACATATTACTGTTTGGATATTTCAATCGTATGATTAATGTTTCAATTTTGGTATCATCCTTTAACAAAAATTGTTACGTTACAAAATTTTTTATATTGATTATTTTTATATTTTGTTAGCATTTCTTTTAAATCATTCAAAACTTAGATTTTGAAAAAAGTTTAGAATCTACCATGAAAATAAAAAGATCAATCAAATTTTTGTGGAGGGAAGGGGCCGAAAAGTCCAGACATAACCCCATTTTACTTTTCAGATATGCACTTATTGGATTGAGAGAACTGATGTTGAAAACAACAGGACGACTAAGTCAAGAGGGAGCTGTATGACGTCTAGACCATTTGCGATTCTTATCTCGCAATTTAGTCCAATTATTTTGGTGGTTATCGGGATGTTGATATTAAAGTTCGCTAAAATCCTACAAGTTTGTGTCCAGTCCTTTTGTCACCTAAGCTTATGCCAATGTAAAGACTAAATATACACACTTCGGAAAATTTGGTTCAAGTTACGCAACCAGCGTTCAGGAAAGAAATGTTTTTTGTAAATCTGTGCTCGGAAACGTTCTTATATTTAATGCTTACTTATTACACAAAGATTCGTATTTTAAAATGATAAAAGAGTACAAATAACTTTTCAAATGTCTTAAACACTTAGTTTACTAATAGAGGATGATTAAATAAACAGAAATAGTTTCTATAAAAAGCCAGTAAAAAGTACTACTTTTTCCTACGAGAAAATTTTATTTAAAAGAAATAACTTACAGTTGCAATAACACAGGCAATGAATTTCAATTTACAATCTCGTTTATTAAAGTCTTGTCTAAATTGCATATAGATTTTATATTTGAGTTTTAACATTTCGTATAAATTACTTACAACTTCCAATTTACAAACAAGCTTTAACATTTTGTAAATATTACGGATATCTTTATAATAATAATAATGAAAATATTACGGATATGACCTCTTGAACCAGGTCAAGGACAGGGTCGGGAACTTTAATAATGCAATTAAAAGGGTGGCGATAGCGACTTGGCGCCTCAAACCCACCATTCTTAAATTCATATACTTTAAGGCAACTGAACGCATTATACTCTACGCCGCCAGTGTCTGGAATAAAAATATCATGAAAATTAATGACAAGCTGAAATCAACTCAGAGAATCTCACTGCTAGGCATTACCAAATCCTATTCTACCACGAGCTCTGAGGCACTCCAGATACAGGCGGGAGTAGTCCCCATTCACCTTAAAATTAAAGAGGACATCTACACTCAAGAGCCAATACATTATGACCACCTCTTAATAACGAGTTGGCCCACCTTTAGCCCACAACACAGCTGCAACCCGCCATGGCATGGGTGCCACGAGTCCTTGGTAGATGGCCGGAGACAGATTATACCAGATGTTTAAAGCAACGGTCACGCAAATCCGAGATATTGCGACTTAGTGATCTTTGAACTCTGAGCTGACGTTCCATGATATCCCAAATGTGTTCTATCGGATTGAGATCCGGTGAGTTAAGCGGCCAGGACATTAACTGGAATTCAGCATCATGTTCCTGGAACCACTCCAACACAATTTGAGCCTTGTGACACGGGGCGTTGTCCGGTTGGAATATTCTATTTCCAGCAGGAAAAAACAGGGGCCATGTAAAGGTGCAACTGGTCCGCAATGATTTTCAGATACACTGTAGCATTAATGGTCTGCTCTACCACAACCACTGGTCCCAGAGACGCCCAAGAGAACGTCCCCCAAAGCATAATACCGCCACCACCGGCCTGTGTTTGACCTACTGTACATTGAGGAGCAACTGTTCGCCTGGCAGACGGCGTATCCTGACACAGACATCGGCGTGATGAATGGCAAACCGTGATTCATCTGACCAGGCAACTCTCTCCCACTGATCCATGGACCAGTCGCGATGTTCCCGGGCCCAGCGCAGACGTAGTTGGCGATGACGCTTGGTCAGCGAAGGCACACGAGTGAGACGTTTGCTGCGTAGCCCCATATCCAACAGTGTCCGCTGAACAGTGTGCTCTGATACTATTCTACTTGACCCTGCATTGTATTGGGCTGTCAGCTGAGCCACTGTCTGGCTCCGGTTTTGCTTCACCAAGCGAGACAATCTCCAACGATCCTTTTCTTTGATAGCTTGTGGACGTCCAACACCATGTCGTCTACTGCTGGTTTCACCGTCATTCATCCACTTTGCATAAGTACGTACTAACAATTGTAGATCGCGAACAACCCACGAGTCGTGCAGTTTCGGAAATACTTGTTCCGAGCCTTCGAGCCATTACAATCTGCCCTCTATCAAAGTCGCTTAGATCCGCAGCCTTTTCCATCACACACAGAAGTAAGTGAAAGAATGATTCTTCAAACTCTCCAGCAACAGTTAAATACCACTTCCACCTGATCACGTGCCTTTCACCTCATCCAGGAGAGTTCATTGCAAAATGTAGGGGTGGTCATAATGTTTTGGCTCTTGAGTGTATTTTAAGCGTCTAAATTGGAACTGGAGATTGAGTGATTTGAATCCAATGCTTGAGACAAAGTTAGACTCACTTCAGCTTCCAACTCCTCCTGACAAAATTCATCCATCTGAGCATGCCATTGTGCCATGGGGTAGACGTTTGCCAAATAATAAGGGCATTGAGATATTTACTGATGATTCAAAAATGGAGTTCGCCGACGAAGCACCTCAGTGTCAACATGCAAATAAAAGAACTGGGTACAGGCTTGAGGTAAAAAAAGACGGTACCACAGTGTCGACGGCTTCCACTAGAATTTCTGATAATGCTTCCTGGCGGAGTTGATCGCTATTCGTGACGTATTTATATGGCTTACCAATAATAATTACCCGCTTGCGGCTGTATTCACCGATTCGCTTGTTACAAGCCTTAGGAGATCCCAAACCAAAATATAACGCCGCTGAACACATAAAAAGATTATAGTGGCCCAACATCCACTGTTTTTGGGTGAAAACACATATCGGCATTACAGGTAACGAGGAGGCGGATCAAGCTCCAAAAATGGCCATCGATCTCCGTTAGGTTGATTTTGAGGTTCCGAGCTCCGAAAAACAAATTAAGACAATCAGGGAGATAATTATGAAGAGCTGGAGGTCTGAGTAGCATGGTTCAGAGAGGGGTCGACAAACATTTTAATCTTTACTAAACTACAGGCAAGTTTTTACCTCAGTCAATTTTTAACCGGGTCTTATCACCTTATTAAATTTTGTCCCCACTTCCCAACACTCCGTCAGACGCAATTTATTAATCTAAATCAACACCAATGCTTTTCCAAACTAGCCTGTAGAAATATTATTAAAATCACCCTGGAGGACTTGATGACCTTTAGGCTCAGACACTCATGTCGCCTACATATTGTTGTTAATTCTCTTTTATCTATTTTGACTTTTAGGTTTTTTGATTATACCTATTTCAGATTGCTCTGTCGGTTTTTACATTTTGACCTTTTATTTATTTAGCTTTGGGTTTCAATGCGCTTTTGCTCTTGGATTCTACCTTGTTCTTTTAAAATTTTTATTATATCTTGACTTTGTTTTATCAATTTACCATTTTATACTTTTACTTGAGGTTGGTAATGTTTTATTGCACCATACCTCTTTTGGCCTGATTTGTCATTATCTTCTGTTTTATTTTTAGTTGGATGTGTCACAACTATATTAGATAAGCACTGGTTTAATTTTTTTACTGAATATTTATAATTCTGTTTTTGTTTCCACATCCTATTCTGATTTTTATACTTGTTGTTTTTAGAGTTTTATGTATCTATCTACTTTCGTATGCCCTTAAATAGGGCGGGTCGAGAGCCAAATAAACATATTACGGATATCTTTCCATTTAGTTACAATAATATGATGTTTTACATACAAATTTTAATGTTTTATACAAACTGCATAAGGCTTTCATTTTATCAAAATTTATATTACAATACATTAAAAAACAGCAGAGATTGTGGAGAAAAGTATGCAGACAAACATTAAATTTTTTAATTGCAATCTACAAAATGTTATTTAATTTTTTTTTAAACTTCATAAATCTTGAGCGTAAGAGTTTTTGTATCATTATTTGAATTAAGTTCTTCTTAATGTAAATGACCACAATATTTTAAGCCATTTTATAAGTGACATGCAAATAAAAATTAAATTACTCAAATTTAAAACATTGGCTAATAAAAGTTGTAAACATTTCAATCAAAATTTTGAAAATGTGTAATTTAGATTCTACATCTAGACAATTGCAATTAATTTGACTCACTTTTCAATTGCTCCCAACTTGCAAACCTCACATGTACATCAATCTAGTCAATTTTAAAATTTGGACTGGTAAAGCCTCATTGATTGCCTTGGGGGGGGGGGGGGTATGCCTATTAAGGGTTCTTCCTCTGACGTATGTCTGTTTTCCTAAACATATTAGAATCACTAAATTTTTGCTTCTGAATTCTTGGAAAACCGCAAACTTTGCACAGTTTTAATTTAAAGCCTTTCGCCACAATCGTTTTATATCACACTTCATTATCGTCAACTGAATCTCTTTAAAATTATTGGAACCACAAAATTATGTACTTTGATTTCCCGGAACACTGCAAATTTTACATTGAATTAGTTGAATGTTTCTTCATTATGATCCTCACTCCTCCATCGTGATCAATCTCAAATTTCCCACAGGATGAAAATGATGAGCAAAGAAAATTTGTTATTTTTTTTTTTCAAGATCGAAGTCTCGAATTTGGTCCATGTGTTCTTCACGAGATTTAAAAAAAAAAAAAAAAAAAAAACTAGAAGAAATACATTTTAGTATTTTATAATAATCAGGGTAATTAACCTGCTTGATTGTAATGCTAAATAGCATGATCCGATAAATTAACATATGTTGCAGGCAAATTTGGAATTGCAAGGCGGTGAGTTCGTATTGATGGACCAGCTGGTTTTCAGTCAAGATGGAAATAACCACTATGTGTAAATGGAGAAAATTAATATTGGCACATAAAACAAGCTAGGTAATGATTTTGGCATGATGAAAGGCTGAAAATTAGGAAATGGGAGGACTAAGGAAAAAAAAGATAGTGTAAGAAAAATTGGACAACTATAACCCCTGGGATTCCCAAAGAGACAGACCATTGTTGTAAAATATTTTATTCTACATTTAAAAATCTACATAATCTTTCATAAATAAAAACTTTAGTTTGACTGCAAATATTTGGTAAATATTTCAAAAAAGTCTATAAGCTGTACTTATTAAATGCACAAAGTTATGAAAAAAGATCAAGCTATACACAACACGATACTATCTTTTGTTTCTAACAATCATATTCATATATACAGTTTATACAAACATTTATTTTAATTGATTACATATTTACATTAATTTCGTGCTGAAATATAAAAATACAGAATTGCAACCATTTTAAAGTACATATATTATTATTATAATTTTCTTGCTCTTAAAATGAATATAAACTATGATTGACTTTCAATGGACTTCCTTGTTAACTATACATTATTTTCATTAGAATTAGCAGAAATACATTTTTAAATAATTTTAACGCATCCAAACTAGGCAAAATATAATAAGGTATGGGAAAAAAAATCTTTATTAACGAATAATAATGTAAATTTCTCTTGAATCCTAATACTACAAGAATTTTCTTCTAAGTGAGCAAATTTCTTAAAGTTACAATTTAGAATATTTATTGGCTGACAGAAGAATCGGTCATTCAAACAAAAAAAAACCATTTTTCTCAAATATAAAAAATAATCTTGGTAAGAGAGAGAGAGAAAAAAAAAGCCATTGTCTGATTGATTGATCTGCTTCACTCACTTATTTTTAGCTATTACCAACATACCTATCGAAATAAAGCTGTCATACCTGGTGGATATTAAACACAATTTTAAGCTGTCTTGTTAAATTGTTATACATGTTTGATTTAGGTACATCAATTATCCCATTATGTTTTTTTAGATAAAAGCTTTTATTTCTTAATATTAACTAAATATGTATATATCGATAACTCTTATTTCTGTTTTTTTCTAGTTCTATTGACTATGAGGATATTTACATTTATTAGGCTTTTTTTGTATAATAAACTATTATAAAACAAGAACCACAAAATAATGCTTTTAATGAAAACTTTTAAAAGAGAGAGAGAGAGAGAGAGAGAGAGAGAGAAACAGTGTTTAGTAGATGACTTATTGAGTTCTGATATTACATTCTAAATTTAGAGTAGTGCCAACTGGCCTGTGTAGGGGCCAGGGAACTGGCCTTGAATCAGAAAGGTTCTGGGTTGGAATCCCGGGCAAGGCATGGATGTTCTTATATTTTCTGTACTATCTGTCCGTACTGTGGGAGCAATGTTGGCCTATCTAATATGGTGTCTTAGAAAAAGTGGCCAACAAATCTGCCCTTCAGATGCCTGTATGACATAGGTCATTCCCCAGGTGAGCATTGGAAATTTTTTTAGGGTAGTTTACTTTGATAAAATTTTGACAAATGTTTGTAAAAAAATTAGTTTTGAAAGTCTCTTAATTGAAGCAAAAATATGTTAAAGAACTATACATATAAAAAAAAAAAAATTCTTCATAGATTACAAAAACTGGAATTTATTATGAGATAATAATTCAATTCGATTATTCATTAGAAGTGCAATATACAAAAAAATATTTTGCAAAAAAGGAGTTGTAAAAAACCATTTAATTAAAGCATTAAAAAAGAGAAAGTTTTAAATATAAAAATTATAGCAAATACATTTAAGAAAAATATTGCATCTTATTGTACTGGTTAAACTTCATTAGTTTTTAAAGTACTTTATAAGAATTTATAGTTTAGAATGCAACAAAAATATTAAATTTTTATTTCTTCAGCTTAATCTGGTAAACTTAAGAAAACCTCTAGTAGAGAAAACAAAACTAGCGAAGTTAGTGTAGTTTCAAAAATCAAAATTGATATTTAGCATATAGTTTGCAATATTAAACCTTACAATCTAATTATAAGATTTAAAATTATTACCTTTAACAAATTTGAAATAAGCTTCATATTCTATCACAGTTATGTAAATACTTAAGATTTTTGATATTAAAACACGTGTAGAACTAAATAACAGATTAGTTTTAAGTTTAAATAACTATTACAATTCAAAATTTATTTCAAACACATTCTAAGAATTTTTTAGCACAGTCTTCATGTCCATTAAAAATTTTAGTCAATAAAATTTTCAACTTATAAACTGAACCTATTTTGAAATTCCTCTCAATCAAATCCTAAAAAATTTAGCCATTATCTTGAAATCCATTAAAATTTCAGTCAACAAAATGTTTATCTTACACTGAACCAGATAGTACATCCTAATCAGTCACAGTAGAAAGCTTAAACACAAATTAAAGATTATTTTAAAATAAAACTTAAGTAAAAACAAAATTTTTTTAATAGTAATTTTTCTATACCAGTAAAAATAAAAATCAACATTTCTGCCACACAATTTTTCAATTAGTAAAACCATTAAAAAAATGCGACAATACTAAAAATTTTGATTTCTTATTTTGAAGCTGCATTTAATACTGTTATGAACCTTTAGAGGCAATAATTTTTCATAAATACTTTTTGACACAATTGAATGACAAGCTTTCAGAGAATTAAAATAAAAAAAAAAGCTCTAATATAAATTTAGACAAAATAAAAAAAAGAGAGTTTTCTTTTTCATAGTATTTAGCGTTGAGCCTTTATTGTTTTTAATCTAATAAAAAAATACGTTTTCAGGCGTTTATAGGTTAATTTTGAAAAGAATTTGAGAAAGTTACATTTAAATAACTAGGGGTTGAAGAAATTATTCAGCAAAATTAATAATTAACAAAATATTGGAACTGAAAAACAAATATAAAACTAATTTACATACATTTATATACAACTGCAAAATATCACTATAATACAAATATAATCCAACTATATCATGTTTTAAATCATTTTTATAGCATAACTTGGTTAAACAGGGAACTATTACATCAATTTTAGATAATGTTGCTAATTAAACATAAATACTATGATCATTGTCTTGTACATGTCAAAAGTTTCTGTTTTTTTTAAAATTTACTTACTCTAATATTATTAATAAATAAATTAATAATTGTTATTATGCAGTGTCATGCTTTGGATTTATCTGGTGTCCTTTAAATAATACATGATTTAAAAAACCAATAAGGAAAAAAAAGAGAATATATACACAGGGTTAGCTGCATCTGCTAAGGCAACCGGTTGCAATTTATTATCATAAAATTTAAAGTTAGCAATTAAATTTGTGAACAGATGATATTATTAAATAAAAAGTGAGAGAAAAAAAAAAAAGCTATAAAACAATGTTTTCTGCATTAGGTTCTAGTGTTACTTCAGTCCATAGACTGCACCAAATAGTTGCAAATTAGTTATTATTTTAAACATTATCTTATTTTTCTCAATTAACAGCATTATTTGTTGATGTTTAAAGAGGATGAAAACAACCAATTTTAAAACGTGTTGAGCATACGTTTTTGTTCTTCTAAACAGAATAAATCAGATCATACAAAATAGATTTCTGATAATATTATCTTTTTAAAACACCCAGCTTATATATATATATATATATATATAAAAAAAAAAACGATTTGATGTCTCTACTATTTTTTGGTCTTAATATAGTTATACCATCAAGTGCATTGAAAATATTAAAAGCTACAGGGCATATAAAATACTCTAAAAAAGAGTTTAGAGCTAAGATGATTATTAAAATTATTTCCATATAAAATATTTGAATACGCAAATTAAAAAAAGATATGTATCTTTGTACTAGAGGGATTTTATAACCACATTCATAAATTTAGAACAAACAATTTAAGCAGAATATTCACCATGGAATATTTGAAACTGATACAGAGATTTAATAGAAAAACAAAGCAACATAAATACTGACTGTTAGCAAAGGAGATAAAATAGAGAAGAGAAAATATTTAATTGTTATTTGCCAAAAACTGAATACTAGCATATGCTGCAAGTTAACTAGAATTTAAGTTTTAACTGGTAATAAAAATACTTTTCTCCATCTTAAGCATATATTACATTAGTATTGTTAAATAATAAGAAATAATTAAAACCAACAATAAAAATACTGAATTTCAACTAGATTAGCTTATGTCATATCTACAAACACAGATTTTCAATAAATATATATGTATATAAATTTTCTTCTAAAGAGAAGAAAAATGTCACTATTATATACAACAAAATATCTATGTTCAGTTCATCGGGGGCCTTCCACCTCGAGCAGCTTCTTCCAACGTTCTTAATTTTATCTCTCTTTCTCGTTGCTGCTGTTGTCTGTAAACAAGCATTTAGAATTATCAAATTCATAAAAATAACAATTTAATTAATGAATTTCCTTTCTTTTAAATCTGGAAAAAAGAAATGATAAAGCACGTAAACAATTAAAACATGTTACAGGGTGGTTGCCAAATCTTCCAACAAAAAATGAGCACCTTTAATAAAAGTACTTTTTACACCAAAAAATAAATGCTTTTTAATCACTCAAAAAATTTTTTTTTCTTCTAAAGCACAATATACATTAACAAAATGCAAATTAATTTTCAAAGACTTTACATGATCATGATAAACTGATCAAGAGATTTTTTGGTTCGATATCAGAAGGTGGGAGAAGAAGCCCGAAATTGAGAATGCAGCAAAGTTGCACACGAGAGTGCAATAACCTCACAGAACCCAGCTCAGCAGAATCGCAAGTATAATTTTTGTTAATCAAACATGTACATGATTGGCGCTTTTATATGCTATGGACCGACGGTACGCCGAAATGGGTTGGGGTTGAATGAATTGTAAAAGTGTTGAACAGGACAATGTGAAAAGCATACTTTTGCATAATACGTAGCGAAAATCGAAATGGTAAAGAAAAAAAAATCTCATGCTTGAAAAGGGAAAATTATGCACTTTTTAAAAATGCCCAATGAAAAAAGCACCTTCAAAGGGCTTTTAAAAAATGAAAATAAGCACCTTTAAGAACTTTTTAAAAATGCTACGCACCATGTGTTAGCTATAAGGTTAATAAGCTAAAGCTCAGGGCTGCCACTAAATAAAGTCGCTTTTGCTGCTTCAAATATTAAAAAGTCTCCAAAACAGTTGCCCTCAGTAACATATTTTTACAATATTTATACTTTTATAATATAAAATAATCTAAATATATATTTTTTTCTGATAGATGCTTACACTTTGAAAAACTAATGTAATAATAATCTTATTAAAAATATACAAAAGCATTAAATTCAATCTGTTAACCCACTGGCGGTTAAGGAAATGGGCGAAATTGGGAGAAAGTTTCTCCCCTACACACAGTTCCCCTATCTATTAACATTGGAAAACCGGTTTTGCTATGCAGTGAAGACTGCAGGTTAAAATACGACTTTCTACGTGCAGAACCGTCAGTGGGTTAAAGATGTATAGAGACATCGTGTTATGTGGAGGTTTTTAGAAATTCTCATAAAATAAAACATCAAACATTCACAAAGAAAAAATTTACATGGCAAGTTTAATGAACATAAACAAATCCAAAAATAGTTGTAAATATAACTAAAATACTGAACTCAATACTTTTAAATACACAGACAACATTTTATGAATTCTGTTTAAATTACCAATGTAAAAAAAAAAAAATTAAATGTTGAATTTTGAAATTTGGCGAGAATTATTAAGTCAATGAATGAGTCAAGTCGCATGAAAAAAAAAAAAAAATGAGTGTACTAAAACTATTCAAAATTACATATCTTTATTTTTGAATATTTTTTAAGAATATTTATTTCTATTTTCCCCCAAGAGTTGCACAAATGTTTTTGCACATTCATATTTTTCATTACAACAGATTTTCATTAAAATTTGCTATTTGTTGCTTCCCCCCCTATTTTCAATTAAAAAATTTTCATAAGCAACTAACAGATTCTTTTCGACCTCCTTCAATGAATTATTTCAAATCTGTTCTTATGTACAGTGCCCAAAATAAAAAGGATATTACTTTAAATTATTTGTGTTCTAATGTTCAGATTTTCGAAAACTAAGTACCTTTGTTAAATGATAAAAAGGTAATCTCGAATGTGCTAATTAATTTGTGCAAATTTTTAATTACATTATATAAACAGACATGAAAACATACTATTTCTGAATAAACTTAATATTTTTGATCATGGATATATGGAGTAGTCACAATTTGAAAAATATGGTCTCAAAAGTTTAGGATAGGAGAGGTTTAAAATGTTTTGGCCTTTTTATGTCAATTTCACTTTTTGCATGCTCAGTCGGGAAGTTTAAAGTCATTTGTAAACTTAACAATAGAATTCGCTTATTCAGATATAATTTCCTGCAAAAAATAATAATTTATTTTTTTTATTATTTAATGTAATAAAGATCAAAATTTTTTTTTAACGAAATTGATTGAATAGTTCAAGCTGGAAAATCTCAAAAAAGCCATATTTTTAAAATTCTATTTTTCCAGAATTTTTCATTTAAAATTACACAGTTTAAAATAGTGTAAAAATTCATATACCTTAAAATTCATAATTTTTCTGATATTTTATCAATAAAATAATAAAAAATTATTTTTGAATAAACTAAATTTGTAATTGTGTACAAACATTTTCCGATTTGCTTAAAAAAATATCAGAGATATGGCCAAATATGCAAAAAGTAAATATAACTTAAAGGGATTCGAACTTTTTACTGCTCTATTGCCTAAACTTTTGGGAACTGAGTGCTGCTACCCTTCATATTTAAAATTCAGTTACATCACAAAAATAGGTATGTTTATTCAGAGAAAGTATGTTTTTGTGTTCAAATCTGTAATTGAACAAATAGTTAGCAATAATTAATTAGCATATTTCAGATCATACCTTTAATCACCCTTCCGGGCTTCGCTTGTGCTATTTTATAGTATCTAATTGGTACAAAAATGTTGCAATCGATTGCTATATTTTTTTACTATATTTTAGCAAAAATAATCGCCTTAGTCTCATTTAATTTAAAATAGTGGTTGTAGTTGCCTTTTAAATCTCCAATGGCAGCCCAGATAACTTAATCAAAAAAAATTATGGATAAAAAAAAAAAAAAAATATATGGAATGTATCTTGGATATTTTAAATTTCCAAAAAGCTGATTTCAAATTGCTTAAATTTAAGATTTCATTTGCCTATTTTTTATATATACTATGCGAGTGATAATAACAAATTTATTATTTTGCTAAAGTTTAATGATTCAATGTAAAAATTTTATTTCTGATTTTTTAAGCAGAAAAAAGTCACAGAACACGATTTTAGTGTATGGGACAGTTATGCTATTTTACTCCTTTCACTAAAATTCAAATTTTTATACAGTAAGAAACATAATAAATAAATGCATACAGATTTTAATTCACATTTCTATAATTACCTAAGAAATTCATCATGTTGAGAAATAAAGGAGGATGGATGAGGCATGGGACCTCTCATTTGTTCATACCTTTTTCAATATTAATAATATAAAAAATCAATATATGATAATTTTTGGTGCAACTTTATGTTTAAATGTAAGAACAATACCCTTACTTTATTTAAAAATAAATACCTAAACATGATTTTAAAGTGAGATTGCAGCTAACTGCTGTTTTATTTTTAACATAAACCAGATTTTGTTTCTTCATCATAATAAATAAATAAAAAAAAAAACATATATAGATAGGCATTATTAAAACATATATAGATTAAATTCATATTTTTATAATTACCTAAGAAATTCCTCATGTGGTGAAATAAGAGCAGATGGATGAGCCATGGGACCTCCCATATGTGCATACCTTTCTCTTTCCATTAAAATTTGTCGTTGCATTTGTTCTTGGTGTAACTGGGCTGTGAGCTAAAGCAAATACACATATTATTAATGCAAAGAATAATAATAAAGAGTGATCCTGTCCAGTAGTTACAAACTTGGAGGGGAGGCAGGGCATATCATACAGATTGAGAATCGTATAGCAATCCATTTCTGCAAATGGTCACCACACACAACTAGAGACGCCCCCCAGTTATGTACTTTTTGTTTATGCATATTTGAAAGGGAACATTAATTTATTTTTATGTTAACATTAACTTTTTCTAGAAATCATTGACAAAATTGCATACAAAAGGCCCAGGAACAGGTGTTTTTTTGTAATTTAATGATTTTACTAACCAGAAATGCTTGCTAAATTGGTCACCAAATTATTAAATTATGATAAAGGTATCTGGGCCTATTTAAATACAATAATTATTAGGAAATGCAAATTTAGTATAAAAGTATGAATTTAGATAAATAAAATTACCACTTGAAATGTACATAAACAGTTCAGAATGTGCAGGTACTCTTAGTGAAAAAAGATAACATTTTTTGATATGGGTTGTTAAGTGATTTTTAATCTGTATGACATGCTTTACCTTCTTTCTAGGCTTGTAAGTGCTGTATAAAACATTATGTTGCAGAAAATTTTAATAAGTGATAAAATCATTATGTTGATTTGTATAAGGAATGAGTTTATTTCCAAAAATTTGAGAAATACTCATTTTCTCCTTTTATTTATTAATGTTATCACATTTCAAGTGCCTTGATTAAATTTTATGTATTGTCATAACATTAATGTGGTTCGAAGGTGCTTATAATAACCAATTAAATTCCTGATTAAACTAACATTCTAAGTTAATGACTAAAATATGCTTAATATATCAATGGATATAACTGTCATAGTTAAAACAGTTAAGAGGGTATTCCTTTAAAATAAAAAGGGTTACCATTTTAAAAATTGATACACATTAAACTTTTAAAATGGTAAGTGAAGCATAGTTAAAGTATGATTAAACTAATGAACTTTTTAACTCGACTATAAGAAAATGAAATAATAATTTTTTTCTTAAATAACTCGAAAAAAAGAAAATTAGTAATAAATCAAAGAAATCATAAATAAAAATAGCGGTTTTAAAAAAGAGTCATACTCATTACTTGATTCATAAGTGTTCTACTTAAAATGTTTTCAAATTAAAGCTTGCAAGAATATTTTTAAAATGGTGCAAGCTTGTAAAATTTTACACAAAAATGGTTCTATCGGAAAACAATTAATTATTTAAAACATGTAAGGAAAAGACATGCTTTAATCTTACAAATAATTTTTAAGGAAAAATTATTTATTTAATAATTAAATAATAAATAAACACATAAAATAATATTCTGCAAACTTAACATTTATACTTTAACAGCATATTATTATAATTAAAAATATTTCTATCCAATTCCAATCTATAAAATTATCTTATGACTGAAATAAGTCTTAACACAAATTTGTCTCCAGGTCAATATCCAAATGATAAAAAGTTGTCATTAGTACATTGCAATAAGTAATTGGTTATCAAGCAAATACAAGCACCTGGTAAATTATGGAGCAATTAATACCAGGCAGACATGCAATTCGATCAATTTCTAATAATATTTACATACAATGGCTAACTTAAATCATTTTAGTTAACTTTAACAGCTGAATAAAGAGTATTCTAAACCTTAATCATGTATAGTTGGATTTAATTACCTGATGAGCAAACTGTTCATCATATGGGGGTCGTAACATTCCTGCTGAGGCAGCAGGATGAAGAAGCTCTGCACGTGGAATTAAACCAGGTCTCTGTGCCCCAGCTGGATAACCTGATGGTGGTAAAAGTGGATGTGATCCTGAAGATGGATGAACACCCTGTTCCATTCCTGGGTGAGGAGGCACACCCATTGCTGCAGCTGCCGCAGCAGCTGCTGAAACGGCATCATGGGGATGTAGGTGTAAATGAGTATGAGCATGAGCATGGGTATGAGCATGAGTATGAAGTTCAGGTGCCAAACCAGCCATTTGTAAACGCAATAAAGGATCAGCTCCTAGCATGAGCCGTTCAGAATGAGCTCGTTCCGCATTAATGCGCTCTATGGCAGCAGCTTCAGAAACAGGTACATTAGGAGGAATGCCTAGTCGTTCTCTCTCTGCGGGTGTATACAGACCAAAAGGTCCATGATTCATACCAGCATGAGCTTGAGCGAGACTAACAGCCGGTCCTCCTTGAAGACCACCATACCTGCGTTGAAGCTCCATCCAATGCGGATCATAACTTCCAGGTGGAAGACGAGCCTTCATTTCATATTCAGCTTTTATTTTATCATGAAGATCCCGTTCACGCTTCTCTCTTTCCATTTCAATTTCAAGTCTATAACTACAATAAACAATATTCAAATTATAACAACTTGGTGTTAATTTCGATCTTAATGCTGCTTAATATAGATTTTTTATGGAAAGTTAAAAACCATTCAACTGAATTATTACTTTAAACTTTTTCCTTTCATAAAAGAACGATTATACCTGTTCATTTTTATTCTTGATATAACCAGCTCCAAGACTAAAACTACCATAATACTGATACAAAATAGTACTTAACTCCAAATGTAAAAATGTTGTTAAGGGTGCAATATAAAATTTCAAGGTACTTTATACAATTCAACTAGATTAAAAAAACAGTGAATAAGAAATGTAAATGTTTATGTTACCATTAATGTATAATTGAGTTGTTTCACATTATACTTAGTTATTTCATTAAATAACTGGCCACGTCAGACTATCATAAATTATGAACTTCCTATTTTTAATAGACATTCACTAAAGTAACTAGTTCTGACTATCATTAGTTCTATAAATGAACTAATGATAGTCAGATTAAGTGCAAATTAAGCTGTTTGACTGAAGTACAAAGCCAACAAAATGTTGCTTATTCTAAAACAGACTATCATGAATTTTTGACTGTTTACAGGCATAATTGCAAAACACGGATAAAATCAAGTAAAAAATCTAAACCGAATTGATATAGTGATTTGTATAAGTAATGATTTATTTTTTAATCCCGCTTTATCACTGCATCACCCTAAAGCACAAATAATAACACTTTGCTAAAACTATGCTCTCCACGGGAACATGTTCAAAAATCTGAATATTTTGAGTTAGATAAGCTTGAATCATCAGGATTTTACTGTAGCTAAATCATGGAATACAAGAAAATTTAAAAAATAAAACTTAAGTTTTTATTAGCATGATATATCTAAAATTAGTGGCTTCAGACATACATATGGTTTCACTAATAATTAGAATATACAAGGTGTTTAAAAAAAAATTAAATAAAAAAAAAAAAGATAAGTGCCTAATCTTTGAAAAGCAATGGTGCATAAAGGTGAATGCATGTTTTAGACAGTCAAAGTACATATGAAATATCTATAAAAATTTTTTTTTTCCCAAGTAGCTCATGAATTATACTTTTATAAAAGACTTTAAACCAGTGCTAATGATACTCAAGAAATCATTGAAACACGAGACTTCCAAACAACTCGAGAAATTTAATGAAGAACTATTAAACTGTAAATATATAACGTGAATTGCATTTCATGCACTTACCTCTCCCTAGCTGCAGCTCCATACATTCCAGAGGATAATTGATAGTGCAATATGGGGTCAATTCCATGAGGCAAAACACCTATAGGTTGACCAGGGCGTGCATATCCAGGTGGAAAGGCAGAAGCGTGAGGGCGGGCATACTCACTAAGCTGTCTGAGAGCAGGCGTATCTGGCCCACTTCTAGAAGATTGTCTGTCAAAAGGACTGAGATGATGGCCATCTGCCTGAGAGCTAGATCCCGATTTATTATCAGGTGTAGAACCCAGTCGCTATAAAAAATAAACACGGAATGAATTAGAGAGATTAAACCTAATAAAAATTCAATCAAGCAGTGAGTATTTTGAGACATTTTACAGTACCGTTCACCTACATAAAGTAAACAAGTTAAGATCAAATCATGGTATGAGCCTATTGGTAAAAATATGAAGAAATGGGTTTAAGAAAGTATAAAGTAGGAGGGGAATTTTTTTTTTTTTTCAACAGTGATATCCAAATGTTTGAAACTATATGCATTATATTATTATATTTAATTTTAATGAAAAAAAAAGTGTGTGTCTAATAATTTTAAATGAAAAGATAATTAAATGTTTCCAAATTAATTATCTTTTATTATTGAAGAAAACTATTGTGAAAACATTTTTTTATAAGAAAATCAGATATGCTAATTTGGGTAATAACAAACTATGCCTTACATAAGATTTAACTACATTATTTACTTATGAAAATTATATCCTAATAACAAAATTTACCTTAGTAAAATTGAATTAAAATAGTTTATATTCGTGGTATATGGTTTTTAATGGCAAGTATATAATTCTACAGAATACCTGTTACAATAATTATATAAGTAAGAGAATATATTTATCAGAATTATTATAAGAAAGTAGAATATATTTATCATTGATAGTACTTGCATATCATTTATTAACATTTAGTATCTGGTTAAAATCTATTTTGATAATCTAATTGATGATCCATTTCGATGGATAAAAAATAATGGAAAAAATCAATTAAAAAAAATCTTAGTTTGCTAAATAAAATTTTAATAAATCAGCTCTGAATATGAAATTGAATAAAATCAAAAACTTTATCTTCCATCCAGGAAGTTATTCACAATTACATGAAAATTAAAAAAAAAGAAGAATCTTACAGCTTTTGTCTCTTCTCTTTCTTTTTCTGCTGCTTTTCTGGCTTTAGCTTCTCTCGTTCGAGCAAGCTTAGAATCAGGTACCGGTTTGAAAGTGAGATCTGTTCTTGCACAAGAATTGAATTCACCTCTATTCCAATGCCTCAAAAAACTGAAATTTAAAAAGTACATTTAGCAGAATTTATTGTAGATCTTAAAAAGGACAAATGTCAGAAAAAAAAAAAGCGTGATATATTCCTTCAAAAAGGGATTACGAATATTTTCTGAGTCTCAGAATATACAAACTCAAGATAAACTTAAAATTAATCCTATCATAAAAAAATATTACTAAATTAAGAAATAAATGAACTTAAAAATAATTCCTCAATTAAATTCGAGCGCCTATTTTTAAAATGAGCGAAAATCTTGAATTTTGAAAATGTTGCGTAACAATAACATATTAATAATATCAGGATTTAAAAGAGTTGTCAAAAAGATAGAAAAAAAATTGTAAGTAACTTTAATAATAGCCCTAAAGTGCTATTAGTATAATTGTTGTGGATATTATAATATGAAATTTTTTAGCCATAACATCAAGTTAATTATATCAGAATTGAAAAATCTGTAAGGAAATAGTTGAGAAACAATGAACAGCTGTAGAAAAAATGATCTATAAATAACAAGGATTTACAATAGAAACTATGTAAATTGAGCGTCTCGAACAGTAATAACTCAAATTTAAAATTGATATGTTGGAATAACCTATTAAAAAATTTGCAGTTTAAAAAACCATGTAGTAAAAGCAGGGAAAATGATGAACAACAGCTGAAACATTATCATTCAGCGATATGAAGTAACGTTGTGATTGAACAATAAATTAATGCTAAATCAAATTCGAAAGTCATTAGATCATTGTATAAAAATATTGAAATTTGAAAACCACGTGGAAAGGGTGGAAAAAACTATAATCTAAGGCGCGGAATTAAATTGGAATGGTTATAAATTGAACAGGTCAAAAGTGATAATTCAAATATCATAACACCATATTAAAGTTATTAGAAATTCAAAAACTCATGAAAAAGGGGCACTAAAAAAAAAAAAAAATCTATGAAATCAAACTAAACATTGCAATTTACAATAAAATCACCATGAATTAAATGCATCAAAAGGTGATAACACAAAATCAAAATTCTCACCTTGTAATAACATAACATTAAAATTATTGGAATTAGATAAATAGAAGCTGAAAATGATAAATAAGTTTCGAAAAACTATCGTCAAATGATGTGAAAGTAATACATAATTAAAATGCAGAATCAGATTAAATATATCAGAATTTGAGAAACCACCGGGAAACGGCAAAAAAATGATTAATTACTGTCATAAAAACGATGTAAATTTAGAAAAAAAACCTGTGAAAATAAATAAAATTTTCTTATTTTTTAATATATTGGATGCATTTATGAATTAAAGGGAAAGATTCAGAAAATCTTAATTTATATTTAAATGATAAAAGTTTTGAATGAGAAATTAGAACAAATAAGGTGAGCAGTTAAGTTACACAAAAATGTCATAATAATTTGAATGTAGCTTAATTGAAAGTTAAAAAGACTTACATGGCAAATTGACTCCTGTGACATTCAACATCTTCAACTCTTGGTTCAGGACTAGGACCTCTATAAGGATAATGAGGTTCAACCTCTTCCTCTTCTTCAATAGTCACAGGTTCTTGAATGACAGAACATTTTTCAGATTCTATTGGTCTTTCGGGTGCCACGTGCATCTGATTTTGAGCTCCAACTTGTGGGGGTAAATTTGCCACATAAGCTGTGGGAGGCAAATGCTGTGATGAAGTAGGTAGCCCAGATTGAGAATGTTGAGAAAGAGGATGAGGTCTTGGTAACTGATGAGAATGACTGCTAGATTTCATAGATGATTGTTGATTTATTCCCATTTGAGAATACATAGAACTCTGGTGTGCAGGCTGAGGCACAGCTTTTTGACTTGATGAGCTCTGGCTGTTTTGACTTTGTATTCCATATGATGGCGATTTTGAAGAGCCATGTGAACTAGGCATTGTAGGCACTGATGAATGAGATGTTACTGCAGGTGACTGTAATGAACTTGACATTTGTGAACTACGTGGATAGCTTGGTGGTGTTGATCCATTGCTATGAGGTTTTGTGGGTGGAGTGGATTCACGATATTGCTGGGAAGCAGCAAGAGATGCTGCATTATAAGGGGAAGATGTTGGAGGAGGAGTACTCGGAGAAGGTGACGAGGTACTGGTATTGTACTTATGCTTTATTGGTTGAGCTGGCATATGAGGAAATGGAGGCAAGGCAGGAGGATATGGGTATTGGGGAGAAAAGGGTCGATAATTAAAAGCAGACATTGATGATTGTGAGGTAGTAATGAGAGTAGAATGTCCAGGATAAGGCATTTTGGAATGATTATGATATGATAGAGATATAGAGGATGATGCAGATATTGAACCGGATACAGAACTATTAGCCATGGCAATAGATATACTGTTTGAAAAAGCAGTTGAAGAGGACTGAGCATATACATGAGGATGGTGGACTGGAGGTTCATGAATTGCAGGAGGAGGGGGAGTGGCAGTTATATCAACAGGTTCCATTTTAATGCCTTGAGGAGAAGGTCCAGGGTAATGTGGTTGATTTTGAATGACAGGTTCATCAGATGTTTGCTGTTCTTCAGTAGGAGAGGTATATCGATTGGGTTCTGAAATTTCAGGAGCTGCAGAATTTGTATCTGATACGGGCATAGGCTCATCTATAGGAGGAACAAAAGGAACAGGTGATGCTGCTGGTGAAGGTGTATACGAATGAACTGGGTTTTCCTCTTTAATTTTTTCCATAAGTTCAAGCTGCTCAGGAGGGTTCATTGAATCTTGAGTATCCATTGCTTCATCTGATTCATTTGCAATAACTTCTTGCTTTACTTCAACAGGGCATAACAAGGGTTCTGGAGTTACTGGAGGGATATATTCTTCTTTTACTGTAACAGGTTGTTCCATATCGTTTGAAATCGAAGAACTTTCCATTGGCCTAAATAAGAAATTATAATATACATTTAATATATAAATAGATTAATATGCATAAAATCAAAATATATTGAATGTACATACAATTCAGGCTCCTGGTCGGGTTGTGTTTCGACTTCAGGGAGAATGGGAAGAGGACTCGGTACAGGACTTGCACCAGGACTAGGTGAACTGGGAGCTTCACCATCTTGAGGTACTTCTTCATTAGACACGCTACTTTCTGTACATACAGATTCAGATGGGCTATTTGGTCTACTTTTCTTTTTATGACTCTCAGATTTTCCATCACTTACATCCTCTGAGTTACTACTCTTTTCTTCCTTAATCCTTTTTTTACTTTTAGAAGTAGTATCACTGATTTGTTTCTAAATAAAAAATATAATATTTAAATCTTTTAAATTTAGGAACTAATGTTAAAATATCCAGGTCTCCTTGTAAGAATATAGGAAAAAAAAACAGGGAAGACAGTTTATAAATAAATTGGGACAGTTTTTGGAACAGTATGTTATAATAGAACTACAGTGGAAAGTCTTGTATTCGGAATCATTGGGACTTTGGCAAGTATGGAAAACAGATATTTCTAGATAATAGGTCTTTAAGGTAAACAAACAAAACATCTTTATTCAATAAAGAATAACAAATCAATGATAACTGACGTCAATTTCAATCAACCCATAAATCCATGTGGTTTGCTTGTTTGCACTATTGTCGCAGCTTTTGTTACAGATTTCCACATGATTTTTAAAATCTTCATATTTTAACATGTCATTATACTGAGAATTCCAAATCATGCATTTCAGTTAGTAATAATTTCTTGATCCGCTCGATTAGCGATGATTCCACAGTGATGATTTTTGGAGGTAATAATCTTTTCATGTGAGGGAAAAAAATTAAACGATTTTTTTTCATGTTGTAGTGAAATGCCGAATTTAATTCCTGTAGTATTCAATTTTTAAAAAAAAAAATATTATAGCGGAAATCAGATTAAAATTGAACAAAAAGTGGCTAAAAGATCAAAGAAGCGGAGGATTATTATCCATGCATACTATGTTTTAACAGGCCGCAAAGTAAAAAAGAAAATTTTCTTTTTTGAAAAGGGAAAAGACTGAACTTTCCCCTTTTCAAAAAAGAGAAAAGACCTTTAAAAGAGGAAAGACCTTTTAACAGTAAAAATCTTGACAGGTTTGTTAAGATTTTGACTGTTAAAGAGTGTCTAGAAAAGAGATCTTTCTGGCAAATGGACGTCCAGATAAGGGACTTTGTACTGTATATAGCAGTTTATTAGCACTTTATTTGGAAAAAAAAAGTACTTACTTTTTTCTTATCTCTATCTTGAGAACCTGCAGTACCAGTGCTGGCAACACCAGGAGACTTTCTTTCTGTTTTGATTATTGTACCACCTTCATTAAGGACTGTCTTTGGACTTTGATTCTAAATTCAGAAAAATGTAATTAGCACATTGGAATTGCTATGTGTCAATTTCACAATTATTAAGCCATTATCAGAAAAATAATGAAAACTCACCACAAAAAGCCTCTCCTAAAACTTATTACTTTAGGTGTGTATAAAAAATAGGTAGGGGGGGGGGGATAAATGCAGTATTTAATTTAACCAGTGCAAACCCCTCTGACAACAAAATATTAATTGGCAAAACCAATATAAAAAGAGTAAGATATTTAAGACTATTTTTCAAACTAATTTTGAATACTGAAATTATAAGATTAAAATTTCAAAATGTAGACACTCTAATTCAAGCTGTGTCAATGATTTAAAATTTTCATAATAGCGATTGTTATTATTTTTTTAAGGAAAACTCTTTAACCAAAATATGTTCAAATGGAACTTGTTTAAACATTTATACACTAATTAAAGATGTTTAAATAAATTTGTGTTTATACAAATAAAATTAGAAATCGTTGAAATTTATTTTTTTTAAAAAAGAAGACATTTGCATAAAACATCAAATGTTCTTTTATTACAAAATATTGAATATGATACTTTATAAATATATATACATAATTGTCAATGTTGTTGTACTGGAAATTTTTTTAAAATAGTAGCATACTAACATGAGAAATAATAAAAAATTTCTAAAATTTAAGCTGCTTCACCTAAATTTAATTAAAAAGCATAATTAGTTGACTTAATATATATATATATTTCAACTAATAATTTGTCACGGTAAGTTGTACAATTCAAGATTTAACTTTTAAAATTAAGATTTATATGCTAAAATATAAACGTCACTCCCACTGAGAAATTTTTTTTCTCAATGACAGTATAAGCTGACATCTAAGTATATAATTTGCAGTATTTCTCCATTTAATTTTTAAGACAAAATAATACTGTACTACGATAGAAGATCTATACAAGGCAATTCTATAAATTCCATGAATTTTAATTCTAAAACAAAACAAAAATTTATAAATTCGTCAAATTTTACTTTCAGTTCAGTTTTTTTTTTGTAAATAATTAATACTTTAGTACACATAATTTTGTAATTTAAACTATTGGAATTTAAAAATTATTTTAGAGCATCAATATTGATTTGTTCCATTCCATACATCCATGTTTAATAGGTAAGTTTAACCCACTGACGGTTTAGCAAAAGGGCAAAACTGGGAGAATGTTTCTCCCCTATACACTATTTTCCTATCTAATAATATGGGAAAACTGGTTTTGCTATAAGGAGAAGACTGCAGGTTAAATTACGACTTTTTACGTGCAGAACCGTCAGTGGGTTAATGATATGCAGGGGTGATTGTGAGCCCAAGTCAAAATTCCGGAAAATTTCTTATGCTAGGAAAAAAAAAAAAATCGGTTTAAATTTAAAAATTAGAAAAAAATTTGAACAAGGTGTTTTTCCTTTTTCTCAATATTTCTTAGTTTGCTTAAAATATATTTAAAGTTTTACACATACCTATGATGACCTGCAGAAGTAATTAAATTAAAATTTACAAACATGTCTTTTTTTCTAGAGTCTTTGATTATAATAACTATTTACTGATAAAAAATAAGCTCATAAATAATCCTGAATATAAGCTTATAAAGTATCTGACTCTCCCTTAAAAACACATAAAATAAACTGTGTTTTTAAGTTCAACCTTTGAAAATTTGATTTCCCGAAACTTCTGTGATCAAAGATATTTTTAAACGTCTGAACCTTCGATCTCCGGAAACTTCCGGATCACTGTTAGCGAAAAATCTGGAGATCCGGATTTTTCCGGAGCACAATCAGCCCTGGATATGCGAAATTATCTACATAACACAAACCCTCAAGATTCAAAGTTTGTGTTGTAAAGGTCTGTTGTATAACATTAAAGAATAGCTAAGTTATCATCACTTAACATAAAAACTAAATCAATTGTGGTTCTCAAAATACTAAAAATTTTATCCATCTTTTTTAAAAAAATAGAGTGCATCCCATTTAAGATGAAAATTTTCTTTTCTTCCCAAAAACTTAGAGAGTGTATGAAGTAAAGGGGGAAAAAAAACTATCTTTTTCAGTTCTTAATTTCATTCGGTTTGTTAAGAGTTTTTATAATTAGGCAACATTTATTTCTCTAAATATTTGAAGCAATATTTTTTAACTAATCTATGCTAATTAGAGTCTAGTATCATTTTCAAAGTAATTATACAAAAGTGCAACTACAAAAATATAATTAAAAATAAATTAATTTATTATGTTTTTAAAGTAATTAAATAAATTTATAGCTTTAAAAGTTTATTAGTTGCAAAAACATACAAGTATTAATTTATATGAGAAACATTTAGTTACATAAGTTTAAATCTATATATCAACCATATTATTATGCCATTAGTCCTGAAAGAAAAATGATTACTAGTAAACATTAAATAAAATAATTTAATTCATCAGAAACAAATAGTTGCAAAATTACTTCTTTGCAACGACGAGTTCTCATAACATGCTTTCCATTTACACCTTCCTCTTCTTTTACAGGTTGGAAAAAGAAGTCTTTTGAATCAATGGCAGGAAATTCCCCATGCTTTTTGTAATAATTTCGACAATCTGTACACATAACTGCCAAATCTTTTCCAACAGGAAGCCAATCTTTTGAGGCTAAACAGAAAAATATAGCACTATTAAAACTTGAAAGAATTTAAACTAATTATTTAAAGTTAAATGGCACAAGCTTTAAAAAATGAAATACCGAAACTTAACTAATTAACCTTAAATAATTAAACAAATTATTTTAAATTTTATGAACTTGAAAGATGTTGAAATTTAATTAAATTTAACAATACTTTCGAAAGGGAAATAGAATCATTAAGTTAGAAGTAATAATTTGCCCCTCCCCTTTTAGAAAGAAATCTTCTGTCTTTAGGTGTTGTTCAACATCACTAAGTTCTTTATTCAACTTTATTTAATTGAATAATTATTTTCACATTAGAAAAATAAGAGTTTGGGATTTGTTAGAATGTGGATAGATAAAGCAGAAGTGGTTTTTTCTTCCAATAAAAATGACAAGATACCATATTAGCAAGATAAAATATTTAAAAAAGAATGGCAAGATTATGTATTTTTTTAGGGCAATGTCAAAAACCTTTAGGTATTGATGTGATCATATTAAATGCTAGACACTGTATTGGTCTTCCAAAACAGTTTACAATTGCCATATATTTTTTATGGCAGATAATATTAAAAAAAAGCACGAAGAAAGTAGAATGAAAGTTTAGTGACATAATGAATAGCAAAATTTCTGTTAAAAAAATCATTAATAAATATTGTTTATTTATAAATAAGTTTAGTCATTATTGAAAAATAATGTATAATCAAATATGATTACTGGTATGGGGAAAGGGGACAAAAACTGTAATACTTAACCACAACAAATATTTAAGATAAATAAAAAACTGACTAATAACTATTAAAAAAAGAACAAACTAAAGTTGTAAAAAAGGAGAAATATAAAAAATAATTCTCTTAATTTTTAAAACAAAACTTGAACGCTAAAAATAATACTTTTTGGAAAAAAATATATTCATAAAACGTTAAAGGAGATAGATTTTATTAGAAACAATTTTAAAAATGCAGCACTATCATATAAACGCTCATAAAAAAATTTACGCACAAAAAGGGGAAAAAAAAATCAATCTTAATTTTTGAAGAAAAAGTTTAAAACTGAGCATCTCAATTTTTTCAATTACTGTATTTTTAAGAAAAAGCGGAGAAAAAATTGTGAAGAAAAATATCAATTTAACTTTTACACATTGTTGTATTTTTAGAAAAAACTTAGGATAAAAATGGTATCTAATAATAAAATAATTTAAAAAAAAAAAAAAAAAGAAAGAAAGAAATTAGCTAATAAAAAAAGAAATTAGCTACAAAAAATTTGCAGTTCAGTATAAAGTATTCTAGTTTCAATTCTTTAAATTTTTTCTTACAGAAATGTTTTTCACTTTCAGAACAAAAATTTGCAAGTTTTAGAACTTAACAAATATGTGTAAAAATTATTTCTAATAATGTACAGTAAAAAATATGATTTTAGATTACTCCTTAAATCAATTCACCCCCCCCCCCCCAAAAAAAAGAAAAATAAATTGTATAAAAATACTTCGCCGAATATTGCCAAATATTCATTACAGCCCTATAAAAGTTAAGAAGAATAAAAACTTGCGATGAGAGAATAAAAGGGAAAAGATAATGTTAAACTATCTAACACAATAGTTAAAATACTATTCATGTTCATATCATCGTCATATAGCATCAGAATTTGTATGTCTTAAAGTCTTATTTCACAATACATTCAGAAAAAGATATTCATAAGAACAAATAAATTTTTTTTGCTTACATTGTTAAATTAGATTTTGAATCTAAATTTGATGTTTTCCAGGAAAATTGATTCAAAACATTTTTACTTTGCAGATGTAAATTTTTTTAAGAAACATTACTTTCATAATTTTAAGTTGCATTTTTTAAAATTCACAATACTACACATAATATTTTGCACTATTTATATAGTATTGAGGTTCTATAAAATATTTTAATCTTCTGTTATCATGTTGTTCAATTGACACATTTAGGCACAACATTTATGGATCCAGGTGATAATTGGAAATGTAATTTTTTATAAATGCTTTTAAACAAGACTAGAAAAACTTAAATAAGAACTAAGCTGTTAGAACACAAGTTAAATAATAAAAATAATACATAAACTACGTATTACAACAACATTTTTTGCTCTTTGACTGGTGATGATAACATGAACCCAGCTTTCTTGTTTTTCGTTGCAGAGAAGATATTCATTAGCCAGTAACTTATTAAACAAGATTATTTTCACTGATGCATGAAATAAAACTGGAAAGCTAGATTATTGTGCAAATTTTCATATTATATGATATTAAATATATTTTCATATTGAACGTTGTTGCAATTGCTACACTATACTGATAGGATTTGAGATTCTAAAAAACTAAATAATCAACAATCAGTTCTATGTAAGAGGTTCTCTAACAATTTTGTCCAATTAGAGGAATTAAATAATAAAAAAGAATTTTTTAAAACCTTCCATGAAATATTTCATTTAACATTTTTGAAAATTTCCACATTTCCCAAATTTTAAAACATAATAGCACTCACAGCATTCATATAGAAAATTAGCATATTTAAAGGGTAGAAGTTTTCGTTCAAATAATATATAAAAATATTTTTGTCAGTAGTGAAAGAGTATAATAATCAACAGAGTATAACATTACTTGTAGTGGAACAATTTTGGCAAGTGTAACTAGTGACATCTCTAGAATCAGAATCATCAGCTGAATCTTCACCTTCATCACTACCAGAACTTCCTTCAACTAATGGGAGAAAAAAAAATAGATTGATAAAAAATAAATAAATTATTTGACAAACAATCGCTAATTGAATATTCAGTCATTAATGTAGGATTTTTTTTTAAAAAAAATTATTCTATGATTGAATACATAAATCAGTTCATTAAAAATATTAATTCAAATGATAATTACAGTTTTTTGACAATGATAATCTAAACTCGACTGTAAATGCAAGGATTTTTAAAAATTAATTATACAATCAAATGCACAAATCAGTTCAGTTCAAACATTAGTACAATGATTTCGTTTAATTTTGTTCTACAATCAAATGCAAATAATTATTACATTTGAAATATTATTTAATAAATAATATATTTTTTTTAAAATTGAGGTTTGCATAGGAATTGATTAAAATACTTTTCCTAGAAAGGAAAGTATGAGAAATGTACTTATTTTGATAATACAATGGAAAAGTTACTATATAAATTATCTTCGTCTAAATTCCAGAAATTAAAACCAGATAAATATTGCAAAAGCAGTAAGTTTTTGGTAAAACATTGTCTTTGATAATTTTTTATTATTACCAGTATTGAACAGCTGAATCAATGTTCCACTCTGTGTAATTCTGAATCTAACCCAGAAGACAAGGGAATGCTTAGATCAAGCATTGGGCCTTTCAGAGAAGAGAATTTTTTGATGGAACTAACTTGCATTTGCATTACACGGAGAGAAAAACCATGAAAACCTTCCATGGTTAGTCTGAGGGCAAGGGGATTCTAACACATTATCCACCTACCACTGAGAATGTTTTAACTGTTGTTGGTTGCAAGCTGCGAGTAGAATTCATATCAACCAGCTGCTGCCAGAATTTAAAAATGAGTTACTTTATTCGGAAGAAAACACTTTATCCCCAGAGAAACCATGGCTTGCAATTGGTTTTTTTAAGTAAAATTTATATTAAACGCATATTGAGCTTGTTAATTTCATTTTAAAAGCATTATACTTATTAGGTTCCTAATGGTAGAACATGCTTTGAATCTTTTTTAAATGGTCATACACGTATTTTACTTTTCTTAACATATTAAGTTACACTAAAGCTTCCAAAATATAAAGTACATTTAAAGCATACACAAATTTTATCAACACACTAAAAGTCATTTTCTCAACTTTTACAAAAATTTAAGAATAAAAATAAACTTATTTTTGATTTAATGAACATATTAATTTAAAAGTACTACTATAGCCAACTTTTACTTGCTACTCACAAAAACAGGTAAGTTTTTTCTAAGTTAAGCAAAATATTATAATGAACTCATTTATTAAAAAGTTATATTTGTTCTTGCATACTTTACATTTGAAAGGATCAGTTAATACTTGAAAAATTTTTCATTAAGAGTAAAAATAAATAATTTCACTTAAGATAATTTTTTTTTGTCGATGATTTAATGAGACATTTTTACAAGCACGAGTTTCATTCAAATTATTCACATCTTAAATATAATTTTAAAAAAAATAAAATTATAAGATTTTTAAAAAACAAAATTAGTAAAAATCAAAACTTTTTGCAAATTGTTTTGATAATTCTTACTGACGATTTAGAAAAACATATAATTTGATTACTTGTAATTTTTTTAAGCTTAATTAACAGCTTTAGCTTGGATATGATACAACTACAGGTTACATTTTATGAACAAAAGATTTAAAACTTACTAAAATCATTAGATGCTGGTCTGCTTTGTTTAACAGGACTAGGCTTTATACGACGTAAAGTATTTTGACGACGATTACGCCTATGTGTACGAGATGTAACAGCTCCAGGGGATTTCTTCCATAGATAATAGAATTCAACTAATTCAGCCTAATTTTTTAGAGAAAATAAATAAATTTTTAATGCTATAAAAAGTGAAATTAAAACTTTTATGGCATAAAAAGAAGAATCCTTGATATGGATACAATGGGAATAAAATACAAATTGAATAATTACCCCATTATCTATAAAACACAAAAACATTATTACCGTTTCTTTGTGTGGTAGTAATTCTTTTCGTATTTTAAAGAAGTTTTTGCCATACTGTCTTAAACCTTTCACAAATCTTTTCTAGAAGAAAATTCAAGTTTTAAAGAAATTTAATTGAATTTAAAATAGTGATAAAATAATAACAATTTAAAAAATTACCAAAAAAAAAAAAAAAAAAAAAAAAAAGACAGCATTTTAAATCTATGCATTTAATAGAAAAATATTTACTTGTTCTTCCTCCTGCCACTTCTTCTCAATGCCAGGCGGAATCGGATTTTTCACTAATGCTTGCAAGGCTTTGCCAGTATCGTAACTACTTTCATGCAACTAAAATAAATAAAATAGTTTCATTAAGTTTACATAAGCAAAGCTAACAGAATTTATAATAGTTATGCAACAGATATCAATTTGGCCAGAAAACAGGTACCCACATATTGCCAGTATACTTTCCTTTCTTCCGATCTTTACTCTTGTTTTTTTTTTCTATGGATTTTCATTCTCCTTTTTCACCTTTATCAAAATTGATTAAAATAATACCTTTCTTTCTTTCTTTTTTAATCAGCAGTATATACAATGGGATATTATTCAAAAAAGTAGGATTAATTCAGGAGAAAAAAACCCAACTGAATGGTACCAAGGAATGCTGATTGATTGCCATTTTTGTTTTATTTTAATTTACCAATCATAAATAATGACACAAGGTGTCAGTCCTTTTGTCAGTTTTTATTATGTGTATTTATTTATTTGCTAAAAAATATTAACCAAATGTTTTTTAATAATGACTTAACACTAGAATGGCCTGACCGGTCATTTGGACAGCAAAACTGTCTGAAACACATAAAAATTTTTTTTTTTGGCTTTCACCAATTTCATAGATTTTTCTTAAATATTTATAAACATCACCAACGAAAAATTTAGCTCATTCATCTTTATTAATTACTTTGTAAAATAACATCATATCTAAAATGGCCAACAAGGCCAAAATAACCAGTTTTAAAGATTTATATTTCTTTTGCTTTAAAATGAATTACTCTACATTATCAAATGATTGCGTGTGAAGATAAGAAAGAAAGATAGCGTGTGACCTGCTGTCACACCTGTTTAAAAGAGACATACTCATACATGATGTTTTGGAATGATTATATTGTCTTTCTTAAAGGTGTTCAGACCATTGACTTTAAACCAAGAGTTTGTGATATGCTATTTTTGAGTAAGCGAGTGTGCTGGAATTATTATTATTTTTTTATATATAGTTTTTCTTTCTGTAACTAAAAATGTACCGCTGAATTATTGAAAAAAAAATTTATAGAACAAGAAAGTTTGCAGATGATGAAAACTATTTCCTCAAATTATTCTTGTTCCAAAGTTAATAATTCTAAATATTAAAAAGATGAATGTATGTTTGATGATGAAAAAGAACTTGTATGCAATGGATACTGAAAACTGTGTTGATAAAAGTAAATCTGGTCAATTTCAATCTGATAGTTTTAAGTTCTGATAATTCTTTGAAAATATACCCAGTATCGAATTTGTGAATAACTTTTTGCCATGTTGCTTAGATATTAATAATATACTTTTGTATCCTAGTAAAAAATTAAATAGCCATTAGCCCAAAAGCCTTTTATTGTGTTTAACGCTAGAAAGACTGAACACTGCTGTATATCTAGAAAGTCTAAATGGGCCGGTATGGCTTTCTAGATTTTTGTTTGAGATTAGATTGATAGGCATTTAAACCAGTACTATTGATCTTACAAGTGCCGGTTTAAAGACCAGAGTGACCCTACCTAGATTTTGATCAATTAAGCATCTAAAATCAATGGAATTTTATTTGATTCGGTATACGAAAATATTTGAAGAAATGCAACATAAGACTTTTCAATTAATTATACATATTAATGAGCTTCATTTAAATAATTGAGTTTTCTTTTCTTCATAAATAATAATACAAAATATGTTGAAATACTCTTGGTTCTTTTATGAAACTGGGGTACCTTATACCCAAACCTACTTGATGTTATGAGGTACCTACCAAAATACTTTACGGGCCCATTCTGTCATTCTAGGTATAAGATTCTATATATACACTCTTTTATTTATGTCGCACTAGAGCTGTACAATGTACTATTGGCAAGAGTCTGGGTAACATCCCAGAGGATGATCCAGAGAAGATATACATATGCTACATCCCATTTTACAGGAAGGGCACATTCACACACCATTTATCCATCCGCTGGGTAATTTTGACCTGACCCAGAGTAGGATCATTCGGCCGGTGGGGATCCATCTCATGACCTCTCGGACATGGGCTTAATGACCTAACAGCCTGGGTATCCCGGCCTTCTTTAACTAACACTCGAATGCTAACACAAGTATGATTAAACGAGAAATTAAATTGGATCAAATTATTATATGTTATAAATACTTTTGAATTACAGAGAAACCAAAAACGAGAGGGGTCACATAAGCTTTCTCTATCTTTCTAGTATTAGTTTAAATGCACTAAATCATATTTTTAATAAGTCATATTTAATAAGTTAATCACAAACTCAACTATTTTTTAAGATAAGTGACTAAAATTAAGCTTTTGAAATTATGATTTATAAGAGAAGAACTAACATAAAAAACAATTTTCCTTAGTCACTCACTTTTACACACAAATTTAACAACTGTCTTTAAAGAACAGGCAATTTGAAAGCTTACTGCTGTTCTGTGGCTAAAATTTCAGCCACACGAGTGTTAATATTACATTTTTTTGTTATATTCCTTTCATTTTTATATAAGTAATTTTAGGGGGGTGGGGGGGGGCTGCAGCAAAATAATTATAATTTATGGCTACTTCTGATTATTTGGAGTTTTACTGCATAAAACAAGCTGGTTGGGTATCTGTTGTATCACTTAATTATAATATTTTTGTAGTTATCTTACTAAATCCATTGCATTTATAGTTGTGTCATCTCTAGAAGCAGCAATGCAGCCATCTTCAGCAGAACCCCCGTCACACATACCAGCAAATGCAGCCATACTTCTGCAAAAGGAAAAAAATTATTCAATCTGAATTGTTGCTCCATATAATATGAAGATGAGAATATAGGCATATTTTAAATTTAGGAAATGTTACTTAGAAAAAATGCTATATTTTTAAGAAATTATAAAAGTACAAAAAAGACAGTAACAAATTGTTTTTCTAATTTTTTCACGAATATTTATTATTCAAATTATGAATATTTATTTCAGTGAGAAAATGATTTAAACAATCATAGGTATATTTTTATTTATAAATTAGTTTCTATTCATACTAGGATGTGTTGGCAAAATTTTCAATATAAAATAAGCACCTTTCAAGGAATAAAAAAATAAAACACTGTATTTGGAAGGGAAAAAAAAAAGAAGATATTTTATGTGTTTAATCATAATAAAATAACTCGTTTCTGGCAAAGGACTTGATTCTTGATTTCATTAGCCACCATGAAAGCATTTTATATTAATTTAAAATAGATTCAATGCAGAGTTGTTGTTCTTTAAAGTAATAATTATTTTGATCCATTATGCAAAATAAATAATGAAAATAAATAAATAATTTAGAATAGCAGTTAAATTAAAAAAAAGAGTATTTTTTAGATTTAAATAAACATTAATTATTTTTATTTACATATTTTTTTCCAATGCCCACCTGGGTTGACATTTGTTAATTCATTTGTTGGCCACTCTTTCAGGGGCACCATATTAGGTGGGCCAACGTTGCTTCTACAGTAACGATAGATAGTACTGAGACTGAAAAAATATTCATGCCTAGTTCGAGATTCGAACCCAGAATCTTTTTGATGCAAGGCCGGTTCCCTGACCTCTACACAGTCCGGTCGGCAAATATTAATTATACATGCGCAAAACCTAAAACATTTTTAAGATAAATACTATTGATCAGATTAAGTAAACTAAACCTAAATAAAATCATATTACTAATCTAAACCAGAGAATAATACATATTAAATTTTTATTAAAAACAGTAATTTGGTTCAATAGTTCTTTTCAATACTAATATTCAATACTTCAATACTAATATCGTTTATGAAGGGGTGCCGAACCTGCAATCTACAGAAGTTACGGAACACTATGAAAATTTTTTTTCTTTAGAAAAATAAAAAACTGTCAAAAATTCGACTTATCACTTTTCCATGTGCACAGATTCTATTGTAAATCTATATTTCTTTTCCTTGGCAATTGCTTTAGAATTCCACATGATTTTTGTAAAAAAATTCTACATTTTTAACATGATAGTATGATACAGGAATTTCGAATTTGCATAATCACTTTATGACTCGATTTATTTATGCCGATTTCATTATAAATCTAATAACTTTTCAAAATTTATAAAGTTATAACTACTAATTTCCATGTAGTTTTCAAAATCCTGGTAAATTTAATACAATATTACTACTGAGTTATAAATTATGCATTTGATTGATCACTTTTTGATGTGTGGCAGATTTTGATCTAGGCAGATTTCATCATAAATCTAAATTATTTCTTCCCTTTTTTAAAAAGCCAGTTATTCCTATGCTTTTTGTAGTCATTTTGAAAATTCTATAATTTTACTAAAAAATTATTTCAATACACGAGTTTCAAATTGCGCATTTAAATAATCTTTTTTTGAGCGATTTGTTTATGCTGATTTCATTGTAAATCCCAGTAATTTTCTAACCATTTTTTAGGCAGTTATTGCTCTACATTCCCATGTGGCTTTAAAAATTCCAATTTCTAATATAAAGTGCTAATTTTAAATAACGTATTTCAATAATTATTGTTAAAAAATATAGAGAAATGTTATCTAAAGTATAATACCAAATAAATATTGAATTTTATTTTGTATTACAATGGCTTTGTTTTACTTTTAAGTTTTTGTTTAAACCCTGCAATTTTTTTTTAATACTTTTATTCTGTGAGCATTACTTTTTTTCTTTTTATTAGAATTTATTATAAAATTAAATTTTGTATTACATATGTTTAAAAAAAAAAAAAAAAAAACATTTCTTTTCCCTACATATTTTTTTAATAACTCAATTTTTGATAAAAAGGGGGGGAAAAAGTATCAGTTTTTACATTTTTGAATAAAATTTAAAGTATTTAATTTCCTTATTTGTCATCAACATGTTTAAATACACATGAGGAACTTCGTTATTCCCCTGCGGCAGAATTTTTTTGGGCTTTCTGCGACAAAGTTCTCTAGCACTAATATCTTTCTGCAAGGCACTTTTAATAACTAATATACATGTTATTAATTAAATTAAAAGTAAAAGAAACATTGTATTTACAAAGAAAAGCCAGTTTGGATATAATAAAATTTTATGTATTTTTAAAATAATATATAATATTATAATATGTAATATTTTTTTATTCTAATATTATGGGCAATATTCTCACATTTTGTAAGAGGAAAACACACTAATTATTTCTTTTTTCACATTTTGTAAATCATAATCACATAAAAATAATAATTAAAAATCGTAAAATCAGTGAAAGAAAAGAGAACTAATTTTTATTTTTCCCAAAAAGGAATAAAAAAAAAAAAAATAACTAGCATTTCTTCTCTTTCGATGTGTGAAAAAAGGTATTTCTTGAGTATAATTGTGGAGGGAAAAAAATCTTTAAAAAATTTCAGCAGAAAAGAAATTTTTTGCTTCAGTATTCTTTATTTTTAATCTTCTCAAATAAAAATCGAAAAATTAGAACATTTCTCTCCCTTCCAATGCGTGAAAAAAGCAACTTTTAAATGTAATTTTAGAGAGAAAAAAAAAAAAAAACAAAAATTTTTACAGATGTGAAATCTAACATTTTTTACTTTCTTAAGGGAAAGTCTCTCCAAGAACTCTGTAATGTTCTGCAACAATGTCGCCGTGATTCTGCCACAAGGTGTTATTCAATCTGCTGAACCGGTGGCTCGTCGTTCGAAAAGGTTGCATACTCCTACTTTTAAGTCAATAATTCTTTTATGTTCGATAGTTAAGGATTTAAAAACAAAAAGTTTAAATTATCTTGAAATAAGACAGAAATAAGGACAACGCTAAGCATTTGCTAAAAATGTGATAAAAACGTAAATTCGGCAAAACAAACTGTGTTTTGGTGAATGATTTTTTCTACCATAAAGAAAAATATATATTCCCGTAACCTTGAAAATTACATCAATATGATTTTTTCAGAACAAATCTTGTATATTTTATTTGATCACAGTTATTTCTCTTAGATATGTCACATAACTAATTAGAATTATATTAAGTTCAGATAATGTAAGCAACAAAAAAGATTTTACTAACATAAAAAATGGAAGGAAAGAAAAAACTGTAATTTCAAATTAACAAGTTCATTAACGGATCATGCAATATCGCGAGATGAAACTCTAGCAGTTTGTGACAATAATGCAGATAAAGTAGTAGCTAGATGCATATTATCATCTAACAGTTTTACCAGAAAGTATGTGTTCTCATGACAATAATATATTGCTTATTAAAATAAGTTTTTGTAAAATTTAAAACGGTTGGTAAAATGAAAAAATTTAACTTTGATTTTATCTCTATAGATTACCACTTTTTAGTGATCAGTAGAAATTTGGGATATTTATGGTTCAATTCTAGAGGGCAAGAATGAAGCCTGAAATAGGGAGTCACTTGCCAAATAATGCAGAGTTGCACATGTGAAAGAAGGAATTTTTCTAGCCAAATTCGAAACAGCATATCCAACATAAAAGAAAAAAAAAAATTAAAAAAATAATTAATACATTTGTATTGTACGGACAATGGTGTAACAGTCTCTAAATGAATGACCATGTTCTAAATACTCTTTATGTGTAATTCATGGTAATAATTGAATGGCAAAGAAGAAGAAGAAGAAAAAAAAAAGTATATTTTATTAACATCCAATAAAAATTAGCTTCTTTATGAGCCCTTAAAAAAGATCATAAATAATAAGTGCCTTTAAATACTTTTTAAAATCACGATACACCCTGCATACTACTTCGTAGAGAAAAAATAAAATAAAATACTTATAGTCACTTAAAAAGAGAAAAATATAATTTAATGGAAGAAGAAAAACTTCGTATTCTTTTTTGTAATCTAAAAGGTTTTTAAATCTTGTATAAAAACTGTTAACTAATATCTTTTAGGAAATTTTACCTCTATAATTAACTAAAAACTACTATATTTTTTCTTATAACTTTATTTATTAAATAAAGTAGTATGGTTAAAGAATTTAATTATAATATTGAAAGTTTAAACTTAAAATAGTAAGAAGCTTTAATAAAGACACTTATATTTAGTGTTTTCTTTTATATGTTCAGAGATTTTCTAAAACACCAGAGCTTCAACAAGTCAAGTAAACATGAAGAGCTATTTCCATCATGCCAGAAAATGAAAGAAACCTTTCTTAAAAAATTTTAAAATTCGATATTTTTTCTAAGTTCTGTAAGCAAATGTTTGACTTATGTTTTTTTTTTTTCGTTTCATTTATGGCAAATAATGGGATTAAGAATTTTCAAATTAATTACCTTTTTCAATAGTACATTTGGAATCAAATGTTAGCAGGCTAAGAATCTTTTAAAAATATTTTAATGGATAACAAAATGTTTTTTGGGGTCGTAATTTTTTTCTTCAAATAAATAAATAAAGTTTTTTATGTATAAAAATCTCATAAAACTAGTATTAAGTTATAGTTCAGATACTAGACCCTTAACTAAAAACTAAGAACATAATTTTAAAAAAAAGAAGAAAGAGATAGGTTTTAATAAACATCCTTGGCGGTAAAAAGAGTGGCCTTCCACAAAGACATTTTAATTCATAAATTTTAGAGGATTTTTATAAAAAGCCCAATATCACTAAAAATAAAAGAATCATAAAAATAAACTTCAGTCATGTTTTACTAGAGCAAAAATAATGGTGGTACATTTTTAATAAAGGTCTAAGTTAAAAAAAAGGGAAAAAAAAAAGAATCAAAATTTCTTTTAAAGAACATAGGACAAAAGTAATATGTGGAAATTTAAAAGTAATAAATGTGGAAATTTTTCTTTCTTTACAACATTTGGATGGAAGAATTTTTCTTTACAAGCAGTAAAGATATTAAGGTTAAAACTTACTTTAAAGCTATAAAAATATATGACTATTTTAAATTTATTTCTTCAATTGATTTAAATACAAAGACAAAAAATTATAGATAAACTCTACCTAGCTGCTCGTAGATACATCTGAAGATCACAATCAGGAACACCGGGATACCATCTTAGTTCTTCAAGCGCTTCACACTTTTCTGGCATTTCGTAAGGCTTTATATTGGGCTTATATTCAGGCAGCCGAGCCTGGTGGCTGGGACCCACCCTTATTTCTCCTTGAATTGTCGCCAGCCTGTGAGATTAAATATTTCAAAGGGAAAATCGGTTCCAGCAATAACAGAGCTACCCAGAAGCAAATATCAATACTAGCTGCAAGACTGAAATAAAAAATATTCATGTAAGCTATACAAGAAAATATCATCAAAATCCACAACTGAACAAATATATTTAATTTTAGCAAAAATCAATAGTTCATTTCCTACAAAAGTGAGAGTTTTTTATTAATGCACTATTCAACATATTTGACTAATGATGACCCAATGTAACATTTAGAGAGCCAATAACCTTGTGAATTAAAGAACTAAGTAATCAATCATTATTTCTATTGTAAAATAGTGTAGCAAGCATTAAAAATATTTTAAATTTTCAAACTGATTTGTTTTGCGTCAGTACCTGATGCTAAAAACGAAATACAATATCTGAATATACCCTATGAAATTCAGAGTTCATTTATATTAACGGTCAATTATTAGCAACAGTGTAAAGGTATGATGGGTGATGACACTTAACCTTAAAAAAGCATCAAGAAACTTCACTGCAGGGTACATTGGGAAAATATATACTGGACACTGGCACTAAAAGAGCAAAACTAAAAAAAAATTCAACTATTAAAAAAATAAATGTCTATTACATAAATAAAACTCATATTTGGATTGTACCAAACTATTTGTTTTATTATAGTTCTTAATATTAAACATTAATATTAAGGGTATAACTCTTGTCACTCTCAGGCAAATCTGAACATATAAACCCATATGAAATGAAAACATATAAATAAAAATAATTCATTTTTTTCTGTTCTATTAGCGCAATTATATATATACATACAGTGCTCTCCTTAGCATTTTTAGAAGGGCAGCCTGCTCTGCCTGCCTTTTGATTCCCATAAATGAACCCTCTTTGTAAAAATAAGTCACCATCCCTTAAAAAACACTGCCTTTTTAAGAAAAATTAATTTTAAATAGCTTAAATAACAATTATACAAAAAAATTATTTGTGTTTATAGGTTTAATTCTGATTACTATTACAAGTATTTACTTTGTTAAGATTATTCTAAACTGGTTAAATTTTTTTTCCAAGGGGGTATATAAAAGGAAATTTTTCAAGTGGTTTTAAAAATATTTTTTAAATAAATACCTTTTGTTATAATAAAAAATGCACCTTTAAAGGTTTATTTTCAAATAATTTTAAGTATATACCTAAATTATAGCAGCAATCAAAAAAATTTATCCACAAAGATTGTGACTTTAAATGCCTTTAATTATTATTTATAAACTACAAATTTTTCTCTTATTTAGATAATGATTGAAATTTTTATTTGAAATATACACATAAAATAATATAACTGAAGAATTGTTGAGGACCAAATTCAGTTAATACATCAGTAATGATACTACACATTCAGTAATGATAGGTACTACATATTTTGATCAGTTTTTATGGTGCCCTTTCAAAACTCAAAATGCGTTTTTCTATGAGTAAAAACCCTGCACTTTTTAATTCTCAGGGAGAACTCTGATATATATATATTAAGTTTTGTCACTTTTTATTTTGTATTAAATTCAAACATTATTAATGGAATATAAAAACAATTATTTTAATCACTAAGAGATACAATGTAAATCTCAATAAACATAATATCAAGGTAAATAAGTATTATTTCTGAAATTTGAAATTTTGTTTTAATATTTTCAAAAATATCATTTAATAAATACTTTTATTCATTTTTTTTTTATTAAACGACTTAAAACTCCTCATGCACCACAAAGTATAACATGAGGCTTACAGTTGTAAGTAGAAAACAAAAGAAGAAAAATTTACAAATTTAAATTAAAAACAAAATTCCGCAAGGCAGCAAGACTTTCAATACTTTTGACCAGTTCTGATAAGAAAGGAGGCCAACAAATAGAAAGACGCCTCAAATCAGTCTTTAATTTCATTCGGGCACTCGCAAACAGATTGCAATGAAGAAACCACATTTGAAACAACATTTTTTTCTTAAACTAATGAGAAATTTTTATTCCTTGTTATGAAAACAATAAATTTTCTCGCATGTAATTCAATTTGATAAAGAAGATTAACATTGTGCCCTAAGTATTGCAAATTAAGAAATAGTAGTACAAACATTATGCAGATTTTATAAGTGTTTAAAACCTAAAGAGTTACTGGAATTAAAATTAACTTACTTAAAATAAAGCAAATATATTTTTATTAATTTTGTGCTACACATATATTGGCTACATCAAATTGTGTAACAATAAACGGTTTATATTTTATATAAAAATTAAAAACTAACTCAGAATATTTAACTAAAGGTTAAGCATTAAAAAACTGAAAAAAATAAAATAAATAAAAGATAAATAACAAGACTGCATATAAACTAGGTCAGGTGTCCTAGTTTTTTGACAGGTTCACGTTAATAAATATATGCGCATAACCCTCATGGTACTTTTTCAATTGGTTTCATGGCTACAGTCTCTAAATTATAACACATGGTAAAAACCTTATTGGCCTTATGGCCACATAGTCCTTGATGTATGACAATTTAATTTTTAATAAATTATAAAAAGCATGTTTTTATAATCTAGACATTAAAACTCAATTGAGATGAATAATTAATCTACATAAAAATTCCTTCTCAAACATTGTATCAAAATTGTTATGATTGGTTATACTTATGTAGTTAATAATAAAATAATTTACAAACATTTCAAAACAAACTCAAATTTAAACTGAAAATTAAATAATAAGTTAGCAGGTATTATATATAAATCTTAATAATTATTTAAATAATTATGAAGATTTCTGGGGATAAAGCTGTATAACCAACGATTTATTTATAACGCACATCGATCGGTAAATTAAGATTTTCACATAAATTTTATACTTTGAAAATACGATGCTTAACTTCTCAGCTAAAGTCGATAATTATTAATTAAGAATTATTTACAGATATCTGAGGTGAAATTTAGATAAATAACAAGAATACCAATGACTTATTCTCAGTGCACATCAAATGATAATAAGAGATTTTCAAACGAACCAAACAATTTATAAAATTCTGAATTTTCAAATACGCTGTATAATTTTTTGGATAATTGAACGGGATGAATGTTTTTGTAGTGATGTCAAAAGGTTTTATTCTATTTTAAATGTTTGGAATGTATACTCAAATAAAATGAATGCAATAAAAATTAATCAAGCAAGTTATTCAAAAGCAAACATGCTATATTTGTCGAAGCAGTGATGCATACGATTTACAGATATGATTATCCTAAGTAACTTACTTCCTGTTGTACCAGTACCTAAAATAAACAAATCGTGACAAAAATCAATTGATTATTTTCTTTTGTTTTCTTGCAATCGATTAAAACATCTAAAAGACACATATTTAATTAAAGATAAGTGTTTTTAGGCGTAGTAAATGAACAAGATTTATATTAAATGCTTTTGTAATTTACATCGATCACATCAAGATAACAATACAATTATAAAATTATCTTTATTTAATAAACTTACAATGATTAAAATTCCTGTCATCTATTCTTCTATTTTTAAATGATCAAATGAGAAATTGTAAATAAAAGCATTGTATGTTCATTCCATTTAATTTATTTGCACAGGCAACTATCTACACACTTAACTGTTATTATTTTTTTTTTTCCACACTGCAATGACCCGTGGCTAGCCGCAGCCTGATTGGTAGAACACCGCATACGCCATTTTGTAATTACAATAAATTTCTTCGACGGTTGAAAGTTAATTCTTAAAATGTTTACATTTATTTATCATTTATGCGAAATTCCCAATATTCAATGAAATTCCAGTTTGATGCTAAACATTTCCCTAAGCTGGCGCCTTTGGATGTAAAATTAATTCTTTTGATAAACAAATGCACTTGCGTTTATGATTTAGGGGCTACTAAAGTTGCCTCGATAGCCCTAAGCGCGAGTGTGAATGTTGTGAAATTACAGTCACTCGAAAAAATAGCTGAGCACCGTGACCCTTGCAAAAAAAATTTAAAAACGCAAAACGACAAAATGAAATGCACAAGTCTCGATTCTCACTGCTCTGTCGCGACGCTGTTTTTTGAAATGTTCCCACTGCCTTGTCGTGACGCATATTTTAGTTGATGTGTGACGATGAAATGACCAATTTTGGCCAGTAAACTTGCAAAAAAAAACTGGTGAGCCTCCGCAGAAGCCATTTCAAAACATAAACAATTGATTTCAATGTGTGTGTGTAACCAATGTTGACGAGCCAAAAAAAACTGGTGAGGCTCCGCAGAAGCCATTTCAAAGCAAAAAATGTGATTTCAATGTGTGTGTTCTCAAGTGTTTTGCGCCACAACACCCAATGTTGGCATCGTGTGTATCTTAAAAAAATGGGACGAGTCCCCAAATAGGGGGACTCGTCCCATTTTTTTTAAAAAAAATCGCTTTGACATAGAGTTAAATTTCGATGGTTTGTCGGCAAAGGGGGCAAGTCTTTTGACTGCTAGTGCGCATCCAATCGACCAGACATTTTTCATGAAATTCATGCTGGCAACGAGTACGATGAGGCATTTCCATCATCTCTTCCAAGCAAATCGGGCAGGTCTCGGGTGGGGCATAATACCAATTCTCGAAAGGTAACGAAAAGAGGCAATTGCGAATTTCGCTGGCTAGGCGAATCCGTAAAGCCTCTGTCACGTGATATCCTTTCGAGAACCACTCACCGACAATAGTTGTCAGCCATCGCATTCCAAAGCAATTAAAAGTCATGAAAGCTGGGCTCACATGACTCAAATCAGTTTGGAGATGCAACTCTTGATCGATAAATCTCTTAAAGACGCCTCTCACCCGCCTCACATCGGAATAACCATCTGGGTCGAGGAATCGAAGCACTGGATGCGCCTCGTCCCCCAATTCCACGACCTCTGGCTCTCCCATCAACAGCACCTCCCGAGGGAAAGAAAAAGATGGAAATGCCTGATCCGGTGTCAGGGGAAGCAAATTTCTCACAATGAAATGATTTACCATCTCGAAATGACTCTATATCAAAATATAACATTTTCCTCGGCGTACAAGCCCTTTTATAGACACACAGAGGGCGCTGATGCATTTTCAAGATGCCCTGTGACAAAACATCCGGTCCAATAAAACCCTTTCCAGATGCGTTTCCAAGAAATCTAGCGACAAAACACATCCGCCCGATGCAGTTTTAGAATCTCATGTGACAAATGACCGGATGCGCTTCCAAGAAATGGAGCAACACAACACATTTAGCAGATGCACTTTTAGGACGTCACCGGATGCATTTCCAGGAAGTTGTGCGACAAAACACATTCGCCAGATGCAGTTTTAGGATATCACCGGATGCATTTCCAGGAAATTGTTCGACAAAACACATCCCCCAAATACACTTTTAGGATGTCACCGGATGCATTTCCAAGAAATGGTTTGACAAACACATCCCCCAAATACACTTTCAGGATATCACGTGACAGGACATTTGTTTGAAACAACGTCATCACTGGATCCAGAGGATGTGACCGTATCACCCAACCCAGGATATTTTGAAATCTTTGTGAGGGATGTGTCACGTGGATCATGTGAAAACTTTTGAAATGACCTGGTTCTCAAATCCTGGGGCTGGGGGATTGAGATTTGAATTGAATTCCAACGTCATTGGCCCAGTTACATTCTGGCGATGCGTTGAGAGTGTGTCGAGACTCGAGGCTTGGCTCCAACGCTCCACTGAAGAAAACTAAACCGGAAGTGGGCGTGGCCAAACGTCAATGACTGCTTATGATAACGACCACCCAAAAAGTTACGTTTCCAAAATTTCAAATTCCATCTCGAGAAAATTTTTTGCTCGACTCAAAATCTCTGGACGAGTGAAAAAAAATTTTTTTAACCGGAAGTGGGCAAAGGTCAAACGTCAACGACTGCCTATGATAACGACCACCCAAAAGTTGCGTTTCGAAAATTTCAAATTCTGACTCGAGAAAATTTTTTTGCTCGACTCAAAATCTCTGGACGAGTGGAAAAAAAAAAAAAAAAAAAAAAAAAAAAAAAAAAAAAAAAAAAAAAAAAAAAAAAAAGTGTTACTATATATAGACATAAAATATCGCTCGTATAGTCTTACACGTTTTAGCACAGAATATGAGCGTTTTCAAAAATGTCATTTTTCATAAAAAAATACCCTTTTCTTTAAAAAAACGGATCCATTTTTCAATCTCAACGATGAAAAGACCCTTTTCAAAAAATATCATATTTTCATACATCGACGCCCTTTTTCTTTTCAAAACGGATCCATTTTTCATTTTCAGCAGTGGTTTCAAACTGAATCCAGCAACTCATTTTTTTTTTTTTTTTTTTTTTTTTTTTTTTTTTTTTTTTTTTTTTTTTTTTTTTTTTTTTTTTTTTTTTTTTTTTTTTTTTTTGAAATCGACACCCTTTTCCTTTTGAAAATCAATTCCCAGAGCCTCCAATCTCTGATGGCCCTCCAGGCGATGGGGCGCGCTCCAGCTGAGGTTGCACGACGAACGTGGAACCCGCGGCCGCGTGAACTTTGAAATGGTTGGTGATGGTGGATCTCTGCTCCAACTCTTCAATTTTACGCTTCAGAGTTTCATTTTCTCGTTTCAGCGCTTCATTTTCTCCTTTCAGCGCTTCATTTTCTCGTTCCAGCGCGTCGATGCTGGCATAGAGCTTATGCATCTCCACACCTTGTTTCTGAGACGCACGCTCCAAGATGTGCATTTGAAAGACTTGTTGTTTATTGAGCGTGTAGTAGACGTCCTTCATGCGTTGACGCCAAGAATTACCCACTCCAATCTGATGTGTCATTGCCGCCACGCGATTCTCGAAGCTTGCCTGCGTGGGTCGGACGCGCATGATATCCGTCTCTGTCCAGTACAATGTGTGTTCTCCTTCGGGATGCGGTTCGTAATCCCATCGTACAGAAGCAGGACAATCTCGAAGCTCCGGCATGACGTCGAGCACGCGAACCCGGTATTTTTTCGCACCGGACGACCAGTAGGTTTCCGTTTTCCAATCCAGGACCACATGATTGCGAAGCTTTTGCTGGATCAATTCCGTGGAGCCCGTCGGCCACAACAAGACCATGGACCAGACGGCATGCTTGTACACTGGGCGATTGATGTAAAAATGTCCTCGCTCCACGCCGCCCGGTCGCTTGGATCCAGAACTTTGAGCTGCTTTTTCGCTCGATACGTAGTTGATGGTATTGGACAAATGCATGGCCGACACGATCCGTTTGTGGCCTTTGCAATAGCGCTCGGATTCAAACGTCACGCGGATGCGCATCCAAGCGTTGAGGTAGGCGTCTCGATCTCGCACGGCCACAATCATGTGGCGATGGAGTTTATCACAATCCATGGCTTCGGGCTGGTCGGACGAGCAACCGTCGCACAAACACCAAAAGGACGACACGACCATTGCACTGGCGTCAAAGGCAGCAGACATGTGAGTTTTGAAACTAGAAAAGGCATACGATCGAATAAAAACATGATAGAGTGTCCAATTGCCGGAAAAATACATTCGAAACAGGGCCAAGGGCTCGCGACCCAAATTGCTCTCTTCATCAAACGCGGCATACGATCCCGTGTCTGCCAACTCTTGAAAGTCACCCGGGTAGTTTTCGTAAAATCCAGCCTGTTGCGCCTCCTCCTCCATGTCTCGATGGTTGAGTCGACGATAAAGTAATGAGGGTTCAAATGGAGCGCAGTCACATAATCTGAGAATGGAGCTTTCGAGAGAATCCATTTCAGAGGTGGCACTGGTTTCAGCAGCTATGGGACTGTCGTCCGATTGGAGAATGCAAACTTTTTTGTTTTTTCGATTGTTTTTTCTGAGACGTATAAAGCATTTTTCAATGTGGTCGTTGTTTTCTTTGGGACGATTCGCAGAAAATGTGTGTTTTCCACAAAAAATGCAATCAGTTTTTTCATTAAGACCATGTTTGGATTTTGCATGAGTCTTTATATACTCTGCCAGCGTTACTTTGTCAGAACAAATTGGACATTCGATATCCTTTATCTTCCACCTCCGGTAGGAAGAACCCAATTTCTTTTGCAAAGCTGTCAGGCTCATTCTCGAGGATCGAGCTTGAAAAACAAAATTCAAATCCAACTGAATCCAGCAACTCGATGCTCCTTTATTTAAAGCATCTTTCAAAAAAAAAAAAAAAAAAAAAAAAAAAAAAAAAAAAAAAAAAAAAAAAAAAAAAAAAAAAAAAAAAAAAAAAAAAAAAAAAAAAACTTTGAGTTGCTGGATTCAGTTTGAAACCACTGCTGAAAATGAAAAATGGATCCGTTTTGAAAAGGAAAAGGGCGTCGATGTATGAAAATATGATATTTTTTGAAAAGGGTCTTTTCATCGTTGAGATTGAAAAATGGATCCGTTTTTTTAAAGAAAAGGGTATTTTTTTATAAAAAATGACATTTTTGAAAACGCTCATATTCTGTGCTAAAACGTGTAAGACTATACGAGCGATATTTTATGTCTATATATAGTAACACTTTTTTTTTTTTTTTTTTTTTTTTTTTTTTTTTTTTTTTTTTTTTTTTTTTTTTTTTTTTTTCCACTCGTCCAGAGATTTTGAGTCGAGCAAAAAAATTTTCTCGAGTCAGAATTTGAAATTTTCGAAACGCAACTTTTGGGTGGTCGTTATCATAGGCAGTCGTTGACGTTTGACCTTTGCCCACTTCCGGTTAAAAAAATTTTTTTTCACTCGTCCAGAGATTTTGAGTCGAGCAAAAAATTTTCTCGAGATGGAATTTGAAATTTTGGAAACGTAACTTTTTGGGTGGTCGTTATCATAAGCAGTCATTGACGTTTGGCCACGCCCACTTCCGGTTTAGTTTTCTTCAGTGGAGCGTTGGAGCCAAGCCTCGAGTCTCGACACACTCTCAACGCATCGCCAGAATGTAACTGGGCCAATGACGTTGGAATTCAATTCAAATCTCAATCCCCCAGCCCCAGGATTTGAGAACCAGGTCATTTCAAAAGTTTTCACATGATCCACGTGACACATCCCTCACAAAGATTTCAAAATATCCTGGGTTGGGTGATACGGTCACATCCTCTGGATCCAGTGATGACGTTGTTTCAAACAAATGTCCTGTCACGTGATATCCTGAAAGTGTATTTGGGGGATGTGTTTGTCAAACCATTTCTTGGAAATGCATCCGGTGACATCCTAAAAGTGTATTTGGGGGGATGTGTTTTGTCGAACAATTTCCTGGAAATGCATCCGGTGATATCTTAAAACTGCATCTGGCGAATGTGTTTTGTCGCACAACTTCCTGGAAATGCATCCGGTGACGTCCTAAAAGTGCATCTGCTAAATGTGTTGTGTTGCTCCATTTCTTGGAAGCGCATCCGGTCATTTGTCACATGAGATTCTAAAACTGCATCGGGCGGATGTGTTTTGTCGCTAGATTTCTTGGAAACGCATCTGGAAAGGGTTTTATTGGACCGGATGTTTTGTCACAGGGCATCTTGAAAATGCATCAGCGCCCTCTGTGTGTCTATAAAAGGGCTTGTACGCCGAGGAAAATGTTATATTTTGATATAGAGTCATTTCGAGATGGTAAATCATTTCATTGTGAGAAATTTGCTTCCCCTGACACCGGATCAGGCATTTCCATCTTTTTCTTTCCCTCGGGAGGTGCTGTTGATGGGAGAGCCAGAGGTCGTGGAATTGGGGGACGAGGCGCATCCAGTGCTTCGATTCCTCGACCCAGATGGTTATTCCGATGTGAGGCGGGTGAGAGGCGTCTTTAAGAGATTTATCGATCAAGAGTTGCATCTCCAAACTGATTTGAGTCATGTGAGCCCAGCTTTCATGACTTTTAATTGCTTTGGAATGCGATGGCTGACAACTATTGTCGGTGAGTGGTTCTCGAAAGGATATCACGTGACAGAGGCTTTACGGATTCGCCTAGCCAGCGAAATTCGCAATTGCCTCTTTTCGTTACCTTTCGAGAATTGGTATTATGCCCCACCCGAGACCTGCCCGATTTGCTTGGAAGAGATGATGGAAATGCCTCATCGTACTCGTTGCCAGCATGAATTTCATGAAAAATGTCTGGTCGATTGGATGCGCACTAGCAGTCAAAAGACTTGCCCCCTTTGCCGACAAACCATCGAAATTTAACTCTATGTCAAAGCGATTTTTTTTAAAAAAAATGGGACGAGTCCCCCTATTTGGGGACTCGTCCCATTTTTTTAAGATACACACGATGCCAACATTGGGCGTTGTGGCGCAAAACACTTGAGAACACACACATTGAAATCACATTTTTTGCTTTGAAATGGCTTCTGCGGAGCCTCACCAGTTTTTTTGGCTCGTCAACATTGGTTACACACACACATTGAAATCAATTGTTTATGTTTTGAAATGGCTTCTGCGGAGGCTCACCAGTTTTTTTTTGCAAGTTTACTGGCCAAAATTGGTCATTTCATCGTCACACATCAACTAAAATATGCGTCACGACAAGGCAGTGGGAACATTTCAAAAAACAGCGTCGCGACAGAGCAGTGAGAATCGAGACTTGTGCATTTCATTTTGTCGTTTTGCGTTTTTAAATTTTTTTTGCAAGGGTCACGGTGCTCAGCTATTTTTTCGAGTGACTGCGTGACGAGTAGGTCGAGAGCCGTCGAGAGCCGTCAAACCGCGTCGCGGGTCTGGTTTGACGGCTCCTGTCATTGACGTCATGCTACGGGGCCTTTTGGAATCGACCCCCCTTAAAGCTCAAGCTTAAACCATTATTGTAAAAAAAAACATTAAAAAAAATAGATTGAATCATTTAGCCATCCAATGGAATCCCAGGGATATTACTCCCAGGCTCGTTTTGCGTAAAAGAGTTTTTTTTGCAGAGGTCACGGTGCTCAGCTATTTTTTCGAGTGACTGCATCACATGGATGGGGGGAGTTGTCAAACCACGCCACTCGATTCTTACCATGGTTCCTGGGGGGAGAGACTCGTTTCAACACTGTGCAAACGGGATAAACTCACACAGACATTTTCACTGATGCATGGTATAGAGGGTCGCAATGTATTCATTTTGTAAAGAGATAAAAAACACAGATTCATAAAAAACTCGTTTATTGGACGTCTACCCACAAAAATATACATGTTCAAATGATTTACAAGGGATGAGATGCACTCACGTTTAATGGTGAGGAATTGGTTCCATCGTTATATGAAGAAACTTTGAAATGCCACCCGTCACCGCTATCCACCGATGACAGTTCTCATGTGAACAGTATACACATCTGCCCAAGGGTCGGGTGGCATCTTGTTTCAAAACGACCGTTTTCAGGTCCTTTGCATGATGAAATTGCGGCAGCCTCGCCAGTACCTCGTCCCATTTGGTTTTTGTGACAGCGTCTGTCAACACCAAATTGCGCACTCTCATCTCATACAATTGCTCCAGCAGCACTTGAGGGCGGATGGGTCCATCGACAGCTCGGAAAACGTACCCATTTGTGAGGGTGTGGCCGTCATTTCTTATGCAAAGCACAGCAAATGAGTGGGTATGCCGGCCAGAAAAATATATTTTACGCCTCGGTTCGTACTTTTTTCGTGGATGGCTCGTCTCTTGAATGGTTGGAGGAGGCCTTTGTGGATGAGCGTCGCTGGAGACGCTGGGTTTTGGAGATGGATCGGATGGTTTGAACGCCCTCGAGGAGTTGGAGGCGACGGATGTCTGGCAAGAGTCCTTGGTGCGGCTGCTGGATGGCTGGGAGGGCCTCGAGACGGGAGATTTGGTGAACCGTTTCGTTGGTTTGGAGTGACTTCTTGGTGGATAGACGCGAGAGGGGGCCATCTGTACGATCGAGCGTGGCTTGAGTTTCTTGTCAGGGGGTGAGTCTACAAGCATGGGTGGAGAGGCTGGCTCATGGAGTGGAGGCTCAGGTGTGGGTGGCAGTGGAGAAATTAGGCTCGGTAGATCAAAATCCACAGCAGTGGGTGTCGGAGGCGATGGTGAAGGCGCCAAATGGATATTCACTTCGGCAAAGTCGTCGTCGTCAGAGAAGATGGGATTGTAATCGAGATTTTCATCCATGGTTTGAAGAGCAGAGAGAACTGGCAGTTGAGGATCGCTGGTTCTGAATGATTTGAAGGCTCAAGTCTCGGCCTTATATACTGCTCAAGCAGGAAGTGAAACAGGATGTTTTCAAAATGGCGAAATTTTTTTTCATGGGATGGGAGCCAAGAATGGGTGGAGAGCAAATTTAGTTTTGTGGGTGTACTTTCAATGTTGTCTAAAGGTCAAGTCGAAGCTGTAGAGGATTTCCAAAGATTTCAAACTTTAATCTACGCTGAAAAAAATATAGATGTTGATGTCTCGAAGTCAAGTCTTTCCCAACGCTGGATACTGTTCAAACTCTTGCAAATTGTGACAGCACAAATAAATTCTAAAGTTGCGGGTTCCGAGAAATTCTAAAGTTGCAGGGCCTGTTGCTACGGTATTTCTTGGCCATTTCAATCATCACGTGATCGTCCCATTGCGCCACATTGTGCAACATCCTGCCTGAGAGGTATAAAAGACCGACTCTCTGGCAGTCTGCTTCACACACTCTCTGACTAGCGATCTTTTCTCTCTTACGAGCGAAATGGATAGCAAAATTTGTCTCTATCTCAACGCCGATGGATACATCGTAAACGGCATATTTGAATGCCGTGAATTGGCCTTTACGTTTCCTGGACGGTATTCAAAATTTGGATCCTACCAATTTAAACTTTCTTCGCTGCCAAAGACAGTTTATGAAGAAAACATGGCTCAGCATGTCTTTGACAAAATCCATGGACTGCCGGCAATTGGTGGATACATGCACTCTATGATGGTGGGCTTTGTAATATCGGAACTTTGCGAGAATTACAAAAGCAAAAAGAGACCGTATGTTGCCATAAAGGGAAACAAACACCTTGCCAAAATTTTGGATGGACTGAAAATTAAATACGTTGATCTCGAAGTGTTGGGCTGTCCTCGATTCGAACTTTTGAATCGAAATGAGACTTCAACTTGTGGGAAGCACCATAGAGACCTTCGATGTGGCCAAGCTATGGTGGTGGCCTACAAAGAATGGACTGAGGAAAACTGCTAATGGTTTAATCTCTTTTTCCTTAAAAAGAGGGCAAAAAAATGGGGAAACCTCCTTTTTGGGAGGTTTCCCCATTTTTTTGCGATGTATAATGTGCCAAGATTGGATGTACAAGAAAATAAAACTTGTTAATAACTTGAAAATAAAACTTGTACAAGAAAATAAAACTCCATTGCCGAGAAATTTTCTAAAATGGTCACCGAAATGTTTATCTCATCGAGACGAGTTTATAGATGTCCAACACAATATACCTTGTTTGAAAATTTAAAATTGTACCATGGTTGGTACAACTGAAAACAGAGACCACCAAAATATTTTACTCATCAAGACGAATCGATGGATACCCCACATGATATATTTTGTTAGAAACTCTTTGTTGGAAAATCTAACTCCGCTCCATGGGGGGTCTCATGGACCTGGGTCCAATCAAAAAATTTTACTCATCAATGGATACCCCACATGATATATTTTGTTAGAAACTCTTTGTTGGAAAATCAAACTCCGCTCCATGGGGGGTCTCGCGGACCCGGGTCCAATCAAAATATTTTACTCATCAAGACGAATCGATGGATACCCCACATGATATATTTTGTTAGAAACTCTTTGTTGGAAAATCTAACTCCGCTCCATGGGGGGTCTCGCGGACCTGGGTCCAATCAAAAAATTTTACTCATCAAGACGAATCGATGGATACCCCACATGATATATTTTGTTAGAAACTCTTTGTTGGAAAATCAAACTCCGCTCCATGGGGGGTCTCGCGGACCCGGGTCCAATCAAAATATTTTACTCATCAAGACGAATCGATGGATACCCCACATGATATATTTTGTTAGAAACTCTTTGTTGGAAAATCTAACTCCGCTCCATGGGGGGTCTCGCGGACCTGGGTCCAATCAAAAAATTTTACTCATCAAGACGAATCGATGGATACCCCACATGATATATTTTGTTAGAAACTCTTTGTTGGAAAATCAAACTCCGCTCCATGGGGGGTCTCGCGGACCCGGGTCCAATCAAAATATTTTACTCATCAAGACGAATCGATGGATACCCCACATGATATATTTTGTTAGAAACTCTTTGTTGGAAAATCTAACTCCGCTCCATGGGGGGTCTCGCGGACCCGGGTCCAATCAAAATATTTTACTCATCAAGACGAATCGATGGATACCCCACATGATATATTTTGATAGAAACTCTTTGTTGGAAAATCAAACTCCGCTCCATGGGGGGTCTCGCGGACCCGGGTCCAATCAAAATATTTTACTCATCAAGACGAATCGATGGATACCCCACATGATATATTTTGTTTAAAAGTCTTTAATTAAAAATCTAACTCCGCTCCATGGGGGGTCTCGCGGACCCGGGTCCAATCAAAATATTTTACTCATCAAGACGAATCGATGGATACCCCACATGATATATTTTGATTAATAATTTTTAATTAAAAATCTAATTCCGCTCCATGGGGGGTCTCGCGGACCCGGGTCCAATCAAAATATTTTACTCATCAAGACGAATCGATGGATACCCCACATGATATATTTTGTTTAAAAGTCTTTAATTAAAAATCTAACTCCGCTCCATGGGGGGTCTCGCGGACCCGGGTCCAATCAAAATATTTTACTCATCAAGACGAATCGATGGATACCCCCACATGATATATTTTGATTAATAATTTTTAATTAAAAATCTAATTCCGCTCCATGGGGGGTCTCGCGGACCCGGGTCCAATCAAAATATTTTACTCATCAAGACGAATCGATGGATACCCCACATGATATATTTTGTTTAAAAGTCTTTAATTAAAAATCTAACTCCGCTCCATGGGGGGTCTCGCGGACCCGGGTCCAATCAAAATATTTTACTCATCAAGACGAATCGATGGATACCCCCACATGATATATTTTGATTAATAATTTTTAATTAAAAATCTAATTCCGCTCCATGGGGGGTCTCGCGGACCCGGGTCCAATCAAAATATTTTACTCATCAAGACGAATCGATGGATACCCCACATGATATATTTTGTTTAAAAGTCTTTAATTAAAAATCTAACTCCGCTCCATGGGGGGTCTCGCGGACCCGGGTCCAATCAAAATATTTTACTCATCAAGACGAATCGATGGATACCCCCACATGATATATTTTGATTAATAATTTTTAATTAAAAATCTAATTCCGCTCCATGGGGGGTCTCGCGGACCCGGGTCCAATCAAAATATTTTACTCATCAAGACGAATCGATGGATACCCCACATGATATATTTTGTTTAAAAGTCTTTAATTAAAAATCTAACTCCGCTCCATGGGGGTCTCGCGGACCCGGGTCCAATCAAAATATTTTACTCATCAAGACGAATCGATGGATACCCCACATGATATATTTTGATTAATAATTTTTAATTAAAAATCTAATTCCTCTCCATGGGGGGTCTCATGGACCTGGGTCCAATCAAAAAATTTTACTCATCAAGACGAATCTATCGATACCCCACATGACATATTTTGATTAATAATTTTAATTAAAATCAATCTCTGCTCCATAGGGGGTCTCGCGGACCCGGGTGCAATTAAAAAATTTCATTCATCGAGACGAATCGATCGATACCCCACATGATATACTTTGCTTGAATTTTAAAAAATGTTCCATGGGGGGTCTCATCGACCCGGTGCCATCAAAATGGTTGAATCTGACAAAATCTGCAAGTCGCTTCTGATTGGTTCAAACTTTTGGAAATTGGGTTTAAAAAGCGCTCACTCTTCGTTGGAAATCAGTCGCGGCCGCGGCTTCACCTTGTGAAGATGTGCCTCTCCAAAAGACTTGGGATATGTGCCTTGCCGAAAGACTTGCCGACTACCATGCCGTGACTCTGCCGTACTATTTGCCGGGATGATCTGAAACATTTGCCGTCGACCAGGAGCAGTGCCTCGCCGAAAAACTTGTGATATGTGCCTTGCCGAAAGACTTGCCGACTTCCATGCCGTGACTCTGCCGTACTATTTGCCGGGATGATCTGCAACATTTGCCGTCGACCAGGAGCAATTGTAGACACGTCTTTACTCGAAGAAGCAGTTTTGGAAAATGATATGGATAGCCATCCTTACTTGCCGAAGCTGTGAGTATTTTTTTTTTTTTTTTTTTTTTTTTTTTTTTTTTTTTTTTTTTTTTTTTTTTATATATATATTTTTTTTTTTTTTTTTTTTTTTTTTTTTTTTTTTTTTTTTTTTTTTTTTTTTTTTTTTTTTTTGACATATTGTGTTTAAAAGCTCCAGCAAACCTGGGATCCTCACTGTATCGACCAGTGCTTGGAGGTCATCGTTACGATGGATGAGTCTACAGCTGAATATGATTGTGCTCAGGGACCGCTGCTGCCGCTGCTCTCTTTCCTATGCCTTTTGCCTTTGTGTGTTATTTTCCAACATTGTCTGCGACTAGCCTGGCCAACTGGAAGTGGATAATGTCTTTCTCTCTGCATGACGCTTATTTTTTTGCTTTTCCGATTGAATTTTCCGATAAAACAATCATATTGAGCTGTTGGCATGTGTCGTAACGAGATTCATCGAGGATCCACCAGGTACGTATAATTTTTTTTCAGATGGAGAATGCCAGATGGAATATACCAGCCATGAGATGATTCCAGTGTTCCAGTTGGGATTCCATCGAGTTGTTATCCACAGCTCGGTGGCCATCGTTTTGCAAACGCAATTCGATGGTTGGAGATGGAGGATGATGACAATCACGACGATTGTTGTCGAGAAGAGCAACGGATATTTTTTTTTCAGGTGGAGAATGCCAGATGGAATATACCAGCTATGAGATGATTTTTTTTTCAGGTGAGATGGAGGATGATGACATCGCGACGTATGTCATCGAGAAGAGCATTTCCGTAGTTGCATCCGCAGCTATGATGGGCTTTGTGAGAATTCCGTAGTCGCTACGGCGGCTATGATGCACATTTTGTTGGCCGTAACTGAGGTAGTGTTTCCGTAGTAGCTTTAGCTGCTATGAGATGATTCCAGTGTTCCAGTTGGGATTCCATCGAGTTGTTATCCGCAGCTTGGTGGCCATCGTTTTGCAACCGCATTTCGATGGTTGGAGATGGAGGATGATGACAATCACGACGATTGTTGTCGAGAAGAGCAACGGATATTTTTTTCAGGTGGAGAATGCCAGTTGGGATTCCATCGAGTTGTTATCCGCAGCTTGGTGGCCATCGTTTTGCAACCGCATTTCGATGGTTGGAGATGGAGGATGATGACAATCACGACGATTGTTGTCGAGAAGAGCAACGGATATTTTTTTCAGGTGGAGAATGCCAGATGGAATATACCAGCCATGAGATTATGCCAGATTTCCAGATGGAATATGCCAACCGTGAGATGATTCCAGTGTGCCAGTTGGGATTCCATCGAGTTGCAACCGCATTTCGATGGTTGGAGATGGAGAATGCCAGATGGAATATACCAGCCATGAGATTATGCCAGATTTCCAGATGGAATATGCCAACCGTGAGATGATTCCAGTGTGCCAGTTGGGATTCCATCGAGTTGTTATCCGCAGCTTGGTGGCCATCGTTTTGCAACCGCATTTCGATGGTTGGAGATGGAGGATGATGACAATCACGACGATTGTTGTCGAGAAGAGCAACGGATATTTTTTTCAGGTGGAGAATGCCAGTTGGGATTCCATCGTTTTGCAACCGCATTTCGATGGTTGGAGATGGAGGATGCCAGATGGAATATACCAGCCATGAGATTATGCCAGATTTCCAGATGGAATATGCCAACCATGAGATGATTCCAGTGTACCAGTTGGGATTCCATCGAGTTGCAACCGCATTTCGATGGATGGAGATGGAGAATGCCAGATGGAATATACCAGCCATGAGATTATGTCAGATTTCCAGATGGAATATGCCAACCATGAGATGATTCCAGTGTGCCAGTTGGGATTCCATCGAGTTGTTATCCGCAGCTCGGTGGCCATCGTTTTGCAACCGCATTTCGATGGTTGGAGATGGAGGATGCCAGATGGAATATACCAGCCATGAGATTATGCCAGATTTCCAGATGGAATATGCCAACCATGAGATGATTCCAGTGTACCAGTTGGGATTCCATCGAGTTGTTATCCGCAGCTCGGTGGCCATCGTTTTGCAACCGCATTTCGATGGTTGGAGATGGAGGATGATGACAATCACGACGATTGTTGTCGAGAAGAGCAACGGATATTTTTTTCAGGTGGAGAATGCCAGATGGAATATACCAGCCATGAGATGATTTTTTTTTCAGGTGAGATGGAGGAAGATGACATCGCGACGTATGTCATCGAGAAGAGCATTTCCGTAGTTGCATCCGCAGCTATGATGGGCCTTGTGAGAATTCTGTAGTCGCTACGGTGGCTATGATGCACATTTTGTTGACCGTAACTGAGGTAGTTTTTCCGTAGTAGCTTTAGCTGCTATGAGTATTTATGGCCGTAGAAATGAGCTCAGTGTTGGACGATATATGTGTGTTTACGTGTGTTTATGTGTGTTTACGTGTGTTTACGTGTGTTTACGTGTGCTTATGTGTGTTTACGTGTGCTTATGTGTGTTTACGTGTGCTTATGTGTTGGTCATGACCTTATCCATGGATATAGTGTTTATGCTAGTTTTTAGATTTAGTTTTAGAATTAGTTTTAGAATTAGTTTTAGAATTAGTTTTAGAATTAGTTTTAGAATTAGTTTTAGATTTAGTTTTAGATTTAGTTTTAGATTTAGTTTTAGATTTAGTTTTAGATTTAGTTTTAGATTTAGTTTTAGATTTAGTTTTAGATTTAGTTTTAGATTTAGTTTTAGATTTAGTTTTAGATTTAGTTTTAGATTTAGTTTTAGATTTAGTTTTAGATTTAGTTTTAGATTTAGTTTTAGATTTAGTTTTAGTTTTAGATTTAGTTTTAGATTTAGTTTTAGATTTAGTTTTAGATTTAGTTTTAGAATTAGTTTTAGAATTAGATTTAGTTTTAAGTTGGATGATGGTACCTCATCCCTCACTAGTGTGGATCTAGTGATTTTTTTGCTGTTTGGATGACTTTGAAAATTGATCCTGTTACATGTCTGTAAATATTAATGTCTGTAATGTAAATATTAATGTCTGTAATGTAAATATTAATGCCTGTAATGTAAATATTAATGCCTGTAATGTAAATATTAATGCCTGTAATGTAAATATTAATGCCTGTAATGTAAATATTAATGCCTGTAATGTAAATATTAATGCCTGTAATGTAAATAATAATGTCTGTAAAAAATTTTTGACTTGTCAATAAAAAAATTGTCTCATCAAAATGCGTCATCACTTTGAATGTTTACACAAAGACTTTCTATCAAAATATATTATGTGGGGTATCCATAGATTCGTCTCGATGAGTAAAATTTTCTGATTGGACCCGGGTCCATGAGACCCCCCATGGAGCGGAGTTAGATTTTTAATCAAAGACTTTTAAACAAAATATATCATGTGGGGTATCCATAGATTCGTCTTGATGAGTAAAATATTTTGGTGGTCTCTGTTTTCAGTTGTACCAACCATGGTACAATTTTAAATTTTCCAACAAAGAGTTTTAAACAAAATATATCATGTGGGGTATCCATAGATTCGTCTTGATAAGTAAAATTTTTTGATTGGACCCGGGTCCATGAGACCCCCATGGAGCGGAGTTAGATTTTCCAACAAAGAGTTTTAAACAAAATGTATCATGTGGGGTATCCATAGATTCGTCTCGATGAGTAAAATTTTTTGATTGGACCCGGGTCCGTGAGACCCCCATGGAGCGGAATTAGATTTTTACACAAAGAGTTTTAAACAAAATATATCATGTAGGGTATCCATAGATTCGTCTTGATGAGTAAAATTTTCTGATTGGACCCAGGTCCATGAGACCCCCCATGGAGCGGAGTTAGAATTTTACACAAAGACTTTCAAACAAAATATATCATGTGGGGGTATCCATAGATTCGTCTCGAAGAGTAAAATTTTCTGATTGGACCCAGGTCCATGAGACCCCCCATGGAGCGGAGTTAGATTTTCCAACAAAGAGTTTTAAACAAAATATATCATGTGGGGTATCCATAGATTCGTCTTGATGAGTAAAATTTTTTGATTGGATCCGGGTCCATGAGATCCCCCATGGAGCGGAATTAGATTTTTACACAAAGAGTTTTAAACAAAATATATCATGTAGGGTATCCATAGATTCGTCTTGATGAGTAAAATTTTTTGGTGGTCTCTGTTTTCAGTTGTACCAACCATGGTACAATTTTAAATTTTCAAGCAAGGTATATTGTGTTGGACATCTATAAACTCGTCTCGATGAGATAAACATTTCGGTGACCATTTTTAGAAAATTTCTCGGCAATAGAGACAAGCTACACATCAGATTTTTTTGGAGCTGTCAACTTTAGAATTTCTTGGAGCTCGCAACTTTAGAATTTCTGTGACACTGTACATCGTTATACGGTTAAAAAAAAAAAAAAAAAAAAAAAAAAAAAAAAAAAAAAAAAAAAAAAAAAAAAAAAAAAAAAAAAAAAAAAAAATTTTTTTTTTTTTTTTTTTTTTTTTTTTTTTTTTTTTTTTTTTTTTTTTTTTTTTTTTTTTTTTTTTTTGATAAAAACAAAATGACACTAGATGCCTACAGTTATCAAGTTATCTACTCATTCCTTTTCTCGTTCCCTGTCATCGATCGGCAGTTCAACTTTATCATCGTCAACTGGATCTCTGGTTGAATTTGAAACACCTTCAAATAGAGTCAACGTCAATTCAATAGATCCAAGAATTTTATTTAACTCAGTATATGATTCTTTATACGTTTTCAGATCCTTCACCAGAATTTTAAAACGGATATCAGTCGGATCTAACATATTTAAAATACGTCCAATATCACCCATGATAACTACAGCACCCTCAGAGACGTACCTTCGCTCTCGATACATGCTTTCACGATACACATTAATCTCACAGTCTAGGTGACCGTTCCTCAATTCCTTCATCTTGTTTAATCTTAAATCTTTTTCAGACGTTGCTTGCGCCATGATAAGAAGTAGATATTAAAAAAAAAAAAAAAAAAAAAAAAAAAAAAAAAAAAAAAAAAAAAAAAAAAAAAAAAAAAAAAAAAAAAAAAAAAAAAAAAAAAAAAAAATCCTTTTTTTTTTTTTTTTTTTTTTTTTTTTTTTTTTTTTTTTTTTTTTTTTTTTTTTTTTTTTTTTTTTTTTTTTTTTTTAACATTGTTGTTTTTAAAGCAAGCGTCAAGTCTTTGCAGGCCTCAGAAAACCAAGTTCTACATATCCAAAAGATTGTTTTGCTTGTTCAGCTAAACCTTGCTTGACTATGGATGATATTCTAAACACTGTTTCGACGCTCGAGCCAGAAAACTTTACCAATGAGCAGCAGTATGCAACTACTACATGGTTGTTTTATAAGGAATTGACTCTTGCTCAAAACAACCCACATATAACGCATGAGACTCTGGTGATTCGCATTTTAAAAAGATTGGCGGAAGAAAATTTCAAATTATCATGGACTGCGATACAAGAAACCATAAAGCAGGGGCAATGTTTGATGGATGCCGAATTGCATAAAATGTTGCAAGATCTTTGGAAGCAGAGGAAAAAAACTCAGAATGCTGAAGACCAGCATTGCGTTGAACGAGTGCTGGGAAGAGATTACGTTAGATCAACAGATTTGTCAAGGATAGCAACCTGCTTCAATCGCTTCGTCAAGGACAAGAGGGAGTTATGGATATTTTTTGCCGTCGACGGATTCTTGGGAGATGATTTAAAATCATATGTAGATGCCTTTAAATTTGGACCGGACGACATCAAAGGGAAGCATATAAGAGCAATTCGTCAATTGTATCGAGATTTTGATGGCATCGCTACTCCCAAACATATGAAAGAAGTTTTGGAAGGTGTGTTTCAAGGGAAAGGAAGCATATATTCAAATTTTTACTTGGAAAAAATTGGAAAAGATGTCGTAGATGTGGCAAGCTGGCGCTTGGATTTACATGAAAAATGGAAAAGGAAAAATGGAGAGGGTGAGGAAGGAGATTGCAGCAACAAACGACCTGGTGGAGATTGCAGCAACAAGCGACCTGGCGATGGTAGAGAAAAAAGCCACCACAAAAAAATTAAAGTTAAACACGTTGAAGAAGAGGATGATGTAACAGAAGAAGATTGAAAAAAAAAAAAAAAAAAAAAAAAAAAAAAAAAAAAAAAAAAAAAAAAAAAAAAAAAAAAAAAAAAAAAAAAAAAAAAAAAAAAAAAAAAAAATTTTTTTTTTTTTTTTTTTTTTTTTTTTTTTTTTTTTTTTTTTTTTTTTTTTTTTTTTTTTTTTTTTTTTTTTTTTTTTTTTTTTTAACGTTGTATAAAAGCTGTAGAGCTGTAGAATGTCTTTCACATTTGGGTTGTAAGCAAGAGCAAAACGAGCTTTACATAGATTCTTCTCAAATATCAATATGAAAAGCAAATTAACCACGTCCTATGGACTTGTTGTGAAGACATCAACCAATAAAATTGTTCTCTTGCGTCGAAAGGTTCCATATTGTATACAGGATTTTTATCATTATCTACACAAAAAGAAGATACCGTACGAGAGTAATCAAAAAATTGTACATGAATGGTTTGAAAAGAAAATTCTTGTAAATTTGCCACAACACGATGTTATAGATTATCAACGCTATAAAAATGACGAGATATATGAGGACTTGTATGATTTCCCTCATGGTCAACTTCCATATTCAATCAAAAGACACGAAAAGATAAACACTATCAGTTTGTTTAAAGCTGCCTATCGGGAATTTGAAGAAGAAACTGGATTTCATTTTGATATTCCAAAATCAGAAATTGAAAATCTTCCCATGGTACATTTAACATTTAGAGGTTTGAATGGCGTTGTGTATGAGCAACATTATTTCTTGATTGAAAATGTGAAGCATTTAAAGAGACATTCCTATTTTAATTCATTTGCATCATCCTATGCTGCTGATAAACAGATAAAATCATGGGCTGATGATCGCCTCATATATCATGGTCAAGTGGTGTCCATGAATAAGGCTTTTAAACAAATGATGAAACAACAAGACATTAAATCAGATTTAAAACAATTGCTGTGTTTGAAAACTTTGGACATGCAAAAAGTGTTGAATGAATTACAAGTTGATCATGAGAAAAATAATCGTGAAACTTTTGATTCAACAAATTTAGTAAACATCATACAATCGTAAAAAAAAAAAAAAAAAAAAAAAAAAAAAAAAAAAAAAAAAAAAAAAAAAAAAAAAAAAAAAAAAAAAAAAAAAAAAAAAAAAAAAATTCAACGTTTTTTTTTTTTTTTTTTTTTTTTTTTTTTTTTTTTTTTTTTTTTTTTTTTTTTTTTTTTTTTTTTTTTTTAATGGTTTTGTATTTAATACTAGCTGATCGAGCTAAAGAAACATTTCAATTCAAAAATGTTTGACTTGCTACGAGCCAAGCAGATTGTCGGTGATCACTATTTTCGCATATTGCGATATATCGAGCCGGACATTCTGGCAGCATTCATTAATCGTTGGTCGAATCTACTCGAAATGTATTCACGAGAAGAGGATTTTATTTCATTTGATCCCAAAATTCCTGTATTGAATCGTTTGGTTCCTAAAGCAGTTGGTGTCCTCATTGTACCATTTCCCAATACCAAAGTCTTTGGATTGATGAAAGGTGTCAGTGTTTTCCCTATGTATCCTTTTCGGATTTGTAAAAAACATGAGACGGTATGCAGCCGAGAGGGTTTGGATGTGCTCATCATGTACTTGGAAATGACTGGAATTGAGCGAATCGGGTTTCTAAAGACGAGACATACGGACAAAATCATTTCCCCGCTCCGAGAAAAATTTTCAAATTTGAAAATTTATGGTCCCAGTTCCTTTGGCGCGTTCAAGTTGGTGTGTGCTAAGCTGTCGACGTAATGTAATTTAAAATATCGACCAAGTTTTTCTTTTCGGATGGATACGATATTACAACAGGTGCTTCTTTCATCCAATCTAATAAATAACGATAATGAAAAATATCATATTTTCGATGATTATCCAAACGAATAGCCGGTATATACGTTTCCAATGATTCAGTGGGCTCGTACGAAAACACACCATTGTTATCGATCAACACGTACCAGTTTTGTGGGAAAATACGCACTACCCTAAATTCATTCCACGAATACACGAGGGCAAAACGATTGTGATGCGGTCGACCCGGAATCGGATCTACATGGAACAATAATAACAATAGACAAAGAATGGTAAAGAGAAAATACATCTTGTTCTTGATTTTGATCATTACCATCATTAATCTATTTTACAAGCCATTTTTGAACGAGTCCCCCGTGGCAAATTTATTGCAAGGCCCGTGGATATCCACCGTCAACGCGTTTACTTGTCCTTTATATGGATTTAAGTGTCCCTCGGACGAGGCCTGTGACTGTCATCAAATCTGCGGAAATGGAGATTACGTATCCTTTCAGGTGATGGAGGGTGAATCCATATATTTAATGGATCAGAAACTGGTACCGGGAACGTATTGTTTACCCAGAGGAGTCGGTGAGTGCAATCAAACAACATCGCATCACGTTTTTTCGTCATCGGGTTGGACCTGTATTCCGAGGAACAAATCCATTTTTCAAAATCCATGTTACAGTGATGATGCTCGAGACAACAGTAAAAATGTGCTGTGGGACCATTTGAAAAACAAACTTGCGGAAAATATTGAAAATGTCTACGAAACTTTGTCTGATGGAAAAACGTTGCGTTTCCGATGCAAATGTGAATCTCCTGATGCCCGTGGACACGCTATGGTAAACACTTTACCTTTTACGTGTTCAGTTGATTATTGCATTCAAGACATTCCAAATCCCTTGCCCATGATGAAGTTTATCGATAACAAATGCGAGTGCGGACCTTATTTACACGAAAGAGATGAAACGTCTCGTTGTGTGGTGGAACGCTCACGGGTGGAGCAAAACGTTTTTACCGGACGCGTCAATTGTATGACAAACTTTAGTTGGAATAAGAGACCCATTTTTTGTCCATTTGATGAAGTTGAGTTTTCGCGTACCCGTGAAATCTGGAAATTCTCCTTTAGATTTTGTTTCAATGGCCATTCAATAGACAAGGATAATTAAAGAACATGTCTTGCAAGCGTACCCAGCCTATCGAGTATTACGATTTAAAAATGTTGAAAGCGCAAAACTTGCGTTTGGATCGACTGGTAGATTCCGTTGCCGTGAGAAACGAGTATCGTATCAGCAAATTCAAAATCAAAAGCCACGTTTTAAAAGACTTTTACACAGTGCCAAGAGAGTTGGTACGAGAGTTTAAACCAGAAGCCATTGCTCACGTAAAAAATATACAAACGGGGCTGGTAGACTATGGTTTTCTATACAATATTATTGACGATCGCGATCGGTGCTCCCATGCAGTATACATTAAATATAATGATTTTTCCTTAATAGAAAAGAATGCATTGTCTGAAATTGAAGAGATTGCCAAGGAATTTTATCCAAAGGAAACGGAAAACTTTGATGCAACGTGCTTGTATCTACTGATATTTTATGCGTTGCTAGTCAATCGACACGCCAACTGGCTCACAATTGATTATGTGACAAACTGTAACATGAATCACCAATATGCTGCTCATATGGATTGGTTAAACTACAACAAAACTCAATGTACATTGTAAAAAAAAAAAAAAAAAAAAAAAAAAAAAAAAAAAAAAAAAAAAAAAAAAAAAAAAAAAAAAAAAAAAAAAAAAAAAAAAAAAAAAAAAATTTTTTTTTTTTTTTTTTTTTTTTTTTTTTTTTTTTTTTTTTTTTTTTTTTTTTTTTTTTTTTTTTTTTTTTTTTTTTTTTAAACGCATGGTATATTTAAACCAAGCTTTGAGTCTAGAGGATCTCAACCTATCAGGATTTTTTGAAGCTCTCACAACTTGCACATTTTGTTTTGATAAAGAATGTTTGACCATGTCTGACGATTTGGGTTACGGATGGTCTTTTCCTACTCCGACAAAGACAAGTTGGTTGAATTGGAGCTCGTGATATTACCCTAGCCATCGTCTAGCATACTCATTACAACGGGCCTTCTCTTGCGGTAATCCGTATCACGTTTATTGCCATCATCCGGGGGTGAGCATGTTTAAAGCAATAAAAAAAGCAATAAAATCTAAAAGTTCAAAAAGTGACAGGTGCAGATGTAAGTATCAGAGTTATACCCAAAGCTTCTGGTTTGATTTTTTTGAAAACTTTGGAGCAATTTCTAAAGGTTGGGATTTGAATATGTGGAAATACAATTCTTCACTTGAGAAGAAAGACATGTTGGTTAAAAATGTGAAAACAGATTGCTCAATTTGTTTGACTACCTATGAACCATATGACGTTGTAAATGAAGGTGGATGCAAACACATTTTTCATAAGACTTGTTTACAAAATTGGATGCTGATAAACGACTCTTGTCCAATTTGCCGAGACAGATTACAATCTCCATACCTATAAAAAAAAAAAAAAAAAAAAAAAAAAAAAAAAAAAAAAAAAAAAAAAAAAAAAAAAAAAAAAAAAAAAAAAAAAAAAATTTTTTTTTTTTTTTTTTTTTTTTTTTTTTTTTTTTTTTTTTTTTTTTTTTTTTTTTTTTTTTTTTTTTTTTTTTTTTTTTTTTAAGCTTTAAATACTAGTGGTTCGAGGCTTACTCACGTTAAAGAATGTTGTACTCGATCCGCTGGGAAAAGGTGTTTCCAGTCTTCAACAAGAAAAATTATGAACCTCACGTTATTCATGTCAAAACCACGTTTCTAGATGAGTCTGCACAAATTAACCAAGTCACTCGAAAATATAAAGAGTGGATAGGCGTTTGTACAAACCATATTGAAAAGGTGGTGGAATCCATTAAAGAAAATTTTCCAAATTGTCCCGTCCACCATGTTTGCTTGGGATCTACTCGCAAGATTTTACCCTATTTTGAATCGCGATTGCATTCCGGAAAACTGGATTCGCCCAACAAACCATTTTACAAGGTGTTTGTCAAAAATGTTTCAATTGCTGATGTTGGAAGGCTCTTGTCCAAGTACAAAATGAGTTATTACGAAAAAGAGGATTGGTTGGTACGGCTGTACATTGATCTTTGCTTCAATTACAATTCTACTGGATTTTTTTACAAATGGTACACCGTGTCTCATCAGTCTGAGTGGCTAATGGAATCGTTTCACATGCATCCGGAACAAACACAGTCTCCCCCTTGGACCATTGGAGCGTTTGATTTGGAAACGGTGCCGATGGATGGGACCGATCATATTCCAAACGGAATGGACAAATCTGATGAAATTGTCATGATTAGTTTGTACAAATGGAATAAGCGGGACGGTGTGCGCAAATGGCTATTGTACCGTTTGCCTTGCGAGATGGAGGACCTTTCCATGGAAAACACAATCGCTTACACCTCCGAACGACACATGTTGAACGATTTTCACGTGTTTATTCAAGATTGTCATGTTTTAACTGGTTACAACATTACTGGATTTGACATTCCATGCGTGTTTGCACGCTTGCTGTGGTTAAAAATGTACAAAATCTTGAAACTGTACACCTCCCAACGCGTGGGCACGACCACCGTGGCCACGTTTCAAAACAAGTTGGTTTTGGATTTGTATCAGTATTTTCTCGTCTTTTCAAAGTACGATTTACCAGGATTGAAATTGGATGATGTGGCGCGGGCAAAACTCGGTGAAACCAAAGTACCCATCCATTCAACGGGTCTTTGGTCTTGGTATACGCATCCCAACGTGACTCCCTCTCTCGTTCTCTCCGATCAGGTGGAGGAATGTTTCAAAATTTTACAGCCGCGTCGCTTGCTTCAGCATCAATTTGGAACGTTCAAAGACTATATTCGTTATTGTTTAAAGGATTCCTTTCTAGTATACAAGCTCTTTACCAAAGAAATGGTCTTGTCGTTTTTAGTGGAACGAGCCAATTTCACTGCTTGGGATGCTGGGCGTGCGTTGTACATGGGTAATTCCAGTTTTTTGTTGGAACTGTTTAAAACGTATGGTACGCGATTGGGTTATTTTTTCAACAGCAAGTTTATGAAGAGTCCCATCGATCCCAAAAAATTCAATGCGTTGATGGTGACCAACGCCAAAACATATCAGGGAGCGTTAAATTATTGTATCCCTCAAACGGCTTACGAGGACGTGGCCGAAATGGATTTTGTGAGCATGTATCCGAGTGCCCTTCTCAATTGCAATCTCTGTTACAGCACCTGCACCATTTTGACGAGAGAAGAATGGTTGACCTCCCCCAACACGCAAACCATGTTGGCCATTCCGTACAAGATTCACGGAGACGAGGATTTCGAAAAAAATGTAAACGTCGAGAACTTTCGATATCCATTTTACGAGTCGCAATCGTTTGTCATGGTCATCAACCCCCACACCCAGGGTTTCTTACCTTGTATCGTAGAGCATTTTATCGAATTACGTAAATCACATCAGCGCCAATACAAGGAGACCAAGGATATTTATCATCACAATGTCCAACTGTGCATCAAAATTTTGATAAATTCCCTCTACGGCATCATGGGCAACAAACAATCGTGTCTGTCGTACTTGCCCATTGCCATGATTATTGTGACACTCGCGCGCTATCAATTGCTGGGGTCGTACCACTACTGTAAGAGTTTGGGCTATCGCGTGTGTTATGCCGACACCGATAGCTTGATGGTGGAAAAATGGCCGTACGAGCATTGTGACAGCATCAACGCTTTTCTAAACTTGCCTCACGTGGAGCTCAAATATGAGAAACGCATCAAAAGATTGCTCGTCTTATCCAGAAAGCGCTACATTTACGAATCGCTTCAGGGACAAGTGGTGGCCAAATGTTTTCAGAAACGGGTGAATGAACTCGTTGAATTCATGACAGCCTTAGTGTTGGAAAATGTGTGGAATTTTATCTATTCGACCCATTCAACTCTTATGGCCATACAAGATGTGCCGGAAAATGCCGTATCCAAGGCTTGGATGGAGGAGGGTCTTTCCTTGGAAAGCCGTGGATGGTTACTGTGGGTCGAATTGATTCAAAAGGCTTGTTACAAATGCAGAGATCCGACAAAATACTCAATCATCAAGAAAACAAAACACATGAGCGAGTACAAATCCAAAAATTGCGCCGCTTACCGCATGTTGGAAATGTACCCAGAAAAAGCAAACGATTACATTGAATACACGTATTCTCGAGCAGATGTCAGCGAAAAACATTGCCGATCGTTTATCATGAATGCGCGAGATTGCAAATGGGTGGATTATGCGCAAATGTTTATCAACACCAAAAAGACATTTTGTATCTTGTTAAACATGGCTTTTTGGAAAAGATCAAAAACACCTGTAGAAGAATGCGACATGGTCATGAATACATTGAAATGGAAGCAATTTATGCATGCTGAATTGTTGCATTGGCACGCTCGAAAACAAAATATTGTCATGCTGGTGGAAAAGGGAATAAAATACACATTCAGTGTCAACAATCATGTGGCGGATAAAAAAGTGCGTGTCAGACGAAAATTGCAGCCGGACGAGTGTGAAGGGTCCACTACCAACCGCCCAGTTAAATCTAAAAACACAATACCTGTAAAAAATAAAACTCTGGAAAAGAAGCAATCTGCAACGCTTCCAAAGAAGAGCAAATGTGATTCCAAAGCGTCTACCACACCCAAGAAAAAACGCGTGATGGAAGCATCTGCCACTCCCAAGAAAAAACGCGTGATGGAAGCATCTGCCACTCCCAAGAAAAAACGCGTGATGGAAGCATCTACCACTCCCAAGGAAAACGAAAATGTGAGAACGCTGAATCCACTGCTCCCAAGACGAAAAGAAAATACCCAATGGATGTTATAAAGGCAGCTGTTAAACGAGCAAACTTTAAGATGAGCAAAAAAGATAAATAAAGATGGATCCACATAGGCAATGCCAAATTAATATCTACAAGGAAAAAGTACGTCGGGACGTAAAGAGGATACAGGAAAACATTTCTTATCTCAAATATAATTTGTCAGACTTGCTTAAAAAATTTACCAAAGATGAACTTCAATATATCGTTTTGAAAAGAGAAATTGATGTAGTCGACTCAATAAACACTCAGTTTTTCAATGCCATGAATCACATGGAAGAGCAGGTATTGATTCGCCAAAGTACAGATTGGGTGCCAATTGAACCAGAGAAATAGGTTTCTCAATACATCTTCTACGACACGCAAACCAAAAAAAAAAAAAAAAAAAAAAAAAAAAAAAAAAAAAAAAAAAAAAAAAAAAAAAAAAAAAAAAAAAAAAAAAATTTTTTTTTTTTTTTTTTTTTTTTTTTTTTTTTTTTTTTTTTTTTTTTTTTTTTTTTTTTTTTTTTTTTTAAATGTATTTATTTAATACAAGCAGCAGCTCTAGAAAAAAATTACTTGATGCTATGAAATCTATGGATGATCTTACCAGAGAATTGCTGACCAACTTGCAAACTGAATACCCTTCCGATGATCCAACTGAAAATGAAATCCCTGAAGCGTTTGATTTTTATGATTGGATGACCACACTCGCTTCCACAGTTTCGACAGAAAAGAAAACGCAACCTGTTGTGATACGTGAAAGCTTATTTGCTCGTGTCCTAGGCAGTCGTGTCCTTGGCGCTCGTGTCCCACCCTCCTCACATTCAACAAAACTGGCTCACAGACTCTTATCCGGACGTTATTGGTTTGAAATAATTATTGAAATGGATAAAATTAGAACGAAGAAGCCAAACACTTGCGCAAAATATCCCGAACCCCCTCTTTGTCTTTTACACGATATTCGACCTTTTAGACTTGGGAAAACGGCGAAACGTGATCTGGTGGGGAGATCATTCTCATTGGGTTTTCCAACATGATACGACAAAACAAGTTTATGATGTGGGTGACAGCATTAGCGCTAGTCATTTTTTTACTGTATTTTTATTACATGACGCCATCTAATGCCTTGTCCGTTTCCAAACCCTCCAATCCATACGTCTCTTCCAAACCAACGTTTACTCAACAACTCGAGATGAATGGATCCACATTTCAATACTCGACCAACTCTACCGTCGATTGGAAAGTAGATTTACCCGATGAATTCAAAATTCAAGACGAAGCCATTACTTTGGGAGATGTTTGCCACGGTCAACCCAACGGTTTTCGCGTGTTGGCTACTGGAAAACCCTTATACGAATACTTGAAAAGAGATAAAACTCTCGAAAATAACGCACAATTTGAACCTAATGCCACTACCACGTTACGAGACAAACGAGTTTTTTACTTTACGTGCCAAGGATCCCAAATTAATAAACTGCACATGTGTCCTCCCGGTCACTTGTTTTCCAACCAACAATGTGAACTTATCCAACCCTGCTCGGGTGAAAAGGATGGAAAACGGTTTGTCCATCCTTACGATTCAAATTTGTATTATGAATGTGAAAAGGGAACGAGAGTGGCTAAAAAATGCCCTTCCGATGAAATTTTCATGCACGACAAATGTGTCAACACGTCCGATTCGTCAGTGTATTGCCAGTTTCACAAGGAACCCAAAATTTTAAATTCAAAGACGCTACTCGTATGTCGAGACAATCAAATTACGTACGACTCGTGTCCAGAGGGGTTTCGATATTTCGACAAACCCGTATGTGAGTCGGACGCCTGCTTCAATGTACCGGATGGAACGCTCATCCCCCTCCCCGATCAGCAAAATGGACCTTTCACATTTTCGCCAGGATATAGCGTGTGCAAGGTTGGTAAAGTGGTAGATGTTAAAGTGTGTTCTCAAAATTGGGATCCCTATTTATCCGAAGGGGATGATTTGACTCATTTACCGCTCGTGTTTGATGGCAAGAAATGCTCCATCCCTTCATTTGGTAAAAACGTCCACTCTACCGATCCAGAGATTGTGGTGCCAGCCTATAACTTTCTAAAACACGTACCCAACTGGAAGTATTCATCCCAGATGGATCGCGTCACGGGTTACGAGTGCAAAGAGACGCGAAAACGAGTGCATTTGGATCCGGGGCAGCGGATAAACAAACGATTTAAGCGAGAATCGGCGTGTGACGACACTGTTCAAAAAGTACCAGTCGGTGGGCAACCCGACGCGTATTACGATTGTCAGACGGAAATGGTCGAGCAATGCCCGGCGGGCCACTATTTCGATACCAAATTGTGCTTACCTCGCCAACAAAATGTCTTTTCGTTCGAAGGACTCGATTTCTTTTCGTTTGATTCGTTGAGCATCAGTAATTGGATTATGCCCTGGAACTACAAGCTACCCGCAAAAACCTGCGAGGTGTCTGAAACGTATTTGGAAACGTATAACGTTTGCAGTCATCCAGAGTGCGCAAAATATCCGTTTCTTTCCCTCATACCCTCGCTTAAACTGTCGCTCGAAGACGGTTCGCAGTGCCTGATGGAAAATGAAAAGTTGATTAAAAAGGACTCGCTCGAAAAACGTTTATATTGGTCTCAGAGGCCCGTGGAGAAGACGTACAAAGATCCATGCGTTCCTGGGAATCGACTCCAGTCTGGAAATTTCGTGTGGGACTCTACCATTTACATGACGTGCGATGAAACCGAACCCTTTTTATTTTGCCCATCCTCCAGCACGACGGGCATTGCACTGATACAAGGTAAAAAATTTGCTTGTATGGCACCAAGTATGAGTTTTACCATGCCAAGCTACTCTATGGTCTATTTTACAAAAAACCAAGTCAAAAGAATAGTGTGGGGAGATCCCTCTCCAATTGTCAGGATTGACGGCGTTGATGTCCCCATTCCAAAAGAAGGGTACGCAATCGATGAGAAAAAATACCCCCACGGGTTTAATTTGCAAACGTTTCGAAATAACGTCATTGTAGAATACCAATACCAACCAACTTACCCGCCTGACGTGGTGTTGACAGAAGACTTGCAAGGTCGAGTGTCTAGATTTGGGGGTGGATTTTTAATGAAGAGAGCAGACTTTACAACGAGATCTTTGGGTTTTCCAACCTACAAGTTGAATTACAAGGCGATTGACTTTGAAATGGAATGAGAAACAAGGATGGGTGACCGATCCATTATACACGGTGTATTGTTTTATACGACAGTTTACGTAAACTGTATATTGCTTTCTGTCGCTGTTTTAACTGGTAGATGGATATTTTTACTATTGATTTTGTTGACAATCGGTTTGACTGCCTACATGATGTACATGACGACCCACAATGACGAACACTTGAAATCGGTTGGAGTCTGGGTGGAAAATTTATTTTCCCAAGGAATGCAACGAGTGAAAGAAATGATTCCAACATAAAAAAAAAAAAAAAAAAAAAAAAAAAAAAAAAAAAAAAAAAAAAAAAAAAAAAAAAAAAAAAAAAAAATTTTTTTTTTTTTTTTTTTTTTTTTTTTTTTTTTTTTTTTTTTTTTTTTTTTTTTTTTTTTTTTTTTTTTTTTTTTTTTTATGTTGGAATCATTTCTTTCACTCGTTGCATTCCTTGGGAAAATAAATTTTCCACCCAGACTCCAACCGATTTCAAGTGTTCGTTTCAAGTGTTTTTTTTTTTTTTTTTTTTTTTTTTTTTTTTTTTTTTTTTTTTTTTTTTTTTTTTTTTTTTTTTTTTTTTAAAATAAGTTATTTATATCGAGTTTCATCTCAATACTAGAGAAGCAGTCTATTGAAGCAAGTAATTCACCATTTCAAATGGAATCGTTATTCTCTGATGAAACTTGTACCAAGTGGATGGAGAGAAAACAGCAGCGTGATTGTTGCAATCAACCAGATTTCCACAATGTCTTACGCCAAGATCGCGCAATAGATGAACCACCTAGTCTGTATCACGTTTGTAAGAATTGTGGCTGTTGTATAAAAGTGAAGACTACAACATGACAGTTACAATTGTTTAAATCTTGGAGCTCTCAAATTTAGAAAATCTTGGAGCTCTCAACTTTAGAATTTCTGTTACTAAAAAAAAAAAAAAAAAAAAAAAAAAAAAAAAAAAAAAAAAAAAAAAAAAAAAAAAAAAAAAAAAAAAAAAAAAAAAAAAAAAATATATATATGTATATATATATATTTTTTTTTTTTTTTTTTTTTTTTTTTTTTTTTTTTTTTTTTTTTTTTTTTTTTTTTTTTTTCAACTTTGTATATTTAAGCAATACTTTGAGTCTCGATGCTAAAACACATTAGATTGAAATAAAGGGCATACATGGATCGTCCATTCACGTCTGAAGAAATTTTACAAACGACATATGCTGGTCTGGAAGCATTTCTACAAAGCAATTTGGATCCTGGTTCATTTCAATCGTTCCTAATTCAAAAGAATAACCTCTTCCCCACTTGGAATCACTTGTGGGAAAGACTCCACTTTTGGCTCGCCAATCATTCATTGGGTCACCGTGATGAAACCATTTCAAGTTTAGCCTATATGTTGTCATCAGATCCATCTTTTCATAAAAATTTACAAAACTCTTTAACTTTCCACGAAACATTTTGGAATCAAGTGTATTTGAATTTGCTTACAGCAAAGGAGCGAATACAATGTTGAGCGTATCCATTTTGGAACCTTTTGGAATTTTATCCCTCGCGAGCGGTTTACTGTACTCTATTGGTGTTTTGACATTGCAGACCCATGAAACTATATTTCGTTTACATTTCATTGTGCTTACATTGATTATTTTTCTAGCACTCGTGTCCATTACCATGTTTAAATACTTGAAATATCGGTATACATGTGAGAAAATGGATGATATTGTAGCATCTATGAAAATACGATAGGCAAGTTTAAATCATCTCTGTAAAACCGGAACCACATCACCCTTTTTCCATCCACACAACAAAAAATACTCTAAAGGTATGGAAATGCAATCAGGACTGGCCTCTATTCGTTGATAGTGAACATTTTGCAATGTGGTTAAAAACATTCTACAAGCCAAATCAAATTTTTCGGAAAATACTTGACCATCCTCATATTCCACACAGACTGTATTTGAATTGAAACCTATACTGTGTATGGGTTTGGTAGCGAGGTTTCTGATGACGCTTGCGTAAAATTCCATGATTTAAACAAGACGATGGAAACCCCAGATCTAGAAGCAATTTCTAAGGATCTTTTAACTAAACACCCTGTCTTTCAAAAGATTTTCAATGACAAACTCGAGTATGCCAATATCCAACCGGTTGAAAGTCAGGCGGCTGAAGAGGTGTACAAACAATATTATCCTAATGTACTCAATGGGAATTACAAATTGTTTCACAACATGTGGTATACGCAAAAGATGCAAGGTGACTTTGGTTCTCCAGAAGACTCACAATCAGAAAATTTCGAAACAGCTTGTTCACAAAATATATATGATGGTGCGAGACGCAAGTATCTAACTCCAAAGGTTGTGCAAAATGGCAGACGTAAAAAAGTTGAAAAGTTTGACTTGTTTGGGTTTATTTCGAAAAAACGAGCAAGCCAAAGCTTTCACCAACTGGTGTTTGAAGAATCTGAATACACAGATGATATCTTGAATGAAGTGCTACTCAACAATGAAAGAGAAAACGAACTCTTGGATGGTATTGCAGAGATGGCATCAGCATTGAACAACTGCAGCACATACAAGATTTTAAATCTGCACCCAGTGCAAAGTGTTAAATAGAGATAAAAAAAAAAAAAAAAAAAAAAAAAAAAAAAAAAAAAAAAAAAAAAAAAAAAAAAAAAAAAAAAAAAAAAAAAAAAAAAAAAAATTTTTTTTTTTTTTTTTTTTTTTTTTTTTTTTTTTTTTTTTTTTTTTTTTTTTTTTTTTTTTTTTTTTTTTTTTTTAAATGTGTTTTTTAAAAGGTGGCGAGATCAGGGCTCATCAGCCAAACAGCTAAATAGGATTGAGCAGAACATTTATTTAAAGTTATGATTTTCACTGGGTATATAAGAAAAATAAAAAACAATTTTTTTTCTTTTGACAATGAAGAGAGATTCGGATGTGCATTATTCAACATTTTGACGAAAGAAATGACTTATTTGGAAGTACTTAATAATGACACAAGAAGACAATCGAATTTAAAACGCATTCCAAACAACGCCATTATTTTTGTGGATGGAATAAATCAACTCACACGTTTTCAAAAACTCTTTGGGTCATGTGATTCCATCAAAATTAAATGTTTAGATTCCATCAACTCTCAAGAATATCCCGATGCTATGAATCCTCTAATTTCATCTCTATCTGAATATGAAATACATCCTGCAAAAATACACATTAAATGTAAGGCTAGATTTTTGGCGAGAATAATTGAACCAACTGAGCTCCGAAATTGCAATCACAAGGATATTAACGTTTGTCCGAGCCTTTTCCAACTGTCTATGGCTGCAGTTTCTGATTCCATTGAAAGTTACGATGACTTAAATGGCTTTAAACTACCAAAGTGGTTTGAACACGAATTAAAATATAAATTTATTCAAAGAAAAACGGAACCTAAACTGAGACCAATCAGCTTTTTAATGGCTACCATTTTGGAAAACAAAATTTTAAAAGATTACCAAGGAATAGATTTTATTAATCCGAACATGAGCTGCGCTTTGAAAGACATGAAAAAGCAGTTGAAATTTTACAAGAGGTTTGTTTTTCAGAGACGTGTTGGATACCAAAATCTGAAATTTCGAATTTTAATGACTGAAGGATTTCAAGGTTGGATTGATGGTGATGATTTGACTGAGAACAGACACTTTACAGCTATTTTGAAAAACATACAAGGACATCATAGATATACTCATGTTGATGATGTGCATTTGCAAAAAGTTAAAGACTGTTTTGGCAACGTTTACGTAGTTGAATTTCATCTAAAAATTCGAAAATGTCGTCGAAATAAACGAAAGATTATAGTGTGCCTAGAAAAAGATAGAACACTCGTTGTTTATCTGACTTCAGTCATTTGTATAGATGACTTTATACGGGATGTAGCACCAGAATTATTTCTTGACATTATCTATGATAAATATCATAGATAAAAAAAAAAAAAAAAAAAAAAAAAAAAAAAAAAAAAAAAAAAAAAAAAAAAAAAAAAAAAAAAAAAAAAAAAAAAAAAAAAAAAAAAAATTTTTTTTTTTTTTTTTTTTTTTTTTTTTTTTTTTTTTTTTTTTTTTTTTTTTTTTTTTTTTTTTTTTTTTTAATGTAGCTTTTATCTTGAGTTGTTGAAAAAAAATTTTTTATATGTGTTGTGATGGTGTAATAAAGACGTCTGCTGAAAGCAATGTCTGTGTATTTGCATCGAGTCAATACTGTGGAAGAAGCACCCGTCTCCGATGTATACCTCCTCTATAACCTTGCCGGCGGTATTTCTTATGTAAAAAAGCCAGATTATCTCCATTTTGCTCACCATTGGTGCTTACAAAATGCATTTATACCTTGCACGTTGGATTTGGCATCGGCCGAATGTCATTCCCTCGTTTTGGATTTGGATTTCCATGCTGATGGCCAAGCGACTGAATCCTTGTTCGATATCATCCTACCGCAGATACATTCCACCCTCAAAATGACATTTTTGACACATGTTAACCATTTTACGTATATTATTGCTACTCGATCCGATGGACATGGTGTTCACGTTCATTTACCAGAATTTCTCATATCGCACGACGATTACATACTGTTGTGTGAATCTTTGAAACCCATCTTGCGATATTCCATTATAAACAGGGGTACCTATACACTTGATATTTTACGAAACATGACGCTTTCGGGATCTGCTAAACTTAATACAAAACCCTATATGGCGCTTCAAATACATTACGTGGATGAGAAAAATGAATACATGATTGATTTCAGTAAGATGATGGATGTTCAACTCGAAAAAATTAAAAAATCATTTAAACGCGTCAAATACAATCTAGAGTCGTATTTTCGCAAATTTTTGTTTGTCGAAAAACAGCAGATTCGACAACACATTTTGAATTTTATGATGCCCGTCGCAACACCATTCCCAGCCTTGTATAAATTGTCCTATGCGACCCTGATTGGATCCATTCCGAATGAATCAAGTGATTTTCAAGCCATATGTTCATTTTCATACAAGAGTTCTTCGGTAATGGGATACATTTACAAAGGGAAAAAACTATTGTTTGACGGCACTCATTTCTTGAAAAGCCATCATTATTTACATTTCAATACATTTTTACTAAACAATTTCGAAACAAATAATGCTGCCTTAAAGAGTTGGTACGAGCGTGGAGCACTTTTGACACCAAGCTCTACCAATGTCAATCCAATTTTTCAAAAAATTAATCAAGGATTGCGAGAAAATAACGATAGGTTTGTAAGAGATCCTAATCCCATCAAGACCATCATGGAGTATAACGACGGCATATACTTTTTACCCATGTTTTATGCATTGTGCAAATGCTTAAACATTTCCTCTGTGGTGATGGTGTCGCATTTAAAAGGAACCTTGGACAAGGACTTTTTTCCACTTTTGGATCGCATGGAACTGGTGGATGAGGAACATACCAACGTCACCATGAAAGATTTCACTGAAGAAACCATCTATTTTTGTGGAAACAATTTGTGTGGTCGCTACGTCCGCAACAAGGACAAGCTCAAGCAAATTGTGTCCGATTCACAGCGGGCTATTCTGAGTGTGACGACGCCGCAGCAAATGGTGGAGCTGTATCGACGCATCCAAGAGAGTCACTTTCCCATCAAGGTGCTGCGCATGCTCAATTCATTACGAAAACCATCTACATACATTTGGAATTATTTGATTGAATCGTGGAAAGAAATTTCGAGCGAAAGTGAAAAGGAATCGCACTTGAGCAATTTGTGGCATTCCATCGTTTCGTGGTTGCACGAGTACAAGAGATGCGGCAAATTGGGTGGACCCGACGATGAAACGATTCAGAAATTTAACCTCAGGACAGTTACGGCCACCATTACGAGTGACTCTAATTTGGAACAGAAATACGTTCAAATGGATCGTCACAAGTGGTTTATCCGTTTACAGGACGGTTTACTGGACATTTTGACTGGACACATTGGAGCTACGGTACCCGAGTTGTTTTTATCCGATAAACGTCTCGGCATTGACGTTTCTAGGCAAGAAATGATCAAATTGTATCACAACTCTCCCGATTTGGAAAAATTGTACGAATTGATGACTGACAAATTTTTCTTTTTAAAATATTTAAAAGCGTTGTTTACGGATCGGACGGATGACTTGTTTGACACGTTGCACGAGATGATTCAAGAAGAAATGTCGCACATTGCTTACGATCCCTATGCAAAATCAATGATGCATTTTTATGTTCATTTGTGTAAATACACTGCATTTGAACACGATTTGCTCATGTATTTATGCGATGTGTTGGCAAGCATTTTCATCGCCACCAATTATGAGAGAAAATTTTTCGTATGTAAAGGCAAAACATCCAACGGAAAGAGCAAACTCTTTGAGATTCTAGGCCGCGTGTTTGGAGGCTATTACCATTGTATTCAATCGGACAATTTGAAACCCAGTAATGCCGCGGGCAACGCGACTCCCGACTTGGCTTCGACCATTTTCAACTGTCGCATCGTGACATCCGAAGAACTGGAAGGGAAATTGAACGAGAATCGTGTCAAACAAATTACGGGAAACTCTTGTGTAACCTTTCGAAACATGTATGAAGCCAGTCAAGGAGGCATACCCACGGCCAAGCTGTTTACTTCGACCAACAACGTACCAGATTGTCAAGCCACTGAAGCATTTCAAGATCGCGTCACAGCCATTCCCTTTTTGTCGCGATTTGTCAACAAGCCACCGAAAACAACTTCGGAACAAGTGCAGCTGAATCGATTTGGAAAAGATGAATTTGCCGTCGAAAGATCATTTGTGGGGTGCTTTTTAATACTCTTGTATCACTTGAAAAAACACATGAATATTAAAGATGGGTTGTTACATTATCGAGACGAACCTCCCAGTGTAGTGGAATATACCCAAATGTATTTGTTTAATACCGATATTTACAATCAGTTTAAAACGCATATGGATGTGCAAATGAGTGATGATCACATTACAACCATGACGGATCTTCGATCAGCTGTGCGTCAATTTCTAAAAAATACCAAAAATAATACAATTCCGGAGGCAGATTTGATTGTAAAGTTTGAGGAGGAATTTAGCGAATACCGTAAATCTGATTTACAATTGGGATCTGTACGTCACACTAGTATATTGGATCAAGAGGATGAGCCCTTGACATTTGAAAACAGCATCTTGCAAGAGGAAAACAAAAACAAAAGAAGTACTACGTTTGAAGATTTGGCCAACAAAAAACGAAAAGTGGAATCTGCAATTGTGTATTATGATCACATCATCATTAGAAACTTGCGAAGGACAGCAACAGAATCATAAAAAAAAAAAAAAAAAAAAAAAAAAAAAAAAAAAAAAAAAAAAAAAAAAAAAAAAAAAAAAAATTTTTTTTTTTTTTTTTTTTTTTTTTTTTTTTTTTTTTTTTTTTTTTTTTTTTTTTTTTTTTTTTTTTTTTTTTTTACGTTGTATATTAAAACCAAGCGTTGAGTCGTGATAATCTCATCTCACCAATTTTTTTCAAAGCTCTCAGAATTTGCAAAGTTTAAATGATGAAACATTTTGAAAAACTCTCAACGCCAAGACAACGCGAATATTAAACAACGCATCGCAAGCAACAAGGGATTAAGGAGGGTTGAGATAACGTCAACCGGCATATGCAATCACACAACATTTCGAGACCTGCTGGCAACTCTGAACCACGTACATACACTCCGTTACCTGTAGAGTCTTTGCAATACAGATACGGAGTATCATCTTTTACGTACTCGAGCAACAAATTCCAAGGAATCATTGAAATACCTTTACGATTTTTTGCCAAATACGGTGTACCGTCGCTTTGTCGCATTAAAAACGGTTTCCCTTCGTGCAGTAAGTAATACTCGTTACCGTGTTTGTCCACCGGATAACGCTGTGTACCATCATACATTTTTGCAATTTTGATACTTTCTCCTTGTTGTATTAAACAACTTTTCTTGTTTCGAAGAGGATAATACTCGTTTCCATTGACGTCACGAGCGTAAAACTCTTCACACTGCTTGTCACGAGCAAATGTATTATCTTGATGGTCTGGATATATTTGGTTTCCATACTTGTCACGGGCATAAACCTCATCACCCAATCTCTTTAAAAAAAACTTTTTATCTTTGGAATAATACTCGGAACCATTTCTTCGTCGTCGATAACGTTCCATGGCAGTCGATAATTACAAGATATCTCTCTTGTCTTTACAAGATTGCCCTATTCAATACCATCCCGAGGATGTGATTGAAGTGTTAAAAGCATGGCGCAAGAGTCACACCAACGAAACCAAATGTTCAATTTGCAAAGATGTGTTAAAATTTACAGAGGTGTCGTGGACAGTATGTTGTAAGCAGTTTTATTATGATGGTAGTATTCGGTCCTACCCCGTCAAATCGATTGCAGTCCCCACGCCTGGGTATATGTTTGCTTTACCCGTGTTGAAACGCACGTTGCACAAGTTTGGTATAGCATCGAATCAAGATTATTTAATTCTTCCCGATCCCATTTATTGGCAAGTCAAATCCACACTCACATATGAAAAAGTCATGAAATTTGTACAAGGTAAACCCATGACGCAACGTACCAAAGTGGTTCAACCCAAGGTAAAAGTAGACAAAATGTTGATTGATATCTTGGAAACACCGCTGAATTACGGGAGCATAGCACGCAGATCGGGTGGCAAATACACCATCATGAGATATCATGGATTTGGCAAGCGATGCACCTTGTCCATGCGGGGCATGATTGTTCCGGACGCCACCTTACGACCCAACGAAATTCGATTACCTATCCACATTGTAAAATCGTTCAACTTGTACAAGAAATGGATCATTTTGAATCGTATGCCATCCCTGCAACCCGGTAATTTTGTAGGGTTGTACGTTTCGTCACCTGGGTGGAAATATGATTGTTTTGGAATTCCTTTGACCATTTTACAAGCGATTAACGGCGATTTCGATGGGGATGAGTGCAACCTGTACGTGATACCCAATGGTTTGTCGCAAGCCGAAGCCGCCACCATTTTAAATTCCGAATATTCTCTGGGTTGTTTTGTCATGCAGGGTCCAAAGCTGACGCCCAACCAAGACATGTTGGTGGTCTATTTCTTAAAGTATGACGAGATTGACTTTTTACCTTTCAAAACGAAAAATTTACACACAACGTTTAAAGTGTTGTATGATCATCATGGATCCCAGAAAACGTTTGAGTACATTGACCGTCTAAGATTATTTTATTTGGATGTGTTGCAAAACGAAATATGTTTTGGTTTGACGCTGGAAGAAATGAACATGCTGAGTGAGTTTGGACGGGGATCCTTCGAAACGTTTAAACAAAAAGCTGAAAAAACAAATGGATGTCTGGTGTCTATGGTCAAATCCGGTGCCAAAGGCAGTTATGAACACTTGTATCAAATGTTTGGATGCATTGGTTATCAGGAAGACGTGTACGTTAAAAGTTCTTTTTGGGATGGATTGGACGCAGTGGAAGCGTTGGCACATGCCAAAACTTCAAACGATGCGCTCAGTAAAACGTGTAAAATTTGGGAACCCGGCTACAGTTATTCAAAGATGGTTTTCAATTTACAAGGGCTGTACGTGGATTACAAGGGACGTTTGATGGATGGCAAAACTGTTATTGAAATGGATGTATTGAACGCATTACATTTTACAGACGTCATGAGTGAAGCAAGTTTTCAGCACCTCTTAAACAAAACATTAACATTGTAAAAAAAAAAAAAAAAAAAAAAAAAAAAAAAAAAAAAAAAAAAAAAAAAAAAAAAAAAAAAAAAATTTTTTTTTTTTTTTTTTTTTTTTTTTTTTTTTTTTTTTTTTTTTTTTTTTTTTTTTTTTTTTTTTTTTTTTTTTTTTTTTTTTTTTTTTTTGGAGGTGTGTGGTTTAAAAGCTTGCGCGATCAACCCGAGACCCATACGCTATTCTCTCATCATCACTACTTGTTGGAAATTCTCTAATCACTGCTTGTTGGAAAATGGAACTTGAAAGATGGAAGTTGCCTTCAAATACTGATTACATTGCTACGATTCAGTGGATGCATTACAATGGAGAATATGTACCACATTCTTTGTACTTTGCTGCTACCTATCATGAAAACCATGATTACGCTGTGGTTGCCGAAAAGGATTCCTTAACGTCTTTCACGTTTAACGATGTTTTGAAAAATTTGGAATTACCTCAATCACCCTTTAAGAGCTGGCAAACTTTACCCCCAAAGTATTTCGAGATACCCATCACACAGATGAAACAATATTTAAAAACGGAATTTTACAGCAAGTATTTGAATGAACCTGCTGAAAAGGTTCATGGATGGCGAGCACAAATAGCGACTCTGGATATGGGTACATTTATGTATTTGAATACATTACTACCTATGGATAGTGTGAAATATTCTGGACCAAAACTTGATGCTGTAAGTCTAGCTATTGATTATATGAAACAGTATGATTATAATGATAATCATAAAGATACTGACACTGAAATCAGTTACGTAAGTTAAGGACAGTGAAAAAAAAAAAAAAAAAAAAAAAAAAAAAAAAAAAAAAAAAAAAAAAAAAAAAAAAAAAAAAAAAAAAAAAACTCAGAAGCTTTATTTCTGGATTGGGTTTAAACTTGTGTTGCAAATTCAAATTTGGAAAATCAAGAAACAAAACATGTGTTCTGAAATTTATTGTATACGTTGTAAAAAAATCTTGGAATTGTATTTGTGTAACTACGTTTGCAACAAACCCTTTCGCTCAATAAAGTTTTGTGATACATGTTCAGATAAGATTCACGAAGAGCCCTCATAAGTTCATCGAGACTCAATACAATGAAAAAAAAAAAAAAAAAAAAAAAAAAAAAAAAAAAAAAAAAAAAAAAAAAAAAAAAAAAAAAAAAAAAAAAAAAAAATTTTTTTTTTTTTTTTTTTTTTTTTTTTTTTTTTTTTTTTTTTTTTTTTTTTTTTTTTTTTTTTTTTTTTTTTTAATTTAAGAATAAAAACAGTGTTCAAGCTGGCTACTTATTGATAACCACCCAGCTACTGCATCAAAGGCTCTTTTACTAATCAACGTTTTCTGGTATAAAACATTGTTGCACCCACTCCAAACAGATATGTAATCAGTTGTATGATATAGTGCATTTGATGCGAACTGATCAAAGCCGCTCCCGTGGTTGAAGTTGCGGTACTGTAATACATTCCATACGCTGAATACGCAAAAGACAAAAATCCTATAAACACTACTACCAAGAGTACACCAATCATTAGCATCTGTAGATTCATATTTTTTACTTTATTACACATTCAAAACAAGCAATCATGTTTAACGTTACACAACTGTTGAAATGGAAACGCTCCCAGGTTCCACAAAAGAGCTTTAGCGCATTGATTGACGTGCAACAAATACATGTACGAAACGTTTTCTTGTTTTGTTTTGGACTAGCCATGACCAGACAATTTTTCGGTAGCAATATTATCTGTCAAGTGGATGGGCATCGCGTCAACCAAGAATTGTTGGACACCAAATGCTTCATTAATAGTACTTTTACAGAGTTTTCAAGTGGAATTTTGTATCACGATTACTATCAATGGGTATCGGTGGTACTTTTATTGCTGGCGTTTGTGTTTCATTATCCCTTTCGTATTTGGTCGAATCAAATGTCTAAATTTATGACAGAAATTACACAAGAAATCAAAACCACAGACGATTCCGTGAGAGTTTTTAAAATTATTCAAACGTCTCGAGGAAATCGCTTGTTTTGGAAAATGTTTGGATTAGAATGTGTTTACCTTGCGCAAAATGCTTTGATTCCGATAATTTTGAATATTTTTTTCAATAATGCTTGGTCACGGTCTGATTGGCATTGGAATACCATATCTATATTATTTCCCGAAATGGCCTCATGCAACTATGATTATTATTCTGGCGGAGGAATCACTACTGGAAAATTTAGATGTTTGTTGCCTTTGAATAGCGTTTACAGAAAAGTGTTTTGGGTTGTGTATGGCGTTTTTCCAACATTGATTGTATGTCATGTGTACATTTTGCTGTATCGTCTTTACCAAGCTATACGTTTGGGAAAAGAGTGGATAAATGTTTGGTGGTGTCTAAAAATTGCAGAAGCTGAGGCAAAAACTTGGCATACAAAGCAGAACTTGAAAAACCAATGGCAAAATGCACAATTAAAAGATTCGCTGTATGCCAGCATGGAAGCCTATGTCAAAACTTAACGTTGAAATTTGTGGAGCTGCCACAACTTGAAGTTCGCAACTTTAGAAAATCTTGGAACCCTCAACTTTGGAAAAAAAAAAAAAAAAAAAAAAAAAAAAAAAAAAAAAAAAAAAAAAAAAAAAAAAAAAAAAAAATCACTTGCTATGTGTGCCAAAAGTTATAAAAAAAAAAAAAAAAAAAAAAAAAAAAAAAAAAAAAAAAAAAAAAAAAAAAAAAAAAAAAAATTTTTTTTTTTTTTTTTTTTTTTTTTTTTTTTTTTTTTTTTTTTTTTTTTTTTTTTTTTTTTTTTTTTTTTTAAATTCGTTTTATAACTTTTGGCACACATAGCGAGTGATTTCTTTCCAATCCAAAAGCTCGATGAGTATTCAACGTAGGAATTCTGCTTTGAAACATATATATTTAAAAAAAGCAATGTCTAGTCCCCGTGGCCGAGGCGTTGTTTTCATTGATGAAGAGATTAATATTGATAATGGAGATTTTTTGATCATGGCCGAATCACCTGATCTCTTGTATGAGAATTTACCACCTTTAAATATGGAAGTGGAGCGAATCCAATCACCTGATCAAGCGCATGAAGATTTACCTGTTCTAAACGCTGAAGCGGTGCAGTTTGATTTAGCGCATGACGAGCTACCACCTCTAGACATGGAAGTCGAGCAAGTCGAATCAGCTGATCCAACGCATGAGAATTTACTTGTTCTAAATGCTGAATCGGTGGAAACTGATCCGGCGCATGACGAGTCCCCGCTCGTCATCTCTCCCGATGCGGAAAATTTACAATCCGAACCATTGTCTCGAGATTTGCCACTCGACAGGGTCGATTCGATGGACACCCAACCACCTGTCGTTGCTTCCAACGCGAGTCCAAACGTATCCGTTGAATCATCAGAGGCCTCCAAACCTCCAAATGCAGTTATAGTGTTGCCCGCTGGCCCAGAACTGGCTCAGTATGATATCGGTCAAGAAAAGCTGTCAAACTTTTTGTGTGTGAGCGGCAATCAGTATAAAAAGTTTACATTTCTCGCCGTGCGCTTCAAGAATCCAATAGTTGTTTTGAAACACTTTGGAGGTGATTGCAACCCTATAGACATTCCTCGTAATACTTGTGTGCTGGTCGAGGCAAGCAATCGTCCGCTCCAAGTACGATTTGTCGAAACCACCTTGATGTTTGCCATGCCGGCCAACTCAACCGCTACACCTACAGAACACAGCATTCTTTTGTCGTTTTTTCCACGATCATCCATAATACTTTCAGTGTTTGATAAAGGAATCTTGTACATTGTTGCCATGCGGAATCCATTTAAAAACATTTGGAATCGTGCAAAAAAATCGGCAGCCTTTAGAGCATTGACGACATTCTTCAATTGTTGCGTTTTACGCATGCCTACATTTACGTTTGACATAAATACAGCTGCACTTATGAGGCTTTTTAAACGCAATAAAGACGACATCCACGTTATAAACACGTGGTATGCCTTGGCTTTTGCGATGGTTCAAAGTGACATGGTAAGACATTATGGTCGCGAACCCTGCGCCCTCTTTGGAAAAAATTTGTATCAAATTTCAAGACGCACGAGAAATTTTGTACCTCTTCTACATCTCCCACCACCAGACTTTTACACGTGTCAAATCTATCTGACGGATGAAAACCCAGTGGGAATTGCGTTTCGATTGATAAACGGTAAAGTAGAATATGTATCCCCGATGATTATTTGCCACATCAAAGAATGGTACTTGGACGTGAATAAGAAACCTTGCTGTTTTGTACCTACTCCCAAAGAAACCTTGTGTCGAAACTGGTTTCCATTATTTAAAGATATCGATACTTGGCGAACGTTTGGATTTCAGTTTTACACGAACGAGTTGGTACGTTACATAAAGATTGTAATTGCCTTATTGGATTGGTTGTCGGTTCAAAGCACAGAACCGCACCGCAACATTAAGAAGGATTTGTTGCAAGTGTATCAACTTTTAAATGGATCCGTTGAAACAAGATGGTCTTTAAATCATTAGTGGAAGCAATTTTACAATCCCAAAGTAATCCACAAGACTTGGTGCACTTGCAGCACATGCAAACGTTAAAAAGGAATGTGTCCCGTGACATTTCAGAGGCATTCGTCATGAGCCAACCTTTAGTGGAACGCTATTCCGAACTTTATCGACACAGCAAGAGTTTTTTGGGTTTTTTACTTCAGTTGTGTCACGTGGACAAATCTGAGGAGCCACGCGTGCGCCAGGTGTCGGTCGAAACGTCAAATTGCGAGGAAATTATAAAAAAATTGAAAGCTTCCAAGGATCACTTCAAAGACAAAATCGAAGCATTGGAAAGTGAGAAGCTGGTCATTGAAAATGAACTCGACTCATTTAAAGACGAGGTCAAGTCCATGAGAACCCAACTGAAATGCTGCGAGAAGAAAAATTCAAACCTAGAGAATCAAATGAAAGAAGAGGTCGAGTCTATGAAAGCCAAACTGGAAGGTCGCGAAAAGGAAAATACGCGTCTACAGAATCAAATTGTGGGTTTGCGCGAGGAGAATGAAAAATTGCGGGAAAATACGAACCCCGAGCGTTTGACGGAAATCCACAAGAGCGAATGGAAGGCTTCTCTCGCGGAGATGTTCACCAATTTTAAAGAGGAATGGTCGAAAGAGTTTTCGACATCCAAAGAACACGAGGAAAAAATGGATCGGTTGTTGTCGAAATTGGAAAATGATAAAGATGAAAATGATGACAATTCAATGTCCACTATCAACGTGCAACACATTGGCGACAAATTGTATGAAAAAATCGAAGGACTGATGAATAGAATTATTACACACGAAGAAATGCATGAAATGTTGGGTTTGATTAAAGTAGAGGCTAATTTCGAATCACTCAGGACAAAATTGAAAACATATGTCACGGCAGATGCAGCCTACGCTGAATTGGAAACTGAAATTAGTAAAAGCCAGCAAACTATTTCGGTACTGGCAAAAGATTTGTTGCGAAAAGTATCGGTGGGATTGGGTAATAATTTACCAGTCATCCGTTTGTCCAATCGCATCGACGAGTTGCAACAGCATCTCACAGAAAGCAATACTCAACTGGCTCGCATCGATAAAGATTCCAAAGTTACCCAGTATTTAAAATTGCATTTTGCAAACATAGGATACGGAGAGGATTGGCAAGAGCAATTGATTGATCTGATTGAACGATACAAAAAATTCCAAACCAGTATGATGGATCAATATCAGCAGGTTCGAAACAGTATGGCGCAACGGCTTCAAGTTGAAGCACCCATGATTACGAATCAGGATGCTGAACCCCAGCTAGATTTAATGTCGCTTTTTAGACCTTTGGAGAATGAAAATGTGCAATTAGTCACGGCAAATAGCATGTTGCGGAATGATGTACAAACAACGCTTTCGGCTATCCATGATAGCGTGGGTGCAATTAACCAAACCGACCGTTTACAAAATTATATTCTAGAACGTTTCAATGATTTACAGTCGCGTTTGGATACCATGCAACTGCCATGGGTTGAAAGACCCCAGATTGAGGAATCTCCAGAGGCTCAACCCAATTCGGATCTCGTGTTTATGGAAAATGGATCGTCGGAGCAACAGGCATTACCTAGTACCGCCACATTGGCCATCGAACTTGTACCTGAACAGAATAAAGACATACAAACATTAAAAAGTGCTTTGGAAACCGTTTTACACGTGGCGCTTTCTGAGGATGTGGACCGATGGGAGTCGCAAATCAGAGAAGAAGTTTTAAAATTGAACAATCGATACAAATCAGCGGGTGACGAATTAAATCGCTGCACCACCCAATTGAAAACATTGAAAAGTGTTTTGAAAAATATCTATGATGTGGAATTTTCCAGCGACGTGAGTCAATGGGGGTCCCAAATCCAACAAATAATGTTGGAAATGAAAAATCGCTACGAATCAACAATGAATGACGAATTAAAACGTTACAACTCCAATTTAGAAACATTGAAAGGTGTTTTGGAAAATGTCTATGAGGAGGAATTTTCCAGCGACGTGAGTCAATGGGGGTCCCAAATCCAACAAATAATGTTGGTAATGAAAAATCAATACACATCAGCAGCGGATAACGAATTAAAACGCTATGAAGCCGATTTAGAGACATTGAAAGGTGTTTTGGAAGTTGCCTATAATGAAACATTTTCTAATAATTTGAGTGACTGGGGGTCCCAAATCCAAAACAAAATATCGATAATGAATGATCAATTCAACGGTACAAATAAAAAATTGAAAGGGTACGTCTCCAATTTAAAAACATTGAAAGAAATTTTGGAAGAGGTCCATAACGACACATTTTCCAACAATATAGTAGATTGGGGGCCCAAAATCCAAACCAAAATGTCGGAAATGAAAAATCAACGCGAATCAGCGACAAAGAATTTAAATGGGCTCACCTCCTCCTTAAAAGATGCGAAAACAAACAATGAGAATTTAAAACAGCGCCTTAACTTTTTACAAAATGTAGAAAAACGTGAGAATGAATTGAAAGAAAAAGAAACACAATACAAGGTTAAAATTGGTGAGCTCGAAAACACTATAAGCACTAAGGACGCGGAATTTCAAAAACAATATGACGAATGCGGTAGTGAAATTAAAAATTTGAATGATAAAATCGCGTCGCAGGTTATCGATATCAATCGATTGAGTACCACTGTCAGCGCTTTGGAAGCAGAAAAAGACGATCTATTGGAGCAATTGGAAACGGAAAAGATGCAAGTGTGTGAAGATTCCATCGTAGAGTCCCTCTCCGAATTGAAAAGGGAAAATGAAAAGAAAACAGATAAAATTGAAGAATATTCGGCACAAATTGAATCGCTGAACGCGAGAATAGTGGGTTTGGCGACAACTGTAACAAATTTGAATTTAGAAAACGAAAAGTTGACGCAAAATATAGCATCATTGAAATCAAACTACACTAACGCTCTCACACAGGAAACAACAAGACTCAATAAAGCGGCAAACGACAAACTTTGGGAACATACTAATGCTATTCGCACGGAATTGGAACAAAAATTGACCAATGAAAAAGAAGAGTTGGAGAAGCAAATACGAGAAAAAACAGAGGAAATTGGAAAATGTACCGCCGCTCTCGAAGCAAGAGATGGCGAAAAGCAAAACTGGACCCAAGCAAACGAAAAGCTGCAGAAGCAAATAAAAGAGAAAACGAATGAAATTGAAAAATGTAACACCAATCTCAAAACAATAAATGACGATATACAAAAATTGACCCAAGAAAAGGAAAACGACAAAAAGTACTTTAACGCAAAAAATGTTGAACTTGCCAATTGTAAAACAGCTCTCGCAAAAATAAGCGGCGATGTCGAAAAATTGACCCAAGAAAACGTTACTCTCAAACAAAAGAATGAGGAAAACACTAGTACTCAAAATGCAACAACTGCGGAATTGCAACGATTACGTGACGTGGAAATGACGCTCACACAGAAATTACAAAAAAGAAAATTGGATTATGAATCGATTCAGAGATTGAAGCAGGAAATTAATAATCTACATGAAAAGATTGACAAAAAAGATGTAGAAATAATAGCTTTGAAACGGGAAAAGGAACTTTACCAAGAAAAAATAAAAATTTATACGAGTGTAAACTATATCGGTGCCGACAAACTGCAAGAACACATTAAATTAATAGAAAAGGAATATATTGAGTTGCAACGTGAAAATTCAAACTTGACATTGGATGTTTTAAAGTTACAAAAAGAAATAACTCACTTAAATAAAAACTATTCAGAGTCAAAGTCAGAGGCAGAGACAAAGGGAAAACGTAGACGTACGGAAAAAGATGACAAAATAAAAATTGAATGTGAAAAATTGAGAGAGGAACATGAACAATTGCTAATGAAATATGAAGCAATCGGAAATAGTAAAATAACCACGGCTCAAATGGCTCGATTGTTTACAATATTTTATCAAAACACGTTTTCAATGTATTCACTCTTTAAATGGGAACGCGTTGTCCCAGTTCCACAGGATTTGTTGTTCGAAATAAGAGAAAAATTGAATATTTTAAACAATGTCGATATTAAAAAATTAAGAGCAAGTGCACTTTTGGATTTTTTACTTCTCTACGTCAGATATGATTTAAAGACAATAATGGATGATAAAACCAACATAATGTCATTAATTAGGCATGGTGATGACGTTTACCCAAATATTGAAACTTTACTGAACTTTAATTTCGAAAATACAAAGGACTACATTGACAAGGTAGGAACGAAAATTCTAAAATCATCGCCCAGAAGTGAGGCCATGATGGATGTTCAACAAACAAAGTAAAAAAAAAAAAAAAAAAAAAAAAAAAAAAAAAAAAAAAAAAAAAAAAAAAAAAAAAAAAAAAAAAAAAAAAAAAAAAATATATATATATATATATTTTTTTTTTTTTTTTTTTTTTTTTTTTTTTTTTTTTTTTTTTTTTTTTTTTTTTTTAACGATGTTTATTTTGAACGAGTCATCGAATTTTGATCCTGTCAGTTCATCCAAAGATTTTCTGGAGCTCTCACCAAGAGTAGATCACTACTATAGAATTTCTTGGACCTGTGCCAACTTGCAAAAAATGAATGATCACCAATTTAGAAAACTCAGTCTACGAAAAAAATTTAAAACGTATAAGAGTCAAGGAGTCCACAACCATTGTCTCGCTTTACAAAACCAATAGCACAGATCAAATACATCACTAAACCACTCCAAAAACAACCACTTTTTGATGTAGCTCAGAAAAAAAACTATAAATATTAATATATTTACGATAAAAAACAGCAATATATACCATTTTCTCGTTATTAGCATACATAATGTAATAACACCTGTCGTATAAGCGGCTGTAGCCGTCAACGTTCCAATGATTAAACGATCCATCCCAAGGGTTTTTCTTGAATCATGTACAAGCGCCACTCCTTAGGTATAACGTTTTTGTATAGTGTATGCCATGTAAGTTTTATATAGGCGTGGTAAAACCGGTGATTCCAAGCAACAAAAACCATAATCATGCACAACAGTATCACAATCATCTTTCTTCAACATAAAATAAAGGTATGAATATTGGACGTGATCAAAGTCGACCCATTCCAAAGCGACGTCAAAGAGCTAGATTGGAGAGAGTTGAGGCCGTCAACGATGATTCCAAATTAGCTAGGGGCGAAGCTAAAACATTTTACGAGGTTCCAGGTGTAATCACTCCCGTAATGAATCCCAATATAGCTTTTGAAATGTCAAAAAATCGCCGTAGACCACTCACGGTTGAACCTGATGAAATGGGGGTAAGGAGTGATGATTATTCCAATTTTACGATTCCCGCTCCCAAAAGACGTCGTTCAAATGGAGACAATCCAATGGATGACGCTCCGAACCCTTCTGAAGAACCACCACTCATGAATGACATTGCAAACCCTTCTGAAGAACCGCCACTCATGAATGACATTGCAAACCCTTCTGAAGAACCGCCACTCATGAATGACATTGTAAATCCTTCTGAAGAACCGCCACTCATGAATGACATTGCGAATCCTTCTGAAGAACCGCCAGCTAATGACACTGGAAATCCGAATGAAGAACCACCAGCTAATGACACTGGAAATCCGAATGAAGAACCACCAGCTAGTGACACTGGAAACCCTTCCAAGCGGCAACCAATAGATGAAAATACAAATTCTTCCGAGGAACAACCAGCAAATTCTTCGGAAGAACTGCCAACCAATGACACTGCAAATTCTTCTGAGGAAGAACCAATGGATGAAACTGCAAATTCTTCCAAAGAACTACCGGTAAATTCTTCTGAAGAACTGCCAACCAATGACACTGCAAATTCTTCTGAGGAAGAACCAATGGATGAAACTGCAAATTCTTCCAAAGAACTACCGGCAAATTCTTCTGAAGATCCGCCAACTAATGACACTGCAAATTCTTCTAAAGATCCGCCAACCAATGACACTGCAAATTCCTCTGAAGATCCACCAGCCAATGACACTGCAAATTCCTCTGAAGATCCACCAGCCAATGACACATTTAATCCTTCTGTCGAACCACCAACCAATAACACATTTAATCCTTCTGTCGAATCACCAGCCGATGAAACTACAACTCCTTTTAAAGAAATACCTGTCCCCGCAACTCCTTCCGTCGAACCACCAGCCCCTGCAAACGAAATTGAAAATTCTTTGAATCCATCAAAAGATTCACCTGCACTGGACACGGCGCATTCTTCTGTGCATGAACCAGATAAACATTTTGAATCAACCATCATACCGATGGTTTTAAAAAACGTGACTCTCGATACAAACGACATTTATTTCCCTAATCCCTCATCTACCCAATTTTTACTTACAAATGAAAAATTTAACTGTTATCCCACCTATCAAATGTTGGTCAATGGAGTATTGCGTACAGTTGAATACATTCCAAGAAACCCAGACGGGACTCCGAAATATTTGTTTACCAAAGACAATTTAATCGTGTATCCATTCGATTTGACATCCAAACAACCCTTGTATCCTAGGGATGTGAATAATGATGAAACCTACCTTGAAATCGATGGTGTGGAACACTATGCGCGTGATGCCTTGGGAAATCCAATCTATGCCAAAGATTTTTATAATCTTGAAATACCACCTAAAAATAACGGTGAGCACTACTATGCACGCAATTTGTCTGGAAAGGAGATTTATCCTAAAAAAGCCAGCGGGAGCGAGTATTACATTTTTCGTGTTTGGAAAGAAGTACCCGCTAAAAACAATTTGAACGGTTATTATGCAGTCGATGAAAAAGGTACCGCCATGTATCCAAGGTATGATAAAGGTTTGAAACCTAAAGATGCTACTCTACATTAATGCTATAAATCAAGTACAATGTACACGCAGCCTGACGATCAAATGGGGGATTCCAACATGTCCCAAGATCTCGCAAACGACATTAGATACTTTATCGTGGATGCATTTGGCAACCAAAGCTATACAAAAGGCCCGGATGGATGTGAACTTTATCCCACTAGTGATGATATTGATGAGACAAACGAGAATTCCATGTTTGCCAAACGCGAGGGTGAAGCGTATTACGCGAAAAACGCTTTCAATGATGAATATTACCCAACGCCTGAAATACTCCTCAAAACGAGTACCGGATCGTTTAAATATGCTCGCGATCGCCTGGGAAATGAATTATATCCAAAACTTCGTAACGGCGATGAGTATGTCTTTAAGGATCATAATAAACGTCCCGAGTACGCCGCAACGACCGCCGGAGATCTATTTTATCCAAAAAATAGAAGACGATGTCAATTTGTGGTCGATAATGAATGGATTATGGATATGGATAGTGTTCTAAAGTACCCTTTGTGTCATAACGGTCGACCCATTTATCCAAAGAACGACAAGGGTGATGAATATTATATGGACAACATAGCAAAAAATAGAAGAGGTGACGAAGTGTACGCCCGAAAGGCGAACGGAGATGAGTTTTACCCAACCAATATGCCATTTGCAAAATTAAAAAATGGTTATTACATTTATGCTCTCACTAAAGATAAAAAAGTCATATTTCCAAAAGACAAAGACGGGAACGAGTGGTACATTACAGATCCAAATACAGATAGTGATGTCGCACGCATGTATGGTAAAGACATTGACCGATACGCTAAACGGTCCGACGGCAAAGAAATTTACCCCAGGATCAAAATAGATTCATTGTCTTTGGACAAAAAGGAAATCATTTTAAACCAAACGTATGCTCGAGTATTTGGAGACGCTGTCGGATATCCTGTAGATGAACACAATAACGAATATATTAAGGATTTCTCAACACCAGGTCCCACTATCGAAACACTTTTTCCATTGGGATATCCCAAAACCAATGATGGGTATGTGATCGTGCCATCCTTAAGCAACGAACCCTATATAAATGATGGTATCAACCCCCAAGTGAATAAAGATAATATCATTGGGAGATTAGATCGCAAACACATAGGATTTAGCGATTATTTAACTAATGTCCAACATAATAGTCGTCCAAGGGTACCCAAGAAAAAATATAATACAATACCTTTTATTAAAACTGCGGAACCTCCCGCTCAAAACAACCCTCCAGCTCAAAACAACCCTCCAGCTCAAAACAACCCTCCAGCTCAAAACAACCCTCCCGCTGAAAATAAACCTATCGCAAATAATGAATCTCCCGTCATTAGAGGTCCTCCTGTAAAACCAACAAAGCCCGTTTCAACAAACAATTGGTTGGCGGTGACCCTATTTATTGTAATGGGATTACTGATTGCGGGCCTCAGTCTAAGCATACATATGCTAGTGAACCGAATTCATTCACCATTTGTTGATGTGAGACAACAAGCAACCAACAGATAAGTGGAAAAAAAAAAAAAAAAAAAAAAAAAAAAAAAAAAAAAAAAAAAAAAAAAAAAAAAAAAAAAAAAAAAAAAAAAAAATTTTTTTTTTTTTTTTTTTTTTTTTTTTTTTTTTTTTTTTTTTTTTTTTTTTTTCGTTATTAAATAGTAAAGACGAAACAAGAAATGTCTAGCAGCACTCTAACCAAAAGAATTGAAAACATATTGGCCGCGGACGATGCAGATCGCGTAAAGGAATCGTTTGGTTCTAGTGAAAAACAACTGGCGCAGATTGTATTGGTTCTCGTAGCAGTTCCAGCAGTGTCTATACCCGCAGTGCTTCATTTCGTTTGGAAAAATATTTATTGGGGGCTATTCATTTTGGCTTTGTACTTGGGAAGCATATATTTTGTTATTCAGCACCGTTTGAATTGGCTGCTGTACCTTTCAGAACAATTTCACGCATTGTACAATGCATGAATACGAATTTCGGTTAGTCGTTCAAAACAGTTCTAGTCTCGAATATATTTTAAATCACATTGCGTCTGAAAGGCTTGACACTATCGTGACTCGCCAAATCTATTATATAAAACCTCATTTTCGGTTTCGTGACAGAGCTCTTGAAATCAAAACAGTTTTAGATACAAAAATGGTTTATCACGATCGTTTATGGTTCAGGTGGGTACATTCTAAGGAAATCCCATATAAAAAATGGAACGTGGAGAATCACAAGATATTTCTGGATGCAGTAGGCAATTTTCAATGTCCGTTTCGAATTGAAAAGCGACGTGTTTTGAAATTGGATGATTGTGCCCAAATTTACACATTTCAAGCAATCGATGGAATGTTTCGGTTAGTATTTGAATGGGAGTATGGTTTGTTTAAAAAATCCCTTGAATCCATCCCCGGAGAGCATTTGTTATCATGTTTAGCAAAATATCAAAACATCTATAATTATTTCCGAGGCTTTCCACACCCGACCTACGCACTGGATGAAAACATGTCCCGAAAACCAGTGACGTGCATTCCTGATATAATATACTCTGATACCCATTTGGTAGCCCATAAATGGGATGGTACGTTTGGAATGTTATACAGCTATTCGGATCGCATTGTAGAAAAATGGGAAGGTGGATTGCAAAAACTGTGCAAGGGCATCACGATAGATGACGGAATTGTTTTCTCTGCTGAAAACTTGGGTCACACAATCATTTTACTGGATGTGTACCAAGTCCGTGGACATTTGGTCGCACCTTGGTGCAAGAGAAACATTTTTTTGGAGTATTTGCCCAGTATCCCTTTGCCTGAAGGGTATCGCGTGCAAAAATATTATTTTTCAGCATTTGAGCTACCTGAACCAGATTTCGATACAGATGGCTATATTTTCCATGATACGGAGAACGATAGTATTTTTAAAGTAAAAGAAAACCATTCTTTGGATGTCATGTACAACGATGGATACTTTTACCTTCCTCAACATCGTTTCAAATCGTTGGAAGAAGATACATTGATAAACGGCCACGTTTACGAGGTCTCCATATCGGATGGTCGTGTCTTGCGCGAGAGGACTGATCGTATGACGGGAAACACACAAGATCAAATACACAGTATATTGAAGAAAAGAAAATGGGGAGGATCAACGATTGAGAAGATAATTTCTCCTGTAGTAAAATCAAAACCAGGGAGGAGAAAATTGAGTCTGTTGAAATGAAAAAATATTGTCACGAGTCTCAATTATCAACAAGACTTGTAACCTGACAAAAAAAAAAAAAAAAAAAAAAAAAAAAAAAAAAAAAAAAAAAAAAAAAAAAAAAAAAAATTTTTTTTTTTTTTTTTTTTTTTTTTTTTTTTTTTTTTTTTTTTTTATCAGACACGAGCAAATTAAATTTTGGCGCATGCAACATGTTTTGCAAGTACTGCAATGATGCCAGAGAAGAAATGATGTGTAAAGGTGCACATTTAAAGTTGAAAAAAAAAAAAAAAAAAAAAAAAAAAAAAAAAAAAAAAAAAAAAAAAAAAAAAAAAAAAAATTTTTTTTTTTTTTTTTTTTTTTTTTTTTTTTTTTTTTTTTTTTTTTTTTTTTTTTTTTTTTTTTTTTTTGTCTGTGTTGTTTAAAGGCTCCGTTGCTAAGATAAAATTTTCACTCACAGCTAAACACCAACTAAATCAAGACATGGAAAATTACAATTCTCTCATCGCTCAAGTTTTGAAAAATGAAACCTTGTCTGAAGAGATTAAGGATTTGGCTGCCGAAGACGATGCTTTAAATCTCGTAACTCAGGACTGGAAAAAAGTATTGGAAAACGACTCATTTTACCAGAGATTACAAACCGAGGCTAAATCTCTTTACGGTCCTGCAAGGGTTACATACAACCAACAATTTCGTGTTCAAAACTTGAATAACGAATCCATCAAAATGATTCTAGTTGGACAATGCTCCGTTTATCGTTCTTACGACAAGGATTCAAAACGCAGTGAGAGCAAGTATTTCGCCATTAATTTAAAAGATTGTCCCATTTTGAACGTATTGAGTGCGGCAATGAATAGCGATGTGGAAAATGTAAAGTTATCAGACACGAGCAAATTAAATTTTGGCGCATGCAACATGTTTTGCAAGTACTGCAATGATGCCAGAGAAGAAATGATGTGTAAAGGTGCACATTTAAAGTTGAACGGTTTTCAAAGTTGCATCGTGAAAACGGCAATATATGATGGGCGTAGGGTTATAAATCGATTTGACACTCAAATATCACAAATGCTTGAGGGAACATTTATCGCTATTCTCAAATTGGAATTCAATATCCGATATTTTTATACGTTAAAGGAAAGCCAGGACGAATGTGTTCGCATAGGTGGTAACGTGTTGAAAATGATTGCCTTTCCAGAATCCAATTTGAAAGAATCCAAAATATTTTTGGGAGATGCTGAAAAGTTTTGGGAGCCTAAGCCCGACGTTCCAGAAGATGTTTCTCAGAAAAGAGCTTTGGAAAATGATGACAACGAAATAATAGATTTGTACTCGTGCAAAATGATGAAAACGGAGAAACCTGAAGGTGTAGTCGTGGAAGAAGAACTGATTGATTTCAATTAACAAAGATTATTATTTAGAAAAAAAATCTTGTAATCGTCAGTTTAAAAAAATATTTAAAACATTATTTAGAAAAGCTTGAAATAATCACATTTAAAAAAAAAAAAAAAAAAAAAAAAAAAAAAAAAAAAAAAAAAAAAAAAAAAAAAAAAAAAAAAAAAAAAAAAAAAAAAATCCCCTATTCCACACTTTTTTTTTTTTTTTTTTTTTTTTTTTTTTTTTTTTTTTTTTTCTGATATCGCGTATAGAGTTAATAGGAACGTCCAGCAATCATTGTTCTACGCAATGCATTTTGTTGATTAATCATACTTTTCGAAACTTTTTGGTTTACAATTTCTTTGGGAGACACGATAACATTTTCAGCATAGAATCCCAAGTCGGACGCTGCCCCTTGTTCGTGAATTCCTCTGGCAGATCCGAAAATGACGAGCGGAAAACTACATTCAATATCCTTGCTGACCACAACTCCAATATTTTCAATATACGCGCAAGTGTACATTGTATTCTGCACCTCCAACAGTGCTGAATCTAAATCCGTCACGAAATGTTGGGATGTTTCAATTCTACTAAGAAAGTATTTAAAGCATAGAGACAAATCCTTTTCTTGCATGGGGTTCAATTCTTTATCCGTGTTTATTAAAATTCCATTCATATGCTCCTTGTTAGCATGATTTTCAATAAACGTTTCCGATACTGTCATTTTCGATCGGATATAACCAATGTTTACCGGATCAAGTTCACAAGCTGCGTTTGGGTTTAGGTTTACGTTTTCAGATGTTTGGGATAAATTTCGAATCATTTCGAATGCTGTCCGATCGCCTTTAACAACTCGAGTCTTGTCAGTTGCTCTTCGCATAAATTTGTCCAATACGTGATTCATGGAATACGTTTTCTCCTTATTACTCAGCGCAGGAATCGATGTATCATTTTTATTTCGATACGTTTTATCGATGAAACTTTGCACGGGGATAATGACTTCGTTTCGTACGAAATTGATTCCCTCGCAGGGCTTCAAAACCCAACCCGTAAAATTGTAAGACGTAGGCTTTTCTACGCAATGTGCATATATTTCGAGTCCATAATACTCTTTCAAATGTTTGGCGCACAAGAGGTTGTTCAAGTGACTATTCTTACGTCCAGTGCAAAAGGAATTTCCACCACTCAAAAGGCAAGCAGTTGATTCCATTTCCTTACTTTGTTTACTTTGAAAATCAAGCAATGGCAGCTTGGAAAAAATGGGTGTTTAAACGCCCCAAAATTGGAAAAAGCTTCAAAGGGTTTAGGGGGACGGCTAAAAATATAAAACATTTGCGATCTTTTGTGAGCAAAAATGATTCGCTGCGTCGCGTCATTTCCAAAGTGTTTACCAAAAAAGGTTTGGTTGCGGTCACTGCTGCCACTGTGGTGGGTGTTGGTGTGTCGGCCATCAACGATTACATTCAATCCAATTCGGGTTGTTTTTTAAAATCTGAAAACTCTGTGTGCAAAGTGAGAGACCTCAGTTGTTGTCAACCGGATCCAGTGGATGAGCTTCCATTCTGCTCGCAAACCGTGCAAGGTGACCCTTGTTTAAATTTTGACGAAGAGAAGGAAAAGTCGTGTTGTAAATTATGCGATTGTCAATTTTATAATTGTTTACCTGGCCAAGAAATGGAATGCCGCCGACCCACGATTGGAGAAGCGTTGGCCCATTATGCTCAAGATTTAACGTTTGGCGTTTGGAACTGGGTGGCTTATTTGGTACCGTTAGTCTATTGGGCAGCGGGAATCACGACAGCGCTCATAGTCTTGTGGATAGCGTGGAAAATTTATAAAAAGACAAGAGCGATATGATTCCACAGCTGAGACAATTGGATTTACCAAACGATCAATTGATTCAACTCATACGCAAACGACACAAGATGGACATTGAGATGGAAATCCCAATATGCAAAACAATGAAACCATTTACCAAAAGAATTACGCTAGAGTTGGTCAAATGTCCTACGGTACAACAAATGGCCAAGACGTATATCGAACATCTTTTGAAAAACAAAAATGATTATGGATACTTGTATTTTTTAATTAATCAACCTCTTTTTGTCAAGCTAGACATTCGATTTAATGGAGAAATGGCTATTGAATGTTCACGAAAAGATGAAATTGCCACAATCATTGAAGACTTGGCCAAAACCTGGGCGAGAGAAAATACAATGCTCTATGAAGTGACTCGGTTGGAATTGTTATACTTTATGGTTTTGCTAATCAACCCTCATTTGAATTGGGTCGCCGTAGATTTTTTGCTGAAAGGAACTAGAAATCACGCTCATCTCATTGTTGTACCTCATCGCCTCTTAAAAAATAAGAAAATACATTTGTAAAAAAAAAAAAAAAAAAAAAAAAAAAAAAAAAAAAAAAAAAAAAAAAAAAAAAATTTTTTTTTTTTTTTTTTTTTTTTTTTTTTTTTTTTTTTTTTTTTTTTTTTTTTTTTTTTTTTTTTTTTTTTTTTTTTACAGCCCTCTCGCGTTACAATTGATTATCGACTCGTCCTTTCGTTCTTTTTTTAATCAACTTATGACGCATGTACTCTTTTCCTCCAAAGTCTTTTCATCTCCCCCATATACACGAATGCTGTTGATGAAATTTGCCTCATTTTGACCCATCTGCAGCTCAATGTCTTCATCACTCAACATGTACACGTAGCCCTCCTTTTTAAGAGGAGGTTTAATTTTTGTTTGAAAGCAAATTTTGTGCTGAGCCAATGTTAAAGCCATTTGAATTATTTTGACATCGACAAAATTGTTTGCGTTGTACCGAAACAAATTTAACCACTCCATCACCAACTTGGGCAGTTGAACTTTGGAAGGATGTACATTGTCGGATTTTGTGAGGCACCACGACGGATACACAACTCCTTTTTGAATAACTCTGTTGACAGCATATACGTGATCAAATCGAAATGTTTCCATCACTTTAAATTCATCTGTAAGTGTTGCAGTTTGAAAAATGTGTCGAATGCCTCGTTGCGATTCTTTCGCAGGGCGTCCCTCCAATATTGGAAAGCTAAAACAAAAAAATCCTCCATTGTACACGTATCCCAGCACCGTCGAGTCTACACTCACTTTTTCTGTATCGGGTGGTAAATTTAAAAATGTCGGGACATAATAAATGGGTGTCCACGCAGTGGTGGGTACTTCATGAAACTCTGTATACACGTCATATGGATATCGGACGTACAAAACGCGTTTAGGCAATTGACCATTTACAGATAACGCCACAAATTCCTTGGGTTCCTGTGAATGGGCTCGCGTTCCTTCATACGTGATGCGAAATGGCCATTCGACAATAACACCCAATCGTTGCATAACATCATCTGAAGGTTTTCCTTGGAGAGTTACGACATGATTACGGTGATACGAGTTTAAAATGTCTTGCAATAAAAGGTGGGGTTTGTTCATGGACAAGCGTTTCTGTATCGCTCCGGTTCCGACAGCCCTGTCTTCTGGTAAATGGGGTCTTTCAACGGGTTGAAAGGAAATCATTTTTGGATTTGCAATTTTATCTTTGGTCAAATACAATCGAGTTTCAATACCCATATTCTGTTTGCTGTGCCATTCTTCAGCAACAGACAGTACGTGCTGGGATGATTCCTTACTCAAAATGCAAATGCGATACATGGCATTTGTGCACGGTCTACAATTTCCAAAATAGTGTCCACCAGGATACGGTAAATCCTCCTTATCCAAATAGATAACGCAGTTTTTGTAAGAAAATATAAAATCTGACGCTTGATGGGATATTCCTCGCATGTATTCAGCGACAAGAGCAGGATCACTGACAAAGTAAGGGGTGGCGTACATTTGAAATGTAGCAGATTCCTCGGGCATAGGCATGATTGTTTTGGAATTGCCCAAGAGAGCGCTCCAAGTATTATCTTGGCACACGACAGTGATGGGATCTTCTGTATTGAAAAACACTTTGAGTGCTTGAGCAAAAGGTTTTGTTGTATTTCTACAGATGGTATCGTATCGGTACAAATGTAACACGGACCAAGGATCAAATTTCGCATCTCTAAAATTTAACACAATCAAATCTCCTTCATTTTTGGCTTCCGTATAGCCATGAAAATTGCTATACAGCGTGCTGTACCTCGGAAGATTCATCTCTGCTTTATTTCGTTTGGAAAAATACAAAACGAATAGACTAACAACAATGATAAAAAGATTATCACCAGAATTTTGAAAAACTTTTCAATGCTCCGCATTATAAAAAAAAAAAAAAAAAAAAAAAAAAAAAAAAAAAAAAAAAAAAAAAAAAAAAAAAAAAAAAAAAAAAAAAAATTTTTTTTTTTTTTTTTTTTTTTTTTTTTTTTTTTTTTTTTTTTTTTTTTTTTTTTTTTTTTTTTTTTTTTTTTTTTTTTGATTTATAAAAAGGTCTCGAGTCTTGATAGTCTCACCACATCAGAATTTTCTGAAGCTCTCACAACTTGTCCTCCTCTTCAAAATATCATCTTGCAGTATAGAACGTTTCAGCATTTCAAACGTGGCCCTTTCAACACCGTACCACTCGAGGCATTTTCTTCTCCATTGTTTCAAGTATCCTTGGTGTGTTTTAGGGAAAAGTCTAGGTGCGTGAGCATAGTTGGCCATACACTCTGGATGCATTTTCAGAAATTCCATACGTTTGGTTTTATCTGTGTTGAACCAAGTCAACAAATCATTCATTTTTAGTTTAGTTTCGAGCAACAAATAAACCAATAGCGCCATTTCATCTACGTGTCTCAGGGTTTTTACTCTTTCTCGAATGTCATTGATTTGATCCGCAGAAAACTTTCTACCACTTCGTTGCATCGTTGTCTTTTTTCATGGAAACATCCTTTGATCAATGGCAAGATGCAAAGCTGTTGAATACAAGAACAGGCGTGTCTCCCGATACTTGCAAATACGTCATTTTGATGAGGACAGCGAAAAACTTTAAAATTGAACAAGACTTGCAACGTCATTTGTCCTTACGAAATAAACCATTGGTGTGGTTCATTAATCAATTTACCAGACTTTGTGTTCGAGTGGAGTACGCAGACGTTTTTGTTCAACGGGAATTGAACCATTTTGGACACATAGCTTCAGATGTCTCATCCAGAATCGTTCAAAAGCTCTTTCAAAAAACCTATGACACACAAACGGTTGTTGCGCCAACCTGGGTTATCAACAAAATTTGGCCAGAGCACAAACCATTTAAAACAGTTTCACCAGAAACCTTTCGAGACTGGCTCCTCACATAAAGTTTTAAAGAGGTTGTTGCATCAAGAAGTGGCGCGTCATTGTTTCCTGGGACGGCAAACGATTCAAAAACATCGATGGGATGTGTTGAAGCAAGTCGCTAAATGGTTACACATTGACAATGATTTGGAAGATTTTCAAGATGGATTGGTTCGCGAAGAATTGGTATCGATACTCTCAAAGAACGTAAAGAGAAAAAATTTAAAGCTTTTGCCCTCTGATGAAACGGATTGGTGCGTATTGTTGAAACAGTGGTTGAATCAAAATACAACCAGTCATGACGTGAGCAACCGTAACATGTATCGTTTACTAGCGGTAGACGGATTTGACGGATTGGAATCAAAAGATTTGAAAACTTACTTGTTGGTAATGATACATCCGAATAGCGTGCGTCGTGAGTATCGCTCACACGCTCGGTCTGTACGTGAAATGTATAAATGGTTGGATAGCAAACCCGAACTAAGCAGTTTGGGAGGAACGGATTCAGGCTGTGTCGTGTTTTTGGCATTGTTGCAATTGTACACTAGGGAATTGCAGAGCCTCATGCTCAACGATGAAATTGCGATGCAAACACACCGAGTCAAAGTGTGGGCTGAAACATTTTTACATAGAAATGCGGAATATTTTACCGATGTTAGAAAAGTAACGATGGAAATTTTAATAGAGTTGGGACAAGTCTACGCGTCTTGTGAAGAAAACTGGCAACAAGTTGGACGAGAGCAATTGATGAAATTACTGAATAGTAACGATGCAAAGGATTAATTAAAAAAAAAAAAAAAAAAAAAAAAAAAAAAAAAAAAAAAAAAAAAAAAAAAAAAAAAAAAAATTTTTTTTTTTTTTTTTTTTTTTTTTTTTTTTTTTTTTTTTTTTTTTTTTAATGTGACTATTTAAATTGTTGCGTCTCTTTTGAATCAAATTACTGCTGCTGCTTCATTTACAAAACATGGTCAAAATACTTGTTGAGATTCAAGCCTCATTTGTAGGCATCGGCAAAACTACTTTTATCAAAAGTTTTCTTTATCCCACGATAGATGGTTACATAGATGATTGTGTCGACATGATAGAGTCTGATCCAAATTTCTTTGACGACCCAAGCAATGACGCGTTACGTAATTACTTGGTCTTGGAAAATTCTGCTGCCCGACTGGAAGCAAAGGTATCCGCCTTGCCAAAAGCCTACGCATCCAACTGGACCATCATCACTTCCAGGAGTCCCTTGCTATCTTGTATTCAATTTTCAAACAGTCCATTGGATTGGAAGCCTTTGGAAAGATATTACAGGAAGCGTCTAGAGCATTTGGGTGTAGACCACGTACTCATTTTGGATTATGGTTCCTCCATCGCTAGAAACCCGAAAGCTGTTGAAGCGGGATACGAAAATATGAGAAAAAGAGGTCGCAAGTTTGAATTGGAGCGGTACAAGACACTTGAAACCTATAACAATTTTTTTCAAGAGGCTGAGCGCAAAAAAATGGATGTGTTGAAGGATTTGGATCCATATTTCTTTCAATATCAAGACGTGGATTTTGGGGATTCTAAAAATTTTAACAATTTCCACGTTTTATTCGCAAATGTAGCCATTTCAAATCACAAATATTTTGTTTTTAATCTTTTAGATTTAGATCCAAGGTCACCTAAAACCTCTTTCTTGCAACTTGAACCGCTACTGAAACCCAATCCGGATCGCTTTGTGACATTCCCGATAGAATACCCAGACATTTGGGAAATGTACAAAAAAGCTCAAGCTTCTTTTTGGACGGTGGGAGAGGTGGATTTATCCAAAGATGTAGCAGACTGGAATAATTTAAAACCCGATGAGCGTCATTTTCTCTCACATGTGTTGGCCTTTTTTGCAGCAAGCGATGGTATTGTCGTAGAAAATTTGGTGGAGCGCTTTGCGACTGAAGTTCAAATCACGGAAGCTCGATGTTTTTACGGATTCCAAATTGCCATTGAAAATATTCATTCCGAAATGTACAGCGAGTTGATTGAAACACTCATTCGGGACCCCAAGGAAAAAAATAAATTATTTCACGCCATTGAAAATTTGGCATGCGTCAGAGAAAAAGCGGAATGGGCTTTAAACTGGATACAACATCCCTCATTTACCCATCGTCTGGTGGCATTTGCGGCCGTGGAGGGAATTTTCTTCTCTGGGTCCTTTGCCGCCATCTTTTGGATGAAAAAGCGTGGTCTCTTACCAGGTTTATCCTTCAGTAACGAGCTCATCAGTCGAGACGAGGGATTGCATTGTGATTTCGCATGCCTCTTGTTCAACAAGTACTTGGAAGTGAAACCTCCACAAGAAGAAATTTTGCAAATCATAACAGATGCAGTGTCCATCGAGCAAAAATTTTTAACGGAAGCTCTACCAGTCAGCCTCATTGGAATGAATTGCACATTGATGAATCAATACATTGAGTTTGTAGCAGATCGTTTGTTGGTGGATTTGGGATGTGACAAGTTTTACAAAAAGGAAAATCCATTTGATTTTATGGAAAATATCAGTTTGGAGGGAAAGACGAATTTCTTTGAAAAGCGTGTGGGAGAGTATCAAAAGTGTGGAGTGCTCTCAAAGAGTCACAAGTTTTCTTTGGAAGAAGATTTTTAACGACGCACTGTTTAATTTTCATATACTGTTCAACATGACGTTTTTTAATGCTAGATAATATTAACCTAATTATTCAAAAGTTATCTATTTTAATACAATATTTAAATTAATTCTTTTTTTAATACTTCAATATTTAAAAGAATTCTCTTTTTAATATTTGAAAATTTTTTAGAACTCTTTTTTTAACATTTGAATTTTTTTTGGTTTGAAAATTTTTTTTAAAGATACATATTGTTGAAAAATGAGAAAAAATTATGTAATTGAGACTGTAAAAACATGCTCGTTTTGAATTTCGAGTTTAAAAGTCGGACCCTTCCACCAACAACTTTTAAACGATTCAAGGTACCGATCCCTTTGGTACCTTGAATCGTTTAAAAGTCAAAGTTAAAAATCAAACTTTTAAACTAAAAATCTTGTTTTAATAGCTATTTTAATGCATTTTTCGTATCAATTTCGTTTAAATCATATAATTTTCTAATCAGTTTTGTTACTTTTCAGTAACAAAACGTAACTTTCACAGACTCGAAAATGGAAATGTTTTGCGTTTTCCTCGTTTTCCAACTTTCCACATTTTTCTATGAAAATCAAACGTTTCTCCGTTCAAGTATTTTTTAGTTTCTGAGAATTGCTTATATATTTTTGCCGTTTTCTGTTGCACCTAGTTTCAAGTTGACGGTTGCTTAATATGGAATTGTCATACGGACGAGAGTCGAAAAAATACCTGGGCAGAAAAAATGTATAAGCGCCGTGACGTCAAACTGTTTGTCCAAACATTGCCATTTGGCTCGTCTCATGAAAAGACGTTGTATAATAAAGACGTTTATAAAAAACATGAAAATCACACTGCTAGGTGCATATGGGGGGCTACCCTACTTGAATTACAACGTCAAGATCGGAACGTATGGAAACGTACATTGTGACACAAAATATGGAAGATTTCGTATGGTTTGTGACAATCTTCCTCTCAATGAAGCGTTTGAAAGCCTCTTGTTGAAACATGGTGAAAAAAAGGAAAATGATTGGATTGTGGACTTGGTTAAATCTGATTTGGCAGAAATTGTGGGTAGTTTTGCAACGTTGGTTGTTAAGATTGCTATGAGCGACGTTTTCGATAATGCATTCAAAATGTTCTTTGTCGACGATGGACAATGTCAAAAATGTAATACTATTGGCCCTTTAATCAGTTTCAAGGAAATAAATGAAAAGAGCATGATTTTCAATTGTAAGACGACTGGTATTCTCAAAGTAAATCTGAAGCAATGTGTGGGGAATGACGGATTTTTGAGCGTGGAGACTAACGATGATGATTACATGAGCGTTATCTTTGTGAACCCACCCGATGATTTTAGAAATTTTTTGTATGATTGTAGTCGGGATCATTTTATTGTGTGTACATGCTTTTCAAAGCTTTTTGTCGCAAAGCTTTTAAATTGGATCTACAACGAAAATTTGAATTTGATACTACCTCAAATCATACAGTAAAAAAAAAAAAAAAAAAAAAAAAAAAAAAAAAAAAAAAAAAAAAAAAAAAAAAAAAAAAAAAAAAAAAAGGGAAAAATCCAAAAATTTTTTTTTTTTTTTTTTTTTTTTTTTTTTTTTTTTTTTTTTTTTTTTTTTTTTTTTTGGATCGCTTCCAACTTTTATATTTTGCCTGTCGAAGAATTTTATTTTGCATTACTCATGCCAGAGTGAACCTAAAAAAGCACAGTGAGGCATTTCAAACTAAGCCATGTGAGGTCCCATCTCTGTCGCCTCTGGCTCTGTAAAGAAATTACTCATAAACTTTTCTAAACAATGCGGTTTTCCATTGACGTTAAACTTTTTGTATGGGTCGGGACAGAGACACAAAAAACTCTCTCGCCCATTGTATAAAAACGCTCCTTGTTCACACACATCGGGATTAAGTGTATCACATGCAGGTCCCGACCAAAAAGTTTCATCGGTACAAAGGCAAATCCATTGCGCCACGTCGTCATTTGTCAACATCAATCGACCACCTTTTTCTTCATTGCATTCAATGGGTGCTCGAGCATCTGTTACACACACACCCCCCACGCATCGGGTAGATTTTTCCACGCACAAGAAACTGCAATCGTCTACGCAAAACATGCGTTTGTCTGTACAGTTTTGCTGGAAAATGGGTTCGCGTACTTGAATTTTTGATTTTGTTTTAAAATCATTTGGTGTCCACCAGAAACACATCCAGATGATTAAAAAAAGCAGCCAGGCGGCCCACATACTTGTTTTTTTTTAAAAATCAAGATGCAACGATCGATTGATCATCACGATTCCCAAAGTTGTCGTCGCACCTCATCGAATCACGTCGGTACGTGGCAAGATGCTTGGACCATTTGTCAGTACATTGCCGATAAGTACTCTGCTACAGAGTTTTATCAAATTCATTTGGTGTTTGCCGAGTGGATTCCCATGCTCAACGTTATCTTTGGGCGTCCCATCAAGGATTTGGACAATTTTAATTTGACTTTTTACTATCTTTTCGAACCCAATGGCCCAAAGGAGATTTTCACGTCGTACGCCGAAACCAACAAGCGTAAAACGCCTAATGAAAGAAAAGGTTTTCACGTGGTTTTCAATCTTTATGAATTTAAGGCGACGCTAGACAGTTATTGTGATAATGTGTGTCGAAACAATAACATGGTGGACGAGGCACGAGGCACCATAAATTTTACTTTGTTGGATGAGACTTGCCATAATCCAGCAGAATACTTTAGACACAACACCACGTGGCAAATGTTGTTTATCTACACGTGCCACTTTTTAGCGCACTGGGAAACTTTTCAAAATTATCATCACGCGCATTACGATAATCACGACAAAATGCAAAAGTCTCCCTTTTTCAATCTCTTTCACTATGGGGAGATTGTTTACAAATAAAGGATGCCAAGTGTAAAAGGAAAGAAGATTTGTAAGAAAGCAAAGCCTCGTAAATGTGTAAAACCTCCACCTTTCCCTCCTCGCAAAATTCCAGTACTGTACGCGTACGAGTCGATGCTTGACTATTTTGTACATTACAAGGACGATATGAAAAAAGTTTTTACATTGTCGCAAATTGAACGTCTGGGGACAAAGGGTTTAGTATTCCTTTCACGATTGAAACCCTTCTTTCGAAGTGTTTCAGCCTACAAAGACTACGTGGACCAAAAAGCGACGGTGGTTCCAGAGGAGGCTTGGGAAAAAGCGTATTCCGATGCAAAAAGCTATGTTCGCAAGTATTACAGACCCCAGCCGAGAAATCGAAAATATTTGAAAATGAAAGCTTTTATTGGATCTCCAGTCATGTCCGAGGTGTCAGATGACGAATCTGTCATTTCCATCGATGCATCCAACGACGAGAGTGACAACTCCAATGTCAATCTGCCGAAAGAATCGGTTTGTGGGCCCGTTTACAAGTTGTGTCGTAATTACGATAAAAATCGAAGATACACAAAATTCTCTCCGGATGGTAGCGAAAGAGATCGTTACATTTTCAATTTAAAATATCAATAGTGGGTTTTCGAGTGGATTGTAAACCAATGGAAAGAGGGTCTTGTGCAGAGGGCTGTAATGCATCAAGTACGGATGTTTGAGCGCCGTTGGAAAATCATTGTTTAAGGATAAGATTTTTGCGTTGGAGGTGCAGGGGGACAATTTACCCCTCAGCACTCGTACGGGAATCACACCTGTAGTTTTGGGAGGCCCAAAACAAGTTTCGAGTTCTTTGGAAACTGGAAATTTTTGAAAGTTTTGCGCATCGTATTTGAAAACCCAAAGCTTGATAAATTGAGGTAGCATCCGCGTGCAAGTGATGGTGTCCAAACCCAACAGAGGAGAGAGGACTGGAATGTCAAAATTTAAAAGCGTTAGAAAATGGTATAGTTCTTCTTCAAAGGTATCACTCGTTTGATTTTGGATCACGTCCACGTAATAACGATTCAATTTGACTCGTTGACAGTGGAGCGGTAAGAACGTAGTATCAAAATGATCCGTCTCGTGTACATAAAACATGTTTTCATTGCCGACGAGATAGGAAAAACGAAACGGATTCGTATGTTGTGACAGCGTGTACATGGCATCATGCGATCGTTTGTCATATGCATGTACCACGTCAAAATCTGCATTTTCCGGTAGCAATTTGTAATGGATATCCATTACAACGATATCCTTCAGTATGGGATACTGCCTCTTTGAGAGTAAATGCAATACAAGCGTCTTGTAATCTTCTGCCATGGTTGACTTTATTAAACTGCGCAACTAAATTGTACAACAGTTGCAAGTCGTGAGAACCCAATGACCAGCTCACATCAAGACTCTCAACGCTCAATGCATCGCTTAACAAAACAACGTTTAGAAAAAAAAAAAAAAAAAAAAAAAAAAAAAAAAAAAAAAAAAAAAATTTTTTTTTTTTTTTTTTTTTTTTTTTTTTTTTTTTTTTTTTTTTTTTTTTTTTTTTTTTTTTTTTTTTTTTTTTTTTTTACGATGTGTTGTATCCAAGCTTTTTGACCCATTCCAAAATTAAATTTTCACGCAAGTTTTCATCTGGCATCAAATGTGAAAAGTCTCGCAATACTTGAATTAGACTCATTTGATTACTCTGGCACAGAAGCATATGCGTTTCCGTGTCAAATACCTCTTCAGTTTCGTTCAAAATACATCGTTGACCCTTCTTTTTCTTTTGATTAAACATGGTCATAAATTCCAGTTTGAGATATCGAATAACATCTCGCACCGTTTTCTTTTCCATAAATCGTCTCCATTTCTTCTCATTAAAGTGAGGTGTGTTTCCTTTTAACCGAATGCGATTCTCTACGTTATAACTTCCCATATCACACAAAACCGGATGCCGTTCCGTGTATAAAAATAAAAAATGTTTTAAATCTGGAACCGCGCCACCCAATTGATGGCAGGCGGCGCAAAATAATACAATTGTTGCATAGGCGCACTCTTTAAACGAAACGCGCTGCAATTTACTAGGTGGATACAAATCAATGGCCTGTCGAAACATGCCGATGGTGTAACCAGACGATTCTCGTAGATGACCCGAAAATGGCAACACGTACTCGCACCCCAACAATTCTTTCATTTTCATCATTTCATCAAAATGTTCGGGTATATCACACGATTGATCTATCGTGTATGATTTCCAAACGGTGGATCGATTCGCGTACAGGCAGTGAAATCGTTCAGCGTTGAAATTGTTCAACAGCAACATGCAAGGTTTTCTAGGATGAATGGGACAATCTGCCGCCGAGAAATTTGAATTTGTGAGGTGCCGGATTATACTTTGAATACGATCTTCTGCTCGGGCAGTGGTTTTTGAGCTCATGTTCTTTGTTTACAAAGAAAAAAGCGACATGAGTCTAAAGTACGTTTGCGTACTGGATATGGATTTGACCCTGGGGTTTCACAATGCCAGAAAATTCCACCCTCGTCCCAAATTGAAAACTTTATTGCAGTTTTTGAAATTGATCCAAGCAGACATTATCTTGTGGAGTCATGGGAAAGACGACTACGTGAAAGACATGGTGAATATGTATTTGCCGGACGTGGCTGAATGCGCCCACACGCTCTTTGGACGAACAGAGTGCGAATACTCTAAAAAATTTTACAATTACCTCAAGGCGTCGGAGCACGTACGTGACATGTATCGAAAAAGGTACAGTCAAAGCATACTCTTGATTGGGGTGGACGATAATGTCACCATCAACATGGACGACGGTTATGATTTGCGTATTTACGTCAAACCCTACGAGACTGTCAATTCTTGCGATAAAGAACTGATGGTGGTGGTGGAAAAGATGATTCAGGGTATCGTAGAGAGAACCAAGTGAAAAAAAATGTATAGTGTGGATCAGTATTTAAAATCTGTGCAAAATTTACAAACCAAATGTAAACTTTTGACTTGGTTGCACCTACACGATGCCGCCCATTCAAACATTGGGTTGGTTTACAGCGATAAAGAGTATAAAAAAGTTTACATTTATTAACAAAGCAATGCGTTTTTGGATTCTAATATTTTTGTATGTTGCAATCGTCATTTATTACGCGTTTCAAACGCCTCGTACCCCCTTTTCAAAGTGGCCTCTCCTCCCAAAACACGTCGAAACCACTTCGCCCGACACATGCACACACACATCTGACTGTAAGAAACACGATATTTGTGTGAATGGTGCGTGTGTCCCTCAACTGTTGAGAGGTGAAGATTGTTATCCTGAAACTGGCACGTGGACGCTCGTTGCGCATCGTGGCAAGTCGTTTGCAGCCTGCATATGTTTAAATTCAAATCTCGTCACCCAAACCCATTTCGGAGGCAACTGCACCGTGGATGTGGCGTGTCGACCCAACGGATATTTCAGTATACAAATGCAAAAATGCATTTGTGCAGATGGTTTTGTACCCACGGAGAATTTCCAATGTCAAAAAATGTCAGTCGTGGATCGTATGAAATTTTATCCGTGTGAACCCGACGAGGTGAACGGGCACCTGTTGAAAGAATCGGATGGACTCGATAAAAATTACATACGTCGGCACTATGAGAAAAAATGTTTCAAGAGACCTTGCACGTTTGACGCCATTACAGGAAAACCGTTGAAAAAAGCTCGTTACAAATCTGGTTTTGGATGTGTGTGTGATCCCACACTCGGTCAATTTGGAGTCAGGATAGAGGAATTGGACAACTACACCTATGGCAAGGGTTACAATGCGTGCGTCAGTGCGTTTAAAAATCCCCTGGAGGAACCTATGGACGTGCAACTCTATACCTATTTTTACTTGTTGGATCATGATCCCGTGACGTTTTTACACTACAGTAACGTGGATCCCAAAAAGGTGATTGCTCCTCTCCGAGACCAGGTGCGCGATGGATCCTTGCAAATTGGACAAGAATTTCCTTTCGATTACATGCAAGTGTTTTTTTTGGAAAAGGAACCGTTTAAAGCAAAAATTTACAATTATCGCGTGTCGTCCTCTTGGTTTGGAAAATTAAAAATGGAATCGTCCCTTCAACCCAATCGTATGGAATGGTGTCGATGGATCACGCGTCACTGGCAACCCGGATCGACGCCCCTCGTATGGAAAAATCAATTAATGTACGCGTTTCCAGCCTGTTATATCGGCAAAAACGATCTTGGAGTACCCGAAAAATACCGCGGAACTATCGTTTCCAATCCACATCACATAACTTTTCCCGGATGGCCTGAATCACCTCGTTCCAATGGATTGCTTTTGAAGCACGAGGGGGGTGATTGGATACTGGAACTGGCTCCAGATTACAAATTGGAAACGTACTCACAAGTCACCGACAATGTACCACAATGGGACAATCCATTGGTGGAGGCTTTGGAAAATCGTAACGTAACCCGACGAGCCGTAACAGCGGGTCACGAGACGTATGAAAAGACAAAGTCTGATCGAGAAAATGAACCATTCTTTTAAACAAAGATGAAGCGTGCGCACGAAGAGGATGCGTCATCAGAAGACGAAGAAACCCCAACCAAACAAATTAAGCCTTCGGACGTATTGCTCGATCTAGAAGCAGGTTTGACGGAAAGAGACGATATTAGTCAACAATTGATGAATGCCCAAAAGCAATATTTCACAACCTACATGGAAAAATTGATGAATCAACTCCCGATGGGAAAAAGCGTCATCGATGCGGTTCGCAAAACTGGTTCAGAAAACGATTTCATGTACATGTACACGGCAGCAAATACAATCATCCAATCCCTCTTAAGCGTGAAACAGGTTAAAGCTACAAACTCAATGGTGGATATGGTTGCTGGTGTCATGTGCCGCTATATACATGAAAAGGTACTCACACCCATGTTACAACCTGTGGTTCACGATGAACATTTGAAGCGAGCATTCCAAGCCTATCAAACGAGTGTGAAACAGGATGAAGATGCAATTGAATTGGAACTGCGGTGCGTGGTGCATACGATTAAACAAATGTTGGACAAGGAAAAGGATACCTTGAAAATAAATCATCCCATCCGGGCTCAGGTGACTCAACAGATGAAAGCTATAAGTGAATACGTCGTAACGTTATTACTTTCCATCTCAACAAAACCACCAGAAAGCAAAACGGAATTTGCTGAGAATGAACTCGAAAGAGAACATGTGAATTTTGAAATAGATATTTTAAAGTAAAAATCTCGGAGCTCTCAACTTTAGAAAATCTTGACGCTTTCAAAAAGTTATACGTTAAAAAAAAAAAAAAAAAAAAAAAAAAAAAAAAAAAAAAAAAAAAAAAAAAAAAAAAAAAAAAAAAAAAAAAAAAAAATTTTTTTTTTTTTTTTTTTTTTTTTTTTTTTTTTTTTTTTTTTTTCATTAATACTTTTTAAATTTCTACTGCGACAATTTGATTCATGCTTCTGACTCTGCTCAATGCTGTATATACCAAATTCAAATCACGACTTCCGTTAAAGTTGATGGCTATTGCGTCATCGTCCATCGTATCCCCTTGAAACTTGTGTATAGTACCCGCATACCCAACCATTATTGGAAAATCTCCTTTGGAGTTTCTTTGAATGGTTACCGTGCTGTTGTCTGCGACATTTTTACACTCGATACTATCCGTTTCTTGATTAAAGCGCTCAAATATTAGAGACGTACCGTTTGAAACTGTAGAAACTCCATTTTGGAGAAGGAAAACGTGACATCCTGACTTTACGTCCACGTATGCATTACCCGAATGGTTTCTAGATTTTCGCCACAAACGCAGTCGTGGGCCTTTCACTAACTGCGTCAAATAAAAATCGTTGTACGTTTCTACAGAGGATTTCAAATAGGCTAGGGCTCGTGAGCATTTCACCAATATTGTCGTGTCGATATTTTCCACAACAGGATAATGAGTCACTAGAAATGTAAAAAGTCCAGTCTCATCCTCTTTGTCTACAAATGACCGCAATTTATCAATAATTTCCTCATATTCTTTTTCAAAACGTTTGCTTTGTGTTAAATCTATGCGTTTGGTTTCAGATTTGACACCCGCCGTAAACATGTTGTGTATGGATTTCACGGGTCGCAGTTGATTGGGATCACCCATCATGATGCATAAAACAGGATCCGGGCGCTTAAAAAAGTATTCAAATATCCATTCCACCAACCAAAATGCAACCATACCCACTTCATCAATCACCACAATTTTCGGATCGAATGGACAGTTGAATTCCTCTAGGATGCGAGCGCTTTTCTTTAAACACTCTTCTGTATCAGCTTCCTCCACCAATTCCTTCTCCAAAACGTTCAAGACGGATCCTTTACCCCAATTTAATCTCATGGCGGAATGAATCGTGCTTCCATTCATTCGACTCGCCACTCTTGCCGTTGGAGCCATGCGTAATTGAGGAATTTTGATAAAATTCAAACAAGTCATGACGGTATAGGATTTTCCAGTGCCTGGTCCACCCGCCACAATGACTTTCAAATTTTTGGGTTTTTTAAGCCATTCGTCCACCAACAAAGGAAACTCTCGTTGACTTTCAGTGAGCGTTTCAACATGTTTGTGATACCCGACTCCATAAGCGGGGTGGTTCCATTTGTCAGTCATGGATGCCCCGATTGCAATTTGAAATGCGCGACGCTTGTTTTGATGGATTCAGAAACACGAGAAGAATATTTGCTTTTGGCTTGTGAAAGAGTTGCAGTTTCGTACTTGATGGACTTGTATGCTTTGTACGCGGCCAAAGATGCTGCACGCGTTCCGTCGGTTCCAATCAAATCAGTAGTGACACTCGGTGTGGAAAAGGTTATCCACCCAGACAAATGGTTAAAGTGTATCCTGTGGACACGCTACCAACGACAATGTCCACAAGCAAGTTTGGAATGGTGTGTCTCTAGACCAGGTACGGCTGCGTTTTACTATTCGGTGGGAGAAGAAGGGTCGTTGCTGATGCCTCGTAACGGTGATTTGAATACGATAGAAATTCACCCAGACACGGTCAAAACAGTATCGGGACAGTCTGACCGATATTGTAAAAACCCAGTACTTTTGCTGTTGAACAAGGAATCTCAATCAATGGTATGAAATTGTATTTCATGAGAAAGATTTGCTTTTAAATACTATAACATGAAAAAAAAAAAAAAAAAAAAAAAAAAAAAAAAAAAAAAAAAAAAAAAAAAAAAAAAAAAAAAAAAAAAAAATAATTTTTTTTTTTTTTTTTTTTTTTTTTTTTTTTTTTTTTTTTTTTTTTTTTTTTGCGTGTGTTTAGTCTTGATGATCTCAGCTCGCAATTACTTTATGTCTTGTATTTCCTCTTCCATCTGCGCATCATCTGATGGAAATTCAATGGCTGGTGTAATTGGATCCAAAAACACCATATTGGGGCATGGTTTTATTGCAGATTCTTGAAATACAATCATGTTTTGGATTGTCCCACCAATTTTGTATTTATCTTCTCCAAATGTTGTTCTGCTCCTAATAGTAATTTGACAAATGGTTAAAAACGCTCCCATTTTTGTTAAACTCGCTTCCAGAGGTTTTTTGAAGGTGTGTTTCAAATCTTTACCATTAAAAACTCTCAATTTAGTCACACACCAATTTCGTGCAAAGTCTAATGGTACGTTTCTCGACAAATGTGCTTCATAACACGTGTGACACAATGCTGGATCGCAGTAATCCATAAATAATCGAGCACCGTCATGTAATTTTTGATTTGGATTTTCTCTCATGACTTCTCCAATGACTTGCAGTGGCAAACAGTTGCGAGCCACAAAAGACGTGTGTCCTTCCAATTCTTTTGTTTTATCATATGTAAAATATCCCACGAGTATAACCTTATGCATCATAGAAGGTTTGATAATGTTACGAGTAAATGTCTTCTCGTTACTACTGGTATGACCTTTTGAATATAAAACGCCGTTTTCTTTATGAAGTGTATACGCCTCATTTTCATTTAGCTTATGCTCCCAATCGGGTGTAATAAGATTTAACGCTCCACTGTCCATTTCAAGATCCTGAATGGCTTTGGCGAGTGCAGGAACTGCGAGTGTATGTTTGACAATGTAAGAATATTCCATCTTGATTAAAGATGATTAAAAATAGATTCATCTTAAATATTTTAAAAATGATAAAAAAGAGGTTTTTTATGTGGTTTCCATTGCCTTGTCAGCAGCGTTGCTGGTAGAAGGTGTAGCGGTGGGTTTAGCATCACCAGGATAGATTTTCTTTGGCAATTTACCTATTGTTTCAATATTTGGATGTTTCTTTCCAGTCATCAGTTCAAACGTTAACGCAGACAACTGTTGTTTAGCCGTTTCATTATAAGGTAAAGCGTCGATAAATTTGTTATTTTTCAACTCGCCAGTCTCTCTGTTTGCCATCAAAACCTTTTTCCCATTGGCTATTTCTACATAATCTCCATAACGCTGCACCACAGACAACCAGTGTCGGTAAAGTAAGTAAATTGCGGCTTTGGAGTCGGGAAATCGTACTCCCACTCCATTCATAGAGTCATTTACCCTAATTTGAGCTCGATTATTTACAATGTCAGTTGCTGAAGTTGCCTCAAGTTTTCGTTTCTTGGATTGATTCTCAATGTCGGAATGCCGTTGAAAAGCTTCCGAAATCTCACTACTCGTATGCCACAAGTCGTTCTTGCCTAAAACTAAAATTTGCCCGTCGTTGAAAAATTTAACTGTACCATATTGCGTTGTAATTTGTACACCTTCTGCTACATTCGTCACCTGACCGTGTATTTTCTCACCCATGGCAATGTAGGCTGCCTCCTCCATATCGTCTTTATTTGATTCATTTTCTTCAAATAACGGACTCCACGCCTTGTCTGTTGAATATGGACTCGAAACATTGGTATTCAGTGGACAAATTGGGACAGTCAACTCAGTATCGCTGTCAACATCTATTTGAAACATATCAGTAATATAAGGATCGATTGAAGGGTCTAGCAATCCTCGACTACGGTTTGTATTTTCGTCCGAGTCTGAATAATCTTGCACATCCATTTCTTGATTGTTTCATTTTAAACAAAGAATATGTCGAGTCTAAACACCATTTTGCATAAAACACCTTGGATACCCTACAATGACACATTTTATCATTCTCGGATGATTTTAACCTTTCCAAAAAATGTCATTTTTACAGCACAGTTGCTGTCACACATTCAATCCTTACCCATTTACAAACAGTACCCCCATGCCGAACGTTTCGAAGCGAAATTGTTGCAAAATGTGGATTGGAAACAGAGCATGATTGTCTTTGATTACAACTCTCACGTAGTCATGGCCCCTGAGCCTGTGATGGATTTGATTCAATTGGATCGTCGTTTGCAATACAAGGAGGCCGCTGATGGTATATTTGGTTCTTTAAGACCCATGTTTTTTAAGAAGCAATGGTTTTGGATACTTGGATTGGTATTGGGTTGGATTCTGGTCAAGGTATTCTCGACTGTCGTGAAACGGACCCCCTATCGCTTGGTGCTGTCGAATTCACCTACACGTTCGTAGAAGACTTTTTCAACCGCAGGGAAATGCACGATCGATTGTTTGGTTGGGTCCATAGACCTTGCAAAAAATCCACCTCGTTTGTAAATACGGCCCGCTCCGCTTCTTTTATGCCGGCAGGAACTGTGATGGTGATTTGGTATAGTGTTTGCGCTCGCTTAAATGACTCTAGAGAATATTGGCGCGTCGAGAGTGCCGTCAACAGACGATTGCGATCAAAATTGTCAAAAATTGTATTTTGCATGTACTTTTGAGGAAATTTGTGTGTCGTGTAATAATCCTTTAACCAGAAAAAGGTCACCCAAAACGAATCAATCAAATCTGAATCTCCGTGCGTCACCTCCTGATAACGTAAATATTTTTTCATTTTTTTAATAAAACTGGCCATCGCAAAGGGTGGATCTTGATCTTCGTCGGAAATCAAAGCCTGCGTTATATAAGGTGCGTTGATGGGAGTGATGCCCACCAGAGCGGGTATAAAATCATTTCCAAACAGAAAAGAGCACGTTTCCAACTGTTTTGGAGAGTAGGGTAACCATTCGCGAACGAGTTGTGTAAATGGGTAGTATTTTCCATACCGATGAATTTGAATCGTCTCATAACGATCCAAACGCATTAAAGCAATGACAAATACATCTTGGTCTTCGCTCGCAACGATTGGATTTTTGCATTGTAACGCTTCGGCCATGTGAAACAATTTGTGTTCTCCCTCGCCTGGAACGTTGCATCCACTGATGACGACATGCAGCTCACGCGCTTTGAAATACTCAAAGTGTTTCAAACGCTCTCTGAAGAAATCCTGAATTTGTAGAGAGATTTTGTTGGTTCCAAACAAGGCGGCTCGGTATTTGGCTTTTCCGTTTGCGATTGAATGACCATCCTTTCTGGTTCTCCGTGCACGTTGAGTGGGCCATTTCATGGGTACGCCATCTCCATCAAACGAGAGTATCAACGTCATTTTGTCTGTAGAACCATAATACAAAAATTCATTTAAATGCGTTACCAATTTGTGCCATGCTAAGCGGCACATCTCTTTAAATAATTTCTCTTCATCAGTTTCCAAAGCCAACGAGATGGCTACATGCAATAAGGATTGTACATCATACAAAATGGAATCGAAATACTGTGGCCGAGTGGGTGGCTCTTGATCAGGTTCATGCAGCTTGTTGATCAATGCACAAAAATTGTTGATGCCCATAATACAAAAAAATATTTTCATCAGTGAGCTCGTTTATAAAGGACAGCTCTCAAAAAAAAAAAAAAAAAAAAAAAAAAAAAAAAAAAAAAAAAAAAAAAAAAAAAAAAAAAAAAAAAAAAAAAAAAAATTTTTTTTTTTTTTTTTTTTTTTTTTTTTTTTTTTTTTTTTTTTTTTTTTTTGAGATTTCCAAGAAATTCTAAAGTTGAGAGCTCCAAGATTTTTCGGAAGTTACTGTGTTTGCCAATACCTTGCCTTTTCAATTTCTTCACAGCGCTTTTGTTGGAGCCGTTTACTCCTCCTTGGCAACACTTCCAAGTTTGTCGTACAATTTAAAGATTTTGTTGTCGAGTCTATATTGTCATCTGAAGATTTTGTCGCCGAGTCTATATTGTCATCTGAAGATTTTGTCGTCGAGTCTATATGGCCATCTGAAGATTTTGTCGTCGAGTCTATATGGCCATCTGAAGATTTTGTTGTCGAGTCTATATGGCCATCTGAAGATTTTGTTGTCGAGTCTATATGGCCATCTGAAGATTTTGTTTTCGTCTCTATATCAGAATCTGAACCACTTGTTCCATGATCTATTATTCCACATCCAAAGCATGGACAGTCCCTTCCATGACCTCCATAGCTCGCCATGGAGTCTGAGTCTGTATCCCACTCAGAGCTGAATGTCCTGTTTGTCAGGATACGTGACATACCATTCATGCATCCGAACGATCTCATTGCCGAATCCGCCGACCAACCCGAGTCCGTCGAGCAATCTGAAAAGTTTGATTCTTCGTCCATGTGGTACATATAATGCAAAAGAATATTTGAGAACCTGTGAGCTCGCTTTTGAATAACGATCTCAAAAAAAAAAAAAAAAAAAAAAAAAAAAAAAAAAAAAAAAAAAAAAAAAAATTTTTTTTTTTTTTTTTTTTTTTTTTTTTTTTTTTTTTTTTTTTTTTTTTTTTTTTTTTTTTTTTTTAATTATATTTTTCAATGTCATAATATAATTCTGGCGTTACGTCGAGTATGAAGTGATCTATACAACAGATTGAAGTTGGATATACAACAAGTGCTCCATCTTTTTTTAAACACACTATAATCTTTCGTTTATTCCGACATTTTAGAATTTTTAGATGAAATTCAACTACGTACACTTTACCGAAATGGTTCTTATAGTCTTGCAAATGCACATCATCAATATTAATCCATTTGTAATGTCCTTGTATGTTGTTCACTATAGTTTGAAAGTGTCGGTTTCCGTTCAAACCATAGAAGAAGGTATAAATACCTTTAGTTATTAAAATTCTAAATTTCAGATCCTGGTTTCCAATACGTCTCTGAAAAGCGAACCTCTTGTAAAATTTCAGCTGCTTTTTCATGTCTTTCAAAGCGCCGCTCATGTTCGGATTAATAAAATCTATTCCTCGGTACTCTTTTAAAATTTTGTTTTCTAAAATGGTAGCCATTAAAAAGTTGAATGGTCTCCGTTGAGGTGTTGTTTTTCTTTGAACGAATTTATATTTTAAATCGTATTCAAAGCACTTTGGTAGTTTTAAAGCATTTAAGTCTTCATATTTTTCAAAAGAGTCTGAAACTGCAGCCATAGACAAATGGAAAAGGCTTGGACAAGTGCTAATATCATTGTGATTGCAATTTCGGAGCTCAGTAGGTTCAATTATTTTTCCCAAATATCTTGCACGGTGTGGAACGTATTTTTTTGAAAGATACATTTCATGTGCAGAAAGAGGTGGAATCAGAGTCTCCATAGCATTGGGATATTCTTGAACATTGATGGAATCTAAACATTTTAATTTGATGGAATCGCATGAACCTAAAAGTCTTTGAAAGAGTGTGAGTTGATTTATTCCGTCCACAAAAATAATGGCGTTGTTTGGAATGCGTTCTAAACTTGATTGTCTTCCTGTTTCATTATTAAGTACTTTCAAATAGGCCGTTTCTTTCGTCAAAATGTTGAATAATGCATATTCAAATTCCTCTTCATTGTCAAAATAAAACTCTCGCAGTATATACCCGGTAAAAATCATAACTACAAATAAATGTTTTACTGAATTAAAATTCCACGTGTTGCACTCGTTTTATATTGTTAAAAAAAAAAAAAAAAAAAAAAAAAAAAAAAAAAAAAAAAAAAAAAAAAAAAAAAAAAAAAAAAAAAAATTTTTTTTTTTTTTTTTTTTTTTTTTTTTTTTTTTTTTTTTTTTTTTTTTTTAACAATATAAAAACGAGTATATATAATTCCATTCCAAATTTTAAAACCTCCAAGATTTTCTAAAGTTGCGAGCTCCAAGATTTTTTTAAAGTTGAAAGCTCCAACTGAGATCATTGAGTCTTGTCTAGGCTAATATAATCTACCCCATTATGTAAATCTTGATAATCTCCTTTGAAATGGCAAGCGAAATCTTCCATATAAGGTTGCTTCTCCGATTTTTCGTAATGGTCACCGAATCCATTTATACCTCGTTCTGTTTCGGTAGAAATCCTTTTCACTCTTCGTAAGGTTGGTCTTTGGCAAAAGAATAAAATCATTTGTGCGATGGGTTCACCAATTTTGATATGAACCAATTCCATCCCAACGTTTCGCAATACAACTTTAACGGTTCCTCTGTATCCAGTATCAATAACACCAGCGTCCACTTTTAATTTTCGTTTGGTCACCACAGATGACTTATCCTTCAATAATCCAATTTTCGAATTGGGTAATGAAAAAACCACACCAGTATCAATAATTACTTGCTCGCCTGGCTCAATAAATACATGCATTGGAGAATACAAATCAACACCAGGTGACAATCCATCAGAAGTTGTTGGCATTATTGCTGAATCATTCAGCAAGAGAAAGTCTAAATTTAAATGAGCCATGTTTCAATGTGTACGTGATTGGAAAAGTTGTAAGAATTTATGAATCGGTAAAGCTGAACGGCTGCTCTTAAACCAATCCTCCAAAAAAAAAAAAAAAAAAAAAAAAAAAAAAAAAAAAAAAAAAAAAAAAAAAAAAAAAAAAAAAAAAAAAAAAAAAAAAATTTTTTTTTTTTTTTTTTTTTTTTTTTTTTTTTTTAATTAATTTGGTGAATCAAGAATTCAACATCATGTCGATTTTATATATAATGTTATTTTTTGCAATGTATACTTTCCATTGTTTAATGGCGCGAAATTTTCTTGAATATTACACGGCTCGCGCTTATCCATTTCATTGGAATTTGCATCGTTGGAATCAAGATGTCACATTCCTCGTTGATAAATTGGTTTAAACAACTCTTGTTTGGGTGCAACCATGGAAAAGAAATCACTCCACCCTGTGAGCTCGCCGAATTAATCTTTCAATTGGAAGTGGATGGAATTTGTTGGAAAGACATGCTTCATCAGGGTGGGCTCACCAACTTTCGTTATCAAATACAAGGTGATTTGGATCTGTTACTGGATTCGCTTGAAAAGAATCCAGATTCTTTGCCAGTGTTTCGTACTAGAGCAGTCACCTCGTTTTTCAATCATTTGATGTGTATCCTGTCTCGTCCTCAGCAAAATGTTGTAAAAGACGACAATTTGACTCTCAAAGCCATTCTTGAAGGTTCTTCGGGACCCTTTCACTTTGAATCTGCGGAATTTTGGGGGAATTTGGTTCAACAGTATTTATCTCGCAACCGACTCCCACGAGAATTGCAACCCTTGTCCGCAGCCCGCGCTTTGGACTTGAAACGCAACGAACGGTTGTATCAACTCACTTGTGAAACTCGTGGCGAGCGTTTGAATCCATTTTCGACGTTTATCGTCCCGTCCCACGAATATGTGAATGCCGTTCATTGGCAGTCGGAAAACACATTGGAAAGCTTTATGAAATTGCGACCCAACCATGCGCTCTCCAAATCCATTCAACAATTGGTGTTGAAAGCATTGAATCAGTTTTTAGATGGAAATTACCCATCCTGTCTTGACTCGAACCATTCCAAAGCGTTTGAATTTTTACAAAACGTTTCCGTGGTGCACGACTCCATTTCAGAAGTGGCATTGCTCTCACCACCGCCACGGGTTATTGATGTTTTTCAACGTTTACTCTCCTATGCGCGACTGGATGGCTTGTGGCAATCGTGTTCCAACGTTCCCATTGACACTAGTTCCGTCATCGATACTTTTCACTTGTCGGAAAAGCTCCTCTTGGCCGAGAAGCAAAATAAGATTTTGCTCCAACATATACCGCAGGATTAATATGAGAGCCACTTGAGAGCATTTACAAATGTGCTTGTGGAAAGGACAAAGGATATTCACAATGTATTCGGCTGATAATTTTGTCAAAGAAGGTACACCCAAGGTATCTATATTCAAAATTCTGGGTATCTCGGCATCTCGCAAGACGTTCCTTTGATAAGTCGCCCCCTTGCAACCAAACACGACGCCCCCAGGTATCATATTTTCCAAAAACCGATAACGTTCGTGTAAAAACTGAAGCACTTCTGAATAGGAGGTGGCTTGATCAGTGGTCACAATGGCATCTGGGTAGCTGTGAGGATGCATGGTTTTTAAATAGGCGTAAGGCATTGGACAATTGATGTGAAAATGTTGCTCGTATCCAGTCACATCCACAAATGACAGTTCGAGAGGCACGTATCGCTGACCGAGCAGCACGCCTACGGTATGAATAAGACCATGTACAGCCATATCTTGTTTGTTTTTTGTAAAACAAGATGAAATTTGGTATCCGAAATATAATCTTGGTTGCGGTGTTGGGACTGTTGTTTATAACGGTTGTAGTTCAAATATATGTCATGTACCAAATATCCAATGCCAAGAAATTTGTCATAGATCAAAGTAAACTGATGAAAGAGAGAGGTGTAGAAGCTCAAGAATTTTGGAATGCGAATCAGTCTGGTTTCTATTACCCAGCAGTTGGAAATTTGGCGTGTATGGTTTTGTTGGGATTGATACTTGTCATGGGATAATAAAGTATGGACCTCAGAACAATATTGCTGTTGGTGTTGGTAATTGTAACCTTTGTTGGACTGATGTGTTTTGGATATCTAACATACTCGACGTACAATGAAGAAACAAAAACCGCTTCGGTATTTGTGAGTGATCAAAAACTATTCGTGTACATACAGGCTGCAATGTATACCGTAGCAATTGCACTGTGTGGTGGAATCTGGCAGATGGCTCCGGGCAAATTTCGAAACATGTGATTTACGTTCACCGCTCCAAGAAGAAAGTAAATAGATTGTGAAGCTCCAACTCTTTTAAAAACAGATTTAAAAAAAAAAAAAAAAAAAAAAAAAAAAAAAAAAAAAAAAAAAAAAAAAAAAAAAAATTTTTTTTTTTTTTTTTTTTTTTTTTTTTTTTTTTTTTTTTTTTTTTTTTTTTTTTTTTTTTTTTTTTTTTTAGATTTCAGTCTCTGTGTTCATCATCCTCTCAAATCTAAGGCTTTTTACACGTTTGGGAGGAATCTCAAAACCTCCTTGTTCTCGATAGCTATCTCCAAACATTGGTACAAATTTCAGTGTAGCTAAATAATCACCTTTGGAGAATTTTTGCTCCTCATTTGAATGATTAACCAAAACCACTAAAAGTCTATAATCATTGTCTGATTCTTTAAAACGTTTAGTTAACACACTCACTCCTAAGCGTAAGCATGGGTATGTACTTGTTTGAGGTATCACATATCCAAAACTTGGCAAGAATTCCACATTTTCTTTTATGATTACGTATTTGGATTGAGAAGGTTCAAGTACTATATCCTCTGAACAAAACAACTTGTGTTCAGATACAACCCACGATTTTGTATCTAGTTCCATAGTGATATTTGAGATACTTGTTTTATTGCCGCCGATCCGAGAAGGAAATGAATAGAGTGTAGAGCTTCAACTCATTTTAATGTAGAGTTGTGTTGATTATCATTGTTATCGTTACTGTCATATCTAAGGCTTACTGCACGCTCGGGTGGAATCTCAAAAGATTGTGCTCGATTAGGAGGTCCTAAGCTTGGTATAAAATTTAGTGTAGCTAGTAATTCACCTTTGGATAATTTTTGCACCTCTTTTGAATAATTAACTAAAACCACTAAAAGGCTACAATGATTGTACGATTCTTTAATAAGTGAAGCGAACACACTTATTTTCGGGAGTACAAATAGGTATGGATTTAATTGCGCTATCATGTATTCACCAATTGGTAAGAATTCTAGATTTTCTTTTATGTTTACATTTTTAGGTTGAAAAGGTTCAAGTACTATATCCTCTGAACAATACAACTTGTATTCGGTTACAACCCATGATTGTGTAACTAGTTCCATCATGATATTTGGGTTATTTATTTTAGGATGAGATAAAAAAATACTTGTTTAACGCAGTCATTATAAAGAAAGGAATGATGGATACGTTAGAAGATTTATTTCTATTTATTTTAAGACACGACCATGTGGTTGTGTTTGGAAACTTGGGTCGATACCCCCAAAAAGTGTTTGACGCTCTGAGTTTAGACCCTCAGCTCAATGTAGCGATTCAGTCTGCCTATTACGATTGCCCATCCTCTCCAGATGGTCGCATTCGCGTGATTACACCCAATCAGGGTTTAGATACTTTTTGTGACTTAATGGTCATTTTGGAACCTCTACCCGATCAAATACTGGAGAAACCACCCAAGGCGTCTCGTTTGGTAGTGTTTACAAGTCATTTCAACTGTTCAAGAAATCTCGAAACCGTTTGGACCCACGTGTGTTTCTTTCATGGCGAGTCGCCTCCACTGTTAATTAGACACACCCAAGAGTTGTTAAAGCTGCAAGACAAATCCATCCAAACGCAAAGTATTCAACAGGTTCAGCCCAACGCTGTCAATTCCTTAACCATTCGAGGAAAAACACAACAGACATTAGCGTCGGAATCGTACGTTTTGATTGATTTGACTCGATACACTCAACCTCTCACCATGTATTTGGCTTTTTGGGATGCATTTGATTACATGCTTCAAAATAAGTCACTGGTTCAAAGATGGTGTATTGCTTTTCCTCAGAGCCAAGGTATGATGGCGTTCGATCAGGTCGTGCAAAATTGTTTGGATTTGCTCTATTGTAAAGCATTTGAGCATGGAAACGTTACGAAATCACAAAATATCTTTGGTTTGTTACCATTTTATAAATCAGGAAGTATCGATAAGGAATTTAACGTACCTACTGCCTCATTTATGGGTGTGGAATATTTGGCTCTTTCAAAACCTGAAGATGTTTGCAAAGCTGCGAGCATGCACAATCTAGATTACTGGGTGGGTAGCATTTATCGTTTAAAATAAGTGAAAAGAAAACATGGTAAAAATACACGAAACCGACTCATCAGACAGCGATACCGATTTGAGCGATTACGTGAGTCCTACAGTATCGTTATCCCCACCCACACCTCCACCGGGTACATGCAAACCCAAGGGTAAGCGTGGCCGCCCAAAAGGCTCGGGCAAGAAGAAACCTCCCAAGAAACCTGGGAAGCGGGGACGTCCGAAGGGCTCAGGCAAGAAAAAACCACCCAAGAAACCTGGAAAGCGAGGACGTCCGAAAGGATCAAAAAACAAGAAAAAGACGACAAACGCAACAAATTGGAGTGTTGTTCCATATAGATCTTATTCCAGTGAATCGGCATCTTCAAGCTCTTCCAGAGCATCTTCCCGCTCTCCTTCTCCATCCACGAGTCGTGCCAGAAGTCAATCTGTGAGCTCGGCTGCGAGTGATCGGTCCACAACTGGTCTAGTGGGTTCACGCTTTTTGAAATGGGGAAAAGACCATACGGAATTGGTGTACGATCACAAGCCACACCGGATAACTTTTAAGAATGCGGATGGAAAATTTAAGCAAAAACGTCTTCCAAATAAATCGTGTCGTTATTTACTGAGCCATTGTTCAAGAACGCATCCAACAAAAAGAGATACCAAACCACGTAAAACGCTCATTACGATACAGAAACGACCCACTGTACGTGGTTGGCTGCCACACAGTTAATACCGTTTGCCAGAGCTCTCGAATCACCAGAGATGTCGAACGTCGCTGTCAAACTTATAGTAGAAGAAAAAAAAAAAAAAAAAAAAAAAAAAAAAAAAAAAAAAAAAAAAAAAAAAAAAAAAAAAAAAAAAAAAAAAAAATTTTTTTTTTTTTTTTTTTTTTTTTTTTTTTTTTTTTTTTTTTTTTACGAATTAGTTTTTTTTAGTTTTTAGTTTTAATTTAGTTTAAATTAGTTTTAGTTTTTTTTTTACCTTTGCCATTACCTTTTTCAATGTGGGCGCAGTGCGGAGACACGTTGTCTGTTTTCAATGTAACGAGTCCTTCGGCGTTTGAGTTTTTTAAGAAGGTGCTGGGAGGTTCTTGCACGTACAAATCCATAATTGTACAAAATGAAAACGTTGCACTTTATAAAAGAGCCTTGATACTCCCAAGATCTCACGGGGAAAATTTTAAATTGATAAATGTTTGGATGATGTAGCTTGAAAAAACTTGCTAGGTAATGAGATAGTAAATACTTGTTCCAGACCAGCTGAGGAGAATGCACACAAATACTCGCAGTCATGAACGGCATTGGTATGAGTTTAGTCAATCGCAAAGATTATAAAGCCATTAAAAAAAAAAAAAAAAAAAAAAAAAAAAAAAAAAAAAAAAAAAAAAAAAAAAAAATTTTTTTTTTTTTTTTTTTTTTTTTTTTTTTTTTTTTTTTTTTTTTTTTTACATATGTTATTAATTGTGTTTTGACCCGCATCTCTTTGGTTGTCTGCGCTTCGATTTCAATCCTGCTGTACAGGATCTTGTCCGTGTCAATTTTCCAACTTTCTGCAACACTGGTACGATGCATCGTTTTAAAATCAACCTAACAACCGATTTCTTTTTCTTGATATCAAGTCGTTCGGATCCCTCATTGAAAAGGTAAAATTTTAGGTGTCCAGAAAAACCGGGAGGGAGCACATCATCATCTACTCTCACATTCGGAATCAATGAAGACAGCAATCCATATGTACCGGGTGGTAATTTAATCTCGACATGAGTTGATACTTCTACTTCGTCCTGAGGTTCAATACAAAATTTGCCAATAGGGAAAAATTTCACAGCAAAATTTTTTTCAACTAACGGTTCCTTTCCAGAGAATGGTTCTTTCAGTCTGTATCGTATCAATCGTTGAGTGGAAGCAACCATGTTTTGCAAATCACAAGAGGAGGTTGAACAATCAGTTTGACTTCCAATTCTCACTGGCACTGTTATACAAAGTCGACAAGTAGTGATGACAGTATAACGTATGGGTCTCGGGTTGATCACGCAAGCTTTTAAACAGAACACTTCAAAAAAAAAAAAAAAAAAAAAAAAAAAAAAAAAAAAAAAAAAAAAAAAAAAAAAAAAAAAAAAAAAAAAAAAAAAAAAAAAATATATATATATATATATATATATATTTTTTTTTTTTTTTTTTTTTTTTTTTTTTTTTTTTTTTTTTTTTTTTTTTTTTTTTTTTTTTTGATATTCAAAACTTGTATATTTTTTCATATTTAAATTCTTTTGAATCAAAGGTTGGTTTAATTTTTTCCAAAGTTGCTTTCAAACGTTCTGTGATTTGTGTTGGTGTCTTTCCCAACCAAATATCTGCTTGCAAATTTCGAATTTCACGCATTAAGACCTCTATAAGTATTTTTCGATTCAAAAGCAATTTATTCTGATTCTGGGAGATTTCACCTGGATCAATTTGCTTTTCGTCTCTTTCCTGGGAGGTTTCAACTTGATCCATGTGTCGATCACCAGTTTCCAGCGGATCTCGATCATTTTGTTGATTATCTCTTTCCTGGGAGGTTTCAACACGATCCATGTGTCGATTACCAGCTTTTAGCGGTTTTTGATCATATTGTCGATTGTTGCTTTCCTGGGAGGTTTCCACTCGATTAACATGTCGATCATCAGCTTCTAGCGGTTCTTGAACAATAGATTGACCGTCACTTTCTTGAAAAGTTTCAACTTGATCCATATTTCGATCATCACGTTCTATCGTGTCTCCATCGATAGGTTGTTTGTCGCTTTCCTGGATAACATCCACTTGATCTCGAATGATTTGATCAGTATTCATTTTCAATTTCCCACACCAAAAGCATGTCGGTAAAAAGTTTTTCAAAAGACAAATTGGACGATAAACTCCAAACAACAGACAAATCATAGGTAGGAAACACGTTGCAGTTGTGCAAAAAAATATCTTTGAAGATGTGTTGAAAGATCTGTTGAACAGAATTTCTGATACTTCACACGTAAACGCTAATGGTGATAAGATGGGTAGCGTAGCAGCAGACCATACGTATTTAACCACACTTTTTTCGTAAGAACCATCGGCAAAATATCCAAAGAATCTAACAAACTTGTTGCATTTACATTTATATGCATCAACAATCAAAGGTTTATTCATATCAAATGTTTCAAACATTGAAAAAACCTCCTTTTCCAAACTAGAAAAATCGATTCCCTCCATGGATTCAAGAAAGTATTCACCAAGTTGTTCAGTAAGTTGTAATGGTATGGTACTGCCGACTAATTCCACCATTTAAATACAACATAAAAAAAAAAAAAAAAAAAAAAAAAAAAAAAAAAAAAAAAAAAAAAAAAAAAAAAAAAAAAAAAAAAAAAATTTTTTTTTTTTTTTTTTTTTTTTTTTTTTTTTTTTTTTTTTTTTTTTTTTTTTAACGTCGTTATGTTTAATCTTTAATCCTCAACCCCATTGCCTTGTGCACCTGCGACATACTCCTTGACGATGTATTGTAACGTAACAAGTATTGGGAGTTTCACAGACCCAAGTACCTATCCCTCTACCACAATTCTCGCAAACGATAACAGAGCACATGCTAATCTTTCTTATTCTTTTTCGTTGCCTGGATTCAATCATTTGAATCCTAATAAGCAAGAAGATTATCAGTATGAAGCATGACACGTTTCTGTGTCTTAAAAATGCTTACCGGGGTCACATAAATAAAACCAAACTAAACCAGGTCGCTTTGCAGGAAACTGATCCATTTTTACATCGGACGTTGCGACTTGTTACGGAAGAGGAATCTTTTATGGTTCCTTGGGACGTTTCGGAATTTACTTTTAAATTTCGTAAAGCCACTTCCCAAGAACGATTACATCAGGTCGTATCGACGTATTTATTGCGATTGGTAATGATTGTGAAAGAAGAAATGTACATTCGTACATTCACCAAGCCCGAGTCCCAATTAGCCATCTTGGCTTGGAAAAATATTTTAAAAGAAAACATTTTTATAGTTTTAACCTTGTTGTACAATGTTAAATGGAATTCGGATTTACTGCTCAACAAATTTGAAACGTTGATTATGGATTTATTGGAGGGTAACGCATCGGCCCTACGAGAATTTTTAAATAAAGAGTGTCACGTCTCAGCACCCATAACGCCTGCTGAACAACTCTTTCCAAAACTCAATTTTCTCACTATTGGTCAATTTGGATCGTCATTTTGGCGATTATTGCACTGGATGGCAGAAGCTATGGACGGTAGACCCAATGATTCAGACGACGTCCTATTGGCCAAAAACATGTGGCGTGAGCAGATTGTAGAATCCATGTATCGAATGTTGAGGTGTGGAATATGCATGGCGCATTTGAAGCATATCGTCCAGGAATTGAAACCGCAATTGATGGATGAGAAAACTGAACAACGTAAACTGTGGTACAACATACACAACAAAGTAACGGAAAGCAAACTCGATCGTTTTCGAGCCAATGAAAATGCAAATTATTCAGAATCGGAATTTAATGAAGATGTATCGTTTATGCGCCAGGCTCTATTCCCATAATAACTGCTCTTTGGAGGTTTGGTTGCTCGTATCTTGTTAATCTGCATCTGATTGTAAATGTGTGGCGTAACTGCTTTTCGTCCGTCGGGAGCCACTAGAGCATCGACACTTCCTAATACTTCAGGATTTAGAATATTCCACCATATAATGGATAAACCATATCCAATGGAATCCATGAAAGCATAGTTTGATAACAAGATTTGGTTTTTAAATGATATTTTTTCTAATACGCTGTCGTAAACGAGTCCTCCATAGGTACCGTAATAATTTTTGGGGTTCACCATTACAAAATTTGGTTTTCTATTTGCGGCACCAGGAAGAGCAGCGTCTCGTATCAAATTCAAACATTGAAATTTGTCCATTAATTCCTGTGGTGAATTGTATGGTACGTAAACAAAGGCCATGCCTACAAGATTTTGAAAAGTTAAAACCCAACCGTTTAAGTATAAAGATATTAAAAAAAAAAAAAAAAAAAAAAAAAAAAAAAAAAAAAAAAAAAAAAAAAAAAAAAAAAAAAAAAAAAAAAAAAAAAATTTTTTTTTTTTTTTTTTTTTTTTTTTTTTTTTTTTTTTTTTTTTTTTTTTTTTTTTTTTTTTTTTTTTTTTTTTTTAAATCAAGATCATGAACAAACATAGTTGGGTACATGCATACGTACCATCATCAGAAAATGAACGTATATATGAGATGATTGTAGTGAGAGACAATGACAATACACTATATTACTTTGCAAATTCCATTGCATGGTGCTTGGGACATGGTGTTCCTCATGAAGCTGTGCGACAGTTGGTCAGTAAGGACCATATGTACTCTCTCGATTGGATATCTGGTATTTTTTTAAAATTTGACGGCGTTCAAGAATTGATACACAATTCCAATACATCTTCGTTTTCAAAGGATTTTGATTCCTATCACAGTCTTTGTCAAACCCAACGCGGTGGTCATTATCCTAACTAGACTCATAACCAGAGTCACAGCGGGGTCGACGTATTCTTGGCCTGGGAAAATATCTTAAACATCTTGAATCGAGGTCGCTGAATCGAGTGTTGCACAACGGACAAAATCTGTAGTGAACCAGACAACGTTTATGAAATTCATGTTCGCAATCCAATATCCACACTTCACTTCTTGGCCATAAAGCATCTCCACATACAAGACACACCATTATTGTGGTTTTTCAATGTACAATACGGGTTGTATGTCTTGAAATATTTTAAAATAATTGTCTTTAATGACAATTTTAAACTTTTCAGCAAATTTCAAGGTATTTATAATGTAATGTTGTATCAATCTCTCGTGTTTTGGTAAAATAGCCACCGAAAAGCTTCTATTACGAAAAAGTTCTTGTCCCGTGAGCAGTCTCAGAAAGGCATCGTGAGCACATTTTGACTTTGTTACATCCAAGTGAATGTCCTTCTTGACGGGTGCTTGATTTACTCTTCCATCCATATATGGCAATGGCGTGACAACAGCATGATTCGTAAGCGTCTTGGAGTTTTTGATGCAAATATCGCTGTATAATGACCCCACATACAATTGCTCCATTCGAGCAAAAGTTTTTGGATACCACAATACCAAATGGCTCGTTAAAACAATCATATGTTTCACATTTGGAGGCTTTTGAACAAATTTTCCAAAATAGGGTTCCACTACAAACAAGAAATCCAAATCGGGGACGGGGTTTTGAACGTTATAACTGCATACTTTGTCCCAGGGAGTGAGTACACCAATCGCGTCTGAAGCTGTAAACGCCAAATCCAAAAAGTAATTTAACATTAATGGGTGTCTTCCCAAATTTCCAAAAATGATTGTTATGTCTTTGTCACGACACGATTGAAATAAATTCATAGCCTTATCCATTTGAGTGAGAGTCATTTTGGATTGATCCTCTCCCCGCTTTCGATCCCTAGCATCTTGCAGATGATTTTCAGTACATTCTGGTTCAATCTTTTCATAATAATAATAGCTGGTTGCGTCCGCGTTGAATGTCACAGACAACTTGCTTGCAGACATCTTGATTGCATACGCTAAAACAGCTTGTGAGCGGATTCAATTTATAGCACACATTTAAAAAAAAAAAAAAAAAAAAAAAAAAAAAAAAAAAAAAAAAAAAAAAAAAAAAAAAAAAAAAAAAAAAAAAAAAAAAAGTTTTTTTTTTTTTTTTTTTTTTTTTTTTTTTTTTTTTTTTTTTTTTTTTTTTTTTTTTTTTTTTTTTTTTTTTTTAAATATGTTTAGGATTCCATCTCTACGACTTCGCGTTCCTCATATTCATCATTATCAATTTCCTCCTCGATATCGCCTTCATCATCGGCTTTGTTTTGATTTTCAATCTTGGGTTCAGGTTTGCTAAGCTTCAAATACTTTTTCAAATACTCTTCCAGCTGCTCCGTTGACATTTTTTCTTTGTACACTTTTATGCAACTTTTCATAACCCTTTCTGGTAAATATGGCTCGATACGAGTATCCGGAATATCCGCTTCAACAGTATCTTTAATAAGCCTGTACATGACTTGATGTACAAATTTGTTTATTTCAGGCGTTGCTTTCATTTTCTTGACTAGCTCTTCTCTAACTTTTCGTATGGCTATTGCGTGGTTATGTTTCAAATCATCATCGGGTTCTCGGTCATACAAATATTTTGTACCGTCAAAACTATATTTTAAGTTGTGTAGGTATTTTTTAATGTCAAAAACAGGTTTGGATTTGCTGGAAACTTTGTGTAATCCATAGCCATCTATCGCCAAAAGTCCACCCACAAAATTTGAATAATCGTTTTTACAGAGGCCTTGTAAGACTTTTACGAGTTTGTCATTTCTCACAAGTTCTTGAGCAAACACATATGACAACTCTTCTTTGTGGCGGACATGATGAAGAATGCTCTCAGCTATTCTATGATGAACGGGAGAATGGTTTTCAAACAAGCTATTTAGCTCGTGACGAGTTATACCCCAGTCATTCATCAAATTGATGAGCAACTTGTACTTGAGAGTTTGTAAGGATGCCAGCTCACATGTAAATGAGTCGAAAGTCTTTAGTAGGCAGTCGTTAAACTGCTCACGGAGGTAGTCGGTGTTTACGGAGAAGACCTCCTGGGGACAATATGTATGAGTCATGTTCATTCACTTTATTCAAGTTGATGTAAATGTAGATTGAAATACTGCGAGGCTCGCGTATTTAAATAACAATGTTAAAAGTATAAATGTCAAGTCATACTCTGTATTATGATTTCTCAAACGTTTGAGTTTTTAAAATAGATAAAAAAAAAAAAAAAAAAAAAAAAAAAAAAAAAAAAAAAAAAAAAAAAAAAAAAAAAAAAAATTTTTTTTTTTTTTTTTTTTTTTTTTTTTTTTTTTTTTTTTTTTTTTTTTTTTTTTTTTTTTTTTTTTTTTTTTTACGGTTCCATTTCATCTTCGTCTGGAGTAAATACAATGTCTGCTAGCATTTGTAAACATTCCTCAATTTTCGAATCAGACATCATAAACAGTTTTAACGTATCCATGGTCCATGGAAGTGGATATTGTGAATCAAAATCCGAAGCTGACTTCATCAGAGTCTTGACCACAGTTGACAATTTCCTAGCTTTCGCAAACGTACCTTTCCTTGGTTGGCAGGTAGTTTTATCGAAATTACTCACGATATGTGCCAAGGCAATAGTAAACGCCATTTGATCCGCTGGTGATTCAAACAGGGTGGCTGGAAAAAGCTGACTGCTTACCATTTCTTTCATATCGGGCATTGCTTGAAGCTTTTCTTTAAAAAATGCTTCCAATTGACCATATTTTAGAAAATTTTCAGAGAGGCACTCTATACCTTCACCCCTCTGGATACTCTGACCAAGTAGTAAAATTCCATATTACGATGGGTGTTTCGCCTAAATGAAAAATATTTTGTTATGATGGCTCGATAATGGCTTACAAATGGACACTCTTGAAACTCTTTCCAAAAGTATTTTCCATTGCATATTCTCACGATTAAATCCAGTGCCCAATTGGCCACTACACCAATATCTGTGCAACACGCATAACAGCCCGCCAAGACGTGAAATATGTCGAAAGGAATACTATATTTTCCAAAAGTCTTGCGAATCTGCTGCGAATACTGTAGTTGTTTCCAGAGTTGATTTACCAAGTTTGTGTCGGTATCGAATGGGGGTAAGGGCGTCCAATCCATGCGACATTCTTTGACGTAGGGAACCAATTTTTCAAAATAAAAGTTGAAATGATTATTTTCAAATTCTTTGGAATTTAACACAGTGTGCATGTTTTGTAGTAAGTGGTTCAAGGCTGTTTGCTCGGTGGTTTTTAAATCTTGTTGGTTCTTTGCCAACACACTCATGTAATCTGAAATGAAATTTTGCATTTCTGGCGTGGGTTTTTCCATCGGAGTGCTCTCGTGTGTAAAAGGAGCATTCAACGCTTTTAAAATATCGACCGACGTTTTTAGGCGGCGAAGGGATTGACCTTCGATGCGCTTGTCATAGATACCATCCAGCTTTGAAATGTAGATGGATACAGGTATGTTTACGTCACCCGTCCATTCAGCATAGAGTTGAGCCATTCGACAACCTTCTAGCAGCGAGTTTTGGGAAATGTCATGGATCCATTTGTACACGTCTGGAATGACTCTATTGTTGCAAACGCTGCATACGATGGATGGCTGTGGCGTCGGATCCACCTGCACTTTCTCGTGACATAAATACGATTGAATTTCTTTAAGAAATGTCATGTCTTGTTTTTTCAAACGTAGATTTTGTGGTTTGGCAAACGCTACAGTTTCCTCGCAGCATGGCTCGTAAATTTTTTGCGACGACTCTGATAATCGTTTCGGTCGGTGTGCATTTTTTGCATTTGGGGCAATACATGCGTTGCTGCTCCATCATTCCTTGTCTTTTTGTTTGGAAAACAAGCATGGAATACCGTCACGTTATTATGCATTTATACGAACACGACCATCTTTCAGAGAGAGAAATTGCTCGTCAATTGGAATTATCCCCCTCTACCGTGCATTACTGGATACAACGCAGAGGCCAAAAAGCCGACACCAAGCAAGGGCGACCACGCGTCACGAATCCACAACAAGATCAAACGTTGTACGAAACTTCTACCAGAGAGCCGTTTTTGTCGGCCGTAGACTTGCAAAAAGCGCTCGTGCCCACGTGTAGCGCAGACACGGTCCGCAATCGTTTAAAGGAGAAGGGGTTAAAATGTCGCATTCCAGCCCTTTTTTGACACCCTACCATCGTCAAATGCGATTCGTCTATGCTTTGCGTCACATCAATTGGACCATGGACCTGTGGGAGAGGGTTGTTTTTTCTGACGAAAAGATTTTTAGATCCACAAGCCGCGGAGCCTTGCGAGTCTACAGACCCAAGCACGGAAGTGATCGCTACGATGATAAATATCTAGTACATTCTTCCAATCCAGCGATGGTGGGTACACCGCGGTTTACCATTTGCGTGTGGATGGCCTTTGGTAAAAATCTCAGACGCTTGCACAGGGTGGAGCAAAGGACTTTGAACGCACAGTATTACACGACGCAGATTCTACCGTCCATCGAGCATGACGTGTGCGAAAATGATTTAATTTTTATGCAAGATTTGTCGTCCATTCACACCAGTAGGATGACCATACAATGGTTGAGGGATCGCAACGTTATAGTGATGGATGATTGGCCTCCCAAAGGACCCGATATGAATCCTGTGGAAAATGTGTGGGCCGAGTTGGTCAGGCGTATCGAGAAAAAGAAAACGGGTGTCAGAAATCGGGATGAGCTCTGGGAGGACATTTTGCAAGTGTTTAACGAGTTGCCAGACGAATACTTTGATCACTTAATCGGTTCCATGCCCAAGCGAGTCGCCCTCGTCGCCACTAAGCACGGCGGTTGGACTAAATATTGAAAAGGTGTCAATGTGATAGTCAAAGAGCTCGTTGTATCTTTCATCAAGATATTTCCATTTACAAGGATTCTGATTTTTACAAAATAAACACATATTTTTATGATATGGCCAATCCAACACCTTCATGTAGTACAAATCATTGTCTTTGTCATGCTTGATTTCTTTCAGCTTTGGAATGTGAAAACGTAAAATTTTTACAGCGGTCTCACCTTTAAGGATAAAAGTATCATTCTCGTGAAAGTCGAGAATTCGTACAAATTGTGCGGTAGTAATATTTTGAACTGCGTTGGCATCCTGTGCAATTGCTGGGTCATAGCGTCGATAGTACATGTCTGAAAAATCTGAGCGGCGTTCAACTTGATTTTAAACAAGACAACTAAAAAAAAAAAAAAAAAAAAAAAAAAAAAAAAAAAAAAAAAAAAAAAAAAAAAAAAAAAAAAAAAAAAAAAAAAAAAAAAATTTTTTTTTTTTTTTTTTTTTTTTTTTTTTTTTTTTTTTTTTTTTTTTTTTTTTTTTTTTTTTTTTTTTTTTTTTTTTTTTTTTTATCATTCAATAATATTTGCAAGAGCCTCAGAAAATTTCCGGTGAGCCGAGGTCATCAAATTTTCTCGGTCTTGTTTCAGTTGAACCTTCTCAAACTTGAGAGCTGCCATGGCTCCTTCAATTCGGTGCAGGCTCTCGTTTGCCAAATCATAGGCTTCTGTAAATTTTTTAAAATCGTCTTTTATTACGCGGTGAAGGATATGGTTCTCTTTACTTAATGTTAACGCTTTCTCAATATCAAGTTGGAGTTTTAAAACAATGTCTCTGAAGATTTTTCGTTTAGGAGATATGCGATCTCGGTAAGACAGAATTTCATCACGTTCATCTGGGTGTTGTTTTTGCATGTTGATTCTATTATTCCTGGATTGACTCGCGAGAAGTACAAGTGGTAATACAATGTCAATAAGATTGTGATGTGCCCAACATGATAATTCGTAGAATTGTTTACCTAGTGCATTGATCGATCGAAATAGGGATTCGTCTTCCTGAAGCAATGGTTTCAAACTCTCAATGCAGTATTCGATTTTTAAAATGCATTCTTTAAATTTAGTTTTCACATTACTCAACTGTTCCTTGTAAAAGTGAATTTGATCTTGCGTAGACATATTAAATATTATTCTCTTGTAGCGAATTGTTTCCAGCGAACCTCCCGATATTTTTTTGCGGCACATGGGACAAGTCTGACGGAACTTTATCCATAGATTTAAACATGGCCTGTGGAACAAGTGCTTGCAAGGAGTTTCATAAATCGCTTCAAGCAGTTTAAAAGAAGTAGAACAAATTGGACATTCATCCTCATCCTCCATTCTTGTATGAAATGTAGAAAACGAAATGTTGACCCAAAAAATTCTGATGAGCTGTGGGATTATCAAGTCTCGACGCTGGCTTATTTATATTACGGGTTTAAAAAAAAAAAAAAAAAAAAAAAAAAAAAAAAAAAAAAAAAAAAAAAAAAAAAAAAAAAAAAAAAAAAAAAAAAAATTTTTTTTTTTTTTTTTTTTTTTTTTTTTTTTTTTTTTTTTTTTTTTTTTTTTTTTTTTTTTTTTTTTTTTTTTTTTTTTTTTACGTTGTTATGCAGTGTGTTTAACTCGTGTCCATCTCCTCGACCTCATCGAAATTTAAAGTTTCTTTGAAAAACAATATTTACCAGTTACAGCATACAACATTTTCATTTTTTGTGAATGGTGACACTCGGGTGTGTCGTGTAATCTATATTGGTTTTGAAAATCCGAGCATCTTCTTGTATCGAGCATCTTCTTGTATCAATTCAACCACTTTTGGAATAGAAACTGTGCCCTCCACTTTGGATCGATCCCCGTGTTCAAAAAACTTTTCTTCAAAACAGGATGCTATTCCATTGGCTCTCAACCCATTATTGAGTTCCATCGTGCCCAAACGCATCCCTCCCATGCGTGAACGACCTTTCACCGACTGATTTGAAATTTTGTCTTGGGTACATTTGACTGGGGCGTACAAATGTTCTGAACTCCAGTAAGCAATCGGAAAATAGAACGTTTTTCCATAAAACAGTTTTGCGTTGGGTAAAATTTTACCATCGCTGTTTCGCACCACTGTAGCGTCTCTGCCTCGCCCCCTCACGATGCCCTCTTTGATTTGGCCGGGCGTCATTCGAAAGAAACCATAGACTGTCACCAGTAAATCGGGTGTGATTTGCTCGTCCAGCAAAGGAAATTGTTTTTGAACGCGCATGACTCCTTTTTGACCATGGAAACTGCACAATTTATCGCCCGTACTACTTTGATGCTCTTGCTCCACGCACACGCTCAGCGTGTTGCTAGTCAAGTGATGTTTGATGACTCGAAAGGGTTTTTTATAAAAATGCACGTTGATGACTCGGTCATTCACTCGCACCAGTTTGACGTGAATTGAAAAAGATTCCAATTTGAGGGGACCCTCGTGCACGAGTGAACCCAACAGCGTCGAATCGACGGCATCACCCTGGACCGGTCGAAAGACTACCAATGCATCCGTTTCCAATTTCACACGAACCGTAAAAAATCGACAGCAATCAAAAGCATTCACGTCTTCTCGGCGTACGATGCAATCTTCTTGCGTGCATCCTAGAAAACTCATATAGGATACCATCATGTGAGGTACTCGGCACACGAAATGTGGCGACACTCCATCCTCCAGGGGTTCCATCACGTTTTTGTGGTATGGTGTCAATTGTTTGGCGTACACTGTCAACGTATCCATGAAATAATGAGCGCATTTAGAATCTGTGGCCAGAACGGCGTTTTTCAGAGAATTGAATGCTAAAATGTCTTTGGGAAAAGCAGTGTACATGAAAAAGGGATTTATATCCACAAAATAACTGGTGATGAAGGGATATTGGAAGTGACGCACCACCTCCTCCATGGTAGTGTATCCAAGCAGTTGTGACATCCAGTACATTATGTCGCGAGGCGTGACCCAAATGTCGCTGTTTGGAATTTTTTTAAAAAGGAGTCCAGCTTTGCAATGGATATGGATAAAAAAATGTGTCTTGTAGCATTCCACCAGTCCAAACGTACGTTTCACATGTAGTAAATTGACATTGGTAAAACAGGCTTGCGTCACTGGGATGCAAGCCTCGTTCACCACCACAAAATACTGCGAGTGTTTTAATGGCTCCAAATTCAACTCTTTCCAGAAGGGTGCACTCGTGACGTTAAACACTGGATCCAAATCCACGCAGGTCGACACGACCGTATCCCTCACCATCATGGTGGTTCGTCCCACGTTTTTCGTTTCATAGCAACCCAAAATGCATAAAAATCCAGCATAACTGTTGTGAAAAGACGGCATGGAATTTGCTTTGACTTTACTCGAAATTTGACGGACGATAATGTTTGAAAAAAATGGATTCAAGGGATATGTCTGAGAGTTGACTTCACGATAGCATTCCGCAGATTTTTCGACAAACACTTCTCCGTCGGCACCAATTTCTCGATAGGATTCTTGTGGGCCGCTCTTGCCGGGTGTCCCTCCTTCCTTGTGAAATTTGGTCTTTTGTGAAATGACTCGCATCAATTTGCCCGTTTCAATGCATTTGGTGACTTTGGCCGCCTTTGCTTTGACGAGGGACCAACAAATTTTATCTGGTTGCAATGGGCCGTACAAGCATTTGATAAACAATTTGACAAACAAATGTCCGGGGCTGAGCACAATTTTATTGGTGAGCGAATCAATGTCAAACACTTCGTGGCTGTACAAATACGACATGTAGGTGGCTGGATCTGTTGGATAGGGACAAAAATCAAAAAAAGACTCGACGTTTTCCGTGATTTCCGTACCTTTGTTGCTTTTAATCACCACGGATCCACGTTTTCGACCCGTAGGTGAATCATGCGTGTAGAAACTCAATTCCTTACCTCGATCAAAGCCATCATAGGTAAAGACTCGCATTGATTTTTTGTACACCTGATGCGTTCGAGAGGGATCATTGGTAAAACTGTACGGTAAATGTTTGAGAAATCCACTGATGATGAAAAATCCTCGTCCCAGGTCCATCTCTTGGAAGGGGGTGGTGGTGGCAGGGGGATCCACACTGGCATCAAATACACGGCGCTGGCCATGCCGAATCGCTAGATCCAATCGAGTTCCCAGCATGACAGGAAAGACATTTTTCAACACTTTTCCCGTCGGCACATGCTTGACAGAACACGCATACAGGGTTCGATTCAAAATGTGTTGATATACGTCATCGGGTCCATCGTAAATGAGTATGCACCGGACACGATTCTTTAAAAAATGGATAAAGTTATTTACGTGAGCATCAAAATTTTCCAGTATAGGTTTATGCATGACGGGCACATTGAGAGGTGGCATATTTAACTCGGAGGGCATGGACTCTTTTATGAAACGACTGCGTGCATTCATTTTGGACGTCATGGATGATGTAGGCACTCAAGCTGATGACTAGAGTAATCACAAATAAGCAGTACAATTGTATCCCGTGGAAATACGGGCGATGCGTAGAGTAGTGGCTACCAAAAATGGCTTGCAAAAACATTTCTACAGCTAAACTTTATATTACGCATTATAACTGTCGTAACAAGTTGAGAGCTCGAAAATTTTCTAAAGATGTGAGCTGCAAAATTTTCTAAAGATGTGAGTTCCAAGATTTTCTAAAGTTGTGACTGCTCCAAAAATTTCTGACGAGCTGAGACATCAAGACTCGACGCTTCGTTTAAATGTTACACGTTTAAAAAAAAAAAAAAAAAAAAAAAAAAAAAAAAAAAAAAAAAAAAAAAAAAAAAAAAAAAAAAAAAAAAAAAAAAAAAAATTTTTTTTTTTTTTTTTTTTTTTTTTTTTTTTTTTTTTTTTTTTTTTTTTTTTTTTTTTTTTTTTTTACGTGTTGCTATTTTTTCTAATCTAGTATCCTGGTGAGTTTTCCAATTTTAATTTTTCTCACTTGACGTGTAGGTGATAAAGTTTGTATGTTTCGTGGTAGCTGAAAGTTTAGTTGATCCTGTTCGACGTTCGGTACATTTTGAGATGAAGTAGACGCAATGCTCTGTACATTAAAAGTGGTCGCTGCAGGGGTTCGAATAGGTGATGCAGGTGGAGTGGATACTACTGGAATTTCTGCAAGTGTGGGTGGAGCGGGCGTTCTGGGCGCTACACGATTTCGAACAGGCGTTCCGGGAGGCGTCGGAGGTAATTGAACGTTTGGTTGTGCTATGGTTCCATCCGATTCTTGGGGACGAATCGATTCGTATTGAATAGAAAATGGTTTCACCACTGCCACTGGTCTTGGTGTCACCTCGAGCGGTCTATCTGGAAACCTCCAAGGCACTTCATTTTCAAAATACGATTCGGGAATCACACTATTAGGACGACGGTCTGGAATTGTATAAGGCGCCGTGCGAAGATCCGAAGCTCTGTTATATCGATCCATTCCCACTCTTTATTCACATTTTGAGATTCCGTTTTTTTCGTGGTGATGATACAAACATATCGTTTTCAAAATTTGAAAAAACGCAGTTTGGAACAATTTCTCTGTTGTTGTTAAAATAAAGAGTGTGATAAAAGGACTGGCGTTGAAAACATGGTAGTCGATACCTTAATCAAAGCTCTCGATTCGAGCAAATCCACCATCCTATTTGGGAATTTGGGGAGAAATCGTTCACTTTTGGAATTTTATCTAAAACCGCATGTCGTGCCGATGAGTGATTTTTCCGAGGGTCCGAGATGGTTTACAAGAAATGGTCAAAATATATATATTTGGTCAGAACCCGAATTTGGAGCGCATATTCCCAGTAAACACAAACATTTAGTGTTTACCAGTCACTTGGATATGGATTGGGACGATTCCAAAACAAACGTCGTTTGTTTGCATGTAGGTCCCGAGAAATGTTTGAAGTGGGTCCCGCACATTGACAAACCGTATGCGTTCATGCATAATATAACTGATTTACAACCATTTATGTCAAATATTCTCCTCAGAATGAACGACAAAGATTTACTTCGAATGTATTTGCAAATGCTCCAATTTGATGATGCACTCTCTGCTGATAAAGTTTGGTCGTCAACGTCCCATCACAAACTATTGCCACATTTACAACGTTCATGGGAAAAGTTTAAAAAATATATCGGCAATGAAAAACTAGGAAAGAGATATTGGCTTCCACCAACGCTGATTTAATTTGCAAGTTGTGCGAGCAGAAAATTGAGATGAGCAGAGTTTATCGAGACTGACTTGTAATCAAATCTAAAAAAAAAAAAAAAAAAAAAAAAAAAAAAAAAAAAAAAAAAAAAAAAAAAAAAAAAAAAAAAAAAAAAAAAAATTTTTTTTTTTTTTTTTTTTTTTTTTTTTTTTTTTTTTTTTTTTTTTTTTTTTTTTTTTTTTTTTTTTTTTTTTTTAATGTATTTTAGTTTTATACTCTACATTTATCTAGTTGGAATTTTACATTTTCTTCCAAGCCAGGAACCGAGTGAGGCAACTTACACGGTATTCTTTTAGCAACTTTTCTAAATAGTAGATAAGCTAGTTGAATAGGGCATTTTTTGTCTCCGCACTTTTGACATGGGTAATCCAAAACGGTTCTACCATCAATTTTGTAGCTCACATCAATACTGTAAAGACTTTTTAGAAATTCAGTATGGGACCCAACCATGTGTATCTTGTTCACTCCCAAAATCTGCAAGTAATTTACAACCTCCTTTTCCCAACCTATTGTCAAAGGACATTTAAACCACACAGTCTGCGTGACAGCAACACATTCTTCATCGCCCACAGCAATTGCAGCCACCTTATTCGAATCACATCTTGTAAAAACTTCAAGATTTCCCGTGTCACTCATTGGAAAGTTTTCAAACACCAATACTTGGTGGAGATTCAAATGTCCAGTCTCTCTACTTTCAAAAGCAAATTGTACGTGGATTAAAACTTGTTGAGCTTCCTTGCAAGGTATCAATGTCAATTGTTTAATATTTATAATGCCTCGCGTGAACTTGTACACGTTATTGGAATTGAAAACCAAAAACATTTTTCTTTTCAAGCATTCCTCCATATCATTAGTAAGCTTGTAATCAACACCGTTTCTATGTCGAATTATATCTGTATGATAGTCAATCATTAGCTGTTTATCAATCTTTTCCAATTCATCGACACTTGCCCAACGACAAAGATTTGAACCTGTATTGGTTGTATGGGCTTCCAATTCGTTTGTAACAGCAAAAGTGATTGTGGACATCTTGATTTAGAAAAGCAACGATGCCTAGAGAAGGAGATGAGTGTATTGATCTCGAGCATTTAACTTTCAAATTTATACAACATCTATTTAAAAAAAAAAAAAAAAAAAAAAAAAAAAAAAAAAAAAAAAAAAAAAAAAAAAAAAAAAAAAAAAAAAAAAAAAAAAAAAAAAATTTTTTTTTTTTTTTTTTTTTTTTTTTTTTTTTTTTTTTTTTTTTTTTTTTTTTTTTTTTTTTTTTTTTTTTTTTTTTTTAACGTTGTTGTTCAATGATGTGCAGCTTGTCTTGACTTTTAGATTTTCTAAATTCTTCAACTTGTCAGATTTGTTACTTGTGAGAGTTCCGGAAAAATTTAGATGAGTTCAGACGGTAAAGACTCGACACTTGCGAGTTGTGAGAGTTCCGGAAAACGACCTTGGCAAGTTTTACAAATTCTTTACAAGATGCTTTATCCACAAATACACTTTATCTGCATCCGCTTTCCTCTGACTCACATCCTGTCTGACAGGATGCTCTAGTCTCAAAATACACTTTATCTGTCCTCACAGGAAGCACACTTTCCTCGCACACAGGACGTGACATCCAGCTCACCGGATATTTTTTACACCTTATCGTCGATCGCTTAACCTCTTTCACTTCTTGGTAAAGCCAAAAAAACAGGATGTATTGCAGGAAATGTGTCCTGTCGTGAGGAGAATTTTAGACATTTCGACTGCGTCACAGGATGTTTTGGAGGACGCACTAGATCTCGCCCCACATCCTGTCTGGTGGGTATAAAAGCCTCGACGCGCAGAGAGCAGTTTATACTATTCAGAATGAATCAAACTGAAACTGTCGCTTTTATCCTCGCCAATTCGTCCCAAGTGACCGACGAGCAGTTGCGCTACAAGCAGCAACTCCTCGACAGCACCCCTTGGCAAATTTTACCATCCAAAATTTTTGAATTGTCTGCACCGGTTGAAAGGCGAGAACCTGATCTCATGTTTCTTGGGTTCATGGACTTGCACCTTTGGAAACGGCGCCAACAATTCTGGGAATTTATTGACCATGACGCACAGATTAAGTTTCAACTCGTGCCAATGCACTGGAAGGCATGGAGGATCTTTGGTATCGAATGGCTTCGGAAAATCATCAAGGCTTGGTGGGATAGACATTGGGTCTTGACTGAAGATCTGACGCATCGGGTAGCCATTGAAATTCTCCATTTTATCTACTCGGCAAATGTTGATAATAGATATCTTCAGGAGCCAGTAGAATGTTCGATATGCTTGAGTAGCATTTTTTCTGGTGTGAAATTGAACTGTGGGCACGAGTTTCACAAGAAATGTATTGGCACTTGGAAAAAGCATAATGGGACTTGTCCCTACTGCCGACAGGACATGATGCATTGATTCGATTCTGGACTCTGATTTTGTAAAAAAATGGGACGAGCTCCCCTAATTGGGAGCTCGTCCCATTTTTTTGCGACTCTAGACCCACCAAGATTGGATTGTTTAGGTCTTGGGTCTTGTGATACACAAACGCAATAGCACATCTAAATACTAATAGTATCAAACATTTGTCATCAAACAAAATTTGTAAGTTGCCGCGACTTTGAAAAATTTTTAAGAGTTGACATTATCGACACCACCTAACAAAATTTGCAAGTTGTGAGTGTTCCAAAAACGAGCTGAGATTGATTATTAAGACTCTACGCTTAGCTTTAATCAGCAACGTTAAAAAAAAAAAAAAAAAAAAAAAAAAAAAAAAAAAAAAAAAAAAAAAAAAAAAAAAAAAAATTTTTTTTTTTTTTTTTTTTTTTTTTTTTTTTTTTTTTTTTTTTTTTTTTTTTTTTTTTTTTTTTTTTTTTTTTTTTAACGTTGTCTGTTAAAGTTAAGCGTCAGTATATATAGTTTATTCATTTGGAAATTGGTTTTTCATTGCAAGCTCTGTCATCATGACTGAAGCAACTGTCTTGTTTCAATATGTAGCTCGTGTGCAACCCAATTTGTATACACAAATGCTGCACATGATTCAACCTCATAGCATAGAAGCTGTCATTCATCATTTCCAAAAGCATTTGGAAGCGTCATTACCCAACTTGCAAGTATTGAATGAGCGACAAGATGCTATTCCCACACTGTGTTTTGAATTTGTGAAAGCCATCATCAAGCGATTCCCCACACCTGGTGATGCTTTCGGTATTCAACTCACGTGCCGAGTGACCAAAACAGAAACCCAAGACACGCTGGATAGCAAACATTTACAATCTTGCTCTTTTGTACAACCCATTTACCGCGTGGATAAAATGATGCACTATGAGCTGTATTGTTACACCAATCACGTTCAAATTTTTGAAATGGCTCCACGTCGTGGAGGATATGCGACGCTATTTACGCGTCATGCAGATTTAATGGATCGTCTTCCCGAAGCTGGTTTGTTGGAAAGCAATGGTCCATTCAACCAAGCCAAAACTGCGGATGGTTCTTTCAAATATTTGACGCATTTTCCATACATTGTCGTTCAGGATAAAGTCTTGTATCATAAAACACCCCTCCCTTTACTGCGTCGTCTCAACCGTGTGGAAGGTTTTTCAGATATTCGTCTCGTTTTTCAAAAATGTGGTTTGGTGAGTTATTTTTTCAACGTGGCTTATGTGGCCAAACGCCAATTGATTACCAACGACGTGTATTACAAAGATGTCATGACCATTGTAAAGTACCAATGCCGAACGGGAGTCCCCCTCCCCTTGACCCGAGAAGGTTTAGCCAGACATCCAGAACGTTCACCCATTGAAGTATTGAGCTTTGAGGCTCCCAAGAAAAACATGGCTCGCATTTGTACCGAGGCATCCAATGTCTATCCTGTGGAAAAGTCTGCAGATAAAATCTTGTTTGGTCAACAATTTAACGAGGGCACTGGTTTTTTTGCGCTAAGACAAGATGCCGCACCCGATCGATACCTACAGCAAAAAATTGAATCACGAGTGGAAGAACCTCGGAAAAAGTGCCGTAAATATTCTCGCGATTATGACTCTGATGTTGAACCATCTACATCCCGAGGATCCACGCTATGACTCGCTACAAAGGGAATTTGACATTTTTAAAAGATTTTATTCGCATATAAACGCTAGCCCAGAGTCTATTGAAAGGTTGTTGCAACCACCCATCTTTGATGTAGATGCTACGCCAATGCAAAGTGTCCCGTATTAAACAAGATGGAGAGTCACGCAAATTGTATCATCAAAGTCAATCTAGAAATTTTGAAATGTGAGCGAAAGCACCTCCACGAAAACGTAATGAAAATTGTACGTTTCTTGGATCAAATACAGCGACGAGTGAGCAAGATGGATCCTTTGTATTACCAGTGGAAACGACAACTAGAGCTTTATAAAAGTTATCAGGATGATGCAAATGCTTGTCTCAAACACGTTGAAAAACTTCTGACACTCTTGGAACTACAAGATTATATCGACCACAGTGAAAAGATGAGTGCCTCATGTCAAGGGGAAATGGAATAAAAAAACATTAACCTACAGACTCCCATGTCAATATATTGTATTTAAAATGATCAATAAAAATGTATTTTTTAGCTCAAAAATGTGTCATTATTTAAAATAAAATTGGGACGGGTCTCCCTCACATTGGGAGGCCCGTCTCATTTTTTCTTTCACTTTCTGGAAAAAGTAAAAAAAACAGGATGTATTGAAGGAAATGTATCCGGTCGCGAGGAAAGATTTTAAACATTTCGACTGCGTCACAGGATGTTTTGGAGGACGTTCTGGGAAACGTGATCTGCTCCTTGCCTCTACATCCAGTTTGACGGGTATAAAAGCCTCGACGTGCGTAGAGCAGTCGTTATTATTCAGAATGAATCCCTCTGATGCAGTCGCATTAATCCTTGACAACGTGTCCCGAGTGGTTGACGAGGACCACTATTCAGAACTCTTTGGAAAAAGCCTTTGGCAGATACTACCATTCAAAATTTACGAATTGTCTGCGCCGGTTGAAAGCCATGAACCTGATACCAATTTTCTCTTGGCAATAGACTCAAACTTTTACAAACGGCACCAACAATTTTTTAAATTTATCGATCATGACTTGCAGACACAGTATTCGCACATGCCAGGAGACTGGAGATGGAAGACGTGGCAAAACTTTGGCATCCGATGGCTTCAGAAAATCATAAAGTCCTGGTGGAAAAAGCACTGGATCTTGTCAGAGGAACTGACGTGCCGAGTGGGCATTGAGATTTTGAATTTCATTTACTCGGCAGATGTTCAACCTACCCCCTATTCAGGAGCCATTGGAATGCTCCATATGCCTCAGTCGTATAGAGACTGGTGTAGAATTGGGCTGTGGACACACATTTCATGTGGATTGTATTGGTCAATGGGAAAGGAGGCGTAACACGTGTCCAAACTGCCGACTGGAATTTTAAGGATTCAATTCTGGATTGAGACTTTGTAAAAAAAATGGGACGACCTCCCCTAATTGGGAGCTCGTCCCATTTTTTGCGACTCTAGACCCACCAAGAGTGGATTGTTTGGGTCTCGTATCTCGAGTGTTACACAAATACATAAGCGCATGTCATCAAATGCTGACACTATACAATCGATACTAGTGGTTTCCTCGGAAGTTCAAGAAATTATCGACATCATAGACTTGAGCTCCAGACAATAGTCGGAAGGCACACACGAAATAAAATATATTCCGCACATATTGAAAAAAAAAAAAAAAAAAAAAAAAAAAAAAAAAAAAAAAAAAAAAAAAAAAAAAAAAAAAAAAAAACATTTTTTTTTTTTTTTTTTTTTTTTTTTTTTTTTTTTTTTTTTTTTTTTTTTTTTTTTTTTTTTTTTTTTTTTTTTTTTTACAAATTTGTTACAGGTAGAAATAATGCTCCTGCTGCTCCAGGTTTGCCGTGGAATGGACAATTTTTAATCAAACCATAAGATGGAGTTTGGCAATAGTAGGGTGGGTCATTTGCATTATGAATATGGCAAAATCCCTTCAAAACTTGAGATGGACACTTTTCAGGCATTTCAAATGTCCTTCCTCTGTAGTTTATCACTAGATGAACAAATTTTCGAATAAATTGATCGAATGTGACATCTCCAACATCGTCATTAGGTTTGATTTCAACACACAAATCATCGTATGTTGCGATAAATAAAAATTCATTCCGTACCATGAGCTTGGATTTGAAGAATAGATGTAACCACCATACATACATTGGTGGAAAATAATTTTTCAAAAATTCCATCCATACGCATGTCGTAATGAGTTTACACTCTTTTGTCAAAGTATTGAGAGGCTTGAATAAAATTTGATCACCTGTTACAACATAGTCTCGAATAAAGTTGTGAAAATTCGGAATCGCTTCATCGATAAACATCTTTTCAAGATCTGAGACGTACCAATACAAATGTCCATCTCCTCCCACTGCACAAGTCAACGGTGGGATTCTAGGATTGGCGTGCAGCTTGAAAAACATTGTAAGCAGATGCGATTATCAAAGGATTTGACTTGAGAGGCCAGAGTAGATCAAGAGTATGATTTGGACAGACAGACCCTGCGTTATAAGTGCTCATTGTATAAAAAAAAAAAAAAAAAAAAAAAAAAAAAAAAAAAAAAAAAAAAAAAAAAAAAAAAAAACATTTTTTTTTTTTTTTTTTTTTTTTTTTTTTTTTTTTTTTTTTTTTTTTTTTTTTACACTATTGAACAATGGTTTAGTTTTTTCTTTTGTTTCATTTCCAGCAATCGTTTACTTTTTCGAATCGATCCATTTCGAGTTTTCCTTTTTTCAAATCGTGCCAGAGCTGGTGGTTTCGCTTTGGACGTCTCCTGTTGCTTATCCAAGAGCTCCAAGAGACTTTCTACAAATTCTGCGTCACCAAATTCATTTGGTACGTCGCAATCATCCAAACTAAAATTTTTCGGTTCATCAGGATTGTGTAAAAGCACAACGTTTGAAAAGTATTTTTTCAAAAACAAAAGGGTATCCTCATTGATGACGCCAATGGTTTTAGACGGCAAATCCCAAGAATGTAAAATTTTCGCAATCCATGAATCTGTTTCAGATATTTTTCTAGAAGCCAGCTGAGTCACAAACGTTTCCATTAGATTCAAATTAACTTGAACATATTCCACATTCTCGTAATATCTTGGACCAAACGATTCATCAGAATCATACAGGTAAACCAAACCCATAGTCTTGACTGATTGAGGAGACGGAATCACGACAAATGTCTCCTTGGGATTGAGTTTGTTGCTAAAAGTAATTTCCCAAGGAATCTTTTTTGGCATCAGTTCTGCGACATTACAAGTCTCTTGATGAGCATTCCATTGTGTTGCAAATACAACGTTGATGTAGTAATCTGTGTTGAAGATGGCCATGGTCTCAAAGTCTCAAATCTGAAATATTCAAACCCAAGATTCGACACTTGCTTTATACGACATTTCAAAAAAAAAAAAAAAAAAAAAAAAAAAAAAAAAAAAAAAAAAAAAAAAAAAAAAAAAAAAAATTTTTTTTTTTTTTTTTTTTTTTTTTTTTTTTTTTTTTTTTTTTTTTTTTTTTTTTTTTTTTTTTTTTTTTTTTTTTTTTTAACGTATAACGATTTACAGTGTCACAGAAATTCTAAAGTTGCGAGCTCCAAGAAATTCTAAAGTTGACAGCTCCAAAAAAATCTGATGTGTAGCTTGTCTCTATTGCCGAGAAATTTTCTAAAAATGGTCACCGAAATGTTTATCTCATCGAGACGAGTTTATAGATGTCCAACACAATATACCTTGCTTGAAAATTTAAAATTGTACCATGGTTGGTACAACTGAAAACAGAGACCACCAAAATATTTTACTCATCAAGACGAATCTATGGATACCCCACATGATATATTCTGTTTAAAAGTCTTTGTGTAAAAATCTAACTCCGCTCCATGGGGGGTCTCATGGACCTGGGTCCAATCAAAAAATTTTACTCATCAAGACGAATCTATGGATACCCCACAAGATATATTTTGTTTAAAAATCTTTGATTAAAAATCTAACTCCGCTCCATGGGGGGTCTCATGGACCCGGGTCCAATAAAATTTTTTTACTCATCAAGACGAATCTATGGATACCCCACATGATATATTCTGTTTAAAAGTCTTTGTGTAAAAATCTAACTCCGCTCCATGGGGGGTCTCATGGACCTGGGTCCAATCAAAAAATTTTACTCATCAAGACGAATCTATGGATACCCCACATGATATATTTTGTTTAAAAATCTTTGATTAAAAATCTAACTTCGCTCCATGGGGGGTCTCATGGACCCGGGTCCAATAAAAATTTTTTACTCATCAAGACGAATCTATGGATACCCCACATGATATATTTTGTTTAAAACTCTTTGTTGGAAAATCTAACTCCGCTCCATGGGGGGTCTCATTGACCTGGGTCCAATCAAAAAATTTTACTCATCAAGACGAATCTATGGATACCCCACATGATATATTTTGTTTAAAAATCTTTGATTAAAAATCTAACTCCGCTCCATGGGGGGTCTCATGGACCCGGGTCCAATAAAAATTTTTTACTCATCAAGACGAATCTATGGATACCCCACATGATATATTTTGTTTAAAACTCTTTGTTGGAAAATCTAACTCCGCTCCATGGGGGGTCTCATGGACCTGGGTCCAATCAAAAAATTTTACTCATCAAGACGAATCTATGGATACCCCACAAGATATATTTTGTTTAAAAATCTTTGATTAAAAATCTAACTCTGTAAAAAGTAACTCTGTATGAAGTAAAAAAAAAATACAACACCTTTTAAAAAACAAAATCATTTATTTACATTTATTTACATTCATTTACATTTATTTTACAATTCTCAAGTCTAGAGGTTCCACACACTGAATCGCCGACCGTTGCCTGCTCGATCCAGTTCTTCTCGTGGTCGTCAGATTCAGAGGCCTATCCGTCTCTTCATGACACGTCTCTGGCGTTTCCCACGGCACGTCCTCTGTCCTGGGTATCAGACTGTCCAGCGTTGGCATGTCCTGCGTCTCTTGCGTCGTGGGCCATTCGTACGATTCGCACGCCTCTTGCAATTCCTTCAAGATTGCGTCATATTCATCTGGCCCCTGGTCCGCGCAGCCCCCCTCCAACTCATACATCATTTGCTCGTAGAGTTGATTCTCGACGTCTGTTGTGGGCTCTGGTGGACAAGGTATGGGTTCAGGCGCTGGTGGACAAGGCATGAGTTCAGGTGCTGGTGGACAAGGTATGGGTTCAGGCGCTGGTGGACAAGGCATGGGTTCAGGCGCTGGTGGGCAAGGCATCAGCATGGCTTCTGGCACTGGTGGACAAGGCATCAGCATGGCTTCTGGCACTGGTGGACAAGGCATCAGCATGGCTTCTGGCACTGGTGGACAAGGCATCAACATGGCTTCTGGTACTGATGGACAAGGCATCAGCATGGCTTCTGGTACTGATGGACAAGGTATGGCTTCTGGCATTGGTGGACAAGGCATGGGTTCTGGCGCTGGTGGACAAGGCATGGGTTCTGGCGCTGGTGGACAATGCATGGGTTTAGGCATCGTTGGACAAGGCATGGTTTCTGGCGCTGGTGGACAAGGCAGTGGCTCTGGTGCTGATGGCCAACTTATAAATTCCATCGATGCAGCTGGTTCCATCGGCTTCTGCACACACACGGAAGGAGGAGGTGGACAGATTCGCGTCTTTGAAGTTGGAAGAGGTGGACCCCATCGAGATTTTTTAGCAGGAAGTGTCTCTTCCAGCATGTGCACGGGCGTGGGGGGAGGCAATTTGTAGCACTGGCGTTGAAAATTCTGGTGGGCCCTATAATCAAATCCGTCCGTCACATGGCAGCCACCCTCAATAATATCCAACGTAAAGACAGTTTTTTGCACTGTCATGATGACGTATTGCACTCCCTCCGGTACTACATACCTTTTCCATGGCTGAAAAGCATATATGTTATATTTATATTGCTCCGACGGCTTCAAGCTCCTTCTCACTGTGAAAGGTTCATTGGCTTGGCTGGGCAGCACGTATATTTGGAGAGGTGCGTCTGACGTCTGATACACGTGTTTGGTCCCAGCTCTCACTGTTCGGAAGCCAAATGTGAATCCAAATTTCACGATAAAAAGATTTCCGAGCTGGAACCCGAGGCGCTGGTCCGAGTTCTTCAAGGTCCTGTCTGGACTTTTTATCAATTTTCGGACCACCTTGTCCCATGAGGGTCCATTTGTCCCATCTTGTCCCATGGTCTTTGAAGAGCACTGTCTCGCCTCCATCACACACCTCATGAAATTTTGAACGAGTTTTTTGTTTTTCGTCCAGTTTGATTCCAGCATTGTATAAAAGATTCTGTAATATCTCGGCTCTTGAAATGATATAAAAGCCGACACCTGTCCCGTCATCGCAGCGTGTTCATAGGCATCTATATTCTCCGCCAGGCATAGAGCATTTACTGTTGACGACAAGGCTTCGGGAAAGACATCCATGGCTTAGTTGGAGCAATCAGAAGATTTCGACTCTCGAGTCGAATGTAAAATTTCTCTCGCGGTGCCTCTGCTTTTATAGCCAAAAAGGCAGGATGTACATCCGTTTCGTGGGCGAGTCTATTCAGTAGATAAAAAAAAAAAAAAAAAAAAAAAAAAAAAAAAAAAAAAAAAAAAAAAAAAAAAAAAAAATCAGAATATCACAACACCTTGTGGCCAATCAGAATGTCGCAACACTTCCTGCTTTTTCGTATATAAAAGGGGATTCAGAGCCATTCCATTTCATATTCACCATGAGTTCTAATCTGTTCTCTTTTATGTACAGTCGTGAGGGTTACCCTCATGCTGAACAATTTGATGTCTTTTTGGAAAAAATGACGCCTGTGTTGGACAATATTCAACCGCCAGATGTTGTGGGACCATCCCCCCCCAATGCCATACACTAAACGGTATTGTGGGACTTTTCTTTTTAACTTTTTATCTTCAATGTACGACTTTACTGCACTTGTACAGAAATTGGATGGTCCCTCGTTACAAATTGTAATGAGCGACTATGAAGGACCCATAGCCTGGCGAGTTTGGGAATTTCAAGGAAAATGCTTTCTCTGGAAAATGGCTTTTGAGAAATTTAAAACTGATGGTGTACAAACTTTCATCCACATCAACTGGGTGAGAATGGCTCAGGAGATTATAGATCAAATATATGCCCTGGACATGCCAGACTATTTTTTCAAAGAACCGGAGGACTGTTCGATATGTTTAAACTCCATGTTCAGCCCTGTGATAATGAAATGTGGGCACCATTTCCACGAAAAATGCATTGACAGATGGTGTCTGGAGAACAATTCTTGCCCAAACTGCAGGCAAATTTTATAATTTTAAATTTGTTCTCCCTAAAAAAATGGGACGAGGCCCCTTTATGGGGCTTCGTCCCATTTTTTTAGTCGTATTATTTTGCCAAGCTTGGGCTGCTCATGCTGGGGACTTTAAAAAAACACACAGCCTCGTTTTATTCTTCAAAAACACACAAGCTTTGTTTTAGCCAACTTTGGATTGGATTCTTTTATTTTAACCCACACAAAATTCCCCTATGATGATGAGTAAAATATTTTGGTGGTCTCTGTTTTCAGTTGTACCAACCATGGTACAATTTTAAATTTTCCAACAAAGAGTTTTAAACAAAATATATCATGTGGGGTATCCATAGATTCGTCTGGATGAGTAAAATTTTTTGATTGGACCCGGATCTGTGAGACCCCCCATGGAGCGGAGTTAGATTTTTACACAAAGACTTTCAAACAAAATATATCATGTGAGGTATCCATAGATTCGTCTCGATGAGTAAAATTTTTTGATTGGACCCGGGTCCATGAGACCCCCCATGGAGCGGAGTTAGATTTTTACACAAAGACTTTCAAACAAAATATATCATGTGGGATATCCATAGATTCGTCTCGATGAGTAAAATTTTTTGATTGGACCCGGGTCCATGAGACCCCCCAGGGAGCGGAGTTAGATTTTTACACAAAGACTTTTAAACAAAATATATCATGTGGGGTATCCATAGATTCGTCTCGATGAGTAAAATTTTTTGATTGGACCCGGGTCCATGAGACCCCCCAGGGAGCGGAGTTAGATTTTTACACAAAGACTTTTAAACAAAATATATCATGTGGGGTATCCATAGATTCGTCTCGATGAGTAAAATTTTTTGATTGGACCCGGGTCCATGAGACCCCCCAGGGAGCGGAGTTAGATTTTTACACAAAGACTTTTAAACAAAATATATCATGTGGGGTATCCATAGATTCGTCTCGATGAGTAAAATATTTTTATTGGACCCGGGTCCATGAGACCCCCCAGGGAGCGGAGTTAGATTTTTAACCAAAGACTTTTAAACAAAATATATCATGTGGGGTATCCATAGATTCGTCTTGATGAGTAAAATATTTTTATTGGACCCGGGTCCATGAGACCCCCCATGTTATATTGTTTTATAGCATCACATGTTATATTTGACTTTGACCACTTGCAATTATTTTTTTTATAGTTTCAAAATGTCCGTGTCTACAGTCTGTTTTCTCGCATAGACGTTTTGAAGTGCTTCCTCAACAAATTGCTTTTTTTGTTTAAATATATTGTATTCTTTACTCAACAGTTGGAGCTGAATAAAAAAGTTTTATCCACCGGCGCCACGTCATCAGTTTGAGACATTTCATTTATTTTGATTTCCTCTGTAGTTTGAGTTGTTTCATCGACAGCAAGAATCACTTTAGGAGTTGAAGTCTGAGCCTCTCACGACATTTCATCAGCAAACGTTGTTAGAGTCCTTTCCTCAGCAACACTTGGGTTTTTTTGATATCCATCTTGAGAATTTTCAAACTTTGACGGCTCCTGTCATTGACGCCATGCTATGGGCCTTTTGGAATCGACCCCCCTGCGGAAATGGACAGAGAGACACGACAACAGTTTCCAATTCAAAGTTTTAATCATTTATTTTTTCATAAAAAAATTTAATTTTTACAAATGGAAGCGTTTACACGATATTTTTGTTTCTTCTTTGATGAGGATTTACATGACATTTTTTCTTGGATCGCTTCGATGAGGCAGGGGGTTGAGGATGCATCTCCTTCCACAGGGTCTTGCTCAGCAAGTTTCTAGTTTCGTGTAGCGCTTCGAGGGCGACTCCCTTCTGGGCAAAGAGTCGTTCCACGGCCATCGTTCTCGCCTCCGTGGCCGTGCAGTTGAACGGGACTGGCAGTGTGTGCTTGTGGTAGCAGACGTACATCTTGTTGCCTTTGCACTTGACGCAACGCACGTGGGGCAGGTCCAGTTCTCTTTGGAAAAACTTTTTTTGCGTCATGGATCGGACGCCCAAGACTCGGTGGTCCAAGTCTAGCAAGGTGATCACGTACTTCAAGACATGTCTCCAGCTCCCCGGCTCCATCTCAATGACGCGAGGCTCGACCATGTCCACATAGTTGGATCGGCAACGTCGATGCAGCAACTCGAGGTTGGAAAACAGGCTGTGGGTCTGGGTGACGCTCTCCTCGGGGAAATGAAATTCAGCTGGAAACTGCATGACCAGAATGTACACTTGGTCTGGATTGCAGACGGGTGCAAAGGAAATTTCGAGTGGAATTTTTCTTTGGTTGGGCAAGACCATCCACGTGAATTCTCCGCAAACGTCCACATTGGAAATTTTGGGTGGGCAGCGAGGCGAGCAAATTTCGGGCGGTGACATGGCTTCAGGATCAGGCTTGACTCGGTTGGGAAAAAGATTCAAATGGAGTATCTCTAGTCTCGAGAGGACGGTTCTGAATGATCTGAAGGCTCTGAAAACTCTGCCTTATATACTGTTTAGGTATATAATTTTTTTTTTTTTTTTTTTTTTTTTTTTTTTTTTTTTTTTTTTTTTTTTTTTTTTTTTTTTTTTTTTTTTTTTTACATGCTATATTGTATTATAGCATCACATGTTATATTTGACTTTGACCGCTTGCAATTATTTTTTTTATAGTTTCAAAAATGTCCGTGTCTACAGTCTGTTTTCTCGCATAGACGTTTTGAAGTGCTTCCTCAACAAATTGCTTTCTTTGTTTAAATATATCGTATTCTTTACTCAACAGTTGGAGCTGGATAAAAAAGTTTTTATCCACCGGGGCCACGTCATCAGTTTGAGACATTTCATTAATTTTGATTTCCTCTGTAGTTTGAGTTGTTTCATCGACAGCAAGAATCACTTTAGGAGTTGAAGTCTGAGCCTCTCGCGACATTTCATCAGCAAACGTTGTTAGAGTCCTTTCCTCAGCAACACTTGGGTTTGCTTGATATCCATCTTGAGAATTTTCAAGCTTTACAAGTTGCGAGTCATCATTCAAATTATCATTCCAAACTTGATTTTCAGATTCCATGCCACTATTGGAAGGTATATTCATCTCTCCAGAGTCATCCATTATCATTTTGTCCTTGTGTGCTTCCTCTATAAACCGTTTCAACAATTTTTCAAATGTTGCACCGGTGGGATGGGGTTTAAGCACATGACAGTCTCTGTATAATTTGCCAAATTTCACGTGTTCGTGGGTCGCACTAAATGTTTCATGCTTTAGGATAAACCTAAAGTTGTCATACATTGCTGAATCTTTTGAATGTAAAATTTCCAATGCCGCCAAAGTATCGATTAATCTACAATTACTTTTAAAAGAATGGCAAGCCAATCCCTCTGACAAAACGTCTGCGCCCATCACGGATCTGGAGATGACATAAGGAGACTTTTTTAAATCGTACGGTTGGCTCATTTGACACAGCACACCAATATCTACCACACGCCAATAGAGAATTCCATCCTTTCCCACAACACACGATAAGGGGGTTGAAGAATGATCCTTGTACAATCTTATCCACATGGTTGCAGCAGAGCTTTGAATCAGAAATGAATCGATTCTGTTATACAGACCTCGACTTAAATAGCGACACACCAAAAAAAAAAAAAAAAAAAAAAAAAAAAAAAAAAAAAAAAAAAAAAAAAAAAAAAAAAAAAAAAAAAAAATTTTTTTTTTTTTTTTTTTTTTTTTTTTTTTTTTTTTTTTTTTTTTTTTTTTTTTTTTTTTTTTTTTTTTTTTTTTTTTTTTTTTTTTTTTTAAACTATCTAAAAATTTTGCATCAAGCTCTCGTCATTAATTTTACAACTCTCAAAATTTCATCATTCAACGTTTTCAATCTCTCATCAATCTTTAAACGTCCTTGTTCCAAATGTTTCTTTTGAGATTCCAAGTTTTGATTTGCTGCAATCAACACACGAAGCTGGATAAACAATGCTTTATCCACCTCGGCACCTCGGCAACAAGCCACATTTTCAGTCTCGGGTTGGCTAGGAAGAGATTGATTAGTCATTTGAGGTAAGTCGGGTGCATGGGATACCGTTTCATACGCAGCCACTTGAGGTATGTCAGGTGCGTGGGATACCGTTTCATACGCATCCACTTGAGGCATTTCATCCAGAGTCTGAGGCATTTCATCCACAGTCTGAGGTATTTCATCCAGAGTCTGAAGCATTTCATCCACAGTCTGAGGCATTTCATCCACTTGAGGCATTTCATCCACAGTTTGAGGCATGTCATCCACAGTCTTAGGCATGTCATTCACAGTCTGAGGCATGTCATTGGTATTGGAGTTTATTTCATCGGCAAATGGTGAAATGGCTAGCTTCGAATCTTGCGGATCCTCTGGCTCAGTAATTTGAGAATCGTCATTCCACACTTGAATGTCGGCATCCGCAGCACTGTTCGAAGGAACGTCAATCTCTTTGTAGACGATTCTTTCACGTTGTACTTGTCGAACAAAGGATGTGATCCATTCGAAAAATGCAGCCCCCTCAGGATTGGGATTCAACACAAAACAACTCTTGTAAAATTTACAACCCTTTGTCATTTGAAACGTTGCTTGAAATTTGGCTTGTTGTATCGAGTACAAAAACTTGTCAAGCATCTCTCTCTTCCACCATCTCAAAGTTACAATCACAGTGTCTGTATTTATCAACTTGCATCTCCTTAGAGTAGAATGGTACAAATCTGTCTCGGGTAAAATGTCTTCACCTTTAACAATATTTTTTTGAATGCATCGAACCTTGTGCAATCTATAGGGTCTCTTCATTTTACATAGCACACCCACTTCCACCACACGCCAATAGATACATCCATCCTTTCCCACCACTCCAGATAGAGAATCGCTAGAATCTAAATACAGCTTGAACCACATTGTTGAATGCTAAGCAGGACTCGTGGATCAGAATCAAACTGTTACACAAGTTTAACTTGATGTGAGATGTGAGGACCGAGTTGCATTTATAAAAACATTTTCAAAAAAAAAAAAAAAAAAAAAAAAAAAAAAAAAAAAAAAAAAAAAAAAAAAAAAAAAAAAAAAAAAAAAAAAAAAAAAAGTCTTCACCTTTAAAATTTTATTTATTTATTTTTTTTTTTTTTTTTTTTTTTTTTTTTTTTTTTTTTTTTTTTTTTTTTTTTTTTTTTTTTTTTTTTTTTTTTTTTTTAACTTTGTGCTTTATTAGCGCCGTCAAGACCTGGCAGATTTTAAAGTATAGCATCAACGAGACTTTGTAGCAGCTGAGGATGGATTGTCAATTGCAAAAAACCAATCAAAGTAATTTAAAAGTGATGGCCCTAGAGCACACGTCTTGTGAATGGGATGAGGAGCCTTCTGCTGCTTCATGGAAGTTGTTGACATGTTCTTATATACCAGACTCTGACAAGTCATGGACATCTAGGATTGTAGACCGATTCCTTTACAGGTTTGAATTTTCCGATGAAAAATTGTACCAAGACCTAAAAAATATGGCTGATGAGTACATCAAGATGGAATACACAGCATTTCAACCAATGCCACTGACAACCGACATGTGTGAATGGAGCGATTCAGAAATCAGTTTTCAAATCCATATGATAGCGATATCAATGTTTAAGCAAGACCAACCGATAAAAATTCTTCATATATTTGTATTTCTGCGTATTGTTCGTTTGTCATTAATAAATCAACATTGTTGTGATATAGGGCCCTTTGATTGCGCTCGAAAGGTTTCAGATTGGTGCGAGCGATTCATTTCATATATGTTTGATGCTTGTATTGAAAGACATGGTGGGTGGAAGCGTATCCTCGACAACATACAAAGAGAAAATGAATTCTTTAAACGTGAAGGAAGCCAGTGAATCCAGTGAATCACTCGACGCGACAAACACACCACAGACTACAAGAAAATCTTGGAGCTCTCAAATTTAGAATTAGTTTTAGAATTAGTTTTAGATTTAGTTTTAAGTTGGATGATGGTACCTCATCCCTCACTAGTGTGGATCTAGTGATTTTTTTGCTGTTTGGATGACTTTGAAAATTGATCCTGTTACATGTCTGTAAATATTAATGTCTGTAATGTAAATATTAATGCCTGTAATGTAAATAATAATGTCTGTAAAAATTTTTTGACTTGTCAATAAAAAAATTGTCTCATCAAAATGTGTCATCACTTTGAATGTTTACACAAAGACTTTTTATCAAAATATATTATGTGGGGTATCCATAGATTCGTCTCGATGAGTAAAATTTTCTGATTGGACCCGGGTCCATGAGACACCCCATGGAGCGGAGTTAGATTTTTACACAAAGACTTTCAAACAAAATATATCATGTGGGGTATCCATAGATTCGTCTTGATGAGTAAAATATTTTGGTGATCTCTGTTTTCAGTTGTACCAACCATGGTACAATTTTAAATTTTCACACAAAGACTTTCAAACAAAATATATCATGTGGGGTATCCATAGATTCGTCTCGATGAGTAAAATTTTCTGATTGGACCCAGGTCCATGAGACCCCCCATGGAGCGGAGTTAGATTTTCCAACAAAGAGTTTTAAACAAAATATATCATGTGGGGTATCCATAGATTCGTCTTGATGAGTTAAATTTTTTGATTGGACCCGGGTCCGTGAGACCCCCCATGGAGCGGAGTTAGATTTTTACACAAAGAGTTTTAAACAAAATATATCATGTAGGGTATCCATAGATTCGTCTTGATGAGTAAAATATTTTGATTGGACCCGGATCTGCGAGACCCCCATGGAGCGGAGTTAGATTTTTACACAAAGAGTTTTAAACAAAATATATCATGTAGGGTATCCATAGATTCGTCTTGATGAGTAAAATTTTCTGATTGGACCCAGGTCCATGAGACCCCCCATGGAGCGGAGTTAGATTTTTACACAAAGACTTTTAAACAAAATATATCATGTGGGGTATCCATAGATTCGTCTCGATGAGTAAAATTGTTTGATTGGACCCGGATCTGCGAGACCCCCATGGAGCGGAGTTAGATTTTTACACAAAGAGTTTTAGAATTAGTTTTAGATTTAGTTTTAGATTTAGTTTTAGATTTAGTTTTAGAATTAGTTTTAGATTTAGTTTTAGAATTAGTTTTAGAATTAGTTTTAGAATTAGTTTTAGAATTAGTTTTAGAATTAGTTTTAGAATTAGTTTTAGAATTAGTTTTAGAATTAGTTTTAGATTTAGTTTTAGAATTAGTTTTAGATTTAGTTTTAGAATTAGTTTTAGATTTAGTTTTAGATTTAGTTTTAGATTTAGTTTTAGATTTAGTTTTAGATTTAGTTTTAAGTTGGATGATGGTACCTCATCCCTCACTAGTGTGGATCTAGTGATTTTTTTGTTGTTTGGATGACTTTGAAAATTGATCCTGTTACATAGTTTAGTTTTAGAATAGTTAGTTAGTTAAAAAAAAAAAAAAAAAAAAAAAAAAAAAAAAAAAAAAAAAAAAAAAAAAAAAAAAAAAAAAAAAAAAAAAAAAAAAAAAAAAAAAAAAATTTTTTTTTTTTTTTTTTTTTTTTTTTTTTTTTTTTTTTTTTTTTTTTTTTTTTTTTTTTTTTTTTTTTTTTTTTTTTTTAAAAACCAAGCGTAGAGTTTTGATGCTCTTAGCTGATCAGAATTTTCTGAAGCTCTCACAACTCTTGGAAAATGTTAATGTAGAAATGAAATTCAAGGATGGAGGATAATTGTCCAATTTGTTTCATTTCCTTTATACAACTTACTACAATTTATAAAACGCCCTGCAATCACTTGTTCCACACGCAATGTCTTGATTTATGGATGAACAACCATCAGACTTGTCCTATGTGCCGCAACGAAATATCAAAAGATTCTGTTGAACGAATTGAATACAGGACGTCAAAATATAATCTAAAGAAGAGTCAGAGAGTGTATTGTAATCTAAATAAACTGGGATTGGCGAAAGATCTAACCTTTAAAGAATTTTTTGAAATGCAACATCGTGCGTCTTTGGCTGAAGATAAATGGAATGACTTTAGGAATACACCTCAAGATTTGTTGAAATTTCGACTGGTATGTGGATGGAAGTATCCATAGGAATTTCTTGGAGCTCTCAACTTTAGAAAATCTTGGAGCTCTCAACTTTAGAAAAATCTTGGAGCTCTCAACTTTAGAAAAATCTTGGAGCTCTCAACTTTAGAAAAATCTTGGAGCTCTCAACTTTTAGAATTTCTTGGAGCTCTCAACTTTAGAAAATCTTATACTTCTCAACTTTAGAATTTCAGACAATGTAAAAAAAAAAAAAAAAAAAAAAAAAAAAAAAAAAAAAAAAAAAAAAAAAAAAAAAAAAAAAAAAAAAAAAAAAAATACATATACATATACATATACATATATATATATATACATATATATATATATATATATATATATATATATATATATATATATATATATATATATATATATATATATATACATATATATATATATATATATATATATATATATATATATATATATATATATATATATATATATATATATATATATATATATATATATATATATATATATATAATTTTTTTTTTTTTTTTTTTTTTTTTTTTTTTTTTTTTTTTTTTTTTTTTTTTTTTTTTTTTTTTTTTTTTTTTTTTTTTTTTTTTTTTTTTAATTCATTCAAAGTGATGACACATTTTGATGAGAAAATTTCTTTATTGACAAGTCAAAAAATTATTTACAGACATGTTACGGGATCAGTGATATATTGGTTTAAAGTACATGTTCAAGTAGCGAGAAATACCACCCACTACTGCAATCCAACGGTGACACTCTTCTCGACCGCAAGACTCACATCTTCCAATGGGCTCAGGCAAAGTTTCTAGCACAACGGTCTTTATATCATGGGCAGGATGATATTTCGGCCAAGTGTTTAAAATGTCCATCCATAATGTCTGTGTCGTCGAGTCTGGTAAGATGAGGGTCGTTGCGTTCATGTTTGACAGTTTTTCAAAGAGCACATGCTTCTCGATGCGTCCGTCGCCAGACTTGCAAACATAGCCATTTGTGATGGTAAATCCATCAGAGCGCAAGCACAAGACTGCAAACGATTTTCTGTGATGATAACGGTAGTATTTGGGTGGTGGCTGAGTGCGAGGCATCTCACTAAACTTTGAAGGATAGCGTTGAAAGGCAGAATGTCTAGAAAAATCCAATCTACGAGGTGTGCATGAAAAGTTTCTCTGATGATTCAATTTACGAGGCGTCGAGGGATTTCTGGGTCGCCTCCTGGCAAAGGTATCAGGGTTAGATTCGCTAGGACGCCTTCTCGACTCTGACATTTTTTGCCACGTACCACGTTGGTTTGAGTCGTAGTCATGTGCCAGAGCCGGAGACTCTGTCGAAACGGGTTGATCCACGGGAGTTGGAGTAACAGGTGGTGGGACAAATGAAACACTTCTCACGTGCTCGTCTTTTTGGTCACGAGCATTGGCTACCACTTGAGCAAATGTGGCAGCATAGTCACTATCGTTCTCATCAGTCGAAACTGGTTGATCCTCGGGAGTTGGAGTGGTCGGTGGCGAAACTAATGAACGAATTTCCATGTCCTCGTCTTTTGGATCACGAGCATTGGTTAGCACTTGATCCAATACGGCTGCATAGTCACATTGGCGTTCCATGATGCAACTCGATGGCTTTCCAAGGCTTTCCATGATGCAACTCGAGTCTAGCTTAGAGTTTTTTCAGACTTGTTCTCAGGATAATGGAGCGGCAACGACTGATTTCCATCTGTGAGTGAGCGCCTTTCATACATGCTTCTTAAAAAAAAAAAAAAAAAAAAAAAAAAAAAAAAAAAAAAAAAAAAAAAAAAAAAAAAAAAAAAAAAATATGGATACCCATTTTTTGGATACCAAAAAAAAAAAAAAAAAAAAAAAAAAAAAAAAAAAAAAAAAAAAAAAAAAAATGGATACCCCACATGATACCCGGGTCCAATCAAAAAATTTTACTCATCAAGACGAATCGATGGATACCCCACATGATATATTTTGTTTAAAACTCTTTGTTGGAAAATCTAACTCCGCTCCATGGGGGGTCTCGCGGACCCGGGTCCAATCAAAAAATTTTACTCATCAAGACGAATCGATGGATACCCCACATGATATATTTTGTTAGAAACTCTTTGTTGGAAAATCAAACTCCGCTCCATGGGGGGTCTCGCGGACCCGGGTCCAATCAAAATATTTTACTCATCAAGACGAATCGATGGATACCCCACATGATATATTTTGTTAGAAACTCTTTGTTGGAAAATCAAACTCCGCTCCATGGGGGGTCTCGCGGACCCGGGTCCAATCAAAATATTTTACTCATCAAGACGAATCGATGGATACCCCACATGATATATTTTGTTTAAAAGTCTTTAATTAAAAATCTAACTCCGCTCCATGGGGGGTCTCGCGGACCCGGGTCCAATCAAAATATTTTACTCATCAAGACGAATCGATGGATACCCCACATGATATATTTTGTTTAAAACTCTTTGTTGGAAAATCAAACTCCGCTCCATGGGGGGTCTCACGGACCCGGGTCCAATCAAAAAATTTTACTCATCAAGACGAATCGATGGATACCCCACATGATATATTTTGTTTAAAAGTCTTTAATTAAAAATCTAACTCCGCTCCATGGGGGTCTCGCGGACCCGGGTCCAATCAAAATATTTTACTCATCAAGACGAATCGATGGATACCCCACATGATATATTTTGTTTAAAACTCTTTGTTGGAAAATCTAACTCCGCTCCATGGGGGGTCTCACGGACCCGGGTCCAATCAAAAAATTTTACTCATCAAGACGAATCTATGGATACCCCACATGATATATTTTGTTTAAAACTCTTTGTTGGAAAATCTAACTCCGCTCCATGGGGGGTCTCACGGACCCGGGTCCAATCAAAAAATTTTACTCATCAAGACGAATCTATGGATACCCCACATGATACATTTTGTTTAAAACTCTTTGTTGGAAAATCTAACTCCGCTCCATGGGGGGTCTCATGGACCTGGGTCCAATCAAAAAATTTTACTCATCAAGACGAATCTATGGATACCCCACATGATATATTTTGTTTAAAACTCTTTGTTGGAAAATCTAACTCCGCTCCATGGGGGGTCTCACGGACCCGGGTCCAATCAAAAAATTTTACTCATCAAGACGAATCGATGGATACCCCACATGATATATTTTGTTTAAAACTCTTTGTTGGAAAATCTAACTCCGCTCCATGGGGGGTCTCATGGACCTGGGTCCAATCAGAAAATTTTACTCATCGAGACGAATCTATGGATACCCCACATGATATATTTTGTTTGAAAGTCTTTGTGTAAAAATCTAACTCCGCTCCATGGGGGGTCTCATGGACCTGGGTCCAATCAGAAAATTTTACTCATCAAGACGAATCTATGGATACCCTACATGATATATTTTGTTTAAAACTCTTTGTGTAAAAATCTAACTCCGCTCCATGGGGGGTCTCATGGACCTGGGTCCAATCAAAAAATTTTACTCATCAAGACGAATCTATGGATACCCCACATGATACATTTTGTTTAAAACTCTTTGTTGGAAAATCTAACTCCGCTCCATGGAGGGTCTCATGGACCCGGGTCCAATCAAAAAATTTTACTTATCAAGACGAATCTATGGATACCCCACATGATATATTTTGTTTAAAACTCTTTGTTGGAAAATTTAAAATTGTACCATGGTTGGTACAACTGAAAACAGAGACCACCAAAATATTTTACTCATCAAGACGAATCTATGGATACCCCACATGATATATTTTGTTTAAAAGTCTTTGATTAAAAATCTAACTCCGCTCCATGGGGGGTCTCATGGACCCGGGTCCAATCAGAAAATTTTACTCATCGAGACGAATCTATGGATACCCCACATAATATATTTTGATAAAAAGTCTTTGTGTAAACATTCAAAGTGATGACGCATTTTGATGAGACAATTTTTTTATTGACAAGTCAAAAATTTTTTACAGACATTATTATTTACATTACAGGCATTAATATTTGCATTACAGGCATTAATATTTACATTACAGGCATTAATATTTACATTACAGGCATTAATATTTACATTACAGGCATTAATATTTACATTACAGATATTAATATTTACATTACAGACATTAATATTTACATTACAGACATTAATATTTACAGACATGTAACAGGATCAATTTTCAAAGTCATCCAAACAGCAAAAAAATCACTAGATCCACACTAGTGAGGGATGAGGTACCATCATCCAACTTAAAACTAAATCTAAAACTAATTCTAAAACTAATTCTAAAACTAATTCTAAAACTAAATCTAAATCTAAAACTAATTCTAAAACTAAATCTAAAACTAATTCTAAAACTAATTCTAAAACTAATTCTAAAACTAAATCTAAATCTAAAACTAAATCTAAAACTAAATCTAAAACTAAATCTAAAACTAAATCTAAAACTAAATCTAAAACTAAATCTAAAACTAAATCTAAAACTAAATCTAAAACTAAATCTAAAACTAAATCTAAAACTAAATCTAAAACTAAATCTAAAACTAAATCTAAAACTAAATCTAAAACTAATTCTAAAACTAATTCTAAAACTAATTCTAAAACTAATTCTAAAACTAATTCTAAAACTAATTCTAAAACTAATTCTAAAACTAATTCTAAAACTAATTCTAAAACTAATTCTAAAACTAAATCTAAAAACTAGCATAAACACTATATCCATGGATAAGGTCATGACCAACACATAAGCACACGTAAACACACATAAGCACACGTAAACACACGTAAACACACGTAAACACACATAAACACACGTAAACACACATATATCGTCCAACACTGAGCTCATTTCTACGGCCATAAATACTCATAGCAGCTAAAGCTACTACGGAAAAACTACCTCAGTTACGGTCAACAAAATGTGCATCATAGCCACCGTAGCGACTACAGAATTCTCACAAGGCCCATCATAGCTGCGGATGCAACTACGGAAATGCTCTTCTCGATGACATACGTCGCGATGTCATCTTCCTCCATCTCACCTGAAAAAAAAATCATCTCATGGCTGGTATATTCCATCTGGCATTCTCCACCTGAAAAAAATATCCGTTGCTCTTCTCGACAACAATCGTCGTGATTGTCATCATCCTCCATCTCCAACCATCGAAATGCGGTTGCAAAACGATGGCCACCGAGCTGCGGATAACAACTCGATGGAATCCCAACTGGTACACTGGAATCATCTCATGGTTGGCATATTCCATCTGGAAATCTGGCATAATCTCATGGCTGGTATATTCCATCTGGCATCCTCCATCTCCAACCATCGAAATGCGGTTGCAAAACGATGGCCACCGAGCTGCGGATAACAACTCGATGGAATCCCAACTGGCACACTGGAATCATCTCATGGTTGGCATATTCCATCTGGAAATCTGACATAATCTCATGGCTGGTATATTCCATCTGGCATTCTCCATCTCCATCCATCGAAATGCGGTTGCAACTCGATGGAATCCCAACTGGTACACTGGAATCATCTCATGGTTGGCATATTCCATCTGGAAATCTGGCATAATCTCATGGCTGGTATATTCCATCTGGCATCCTCCATCTCCAACCATCGAAATGCGGTTGCAAAACGATGGAATCCCAACTGGCATTCTCCACCTGAAAAAAATATCCGTTGCTCTTCTCGACAACAATCGTCGTGATTGTCATCATCCTCCATCTCCAACCATCGAAATGCGGTTGCAAAACGATGGCCACCAAGCTGCGGATAACAACTCGATGGAATCCCAACTGGCACACTGGAATCATCTCACGGTTGGCATATTCCATCTGGAAATCTGGCATAATCTCATGGCTGGTATATTCCATCTGGCATTCTCCATCTCCAACCATCGAAATGCGGTTGCAACTCGATGGAATCCCAACTGGCACACTGGAATCATCTCACGGTTGGCATATTCCATCTGGAAATCTGGCATAATCTCATGGCTGGTATATTCCATCTGGCATTCTCCACCTGAAAAAAATATCCGTTGCTCTTCTCGACAACAATCGTCGTGATTGTCATCATCCTCCATCTCCAACCATCGAAATGCGGTTGCAAAACGATGGCCACCAAGCTGCGGATAACAACTCGATGGAATCCCAACTGGCATTCTCCACCTGAAAAAAATATCCGTTGCTCTTCTCGACAACAATCGTCGTGATTGTCATCATCCTCCATCTCCAACCATCGAAATGCGGTTGCAAAACGATGGCCACCAAGCTGCGGATAACAACTCGATGGAATCCCAACTGGCACACTGGAATCATCTCACGGTTGGCATATTCCATCTGGAAATCTGGCATAATCTCATGGCTGGTATATTCCATCTGGCATTCTCCATCTCCAACCATCGAAATGCGGTTGCAACTCGATGGAATCCCAACTGGCACACTGGAATCATCTCACGGTTGGCATATTCCATCTGGAAATCTGGCATAATCTCATGGCTGGTATATTCCATCTGGCATTCTCCACCTGAAAAAAATATCCGTTGCTCTTCTCGACAACAATCGTCGTGATTGTCATCATCCTCCATCTCCAACCATCGAAATGCGGTTGCAAAACGATGGCCACCAAGCTGCGGATAACAACTCGATGGAATCCCAACTGGCATTCTCCACCTGAAAAAAATATCCGTTGCTCTTCTCGACAACAATCGTCGTGATTGTCATCATCCTCCATCTCCAACCATCGAAATGCGGTTGCAAAACGATGGCCACCAAGCTGCGGATAACAACTCGATGGAATCCCAACTGGCATTCTCCACCTGAAAAAAATATCCGTTGCTCTTCTCGACAACAATCGTCGTGATTGTCATCATCCTCCATCTCCAACCATCGAAATGCGGTTGCAAAACGATGGCCACCAAGCTGCGGATAACAACTCGATGGAATCCCAACTGGCATTCTCCACCTGAAAAAAATATCCGTTGCTCTTCTCGACAACAATCGTCGTGATTGTCATCATCCTCCATCTCCAACCATCGAAATGCGGTTGCAAAACGATGGCCACCAAGCTGCGGATAACAACTCGATGGAATCCCAACTGGAACACTGGAATCATCTCATAGCAGCTAAAGCTACTACGGAAACACTACCTCAGTTACGGCCAACAAAATGTGCATCATAGCCGCCGTAGCGACTACGGAATTCTCACAAAGCCCATCATAGCTGCGGATGCAACTACGGAAATGCTCTTCTCGATGACATACGTCGCGATGTCATCATCCTCCATCTCACCTGAAAAAAAAATCATCTCATAGCTGGTATATTCCATCTGGCATTCTCCACCTGAAAAAAAAATATCCGTTGCTCTTCTCGACAACAATCGTCGTGATTGTCATCATCCTCCATCTCCAACCATCGAATTGCGTTTGCAAAACGATGGCCACCGAGCTGTGGATAACAACTCGATGGAATCCCAACTGGAACACTGGAATCATCTCATGGCTGGTATATTCCATCTGGCATTCTCCATCTGAAAAAAAATTATACGTACCTGGTGGATCCTCGATGAATCTCGTTACGACACATGCCAACAGCTCAATATGATTGTTTTATCGGAAAATTCAATCGGAAAAGCAAAAAAATAAGCGTCATGCAGAGAGAAAGACATTATCCACTTCCAGTTGGCCAGGCTAGTCGCAGACAATGTTGGAAAATAACACACAAAGGCAAAAGGCATAGGAAAGAGAGCAGCGGCAGCAGCGGTCCCTGAGCACAATCATATTCAGCTGTAGACTCATCCATCGTAACGATGACCTCCAAGCACTGGTCGATACAGTGAGGATCCCAGGTTTGCTGGAGCTTTTAAACACAATATGTCAAAAAAAAAAAAAAAAAAAAAAAAAAAAAAAAAAAAAAAAAAAAAAAAAAAAAAAAATATATATAAAAAAAAAAAAAAAAAAAAAAAAAAAAAAAAAAAAAAAAAAAAAAAAAAAAAAAAAAAAAAAAAAAAATACTCACAGCTTCGGCAAGTAAGGATGGCTATCCATATCATTTTCCAAAACTGCTTCTTCGAGTAAAGACGTGTCTACAATTGCTCCTGGTCGACGGCAAATGTTGCAGATCATCCCGGCAAATAGTACGGCAGAGTCACGGCATGGAAGTCGGCAAGTCTTTCGGCAAGGCACATATCACAAGTTTTTCGGCGAGGCACTGCTCCTGGTCGACGGCAAATGTTTCAGATCATCCCGGCAAATAGTACGGCAGAGTCACGGCATGGTAGTCGGCAAGTCTTTCGGCAAGGCACATATCCCAAGTCTTTTGGAGAGGCACATCTTCACAAGGTGAAGCCGCGGCCGCGACTGATTTCCAACGAAGAGTGAGCGCTTTTTAAACCCAATTTCCAAAAGTTTGAACCAATCAGAAGCGACTTGCAGATTTTGTCAGATTCAACCATTTTGATGGCACCGGGTCGATGAGACCCCCCATGGAACATTTTTTAAAATTCAAGCAAAGTATATCATGTGGGGTATCGATCGATTCGTCTCGATGAATGAAATTTTTTAATTGCACCCGGGTCCGCGAGACCCCCTATGGAGCAGAGATTGATTTTAATTAAAATTATTAATCAAAATATGTCATGTGGGGTATCGATAGATTCGTCTTGATGAGTAAAATTTTTTGATTGGACCCAGGTCCATGAGACCCCCCATGGAGAGGAATTAGATTTTTAATTAAAAATTATTAATCAAAATATATCATGTGGGGTATCCATCGATTCGTCTTGATGAGTAAAATATTTTGATTGGACCCGGGTCCATGAGACCCCCATGGAGCGGAGTTAGATTTTTAATTAAAAATTATTAATCAAAATATGTCATGTGGGGTATCGATGGATTCGTCTTGATGAGTAAAATTTTTTGATTGGACCCGGGTCCACGAGATCCCCCATGGAGCGGAGTTAGATTTTTAATCAAAGACTTTTAAACAAAATATATCATGTGGGGTATCCATCGATTCGTCTTGATGAGTAAAATATTTTTATTGGACCCGGGTCCGCGAGACCCCCCATGGAGCGGAGTTAGATTTTCCAACAAAGAGTTTCTAACAAAATATATCATGTGGGGTATCCATCGATTCGTCTTGATGAGTAAAATTTTTTGATTGGACCCGGGTCCGCGAGACCCCCCATGGAGCGGAGTTAGATTTTTAATTAAAGACTTTTAAACAAAATATATCATGTGCGGTATCCATCGATTCGTCTTGATGAGTAAAATATTTTGATTGGACCCGGGTCCGCGAGACCCCCCATGGAGCGGAGTTAGATTTTCCAACAAAGAGTTTCTAACAAAATATATCATGTGGGGTATCCATCGATTCGTCTTGATGAGTAAAATATTTTGATTGGACCCGGGTCCGCGAGACCCCCCATGGAGCGGAGTTAGATTTTTACACAAAGACTTTTTAGCAAAATATATCGTGTGAGGTATCGATAGATTCGTCTTGATGAGTAAAATATTTTGATTGGACCCGGGTCCGCGAGACCCCCCATGGAGCGGAGTTAGATTTTCCAACAAAGAGTTTCTAACAAAATATATCATGTGGGGTATCCATCGATTCGTCTTGATGAGTAAAATTTTTTGATTGGACCCGGGTCCGCGAGACCCCCCATGGAGCGGAGTTAGATTTTTAATTAAAGACTTTTAAACAAAATATATCATGTGCGGTATCCATCGATTCGTCTTGATGAGTAAAATATTTTGATTGGACCCGGGTCCGCGAGACCCCCCATGGAGCGGAGTTAGATTTTCCAACAAAGAGTTTCTAACAAAATATATCATGTGGGGTATCCATCGATTCGTCTTGATGAGTAAAATATTTTGATTGGACCCGGGTCCGCGAGACCCCCCATGGAGCGGAGTTAGATTTTTAATTAAAGACTTTTAAACAAAATATATCATGTGGGGTATCGATAGATTCGTCTTGATGAGTAAAATATTTTGATTGGACCCGGGTCCGCGAGACCCCCCATGGAGCGGAGTTAGATTTTTAATTAAAGACTTTTAAACAAAATATATCATGTGGGGTATCCATCGATTCGTCTTGATGAGTAAAATATTTTGATTGGACCCGGGTCCGCGAGACCCCCCATGGAGCGGAGTTAGATTTTTACACAAAGACTTTTTAGCAAAATATATCGTGTGAGGTATCGATAGATTCGTCTTGATGAGTAAAATATTTTGATTGGACCCGGGTCCGCGAGACCCCCCATGGAGCGGAGTTAGATTTTCCAACAAAGAGTTTCTAACAAAATATATCATGTGGGGTATCCATCGATTCGTCTTGATGAGTAAAATTTTTTGATTGGACCCGGGTCCGCGAGACCCCCCATGGAGCGGAGTTAGATTTTTAATTAAAGACTTTTAAACAAAATATATCATGTGCGGTATCCATCGATTCGTCTTGATGAGTAAAATATTTTGATTGGACCCGGGTCCGCGAGACCCCCCATGGAGCGGAGTTAGATTTTCCAACAAAGAGTTTCTAACAAAATATATCATGTGGGGTATCCATCGATTCGTCTTGATGAGTAAAATATTTTGATTGGACCCGGGTCCGCGAGACCCCCCATGGAGCGGAGTTAGATTTTTAATTAAAGACTTTTAAACAAAATATATCATGTGGGGTATCGATAGATTCGTCTTGATGAGTAAAATATTTTGATTGGACCCGGGTCCGCGAGACCCCCCATGGAGCGGAGTTAGATTTTTAATTAAAGACTTTTAAACAAAATATATCATGTGGGGTATCCATCGATTCGTCTTGATGAGTAAAATATTTTGATTGGACCCGGGTCCGCGAGACCCCCCATGGAGCGGAGTTAGATTTTTAATTAAAGACTTTTAAACAAAATATATCATGTGGGGTATCCATCGATTCGTCTTGATGAGTAAAATTTTTTGATTGGACCCGGGTCCATGAGACCCCCCATGGAGCGGAGTTTGATTTTCCAACAAAGAGTTTCTAACAAAATATATCATGTGGGGTATCCATAGATTCGTCTTGATGAGTAAAATTTTTTGATTGGACCCAGGTCCATGAGACCCCCAATGGAGCGGAGTTAGATTTTTAACCAAAGACTTTTAAACAAAATATATCATGTGGGGTATCCATAGATTCGTCTTGATGAGTAAAATATTTTGGTGGTCTCTGTTTTCAGTTGTACCAACCATGGTACAATTTTAAATTTTCAAACAAGGTATATTGTGTTGGACATCTATAAACTCGTCTCGATGAGATAAACATTTCGGTGACCATTTTAGAAAATTTCTCGGCAATAGAGTTTTATTTTCTTGTACAAGTTTTATTTTCAAGTTATTAACAAGTTTTATTTTCTTATACATCCAATCTTGGCACATTATACATCGCAAAAAAATGGGGAAACCTCCCAAAAAGGAGGTTTCCCCATTTTTTTGCCCTCTTTTTAAGGAAAAAGAGATTAAACCATTAGCAGTTTTCCTCAGTCCATTCTTTGTAGGCCACCACCATAGCTTGGCCACATCGAAGGTCTCTATGGTGCTTCCCACAAGTTGAAGTCTCATTTCGATTCAAAAGTTCGAATCGAGGACAGCCCAACACTTCGAGATCAACGTATTTAATTTTCAGTCCATCCAAAATTTTGGCAAGGTGTTTGTTTCCCTTTATGGCAACATACGGTCTCTTTTTGCTTTTGTAATTCTCGCAAAGTTCCGATATTACAAAGCCCACCATCATAGAGTGCATGTATCCACCAATTGCCGGCAGTCCATGGATTTTGTCAAAGACATGCTGAGCCATGTTTTCTTCATAAACTGTCTTTGGCAGCGAAGAAAGTTTAAATTGGTAGGATCCAAATTTTGAATACCGTCCAGGAAACGTAAAGGCCAATTCACGGCATTCAAATATGCCGTTTACGATGTATCCATCGGCGTTGAGATAGAGACAAATTTTGCTATCCATTTCGCTCGTAAGAGAGAAAAGATCGCTAGTCAGAGAGTGTGTGAAGCAGACTGCCAGAGAGTCGGTCTTTTATACCTCTCAGGCAGGATGTTGCACAATGTGGCGCAATGGGACGATCACGTGATGATTGAAATGGCCAAGAAATACCGTAGCAACAGGCCGTTTCCAAATCTTGGGAAAATGAAATTGGCGCAGTGCCAAACATGACGTCAGGTTAAAATAAAGTTGACACTGCAATTTCTTGGAACCAGCAACTTTAGAATTTCTTAGAACCCACAACTTTAGAATTTCTTGGAATCGCAACTTTAGAATTTATTTGTGCTGTCACAATTTGCAAGAGTTTGAACAGTATCCAGCGTTGGGAAAGACTTGACTTCGAGACATCAACATCTATATTTTTTTCAGCGTAGATTAAAGTTTGAAATCTTTGGAAATCCTCTACAGCTTCGACTTGACCTTTAGACAACATTGAAAGTACACCCACAAAACTAAATTTGCTCTCCACCCATTCTTGGCTCCCATCCCATGAAAAAAAATTTCGCCATTTTGAAAACATCCTGTTTCACTTCCTGCTTGAGCAGTATATAAGGCCGAGACTTGAGCCTTCAAATCATTCAGAACCAGCGATCCTCAACTGCCAGTTCTCTCTGCTCTTCAAACCATGGATGAAAATCTCGATTACAATCCCATCTTCTCTGACGACGACGACTTTGCCGAAGTGAATATCCATTTGGCGCCTTCACCATCGCCTCCGACACCCACTGCTGTGGATTTTGATCTACCGAGCCTAATTTCTCCACTGCCACCCACGCCTGAGCCTCCACTCCATGAGCCAGCCTCTCCACCCATGCTTGTAGACTCACCCCCTGACAAGAAACCCAAGCCACGCTCGATCGTACAGATGGCCCCCTCTCGCGTCTATCCACCAAGAAGTCACTCCAAACCAACGAAACGGTTCACCAAATCTCCCGTCTCGAGGCCCTCCCAGCCATCCAGCAGCCGCACCAAGGACTCTTGCCAGACATCCGTCGCCTCCAACTCCTCGAGGGCGTTCAAACCATCCGATCCATCTCCAAAACCCAGCGTCTCCAGCGACGCTCATCCACAAAGGCCTCCTCCAACCATTCAAGAGACGAGCCATCCACGAAAAAAGTATGAACCGAGGCGTAAAATGTATTTTTCTGGCCAGCATACCCACTCATTTGCTGTGCTTTGCATAAGAAATGACGGCCACACCCTCACAAATGGGTACGTTTTCCGAGCTGTCGATGGACCCATCCGCCCTCAAGTGCTGCTGGAGCAATTGTATGAGATGAGAGTGCGCAATTTGGTGTTGACAGACGCTGTCACAAAAACCAAATGGGGCGAGGTACTGGCGAGGCTGCCGCAATTTCATCATGCAAAGGACCTGAAAACGGTCGTTTTGAAACAAGATGCCACCCGACCCTTGGGCAGATGTGTATACTGTTCACATGAGAACTGTCATCGGTGGATAGCGGTGACGGGTGGCATTTCAAAGTTTCTTCATATAACGATGGAACCAATTCCTCACCATTAAACGTGAGTGCATCTCATCCCTTGTAAATCATTTGAACATGTATATTTTTGTGGGTAGACGTCCAATAAACGAGTTTTTTATGAATCTGTGTTTTTTATCTCTTTACAAAATGAATACATTGCGACCCTCTATACCATGCATCAGTGAAAATGTGTGTGTGAGTTTATCCCGTTTGCACAGTGTTGAAACGAGTCTCTCCCCCCAGGAACCATGGTAAGAATCGAGTGGCGTGGTTTGACAACTCCCCCCCATCCATGTGATGCAGTCACTCGAAAAAATAGCTGAGCACCGTGACCTCTGCAAAAAAAACTCTTTTACGCAAAACGAGCCTGGGAGTAATATCCCTGGGATTCCATTGGATGGCTAAATGATTCAATCTATTTTTTTTAATGTTTTTTTTTTACAATAATGGTTTAAGCTTGAGCTTTAAGGGGGGTCGATTCCAAAAGGCCCCGTAGCATGACGTCAATGACAGGAGCCGTCAAACCAGACCCGCGACGCGGTTTGACGGCTCTCGACGGCTCTCGACCTACTCGTCACGCAGTCACTCGAAAAAATAGCTGAGCACCGTGACCCTTGCAAAAAAAATTTAAAAACGCAAAACGACAAAATGAAATGCACAAGTCTCGATTCTCACTGCTCTGTCGCGACGCTGTTTTTTGAAATGTTCCCACTGCCTTGTCGTGACGCATATTTTAGTTGATGTGTGACGATGAAATGACCAATTTTGGCCAGTAAACTTGCAAAAAAAAACTGGTGAGCCTCCGCAGAAGCCATTTCAAAACATAAACAATTGATTTCAATGTGTGTGTGTAACCAATGTTGACGAGCCAAAAAAACTGGTGAGGCTCCGCAGAAGCCATTTCAAAGCAAAAAATGTGATTTCAATGTGTGTGTTCTCAAGTGTTTTGCGCCACAACGCCCAATGTTGGCATCGTGTGTATCTTAAAAAAATGGGACGAGTCCCCAAATAGGGGGACTCGTCCCATTTTTTTTAAAAAAAATCGCTTTGACATAGAGTTAAATTTCGATGGTTTGTCGGCAAAGGGGGCAAGTCTTTTGACTGCTAGTGCGCATCCAATCGACCAGACATTTTTCATGAAATTCATGCTGGCAACGAGTACGATGAGGCATTTCCATCATCTCTTCCAAGCAAATCGGGCAGGTCTCGGGTGGGGCATAATACCAATTCTCGAAAGGTAACGAAAAGAGGCAATTGCGAATTTCGCTGGCTAGGCGAATCCGTAAAGCCTCTGTCACGTGATATCCTTTCGAGAACCACTCACCGACAATAGTTGTCAGCCATCGCATTCCAAAGCAATTAAAAGTCATGAAAGCTGGGCTCACATGACTCAAATCAGTTTGGAGATGCAACTCTTGATCGATAAATCTCTTAAAGACGCCTCTCACCCGCCTCACATCGGAATAACCATCTGGGTCGAGGAATCGAAGCACTGGATGCGCCTCGTCCCCCAATTCCACGACCTCTGGCTCTCCCATCAACAGCACCTCCCGAGGGAAAGAAAAAGATGGAAATGCCTGATCCGGTGTCAGGGGAAGCAAATTTCTCACAATGAAATGATTTACCATCTCGAAATGACTCTATATCAAAATATAACATTTTCCTCGGCGTACAAGCCCTTTTATAGACACACAGAGGGCGCTGATGCATTTTCAAGATGCCCTGTGACAAAACATCCGGTCCAATAAAACCCTTTCCAGATGCGTTTCCAAGAAATCTAGCGACAAAACACATCCGCCCGATGCAGTTTTAGAATCTCATGTGACAAATGACCGGATGCGCTTCCAAGAAATGGAGCAACACAACACATTTAGCAGATGCACTTTTAGGACGTCACCGGATGCATTTCCAGGAAGTTGTGCGACAAAACACATTCGCCAGATGCAGTTTTAAGATATCACCGGATGCATTTCCAGGAAATTGTTCGACAAAACACATCCCCCCAAATACACTTTTAGGATGTCACCGGATGCATTTCCAAGAAATGGTTTGACAAACACATCCCCCAAATACACTTTCAGGATATCACGTGACAGGACATTTGTTTGAAACAACGTCATCACTGGATCCAGAGGATGTGACCGTATCACCCAACCCAGGATATTTTGAAATCTTTGTGAGGGATGTGTCACGTGGATCATGTGAAAACTTTTGAAATGACCTGGTTCTCAAATCCTGGGGCTGGGGGATTAAGATTTGAATTGAATTCCAACGTCATTGGCCCAGTTACATTCTGGCGATGCGTTGAGAGTGTGTCGAGACTCGAGGCTTGGCTCCAACCCTCCACTGAAGAAAACTAAACCGGAAGTGGGCGTGGCCAAACGTCAATGACTGCTTATGATAACGACCACCCAAAAAGTTGCGTTTCCAAAATTTCAAATTCCGTCTCGAGAAAATTTTTTGCTCGACTCAAAATCTCTGGACGAGTGAAAAAAAATTTTTTTAACCGGAAGTGGGCAAAGGTCAAACGTCAACGACTGCCTATGATAACGACCACCCAAAAGTTGCGTTTCGAAAATTTCAAATTCTGACTCGAGAAAATTTTTTTGCTCGACTCAAAATCTCTGGACGAGTGGAAAAAAAAAAAAAAAAAAAAAAAAAAAAAAAAAAAAAAAAAAAAAAAAAAAAAAAAAAAAGTGTTACTATATATAGACATAAAATATCGCTCGTATAGTCTTACACGTTTTAGCACAGAATATGAGCGTTTTCAAAAATGTCATTTTTTATAAAAAAATACCCTTTTCTTTAAAAAAACGGATCCATTTTTCAATCTCAACGATGAAAAGACCCTTTTCAAAAAATATCATATTTTCATACATCGACGCCCTTTTCCTTTTCAAAACGGATCCATTTTTCATTTTCAGCAGTGGTTTCAAACTGAATCCAGCAACTCAAAGTTTTTTTTTTTTTTTTTTTTTTTTTTTTTTTTTTTTTTTTTTTTGAAAGATGCTTTAAATAAAGGAGCATCGAGTTGCTGGATTCAGTTGGATTTGAATTTTGTTTTTCAAGCTCGATCCTCGAGAATGAGCCTGACAGCTTTGCAAAAGAAATTGGGTTCTTCCTACCGGAGGTGGAAGATAAAGGATATCGAATGTCCAATTTGTTCTGACAAAGTAACGCTGGCAGAGTATATAAAGACTCATGCAAAATCCAAACATGGTCTTAATGAAAAAACTGATTGCATTTTTTGTGGAAAACACACATTTTCTGCGAATCGTCCCAAAGAAAACAACGACCACATTGAAAAATGCTTTATACGTCTCAGAAAAAACAATCGAAAAAACAAAAAAGTTTGCATTCTCCAATCGGACGACAGTCCCATAGCTGCTGAAACCAGTGCCACCTCTGAAATGGATTCTCTCGAAAGCTCCATTCTCAGATTATGTGACTGCGCTCCATTTGAACCCTCATTACTTTATCGTCGACTCAACCATCGAGACATGGAGGAGGAGGCGCAACAGGCTGGATTTTACGAAAACTACCCGGGTGACTTTCAAGAGTTGGCAGACACGGGATCGTATGCCGCGTTTGATGAAGAGAGCAATTTGGGTCGCGAGCCCTTGGCCCTGTTTCGAATGTATTTTTCCGGCAATTGGACACTCTATCATGTTTTTATTCGATCGTATGCCTTTTCTAGTTTCAAAACTCACATGTCTGCTGCCTTTGACGCCAGTGCAATGGTCGTGTCGTCCTTTTGGTGTTTGTGCGACGGTTGCTCGTCCGACCAGCCCGAAGCCATGGATTGTGATAAACTCCATCGCCACATGATTGTGGCCGTGCGAGATCGAGACGCCTACCTCAACGCTTGGATGCGCATCCGCGTGACGTTTGAATCCGAGCGCTATTGCAAAGGCCACAAACGGATCGTGTCGGCCATGCATTTGTCCAATACCATCAACTACGTATCGAGCGAAAAAGCAGCTCAAAGTTCTGGATCCAAGCGACCGGGCGGCGTGGAGCGAGGACATTTTTACATCAATCGCCCAGTGTACAAGCATGCCGTCTGGTCCATGGTCTTGTTGTGGCCGACGGGCTCCACGGAATTGATCCAGCAAAAGCTTCGCAATCATGTGGTCCTGGATTGGAAAACGGAAACCTACTGGTCGTCCGGTGCGAAAAAATACCGGGTTCGCGTGCTCGACGTCATGCCGGAGCTTCGAGATTGTCCTGCTTCTGTACGATGGGATTACGAACCGCATCCCGAAGGAGAACACACATTGTACTGGACAGAGACGGATATCATGCGCGTCCGACCCACGCAGGCAAGCTTCGAGAATCGCGTGGCGGCAATGACACATCAGATTGGAGTGGGTAATTCTTGGCGTCAACGCATGAAGGACGTCTACTACACGCTCAATAAACAACAAGTCTTTCAAATGCACATCTTGGAGCGTGCGTCTCAGAAACAAGGTGTGGAGATGCATAAGCTCTATGCCAGCATCGACGCGCTGGAACGAGAAAATGAAGCGCTGAAAGGAGAAAATGAAGCGCTGAAACGAGAAAATGAAACTCTGAAGCGTAAAATTGAAGAGTTGGAGCAGAGATCCACCATCACCAACCATTTCAAAGTTCACGCGGCCGCGGGTTCCACGTTCGTCGTGCAACCTCAGCTGGAGCGCGCCCCATCGCCTGGAGGGCCATCAGAGATTGGAGGCTCTGGGAATTGATTTTCAAAAGGAAAAGGGTGTCGATTTCAAAAAAAAAAAAAAAAAAAAAAAAAAAAAAAAAAAAAAAAAAAAAAAAAAAAAAAAAAAAAAAAAAAAAAAAAAAAAAAAAAAAAATGAGTTGCTGGATTCAGTTTGAAACCACTGCTGAAAATGAAAAATGGATCCGTTTTGAAAAGAAAAAGGGCGTCGATGTATGAAAATATGATATTTTTTGAAAAGGGTCTTTTCATCGTTGAGATTGAAAAATGGATCCGTTTTTTTAAAGAAAAGGGTATTTTTTTATGAAAAATGACATTTTTGAAAACGCTCATATTCTGTGCTAAAACGTGTAAGACTATACGAGCGATATTTTATGTCTATATATAGTAACACTTTTTTTTTTTTTTTTTTTTTTTTTTTTTTTTTTTTTTTTTTTTTTTTTTTTTTTTTTTTTCCACTCGTCCAGAGATTTTGAGTCGAGCAAAAAAATTTTCTCGAGTCAGAATTTGAAATTTTCGAAACGCAACTTTTGGGTGGTCGTTATCATAGGCAGTCGTTGACGTTTGACCTTTGCCCACTTCCGGTTAAAAAAATTTTTTTTCACTCGTCCAGAGATTTTGAGTCGAGCAAAAAATTTTCTCGAGATGGAATTTGAAATTTTGGAAACGTAACTTTTTGGGTGGTCGTTATCATAAGCAGTCATTGACGTTTGGCCACGCCCACTTCCGGTTTAGTTTTCTTCAGTGGAGCGTTGGAGCCAAGCCTCGAGTCTCGACACACTCTCAACGCATCGCCAGAATGTAACTGGGCCAATGACGTTGGAATTCAATTCAAATCTCAATCCCCCAGCCCCAGGATTTGAGAACCAGGTCATTTCAAAAGTTTTCACATGATCCACGTGACACATCCCTCACAAAGATTTCAAAATATCCTGGGTTGGGTGATACGGTCACATCCTCTGGATCCAGTGATGACGTTGTTTCAAACAAATGTCCTGTCACGTGATATCCTGAAAGTGTATTTGGGGGATGTGTTTGTCAAACCATTTCTTGGAAATGCATCCGGTGACATCCTAAAAGTGTATTTGGGGGATGTGTTTTGTCGAACAATTTCCTGGAAATGCATCCGGTGATATCCTAAAACTGCATCTGGCGAATGTGTTTTGTCGCACAACTTCCTGGAAATGCATCCGGTGACGTCCTAAAAGTGCATCTGCTAAATGTGTTGTGTTGCTCCATTTCTTGGAAGCGCATCCGGTCATTTGTCACATGAGATTCTAAAACTGCATCGGGCGGATGTGTTTTGTCGCTAGATTTCTTGGAAACGCATCTGGAAAGGGTTTTATTGGACCGGATGTTTTGTCACAGGGCATCTTGAAAATGCATCAGCGCCCTCTGTGTGTCTATAAAAGGGCTTGTACGCCGAGGAAAATGTTATATTTTGATATAGAGTCATTTCGAGATGGTAAATCATTTCATTGTGAGAAATTTGCTTCCCCTGACACCGGATCAGGCATTTCCATCTTTTTCTTTCCCTCGGGAGGTGCTGTTGATGGGAGAGCCAGAGGTCGTGGAATTGGGGGACGAGGCGCATCCAGTGCTTCGATTCCTCGACCCAGATGGTTATTCCGATGTGAGGCGGGTGAGAGGCGTCTTTAAGAGATTTATCGATCAAGAGTTGCATCTCCAAACTGATTTGAGTCATGTGAGCCCAGCTTTCATGACTTTTAATTGCTTTGGAATGCGATGGCTGACAACTATTGTCGGTGAGTGGTTCTCGAAAGGATATCACGTGACAGAGGCTTTACGGATTCGCCTAGCCAGCGAAATTCGCAATTGCCTCTTTTCGTTACCTTTCGAGAATTGGTATTATGCCCCACCCGAGACCTGCCCGATTTGCTTGGAAGAGATGATGGAAATGCCTCATCGTACTCGTTGCCAGCATGAATTTCATGAAAAATGTCTGGTCGATTGGATGCGCACTAGCAGTCAAAAGACTTGCCCCCTTTGCCGACAAACCATCGAAATTTAACTCTATGTCAAAGCGATTTTTTTTAAAAAAAATGGGACGAGTCCCCCTATTTGGGGACTCGTCCCATTTTTTTAAGATACACACGATGCCAACATTGGGTGTTGTGGCGCAAAACACTTGAGAACACACACATTGAAATCACATTTTTTGCTTTGAAATGGCTTCTGCGGAGCCTCACCAGTTTTTTTTGGCTCGTCAACATTGGTTACACACACACATTGAAATCAATTGTTTATGTTTTGAAATGGCTTCTGCGGAGGCTCACCAGTTTTTTTTTGCAAGTTTACTGGCCAAAATTGGTCATTTCATCGTCACACATCAACTAAAATATGCGTCACGACAAGGCAGTGGGAACATTTCAAAAAACAGCGTCGCGACAGAGCAGTGAGAATCGAGACTTGTGCATTTCATTTTGTCGTTTTGCGTTTTTAAATTTTTTTTGCAAGGGTCACGGTGCTCAGCTATTTTTTCGAGTGACTGTACAAGTTAGACGAGAGGTTTGCGACTGCGTAAATCACATTTAGTTTGATCGCACATGCGTATCCCAACCAAAGAGAATGCTCCTGTAGCATCCACACTTCATCCGATATCGACGTGTGCAAATGAAAAAAAACTTCACAATAGGGAGTAATCTCACAGCACACAATTCATGCATGCTCAATCAGTTTGTTTGGCATGCAGAAGCATTTACTTCGGGTGCGAAATAAATCGGGAAAGTAAATGCAGAGATGCAAACTAGAACCTGATTGACGAGTTTTTCGGGGAAAAATATATCTCACCAATAAAGTTTCCGTTTTTGTCTCCGAATTCAAATACGTAAATTTTTTGCATCTAGTGTGAAAGATTCCTGGGTGAACTGCTCGCACAAATGCGAATTGCAGTTACGTGGATCGCATGTGCTATTTCAAAATGATTTTTTAGCCTAATATTGAAAAAGGGTGCCATAAAATATTATTATACTTGTAGTTTTTACAATATAAAGCGTTCTTTAAGTTCAAATATCAACGAAACCAACAACATAAGAATTTGAAAGACTCCGCAAGCATGCTATGCCCTGCAAGATGCAACCCAAAAAATAAATAACGGTGTATAAATAAATAACAACACAGGTGTAAAATAAAAATAAATAATTACAGGAAAATCTTATGAATGGTAAAATTACGAGCAAATTTAAACATAAATTGCATCAAAAAATTTTCCTAGAACATTGAACCAGTTCACACATCACCTCGTAAGCATAATATAAGCGGAAGGATATGCTGGAATTTTTCCAAACACTGACTGGTTGACTGATTGAAGACAATAACACAAAACATTCACCAATCAGTTTACCTGCCGCATAAGCGAATTTTACAAGTGCAGCGAGAATAACTCTTAAGACGAACTACTCTCACGCGTGTGTATCATATTCGTGCGATTACATGTAATCATAACTGGACGTGATTCGCATACCCGTGCGAGAATGTAATTTATTCATATGCGGCAATTTCCACACGGAAATTCTGACTGCATGCGAAAAAAATCATGAATGCAAATTTGGCGAAGTGAGAGAGAATCTGAGTGAAGGACGATTCTCACTAGATGCAATTTTATCACATGCGAAAAAATTTCTAACAAATGACAACTGGATTGGGGAACGCATTATTTCGCATACGAAAAAAATCGCATGCATTGTGAATGGTTCTTGACGTATTGCTTTCTGATGAATATATTTTACCTTTCAAGTTCTCTTTCTCTTCTCTCAATTTTGCGCACAGGTCGTCATTTCTTCGGATCATCCTCAGGGATGTTTCCCAGATCGTCGACAATAGCTCATTGTGAAATTCTAGGGCGACGTAAATGAAGTACTTACCTTCCTCTTTAGTTTCTCCAAATTCGTATTTGCGAAGTCTTCGCATGCAGCGTGACCCGGTACATAATTAGATGTTAGTGGTACATTCCGGCTCTAGAAGTAGACAAACTATTCAAAAAATCTTTGTGCGTGGGAAGGAGAAGAATTTGATTTTAAATTTAGTACATTTTAGAGATAGCCGACCGACCTGTGTTGGGGTTAGGGAACTGCCCTTGCATCAGAAAGGTTCTGGGTTCAAATCCCGGACAAAGCATGGATGCTCCTTCCTTCTCAGTACTATCTGTCCTTACGGTGCGAGAAACGTTGTCCCACCTAAAATAACAAATTAAAGTGAAGTCAACATTGCTTTCTTCATTCCAATGAATAAACACAATTTCAGAACGTGCAGAACTGCAATAGTTATAGAATAGTATATATTTCTGAATCTATATAATTCGGAAAACAACAATAAAGAACCATCCAAATTACTTGAAATTCGCGATCGCAACGCTTGAGCAAGCCCACTAGTGGAGCCTGAAAATATCAGGCATTTATTTATTAAGTTTTGATTTAGTTCTATCAGAATCATTGGCAGAGTTAGATGTTATTTTCTTAGCCGCAAATAAAATGCGAAATATCCCAAAGGAAAAGGCAGAAAAACTTCGAAAAGCTCTCCAGAACATTGATAAATCTTACAGAAACTGAACAAGCCAAAAATTTGAAGAAAAATTTCTCAATAATATTTAATTTCTATTATCAGCAAACTTGCAACTGATAACTTCTGATTTCGGGATCGTATACTGTTACCAGTGGCATACGCAGAATTTTTTCAAGGGAAGGGCTCATAAATTTCTGAAACTACTAAAAGAAATTTGAGTATGTAATAAAGTACTATTATTTCCTAATTTAGACAGCTAGACAATTTTGATTTTTTATGCAGACAACATTGTTTAGTTAAATTTTGATTTGTCTTTTTAAGTTTAAGAACATAATTTTTTTTTAATAATAAGAGGTAAAATATTTTATTTTTATTAAAAAGTAGGAATTAATGGAGATAGAAAAAACTACTTATAATGTAACAGCTACCTAAATAATTACGAATAAATGCGAATATTCTATAGAAAACCAATGAATTTGACCATAAAATAAGAAAAAATAACTTACCAACAAATAGGGAATTAAACCAGTATAAAAACACGCTAAAATTGATTGATTTATACAGTAATATCCAAACGACGAGGTTTTTTTACAAGTTCGTTTAAAAATGTCTTCTATAGCTGGAGTAAATTTTCTATGAATGTTTAAGAGTGCCAATCCATTAATTCTATTATTATCCGTTGAATTGCGTAAATAAATCTTAAAACGGCGTCAAGTCGAAAAGGATCTTTAGTTTGCACTTGTTGAAGCAGGTAGAATGACCAATATTTCTAGGAGTTTGAGAAAATGTTTGGTGTTATATCTTTATTGCACATTCCAAGAGAATCCGCCGCAGTTTTTGGAACAGTACCTTCGTCTTCACTAATCCTTTTTAATCTTTTATACCAGAGCTTTAGTTCAGACTTAAGGCTTTCTTTACAGGTATCCAAATCTTGAGCGTAAAATTACACTAGTGCTTCAAAAGCTTTTATGTTTGAAGGTTGGCAAATGAAAGGATCGACAGGAAGAAGGCACTGAAATCCTTTCAAAATATCACGATGTGATACAAATCTTAAGTCTAATTGTGTTATAAAATTTTCTATAAATGGAATAAATATACTAACTCTGAAATATGTTTCGGGTGTGGATGATGGAAAATTAGCGCGATTTTTCTGTCTTCCCGTTATTCTAGGGATTTGTATGGAAGATCCAATGCTTGTTAGCATAAGAGATGAAGAGCTGAATATTTCAGAGAATGTTTCAGTGGTATTTTCACACTTTAATTTTAGTTCTTTAATAACATCTTCTGCAAGACTCACTGTCTGTATCAAATCTATGCTTGTTTTTTGTAGGTATCTACAAAGATGGATTGTTATGGTGAAAACTTTGTAAATGCACAAAAGAGATATTACGAACTGGCTATTAGATACTGTGCGCAGTAAAGAATAAGCTTGAGTAGCTGATTCCTTATCCTTCCATTCTGATATTTTTTGAAGAGTTTTAATGATAGGCACGAAAAGTTCCACCACAGCAGTTACTGAGTCGTATCTTTCCATCCAACGGGTTGCGCATAGTTGTTCAATTTTCTCCGTCTTAGAGCATGTTTCCATCTCCTCTATTGCTGAAGATAGGACAGATTGTCTTTTTGGCATATTTAGAAAGTCGTATAATGTTTTAATTGTCCCTACGCAATTTCTAATGCCAGTTATTTCGCATGCATTTGATACGGCCAAATGGAGGCTATGAGCAGAGCAATGTACATAGAGTGCTGATGGGACAATACTTCTTACGTGGGCTTGTACACCATTAATTTTTCCACTCATTGATGCAGCACCATCGTATCCCTGTCCACGTAACTTTTTTATATTAACTTTCATAGACTGTAATTGGTCTAATATTGTTGTTTCTATTACTTTTCCGGTTAAGTCATGCACTGGAATGAATTGCAAAAACTGTTCGGTGGTGTTAAAATTTTCTTTATCGACATATCGAACGCATAACGATAATTGCTCTATACCTGCAATATCAGTTGTTTCATCTGCAAGTATGGAAAAGGAAGTTGCATCATTAATCTTGCTGACTAGTTTCTGCAGGATTAAAATATTACAAACCTCAATAACTTCGTTCTGAAATAGAGGGCTGGTATACAGAGCATTTTTTCTGCTTGAGTCTAATATGTTCTTAAGAGTCAAATCGTTCTTACTCCGGAAACGAAGCAATGTCCGAAAATTTCCATCTTTCTCTTCACCTGGTTGTTCAGCAATTATTCCCGAATCCTTATGCCCTCTTAGAGTGAGACCTTGATTTCCACAAAGTAGGATGGTTTCAATGATTGGAGTACTGTTTTTTCTATTTTCTAATTTTCTTCTGCTTGATGCACTGTCAACTTGTTCATCCACAGGTTTCATCTTTCCAAGTAAAATATCGTTTAACGTCCCAGCAGTTTCGATCGATTTTTGTGATAAAGACATTTCTTGTGTTCAGAAAATCGCTCTACTGCTTTTTTCCAGTTGTCAAATTTTACATTGCACAGTTGGCCAAAAGTTTGCTTGCCAGAACCGGCACCACTTGGGGTGAAAAGTGCAAAAAATTTGCAAATAGCACCACCCTTAACATCTGAATATACAAGCCATTTCCAGCGATGAAGCCATTTGTACTGAAATTTCAATTTTCTTTTTCCTTTTTCAGGAAAAATAAATGCTGTATTGGGTTCCCAAACAATTTTTAGTCTATCCATTTTTTTTTATCCTCGCATGTACTATCTTCTGAAAAAAGTTCAATGTCATATGGGTGGAAAGTAACACTTTGAGGGCCACTTTCTCATTCATCAGATTTTGTTATGCTAGAAACGTTTTTTTCAACGGCAGTATCACATTTCGGTTCAACAGAAAAACTTACATTGGTACTAGATGCTGTCACCTCACTCATTTTAAGTCATGATTTTTTCTCAAAATAATTAAAAATTGTTAAATTCTTGCGTTTTGACATCCGAAAGATCCAAGAACAGCAACATAAATATATATATATATATATTGGTGATTCTCACGAAATATGACAATTCGGACCAAAACATTTCTTCAAATTTAAAGTCATCAAAATAATCTAAAATTTTTTTTGTATACTTCTTTAGTTACACTTATTAATATCTTACAGACATCAGTGTAGTTTATTGACATTTGCTCGGGAAAAAAATAAAATAGAAATTCACCAAATCTTGAATGCCAGAAAATGGCATATTAGCTTAGAAGTTTAAAAAACAGTAATTTTAAGTTAATAGTAAGTAACTCAACTTAAGCCTTTGTGTTAGATGGACCATAAATTACTTAAATTAATTCTTTTTATCCACTGTAGAAATAATCAAAAAATTTTTTGTTGTTGATATGTACAGAATAAAATTGTGGATAATAATCAATCATTAAATAAATAAATAACTTTGATTACATCCAAGCATATTGCAATCATATATTAACTTGGTATTGGATTAATATTTGCTTTCCCTCCTTACAGTATTAGCAGTTAAAAAAAATATCTGGTAACACTTCAATGTCCTAGCATTCATAAGCCAGGAAAATGACAGCCGGGATAATGACAAATTCGCCATTTTATAGCATATAACTTTACTTTAATTAAATATTTTAGCCTAAGACGTTTATATTATGTAGAAAACATCAGGATTTCTTAAAATAACTCAGATATATCTGTGTAGTTTAGGTTATTAATGGTTTCAAGAAGCCAGGAAAATGACAACACAAAAACCTACTCACCTTGAAAAATTTTTTGAAATAGATTTTGAACCAAAAAATTAGTTCTTTATTCATGCAACAAGACATGTTCATATAGGAGGGTATCTAATCAATCTATTAACATAAGATATTGATTGCTGGTTCTATCTATTTCGGTTATAAACCACTAAATAAAAGTAAAATTAATTTAAACGAAGTTTTTGTAAATAATACCTTCTGCGTATATTCTAGAAATGCTTACACCGGTTGAGATAAAAAAATTTATATATTGAAAAATTTATAGGAAGTTTTGAAGCTAGTTATTATTAGAAACATTGTTTGGGACATGCCAGGAAAATGACATTTTGAAGTTCAATAAAATTTTTTAACTATACAAAACAGTCAATGCTAGTGCAAAGTTATTTTAAAATGCCAACAGCAATGCTATTTATTATTTTTTTTTAAAAAAAGTTCTTTTAGTATTATAGTATTAGATCTTGGAGCAAGGGACAGTGAATTGTCATATTTCGTGAGAATCACCCATATATATATATATTGGCACAGAAATATCCGCTCTGCTACGATCTCAAAGTTTCGGGCTGGAATGAATAACTTCAGTAAGTGCAGTATCTCCAATGATAATGTTACTGATTTCTTTACTAGTCGAAATAGTGGCGACGACGGGTTCGGTGATTGAATGGACTTTTTGTTAAGACAAAACAAAACAGATTTAGCGAAGCTCTGAAAGACAAGCGGCAGAGATAACTCTTAGTCTGCTGACTAACTAACTCCACTGTACTCCATTCCCCCTTTTATATAATTTTTCACCGCATCTCCAAAATTCTCGAATTGTCTGACGACAGAAAGACGACAGAACGTTTAGGATTCCAGAATCATCGCATAAAGACCTCGCGAATGCCAGACAGTCTCGAAAACTATAGCGACTGGCTGGACAGATCAACGAGCGGGGCTCGACCGTAACAGTATTACTTGAATTTGGTTTCAAAAGTACAACCCTATTATAGTAAATGTTTTTTCAATATTCTGAGAAATACCGTGAGAAAAAAAAGTAGGCATAAGGCAAATAAAAATATATAGTCTTAAAAAATAATAGCCCGCATAATAATTACTAAAACTTTTATTTTTGCCATTTTGTCTGAGCTCAAGAGGGGAGTTCAAACCCCTAAATTCCCCCCTTGCGTACGCCCCTGACTGTTACAGATGAGTGTTTTACGGTAAAATATTTTTTTTGTTGTCTTCAATTGATTACAAATTAAAGTTAAGTCAACATTTCTTACTTTATTTCAATGAATAAATATGATATCAGAACGTGCTGAACTGCAATAGTTATAGAATATTCTTCTGCTTTATAGAATAGTATATATTTCTGTATCTATATAATTTGGAAAACAATAATAAGAAATCATCCAAATTATTTAATATAGTATAATTTATGCTGACTATTAATACATTTTTGTCGTTTTCTTGGTAAGTATTTTTTAGTTTTGAAAGAATAATTTCAACTAGAATTCAGCTATTCTGTTTTTAAGCTACATATTAAAATTCATGTCGAGATCTTACAATTATAAAATTTTGCTGTGTGGTATGTTATCTAAAAGTAATGAAGGGATTATTAGAAAATAAAATTTTCAAACGAAGAACATTTCATTTGAATTCTTCGGATTTATAAAGCAAGTAACTGTTATGATTTTTATAATCAAAAGTTTATAATTTATAATTTATATAGTTTATAATTTTTTGATAAAATTTTTTTGTGAAAATACTTTTTTTTGAAAAATTAAATGGTGTAACATTATGTGTGTTTATGTATACTTCTTGCATATTCTAATGTTTGAAGTAATATGATTCAGTAAAGTATCGAGATCTTGCAATTATAAAATTTTATTGTGTGGTATGGTCATCTTAAAGTAATGAAGGGATAATCTATGTATACATTATTTGAGAATAAAGTTTTCAAAGGAAGAACATATCATTTTGGAATTCTCCGGATTTATAAATCAGGTAAGTGTTATGATTTTAATAATAAAAAATGTACTTGTAAGAAATTTTTTTCTAATTTGATGATAATTCTCTAAAGAATGGTTTTCTACTTCCGATTAAGAATTAACAGATAAAAAAAACATGAAAATCTATTATTTCAATCTGAGGAATTTTTAGAATCTTTTTTTTTTTCGTAATCATTCTTTATTTTGCGTTTTTTAGTTTATAAATAATGATTTTTATTGAAACTTAAAGTGTTTTGATGAAAATTGTTGTCAAAAAACCTTTTTTGCAAAATTAAATGATATAAAATTATGGGTTACTTTTTGCATATTTTAATGTTTGAAGTAATATGATACATAAAACTGTGGAATATAAAGTTTAAATAGGCTTTTCATGTAGTGTCAAGGTTTTTATTTTAATAAATATAATTTCCCTCTTTAAAAAATAGGTCACTGTATATATACAGTGACCTATTTTTATAATTTACTATATATAGTAAATTCGGTGTTCCAATAGTTTTTATTGTAAAGAGGGCGAAAGTTAGGGCTTCTCAATGTTAATTGAGAAACAAAAATTTATATGCGGTTTTATTTTGTAATTTCATTAATCGGTAATTATTCAGCCGAATTCGCTCAAATTTCATATTTAGAAATAATATTTCAATTCATATAAACTAAATTCACTTAATATTTCGGTTCGAATAACATAAATTCATAAAATATTTCTTGGGGCTTAATTTAAATATTCTAATTAAATTGTGCAAATGATGTTTTCAGTTACGAAATCAAATACAAAAAGCGCACTTACTCTGATTAAACATACTTTTTCTCTCGATTAATTTAGATTCTTGGCCTTCAATATATGGAGATAACCACATGATCCTTATAGTTTTAGCAGAAAGTTTGAGTAGTTTTATGAAATAAAAATTTAAAAACTACTTTTTTGAATTTTCATTAACAAAAACTAGTCTGCCGATTTTGCTTAACTTTTATACTTTGTTGTTAATGATGTGTCTTAGTAAGCAAAAATCAGATCATTTAAATTAAAATAATAAAGAATATTTTTATTATTGTGTTTTTTTAACAGTCTATTAATTGGCTGGAGATGTAGCTTTGCTAATTTTTCGTGTTATGCCTCTATACAAAAATCAAATCCCTTGTCGTTTAACTTATTTTTAAACATGACATCCATAACGAAGTTAATAAAAAAAAAATTGTCAATACGAGTATAATGCAGGTTGAGTGCACTGATATATTCAATTATAGATATTGATGTATTAAATTGGTGACAACGATTTATTGAATTCTATATTAATTAAAAGGAATTACCTTTTTATATACACATTTATTTCTATACTCGGAATTTATTAAATCATTTAAAGCATTTAATTTTATTTTTATATGGTTGAGATATGGCGCATTTTATTTTCTTATATTTTACATTTCAATCGATTGAAAATCAAATACAATCATATATTAAATTGAGTAATATGCAACACATAAATAATAATAACGATAATTATAATAATAATAATAGCAGCATTATTTCTTATTGTAAAGCAGTTTTTTTTATTTATTTAATATTTCTACGAAGACCTATGACTAAGTGTTATAAAGCAGCCAAGGTGAATGTATGGAATTAAAATAATTTTGTAATAACTTCTGTTTTATTTTTCAGCTCAACAATTCCCTTCCTATTTATTGAAAAGATAACGGCAGAACTTTCATGCATTCGATTGATTTAGAAGCCTTATAAGTTTATTCTTCATACTATCGAACTCTTCGGATGCTTTTAGATATTTTCTATTCAGCGCTAGGTTTCGATCTTAATATATATCAGGGATGATGGAGCAGAAAGAAATTTTACGAGCTACTGAAGAGTTTGGAGAGCTAAAGCAACAGCTGGATGGACTGTTTAATCGGAGTGCGTAGAATTTTGGATGCTAAATTTAACCATCTTTACGAGTAGTTTTCAATTTCCATGACAGAATGTGGCAACGTATATTCTCCGGTTATACTAAAATAATTATAAGAACAAAGAATATAAACGATTAACAAAGTTTAAATGATTTATTTGGTGATGTTTGTAATGGAGAAATTTGCGTTTTCAATAAAATACCTTTTAAAACTACTCATACGATTTTATTAAAACTAAAAATCTCTTACTCTATAGAAACGGTTAATAATTAGGGTAGAAATAGAGGACTAATTAGAAATTAGAATCTAAGGAGTTTTCTATCATAGAGAAAAGGGGCAGCAAATATATCGCAATAGTTTCATAATATTTACCTTCTTTAAGTAAGCACCGGGTCGCTGAGCAATACAGGAATCTGGAGAAAATTTCCTTCCCCTTCAGATCGATGTCTAAATGGAGGAAGTGGCCTCAGTGGTTCTGTCATCTATTCGTGGAGTTCTGAGCCAATACGTACTTTCATCCTAGCTGAGCTCTCTTGTAAAACGAAAGGCGCATCTTCCTGACATACTTCGCAAAAACCCAATGGCTGTCGAGCTTGGCGTATCCATGTGTTATTAGAAACAACAACAACAGCTAGTAAGCACCAATCACACGGCTGGCATTTGTTTTACACGCCGTTTGATTTTGTTATGCAAATGTCAGTTTCACATTTTCCTACTCTAAAACCAACTATATATGACTGATTCAATCCAGTCCAATATAGCATTTTCAAGAAAGATTTATGGTGGTGAATACAATCAATCAATCGAATCGGTTAACTTATATCTGAGATACAATGCCTGGCTAGAAAATGAAAAACAAAATAATGTGGCTTGAATTTAGCAGGCACAGAATTTTTAAAATAGAAATGAATATTTGCTTATTGAAAAAAACTTCGTAAGCTGTTGTTAGATATTTCCTATTATTATATATTATTTCGGAGTCAAAACAACTAAGAAAGTTAGAAGTGGTTGTACGTTTTAAGTGGTTGTACGTTAGCATTGAAAAATTTCTTAATTTAATCCTTCTCGGTAAAGATTGTTGAAATTATCAGGAACCGTTAGTGTTTAATGAATTACCACAACAGCAACTAATATATCGCATCACAGCAATTAATTCCTCTGAAGGTTTGTCGTTAGTCATACGGCAACGAGGTTTCCTTTTTTTTTTTTTTTTTTTTACACACTGTTTAATATTCTTAAACAAATGGCGTTTAAGTTTACACAGATTCTTACTCTTAAATCAAACTTAACCGATTTAGAATTGTACCTTACTTTTGGGAAAGGATTTAAAATTGTTTCCATTTCCAAAGAATCCATTTCTATCAAGTATATTCGGTCTTGGCGTTTTGCACTAGATTTTAGGGTCGAACTTATTCCGTTCGTAATTATGTTACTGTATCGGTTAATTGCCTATTCAATCCATCCAGGTCAATATAGCGATAAATATAATCATTCAATCGAAATAGTAAAGTAATAGCAGAGATACACTGACTGGCCAGGAAACGATGAAAAAGTTGCAGTGTGAATTCAGGCATGTAATTTTTAGAATAGAAATAAACACTTAAAAAGAAAAAAACTATGTTAGCCAATTTTAATTATTTGTCTTACTATTACGCACTATTTCAAAGCTGAACTGAAAAAATAAGATGTGATTGCATGTTTTTGGTATGTATAATTCAAAATATTCTTCGAAGACAATTTCAGAAATTATCAGGATCAGTTAGTGTTTAATGAATTACCCATAACAGCAACTTACATATTGCATCAACCAAATTATTTCCTCTGAAGGTTTGTCATCAGTCACACGGCCCTAGGCTTTTTTTTTTACTCACTGTTTAATTTAATTAAACAAATGTTGTTTACGTTAGCACAGATTCCTACTCTTAATCCAATATTAATCGATTCAGCGTAGAAACCTCCTTTAGAAAATGAACTAAAAGTGTTTATATTTCCAGAGATGCGAATCCGAGATCAAGTATATCCAGTCGTGGTGCTTTTGTATTAGATTATGGGACCGAAATTATTCCATTCGTAATACTGTAACGGTAATTGCAGATTCAATCTACACAGGTCAGTACAATCATAAATATAGTCATTCAATCGAATTAATAAACTGATAGCTGAGATATACTGCCTGACCAAGAAAAGACAAAAAAGTTGCCGTAAGATTTTTCGCATGTAATTTTTGAAATAGAAATAACCACTTAAGGACAAAAAAAAATAAATAAAATAACGCAAGCCAATGTCAATCATGCCTTACTATTATGTATTATTTTAAAGTAGTGATGTCTGAAAAAATTAAACTCCATTGCTTATTTTTGGTATGTATAATTCCAAACAATCCTCGAAGATTACTGCTGAAATTGTCAGGATTTCTTAGAGAGTTTTTAAAATACCAGTATTGGTTAGTGATTGTTGAAAGTATTTGGATCGGTAATGAATTATCTAAACGTATCAAATTAAAAAAAAAAAAAACTTTTAAATATATTCTCATTTTAATAACTTAAAAAAATGTTCAAGAAATATATTTTGAAGTACGTTTTCGAACATTTTATCGGCAAATTTAATCTAGAAATATTGTTTCCTAATTTGTGCAAATAGAATTCTTTCCACCTTTATTTTTTTGAATGTAATACTTAATAGAATATCTTTAACTTGTCAATTTGTCTTAGTCTTTAGATAACATTGAATCTTTTCTTTCACTGTCAAAAACTTTAGATCATTACTAATTGTTGAAAAGTGTGAGGTTTGAAATGATATTTAATTTTTAAAAATCTTTTAAATTAATGTAAAACTCCTAACCCCAAGATATACGGAGAGTTTTAATAATAACGATAAACCCCATTTCTACCCATATTTTTCTTCATTTTATTTTTTTAAAGATCTATTTTAATAAACATTTCAATGCTTCTTTATCAAGTCGTTCTCTAAGAAGTTCCACTTGTCACATTTAATTATATACTCCACAGTTTTCATTTGATAATCTAGGTAATTTCAGTCATTAACCATCTGGAAGTTCTTACAATGATGTAAGTTCTTACAATGATACGTCATTCTTCATGCAATCGGAAAGGTTTTTTCTGGGACAAAGTACTACATTTTCCGCTATGATAATTTTAAAATGATAAAATATATTTTAAAGGAAAGGACACTAATCCTGGAAATGCTAAGCATATACTAAATTAATATAAATAATCACTTAGGATACAGTTTTATTTAAGAATGGCATGAGCTGTAGTTCGTTTAATTTTCAATTTATGACAAAAAATTACTTCATTATAATATATCATATTGGTAGATAAAAGTGGATGTTCAGTGTGAATTTTATGATTTGGGAAAAAAAAAGAAACCAACCGTCAAGAAAGCACTTTTTATTCAAACCAATGTATTTTTATGACTTGAGCTCCTACCAAATCAGAATCATGGCATTTACTTTTATGTGCGGGAAGATGTATATTTGGTGTAGTACATACTCATTGTTCACAACTGATAAGATTATTATTTTCAGGTGAAAATTTAATTTTTCTTTGACATTAGACATCACTCAAGATGACAATTTAATTTTTTTTTATTCAGCTCGCTTAAGTTTAGCGCTTTTTATAACCACCATTACTTATAAAGAGGGGGAAACCAAATGATGGCTTGGGAGTATAACCAGACTCGAAGGATTCTTGGAATAATGAAATAAGTTGGCTTGGTCTTGAATTTGTTTCTAATGTTGTTTAACCTGTCTAGGTGGCTTTGATTTCAGCGAGAAAACATGAATGTACCATGCGCAAAATAAAAAACGGACCACGCGGAATAATTTTGATCTAATGATCGGATCTTCATATTTTAGGACTCTATCTTAATGACTCAAGGGGTTGACCTCAAATATGCTATTAATCAGAGCAATTTTCATGTCATTTTCAAGCATATAATTATAGAAGGCGAATTACCAAAATTTGGGTGAAATCGGCAGAATAGTCCTTGACAAATAGAATTTCAAATATCAGACTTCTTTAAAATTCGATTTCTCAGGAACAATTCAATCGATTTCGTCCAAATTTTATATTTTGCAAAGTAAAATTTCATGCCTTAAAAATGGCATAAAAAGTGATATATCTTACAATTCAAAATTTTTCGACTATTGTTAAATAAAATAATAAAAATAATAAATAATAAATTTTTTTTTTGTGTGCCTGGAATTACCTTTGGATAAACAAATTTTATAATTATGTGCAAAACTTTTCAATTCGCTTAAAAAGTTCTCGAGCTATGACGAAATACGCAAAAATTAAAATTAACACTACGAAGTCCAAACTTTGGGTCACTCTCCTGATCGAACTATGGAGACCATATTTTCCAGGTTGCGGCTACCCCTTATATTTTGGGGGTCAGAGGTCTGAATCTATCGAGAAAAGGTATGTTTATTCAGAGAAATGTATTTTCGAGTCTGAGTTCGTAACTTAAAATATCGTCTGCAGTAATTAATTAGCATATTTGAGGTCACCCTCTTGAACCATTAAGACTGAGTCCTAAAACGTGAAGATCGGATTATTAGATCAAAAATTATTCAGGGTGGTCCGTTTTTTCTTTAGCGCACTGTACAATTCTTTTTTTACTTTCCGTAAATTATCTAAGACGAAATTATGAATTATTTACAAGAGTGAAACAGATGCATGTACAATATTTAAATGCAAAACACTTTTGTGACAGACTACTAAAAAATTTTGTAATTGTTTAAAAAATGTGAACTTTGCGTTATTTCGGGAAATTGTGTAAAACAGATTAAGAAAATGTTTAATATTAGCGATGGAGGTTTAAAAGATTAAAAAAAGGAAACGAAAGAAACAGAACTTTATCAATTGGTTTTGACCTGTGATAGATTTCTAATAAATAGATGCTTCAATCATTTCCTGCTATACTATTCTCCGTTTTAGTTAAATATGGATTTGGATTCTTGCAACTCGAGAAGAAAGGAAGTGATTATGTTTAACCATGTGATTTAAAACAGATTTAATTGGATATTCGTAAGAGACGTCATACGTGTGTGTTGAACCTAGTTAGCTTCTAAATGATTCAAATGCTATGATTTATTACCTAGGATGATGTCATCTGCACGTATATAATTGGGTTTCTTCACTTCAAGAAGAAGATCACAGATACCCACACATGTGATCTATGACGACAGCGTCAGCTGATCAGCAAAATGACGGGTTAAAGTTGAGCTAAGTTTCTCTACATAAGTTAGAATGTTAAGTAACGATAAGTTAATTAATTACAGAGTCATATCGCACTGAATTAGTTGAAATATGATTCTTTCTCTTCTACTTCTTTTACTTAACTAAGATTTATTATTTAATTATGAATTTCATTTTAACTGTGATATATTTTTGTTTCGTGTACTTGGAAACTTCGATGCATAATTAGTTTGTTTATGTACCATATGACTTCGTGCCAGTGTTTGTGTTAAGTCTCTGTGTAAATATTTAGTGAAAGAATTGAAATCTTTCAGATAGAATCTTTGAGAGACTGTGCCACTTAAGAGAATTGATATTTGACAGGCTTGGCTTACACGAAATAGAATAGAAAGAAAAATCGCTAACGTAAACAAATGCATCGTTTCAATAACCAATCAAGATAGAAATTGAACTATCTGTCAATGAACTGTACTTCCGGAATATATATTACTTTTAATTAAAAGTATTTTAAAATATGAAAGTGAATTAAAATAAATTTAATTTCATTCTGGCATTTTTAAATTAATTGAAAGTAATTGACATGCAATTTGTTAGGTTTTCTTATCGTTTTAACATAATATCTATTCTATTTTAATTTTATCTCTTTATTATATCTTTCTATTTTTGAAATATACGAGGTAATAAACTGGGAACTAGTTATTATGACAATTATATGGATTTATTTCATGAAACTTTTAATTCTATCCCCATTTTTTTTATCTTTTCCAACACAAAATTAACTTTCAAGATTTAAAGGATGTAACATTAAAATAAATTTCATTAAAAAACAGCACGTTAAAAGTATTTGAAAAAGCAATTAAGTGAGTTTCCCGATACTAACTTAAATCTACTTCATTAATTCGTTTACCTAAAGTGATGCGAATTAAACAATTTTTCTATGAAACTGAGCTCTTTATTATTAGATAAAATAATTATTATTAAATAGCAAATGTATGGAAGCTTCATTTATGGCAGAAATTGTTTTGACGAAAACTTAATACATTTAGAAGCGAGATTGTCAAAAAAATAATTAATTTTCCCAAAAAAGACACTTCCTTTTTATTATTTTTTGCAAAAATGGTAAAAGAAAAAAGTAATCTTATCAAAGAATTTTGTTTTCGATGGCATAATGCGTAATTATTCGTTATAGTTTTTTTTAAAAATTTTTTTATTGTACCTTTTTTTTATGGTAAATGGAATTATTAGTTCTTTGAAATACGGAATTTTTTTATTGATGCGGCTTTTAAAAAACTAAATCCCTTCAGCTGGCATCGACTTTGAAGAAAATATGTTTAAATAAATTGTAATGCTTTTTAATATTTTGGGCTTGCTTGCATTTTAAAAGCGTTATACCATTAAAAAAAAAAAAAACTTAACTAATTTTTGAAAAAGAGTAAAACTATTTTTTTCTTCATAAATCTTAACGTAAACAGAATTTAAAATTTCATTAAAGTATTACTCAATTATTAAAATAATTAATAATTTTAATGTATTCAAAAATGTATTTTATATAGAAAATTAGCAAAAAATCAGATAAAAAAAATATAATGTATTAATACATCACTTACTAAATATATTGATATTATGATTTCGTGCATACAATTGGAATTTTTTCGAAATTTTGTATGGTATTGTAGAAACTAAAATTTGAAAGCATGCGCCAAACCTTAAACTTTATAAATATTTTAATTATCACATTCCTTTAAATGAGCAACAAAAAATATTAAGAAATGAAAAATAAAGTGAAAGAAATATTTGAAATATATCTGTGTCTTTTTAACTTTAAAGCGGACAATTTTTTTTATGTCTATACAACAAAGCAATTAATTTTTTACTAATTTTTATTGACAAGAAAACCACAGGGTATGATTTAGTTTTCTCACATAAAGATACGGATTTCTTTGGTTGTCATCAGCATAAAATTATTAAAATTTATAAAGGTATTGTTTACGTATAAAATATATCTTAATCCTTAGTTGTAAGGAATTTACAGTTGATATTTATGTGTCATCCTTCCTGAATATTTTATGTAAATATCATACTTTTTAATTTGATCAATATAACATAGCAAAAGCTTAAAATTAAAAGTAGTATTTCTTTAGTATAAAGAAAGCAGAAAAATACATTCCGGACAATATACCGAAACAGAACAAAACGGCGAATGTTACAGTTTAGTTTAAGCCACCAGTTCTTACAATAAAATATTTAATAAATATTTCGGATTTGAAGAATAATAACTTTTTCAAACTTTATTTTAAATCAGGTTAAAAAAATAGGTTTGTAATATTTTTTTTTTCTCTCGATGGTAACATTGAATGCAACTAAAAAATCGAACTCAAAAGCTGTTTTTTTTTTAAACATTATGTAACTCGTGCTTTAGTGAGCATTAAGAATGATAATGTATTTGGAATTGGTATATATTCGGGATACGTTTAACATTGCTTGTTTTCCTTTATAAATATAGATTTTTATTTTCAGCATTTTGTTAAAATAAATGTTTTGTATGAAAATAATAAGATAAAAAAACGAAGATATTTTTAATGATAAGCTTAAGTTTTCAAGATGTGCAAGAGTCATTCGAAATTCAAACAAGATTGTGGCCATGTACTTTTTAATATTTCTGATCTCAACAAACGCATTTGATGTTACAATATACATCATAAAACAAATAAACAAATATTTAAAATGATTGAGATGAGAATGTCTCCAAAAAAAAAAAAAAAAAAAAAAAAAAAAAACAACTTGGAAGTAAACAAAATATAGTCATAATTTGAGCAACGCGAAATACCTAAAATCGTTTTAAACTTCAATTCATTCTAATTTATTTGTTTTTGTTGCATAACCGCCTTATCGAATTTTTCGATTAACACGCTTTCTTGATTGTCGTCTTCAATAAAGTAGTCACTGATTTTTTTTCATGTGCATTGTGATCTTGCTGGTGTTTTTGCAACAATGGTGTGGAGATTCCCCTCTAGTGTCACAGTGTCAGTTATTCCTGTACCACGAGTTGTTGAAGTTAACAGAATCGAGGATGGTCGTGTTCATTTACAAGGTTCAGATAGAAAGTTTTTAAACATTTTAGCACAAGCTTTGAAATTTAAGCACAACGTCAAAATACCACCTGACAGAGAATGGGGTCGAATGACCGATGATGGCAACTGGACTGGTATGATAGGACAAGTATTTAGAGGAGAGGCAGACTTTTCGTTATGGACTTCGGTTACGAAAGAACGTTCAGAAGTAGTCGATTTTAGAGAGCCTTATGACGTGGATGACTTAACTTATGTTACTACGTTACCAGAAAATTTACCTAAAGCTTATGCTTTCTTCTATCCTTTTGATCGAATCACATGATGTTGTCTCATATTTCTAATTTTAATGATCCCATTTTTTTTCTGGTTGTTATCTTCTTCTGGCCAATCATACTTTGAGCGTCTATTGTATCTATACGGGACGATTGTGCATCAGCCTTTAAATGATGAACATTTTTACCAAAAAACTCTTATTACATTTTGGTGGATCACTTCTATAGTTTTATCAGTGAGTTACTCAGGAGCTCTTTTATCGTTTTTAAACATCCCTTTGCAAGAAACTCCCATAAGAAACTTCCGAGAATTATCTGTGCCTGTATCCAAAAACCAATACAGGTGCCTTGGTGTTAATGGAATTGCCTTTGTTCCAGGTTTACTTGCCAGCAAGCGAGAAGATCTCGTACATTTGGATAATACAATTATAAGAAACAATTGGTTTTTAATATATCCCGAATCACAAACAGAAACTTTTTTCGATGGTCGAACAGCACATTTAGGTAGTAGAATATTTTTATATTTCAGATTTTGGAAAGGCTCCTTTTACAATGAAGTATGTATCTGAAGATACAGCTTATTCTTATGGAATGGCATTGGGTGTGAGAAAAAATTTTTGCTGCAAGGATGAGCTTGATGCTGCTATTGTTAAGATTAAGGACGCTGGTATATATCAAAAACTTATAAAAGATGAACTGCATCAATCTTGGTTTAAATATATAAAAAACTTAACGATACAGGAAACTAACCATCCATTGTCTGTACAGGATTTATCGGGAGCACTGATTATTTTTGATTTTTGGATGTATTATATCAATTGTAGCATTTATTGGAGAATGCTGCTTCTATAAGAAAATATGAATTTTCTTATATTTACATTATCTCATAATCGTAACTATAACGTCTTATATTATAATCATAACTATAACGTCTAAATTTTTTTACTATTATATGCGAATAAGAACATGTTTATAAATATTTATTGAATTGGTAAAGAAAGGAAAGGACATCGTATCATCAAGAGTAGCTAGTATGAAAAATCTGCACATTAGTACAGATTTAATCTTTACATATTTTGTCTCATGACAGAGAAAACAAATACAGAGTGTCCTAAAACGACCGCATAAACTCTGCACAGCTAGATTCCTCCTTGGGAGTACATAAAAACTGCCCAAAAAGGCGTTTCTGTACAATCCATAGTTTACAAGAAAAATACGAAATACAAAGTATGACGTCACTGCCTGTGCAAGAAAAAATCTTTTTATAGGACATATCAACAACATTATTTGCATATCTTTCCAGACGATAATGTTTAAAACTTAACACTTTGAACATCTGCTTTAAATTGTGCATAGTATACTGTTGTTGATATGTTCAATAAAGTGTTTTCTCTTGCACCGGCAGTGACGTCATACTTTTTTTTTTTCGTATTTTTCTCGTAAATTATGGATCGTACAGGAACGCTTCTTTGGGCAGTTTTTATGTACTCCCAGCGAGGAATCTAGCTGTGCAGAGTTTATGCGGTCGTTTTGGGACACCCTGTATAGAGTAACAAATATTTTTGAAATAATTTTAAATTATGGAGAAGCAAGCTTCAAAAAATGTAATTGTTAAATCTGTTAAATTTTTTTTATTGGTAATTTCTTTTTACTTCGTAATATGCCATTTAAACAATTATATCACTTAAAATTGTTGCTCTTAACGAAATAGCAATAACAATTTATCTATATTTAAATCTCTAATGTAACCTCGGTTGCCAGTGGCAGCTGCATTTTACTTGCTATAATAAAAAATGATGAACATTTTATAATTGAAAGACATTGATAAAGAAAACATAACTTTTATGATATTATATGTATTTCATCAATCTATGGCATGCTTTGTGTAAATTATAAGCTTTCCTGTTTTGTGCATTTTTTTTAAAAACTGGACTAAGTACAAACTAACATAGAGTAAAAAGAAAAAGGCCTGAGCATAAGTGTTAAATTGTTAATTTATAAATCATTAAAATTATTGATCCAAATTATTGATAATTTTTGCATAAAATTATTAATTTATTGTATTTATTGATCAATAAGGATATGTAAAGGCATTAGTTTAACCAAGGCTTGGTTAAACGTATTGTACTAAACTTTAATTTCTGATTATCCACCATACGTTAGTGGTAAGTGACAAATATCAGCATAAAATTATTTGGGATAGTATCAGTTTTAAGCTTCTTCGATCCAACTTCATTTTTCAAAAAGAACAAATAGGGTTGCGATCTTTTTACTTCGTTAGTCCAGTTTATTTTTTATGTAGAGGAGAAAATAATTTGATTTTGATACATTTGAAACGGAAAAAGTGGCAATAATAAATACATGTTTACACATAGAGAAAAACTGTATGGTCAAAGCTATTAGAATATGGTAAAATTTACAGTGTTTCTGGCTGTGTGGAAATAACAAAAATTTCGGTAAGTTTTACCGAAACGCTTTGGTAATGGATTTGGCAAAATTAACAAAATATGATTTTATAACATGTGATGAAATTTGGTAAATGTGGTAAAAATTTGCAATTTTATCATGATATTTTAGAGCATGACATAAAAACCATTCAGTTAAATGTATTTTTCAGTTCTGTATTTTTTTAAGTAAATATGCAGTAATAAGAACTATAATTTTAAAAACCAGAATTTACGATAAACCGGTGTCACATGAACAGAAAAATTACCAAATGAAAGTTTAAAATACCGCATATTTTGTGTTTTAATATTGGAATTTTTTTTTTATAACTGAAATATTTTTATAATATAGTACGGTAATTTTACTAGAATATGTTTCTCCGCCCAGAAATATATAAGTGCGTTTTCCATCTTTATCTACAAATTCCTAAATTCTTTTCGTTAGTTTGAGGGATATTGTTTTAAATAAATGCAATTCTACTATAGTTATTCAAATTCATATTTGTGTTGATAATTTTTTCATGACATATAAATCTATCAAATGTTAAAATATTGTGTTTTTGTTCCTAGCAACTTTTGTTATGTTCTATTAATGAAAAAGATGTAAACATTGATATTTTCTTTATTAACTTTAAGTTTAGTTAATAATGATAAAATGTTAAGTACTTGGTTAGTATGTTTTTTTAAATTTCAAACATAAAATAAATATTCATATGTTATTTATTTTTAAGTTTAGTGATTTTTTTTTTGTATAATCGTATTCATAAACTTGTCGATAGATGGCGCAAGCCGGCTGAGTTTCGGTGCGAAAATTTGTGATCATTAATTCCAATGGAAATCTAGGGTTTGATTTCATTATTAGTAGCTTTAATAGAAGGATAACTAATTTTAAACAAAGTGCTAAATATGGCTTAATTTTCACTAACTATATCAAATGTGGCTCAAAATATTTTTCTTAAAAGTTTATAATATATTTAACATTTCAAATGATTTTTAAATTGTCAAAACTCCAAGTTTAAAAATTAAAAGAAATTTCGTTAAAGCTTCCATTAAAATAGCTGGGACAAGCTTAAAACTAATTTAGTAATTTGTGAGAAAAGGCGCACTTTTCTTACCTTACAGTAAGGATGTTTTGAGTTACTTCTTAACAAATAATTAAAAAAAAAAAAAAAAAAAAAAAAAAAAAAAAAACATACATATGAATGGAACACAAAATAAATTTCTCATTAATAGCTTATAATATGTTTAATATTTGAAATGATTTCATAAATTGCCAAAATTCAAAGTTACAGATTAAAAAAAAAAAAATCGTTAAAAAGAGCATTATAAAAGCAGTACCAAGCTGAAAATTTATTCAGTATTTTATAAAAAAAGGCACAATTTTCTTACTTTACTTCAAGGATGTTCTTAATTACTTCTTAATGAATAATTAAAGAAAAACAGGTAAATGAATGGAACATATATATAAATGAAGCACTCATATGAAAATACATATGACAGGCAGGCAGATAAAATGCAATAGAAAAAAATAATATAATTTAAGTGACATAATTGCGTAAGTAACTTAATTTAAACAGATCTTAAATTTTTTTCCCTATCAGCTAATAAAACCATTACCATGTCATATATACTGCATTAAAAGGAACAGCAGAGTTAGGAACATTTTAACTTTTACAAATGAAACTAAAATATTTCATACACTGATTTTTAATAGCTTACAGGTTGACTTCACATTGACTAATATTAGTTTACAAAACATTAGTTGAAAAAGACAACTAAATTAAGCTGGAAGTAAAGATAACTAAGCCCTCGATGGAGTAGTTGGGGTTTTAGCTAAGGAAGTAAAATGACGAGAGTTTGGCGCAGAAATATCATGATCATCCACTACAAATTGCGAGGCAAAGATGGCACGTTACAACATTGTAAGGGATATTTCAACATTTTCAGATAAAAGAGAACAATTTTAAGGTAGAAATCTTTGTGATTCTCAAGATTATTTTGCATAATTTAATAAAATATTAATATAAAATAGGACTTAGTTATTCACGTGTTGATCCTTCATAAGGCCGTAGGAAGTATGTTTCTTTCCAATTTCATTAGTTTTCAAATGATGATGGGAAGTTATTTTCCCACCTATAGTTTGGGAGGCTGTCTACTGATGACTTCAGAAATTACAGTAAAAAAAAAAAAAAAAAAAAAAAAAAAAAAAAAAAAAAAAACAAACAAACAATAGGAAGCGTTGTTTATATAAATGTGGATTACAGTAAATTTGTGCTTAGACCAACACTGGGGAGCTATTTTCTCCTGTGCGGTAGGAGTTGGTTCATCTGATCATTTCTCGTTTAGTTTCTTTACAGTTTTAAACACAGAATTTAAGAATTCGGTTATTTATAAACACAAAACCTCAAATTTATGGTAAATTCTTTACAGTAAGCAAAATTTTGAATGTCCCATCCACGTAACCACAAAAAAGAAAATGATCTAAAAGTGAAATTAATTTTAAGTAATAAGCAATGAATTGATTTTTATAAATCGATCTCAACCCTAAAAATAGTTTCACATAATATTTCTTAAAAATAGCTCGATAAGAGGTTAAGGTAAAAACAAAGATATATAAACTAATAAGATGTTTGAATTATTAAGTGATGTTTCTATTCGAAATGTTAGTAGTGAATGAGATGTTAATAGTGTTCTCTAATAAACCTTAAAATATTTTTTTAGCATACTCGACCAAAAAAAAAAGAAATACTCATTACATATCGGATATTAATATTTAAGTGGGGAAGTAAAAAGAAAGTCGTTCTGAACATTTCAGGAATCATTATTCAGATTTATCGCAGTCTAAAGATGAGATTAAATATCGTAAATTTCGTTTATTTGTTTGGTTATGCCAAAAAAAAAGTTTTTTAAAACACTTATAAAAAAATAAACTTTAAAACCGAATAACAATTTTCTAAACTGTCTTTGCCTTCTTTCTTCTTTTCTCATTTCGGAAAAATAATATAGCGTATAGTTCAATGATTTTGAAAGATTATAATTTTTGAATACTCGTTAAAAATTTCCTTTCTTTCAAAATATATATATAAGTGTATATCTAACTGTGAATACAAATTATTATTTTTCGCTGCATCTTATATCTTCTTTATTGCATGTAAATATTTTTATTTAATTTTCAACGTTTCGAAATAATCTCATTTAAGAAGAATTTTTTTCAGTTAAAAGCAATTTTTATTGAACAAATTGTTTTAACCAGTTTGATTAAAAAACATTTTTTTGTTTATTCATATTTTCAAAGACATAAGGATAAAACCATTAAGGATAAAACCAAGGATAAAATAATGTTTTAAAAACCGTTAGCTTTATATTTGATTTTGAATTAAAATTGATAAATGAAAAAAATTGCATTGCAAAACAGCTAAAGTTAGCAAAATTACACGCCAACTTATAATAAAACTAGAAACTAGTTTAAAAACGTTTTGTTTTCTTATGTTTTGGTAGCAAAGCAATTTTTCAAATGATTAGTTAATTAACTTTCATTTCCTGTTTAGATATTTTAAAAAAGGTTTAACCATAAGTTTAAATGAATAGTAAAATTCTTCCCAAAAAAGTTAGTCTAACTATATATTGGGTGGATATCTAGCTATATATATATATATATATATATATATATATATATATATATTTGTGTGTGTGTGTGGTTTTTCTTTTTGGTTTTCTACTGAAGTTTGAGGAATTTTATCGAAAAATAAAAAAGCAGTTGTTTGTTGCAAAAGAAATCTTAAGCCACGAATTCAAAGAAAGTATAGCTAAACTTTTAAAATTCATTTTTTGGAATTTTTCATACAAATGTTAAAGCTCTTGAGTTTTACAAATTCGGTTTAATTTTTTTTTGTTGCAAGAAGTAATTTTTTTAACGTAGAAAATATGAGGGAGTTATTATTCAATAAATAAAATTCCAGAATGAGGTTTTAGAAACTAAAAATTTTAAAAATAAGTATTAGTTATATATACAAATGAAGAAATTGTAAAGTAGAAATAAACCATATTCTTTCTTCTTCAAAAAGTGGCATTTTTAGATCAAAATTTTCCTTAGTAGCGTTTTCAAGAAATAACAGCACAATATACAATAACATCTCATTGTCTACCAGACAATCGTAGAGTATTTTTACGTAAAAAGACTCTTAAAATTCTTCTAAGCACCCTTTGTAAATTCCAATTTAAGAACTAAATTTTGATTACTTTATAAATAATGAGCCTCTTTTTTTTTATCCCAGAAATATCTGTGTCAATAGTTATTGATAAAATCCACAATTGAAATACGGCGTTTGATAACGTAGATTTTTTTTAAAATTTCAATTTGAGAAACTGACCACTGTTAATACATAACAGTTCGTAAATAATCTATTTTTTTTAAATATCCGAACTACGCCGGATTCAATAGCTAGTTTGGTAATACTTTATTAACGGGTAAAGATAAAGGTTTTTAAACCCTTTATATTCAATATCCTAGAAGATAATAAAAGGTATATACTTTGTTTAAGCCAATTCCCTCATAAATGTCATAGATTTAAATAACCTATACTAATTCATTAACTAACATCACCAATTATGTTACCTAGAGTATTTGAAATGACTATCCTTAACAAACATTTTTAGTATCTTTCTCAAAAATGAAGTAAATTAAGGGTCGCAAATTAATATTTAAGAAAAAAAGCCCTATAGAAATTTAACGAATCACAATTGAAGAAGACGAGACTGAAAATATCAAAACTTATTTTAATTGCCTCATAAAATCTGAAAATGTTTCCAATAAGCGTCTTTTAATTTCTGTTTTCTCTATTGTGGTTTGACAAAATTCGGTAGAGTTTAATAATTTGGAACTCCAAAAATGTGTATATTTTTGAATGACTTGTTTGGAAAGAAGTCTAAAAATATATATTAAGTGCGCTCTTCACAACGTAACATCCAGCAAATTTAAACTTCCATTTTCTAAAAAAATAAATAAAATAAGTCGACATATTTGGAGAATATTAATATGTATCAAAAATATCTGTTTAGTTATGAAGTTAGTCTTGTTCATACACTGGTTTATAAGTTAGACAGTCTGGTAGCTGAGGTTTATATTTCAGTGATTGATGACTGCAATCCATCATAGTTACAGCCTAATATTTTACAGAAAGCGGCAACAAAAACAAATGAAAGGAAAAATGAAGCCATATGCTTTTGGTGTTCAAGAAACAGCTCAAGATAAATTTCTGATTTACGGCAACTATTTCTATAGGAATCTAACATTTTCTTTCTTTTAATTGCTCTCTGCTTGTGATAAAGAACAGTGCGAGCTTCAAAAACAGCTTCTACAAATTTTCTTACATCTTAATCATGAAGAATGGAAACAAGATTGCAAGTTAAGGTACCATTTGATAAAAATATTGTTTTTAATTTTGTAATTTTACTGTTTTTAGTAATACTTAATAATTCATTGCGAATACTAGCTTTAATTGTTTTATGATTTTTATTAAAGTCATAAATATAATATTGGATACAGGCTAAGATATGAAAGTAGCAACAGTTTGGAAAAAATTTATAAAGTAAAGAGAAATATTTCAGGAGATTGATGATAATTTTACAAGTTTTTTGTTTTGTTCAGATTCGAAAATTCTGCAGATCAGTTCTGATACAAATATATAATTTACAAAGAATTTTTGATATTTAGGTGTTAGTTTAAATATTTATTTCCTCGAGCTTTTCCTTTCAGATTTTAAATTTTTCCAAAGAGGGGAATTCCTGGAAGTGTTGAACTTTAACTCAAGGAATCTTATCTTTTGAAACTTATCCTTTCGAAGTATTTATACTTTTTCGGAGTGATTTGATTAGTGAGACAATTACACTAAATCAAGTCTTCAAAATAACAACATCCAAAATATATTACTGTCTGGATTTGGTGAATCGTTTCATTAAATATGTTACCGTTAAAATTGGTTTGAACTGATTCTTAGAGTAAAGCCAGAATATATTTCTTCAGAAAAACTAACTTTAACGGTTAACTTCAGTAAAATTATAGTTTATTTATAAAATATTTTATACTTTTCATTTCAGTGAAAATTTGAATTTTTAAAATATAATTAATCATATCTATATTTGAATTTATAAAATATAACTAATCATATCTATATTTGAATTTATAAAATATAATTAATCATTATAATAAATTGAAATTGGTTTGAACTGATTCTTAGAGCAAAGCTAGAATATGTTTCTTCAGAAAAACAAACTTTAACGGTTAACTTCAGTAAAATTATAATTTATTTATAAAATATTTTATACTTTTCATTTCAGTGAAAATTTGAATTTTTAAAATATAATTAATCATATCCTTAAAAATCAACTTTTTTTTTATCAGAACTATTTATTCATTATAATTTTGACATAAACTAGTATTTCTTTGATAAAATCACTTTGATAATTGAAGTTTTCAGTGAAAACTTGAACTTTTAAAATAAAACTATTCACATCCTCAAAAATAAACGTTTTCCCATCAGAACTAGTTTTTGATTGTAATTTTGACATAAACTATCATTTCTTTGATAAAATCATTTTGATAACTGAAAATTTTACTGATCATTTCAGTATAAGATATAATATAAGGGCATAAATAGTTCTTAACTACTGATTCATTAAAATCTTACCAAGCAAAATTAATTTTACCAATTAAAAACAGAAACTCTGTACGAAAACTTATTTTAATTTAATATACTGTAACAGTATGAATGAGAATAATAGGTCAGTTAGGTATGAGTACAATTCTGAGAATTAGATATTTTTTAAAGCTCTTTTGCAATGGAAAATGATATAAAAAAATTGCAATTCGAATGCTATAAAGTCGAAGCAGACCTTAAATTTACACTTTAATACTTTGATTGAAAAAAAAAAAAACTTTTCGCTTAAGAATTTTTTGAAATCTAAAACGAACAAGCAGTTATAAAACTACTTAACTTTTAAAAAAAGCCAAATGGGTGCAGATTTTTTTTCTCTCGCTTATGGAGGAAAATCATATTAATCAATGAATAATTCTCACCTTTTGTATATTTGCTTCCGCCGTTTTCACTTCGATCACCAAATCCCAGAATTGTTAACAAGTTTTTTTTTGTTTCAAATGAAATACAGATTGTTACATCGAAATTAAAAGTTATTCTAAACAAATGCCAACAGTTTTATTGTGTTAACGCTGACTTAGCATAATTTTCCGCTTCTCTAGGGATTAAAGTTAAACATAATCATTTTGTTCAGTTATGCAACTATATTGCATCGAGTTTTCATAACTTTTGGTTCGTATAAAAACTCCTTAAATATTTTTGGCCAATCATATAATTTAGTAATAGTGCGATCAACTAATTCCTAATAACGTTTTGCAATTCGGTATTCATTACTTTACTTACATGTTCTGACTAGACTCAGTTTTACACGAAGCTTATACTAAAAGCAAATATTATTTACTGTTTAGTAATTGAAAAACAGTTAATAAGTTACATATAGTTTTAAATAAATCTAAATTTTTAGTATTGTTACTGCACCACTGTTCTACTTGGGCTCATAAAAATATAAAAAAATTATTCATTGATTTCTAATTTTTTTACATTTCTGTAGAAAATCATACCATTTCAGATCTTTTCGTCGAAGTTTAGTTATTTTTAAAGTAATTAATACTTAAGCTGTTTTTCCGTTTTATAACCCAGGTCATTCTTTTCATTAAAAGAGGCTTAAGCTGTTTACAAAGTTCATCCGTTTCTGTTTGGCAACGTAACGAGCTCTGCTCTTGTGTCTGTAAGAAAAAAAAGCACGTCCAGGGATTATTATTATTTTTTTTTTAGGTTTTGACCAAATTTGAATCAAATATTTAAATTTTGACTATAAGCTTGGTTAACAGTTAACTTTTTTGCTTCCCAAAAGGAAATGATCTCTCGTTGTCCATAACACACGATAGAAACAAATGTTATTGAACATAGAGGCGGAATTTCATTATTTTAAGGTTGTGTTCGGGGTAAACAAAGGTGAACACATTTAGCACTTGTATATTTCAGAAATTAGGTAAGTGTGTGTTTCGACTCGCTCTCATGCGACAAATTAAGGAAGTGTAACAGTGTTGAAAGAAAAGCCGTCTTGAGATTGTCTTGTGAGTGCGTTAATCATGTATTAATAAAACATGTGTTTCTGCTACACTCCGCTTCTCTGTGATTTATTTAGTTCTGTTTAAAGGAACTCAACAGAGCCTTTATATTATATCTTTCTACTCGAAAAAAAAAATTGGGGAAATTACCGTATTGTATGATAGTGACATTTCTGCTAAAAAAAATTCATAATTCTGGTAAATAAAATCAAAATATACGGTATTTAAGCTATTTATTTGGTAGTTCTTTAATTTTTATGGTAACGGTTTATTAGAAAATCTGTTTCTCAAAATTATAGTTCTCATTATCACACATTTAGTAAAAAGTACAAAACTGAAAAGTAAATATAACCGGTTTTTATACCCACTTTAAAGTATCAAGATAAAATTATCACATTTTATCACATATTATCAAACCATATTTTGTTGATAATTTTACCAAAATCATTATCAAAGTGATTCGGTAAAAATTATCGTGCTCTTTGGTGTAGTTTTGATCCTATGTTTTTTTATCAGTGTATATGTTACCGGCAAAGTAGGAAATCCGGCATTATATATAATGCCTGGAACTAGCCGGCAAAGTATGAAATGATTTATATTTCACAAATGTCCTAGGCATTATATATAATGCCGGATGCTATTTAGGCAAAATATGAAATAAACGTCCTGATGAGGTTATTATGTAAATGATGTGCATGTTACTGTGAATGACCGAAATCGGTGGTTGTTGACTTTCACCGGTGAACGTTGACAATCACATAGTCGCTTTGGTGAATGTCCGAAATATTTTTTACATCCGATTTGATATTAATTTATTCGTGGATATAATTGCATTTATTCTATATTTTAATACTTACTGACGATAGATTAGAAGAAACATCAGTGTTTGGAGTATCGGGCAAATATATACCGGGCAATGATACTTGACCTTAAAAAATATCAGTGTAGGGTATATCGGGCAGTGGCACTTGATTTTAAAAAAACATCACTGTAGGGTATGCCGGGCAAATGTATACCGGGCAAATGTATACCGGGCAATGGCACTCGACCTTAAAAAAACATCAGTGTACGGTATACCGGGCAATGGATCTTGACCTTAAAAAACAGCAGTGTAGGATATACCGGGCAGTGGCACTTAACTAGACCTAGTATGCCTAGACCTTTGGTAAATGTCCGAAATATATACTAGGTCTACTTAAGTGCCACTGCCCGGTATATCCTACACTGATGTTTTTTCAAGGTCAAGTGCCTTTGCCTGGTATACATTTGCCCGGTATACCCTTCACTGATTTTTTTAAGGCCAAGTATCATTGCCCGGTATACATTTGCCCGGTATACCCTATACTGATTTTTTTTAAAGGACAAGTGCCTCTGCCCGGTATACCCTACACTGATGTTTTTTTAAGGTCAAGTACCATTGCGCGGAATACATTTGTCCGGCATACCCTAAACTGATGTTTTTTTAAGGTCAAGTGCCATTACCCGGTATACATTTGCGCGGTTTACCCTACACTGATGTTTTTTTTAAGGTAAAGTGCCTCTGCCCTGTATATCCTACACTGATGTTTTTTCAAGGTCAAGTGCCTTTGCCTGGTATACATTTGCCCGGTATACCCTCCACTGATTTTTTTAAGTTCAAGTATCATTGCCCGGTATACATTTGCCCGGTATACCCTATACTGATTTTTATTAAAGTACAAGTGCCTCTGCCCGGTATATCCTACACTGATGTTTTTTTAAGGTCAAGTACCATTGCTCGGAATACATTTGCCCGGCATACCCTAAACTGATGTTTTTTTAAAGTCAAGTGCCATTACCCGGTATACATTTGCCCGGTTTACCCTACACTGATGTTTTTTTTAAGGTAAAGTGCCTCTGCCCTGTATATCCTACACTGATGTTTTTTTAAGGTCAAGTAACATTGACCGGTATATATTTGCCCGATGCTCCAAACACTGATGTTTCTTCTAATCTATCTTCAGTAAGTATTAAAATATCGAATATATGTAATTATATCCACGAATAAATTAATATCAAATCGGATGTAATAAATATTTCGGACATTCACCAAAGCGACTATGTGATTGTCAACATTCACAGGTGAAAGTCAACAACCACCGATTTCGGTCATTCACAGTAACATGCACATCATTTACATAATAACCTCATAAGGACGTTTATTTCTTACTTTGCCTAAATAGCATCCGGCATTATATATAATTCCTAGGCATTATATATAATGCCTAGGCAAAGTATGTAATACTTCTCATATTTCATACTTTGCCTAAAAACGCCAGACATTATGTATAATGCCGGCATTTCATACTTTGCCGGTAACATATATATCGCGTCTTTGTCGTATGCTTGTAAATAAACAATTGTTTTTAAGCAGTTGCATAATTTGATCGAATCTGGTAGTAAAATATTAAAAATTTGATTTGAGTTTAAAACAGTCAAACTGAAGGTTTTTTTATCACTTATTTTTAGAGATTAGTTGAATATCCTTCATTTTATAAATTGAAAAATGTACCTTAAAAAAAAAAATTCAAATAAAAAGTTCTCTGAAAAAGTAACTCTAGACTAAAAACCGATATAAAAACTTGAATGCTGATAAAATTCGACATGATCGTAATGTTCAAAAAATTACTTCTTAGTTCAATGTTTTAGATTTCTAGTATATATCTATACCAGAGGGAAATAGTTACAATCACCCACGAGAACACGAACGTGGATTATAGCTCTCTAGGGTTTATCTGAAGTACTTTCAATCCTGAAACGCTCCTGTAAAGTTCTTTTTTCTTTGATACCTTTAATCGTTAAGACAAAAGCGAGATTATCCATGGTGTCCCTTTCACTTCTTTTTCAAGTAACAAAACGATCTATAGTATCATTAATCATTGCACCTGACTTACGAGAGGCCTCTTGCTTGATTGTCGGCTTCAATAACAAAGCTGATATAGTTCAGATAAAAAAAAAATCCTTTTGTTTTTCTCTTTTTCTTAAGAGTGAAAAAATGCGAATTTTTCTAAACAGAAACTTTTGTAGTTTGTTTCAACTATTTCACTATATATTTTAATGAATACGCCGTAAGAGAATTTTTTTTCTCCTTTTTTTCATACATTTCTGAAACATAGACAACTATATTTCATTTTATTAAATTAAATTTACTTCTTATTGAAAAAGATTTCATATATATATATAAAAATGTAGAGCGAAACAATTTTTAGAAATTGTTTAAAAAACATGTTATAACTTTAAAGGATATTGAAAATTGAACTTGAGTTTAAAGATTTATAATCTGATATTTCGGTTTCGCAAGTTTTACTAAAAAAATATCTTTCGAACATTCCATTTTGAAATATAAAATAAAACTTTTCTTTACGTAAGAGAGTGTTAAATATTGCAAAACATCTCGAAAATTTGCAGCAAATTGTAATAGGAGAATGGTATGCTGGTACCTCTCTTTTTAAGTTTTTAGTAAACAGACAAATTCAGACCTTAGTTTTGATGTGAAGAAATTGAGCAATATTTTTGCTTTTTTTTTGTTTTCTGTTGGATGAGATTTTTTTGAAACAGATCTTAGATACTTTCATATCGCTGATTTCAAATCTGCAATCGGTTTCTATCTCCTTGCTACAGTTTTCTTAAATGACATTTTTACTCGATATTTTTTGTTCGAAATGTACAATTTTAAATACGTTATATATAGCAGAGGGTCACATAAGCATTTTGACAAATTTCTCGGGGAGTTAGAGTACATCATAAAGATTAAAATTACTTAGAAACCTCTGCCTGGTAATGTCGCTATACGCCGCAAGTAGTTCTTCCCTATTGTGAACTGTTCTAGTACTCTTTGTTCTCTTTGTCTTCTGTTGTACATAATGTTTTTAAACTTGCACATATTGACATTAATAGTTTAAAAATGTAATTTTAAACAAAATCCGTTGTTTTAAGAGCAAAACAAAACAGAGATTTGAAATCTCCACACCCGAATTAGACAAAATCTAGTATTTGTATAAATGTTACAAAAATTTTGTTACGTAGTGTTATTAGTATTATTTCGAATTAAATTTTTTTATTAAAAATGAGATAAAATAGTGGGAATTATTCGTCAGTCAAAAAAAAGTAGAACTTAAAAAACTTCAGTAATAAGATGAATACTTAACTTAGAGTATATTAGTTCTTTATGTAGTTTTGTTTTCTTAACTTTCTATAAGTTTTGAATATTTCTTTAAGTAAGTTTTTAAAAAAATGATTAAAGTTGAACAATATATCTTCGAAACATTTTTTTAAATCAGTTCTTTTTTTATTTATAGGCAAATTGTTGGAAGTTAAAGGAAAAAGAAAAACGGAAAATTTGTTTTTAAAGTTCATTCGAATTTCAGAAAAAAAAATTTCCTACGTTATTAGTTATAAAAATGGAAATTTTTTTTTTAATTTTAATCATTTTAAAGCTTCAAGAAATAAAATGAAAATTGCTTCTTACAATTGTTTCATTATTCCTTATTTATTATATTTTTTATTTTATTTGATAGGGATTTCATGAAAGCTTAGTTGATTTATGAATTTGAAGTTGTTTGAAGATTTTTTCTTACTTTCTTGGGAATATTTTCTTAAAAGCTCATTTCTTGAAAAACTAAAGTAAGTGATTAAATTTTTGAAAAAATGCATAAATGGCTTACAAATTTTGTGTCTTTATTTTATGCATATTTTGACATGCGAAATAAATGAAATTTACTGGAAAAAAGGAAGTTTAAGTAAATGAATAACTTTATTTATTTATTTTTTTGCTTGAACACAGAAATAGTTAAAGATAAGAGAATAAAAAAACCCCTTTAAAGATTAAACATGTTACCCATTTCCTCGTTGAATAGGTTACATAGTTGAATAATTTTAAATAAAATCTTTAAGAAGTTTCTATATTCAGTTTAGAATATTATATCGGAAATACTAAATGATTTTACAGATATTTTACACTGAATTAAATAATAAAAATAAAATTTTGATTTATTATTTTATTGGAAAAATCTTTGGACACTCATAATTGGAAATTTAAATGTATTCTTTACAAATATAAATTCGTGATTTCAAATTAAAATAATTAAGGGGCCTGAATGTACTTTTTCGATGGAAGAGAATTTTATTCTAAAATTGTATATTTTCAAACAGAGTTATTTAGATGATTATCCTTTTTAAGAAAAGCAGTTTAAAAAAATTCAATATTTGAAAAAAATTAATGAATATACAGTAACCGCATTTTTTGTTACTTTTCATAAGAACTTGTACAGCCAAGTCATGCTGCTTTCAAATAAAGATAAGTTTTAAAACTCGTTTAAAAATATGCAGAAAAATTTGAAATGTGAAGAGAAAAAAAAAAGACGGCCAAAATATTTATTGTATCATCTGCTGTACTTTAACTTTGAAGAAGATTGGATTCACTGTTGGATTTATAAAGGTTGGGCTTGCAAAAAGTGTGCCAATTTTGAAGGAAACAATCTATTTTATGACGTTTTTTTTTACCAATTGAAATTAAATTCAAAGTGCTTTTGTCTTTAAAACGAAATGTTAAATGTTCAAAGACTATTATTTTTTAACCCCCCTCCATTAACATCACTTTTTTTATATTCTATAAATATAGCTTCGTGTTCTATACAACACTCCAAGTGTAAAATTTATAAGAATGTAAACAAAAATTATTGTTATCTTTATCACAGATTTCTTTCAAGGAGCATAGCACAATAAAGCTTTGTAAGCAATACAATTTGGTTCAACTGAACATAAAAAAATTATACTGCAAGAGAAACTTAGGCATACGATACCTTACCTTTTGCTACATTGACCAAGCTTTTCAAATTTTGATTTTATTTCATAATTCTTAATCATAATTATGAATAAGCTTTAGTGTTTTTATTAAGGTATTTTTTTATCACATTGACTGACTATGATCTAAATTGCTGTTTGCTAAATTGCTAAATTGCTGTTGTTGCGTTAACTAATTTCATTTGTAAAAAACAATGTTAAGTAATTAGTAAATTACCTTTGCTATTACTTTTGGCATTTATTCATGTTTACAGCTTAATATGTTTTACGACTTCTACTAGTGTTTTAGCGACAGGAGCAATACAAGAACAATGTGATCATTAGGCACGATAAAAAAAAAATCAAAAATTATCTTCAAAATGTCTTTTGACATTTACATAAAAATAAAAAAGCGCTATTTGATTCAAAAGTTGTAATAATGATTTCTTCATAGCACTTAATTGATTCTTTTGGCTGCTATGCTTTTTCTAGTTTTGTTAATCAATTTTATTCATTTCTCAGTTTTCATAAGCCACTTAATGTTTTCTATTTCAAACTTGTTTTTGTTTCCGAGTTTTGAAATTCGGTGCCTAATTTTGAATGGTCTAAATATTACTTAAAAACTCTAACTCGAAAACTTTGAACAAAACTCGACTTTTATCAATTCGATAATTTATAAAGCAACGTACGTTTTACGTTTTCAAGCATGTCTTTCAGCTTCAATTTCTGGAAATTATTTTTCAATCTATCGACATGATTATATGTTAACCATACATTTACTGTAAACATGTTTACCATACGGTTTATGATGACTAGTGTTTCAATGATAGAGGCTATATATGATCGAAAGTGATAACGCAGCATGATTAAAAAATTAAAAAAAATTATATTCAAAATATCGATTGACCTTTACTTGCAAGTGAAAAAGCTTCATTTATTTAAAAAATTATAATCATGATCTCAATATAGTGCTTGGCCAAGCGTCCTGAAGCGATTTGCCTTTCTCGGCTGCTGTGCTTTTTCTAGTTTTTTTCACCTTTATTTATTTGTAATTTTTTTATAGTTAATGTAATGTTTTCTTATTTCAAACCTAATCTGTTTTTCGAGTTATTGAAAATGATTGCCTAATTTTGAGTGTCCGAAACATGACGACTTTTCTCACTCCAATAATTTTTAAAGCAAATGAAGTTTTTACGTTTTCGAGTATATCTTTCCACTTCAGTTTCTTGGAATTATTCTTTCTATTTAAAAATTTTTAACAACATTATTCCATGTTTTTCACTTTATCAAGGGAGACAGAAGTACTTATCAAGTACTTAAAAAAAGACTTTTAACGAGAAAAATGTAAGAAAATAAACAAATTTAAATCAAGATTGTTGTTTTTCAGCAAAGAAAAAAAAGAACTTTAGAATATGCGAGCAGCTTTTCGAAAACTTTCCAATTACGTTTTCTGTTGTGTGTGTAGGATAAAAAAAATCTTCGAGTTGGAAAAGTTCTGCAATAAATATCCTTCATTCTTTTTTTTTTCATGGAATATTTTTCTTGATGCTTATCGAGGGGATGGCGAAAACTATCTTCTGTTTCTGGTTGATTTAAAAATCAGATAAGCAGTCTGCTTTATTCTCTCAAGATTTTGAAATGGCTTAAAATATTTCTTATTCAGAAATAGTTTTGCAGCTATATTTCAAAGAAGGCTAGAAAAAGTTGAAAGGTTTACGAGGGACCGATAAATTTTGAAAATTTTAGCAACAGCTGGGTAGTCAGTAATCTCTTTTCTGTGATTATGGGGTGCTAAATCTAGAAAGAGTATTTTGGGTTTGCTTTGAAAGGAAGAACTGCAGTTATTACAATTTTTTGTTGTTTCCATTGAAGTGTAAACACGTATTCTTGCAAATATATGCGAAATAATATTCTCGAAATATCGAAGATGTGATAAATTTTGCACAAGAGAATTTTAAAAGAAGCATTTTGGTATTAATGAGTTTAAGCATTTTAGGAATACTTTTATAAATCTACTAAAATAATTTAAATTATATATTTTTTCAATTGAATTTAAAAATAAGTTTTAAAACAAGAAAAGACAAAAGACGAAAAAGCTGAAGAAACAAAAACATTAATAACTCTAACTGAAACGAATAATCATAAGAAACTAAAGAAGAAAACCAAAACTTTTAAATAAAAAACTTTATTTGCTTTAAAATTAATTTTAAAAAAGTTGATATATCTTGATCACTTAAAATATGGTTCTCATCCTCAAAACCATCTACACTCAAATGATGAAAACCAGCAAAATATGATGATAAGCCGTGGTAGCCAAGGATAAAAATGGTGACTGAAAGAGGTTGCTTTTCTTGACCACTATCGTTCATAAATATATATATCTTAATTGGATATAAAATTGAATTGATTGTAAATACATAAATCTGAACTGAAATATGATATATATGAAAAATTTCATATAAAACTGATGAGATTCCAAAAATATTTTGAAATTAAAAAGAAATATTCCACAATCTAAATGCTTTAAAAAACTTTTAAAATTAAAAGAAAATGAAGCGAAATTTTTTTTTAATATTCATAAAAAAATCGACCTTAATATTCTTCTTGCTACCGTCAATAGCGTTTATTCGCTGCTTAGCAATTGGGTATTTGCATTTCAAGAAGAAGAAGATCACAGATACTCTCACATGTGACCTATGATATCAGCTCCAGCTGATCATTTATAAGAAAAATGGCGTGTTAAAGTTGCGCTAAGTTTCTCCACATAAGTTCGAAAGAATGTTCTTTAACGAGAGGTAAATTAAATACAGCACCTTATCGCATATCGAATTTGTTGAAATATAATTCTTTCCAGTCTACATGTTTTACTTAACTTAGATTCATTATTTGTTTATGCATTTTATTGTAACCATGATGTATTTTTTGTTTTGTGTACCTGGAAACTTTGTTGCATAATTAGTTTGTTTATTTTATAGGTGGCTCCATGCCTGTATTTGTATTATGTAAGAAATATATAGTAAAACAATTGAAATCCTTGTAAAATAATCTTTGTGTAAGAATATAGAATGTGTCACTTAAGAGAATTGAAACTTGAAGGGCTTGGCTTGATTGAAATAGAATGGAGAGAACAGTTGCTAACGTTAATAAATGCCACGTTTTAACAACCAATTAGGATCGAGAAACCCACACTATGACACTTTGCAGGTATGCCATTTTCAACTAATTTATTTTATGTATTTATCATCATCATATAATGAAAAAGTGCTGGATTGTGCCTTTAATTTTAATTATCAGTGAAAAAACATTTGGAAAATTTCCAAGAAACTAAAATTATTGCAAAATGTAGGAAGGATAATTTGGTCCTTATAAGAGCATTCATAAACTCGCACCTTTCTATTGATCTTACAATCTATAAAATAACAGACAAATAAAAATGAAACACGTCACGAATCGCTTTTTAATCATTGATTAAAGGACTGGAAATAAATTAAAATGTGAATAAAAAAACATCTATCCGCTAGGTATAGTTATAAAAATGTGGTTAATATCAATTATTGTGATCTAGTTTATGGAGGAGTTAGTTTTTTGAGCTCAGAATTGAACTAAAATCAATATTATAACGATAATTCATGATTATCAAAAAGGTTTTATTTTTTTATTTTTAAAAATGACAAAACGAGTAGTATAAGGTTCCAAAAAATAATAAGTTAAGCTTGCAACGACGCGTAAAAAGTATTAATTAGTACAAAAGTTACATCGAAAAATAATTTGCAATCGAAGTAGTCAACTTGGAGTAGTGAGAATCAATAATCTTAAAGGGTTTTTAGAATATTATATTATGACTTTGAAATAAATGCATATTGTTACGACTTAGTAAATAGTGTTTAAATTTGTGAATATTATTTTTATTATCTCAGACAAACCCCATAAAAACAGTTTCATTAGAAAATGTAAAAAAAAAAATCGCGCAATTCTAATGTGATTTAGGAAGAAAATAACGCTTAAGTTTTAATTTTTTAATTTTTTATATTTTTTATGAAAGACTCGGTTTGACAGCATGTCTACCAATTTAGCGGACTAATGTGTCCATCTCAGTTTTCTTGACCTGGGGCTCTGGGATGCAGAAGCAAATGTTCCGGTTGGGTGTTCAGCCCCCAGTCTTTAGTCAACAAGCAAGCTTGGTACTCATTTTATCAACCCACTAAATGTATGAAAGGTTGAGTCAACCTTGACCGGCCCGAGGATCGAACCCAGGACCTGTGGCATGAAAGCGTGAAGCTATTACAATTTTCAAATTCTTTAAATTCTAGAAAATATAAGTAATTCTTTTTTTACTTCGCACTAAAGGACTACTATTCTTGCTTATTTCGCACAAAATCCTTTAAGTTTGCTTGATCAATTTCAATTGACCTTATATGCAGCCTTACAATTAAATAATAGTCAGGCATCATATTCCAAAATTATTTGTTGCATTGACACAAAATTGGTTCCACTGATTTAGTATACTTTTACATTGAGATTAAAAATAAACCAAAAAAATTAAATACTTTTGCTTATCTATTATTAGAGCTTCACTCAAAATTTGTTTTGAAATTCTTATTTCACTTTTGGTTCTTACAAAAATTTACGAAATTGCCAGTAAGATTGTTTAGCAAAAGTTGATTCTTGGATTGATTCGTAATTTTAAATAATTACTTTGTAATAACTATTTTAGTTGTTTTACGGGGCTAAGCCCCCTGTTTATTGCCACAATAATTATTATTTCTTGACATAAATGAGTTTTTTCTACTAAAATTAAAAATATTTATTTACTTCAAAAATTAACAAAATGGATTTTTGTGTTCACAAAATTATTTACTTAATTATTTATAGCGTACTTAAAATAATTCTGTTTACTTACGCCTTCTGCCTCCTCAACTAAATATTTATCTGATTATTAACATAACTAAACATAAATAATTTTGCTTAGCATTCATTTTTTAAAATAACGTTTAAAATAAAAATTATATTTTTATTAAAATTTCGGTAAGTGAACCACTGCGATTTTAAGCGGCACCTTTAGGTTAGCTGAATGCAAGGAAATTCAGCTATATAATTTTTTTAGTTTTTATTTATTTTATGTTCTAGTGTAAAATCAGGGGGCCCTCTTGTTTGGCGACAAATTTCAACTGTGCAATTTTGCTGAAGCATCGTTTCAGGTAACCATGATATTCTTTGCTTTCCTTGACGTCACTTTTGGATTACCGCAATTTTCGTTTATCGTTATGTGGCTTATTCTTGGCTTATTTTCATGTATATTAGTTTAATTTCAAATTTTAATCTTTGTTATTCTTTTACCAATAGTTACTTGTTATCGTTGCTATCTATAACTATCTTTGTCGAGCCGCGATGGCTCAGGGGATAGAGCGTTCGCCTTCCAATGAGGCGAACCGGGTTCGAATCCCAGTCGATACGAATTCCGCATCCGGCTTGCACTGACCACAGTGCTGACGTGAAATATCCTCAGTGGTAGACGGATCATGGGTTAGAGTCCTCTTGCCGTCAGGCTAACCGTGAGAGGTTCTCGTGGTCTTCCTCTCCATGTAGCGCAAATGCGGGTTAGCTCCATCAAAAAGTCCTCCACGAAGGCAAATTTCTCCCAATACTCGATCCAGGAGTTCCCTTGTCTTCTGGATTGGGTTCAAAATTACAAGGCTACGGAGTTGAACATTAGTAGCCGTAAACCCATTAAGTTGGGTCGGCTGTTCAACGACGGTTATAAAATAAAATAAAACTATCTTTGTTTCTCATTTCTACGAAGACAGTCTGGTAAAATAAATATGTATATTTTTTCTTTAAGTAGAAAACAAAAATTAAGAAATCTGTCGTTGGCTGGTGAAAGAGTGACTGGTAAATATTTTATTGAGTTCGTAGAAGATCGTGCAAAAGAGACTTTGTTTGAAGTTATTACCCGGAAAATATTGCTTGGGACAACCATCATCTCAATTATTTTTTGATATCCTATGATTGTCTGAAAAATGAAGGTTTCTTGCATTTATTGATCAATCATTCCTTGAATTTTGTAAATCCCGAGACTGGTGCCCATGCTAGTATAATTGAGGATATGTGATACCAGTTAAGGAGAGAATTTCGAAGCAATTTATTAAAAACATAAGAAAAATCGATCACTTTTTGATGTCGTCCTTAGTGTCTAAAAATTCACCGAAAAAATGACCTCCAGTTGTATGTTTTATTTTATATTTATGTGTTTAAAAAATAAATATAAAAGCAATAAAAAAAAGTTTCAATTTTGAGCTTTTGACCATCACTGTTTAATTTCGTAACTTTGAACCCAATCCAGAAGAAAATTCCAAATCCAATCCAGAAGATAAGGGAAATCCTGGATCAAGCACTAGTACAAATTAACTTTCATGGAGGACTTTTTATTAGAACTAACCAGCATTTGCGTTAAATAGAGAGAAAAAACCACAAAAATATTTCACAGTTAGCTTGACTGAAAGGGGATTCTAACATATGATTCGTCTACCACTGAGGACATTTTTCGTTAATACCGTGGTCAGTGCGAGCCGGGTGAGGAATTCGTATTAGCCTGCCATTGCTGGGATTCGAAACCAGGACTTGTCTTTGGGAGGCGAGTGCTCTAACCCTTGAGCCACCATGGCTCTGGACCACTTTTACCAATCTGCGAAGGGACTGAGGGTGGGACGTTGCAGTCCTTTATAAACTGTTCTACTCGAAAGTGCTCGAATTCGTGCTCAGATCATCGGACTACCAAGGCAGGGGACCCCTCTCTCTTTCAGAAATCAAAATTGTGATGGTTTATCTTCGAATCATCCTCAAGAATGTTTCCCAGACCGTCGCCATTAGCCAATTGTGCAGCACTAATTCCGTTTTAAATGAATTACTTCCAGTAGAACTCTTTTGTTTTCACACTACCCTTTGTTTTTTTATAAATAATCTTTACTGATCTACACTACTCGTGTCTTTTCGATTTTTACATTGCATTTTAATAAAAATATAACAGCAGTAGCTGAAATGACAAAATAAGTCGAATATAAACAGTATAATAGCTCAGAATAATTGACTATAACTTCAATTTACATCAGATGCGTCTATAATCCAAATAGAACAGAATAAAAATACTTTTAAATGGGAAATAAATACAAATTTTGTTCTTACCGTTAAAAAAAAACAACACACTTTTAGAGTTAAAGTTTTACACAAAAGTTATAATAGTAACAAATTAATTTATTGCTATTATAACTCTTGTTATAAATTTACGTTAATGACAACCAAAGATTTTTAAGTATTCCTTGTTAATTAAGGATATATGATTTAAAAAAAACGATACTTATCCGTTTCGATGGGCTTTATTAAAAACCACCAAATTCACCATTTACACACTAGTGATGCTCAATAATTGTGGTTATCAGTACTATTGGTATTGTGGTAATAGGTGCTTATTATAATAATGTGAAAACCTAAAACAGGTAATGTGGTAATAAATTTTATATAAGATAAGTTATAATCTAGGTACTATGTTTTAAGAAAGTATGCTAATGTTGGTATTGGCTATCTAAATCTAAGCGCTGCCCTAATAGACGGCCCTCCGAAAAGTATATACCAAAACAAATTACCTGTAAGTTTGAGCAAGATTATTCTTATTTTTTAATCTTTTACTTAACGTAAAACTGTCTTCAATTATCACCAAGTCCTGGTATCAATCACTTTTCAGAAGGCTATCCCGAGAAAGAAGTCCTGCCGCATAAAGATGTTACGGAATATTACATTTATTTATAAACTTTTTTGAAAGTTAAAGGTAATTGAAAGCGTTTTTCAAAAATAAAATGTCAATACCAAATTTTGACTATGATTAAATCAATCACGCATATCACCAGAATCCTAATAAATAATTCAAGAGGAAATAGATAAGTTTGAGTTTTCGTAGAAAAACCTAGGATAGATCTAAGCGTTTACATGATTTTGAAAATTGTCGCCAACAAGTAACTGTTTAAGACACAATCTAAAATTAATTTGTTTAATATTAACTTTACAAAGAATGGGAGGAACAATTTAATTAAGAAAATAGAATAGAGTGTAGAATAGGGTGTCTCTCGAATTGGGCACTTTAAGTGAGCTTTTACTGTAGATAAAATTTTTCATTTTCCAACGATTTCTATCTCGATTATTTATTATTAAAAAACTCATTTTTATTTCAAATTCTGTTTTCTGTAAAAATATAACAAAATCACTGAAATATAAGGGGTACTTAATTGTGAACTTTTATCGAGAAATTAATATCCACTAGTACACAGAATTTAGAGTTATTAGATTATTTACTGACGAATTGCGCCAAATCCTGCATGTACTGTATATAAGAATTGTACTCAAGTTTCTATCGCCAAATGCAAATGGTCCGCCAAGTTTGACAAAGTTATTTTAATGCTGTTCTTCTCCTCCAACAGGAGCTATAATAAGGATTTTCTAATCAAATTACTTATGAATTAATGAATTACTAATCAAGTAGAAATTACTTTTAATTGCAATAAGTGATCAGTGGATTTTCTTAATCTAAAAGTTGGGCTCAAAATTATAATAATACAACTGCATGAGAAATCAATATGTGGGGAAAATAATGTAACCAATTCTGAGAATCTTCAAGATCCTGAGAATCTTTTTGTACAGTTGCCAACTTTATGGAATACTATAAATATGAATAGAAATACTTATTGGTTATATTAATGGCAAAATAATACTTTCAAATTAATTACAATGTATGAAAAATACTTTTATAAGCAAAACAAAATGAATGAATGTCTCACCCAAAATGTCCAGAGGATTTATTTTAACATAATCAAGACCTACAGCAATTGTGAGTAATTTTCTGATTTAGTTAACCAATGTTATATTACTTAAAACTGAAGGAAATTAGTGCAGTCTCATTCTTATAAAATCATTTTTCAATAAGTTCTTGTAGCCATTCCATTACTAAACGAAGATTCATCGATTCATCATTTCTTTTTAAATATTCCGGCAATTTTCTGAAAAAAGGTTTCGCCCTCCTTCGTTTCAGCGCCTTTCTTTTCACCGGGTTTCTTCTCAGCTGGCTTTTTTTCAGCAGGTTTCTTTTCAGCAGTTTTCTTGTCCATTTCGGGAAAAAGGTTAACTTGAGTTAATGAGAATCAAAAGATTATTGGGGGCTTTCTGTTAAAATGATTTTAAAAATTTAAAGTAATGTAATTTAGCTTCTGAATTTATACAAACAGCGTTCTAAAAACTTTATTTTTCTCGTGTTTAAATGGCTGGGAAACACGTAGTACAAATAAAAAAACCCACGTGCATTAAAGAAGTTTTTAATTTCACAATTTTCTTATGATATTTATTTTTAAGCTAAGCTTGAGTAGTCCTTGTTTTAAATAAATTTCTGTTTTTTATTTTTAAATAATATATTAAAAAAAGTATTAGAGGTACATAACATGAAGTAGTACATAATATGAAATTATAAATAATGAAATTAATATTTTCAGCTTTGGTCTTAACACTTTATACAAGCTAAAACAATATAATTGAGATTTTATTTGATTCTATCAGTAAGACTTAACTAGGTGCTGTTTGACTTTTTCAGATTCAGTCCAAGGTTGAACTAGATTATGATTTATATGTTGTTGTTGTCGTGTCCATGGATGAAGGTTGTAAACTAGATGCCATTAAAGGAGCGGTTATGATTTAAATGTTACGTTTTAATAAAGTTCATAGTTTGTTAGCCGCTTTGCAATTGATTTTACGCGTAAACCTATTCTTTTTCACCCTTTCCAACAACAGTGGGAAAGGAGCTGGATTTTGAACAAAGCGGCGTAGGATGTGTTGCTATTTATCACTATATATATATAAAATTGAAAGTCTGTATGTACGTATGTTCGCTAATAACTCGCGAAAGGAAGCACCGACTTGGATCGTCCTTTCCCCCTCTGCATATTGCAAATTTTGTTAGGTGGTTTGTAACCAATCATCATTTTCCTGCGTTATGTAGTTTGGGCACACTATCGTAAATATGAAAATTTCATTGTTGAAATCCATTGTTACGGTTTAAGCTTTTCTTACTTTCTTTCGAATGACTTTACCGATTGGCATGGCGTTTCTTTTTATATTTTAATAATATTTTGTGGATCATTTTGCGATATTTTAAATCTTTCTACGGTAATTTATTCGCATGCAATGTTGAAAAACGTGTTTTATAATCGTTTCAACTTAGTTCTGTTACAGAAACAGCATCGTAACAAAATATTTAACAAAACTGAAGCAGACGAAATATCGAGAAAAAATTTGAAATAGCTAATGAGATACCTGCACGTGACGTAGTGTCTGAGTGTCTATTGAAGCACTGCACTTGTTTACATTATCAACTGTTCTTTCCGTTCTACTTCGAGTAAGTCAACCCCGTAAAGTATCAAGACTTTTAAGTGATACATTCTAAATTCTTTACCATAGATTCTTTTTCTAAGATTTCAATTATTTCACTATATATTTACGCAGATACATAACACAAAGACAGGTACGAAGTCATGTGGAACATAAACTAATTATGCATCGAAGTTTCCAGGTACACAAAACAAAAATATATCACGATTACAATAAAATGCATTAACAAATAATAAATCGCAGTTAAGTTAAAGAACTCGAAGCGAAAGAATTGTATTTCAACTAATTCGATGTAAGATATGGCTCTGTGTTTAATGAACTTATCGTTAATTAACATTCTAACTTATGTAGAGAAACTTAACTTAATATTAATACTCCATATTGCTAATAAAGATTATCTGGTACTGATGTCATAGGTCACATGCTTGGGTATGGGAGGTCATCTTCTTTTTGCAAGTACCCAATTAAAGCTAATAGTTTAAATGTTGAAGTAAATACTCGTGCTTGAAGCAAAAACTCAGGCTAGCATAAGTTATAAAAATTAAATAAATACTATGTTTCGCACTTATTGAGAATTTTAAGTAAAAATAATCGTATTCTTTTTCGTCTAAGCAGCATTTCAATTTTAAGACGCTTAAATTTATTTAATTTTAATGTTAAAACTTAGTGTTGCCAAATATTAATGATAATAATTATTTTTTGACATTTTTTAAACACAAATTTTAAAATATATAAATGTACATTATCCTTTAAATAGAAATATTAACTTAATAAATATATTACAGATTTTTATTCGCCATATTTTGAACACAAACAGTGGCTGGTTGCATTTAACGTATGCACTACGTAAATAATGTGATTGTGTACTCACATTTAAAGCTTAAATCTCAAATCGTGGATCTGAATGCTAAGAAATAAAAATTTATAACATAAAAAAATACTTTACCAAGGATAAAAAAAAATTAAAGGAAAGTGATTTGAAATAAAAAGTCCATTTTAATCACAAATTAAAGGTGCCACATGAATGTAAAGACTAATTTTGATATTTTAATCTAAATATTAAATCACTTAGTTATTCACCATCTGTCCTAATAAACCCCAACTAACCTTACAGGACAGACTAAGGAAAAAAAAATTAAGGGCATGAAAATCCATCCCGATAATACAAGATCATATATCTACTGCAAGAACTGCCCAGATTCCCAACTTGCACCAAAACGTATCTTTGATTGTCCAATTTTGCCTTAAAGCTTGGTATGTTGCCACTTCAGGAACAACTTCAGGAGATTCTTTATATCTCCGAGGCACCAGAGCTGGCGGCTGCAGGTTAACCGCTCTTTTAATGGCTTCTAGCTTACAACATTCATCCATGGACACGACACCAACAACAATTCTACAGGAAGTCTTGTCTTCTTCTGACGTCGTTTTTTGACGCGATAATGTCTTTTTTTCAAGTCTTTACTCTTTATTGCATTATTCGATTAGATTCGAAGGAATTGATCTTAAAATTTAAAAATCTTAATTTCAGAAAACAAATTTATGTTTTGACGGTTAGAGAACCCCGATTAAAAGCAACTGTCGCAACTTGCAAAATAATTTTTTGTCATTGAAAGAAAATAATTGTATTAAGAAAATAAGTCGAAAAATAATATGAAAAAAAAAAAAAAGGAAATCAATTCAAGCAAGTCTTCTACTGGAAGTCGAAAAGACCTCTACAAATACTGCTACCGGCCGTTGAGAACAAAGTCAATACTGACTTTTAATTTTTCAACAGCCCTATTAAAAGGAAATATTTCTTTTACTCTAAAATGTATTATTTACTTTTTTTATATCCATGTATACTGTTAACTTAAATAAATTTATAAGAGGTAAATATTCCTTATTTTTCGGCAAAAAACCATTATAAATAAAATTTATCGTCTTGCCATAGAACGTTTTCATTGCTAATACAAATATAATTTATAATGCCGAATAAGTGCATAGTTTGATTATATCGAAGTTCTAATTTGTTTTATTATCGATCAAAAGTGCTATTGAGCTCATTAGCATACCCGTTTTGTTCAAAATTTTAGCATGAGCCATGGTGGCTCAGGGGATAGGGCATTCGCCTTTTAATGAAGTGAACTGGGTTCGAATCCTTGCAATGGCTGGTCGATACGAATTTCACAACCGGTTCGCATCGACCGCAGTGCTGACGTAAAATACCCTCAGTGGTAGACGGATCTTGGGTTAGAGTCCTTGCTGTTAGGCTAACATAAGAGGTTTCCGTGGTAACGTAAATGCGGGTTAGTTCTATCAAAAAGTTCTCCACAGAGGCAAATTTCTCCCAATACTTGATCTAGGAGTTAACTTATTTGGATTGACTACAAAATTACAAGGCTACGGAGTTGAACTCTTGTTTGAGAAGTATGAGTTTATATGAACGAAGTATTTCCGTCAAAGTATGAGTTTAGAATGAGTTTATGAGTTTATACGAACATTTCCGTCAAATCTGAAAGATTCCTCAAAATGCCCAAGATCTGAAAAGGCGAACACGTAAGATGCAAAGGTTAAATCCACTCTTGTTTGAGAAGCATGAGTTTATACGAACATATTTTCCTGATTTTTGACAGTATCAATTTAAATTTCGTAACATTTCAAAATTCTACTTATTTAAAAAAGGCGGACCAACTGGTTTGCTGGAGGTGGCTAGACTTAGCAATAAAAACTGTTAACAAGAAAGCATTTTTTTTTTAAAAATAGTTTCAAAAGAATTATTATGTATTTATTTATCAATTTCTTAATTCATTTTCATTTTTAACTTTTTAAAATTTTATTTATTTTACAGTTTTGAATGTCTGCGAATAGAAAAGTATAAAAATAAAAAATAAAATGAAACTTATTAAAAAAAAATATGTATATATGTCAAATCTAATTGTTACAGTTTGATTAGCATTATATTTGATATTTCCTTTTTCATACATATTTTGTTATCTGTTTATGTCGCTATACATTGAATTAATAAAAAAGGAAAAAGTATACATTTACAATATTTCTTTCAAAATTGGCAAACAACCGAAATTCATTACCAAAAATGGAATAGTGAACTATTCGCGATCGCAACGCTCGAGTACGCCATCTAGCGGGAGCCTGAAAATATCGTGCATTAGTTCCCACATAACCATTGGCAATGACGGACGCTATTTTCTTAGCATCAAAAAAGAAGCAAAATTTCCCTAAAGAAAAGGTAAAACTTCTTGAAAAAACTAATCAGAACATGCCAAACATTGAAGCAGAACACGCCAAGCATTTGAAGAACAACTTCTCAATTTTTACCTTTCTATTACCAACAACATAACATGATTTCATGATCACTTGCTGTTACAGATGTGTGTATTGCGGTAAAATAATTTTTCTGTCTTCAATTCATTACAAGTTAAAATGAAGTCTACATTGCTTTCGTCATTCCAATGAATAAATGTGTTCCAATGAATTCCATATAGAACTGTAATAGTTATAGAATATCCTTCTTCTTCATAGAATAGTATATATTTCTGTATCTACATAATTCAGAAAACAACAATAAAGAATAATCCGAATTACTTGAAAAAGTATCTTTTGTGCTGATTATAAATAAATTTTTGATCGTTTTCTTGGTAAGTGTTTTTTAGTTTTGAAAGAATTTCAACTGGAATTCAGCTATTCTGTTTTTAAGCTACATATTAAAATTCCTATCGAGATCATACAATTATAAAATTTTGATGTGTGGTATGTTACCTAAAAGTAATGAAGGGATAAACTATGTATATATTATTTGAGAATAAAGTTTTCAAACAAAGAACATATTATTTTGGAATTCTCCGGACTTATAAATCAGGTAAGTGTTATGATTTTTCTAATAAAAAATTTGCTTGTAACGAATTTTTTTTCTTATTTGATGATCGTCTCTACAAAATGGTTTTTTTACGTCTGATTAAATACTATAAGAATTAAAAAAAAAGAAACAATACGAAAGTTTTTATTGAAAAATGAGGAATTTTTAAAATCGTTTTTATCCTAAGAATTCTTTATTTTACGTTTTTTAGTTTATAATTTTTTGATAAAATTGTTGTAAAAATACTTTTTTTGAAAAATTAAATGGTATTAAATTATGTGTTTATGTATACTTCTTGCATATTCTAATATTTGAAGTAATATGATTCAGAAAAGTATGGAAGAAAAATTCGGTACTTACGTATTAACCACAGCTACAGATTTGGCAGATTTTTAAGTGCCGCCAATCTACACTTAAAATTTTTGGAAAAAACCTTAAAATGAAACATTTTGTTTAAAATCAAAGTAAGTCAATCGGATTTCGGGGGAAAATGAGCCGATATAGAGTTTAGCATAGATTCAAAACAAACTTTTCTCTCACCTGATTCTATAGCCATTATGAACTCTAATAAATAAGATTCAAAATGAAATAACATTTCCAAAACGGACGTTTACTAAGATAAAGTTTCATGTTATGGACATTGGTACATTTTCGTTATATTTCACTAGATAAAATATTTCGCTCCTAAAAAAATGAAATTGCATCTTGTTTTGTTTTTGGCAAGTCCCAAAGACACATTTTCGTAACACTAAAAAATGGCGACAAAAAAAGAATGTTTTTTTTTTTTTTTTTTTTTTTTGTTTTTTTTTTGTTTCGTAAGCATTCTTTATTTTACGTTAAAATTTAAATGGGCCTTTCATGTTATACCATTAAATTTAGTAAAACTATTTCTCAGGCATTAGGTTTGAATTCTTATAAGAATATACCTATTTTTTTCTCTTTATTTACAAATATTTTTCCGATGTGTTCTGGATGTTCCTTCTCTAAAAAAAAAAAAAAAAAAAAAGGGATACCATTTTGTTTTCGTTTGCATAAGAAAGAAAACAAACATTTTTCTTTATTAAATTTAATCAGCCACAATAAAGATGGAACGTTACAATGCTACACGCTACATTAAAGACGTCTCCAGTGTAACTGAATGACTGTTCATATGGAAATCGCAGGGATTCGGCACATACAACAACGCCCCCTATAGTTCGTTGCGATCGCGAATAGAATAGTGGTGCTATCCGGCATAATCTAAGTTTAGTAAAAGATTTGATTAAAACATTTTTCCTCTTGAAAGAAGTTGAATTTAATTTTTATGGTTTGCATAAGCAAGAGAATTAATTTTTAGAAGTTGTTATTAAAAAAGGTGTTGTATAAACGTGAACTAACTAAACATATTTCGGAACTTGATTATTTTAGCTGACTTGACGGAACTTATTCAATGATTTATCCATTATGTGTTTTCCTTAAACTATTATATGACCTTTCATACAGAGTGCTATAATGACATAATTGCCCAAGATTCTTATATCCAATAATGCTTTATTTGATTTGTTGCGATGGTTTAGAAAATTAATATAGTATGGTTATATACTACTATTAAATATTTATATTTCAATTTTTGAAACAAGCTAATACGTGAGCTCTTTAATAAAATATGGAACATATGTTTTAAATGGGAATATACAATTGTTTTTAACTATTGTTCTTAAATTAGAGAACTTTCTTAAATATTCATAATTGACAATTACTTAAGGAAAGTGAAATCTTTTCCTTCCTATCTTAATTCTTCCTTACTTAGTTTTTTTGTTTGTTTTTAATTTGTTATTCCTCTTTACTAACACGTCTCAATTCACGAATTTTTAATGATCACTTGATATAAATATTTTCAAAATTAAACAAAAAAATAATAAAGATAAAAAAAAAAATCAATTTAAGGGATTTTTCACTATCAAAATATTTAATGAAGGGTAAAATACTATAACTTATGTCTGTATTTGAATGGGAATTATACTTCCCAAATAGAATTAGACTTATAGTCAGCTTTAGTAATTATAAACTAGTAATAATAAAAATCTCAAATAAAGCATTTTTTTCCCCTCCAAAATAACGCTATATAAAGGTTTTAACATATCTAATTCTCCCGAAGTTAATACAGAATATATTTATTAAATCTGATTCACAGATGGCAACAATGCAACGTTGGTTATGTTGTTTGAATAGAAACTTAGAGCTAGTGAAAAACTTTGAGCAGAGAATATAAAAATAAAAGGGATTTAAATATTATGGTATTATTAATTCTTATAGTACACTGTTAAGAAATAATACAAAAAACTGGATTTGCAATCTTATAATTATCAGACAAAAGTTGTATTTACAAAATTAGTATTTCAGCCTGAGTAAAAACCTTAAAGCCAACATACAAAGTAGCATGTAAAAAATAACGCAAAAAATTTCGGAGCCAATGTAAGAGACATCTTTCGAAATACTTCAAATACTTCATGGATGAAACTAGATTTTTATTAAGTTCCGGATATGTTTTATACCAATTGTCTTCGATGGCAAATTTCAACTTTATTGATAATGTATACCTCTCATTTGCATTAACTTTTCGTGCTAAGTCGCGGCATACGTTTATATATATATATATATATATATATATATATATATATATATTAATTATATATTCTTTATTTAAACTTTATTTGTAGCCCTAAAGAGATTCGGGGAATGTTTAAACTCAGAAACTCAGAATTCATCTTCTTATATAGTTAGCATTGGTGCTAAAAATTTGGTCACGTGACTTACTTTTCCATTAGAGCTGTTTATCTCTGTGAAATCTCCTTTTATGCAATATTATTTTGGAAAGCTTTCAATTCATTTTTAAGAAATTTTCTCCATTCTTTTTATTCACTATATAGTTTTCTATACATTCATGGAGTTAAATATTTCATGTTATTTGGCAGAATACCAGAAGAATATAAGAACCTCTAGAGAAATAATATAACTCCATACCATTTGGTGTGGTTGCTAGTTAAATTTATTAGTTTATGTGATTAATGGATGCTTATGGATTACAGTCAAAAGCAATTTTTTTTATTTCAAAAACGTATAAAAGAAAGTACAATGGAAATTATTCTCACTAAGGAATATCGTTTCTGTAGTCGCGTTGAATTTAAACTTAAGTCCTTGATTTATAGAGGCTAATAAAATTTTTGTCGTATAGACATGGGAAATAATATAATAAAAAATTCTGATCATTTAAGAATTTTTTTTTTTAAAAGTATAAGTAAAATGATATTATGCTAATATATCATTTTCAATATTTCATATAATCTTTAATTTAATGAAACTTTCAATATCGATGAGTGGTTTTATTCGTAAAATATAAATGTAATAACCAATCTTTTACGTTATTACTAACATTTTTCTCAACTATAATTGGTTTGGGAAAACCTTTTTTCGGTATCGTTTGTTTTGTTACTGGGTAGACTCAGAACTTTTGAAATACTTTAGAATCTATTATAGCCCAAATTATTCAAAAGCACCTATAAATTTTAAAGAAGAATTAAAAAAAATTCTACTGAAAAAAATGAGTTCTTTTTAAAATTTATTTTAATTATTTTGTGCCTGGAATGTGACTTAATTAATTTTTTATTTTAAAAATAAGTTGCTTAATTATTATTTTGATTATATAGTTTATTGTTTTGAAGTAAATGCATAGGTGAAAAAAATTTAAGTTTTAGTTTTTTCACAAAAGAAATTTTTTTAAAATTTAATAATTTCAGATCAATGTCTATTTTCTGATTTATTTTTCGTTTAATCTCAGAAATTATTTTAAGCTTAGTTTAAAGAGTGATTTAATCATATTGTAAACAATTATTCCGATAGATGGCTCTAGTTCACTTTGGAAAATGAATAATGGAGATGATGTTTGGGATCAATGATTTAGCTAATAGTGTCACGCGATTGTTAGTGAAATTCTAGAAATTTAAATTGATAACAGCTCAGGCAAAAAAAGAGTTATTCTTAATTTTAAAGTATCATATACTGCCAAAACTCTTCAAAATTAATTTTGGACATTTTGAATTAATCCCAAAACCTAACCTGTTTTTACTTAAACATTAAACATAGGTACTTAAGTAAAGTTAATAAATTCCTGTTGAAGAGAAAGTAATACTATTCTTGTTTGGAATAAAATTTAATTTCTTTAATATTATTTTAATGGCTTACATTTTTACATTGATGTACGTTAATAAATTATCGTAGCTCTCTATTTTTTAAATTTAGTGCAATCTAAAACATAATGCAAACAGTTCCCAAAATTATCAGTGCACTGTGCTAGAAATATTTTCTTTTAGCAATTTGCGACGTAATTGGAAAGAAATTAATAGGAATTGCGAAAGTAATAGGAAAAAAAAATGTTTTTTCATACAAATTATGTCTTAAAAACGGGTTATATAGTCGGAGAAAAATAATGTGTTTTTTTTGGGGGATAAAAATGAGAAAATTTTAAGTAATCATCATTAATTTTTATTAAAAATATGCATCAGTTTAAAGAGATTTTGACTGTTAATCACATTTTTTGTATTTTATAAATATATAAAGATGTAGATGTTAAGTTTGCAATCACAAAACAGTTATTTTACTTTTTAATCTTTATAAAAAAATATTTAAATATTTCGTTTATGATAAATGCTAACCGGTGCATTTAATGAAAGCTCTTGTATTCAATAATCATATTGTTACAATTAGTCAAAATTTATTATAAATGAGACAACGTTTTTTAATGTATACCGTATATCTAAATGTGATATAATTCTTTTTTTATTAAGATGTGATTATGATTATGTCGTTCACGTTTCTTCTAGTCAAGTTTATTTCTTTAATGAAATTTTACCTAATAGTTTAAAGTCGTTTATTTTTGTAAATTTCTGTCGTTTAAATTTCGCGGTGATTTTTGTTTAACTCAAAAATTTATAACTAAATGATTTATTTCAAAATTCTTATTTGACGAAGTTTATTCATTTGAAAAGCTAATATGATAGACAAATAATAAAATAATTTAATTAAACGATTTTGTTAACCAAAACTTTATTATGAAACTTTTAGAGAGCTTTTATTTGAAACATTACCTTTTCAATATCTTTTTCTACCCAAAGAAATCTTAACAGTATTGTCAAATTGAGGATGAACTTAAAAATTACAGTTAACAAATGTATCAATGCCGAAGCAGTTTTCTTTCATGTTATTCCTGTGCAAGTGCTTTATATATGTAAAATATAACGTGTTCTTCTTTTATAAGTTCTTCATATATGAAGATAAAACATGTTTTTTCACTGTTAGTTCTTTTTCCATGTGGATATAACATATTCTTCCACTATAAGTTATATGTGTAAGGTATAATATGTTCTTACAATGTAAACACTTAATATATGTAAAGTAAAACAAGTCTTTCAACATGTTATTTCACACCAAGTTCTCTTTATTTTGAATGCATATCATGTCCTTTAGTTACAATTCCTCCTTATATGTAGATATATCAAATCCTTCAATTTTCCCAGCTTTTCATACTTTACGTCCATTTGTTAGAAAAAGGACAAATAGATCACAATTTGTTGCATTTTTGAGGATTACTAAGTTATGGCCAATCAATAACATGAAACATTTGTTCTTCCCGAGAGTTATTACATTGTGAAGCTTGGCCGTTCTTAGGAGAAACAGTCCATGCACACATTTTCACCTTTCCCCCCCTCTGAATCAGCTATTATAGACATATATTCTTCGACTTGATTTCGAAATTTAAGGTATAGCATATTCTTATCCTTACAATGTAAATTTTTCATGGGTGTAGAGTATAAAGTTTTTCCTTTCTGTTTTGAGTAATTTGATTCCTAGCTCAATCCTTAAAAAATAATCTTTGAAATCTTTTAGAGCTATAATTAGGTTTAGTGTAAGAACAAGACAAGTTTCGATTCATAAATTGTAAATGAGAGTCAAATCAAAATAAAAATTACAATAGGTTTATACAGTTTTTTATTAGGTACAATACGAAAAAACGAATTTTTTTTTTTAATACTGACTAAACGAAGCGGCATTGCCAAAATAGAAAAAGCATTATATTATTTTTTTTCTAAGATTTGGATGTTGTATCAATTACGTATAATTTATATAATAGTGTTAGGGTTTTTATGGATGCTATATTATGCAATATTTAGGTATTTACTTACATAGTAGTTTCAGCAGAAGATGATTTATATGTTACTCTAAATATGATCAGTGTTTTTAAACTTGTATAACATATTTTACTTAACTTTATTTCAAACGAAAGATAAATGACAACATATCCTCATTTCGACAAATCAGATCAAATAAAATATTTTACTCTATTTTTGTGAAAAGAAAAAACTTGGCAAAGTGCAGCCAGTTTTTTCACGTCAAATAAATAAAGAATTTGATAGCCATATTTATTTTATAAGAGTCGATTTCCGTTTCGAAAATGATATCAGCATCAAATATAATATCTTTAACTCCGAGTTTTTCAATTCAGTTGTATGGTACTTCCATAAATGAGTGTTTTAGAATTGCTTATAAAGAAAAAAAAACTCACATACATTTCAATTCGACGTAAATTTTTATAAAAATTTTTTGTCGTTTGTTGAAAATGACTTTAAAATCAATTTTGAAATTCGTGCTTTGTTTGATACATACGGATGATAAATAAAAGATATAAAATCCGTTTCGAATGAAATACTGATTGTTTAGTTTGGGATGAAATGAACTCTTTCAAGAATAAAATCATTTTAAATTTTCGAAATAATGTCGTTGAATAAAATAGAAAGTTATTTGATTTAATATAATCAGAGTAAATATTCATTTTATGTCAGAAATACTCCATGTGAAAACAACATTCTGGAACTGCGTCATTTTAAATGGTTCGAAAATATTTGAGTAGTATCCGTAGCATATATATTATAGCATAAATATATTTGGCAAAATACAAAATATATCACAAAATAGATAAAATATTTTCTCAAAACTAAAGAGAAAACTAAGAAAAACTAGATTCCAAATCACAAAACCTAGTTTGTGGCGCAATCAAAATGATTTCTTAGTTTTCTAATGATCATGACGATCACCCGATGAGTTTTCAAAAGATAATCATGAGCATAGTGTCAAGGTAAAGTAAAGCGACAATGGGGTTTTAGATAATCACAATGAGATATCTGCAAGTGATGTAGTGTGGGTATCTCTATCCTGATTGGTTGTTGAAACGCGGCATTTGTCTACGTTAGCAACTGTTCTTTCTAGTCTGTATAGAGTAAGCCAAGCGCATCGAGTGTCAATTCTCAAGTGATTTATTCTATATTATTTTACAAAGATTTAAATTCTTTCATTATATATTTCTTACTTAACAAAGACAGTTATGAAACCATGTAGAGCATAAAAAATCTAATTATGCATCGAAGTTGCGAGGTACACAGAACAAAAATATATCAAGTTTACTATAAAATACGTAAACAAATAATAAATCGAAGCTAAGTAAAAGACGTAGACGGGAAAGAATTATATTTCAACTAATTCGATGCTCGATACGGCGTTTAATTTAATCAACTTTACGTTAATTAACAGTCTAAATTACGTGCAGAAACTTAGCATAACTTTATCATTCCATTTTGCTTATAAATCAGCTGGCACTGACGTCATAGGTCACAAGTGTAGGTATCTGTGATCTTTTTCTTGAAGTGCAAGTACCCAATTATCTTTACTTAGAGGATAAATTTAAAATTAGTGTTCTTATTTGATAAATGGTCCCGGGTTAAAGGAACAAGGCTTTGTACAAATAGAAACGATTTAAATTTAGTTTTATTACTTTTTCTCAAAGGACTTGAGGTCATGTCTGCTGGAAAAGGTTCGCCTGTTATGAATAGTTAATATGTACAGCTAAATAACTTATCCCTCAAAGATTTAAATTACTAAAAGAGCTTTTTTTCAGTTAGTCTGTGTATACATCAAATAACAATTCTAGAAGGAAACGTAAAGTTTATTTTGCTTCTTAGAAATAAAATTAGAAATTTTCATAGGGATTTTCAATTGAGGGAAACAAGTCACACTTAATGCTATTTTTGAAAGCTCTGTCGCCAAGGAAAATACGAAAAAATCATAGTTTAAGGGCTTTACACTTGAAACAATGAAACGATTTTAAACTATAAATATATTCTTGCCATGAAAATTTATCTGGGCTTTAGAACAAAAAAATAACTTAAATGTTTTAAAAGCTATTAATTATTTTTAAAAATTGTCAATTTTTGGCAAAATTTTTCCACCTTGATGATAATAATAAAAAACAATCTTATTTTCAGTTTTTGAAAATTTTTATGAGCCCAAGTAATGCGGAATTGGATCAAGCTTTTAAATATTAAAACATTAGTCCACAAACGCTTTTTATTTTTATAAAACTGTGGTTTTTCTTCATATTGACGTTTTGCGCCATTTTCAAAATAAGCGTAGACAGCGCTGGCTTTAAAAAGGCTAAACTTGACTTAACAGCCATAAGTAACAGTTGTAATCTCAATGTAGTTATAAAAGTATCATATTATTAGCAAAAAAGCATCATTTCATATTACAACCAAGTCTGCGAAAAATAGCCTTAAAAAATAACGATTGCTTCACAGACTAATGTTTAGTCAAATATTTATAAGATTAACCAATATAAATGACTGTTTCTTTCAAGAAATAAATCTTTGTGAAATATATTGTTAAAAGTTAGGAAGAATAATTTTTTTTAAAAGCTGCAACTACAAAGAGATTCCTTAAACGTAAATTATAGTCTTTTAACTACTGGTTTAATTAATTATAGTCCTTTAATTACTGGTACTGTCTTTAATTTAAAATTTTGTTCTAACAATAAAAAAAGCATGGTTAAAAACTACCAGATTATGGTAAAATTAAGCGTGTTTCTGACTCTATAGGAAAACCAAAAAGCTCGGTAATTTTACCGAAGCGCATTTGTAATGATTTTAATAAAATTAACTATTATATACAGTTAAATAAAACATAAAAAATTTGCCAAATTTAATAAAATTTGGTAATTTTATCGTAATGCCTTAGAGCATGGCATAAAAACCCTTTCTTCGGTTAAGTTAACGGTTCAATTTAGTATTTTTTTCTTAATGTGTGGTAATAAGAACTATAGTTTTGAAAACCAGAACTTTTGGTAAAACTTTACCGTGTGAAAGGAAAAATTACCAAAATGAATGGTTTAAATGCCAAATATTTCAGTTTTATTAACCAGAATAATGTTCTTTATTTTTATTTTTAAAATTGTTTTTTATTTAGAAATTGTATTACTAAAAATACCATAAAATTTAACCGATTTTTTTTCCTCCCTGCAGTATTAAACTTGTTGGAATTTATTGAGCATTTAATCACTGCAATTAATCACTTATATTAAAATAACTTTATTTTATTAATTTGAAACATTAAAAATTAAGTCTATCTTACGATCATTGCTAACTTTATTATCTCTATTTTCTTTACGGAAAATGGATTTATCTGCTTTTTTAAAATAGCGCCTCAAAGAGCTAACTTAATTTTGGAACAAAATTCTGCTAGATTTTTGTTAATGTATTCACAACATGTTAAAATTTTAATTAGGGGTCTACCGTTGAAGATTTAGTTTAATATTATCAAAATGTTAGTTTTAAATCCATCAACTATTAAACAATTTTTTCACTAAGGATTGAAAAATATTAATCTGTTATAGTTTATTAATATAGTATTAGATAGTCATATTTTTCAAATAACCAGTTCTTTTTCAAAACAACTTAAATGTAAGTTTTAAACATTAAAAAAAAGGAAACAATACTATTTTTTTGAGTATAAAAACACACGATTATTAAGTTAGGATTATCTAAATTTTACTGACACAGCTAAGATTATGAAAGCTTTAATCTAGGGAATTCGTATGAAAAAGAAGCATTATATCAGAATTTTTTTTCTCCAGAATCTTCATTCTTATGCAAAATAAAAACGGCAATCTGCTTCACTTTAGAAATTGCTGATTTCTCGATTAAACCTTTTAGCGTAGACAGATGAAAAAGAAATTAGCTTTTATCTTTTCATCTGCATTTGATTAAATTTAGAAAATTAAAGCACCTTCTTGCTTTTTGCTTCCTGAAGTGACATTTAAACACTGTTTATAATGATATAAGTTGTTCGAGGAATAAGTTTTTTCAAATTACTTTCAATCGCTGTTTTGTGATTAAGTTGCTATAAGTTTCGCTCTCAATGAAAGTGAATTTGATTTGTAGATCTAATTTTATCAGATAAAAAATAAGTTTCTCTATCTTTCAGTTTTCTTTTTTATTAATTTAGAAGCGAAATTCTGTTCTCGATTTTTCGAGTATTATTGTATTAAATGGTTTTACTCGCGGCGATTTCGAAACTTGCCTCTATTTAATGTTCTAATATTTTTTATTTGATAGGTAGTATGTTGTCAAGAAAAGGCTGATTAATTTTTTTCGAGCAATTGCTCTTTAAAAAAAGAAAAAAATTAATCTTCATTTGTTATACTTTTACTCCTTAGCGAAGAAAAAGATAATTACCGATTTCGAAGTACCTGTTTATTCTCAAATTACAAAAAGATAAATTTTAATTATTAATCAAAAAATATTTTTTTGGAATGTAAAAAAATTAGATTATTTATCCGGAATTTCAATGATTTGAACAATACAACTTGTATTAAAAAGAAGATTAATCTCAATTATTTGACAAAAAGAGAAAAATCGTAATAGACCGGGAAGAAATTTCCATAATTTTCAATTTTATATGCAAGTAAAAACAAACAATAATTATCTTCGCCATTCAAATTGTTGATTTTATTAATTAACCCTTTTAATGTAACATTTAAACAAACTAAAAAAAAATTGAAAAAATATAGCTTTTATTTCATCTCTGTTTTTGAATGAGTCTGAAAAATTAGTTTGCATAATAATGTTAAAATAACGTTTATAATGATTAAAGTTGTTCAAGGAATAAGGCATTTTAAACTACCGCGTTGTGATTTCGTTGCTAAAAGTTTTATTCCAACAAAGTTTAATTTAAGTAGATCTAATTTGGTCAGTAAAGAATTTACAAGTTTCAGTATCTATCACTTTAGATATTTCTTTTTTATTATATAATAAAAGAGTTTCTGTTCTTGTTTCTTTGACTATCACTTCAAGGAGAAAAAAAAATCTAGTAAAATTACCGCACCGTATGATAATGACATTTCTGGTAAGAGAATATAATTCTGGTAAATAAAACCTAAATATACGATATTTAAATCACTCATTTGAAAATTTTTCCGTTCATATGATAACGGTTAACTGGAAATTCTAGTTTTGAAAATTACAGCTCTTATTATCCCTTATGTAGCAAATAATACAAAGCTGAAATGTAAATTTAACTAAATAAATGGCTTTTAGGCCGTGCTCTAAGGTATCATGATAGAAGTATAGTATAGTTCATGTAGTATAATTCATGTTATCAAACTCATTACCAAAGCACTGTTGTAAAAATTACCCAGCTTTTTTGTGTTTCCATAGAGCCAAAAAAAATGGTAAATTTTACGATATTCTGGTAGTTTGTGACCATACTTCTTTTTAAGTGTGTGCAAAATTTCTAACGATTTCAAAACTTGTAAGTAATTACTGTTAGAAAATTTCCCATTTATTCAGTTTATTTTTTTAGCGTAAAGCAGACCATCTTATGTCCGAATTATTAAACAATATTTTTTTTTAAATTTTAGAATGAAAAAAATTATTTTCTAGTCTATTTTTTTGTTGAGCATTTTGTAAGAAAGTCATGGATATAAAATTCTTTAAAAATAAAAAAACAAAATGCAGGCATTAAAATAAAAGCAGTTTTTTTTTCTTAGACAAAAGAAAATTCGCTTATTAAACTGGGATTATAACAGCATGACTGATATAGCTGGAGTTATAAAAGTTAAATCCAAAAAATTCGAATAAAAAATGAGGTCCTGTACTGGATTAGAAAGACAAAATAAAAACGATAATTAGCTTTGCTTTACAAAACGTTGATTTTACAAATTAATCCTTTTAACATTAGACAGAGAAAAGTTAGCTTTTATCTTCTTTTTGTCTTTGATTGAATTTGAAAAATTGAAGCACCTTTTTGTCGTTGTTTCTAAAGTGATATTTAAATAATATTTTTGAAGATAAAATTCGTTCCAGGTGTATGGCTTTTTAAATTTTCGAATTATGATGACATTGCTATGAGATTCTTTCACAACAAAGTTGAGTTTTCTTAGTTCATTCAATTTGATTAGAAAAGAAATTAATAAGCTATATTATCTCTCAGTTTTGTTATTTTTTTTTGTTAATTGAGAAGAGAATTTCTGTTCTTGACTTTTCTTTCGAATATCGTTGTGTAGAGTTATTTTACTTGGGGCGATTTCCAAAGTTGTCGCTAATTGCTTTTCGAACATTTTCTATTTATTAGTTTTGTCTTACTTTGTTCAGTAAATTCACGAAAAATTATTTTCGGTGTCAGCTAGTTGCGATTACAATGTAACCAGATTAAAAAGAAAAAGTAAATGTCAATTTTTGCATTATTTTTATATTGTTGAATTTGTCTATTCCTATCACTTAAATTTTTGAATATTTCGGATTTGAAAAAAAAGTGTGGTCAAAACTACCAGAATATGGTAAAAGTTTACCGTGTTTCTGGCTCTATGGGAATACCAAAGCAAAGTGTTTTTAGTAATTTTTACCAAAGCGCTTTGTAAAGATTTTAGTAAAATTAAGTATAAATTATTGTTTTGTAATCAGTGATAAAATTTGGTAAATTTGGTAAATTCATTATGATACTTTAGATCATGGCATAAAAATAATTTATTCGGTTAAATTTATTTTTCAGTTTTGTTTAAACCAGAATTTCTTGTAAACCATTACCGTAAAAATGGTAAAATTACCAAATGAATGGTTTAAATATTGCATACTTTTGGTTTTATTACCAAAATTATTATTACCTTACTGTACGGTAATTTAACCAGAATTATTTTCGTGTTCAATAAAAATGTTTTTCTCCAAAAAAAAGCAATGCTGGAAAAAATTGTTTCTGCGCTTTCTGATATTTTTATTGCTGAGAAAAATTTTAATTATTTTTCAAATGTTTAGTTTATTTCCGAAAGTTTATTATAAAATTTAAAAATTTTTGACTATATTTTTATTTTTAATTTAGTTTGTTTATTACAAAACGCGCATATACCGGATTAAAAAAATTGGTTTTGTAAAAAAATGCTCAGTTTGAAAATATTTGATGTGTGTGATTTTTTTAAATGCCTTTTAGGGCTCTGCGATTTATTAGATTTTGGTTAAACTATTGTTATAAATTGATGAAATGCCTAATCAAATATTTAAAAATAGCGTGCATTTTTCACACTTGGACGGCGAGTACAAAACCCAGTGGGTTCAGAATTTTTTTTTAAGGAATGAAATAACTGATAAAAAGAAAATTTCAAAAATGTATACGATAGTTAATGATTTTTAAATTATTTAAATATTATATAATAAAGTATGGATATCATATATTCTAAAGAATGTATACCAGAATGGTTCATACATATTTTTAAAAAATTAACAATTTTGAGATGAGCAGATAATGTTTTTTATTTTATTTATTTATTTTTTTTTGTAAAAAAAAAGCATTTTTAATTTGAATAGACATTGTAGCAACCAGTCATGCATGAAGCTTAAACTGTTCACTTTTCAAGAGTTCGTAAAGTTAAACACTTTCAGGAACGAAGGGGGGGAATCTTCATTTATTTTTGACAATTATATAAGCCGCATAAATTATAATAGTTTTTATCTCTAAAGCAATGTGGTTTTTAATTAATGACTATTTTTTTGAAAAATGTGAAGGCAAAGTAAATCGCTTCATTGCGAATACGCATTCGGTAATCACATTTCTCTTGGCTTCTTTTGACTATATTTTTTCAGCAATATTTTCCGCCCGCATAGGGTAAAATACGTTCTCCCTCAACAACGGTTACAATTACGTTAGTGTATGGTAATGGCATTTTTTGTCAAAAGAAAAACCATATAATTCTGGTAAAGAAACCAAAATATACGGTATTCATACCATTCATTAGGAAATGTTTCTTATCATATGGTAACGGTTTACCGGAAATTCCGGTTTTTAAAATTATAGCTCATATTACCCCACATTTAGAACGGAATACAAAACTTAAATGTAAATCTACCTGAATAAATGGTTCTTATGTCATGCTCAAAGGTATCATAATAAAATTACAGAATTTTATCATATTTAACGAATTCTAACACACATTATAAAATCATATTTTATAGCTAATTATACCAAAATCATGACCAAAGCTCTTTAGTAAAGTATCCAATAAAAATATAAGATATTTCTTACTCAGAGTAACTTCTAATCAAAATATTTTAACTGTTTCATAAGCACTTTAAGTATTTTTTTCTAATACCCTCCTGGGGAATGACCTCTCGTCAATTCAGGCATCTGAAGGGCAGATTTCAAGACCACTCTCTCAGGGGCATCATATTAGGTAGGCCAACGTTGCTCCTACAGTAAGGACATATAGTATGGAGACTGAAAGAATATCCATGCTTTGCCCGGGATTCGAACCCACAACCTTTCTGATTCAAGGTCAGTTCCCTGACTCCTATACAATCCAGCTGGCACTTTCTAAATGTTAAAAAGACTGATTAATATAAACTGATATGACTGACTTAGATATTCTAATAAAATGATTTGCGCATACTAATTTAAATTGTTTAGCCCACGACGTAGTGTGTTTATTAAAATATATTTAGAACGAAATAATTTAAATGTATTTATGCAAGTAAATGATTCGAATAGTTCTTTCGAAATTCAAACTTCTCCTTTTTTTAATTTTATTTTTATTAAATTGGTTGAATGCAAAATAAAATTATAGCGAATGCAAAGCTCTGATGAAAACCTTATATTGTTCGTGGAAATCCAATTTAAAAGTTTCATGAAAACCAGTGAAGTCAATTCGAATTACTCAATCGAATATCATCAGAGAGAGAAGGTTTCATTCATTAAAGGAAAAAAAAGGAAATAAGAAAATTCAGATAAGCTAGTTCAAAAAATTTAAATGTGTAGTTCGTTTCTATTTTGAAAGTGTAATAATCCTTTATAGCGTGCTTTTTGAGTCTTAATGAGAATAAAATGTGAAATGGGCTTCAAAATTTATATTGCTTCAGCATGAAGTTTGTAAAAATTTTAATATGCAACCTAGCATAAGAGAAAGTTTAACTCATATTTTAGATTGTCTTAACTTTGTGACTATTGTATAATGATGTCTGAGTTTATGCAGGTAATTAAGAGGTAAATGCTGTTCAACGGCAAAAAAAAACATTTTTTGAGATGAAAGAAATGAAAAACAGTTTTGGAATCAATGTAATTTGAAATTAAATATAGTGAACAAAAGTCTTCATAATTTTTAAAAAAATTCGGATTTCAATTTTGTAAATTGTAATTAATTCCTGAAATAAAAATTTTTGTTATTTTTCGAGTCTAAATCTTTCTTTCGAAGACCAACGGCAGTAAAAATAATCGATAATTTGAAAGAAAAAAAAAATGAAGAAAAGAAAAACAGACAGAGTTAGAAACGTAAAGTTTGCTGCTTTTTTTTTCTTCTAAGAAAACACTGCCTTTTCACATCGAATTTCAAATTAATTATTTGAAAACTCTTCAATAGACGTTGCTGTTAACTGAAAAAAAAATTATAAAGCAATGCATTTGAAATTCTTCCCAAAATGTAGTAAGATTATGAAACTGTCTGAAGGCAAAATGAACTAAGGTTTTTGCGAATATTTTAGTAAAAATGGTATGACATGCAATAGAAAACATTGCTTTGTGGTCTAGTCATCAGCGCCACATTTTGATAAAAAATCTAAGTAATTTTGCAACCTGTTAAAAATAAAAACTAGTTTCATAAATAAAGTTCTGCAGACCTATTTTTCAACATTTTTTTTGTTTTTAACTGGTTTCTCAAAACAGGCATTTTCGCTGACTTTTTCGGGATACCGAAACAAATGCCTATGAAAAAGACTTTTTATTAAAATAAAAAAACCTTTTAAAAGCAATACTACTTGTATATTGTATATATTATTTTATGATATAATATAATATTAAAATATAAGAACGTTATAATATAACATGTGCACTTTTTTTTTTTTTTGTATTCTTATAAAAGTTCAAAAACTATCTTCATTAACAAAAGCTGAAATAAAGTTAATTGTTTGATAAAATTTACAAAACTTGTAGTTTTATTATTTTAAGCATGCATTTAATTAAAATTGATACATAGCTATTAAGCCTCCAAAATAATGTCTTCAAAACAAACCAATGCATACGCTATTGAAATGCTTTAATTTAAATCTTTTTGTAAATAAACCGAGTAAATTTATTCCTATCGTGCTTTGTTTCAGTAAATTTGAATAGAAATAGTTTGAAAGAACATTTGTATAGAACAAACAAATTGCCGATTACTATTTTTTTAGCTGTGTTTTATTTTGCAATTAACTAATGTAGTAGTTTTTCTGAAATTAAACGAAACTTTTTTATGCTGTTTGAACAAATTTGTGGTATCAAATACTGTTTTTCTATCTTGATGTTTCCTTAATCATTTTTTTTAGCAATTGTTCTTTGTTGTGATTCTGAAATTTGGTTTTAAATAGATTTAGTTAGTATCTAATTAGATCAATCTAAGAGTTTCGAAGCTATTTTTTTATTTGTTTATGGATAACGGAGAATTTTAATCGAATGACACTTAAATTAGCATTTAAATCGAATGATATTCAATAGAATAAGTTTTCACAAACTTGCAAATAACACGTTATAATAAGAAAAAAACTCTTTAAAAGAAAATACGTATTTCATTTATAATGACATTTAAATAAGCATTTAAATCGAATGATATTCAATATAATAAGTTTTCACAAACTTGCAAATAACACGTTATAATAAGAAAAAAACTCTTTAAAAGAAAATAAGAAAATGCGTATTTCATTTATAATGACCCTTAAATTAGCATTTAAATCGAATGATATTCAATAGAATAAGTTTTCACAAACTTGCAAATAACACGTTATAATAAGAAAAAAACTCTTTAAAGGAAAATACGTATTTTATTCATAATGACATTTAGATAAGCATTTAAATCGAATGATATTCAATGTAATAAGTTTTCACAAACTTGCAAATAACACGTTATAATAAGAAAAAAACTCTTTAAAAGAAAATACGTATTTCATTTATAATGACATTTAAATAAGCATTTAAATCGAATGATATTCAATATGATAAGTTTTCACAAACTTGCAAATAACATGTTATAATAAGAAAAAAACTCTTTAAAAGAAAATACGTATTTCATTTATAATGACCCTTAAATTAGCATTTAAATTGAATGATATTCAATATAATAAGTTTTCACAAACTTGCAAATAACATGTTATAATAAGAAAAAAACTCTTTAAAAGAAAATACGTATTTCATTTATAATGACCCTTAAATTAGCATTTAAATCGAATGATATTCAATAGAATAAGTTTTCACAAACTTGCAAATAACACGTTATAATAAGAAAAAAACTCTTTAAAAGAAAATACGTATTTCATTTATAATGACCCTTAAATTAGCATTTAAATCGAATGATATTCAATAGAATAAGTTTTCACAAACTTGCAAATAACACGTTATAATAAGAAAAAAACTCCTTAAAAGAAAATACGTATTTCATTTATAATGACATTTAAATAAGCATTTAAATCAAATGATATTCAATAGAATAAGTTTTCACAAACTTGCAAATAACACGTTATAATAAGAAAAAAACTAATACGTATTTCATTCATAATGACATTTAAATTAGCATTTAAATCGAATGATATTCAATAGAATAAGTTTACACAAACTTGCAAATAACACGTTATAATAAGAAAAAAAACTATTTAAAAGAAAATACGTATTTCATTTATAACGACATTTAAATTAGCATTTAAATCGAATGATATTCAACAGAATAAGTTTTCACAAACTTGCAAATAACTCGTTATAATAAGAAAAGAACTCATTAAAAGAAAATACGTATTTCATTTATATGTTTAGCTGAAAATAAAGAATCTGTACTTATATTTTGTTTATCACATTGCAATCCACATTTTACCTATGCTACTTTATGTATTTTAACAGCACTATGGTAACTTAAAGCGGGGGAAAAGACACGCTTCATAATTCCTTAGAAATCCCATTTTTTTAAAAGTATTTTAATGAGAGAGCAATATATTGTCTTTAGTTTATATCCTTTTAATTTTTGAAAAAAAATTTCATGTAATGAATAAATGGTTTACGTGAACTGCTAAAAAAGAGACTTATCACAAATTATCTTTGTTTTCGACGGAACGGTTTTCTGATATATGCTCCGAGCGATTATATCGTCAAAGTATAGAAATAACTATCGTCACTTCTTAACGGGAATGAATTTCGTCAAAATTGAAAAAAAAATATTTCGCTATTCTATTCTTTGCCAAAAATAAATAAATAAATAAAACCCTTCGTAGTGCTTTGCTATTAAACTTTTCTAATAATCACTTTATCGTGGGGACCATATCAGTGGATCAATGTGTCACCCTAACAGAAGGATAGATAGAACAGAGAGACAAACTCCCATGCCCGAAGCGGAATTCAATCTCGGGATCTTTCTGGTACGAGGCCAACTCCTTGACCACCATACAGTGCAGTCGGCTTACTACGCCACTTTATTCTCGATCGTCTGGTCTTCGTACTAGTTTTGCTATTATAGTTAACACTCTCCCGCAATGCTCTACAATGAGGTTTCAAGTTGAGGAAACATTTTCGTCATATAGTCGTGAGTTAGCGTTTCATCACTTGATTTCGAGATAAAATTATTATCAACATTAACGAAATAAAGCTCAAGGTTTGCTGAATTATCAAAAGTGAGACTTTAATTTCTGATAATGCAACAAATTTTCTTTTAGTAATGGTTTAAGGCGAATATAAATAACTTTTTAGGATATGCTATTACGTTTTTTCCATTAAAAAACTTTTATCGTCAGAAATATTTCCACCATATGTAATATCCACCATATGTATATGTATATGATTTATATTTCAAGGAGTGACTGAGGTTGGGTTTATTTTTCGATGTAAAAATAAATAATTTGTTTTTGAATAGATATAAATGAAAAAGAAATATTCAACGTAACCGTGGAAATATTTTCATACAAAAGTAAGAATTTGGAAGTACTTCCAAAGAAAAATCCTTGCACTTAAGTAAACTAAATAAGAATTATTTATATTTAGTTAATAAACAGCATTATTTCAAAATATGTCTTTAATTAGTGAAGAAAGAGTTTTATATAAAAGAAAACTAGTTATGTGGTCATTAGTAGGCTAATTAAATCTTTTGGATTTCTTTTAAAGAATTATGGCTTCTGTAAACCTTGCAATCATTAAAATTTAACTGAAATTATTATAATTTTTTGGAAAAAAGAGTAAATTCATTTGGATGTTTGGCTAAACCACTATTTCTACATCTTATAATATTTAACAATAATAATCGTAATTATTAATGGGCATCTTTTATGACATTAAAATGATATAGTTAACAGAGTAAAACAAATTATTACGCATTTGAAAAGTTTAAAATACGTTTAAAATACGTTTAATAGCTATTTAAATTATCCATTAGTATTTATATAAGGGAATTGTTTTTAAATTTTATTTAAAAACTTCTATAGGATAATTTTCTAGTAATATTTTATGCAGTTAACAATTAATATATAAATTTAAAATAATTAAGTATATTAATACATAAATTATTGGAAATAAAACATACATTATAAGCGAATAGTTACAATAAGCATCATTTTTCTGCATCGAAAAACAAAACCTATCGATTGCAGTGAAAAAATCACCTATATGTATACCTATAGGTAAGTCTGGTAGGTATGTATGTCGGCATGTCTCTACACATGACCTCCATAGCGCCATGCTTAGTAAAAAATAATGTTTTTCCTCTCAATTATATTCCATTTCTTTCGATAATCAATAAATTACGTAATATAGTATCATTATTCTTGTATGAAAGATGTTTAATTAGAATATAAAATTATTTGATTAGCATATAATATTACTGATTAATCAATAATTGAATAATTATTTAATAATTACCTATTATTTAATAATTTAATAATTACTTATTATTTAGTAATTTAATAACTATTTAATTATCATAAAAATTACTCATTAATTTGTATGAAATAATATATTTATAATATTGAAACAAAAATTATATAATATTGAAACAAAAATTAAGAAGCCCCCCGAAAAAAAGGAAATCTAAATTTTATTTCTATTATCATTCTGCTAAGGCAACATATGTTGCAAGGAGGAATTTTTAAGACGTTATCCTCTTATCCCGAATATTTAGGAGAATTATTATGCATGTAAGTATATCACACATAAAGTAGCATTTTTCGAATAGATTTTTAATTTTAAAATGACTAAATAACTAATAGCCGATATTTCCGATTAAGGTAAATTCCAGCTGAAACTACTAGATTACTTTGAATATTATTATCATTAGATTGTACCAACATTTTCGAAACCACTATTTCTTGCTATTCTCAGTTTTTACTTCCTGACACTGAGAAAGAAGTTAATTATTGCTAGATTAGAACAATTAATTTTTAGCATACGCAATAAAAATTGTAAACATTAATTCATCTCATAAATACACATCGCAAATGTTTTTTTTTATTTTTTTATTTACAATCTACTAAAATTTTTATTTGTATTATTTTACAGAAGTGCATTAGCCTTTCCGTTAAAATAAAATTTCAAATTTTGATTTGATTAATACTTCAAATTTTGATTATTTTTATGATTAAATTTACGTTAATCACTTTACATTTAAAACAAATATTAAATGCTTGACAATTTATTTGTATAAAATGAACTTAAAGATTTGCTCTAGATAAAATTTTCATTGTTTCAGTTTAACTGTAACCATGAAAAATAGTAATTTCCTTTCGTAGACACGAAGGAGAATTATAACTCCCAAGTGTGACTCAATAACATTTCCGATCAAGCGAGGCCCTTGTAAAACTCTCTTTTCCCAGATAACCCAGGATCATAAAGACAAAAACGGGATTATCAGCAATATTCCGCTTTCTCTTGAAAAGAGGCAACAAGATCCACACCATCATTAATCATAGCAATTAGCTTTGAAAAGGTTGTTAGCCTCATTCTTGACTTTCTTAATAGGATATGTCATCTGTAACGAAGAGAAAGAAAGCTTACGCATTTTTTACCCAAAAGATTTCGAAATTATTCGGCTTAGAATAATTTCGACTAGTATAGTAAGGGAAAGTTTCAATTAAGGAAATTATAAATTATAGATGGTATTATTATTAGAGGTAATTTTTTAATTCAAAAAAATAATAAAAATATAATGTAACACATAATTTAATTTTAGCTAAATATTTTTGTTTGGTAAATTTTTCTTACAAAAAATAAATAAAATTAGAACTGAAAATACAAATATAACTTATAAATTAACCTCAGTTTCTTATTTTGATAAGATAGTTTTATTAATCTAAGGATTTATATAGATTATTTGTGGCTTTAAAAAATAAATATTCCATACATATTTTTACTGTGAGGAAATTTGTAGTGTATTCAAATCTAATTAATTCAGTAATTATTTTTTGTTTGATGCAAATGAATAACTAAAATAGTTATTATACATAGATATGCGGGTCTGATTTGAAACTTTATAAATAGCAGTAACTCATTTTAAAAGTGTTATTTCGGTTCTTTTAAGATGTGGACATTTTGATATCGAACCATTTATATAAATAGACTAGTATAATTATATATAATATATGATAGATAATACATAATAGATAACATATAATAGATAATATGTAATAGATAGTATATAATAGATAATATATATAATTATATAATAGATATAATTATAAATAGATAACGTGCCTTGGCAGTTTCAAGTTAAGTTTGGAAGTCAGCGAAACTTTTGCTTTGAGTATTGGTTCAAACTGACCTTCTTAAAAGAATTTTATAAACTTATACTCATTTAAGAACTTATAAACTTATACTCTTAAGTCAACTTATGCTCATTTAAGTTACATGGATATGAAAACTACGAAAACCTCTTACGGTTATTCTAATGTCAAGGGAACGTAAATGCATGTTCCGTGTACCAATGAAGATATTTTTACTCCATCTCTACGTTTGGTGCAAAAGCGGAGTCATATACGATTCAACCGGCGACTACGGGATCCGAACTCAAACCGTGTTATTCTGATGCCAAGAGAATATTAAAGCACGTTTCGTGTACCAATGGAGGTATTTTTGGGCCAACTCTGCGTTTAGTGCTAAACGCAGATTTATGAGTAGTAAGTGAAATGATCTACTTTGCTTCAATTATTTACTTACTATATTTTATATTTTACTTCAATTATATACTAACTATATTTAATACTATTTTCCAAAATTTAAAGTGATTGATTAGAAATTGTGAAGTTTAAATAAAGTTTTAGTGGTTTATATAATTGCCAAAAATGGGAGGGACTGTTTTTATCTCACTATCCCAGAAAGGGTTAAGTTCTTGAGGACACAAAGGACAAGGAGGAAGTAAGAAGGCATTCCAACTTTCTTTGTCGATTGACAATTTTTAATTTCGTCTTTTAACCCTCTAAATATGTATCGCATCTTTTACTAAAAAATGTGCTTTGTAGTTGCCTATTGTGTATGCTTTGAAAATAACAATACAAACATTTTAAACTAATTGCTACGCCAAACTGTTTGCATTTTCCCTAATAATATAAAGCGAAAGTGGCGAAAAAAATTTTGATGTTTTTAAACTGCAGCAATTTTATTTAAGGTTAAGTTCATGCACTTTATAAATACACATTTACCATTGAAATTTTTTTACCCTAAATTGGATATATTTATGGCATTTCAATAAGGTATATGCAATTAAATGAATCATATAAAATATGATTTATTAAAAAGTAGTTTTATTTATATTTAAAACCTTCAAAATAATTTAGATTTTTTTTTCAAATTTAGTTATAGATACGATGAACAGATTGCTTATTTACTTAATCCTCGGCTCTACAGTTCATGAAGAACCATCGCCTCTTTTAACACACAGCTCTACTTTTTTCTTTCCTTGGTATTTAGCTTCTATTGTTTTCAAAAATGAACTTGCCGGGATAACTTGGTTAGCAGGGCACTGGACCCATGTTCAAGAGGTCGTGGGTTTGATTCCAGCCAACCGAAGTCTCCCCGTGTAGTAAATGGTGACTGATGCATGTTAAATCTGAAGAGTCACTAAGCCCTCCGTGTTGCCATTACAAATCATACATCTAGGGGTACTGATCCAGGAGTTTCCTTGTCTTCTGGATTGGTTCAAAATTACAAGGCTACAGAGTTGAACATTAGTAGTAGTAAATCCCATAAACTGGGTCGGCTGTTCACCGACTGATATAAAATAAGATATAAAATGAAATAATTATCAACACATACACAATCAAAATTTGTTATGTTTCAAGAATTTCTATTTTATAAAAATATGATAGATACTTTTTTACGCATTTAATTATTTAAATGAACAGTAACTTAAATTTAAAAAAAAAAAAATAAAAATAACATGCGTTATCCTTAAATATTTTGTCACTAAACGTCTCAAGTCAGTAAAAGTTCTAATGCCTCTAATTTTTCTGTTAATTATGACAAATTTGTGAAAAAGGAAAAAATAGTAAAATTTTTAAAACTTCCCAAATGAAAAGTTTTGAATCATTTACTTGTTTTTGTAACATTTATTGTCGATAATACAACTTAAAACAAGACATTTTAGAATTTTAGGAAATATTCTTTTTTAAGTTTTTCCTATAACCACTAAGCCACGAAGGCACAGTGGTTAAGGCACGGAGCATTGTGAAGAACAGAGGTTCGATTCTCAGTGGGGGATTAAAGCAGATTAAGCTTTAGATTGATGAGTACCAGCCTGTCCATTTAGTAAAGTTGGTCTGTGCGCAATGCTGACTACCTTGTCTCAAATTATACCATTGGTCACGAAATTGTGGAGCCTAAACCTCTGTGATAACCCTGCCCCACAACGGGATGCTGCGGTAATGCTTTATTTTACTCTTATAAGTAGCATAAATAAAGTAAAAGAAAGAATATTTTAAAAAAAGTATTTCGCAACGCTAATTAATGAAAAAATATTACTTCTAGTTTTTTTAAAAAATCTTTAGACAATGTGAAATATAATGTTTATTGAAACACTTAATATAAAATATAATTTATCATAAAAAGTTTTCTTTAAGTGTGCTTGATTTGAATTCAATCATTTTTAAAAATTTAGTTTACATTAATGCCACAAAAGATCAATTTATTTTCGAAACTAAAAGACGAGCAGTTTTTAATTAAATATTAAAGCTCTTAAAAACTTCTCTAATGTAGTCAAATAAAATGTTTTTTTTTTTCAATTGAAAATAACTCTTATTCTACGTTATTTTTAATGAGACTGCATTTTTCCATTAACAGGACTTATAAAAAAAGAAATAGGAAAAATATAAGAAATGTTTTTAGAATGTAAAAAAGAGCACTTAAAATTTAATTCAAGTACTACTACTTTTTTATTAATTTTTTTAAAAGTAAATACTACTCCTTAGCTGCAGTTAAGTGTAATAATTAAAATTTTATAGCATTGATTTTTTATAGTATCACAAAAATTCCATTCACATATTTGGTTTAATGACGAAAAAATGAAAAGAAAAAAAATATTTCTTCTTCATAATGAAATAAAGAATGCGTGTGCGTGTCTGTGTGTCATACCGTAGGTACTAAAAATACGACGCTCACCATGAAACTAAATGAGTTCAATAGGAAACAAATTACGAAGCTCTATTTTTGATTTCTTTTAATTATATTTTTAATTCGTAGACATTTCAAAAATGAATTTTTCCCATTTCTTTAGAGGAAGCCATTGTTTTAAATTAAATTAGAGACGATTCAGTTTTGTCCGATATTTTAAAGATGACATTAGTGATATTTGTTAGATTATAGCTCAAAAGTTTTTTATTGCACGTTATTATTAATAAATTTTTATTCATTATAATAAATAATTTTTATTCGTTATAGAGATGTCCAAGCCAGAAACATTCTTGATGGGAATCAATCAATCAATCAATTGTCGTAATTTTGTGGGTGTGAATGGCAATTAGCTTCCTATCATTGCACTATTCCTATTGAAGGCTATTGTTTTAAATTGAACTATAGACGATTTAGTGTTTTACCAAATAATTTAAAGATAGCATCAGTGGTATCTGTTAGCTCATAGCTCGAAATCTGTTTACTGTTAGTTCTGAAATACTTCATAATTTTTCATTCGTTATAGAGATGCCCAAACCAAAAACTAAACTACATCCTTCATTGGAATAAATCAATCAATAGTCATAATTTTGTGGTTGCGAACTAGCTGTTTGCACTATTCCTACTGGACGACACTTATTTCAATCCCAATAAAAACTTATTACTATTGGTTGCTGTATAACTGGTTGATCATTGATGTATTGTTACTGAGCAGATAAATGGAGTGACTTCAGCTTAGACACATATTTCTATACTAGATTATCTGCATCATCAATGCGATTGAGGTAGCAGATTACGTCACCAAATTAGTATTCTTTAATTCATTTAAAACCACATGTTTATTTTGCTTATAGTTATGCTTTTAAAACGTATTACGATAAATCTAAATGATTTAAAATAAACGGTGATTGAAACAAAAAAACAGTTCTGTACTGAGAAGCAAGTTTAATGGATATGGCTATAATTCATAGAAGAGAAATGAAAAACAAATGTCAATATTATTATTGACGTCAACGATCAGTTTGACAATGGTTACCAATTAAAGCAAAATATAAGCTATGCACTAAAACGTAATGTTTGGAGAAATGATACTAATTTGCTTAAAAGATGGTAAAAAATAGTCTATTATTGATTAATTGATGCTTAAATAATTTTTATAATCAGTACTAATTGCAATAAAAAACTATGCTATGCATGAAAAAACAAAATAAATGAAGAAAATGTATTTATTTGATAAGGGGAACCATTAAATATTGCCCTACTATTATTGAAAATAATGGTGTTTTAAATTGACAATAAGCACTAGGGTAATTGGTGCAGTTTTAATAGGTACCAAATTTACAGTTATATCGGTACAAAGTATTTCATGAGTTAATTTGGTGCCTACTGAGGCTGCACCAATATTGTGCATTTCTATAATTTACTGCAGAAATAGTTTTTTTTTTACGGTCATTCGAATATATGAGTACAGGAAAAAGTTGCTTGATTTTGATAAATTTTAAGTATCACGAGTTGATTCGACTAACAACATTTTGCCAGATGACACAGAATGCAGTTAAACTCTTTTTTTTTTTGTTGATAAGAGCTACTGAATTTGATTTTTACTTAATATAATAAGGTGAAGCAACCGGGAAGGGAAACAAATGATAATAAATAAATAAAAATATTGGAACTATTTAGCTTCATTATTTGTGTCGATATTCGTCTTTCAGTTTTGTGTTTGATTTTGTAATGTTGTTCAACAATAATTTATTGTTTTTTTTATTTCGCTTCATATGACAAATGGATATTCAGCTAGTTAAAAATAACAACCGTGCAATTTCGTTTGTGTAATTCACTATCAGCCAGTTTCTTTAAATTTGTATGCTCCTTATGTATAAATTGGATTTAACGTTATTTGGTATGTCTTAATAATGCAAGCAATTTTATGGCCCCAAAGAAACGTTCTGATTATAAATACTATTTTTAAAGTGCTTAAAGTTACAAAACTGACTGCAGATTGAGAATGCTGAATTAATCTTGTTACTTTTGTGAGAGTTGCTTAGAAACGGTTAAAAAGGAATTAAATGAAGCCTTTTGGGATGATGAATATTTTCTGAGCCCTTCATAGAATAAGTTAAATTGTGAAGAGATAGAATTAGTTTTTATACATTTATAACTTTAAACAATGTATAAATGTTTTACATTTATAAGAAATTTTATAAACTTTTATATTATTAAAAATAATACAATATTAAAATAAATTTGAAAAAATATAACGAGAAACGTATTATTAAAATTATACATAATATCTAATGTATGTCGATTATTTTTAAACATGTCACACTGTAGAAAATTTTTCTGATCAAATTACGGCATAAGATACAGGAACTTTGTGCGCATCATTGTAAAATCCATTTTACTGTAAATTTTATTTTTACCGTAAAATATTATACCTTAATGTTTACAATAATATTTAGTTCCTTAGAGTGATCAGTGATTTTATGGAATTAATTCCGTAAAAATGACAGTATAACAAATTTTTGTTTCATATCTTGTTCCAATAAAATGGAATTTTGCAGTAAAAAAGTATCGGAACTCTGAGTGTCGTTACTTTTTATAGTAATTTGATCTTGAATTTTTTACAGTACAGTTGAAATAATTTTAAACTCTTCTTAAAAACTGTCAAAAACACACAACGAAGATTTCACATGTTGTTACATAAAAGTGGGTACTTCTAGACTGAGAAAAAAAGTATGGTCAAAAATCCTAGAATATGGTAAAATTTTACCCAGTTTCTGATTTTTTGGGAGCACCAAAAAGCTGGGTAATTTTTATCGTAATGCTTTAGTAAAATTAACAATAAAATATGGTATTATAATATGTTATAAATTTTCGTAATTGTCGTAAAATTTGGTAATGTTATCATGATACTTTAGAGCATGGTATAAAAACCCTTTATTTGGATAAATGTATTTTTCAGTTTCGATTTTTTACTAAATATGTGGTAACGCAAAACATAATTTAGTAAAACAGAATTTACGGCTAACCGTAATCATAGGGACGGAAAAATTACCAAAGGAATGGGTTTTGAAATTTTTTTTCTTCACCAGAATTGTGATTACAGAACGGTAATTTTACCAGAATCTTTTTCTCCGTGTTAGATTACGAGAGTAATTAATTTTTAAAATCTTATTTAGTACGTATTTTATTATAGTATACGTGTTTTAATTATTTAATTCTTATATTAGCTTCTGTTTCAAACGCTTTTCGAAACACTAAACGTTGTTGCGTAACAAAATTTATTGCAATAATGTTTTTGATGAAAAAAGACTTTTAGTTTTCTTCTTTTCTCAAAAAATTACTTCTCTAAACAATATTTTCTGTCAAGAACTTTTTTTATAAAAAAAAAAACTGCTTCAGTGTAAAGCTCAAATTTTATTGAATAATAAAAATACTTTCTCTGACATGTGATAAAATTTACTCTTAATACTTATGACGCTTTCACTTATTTAAAAGTTAAATATTTAAAAAGGCATCTAAAATGATGAAGTCAAAATGATATTCTAAATTTTGAATGAAGTATTAAAAGTTCTTATATAATAAATAAGTTTCCATATTTTTTTTCCTTCTATAAAATTTTTAGGTGAATGTAAATACGACAAACGTTAATAAAATATTAAAACATTCTTTTTTATAAATTTTTAAAAAAAGAAAAATTAAAAAACGAAAGAAAAATTATCGTTTCAAAAATGATACTTTTTAATCTCATGAATATCTTTGCAGATTTTACTACTTACTTCGGGAAGCAAAAGAAAAAAAATTAATAAATTCTTTAAAAATAAATTATATTAAATATTTCGCTTTTATTTTTATAAAGTAAAATATATAAAGTGTAAATCTTACAGATTTAACTAATTTTAAAAATTAAGAAAAGGGAATTAGGGAATTTTTCACAAACAAGAAAAAACAAGAAAGATTCTTGTTTTTTTTTGTTCAAACTAAAGGTACTTTCCATTAAATCTCCTCTTTACCTCTTCTTTTCATTAACATTAAATTTTTTAGTTTCTTTCTTCTTAAAATCTTAATATTTTAATATTTTTCCTTACGTCATTTTTATTAATATTCGAGTAACTGTAACAATAAGATATATAAATATGATATTTGATAAAAAATTAAAATAATACATACAATATCAAGGCACAATATTTGTATAATATTTCTTTAAAATATTAAAAAAGACTTTTGAAAATGTCTTATAAATGTCTCTTGTTATTTTAACTTTGTCATCAGAAGTCAGAAATATCGTCCATTAATGATTAGCAATTAAAAATTTCCGAAAGTACTAGTTAAGTGGAAATAAGGAAGCGTAATAGTTAGTAAAACAGGAATTGCTCAAGAGATAAGAATTTGGAAATTGGAAGAAAGAGTGAAAAGTATTAAAATTACTTTTAGAATGATTTAAAAAATGGAATTCTCAACTCAACCAAAAGATTCATATGGATTTTAATAATTTTAAAGTTGATAGGTTGCTGTAAAACTGTAACTTGCTCGTTTCATAATTGGATATAAAAATTTTGAAAAGAAAAAATATTTAAGATTAAGTTAATAAAAAATTGCTTGTTTCATTATAGGATATTATGTTAATAAAAACTCACTTTTTCTATAATCAGCTTTAGGCATAAGTTATATATATATATATGTATAGTTATATATATAGTTTCTATTTATCAATTTTGGCAAAATCAAACATATGTCCTCGTGGGGACACATGTTAGAGTAAATGTGGATATGCTCTAAGTGGATTTTTTTTATTTATAAGGTAGCAAATTTAGTCGCAATAATATCAGATTTTAAATTGTAATAATATCAGATCAATATAAATACTCTGAAACTTCTTGACAGCAATAACTCAATAAGACTTGACGAGTTTGTACTCGTCAAGTTTTTTTTTAAAATAAAAAAACAGTTGCATTATTTTGGAAGAGCGAAAGTTGTTTATAGATTTGGAATTTATGATGTTCAATTCCCTAGAAAGAAAGATGGACAGATTTATTCTAATCACTAATCCTCTTTTTTCTTCCAAAAAAAAGATCGTTTCTCAAATTTCAAGAAAAAAAATAGTTACCAGACTTAAATCTCCAGTCACTAGTAAAACTACCAGGACTGCATCTCAATACACATTTAAAATTGATATTTTAATTTTTACGATTAAAATTTTTTTTTTTAAAAATAAATATAAAATGAGCTAATGGTTTTCAAATGCACTAATTTGCGTTCAAAATGTTTTTCTTTGTATAGTGAAATACTCTGTTACGAATTAGTACACTGTATTAGTGCTAGTACAGCACTAGCACTAGTATAGCACTAGTATTAGTACAATTAATATATGTCAATATTTATTCTTCAATAAAATGCAGTTTGAAATTAATTTCATTTTGACTTCAGGTATACCTTTCTGGGTTGCACTAGATGACAACTTAACAAGTTATCAAGATTATATAAGTAATCTACAAGTTATAAAGGTATCAAGATCAGACCACGCGTAATGGTGATAGTGTGGGAAAAAAACCTTTTAAAAAAACATGGAAAAACATAAAAAAATTTTAAGTGTAGATATAAACAATAATGCAGTAAAGTGTCCAAATTATTGTTAAAAAAATATACTTCACGCGTTAAAAATTTGTAAAAAATTGTAAAAAATATCCTCACTAGCCTCCCCGTTTCCTATTCATTACCTGCTTCTTCTGTGGTGTAATTTATATTTTAAGTAGGACAGTTTCAATTACATCAATGTATACTTTAAATAGCTGTTAAGTTAATATTTTTTTAATGATTTAATTATTTGGAATTGAATTAATTTTCCGAATAATGTAATTAAAAATTTATCTTTTTCATTATAATAATTCATAATTTGCATTTCCAGATGCATCGAATGATCTCTGCATCTCTGTAAATAGCTTTTTACACTTTTAATGAAGCACACTTTTAATGAAAAAACTCATATTAAATAGAGTATTAATAAAGTTGATAATACTGAAAATAATGATACACTAAGGAAAAAAAGTATGGTCAAAACTACCAGAATAGGGTAAACTTTACTGCGTTTCTGGCTTTAAAAGAGCACTAAAATCTCAGAAATTCTCACCGGAGCTGTTGAATAAAGAGTTTGGTAAAATTAGCAATAAAATATGGTTTTAAAATATGCGATAAAGTTTAGTGAATGTGGTAAAATTTAGGAATTTAATCAAGGCACTTAAAAGCATGGCTTAGAAACTATTTGCTCGATTAAATTACTTTTTAGGTTTTTATTTCAATAAAGATTTTGGTAAAATTAGCAATAAAACATGGTTTTAAAATACGCGATAAAATTTGGTGAATGTGGTAAAATTTAGGAATTTAATCAAGACACTTAAAAGCATGACTTAGAAACCATTTGCTCGATTAAATTACTTCTCAGATTTTTATTTTATATTAAATATATGATAATAAGAACTATACATTTATAAGCCATAATTTCCCATAAAGCTTTAACAAGTAAACGGAAAAATTGCAAATGAACGCTTTAAATATAGCATATTTTTTATAATCAAATTTAAGTTTTTGTTTTCCATAAATGTTTTATCGTATAGTACGGTAATTTAAACAGATTTCATTTCTCAGTGTAATTATCCACGTAGTATGAGAATAAAAATTTGTTTAACAAAATAGTTTGTGAGCCATTAGAATACTATTGCTCTAATCTTAAGAACAAAGCAAGAACAAAACAAGAGCTAGTTTATATTGATAGTTTTTATGAATAATGGAGATTATTAAATAATTTTATCGACATTTGATTCTCTGGTATGCTCATCATATGAATTTGTTTCATCTGAATTTTTTGTACGAAGTAACAGAATTTCGCACCTGATCAACACATTGGTTTTTGCCAAAACAGTTTCCAATTCATTGGCGAATTGAACTGGAACTTACTATGATTATATATTTTTTTATCGAAACGTGATCCACGATCCCCACAGCAAAAAGATGAAGTAGGAATGATTTATTTTACAAAGAAAATAAAAAGGCTTTTATCAAAGATAATAGGTGAGTTTTATTTATAAAATCCATACATTTTCAACCAAAGTTGCTTGAATGCACAATTTCAAGAAATAGTTTTTTTTTATTGACATTGTGACATAAAATTTAAACTAATTTTATTTTTCTGCTATTGTCAAGGGTTTTGAATACATCTATGAAATATTAGCAATTCAATTGGAATAAGCACTTTTTTTCTACGCTAGTTCTTAACTTGAAATTGTTATCGACAAATTTGACTTTTTAAAAACTTATAATGATTCCATTTGATAATCATATGTTCAACAAACAACATAACAACATTGATTTCATAATCATATGTTTTTATAATTTTTCCAAGCTGCAAGTTCTGTAGATAAAATAAAAATAAAATAAATTTAATAAGAAAAACACTCGAGTTTACCTAAATTACTGGTCCACTGATGTGGCTAATGGTGCATATACACACCATTTTATTTTTTACATTAGTTTTCACACAAGAAACTTTTTTTTGAGCCTTAATGAATATTATTTAAGGATATTTTAATGAAAATCATACTACATTTCAAACATTGTTCCAAAAATATCATAGTAACTCCAGATTAAGTTTTTAATTTGTTTGGGGATGAAGGAAAGGAGCTGAAGTTAGTTTGAAGTTTTCACTATTATTTGTACACTTTATTGTACTTTGTGCCTACTTATATTCTGCTATTTATATATGTATCTATACTCTGATATTTTACCAGAATCGTTTGATATTTCTCAAAATTAATATGTTCTTGTGTGGCACTTTAAACTATGATATTAATATGAAGTTAATTGTGATTAATAAGTGATTTAATTAAGTTTTTTATTTATTTTTAAGCAAAATTTAATAATTTTTTTTTTGTAATTATTAACCATTAACATTATATTAATTGTTACCCTATTAAAAAATAACACTTTAATTTAGCGTATTTAAAAAATATCCATGGCATTTCAAGTTGATGTCAAAGGCGAGTCTTCTAGAATGATAACTCGATTTTTAATTAAAAAAATAGATGTCTTGGACTAACTATTTTTTAAACTATTTTAATTATAATTTCATAGTGAAAGTGAACTTTTTTCGCGCCATTGAAAAATAAAATTATTTATGTTGTTCTGTTATTCTCATTGAACTGTTGTAGAAATAAATAGTATAACTTTTATACTCTAGATAATAAAGTAGATTATAATGATTAGACTTAGATTATAAAGATTATAAATAATTCACTGTAGACATTCGAAGAATAACGAGAAAAAGTATGATCAAAACAACTAGATTGTTGTAAAATTTACCGTATTCCTGGTTCTATGAGAATACCAAAAATCTCAGTAATTTTTACCAAAGCGCTTTGGTATTTTTTTGTTTTTTGTAAAATTAACAATCAGACAGGGTTTTATAATATGTGATAAAACTTGATAAATGTGGAAAAATTAGGCGATGCTATCATGATACCTTAAAGCATGGCGAAAGAACTATTTACTCATTTAAATTTACTTTTAGGTTTTGTATTTTTAACTAAGTGTGTGGTAATGAGAATCAGAATTTAACGAAAAAATTACCAAATGATTGATTAAAAACATTTTGATTTTTATAAACCAGGATTATTGCTTCTTTTATTTACCAGAAATATACCCTAAACTTTTGGATTTTACAACTAAGTAGAATAAATAATTCAAATAAAGATAAGGTAGACACTGTACTAAGTACAGTGAGAAAAAAGTATGATTAGCATAGGATATATGATAAAAGTAAATTACCATACAAAATGATAATTTCACCACAATTGTTTTCTCCATGTATGAATAACGTCAATTCCTAATTAGGCCAACAATGAAACATTTTATTTTAGTTACTTTTTATTAAATAATTGCGATTAATATATTATAATATGCATAAAGATTTAACAGAATCACAATATTAAGTGGTAAAATATAAAGTGAATTTCCTTTCTATATATGATGTTGGACTATTATTTTTGTTTGTTACTAATTATTCGCGATCTATTTTTTCCGTTTTTAATTTATGAAGCAGTTGTAATGCTCCATTATTGCAATTTTTTCCCCTTCCATATAAAACTAAAATTAATTAACTAAATTTAATTAATGATTTAATATTTGAAAAAAAATTGTATTAAGATTAAGCGTCATCTATTACAAGTTTAAAAAAATGTATTTGAACTTGGGTGGATGAATAAAAAGTATTTTATTAACGATTGAAATATTGAACAAGATATATAAATATATATATAGGGAGATTGTGAACTAATAGTAGGAATTTAAAAACCGGAAGTTAGAACAAATAAAGGCACAAAAATGCATCATACTTATTATAGCACTGGCTCTATGAAGTAGATTTTTCCTCTATATCAAAACACAAAATTAGTGCACAATAATCACAAAAAATCTATAGCAAGTTTATTTTTCTGCAATTATTTGTGCTTTATTCAGTATAAATACTTGTTTCTGTTATATTTAGAAGAAGTATAGGAAATTTAAGGATACACATTTAATAATTTACTAGCATGCAATATTTAAATCTATAGGAGTTACATTTAAGATGTTTTAATTACCAGAATCAAATTAAGATGATTCTTAGTTCAAAAGAATAATTTAACAAATATATTTTAATTAAATAATTTTCGGCAAACACGTTTATGCTTTTTTATAAAAATAACTAACTGATGATTATTGATTACTAATAGAGATTTTTTACTATATTTATCTTTCATCTCTTTAACAAAGACAATTTAATTGGAAAGATGGTGCATTAATTAAACTTTTTTCTTCTGAAACGAGTGCTTTTGATTCTTTATTTATGGGGTGGTTTACACAAATTTAATGAATCGATAACTCATTTATAAAAGATTTGAATGTGTTTTTGTTTTCTATTTATGGTGCCGTGGTAAATTTTAGTGGTTTTGTTATACTTCTTTTCACGTAGATGAAAGTAACAAAACTAATTAAATTAGAATTAACGAGTTGATTACGCGGACCTAATTAACTGATTATTTTGATGCAGCGAATGAGTTAGATTTTCTTTCATCAATAGGGTGTATTATAAATCTTAATGGGTGTTTCCTATTTTTTCTATTTGAATAAATGCTCACTAATATATTTAAAAGAAATTAAAAAAAATGTTTAGGCATGCTTTTAACAGTGTATTAATATTTTCATATACACTTTCATTCTATACATACAAAACACAAGTTAAACTTAATAAATATTCAGATATTTAACATAATAATTATGCGACAATTGTTTGAAAATAATATAAATGAAGAACTTGGAACACACTTATTGATAAATATGGTAGCAATTAGAGCATTAATACAGGCATACATTACTGAATCCAATTAGAATTTTTTTAGCATTTCTGTGCTGCAAATAACTCCATTAAACTATTGACAACAAAATTATCTTTAACTAAACAAAAATTAGTTTTCTAGCTTAGTATACAGTTCCTGGCAAAATTATCAGACGCAATATAAGATTCTTTGGGAAATCTTAATTATCAGGTGATACTATACAGCTTTATTGCTTGTACATAACTGAAACCGGTTTGCACTTGTTTACGTTCGTCTATCAGTTGTTAAAATTAGACGATATATAATATATATTCGACGATTGGATAAATTAGACGATATTTTATATAAATATAGAATATTTAGTATATCAGGTATTAAATTAGTATATTATAATAATTAGACCAAATTATTAGACGCACTGCAGTGTTTTAATAATTGCATGTTTTGCACGAGTTTGTGTGCAATACTTTTATACTCAAACATACATGTAATTGCTTTTTATTCAGTAGATTTTAATATACTTTTTGTATTTATTTTTAACGTATTGCATTACAATATTAACCATTTGATATATTGACGTAAGCAAATGCAAACCGGTTTCAGCCTCGTAGAAACAATAAAGCTGTATAATATCACCTAATAGTTAAGATTTTACATAAAATCTCATAATGTGTCTAATAATTTGGCCACGGACTGCACTAAGTTAGAAAAATCATACTGACTTTACGGACATTGAATAGAAGATTCACCAGATTGTGGGTGCTGATCCACATCTTGAATTATATCTTCGGTTTCCAATTTTTTTCAGCTATGGATCCCTAAATGATTGTGCTTCGTTTGGCGGAACTTTGGAATTATGAAAAAAAAAAGTTCATTAGCTGCTGCGAATATACTAATAGAAAAGACTACTAATTATTTATAAAATATTTAATGCGAAATAAAGTATTTAGAATCATAAATTTGCTTTTGATGTATGCATATGCTGAAAATAAATAAAACAAGCTTATAATTATAGTGTTCAATACAAAATTGTTGTAAACATTGAGAGTAGTTATAAGGAAAATGCAATTTTTCATTTTTGAAATAAGTTATCTTGATTTGAATTGAGAAGCTCGCAGAGAAATACTTATTTAATTTTTTATAAATGCATACCTCTTTCATGATTTATTCAATACATTGTAAAGGAAATTTTCTTTAAATGTTGCGATTTTTTATTGACATTTTATATAAAGAAGTTCATAGAAACAACTGAAATTTTGAATAAGTTATGGATAATTAATTTAATTTTATTTTATAACCGTCTTTGAATAGCCGACCCGATTCGGGATCTACGATTACCAATGTTCAACTTCTCAGCCCTATAATTTTGAACCCAATCCAGAAGACAAGGGAACTTCAGGATCAAGTTGGGAGAAATTTGCCTTCGTGGAGGATTTTTTGATGGAATTAACTCGTATTTGCGTTACATGGAGAAGGAAACCACGAAAACTTCCCTAGGTTAGCCTGATGGTAAGAGATTTCTAACCCATGATCTGTCTACCACTGAGGATATTTTACGTCAGCACTGTAGTCGGCGCCAGCCGGATGCGGAATTCGTATCGGTCAGCATCGTTGTGATTCGAACCCAGGCTTACCTCATTGGAAGGCGAACACTCTATCCTCTGAGCCATCGCGGTTCAATTGGATACAAATATAGTTTTTATCACTTAAATTAAAACTTGACTTTCGAAGCACTTGTAAGAGTTCTACGAAACCTTTTTGGAAACCGCTGATCTATATCTTCTTAAAAACCGTCCAAACTGACAACATAGTATATGAAACATCAACATATGAAATTATTCTCAATAATAAAAAAAACGTTGCTTGAAAATCACTGATAAAAGTTGCTTGCTGCCGTAAAATATGTGATTTATAGTATATGCTTGTTTAAATTATATTAGAAAAAAATGTAATGCATTTATAAGAAAACAACTCTAGGGAACAGTTTGACATAAAAATAACACTTCTGCTTTTAACTATACTGTTCTAAATTTTTCAAATATTTAAATTGAATTATAAGAATAGTGCACGGTGAAAAAGATTCTGGTAAAACTACTAGACTGTATGATAAAGACATTTCTGGTAAGAAACCATAATTCTGGTTATTAAAACCAAAATATACGGTATTTAAAACATTCATATAAATTTTTTTTCATTTATATGGTAATGGTTTACCGGAAATTCTCATTTTCAAAAGTATTGTTCTTATTACCGAACATTTAGTAAACTGTAAAAACTTTTGAGCAGAGCTGCCATCATTTTTGGTGGTGAGAGGAACTTAATACATTTTTAAGTGCAGAATTGTTGTCATCATGCAAGAAGTTTTATAAAATTAATGAAATAACAATTGTTTTAAAGAACTAGTTTAAAGATGTATTACTAAAAAAGTCCATGTCTTTCAGCCGAAATGTTTTTGCAATAATGTCATAAATTAATTCAAATGCGCATGAAAACATGCATTGTCAGTAATTAAACAAACAAAAAAAAAATCAATCAATCAATAGAGAAAAAGTAAAAGCTAAAATAAAAGTTAATAAAAATGTGAAAAAGTAAATAAAAATTTAGATTGTAGGCTCTTTTAAGTTTCAGATTACCTCAACATAAAAATCGTTTTTTATTCCCTTAGATCAAGGAACACGGTAAATTTTGCCATGCTCTGATAGTTTAGACTACTCTTTTTTTCTCAGGACTTAAAGTATTATAAATATATGAGATTTAGTTTCTTCCATCGTGAACAATGAGTCATAAAAAAGAAATTAGAAGGGATTTAATGATGTAGGAAAATTGTCAGTTGTAAATTATAAATCTTTTTCTTTTGTACACAAAACCAAAATGATCATAAAAATCATGCTTGAAAACATTTTCATTATCTTTAATTCGACCATGGCATTGAACGACATAAAATATTTGTTTGATATAAAATTATTTCTTGCTGGAATTATTAGAAAAAACATTTTTCCGGGTCTAGAGTTTTTTAGTCAGAAAAATAAATTATGTTTGTAGCAGTTTCCCCTCATACAAAAAATAATTGAAATATATACTACCGTTTAAAAAGTTACTTCAAGTTTAAGTATTGGATAATTTTCTTTCTTAAAGATAACTCGGGCTAAGTTTTAAAGTCATATAAGGCACAAATGAAGCAGCTGCTGTAGATTGTATTTCCTTTGGTCATTAGAAGCCTTTAAGTAATTTTATTCCGCTATTTTCCAAAACATTAAAAGACTCTTAGAATAGTTAATGAATCGATGATATTTACAGACTTCTCAGATAACCTTTTAAGAACAGTTTTTTTTTCTTATTTAGTTTTCAATAGAGCGTTTTGTGCTAATGATTCGCTAATCACTTTCGTTTCCAGTTACTTAACGAACAATGTATTCATGGTCTTGAATTTCTTCACACATTTCACTTTAAAACCGTGAAACTTTTGAAATTATTTAAACATTTAAAATTTATGACTGTTTTTTTTATTTCAGTTCACTTACAAATGCCGTAATGAATATCTTTCGTTTATTTAAAGATAATTATAATTTTTTTCATAAGCTTTATTATGAATTTTTTCTTATACGTTTCGGCCAAAATTCAGTTTACATTTTTTTAAAAAATTTATATTTAAATTTTATATTTCATTTTGGTCCAGTTACTGAACGAACCAGTTAATTTTAATTCTTTCCAATTACTTAACTAAAAATATATTCATGGTTTTGAACTTTTTAATTCTTTTCACTTTAAACCGATGAAACTTTTGAAATTGTACAAACATTTAAAATTTATTACTGTTTTTTTTTAAATTTCAGTTCATTTACAAATGCTGTAATGAATAACTTTCGTTTATTGAAAAATAATTATAGTTTTTTTTATAAGCTTAGTTATGAATCTTATCTAATACATATCTGCCACAATTTTAACTGATATATTTTAATAAATTTTAATTTTAGTTTTGATCCAGTTACTGAAAGAACCAGTTACTTTAAATTCTTTCCAGTTACTTAACGTACGATGCATTCATGGTCTTGGATTTCTTAATACTTTCCACTTTAAACTCATGAAACTTTTGAAATTGTTTAAACGTTTTAAGTTCATGACTGTTTTCTTTATTTCAGTTTATATAAAAGACATTTTTTTTTTCAAACTACTTACCTTTGTATTTTGTATTTCAGTGCAGATGTAATTCGAATAATTTAACAGATTTCTTTTACTGAATAACTATTAGTAACTATTACACTGTTTTTTTATAGTTAAAAAATTCCATTTATGTTTGCAATTAATGAATAAAAAAATATATAAGAGGGATATTAGTGTTCCAGCTGCGTCAAAGGGTTAAATTGAGAGCAGAAATAATTTTTTTGAATTAAATAGTTACAAAATAAGAATAATAAAATAAGAATGCGAATAGCTACAAAAATAAGTTGGAAATTTTAGGTATGTCAATTTTTAATAGAATGGCAAGGTTTAAAAAGAGGAAAAGCTCGTACCTTACTTAAGAAATCTCCAAGACACTGCTTGTAAGAAAACAAAATTATATGATAAAACAAAAGAACCCCGTACATATTTTTATAAATACCACAGTTTTAAGTATTTAGTATACTTTTGAAGTTAATTATTGAATGAGTTCAGTCAATTTGAAAAATGTTTTTTTCCAATGCCGGCAGTGGGTTGTAGGGGGTTACACAAAAATTTTTGTCACTAATAATTATATTTTTTCCACCTAATAAACACTTGGTTACATAATCTTAAGGTATTAAAACACATATGAGCAAGAATCGAAAGAAAAAAATAAAGAATTTTCCAAAATTTTACAATGTTTCTAATCCTTTTTTTTAAAGAAAAATTAGCTACATAAGAAAGTTTTTGTTTCCGTTTGTTTAATAGGTGATTTAGATTTTTAGGTTGAATTAAGTGCCGTCTGTTTTGTATTAAAAAATATTTATACTTTATTTCGGAGTAACACGCTGAAATACTATGGCATATGGGAGATCTCGATGAATTAAAACAAGCCTGACAAGTTACAAGCTGTAGTGCTGAGAAAAAAGAAGACTTACACTTAGTTGAAACATATAAATAAGTGTATCATGCGATTTTATTAAAATAGCGAATATTATTTTTGAGTTTAGAAGTGAAAAGCAAAAGAATTAGTATTTGTGGTTTCAAATGATTCGCATTATTTTAGTAATAAACATCAATAGTAAAAATCTGTTTATACATGTCTTTATATACTTTCCTTTAAGTCTCAAAGTTAAAGTAGTAAAACAAAATTCGATTCTATTATACTATAAATTTTAATTAAATTTACACTAGAATTATGAAGCAATTAAATATTATGCAATATAAGCGGTGGTATACATTTAGCTAAACTATGAAATGTAAAAAATATATATTTTTAAAATTATTACTTATCATTATTTAAATTAATTTCGAAGTTATGAAAGAATATGTAAGATTTCATCAATTAAATCAAATCAAATTTTATTTATCTCAATTGCTGCACAATATAATGTCATACAATTAGTCATATATGAATTGAATAAAATTTTTTTTAAAGAAAACGAAGTTTAATACAATAAATTTTCTTCTTATTTATGAAAATGGAAGCGAAAATAATTTTAACAACAATTCAATGATCCTATTAATTTAATGAAAGCATTTAAATTTATTCTTGGATCATCTAAAGCTATCAAATTTAAACACCCAAAGTTAATTTTTATTTTATTTAACATTTATTGGCATTTTTTGTTTTTATCGTTTAAAGATATTATAATTACTTCTAATGCTATTCATTTATCACTATTATTAATCATTCAGCAGAATGTTTTTTTTTAAAAATCTAGAAGAATGATTTTTTAGAATGTTTTGAATGAATGTCTTTTTTATTAAATTTTTCTCATCCGCTATGATAGTTTCTAAAACACTTAATCGAATTCAAAAAACATACAGATGATGCAACGGGTTAATGCATTAGCTTATTAACTAAGTTCTCAGCGTTCAAATTATGTCTGTGACTGAGTTGTCCTTTGCATATATTTCTATTTTTTTTCTGTTTCTAATTTTTACAACCTTCAGTTTTTACTGACTTCCTAAAATACCAGTACTATAAATTTTTCAGGTACATTTTTTGTTGCGTGTTAACATAAATGTATATTTTACACTAGCGACGCAAACGTCTGACAATCTTAAATTGTTACTAAATAGCATTCTATTTATTTTAAATGAAGTTTATGGTTGGTTTCCTGAAATTTATTCCTTATTCACATTCAAATAGAAGTTTTTTTCTTTGTAGAAAACAAACATGCTTTTTTTCAGTTAGCTATTGCTTAGGAGTTAAAAAAACGATTTTTACTATCAACGTAAATTGTTCACTTTAAACATGGGTTCCTTTTTTCAAATTGCTTGTAAGATCACATGTCAGGAAACATTTGCAATTTTCTTTATTTCAAAAACCGTTTAAGAAAAACAATAAAAACAGTGAAAACAGTTTGGTAACATAATATATTGAATTGAGATAGAAACTGTTGCGTATAGTAGAAAAACAGAGGTATAACAAATTTTATAGAAAAGAATTTAGAGTAAAATTTGATTTGGAAATTCAGAATATTCTTTTATGTATAACTCTCTTATACATTATTGTCGTTTTTGGAGAAATCATTCCGAAAATACACTTTGCAACAAAACATTTCATTTCCAACTCAATAAAATGATTCAGTGAGATGTTTTTATGTACTGTTTTTAAACAAAAAATAAGGTTAAGTTTTGATTTAAAAAAGTTAGTTATGTTTTCAATTCTAATGCAACTTTGGTTACATGATGACTAACAAAATGACCATAAATAAAGAAAATTATATTTCCTGCTAAATACACTGCTAAAAGTTTTATGTGGATGGAACCATAATACAGCTTGGATTACCTTAATATAGTACTATGTTAACCATAATTTTTAAATTTCATACAAAAATATAGCTAATTTTGTGCTGCACACTGTAAAATACTTCGGATCAAATTACGGTGAAGAGTACCGGTACTCAGGGTGCCGGTTCTTTGTCCTTAAAATCCATTTTTCCGGAGCATGTTACGTAATAAAAAATCTGATGAACCGTAATTTTTACAGCAATGCAGTAAAATTACTTAATCACTCGAATTACATAAACAGTACTGTAAAAATACGGTATAATATTTCATGAATGATGGATTTTATGAATGATGCTGTCAAAGTGATGATACTTTGATCCGGAATTTTTAACAGTGTACACAAAATAAAATTATAATAACTGAAAAATAAAATAATGAAAAAAAGACATACAATCATTTCACCATTGTAATGACGAACTTTATTTAGTATGGAAACCCAGAGTATTGACAGTGATGAGGGTGTTTCATTATAGCATTTGTCTTTTTTTTGTGACATTATATGTATTTTTTTAAAAGTACACTTTTACAATAAACTACAAAATTGGTTTGGTTGTGGGAGTAAACAGAAAGGATTTTAAAGACGATTGATAGAAACACCTTCAAAGTTCAACTTTCAATCAAACAATTTTTGGGGTTAATTGCATCCGCTTACAAATACTGTTAGTCTTTTGATTTCGATAAAGTATTTTTCTTCTCTTAAATTCATTTGTGACATTCAATGGAAATACTTTTTATTGATATTCACGATAAGAATTAACAAATACATATTACGGGTACATATTATTGAAAAACCTGTGTATATATAAAAGAAGACTGTTGATCAGGGCGGGAAAAATCTTGCCGTAAGAAGATGTTACCCTGGAACAAAAGTTAAGAGGCCATAAACTCTAGTTGACTAAAATTCTAGCAGAATAATCCGGTTTCGTAATCTTTCGTAACAAGCATATTATCAGCCAAATTTACTATACTACCAAGCCAAATATTACCAAATTTCTTTATACTATTCATGGAATAATCCTCACATTAGTCTAATTTGTGGCATATATTTTAAAATTTTCTTATGATGTGTCAGAAGTAAAATTAGTGTTAATTAGTGTATTTTTTTAAAATAACATTATTCTTTGAAAAATATAAACAAATAGCAAAACGTTCTCAATCATATATTTAACATTAGTCTAAATATTTAAATGTGAAGAAAAGAGAGTTAAAAAAGCAGATTTGTAAACTGATCTGGAGAATGTATGCTTTTTTAATGTTACTTTTGTGTATCAGATTAAAATGCTTTAAGAAAGTTAACTAAGAATAACTAAATTATGCAACTGGCATTAATAAAAAGATAAATTCACAAGTAACAAAAAAAGTGATGTATAAATTTTTAAATTATTTATTTCATTCATAACTGTTCATTAATAATTGTCTTTAATTATTAATCTGGAGTCACAATGAATAATAAAATTATAGTATCTTCAACATAAATAAATCTTAATACTTTTAGAAAAAAATTAATGTCTGAAACTAGTAGAAAAAACCTATATTTAATCACAGATATTTTTTCTAACTATGTGAACATTAAATTTTGAAAAATATTTAAGTTAATAGTCTTAAACTCTAATAATAATTCATATTTTAGAATTTCTTTTATTTGAAGTTTATTAGGTTTGCTTCGGTGGTTCTTTGAAATCTGTATAGGCTATTTTAACTATAAAATTCAAACAACAGAATAGAATATAATCTAAGATAAATGATTCATAAATATATAAAAAAGATACTTCGTATTAATGTTCACTATTATTTTTCACTAATTTTTGTCTCATGATTTTTCAGACTTGATGAAAGTTGTCTGAAACGTTAAATGAAACTATGGTTAGAGCGAAATAACGAACTAAAAATGATTTTAAATATTTAATAATTTCTACAAAAAACTGAAAACACTTTGTTTCGTTCAATGCATTTAAAATGTATTGGGGAAGTTTTTTTAATGATAGCTTCGTCGGCTTTTTTGTAAAAACATTTTACTCAATGACTTTTATTGGTTTTCGATGAAGAAAAATGATTTAAGGAAAGTCATTACTTCTTTCATATAGGAGGAACTTTTAATACCACATATTATAATTACAGGTACCGGTTATTGAGAATGATTATTAAAATTTTTTAGATAAAATTTTGATAAATTATTTCAAACATTAAAAAAATTTTTTCGAGGAGTTTTTACAATTTTCTTTATTATTCAAGAATTAATTTCGAAGAAAAAAAGATTTATAAAATATGACTTTTTTAGATTTATATTTCATGAGAAAGATATGAAAGAAAGATGATATCAATGTGACTAAAAAAATTTCTTTAATTACAGTTTAATTTGAAAAAAATGAAACAATGGCTTGGATAAAAGCTTGATGACTCAAAAGATCTCCACAGTTAGTGATATTGGCAACATTTAAAATGATGACAATGTGATTTAGATTCGTAAATGTGTACTTACTTTACAATAAACAATTCTTTTTCTTTTTGGTTAAAAGTTTAATAGAAAAGTCCTGTTTAAATATTCTTTCTAAATATGCTTGCAATAGTCTTACACCTGGAATTTATTATAATATCTTTGAAAAAAAAAAGAATTTTAAAATAAATTATGCTATATGATGGTAGACGTGAGGGAAAAAATTAATTTTGGGAATTGAAAATTATGAATAAAAAAACTAAGGGAAGATACTAATATAATGTGTAAATAAATAAGCGAGAGATATTTTTAACTCTAATGTTAAGAAATATCATGGAATTTAGTTAATGCTCTTGTTCGAAATGCGCAAAACACTTTTCGGTTTGGAATAAAAATTTTGCATAAATACACCTGCACCTCAGACTATTATTTTTTCTCGATCAGTTAGTTTTTTTAAAGGTTGCGACATTAATTTAAAATCAAAATTATAATGATTGCTTTGTTTTAAATAATTTTTTTTGCATTTCGTTTTATATTAGATAAGAAGTTTTTCGTGTTAAAATAAATTCTTGACACGACAGGACTGATAAATATCAGAAATAGTGAAAAGACTTGTTCTATTTTCTATTAAATTCTACCCAAAACTATTATGTAAATTCTACATATTTTATTCTGTGAAATGCAGTAAAGCAGTTCAGTAGTGGTATAGTTAGTATTTTTTAAATAATTTAAAGGATTATTTATTAGGTGAAAATATGTTAATTTTTATAAGTCAAAATTTGTAAACTATGGCACAAAGGAATTTTAAATGAACACATAAAAATTTAATGATATTTATACATTAAACGAAACTAATGAGGTAGATAATGTTCAAATATATATTCATTGGTGATCAAATATACGCATAAGGTTTTTAAAAATCAGACTAGTTTAAGACAAAAAGAATAGTGAAATATCTTTTTGGTTATAATTTTTTGCATTTTAGTTTAGATCAAATTCACTTTAATAAAAAAATAATTTGTATTCATGGCCACATAAGCTAACGGAGATGTGCATGACATGTTAACGGTTCATCTCACTTGCAGTTACAGCTCACTCCAAAAATTGTTTCAAATGGTAATAAACCTTAGTCTTAAAGCTATGCACAACTACGTGGTTCGGTAATCAGTTTAGTACCCAATTGTCAATTGATAATCGTGTTGTAATTTCTTAACTGGTTTTCGGAAGCTTGGTAGGCCTGAACCATAGAACCTTATTCACACAAAATAAAAATGAATAACAAAATTAAACCGAAAAGACCTGCAAAACATAAAAAACATAAAAGTGGTTTTTTTAATCATGGTTTTCTTGAATAAATGCTAAGAAAATTATTAAAAGCACATATAAATATCGTAAGAGATGCATGGTAGGAAATTAAGACATGCCTATATTAGGATACAAAAAATAATGTTAATTTCCAAATATATTTTCTTTGCCATTTCAAAAGATGAATATTGCAAAAATAAAATAATTTACGATATGATTATGCTGAAAGGGACGATAGTATTTAATATCTTACAATAAATTTAATGTTTTTCAAAACTTAGCAGATGGTTTATGACATTTCAGTTAAATTAATAAAACAACTTTTGTCTCTCTGAAAGTTTTTTTAAAATTAAAAACTCAATTTTATAATTATTTTTAAATACAAAATAAAGTCATATTTATAATTAAAATGTTTTCAAATAAACATGTGAACATAAAGCTCTTTACTATTGCATTTAAAAAAAAAAAAAAATATTGCTCTTCTTTTTTATTTCCATGAAATGGTTTAAATAGGGATTCTTTAATTTTTTCAAAGCTTTTAAATATCATAGAAATTAGCGTTTCGTTTTAGTAGGTCTTTACGATATGATTATGCCGAATTAAATTCTTAACTATGCTTTAGAAAAAAGTGTTTTTGAGGTTTTTTCTGAGCTTGAAATGTGAAAAAATACACCTGATGGTTATGTTTTGCACCAAAAAAATCTTAACTACATACTTCAATTTCAATAACATTTACAGCTCATAAAAGCAAACTTATATATAAATCAGCAATACTTTTAGTTGAAATCTGGTGAAATTATTCATACCACAAATATACTTACTTGCTTTAAGTGTAGAAAAAATAACCTCTGCACTTCAAAAACAATCTATGGTAGATTTCTATCAACTCCAAAACAGCCTTAAGTGTTAATATAACAACTTCATACACCTTGATTATAACCTTTATATAATATAATATAATATAATATAATATAATATAATATAATATAATATAATATAATATAATATAATATAATATAATATAATATAATATAATATAATATAATATAATATAATATAATATAATATAATATAATATAATATAATATAATATAACATAACATAACATAACATAACATAACATAACATAACATAACATAACATAACATAACATAACATAACATAACATAACATAACATAACATAACATAACATAACATAACATAACATAACATAACATAACATAACATAACATAACATAACATAACATAACATAACATAACATAACATAACATTAACATAACATAACATAACATAACATAACATAACATAATATAATATAATATAAAATAATATAATATAATATAATATAACCTTTGGAGGCTGATGCCTTAAGGGCTACTGTAGAAATAAACTTCAACTAAACATCCCATCAAAGCAACCTTGAAAACTCAAAACAACCTTAAATAAACCTCATAAACAAATATCTATATCTAACTTATTTTCCATTTTCTTTTTAAAATGTACCGTAAAAATTTATTTTCATTTACAAAATATCATTACAAAATACGTAATTTATTTAATATAAAGTTCTTTACTTTTTATAATCATTTTATGATAAGTTAACGTTTTCTACTTAAAAATGAATTTCTGATTAAATATTATTATATTTGTTTCATGGATTATAAATTTATCATGCTTATGAAAAATTGAGGTGATCAATTTTTCATTGTTTTTCGATGAAAAGTACGATGATGAAAATTAAACACTTATAAAATATTGATATAAATCATAAACGTGAAAATAGTAAAATATTATTGAAGATCAATCCAGAAAACATTTTTAATTTGTAACTATTTAAATATATATTTCAAATAATCCAAAATTAATTCATTTTTTCTGTTTAAAATATAAGTTCTGATAAAAAATTTTGATTAAGTTCCTAATTAAAATTTAGTTCTCATAGCTTTTATGATTTTTTTGTATTTAGTGCAAATACAAAGATAGCGAAACATCCAAGAAACATACATAAATTAAACCGCCTTATATTAAGCTATAAAAATTTGAATTTGAATTTCTAAATGTGAGCGCGTTTATCATTTTCAAAGATAAATTGCATGAATTTAAATATTTTACGGCATGATATTGCTAAAAGCGAAGGTAGCGTTTAATATTTTACATAGTAGCATATGGTGTCGTAACTTAAATAGTTTATAGCATTTCATTTAAATTATTAATTACTTCTTTTTCTCAGAATTCCATCTTAGATTAAAAACACTACTTACTAACCATTCCTTGACTACAAAATAAAGTTTAGAGTTAAAATGTTTTGAAATAAATATGCGAGCATCCAGTTCTCTTAATTAATGTTTTTCGTTTTAATTGCAAGAGAAAGTATTTTTGCTTTTCAAGAACTATATGAAGTGATTTAATTTATATATTTATTTTTACTCTCATAAAGCTTTTAAATGCTACCGAAGTTTGCGTTTTTATAACTTGTTTACAGTTAATTAATTTTCAACTATAACTAACGACTCTTCCATTTACTTTTTATTGTAATTTTTTTTTGAGTTAGTTGGGTATGAACATTATAAAATCTATGAAAGCTTTTTCAAATTATAAATGTACTAGATTTAATTATTATGCAAAAAACAGCAACAGCTTTAAATTACTATCTAGTTTTTATGCAAAACTTCGAATTTATAATTACTACTTATTTCTAATTTAATATTGTTCATAATTATTTTTTATTATTACAAAGTTATTATTTATATGATAAAAATTCATGAAAATCAATTTTATTTTTCTTTATTTTTTAATTTAAATACTAATTTAAAAACACATATTGAATTAAATTGTATTAAAAGAAAAATATAATCCATTTAAAAAAATGCGAAAAATGAAGCTCTATAACTTTTTGGTGAAATACTGATTGAATAATAATGAATTTATGATAAAAGTTTAAAAATATGAAAAAATATCAAATAAGAAATAAGAAATTAAATAAGAAAAAATATCAAAACCAATCTGAAAAGCATTGTGAGTTTGCAAATCTGTTTAAATATTTATTTCAAATTGTCCAAATTTAACTGATTATTTGTTTTCCTATTGTTATTAAATTTTAATAATTTTCATGCATTTTTTATGGAAATTTAAATAAATTGCTTTAAATACATTTTATTTAATTAGAAATAAAATGTGAAGATGAAATCTTTTTACAATTACTCATTTTAAAAAGATAAAAGAATATTTAATTAATTTAACAATAAAAGATAAAGTTTCCTTTCTCTATTATCTTCCTTTTTAAAATAAAAATAATATAAAAAGAGTATTACATTTTGCTATTTCTTACTAACTATTTTGATGTAAAATTATGCAAATGCTTATAATGTAGTTTTACACAGATTTATATTAGTTTTCTTTAATTTAATTAAATTCTGAAAGCCTTAAGTACTATTTTAGAGAAATTTCTCATTATAAAAACCTGCATTGAAATTTGCATGTATAATTAGTATTTGGAATTAAAAAAGTATTTATTCGGAATTATAATTTATAATGAATTCGGAATATTTGGAATTATAAAAGTATTTATTGTAAAAGTATTATTAAAAGTAGTAAGTAAAAGTATTGTTGTAAGTAAGTAGTTTGAAAATCGGTATTTCATTACAAGTTCGAACATTTCATTACAAATTTGATATATATATATATATATATATATATATATATATATATATATATATATATATATATATATATATATATATATATATATATATGTATATGGATGGTTCGTTGACGTCCACATTTTTTGCTGCTAAAATCGCTCTTTCTGCCAGCCACTTCGAATACGGAGATTAATCTCCGGCTAATGCCCTATAGTAATGTGTTAAATAATATTGCTTCCTCGCTTTATATAAGTTTATAATATTGTTCGTATTAAAATTGCTTTATATAAGTTTATAATGCTGATAACAAGCACCTCTGAGATTTTACAATCCTATCTTATTCTCTCTATGTGATGTTGGTGCAAAAAAATTGCCAGCTAATCCCCAGGAAAACGACTTTAAGTTGGTCCGCGAAGCGAACAAAAGTGTAATTGCGTAGCAATTACCGGGGGTCAGCGAGCGGTAGCGAGCACTATATATATATATATATATATATATATATATATATATATATATATATATATATATATATATATATATATATATATATATATATATATATATATATATATATATATATATATATATATATATATATATATATATATATAGCGCTGTTAATAATTTCATAAAGTATTAGTTTTTTTACTGGTGTTAACATCTAGTTTTCTGATTTATAATTTAATTAATTATTAGGAGTTAAGTGTATATTATTTCCACAAAAAGTAATACATATAAATTCTTGTTGTCAATGTTAATTATTTCTTTTAAGGAATACAAAAAGTAATTTTTTCAAGTCTTTCCTTTTCAATTTTTTTTTCTTTACCTCTCTAAAGATACAATTACAGCATATTAAAATACATTTTATGTAAACAACTCATAAACGCAAAGTTTATGGAATAAAATACAAATAATGGATTTTTTCTTTCATATTCATAAATTTAAAAGTTTAAAAAATTTATATTTTGATAAAAAGTTATTCAAATACATATACAAATGTATACATTAAAATACATTTCAAAGAAAAATTAAAATCAATTCCCTAAACTCAATTAAAAAGCAATTGTAATAATTAAATGGTTATAAAAATGTATAATAAAATATAGATACTACACAATGATTTAACTTTTTGAGCAACTTATTTTGTAAAAACAGCCTATTTCCAGTGCTTTATACAACAATAAATTTGCTATCATTCTGGTTTTTAGTAAGATTTTATTTACATACGAAGGATAGCCAAATGAAAATCGAACACCAACTGCAAGGTGACAGTGGAATGAGTTTTCTTTAAAAGCAATTGCCAAAAGCGATAATACATTTATTGCACTGAGAGACAAGGCGATGAATCAACTAGGCGATAAATCACTGACGAAACGATGCCTTCAGCAATTTATAGTTTGAATGATTCCGACTTTCACGAATGACTCTCTTAAAGTCTCTAAGAAAATTGAAGTAACAGTAGGAAAGACCTGGTCTGTATTGAGGATATTAGAGTGCTTCCTAGCTATGTTGTTGTTGTTTCTTATGTCACTTACCACCCAGGCAAGATTGCTTGGTGAAACCGAGCAGATTTAAGGCAGAGTGTGCGTTTCTTATTATTTCAGTGGCGCCATCCTATGGCCAAGAATCCGACTTCAGCCACACACACGTCACACATGCGTCGCACCCGCTTATAGGACGGACCCATTCATTCGTCCACAGATCGTAATTTTGACCTTAATCAGAGAACGATCGATCTCCAATCCAGTACCCCCAGAGGTTTTGATTTGTTATGGGAACATGGAGGACTTTTGCGACTCGACAGATTTTAACGTACATCTGTCACTTTTACTCCACGGGTCTTTAGCCGGCGGAGTTCGAACCCACGAACTGTCGGACATGGGCCCAGCGCCTTACCGACCAGGCTATCTCGGCCCCTTCCTAGCTATACATTGACATTACCAGAATAGCAGTATGGTGTCAGGCACTATCCCGCAAAATGATTCCGGCAGACTTCCATGGCGTTTTGGTTTCATGAACGTCACATCTTCTCCAAAGACTTCTGACTATAGAGATAAAACATACATCTTATCTTTTTGTTTTGTAACCATTCCAACTTTATAAACAAACTTGTATTTTTGATTCATTTTTGACTTTTTCTTTAAGAACTCATGAAATATTTTTAGATAGAGATATTTGTTAGCGCTATTCCAGAAAGTATGACATCTTCTTGTATGACATCTTCTTAATTTCAAATACTTATTTTGTAATAACTACTTTAACCGTAAATTTAATAAAACATATTCATCGCTAAAATATTGTAAAGAGGTAATTAAATATGTTAATTATAAAATTTTTTGTTATAATGTCATATAATAATACAGTTCTCTATTACAATATTGGAACATCATTTGCAATGGATATAACAATGTGTCCTACAAAACATTGCCATGATTTTATCAACTATTTTTTAGTTGCTCTATAATAGTAAGTAGTGATGCATTTTTAACAGTGTAGAATAAAATATGCACAGAAGAATAAAATACTGCACTAGTTGTTGTTTTATTGATAGAGTAACATTTTTCTTGCTTGTATGTATGAATACTGCTCCCTAAATATTTTTATTCTTAAAGTATAAAAAAGGCTTTCAGATATTTGCGCCAATGATTTTTTTTGTTGTAAAAAGGGGTATTCAGAAAAGACATGCTATTTGGTTTCTATTTTATTCTCATCACATGAAGTACAAAATGGATCTATATTTTTAAGAGTTTAAAAGTTTCGCTTTGGAAAAAATATTTTGTTATTTTATAAAAGAACTTAAAACGGAGTATTCTTGGCAGAAAAGTTAAAATTTGTTGTTCAGTATTTTCCTTGATATGGCTTAGAAAATTTAAAACTAAAAATAATAATTCAAGCCCAATCAAAAATATAAAAAACTTTTTCAAGAAGTACTGCCCACTCTTTTTAATAGGCTCATATTTTTCCTTTCAACTATCTTTGATCCAATTCGATCTGTTTTAAGATAAATATTCACAAAAATAACAATAACGCTATTATTTAGATCCAATTTTTTTTCTGCATCAGTATATAATTTAGTAGATTATAGATATTGTAATTATTACTATGAAATACTTTGATAAGTTGTTTTTTCCCCTTTTTAAATAGTGAGGAACTTTTATATTCTATGGAAAATTCCGCGTTATACACCCTTACAGATAAACAAAATTTTTTGTTATACACTTACTTAATATATTATATTATATACTTGTACACTTTTGCTATACACTTAATAGTATGACCATTTTTTTATACGACCACTATCATATATGTTTAAATTAGTTATGTGTAAAGGTGGACAAAATTTTGTATTTTTTTTAACTCAAAACATTAGCATCTTACCTTTTCTCCACCACACTGTAAAAAAATGCCGAATCAAATTATGGTATAAAGTATAGATACTTTGCAATAATATTTATCTAATTAGAGTGATTCAGTAATTTTGAGGTAAATATTACTTTAAATTGCTGTTTATCAGACTTTTTGTTCTTCAACATGTTTCGGTAAAGATGGATTTTATGGTAATTTTATACTGAAATTGTTTACAGTATAGGAAAAGTATCTTCTAAAAATACGAAAATTTTGTGCTATATATATATATATATATATATATATATATATATATATTCTTTCTATTCTAGACAGTTATAATATTGATACTGGTTTATGAGAGGAGAGGGAGTGACAAGAATGTTCTCTTTTGGTGTTTAGAGTCTTTTTTTTTAAATTTAAAAATCTGATTTAATGCACTGGAAAGTACAAATAAGATAGTGTATTAAGCAAATGACAGTCGCTTAAAAATTATATTCAAAACGGGCGAATACAAACTGTGCTATTTTTTTTATTTTATTTTATAACCGTCGTTGAACAGCCGACCCAACTTAATGGGTTTACGGCTACTAATGTTCAACTCCGTAGCCTTGTAATTTTGAACCCAATCCAGAAGACAAGGGAACTCCTGGATCGAGTATTGGGAGAAATTTGCCTTCGTGGAGGACTTTTTGATGGAGCTAACCCGCATTTGCGTTACATGGAGAGGAAGACCACGAGAACCTCCCACGGTTAGCCTGACGGCAAGGGGACTCTAACCCATGATCCGTCTACCACTGAGGATATTTCACGTCAGCACTGTGGTCAGTGCAAGCCGGATGCGGAATTCGTATCGACTGGGATTCGAACCCGGTTCGCCTCATTGGAAGGCGAACGCTCTATCCCCTGAGCCATCGCGGCTCAAACTGTGCTATTATCTTAAATGTTCTGGAATCTTATAAAAATAGTTTTATTACTGTTATTAAGAACGTTGGGCATATTTAGAAGATTTAAAGATGTGCAAATTACTTAAATAAACACAAAGGGAAATAAAGATACTTTTAAACACAAAGGCAGACGGAAAAACTTGCTATTATAAGCATTTTATTCGTTTTTAAATTGCAGGATTTCATTATGGTTTTAGATCTCTTAAGAACATTCAATTTAATCCCAACACTTTAAATTTTCTTTAAGAAAGCTACAAAAATTGTAAATTTAAATTTTCAAATCTAAATGTACTTAGATGATGTACTTATTACAATCAACCAAAATATAGGTGAGATTAAAATAAATTGAATTTTTAACTTCTTAACTGTTAGAAATATGAGTAAGTTCTCAATTATAAATACAAAGGCGTAAATAACTATATTCTGAGTTTTCAATATTTTATGACAAATGTCAATGTAACTTCAATTAAAACTTAAACATTCTGATTTCAGGGAATTAGAAGTTAATTGAATTTGCAAATCAAATAATGCAGAAATTCAGGAAAATAGTCTTATATTAGCAATTTTTTTTTTTTTTTTTTTTATTTGTTTAAACAAATTTAAACTGCTCACTTCGCAATGGGTTCCTTTTACAAATATTTTCTATTAGAAAATGGCTTGTATAATATATTCCCTATTGACTGAATAAGGTTTCTTTCAGCTATTTTAAAAATACAATTTGAGTAAATAATTATGAAAGAGTTTTAAATTAAATGCAAATTTTATTTGGATAATTATTTTTTTGCGTAAAAAATTAGATGAATTAATTAAGAATTAAATAAAGTAACTGAATTTCAACCAACAGTGATTTTTAATTTAGCAAATAATGCAAATAATTTGTTTGCTTTAAATATTCTTTTTTCAATTTTGTTTATTTGGAATTTAATTGTTCATAGCATAATCTCCCACCTGTTTAAATACAGTGATTTCTTTAACTAAATAGTTGCCTAATTTATATTCGATCAAGTAATAATTAATTTTTTTATTTTCTTAATCACCATACTTTATTTTTAAAGCACCAATTTCCTTTTCGTAGACCTCACATTAATCATTTTAAGTTATTTATAGTAAAAGATCAAAAAATTATTTTTAGTGAAACACGTAATGGGAATAAATACAATGATAATGGATATAATGATAATAGATATAATGATGATAGTTATAATGATGATAGATATAATATGTGTTTATGTATTAGATTTAATGAAGAGAAGACTTATACTTATTGAAGAGAAGTTATGTCCTAAAATACTACTTTAGTGGAGTACATGATATTTAATAACTTACAATTAATTAATTTGATATAACAATAACATGAAAACACATTGTTTTAACTTAATTAAGTTCATAAACAAATTTTACTTGTTTTTTAACTTCAAAGAATGGTTCGTACAATATCGTTCACTTAATCTGAATATACTTTTGTACATATATATAATCTACTTTCCTTTCATAATGTATTTCATGTTGCAGTATTCCGACATTTTAATGGTATATTTCTTAAAGTTTCCTTATTAATAAACCAATAATATTCTCCTAAATCTAATTTTTTCCAGCTTCACTTTATTTCGTTTTATAAAGTATGTTTTATTTTTAATCAGTTATTTTAATCTAGGTTTTTCATTTTTTGTTAATAATTTATTTTCAAATGTAAAAATATTGTTGGTATTTAAGTCGCCCAATAGACTAAAAAATATAGCCAAATAGCTTTATTTCGGACAATTTTCAAGGAAAAAGGTAACCCTGCCATAAGTAATTTTTTAATATTTATTGAATGATTTTTTAGCAATTTTTTCCTGATTTTTAAAATAATCAAGAAGTTTAAATTTTGTCCCCATTATGATAAGTGATAAAACTACAAATCATTATGTTTAATAATACAAATTGAATGCTTTTCTTTCTATTTTCTCAATTATGTGGATAAAAAACACGATAATAATGAACAAATTTTAACCAATCGATAGATCAAAGAAATAATATTAATGCAACACAAAATGCATAATCAACTTAGAACTCATATCAAAAATATTTTAATTAAAATCAAGATACATGTTTATTTTTTAAACATATATATTTGAAAACTTATAATTTTTTGACCGTGTAAATTATCTGTCTCAGAAAATTCTATTTTTTATGCAGTTTCATGAATAAAAGCTTTAGATATAAAAAAGGTGTTTTCAATTGTGCCTAACTGTGAAGCCAATGGCTGCCGGTTCGAATCCCGCTCAGGGCATGGATCTCTCTCTCTCTCTATGCGGGTTCCATGGCAGTGTGGGGTGGGTAATGTTGCTCGTCTCCGTGATTTAGGTTCACAGGTGTTTACTGGGTAACGCGATAAATGAGGAACACTTCCGGTATCTTTAGAGGTGAAGAACGAAAGTTCAGTGCCTGCCACCATGAAAATAAAATAATATTGTGGTTACAGAAACACTTCATCCTATGATAAAATTGTTTAGTAATAACTTGCCTTTTGTGGTAATTGTAGTGTTAATAAGTATTCTATAATAAAAAATGGATGAATTGCTCTTAGACTTTGTGAACATTCTTCTGTAGGAAGTAGAGCCCTCTCGTAATAAAATAAAAATAATTTAATAAAAAGTAATTGGTTTAAAGTTTCTTTAGTTAAGGTTCTCAATGGAAGCAATATCTCTCACCAAAAGACAAGAATAATACAGATTGCTTAAAAGAATGCTTTATATCTGTCTTAACCAACATCCATCTTGGGCATTAAACTGAAAATAGTAGAGTTATTTTGCTTCAAATATTTTTCTTTTCCATGTTTATACTTTAGTTATGACTTTTATATTTTTTTCTTGTTAGTTTCTATTTGCAGGAAATAAGTTCTCGTTTAAATCTTTGGATAAAAACATCCTGACAAAACTATCTTGGAAGGATAAAATACTTAAAATTTCATCAAAAAGGATTTAGAAAGCAGTGTTTCTTGAGTAAAATAATATGCAGGTACAAACTCTTCTATACTTATATATAAAAAAAATCTACCTGAAGGTATAAATGCTGCATTGTATGTGTATTTGGGAATAATTTGAAAACAGTTCTATCATTTCAGATAGAGTTATCTTCGACAATCTACATTCCGCGAATAATTCTGTGACATTTTAAAGCAGGTTTCGCATGCAGTATAAAAAGTTTTTTATCTCTTAAAAAATGTTTGGAAATTTTTATTTCAGAGGTGTACAAAAAATTTTTCAAATAAAACTTTTAAGTTCAGAAATTCGGTCACCCACAAACTCCATATTAGAGTGATCGTACATTATTTTATGTTTTTTCATTGTTTATTGCTTTATTTAATGAAAGGTTTTATTTGAATAAAGGTGTTATGTGCTGATGGTATAGTCTACTTTCCTTTCATGGTGTATTTCACGTTGAAACATATTTGACATGTTGCAATGTGCATTGTTTTATTTAATTAAAGGTTTTATTTAATTAAATATCTTATGTGATAATGGTATAGTCTATTTTGCCATCAGCATATAAACCCGAAAAAAAGCCAAAGATGAAAATCTAGATATTAAATCAAAATTTGTTAAGAAAAAGGTAGAAATCTATTAGACCTAAGAATTGTTAAAAATTTCGATTATTTTTTTATTGTTTAAAAAATAATATTCTTCATATCACTTCTTAAAGAATCTTTTAAATGTCACTTAAAAAGGATATTATAGAGTTGATTTCATTCATTTTTGAATTTAGCCATTATACTATGTTATATAATCCATATATTTACATATGGGTCAAACAAATTAATTACAGTAATATATCTAGAATACATTTCCAAATTTCAAGGAGTTATATTTGATACTCTGGAGAAATATCAAGTTGACATAAAGTAGCTACTTGTCGACAAACTCTTTTTTAGATCAAAAAAAAAAAAAAAAATCTCAAGATTTTCGATCTCAAGATTCAAACGAAAATCATTGCAATTTTAAGTGATTAAAGAATGTTTTAATAATGCTTAAGTAATGCATTGCTTAAATTAATTTAGTTAATAATGGTATTTTCTATAGTTTCTAAAAATTGTATTTATCTTTTTCGATATCTTTATTTTATATACTCATGCTTGAGTTGATGTCAAAAATAACACCAAAAAAAAAAAAAAAAAATGAGAGAGAGATTACTTGTTGTTAGATATAACATTTAAACTTTTTTGCTTGAATTTTTAAAAAAATTAAAAATGTAGTATAAAAGTTTAGGAGAGAGTCAAAGTAATTTAATGAAATAAGCATATCATTGTTGCTAACGAATGAAATTAATTCTCTTTTATTTCTTTTTATTGTGTCATAAACAGTTTATTTTTTAATCAAGCACAGTTGATTATGTTTCAAATCTAGGTAATCAGTCATTTCGTTGCGATTAATATATTAACAAAATATTTTTGCATATAATAATCTTAATTACATATTATATTAAGAAAATGATCTTAGCTTTTTGAAAAACATTCATTTGAAAAACGAAACAACCATGTATGAAATGCTATTACGGAATTTTTACAAACTCCGGTCTTACTCCTTTAACCAGAGCTGGCAAATATTAAAATTTTTTCCCTGAAACTACCAAAGATTTGTAAAAAATATAATTTACTTATTGAATGTACAAAGACACAAAATCTCGAAAAGAATACATGAATTTTTAAAAAGCTTTAAAACTTTTCTTTTTATCCATTAATATAGTCCAAAACAACTCGATTTCTATAAAAAAAATCGTTACAAAGTAAATGTTATCAGCAGTAAAGATTTCTTTGACATCTTCGGTGACATTTTTATTGCACCATTGACATACAATACTTATAAAGCGTCATTGAAATCACAACATTCTTTGTCACTTACCTATGTTTATTGGATACTTGAAGCTCAATAAAGCTACAAAAAATAAAAGAGCGTTTTTTTAGCGCAACACTTCAGCACAATTCTTTCTTCCAGAAAAAAATGATAACAAAGCATTGCAATCTCTTGTAAGATCAAGTCCTCAGGCGTCAAGGCCCACGATAAAATTTATTGCACCGCAAAACATTGAACATCTTGACAATAAGTTACTTGCTATGCCTTCGGGATGTTTATTTTACTTCTTTCGCAGATTTTCCAAGCATTTGCTTTTTAGTTTGGAAGACATGGGAAATAACGTTTTGTTTTCATTGATTATTCTTTTTAACCATGTTTCGGGCCTCAAAAAATATCATAAGTAAACATACATTGCTTATGCAATACTTTTAATAAAAAAATGTTTTTAAATGCCTTCCAAACGCTTTAATTTGCTTCATGAAACATTAGAAATATCTTCATCTTTGAAGTCTAATATATGCTACAAAATATATCAATCCTTCACACTGTTAGAATGTTTAATCTAAAATTGTGGTAAAAAAACCCGGCAGCAAAATGTTCATCCGATTGACGGTAAATTTTACGGTAAGGAACATTTTTTACCTATACGATATCGAAACCGTTTACAAGTAGTATGGTTATAAAACCAGAAATACAAAACTATTTTTTTAACCATTTACAAATAGCATGGTTTAAAAATCATAAAAAAGATATTTGATGAGGAAATATTGTTTTGTCAACGTTAGGTCTCGAATCCCAGCTCTGTTGGTGATGAGACTAACAGATTAAACCTCTCGGCTATGTACCATATTTATGGTTATTTGACTGTTTTGCTTTAATATGGTAAAATAACAATTTGATAAATTTTTCGATAAATTTCTGAGAATTAATTAACAGTGCACGAAGAAAAAAAATTCTAAAGTTAGCGTACTGTATGGTAATGACATTTCTGGTAAAAAAACAACATAATTCTTGTTAAAAAACTGAAATATACGGTTTTTAAACTATTGATAATTTTACCGCTCATATGGTAACGGTTTACTTAATAGTTGGCTGGTTTTTAAAATTATGATCCACATTACCACGCATTTAACAAAATATACGAAACTAAAATATTATTTTCACTGAATAAAGGATTTTATGCCATACTCTATGATATGACAAAAATACCAAACTTTTCGGTGCTGCCTTAAATCCAAAAACACGGCAAATTTTGCCATATTCTGGTAGTTTTGACCATACCTATTTTCTTAGATTATGCACAGACATATCTGTAAGAAATGAAAGTATATAATCTAATTAAAAAAGCGCGAGAAAGGAAAAAAAATTCTTCACATCGGTATAGCATGTTACAATGAGAAATTCACTACACTTTAAGTATATTGTTTCCTTAAAGATTGTAGGTAGTATTTGATGGGAATTTTCAAGAGAAAAATAAAGTAGTTCTTTCTTTTATGGTTTGAATTTGTAAGTAAAGCTACGTTACACGAAAATTAAACTACTTAGCAATCCTGGTAGAAATAGAAACATTCGTTGATCGCCCATAGAAACATTAAACTTCTTTTACTTAAACTGATCACGAAAAAAAGTTGGATAAACTAATAAGAAATGCATTCGATTGGAAAGCTTTAATTGTCTTATTGTTAAAGTTTATATAAAGGAAATAAAGTAAAAAACAAAAGTATAACACTACAATGGAAAACGTACTTAATTTAAGGTGAAAAGTTCATGGCGTAATAATTTGTATACAAAACAAAAAGCTAATGTTAAATTTAAAAATAAAGAGTTGGAAAATTTTATAATATTGAGATTGGCAATAAACCATTTAAATAGATAATTATAACATCCACACAATTTCTAAATATTTCATTTATTTAAAATATTTATTTGTTTAAAATTTTGTCAGAACGTACCGGGGAAACAATCCTGTTAAAACTACGGTACTGTATGGTAATAACATTTCGGGTAAAAAAACAAAACAAACTACATTTCTGGTAATGAAGATAAAATATACAGAATTTAAACGATTCATTTAGTAATTTTCTTCGCTCATATGGTAATAGTTTACCGGAAATTCTAGTATTCAAATCTATAGTTCTTATTACCACTCATTTAGTAAAAAGTACGAAACTGAATAGTAAATTTACCCAAATAAATGAAAAAAAAAAAACAGTTTTTAGACCATGCTCTAAGGTATCAAGAAGATATTAACAAATTTTCTCCCAATTACCAAATTGTTCCCCATTTATTAAATTTTGTCACACATATTAAATAAACCATACTTTTACTATTAATGTTTAGTAAATTTAACTAAATAAATGAAAAAAACACAGTTTGTATTCTTTTAACTTAAAGAAATTCATAACAGTTAAGTTCATTTTGTTTTTCGAAAAAACCATTTCAAATGAAATTCATTGGCAATTAATAATAACAAATATGGACATAGTTTGACTTTGAAAAAATTCCTAATTTTATTAATTAACTATCGAAAGCATGATTGAGGTAAATAGCAGTTTTGTTATCTTTTATTAATAGCATACGTTGAACTAAATAAACATTTTGATAATAAATTCCCCTCGATACCATACGAACACGTAAGAAACAAAATTAATCCATTCACAATTGAGTTTATACTTACATATTGTCTTGATTTTCGACTGTATGTTTTTAAATCTTGAAATACTTCAAATTCTACATATTTAAAAAGCTGAACCAGCTGGTCATCGGTGTCGACAAGTTTTGTATGAAATTAGAGTTTACAATGTATTAAATAAAAAAAGCAAAGGACTAAGAAAAAAGTGATATTTTTTAAAAAATATTTTATAAAATTAATCTTCCCAAAATTAAATTATGAAACTTCTTTATTGGATTATTTATTTTTAAAGCATAATTCTTTGTTCAAAAAATGAAGAACAAAGTTTTTGTTTCTAATACAAAAGTTAAAATATTTCATTACTTGAATTAATTTTTGTGTTGATGAAATATAAATTTTATCTTAAATTTAAAAATTGTTTAGTTTTTTGCAACGTTAAGTAATAAAATAAATTAGTGTCTGGAAAAAGATAAAATGTTTTGATAATTTAAAAGGCTTTCAGATCATTGTTTTTGTTATAGTTTTCTCTTTCACTGAGTAATTTTTTTTCCCATATAAAACATGTTTACTGATTTTTTTTCGATTCTATAATTAAACAAGAATTTATTAATTAATCTCAGATAAGCATTCTAATTCTGATTTTTAATTATTTTTTGTTGCAACTTCTTTTTAATAAAGGTTATTCTACATTTTTAAACTTATTTGGTCTCATATTTTGCTTAATTCTTTTTTGTCTGAAATTCTCGTTGAAATTATTTAAAAATATTCTTTTACTGAAGAAAACAAGGAAGATTTTTCTTAAAATATTTTTTCTTATTTAAAACTAGCGCTTTTCAATTTATGTGTTTCTCATACGAGTTTCAAATTTTACAGCTCAGAATTTAGTAAATTATTTATAAAAAATATTTATGAAAAAGTACGTATATAAATCTTTATTAAAGCTTTGACTTATGCCTTTATATACAAAAAACTTTTATCAATTTACACATATGCTATATACTGTATATTCCATACCTTCAGCCTTTTATATATGTTTTTAGAATCTTTAACAAATTTAAAGTAAAAATTGCATACAAATACAAGACAGGCAAATGAATATACAAAAGCGCAATCCAAATTATACATCACGTCACTAATGATGTAGATAAGATAATAATGAAACCAGTTTGATTGATTCGCTAAAATTGTTTGTGCTTCTAAAATTCACCTTTGAAAAATTCAAGATCGGCACCCTGATTGCCGGTACTTTTCATCGTTAAATCCATTTTTACCAGAACATATTAGGGAACAAAAAAAAAATTAATATATCGCAATTTTTACAGTCATAATTACCGTAAAATCATTAAAATTAATAATCTAAGTATATAAGAATTACTAATCTAATCAAATAAAAATAAAAAATAATGTAAAAATTACTGTATAATATATTACGGAAAAATGCATTTTTCCCGAAAATGGATTATGCGGATGACGTACTCAAAGTGCCGGTACTTTATATTGTAATTTGATGCGGAATTTCCAACAGTGTTTGTTTCTTCTGGCAATTAAACACATGTTGTACAAATATAAGTTTTACAAATACATGTAATTACGGATAGCATACTGTACTCTTTCTTCCGAATTTTCGTTCTGCGCAGTTTACCTTATTTATTGAATAGTCCTACAAAATGTAGTATGCAGGTGTAATAAACTCGTAATGAGTTTAAATTTTCACATGGAAGCTTTTCTTGAGCATAATAAAAATTAAAAAAATATTTAAAAACAGTATTATTAAAACCATTGAGTTTATCAAGAGGGACATTTAAAATACATATAAATGAAAGTGGAACTGCCAATACGTAAGTGGTATTGTAAGGAATACAAATTTATAAGATCAGTGCAACCTAACAAATAATTTTTAATACATTTCAGCTCTTAGAGATAAAAATATTTCAATTCGTTATTTTAATGAAATTTATACTTTATTTATAGAGTATCTAAAGATAAAAGTATATTAATTTTGCATGATATAAGCCAAAGTTTAAGTTATCCCCAAAAGGAAATTGTCAAATCATTCTATCATTTTATGCTTTCGAGTTTTTAGAAATTAATAATGCAGGCAGAAGGAAATACATAATTGATTGGTGGAAGCTTAAGTACGTCATTATAAATGTATCTTAACATGAGAATATAGCGTCTACTCTTGTTCAGTGTAGTTATGATGGACACAATAAGTTGTTATAGGATGAAAAACTCTGGCTCACCAATTTTTTTATACTTTCATTAAATATATATTTTCTACTATATAAAATGTCAGATGTCAAAAGCTAAAAAAAGATAACGAATAGTTATTAGAAAAGCTTTTATTTTCCCAATAAAACCCATTAGAGATTATTTTGCAATATACATAAAGTTATGAATGGTTAAATATTTTAAATGAAAGGTTCATGAAAGTTCTTCTTCTTTAGCGTGAAATCTCTCTTAAATATTACCATATATCCTAGTTGAATTATATATTGTTTGTTAAGTTGACTCTCATAGCTTTACTTCACGATAGTGCGGTTTATTGGAAATGATTGATTGGAAGAAATATTCTTAAATATAAGTTCTAAAGGATACAGAAAACTTTGTCCAAATTGAATAATAAATATTGCTATCTGAGAGTGTAAAATATTAAGAATCTAAATCAATCATTAAAATCTTTAACGATAATTTCTCTTAAGGAAATTAAAATTTTTAGTTTTTAATAAGTTATTGAAAAAAAATTAAAATAAATACTTATCGACATTATATTTTTTGGTTTTCTCTAGTATATGTCTTAATGCATCAATTTGGTCTATTTTTCCTGAAATGAAATTCAAAGTAAATGCAATAAATGCATTCTGAGAGATATGTGATTTTTAAACAGTTTATTTAATTTCTATGGGCAATGAGAAAGGAAGTATGATGAAAACTACCAAAATATGATAAAAATTATTGTGTTCCTAGCTCTGTGGGAACACCAAAAAACTCGGTAATTTTTAGCGAAACACTTTGGTAATGATTTTGGTGAAATTAATAATGAAATATGGTTTTGTGTTATGTGATAAATTTGTAAAATGAGGTAAAATCTGTTAATTTTATCATGATATCTTAGAAAATTATGCAGAAACCACTTAAATTAGTTAAATTTATTTTTCAATTATGCACTTTTTAGTAAATGTTTGGTAATAAGAACTATTATTTAGAAATCCAGAACCTCGGCAAACCGCGATTTGTTAGTCATTTTTTGTTGTTGTTACAAATGCCTATTTTCATACAGCGTGGTTTGCTAGAATGTTTTTTTACGTGCGATTAAGATTTGATTTAAGTAGAGGAAAGCACTTCACAACATTTTGAATTTTATGATTGAAATTAATATCATTGTCTAGATCAGTGGTTCCCAACCTTTTGTGGACCATCGCCCCCCTCTTGGGGTTGGCTTCTCTTTTTGCATCGCCCCTTTCTCTTTTTGCTCAAAAACCATTCATTGTTGCTTGTGAGCAACCAAACACTGAAAATAGGCTAATTTATATTTGATTTTAATTTAAATTGTAATGCAAATAAAGAGACAATTTTATTCTGCTTTTTTTATTAATTAAAAAAAAATTGTCCACCTTTTTTTTTCTCCAAAAACAAATGATATTTAAAACGAAATAATCAAAACGCAATTAAATTTTTTTAAATTCATATTTTTATGTAATCAAGAAAAAGTTAAAACCTTAACAACTAAAATTTGAGAAAAAAATGAAGAGCGAGAAAGTACATTTTTATCACTTCAATGACTGCCTTGTGCTTGGTGTATTTCAGGTAAAATCTTGAATGTCAGGTTTTATGTTCGTCAGATTTAAATGCAGGTCTCCTTTGAAGCAAATGTCCAACCTATTTCTTTTCTTTGAGAGCAGCTGGACGACAGAGCTAAATACTCTCTCCACTAAATATGTTGACGGGAACGATATGAAGAGCAGCTGAGTGTGTTTCCACAATTGTGGATAAGTGTCCATAAGCTTTACCCAAGCTAACTCGTAACCGTATTTTTTAAAGAAGATTTTAGCCTCACAGTCATACTTCAAATCTAAAAACTCAGTCTGCAAAGAGGAAGTGAGCTTATCCACAACTTCAAATGGGAAAAGATCGAAAATCCAATCCGGAATTTCTAGTTTCATCAAATCTTTTAATCTTGATTCCATATCAATTTTTAACTGATCAAGATGATCAGTAAAAATTAAGATTTTATTTTCGAGAATCTCGATATCTGCCATTGAACACTTTTAAAGAGTTGGGAATTGCATTATCTCTTTGAAGTTTTAAGTTGATTTCGTTCATTTTTTCAAAAATATCCGTGAGGTACGCAATTTCTAACTCTCACTTAAAACAGGATCAGTGGTGTCGAGAAACTGAGTAACCAAGTCAAACAATTCGAAGAAACGGAGCAAACAGTTTCCTTTTGAAAGCCATCTCACAGATGCATGTAGGAGCAAGCGTTTGAAATCTTCATCATTTTCATGGCAAAATTCTCAGAACAAACGGTCGTTGAGAAAATTAGCTTTTATTTTATTGATGCCAGAAATAACGAATTGTAAAGTGTCATGCAGGCCCCACTCAACTTTTTTGCAACCAAATGTTGACGATGAATGACACAATGAATGGTGATGATCTCTGGTTCTTTTTTTTAAGGTGTGCCAGAAACCCAATATGACGACCAGACATTGCAGGAGCAGGTGATTTCTTTTTCCTCAAAATAATCTTTGACCAATTTAAAAAAATTAGCAGGTAAAATTTCAGTTTCGCCAATTGTGTGAGGTTTACCACATTTAGCAATCAATAAAAAAAATCGTAGGAAGCAAGAAGACCTTTGTCAAGATTGGTTGTTTGTTTTTTAAATAGTTCATTTAAATTAGGCCGATTTTGTGACAATATATGCATTAGTGTTTTATATAATACAAATATATGCCGTTATAGATAGTTCTAGCTATTTGTTACGTGGATGCATTGTAATTTAGAAGTTTCTAAATATTTAAATTGCTAAAAGCAATTAAAATACACAGTTTCATTATCTGTCACAAATTTAATTTTATTAAATAAACAAATAAAGAAATAGTAATTTATTTGTTAAAGTTAATAAATATACAATCGGTAAATAAAGTTAAACTAATTTTAAGTTATAAGTTATTAATTAATATAATTATAATAAACAAATTATTTTATAGAAGAAAATATTTTTTCTAATTTATTGCTGTATTAGTAACACCAAGAAACATTTCAAGAAACCTGGAAATTGGGCATGTAAATACTAGTTTCAATACAATTTCCAAGTAACTGAACTACATTAAGCAGGCTTTTGTATGTCACTGCATTAACCTAAATTTACCTTGTATTGTCACATGACCGTGAGGCTTGTAATCACGTAAAATGTTAATTAGAGATCAAAGCTTATCTAATTAGATTGCTTAAAGCTGCTTGCAATGTAGAGATTAAACTGCTTTTACTAAACTTAATATATTGCTCTACTCTTTGATTATTCCGCAAATAATTTGATATTTACTATTTATTTATTTTCTAAATTAGTGCCAATTTTTACAGATTAATATTTAGTTATTGCTTATATTTTCCAGATAAATATCTTGCAAATATTTAGTAATGTTTTAAAAATCAAATTATCTATTTCTAAATGTAAAAAAATAATAACATTTTTGTGAATACAGATTTTTCATTGTTATTATTATTTACATTCTGAAAATTTTATTTATTTTTCTAATTACAATTGTATGAGTGAACAAAAGGTTCAATTTACTGTGCATTAATTTTTATTATAATTTTTAACAAATAAATTTTTATTATTGTACTTTTCCTGTATTATTTAAAAATTCTTAAGATAATATTGTTTATGTTTCCGAAAGTAGACTTTTATGTTACTCACAGATGTTTTTTGAATTTTTTGCAAATAAAGAGGATTTTAGTTCTGATATCCTTTTTGTCAAAAGCGGACTAAACATTTTAAGGTTAGTATCCTAAAAAATCTAAAGTCAATACCACTTTCTTGTTCTTTGTGTAAGTAAAATAATTTTGCTTATTATTATTTTCAACAATATTACTTATTCAAATAAAATTTTCTTTTATCAACACAAACTGGCATTTTTCCATATGTTGGATGTTGTCATTAGCAGAAGGTTTGATTGTACATGTCTATTCTTTAATTTCCAATACATCCATTGAAGTTTTTGAGCCGCACTTCTGAGTAGACGTTGCACTTTCGGACTCACTCAACCATAGCATTCACTCACACATTTTCTTCTCATGACTGACTTGATCATAGCGTCCACTTACGCGTTTTCTTCTTATGACTCACTAGACTATAGCATCTACTCACACTTTTATTTTTATGAGTGACCAGACCATAGCATTCATTTACACTTTTTCTCCCTATCACACACTAGATTATAACATTCACTCTCTCTTATTCTCCTTATGATTAACTAGATCATTACCTCAACTCGCGTTTTTTCTCCTTATGACAGGCTACACCAAAGCATCACGTCACATAATCACTAAACGTCACCAAACATAATATAAAAGTTAAGATACTTTTCAAAGCTTACAGGAATTCTTCAGAATGGCAACTTTTCACCCAAATATATATAAAATATTCACTGCTCTTAATTTGAAATCTGACACACTCTGTTCATATATATATATATATATATATATACATACAGCAAAATAAATAAATACAAATAGAAATTAAAAAATAATTAAATAGAAATTAGGAAAAACAATAAGTATCATTTATTGCGCATAAGCTGCAAGTAAAGTAGTATACTACTTTTAATGAAATTAATAGAATTAAAAGAATATGTAGTAATATTTATTTATCCAAAAAACAAATCGACAAACTCTTTCAAAATTTGATAAAAAACAATAGATACCCAACTAAAGTAATAAAATTCTATATAAAATCATCGAGTTAATCGCATATTTTGTAAATATATTTACTATAAATTTTCTTTATTTATGCAATTTTCCCATGTGCAAATCCATATCGGGTAAATCCGTGGCCAAAAAAATTTTTTTTACTAATATTTCTTTCTTAATTTGTATAATTTTTCCTTGTGCAAATCCATTTCGGGTAAATTCTTGGTCAAAATTATTTACTAAAAAAATTCCTTTCCTAAAAAATTCCTTTGTTAATTTATAATATTTTACCATGTGCAAATCCATTTCGGGCAAATCCGTGGCTAAAATTATTTACTAAAAAATTTCTTTATTAATTTATACAATTTTTCCATGTGCAAATCCATTTCGGACAAATCCGTGGCTAAAATTATTTACTAAAATAAGTTGTTTTTATTTTTTTTTTCTTTGTTAATTTTTCCATGTGCAAATCCATTTCGGGCAAATCCTTGGTCAAAATTATTTATTAAAAAAATTCCTTTCCTAAAAAATTCCTTTGTTAATTTATAGTATTTTTCCATGTGCAAATCCATTTCGGACAAATCCGTGGCTAAAATTATTTACTAAAATAAGTTGTTTTTATTTTTTTATTTTTTCTTTGTTAATTTTTCCATGTGCAAATCCATTTCGGGCAAATCCGTGGCTAAAATTATGTGCAAAACTGGCAATTCATGTTTCTTTCTCTTTTCTATGTTATATTTTTTTCTAAAATAAATATTTATTTTCTAAAATTATTTATAGTCAACTTCTTTAAATTATCCAGTATAATATTACCTCGCGCACATCCGTTTTCTGACCCATCCTTGGTAACTAACAAATCAAACGGACTTAAGTAATGCAGCAAAAACGTACTTTAAACTCCTCTAGTTTCACTCAATTTGCGCTTTTGTTTTCATAGTTTTCATATTTTGCAATCTGGCAATCTTGCTACGTAAACATTTTAAATCATTCTTGAAAAATTTCCCGTTCATGTAAGTTCGCTTTATTTCACTGCTCGCATTATAGTTTTTGTTTTATTCTGCTCTTCCTTTATATTTTATTTTGTGTTCTTATTGTGTTTAATTATTTTTTTTTTTGTCGTAATTTTTGTAAATGAATTTTTTGAGTGCTCCTCACACTATTGTATTGATATATTTTGCTTTGGCTATATTGATACAATATTAGAAAGCACTCTTTTTCGGATATAATCGTGTGGGCTGATGAAAAGATTATATCTTTTTTTTCCGGGTTTTTTAAAAAAAACTTTATCCTTTTTTTTTTCTTATATTTTTTTCTTATTATATATATATATATATATATATATATATATATATATATATATATATATATATATATATATATATATATATATATATATATATATATATATATATATATATATATATATATATATAAGTATATAGTAGTTATTCTTTATTAAACTAATGATAACATAAACCTCTCGAAGTTATGTGATCACTTTAGCCCAGAAATTTCAAGCACTTCTCAAAATACCAGTTTATGCAGGATTCTCTGCTCATTGCATTCCTTCTAATTGTAACTCAAAATTGAGATCAGATCTAGGTCACATCACACAACCATAGTTCCTTAATTTTATCGATTGTCATTAAAAAATATCAAACATATATATTTAAAAAAATGGCGATATGGAATAGGTTTAGTTATTTTGAAGTTTTCCAAAGCTTAAAAATATTTACTTGTCATCTTATTAAAATTTAAATAAAAAAGGGATTATAACACTTCAAATAAACAGCAATGTGTGTTTAAAACCAGATTATTTAATTTTTTTGAACGTAAATATGAAATCCATTTATCTTTAAACTAAGAACTTTTTTCATAATTTTTTTAAAACTCATCATTGTTTCCAATTAGACTAAGTGTATTTATTTTTAAAGCTTTTCAAACTTTACGTAAATTGTCTTGTGAATACCTGCTTTGCTTAAAGATAAAATTTTTCTTTGAAGCACACATTTTATTTGTTATAGAACAAACATTATTTTTCTGAAAGAATTTAATATATTCTAAAAAGCAAATTTTCTAAAACTTTTGGCCAAAATTAAATTTACTTTGAAGTGCCACTTGAGAGTATATAAAAACCTTTTTATTTTTCTGAGTCATATAAAAGGCACTGTTATGAAAAGCATTTTACATAATGAAATTCTTTCTTTTACCAAGAGTAATTTTTGCTTTACAAGAAATTTTTTTTAACAGCAGAACTCAAACTCAAATAATCTCAAATCTAATAGTTTCTTACCATTCTAATAAGACTTAACACACAATGTTTGGTACCACCTGAAAAAAAGTGAATACTCCTTAAATTTTTCTGTTAAAGGAAGAAATGGGAAATGATATTTTTATTTTTTTTATTCAAAATGCATTTTATTTCCTTTAAAAACATCAGAATTGTACTCCAGGGAAACCTATAAAAATTATTTCCAACGCAAATATTCATTGGTTTAACATGTATGTTTATAGATAAATCTTTTTTATTGATACGAAACTGCTTTCGTATTAGAGAAAAAATCGAAACAAGACCTGTTTGCCTTTGTTTAAGTTTCCTTTTTCCTTAGGCAAGATAAATGTATAACACAACCAATTGCGAGTGATAATTTTTTCTTTAAACAAAGAAAATAGTTGATGAAAAATGGAAACAAAGTTTGCAATGTTGAGTAATTCTTTTTTTCAGAACAAATTTGAAATAACATGAAAAGCAGTAAGCAAGAAATATGTTTTTTTAGTAGCTATTTGAATTTCCTGCATTTCTTCAAAAAATGTAAACTATTAAATTTGGTAACTATTAAATATTGAATTTGGAAATCATATATTTGTAATAAAAGTTTAAATTGAAACTTTTTTAAATTGATGCGCATGGACTAGAATAGAGTTCAAAAGGGATATCTTTCTTTAATATTCTAAAATAATTTTGTAAATGCAATTTAGCAACAAAATGTGTAATATTTCGATTTCTACACTGTAAAAAATTTTAGTCTATAGTTGCCATCATTTTTGGTTTTGAGGTAAATTAAATACATTTATTAGTATCGAAATAATGTGATCGTACAAAAATTCATATAAAATTTACCAAATACATCAATTGTTTGAAAGAACTAGTGCGAATATATTATTAAATATGTGCTTGTTTCTTAAAGGACATAATTTGCAATGAAGTCATGAAATTGATTCCAATGAACATGACAATATATTGCCATTAAACAAACAAACAAAAAATGAATAATCAAATCAATAAAATTGTAACAGAGGTAAAGCAAATAAATGATGTGACAACATATATTGTAAAAAATTTCAGATTATCTCAACACCTAAAAGGGTGGCAACTCTATACTAAAATTGTTCACAGTATATTGGTTCACGTATATTTATGAGAACTATTTTCGTATTTTGAACCTATTTTGATTTTTCATTCAAACTGCAATAACTCGAATTACTTTGAAATTTTATGAGAAGGGCATTTTACAATTCTTCATTAATATAATTTGTTTGAATACTGACATATGGATCAGCAAAAGAAAATTTTAAAAATTAGAAATACTAATCCAAAGTAATTTAAGGTACTTATCCAAGGTGTCTCTGTAACATTAGATTCTGCGCCATGTTTAATTTATTTTCAGTTTTCTCATAGACTTGGTAGTTGAATGAAGTGCGAAAAGTTCAATACTGATACAATTTGCCATAAACAATGAATCATAAAAACAACACCAAATAATATTTATTAAAAAAATATTTTAAACATTTATAGGTTTACTAAGAATATCATAATTTTTTCCCATCTGGTATGTAGCAAAGTACACAAGAATTTATATATATGCTATTTGATGTAAAGAAGTACCTGTTGCACACACACTGGATCGGTTCAAGGTACAAATAAGTGTATTTTATTGATATTCTTAAGCAACGTAAAGTGAAGTTATTTTTCTTAAAAACTGATATTTTATCTAGAGAATAAAAATATGGAATTTATTCACTTTGCTTTTAAAGTGTTTAAGTTTCCAATAAAATAGATTGGAAAAAATTTCTTAGAAATTTGATGATAAAAGGAAAAAATTTCTTTTGCATAGATTTGGGAAATAATACAAAATGATATTTATTAAAAAGTTAAGAAATTATAGATTTACCATGAACATAATTAATTTTTACATATTGTGCGGGGAAAAGTATACAAGGATTTATATTTATGCTATCTGATGTTTATAAGTACCTGTTGCAGATACCTTGCAACAGTTACTTATAACAATTAAGGTACAAATAAGATAAGTTCGAGGTACAAATAAGATTATTGATCTTCTTAAACCTCGTAAAAAAAGTTATTTTTTAAAAAAAATTATTTTTTACCTAGAGACTGAAAATTTGCAATTTACTTAATAAGTTTTGTTTTCAAATGTAAGTATTAAAGTGTCTTAATTGCGCGGTTGAATAAAAATTATTCAGGAATCAGAAATTAAAGAAGAAAAAATTCATTTGCATAGATTTGGGACACTCTGAAACGTTCTACACTACAGCAGATATTAATTTGCTTTTAACTACACACGATAAATAACAGGTAATAACAAACACTGAGGACAATTTTTTCCTTACTGTAATCTGAGATACAGTTAGTAAAATAAAATCATAAATTCAAAAGTCATTCAAGGTGTTCATTTTTTTATTTTGGGACTGTTCATGAAGACTCAGGTACAATGCACAATAATAAAAATATAAAAAATCTAAAATAAATAAATAAAAAAAATAAATAAAAAAAAAAAAAAATAAAAATAAAAAAAAAGAAGAAGAAAAAAAGAAGAAAAACGGATCACCTTGAATAACTTTTGATCTAATCATTGGATCTTCGCGTTTTAAGATTCAATCTTAATAGTTCGAAGTGGTGACCTCAAATAAGCTAATTAATTAGTGCAGAAGATATTTTAAATTACGAAACCAGACACAAAAAAGCACTTTCTTTGAATGAACAGCACTTTGATTCAACGAATTTGGTTTTCGGAGTCCCGAAAATATAGGTGGTAGCCGCAATCCGTAAAATATGGTCCATGCAGTTTGGTCAGGAGAGCGATCCAAAGTTTGGATCCCTTAATGTTAATTTTAATTTTTGTATATTTCGCCATATCCCTAGAACTTTTTAAGCGCAATGAAATTTTTTTGCCCACAATTATGAAATTCGTTTATCCAAATATAATTCCCAAAAAATTAAAAAAGTCAGATACTTAAAATTTGATTTCTCAGGAACTATTCAACCGATTTCACTCAAAATTTGTATTTTACTATGTAAAAATACATAATTTAAAGTTGTGTATCTTGCAATTCAAAATTTTTTCTATTATAATTTATTAAAACAATAAAAATTTAATAAAATTTATGTTCGCATAGAGTTTTCTTTGGGTAAACAAAATTTTATAATCGTGTGCAAAAATGTTTCAATTCATTTAAAAAGTTCTCGAGATATGGCGAAATACGCAAAAAGTTAAATTAAGATTATGGGTTCAAACTTTTGATCGTTCTCCTGACCAAACCATGGGGACCATATTTTCCAGATTGTAGCTACCCTACATATTTTGGGGGTCAGAAGTCCGAACAACATCTGAAGAAGTCCATCAAAAAACAAATATGTTTATTGAGAGAAATTTGCTTTTGTGTCTAATTTCGTAACTTAAAATATCGTCAGCACTAATTAATTAGCATATTTGAAGCCCCTCGAACCATAAAAATTGAGTCCTAGTATTAGATCAAAAGTTATCCAAGGTGGTCCGGTTTTTTTTTTTTTTTTGCGAGCCGTACATCAATTTCCTTTATCTATTTTAATAAGAAAAATAGAGTGAACAAGATTGTCATGTAATTATTATCAAATATTTCCCATATTTTAAATATTATATAGCTTCAAAATTTATAGTTTATTCTATAATTCTTGTTTAATGCATAAATTAATCAAATGTTTGTTCTCAAAAAAATGTAACGGAAATCGTTATTCCTATAATAGATTCCGATTGCATAATAAATGTAAATTAATGGGATATGTATTGGGAAATTGAAAACTTGATTCGTGCAACCGTCGATGGTCGATTTAGACCTAGTAAAAATGCTTCCTAAGTTTCCGAAAATTATTAATTGAATTTTTTTTTATATGGTTTCAGTTTTTTGTTTTTCTTGTTTTTCTGACAGAAATTTTTAAAATGCTGATAAAGGAATATTTTTAACTAAAGAATTATTAAGTTAGTTGAAAACTTAAAACTGGATTTTGTTTCATTTAATAGCCAGTGCTGAACAGCTGGCACATTTTTGTGATTGCGGCTAACAGTGTTCCACTACGCAGTCTTGTGGTGATGAACTTAACTCAGAAGACGGGGGAACTCATGAAAAAGCATTGGGACAAACTAGTCATCATGAATTACTTTTTGAATGATCTAACACGAATTCGAGTTTTAAACTAAACTAAACTCAGTGGCGCAGCAGCCCATAGAGGGCCAAGGCCTACTGTGCCCATCTCAGTTTTCTTGACCTTGGGCTCTGGGGTGCAGGAGCAGATGTTCCGGTCAGGTGGTCAGCCGAACGCGGAACCCCCAGTGTTTAGTTCCCAAGCCTGCTTGGTACTCATTTATCGACCCACTGAAGGGATGAAGGGCTGAGTCAACCTTGCCCGGCCCGAGGATCGAACCAGGGACCTGTGGCACGACAGCGCGAAGCGCTACCGCTCAGCCACCGGGCGTCATTCGAGTTAAGGGGAGAGAAAATCACGATAACCGTCCCTGGTTTGCCCGACAGCATGGGGAACTTTACTCATAATCTGTTAATGACTGAGGATGACTGATCAGTGAATTCGGTCAATAGATTTGAATTTGGGTTACCTCATTGGGAAGCTAACACGTTATCTCCTGAACTACTACTGCTCTTTTAAACGGGATCGTCGAAAAGTATGCCCGATTGTTTACATACCAAAAGTTGAAGAAAATCTGAGCGCGTTTCTTTGGCCAATTTCACCAATGCTAGCTAAATTAGGAAAAAAGACAAGATGTCGTAAAATACTGAAAATATTCTATTGAGTAAGAAAAAAAAATAGGCATTGTTTAACACATATTTTCGCTGGTGTTAGCTTAAATTTATAAGCCAGCTTCCTTAGTCTAGCATCTAATTTCTGATTGGAGCTAAGTAATAATTTTTGTTTTGGGATTTTATGATTAAATATTTATTTAAGAAAATAAAATTATATTAGATAACTTATAAGACTTAAACATCTCAAAACATTATCGTAAGTAAAAATTAAATAATGTTTAGAAAAATAGCAAATTACACCATAAAGAAATTAAAGTTGTTTTTTATTACGTAAACTGTAATTCTTTATTAACTTTTTTAAAATCACGAACAAGAAATGATTTTTTTCATGTTCAAAAGAGGAAAAAAAAAATAACTAAAATACAAAATATTGTTGGATCAGGAATTGAATTGAATCTTAAACTTAAAAATGAGCAGAAATTTAGGCTGAAATCTCTATTTTTCACAAAATGTAGACTATAAGAGAAAATAAAGTTTTACAAGCGCTTTTTCTGGAATCGAAAGTGTAAAGCATTTCCCATGGGAATCATAACTATGGTGCGTGTGCGCCAGGGAAATGAAGATATTTCATGTCTGAGGTGAAAAGGAAATGTGTTGTAAAATCTCTCTTGTGCACCGGTAAAGATTTTTATTCATGATAGAAGATATATTCTACCAATGTAAGAAGTCAATAAAGTCTAGGATAAAGTTGAGAAACGTTAGAATACAATTATTAGAAAATAAATTTTTAAATAGTATTTAACGCATGGAGTTTCGAACAAAATAATAATATGTTTTAGGAAACTAAAGTATATTCATTTTTCAGTTCAAAACAATTGTAGACGTAAAATTATTTGTTCAATAATTTTCTTAAATTTTTGGTTTACATTTAGTGCTAATGGTAATATTAGTGGTTCTTCTTCAGGTTACATGTTTTTCCAAAGAGATTGTATAATATTCGACATTATAGTAAATTCTTGCTGATTTTCTTCAGCAATATTCTAAATTTAATTAGAAATGCTAAAAATAAATTTCGGTTTATATCTTCTCTCACGCAATAATAATATAAAAATTAAGTACAATAGGTAAGATTTTTTTATTTTTTTATTTAAACGACTTAAAACTCCTCATGCACCACAAAGTATAACATGAGGCTTACAGTTGTAAGTAGAAAACAAAAGAAGAAAAATTTACAAATTTAAATTAAAAACAAAATTCCGCAAAGCAGCAAGACTTTCAATACTTCTTGCTTAGAATTGAAATCGAAAATGACATAGCACCATTTTGAAACTATACTGAATAACTGTGGTGCAATATCTCTCCAACTATGATGTTAAACAACCCAAAAAATTGTGTGAAGAAACACTTTAAGCAGAGTTAGTACCAAATCGAACATTCGTATTTGATTTAAAGGATGTAGTTTGACTCTAAACACTTAAAATTAATATTTTCATTTCCGAAAATACCAAGGTTAGCTTTTGGCGAGCTTTAAATATTAAGAAATGCCAAGTGGAATAATGTGAGTAATTTGTTTGCAATAAGCTGCAAAAAGTTCGCTGTAATTTTCAACGCTGAGATTCATCAACAGAAACTAAAATTCGCTGCTTAATATGTATGTGTGTTTTTACTTGCGTATTAAGGATAATTACAATTCAATTTTTAAATCTCTAATAATTGTATTAACTGATTTTATAATGTATAATTTCTATCCACTTCTGTTCTGTTAAGCCTAATTTGAATTTGTCTTAAGATTCTCTTTGTTCTACGCAGATCTTTGATTCATATATTAAATTTTTTTTAAGGATTAGTGTATCTATACATTCTAAATTAATGATTTTTTACTTTATATTGCATCATAAAAACAACTTTACTGACTCCTATATGTATCTTATTTAGATTCAAGAGTTAAGTATGGCGTTTCACTGCACCATTTTGTTGTAAAGTAGTAGCCACCATTTTTGGCGTTGGGATATGTTAAAATTATTTTACAGTGTTCCTAAATGTCTAACAAGTGCTTCATTCATTGGTGTAGAAAATCTAGTAAATACGTTTCGTTTTGATTATGATTTGTAATTAACTTCCTTTTGGGAGATTTAATACTTTTTCAGTGCATTAAAAATGCATTCTTTCTGACTAAATTAATTGTCATTATTGGTAATGACTATATAAATTGTCATTATCGAGAAAACAGCAATAATAATAATAACACTTCAGGATAATAAAAAAAGGGCGATAAAACATTTAATTCCTTTTTAAAATTCCTTCAAAAATTTCATAAAATATTTTTATTTCTCTGTACTATTATTAGGGTTTTTTAAGAATGTACTGTAAAAATTGTTTTTCTTTGCGCTAAGAATATTTTTAACTCAAAATATTTTCTTTTGACCTCTTCCTTTTTGCTTTAAAGACCTTTTTAGTCCTGTTAAAAATTAAATATCTCTTAAATATTTTGCTAGTTTTGATAATTCGCTTTTGATAACCACATTCCTGGTCAGTGAGATCTTGGCTACATCAGACAAAATGGACACGCTTAATTTAGACTAAAGAAACACGATTGATAAGTCAGTCATCAAGATTACAAGAAATCATGAATCACTGCACATTGATGGAAACTTGAGCATAAATTCCATTTCGTTAATGTCAAAATTATTCCTAATTCTCCATTAACTTTAGCTCATCTTGATGTCTTGGAATTTTGTTTTATTCATTCACATGAAAGCTGATTCCTTTGTTAATTACATTAGACTTGATTAGACTTGACTAGATTGACTTGATTTGCCCCTCTCAGCCACTGTTGATTAGTTTGGTCTGTTTTTCATACTTTTTCTATCTCAGCAACTGTGGGTTTACTAGTTGTGTTTCTCATCTTTATTCCTTCTTGTTCTTCTCCTTCGTCCATGATAAATTATTATTTAATAATTATTTTATATATTTTTTGCACTAAAAAGTTAATTAATTTTTACCAAAGCAGGTTAGTGAATATTTTTGGTAAAATTATAAGCAAATATTGTTTTTAAAGATCTAAAAATATTTGGTAAACAAAGTAAAATTTTGTAACTGTATAATGATACTTTAGAGCATGGCATAAAAACTATTCATTCTGTTAAATTTACTTCTTAGTTTTCTATTTTTCACTAAATGTGTGATAATAAGAATTAATTAATTGGAAAAAAAAAGAAATTTCCGGTACCCTACGAACAGGGAAATTACCAAATGAATGGATTAAGTACCGTATATTTTAGTTTTATTAACCAGATTTATGTTCCTTTTTTCACCAGTAATGTCTTTAGCATACAGTGTGGTAATTTAACAAGAATTTTTTTCCGTGTACCATTTGGCATTATTCTTCTTAAAACTTAATGATTTAAAAAATATTGTCTTGGAATTATTTTCTACCCAATTAATATACTTTTGTCTTCATTAGATGCAGCTCTTTTCAATAATAAATGAAAGTTAAACAAATGAGAGGAATATTTATTTTTACATACATTTCCTTTTTATAAAGATTTTTAACAGAAAATTTATAATTCGAAGTATAATAAGATGAAAAAGCTTTGTGAATCTAAATATTTCTGCTATAAAATTTTATATTTTTATTCTGTAAATTATTAGATAAAAGTCTTTGTAACTAAAGGCGAGGGAATTTTAGAAACTAATATGAATCTCAGTAAAAGTTTTCTCAGGCAATAAACTATTTAAATTAAATGTAAAGAAATTATTTTTATAAAATTCCACAGTTTAGTTTATTGTTATTTTTTATTGAATATGTGCTTGCTTTATTCAAGGAACAATTTTTCACCCAATGAATATCAAAACTATTTAAATTTTACAAAATCTTAAATTGGAAAGAACTTGGAAATATTCCTTTTTCTTACTTTCACCTTATGAATTTTAAATTTACGTAATTTTTCTACAAGTTCTTGAATTGAAAAAATTTTAAAATATTGTTTTTTTTTGTTTTAACATTTTTAAACTTAGCTTTTTAAGAAACAACACCATCTATTACAACATAACTTTGAAATATAACTTTGTTTATTCAAAATATAATGTTTCAATTCTATTAACTTCCTTTTTAAAAATTTGTCAAGTTAAAAATGATTTTAACAGTTTGATTTTAAATATTAGGATTTAAGTAATAGTTATAATTTTTTTAACTGTTTATGTAATCATTTTAAAAACTTTAAAAATGCTTCAGAGAAAATTGTTTCACAAAAGTTATGTAGTTCAAATAATATATACAATTGCTCATACCTAAATTTAAAAAATAAAATAAGTTAATTTTTCATTGTTTTTGAGAATAAAAACTTACGTAAAGGAGTTTGAATGAAAGTTGAAATATACAACATATACTTTTATACAACACATGCATATACTTTTAAAATATTAACTTCTGTCTGAAAACGAGGGCAATATTTATTTATAACAATAGTTTAGAAAGAGTCTCTTATGTGTGCCTTTTTTGTAATTCTACTTTAAAATGTTATTTATATTGTTTCTTCATGTCTAATAAAACACTTACATTTTAATAAATATGAAATTTCGTATAAAATCTAGAAAAGAAAAGTTTGCAGTCATTATTTTTATTAGCTATAACTTTTTCTATTATATTTGCGTAAATTGTTGCAATTACTAAAGAAGGATTTAGTGATATCTTTTTTATTTAAAAGAAAAGTGAGTCAGCGGAATTTTCAATACTTACTTAAACAAATGCATGTCCTTACATTTTTACAGGGTCCTTGTCATCTGAGTTACGTTAAAACGAAATGTATGGGTGGTGAATAAACGAATATATATATATATATATATATATATATATATATATATATATATATATATATATATTATATATATATTATTGTTTTTTAAGTAATTCTGTGTGTGACATTTAATAAAAATAATGTTAGTAATGGTCAGAACAAGTGTGTCTAAATAAGACATTATAATCACACATGCACTATCAAAAACATTGAATAAATTTTCGAGTATTTTAGAAAAGAAAAGAATGTTATCATATTTTTTTAGAAAATTCATTATTATTATAAAGAGAAAAATAATCTTAATATAGTTCATATTTTATTTTTTTTAAAAATAAAAGCAATAAAGAAAAGTAAAACAATTAAACACCTTTCTAAATAAGGAAAATTTTTTATGCTTTAGAATTGAATGCAATTAAATTAAAGACATGGAAATATGTTTATAACAAAATTAAATTAATTTTTAAGCCAAAAGGCAGCTGAATTTTATTTAAATACATGCTACTTGGTTCTATAAATGTATAAAGGGCATGGCTGTTTCATTGTAGTTGGATTTTTTAATGATTCTGGAGTCAAATTTTGATAGGTTAAATAAGTGAATAAAGGCTTTATTAGAAATTAATTGATATTCAGGTAAAATAAATGGAAAAGTAATTTTTAATTAAAGAGTTTGCATTCTTATTTTGCATGATAATAAAGTTTTGCATAATAAAAAAGAAACAATATGAAACAAACTACTTCTTTATAATAAGTTTCTTTATTCCAAAAGACAAATTATTGTTTCTTGATATAACGAAATAAATTAATTTTCAAGCAGCTACCTGTTTTACTTTATTTAAAATGTTGATAAAAATAAAAGTTCTGTATTTCTTTTAAATTAATTAACAAAATTTGAAAAATTCATGAAGTACTTATTTATAACGATAAAAACACCTTTTAGTTATTTGAAATAAATACTATATTTTTATAAAAATTTTTCGAGAAATTAAAAATGGTATAAAAGAATTGTTTGTTTCTTTCTTTTTGTTAAAAATATGAAATATCTTTAAAATGCGACTTTTTATTGTCTTTTTAAGGTCTTTCAAAGAATTTGGATTTTATTTTATAAGATGAAAAGGAATATATTTTAAGTTTCTTACGTTTGAGGGCAGCTTTTTTTCTTTGTTAGTTTTAAGAAGAAAGTCTTAAAAGTTTCAATAAAAAATAAAACTGTTTTTTACTGTAAATTTCATTAAACGAAATGCTCTTATTTCATAATTTTAAATACGAAAATTTCTTTTTTTTTTTTTGACATAAAAGAAACTCTTACATGTTTCAAATTTTAGTTTAAAACAAATTCATTTTAAGGACCATTAAGTTTTCTTTCAAAAATAAAAACCCAAAATTAGGAATAATTAGAAAGTATCTTAGTTTTTATTAGTATCATTTCATTTGAATCTAAATTTTTTTTCATGAAAATAAGTTTTTAGATATACAGTTTAGCATAAAGTAATAAAGTATATAAAAGTAAATCTCAGAAAATCAATTCTATTAATATTTTAAAAAGATTAATTATCTTGTGAAATTCTGGTTTCTTTTCAGTTATTATGGATTAAAAACACTAAAATATTATTAAAATATTATTTGTCTGTATATACATGTAGCCAATAATATTCCAGGTATTTAGTACTTAAAAATTCCAAAGCAAGGCATTTCAAGTTTTTGGTAGCTGTAACACTTATGTAGAACACTTAACTCAGTCAAGGTTTGCTTCAATTTGTATCATAGATAAGGGGTTTGTTCATGGTACACTTTCCTATATTTGATCAATTAGAACACATTAAATCTTACTATCTAGAAATTTCTGTAACCACAAAGAGTGTTTAAACTCCTTAGTGAATCCTGATAATTAACTTAGAATAGATTATTAATGCAGATCAACCGTTCATACAAGTTGGCAACCTTTTCGTCCAACGGGAATCCAACGGGGGAAGAGCCACCATTAAAATATTTTAGTAATAGTAACAAAAATTCAATTAGAGTATATTTGAATGCCTTAGTGATGAGTCTATTTGACTGATTTTGAAAGGTTTACAGTTTTTTCTGTATATGGTTACACGTGGTTCTCAGAAATATGAAATCAAGGGCAAAACAAATGTCTTTTATATTTATGGTAGTTCTGGCGTTTTCCCACATTCAACCAGTAAAGCATTCAGGATAGTCAATAGTAAAACTGTATATTCTATAGTGATTTCACATGCAGCCTCTAGATCAATTTATTATCAAAGGTAGTTGAATAAATGTAATAAAATTTCCTAATTTTTATTCATCGAGGCTGTTGAATTCCCAATTCTGTTTGTGTTATTGGCTAAAAATCTATAGACGAATTTTAGTCATAAAATAAATCATTTCCTGAGATTGTCAGTGTTTTATAATCTGAAGGAAAAAATGGATGACAGAATCAATGGCGAAAAAAGTTTCCCTCTTTTGATGTAAAGTTAGAAACATAAAGTTAATCTGAAAATACATCTACATAGAGAATTAAGCTTTTACACAGTTACTCAATCCTTGAAAAAAGTCATATTGTATTAAAATATGTAGTAGAGTAGAGATCATTTACTCTAAAAAATGAACACAATTATTTAATTAAAAAAAATATTAAATTAAAAATTAAAAATTAAAATTAACAGTATTTGAAATGATCGGATATTGCAATGCTAGTATCTTTAAACTTTACTTTAGTGGGAAGTGCTTAGTGAGCTCGCGATATGGACGAACCGCAGAGTTATCAACAACCAAGTTGTTTTCAGTGCATCAATTTAAAAGTACTAACGTAGCCTAGTTCTTTTTATCTATTAAAAATTTTTCTAGATAGTGTCCATTTAGACAAATCGACAACGCTTAAGAAACAGTGGACATTTACAATGCTTTTTAAATCACTAACTGACATTTTTTTATTTTTACACTTTAAACACGATACAACAGCATACAAATCTCTGAGGAGATCAGTGAGAAAGTCGTAATATTGGATTAGGAATTAACATATTTTACTTGTCATATTTGTTATATTTGAAATGAATCTGATCCAATGTAATGCAAATGTAATTTAATCCAATGTAAAGCAAAATGACAACTTTTTGTTTTCAAATAAAAAGTGTTTGTGATAATTTTTTTTTCACAAACGCTTTTTCATTTCATGTAATATATAATTTTTTAAGCATCTTGTTTGTCCTTCTAATTTTCAACCAGATTTTTATTTTCATTGATTTAAATATTTAACATGATTAGCTTTTTACTGTTGCTTAAAAATATCTTGTGGTTAATTTTATCTTTGCTGCTGTTAATACTTCTACTTAGGGTTGTTCTTCAAAGGCTGTGTGTCGTCATATGAAATAGTGACGTTTAGCAAATTTTATGTTAGTTTTATAACGATTAGGATTTCAAAACAGTTATTATTGCTCTCTATATCCAGCGTCGACTATAATTATGAAAAACGTTTATAATATATAAAAAAGAAGCCATAGTAATTTTTGATCTTTCAGTTTTTGAAAACTATCCCAGCAATGCTTTGTTCCAATTTCTAGCAGCCTACCAATTCAGAGAATTATTCATTGCCTTAAATGAAATAATCAAGAGTAGTCAAACAAACTGCAATTGTTTTTTTAATATATTTTTTAAAAAATTGAAATATTTGCTAGTTTTGAAGTCCATTAAATTTTTTTCAGAAAATCAATAAATTCATTAAATTTTTGTTTCTTGCTTTGGGCTATCAAATGTAGATTTTTAATCCTTAGTGAAATAGATTGAACACTGAGAAAAAGTTGCTTCAAAACTACTAGAATATGATAAAATTCATCGTGTTTCTGATTTTATGGGAATATCCAAAAGCTCGGTAGTTTTTATCGAAGCGTTTTGCAATAGAATAGAGTTCTATAACAGGGTAATTTAGTAAATGCGGTGAAATTTGAAAATTTTGTCAAGATATCGTACAAGACCATGACTAAAAAACTATTTATTTGGTTACATTTAATGTATGGGTTAAAGAAACTTTATAACGTTGTTACTAATGGCGTAAAATGATATTGATTAATTTTGACACGCCATATTGGGAGAGATAGTTTCGCTCAGACTCCCAACTAATGAAAATTTCTATCATCTTTAAGCAATGTCTAATTTACCATAATATGATTTTCGCTCTTTTCTCAGCTACTGACAGCGTTAAAATTTTCATGAAGACAAGAATATTGCAATAGTTTACCATACTTAGCAAAGTGTCCCTTTCTTACAACTTTCTTACATTTTAAACTGTAAAACACAATAGAATAGTTTTTTTTATAAATCTGCAAATGTATATTAAAAAAATTCATTCCTAAACATGTTTTGAAAAAAAACAAACATATTTTGTGGTAGACAAATAAATTTTATTTCACTTTCTACTGTAAACTACTAGAGTATTCTTGACTTGGCTTTGTTCCAAATTTCTAGAATAATTTTTAACTTTGTATCTTTAATTATGATCAGTTATTTCTTTTAACTGTGCCAGTTATTTCTTTTTTCTTTTCAAATTCTTTACTGTGGAAACGTATTTTCCTTAACCAAGAAAGTTAAATTAGTTGGATAATCAGACACCTCTCAGAGTTATTGAAACTATTTTTCGTTTTTATAAAAAAAAGCGAAATATTGTTCTCTTGTGGCCGCATATTTTTCGCTTACGTAGAAGATAAATACTTGCTTAAAATTTATTTCCCAATGAAAGTTATCTTTAAAATATTTGTTTATGCAAACGTAATTAATAAAAGTTTAATTACTTTCTTCTGTAATTAGAAAATTATCTTTGTTAATATTTATTACCGATATTTTTCTTTTCTTTTTAGAGCTCCTAAAAGTGAGGCGTTTTTTGATTTTAGGTAAGTAGAAAGTTTATTCGGTATAAAATCAAAATTTGAAAGCTACCTCAATAAATATAATGGTTAATTATTTTACAACAAAAAATTATATTAAGAGATTAAAACTATTTTATATGTCTGTTAAGAAATGTATAAATTTAAGTGGAAATATTTTTAAATTGACTTTCAATTGTTACTCGACTTATAAGATATCTCAATAAAATAGTTGACAACTCACAACCAAGTTTTTAAGGTCTTATAACATTTGAATGTAAAAATTATAATGTTTATAGAAAAAATAGTAAATGAACGGTAAGTTTATTTAATAATTTTCTAAATTTAAATGCTTCTTGAGGGGGTCTCTGTGCCTAAAAATCTGCACCCGTAGAGGCACAGTAGGGTATATTATTAATTAGCATTTTTTATACGAAGACACCTTTAGAGCAACAAATTGTTGTGTTTCTTTTACACAACAAAATATTCAGACAGGGTAAAATTTGAAAGAGAAATTTTAATTTTTTCTACTTATGAAAAATATTGATAAAGATTTTATCCATACTTAAACATTACGAAACGAGAGTCTTACGAACGATCAGTAAGATTTTATCTCATTTGAGATTTTTTTAAAACTCATTTGTTTTAAAAACGATCTTTACAACTTAAAAACTTGGAAATTGGAATAAGTACTCAAGGTAACATCCAATTTAGTATAAAAAATATGAAACGGTTTTTTTTATGCTAACGCAAACAAAATATTTTAGCTACTTTTATTTTGGTTCATAGAATTTTTAACTAAAATAAAATTATCCAAAATATTTCATGAATAATTATTAATTCATGAATATTTATTAATTGCCATGCTTAAGACAGGCGGGCATAATTTACATGAACATTTATTAATTGTCATGTATTAACTTAAAGGGAGCTACATGAACATTTTGTGATTCCTGGTTTAAAGACTGCTTTGAACTTAATGATTTTGAACAAAAAAAAAAAAAAAAAAGGATTCATTTATACTAATTTATGTAGTTTTCAATCAAATTACTTAAATTGTTTAAACTGAAACATTCGCAAATACTTTAAATTACCGAAAATTTAATATAGTTATTATTGAAACTGCCTCCAATTACAAATGCCCCCTAAACTCTTTTAATGCCTGTATGAAAAGTTATTAATTAGGTTATTAATTATTAATTCTGACGTTATGAACTCTAACGTTTAGTCACAGCTTTTTTGCACATGTAAAACAAATGTTAGTTAGCCACACCACTTTATTTAGGTGAAAATTTTTCCGTTACAGTTAGTTTACTAGTCTACCCCTACGCTCGTTAATATTTAACGTTGCCAAAAATTTAAGTTAAAGAAAGCAGTAAGCTGCATTGTAATGATAACACTCAGCTAAAATTAATTTTTTTTACAATATTATAACGCAATTAACCATTGAGTGTTTTTTGTTGCTATAATTAAAAAAAATAACTACACGATTTTAGCACGAAGGAAAAAAAACAGTATTTTGTCCGTAACGCAAGATTCACCCAAATCTTATTCCATGGGCAAGACACAGTCAACATTAATCGAGTACACGAAACCTTAACTTATAGAATATATTTGCAAGATAATTCTACTATTTTTTTGAACAGAATATGCAAGAAATATGGCATTAAAAATTTTATGTACATATTGGTATGATATAGTTATAAGGTGTTAAAATTCCTTATAATTAATTTGTTGTGAACTGTCCTCTATTTGCCAAATATTAACACAATCATTTTGAATTGCAAAACGTTCGGGTTATTTGGAAAATAAACTGATTGAAATTCTGAACATTACGTTGAATCATAAATTACTCTCGAAAGGAATACCGGATGAACTGACAAATCTACTGTTAATGAATATGTTTGTTTGGAAATTGGAAACTAGAAATGACATAAACAGTGAGATACGTGTAAATGATTTTAAATGTTCACTAACATAACCGATATGGAGTATTAAATGCTGGTTTTAAATTTATTTGGATATATATTTCGGATACTTGTGATTAGAAATTATAAAACTAACATGCATGGAAATTATTTGTGTTCAGTAAAAAAAAACGAAATTTCATAATTTCATATTCTTATAGTGCAATTAATGTTATAAGTATGCAATTAATGTTCTCTACAAATGTTTCGTAAGTTTTCTATCAATTTTATCGAATTTCCCCAATTAAGCTTGTAATTTATATTTAATGTGTATATGTTTGTTATTTATATAAATATTAACTTGTACAGTATATGCTATATTGTGTATGCTATATGGTGTATGCTATATTGTGTATGTTATATTGTGTTTGTTAAATGTATATGTTACATGTAGAGTTACATCTATAGAAAATTGAAATATTTTTTTAAACCATTTATTTATATAACCATTTATTTATAACGTATAAATTTTAATTTTATAAAAATTCTTAAGTTATGTAATGCCAAAAAATTGTGGTTTAGATCATATTTTGAGTTGCCCGTGGGATAATTGCCAAGTTGGTTATCAATATGAGAGATATTATTTCATTTATGGCAACCCACGCAAAAAAGTTATAAATAAAACATCACATTTCCTTTTTTTACATGGCGCAGTAAATAACACGCATTAAAATTTTTACGCAATTTGCTTTTTTATTTTGTTATAAAATGTATTCGATTCGGATTATAATTTATTTTTATGTCTTAATCATGTTTTGCTATGGGTGTCATTTTGTTTTACAAGGTGGTTTACGTAGTTACGAATGCCGGAAAAACCAAATTGACAGTTTTCACCAAGGAGCATCTCTAATTATACTTCTAATATAGATTGTTCTAGTTAATATAGTTTCGGTGTCTGTGCAAACATATTGCTTAAACAAAAATGCTAGATTATGTTCCAGCATTTGAAAAGTGAGCGAAACAAGCATAAATAGCAAAATGATCTGAAATCGCTAAAGATATTCTGAAAATTGGCAAACGATAGCAAGTAGAAAAAGTAGATTCTTAGTATTGATTTTTATCTTTAAAGCAGAATGCAGTTTGTGCAGAAGTAACAATTAAAGTCAGCCGGCCAATGTTCGTCAAAAATCACGATGTGCCTTTACGAAATATTAGTTTTTGCATTTAGTCATTTATTAGAAAAATTTTTCAGAAATTTTAATTTCGCTTTTCCCATACTTTTGGCAACCACAAAACCACATGTTTTTAGACACACTTTCAAATGTAGGAGAAAAACTGCATTTTTACACGTGTATCATCTTAGTGCACTCTCATTTCTCAAGCAATGTTTATCTGATTTTAAATCTGTTTACTTAGTGTGATTGAAAATGGTCGTGATTAGTGAGCTAATGAGACATTCTTGGGTTTGAACCCTGGTCGTGTCTGAGAATTCATTCCATTACACACCTTTTAATTTGCGTCATATTTTCTAATCAATTGTGTTAATCATTATAACTTAAAGTTTTTGACGAAATTTGTGTCCTCAATCAGAAAAAATATAATAATTTCCTCAAGTTTGACAAAATGTTCGCTTGGTGTATTTTCCAGGAAACCATATCATCAAAAAGAAAGAAACCTTGTGAATTTGTAGTATCTATTTTTCAATGTGTATTATTTAAATCAGGCAATTATATATCACTATTTGAAAAATAATAACTTCCCAGGTAAAAAATTACAAATAAATCATGTTATCTATCATTTGATATGATATGCTTGTCTATCATATACCCTTAGACAAATGAAAAACAATAAAAAAAATTCTGTTACTTAAGCTTAATCTAATTAAAATAAGATCTTCTTACATTTAATAAATCCACGAGTAAATATATGAATGCAACTTCATTCTAAAGTATCAAATGCAAAACTGTTTCGTGGCTACTTTAATTATGACGCCAATTGTTGGGTTTGATGACAACAGTATTGTTAGCATTTTAAACATTTAAATATCTAAATTACAGTTGTTCAACCTAATTATAATGCCAGATGGTTCATATTTAAGGATAATTATAGTCATTTTAATGAGCAGGAGCTACATGAGATCAAGTCAACTTTACTTGATAAATTTTGAGGTTAGAAGCATTTACGGGGGATAAAATTAAGTCTAAGCATTAAAAGTTAAGCTATTGTAAAGGTATACTAAAGGAAATAATATGTGTTTCCCAATCGGAATTTTATATAAATGACAGTAAAGAATTAAAATTTAATTGTATGTAAGACATATAATAACATTGGTAAGAAATGTAATTTAAAGTTATGTTCGTGTAATTAAATTTTCTATATAATATAGTAACAAGGTATGTAAGTTACTATAATTTTTATAGCTTAATTGCTCACGCACTTCAAAAACTGTTGCTTGTTAAAAAACTCCAAAGTTTCGTGAACCAGGTTATTTTATTTCCACTTTGCACCAAATCGAAAGTTTAAATATACTTTTAGCAAAGGAGAATGCGTAAAGCAATTTTGGCGTACGTTTGAAAATACAGAAGTTCATTGAAGTTCAATTCAGAAATCCGTGGTTAAAACTCTTCTAACATTTAATTAATTATATATATATATATATATATATATATATATATATATATATATATATATATATATATATATATATATATATATATATATTTATATATATATATATATATATAGTTATATTATAATTATTAGTAATTTAAATACAAAAGCTGTGATCTCTATATTTAAATTAAAATACATACTTTACTCTTTATTCTATAGCAGTATAGCAAAATACACCAGGAACTAACCGAGTTATTATTCATGCTATTTCATATAATTGCGAAAATGTTGATAAGGCACTTAAAACATCAAAGATAGTTCTAATAAAACCGTTAGTTTAATTACGGAAGCTAAGATACTTAATTAGTGCTTTATTTAACCACGTTCATTGTTGTTTATAATTAGAAAGGATTGTGCATCTCTGGCGCGTTGACATAGACACACGTTATAGTTCCATAGGGAGTTTCTATATATATGAAACCAGACTTAAGATCTATATCGTTATATTAAATTCACTGATACCTAGAAAATAATTAATGGTTATGCATCTGCTGAGAACTATTAAATTCATTTCAACATACGATGGAGATTACAGCAAGGCGTAAATTCGTGGTAAAACCTGTTCAATTATCACAGCTATTCCGCTTATTCATTCCGCTTCGACAAAAAACAGTTAAACATTCATTTGCGTAGTCAAAAAGCATTTAAAAACTTTAAACATTTATAAAAGTTCTTTTTCTTGTTATTGTATGTTTATTTTAATGAAATTGTACAATAATTTGTAAGGTATTTATTCTTAGGATTTCATTGAATTCTATAGAGAGTACTAAATTTAATAACTAGAAATTACATCACTGCAATGTAAAAAATAATACAAACCTACATCTACACTGAGAAAAAAAATGTGGTCAAAGCAAGCGGTAAATGTCACAATTTATGAATTTTTTGACTGTATAAGGGCACCAAAAACCGACGAGCTTTGGTAATAATTTTGATGAAATTAACAATAAAATATTGCTTTATAGTGTGCAATAGAGTTTCGTAAATATAGTTTTATTTGATAATTTTATCATGATATCTTAAAGCATGGCATGACAGGCATTTATTCGGTTGAATTTGCTTTTCAATTTTGTATTTTTCACATAATGTGAAGTGATGAGAATTAGAATTTTGAAAGCTAGAGTATCTGGTAAAATGCTACTGTATGAATAGGGAAATTACTAAATGAATGGTTTAAATACCGTATATTTTGGTTTAAATACCGTATATTTTGGTTTTAATAACCAAAATATAATAGAGTTTTTTTTTTTAACAAGAAATTCCAGTACCACACAGTAAGTTACTTTTACCAGAACCTTTTATTCCTTTCCTAATTTAATTTTTATTATTCGACACATATAAGTTATATAATATAAATATAGAGTTTAGTGAAAGAGAAGATTGATTGTAATGCTTCAGTGAACTTTGAATGAACAGTTTTAAAAAATACAGCAACAGAAAAAAAAACATTACTTAAAATGACTTTCTAAATAATCCTTTTCAAAACTATTAAATTTAATTCACGCATCTGTCCATTAAACGTTAACGCGTTTTTAAACCTTAATCGGCACCAATCTTTAGGTTGTACCTTAGTATATACTTCTACTAAATTTATCAAGTGTTTTTTATATTTATTATCAGTACTCGACAGTTTACAGTTATAGCATCTATATATATAGGACTGTTTTTCCCCAACATAAAGTAATTAGTGATGAATAGTTCATAATTAAAAACAATAAGAGCTTATTTTATTCCTCACGAAAACCAACTACGGATGAAATGGTTTTGGTACCAGTATTTCTCCTTTTCCGTCCAACTTTTAGCTTACTCTAGAAGTACTCTAAGCTTACTCATCTTACTCTTAGCTTACTCTAACTTACTTAGCTTACTCTAGAAGTACTCTAAGCTTACTCATCTTACTCTTAGCTTATTCTAACTTACTTAGCTTACTCTAGAAGTACTCTAAGCTTACTCATCTTACTCTTAGCTTACTCTAACTTACTTAGCTTACTCTAGAAGTACTCTAAGCTTACTCATCTTACTCTTAGCTTACTCTAACTTACTTAGCTTCTTTGCCTAGCAATTTTTACGAAATTTTAATGCAACTGCTTACGCAAATCAATGTTCGCAGTTCACGTCACGGCTTAGACAAGTAATTGATTTCTAGCCGCGAGCTCCCCCTTCCTTCGTCCCTCGATATAAAATACTTCAGTTCTGTTCGTAATATAATGGAAGTGAACAGAGAAATAATAGTTTTATTGTATTTTTCTGAAGTTTAAAGTTTTGATAGTCAGTGGTTATTTTTTATTTCATACGACGAATATACTCGTTATACGAACCACAATAGAAATTTGGGCCATCGAGTATACACGGCAGACGTGTTTAACCATTTAATAAGTATAATATTTCCAAGAAAGTAATTAACCTATTACAGATGTAGTTCTTTTCAAAGACAGTTCTTGTTTTCGTACAGAAACCTCGAAACGGAGATTCAATTCAGCTGAAAAATAATTGGACATTATTTCATCTTATAGACCAGACCTACAGCATTTCTGTCTATGAAAGAAGTTCTGCCAGTTAAAAAATTCCATGATGCTGTTGAGATTGAAACTACTTACACTGTAAAAAAGTTCGGATAAAATTACAGTAAAAGGTCAGAAAATACTTTTTATCGGAACATGTTACGGAACAAAAAACTGATACCGCTTAATTTTTGCAGCAATAATTACAGTAAAATTAGTGAATCACTTTAATTAATTAAATATTACTGTAAAAAATTACGGTTTAATATTTTACGGTAAAAATAGATTTAACGATGATCTACCTAAAGTGCATCATCGTATTTTGCACCGTAATTTCTTATAGAGTTTTTTACAGAGTACACACGTGGCTGCAAATCTGGATGAAATTAATCTATGAGAACAGAGTATCATCCGAGTAGTATTACCTATTTGTGTGAGAAAATGGGTTTTTATTACTGGAAATTTGGTGAGAGCGAACCTATCTTTTGAATTATGATTTATCCTCTGATGCTGAAAACTCAACTACAAGTGCGAGGAAACAATGTGAACGGTCCGAAAATAGATGACCAGTAATGTCTGAGAAATTTTTTAAAGAAGAAAAAAAAAAAAAAAAACAGGAAAAAAAGCTGTTTGTTTGAAAAAGAGATTTATAAGAATTATTCGATTTAGTTTATAAAACGTGATGAGTATTTAAATTTATATAATATGCATTAGCTTGTCCATGTTATGAAGTTTTTTTTAGGAAATTAGTATTTTTTACTAATTATTTATTATATTTCGCGATGTTTAATGCATTTTTAAAATTATTAGTGATTTTGATGTAGAATTGTCAAACAAAGCAGATAGGTACTTTATTGAGATAAAATATTAGAAAGCCTCTAAACCAGTGTTTCCCGAATTTACGACTTTTGTGTACCCCTTCCAAATTTTTCGTAACGCTGTGTACCCCTAATAAAAAAAATGAATGCATTTTTTTGAAAATATGTTTATTTTTATTTTTTGGTGCAAAATTTTGCTAATAAGTTTATTTGCATCGGTAAGAAGGATGATATTGTTTTTGCTCTGATAACTGTTCATCATAATTCGGTTCTCTTGTGATCAATTTTAGTTTGAGATGTGATTCCACGTCCAATAATCTATTTCTTTTTTTCGAATTAATGTCCAGGAATGATGAAAAAGCGACTTTGCATAAATATGAAGTTGGAAAAAGGCAAAATATATTTCAAAATTTTTTCTGTTAAAACTGGATACATATTTTGCATTTACAGCCAGAATGATGTTAAAGTACACTCCTCATGTTTATATTTCAAGAAGGATAAAAATTATATTTTATAAAAATAATCAAAATAAGTAGATTTTATTACAAACTTTTACTATAAAAAAATTGCACAAAAGTTAAAAATCACAACTGGCTGTTGACACTACTAATTTTTAACTGTTAACTCTGCAAAAAATAGCCAATAGAAAAAAACGTAATCGTAAATTTTCATGGCTAGCTTTATTTTTAAATAAAATTCTTTGAAATTTTCGTTTGCTGCAAGATATTTCGCATAAGAACGCGTACCCCCGCCAAACTGTTCCCGTACCCCTGGGGGTACGCGTACCACACTTCGGGAAACACTGCTCTAAACAACTAAATTTGAAAATGGTGATTGTCACTGCAATGATTCTAAGTCTATTTTTCCATAACTTCCTAAATAATGCATTATTTTTCAAAAATTGATAAGGCAGTAAATTAAAAAGTTCTAACATTTTTTTATAAAGAAATTTAAAAGTGCTTTTAAAACTTGTAGTTTAGCACGCATTAATACCACCAATAAAAACACTAAAAACATGGAAACAACAATAAAGTATACACGCTTTTTATTCTAGATTAAAGTTTCAGTTTCTTAGCTTGGCATTTCGCTTTAGTTTATAAGCTCCATAAAGTCAAGTTCAAAGTCACTGTTTAACTTATTTTCTTTATTTATTGACAGTTGCAGGAATTTATAAGCTTTAAAAATTTATTATGGAAAGGATGTTTTTATTTTCTTTATTTTACTAAGATACTTCACAATTAATTTTCAAGTGTAGTTTTTAGGTCATGAAATATTTAATCTTACTTAACTTGGTTTTTCATATTGACACTAGTTTCATTATCATGAGCATGGAAAAGAAATGCTATTTTTTCTTTCAAAGACTCAGGAAAAAAATATTTCATATTATCACAAGTAATAAATTCCTAAGTAAAACCTATGATATAATTTATATAAATAAATATAGCCTTACTTTTTTAAATAAAATTGGAAAGAAGTTCATGCTATCTTTGATTTTAATACATCATTAATGTTATTAGATTATGAAACTTAATGTAGCTCTATACTGTAAAAAAATTTGGCATATCATTGCGACTATTTTTTGGTGTAGAGTTAAACAAAACATATTTTAAGCAGGGGATTGTTTTTGTTGTACAAAAAATTATGTAAAATTGACAGAATAACAATTGTTTGGAAAAGTTAGTAGAATATAATACAGAAAAAGTGCTTGTTTTTTAAACAAAATGCTTTTGCAATGAAGACATAAATTGATTCGAATGCGCATGAAAATGGGTGTTAAAACTTAACAAACAAACAAGAAATGAATAAACAAATAAATAGAACTATAACAGTGAAAAGTAAATAGAAATGTGACCACCTATACTGTAAAAATTTTTTAGTTTATCTCAACACTAAAAATGGAGGCAACTATGCACTAAAACTTTTTACAGTGTAGAGCTACAGTAATGATGTTTTGTCATCAGTGTGTTGAAATTGAGCATTAAACTAATTTTTATTTAAATTATTAAAAATATATTTAAATTAAGATTATTTATTAGTAAATAGGATCCTTTTTTATATTTCTGAGGATTTTTTTAAAAAATAAATTTATAATAGTTCTAAGATTTGCAATGCAGTTTTGATATTTAAAAAAAGAACACAAGCAACTTTATCAGCAGGTGGAATATTCTAACAAAACAGAAGTGAAAGTTAAAATTCTTTCATAAGTCTATTGCCAATCTGATTATTAAAGTACCCAAGTGAAATCTATTTCAGTATTTGTTTGACAGAAATACTTATCCACCTAATTCAAAATAGTTGTGCGGGTATTTCGGAAATTTTTCCCGCAGATTGTAAACCAAGCAGTTTTGCATTATTTCGCACTATTAATATTAATATATACTTATAATATTTCGCACTATTAAAATTTCTCGAAGTATGCGTGTTATGTATACAGAGAGAATGTCCTCCGCCAACAGGTGTATGACTTTTTCACAATTATAAGCTTTGATCGTAATATATTTCAATGAATCACATTAGGGCTAGAGAGCTCTGAATCTACACTAAAATGAAATTTAGTTTATGTTTGTATATTTTACAATGAACTAAATATTCACAAATTAATTATGCAAGCAGTTACGGTCATATCTTCCATAACACAAAATGTCATATTTACGTTTCAGAAAGTTTCAGTTCAGAAAGTTACGTTTCAGAAAGTTTTTTGTCTGCCTAATTCATGTCACAGCATCTGTATTCTCTAAATAATGTTTCTTTGATGTTATTTTGGCAATATACCATTTTTGCTTACGTATGAAAGTTTTTCTTCACATTTTCTTTGAAATTTTTTATTTTTTTGCAACGAACTTGACCTTTCTTGGACTCGTATATAACTCCCTTATAATTAAAATTAGATAACTATAATAAATATTAACGCATGGCTCAGACATTCTAGAGGACAGAAGTGCGGTAAGTTTTGAATTCAGGTAGAGTTAGTGGCAAATGTAAAGCAATTCGCCAATACATTACAGACTTATTAGCTGGACTTTATTACAAGTGTTTTTATTATATATTTCTATCACAGAGAAATACATAGTTTCCCCTATAATGCTAGAGCATATAAAATGACGACGTGTTTTTTTTATTGACGCTTGCCAAAATGTTAACAGTCAACAATTTTAGCACCGCACTACGGCAAAAAGCTTAACTATCAGTTAGAATAATGAATTAAGATGAACATATCGTTTTCTTCTATTATATTTAATTGAATTTTTAAAGTTCTTTATAATCGTCTGGTAATTTGTTTTATTTTAGTTCCATGAAATGCTTAGGTGTTAATTTATTAAGAATGTCGTTTGTGAATGAAAACAAAAATACATTTTTTAAAGTAAGTTAAGATTTGTTTTGAATATTTTAATTTCTCAAAATTTGTCTTGTTCTTAAATTTGTTTCAGTGTTGAACAAAATACAGATTTATATGAAGGCCATTAACCATTACTCTTTTTGAACTGAAGAATAAAACGTGAAAAGCATTATAAATGTACATTTCTTCATGTTCTCTATTTATAATAGAATTTATTATAGAAGAGATTGAAATAGACAAAAGTAAATAAAAATATGACAGAAATACTTTTTACGTATTATCGAACTAAAATGCAAAATAAAAGATTTGGAGTTGATTAGAAAATTTCTGTTGTGTATTAATGCACAATATGAAAAAATTTCAAAACATTAACATAAATTGTCGCAATTTAATCTTAATTCGGTAATACTGATTGAAATAAAGGATAAAAACTCAACTTAAAAATAATAAATCACAAAGATTTACTATTCATTTATTCATGTTTCATACATAATGGAACAGAAGTAAATAAAAATATAAACAGACACATTACATAATAAACAGCAGAGTATCAACTATTCACATCTATTGAATCAACAAACTTTCAAGTGTTGCTAGAGGGCGCTGTCGGAAGTTGGTTCAGGAGAAACTTCAAGAAATTATCGTGATGACGTCAGAGTGAATCGTCCTTAAGTATTATAGTTCATGATTTCTATTCAGATTTTATTATTATTAGTATTTAATATATTAGTTTTTTTTTCTACTAATGAGATGGCATCATCATTATTTCACTTGATAACAATTCAAAGTATCTGATGCTTTTGATGTTTATTAGGCTAAGATGTTTATTAGGCTCTTCAATTGTTGTTATTGCAGAAAAGTTGGAATTTATACGTTTAGAGAGAAAATAACTTAGAGACCGGGAATTTCAGAAATGTAACTATACATTACTTACGCAACAAATAGGGCAGATTAATGATATGTTTTTGAAGGGATGCATGCTGCGCAAATAACAGGTCAGCGGGAAAATTAAATGCGTAAAACAGTATTAATTCTTTTTCTTTGACATATTAATAACGCTGGCATAAAACTTGCAAACTTTTAAATGGAATTGACAGGAAATACATGTAGTATTCCAATAAAGAAAACAACAACTTTAGAAAGCTGAGAGGCTAAAAATTTTCATGATTAAGCTGACAATCTCTTCAGACTCATTTCAATACACGAATGTAAATAATTTTGAAGAAGTTATAAGTTTTGGTAAATACGTTGATACCAATTTAAAAAAAAATGATAGTTAAAAGATTAATTCAACCAGAAGAGAACATCTGTTTAAAATTATACTTTGTATGAAACGGAATTATATTTTTTAGCATAAAGGCGATAGTTTACAACTTATAATTGTTGTGATAACATAGGGCAGAATAAAATGCTCTTCATTTTACAAAGGAAATGTTATTCAGGAATACTTTGTTGAGGAAAAAGTTGTGAGACTTAGATATGTGCGAAACATTTGGAGAAAAGTCTTAAGAATTTTCTTTCCCTTCTTTCCGTGTCAAATATGAACGCCATTTTTTTCACCCTACAAGCGTTGACTTCCTGGGCAAATGTGTCCTTAAATTTCTCTGCCAAGCAGTAAAATTCCAAAGAAAAGCATAAAAATAACAATTTTACGATGCAGGTAGGCCTGCTGTTCAATAAGTTCAGAAAACGGAATAACTCTCATTCAGAGAGTTAGAAATCACTTCCTTAGTCGAAACTTCAAGTGGAACTATTAATAAGGCAAGTGTAAACCCATCATCCCATGTTAAGAATAGTAAATTTATTATCATATTTTATGAATATAAATTTTGGGGCAGATTTAAGCAATGTTGTGATGTGATTTCAGTCCTTTCTGATTTACAGATATATATAGGGCACGTTAAAAGAATTGAGAACTCCACAGAAACCCACAATCCGAAATTTATTGCATACTAAGGCAAAAATGTATATTCAAAATTATCAGTATATGGTAAGATTTAACGTGTCTCTGGCTCAATGGGAACGGTAATTTATTCCAAAGAGGTTTGGTAAATGAGGTAAAATTCTATAATTTCATCATGATATATATAGAGAATGGCATAAAAGCCATTAATTTGATTAAATTTTCATTTCAGTTTTGCACTTTTCACTAAATGTGGGCTAATAAGAACAATTTTGAAAAGCCAAATTTCCTGTAAACCATTACCATATGAATGAAAAAATTACCAAATGAATGGTTTAAATACTGTATATTTTGATTTTTATACCGAAATTATGTATTTTTTTTTATATCAGAAATGCCACTATTATACATTTCAATAATTTTGCTAAAATTTTTTTTCCATGCGGGTTCTGGAATACGCCTCTGGGAGTGTCCGTGCTCACTTGAAACGGTACTATTATTTACATAAATTACATTAATTTTAAGTTAACTTTGCGTTTTCTTGTAATTATTGCCTAATATGTCATTCAAATGCGTCCTGAAATAGATGTTTATCGTAATTTAATAATTTGGTTATTAACTTGATGAGCTTGATATTGATGGCTTTCCAAAACCATTTTCCTTTTCAAATGATTGATCTTGTTACAAAAGATTCATTAATTTTATATAAACATACATGTCTTTTCAGAAATTGAATGCAAATGTATATTTAGAAAAGCCCACTTGAACTAACTCTGAGCAAACAAGTAGTTTTTTGGATTTTATTGCAATGCAACAAATATCTGTCGGTATGTTGGATATTTCCTCTAACCGAAGAAACAGCAATTTTTTTCGATTAATCTTTCTTGGTAACATTTCTATTATATTTAATACCCCTATCCCTGAAAAACATAGATTTAAAATATTACAAGAATATTTATTATTTTCTATGGAGTACTGAGTCAGCATACTTTCCTGCAAATTTACTTTAAAACATTGCTAATAATTTCATCGAATATACACACGAATACTTAAGTACTACTTAAATTCCTTTAGATAATCATTTCAATTTTAACAGAACTTAATTATTCATAAATCTCGATCTTAAATGTTACTTCAAAGTCTTTGTAAACGCACGTAAAACTTACTCTTAAAATAGACAAAGTTCGACATCATAGCAAAATCTTTTAAAATGGAGCTTTAACAAGGTGGCTTTAAGTTAGCACTTTCCTAAGATAATATTGAAGTATCTAACTAGTTTACTTATATTTTATAAACGGAATTTAAGGATCTGAAAGAGAAAACACTATTATAAGTTTTAGGTTTATGCTTATTTTCTCATAGTAAACTATACAATACACAGGTTTGAGCAACACATGATTCTGTGTTATTTTAAGTCTGAACTAACATTCACTTAGCAGTTTGTTTGCTTAATATATTAACTGATAATAAGTTAAAAATTTTTTTTGTTTAGTCTGTGTTTGATTTCACATCAAACATTCAAATTATTCGTATGTTTAAAACGGTATATTCTGAACATTTCAGAGCCAAATTCTCATTATTTATGCACGTCCACATTGCCCTATAACTTTATTTCGAGAAATCCTGAATTAAAAAAATATATTCGAAAATTAACAGCTAAAATTAAGCTTTCTGGATTAATTAACTTTCATTTTATGGAAAAATACTTGCATGCAACTGTTGTGGCTGGTAGTTTTGAACTATAAAATTGTAAAGTAAATTTTATGATTTCATTTCAGTTCTTAGATGAAACATTTGTAAACACAAATTCAAAAAACTAATTTTTCATTATATTAAAAAAAAAAGATATGGCCAGAATTAAAAATAATTTTAGTTTCCTATAAACTCTCTGAGGTAAATGAAAACCTTGGTAAAAATTTTGTTTCGACTACTTCAAGTTAAAATCGTTTCGGCTAACTAGTAAATAAGACTTAGGTATAATATCCAGCTAAACTTTATGCTGTAAAAGCTAGAAGATTGTTTGAAGGAGTACTTTATTTCAAGTTAACACAAAATCGAACTTTCTTGATCAAACTTTTTTAATCGAAATTTCTAAATTTAAAGGTTGTAAATAACTTTAAAAACTTATAACTTCTGTAAAAGAAAGTACTTGATGGCCCAGGGATTAAAACATTTGCTCCGAATACAAATAACCTTGATTTCCATTCTGGTGAAGCCAGATTGAATCTTGTATAAACTGGTTTCATCCTTATCACTTACGTAGAATAATCCAAGTGGTATACGGATCAACGATTAAAGTTTAATTACAGTCAGATTTTGCATGGGAGAATTTAGTAGTTCATTTTGTTTCACATAAATATAAATCTCTGTTTAAGGCTGTTTCTCAAACACTCGGTCTTCATATGTAGCAATGATTTACAAAGAATAATATGCTAAAAGTTTTAAGAATATTCATAACAGTTATTCATCATTGCTTGGTAAACTGCTGTGAAAGAATGATTTTCCTGAATAGCACGCTATTTTTTAAAACTGTTGCGAAATTGTAACAGTAAGCGTTCATTGTTAGATTTGGTTTTGATTAATTTTAGTTAGCACACTCTGTGCTAATTTTCAAAAAGGCGCAGTGCCAATATTAAGAAAATTCATAGCTTTGCGAAAACGGAAAGCTTTTTTTTATTTAATTTTGTTTTTAATATTTAAAAAGTTACTCCAATTGTGTATTGTTTGGGCTCCTAAAATTTGCAAAAATGTAATAAGTTCTAATAATTTTCATAAAGGTTCAAAAATCTAGCCAAATCGGTGATTTTTTTGAAAAAAAGTTTAATAATTTTTTTTAAATAATAAAGTTATTAGTCTGTTTTAAAGATCAGATAAATTTTATACGGCAAAATAGTAGGGGAGAGTGGAATTAGACCGGGTATATTGATTGAGAGAAAATTAGTTCTGTTTTCCAGGAGACAAACTCTGAATTAAACTTTATAGTCAAGAAAAATGATCTAGAATATTCGTGTGCTGTTATTGATAAATTCACGGCGTCTGTGTGTATACATTTGTTACTATGTCAACTCTCAGAGGTTCTTTTGCTTTTAAGGTATTCTTATTTATTGGTCATTAAAACTATAAAAATAATATTTAGAACAGGTTATTATGCTTCTATTCAAGATTCCTACCATAACAAACAATAAGGATTTAGTCTAATGGTAGCAATGTTCTGATTCGTGTTGATAACCACTGCTCTTGCGGTAAAACTGGGTACCTCTTTGATGCGTGTATGCCGGTCCCACAAAAGCTTCAGAGCAGCAGAGAAAGAAAATTACAGTACCCAAGGCCGAATAAAACTTTTAAGCGCCATAGAACGATATTTATTGCGCGCCCCTTCTTCAAAGCACAGGAAGCCTAATTTTCATACTTTGGTGAATTTTCGAAGACATTTTGAACAAGATGTTTATATATATATATAAATATTCTCTGAAATTTTCTTAAAAAAAAAAAACTAATTACTAAGCACTCTACTTTGTGAAACGAATTCTGGTGTTGCTTTCAGCAGCCCTGTGCCTCAAGACAATTGTCGCTCTCTTTCTAAGCCTTGAGTATGGTATTGACTACATCATTCTTAAATTACATGCATAACGGAAATGTCTGTTACTTTTTCACAGAAATTCTGGTAATTTTAATTTTCTCACAGAGTTAACATGGGTTCCCAGTTTTTACCCCACCTAGTGAGGCAAGATCGGGTGATTTGACTTTTTTTAAAAAGTCTATTCCTACTTAGGACAACAAAGAAAATTTTTATTTTAGTTACTTTTTATTAAATAATTAAAATTTTTTCTCCCATGTAGTTATAAGAGTTATAAGTTTGAAATTATCACTGGTGTTAATTTTAAAATATGTGAAAAATTGAATCGCTTATAGTAAAATTTAAAACGATGACTAACGCTTAACCAATTCCATGATGAAACGAAACAAAAAACGAAATTCCATTTCGTTTTTCGCTCATTCCTATTTAATTAACGAATTGATATTTGAAGAAACTGTATTAACATCAAGTGTCATCCACTACAAGCTCAGAAATAGGTATTTGAACTCGAGTGGATGTATAAAAAGTATTTTATTAAAGATTGAAAATTTGAACAAGTTATAGGGAGAGTGTGAACTAATAGTAAGAAGTGAAAACAATATTTAAAAAAAAACTAGTACATCAATGATTTTTCAGGAATGATATATGGTGCACATTTCAACAATGAATATCTTGACTAAATCTGACACTTTCTATGTCGAGCAAATTTAACTCCAATAGGCCTTCGAATCTTATCTACCCGATCTTACCCCACTTTCTCCAATATATAATTTAAAATTTCTGTGTTGGGTTTAAGGGACTTTCTCCAGAAAAAAAGGGATTATCTCAAAATCCTGGATATCCTGGATATATAAGAACCACACATGCTCATTAGGCAGTTAAGCGTGGATGGTAAAGCAAAATTAAGCAAATGTATTTTTAATACACTAAATGAAATCTACCTTTTAAAACTATTTTTGCTTGTTAAGGTAGATGAGAGAATATGAGTTAAAAACAGACAAATAACGATGTATTTTAAAAATATATCCCAAAATTTACTTGGTTATTTATTTAAGAGATATAAAGACATTAAGAAAGAGAAAAATAATCAAGATTTAAAATTTGACAGATAGAATTGAGAAAATATATTTTCTTGAATGGATTAAATATTCTTCAGTTAAAAATATTCACATGGCTGGAAGTCTCCAAATAATTTTTGATGAAAATATTTCATCTTCAGGATTGAAAATATTTTGAGAATTCTGCATTTTCATTTGTTCTGATGAGTTCAATATACTTTCAAAACTATTTATTTTGGAAATAACTGAAACTGCTTAAGATTTTTTTCTTTAATTAAGCTTTAATCACGAGAAAACGACCTTTGAATAAAGACTTTTTATAATGATTTCTAACATCTTAATCAATATTAATGAAGGTGCTTATTTAAATCGTAATTTATGAATCATAAGATCAAAAATTAATTAACGACCCATGGAAGAGCTAATGGCGAGTTTAATTATTACGATAAAGCACGTAATTAATTTTGAAATTTAATGGCGGTTACTGAATCGAGCGACAAAAAAATTCCTTTGAAATAGAAACTATTTGAATAATCTAAAATAATAAAAGAGACAGAAGGTGTATGAACTTTTTCTGTTATTTACGGAATTACTGGATGACAAATAACCCAAAGACTTCTTTAAATAAGGGAGACAAAGGTTTCCTCATTGTAAGCTGTTCTTTCTTTGCAAACTTAATTTAGTTCAGAAACTTTATTGTTCCAAGCTAAGTTTCACTTACGTCTAGTAAATTAATTAAAAAGAGCTTTTGCATTTAATGAAACTGTTTTAGGTAATGAATAATGATAATTCTTTCTTTCCTGTACTTTAAAGTAATAGTAAGCTATTCGGAACTTAAATTACAATATTTTGGTTATTTTTACTAAAATAATTGAATAAAAAATTGCATTGTTCTGTTTTCAAGATTCAATAAAGTTTTTTAAAGATGATTGTGAAATATATCTATTTTATTTTTCATCCGATTTTAGGTATAATCATATACATAATTATGATGTTTTCAAAATTGCTTTGGTTTTTTCGCTGTGTTTACTTCTGTAAATTATAACTTTTATTTTAAATACGCCAGTTTGCTTCCATTTTAGGTTCGTTAATAAGAGTCTAAGTTTATAATTTATTTAGGCATTAAGCCATATAATGCAGAAAAACTTATTTGTATTTCTTCCTAATGATACAAATATTACAATGGTACACTGTTAGAATTTTCATTTTAAAATTAAGGTGAAATAACCAGGAGCAGTCTGTGCATTTAATTAACCGTAAAGTTTGAGGTATAGAATTCTTTTTAAACCTTTTCGGTTTTGGAACCGTTTACTACTAGTATGGTTATAAAATTATAAATGCATAACTATACGGTTTTTTATCGTGTACAACTAACATGGTTTCAAAACCATAAACACAGATTTAACTGAACATTGGAGCCAGGCTTTTCGTTAAACGTTGGAGAGGTAAATATTGTGGTGTTAATGCTAGGACTCGAAGTACATTTCTTTCCTTCAGGAGATTGGCAGATTAGCCCTTTCGGCTATAATAAGCACTCAGTTGAAGAACTAAGTTGCTTTATTAGGAGCGCTTAGTTGTTGCTATAACATTCTAATTGTTTAACCGTATTAGATGAAAGCAGTTAATAAACGGTTTTTCTCATAGTTAACAATTCGATTACCATCTTATTTATGGTTATTTGACTATTTTGTTTGAATATGGTAAAATAACAATTAAAAAAAATTTTTTTTCTCGAGAAATTTACAACGTGTATTTAAGTGGAGAATTCAATTCTTTGGATAGACACGTTTAAAAATATTTTTATTGAACAATATAAATGAAATTACAATATATCTTTCCTGCTATAATATATTTTCTATATCCATATCCAGCTCTATCAATATTTTCATTACGCTAAATTAAATTTAATTTTAATTAAATAAAAAAAAATTCAATATTCGAATGAAATCGGAATTAAGTTTCTGGGCAATAAATTGAAAAATATTTATTTTCTCGAGAATTGTAAAAACAATTTCGTTTTAAATTTTCTAATTTAAAATTACCAAGTTTAAAATGAAGTGAAATTTTGTATACGTAATAATTCAAAAAACTTAAAAATGTATATTAAATTAAACAATAAATAATTATGAAAAAAGAAATACTTTCTTGCGTGTAATATTTTTAGATAGGACATGTTTTATAATTATATGAAAGGACGTTTTTAATTATTTTAAGTAATTCCAGTGACATGGGAAAATTACAAGATGTGAAATCAAATTTAAGGGATCAAAACCTTAGAGAACTCTTCCATTTTAGTTATTGGAAATATATTTTCCAGACACGAGATTATATAAGTAAAGCATGTTCATCCAGAAAAAGTACAGGGTTTTTCTTCCTTTAATTTAAACTATAGACTGTGGTAAATAAGAAGCGTAAATGTAGCATATTAAAGTTCAGGAGAATATTGAAGGAGCATAGATTTCATCGCTAACGAAAAATAGTATGATTATCATAATCCCAGGAAGTGTAAGCACAGTTCTTCATATAAAAATGTCATAACCATACAGTATGGTACTTTTCTTTTTTTTTTTCTCCTTGCAGAAAGTATAATTTATTTCTTTTTGGAACATAGATAAAAACATTTTTAATGTGTATGGCAGTATCAAATAGTAAGTTATTGAATAGTAAGCTAATAGTAAGTTATTAATAGTAAGTTATAATTTTCTCAGACATAGAACTTAAGATTAAACTTAAGCACTCTAACTACATAGAAAGTGGTTAATACTTCTTATTTGGCAAAAAAATAACGAAAAATTTTGTTTATAAAAGTCACAAAACGAAATTAATCTAAGATTTCCATTTGGAATGAAGCCTGAGCTAGAATTTGAGTATTCCATACCCGGAATATCAAAATAGCTTTGACTGCAAAGCACCACCCAAATTTAAATGAAAGCGAGTTATCAAAAACGCTGTTTAAAAATATCACACTAAAAATAAAAAAATTTCAAAAAATGAAGCATTTTAGTAGAAATTAAAATAAGCTTTTAAGTATTTCTCAGGAATATTTTTTTCAAAATAAATGCGACTTCAAATAGACGAAGGAAAAATAGCCAGCACCACCAAATTGCAAAATCTGTTGAGAACTTATCAAATAAATGTAAAGAAGAAATGAGCCCAACAGCAAAATGCAAACGATTAACCGAGTTTCGTCTAAAGTCTCATTCAAATTGCTTCAGTGGTTATAGGAAGTTGGCTTCCTATTGGGCGAAATAATAAAATTTTTCTAGCGTGTCGGTCGATTGCCGAATAGAAAGTCAGTCTCTTTCTGTAGACTCCAGAAACTATAATTTGTTTCACTTTCTTGTCTTGAAACAAAAATATTACGAATATCTGCATTCTTTAAATATTCAATTTCTTCTTAAATTGCGATATGCTCTTTTTTCCGATTCCGTAGTTGCATAAAATGCATTTTTAAAGAAACATTATCCTTTCCTCGTACTGTTTTTAATGGAAATTTAAATTTACGAACTGTTCGTTTATACTCGAACATTTCTTTTAAACGAAATCTAACTTAAGAATAGAAACATTTTCATTAAATAAAGTATTGTTTGGAAAAATAGTTTTTAGTTGAAACTTTAGAGCGAATCTTTTATTTTTTTCTTTATTACAAAAAATAATAAAGTTTTACTTGAAATCGTTTGTTGTTAAAATAAAAATGGTAAATATTAATAGAAATATTTCATATTCTTTTACAGTTAATTTATTCTTTGTATACTCTATAAAAATTTCTACATTTTTTTGAAGAAATTCAATATTTTATAGTTTTATAACACAGCAGTTTGTTGAAAAATGCTTTTTTCGAAATGTTAAAATATTTTAATGAAAGAGTTTTATATTTTCATTTTGTTTAAAGCTTTGATCAATTTTTTTCAAAACCTTAGGATTTTATAACTATGCAAAATATTTAATTTCATGATGAAAAATGTATTGAAAGTGTATTTTTTGGGAGAATAATTTCATTCTGATTAATATTGAGTTGAATAATTTTTCGAAATTGACAGCGAATAGTGCATTAAGAAGATTAATTAAATGAAAGTGCATTGTTTTGATTTTTGAAGTCGAATTTCAGTCGTATTAAAGTTTTGTAGTATTTTTGTATAAATATAAGCTATCTTTGTAGTTCCTTTTGAAAATTTATATTTAGTAAACTATTTGAATTAAGGATTAAATAAGTAAAAGCTTACGAGTACATCCACATATGAGTGGCATTCTTTTTAAATGGTTATAAAATATAATTATCATAAAATATTGCATAATAAGGTTATCTCATAGGATTAATTTATATGTTAATAAAGAAACACCACTTTTAGTTTTAAGCATTCATTTTTGATCTAGAATCCAAATCAAAAACTCAGTTATATCAATAAATACAAAAATTTTACAATAAGATTGTAAATAAATATTACAGGTCGATAATTATTACAATTTAGGGACAATTAGGGGAGAGTCGGGTAGCCCCGCCCACTTAAGGAGTATTGCTTATATTTCTGTATAATAATGAGTAATAATCAATATTTTTGTATGTTTCTATTGTTTTATCATTTAATTAAATAATGCAAAAGGAATAAACCAAAAAAGAATAGTTTAACTTAAAAAAATAGAAATTTAAAAAATTTGACTACAGTATTCAACATATTTTCAAAACTATTGTTTACCATGTTACCAGCTGCAAAAATACTTGAAACTTTGAAAATAATCTTTTTTTAATATAACAATTAATGTCCGATGGCCCATTGACTTGAGAAAATATTCTATATGTATGAAATTGACAGTGGGCGGGAGTACCCGCTGGGCGGGGGTACCCGACACTACCCTACACACATAAAAAATATGACCCAAATTACCAGCTTTATGGAATCACAAAAAAGCTCGGTAGTTTTTACTGTTAAGTATTTTGTTAATAATCTGTTAAAATTAACAAAAAGAACATGGTTTTATAATGCATGATAAAATGTAGAAAATTTAGTAATTTTGTCATTATACCCTAGAGCATGATATAAAAATCATTTATTTGGTTAAATTTACCTTTTAGTTTTGTATTTTTTACTGAATGTGCAGTAATAAGAGCTACTGTTTTGAAGACCAGAATATCCGATAACCGTTACCATATGAATAATATGAAATTACTAACTGAAACGTTTGAATATCCTATATCTTGATTTTATTAATTAGAATTATGACTTTTGCTTCACCGGACATGACATTACCCTACAGTACTGTAATATCTACCAGAATATTTTTCTCCATATATTTAACAGATAAAATCTTTTAAAAGCTTTATCAACTCGATACACCTCCCAAAAACAAATTTTATTTATTTATTTAAGCTTCATACGATTTTTTCTCTCAATGAGAATGCATGTAATATAAAGACGAAACATACTTCTTTTTAAGGGGAGTAGAGATTAGATGATATTTATAAAACTTTCATAAAATCGTACAAGAGATCGATTTATCTGAAACTGTGGCTGTAGACTATACTATGAATTGGGTTGACAATAGAGTAATGGTTTTAAGCAGACAGTGATTAATTTTTAATAATTTTAAACCACGCAATTTTCTCTTTATATTTTTCAATAAGTATTTACTTTCAATACTTTTCAAATCGGTATTTTTATAAAACTAAATGTTTATCTTTTTGCCTAATTACTCCACAGTTCAATTACTTATGTAATTAATGAATCCATCTAAAAAGAAATAACATAACTTTTGAATACAAATTAGATACTAAGTTACTACTAACTTGTTGGTCTTTGTGCCAACTAAATTAAATGAACGACAATTTACGATACTACAAATAATTTTATCAAAAAACTAACATATTTTATTTCTTAAACATTTTAGAACACAACAAAATTTTTTTGATATCTAACTCCGTTGCCAAAACGAATTCAAAACTAAAACTTATAATTTTTCAAAACACGTTCAAATAAATTATTTAAATTTTATGTCTCTACATATACTCCCCTACCAGTAACGAACGTTACGTTACTAGTAGGAGAAATGCATAGTAAAATTCAGGGTTTGAATCTTATTGGTGTCTTTATTATTCGACCAGTCCGAGATTGTTTAATCGCTGATTTCAGCTCAGGCTGGAACAGAATTTTTACTGGCAGTGTTGTAGACATATTCTTTGCGAACGTTTTAGATGTAGATTCTTCAGCATTTTCTTCTGGTAGTATATAAGCTGGCTTCAATCTATCTATTGTTACATTTACTTCGTTATTCTTTATCAGAATTGTAAAATACTTTGGTGTTCGGTTGATAACTGTATAGGGGCCTTGGTATGGTGCTTCCAGTGGTTTTCGAACTCTGTCTGTGAGAATAAAAACGTGAGAAGCTTATTTCAAATCTTTATGTTAAAATATTTTAGAATTATTATTGTGTTGGTTTTCGATTGGTCTAACTGATTCCATAGCTTTTTGTAAATCATTTTTAAATGTTCCTGGTGATGTATATTGTATATTTGCCTCAAAAAATTCTCCAGGAAGTTTAATATTCTCTCCATACACCATTTCTGCAATAGTATAATTAGTATCTTTCTTGATCGCAGTTCGTAAACCTAAGAGCACTGTTGGTAACGTTTCACTCCAATATATATTGTTATGTGCTTTTAAAGCAGCCTTTATAGATCTGTGTAAACGCTCTACCTTGCCGTTACATTGCGGATGATAGGCTGTGGTACGTGAAAGCTTAATACCACAAATTCTTGAAAAATTGGGTTCCACGATCAGTAACAAGGTTCCAAGGTACTCCGAATCTTGCTATCCGACCGCTTAAAAAATCTCTTGATATCCTTTCTGCAGTAATGTTTTCCAGCGGAATAGCTTCCATTCAGTTTGTATATCTGTCTATACATGTTAAACAGTAGGTGTTACCATTTGATGGTGGCAGTGGACCTACAATGTCAATATGTACTTCTTGAAATCTTCCTGATGGTTTCTGAAATTCACCTACTGCTGTTGTTGTATGGCGGGTAATTTTTGATTTTTGGCATGGAATGTATGATTTCGCCCAAAGCCTTATATTTGGCCATATAAACTTCGAGGAAATTAATTTCATTGAAGATTTAATTCCTGGATGGGATAATCCGTGAGCTTGTTGATTTTTGACACGTTTGAAATTCTTCATCTTGTTCTTGTTCTTCGGCAACTAGGTCATAATCCATTACGACAATTTCCTCAATTCTTGATAGAGCATCCGCTACTACGTTGCTTTCTCCTGCAATATATTCAATTTCTGTTGTGAATTCGGAAATATATTGCAGTTGTCTAACTTGGCGTGGAGGAGATGCTTTATCTGACTTTTGTAAAAATGCGTAGATCAATGGCTTGTGATCAGTATACACAGTGAATTTTCTGCCTTCAAGCATATGTTTGAAATATTTAATAGATAAATAGATTCCGAGAAGTTTTTGATCGTAAGTACTGTAATTTTGTTGTGCGTCATTCAGCTTTTTGGAAAAAAATCCAATCGGTTTCCAATTACCACTTTCAAGTTGTTGAAAAACTTCCCCCACTGCATTATTTGAAGCATCTGTGCACAATGAAAGTGGTAATTCGGAATTTGGGGATGAGATAGAACAGCAACATTTGCCAAATCATTTTTACATTTTTCAAACTGTTTAATAGCTTCCTTATTCCAAGTTATTTTCCGATTGTCTTTTATTTTATCCTTATTTCAGGTGTGTTTCGTGTTCTTCGCCCGTAGTTGACGCAATTAAAACATCATCCAAATACGGGAAAACAAAGTTTAGTCCTCTGAATACTTCATTAATAAATCTTTGAAATGTATATGGAGCGTTACGCAAGCCAAAACTCATGAAATAAATTCATATAAACCGAAGGGTGTTATTATTGCTGTTTTTTGCTTATCAGCTTCATTAATTGGAATTGGAAAATATGCTTTATGTAAATCCAATTTAGAAAATATTTTAGTACCCTTTAAAATGTGGTTGAAATCTTCTAGCCGAAGTATAGGATAACGATCTGGTATTGTTGAGCGTCGGTAGTCCCCACATGGTCGAAAAGAACCATCTTTCTTCGGTACCATGTGTAGAGGGCTGGACCACTGAGATTTAGATGGTCGAATGATATCATTTTCTAACATATACTGGAATTCCTGTTTTGCTATTTCTAATCGTTTTGAATCCAGTTGTCTAGCTTAAGAATAAGTAGGTTGTCATTTAGTTGTAATAAAAGGTTCAGTATCATGTTCACATTTAAGTGCTGTCAAATTAGGCTTAGTTAAATTTGGGTATTGTTGTAACAAATTAGCATATTTAGTATTTTTATTCGAAGTACTGACAACCTCATCCACGGATACTGTCGTTAAGTGGTGTCAAACAGCTAAATTAGTTATCACATCAATAATTTGTTTATTGTGAATATCTATTAAAAGTTTAAATTTATTGAAAACGTCAGCTCCTATTATAGGTTTATCAACTTTAGCTAAGGGAAAAGGAAATTTAAATTCTCTTCTAAGTCCTAAATTTAAATTAAAAATTTTAATTCCGAAAGTAGGAATTTCCGTTCCATTTGCTGCGTAAAGTTTAAAATCTTCTACTGTTTTATTTCGATGAGTTGCAGGTATTAGACTAACATCAGCTCCTGAATCAACTAAAAATCTTAATCCTGAATTTTTATCTTTAACAAATAATCTAAACTTGCGGCTTTCATTAACATCAGCAACAGTTGTAGCCGCTAATCCTGTTGCATCATGGAGTTTTCCGACTTTTCTCGCCAAGCGCGTGGTGAATAACATTTCTCAGGTCGGCAACGATTACCGAATTTAAAATGATAGTAACAATATTTACCTTTCCTATTGAATGCTTTTATTGAATGACTGCGACTTCGAGATGTATTTCGGTAATTATTTCTAAATTTGGATCTACTACGGTCATTTATTTGCAGTGAATCAATTTTCTGTTCTAATGCTACTATTCGTGCAATTAAAGCATCATTATAGATAACATTGTGCGAAGCAGTACATATTTCTTCCCCAGTTTTCATTTCGTGAATTCTTTCCGCCATCGTAGACAGTTTATCTAAACTTTCTTCACTTACAAGCTGAATATTTCGTATAAAATCCGGCATTTTATCAAGCCATAAAGATTTTAACACTTTTTCTGAAAAATCGTCTGCTCCTAAATTTTTCATTTTTTGCAAAAGTTGGCTTGGCTAGTAATCTACAAGTTCTAATCCGGTAACTAAGCGCTGAATTCTCTTGCTTTCGCTTTCCTTAAACGTATTTAAAAGTCTTTCTTTTGCCAAGGTATGTTTTTTTAGGCTTAGTGTCTTTAATTATGTCCCAAATATTTTCTACATACTTTGGTTTCAGCTGGGATATCAAATAATTAAATCTAGTTTCTTCAGTTGTAATCTTATTAATTTGAAACTGTGCTTCTACTTGGTAAAACCAAATGTCGGGTTTCTCTCGGCAAAAAGGTGGAATTTTAATGTTTACTTTATTAGCTTCGGCGTCCATGACGATCGTTGCTTCGATTTTTTAACTGTTTTCTGTACTCATCTCAAAAATAAGGGTCAGCAATTTGTTGGTCTTTGCGCCAACTAAATTAAATGAACGCCAATTTACAATACTACAAATAATTTTATCAAAAAAAAAATATTTTATTTCTTAAACATTTTAGAACACGACAACATTTTTATTATACCTAACTCCGTTGCTAAAACGAATTCAAAACTAAAACTTATAATTTTTTAAAACACGTTCAAATAAATTATTTAAATTTTATGTCTCTACAAACTTATATGGTGTACTAAAATAGTGGAACGGAAAAAATTCCTGACTTAAAACTGTTTTTTTTCTTTCGTGTGTTTATCAGTTAGTTAAACGACGCTTTTTTTAAAAAAAATGCACGCTCCACCTTGATTTCAAAAGGAGTTGAAGTCCTTCTTACTTAATTTATAAAAATGCTTCGAAACGAATTATTTAAATTTCATACAAGTAAGTGTGTCTTAATTAATTATATCTGCTTCTAAAATCTGTTTTGAGCTTAAAATATATGAGTTAATTCTACACAATTAGTTGCCAAACACGTATGTTGTAAGATTAATTTTAAACAGACTATTTTGACGTGTTATTTCGAAGAGATAAATAGACTATACCCCAAAGAAATAACTAATTCTCAGTTTCTACTAGTATTTTTAAAAATAAGTATCATAATTAAGATATAATTACATTATGGTTATCTGAAAATATATACTTTTTCGTTCATTAAAAAGCAATGTGTTAAGCATAAATGAAAAATAGGGTAAGAAAAGAATTTTTTTTTTTTTTACACATTAAATGGAAATAATGCAAAGATAATGCAGATTGTACGTGATATTGTATTAAATATAATGCAGAAAATGTGTTCTTGTCCTTTTAATATCAGATATTATTTTAAATTTTTAGATTTTTAATTTTTAATTTAATTTTTAGTTTTAATTTTTATTTACTTACTTAACTTGGAATTTTCTCTCGTCTACTGGGGGCAGTTCATACTACGTATATACCAAATTTCATTGGCATACCGGTGGTTTAAATCGGGATCGGGTAACCTAATAATAACACTGAAAAATTTTTTTGTTGTTGTTGTTTTCAGTTGCATGAAATTTCTTAACATTTCTTAAATACTCTACAAGATACAGTTCTTTTTTAAAGTGACATTTGTCATCCATTTTTTTGTCGAAATAAAGAAGTTTAAAAGCGCTGTATATAAAATTGGGTCACATAAATGTTGCAACAAACTTAGTTAGGGCACATAATCAAGATTAAAATTGCATAGGAAGCCATGCCTTGCCCGGAAATGTTATATTGGGAGCTTTCGGGAAGTGCCTAGAGCCGCGTCTGACGTCATTTCAAGGCATGTATTCCTATGCAATTTTTATCCTAATGATTTTTCCTAACTCCCCTAGAGAGTTTGTTGCAACATTTATGCGAGTCGCGGTACTCTTTTCGTTTTAAAATATCAACTTAAAAAAATACCAACAGTAGAGGGGCAAAAGGTGGCAGACGACGGAGCATTCAGTTGATGGTACCTACTATACGTTTTGTGAATAGAATAATCGTCTCAAGGAACACTTTTCCAAGGAACAATAGAACAATTTTCACACTCTCCACACTTTTCCCTCTCAGTTATAATGGTATCCCGAAACCGAGGTGAATCAGGAGATAGAGAGCTCGTCTCCCAATGAGGTGACCCTAATTAGATTCGAGCGTCGGCCGATGGAATCGAATTCGACTCCCGGCTTGCGCCGATCACAGTGACGATACAAAATATTCTCAATGGTAGACGGAATATGAGTTAGAATTTCCTTGCCATCGGGTTAACTGAGAGACGGCTTCGTGGTTTTCCTCTCTAAGAAGCGCAAATACGGATTACTTCCATCAAAAAGTCCCATAAAGCTTAGTTTCTTCCAATGCTTGATCCTGGAGTCTGCTTGTCTTGTGAGTTGGGTTCAAAATTACAAGGCTATGGAGTTGAACATTGATAGTCGTAAACTCAAAATTGGGTCTCCTGTTCAACACCGGTTACAAAATTAAATAAAACATTTACGTGAATCCCTGTCACAAATAAAGTTTAAACATTTTGAAAAAAAAAAGTGACTGAAAATGTCATTTGAAAAATATCTGTAGCTTTTGGAACAAAACTAGTTTAAGATTTTAAATCCTTACACCAGAATTTGTCAAGATAAATTATTAGTATGAATGCAACAAAAAATTTGTTTTTCAGTGTAATCACCTTGTAATATTGCTTGAATATTTGTCTAAGATTAACCGTATTCGTGGAAAATAATAAATGATCTGGTGCGAGAGTATTTAACAAGAAAATTATGAGAAAAACATTTTCTTGCCAATATCTTTAAGCATAATGGTAGAGGAAACGATCATGTACTATTTTATCACTAACGATCCGAATTTCAGTGCTAGAGTAATCCTACTAATAGCAGTGCTTATTATTTTGCTGGTACTGATATCATGTTCTTGAGACATGTTTTGGGAAAACATGCTTCTTAACTGTATTGTGCCTTTTGGAGAATGTTCAGATCTAAAAAAAAAAAAAAATAATAAAAGAATTTTCCCTAAATAAACATAATAACTGCTACAAAAGTGTACTTTCTTAGTTATATCATTTCCTTTATATTTCTCTTTCAAAAGCATATCTTTTCTCTACTTACATTTTTGTTTTGTGAATAGATTGATTTGACCATTCACTATTTCTATGCTTGATATTGATAGTTCTATGAGTTAACACTGGATAAAGGGTTAAAATTCAAAGTAATTTTTTTTTATCCTGTTTAATCTTTGCTTTTTTAATCACACAGTAAAAATCAGACTGAAATGCGGTTTTTATAAATTTCACTAGAAATAAGTTATTTAATGTATATTTAATTATTGTATATTTTAAGAGAGAGTACAAGAATTTTTGCCAGTTCAATAATATAAAAGCTAAAATCGAGGAATGGTTGCTAAATGGTACCAAATGTAATAAAATAGAATAAATATTCATAGTTTTTTTTCTTTTAATGAATGCAATAAACGTAAACTCTAGAATACAAAATAAAAAGTTTTATTTTTATATAATAAGATAAATATTAGTGTAAAAATACTAACAAGAAAATATTGACCCTAAAGGTGTTAATAGTGTTTAATGTTAGGGTGAATAATTGAAAATCGTCATTTATTTATTTTTAAAATCAATCAGTAGCGACTAAACAAGCTAAATAATTAATTTTAAAATGTAAGATTCAATTTTTTTATGTGGAAATCTTTAATTATTTTACAAAAGAAATTTGAATAAAGTTTAGTTTAATCAAATATAAACGAAGATTGAAACCCCATGTTTTTAAATATTTCATCAATTCGTATTTAAAATTTTTTTTCCTATATTTTTCAACAAGTATTTTAAAAGTAAAATAGATTTGCTTAATACTAAAATTTGATTCAAATACAAAAGTTTTAATAAATTTTTTGATTCGAATTAAATTTATATTCTGCACAGCTCTTCAAAAGACATAAAAAACATTTTTACTGTATTATTCGTAAAGAAAAAATATTTTTCTTTCGATATTGGTAACGCTACTTTAATTTCTTTTTGACTCTGAATTAAATTTAATTTAGTTTTGTATTTACTTGATCGCTACATAATGATTCTTTACTAACTTAGATCCTGATGCAGGTTTTTTACAGAAAATGTAATATGATTATAATATCTGATGAAATTCGTAAGTAAAAGATATTTTATAAAGATAACGAATAAAAGTATAAGATAACCAATTTATTTTAAAGTAAATGAAAAATATATTTACTTTGAATTCCAGTAATAAAAGTTCAATTGAATTAATTTTTTGTATTTAATAAATTTAAAAAATGCATTTCTTTAAGAAAATGCATCGTATTTCAAATAACATTCAAGATTTAAGTTTTAATTGCTAAAAAAAGGAGTTTTACTTCAGTTTAAAAGTATTTCAATGTTAATGCAATTTTCTTAAAAATAATTTAAGTATTAAATAACAGCATTAGAATATTTTTACTTTTAAATGAAAATTATTTTTTTAACATCTTCAGAATATTTTTAACTCATTTTATTTAGTTTTAGCTATTACTTAAAACTTTTCGGTCAAAACAAACATATTTGGAGTTGAATTCAGTTTTATTCAAAGTTGAATTGCAAGTGAAATTAATTTTTTTGATCGAACAATAAACTCATATTACGTAAGATTATGAAATATAATAAAAAAAAAGCTATAAGTGCCAAATAAAGTGATTTTTTTTTCTTTACGAAGGTATCAGCCATACAATGCTGTTAAACTTAAGTGCCAGTTTCAATAAACTGAAAAACGCTTAAAGTTGCAAAGCTAGACTAAAAATTTTTCATGTATCTGAGCAACAAAAATGGTGGCTAAGTAGATACCCCCAATTTTGGTGTTAAAATACATATATCTTTGTGTAACATAAAAATATAATGATCTGACTCAGTTTTCCACAGTTGTCGGTGCATTTTTATTGGCCGGAAAATCACATGGTAGGATCCAGTTTTCCCTCATTAATTTCCTTATTGGTTTGGTCATCATCAATACAAAACTGATATAAATCATAAAGGTATTGTTTTCCTATAAATACTTTTGTATCCCTAATTTAAAGGTATTTATCTTTACTGTTATTATTACGTTTTTTATTTTGCTTGCTTTCTAAATTAAGAGCTTAAGAGAATTGTTTTTTTATTATTATTATCACGTAATTCTAAGTTATATTCTAAGATAAATTTATTCAAATCGATGTCTGATCTTAATAACAGTTTTGCAAGTATTATTTTTGGTGCAAATAATATTAATATTGTATTATGAATTACGGTTAAGGAGATTCCGTTAATATATATATAATATATATATAATCGATATGTATATATATATATATATATATATATACATATATATATATATATATATATATATATATATATATATATATATATATATATATATATATATATATACACATATATATATATATATATATATATATATATATATATATATATACATATATATATATATATATATATATATATAATATATATTAATATATATATATATAATTGAATAAGCAAAATTTATTTTATGTAAGAATCTAGCATTGAAACTAAACTGAAATGATTAAGAGACTTAATTTTTAACTGCGTTCCTGACTAAACTATTGTGACTATATTTTTCAGATTCTTTGTGAAATGTATGTTAATACAGTAAGAGTACGTTATTGTGTCTGATTTTGTAACTTAAAATATTCTTTGCACTGATTAATTAGCATATTTATGGTTACGCTCCAATCATTACATTGAAAGCTATTGAGATTGACATCTTTCTTTTTTTTGTGCATACTTTAGAGTTAGCCAAAAAATAAAATTTAATCTTGATTTCAAGGGTCTTACCTCAATATGCAGATTAAATAGTTCAGTTTTTAAGTATCCTAATCACGCATAAAAACCTACTTTTCTTGAATAAATTTTTCATTACACTCTTTTAAACTATGTAGTTTTAAATAAAAAAAAATATAAAATTTTACAAAATTGGTAGTTATTGGTAGTCTCGAGTTATGAAATTTCAAAAAAGCCATATTACAAAATTTTAATTCTCAAAAACAATTTATTCAATTTCATAAATTTTAATATTTTGTCATCTTAAGTTACAGAGTTTAAAATGTTGAAATTTTTTTTGCCTTAAACCATTTACCATTTCGCCGTTTCACCATATACCTATTTCACTCAATTTTAAGAAATTTTTATTATATTGTATATGCATCATACAGTAATGATTCTTGCTTTATGTTGTATTGTAAATTGTGATTTGCAAATTATATTTGTAAATTATGATTTGTAAATTATATTTGTAAATTATGATTTGTAAATTATATTTGTAAATTATGATTTGTAAATTATATTTGTAAATTATGATTTGTAAACTATGATTTGCAAAATACATATGTAAATTATGATTTGCAAAATATATTTGTAAATTATGATTTTTTACTTAGTTGGAAATGTTAAAATTTTCATTTAGAAATTGCGGTGAAATAAACGGCAGCAGTCTGCCCATCTGATTAGAAATAAAGTTTATGGTTTAAGAACATTTTTTTGTATCTTTACGGTTTTCAAACCGTTTACTTGTATGGTTAAAAAATACTGAATACAAAACTGAACGGCTTTGTAGCCATTTACAAATAGCATAGTATCTAAAGTATAAAAATGAAATTTAAACAGTCATTGCTGCTCTGTGGGTGCTGCGTCATTTATGCGTGAATGTTTCGTATTCTAATAGACCAGGGTCACCAATTGAAGAGTGCAGGACCTTGGAAACTCTTCATGTATTGAAGAAACGAAAGAAGTATTATATTATCAACGCTGGGAGTCGAATCCCTGATCAGCAGGTCATGAGATTCACCGATCAGCCTTCTCAGCTACCGTGTGTAACAAACTACATTGAACAAAATGGCTTATCAAGGTGGACCTAGTTGGCACAGAGAGAATTTTGTTTGTTTAATCGTATTTGAGAAAAAAACATTTAATAAACGTTTTTTTCTCACACTTAACAGTTTAAATAAAATCATTTTTTATGATTTGACTGTTTTGGTTGAATATGGTAAAATAACAATTGAATTAACTGCTATTTAACCATTTTTTTCCTAAAAATTTTTTACAGTGTAGTCCCATAACTAAAATTTATTATTACGTTATACAATCCAAAACTTAATAATGTATGAAAAGCATGATTTTCTACGCAATTCCCCAAGAACAAAATAATATTAAGAATAATATAATACATGAAAAGTATTTACTATATAAAACTCTTATTACGCTATTTTTTGTGAGATAATATCTTCGACCTTCTAACAACAAAATACATATTTTTGTCATACCTTCTGGAGAATTGAAATTTTATTTCTGAAGAGTGCGATAATTTTCACGGATTCATGATGCGTTTATATTCTTTCTTGCTCACAATAAAAATCTATTGATAAGATCTGAAAACTTCAATAAAAAGAATCTCCAAAGTATTCAAGAATTCCTTCCTCAGGTGGTATTGGAATTTTCTTCTGAAAAACTAATTTGCTTTCCATATGCATCTGCGTTCTCATTTCGAAAATAAAGTTGAATAGACAACATCTTTATATTAAGTTTACAAAATATATTATATTTAATATAGTTCGAATTTAATTTTAGATGGAAATTTTCTACACAATTTAATAAGTATAGATGTAAAAGTATTTGATCTCTTTAGATATAAAAGTGAAAGTATGTCTTCGTATATTTCTAAACCCTTACTAATGAAATACATTGTCTTGCATAATTAAAAATAGCAAATGAGCGCACAGGCTGATTTTAAAAATGTTGCTAATTTGACTTATCATTTAGCATAGATGCTATTGAGAGAATTGGCATTAATTTTTCTTTAATATTATCATATGTTGTAGTAAACCTTTCAATAACAAATTCACTACGATATTCACGATACAAAAAACAATCGTGTAAGAAACAAATATTAATTCTAGTCACCCTTGAGCAACATGAGTTTATTACACTTACTTATGGTCTTAGTCCCGCAGTGGGCTGATCGTTAAGACACGGTTCCCAGCAGATCACCTAAGTCAAGCATCTCTGGCTGCGGTTAGTGTGCGGGTGGGTGACCACTTGGCTCAGCCTGCGTAGGGACCGAGGGTGTGCGGTATTGGTCCTCGTTAAACTGTTCTACCGCAAAGTGCTCGACTTCGCGTGCAGGTTGTCGGGCTACCAAAGCGGGGGTGCTCTCCCCTCTGCAGAGGATCAAAATTGTAATGGCATCTCTTCGGATCATCCTAAAGGATGTTTTTTAGACCGTCGCCACTAGTCAATTGTGCAGCTCCAGTGCGACGTAAATGAACTACAACAACAACAATGGTCTTAATTTTTAACTGTACAGTGTTTTAAATCTCGAAATACTTGAAATTCTACTTCTTTAAATAGGTGGAACAGCTGAACGCCGGAGGCAGCTAGTTATGAAATAAATATAAGTAAAATAGAATTAAAATTTAGCAACATAATAATTTAATAAATTTTGAAATTGAATTGAATGATATGATTAAGATATGTTTTTTAATTCATAGTAATTTAAAGAAGTATTTTGTTTTGTACCTTATAAAAATTTCTGATGAAGTACGGTAAAAAGTACGGTATCAGTAATATGAGTAATTTTTATAGCAATTTATTAGAAAGTGGAAAAAATGTATAAAAGTACGTTATTAAAAACGTTTATAAAAGTTTGGTGAGCAGAGTACTTTTCAACGTAAGATCTTATTTTAAGGAACAAAAATGCTGAAATTTTTAACAAAAACCACGTTTTCTGAATAAACAATTTTTTTGATGGATTTGAATTTTTGAACCTCCAAATACAACCTAAGCATCACCTAAAAAATATAATCTCTATAGTTTGGTTAAGAGGGTGATCGAAAGTTTAGATTCTTTAATGTCAATATTACTTTTTGCGTATTTCTCCATATTTTAGAATTCTTTTAAAACAAACGGAAAAATTTTTGCAATAAATTATAAAAGACATTTATCCATAGGCAATTCAATGCAAAAAGAGCTTAAATAGTTATTTATTGTTTTTAGCACTTTATTTATTCATGATCGAAAAAAAAAAAATATTTTGATTTGCAGTTTTTCACATCATTTTAAAGAATGCATATTTAAAGGGTAAATTACATATTTTGTGTGTAATTGTCAAATTGATTTTTGTTTTAAAAAAATTCCGAGTAGTTTAACAGTAAAATTTGAAATTTAAAATTTAACGTTTAAAATGTGATATCTTTAGAATTATTCAACTGATTTTTTTCAAAATTTCTAATTCGTCAAACGTTTATTAAAAAGATGTAAAAAAGTTTTGTATCTCAATTACCAATATTTAATCAAAAAAAAAAAAAAAAAAAAAGAATGTGATGTTTGTTGTATTTTCCTTACTTAGCCTTTTCTTAACATATTTGCCACATATTGGGTTTAAATTCTGTGGTTATCCAATATTACGTATCTGTTAACGGCAAGAGGTATGTCTCTTGAACACAGGAGTGTTGTCCACTATAAAAGAACTTCTGTGTTGCGTCAAAATATGTATTTACATTAAAGCACTATTTTGATTAGGCTATCGCACTCATATAAGCTGCTGGTGATCTTTTGTCAAGCGTAAACTCCTGTTACTTAGACTATTTAGCAACTTTTTCATGAGCGATTGCCTTAATAGAATGCTTTACTTAAATGTATTTTGTAATAACATTTTACAGTCTTGTAAATTAAGTTTTAAAATTAACTTTTAGACCTTAAGATAATGCTTAAAGAAATATGACCTATTTAGAATTACAATTTATTTCTCTTATATTTTAGAAGTTACAGACGATTTACCAGATCTTTGAAAGTTTTAAAGAAATATTAAAGAAATATATAAGTTTGGACTTATCCAATTTGAGATATTCTAAATAGAAGTGCATATCCTATTAAGCATATCTATATTTTTAGAAGTTTTTAGTGTTTACAATTCGAAAATATAGTTTGGATTGTCGTTCGCCTTCCAATAATGTGAACTGGGTTCGAATCACAGCGATGACTGGTCGATACGAATTCCGCATCCGTTTTGAACCGATCACAGTCCCGACCGGCCAGTGTAGGGGGCAGGGAACTGTCCTTGCATCAGAAAGGTTCTGGGTTCGAATCCCGGGCAAGGCATGGATGTTTCTTTCTCTCTGTGTGTGTTCTATGCTCTTTCCCCTTTGTGTGTAAATGTGACCCGCCCTATAAACGGGTTTGTGGTTGTGTGAATGGTGTGTCAGAAGTCGAATTCTTGGCCATAGATGGCGCCACTGAAAAACAAGAACAATCGCCCCCCCCTCAGCCTAAACAGGCATACGACAGAAAGAGAAAGACCGATCACAGTACTGACGCAAAAATATCTTCAGTGATATATGGATCACGGGCTAGAGTCCCCTTGCCGTCAGTCTAACCATGGGAGAATTTCATGATTTTCCTCTCCATTTAACGCAATAGCCGTAGAGTGTCATCAAAAAGTCCTGTCCTCCACGAAGCCACATTTCTCCCAATACTTGATCCAGGAGTTCTCATGTTTTCAGGATTGGGTTCAAAATTACAAGGCTATGGAGTTAAACAGTCGTAAGCCTAAAAAATTGGGTCGGCTGTTCAATGACGGTTATAAAAAATTATACTTAGCATTATACAAATATATATTATTCATAGGTAAGAATATGTTAAAATCAGTCACAATTTTTCTCAACTTACAAACTATTTAAGTTTCTACCTGAAATAATTTTTGAAATGTTAAGAATAATATTGAGTGAAAAAAATAGTTCATGCTACATTTAATTCCGAAAAAAATATTTAAATATATTTTTCAGTAAAACTTATTTGTGCTTATCAAATATTAAAAACAATTGCTAGTACCAAAATGCGAAAAACAATTTTTAAATTTTTTTTCTCCAAGATTGTCAATGTAACATATGATTTACTTTCACAAAGCACATATAAAAGTTTTATATTTTTCTAGCTATCTAACTAAATCACATATGCACGATTTTTTGAGAACTAAAATAAGCTATTTGTGTGATGGATGACAGACTTGAAAGTCATAAAAATGTATCCACGAAAGGAAAAGTATTGAAACTCCTTACAACATATTTTTGTTCATCGGTTAGGTTCTATTTTTTTTTCTTCACAAGAATTCAGAAATTTCTTTTAGAATTCGCCAGCCAACCGAAGAAATGATTCAAATAAAGTAGAACTTTTTAGGTTCAAAGTTATTTTTTTTTTTTTTTAGAAAGTGAAAGCTGTTGAAGGGCTTGTATTCTTGTTTTTATGAAAGACACTAAGCGAATGTTTTTTGAGAATGGCAACTGTATATATGTGGTGGTTATTCTTTGAGAAAACTGTGCATATTTTTTTTTTAACTGAACTGATTTGTTTGCTTAATCTTTTGGTAGTCGAAAAACAAACAGGGTTTTTCGTAATAAACACCCTTAATATATACTTTTAGAATACTTGTTAAAATAAAATATATAGAGAGGCTCAAATTAATATTCAAGTGAGGTAAGAAAGAAAAAGAAAACTCTATCAAAATCTATTTGAAAGAAATAGGACTGTAAATGAAAAAACAAACCTGTTTAATTGATGGTAAGTACAGAGAGAAGTTGAAGGATGTTAATAAGAAACACACAGCTTCTTTAAGCAGTAAAACTGATCTGCTAATTTTTCTTTCTTGTTTAAATATCAATTTGAAGTCCTTATTGTGTACATTATTTTTTTCTTAATTTTTCTTAAGAAATAAAAAATATTTTACAAGTTTGCCCCTTAACACTAGGTATTTTTTCTATATAAAAGTGAAAATTGTAATTTAAAAATGTAATAATACTTTTTATTTAAAAATGAGTTAAAAATTCATTTTATATATCATAATTGCAGTTTATATATATGTAGGGTCTTTGTGGTATTTTTAAGATGCAAAAGCGTAAAATTAATTATGTTGCAAAATAATACAACACAGCAACAAGATAGTGATTACAGTATAAAGTATCAGCATTTTGGGTTCATCATCCGTCAAATCCTTTTACCGTCAAATCTATTTTTACCGTACAATATTATACCATAAAATATTATACCGTAATTTTTATCAACGCATTTATTTAGTTAGAGTGATTCAATGATTTTAAAATAGTTATTGCTGTGAAGATTATAATATATTAAATTTTATTTCCGTCACATGTTCTGTAAAAATGTATTTTTTCGGATCTGGTATTTTTTACCGTAATTCGATCCGTAATTTTTTACAGTGCAGAAAATTTTGTGTTATCTCGATTATTGCCAGTAAAGATAAAAATATGGTATCGTTCAGATGGTTACTAAGAGTAAAAAGAAAAAATTAGAGTATACATTATGTGATTCCTGAAGGAGAAACATTGGGCAATAACAGATACTTAAGAATTTCCGTTAATATTTTGAATGATCAAAACTTATTTATTCCTTTCCTCAGTTATTTTTTAAATTTGTTTCCAAACTAATTAACTGTAATTATTCGTACATAAAAACAAGTGTTATATGCATTAAAAATTTAAACTTAAAAAAAAAAAAAACATCCTCTCCTCTCTATGTTACCATGGTTACGACAAATTTTGTTTTTCCAACGCTTAGTACATTCCAACATTATACTGAAAGGTATTGTCATGTGAGGAAAAAGAAGCTTTGGGGTTACCATGGTAACTGAGAGGGAAAAGTGTGGAGAGTGCGAAAAATGTGACACTTTGAGACGCCTTTTCTATTCACAAAAGGTTTGGGAGGCCCCATCTTCTGCCCCTCCAGTGGTTGTCTCTCATTTTTTTGAAGTTGGTATTTTAAGATGAAAAGATTAAAAAAAAAAAAAAAGCAAAGATCATTTTGTTTATAAAATGCATAATTATTACAATTATATAAAACAAAAATTTGTTAACACATTAATTGAAAAAATGAAAGACTACGTGGATTCCTGGATTTAAAAAGACTAGTCAACTGAACTTGAAAAAATTGAGCTTAGAAATACAGAAGCTTGACGTGATAAAGGTATAAATGAGAATTAATTTTACTTGTTGAAAATTTATAACATAAACTTTATCTCATATAACCGTTTAAATTGGAAACAATTTTCTTCACTCTTGAGTCTATTATATTTTTAAAAAGTGCGATTCAAGTGTTAAGATTTGTATCTGTATCGTCTAATTTCTTTCACTTATTTCTTATTTTATTTATTAGCTTTTTTTATTCACTAAGTCAAGCGCAAACTTATGAAAAAAAAAAAAATCGTAGAGGAAGAAATTAAATTTTCCGCAACAATGGATAAGTAATAATTGTTTAAAGCTAAAAAAAAATTAGCTAAAAAAACCTTTCTGCACGTTTAATTTCAAGCCGGTAGCTACATTGCAGGTGGGCAGCAGTTCGGCTCACATGATATTTTTTAGAACAAGTTAAATAGTTGATATTTCTCTGTTTAATAATTGAATCTTATTTTTTTTTATTCCGTTGTACTCCTTGTTCATTTTCTACACACCGTTGTAATCTTAAGTTTCTTAGCTTTTTGGTCTCAGCAAAACAAATTGTAACAGAAAGAAAGAAAGTAAAGCACGAAAATTGGAGTTACCAAAGGAAAAAAAAATAGAGAAAGATAGTTTTAGTGTAGATTTAGTTTAAAAACGAAAGTGGTCCTTTTTAGCACGTTAAAAATTTCAATTTGGTACTTGCGTCCCAGCAGTCTTTAAAGGGACCCACGTGGTATTTTTATTACAAGTTTAATAGATTTTCAAACTAGTGATTGATTTTCTCTCCTGTAGACTATTTGTTAAGACACAGTTTCTGGAAAAACACAGAAGTCAAGTACCGCTTCCTGTGGTCAGTGAGCGGTTGGATGCACTACAGACGCAGTTCATCGAGCCAAAGAATATAGAAAGTTGAAGAAGTCCAGCTCTTAGAATACGTAACTGACGTGGACAACTGTTCGGTTCGGTATGTTATACCAGAAAAACAACTTACAGGGTGAGCAACATACTCAAATTTAACAGAGTATCATATGCACTGAGATCCAGCCCATGCGCATAAGAAGCAAAGTGACTGCCTACCGGTTGTTGAGTAACTCTACATGCATGGCTAGGTACGCCATTTTATTCTTTCTTTCTTTGTCAAAATGTGCCAGCTGATTTAATCAACATGGATGATACAAGTGTATTTCTTAGAGGAATATCTTTACTTACAGTACGGTATCGTTTATCAATAGCGTAAAAATTAGAGTCAACTAATAACGAAAATTGAACACTTTTTCTTCTTCTCCCAACCCCAGTAGTGATTGGGAAGAGACAAGGGTGGAAACCAGTTTCAAGAACTTCTGCGTGTCCGTAAATAATGTGTTTTCTTTTATACACAGGGACTGCACCAAACCTTTGGGGACTGGTTTACATTATGTCTACGGAAACTAGCCTTCTTCCCCTATGTATATTTTTTGGTCAAGCTACCAAAGCGAAGGAGTCATCTCCTCTACAAAGGATCGAAATTATCTTCGGATCACTCGCAGGGATAAATCCCAGACCGTCGCCAATAGCCCATTGTGCAACTCTACCAAAATAAAGACGCAAATAAACGTAAATAGAGTACTGAATTATATCCTATTTTTTTATTTCTTAGTACCTCCTGATCATTTTTCTACACACCTACATAATTTGAAGTTTCTATGTCTTACAGTATTTTCGCACCAAAATAAAATGTAACGTTAAGTTGATCACTCAAAACAGCCGTGGCGGCATTCAGATTCTTTAATATGGAGACATAATTTTACTAATTGTAAATGATTTTAATGTTTTATATGGATTATTTTTTAACATTATGCATGAAAAATTGTTTTTTCCCCTTTTTTTTACATTATGAGAACTTTATACTGTAAATAATTGCACAGTAAATAGTTGATAGCACGATAATAATACAGAAACTCTTTTCCCCCAAAATACACTGATTCGCATTTTTTACAGTAATCTTAGAATTTTTTAACGTTATTTTTTCTGTTATTTTCTTTTAAAAAAAACCTCATTCTCCAAAATTAAAAATACACAAAATGAATTATTTATTATTTTTTTTTAAAGTTATGAAGTCACTAAAAAGAAAACTTTATTTAATTTTACTGTCCAACATAAATTTTCCAACAAGATGTAAAGGTATTACCCCGTAAATAAATTAGAAAACTTTTGAAGGATACTGAGGTTTGAGCAAACATGTAATTTTTTTTAAATATAGATATAACAAAAAGTACAATGGCGTAAGGAAAAATAGCTTATTAAGCAAGCTTCTGAATTTCCATTAGCCTGTATGTGGAAAAGCTGTACTTTCATGTCATTCAGAAATCAAAAAAATTAATAAGAAATAAAAAATTCTCTAAAATGATTCTTTTCCCCACATGAGTTTTGAAATATTGAATCTTAAACAGTCCTTACGATTTAAAAAAAATAATTTTTTTGGCTAATTCTTTTTCTCTCTCTTGAAATTCGCAATGAAAGTTAAACTTTTGCTTTATTGTAGCATAGAATTCAATTCTAAACTAATAATAAATTAGCGTATGCTCCAGAATCTTACAAGTGGGATTTGCAGTCAAACTTGGGCACATCCAAGTTGAAAGGACTTGAGAAAAAAAAGTCGAAATAACGAAAAAGTCAAATTACATGCATTCTCTTAAACAGAAGAAATAAATAATATATGTAGATTAAATTCACAATCATACATTCAAAAAGAAAACTTCATCTGAAAAAAGACTACTACATTTTCTTCACACTAATACTTTTTTTTCATAAAGATTTTAAAAGTCAATCAACCCTCAGAGGGTATACAATAAAGAACACGAAGTACGAGTACGAAATTGCAAGTAAAAATAAATTTTTTCTTTAATCAAATATTTTTCATTGATATATTATTCTTATTTTTTTTTCTCCAAAAGAAGGCATCTAATGTTTAAATGATTCCTTGAATGAAATCTTTGAATTCTTTCTTATTAATTGATACAAAACATGGATATTCCACATTAGACTGTCCTTCAAAAACTTCAGAAATCTTCAAAAATTCAAAATCTTACAACAGCATTAAATCATTCTAAATAAGCACCAGTTTCTGTAAAACCAAAAGAACTAGAAATTTCCACCCCTGCTCACTATGGCTCAAATACCCGTTAAATGCTATTTCAGTTACATTCAGATTGCTTCATAATCCAAACAGGCTTCGCTCATTCGTTTGATGCATTATTTCCATCTAATTTTGCATATTTTTTTGAAGTCTAATGTTCACATAGTTCGGACATTTTTCATAAAAATTTTCTCTGTGCAAAATTTTAAATATATATTTGGTTTCTCTGTACTTAATTCTAAATATATACATTTCAATATTAGCCTTAAATTTTAAAAAAGTGTGCAGATTCTCTCAAGTAAACAATTCTAAATTTCAATGTTCAGAAGGACAGCAGCTATAAGTTCTTCAATTTAACGCAAATTTGTAAAATGTATAAGAACCAAAAGAAATATTAAGAAAAAAAACTATTGTCATGTGACAGTTGAAATAAAAATTTACGTTGAATTCAATGTTAAAAATTTCTTTAAGACAATTTTTAACATTTAAATTTTATTTTTTCCATGTGCACATTTCTAAATTTCTGTATTCAGACACACAGCAGTTTTAAGTCTTTGAGTTTAGCATTAAGTTGTAAAGTGTTAAAAAAAAACCAATTACAATAAGTAGATTAAAATTGAGGTAGTATTATAAAGTATAACTTTTTCTAAAAATGTCGGAAATAGATCATTTGATTTACATCAGCATATGCGCATGCAAAAAAATAGCACCAATCCCATTTTTAAACATGACTCGTAGCTTTTTGTTGCTACTGAAGCATTTAAAAGTTAAATCAATCAGATTCGAAGAAATTCGTTTCTGCTTTGTTTTATACATATCCCAAAGCGCAAAAAGAAATTCATTAATTTTATTTGCGAGCTGGTAATCACGTTCTTATAAGTGTTTTTTTTTATAATATGGATAGCAGCACTTACTGAGAAAAACCACTATTCAACCAGCAATAAAATGGTCTTCATTTTGTTCAGGAGTGACAAGCTTTCAGTCTGGTTTTGGATAAATAATTCGCAGTCAGACTTCACTCTTACTTTCCTTAGAAGCATGGTTTCAAGAACTATTTTCACTCGATTGTTTTATAAACCAATCATACGGAAAATTAAAAAAAAAAATTTAAATTATACATGGTTTATTAAAATTTTTTAATTTAAAACTCAAAGGACCGATCAAAATTTCGAATTATCCAGAATTTCAAACTAAACAATTCCAAAAACCTTAAACTGTATTAACGAAAATAACTTTGAAAACTCCCAGCTTCATGCGATATTTATGGCGCAAATTATTTGTTAGAAAATCGAGATAATGTCTAAGCCACTTAACTCAGATTAAAAGTATTTTCAGTTACCATCATTGGTTGTCTTTATCAAAGGCAGCTTTATGAGTACTGAATGTTATCCACCGGAAATGCGTCCATCAAAATATGTCATCAAGATAACCCATTTCAAAGGATTTGGGGAAATGTTAATTTTCCGCAAGAATGGCAACACAGTAATGACGTCCAGCCTCTGACTCCATATCTTAGTCTTAAGGCATTCGAATTACACTAGTAATATCTGGAAGGAAAAGCATTTAGAACCACAGCTCATGTAGTACACAACCTAATAGTAATTATGTGTACTACATAATTACGGCATTATTGCTGGAAGGGAAACTATATTTGAACTATATTTAGGATAATAGTTCAAGAAAATATAGGAAACTAAAGACACGTGTGTTTGGCTATATTATTTGTTGAATCTGAGCTGGATTATATTCTATCCAATATATTTTAAAGTTCAACAGTTTATGAATAGTTAAAATAATCTTTGTTGCGAATGTAAATTTCCTTTTTATAAAAATATTCATTAAACTAAAACAGTATTTTGAATAAAAATATTCAGAGTGGTTAATTTATTTCTTTAAATATTTTAAGAAGAATAAATTTTTGTCGCTGTAGATCAGTAGTTGGTTAAATTGAAGATTCTTTCTTTATGAAGTAAACAAGTATAAAATTTGATATATGTATTTGATCCATCTGAAACTATTATTGTAAGTTATCTCTAAATTTTAGGAAATGTCTTTTAATGTTCACACTGAAGAATTTAAGTAAATACTACCTGTAAATGATACTATAAATGATGCTATAAATGATACTACCCCACAACAAGGAATAGAGTAAATAACTGTAGTTTTCACCGCGTAATATAAATACTATACGCCTTTTTTTAAAAAATAATAATTTTCAGCTTTATTACATCCATTTTCAGATTGATATAAATTGCTATTTTTTGTAATTCTATTTATGCTTTTTTTTTCTTTTTAACTGTAATAACAACTTTTTCTTTATTTAAAAAATCTTTTCCTCTTTTGATTTAAATAAAATATATTGTTACAGGGAGGTTTAATCCTTCACGCTGAGCTCATCAACCCCCGGAACGGTCTTTGGGTTTCTGTGCTCTCCTCTATAGCGCATAGGATGCTTTTTTTATATTTTTTATTCTTGCTTTATATATATGATATTCCTTTTGAGCTATTTCATAATTTGCTTCACTTTCTGGTTGAGGTCACGTGTTTTTAATCTGGTCTTATAAGCCTTTAAAAAAATAAAATAGAGAACTAAACATTGACAGCATATGGATTTTGTGAAACCTTTAATGTGTTAACCATGTATCGCATGCATATGGATCTGAAAATACGATACGATGTGATTTATATATATATATATATATATATTACTTGGACACTATATTCGGAATCAATATTGCATGGAATTTCTCTTATTCTCTCTACATATACTGTTATAAATTTTGGAGTTGAGACAACAATTTCAAATCTTTTTACTATTTTCTTAAAATAAACTCGTAGACAGTATAAAAACTAAGGAAAAAGATAAAGAACTGAAAAGAAAATGATATTGGCGAAGTAAGTGAAAACGGAGATAGTTCAACGAGTTAAAGGAACGTTCGGTTGGATCAATGTTTAAAAGTTACGCAGCAAGATCTCCACTCTCGACCACATTCCTTGCCGATCTTCTTCAATGAAATATATATATCACCTTCGTAAATTACAAAGCATCATAAAATACACAGTAAAATACACATTGATTAGGTTACCTTTGAAAATTAGAATTAAAAAAGTAATGTAGAACAATTTGTTTATGAGAATAGTTTGTTCTTAACCTTCATTTCTGTCTTACCTTTAGCTTTTTTAACCCTTTGTATAAAGATTAGCTGGAGTTTCTACATTTAGCACCAGCTAGTCTCTATACAAAAATTTAATTTTTTTTATAATGACGTAATGTACAGTAAGGGCTAAATTAAATGCTACACAAGATTAACGAATACATAAAAACTGAAATTTTAGCAACGTTTGCTTAAAACTCAGATTATATTACTTACTTTAGGATGCATAAATTTAATCCATATCATGTTGAATTATTTTCATTTAGAATTTTTTTTATGCATTTTACGTATCTTTATGTCTAATCTATATAGCAAAGGAGAAATTTAAAGCAAGTTGTTCAAGCAAAAAACAATGTCAACGTAATAAAGTAATGGTCATCAATAAGCATAATTCTTAACTAAATTGAAAGTACATTCAAAACTTCTTAAAACAAATCGAACGATAATAAATGTTACTTAAAATTTATGGAGCATGAATCTGAATTGTCCATAAAGTTCTCCCAAAAGATTCTATCGCAATAAATGTCACATTGCTCGAAATGACATTTCACTTGCTGCGTTCACCAGCAATTCATCCATGACTTATCGAATCTAAAAATTGTTTACAGACAATGCATTACTTTTTTTACCCTTACAATTTCAAAGAATCGCTGAGGGTTTGTCATTTTCTTTAACTTTGTTATGAACACCTGTTTGTTTTTTAAAAAAATTATTTAATAATAACATGAAATGTGGAATTCAAAACAATGAGTGTTTAAAAACGTGAACAGGAAGTTCTTCTGTGTCATCCAACATCTAATATCTTTCTAACTTTCAGAAATACCGTGAAGTATAAATAATTGGCATGAGAAAATAGACAGAACTTATTTTTCAACTGCATAATTACATTTATATACTATCTAATGCCTTTCTCCCCTTTTTTTAAACTCTTTTTCTCAGTAATAATAGTTGAAGAGAAATCACTAATTCTATAAATGGTCGCTCTTTAACCCTTTGATGCAAATGAGACAACAGTGTCCTTTTTATATATTTTTTTCTAATTACAAGCAAACGCTTTAATTACAAGCAAAAGCATGTTAAAATAGTTTAAATAGTATAAAAAATATTCGAATGGTTACTAATTTTTTTTAGATTTTCGAATTTATGTTTGAAAACAAAAAAACAAGCAAACGTAATAAGTAGTGTGAATTTTTTTCATTCATATTGAGAAATCAATCAATAATTGATTTTGTAAATTAAAGAAATTTCAGAGATGAATAATTGTTTAGAAGATTGTTTGGAAGACTTTACCTTTAAAGCAAAAGAAAAAAAAGACACCGTTGCTTCGTGCTGTAATTTATATCCATAAATTATAAAAGCGCAAAATATAATATTTTTCACTTACTTTGACTTAAAACAAAATAATGAAAAAAATCTGAAGTACTTCTTGATGGATTAAACCCACATTCGCGTTACATAGGAAGGAAAACCCCGAAATATTCCCATGGGTAGCTCGACTGTAAGGGGATGCTACCTCATGAGCCGTCTACTACTGAGGATATCGTACGTCAGCACTGTGGTCAGTGTGAGTTGGAAAAAGAATTCGTATTTATCAACCATCGCATTGAACGTGGGTCACCTCATTGGAAGACGAATGAGAAACCTATTAAAAATAAGTGAAAAACTTAAAAATATTTTAAAAAGTTAAACTATATATTACTTGATACAAATTTTGTGTTATTTTTCCCAAAACAGTTCTGTTGAATTTTAAATACCTTAACATGTAAGCCGATCTGCTATTTATATTATTAGGACGTATAATATTGGTATCAGTGTTCAATTCAGTATTTGATATAAAAAATGAACACAGTAGATTAGAAAGAAAAATGCTTCAAACAAAGAGTAAAAAAGTAATAAATATGCTTTAATATTACACACTACAAATAGAGATGGTCGAAACTACCAGAATATGGGGACGTTTTTCTGGCTCTATGAGAACCACAAAGATCTCGTAAATTTTGCCGATTTGCTTTAGAAATAAGTTTTTGAAGTTAACAAAAAAAATATGGCTTCATAATACTTTGCAATTATAATGTTGGTGATCGCCATATAGTGGTGGTTGAAATATTATCTCCAGAAAAATGAATGAAAATGTTTGAGTAAAAATTTGATTTATTAAAGTAAGAAAAAATATATTTAAAATGACCATATTTAAAGTACACAAATCATGAAGAAAAGAAAATCCCTTAAATGGATCAAGATAAAATATTTTCTTATATCCAGAGATTTGTTACCATTAATGTTATTCAACGAATGGGACAGGGAGGCCTGCTAGAGCACCCCCAGTCGCCACAAATTTGAAATTGAAAGTGAATGAATTTATTCCTAACGGGCACAGAAGCATGGAGAGGAGATCCCGAATTGGCAAATTATCGAAATATAACATAGCCAAAATGAAGCCAACCCCGCATAATCATTATTAGGTTTGAAAATGCCTTGGCGATCGCGAATCGCTAACAAGACTAAGAGAATTATTATAACCATGCAACTGAAACATAATTGCAGTAGGAAATTAATAATAAAGAGTTATAAATAGATTTTTGTCTTCGATTATGCGTGACAGTGAATTAATGAGTCTGCATTAGTATTGAAATAAAAAGTTAGCTGTTACATTGATGGATAAGAAAAGAATAAAATATTTTAGGCTCGCTTTTATAAAGATTAACTTATTGATTTAATTTAAATATAATTAGATTAATAATGATTAGAAAAATAAGTTAAAGTAATTAAAGTTATTTTAAAAGGTAGGAAACATGTAATTCCAATTGGCATCACTGTAATTTTATCATGATACCTTAGAACAAATAATTTTGAAAATTAGAGTTTCCGATAAAATTTTACTTTATGAATGCGAAAATTACCAAATTAATGGTTTAAATGTGGTACATTTTGATTATATTAAAAATAATTTAAAACTTAGTTTTAAGTGTAATGCAATAGAACTATGGAATTTTTATTTTCCTCACAAAAGATCTTTCACAATTATTTTCTTGATAGATATAGAGTTTAAATTTAAAACTTAGTTTTAGGCAATAGAATTATGGATTTTTTTTTATCTTCCTTTACAAAAGAGCTTTGACGATTATTTTTTGTTAGATATTATGTATGTAGTTTAAACTTACAATTTAGTTTTAAGTTAAATGCAATAGAAATACGTATTTTGTTAATTTTTCTTGATAAAAGATCTTTAAAAACTATTTTCCGAATGATAGTATACATAGTTTAAATATAAAATTTTGTTTTAAGTTTGAGGTAATGAAACTACTTATTTTTTTATTTTCCTTGTCAAAAGAGCTTTGAAGATCACATTTATATTTACACAAATCTTTATCTCACAATATATTTATAAGTTTGTAATAAATAAATTTTCGTTTAAGATACAGATTCAGAAGAAATTTTTGTATGAAAACTATTGATTCACTTATTACTTTTACCTCTTATTTAAATTTTATTGAATTGGCAATTACTAAATTTTCCCTTTCCTTTTAACGACATAAACACGTAACGAGAGTAAAATTAATATTATGATTCACACTGTAAGTAATACCCAGTAGTTTTATGTATAGTGTGTAAAAGAAAGGAAGCACCCTGAAACAGTTTTCATAATATGGTGTCAGATTTCCACGTACTATTGGGCTTAAACTTTATGGTTCCAGGGATTACCTCATATATGCTGATTAGTTTATGAGGACGATACTTTAAATTGCGAAATCAGACGTTAAAACATACTACTTCTGAATAAAAATAACCTTTTTTGATGGGTTTCGATTTCGTATTTCCTATCCGGAATATATAGGGGGTGGCCGCAATCTTGGAATTATACTCCAAATAGTTTGATCAGGAGAACGGTGCAAAGTTATTGTTATTTTTATTTTTAATTAATGTTATTGTTAATTTAATTTTATTTTTTTACTTTACTGTTAATTTTACTTTTCGTGTATTTCGATACATCTGGATAACATATTAAGTGAATTAAAAGATATTTGCATAATTGTAAAGTTCGTTTCTCAAAAGCAAAGTAATTTCAATAATCATTTATTATTTTTTACTATTTTATTTAATAAAAGTTAGAAAAAAACTGAATTGTAAGGTATAAGTTTCATTACATAATTTTAAAAATGGGATTTTACTAGGTAAAATACAAAATTTGAGCGAAATCGGTCTTATGGTTTCTGAAAAATCGAATTTATAAATATGCGACTTTTTTAAAATTAACAATTGACCGATATTTAATTTGACCGATTTAAGTTGGTTTTGTTGTTTGCCATATAAAATTAAATTATTTAAAACTAATTACGTTTCAGGATCATGGGGCAAAATTGTGTAATCAACAATTAAATAAAAAAAGAAGAAAAAAACAACAATAAAAGTAATCATTATCGCTTTTTAAATTATTCGTTAGAATTGTATTGAATGTTAAAATACGTTTATATTTTATGAGTAAGTCTTAAAATTTTTATGAAAAAATTAATAGATTGAGTAATGTTGGTAACGCTAATCCTCATAAATATACATTCGTAGAAAAATATATTTTATTTCTTTACCTGTGTTCTGTTCTGTTTAAAAATCATTTTGACATAATATGCAACTATGTAAAAAATAAATTTTATCGAATTAAAATTAAAAAAAGAAGAAAAACATGCAATTTAAAATGAATACACGTCTGAAAAAATAGTAATTAAAATAGTAATAATTGTTCTAACTTTGAAATACTAGTCCAAACAAAGTGTTCATAAATGATTGTCCTCATAATATGTTTTTAGAAACTTCGTCAGAATTGAATGAAAAAAAATACACAATAGTCGTCGAAATTAATATTTGAACCAAAAAAAGAAAAAAATACAAAAATGCTATATTTAATGACTTATTTTCATTAAATATCTTTCTGTTAGAATATAGAACATAATAAAGCAAAAGAATGCAGTAAACTGTATTGAATTGATATTAACTTCTTTATTTAAAGTAAGTTAAAACATTTCGATATGGAACAATTTTAAAGTCCAATTTTTGTTTATACAATACCTTGAAAATAAATAAGAATAATGATGATATATCTAACTATATAATTTGCTTATAACATTGTCAAACAAGTAAGGGTATCGGTATAGTTAGTAAAATTTGCAATTCTCGTTATAATATAAAAATAAAAGAAATTATTAAGAAATGTTATAATACTTTCTTTTCTAAGCTGAGCGTCATATCATTTTTAAAAAAAAAATGAAAGTAAAATGAGCATTTTTTTTAAAAGGGTAAAATTTGTAAAATTAAAACAAAATAGTATTTATCAATTAAGAATCTACATTTATATAATTCTTAATATTTTTTCTATTTAGTGAAATGAAAAAAAAATTAATAGAAAATTTATGATTAATATATATTTAATGATCATAAAATTGGTTAAGTTCTCGGAAAAATTCTTTTTTTTTTCAGCTCAAGAAAAATCAATGAATTCTTTTGAATGCATTCAAAAAAGTCAAGGGAAATGGTTTTTCCTCCATCGATTTTTTTGACATTCCTTTCCCCTTTTTTACTTTATTGAGTTCTCTGGAGCTGGAGCAGATTTCTAAATCATGAAACACCTTCAATTTTGAAGAACGGCATTTTAAAAAACTCAAAAATATTTATTTCATAGAGAGCATTGATTATATTTGTTAAAATTGTTTATTATTAAAATTCATTTAATTGCGAATTTTATACTGTGAAAAATTCTGAATTAAATTACAATAAAAAGTACCGGAATCCTGAGCGTGGGTTTTACTGTAAAATCCATTTTTAGTGGAACATGTTACGGAACAGAAAGTTAGATGTACCGTAATTTTTACCGTAATAATTACCGTAAAATCACTGAATCACTCTAATTAATTAAAATATCACTGTAAAAAATTACGGTTCAATATTTTACTGTAAAAATAGATTTTACGGATGAGACACTCAAAGGACCGCTACTTTATATCATAATTTTATCCAAATTTTTTTTACAGTATAGAATAAATTAGCTTTACATATACATTAATATTCTATCTATATATTTTCAGTATTACAATTTATTTTTCTAATTATAGATGTAGAACTTAAGGTTAATTAAAGTGCTAATCAGATTAAAGTTTTAAATGACATTTTTCCTAAATTTGAATGATTCAGTTCGATAATAGAAAGATACTGTATTACAGTCATTTTATTTTTAATGGACATGCTTAAAATAGGCGAAATATTTAAATATTTAATGGTTAGAGTGTAGAATTGGGTGCCTCTTTGATTGAGCACTGTATCTTGGAACTTCTACTATTTGTCAAATTTTCTATTATTTTACTATTTCTATTCGATTTCTTATCATTAGAAAATGAAGACCGAGGGGGGAGAACTGTTTATGGCCATCAAAGCAGATTTTGAGAAGAAATTATGTGGAAGCGATACGTTTTTCTCTTGCAAGGCCCATATTCACTGTATATTATCTCTAGGAGAAAACCTATTTTCCATATTATTGAATTGTCAATACTTACTAATCTACAAAATACAACAGGTGGAGATCAAATCGTCATAAACTGCCCTTTCCACTTGATCTTCAATTGTGATTAAATCATTTTCCTTGCTTTCAGTAAAAACATAAAAATCAGCAATTAAAAGTGTGTTTACCCGAGTGTTTAAATTTTTCCCAATTTAATTTTGCTTTCGCGTCATAATATTACTATCACAGTTTCTGAAATATTAATTCTCTGTGGACTCGATTTTGGTGTCATTCAAGCAGGCTTTAAATATTGAATGAAATACATCGGAAACAATGTTTAAATTGCGCATATAAGTTCAAAAGTACAAAATTGTACTTTTTGTACTCTTCAATTGTTAGTTTTTCCATCTCATGTTTAATTTTACTTAATTCAGTAAAAAAAAAAAAAAAAAAAAAAAAAAGAAAAATCGGGGCAACGTTTAGCGTGTTTAGATATATTCACTGCATACCAATGTAAAATATCTACAATAGCACTTTTATAAGTAAAAACAATAAAAATTTTGAATTAGTTACCGTTTCACTAGTGTTTTGAAATTGAGTTTATTACAAATTTAAAATTCCTGACCTTTTAGATTTCTAAAAATACTTTTCTTTTGCTTATACTCTTATTCTTTGTTTTAGACAATTGAATTCTTTTCACAATGTTTAGCGTAAATGCAAAAAAAAAAAAAAAAAAAAAAAAAAAAAACTTACTTTTTACCAAAAAATAGCCAATTATAAACATAATAATAATAATTTTTTGCTAGTTTTATATGTTTTTACACACAATAAAGCAAATGAACTAGTTTTTTAAATTTTTTTATATAAATATTTAAAAAAAAAGTTGTCGAAGCTCGTTGGATACCTTAATCACTATTGATTTATATTAGAAACAAAATACATAGGAAAAAATTACATATGGAACAAAGTTTTACTTCTTTTGCTAACATTGTCAATGCGTAGATATGGTCACAAGAATGAAATTGTAGATTTTGAACATAAATTCTCATAGCTATTAGTCCGAATCTCTCGTCTATTCTTTACACCTATTTTGCCATCTTCTTCTTTTTCCTGACTCATAAATTCACACAGCTTTTTATCATTAGATTTTTCAGATCGTTTTAATAATTTTTCGACATACTATCGAATTATTTGTCACATTACTATCTCCATCCCTTAATTTCTTCAATTGATAAAAATAAGTAAGTTATAATTACAAATGAAATTTTTTTAATGGAAATGATTTGCTATATCCCCTTATAATCGGAGTAATTTGTAACAATGAAAAAGTAACTAAAGGTAAAAGAAATTAAGCGAACAAAATGCATAGCAAGGTAAAAAAATATACAGCAAAAAAAAAAAAAAATTGCAAAAGAATGTTGATTTAAAAAGAGAAAAAATAAATAAGATAAAATGATTAGCAAATGAATTCGACCGAAAGAATTTGTTAACAAATAATTATTAAATAATTTAGGAATTAAAAAAATATAAAAATTGATTCGCAAAAAATAATTAAAAAAATTAAAAATGATTTGAGAATAAACTACACAATAATAACATTACAATTACTGTGCAATCTATAAAGGAAAAATAGAAATTAAAAAAAAATGGATTAAAATTGATGAGCAAAGAATTATTTAAACAGTGAAAAATGATTAGCGAATAAAATTCACAATAACAGTATTACAATACATAAATATTTTCCGATATATATATATGATATTAAACACCCACTGTCTATCTTTATATGGATTTCATTAAATATGGAGCAGTTTTTCCAGGACATCAGAGATTTATTTTTGACTGAAAAAGGTAATAGCTGTGCATTAGATTTATGAAAGTTGAAGCAAATTTTAAATTAAACTCCAGAAAGATTGATAAGGGTATCAAGAACAGGATAAAACAGCATTATATTAGGTGCCTCAGTGAACGCTATTTTTAGATTTTCACTTTTTCTTTACTCCCGTATTTAGGAATAAAATGAATCAAATAAAGAAATATTTAATCGATACTCATTGATATATTACAGTGTCTTATTTCAGGAAAAATAGTTCGATTTGATTTAATAAAATGCATGTGATGTGCGGTGATGGAAGAAATTAGAATAGAAAGGATAATATTTTAATATGAAAAACAGATATTTATTAAATTTTATGTTATGTACAAAAATGCTGTTAAAATAAATATTTTATTTCGTGAAGCTATCTATAAATTAGTATATAATATTTTGTAGATGGCTGACCATCATCTCTTTTGCAATATTTAAAACCTTTTTAAACTCTTTTGCAAACCTTTCCAAGACAGATTTCAGAAATGTTTTAAAGTAGCAGTGGGAAAACGCAAGTTAAACGTTTTAGAGAGTAAAAAAATATTATAGGAAATTTTCGAATATTTTTTTTATAAATGTCAAATATTTTAAACCCAGAAAAACTTGAAAAACTTTTGTTACATCTTGGAAATATTTCAGAAAAAAATTTATAATATAAATAGAAAAGCAAAAATTCCTAGTTTTAGAGAATTTATAAAGTCTTGTAGTTATTTTTGGAAGTTTCAAAATATTTTATTGTATGCCAAGTATTTAAAAAAACCTGTAATAAATTTTGGAGCGTTTCTAACCACACTGTAAAAAATTTCATTATAAAATTACGGTAAAATAACCAGACGCTGTCTATCTTTCCGGGTCGCAAAGTTTACGGCTAGGATTATTTCTCTTTTTTACGGATTTTAAACTGTTGAATAACTCGTATGGTTAAAAAACCATGAATATTAAACTACATAATTTTGTAATAATTTACAACAAGAATGGTTTCAAAACCTTTAAAAATGAAATTTATGTGAACTTTAGAGTTAGGCTTTTTGTTAGATTATGTAAAATTTGAGTAGGATTTTGGTTGAGTAGTGTTTTGCCAAATGAACGGAGAAATATGTCTAATTATTTTATCTAGTGGTGCCATCTATCATGAGAGTTAGAAATACTTGACTTTTTTTGTGTAAAACAGCTTTGCGATGCTGTCATCTATGTATGAATAAGAGTTTCGTATTTAGTAGTCCAGGGTTGAGGGTCCCAGTGAACAATTGAGGAGTTCAGGACGCAGAAAACTCTTCATGTGTTGGAAGTAAGGAAGGAATATGTTGTCAACGCTGAGATTCGAATCTTCGTTCAGCCGATTAACCCCACTTGGGTAAATGGCTTCATACGGTGTAGTGTTCACTACACGCTTGCTGTTTTTTAAGATTATCAGGCATCCACTGTTGTGTTCGGCATTCGAGGATGGAAAATAAAATTTATGAATTTGTAATCCTTCTCACATGGCTTAGCTTCTAACTTTCGACGAATGCACAATCGATTCTTATTGGCTATGCGCCTAGTTGGCTCGGATAGTATTCTGGTTGTCTAACTTTTTATTAGCTGAAAACATTCAATAAACGATATTTTTTTTTAATTTACAGTAAACAGTTTGAAAAACAATATTTTGTTTTGGCTATTTGATTGTTTTGGTTGAATAGGACAACTTAAAATGAAATAAATTGTTATTTAACCATTTTTTCCGAAAAAATTATATTGCATAATATCACTCAAATTTACAGCAACGTTAATGGAGTATTAAGTTGCACATTTTTGCATATGAAGGAAACATGATCTAATTTAACAACATACGGTTACAGAAAACTTACATACATTATCGTTAAAAATACCAATATTATGATTCAATGTTGAACCTATTTTTCTAAATATGTATTACTTATTTTTTAATTTTTTCTTATTATTGTTTGTGTTAATTTGAACATTATAGTAAGCTTAAAATTGTGTGATGTATAAAATTATTTCTCTTCAATAATTTTTTTAACTTTTTTAGATCTTAACTTATTTCAATATTTTACAAACTATTTTAATTCAAAATTCTAAATTTTATTTCAACATTATTAAGAAAAAGATTTTAATTGTGTGAATCACACATTTATTTAAATGCAAAGCAAGCTCTGACATTCCCTTTCTTTTCCAATAAAAAAAAAACCCCTTTATTTTCTTAAAATTGACACAATCCTTCCTAAATCCGTATCTAAGTCGAAGCTACTGAGAAAATAACGATATTTATTTCCATTTTATGAGACTTACTATGTAAAATAAAACGGAGGATAAATCCTATCCATCAAAACGTTTTAAATCTGATAATGGGTTTTTATAGATCTACTTATTTTTAGCTACTTCAAAGCTCTCTCTAAGTGTTGAGACGTTTTGGTAGGCTTTTGCAACTTTTTGTTTTCTAAAGCAGTATTTGTTTTCTGGATAAGATTTAGGCTGAGTAAAAATGCGGACAAATAAAATTCTCAGTAGAAACTTTCATAGTTATGAATGCTTTGTTTTCGCTTTTGAAATTGTAATAAATAAAATATCAGGAATAATGAAAGTTATGGTTTGAAAATAACCGATAAAATGCATTTTCCTTTTTTTTCAGTTTACGGCACATAAATATATAAACTAGTGAAATATAAACTTCAACTTATTTTTTTATACTGATAAAATATAAAAATAATTTATTATCTATTAATATCAACTATTTATTTTGTACAATATTTATTTACTCACTATTATAAATATCGGCTCAATATTAAACCATGATATCGGTACTTTGATATAAAATATTCATCACATTTTCTGCTTGTTTTTTTATGGGGTTAAATTGTACCATATTTCCGTTAAAGTTGATTGATAATACAAGCAGGTTTACATTATACAATAATTTTTTCTCTATTTAGCACAATATTATGCTTCGAATCATTGCGAAATTTCTAATAATATAGTTTTAAAACAGCAAATTATTAATGCGCATTAAATTTATTTAATGCATCGAATTTTGAAAAAGTCCTATTTTTTAAATTCGAATTCTTAGAAACATATTCGGCCGATTTTGCTCAAAATTTGTATTTTGCCATTTAAAAATGCATTCTTTAAAATTATGTAAGAAATTGTATATTTTACAATTCAAAGTTTGTCGACTATTGATAAATAAAATTATAAAAAATAATAAATATTTACTCAAAGTTATCCTGAAATAAACGGATTTCATAGCTGTGTGCAAAAGTTTTTCAGTTTGCTTAAAAAAATTTTCGAGATATGGAAACTACGCAAAAAGTAAAATTATTATTAAGGCGTCCAAACATTCTTTTATTTTCCTTTAGAAAAATTGACAAAAAAGTATAAAAACTTCAGAAAATATGAACTTTATTTTTATCAGTAATTAAAAAATACTTTAAAGTTTACGATACTTTACACTTCATATTTTTTTATACTTTTATTTCGCCTTATTCCAATAATGTTTTTTTCTTCCTAAATTCTTTTTGTTCATTTTAAAATAGCTATTTTATTTCATTTTCTTATACTTTCACATATTATGGATAATTTTTGTTTAATATTTTCATCCTTTTACTTATTCTCAAGTAGTAAAAATATTCTTATTTTGGATGAAACAATTTAATTTTCTGACAATTGAGGTCAGAAAATTAAATAAATATGGTCAAAACAACCGGAATATGGTAAAACTGATCGTTTTTCAGCCTCTATAAAAATATAAAAAAGCTGGGTAATGATTTTTGTTAGTATAGTTTTATAATATGCAATAAAATTTTGTAAATGGAGCAAAATTTGGCAATTTTATCATGTAAAACTATTTGGCGTAAAAACTATTTATTCAGTTAAGGTGACAAGGAACTTTCAAAATATTTTTGAAATTTAGGCATTTAACTGGATATTTAAAAAAAATCTTGAATTTGAGCAAAATTGACGAAGTTATGGCCATTTTTGTTTGGACCACGCCCCTTTGTTTACATTTTCTTGTCTGCAGGTAACTGTTAAAATTAGTTTCGTTTTTCGCTGATTCTTTTTCATTCAGTTTAATTTTAGTTATTTCTTAAATTTAAAAATATTTTTAGTACTTTAATTTAATTTATGAATTTTTTGGCAACATAGTTATTAACTGTGACTGTATCAATCTTTAATTGATTGTTTGTTTGCCAATCCCTTTAGCGTGCGTATTATATATATATATATATTTTCTTTGGTAATTATCACTTTTGTTTCCGTTTTTGTTTTATTTTCGAAACATGAATAACACCAGTTCTCGTTGGCATAAGTTAAAAGGAAGGCCAGCAAAACGAAATAGAGAATTTTTAGAAAATGTCAAAAATGTGTTTCTAACAAGGAAAAAACACCTACCATTTCAGATGAAGTGAATAGTGAAAACTTGGAAAAAAAAACTACAGTTTTATTGATATTTCCTCTTTGGGAAAACTTTTTGAAAATGTGCTTTGCAGTGAGAGTAAATCACTTGCACTGTCATTGTCAGCTTTGGATAATGTGTGGAATTTGGGAATGTTTGGATAATGTGTGGAATTTGGGAATGTTTAGATAATGTGTGGATAATATGAACGGAAAAATTAACAAATGAATGGTTTAAATATCATATATTTCAGTTTTATTAATCGGAATTATGACATTTTTTGTTACCAGAAATGGCGTTTTATACAGAACGGTAATTTTAATTTTAACATAATTTTGTTCTTCATAATTATTTATGTAAAGTACTTTATATGATAAATAAAATTATAATAATTGAATTGTATAGTGTATAATTCTTCCTGACTAATTTTTTTTAAATTTTAATTTATTTTTAAAGAATAAGATTTTTATTACTATTTAACAAATTAAAAAAAATCGTGAAATTGTCTTTGAACATGAAACATTATATTACACTACCGCTACATCACATGAAACACCGATACATTATATTTACATAACTGGAGGACACTACAATAATGTATCTGTTTTCACATTTAATTGTAATAACTCTCACTAATCGAAATCTAACAAACCGGATACATATTCTAACATTTTGGAGCTTTTTTCATTGCTAAGCGCACCTAGTTAATGAATTCGTTTAGAAGCTAAATCACAATATTAAAAGCTAGACAATGAAATTAAATGCTAGAATTGTATGTTGTAATATATTATGTCACTGACATACACACACAAAATTTTCCTTTTGCTACTGAACGCAGATACATAGTGTAAATAGAGTTTTCACATTCTAATTCTAGTACCAATCTAATGAAATTTAGCAACATGTTAGTGTGTCTTATTTACTTTAGGGCTATAGAATATATAGTCAAAATAATAAAGTCTTACTTTAGACAGATAGAATGGGGTTGTTATATTGACTCTTTGATTGCATTTATATTGAAGGGAAGGCCATTAGCTTGGAAAAGTGAGTGTAATTTAATACTAATACATTTGTAATTCAGTTATTTTAAATGGAATTGATACCGGACAGATATATTAACTAGTTCTATTTTAATTTTGATAGAAAGTTACATTAAATGCTACTAACTCGTCACTATCCCTCTAGCAGAATACAGGACGTGCTTATTCAATTTTTGTTCAAATATCAACTATTGCATTTATGATTCAGTTATTTTAAATAAAATAATACTAGTATATTAACTATTAATGTGTTTTCTGTAAGGAATTCCCCCCATCAGAATGGCAGACATTCCGATTCGAATCTTGTGCTAAGGCAACAGATACGGTTATGAAAATTAGAGAAAAGAATTTTTTAAAAAAAAAATATTTTTCTGGCTCTTTATGAAATTTATGAAAAAATAGAAGAAAGAATAAGTTAAACGAAGGGTCAACCGCAAAGAATATATATGAATAAATATTTCATTTAGACTTAGGTAGTACTGCATGTCTCAAACAAAACGCAACCCAGAAAAACAAAACATGGACAAAGAAGAAAAGGAATGTTTAATGAACACAGATTACGCAAAATATTGAATTCATATTGGATATTAAATAATCAATTGACCAATAAAGCAGTATTTGAAATAAAAAAAGTTATGTACCGAAAAGCAAAATTAATGAACAAATGACATTAATTCGTTTAGGAGAAACGTAAATAATCGCTACACTGATAATGACGCCAATGTTGTTTAAAGCGATTTTCTGTTCTAGAAATTAAATTTTTCTTATTGCATATTTTTAAACTTTGTACTGAGGAGTATATGTGGGGGAAACCGTTTTGCCCGATATTTGATATAGTTGAAAAACACCGTACTCGGACCGGTCGTTCTCTGTCGTCGAGGGTTCACGGACAGTGCAAGAGGTAATTAGGCTCATCTGTGATGACCTGCCAAATTACAATTTATTGGAAAGCTGCGTTGGTATTCGAATTGGCAATACGACGTTCGACTTTTGTCTAAGGTGCCACGCAGATTGCTTTAAAAGCTCGGAGCACATCGCGGCTACCTCTGGCAAAAAAGCCAGATCTGCGCCAACGAAATGTATTAGTTTGAGAAAGGCATGTATTATCCAGTCCTCACAAAAAAGTTCCCCCCAAAATCAAAGTGAAATGTTATAAAACTTTAAACCCAATTTCCAGAAAATCATGTTTTTTTGTTTTGCGTTTGGAATGCAGAAAAACTACTCGATCGATTTAATGTCGCTCCAGTAATGGGTACAGAATTTATAAGGCAATTATTGGAACCAAAAAAAAAATCATGCACTGTGAAATTTATATTTTTTACGTTCATTTTAATGCAAAAAAGTTAATTTATGTAATTTTTTTCAAAGGCCGTCATTTTATAAAAAAATATTCTTAAGATTTTATTTTGGTTCTAACGATAGGTGCACTCATACCTCGTTTGTTTAAGATTGCATAGTAAGATATCAAGTGAAGTCCTTTATCAGTGTTTGGCATGCACTGCATCTTCGTCATCAATTTTATATGTTAATTTATATTTATTTCAGTCTAAAAAAAATTTAAAATGTAGCTGAAAGATGGCGAAATAAAACCATGTAAAATTAAAATTTATTTATGTAACGTACACTTTCATTTCATTAAAAAAAGAAAAACGTTAAATATGAGGCTTAAATTGGACCACTAGAGCAGAAATTCACATAAATAAATTTTTGTAGTAGCCACTTGTGGCATACTCAATAGGTACCCAATATACTACATAGGTACAATTAGTAAATGTGGTACCTAACTGCATGGGAACTGTGCAGTTTTAATATAAATATTATAGATAGAGATTTTTTACGGCCCTTGTAAGAGATAAGCACTAGAGAAAATCACTTAATTGTGGTAAATTTCAGCTGTCATAAGTTCATCTTAAGCTCCAGTATCATAAAATGATACTGAATACAATTTATCATTACTTTGATGAGATAAACCACTAAAAACGTATTTTGTTTAATTTAAAAATCCATCGTCCACAAAATTAAATGAATAAGGAAATTGAATTCTTTTCACTTTACTTGTATTGTTATAAGTCTTTTGACTTTTTTGTGTCCTTCAGTACTGATTTGTTGACTTTCTTCCCCCGTGTGTAGAAGAGGTATTCGGTCAGTTTAAAAATAAACTATTTTATATAAGCAAAGAGTTACAAAGTATCGCATTAATTAAAAAAAAAAACATAACAAAAAAGTAGCTGAGACTTTTAATTAATATATTAAATCCTTCATCGAAGAAGAAGTTTATAAAATCAAAATTCATAAATATCCGATCTGAAAAATGTTAAAGCTTGATGTTTTAGAACACCGTTCGTTCAAATTTAATCATACGCCAGCAGTTTCAGTTAGGCTTACTATGCAAGTAATAAGAAATATATTCTTGATAAAATTTAAAATAAAAAGAGCACAACTGTTTAAAATTCATTAAATCGTTCCTTGTGATATAAAGACATTTTCATGTACATGAATAATGCAGAAATATGATTACTACTTTCTTTCATCTTCCTGATAGTTCAATAATCTTCTTTTTTCAATCTTATGAAAAATAAACTGCTTTTGAAATCATTTCTTTTCAATAAAAGTGTAAGTATTTTTCTCTTTTGATCGATTCGACTATTTAAAATATATCAAAAAGTATTTTTAGTAAAGTAGAATTGTATATAAAAAAAGTTTATACATGTAAGACAGCTAACAAAATTGTACATATTAATCCTTTACAACTAATTTATTTTTTGTTAATGAAATATGATTATTTAATATCAATTGTGGTAATTGTGGTCTTTAAGAATTTTTTTTTTTCAAAATTTTTGTACCGCAATATTCATTTTAGAATGTTTAGAATATTCTAAGGAAATTTAATTCACTCTAAATTATTCAAAACTAATAGCATACCAGCACTATAGTATTGCCATAATTTAAAGTGATTTACGTCAGGTGAATAATTCTATGCAGTCGCTTCTATTAGGAAATTAACAAGTGAAACAACTTTTTCTTGAATCCTTGTCGAATTTGATTAATTTTCTTGATGTAGTCTGAATATATTATTTTATTTGATGTTCTGGCGAACAATTCAAAAATTTTTCGCATGTTTTGGAGAGTGGGATTTAGTTGAAACCTTTTTTTATTGCATCTTTTGAAAATGTATATAAATATCTACGTATATTTTTAGAACATATGAAAAAAACAAACACACAATTAGTTAAAAAGAACATACAAATTCCACACGTGGCTCGCACCGACCACAGTGCTGACGTACAGATGTGCTCAGTGGTAGACAAATTTCTCTCAATACAATTTTAAGCATAAACTTTATTTTAAACTGGATTTATGAACGAATGTGTTGAGGGTAAAGAATTTCGATCGATAAAGTTTTAATGTAAAATACAGTTTATAATGTAAATATAAATTATCCTAAAATATAGTTTATCCACTTTAACTACTTATTTTTTACAAGAAATAAATTTTAAAAAAAATCCCTAAAAAGTCTTCCAAATAGCAACCACTAGAAATACAAAATTTGGATATTAGATTAAAAATTTACATTTCATTTGGAAACTTATTAGCATTTTAATTAAAAAAGTTTTATTTAAAAAGTAAAATTTAATTAAATAACGGTGAAATTTAAAATATGATTATGTTATTTTAGTTTTTTTGGTCATTATATTGTTTTGTTTTTACGTTTTGACACAAAATATTGTTTTTTTTTTTATAATTCTAGAATGCATTTCCAATGTTTTACTTTCATGTAGATCTTTAAATTAAATTGAAAACACCTTAAAATGCAATAAAAATATGCGTTGCATTAGAAACATTAAGTTTTATTATTTGATCAATCTTTAACTGTTTTATGCATCAAATTTAATACATTCTATTTTAATTTAAGAGCTATAATTTAAAACAGAATATCCATGAATCACGCAAGGTTTTATTAAAGGAAAAGGATTCAACGAAACATTACTCAATATTACTGATAGAAGAGGAAATGTGTTTGCTTACATTCCAGTATTAATTTGAATTGAAACAAAATTATTTTACTGTGCATTAGTTTTCAAGCAGAAATTAAATGTTGAACATATGCTGCTTGTAATCAAATAATTCGAAACAAACAAACACTAGTATTTTTAATTGGTTTTCTAAAAATAATAGGCATTTATAAATACGATTTCAAGAACAGAAGTAGTAAATTTGTTAACTGTAAAGTTAATTAAAAATTAAACTGGGGTTCAAAAATACGAGAATATTCAGATTTAGTAAATTAACTTCTGAAATTTACGGCTGATTTTAAGGAAATTTAGTTAGAACAGTGAAATATATAATACAAGCCAAATGACTATTCCATAGTTATAATATCTACACATAATTGTGTGCGTAATACGTGAAAGAGTCAGAAAATATGAAACAATAAGTGATATGATCACCTATTAGAGTCAAACATAGTAATATCATAGTGGAAGTAAGACAGTTTCTGTAGCATTCTTTTAGCAATACTTTTATCAGAATCTTAATAGTTCTCGAAATAGGATTGTGAAATTCAATCATTTGTATTAGAGAGCAGCGGACACAATCTATTTTGTTGATGTATGGAGATCTGCCCAGTAAAGCTATAATTTAAATATTCTCCCTTTCTAGTAGGTTGGCTGATTAGGCTCTAAGTAACTAAGCGCCTGTCGTTCATTAAAATGAAATTAGGGTAAAATTTCCATATGACGCATGATAATGCATCATATAGAATTTTATGCATCACATGGAATTTTATGCATCACATGGAATTTTATACATCACATGGAATTTTATACATCACATGACGGGGCAATGGACATGACAGAGACGAAACTCCATCCTTTGAGTGATTATTTTTCGCGTGATATTATCCTATTTTAAACCAAATTTTAGTTCTGGAAAACACTAACCAAAATAATCTATTAGTTCTGGAAAACATTAACCAATTTCTCTAAATTACCAACTGAGATATTTAGTTAACGTTTTATTTTTGTAAAGGTTTTTATCGATAGAAGATTTCATCAAAAGCTTTTATCAATCCACCATCCTTTTGAATTTTTTTAAAAAGGCATCATAAGCAAAAACTAATTAATTTGGTGATATAAATAATTAATTATTTTAATTTTTATTAAAATGTTTAATTTTTAGTATCGTTAAAGTCATTTATTATTTTTTATTAGTTAACTTGGATACAACACATTTTAGGTAATACTAATATTATCATTTTACAGTAATGTTAAAAGCCTTATGACACTGGGGGACAAATTTTTTGTTGCATTTATACAGATACTTTCAAATCTGGCTTTACTCCTATAGCTACATATATTTTGTAAATGATATTTTTACTCTTTCTTTGTTAAAATGTAAGTTTAAAAAGTTTAACGTAAGTTTAAAAACATTATGTACAACAAGGGATCGTATAAATGGTGTGACAAACTTCTAAGGGAGTGAGAGCACATTATCAGGATTAAACTTGTATAGGAACCCCTCCGGAAATGTCCTCGTTCACGGTTAGGGACGCTCCCATTTATGTTAAGAAGCACACGGAGGAACAATTCATAGCAGATAAGCGCCCCTATCGGCGTGTGATGGGCATGGGTTCCTATGTAATTTCAATCATGATGATGTGCTTTAAATACAATAAAAATTTGTTGCAACATTTATCTGATACCTTGTTATATATAACGTTTTTCAATGTTCACATTAAGGCAAAAATAGACTGTGAATGCCAGTTTTAAAAAATTAGATTGGAGAAAGAAGCAGATTTCATATTAGAAATCAGCGATGCGAAATAATCTATGACCTCTTAAAATGTTTGCAAAAATAAGAAAAAAATTATAACAAAAGAAAATTTCTAGTGTTATTGGTAGACAAATTATTACAGAAGAATTATGATTTTGAAAATAATGGATTACTTAACGAAACTTTTGCATCACACATAAAAGAAGAAAAAATAAAACGAGAATTTTATGATAGTATATTTATATGCAAATTTTTTTATTTCAATCTATGGAACTTAATACGTACTAATTTTTACTTTATTAATTTTTACTTTGATACCATGGCTTTAAATATTTTTGCCTGGCAACTTTCACGTACATCCGTTCTGATAATATAAATTCTGACATATGCTCTCTTATTTTTATGTTTAAAATGAACGAGAAAATTTATACTTTATCTAGTTTTATATAATTAAACCTCTGAACCATTTAATTAAGAAATGAGTGGCTCTAAACTAGATAAGGTAGATTATTTTCATTTACAGTTATAGCTCATTTTCTTTCAAAAATTATTAGTCGTGAATAAAATATGATCACTGACCGTTAAATTATACTTTAAAACGCCATGTATTTTTTAATTTCGGATGATAGAACATTTTCAACATATACACTTTAGTTATTTCACAATTAATTTATAGTTTTTTTTCATAAAAATATTTTAACATTTTTTAGTTTAGATATTAATAAATGCTTTTAAAGAAAATTAAGTACTTTATTTACGTGAGAGATTGTTGTTGTTTCTAATGCCACTTGCCAATTACCAGCAAGACTGCTTGTTGAAACCTAGTGAATTTAAGGCAGAGGTTGTGTTTCTTTTTTTTCAGAGGCACCATGTTTTGCTAAGAATACGATTTCAGCCACACACGCACGTCACGACCCGTTTATTAGGTGGATCCATTCATATATCCATTTATTCATCCACCGATTGAAATTTTGACTTGAACAAGAGAACAATGACTTTCCTATTCAGAACACCCAAAAGTTTTGTTATGAGAACTTGGAGGACTTTGTGACCCCGACAGATTTAACGTGCACCAGTCACCATTTGCTGCCCGGTTACTCTTAAGCAGGCTCACTCACTCATTGAGTTGCGAACTCTTGGACCAACCAGGCTATCCCAGCTCATTAACATAGAAGGTAAAAAAAAGGAGATCATTTATATATTAAGAAGCTAAAAAAGAGCTTCATGTTTTTATGTATATTAAGATTTTAAGTTGAGATTTAATTCAATGTTAAAGAATGAATGAACTAATTAATTTCCCCCTCGAGCGAAGATATTGAAATGGCTGTGTAAGAACTCGTTAAAAAATTGAACAAGAGAAACTCATTATTCCGACAGGAAATAAAGGAGATATTTAAATTGTTACGGAAACACGAAAATTAGAAAAAAAAACATTTATTCATTTCTATTTCTAAGCTTTAAATCAGGTCAATAAATTCTATAGATATTTTAGACTCTGTTATTTAAAGCTACATGACTTTAAGATGAAGAAAATTATTCAATTTTATTTCGGTTATTTTATTTTTAAAAATTCTGATTATAAAGGTAATAGTTTGTTACTTTTAATATGTAATAAAGTTTATATAGTTTGATTTAAATCATGTTTCTATAAGAAATCTTTCCTACTTGAGTTTTGGTGCTTTGGTGGATAATCATTTTAAAACTCAAAATATTCGAAATCAAAGATATTTATATAATTTTTTATTGTTTTATTAAAGTAAATATGAGGAAATAGAGATAGGATAATTGTGTGGTATGCTTAATAAGATACAACTATATTTTGAATCAGTAAAAATTATATTTATGACTGTCACAGTTTAATAAAAGTATCTAAAAATTAATGTTCTCTTTCTGCACGCGATTTAATGGGAATATAAGGAAAGTTTGAGTACAGAGGTGGCTTGATTAATTTTATTTATTCAAAAAAATAAATAAATAAATATATATATATATAAAAATAAATAAATAAAACAACATATATTCAACTGATAAGATTGTATAATGGTATCATGCAAAATTATTCGTAATTTATATTCTTTCGCAGTTTGCAAGTAAATTCAAAGAGTTATAGATAGAAACAGTTAGATAATAAATATTTAAATATAATAAATTAATAAATCATTATAATTAAAATAATGTGAATAATGAAATTTTCTTATATGGAAGAGTAACTTAATCTAGGTAAATTTACTTCTCTACTGTACCATCTGTCATTAATATCCATTGAGAAAGATTTGTCATCTTTATGTAATTGGATTGATATGTGTACTAAAAACCAGTTAATCAATTGCTCACTTTGACTTTCTATTTAAATGCATTTAAAAAAAATTTCTTTCCAAAATAGCTTTTAAAGAAAGTATTAGGATTAAGGATTTTGTCAGATTTTATTGCTGAACTAGAAATTATGAAGAACAATAAAAAAAAAACAGAAAAAAAAAAAACAAGCAAGAAAGTTCTACAAAGTATGTAGAAGAAGACAAGAAAAAAAATTGACAAAAAGCAAATGGCAGAATTGCCTCCATATTACTCAATATACTGATCCAAACTATATTCATTTAACAATTTAATTCAGATTTATTATTTTTATCAGTTTATAAATATTTGGTACATCTATCAACACTGTTATTACTTATATCATTTTTTTGGACAATATTTATTGCTTTTAAGGGTATAATAGCTTTCCAAATTTCCGTGTATGAAACCTCGTTCATAATGACTCAAACCATGTTTGGATGGCTTGACTTTAAATTCTAAAATGCATTAATAAAAAAAGGAATTTATAATTAAAACAAACAAATTACAAATTCTATAATGTTAATAAAACATTGAAAAATGCTTATGTAAGGTAAAATATACTCCGCCCCGCCCAAAGTTTTGCATCCGTAAAAGACAACCCGTCTTCACGACTGTTCACCAAGAGAACCGCTCCCCGGGCTACCAGGTCGGCTAAGCCACCACCAGTGGTATTTATTAAAAATCATTAAAAGCTTACATAAAACAAAATGCAAAATGGCAACAGCAATAAAACGTGATTAAAAAAAACAAATATTGGAACCTAAGCAACGTCCATCTTATAAAATGCTTTTGTAAAAAAAGAGTCAAACCTCAAACCTCCCATCTTTTTACTTATATTGAATGCATACCGTTTTACAAACATATAATGGCAAACCATATTTTAGGCGTCGTAACGAGTAATGTATAAAAAAGAAAATCTTTTCTGCCCGAGTTGTCAATAGTTAGCATAGTAAATTTCGTTTAAAATAAACATTACAACATTGCTTTTAATATTAATTATGAATAGGAAATATGAATTTGAATCATTTTTCTGACTAAAGTACTTGGTAGTTTAAAAACAATACTATTTAAAAAAAAAGTTATTTTTTTGAAACTGCATTTAATAGCTAAAGAATTTAACTAAACTGACGTATTATGCTGCATGTGCTTAACTGATGTATATGCTTGATAAGTAATGACAAATATTAGGTCTTAGCTGTTTGAAGAGAACTTTAAATAGTCATGCTAATCATTAAGAACACCAGACTTTAATTACATTACAGAATCATTATACCAAACAGAAGAATGGGAAATAGTCTCCTTAAAATAAGGCACAAGAACATTACGTGTTTTAATTTTGAGGCTTTCTGTAATTAAATTAATAAAATGAGCTTGTCTGCTGATTTTATTTTGATGCACTTTAACTGAGGTCATTAAGAATGGGATGCTCTTTGGCTGAATAAAATGTGCATACATTCCTATTATTTTTCTCAGTATTTCTTTGTGTGTGTGGCCAACTAATTTAATACTAGCAATAAAGTTAAATGAAGTGTTATTGAGAGAATCTATGCGAAGTAGCAAGAAATAACTATTTTACTCTTAATTGGGTTAGAAGGGAAGTTTCTTTTTTTTTTCTTCAAGTTTTATGTTAATTGAGATCTGCAATCTTCAGTGATTCTTTGACTTTAATCAGGGTTTGTAGATATTTCTTTTTCCCTCTGATGGGAAGAAAAATCATAACGGATTCTAATGTTCTTTTTTCAGTATTTCCCCCCGAATGCTAAGTACATAGAAGTTTTCATTCATCTAAGAAAAGCTACTATTTAAATCCACTTTTTTTTTCATATTTTGTGAACTTCTGTGGATTGAGATTAAAGAAGTACAACTTTCACGTTCCTAAAGTAGATTCTAAGAGCATTTGCTTCTATGTATTTTGTTTAAGCTATTGTACATTACAATTTTAAGTAGTTTTTAATTTATAATGATAGTTTTTACGTAGTTTTTTATTATTTACTTAGTTAATAAGGTGATAGAATATAAAGTACCATTATATTAGTAATATTATTATTAATTAAAAAATTCAAAGCAAAAAAACATTAAAAAAAACTAATTAACTGTGATTTTAGAGGGATAAGAATTCATTAAATTCATTAAGCTATAATCGATACATTTGAATAAATATTAAATACATTTTGGAATTAATTTAATTTCTTAACTTGACCATTGATACAAGCTTCGATTAACTTTATATGTACGTTTGGATGGTCATATACGTGTTTAGATGAACTTAATTTGCTTTTTTGATAACTATTGATGCAGTAAGAGGATAATGAAAATGCATTAAATTGATCGTTACATTCCTTGATGGTGATAGCGTACATTAAAATTATTATTAAAAATGATGAGCTGCAATCGAACTTTAAACTACGTTTTGTGAAGCTCAAAAAATATTAAGTATAAATAATATATTATATTATTTTTAAAGAAAGAAAAGGGGAATATTTTTGTACCAATTATTAATTAATGCCTTATATACTATATAGTAGTTTTTATATAATACTGTATTTACCGAGAGTAATTATTTATTTTAATTAACTACTTTCCTTTAGAAAATCAGTGAAGCATTTCTGCAACGGCCAGTCGTGAGCGAAGGAGGTTATGGAGGTCCCGTGAAGGTACACGCCCCCCCCCCCTGAACTAATGTTAGGAAGCGTGGGAGTCATGGAATGATCCAAAATTAAATTCATTTAAAAGTTTCTAAAATCGTTATAATATTAATTATTGAGCCGCGATGGCTCAGGGGATAGAGCGTTCGCCTTTCAATGAGGCGAACCGGGTTCGAATCCCAGTCGATACGAATTCCATATCCGGCTTGCACTGACCACAGTGCTGACGTGAAATATCCTCAGTGGTAGACGGATCATGGGTTAGAGTCCCCTTGCCGTCAGGCTAACCGTGGGAGGTTCTCGTGGTCTTCCTCTCCATGTAACGCAAATGCGGGTAAGCTCCATCAAAAAGTCCTCCACGAAGGCAAATTTCTCCCAATACTCGATCCAGGAGTTCCCTTGTCTTCTGGATTGGGTTCAAAATTACAAGGCTACGGAGTTGAACATTAGTAGCCGTAAACCCATTAAGTTGGGTCGGCTGTTCAACGACGGTTATAAAATAAAATAAAAATATTAATTATTATATTACATTCGATATGATTGTTTTAAAAAAAATATGAATGATTATATATAAATATATAACCGTCGTTGAACAGCCGAACCAATTTTGGGTATACGGCTATTAATGTTCAACTCCATGGCCTTGTGATTTTGAATTAGATCTAGAAGACAAGGGAACTCCTGGATCAAGTATTGACAGAAATTTGTCTTCTTGGAAGACTTTTTGAGGGAACTAACCCGCATTTGCGCTACATGGAGAGGAAGAACACGAAAACCATCCACGGTTTTTCAGACGGCAGGGGGATTCTAACACATAATCCGTCTACCATGGAGGATATTTTACGTCAGTGCGAGCCGGGTGCGGAATTAAAATCGACGAGCTATCGCTGGGATCGAACCCGGGTCACCTTATTGGGAGGCAAGCTCTCTATCCCGTGAGTCACCACGCTATGAATGAACATAGTAGTTTTTATCTATAGTTTTCTCGAAGGCTGTGATTATACTCAGAACTTATATGTTCATTGCAAAAATATTTTTTGAATGAATTGCTGACTCTTGCAGTTCATTTCTCGAGTAAAACATTTTTTTTAAGAAGTTTAAAACTTCGTTTAAAAACTTATATTTTTGCGATTTGCAGGCATTAATTATGTAATATTTGAAATTGCAGTTTAAGACTCGTATAAATGATTCAAAATATTCGATTTATGATTCTAACTCCCCAGCAATTAATTTATTTTTGTTAGATAGCAAAGTAGTTCTTGTACTTAATGAGGAAAAATTTTAATCGGGAACGGAAAACAACTCTCTGAACTCATCTGTCAAGAGTAATAAAATGATTTGTAAATAAAACGGAAAGAATAATGTGGCTTCATTATATTCCCACAGTAAATGATGAAACGTCTAATGAGGAAGTGGATACATTGAAATTTCTTCTAAACATTCAGAAAATGCTAATAAAGATGGAGAAATTAGCTACTAGTAAAAACGGGTTAAACAGGTGTCTAGTTTTCTGGAATCAGAACTTCTAGAATGTATGGGGTTATAAAATGATCTACTCTCGTTCTTTCGGGTTAAGTCTCTATTACTATCCTGATAAATTAAAGAGAAAAAAAAATTCTGGTGAAATCATCGTACTGTATGATGATGACATTTTTGCTAAAAAAAACTTCAATTCTAGTTAAACAAAAACCAAATTAAATATATTAAATAAGTATATTAAATACCGCATTAGGGTATTTAAATTATTCATTAGGTATTTTTTCCTCTTATATATTAACGGCTTACCGGAAACTTTGGTTTTCAAAATTATAGTTCTTATAACCACACATTTAGTAGAAAAAAGGGAAAAATACATTTAATCGAAAGTAAATGGCTTTTATGCCATGCTCAAAGGTATTTCGATAAAATTATCAAATTTTACCTCATTTTCCAAATTTTATATGACATATTATAATACCATATTTAGTTGCACCAAATCTGTTATACCAAAGCGCTTCATGTTACTTCAGAATTAATTAAACAATGTTTTGTTATTTAGAATAAGTTTTTATTTATCACACGCCAGAGCATCTACAATGTAATTTATACAGAGATAAAGCTTTATTTATAAATAGATTTCGAACTTGATATTGCGCAGATTACGGCACCAAATTTAAAATTTTAAACAAAGCTAATGGTATTGTATGAGCACCAGAGTAAAGAATGAAATTCAACCTTTTTTTTATAATTAAAATGCTTATGAACAAATAAAAATCACCTATATAGCTAAATTCATTTTTTGCTATGTTTTTCTTGCCTGCATAAAAGGTTGAAGAAAAAAACTCAATTTTCCTCCTACTTTCTTTAGTGAAAAAAACTGTCTTCTAAAATAACCCTCATATAACTTGATTAATAACCATTTAATTTTTTTTCTTCTGTTTTGGTGAAAAAAAAACTTTTGATTAATTACTGGAGCCCGCAAAATGAATGTATGAAAAAACATTGTATGTTAAACAAACTTTTTGCGACATTAATATTCATCACTGAAATCTTATATATGAATAAATGAATGTCATAACAAAAAAGCTCATCAGAACTTTTAAGATTCGTGGAGATTCCAAAAAAAGAAGCTTTTAGTTGATTGAATGTGTTTACGTTTTCTTGAAAGGCATTTTTTTATTTTTTATGATGCAGCAACAATTTCTATTTTTTGAAGGCCTTTAAGAATATGTAGTATGAAAAAATTTAAGTAATTGATAAAAGTTAATAAATAAATCACAAAATATTACAATACATTGGTATGAATCATTAAAAGTATTTAGTACTATGTATAAAGATTGCAACCGTTTATGGGTGATTCCTTTTAAACATGACAATTCGGACCAAAATATTTCTTCAAATTTAAAGTCTTCAAAATAATCTAAAATTTTTTTGGTATACTTCTTTAGTTACACTTATTAATATCTTACAGACAGCAGTGTAGTTTATTGACATTTGATTGAGAAAAAAAAAAAAAAAAAAATAGAAATTCACCAAATCTCCACCAAAAAACATTATTCACCAATAAACAGTCATTTTAAGTCAATAGTAACTAACTCAACTTAAACCTTTACGTTAGATTAACCGGTTTACTTATTCTAATAACGTATAGCTACCGGAGAGGACAAAAAACAGTAATAAATATAAAAAAAAATTGAATTATTTTAGTTTTTTATCTACAGTAGGTATGTCTTTCAGTTTTGTGTATGATTTCGTAATGCTATTTAGTACTGATTAAAGAATTATCTTCCTTCTTTACCTTTCATATGATTATCGATTATTAAGCTAGTATGGCAATAATTAGAGTTCCTTATTTCATGGAATAGTCTAATCAAAAAACATTATTCTAAAATTCTAAATTAAGAGCTTTATAAAATGTTTTGCAAGATGAGAATACATAGTTTGTTAATAGGTAATCATTGAATGCTAAGCAAAAAATAACAATAACCTGGAAACATAATAACCTGTAAGCGTAATATGTATGCTTCACAAACTAAATTTTGAAATATCCTTGTGATAATTTTTGATACGACATTTTTGTATTTAATCTACTAAAATATATTTTAGTACTCCTATTAATTTCTGCAAAAAAGTATATCTGCGAATCTGAAATCATATATCTATGGTAATTGGAATTTTCCAAATTCCACCGTTTCTATTTATACAACTTGCTGCAAAATCTCAGAATTTCAGATGAAAATAATTTAATCCTCTATTTCAAGAATTGTATTAATCCAGCTCATATTCAAGTATTAGAATTACTATATAGAGCTTATTATAAATTTGCTACAAGTGCTGTTGTTTTGTGCAATTTTATGTTTTTGCATTATATTTATAAGACTATAGCGGATATCATCACTTGAATATATTATAAATATCAGCTTCGTTTTCACTTTTTTGATGCATTTATGTAATTTTAAACATATACATTTAGTGCTTGTTTTGGATGATAAAAAATTTTAAACTAGTTTACATTATATTTTTTCAATGCTTTAAAATTGAGAGAGTTTTAATATTAAAAAAAAAAGAATTATATTAATTGCACTTTTTTAATTACACGATATTAAATATATTCACTAATGAATATATTTAAATACAAGTGATTTTTAAGTAAAAAAAATGAAAACTAGTGTTTTTTTAAGATATTTATTTTTTAAGTTTCGCTAGTTACTTAATCATGAGTATAACTCTGAAAAAAATTTATTAAAGCTGCGAGTGTTTAAGTCCTATTTATTTATATTTGTACCTATGTGAATTTATTTATCCATCTGTATCAAACTGTTAGAACCATGACGACTCAGTGGTTAAGGCACTGAACTGCCAGAGTAAGGAACTGAGATTCGATCACCAGGGGCAGTTTGAAGCTCACCTAGCTTCAGATCGATGGATACCTACTTATCTGGGAAGTAGTGGCGGAATGTGAGCAATGCTGCCACATTCCGCCACAATCCACAGTCATGCCACAATCATAGATTGCCACAATCATGCGATTGGACACGAAATTTTAGTGTCCTAACCTCCAAGACTGGCCTACAATGGGCTATTACGGAAATTATTTTATGTAACTAATGCATGTTTTATGTATTTATAATTGTATTTAAAACATAATTTTTTTTCAAGTTTATTTTATGTATTTATAAATGCAATGAAATTATATGCGTTAATGTCTTAATTCACGCTGATCGGCCTGTGTAGGGGTCAAGTAACTGGCCTTGCTTCAGAAAGGCTCCGGATTCGAATCCCGGGTAAGGCATGGATGTTCTTTTGGTCTCTATACTATCTGTCCTTATTGTGGGAGCAACGTTGCTCACTTACTATGGTGCCCCTGAAAGAGTGGTCAACACATATGGCCTTCGAATGCCTGCATGACGAAAGGTCATTCTCAGGTAAGTATTGGAAAAACAAATATATTAATTCACATAGACAGCATAACAAATAGTAAATAGAAATTTAATGAAAGTAAAAATTAAGCGTTTATTCTTTTAATATGTAATATATTTCCATTAAGCCTAAGCAATGTGAAATTATCTGCTTAATTTTGTGTTTATTTGTACTCATAAATAGAACATTTATAATGTTACTTTATGTAAACTGTAATATGATGTTTACTGCAAAGCGGAATCGTAACTAGATATATGTGATAGGAGTGTGCTGTGGAAATTCTAACTAATCTACAAGTACTACATTGTGAATAAAGACCTATCTACCCTTCTGACATCGTCAAACAGACATGTTTAACCATAGAAGATCAGTTACATATGATGATGGATTACTATACATGATTCTCAGAAACCCCGTGGAATAGATGCTTCTTAATAGTAACGTTATGTTACAATCTAGTTTTAGTTGGAAAGTTTTGATTGTAGAATATTGTTATATTCAGCAATATTTTAACGGTACTTAATGTAAAGTATTTGATATACGAAGGTGTATTTTCAATTTTTATAATATTTAATTTTTGGTAGAGCATAAATAAATACATTGAGTTGATGATAAAAATGCATATTTGAAAATCAATGTCTTTCTTAAAATAAAAGGCATTCTGCAGAAGAGAGACAATTAGAGATTTCTATTTTGAACACTTTTTCTATGATTCAGAATTTGAATGAAATCCTTTTTATGTATTTATATTTGGCACTAAGATATTTCATATATTGATAAATATTTAGAGAACATTTTTTGACAAATATATTAATTAATTAAAAATTTTATGCGTCATTTCAGGAGCAAAATCATGAAATCATCTATCATAATAAAGATATTGCTTAAGGTTTTATTAGAAAAACACACTGACTGTCGATGATAAAATACCCTAAACAGCCAACAGCCATAGAACTTATTGCCACTACAAAGAGTAATAATCAAGAAATAAAAGCAAGTCAGATGAAAATATTTATTAAGATCCTAAAAATCGAAGTTACTTCAATCTTCGAGTTGTTTCGATGATTGTTTGTGCTATTTTGACACCAACCGCAGAAACTGCTCCATCGACATCTAGGTAATTCTCCCTTGATTACGGTGCCGTGCTGTCAGTGTTTTCTATTTCCATTTCTATTCTTTATTTTGAAAATATTTTCTATTTCTTCAAATATTTTTGAACTTCTAACATAAGCAATTTGCCACTGATATGGCTTCTTATTTCATTTATTCATATATATATATATATATATATATATATATATATATATATATATATATATATATATATATATATATATATATGTGTGTGTGTGTGTGTGTGCGCGTACTACTTATATAAAGTGAAAATTGAACACTGAAGCACTTAACATCATATTTCATTAACATTTTATATTTTTATGTTACTCTGCTAGCAATGTATTATTAATTCCAATATATTTTCTTGCAAGGGAAGAAAACTATGCAGTTTATCCATCTAACACTCTCGATCTTCTAGAAGTATGAAAGACAAGATTGTTTTTATAGCTTCAGATCGTATTCCTTGTGGTAATATTTTTCGAAAGTTGAAATTTTGATTCGATTTCGTGCATTTCATTTTTCCCGCTGGAGCAGTATCAAGCCTTACTTTCCTGTCAGAGTATAAGAGATTGTGGTTTTCTTATCTGCAAGGAAGTTTGATGTTAGGAAGCTCTAGAACTTCGTTTATATTGCTCACCAAATTGAATTACATCGAGCCACATATTTTTCTTCTCTTAAAGAAGTTGTGTGCCGATGTAACTTTTATTTTTCTAATATGCTTGCTGCAATCTCAACAGATATAAAAGTAAATATACATTTCATAAATATGTGTGATATAATTATAAAATGATTAGTATTATCTCGTGAAAAGATATTGAATATTTATAGAGATCAGTCTTTGATAGCTTTATAAGTTATAGAGTTTGTGTTTTCATTACTTGAACGAATCTCTGCTGTTATGGTAGTTTAAGATCTTAGTTAATAATTCCTATCAAATTGAATTATATCGAAAGGCTTATTTTTCTTTTTTTGAAAAGAAAGTTTGTTTTGAAATGTTTTAAAATTTTATTTCCATATTTTATCAGTAATAACGCGAAATTTTGCTCCTAAAAATGTAAGAACTGAAGCTCTATTGAAAATGTTTGAGCCTAGCAATGAACGTGTTAACATTCGTACTCAATAAGGAATATTTTGAGTTTTCTGAAATTTTTTGTCTATAATAATAAAGTGCATAATTTATATATTTTCAAGAAATAAACCAAACAGACATTCTAAAAACCACAAGATCTGAATTTTCTACTTTAAAAACATTTTTAGAGAAATAAAAACTAGTGAATGACTTTAGTTTCCATTTTTCATATGAAATTGTTTTTATAAATAGTTTATATCAATTTGTTTTTATAAATGCTTGCGTATAAACTATTTATAAAAACAAAAATGCTGAAAAATACTTTTCGTACATATTTTAAGAAATGCTGCAAATTCTCAAACTATTATACAAATCTAAATGTGATAGATTTTTTATCTATCAAATGCAAATAATAAGGATTGGTCGTTTCAAAACCTGTTCAATTCGAAGTACTGAAATAATTTAAGTAATAATACAATCCAATATATCATTTAAAATATCCTAAGAAACATCACATTGAGTTATAGAAAGGGCGCACCATTTTATATCTAGAAATGGACTTGATTCTAGTAACAAAAGTACAACCTAGTCATCATCTAAAACGTTTTGAGAAACAATGATGTACCGAATTACATCAAAGACACGCTGTATTAAGACGACTTTATCCTTTCCTAACCATACACTGAACCAGTTAAAAAAAATACAGCGCAATATATAGTTTAAACTTTCTTGAGAAAAAATATTCCACCGAATTACAGGAAAGACACTCTGTATTATGGAACGAAATAGACTTTATCCTTTCCTATCCAAACTCTGAACCAGTTAAAATAAAAATACAGCGCAATATATAGTTTAAAACTTCTTGAGAAACAATGCTGCACCGAATTACAGGAAAGGCGTTATGTATTACGGGAAGAAATAGACTTGATTCTTCCCTACTGATACACTGAATCTGCTAAACACTAAAAAAAAAATTAGTAAATAAACTGAGTTGCCATTAAAATAGATGCTTTTTAACACTTTTTAAAATTTATGATATTTGATTGTATCCTTTTTAGAAGAAAAAATGCATATCCCGCTTAAAGGAATACCATCGGTTCCAGCCAAATCTATGCTATTAAGCGGGTTATTCGATTAAAAGGGGAGAGCTCTATTCAGTCTTAAACTCTGAATTTTTGTGAAATTTTACTTTTTAATGGTATTTAATGCGTAGTATAGCATTTTGATTAATTAAACTCAGGTTTATGATCAATAAATAATTATAATTAAAATTTTCTGCCTTAGTATCATAAAAAAATGTCATTTAAAGTTACATAAAAATAAATCAATGTTAGTGAAAAGTATCATGTAGGAACTAAAATATTATATGATACCATCCGAAAAATTCTATTATTGAAGGCTGTTTTTTATACCAGTTTAATTCGTCAATTTATCAAAATTAGATATTCCCTTTTAGTTTCTACTAAAATTTTCATGATTTGTGCGTATTCCTTTCAACACATTCCGAATTTTTTTTCTTCTTTTTTTTTAAAAAAAAAATTTTTGAAACTTGAGAAATTCCTAATTAATGCGCTATTTTAATTGGGGATTTTTTTGAAATTTATTGATTCTAAGATTCATTGGTTTTTTTTCCAATTAATTTAAATCATTCCTTTTCGCGCTCAACTTGCAACCAACTCAAAATTATTCACTGAATTAAGCCATTATTTTACTTAAGAGAAACACACTCTTTACACTAGTGTGGTTTTAAAAACTTTTTCTTATCAAAGCTAATAATGCATCAAGAAGGAACCACAAGTCTTGACCTAAAAACAAATCACTCTATCCCTTTTTTACATACTAAATGATGTGTGAGTGAAGTAAGTCAAAGAGGGGCAAAACCCCCTTCGTTTACTTCAATGTATAACTGTCAGCAAGATTTGATTAATTTTTCAACTTCATCCCAAACACCTAATAATGAATAAGAAGTCCCTATTGAAATTACCACCTTGTATCCTTATCTTAACTGAAAAAGGGAAATTCCATTTTAGCTGGTGAAACATTTCTCGAAAAAAAAATTTTTTTTTTCATTTCAGTACCACTGCTTAATGCAATTCAGAGGGGGCAAAAAATAACAAATAACCGTTTAAACCGGGAAGTTTAACATTAGTTTAATATAAAACGATTTGGTTCCATTAAATTTTATTCGTATAAGCGGGTTATTCGATTATCCGAGGGGCGATTAAGTGGGGACGACTTACCTTGTTTGCAAACATAAAGAAAATGATCAATTAAAACATATATTTTATGACACGTTTGAAAATAATAAAAATTTTAAAATTACGTTTCCTAAGTGGAATAAAAAGAGCAAAATAATTCCATTTTTGTCGTGGCTAAAATGAAAAACTTTTCACTTTTGAAAGATGTTGGAATTTTGGTTTCATAAGTATTTATTACGATAGTCATGCACCCTACGTTTCTCATTATAAGTGTGACATTTATTAAATTACATTCTCCAATTCAGTCTACTCGAAAAATGTAGTTATTATATAAATTGTTCCTTCATTTTGGTTGTGTGCTTAATTGCTTATAGCATAAAGTAAATGAAATTTTGAGTTGCGATAAAATGGAGAAATATTGCTTACAACATTTAGTATACAATTTTAATAGACATTGACAGCAGGCACATGAATTTGAGATTTGAGTGCCCCAACCAGGCCGAAAGTAGTCAAAATTTTTATACCAAAAACGAGTTTGAAAATCTTGCAATGATATCACAACATTAAAGTATCAAAATAAGCAAAACTGCATAAAATTATTAAGAAATTTAAATATCATTTTTTCTTAAGCGGCTAATGGTGCTGACATATTAAATCGAGCTTAAATTCTGTAATAGGAATCAATAATTAAAGATATGTACCGCTGTTAAAATCCGTAAATCATCATCTTTTTCAGATAAGAATTTCTTTGCAACTTTCATGGAGAACACTTCAAAGTAGCGTTTAAAGCCTGTCATTTATTTTTAACAGAGCTTTTAAAACTTGAAGCATTTTGATCCCCTTTAAAGAAAGAATGATAGTTTTTCTTTTTTCACAGCTGTTACCGTGATGCATTTTTAACAAGCATCCATCTTCCTTTATAAAGAAGCTTTTAGGCTAAAAAGCGGTTTCCAGATTGCCCCTTATAAAAGTCAAGTGGTGTGTAAATGATGGAATGTTTCATAAATCTTCAATTTTGAATTGTTGAATATGGAAATAAGACATTTTCATTTAAATCGGATTAATTATTTTATTGTATTGTTTCAAGATTTTATCCTAGCTTTTGTTTTATTGTTCTAAAAATAGTATTTGTGCTGTATTCAAATGGTTTCAAATTTTCTTCTCTCAACAAGAGCGGTAAAATATTTTTGGAAGATCTAAAAATAATTTAAATGTTTCTTAATTAATTATTTTTTTGCACAATGCAATATTTTGGATGTCTTAAATCTCTTATTTATAATATTTATACACGCAATCAAAGTAAGAAATTTTAAATAATGATTTGACAAAGTTTTAATAAAAGTGCAGAAAGAAATTCTAAATTTTATCTATTTAATTTTTTTTTTTTTTAAACCTAGATTTTTTTTAATGTTCTAAAAATAGTACTTGTGCTGTACATTTTGAATGGTTTTAAATGTTTCAGCAAAAGTGGTAAAATATTTTTGGAAGATCTAAAAATGAATTTAATTTTTTAAATTATTAGTTTCTTTGCACAATGTAACATTTTGGTAGTCTTTAGGTTCTTGTTTATAATATTAATACATGCAAAAACTAAGTAATTTTAAATTATGGACATAGTTTTGTCAAAAGTGCAGGGAAAAAATTCTATATTTTGTCCAGAAGTTTTTTCACTGAATATGAGATGTTTTTAAAAAATATTAAAACTACGTTTATTCGCTATTGAAGATATTTTAATAAGACTTGTTAGAATTGTTTTTCTTTTTTAATTTAAATTTAAAAGGCAGTTATATAAACCGATCAACTTAACGAGGTGAAAAGTTTTTTCTTAAATATATATGGTAAAGAGCTAATATGACATGTTTAACAGTCTAGCTATAACCATTGATGAACCAACATAATCTTGATGGTAAACATCAATAATTCCAGCACAGTTATATTTTTGATAGTTACCAACATAAGTGACCAGCATAAGTGACCGACATAACCAACATAAGCAACATAATTCGGACTGATTTATGACAGTCCAGCATAAGAATAGCAACTTTGTTCATGTTGAACCATCAGAAATTTCCGTCATAGTTTCTTAGAAATAAAATGTTGGAACGATCATGAACAACCATCATCCCAATGTAGGAATTTGGACTGATTTATGATGACTAAAATAAAAAAAAAAATTAAATTGTTTTGATGGTATACTCTTGAGAACCAAAGAGAATTATAGTTGGAACCATCATGGATGATCACGGATCCTCATGAATCCATTGTTGGTCCATGAGAATCAAACTTCTCTTGATGGTAAACCATCAAAGCATTAAAATAGCATTTTCCATCATGGAATGATGGAAGTTCGTTGCCATATCAAAAAACATGAATGCATAATGGAAAATGTTGGATGATGGTGATCCTCAAATGATCATCATGAATCGTACTGAAACCAACATAAACCATCAAAATGTTTTGATGGGACAATCAAGAATTTTGACTGAGGTAACTTTTTGCAACTTAACTGGGAGTTCATCCCGTGACAGCCAGACAGTATACAATTTCATCGAATGAATTGGTAATTATGTAAACAATAGGTAAACTTTAATCTTTATAAATGGTGTAAACAATATGGTGTAAACCTATTCTGTCACAGCAATTGCAACTCGAATCCCAAAGCTCAGATATTTAACTGAAATTTTCGTTCCGCATGATTTTCATGTCATAATTTAAACAAGTGAAATTTCTATTAAATTGGGTAAGACATAAATACCTATAATTTTATAAGACATAAATACCTATAATTTTATAAGACATAAATACCTATAATGAGTAAATTATAACTTTTTTCTCAGTAGTAAACTTAAGGTTAATTTCAAATAACTAAATAATTTAATAATAATGTTTCTTTACTTCGTATAATTTATTATTCAGTTTAAATATAAAGACAAATGGTAGATATTTTTTTATTTTAAAAAAATGTGATGTTTATGCATACCAAACCATATACTTTTTCAATCTTTCAACCAACTAAAAGAAAAAGGAAAATGCAAATTTGTTTCTATGGTGATTTTCATCGTAAATCAAGAACGAGTTTTTCAGATTTCTATACGCTTTTTTATTTTCACGAACGAAGGGTAGTCAGCTTTTGGTGCATTTCCCTTTTATTTTAAAAAAAATGTATTGCACCTCCTTGTTATGGATAACAGTCATCGATCAAAGAATAACTAAATAAAAATAAAATAAAAATCTTTACTCGAAATAGGATGAAATGAAGAAATCAGCAAAAATAAAATTGGGACACGAATGCATAATTAAATTTTTTTGTACTCGGATATGCTATAATTTAAACAATTTGACGTTTTTATGATGTTTAATCAATAACAGTGAAAAATAAATAAATATTTTTAGATAAAAATTTTTTTTACCTTAACTTCTTACTTTTTTTTCCATTTGGAAACGGAAGAGTCATTAATATTATTAGAAAAACGAAGACTTTAGTAATTCATCAAAGTAAATATAGTTAAGTTAAAACAATGTTTGAAAAATCACAAACATTTATATTTTAAATAATATTTTTTTCTAAAATTATTAATTTAATGATGTGTTATTTTTTATTCATATTTATAGTTAGCTATTCTTTTAATGTATAAATTGTAAAGATCTAGAAGATAAATAAAGATTATTATTTAATTATTAATACTTTTAAGCGTATCTGCGCTTATAAATTTAAAGACAAGAAGCATTCTGCTACAAAAATTGAAAAAAAAAAACATTATGTAAGCTCTTAGTTTATAGTCTTTTAAATAGATTTGGGCAGAAGTAGAAATTCATATTTTTATGTTTGAAGTATATATGGTGTTTACAGGTTTCCGCTTTATTGGTAATGGTACTTGATTATTTTTAAATATTTATTGTCTGTTAACAAAATGCGTTAAAACATAAAATGAAAAATAATAATGAAAAGTAAATTTGAATTATAATTTAGCTCAAAAACATTTTTTTGTTTTCCCACACGAGCTCCACTCTTCGTGACTCTACATTGATCCTGCAGCATTTGACTGAACCTTAGAATATTCTAAAAATATTCGTGGTATTGGGGCTTCTTAATAATTTCGATTATATTGAGATCTAAAACAAACAAACAAACAAACAAGTGTTGCAATAAATATCTATTCGAATTGTTTCTTGCATTTTTATTTATTTATTACTAATAAATAAGTAGAAAAAATAAATATTTAAATTAAACATAAATAAATAAAAATACATATTTGAATTAAAACATAAAATAAAAAATAATAATGAAAAGTAAATTGGAATTATAATTTAGCTTAAAAACAGTTTTTCGTTTGCCCACACGAGCTCCACTCTTTGTGACTCTACATTGATCCTGCAGCATTTGACTGAATCTTAGAATATTCTAAAAATATTCGTGGCTTTGAGGCTTCCTAATAATTTCGATTATATAGAGATTCGAAAAAAAAAAAAATAAGCGCTGTAATAAACATCCATTCGAACTATTTCTAGTTTTTTTTATTTAATCATTACTAATAAATAAGTTAAAAAAATATCTAAATTAAACATAAATAAATAAAAATAAATATTTAAAATAAAACGTAAAATAAAAAATAATAATGCAAAATAAATTATAAAAATACTCGTGGCTTTGGGGTTTCCTAATAATTTCTATTCCATAGAGATTTAAAAAAAAACATGTGTTGCAATAAATATCTATTCAAATTATTTCTAGCACTTTCATTTATTTATTACTAATATTTAAATTTCGCATAGTAAGGATCAAGCAGAAAATTTAAATGTGCAGATATTTGCAAAAGAATTTAGTTTTTGAAATATATTTCTACTAGGTCTACAATCGAGTGTAACATACTGTAGAATGATAATTTACCGTAGATTGACATTTCTTTTTTTATAAACAGAATCAAGTTTTATAATTGCATGTGAATATTTAATGTTGAGGTTTAAAAAGCATTAGAAAATTGTCTTATAAACAGAGGCTACAGAGGACCTATGAGTTAAATTAATGATGCACTGTAATTATATTCGTTTTTTTAAGTAGCGCAATTATAAAAAAATAAAACAGCATAAATAAATATCTATGGATAAAATTTGCTCAAACTCAACTAACTATTGAACAGGTATGAATGAAATTACATTTCCACGTAAGATGTAATGATACAATATAAAAAAGCAATTATTCTATAGTTACAACTTATAGTATTCCTATGACACGGAGAGTACAAAACAGTCATTGCTGAATTGTACGAAAAATTGCTTTTAAAGAGGAAATAGTCTCTTCTCATTATATTTTTATGATACACAAACAGACATTGATTTCATTCTGGGAAGACGGTTTTGGTGTTTTTGTGGCAGCTTATTCGTCTCTCAATAACTTTCTTATTCAGCTCTGTATCGTTGTTTGAAGAAAATTATTGGTTTTAACTGCCCTCCTCAGAGCTTTACAGCCATTTAATATAGGGTTAAGATCTGGTGATCTTGTTGGCCTCTACAATCGGTAAATATCTTCCTATTAGAGAAATTCCTCGACAGAATGAGATTCAATGCAGTCATGCATTTCCATCTGTAAAAGAAATTAATACTAACTATACTCCTGAAGAAGTGAATAAAGGGCTCCAAGAACTCATCTGTTGATTCGGGCCTTTTTCAAAGACATACTAAGTGAAAAGGTAGTTTTATATACCTTAACTCATATTTCAGAAAATGACACCAAATATTTATACAGTTCATAAATTTGATCTCCAAAGTCGTACATATAAATTGTACTCCCTAATATCATTTTTACCATAATCTCAAACAGTATTATGGTTGGTTTTATTCATTCTTTAGTTACCCAGTATTAAGGGATAAACCCAGCTGCCATGTATTATTTATTAATGATATGCATTATAGTATGCATGTTTCAAAAAATTTTCATGCAAGAAAATGCAGAGTGTAACTGTTGACTCACCTTTTACTTTAGATAATTGATCTTTTAAGCAAATGCTTTCGATTTCGCTGAAAACTTAAAAAAAAAGGGGTTTAATTCCTAACTTTTTCTGCTTTTTAACGTACCTGCATTCATGTGGGGTTTTTTTCATCTAAAAAAAATCTACAGAAAAGCTTTTAAAACTAAAGTTTTTTTTTACGTGTAATTGAAAAACAGACAAAAAAAAAAAAAAAAACTCTTTTACCATGTAAAAATATTTAAAGTTTTGAAACACGTGCCTCAATTTTTTTTTAATACTTTTGTTGGCAAAAATGATATTATTTCTAAAAATGCCAATCACAATCTTCAAAAGTGTTTTTATACGCATCCAAAATTTACATTTCCTTATTTTAATTGTAAAAAAAAACTATCTAAGTATATTTGGAAGTCACGTTTTTCTAAAAATGTCTGAAAAGAAGAAAAAAAAAAGCTTTCGCAGCTGTTTCAGAACTTATGTAAATTCTAAGCGCAAATGATACGAAAAGAGAAGGAGCTGAATTCGTTGATGTCTCTTCTGACAGAGAAATATGATTTTTATGCAAAGCACTTCAAAAAGATAAGAAGTGTTTTCTTTTTTGGAATATGCTTAAGTCAAAAATCTGAAGTAAAACTAATATGTTTAGTTATATTGAAATGCAAATTTTTGTACCTTTTTTTTCCGAATCACGAAAGTGTTCTTAGAAAAACTGGTTTTAAAATGAGTTGAATATTCTCAAACACAAAGCAATGTCTCTTATGATAAGTTTTTTTTTAATAGCAGTCTTTAATAAATGTTAATATGTGATACATTGAAAAACACTAATTTAAAATATTTTTAGTTGGTAAACTAAAGGGAAGATATTGGAATGAAAAAAAGGAACAACATTTTTACAAAACTTATAATGGATATAAAATGGATAACTACATACAGAGTGCTAAAAATAGTAACGAATAAATAAATGAATAACTTTAAATTACTTTTGATCAAATGATAAGATATTCATGTACTTAATGGATTACGAGGGTGACCTTAAACTTGCCAACTAATTTGCCGGTATTTTAAGTTGCAAAATCAGACACTTGAATTACTTTCTCAGACTAAACATATCTGATTGCAACAGATTTGAGTTTCTTATCCTCAAAATATAGGGGGTAGCCGCAATCCGGGAAATATGGTCCCAATAGATTACTCAGAAGAGCGGACCAAATTTTATTTTATGCGTCCTTCACCATTTCTAAAGAACTATTAAATGAATCGAAAAGCTTTTGTACACAATTAGAAATTTTATTTATCCAAAGAAAATTCCAATCAAAGAAGTATTTTTTATAATTATTTATTATTTTGTTTATTGAATAATAGAAAATTTAAATTTGACTTACAACGCATACAAATTTATACAATATTTTAAAGGATATAAATTTATGAAGCAGAATACAAAGTTTAAACTGAATCGGTCAAATAGTTCCTGAGATATAGAAATTGAAAAAAACCGTATATTTGAAATTTGATTTCTTGGGAACTAATCGATCGCTTATTTAAAGTTACTTTGCTGGTCTTAAAAATAAAAATATTTATATTGATCTTTATTCATAAAAAAGATAACATTTTTATGTAGATTATTTGAAAAATATTAAAATTTAATTTTGATTAACGATATGATATATTCTTTAAATTCATTTTATTGAAACTTAAAACCTATTTCTCTGATTTGTATTGCAACTTTCGTGTAGGTATACATATCAAATAACCAATCAGGTTTAATTTTGGTTGTGTGATCGTGATGTGATTGGACGTTCAAAATAATCTCCCCGAAATATCTTCCGGAAACCTAGTTTGTCGAGTTTTCAAACAGTTGCGTGGCGAGATTTAAAAAATTCACCGAAGGGTAGGCTATTCTAGGATCCATCCCATTTAGAGAAAACTCCTACTCTAAACTCTTAATTCTTTATCGTTAAACTCTTACATATTCATATAACTTCACTACATATTCACTATTTAGAGAAAACTTCTACTCTAAACTCTTTATCGTTAAACTCTCTTTTTATTGATTAATCATACTTTTTTGCTAACAAGTTTGGATTCCTCTTTTTCGACTCTTTTTATAATTAAATATGCCCTAATATTTAACTTAGATAGATTTGAGCCAGGTTTATCCTTATATTTCAGTCACTAATTACCGTATACATAAAGATTTTTTCTGTACTGAAGAAAAAATTGTCTTTTTATTTACGTCAAGATTGTACGAATATTTGATTCAGGGGAATTTTTTTATAATGAATTAAGGATCGTTCTCAATTTGTGCCAAACATACTACTGACCAGTCCTATACTTGAGCCAAATGCTATTGCATACGTCGGAAAAGTCATCCTATGCCACTACCAAAGAAATTGCGGTAAAAACTGCCATTAACTTAAGTGTCAATACTTTTTGCTGTAAAATCCATTTTTATCGTAATATGTCAAGGAAAAAAATAATATACACGTAATTTTTGCAGCAATAATTTCAGTAAAATTATAGCATCACTCCAATTAAACAAAGATTACAGTAGAAATTACTATTTAATATTTTGTATTACAAATGGATTTTACAGCAAAATGGATTTTACGAATGATGCATCCGAAATGCTGGTATTTAAAAGCATTATTTGATTCAGGAGTTTTTAGTGTAGGGTACTTTCATGATGTAGAGCAGTTGTTTGTGTGCTTTTAAACCGGTGTTGAAATTCTTATTTATATTAAGTTTATGTTTTCTATGAAAAAAATGTCATTCAAATAGATCCGGAAAAAAGCTGTTTCATCGTGACTTACAGGTTTAGCAATCAAATTGGAAAACACAGTAAGCTAGTCGCCAAATCAGTAAATTATAATTTTCGACAGCAATTCTTTGGAAGGAAATTAAAATAATTCATATGAAAGTACAGAATCAAGTGCGTAAAAGCAGAAATAAGGTAGCACCTTAAGCAGCCTGTTGAGATTTCGGGCTAGGGTAGCTATGCAATTCTCAAACCTTAGAAAGTGTTTTTCCAAGTCTGTCATCGCTTTACCGAATCCCCATTTTTACCTGAAAAAATAGTCTATTTAGAATGTGACAATAAACTTGTTTGCTTATACTGAGAAAAAAAAATTTAAATGCATTAAATTTGTTACTGAATTTAACTATTCTCTTAAAGAAAAAATTGGATTTACAAAGTCAAAATTTTACATAGTATTATATTAAATAGTTTGTTTCTGTCAAGTAAAAATCAGAGAAAAATCAGGTATACAACTTTTGATAAATAAAAAAAAAATAAAAAAGCAAAATTTAGCAAAATTTGGAATACGTACGCTATTACTTTTCACAAAAAGTTAAAAACTTGTTTGTAACTTAACCCGTTGACTACGAATTTTAAAAAATGATATTTTTGTCCCGTTTATTATTCAGAAGGACAAAATATGTCACAAATAAGGCCAATTTAGTATTTGGGATTTTTCTGACAAGCGGTTATCAATTTAGAGGATGGGACATATATGTCCCGGCAGTACTTAATGGTGGGATACATATGTCCCACCTGTAGTGATCGACTTACTACAAGCCCATTTATCATTCCAGAAAAAATTATTATATGGATTTTTTTTTACATGGTATGATACAGGGCGAAGTAATCTTTGCATAACCCGACATTACACATTGGACAATTCATATTTGTTCTTTTTTCTGTGTTCATTTGAGAAAATATGAATGGACATAACAATCCCAATGAAGAATACGAGTGGTATACATCCGTCCCAATGAAGAATACTAGTGGGATATATTTGTCCCAGCGCAAAATAAAATGCTATTTCATGCAAGAAACTCTTTAGCGCCATCTAGGTAGCGCCATCTAGGGGATATTTGACTCATGAAACACGTATACTTGGTTCGACTCTACGACTGGGACATATTACAATGAGTTTCTAAGTGCTTTTCCCCTCATTAGTAATTTTTAAACATTTGTTGGGACAAATGAGACCCGTTAGTAGCCAAAGGGTTAAATCATTGATAGAGGACAAAATGTTGGTACTCTTACACTTTATACGCTTATACATATATATAAAACAGAAGAAATAAGAAATAATTGAGGGGAAATACTTTTATGTTTGGGGCAAACATGGCCAAATAAACATTTGCTTTAAATAAAGTAAGAACACAATTATGAATTCATGGATTTTCAATATTTTTACACCAGATATATATATTTATGAAAATAGTTGAACTTTTAATAAACAGTCAGAATAATTAAAAAATACACACAAGAAATAAAATTAGTAATACTTATGCTTCATTGCTTTAAAAAAAACGTATAAAAAGTTTTTGTTAATAGGTATCAGCTTTGCTATAAGTCCTACAATCTGGAAAGAGTAATTTTTCGCGACAAGAGCAATGATTAATGAAGCATCAAGGTTAATCTTGCTTTTGTTTTGAGGACTAAAGCTTCCAGAAAAAATATTTTTACAAGAACCTGTCTGAATAGAGAGCATTTCAGATAACTTCCGGTAAGCTAAAATCCTTCTTCGTGTTTTATAATGACTTATATTGGGTTCTTATAATGACTGTTGAATTTTATAGTAAAAAATAATTATTTATTTTTCTTTTAATAGGAAAAAAGTAGAACGTAAGGTTTTGAAACAAGGTTTGAAACTTTCGCTTGGTTAAACTCTCGTGTGCATAAAATATCTATCGGATAAAATCTGCTTTGGATAAAATTTTCCATGGTTAAAAGCTCCTGATTAAAAAATCTCGCTTAGTTAAAATCTCGTGTGCTTAAAATCTCCTTCGGATAAAATCTGCTTTGGATAAAATCTTCCATGGTTAAAAGTTCCTGATTAGAAAATCTCGCTTGGTTAAAATCTTGTGTGCTTAAAAGCTCCTTCGGATAAAATCTTCTTTGGATAAAATCTTCCATGGTTAAAAGTTCCTGATTAAAAATTCTCGCTTGGTTAAAATCTCGTGTGCTTAAAATCTGCTTTGGATAAAATCTTCCATGGTTAAAAGTTCCTGATTAAAAAATCTCGCTTGGTTAAAATCTCGTGTGCTTAAAATCTCCTTCGGATAAAATCTGCTTTGGATAAAATCTTCCATGATTAATAGTTCCTGATTAAAAACTCTCGCTTGGTTAAAATCTCGTGCGCTTAAAATCTCCTTCAGAAAAAATCTGCTTTGGATAAAATCTTCCATGGTTAAAAGCTCTTGATTAAAAAATCTCGCTTGGTTGAAATCTTGAGTAGATAAAATTTCTCGTGGATAAAATCTCGTGTTGAGAAAAATCTTCTGTGGTTAAAATCTCCTGTAGGTAAAACCTTCTTTTGATAAAATCTCCTATGTATAAAATTTCGTGTGGTTAAAATTTTATGAGGATATTATAATATATTATAATATATTATCCTGCTTATAATATATTGTGTGGTTCAAATTCCCTGCTATAAAATATTGAGTGGTTAAATTCTTATGTGGATAAAAATGTCCATGGATAAAATTTCCCGGGAATAAAATCTCGTGCTGAGAAAATCTCGAATGAAGAAAATATCCTGTGGATAAAATCTTTCGTGGATAAATTCTCCTCTGTATTAAATCTTGTCTGGCTAAAATCGTATGTGGATAAAATCTCTGGAAGAGAAAATCTCCGACGGTTAAAATCCCATGTGGATAAAATCCTCAGTGGATAAAATCTCGTGTGTTTTAAATTTTTCAAGGATTAAAGCACGCGAGGATAAAATCTCTATTAAAAATTATCCTGAATGGACAGAATATTGAGTAGATAGTGAGTGGATAGTCTTGACGATATTTACTTTTATTCTTTGCACACTTTTAGCTAAATATACGTATTTACCTGTCGAAAAATATAAGCTTAACTTTAACGAGATGAGCTTTTGTTTTATAATTTTACACAGGTACAATGGGGGGTATATTGAAATATCTTATCTTTCATAAACATTTTCAAGACTTTTAATAAAATTGTGAACTTTTGGAGAAGAAATGTAATTGTTGTTTTAAAAAAAATCATTGTATATGAATACATTATTCATAAAATTGCAAAAATATTCCCTTATATTGAAAAAGGGAACTAAATAAACACGTAAAACATAATTAATGCCAAAATTTAATGTAAAATTGTCACTTTTATAACAATAGTAGCTTACAAAAATTTTGTTTAAATCACAGATCAGTTTCTATTTATTTCTTGAAAGGTTTTAAACACCTGCTTTTGCTGCTAAAATTTTTATGTACACTTCAAAAAGATCTAATAAATATTATAAGCAGGTTAAAATGGGGCTTTTTCACACAAAATAGAGCGCTAATAGCAAAAAGAAAAGTTAAAAAGAAAGGATGATTGATACAAAGTATGTATAAAAAGCCAAATTTTTTTAAAAGGTTCGGAATGCCCGTTTTTACGCAGTTGGTACCTTTAATTTATCTTTTTGTTCAAAACAGATTAAGTCAAAGGCTTTTGAAAATATATAGTGTTTGTTTTGTGTGCAAAATGTGAAAAAAATCATAAAAAGCACAAGTATATGAAAAAGTCCGATTTTTATTCCCTTCATTTAACAAATTTCACCTCTAATTTCAAGCCTCCACCGAGGTTAAACTTTTGCATTTGTAAAGCATAATACACTTCCTAGTGTCTGCAACACAATAGTGCAATTTTCCACATAATTATAAAGTTTTATTTTGCAATATTTTGCACCAAAAAAACTGATATTTTGTATCGAGTCTCAAAAAGATAATATTTGTGAAACGATATTGTAAAAAAATTTTATTCCATTATAACAGGAACTTATATTTTTAAGACAAAAATACTTTTGAGATACTAAAAAGATTCAAGTACGGTTTTAGTAAATTGAAACGCTTTCTAATGTCAAAATTTAAAGTTTTGAGTTACAAAGGCACATTTCAAAGACATTACATATTTTTCAAAAACTTAACAAAGCCACTGAGTACTAGATCAAAGGTTCCAGAACATCAATATTCATAATATAGAATTCAGGGGCCGGGATAGCCTGGTCGGTAGGGCGCTGGGCCCATGTCTAAGAGGTCGTGGGTTCGATCCTCGCCGGCCGATGACTCCCCGTGTAGTAAATGGTGACTGATGCACGTTAAATCTGTCGAGTCTCAAAGTCCTCCATGTTCCCATAACAAATCAATACCTCTGGGGGTACTGATCTAGGAGTTTCCTTGTCTTCCTGATTGGTTCAAATTTACAAGGCTACGGAGTTGAATATTAGTAGTCGTAAACCCATGAAATTGGGTCGGCTGTTCAACGACGGTTATAAAATAAAATAAAATATAGAATTCAGAAAAAAAGTTAAACAATGAATTTTACAGTATAATTATTTTTAAAGACATTATTATGGATATATTTCTATATTTGCATTATTAGAGTTTTCCTTTGTGTCATTAAGGAAATAAAATCCTAATGCTTAACTTCGTGAATAATAGATGATTATTTTGAATACATGAAATATTTGCATTTTTCAGAAGAATCGTAATCTTTGTTTACTGTGAACTGACACGAAAGCAGTTCACTAATTTTTATAATTAAATTTCGGTATAAGGTTTTAGAAAATGGAAAACATAATTAAAGTTAATAAGTCAAAATTTTTCCTTTTTAAACAGTAATTATCCTTTACAATGCTCTACATATCTGTATTTTTAAAGAAATATTATAAAATTATATTTAAATTTTAGATTTTAGAAAGCTTGAAAATTAAATTAGTTTACAAACCGTATAAGAAAGAATCTTTTCATGTAAATTATGCTTCTTAATTAATAATGTAAAATATCACTGCAATATAGCAAAAAGTTAAAATAAATAAGAAAAAGTAAAATGTATAAAATTAAGTTTCACTAATTTTCTTTGTAAATGAATCAAAAATTCATGTGAAATTATTTTGAGGAAATAATTTTGTTTTACTCTTTGATGCGATAAGGAATGCAAATATAGCATGTATTCGAAATCATACTGAGTTTTTCAGTACATAATTATGCAAATTTTTTATGAAGCCCTCAATAAAGAAAAGGGATTGTATATTAGCTAAAATGATTGTTAATAAGCAAACCTGATAGCTAAGGTGCACAGAGGGCGGGAAAAACGAAAAAAAAAAACGCTCTGAATAACTTTTGATTTAATGATCGGATCCTCACGTATTATGACTCAACTTAATGGTTTAAAACGAAGCCTAATATGTTAATTAATTACCATAATCGATATTTTAAGCTTCAAAATCCGATTCAAAAACGTATTTTCTCTCAACAAAGATACTTCGACGGATTCGGATTCCTTATCCTGAAAATATAGAGGGCTACCCTCTATATTTTCAGAGGGAATTTGGGAACTATGATTCCAAGAGAGCAGTACAAAGTTTGGACTCTTTAATATATTTTAAATATATGACTTCTTAAAAATTCGAATTTTCAGATTTCATTTAAATCTGTATTTTGCAATACAAATTTGAATTCTTTAAAATAATGTAATAATTTGTCGATTTTAAAACTCAAATTTTTTGACTTAAATAATTAAATAATATTAAAATAAAGATTCGTTTTTAACAATTCTTTTTACATCGAATTATATTTAGATGAACGGACTTTATAATTATGTGCAAAATTGTTTCCATTTGCTTAAAAGTTTCCAAGGACCTGGCAAAATACGCAAAGGTAAAATTAACAGTAACTTTAGACCACTCTCCTGACCAAGCTATTGGGATCATATTTCCTAGATTGCGGCTGAGAATAAGGTTGAGAATGTCGAAGAAAAAGTATTTTATTCGAAGAAAGTAAATATTGTGCCTGATTTCTTAACTTAATCTATTGTTTACACTAATTATACAGCATATTTGAGTTCACCTCTTCTAGAAATCAATGAGATTGACTCCTGGTACGAAAAGATCCGATCATTATTCAGGGTTTTCCATTTAATTTTGCGAACTGTATATATATTATACTCATACATAAATTTAAGCCTGATTTTCATATTTCAGGCTTAAAAATCATATATTTAGATATTTTTGTCCTATTTTTACTACTTTTTATTACAAATTTTTTTAAAAAAAAAGAATAAAAATAAACGAAAAAGGAAAAGCATCAAAGAATAAATGAAAAATTATTAAGTTCACATAATTTTTTGTGTGTTTTTAGACGAATTTTAACCACCAATATTATACGCTAGTTGCAAATATTTAACATGTGAAGGTATTTAATATTATTGTAGCCTTATTGACAGTTTATTATCTAGCCTTTAGTCAAATGTATAGCAAGTTCTCTAATGTTTTCAGTTATCAAATGATATGCTCTGGTCACACTTCATCATCCATACTTATTAAATTCTTAATGTTTAGAATTAATGGTAAAAATTTATTATAGCCAATGATTGCAATATATTATTGATACGAATGATTTATGTAGGTTAATTCAATCTTCAATCGATACTTTTAATAGTAGAGAAACTCAAACTGTCAAAATATCTTTTGTCTCAACATCGTATCTCAGGTTCCGCAATTGACTAATCGTAAAGACATGGTTCCCAGTAGAACACCAAATTCAAGCATCACTGGTTGCGGGGGTGACCACTTTGATCAGCATATGTAGGGGCCGATTTTGCTCGGTGCTGGTCCTCTTCAAACTGTTCTACCGTAAAGTGCTCGACTTCACGCTCAGGCCGTCAAGCTGTAGACGACCAAAATTGCAATGAAAAATTTTCGGATCATCATCAGGGATGTTTCCCAGACGGTGTAAATCTGAGACTTCTCTAGTGCGATGTAAATAAAGTACCTACCTACCTTATCTTACAGTTATTTTCATACGAAAACTGGAGTTGTTACAAATACGTAATAATTAGAGTTTTTTTTTTTCACTGAAACTGATCTATTACGTTCCGAGCATTTGAGTATCCCGTTATCGCGATACAAAATCACTCGATAATCTGGTGTTACTCTCATGAACTCTTCGGTTTTCATCGTAAAACTTTCAACCTCTCTTGCAATCTGTGATTTATGATCGAAGAACTAGCAGTGAATAAAAAGAAGCATATCTTGTGTCATTCAGAAAACTGTTTGGCATGTGAAAATTTCAACATCAGTTTTCTAAACCTACTGGAAGAACAAAATAATCTGTTCGCTGTTTTTTGATGAATACGAAAATATATGCCCCATATCTATGAAGAGGACATGATATGTCAGGTCATTGATTAAAGTTAATAAATGTTTACATTTTACTCTTAGTATAATATTTAATACCTTAAATAAGTTATGCATGTTAATTCAATCTTCAAACGACATATTTTAATAATAGAAAAATTTAAATTGTCAAAATATTTCCTACATTTACACGTTATCTCCGAGTCATTTTCATACGAAAACGCGAGTGTTTGAAATATGTAATAAATATATTTTCCTTCACTGAAATTGATCTAAAACGGTCGGAGCTTTTGAGTATCCTATTATCACGATACAAAATTACTCGGTAACCAGCTGTTGCTGAAACTCTCCTGAACTCTTTGGTTCTCGTCGTAAAACTTTCAACCTCTCTTGCCATCTATGATTTATGATCGAAAAACTAGCAGTGAAAAAAAAAAGATATTTTAAGCTATTCAGAAAACTTGTTGGCATGAGAAAATTTCAACTTCCGTTCTCTAAATATACTGGAGGAATAAAAACAACCCGTTCGCTGTTTTCATGAATACAAAAATGCATGTCATATAATTATGAAGAGGACATAATATATCATGCCAATAATTTAAGTTACTAATTTAATACCGTTTTAATTTCCCTTTATATTTCTCTAATCCTATTCTAAATAGTTACATCCATGCATTCTTTTTGTAAAAGAAAACACTAGCAACAAAAAACATTACTCTTTAAATAGATTCAAACAACATAAGCACTTTCAATTATTGAAGATCAAATTTACAGTAATCATTTTAAAATATATTTCGTTTTAAAACTATTCGTTGAAACATTTCAAACATTCTATAATTAAGTTATAAATGAATAAAACAATATTTTTTTGCAAACAATTGTTTACTCTCATTGATCAGTGACTTCTATTGCTATCCATTTTTTTTTTCAATTTTTCAATGAATTATAAATATTTGACTTTAATGTTTTGCAAAAACTGCCTTGAAGAATGAAACGTGTTCTTAATTGGATATTCATCATTAGCCAAAAATATATAATTTCCATCAGCAACAAATTCCATTAAATGCAATAACAATGTTTATAAAACTGTGAATACAGAAACCTGAATTTTTTTTTATAACTATAAAACAACACTGAAAAGAAAGTGTTGTTAAAACTAACAAAATACAGTAAAGTGTACCGGGTTTTTTATGTATAGAAACACCGAAACTTTCGGTCATTTTAAAAAAGCTCTTTGATTATAATTCTTGTAAAATTAACAATGAAATAGGGTTTTATAATATGAAATAAAATGTGTTAAATGCTGTAAGATTTGGTAAATTTATAATGATACCTTAAAGCATGGCATCAAAACCATTTATTCGGTTAAATTTACAATTCAGTTTTGTATTTTTTACTAAATGTGTGGTAATAAGAACTATAATTTCAAAAACCAGAATTTCCGGTAAGAACGAAAAAAAGTATTTTATAAGCAGAATTGTATTTTTTTTTTCTGGAAATGTCATTACTATAAAGTACTGCAATTTTATCAGAAATTTTTCTCCGGGAAGGAAGGAAATTATTTCTAACAATGTGCATTGGAAATTATATAATGTGCTTTATTATTATTGCTTGTGTTAAATATAGTTTTATAAATCGTTAGTTTTAACTTCTGTAATGATTGATTACTTATAACGATTTTATAAATCTTTACTTTTAGATAAATGTTCGCTGCAGATTTAGAATTAAAGATAATTTGATTTGAGCAATAATTTGACATAGCAAATGGAATCGGACTTTTTTCTAAAGAAAATAACGTGTATTTGAAGTGAAAAATTCTTGAAAAAGGTAAACATCGTTGTTATTCTAAGCGTAAACGTTTTTTTTTTAAACTAAAATATCTAGGAGATGAAACTGAAAGTTTCTACGGTCGGTGTTTAATTTAGTTTTAGTTCTAACCTTATTGGTTATTTTGCTTCTTCCGATTTGATGTGTGAGTTTACTAGGCAAGACACTATGTATATATGCTTCATTCTTCTGTTAAATTTGGGAGTGATTTAGTTTGAACTACAATTATCTCGGATTAGGTTAAATATTTGAGAAACAAAATGCATAATTTCTGCCTTCAACTGATGTAGGTGAAACCTGTAAAAACAGGTACGATATCCGTTGTTGGCGACCATTACAGGTATACCAGAAATTTGCTGTGAGAAAAGAAATATAGTTAAACCTACCAAAATATGAACAAATTTAGCGTGCTTCAGGGTTTATTGGAACTCCAAAAATACAGGTACTCTTTACCGAAGCCTAATAATGATTTTGATAAAATTAATAATAAAATATAATTTATAATAAATTTTATTCAATGTGGTAAAATTTGGTAATTATGCTGTATCATGATACCTTAGAGCATAGCAGAAAAGCCACTTATTCGGCTAAATTTACTTTTATTTTATACCGTTTATTTGTATTTTTACTAAATGTGAGGTAATAAGAACTATGATTTTGAAAGCTAGAATTTCTGGTAAACCATTACCTTATGAACGGAAAAATTACCAGAAGATTGGTATAATAACCATTCTTTTGGTAATTGGTTTGGTTAAATTCTGGTAAAATTTTCGCAATACAATGCGGTAATTAAACCAGAATTTTTTTTCACCATTTGCTAAAAAAATATTTTTGATTTTATAGTTGATGAGTAATTTTTTCTGATCATTTAGTTTCTAGTGTAAGATCCCACGGTAGACTCGCACCAAAAATCTGTTCTTTAATATAATAAATACCAACATTTCAAGAATTCTGTAAGGCCTAATGAAAAAAATTACGCTTTTTGAACTTTGGACTGGTGTCACTATTGTATCCTAGATTGGACCAAGATGGAAATGGTGTTTCTGACCACCCATCAGTTTAAATATATATTGTGCTGACTTTTCTGTATACGACAAGTAAACATTTTTATGTTTTTAATAAAACAATTTATGTTTTTCAATGATCAAAAGAAACATTATTAGTTATGTGCATGTATCATTAAATTTACTTTAAATGATTCAGGTTTCTAGAAAACTTAATAAAAGATTTAGATGTTGTTGACCACAATTTATAACAATATTCAGTTTTGAGCCGACCGGCCTGTGTAGGGGTCAGGGATCTGACCTTGCATTAGAAAGGTTCTGGGTTCGAATTCCGGGCAAAGCATGTATATTCTTTCATTCTCTGTACTATCTGTCCTTACTGTGGGAGCAACATTGGCCCACCTAATATGGTGCCCCTGAAAGAGTGGTCAATAAATCTGCCCTTCAGATACCTGTATAACCTAGGTCATTCTTCAGGTGGGCATTGGAAAAAAAATATTCAGTTTGGATCAAGCATAAAGTCTAGAAAGCCGTAACTAAAGATGAGAGTATTCCAAAGTGTAGCATGCAATGTTCTATGATGCAACATATATGGCGCTCTAATATAGAACATCATGTTTTAACTTAAATAAATTTTATGTAATTGTGCTTTTTAATAATGAAATTTAAATTCTTTTGCTGAAAGATAGTGATCTTTCATAAAAAATACATAAGTGTAAAAGCATATAATGTATTTCTCACAAAATTTCTCTTATTCTGCAAAGAAAAATAAATGATTAAAGAAATATACAATCATCTCCACATCCTTTGTTTGGTGTTATCTTGCTTAAGTTTCAATCAATTTGTCCTTATAATCTATTAACATAATAAGAAAGTAAATAATTGTAAAATAATTAATTTAGAGTACCATTAAATGACTTTTAACAATATATGGCAACATTTAACAATTAATAACAATATTTGACATGATTCGTTAAAAAATTTTATTCAAATAATTGAATAATTCACTTTCCTATGTCTCAAAATAGTTGCTTTTTTTTTAAATAAGAAGGAATTTATATCTAACAGAATTGGATTAAATTTTCTACCCAGCTGTTGCTTTTCCTCTAAAAACCTCTTTAGTTGCTCGTAAAATCTTTACCTATTCTTTCCTTTTTGATGTACATGAAAATAAATCTAGCATTTAATGGAAGATATTTGAAGATTTCAATTGGGGGGAAGGAGGAAAATTTATATATCTGAATTTTAATTCATTTGAATACATGAAAATTCCATTTCCTTTGACCTTCTTGATAAAGACCAAAAGTATGTAATTAAAATGTAAAATTAAAATGTAAGTAACATTTTAATTTTTTTTCTGATTCGACTCTTAGTTAATTATTAATCAAAACAAAAATAAAATCGTGTTCGGAAGAAAAGTTTTTTTCTTTTAATTAACGTTTTTAGATCAATTTATTTGTAGCCAAGCAAGTCTATAGTTAGCTTTAAAAAAGAGGTAAAGCAGATGAATAAAATAGAAAACTAGAACGTGAGTGGCGTATAAAATTACTTATTTATGTTTCTTTTCATCTATCTTTTAATTCTTGGTATACTTACAATCAAATAAAAATAAAAGTATGGTATAAAACCTATTTGGATTCTAACATATTGGATATATATATATAAGACACGTCATTTTTATAGCTAAGTAAGGAAAAGTTTATTATCACAGATTTACAGTATGCATTGTTGCCATAGTAATAAGCTTTTGAAAACTACTACATTGTCATTAAATGTTTCTTTTTGAACCCTAAAAAGCAATCAGTAGCAAACAATCAGATTTCGCATTCATGTATCCTTAAAATTCAAATTTTGTTGTTTGCAGTAGGTTTTTAACAAAGGCTCGGTTTTTTGAAGTCTAGTTCTTACCACACTTGTTAGAATTTTAATTCTAAAATTACGGTAAAATAACCAGTTGTTCAATCGTAATGGAGTTAAATTGTGTCCCCCACCCCCTTTAAGTGAACTGTGGAATGTGGTTTAAATTGTTTAGCTAGTGGTGCCATCTAACGTGTGAGATGGGAAATATTAGACTTTTATGTGCTTATCCTTTCTGTGTTTCTTCCATCTGAGGGAGTATTAAAGTTTCGTATTCCAATGATCCAGGGTCTTCAATTGAGGAGTGTAGAAAATTGGAAACTCCTCGTGTGTTGAAGGATTGAAGAAAATTTAGTAGATTGAAAGCTGGGATTTGAATCCCTTTTTCAGTCAGACACGAGACTGACAGATTATCCTTCTCATCTGAAGTAAATGCCCAACTGCAAAGAACAAAAGGTAAAATGTTCACTTACTGTAAGATTATTAGGCATCCGATGATGGAAAATGAAAATGCGTATTTGTAATTCTTATCAGATATCTCAGCTTCCAGCTTTCGAAGAACGTGTGCTTGATTCTCATTGACTGTGGGCCGACATGGAGAAAAATTGTATAACATATTCAGTGAAAACAGTCAATAAATGACTGATCTCGCAGTTAACAGTTTAAAAGCCACTTTTTTACGGTTCGTTAATTGTTTTAGTCGAGTATGATAAATAAATTGCTACTTTTTTCCGAGAAATTTTTAACAGTGCACGGTGATTGAGTTTATTTTGGGATTTATTTCTTTGTAATCCTTAACCAAACTATGGTACTACCGTATACGCTCTTTAAAATGACCCACATTAGAGTAATATATCCATTATAGCGTCCGATACGAAAAGTCCTGTTAGCTGTTCCATAGACCCATTATTGTAAGAATATTCTACTACGAACTGTTCGAGCGAGGTGAATAACAAACGAAATGGAGTTTCTGATTGGTTAAACGTCTTTCTTTTAAATTTTATTTTAGAGGATTCTATTTTTTCTAATTTTTTAAAAAGCATCAGTGATATTTGCTGTCCAATAGCTCTGCCTTATAAAAGAAGAGCTTATCGCACTTACTTTATTATTTAATTATTTTTTATTTCCCTATGTCAGATAAATTTAACAAACAACATTAATGTTGTAGCTAAGGAGAGGTAGGCTACCAAATATGTATATAAAAACACGTGTTTATTAATTTTTATGTTTTTATTTAAATTTTTATATATTTAAAACGTATTTCCAGGAAACTAATTAATTTAAAATCAAGGGAATTTGAAATATAAAAAATAACGGATAAACAGTACCAAATATTTAGAAGAAAGGTGAAAAATCACTATACTATTATTGACATCAATGATGCTTAATTAAAGTTGGTAATATGTATTAATTGCAAAAAAATGAACTATGTATTAAAAAGCAAAGTTAATGGAGAAAAGGTACATACGTATTTGTTTGCTGGAACTATTGAAAATCATCATACACAAGTGACGCTTAATTAATTTTGGCAATACTCATTATGGCCATTATGGTAACTGGCGCAGTCTTTAAACGAATTCTACAACGGATTTTCCATAGTTATAGAAAATATTTTTTCTAGTGTATTAATATTTTAATAAATTAGAATTCAGAGAACTTTTTCCACCGCTAGTTATAAATATTTTAAACAGTACATTAAAGGTCAGATAAATGGTCATGCTTCAAAGTCCTTTTGAAGGTCTTATAAAAATTATATTTGTTTTTAAAATTTCAGCTTTAGTTTAATACCATTGATAAATATATTTTAAACAAAAATAAAATGTTGAAGGGTTATGTAATAGGTACCAAATATAGTAATACAGGTATAAAGTACTGTATTGATATATTTGGTTATTGTTAATGTTGCACCAATACTGAGCAGTTTCAATACCGAAACTAGGAAAATAAACGTCTTACGACTGCTCAAAGGGGATATGTACTGAAAAATACTTGTTTGAGGTAATTTTTTGCTATCATGAAGTGGCCGCTAGCAAAAATATCATGGCAAGTGTTGCTGAATACAGTTAATCTTTTTCTGATGATGCGAAAAAGAAAAGTGTTTTGCTCTACTTCACAACTTAAAGCCAAAGAAAAGGGCAACAAGTGATAAAAAATGTAAAAAAGAATATTTAAAATTATTTTAGCTTTATTAATTGGGCTAGTATATGCCTTTCGGTTTAATGTATGAATTTGCAGTGTTGTTCAGTACTGAGTAATTGATTATTTTCTTTTCACTTCGTTAGAAAAACGGGCATTCAGGTAATATTGTAAGAATTTATAGTTTTGTCTCAATTGTAAGGTATTTTTTTACATCGCTAACTGTGGCTTTTTTCCCTCGAAAAAAAAAAAAAAAACTATGAGAAGCATTGTTATGTTACATTGTTGCATGTTACGTACAGTATAAACGGAGTCTATGGTTCGATATTAGATTAAATATTGATAATCCGACAACATGAATTATATCCAGTATGTATTCATTTACTTTAAAATGATGGACCCTCGACCAGCGCTTGCGCCGGTGTTCGAACCGCCCCTCCTCTCCCGAGGAGGAGGGCAGTCACGGCGATGAGTCGACCCAGTTCCACCCGTATACCCACATTTGGGAAGGGGGGGGGGGTTATATTAAACCTTAGTTCAAAACGATGCATCCACAATCTTTGAAAAGAAAAGTGTTGTCCAAAATGAAAACGGTCGATTATTTCCTCAGAACTCGAATGTTAAGTTTCTGCTTTGTTAAAATTTGATTTCTCAAGAACTATTCGACCGATTTCACAGAGATTGTGTATTTTGCTATGTAAAATTATGTTATTTGAAATGATGAAAAAAGTTGTATAAATTGCAATTCAATACTTTTTTGACTATTATTAAATCAATAAATAATAAATAAATATTTATAATAAATAAATATTTACTAAAATAATAAATAAATATTTACTAAAAGTTATTTTGTGAGTGAAATTATCTTAGGATGAATGAACTTTACAATAGTATGCAAAATTTTTTTAGTTCCATTGAAACGGTCTAGAGATATAGCGAAATATACAAGGAATAAAAGTAACAGTATGGGATCCAAACTTGGCACTGCTCTCCTGACCAAGCTATTAAAACCATAATTCCCAGATTGCGATTATCACCTGAAATTCAGGGTCAAGAAATCCGAATCCGTTAAAAGAAAGGTATATTGATTCAGAGTAAATAATTGATTCAGAGTAACTAAAATATCGTCTGCACAAGTTAATCAGCATATTTGAGAGCACATTTTCAAATCATTAAGATCGAGTCCTAGAACGTAAAGATCCGATAATTAGGTCGAGAGTTATTCAAGGTGGTCTGTTTATTTATTTGCGCAGTGTACAAGGAATTTATCAAACAAACCGATCGATTAAAATATTTATTCATCCTTTTTGTGAAATCTGAATATTCCCCCGGTTAACGGATCTTCTCTTTCTAATTTTAATTTTATTTTTAACTAAAAATGTATTTTTAAAAAAATGGTATTTTTCACCGAAAAACACTATTTTAGATTTAAAAAAAAAAAGTCAAAAGCTATTACCTATTATTCTGACAAATTCCTATTTCTACCTTAAGTACCGTACGACTTTGTAATAAAAAGCTCAGTATTTATTAGTAATTTACCATGCTCTTTTATGCTTTCGATATAACGACCTTGTTTTATAACGTCCATTTTTCTTTAAACAGCGGAGTTTGTTGTATCAGAGTTTGACCTACCGTAAAACCATATTATATTTTCACAAAAATATCTGAGTTCAGTGGAAATGTGAATAAATTAATTCTAAAACAATGCGACTCTTGAGATGTTAGTTAACTCATGAAAAAAATCCTAACTATGGTTAATGTTGAACAAAGTAATATTAATCATATTTTCTTAGTTTGTACATTTATAAACATAATTTATTAACTTAGTTTTTGAAATAATACTACATACATGCCAGAGCTATGACGACATGATAATTAAATACATAAAAAAACAAAACAAATACCAATATTTATCTCTTTGGAACCCTTAACTATAGAACTTTGCCAAAAGTGTTCGATAGTTGGTGTGAGAACTACTTATCGCTTCGAATAATTAGGGTGGAAACGATCTTGTCATATCTTACTATTAATGACTCAAGTCCTTGTTCTAACCCTCCTCTTAATGTTATGGTGGTAATATCCCTATAATTTTATGACTATCTGATAAAATTATGTGGGACGTGGTTTATAGATATACTCTTACGCATAAGAAGTTTTTTTTCTGTCTCTAACAACCAACCTTATCACATGCGGTTGAAAATGATGTGATAAAAAAAAAATAAGCAATTTAATACAAAATAAAAGTTTAAGAATTTGTGTTGGCAGACGTTTTTTTTTAAATATTTTTTATTTTATTTACTTATTATTATTTTTTTAAAAATTAATCTACTGCAGTAAAAAGTTAGAAAATGCCGTTAAGAATTTATTGTAAATGTGAGTTAACTGCTTAACTTACAGAGAAAGCTTTTCTCATGGAATATTTAACATTAATATTTTATATTTAATCATTTTTATAATTAGTTTTTGGTTGTTTAATAAAGTTATTATTTTTATCGCTAGAAAACGGTATTTCTAGCTTTTAACTCGCTTTTAATGTTTGAAAAGTAAAGGTTCTTTTTTAATTAAAGGAAAATAAAGTATTTAAAACCTGTAATTTTTTGTGAAATTTTTATTTTATTGATTGAGTTTCAATAATAAAATATTTTCTTATCAATTATTTTGCAAAAATATCCGAAAATCTATAATAAACTAGTAGCTCTGCATTGATGTAATTTATGATTCTTTAATTCAATTTATAAGGTAAAGTATGCTAAATGTGTTGTGGAAGCTTGATTGTAAACATTAACTGCTGTCGTCGTATTTTGTCCTAGAAAGAAAGAAAAAAAAAAAGAATGAATGTGAGAAAAAAGAAAGAATGGTCAAAACTATCAGAACATGGTAAAATTCATCGTGTTTATAGCTCGATGGGAACACCAAAAAGCTCGATAATTTTTATCTAGGCCCTTTGGCAATAATTTTGGTGAAAAAAGCAATAAATTAAGGTTCTATAATATGTGATAAATTTGATAAATGTGGTAAAATGTAGTAAATTTATCATGATACCTTAACGCGTGATATAAAAACCATTTATTCGTTTAAATTTACATTTCATTTTTTAATAAGTTTTGTGATAGTAAAGACTATAATTTTTAAAACAGGAATTCCCAGCAAACCGTTACCACACGAATGGAAAATTTAACTTATGTATGGTTTAAATACCGTATATTTTGTTTTTGTTAACCGGGAGTTATTTTACCAGAGATTCCAGTGTCTCAGAGTACGGTAATTTTATTAGAATTTTTTTCTCCTTGTGGGATTTGCATCGGAGCTTTAAGATGGTCAAAGAAATCTTTAACACCCTTTTCGTCAAACTATGCTTCCACAAGTCTCGATGCGTTAACGGATCAGTTACCTTGACAAAAGAGTAATAGATATTCCCAAATATATTGCTATAATGATAGTAGGTCATTATTATCCGGAATGCTCGCATGCATTTCAGAGTTCCTTTTTCAAACCACAGATTCAAACGCGATCCAGGAAATCCGTGAATAATACTTAAAAATGATTTTCTTCATTGGTGTGCTTGATAGATAATGAAAAATATTTAATTTATATAATTTTTTTTTTTTTGAAAAATTGAAATAAATGAATGAAAAAAATATGAAAAAATAATTGCAATAGGAATATTTAAAAATTTACTAAGCTCATATTTCAATTAATTATTTATAATTTAAAAGAAATTTTACCGTCCAGTTTTAAAAAATCATTTAGAAAATCTATTTAAATTAATTGAATAAGTTGTTATATATTTAGGAACGATTCTACGTATTACAGATATTATTCTTTACTCTCACTGTGTCCTTAGTTCTATGATTTATCCTTTTTCTAAAATCAAAAGTTTGTTTGTTTATCAAAAAAGTGAAATGTGGTAGTAAATTTGTTCGCATAAATTACATTGGGGTGCAAATGTTATTTTGTTTCCTGCTGCATGATATTTTTTTAAAACATATTTTAGATACTATCGTGTCGCTTATTTCAAGCCTGCAATCGGCTTCTTTCTCCAACTACTGTTTTTTAAAAATGTTATTTAAAATTTTTTTTCGAAATGTACAAGTTAAGAAAAGTTACTCAATTTTCGGCTTTACGATTACTAAAGTTCAACTCCGTACCCTTGTAATTTTGAACCCAATCCGGAAGATAAGGGAGCTACTGGATCAAGTATTGGGAGAAATTTGCTTTCATGGAGGAATTTTTGATTGAACTAACCCGCATTTGCGTTACATCGAGAAGAAGACCACGAGAACCTCCCACGGTTAGCCTGCTGGCAAGGGTGCTCTAAGCCATGATCCGTTTACCATTGAAGATATTTCATGTCAGCACTGTGATCGGTGCAAGCCGGTTGCAAAATCCGTATCGACCAGCCATCGCCGGGATTTTAACCCGGTTAATTCGCATGGGGGTTTTTATTTTATTTTATAACCGTCGTTGAACAGCCGACCCAACTTAATGGGTTTACGGCTACTAATGTTCAACTCCGTAGCCTTGTAATTTTGAACCCACTCCAGAAGACAAGGGAACTCCTGGATCGAGTATTGGGAGAAATTTGCCTTCGTGGAGGACTTTTTGATGGAGCTAACCCGCATTTGCGTTACATGGAGAGGAAGACCACGAGAACCTCCCGCGGTTAGCCTGACGGCAAGGGGACTCTAACCCATGATCCGTCTACCACTGAGGATATTTCACGTCAGCACTGTGGTCAGTGCAAGCCGGAAGCGGAATTCGTATCGACTGGGATTCGAACCCGGTTGTGAATTTCTAGGGGATTTACAACACTTCATCAGGATTAAAATTGAGTTTGAACCCATGCCCGGAAACGCTATTCTTATGACGCGCTTCCTTATTTTGAACTGTTTCTTAGTGTGCTATTAAACAGGTCGGAAACAATGAGTGCATTGCGTGAATGAAGAGGAAAATCACGAAAACCTCCCACGGTTAATCAGATGTCAAGGGGATCCCACCCATGATTTGTCCACCACTAAGGATATTTTTACTTTAGCATTGAGGTTGTTACGAGCCAGGTGTGGAATTCCTATTGACGAGCCATTGCTGAGATTTGAGCCTGGTTCACCTCACCGGAAGGCGAATTCTCTATTCCCTAAACCACCACGGCTCAAAATTTTTTTTCGCTGTAATCACTCTGAAATTTATTTGTTGTTCTCCATAATTGGTGTTATAAAATTAGGAACCATATAATGAAGCATATTTTCTCCTCTAATAAATTGAACCATATTTCCTTACAAATTAAACTTCGCATTGTGTAAGCAAGCTAAGAAGTACGATGATATGATTTGACTTATACATATAGTCTGATTCTTGTTTAACCCATGATATAATTCATCCCACCCCAAAACTTCCAACAGCTCTTTGAGATAAATAAAAATCACATGCATTTAAATGAAGCAAAGGAAAACTCAGAAACCTGTTTATGACACCAAGAAAAAATACTATTAAATATACACGGCGCGATAAAAATGTACGTGTTATTTAAAAGAACATTTCTGTTAAGCATTTCATAATTTTTTTTTTCTTCCTGGCTATATATTTGGGCGGCATTTCTTTTACTTTATTCTGTAAAGTTTTCTGTTGTGTGGTTGACACAATAGCTGTAATTTGTGTTAACGTGCTTTACAGTTGGCTATCTTCCACACGCTAGAGAATAAATTCGATATTTTCTTTGCAAGATTATATAATATTAAAGAAAAAAACCTAGTGTGTCCTCCTTTGCAATTTATTTCTTCTTTGCATTAGATAATTATTACTTGTCATGCATTTGAACATACATTTATCATGATGTCCAGTAAAAATGAGTTTAAGCAATTACTTTCAAAATATTCAGACAAAGGAGTATAATTTTGAATACTTTTACAACTTGTCAGGTATTTGAAGTAAAAGTTATTTAAGTTAAACTAAACTAACCATTTAAAGGTGCTATTAATGTAAAATCAGCAGTGTTTTTAAACACGAGTAAATGTGAAGTTTTAGAACCACATCAAACACCTGCATGTGAAAAAATAAATTTTTTTTTTACAAAGTGAACGAAACATGATTTTTTTTTATGTTTGCAAATATAATTTTTTATGCTTTTTTTTGTTGTTATTTATTGCAATGAATAGTTAACATTGAAACCTACTTTTCTACGAATTTAATTTTGTATAATAGATATACATTGTATAGAAGTATTTTATATGAGAATCTACCGGTGGAAATTGTTTGGGAGAAATCTTACATGGAATTTTTTTAAAAAAAAAAAAAAAAAAAAAAAAAAAAAAACGAAGAATTTCTGTAAAAATGAATTAAAAAATGAACTAAAGAATTCGTATGCAAGCAACGAAAAATATTTGCAGAATACTCAGTAAAATTAGAGAAATAAAGTAAGCAAAAGTCTATAACTTACTTCCTGGTCCTAGATCTTTTAACCGTTATATTAAATTCTATATCATATTATATAGAGCATTTATTAGAGTTGGGTCCAAATCACTAAAACAAGAAGACATAAATTGATCAGACACGCAGCATTTAGCAGGGAGAATTGAACACCAGCCAAAGTAGTTGAAATCAAAGCCTCTACCCACCACATCAAACGGTTGGTACGTACTTATAAAATAAATAACAATGCATTAAATGTCTGAAAGAATGCTCTTTTAGAAAACTGCACAAAAGCTCCCATGAAAATGACGGGGTGAGGTTTCGCCTTCTATTTCTCGCTCCCGTGAAATTTCCGTGCTGGGGTGTTCAGTAGTAACGCGCCAATAGGAATAAAACTAATTAATTTCTTTTGCCCGGAAAACATTTTATTTCTCATTTTACACACCAGATGGCAGTACCAAGATATTTTTAAGGTAATTGTAGATAGTTTATTTTAAACAAGATGAGAGCACTAGATGCCAGTTTATTTTCAACTAGATGTCAAAAAAAAATAGGAACTTTTATGACCGTTTTCTTGAAAATTAACCGATCGTTAAGGGGTTGACAAGAAACTTGGTTTTATGTCTTTAAACAAGAACTTACGCGATTTAAAAGTAATTCTTGCTTTCTTCTCTGTATTTTTAGAAAACTCTTTTTCGGTCTAAAAAAATCTTTTCTCCATTTTAAGGTAATTATTTTTGAAAACCAAAATATTTAAAAATAATAAAAATTTAATAAAAAAATTTATTTTATTTTGACTTGTAATCAGCAGTTTATCAGCCTAATGATTTAGAAATTTCTTTTACTTCTTCTGTTCATGTACAATTAGATTCTTTTTTATTTGGATTAAAGTAAAAGTATAAGTAAATGAAAATGAAAATTCTATATTAACGATACCTAATGTATAATTAATATATTTTTTGTACAGCATATTATGAAACAAAAAATTGCTTGTGCGTTATTTTTATTTGTGAAGAAAGTAAAATCATTCACATTAAAAGAATCCATTACTCTCCGAATATCTTTTCTAAATCTTCTTTCCTAATGTGAAATCTTAAGAAATATCACTTCAATTCTTTCCCGTGATATTGTGAAAACTCATTCAAATGAAATTGGGCAGAAAGTCATTTCACGGGACTGCAGCATCATTTTCTGGCTCATTGTGGAAGTAAATAGGTAGGATTCTTGAGTAGAATTTAAAATATTGCTCCTTCTGTTAGAAGTATTTAAGCAAAGTAAAGTAATATTTCAAGGGTTGAGCCTTTTTTAAAGTACTTTTATTTTGTTTAAGCTCTATAACCACAGTATACTACTTTTAAGATTTGATATGATGCAGTAAATTAACCGCAGTATTTTGAACATTATTATCAAGATATAAAATAAATATGGCTAACTTTTTGTGATGTTAATACATAATATGATTTAAATTTTGTCCGGTTGCAGATCCAAATTCATATTTTGTTTAATAAATATATTTCAGAATTTAAAAAAAGTATAAAGAGTGTCTCAAAAATGTGGCGACAAGCTCTTAGGATCGGTAGAACACATTATAAGAACTGAGAATTGCACAGCAAATCATGACCGAAATTGCCATCGTATGCCACAAGGTAATGCATTGAATGAAATCGCTATAGTAAAGCAATTTTAACATGGCCCCCATGTTCTCCTGCTTTAAACAGGATTGATTTTTTTTATTGGTCGCCCTTAAAGGTGTGTATCACAGGGGTGTGGGGACCGGTATAGATTCCGTGGAAAAATTATCTATAGAAAGAAACTCAGCTTTGTTCAACCATGGCAACATTTTATGCTCCTTAAAAGTCAGGATTTTATAACGTCTGAACAAGCAAACTTTGCTTTTAATCTTTAAATGAACACCTGCTGTTACAGTATGAATAACTTACAATCATCGTAATCAGTAAGTACTTTAAAATTATCTCATCCTTGAAATTTTTCAATTCTTAATTATTATGATATACCCATATATCTTCTAGTATTTTGTTGGGATATTTTTGAAACACCCTGTATTTCGCCATTGACAACACTCTGACAGTTAATTATTAGTTTTACTTATTTAATTAGTTGATTTCGCTTATTTGTGCCTATCGCAAAAATTTTGAGACGGTTGTTTCAAAAATTTCGAAAGGAAACAACATTTATCGGACCTACAGAAAATTATACAATACATTTACTGAGTCATTGTTCTTAACTTAAATTCATAGTTGGCAGAACATTTTCATAATTAAAACAGTGAAACAAATATTTGATCGCAGCAAAAATGTTGATTTTCCTGATAAAAAATGGAGATAAGAAATGCATTTTATTTTTAATTATCAATCATTTAATAATTAATACTATTTATTACATAGGATATTATATTAGAATACGTATTTTTACAATCTTTGATATTTTTTCTTTTCAGTAGTTTTTTGAGCGTTTCTGTACTCTCCTTATTTTTGAGCGGTAGGCACGGGAGGGAACATTTTTCCACCTTCCTCAATTTATATATATATATATATATATATATATATATATGGGTGATTCTCACGAAACATGACAATTCGGACCATACAATTTCTTCAAATTTAAAGTCTTCAAAATAATCTAAATTTTTTTTTGTATACTTCTTTAGTTACATTTATTAATACCTTAGAGACAGCAGTGAAGTTTATTGACATTTGCTCGAGAAAAAAAAAAAAAATAGAAATTCACCTAATCTTGAATGCCAGGAAAATGACATATTAGCTTATAAATTTGAAAAAACAGTCATTTTAAGCTATTAGTAAGTAACAAAACCTAAGCCTTTATGTTAGGTGGACCATGAATTGCCTAAACTATTTATTTTATCCACTGTAGAAAGAATCAAAAATGTTTTTGTTGCTGATATGTACAGAATAAAATTGTGCGTAGTAATCTATCATTAAATAAAAAAAAACTTTGATTACATTCAGTCATATAACAATCTTACATAAACTTGATATTAGGTTAATATTTGCTTTAAATTCAACAGTTTAAAAATTTTTCTGGTAACTGTTTCAATGTCCTTTCATTTATAAGCCAGGAAAATGACAGCCAGGATAATGACAAATTCACCATTTTATAGCATATAACTTTACTTTAATTTAATATTTTGGCCTAAGACGGTTATATTCTGTAAAAAACAACAGGATTTTTAAAATAACTAAGATAAATCTATTTAGTTTATGTTATTCATGATTTTAAGAAGCCAGGAAAATGACAACATAAAAACCTACTCAACTTGAAAAAATTTTTGAAATAGATTTTGAACCAGAAAATTGGTTCTTTATTCATGTAACAAGACATGTTCATATAGTAAGGTATCTAATCAATCTATTAACATAAGATATTGATTGCTGGCTCTAACTATTTTGGTTATAAACCACTAAATAAAAGTAGCCAGGAAAATGACAGATTTTCTTGGGACAAACAAATTATTGCCAGCAAAAATTATTTTAAACGAAGTTTTTGTAAATAATACCTTCTGCGTATATTTTAGAAATGCTTACAACGGTTGAGACAGAAAAAATTAGACATTGAAAAATTTATGGGAAGTTTTGAAGCTAGTTATTATTGGAAACATAGTTTGGGACATGCCAGGAAAATGACATTTTGAAGTTCAATTAAATTTTTTAACTATACAAAACAGTCATTGCTAGTGCAGAGTCATTTTAAAATATTAACAGCGATGCTATTTATAATTTTTTTTTAAAAATAAGTTCTTTTAGTATAATAGTATTAGATCTTGGAGCAAGGGACAGTGAATTGTCATATTTCGTGAGAATCACCCATATTTTATATATATATATAATTTTACTGAAAAGGCAAATTCATATCATTTTATACTGTGTAAGTGGTCCTTATGGCCATTATTTGTATTTGGGTTACAAAAAAAGCAATTCAAAATTGTTTGCGCCCATCTCCTTCTTCAAAACGATTCTCTTCAAATCTCCTAAGCTTCTAGCGAGAAATATGTTTAACGTATTATTAAAGACCATTTTGCTTGGTCCATGTAGACCTATTACTAAAACAAGCAGATGCTAAGTGCATGATATCATTAGATATGATGGTATAAATCATTTTCATGTGGGAAAAACACAGTTACGTTGCCAAAAATGTGGAAAAAAGTCAACAAAAAGGGCATCAAATGCGATGTAGGAGTGCACGAAAAATGCTAAAAGACTTTTATATAAAATAACTGCATTTTACTTTTCTAAATTAACTAAAATTAATATTTTACAGAAAAGAACTTAATTCTATAAATTTTTAATATTATTTCACATGTTATTGCTTGTTTTTATACAAAAATGGAATTCATCTTTTAATGAGAAAAAAAAACCTGTACCCTTTCATGCTAGAGTCCATAAATTGAAAATCATCCCGAATTTTGTGCAAAATAAATTTATATTTTTCTCTGTAAGTTTATTTTTTTACGTTCGTTTGATACCACTTACTGTAATCAAGCAGAGCAGTAAGTATAGATGGGATAATATTATTATGTTTTAATGAGAAGGTATAAAAAATAGCGTGGAAAAGTATATGTGAATTGATGCATCTGAGCTAAAAAGAAAAAAAAAATGGCGCACTTAAATGAGTTTTCTTTTACTAAAAACTCTAATGTAATAACTGCATATTTTAATTATATGTTTTCTTCTAGAAATTGAAGTTAATGTGGGAGTTGTAGGGAAATTAAAACTGAGTTCTGTATTGGAAGCAATGATTCAGGTAGCGAAGATTACATGTATAATACCCCTCACACTTTTTAAAACAAAACACTCAGTTTTGACAATTGACAATCCTTGAGCTGTATTTTGTTAGCTTTGAGAATGATTTCGTCACGAAATCAAATCACGTTTCGTCACGTTTGTGAAGAAACCGAACGCGTATGCGAGGAAACTGTTTCCTCTACTCGAAAACTCATCGTAGTACATTGTGGGAAACAGTTAACTAGATGAAGTCTAATCGCTTAACTATAATAAAGTCTAATCGCTTCAATATAAAGCTACAAAATAAGTCCACCGGCCAATATGATTGTCAGGGAGTTGGTCTTGTACTAGTAAGGTCCTGTGTTCGAATCTCGCTTTGGGCATAGATGTAATTTATCCCTCCATGCTGTCTGTAATTTTTGCATTGTTAAGGCAGCATTAATCCAGCTATATGCTTCCCACAATAAAGTGATTATTAGAAAGTTAGATACATTTGGTAATTCAAGTTTTTCTTCTTGTTTGGAAAAAAAAATTGAAAGAAAATAGATAACGAAATTTTTCTTCACTATTAAGGAAATTCCTTTTCTTGAAAAGGTGATGATAGTTATTTCGTCACCTTGACGTATGTACTATGAAACGCTTTCGCTAAAAAGGAAGTTCTGTAAAATTTTAATATTCATTCTGCGTTTTATATACATTGCCAATTTTCTTTTGAAGCATAAATTGTTGAATTCCTTTTCCTAAATGCATAATTTTAGGAAAAATAAAAGAACTAATAAAAAATTTATCAATTGAACGATTCATGTATCAACTGAGTGTTAGTTATATTTTATTTCAAAATATTTTTATGAGTTGTTAAAATATTCAAGATGCATTCTGTGAAAGAATGTTTTTTTTTCTTTTTCATTGATACAAAATAAGGTATTTAAATAAATTGTTCCAAAACAATTCTGATTTCAATTTAAGAGAAGTATATTTCGTCTTTTAAATACAGAATTTTAAGCTTAAAGACTTTTTTGTTCTTGTTATTTTAAAATATTATTTATAAAATTTTATGAGATAGATTTGTGTCCATAAATTTATTTAGCTTCAAAACAATATTTCGATTTAAATGATTTCTCGGAATATTTTTATACTTTCAGTAAACTGATATCCTTTGCATGACTATTAGACTATTTTCTATTCTTCTTTTACATTATATTTTACATTTCATATTAACTATTTAAAAAAGCATGTAAATTTAGAATACTTTAAATCAAATTCAAATAGTTGAATTATATATGATAGTTTACAACTTAGTGATAAATTTTTGTCTCTCTTTTGTTGAAACAAAATGTTAAATATCACTTGATTCAAAATATTCGCTTCAAAAATATTTAAATAGTATATAAAAGTCGACATGTTTTATGCGGTTAAAAACAGTTGCCCACCTTCAAGACTTGTCAATTGATAATAAGAATAAGAAAAGTTGTTTTAAATATAAAACCTGAAGTTGTCAACTAAAAAATGGAAAAATAAACGTGAGAAACAAAACTAACCAAGAGAGAAGAAAGAGGAAAAAAAAAAAAAAAAATCCACAGTGGTCGAGAGGGGCAAAACAAAACAAAAGGTATTTCCACGTGCTATAGAGAGGTGGTGAGAAACTAATGTCGTTATCAAGGGAATCAGTTTTCATATGAATAAAACAAGATTACATGATATCAATTTGAGCTGAGGTAACTTAAGTGGAAATAATTTTGACATTGTCGTAATTGAATTTATGCTCAAGATTGTACAATGGGCAGCCTATCATGATTTTTCGAATTCTTTCTTTATTTAAAATTGTAAATAATTTGTGACAATATGTGAGTTCCTTTCTTATAAGAATTTTTATTTTTTTATCTTTAAATCTCAGTTTCCTGAAATAAATAAAAATTAATTGTAACAAAAAAAGAAGTATTTGATTATTTTCACATAAATCCATTAAAAGTCTCAGTTCATTTGAAATATAGTGAAATTGCAATAACTAAACTCTTTCAGCCATAAAAAAGTAAACTATCTAAAATGATAAAGCAATTTTAAAAGAAGTAAGTATTATTACTTTTATATCCTACCTAAAACTGAAACTACGATACATTTGAATACACATAACACATTTTCAAAGAATTAAACCGACCGTTCTGTTAACGATAGAGAACAGATTATCAAAATGAGGTTTTGAGTTTCCTTGATATGTTTATACTTGAATTGGGATTTAAGGCATTGGCGCTATAAGGAAAACGAATTTAAAGATTTTCGTCCTTTGATATCAACTGTTGGAAACTTAATGGCGCTAAAGATCATTTTAAGATAAAATGGCCACCTATATCCGAGAATTCAGGAACAATTGCTATTAGAGGAAATCTAAGCTTTCTTTCAATGTGATGTCTTAATTCTTTTTCAAGTTACTTATGTGTAAAGATGTGTTTGTAATTTAAGAATACTTTTCATCAAATGTATTTGTTTGTTTCTCTTAGCTTCTTTGAAAGTTAGAGTATCTGGATTTGAAGTAAATGATGAAATTAATGGATTTAACGGTTTTATTCGAATTGAGATACTCGAATGTTTATTTCGATAAAGATAAAACGTAATTTTAATGAAAATATAGGGTGTCTCAGAATAATTGAGACAAACTTTAAGGAGAAGTAGGGAACATCACAAGATTTCAGAATTACGCAACAACTTATGGAGGGAAACGTCATGGGAAAGTAGTATGGCAGGTACAAGAAACAAGGAGACAAAAGACTGAGATCCTCTGATGTATTAATTGATCGAAGATATTACAAGTGCAATGTCACGTAAGGTGTTCGTTAGTAAGTTCCCAACATTACTAGCGATGCAAATATTATACTGAACATGGATTGGCGGATTTAATCAAATACACATGGATTTTGCTGGATATCCGCAGCAGCACAGACAATTCATTCTTGTTACCTGATCCATTTTGGAATTTACAGATGTTGTGTTCAGTGGTCAGAAGCGGATTATACGGATAAGGGTTTTACTAAACTAGGTACGTATCCGCGTCTGGAAGGAAAGAAAGATGTGTTCACAGCATCCCAAAGAAAGATCTTCATACTTTTTTGTGAGAATACTGTTCAATGTCAACTGTTTAATGTGGACCATCCATCGAAGTAGGAGTGTTCACATCGATGTGGGAGTTTCTGTCAAAGTAGGCGTGTTCACATCACGTCCGAAGGTCACCAATGAGGAGATAGTAGTTATTGACAATGCCAACCTTCATCTATGAAAAGGTACCTCAACATAGAATCGAATTAACAAGTCTTATATATTAGTGAATTGGAATTGTATTTTTTGTAGAGGTAGACGCACTACAGTATCTCTCCAGAATTTTATGTGATAGAATTTGATGAACGGTTACCATTAGTTTATTCCTTGCTGTTTTGTGAAAAACCGGGAGAGTTGTATTAAAATCACCGTACTTTTAAATGCTGATAACGAGAGCTGTAATAAGTTCATGGTGATGGTCGCTCCTGTGTTGCCGTTAGCAGTCTAGTGTATACAGGCCAACGCTGTGTGTGATCGAGACTGAGTAGCAACAGCACGAGGAGGTGGATAATGTCGCAGTCACTAGTAGCAAGTCAATTGTTCAATGTGGACCATCCATCGAAGTAGGGGTGTTCAAATCTATGTGGGAGTTTTGGTCAAAGTAGGCGTGTTCACATCACGTCCGGAGGTCCGCAATGTGTAGATAGTAGTTATAGACAATATCAACCTTCATCTATGAAAAGTTACCTCAACATAAAATCGAATTATCTTATATACTAGTGAATTGGAATTGTGTTTATCGTATTGGTAGACGCACTACATTCTTTAATCTTGAAAGCGTGTTAACCAGGGAATCTTTCCATCACGCCCAATCCATCTTGTGAACAACAACACCTAGATGCGAACGAACACGTTTCTGACCATGAGTTGCTATTCAAATCTGAATCATTGCGATTTCCCTTACCTCCCTTTAAAGTTTGTCCCAATAGTCCCGGAAAACGCTGTATAACAATTCTCCTTATAAATACACTGTAAAGAATTCCAGAAAAATTATGGATAGAAGTATCGACACTCAGGGGGTCGGTTCTTCTAACCTTAAAATCGACTTTTACTTGAACATGTTGCGGAGCAAAAAATCTGATAGATCGTAATTTTAACAGAAATCAATACCGTTCCATTACTGTATCACTCGAATTAAATAAGTATAACTGTAAAAATTACGGTATAATATTTTACAATAAAAATGAATTTTACGGTATAATATATTTTTCGGATGATGCACTTAAATCGTTGGTGCTTTATTCTTTAATTTGATTTGGAATTTATTTCAGTGTGATAAGAAAATTATGCATTTAAAGAATTTTGCCTTTTTATGTTAATTGCTGGAAACTTGATTATGATAAAAGCCACTTCATAATAAAATAGCCACCTAATTTCGATGTTTCTGCAGATGATTGCAAGTTTTTGAATATTTAGTATAGTTATGAAAAACATTAGCACCAAACTTTCGAAATAATGCAAGCATTATAAAAAAGTTTTAAGAATTTATACTGCAAGGTGGAAAATATTCTGATAAAATAATCAGACTGTATGGTAGTGACAGTTCTTTTCAAAACAATAATTATGGTCAATAAAACGAAAATATACGGAATTTAAATCATTCATTTGGTAATTATTTCGTTTATGTGTTTATGGTTTACTCAAAATTCGGGCATTAAATATTTTAATCCTTTGTGATACATTTAATAAAAATATAAAAATTAAAATTAAATTTTACCGAATAAATAGTTTTATGCTAGGCTTTTAGGTATCGGGATAAAATTCAGCAAATTTTATGGCATTTATCAAGTTTTATCATATATTATAAAACCATATTTTACTGTTAATTTTACCAAAGCGCTTTGCCCAAAATTACCATACTTTTCGATGCTCCCATAGAGCCAGAAACGCGGTAAAATTTACCATATTCTAGTAGTTTTTATCAAACTTTCTTCTTATATTGTAAGCATTAATTAAAAAAAAATTTCAGACAAATAAATGATTTTTTGTTGTTGATCTTTCTTTGGGAGAGTGGGAGAGTGATAGGACCAATTTAATGAAAAGGAACGACTTGTTCAAATTTTTCAACTGTACAATAATTTAGTACATACTAATTTGCAATTTTTAGTAGCCTATTATAGTGAAATGAATTATTGCTTATCCTTTTTTTAACATTTTTTTTTCAGTTTTATAGAATTTTTTTTATAAAGAATAACTTAAAAAATAAACACACGTATTCAGATCGTTTTAGAAATACTAATTAGCTGACGTAATCCGTCTCTGCTACCATGTTTACTTTAATCATTGAGTTTACCTGGCATAAGGAGTAAAAAATAAGGTATCTGCAATAAATTCATTCCTTTTTTGATAAGAACTATAAGCTAGAAGATAATACTATAAGCTAATTTTATCTATAAAATAGATGAAAAAAGACAGAATCGTCTGCAGTTTTATTTTTATCAATGTCTATTTTAAAAACCAAAAAAATTCGTTTTACAAACGTCTCTCCCGAAGGTTCGAATTGAGATTTTAGAAAAATTTTCAGTACCAGGTGCTAAAATTTCACATTTTATCAGCTATCCGAATTCATAAACGATTCTGGGAATATAAGAGAGAATCATTTCAAACTCATTTTACTACTTTTGATTGTGACGACAAACCAGTCACAATGCTTGACCCAAGATTTAAATTGTCTTCTGGATTAAATTCTGATACTAATAAGATGTTCAATTGTCTCTGGTTAAATTCTGATACTAATAAGATGTTCAACGCAAGTGTTTAAATTTAATAAAATGTGATCAATTGAAATAAAAAAGCACTTGTGCTTTCAATGAAATTTAAAAAAAAAAAAATATCTCCTTTATGTATAAAGAAAAATATCAAAAGTATGAATATATTTTTTAAACATATAGTGTTCAATAATCAATAACTTTTTTAATATTATTTTTGTAAGAGAAAAAAACATGAAGACAATTGTTTTTACAACATTTTGACATTAAGGAAACATGTTTATTTGTATTGATTTTCTAGTCAAAAATGCCAAAAATGGTTCTTTTGATAAATGGGTTATGGGACATAAATTCGATACATGAGAGGTAGAAAGCGAGTAAAAATAATGTGTGCGGGTTATTGCCAAGAATGTTTTCCATAAATTCAATAAAATAAATATGGGTAGCATTTTTCTCTTCATTTGAAAATCTAATATTTGTTCAAATTTAAAATCTTGAATGTGACAGTCGTAAATGTAGTGGATAATTTATTTATTGCTGTAAAAATATTTCTCAATTATTTGTTTGGAGTAATTTTTTTAGTGACTTTTACCAAGAAAACATTGGAATAAGTAAAGCAATTTTTTAAGCACTTATTTCTTTTTATTTTAAATTATAACATGGATTGTATTGATTTTTAAGCTTAACGGTAAGCATTACAATACGAAGAATCGATTGTTTTAAATAGTTTGAAACAATCTGTTGCCTAAATATAAAAGTTTTGCATAGTTTGTGATAATTTTAAGACAATGAAAGATGTCTTTTAATCTAAACACTTTTTTTTTTTAAATAGCTAATCAGTTTTTCCAATTTTTCAAGTTATGCCCATCTAGAAATTTCTCCAAACAATGGTTAAATAACAATTTATTTAATTATTACTTTACCGTATTCAAACAAGAGAGTTAAATAACCATAAATAAGATGGTATTCAAACTGTTAATCGGGAGAAAAACCTTTAAAAAATGGTATTTACTATAAACTTTACGGTTAACATATTTCTGCTGGTTATTTTATTACAATTTTAGAATGAAAATTCTAACAGTGTTAGAATGGAGTGCTTGAAAGAGACATTTTCCTAACCTTAATTTATAAAAGTAAAATGTTACTATTGAATAGTAATGTTAAAAGCCAAGCAGTATTTAGAAACTTTTTAATAGAATAATATTAATTAATTATATTAATTAATTAATTAACTAATTAATGAATAGAGTTAATTAATTAAATTTAATTTTTAAAAAAAACGAGCTAAGCATTATGTTTAAGACCTACACCGTAAACAATATTTTGTATCTAATAATATAAAGAGAAATTTCTGAGACCCTAATTTAGCCATTTTTTTCAGTTCATTTAAAATACTTCTGATAATAAAATATTATTCATTTTCCTTTTTAAATTTATTTAAGTTTTATTAAATAGAATTATTATCATTTTCGAACACATTTTCATTTAAAAACAAAATAGGGAGCATAATTTTAATAAAATACTGAAATAAAAATGTGGATTACTATGTGATGACTACATTTGATGACTTTTAAGTCTGCAAAGCAGAAAAAAAGCACTTTGTTAATGACGTAAAAAGAGTTTTTAAGACTGGGATATTTTCCTCATTTAGCTAGTTAAATATAGTTTTAGGTTAATGTGGTTTGAACAGCTGCTTTGAGTTTTCTTCTTTTCTGGTATGAAATTTTTTGTTGATATTTCAGACCTTTTTAAAGAATTGATTTGTTTCCATAAATCTATGCAGCTTCGAAACAATATTTTGATTTAAATATTTAGCAGATTTCTCTGAATATTTTTATATTTTCAGTACACTGAAGTTCTTTGTATGACTATAAAAGCATTTTTAACATTTCATTTTGAGTAAATAATTATAAAGCTATGATTTAAACAGGATATACTCGTAATGTTTTTTTAATGATACAATTGATTAGATTATTCATATATATTCGATATATAACAATTTATTAGATTATTTAATTTTTCTAATAAATTCTATTTTACTTTTTAAATTAACTATTTAAAAAACCATGGAAATTAGGCTTAGTTTAAAACTAATTACGATAGTTAAATTATATATATTAGTTTATAACTTAGTTATACATTTTTGTATCTCTTTTGTTGAAACGGAATGGTACATATTACTTGATTAAAGATGTTTACTTCTAAGATATACAAATCAGAAATATTAATAATAAAATATGTTTTAAGCGCTTAAAAACAGACGCCCATCTTCAAGACTTGCCAGTCGTGATTGAGAAGAAACAAAAATGATTTCAAATATAAAACCTAAATTTGACAACAAAAAATGGAGAAATAAAGTTGAGAAAAAAACTAGAAAAACCACAGAAGCCAAGAGAGAACAAGGAAGAAAAACAAATATAAACCGAAGAGCCATTACATTATGACCACCCTCCATCTATAACAATGGGCTCGGCCAGGTTTTCATGGTTTCTCGCCCAGTTTTATGGGGCACATAATGTTTTTATGGGGCACATTAGGACCCATAATCCTCATAGAACATTCCCTGACGTCTGTAAGCTATTTGAACATAGTTGCAGACCAGGTTCACCCAGTTTTTCCTGCGGGGGATGGTGTTTACCAATATGATAATGCACCATGTCATAAGGGTCGAATCGTCATGGATTTGTTCGAGAAACATTCCAGTAACTTTCAAGTTATGTCTTGGCCCCCAAATTCACCTGACCTTAATCCAATAGAGCATTTGTGGTCCTACTTGGAAAACCAAATTCGTGCTGCCACACTACCCCCTCGCAATATGAGGGAATTGCAGGACCAGTTGGTGAGCGCTTGGTACCAGATAGCTCCGACCACCTATCAGCACCTTGTGGAATCAATACCATGGCGGGTGCTAGCAGTTTTGAGGGCTAAAGGTGGTCCTACAAGTTATTAGCAGGGTGGTCATAATGTAATGGCTCTTCGGTGTATAATAGTATATAATAGTCTTAAAAATAGTCTTAGGTATATAATAGTCTTAAAAATAGTCTCAGGTATATAATAGTCTTAAAAATAGGAAAAATTAATTAATTTGTTAATAACGTAAAAAGAATATTTTAAGACAGGTTTATTTCCCGCAATTAGCTAGTTAAATATAATTTATTGGGTAACATGGTTTTAGCAACTGTTGTGATTTTCCTTATATTCGAGTACTTAATTTTATTTCAATTGTCGAATATACACGTCTTCTTGCTTATCATTTACAAGAATGAAGCGTTAAGGAGGGTCCAGGATTCAAAAATTCTAAAAAAAGCAGGACATTTTTTACTATTGAAAAACAATGCAATTTATTATTTTGCAAACTATAATTTTATCTAACTTAGAACAAAAGATGGATACAAGACATGGCTTTCTTTTGTCTCATATTTATAACTAAGAAATGCTGAATTTAAGCATTTTTTTCCATGATAATTTTTATGTGTTTTTTCAATTTAAACCATACATCTCAATTCCTACACAGACTGACATATGTAAATGTAAAATAAATATTTTTTCTGTTTGTAACATAGATTTTTTTTGAGGAAAGTTGTGAAATATTCTTTAAAGTTTGTTTTATTACATTTATAGAATAATATGAAAGGAAATTTTAAATGTTGTAAAATGATTAGAGAAAAAAATTATGAAAAAAAATTAAGATTGTATATTTTTATTTCAAATATACTTAATAATTGCGTTTCAATAGTGTTGAAATTTTTTTTATATTATACGAAAAAAAAACATAATTTTTTAAAAATTATTTTAATAAAGGGACTTAATAAAGGGGAAATTTGTAGGCATTTTTTTATATGTTCTTTGGCAAAATAGTAGAAAGAGAAAAAAACATTCTGAGGAAAATACTGTATAATAATAATATTTTTATAAACAAAATAGAAAAAAAAACAACAACATAATTTTGCATAACCTTTTGCCTGTGGAATGCATTTAAAAAAAACGCTCCAAAAATGGAAAGATGTTTTTCTTTAATTTTCTTTGTTATTATCGTCAAAATGTGAAGAATAGATAATAAAAAAAACTTTTAAATGAAATAAATATTAAATTCAATTTTTTCAAATATATCGAAAATGTTATACGATTACATTAGTTTTTGTTCAAATTACAGCAAAATAAATCAAACGGCATAATTTTAAAAATAAATATAATAAACTAATACAACAATATTATTATTCGCATCAACTGTCTTGAATTCCACGTCTCTCAGATTCCTTTGTTGTTGTTGTCATCGGCCATTAAGGCTGAGGGGGTGCGATATTTCTTATTTTCCAGTGGCGTCATCTATATCTAAGAATTCGACTTCTACCACATCCGCTTTTTACGGCGCATTCCCGCATCCATTAATTCATCCACAGATCGTAATTGTGAACTGAACTAGAAAATGATCAATCTCCAATTTAGTACCTTCAAATGTTAAATTTGATATGGGAACATGGAGGACTTTGTGACCCGTTACATTTGTGACCAAATTTAACGTGTACTAGACACCATTTACCACGCGGGAAGTCTTCAGCTGGCTAGAATCGAACTTCTACTCTCACGAACGTAAGTCCAGCTCCCTGCCAACCCCGAACCCTCAGATTCCTTTGGATTTCACAAATTCTTTATAGTATGGTATATACGAAAACGTGGAACGGCACACAAGCCTCATTTGAAATATTGATATCTGAGCATGAAGAGCCTAACAAGCATTCTTCATCATCGTGTTATTAAAACATTGCGAACATAATGTGGTTTGACGGAAATTCGGAAAGAAATGTAAAATTACAAATATCCGATAAATCTCACGAAACTACCGAGTTTTTCTTTCTGGAAAAAACAAGATTTGCAATCTATTGGAAAATTGGTAAATTACATAGTATGCATTGGACGAACGGAAATTGGGCTTCACGGTTTTGAAGCACAAATTTTTTTATTGCCGGAACTTAAGTTGGGCATTCCAAAATTGGTGCATTTGCATTGTTGAACTGGGTCCTGGCGTCAAATGCAAGGGGTTAATAAAACCAAATTATACGGCATTTAAACAATCCATTTAATGATTTTTCCGTTTGTATGGTAACGGTTTACCAGAAATGCCGGTTTTCAAAATTACCACGCATTTAGTAAAAAGGTGCAAAACTGAAAAGTAAATTTTACCGAATAATTGGTTTTTGTACCATGCTCTAAGGTATCATGACAAAATTACCAAATTTTATCACATATTATGAAACACATAATTTTATCACCTATGTGTGAAAATTTTGTCACATATAATTTAATATTTATCACATATCATAAACTAATATATCACATAAATAATTATTAAATCCCATATATTATTTTAAAAATATCCTTATCAAAGAGCTTTGCCTAAAATTACCGAACTTTCTGGTGTTCCCAAATAACCAGCTTTGACAGTACTTTTTGCACAGTGTTTAAATACGTAAAAAAATGCATTGATTATAAGAAAATTTCAAAGATCACCCATGCCTCATTAAGCAACTATCTTTATTTTTAATTTTCGAAATTCTCATGCTACAGTTCTAAAGATAGCTTATCTTTCTAGCTAATGTGCAAGAAGCATATTTTTTCTCTTTTTATTTTTACTATTTTATTTATTTTTGATAATACTACGTATTTTATGAATGTATTAACCTACAAGGTAAAGTGTATAAATTGTTTCGGTCTTACGAGAAATTAAATTTAAACGTATTCATTTGGTCTACAAAACTTACAAATAGGGATCATTTCCTTAAATCATATATTTTCCCGTTTGAAGTTGAGCAAAATATTTATAAAACATATTTTTTTTTTCTGGTATTATATAGTGAGTTTATTTTAATATTCATATTTTTTTCCTGACCAAAATCTACTTGATATACACTTTTAAACTGTATTTCTATGCGATTTAACATCAGAAAATAACTGAAACACGTATTTTCAATCGATATTTTCTATATAAATCTATTCAGCAATTTATTTTCTCAATTTTGCAAAATGGGAAAAGTTTTCATGGGGCAGTATACCTTAAGATATTAATGGGGTTAGATATAAGTATTTTTTTGCTTAATACGTTTCATTTATGTGAGAGAAAAAGTGAAAAAACCCGAGATAACGTTTTCTGAAGCACCTTATATAATGGAGTTTTATCCAGTTGTTGATACCCAAATCAATCTTGTTGGAGTTTAATTTAAAACTTGCTTGCACTCTCATAAATCAAATGCTTCTATTACGTTTTTAGATTAAAATAAATATACCGTGTTTTGCAGGTGAATGGATTGTACAAATTATAATGACATCTCTAAGTATAATGATTTATGCAGCATCAAATATAATGATAAATTTATTGAAGTGCCTAAAAAAAGTATACGATGTTTTTTCAAAATACACTGTTAGAAATTTCATTCATAAATATCCGCAAAATTACCGGCAGTTGTCTTTTCATCCACTTAGCCGTAAAGTTTACGGTAAAGAATTTTTTTTTTTTCTTATACGGTATTGAAATCTTTTACAAGTAACATGGATAAAAAAATACAAGAATACAAAACTATACGGTTTTTTCACCATTTACAACTAGCTAGATTTCAAAAACACGAAAAAGAAATTTAACTGGATATTAGAGCTGGACTTTTCATTAGGTTATGGACATTGGAATTAGGTCGTAGTTGTATTGTTCCTTAATAAATGGACCTCTGTATGTGGTTCAATTTGAATTTCTGGTTATTTTACTTATAGCAAGATATGGGACGTTCTAGACTTTTTGGTGTTTAGCAGTTTATGGAGCTACCTCTGGGTGAATGAGAGTATCGTATTCTAATAGTCCAGGGTCGTAAATTAGGGGTGTATGGCGCTGAAAACTCTTTTAGTGTAGAAGGAGAAGGGAGAAAATATTGCGGTGTCAAAGCTGGGTGGCGAAGCCTTGTTCTGTCGGTCTTGAAATTCACAGATTAGCCCTCTCGGCTATGATATGTACCTAGCTGCGATCAGCTAAGTGGCTTCATATAGTGGTCTCAGTTTTATCTCGGTTAACAGTTTGAATACCATCTTATTTACAGTTTTTTTGACAGTTTTGTTTAAATATGGTAATTAACCGATTAAAAAAATGTTATTTACTATTTTTTTACAAGACACTTCTAACTGTGTAGGGTAGAAAGGAACTAGCGTGGAGAATTTCACAAATTTATCAAAATTCCATATTCAATATAATTTTTTACTCATTAAATGTTTTTTAACTACAATTGTATACCTGCATTTATGTTTATACCTGGAATTACTTGGTTGCTTAGTTTTTCCGTAATAATTTTTTTTTTTAAATATTTAATTACTAGATGTTACATAAGACGTTATTTAAGAATAAAGCTTGTATTGCAGGAGAAATTCATAAAATCAAGCTAATTCCCAATTCAAGAATAAAATATGAAATTAAAAACTACAATTTTAAAACTAAAACTTGATTTTACAGCTATTTTTTTCGAAAATATTAAGTAAGAGGAAAATTACTCTATTCTTTCATTCATTGTTTAGTTCAAAAGATGTGTAACCACTTTTTATTTAAGCTATAATTGGAAAAAAAATTATTGAATGCGTATCTATATTTTTTGTTGAAAAAAAAAACAAACAAACAATAATACTTTTGGATCTTCAGTTTAACTATTTTCTTTAGTTCAAACCACTATAAGAAAATGAAGGCACCTTTTCGAATAATTAAGAATCTCTTTTTATTTATGGCCTGGTAAAGATGTTAGTATAAGTTGCTTAAAAAACTTTAATATAAAAAATTAAAAAATGCCTTAAACATTCACATTGTACAGATGTTAATACTGTTGTTTTAGCATAATTGACTTAAGAATCTAAAACTATTTACGTTCTTTATCTTTATATATGCAGTATTAAAATCAAATTTATTGAAGCATTTAATCAAAAGTTGCCATAGCATAGAGGAAAAGGTGTAAATATGGGCACCCTCTTTTGTTTTTTTGATAAAGTTACTTTCAATTTGAAAAATTCTAGATTTTTGTCTTTCTTTAACAACTATGACAAGTTTCCTAAATGCGAGAAAGCAAAACAATGATTATCATAAATTATTTCATTTCAAAAACGACGATTTTCAAAAATATTTTAAAAAAGCACCAGAAAAAATGGGGTGTAAATATGGGCCCCCTTCAAAAAAGTCACTAAAAATAGTTTAAAAACAGGATAAAACAATACAAAATGGTAGAGAATTTATTTATTACAGGAAAATAAATCATTTACAGAAATCGCAAACATAACTTGCTCTTTCAGCCCCGGCACAATCTAAGTGTGCCCACATTTGGCACATTTCACACACACGTCTCCCCGAGAGTCTTCAGAGAATTTTCCATCACAAAAAATGCAAGTTGCATCGCTTGAGTCTGGTTTATCCCCACCGTTGACATCTAGATTTCTAGATTGGTATCATCATCGTTGTCCATAAGGGGAGGGTCATCGTAGTCTGATGAGTCCGATGATGAATCGTATCGTTGCGTGGGTCGAATTTTCTTTTTTTGAAGGCCTTTCGTCTTCCCACCCCAGCCCCCTGGCCGGTCTCTTACCCCGGGAAAACTCAAGGACGTCTTCTTGAGAGCACTTTTGTCAGGCGACTTGGTCAACTGATCCTTTTATGGCGATCCGGTGATGAGGCTGGACCTTGCTGCTTTGCGTCCACGAGTAGTGGTTCTCTTCTGAATGTTGGGAACAGGAGATATGTCGAACGGAAAAATTGCACTTGAAGTTCCTGAGGAACAATGCGGTATTTCAGCTGCCTTATCAATTGGCATGACTAGAGCCTGATGTGCTTGTATATCAGGATAACTCGAAGTAGAGGCAGATGATGTCAATGGTCCTGAGATAGCAAGTAGAGGACCACGTGATTCTGAAAAATTTTCCTCTACGGAGCAACTTCTTCCTGCATCCAACTCAGCAGCTATAAAGTCAGCGTCTGCGAAGATGTAGCGGGTATATTCCAGTTACTTTGAACCCGTTTATTGCTATCTCAACCTTTTGGGTACGAATGTAGGCTTGGGTAAAATTCTCCGCAACATCATAGGGTGTGAGAGGATGCCCATGGTGTAATTATGGGCACCCTTTAAATGGGGGCCCATATTTACACCAACGCCACTTAAGAAAGATGGCCACTATCACATGTAACCTGAAAGTGGGCATGACTAAAGGTGTGCTTCAAAAAGTAGCTTAAGATCTCCGCTTCCCGGATATCACTGTGAAATTATTTTTAACTAAACATAAGTACATGAAAAGAAAAGGATTTCACATACCTCTCAAAAGTTTTCAGTCCAGAATGAACACCAATTTGCACAATAACTCACGCTGCATCCATACTACTTGAAAGAATGGTTCCAACTGTTCTATACTATCTTATATTAGCAACTGGCGCCATCTACAGTCCTCGCCGCCAGCCGCCAGTCTTCAGTACCTCCCATAGCCACTAGGGAGGGGTGCCCATATTTACACCTGTGCCCATTTTTACACCTTCTCCTTTATTCATTAGTGTAAGCGAATTCTTGTAACATGATTTTTAATCACTGTCTGATAATTCGGTATTTACAATAGTTATTATCTAAGCTTACCCCTTAATTTTATTAATATCGTATGCTATTAGAACGTTTTTGATATGATAAATTTACAAGGTAAAGTATTAAAGCTTAATATACGTAATTGTGTGACGAATACAACTGCCACACGCTGTAGAAACTTTAGATTATGGTATAATATTCAGATTATGACCTCAAATTATGGTATGAAGTACCCGCACTTCGGGTATATTATCTGTTAAATCCATTCTACCATGGATTTTATAGTAATATTTATTTAAGTAGAGTGATTCAGTTATTTATTCTAATTATTAAAATAAAGATCACGGACGGCATACCTGATTTTTTTGTTTCGCAATATTTTCCAGTAAAAATGGTTTTTACAGTAATAAGTGACGGCACCAAGAGTGTCGGTTCTTTTTGTCATCTTTTAAAGTTTTTACACTTAATCTGATTATTTTATAGTGATTATGATTGATAGGTATAATTGATATTTGAAATAAATATATGATTAGTTATTAAAAGACCGTTACATATAAATAAATATGTTTTTATATTTATCTGGAACTTTTATACTAAACAGAGTTTGGTCAACATATATATGAAAAAATATGAATTTAAAAAATAGAGATTAATGTTTTGTAGAAGTAAAAAGTCTTGCAAAAAGTATAAATTGGAAAAAAAATGAATAAAACGTATCTTAATAACTCCTTTCTTCCATAAATATTTTAATTTTATTAAAAAAATGTTTTTATTAATTTATATTTTAATAAATTATGTTTTTCTTCATTAGTGTTCGGTTTCTAGTTGCATCTCTAATTAAATTGGTTTTTTAATTTAAATTTCTCTTTTTGTAAGATCTATAAAAATTTTTTTTTACTTTCTACTAACTTTAGAACTAATGTTTGTTTCTTTAGGTTCATATACTTTGTTTATCAAACTTTAGCTTAAAAATTATGCATAAAAGCAATTTTTTCTTGTATTTAATTTGTTTTCGGTTTTCTTTTGAGACTTTAATTTTTTCCTAAATTTTGTTCATTTTAGATTTTAAGTTCTTGGAACATTGTTAGAAATCTTGAAAAAAAAAAGGTTAAATAACAATTTATTTAGTTTTACTATCGTTTATCGCACAAACTTTACTCACCTGAAAAAGCCGTTTAGTTCTTTCCAGCTGGGTACATGTCAATATGGGTACAAAACTGGGTAGTACTAATATGTCAATCTCATGAGCGACAGAACAGGGTTTTGTTACCAAAATATTTCCTTTAGTCCCTTCAACACGCAAGAGTTTCCAGGGTCCTGCAATCCCAAGTTTTAGATTTCGTAATATTAGAATACAGCACTCTCATTTTTATACATAGATGGCAGCACCATGTCAAATTAAATTTCAATTTTCAGATTTTGAAGCCGTGCTAGTTGTAAATAGTTAACAAACCGTATAGTCATGGTTTTTTAACCGTACTAGTTGTAAACGGCTTCAAATCCGCAACGGTAAAATATGTTATTTATCGTAAATTTTATGTTTAATTGGATGGACAGACCACTGCCGGTTATTTTACCGTATTTTTTGTATGAAAATTCTACAATTGTTTTACAAATCAAGACTATCAAGTTAAAAAGTGAAAAGGTATTAAGGTATGTTATATGAAAAGAAAACCCGAAGAATGACTAATTTAAATAATGAAACATATCTTAAAATAATTCTAAATATATGATTTCATGTTTTATTTTTTTCTCTATTGTCTCAAATTTAAAAAAAAAAAAATATCATAGAAACAAAAATTAGTTTTAGGTCAAAAATTGAGTTCTGAATAGATCATCATAATTTTTTTCTAATGTATAAATTTAACCAAGCATTAAATTATAAAGTTTAGCCTAACTACTTCGAAAAAAATTAGTTATAAAAATTCTGAGTATGCAATAGGAATTCCGAAATTCCAAACTTTTCTAATATAAATAAAACTAAATCTTTGGATGTCATTGTTCTAATCCAAGCAATCAATAAAAGATCTGAAATTTAAAACTTATTTTATGAATTGGAGCATTACTTCTGCTTTATCGGATTCGTTAAAATACAAAAGTGTGTCGGAAAAATCGATGAACGGAAAATCATTTTCTGCGATATTTTTTAATACATCCTGACGAACTCATTGATTTTCTTTACTCAAAACGGAATGAATTTATCAAAGGATTTTACTGACGATTTTGGGATCAATTAATGAACATTAATCTCTTTTTGTTATGCGCTGCTTTTCTAATTGATATCATTATATAAAAACTAAAATTAGTGACATAACAAATGTATATAGACATAATATCCTACGAGTAAAAGTAAATTTAGTATTCAGAAATTCATTTATATTCTTTGATAAAATAATTATACATTTAAATTATAATTGAATAATATAACTTTAAAATAAATTTTATACCAAATATGCTAAAAGGGCTGGTATCAGATTCTATTTAGACAGCATTCTCGAACTACAACAGAAAAAATTGAAAATAAAATATTTTTTTTAAAGCTATAACATAGTTGACGGTTTTAAATCATGTGTTCAAAAGTCCTGATTTTTTAAATATCTGCATGCATTTTTTTCAAACATGTCACCTTTGATGGATTACATAAAATAGGGAGAATTTGTAAACGAAATACAAAGTCTGGAAAATATTTTTATGCCACAAAAAGTTTTTCTTTTTTTTAAAATAATAATTGAATCAAAATTTTCACTTTACTTACTTACTCCTAAGCTCTACAGTCAATGAAGGACCTTGGCGTCCATTACCACACAACTCCACTTTTGCTGTCCTCAGCCTTTATACTCTAATTTTTGATTTCTGTTTTTTTCAGACCTCTTATTTTACCTCTATTATTATAGACCTCTTATTCTCTTATTCAAGCCTTCTTTTTCTAGAGTGGCCGACATTTTTCTTTCCCTATAGTTTTCCTTAATAGACTTTCTTTTTTGTTCTTTCCTCACTCATTCACTTCAGATGTCCGGGACATAGTATTATTTTTCGTTTTCATTAAATTTACTATATCTTTTTTACTATATCTTATTAAATTTACTATATCTTTTACTATATCTTTACCATATCTTCTTCACAAAATTTGCTTAACTCTAAATTTTTCCAAATTCTCCAAAAATCTCCCCCTTTGATTGACTTACCTGAGAATCTTTCTATCAAAAGAAATAGGTATTTTTCTTCTTCCTGAGTGGTAGTCCAAGTTTCTATTGCGTATGGGGCAATGGATCTAATTACTATTTTATATAATTGTAGTTTCAATTTTCTTGAAAGCAGAGAAGATTTTAACAACTTAAGCATTGAAAAGTAACAACTGTTTCCAACTGCCAGTCTGGCCTTTATCTCTGGGTTTAATTAATTTTTTTCAGTGACAATTGTGCCAAAATATTTAAATCCTGTCATCCTTCCAAAAATAAGTTCAGTATTCACTGCACTCGTGGTTGGTCCCTTTTCTCTGTCCATAACAGCGTATTAAGTTTTTCCCCTGTTAACAAAAGTCCAAGAGGTTTTGCCTGCTTTTCCTATTCTGTATATTCTTCGACGTTTTTCTGTTCTAGACATTAAATCCACATCATCTGCGAAAGCAAAAAATTGTAATGATCGGTTAATAATTGTACCCCCCCCCCCACTGAAATAAATCTTTCGAATGATATGTTCTAAACAAAAGTTAAAGAGTGTCGAAGACAGTACATTTTCATGTCTTAGTACTTTTTTGCTTAGTTTTGTATTGATTCCGAAATTCTTGTGATTTTTCCCTATACTTTATTTTCTGTGGCTAACGAAGTCATTTTAACAAGTCTGATTAGTTTACCCTGTATTTCAAAATCATTCAAGATATGGTCAAGTTTCTCTCTATTTATAAAATCATACGCCTGATTAAAGTCTATAAAAAGTTGGTGAACTTTAATGTTTTGTTCAGAAAACTTTCTGAAACAAATATTTTTGTCAGAAGTAGATCTAGAAGTTTTAAAACCACATTGCTAGTCCCCTAACGTTTTTTTTTCTCTAGGGTTGCAATCTTATCGCAGTATTTTTGAGAATACTTTGTTGGAAGTGCTCAAAAGCAGTATCTCACAGCAGTTTTCATAAATCAAAATGTCTCCTTTTTTATGTATAGGGAAAATAATTGCACGTTGCCATTCATTTGGGATTGATTCCATATTCCACATACTCTTCAAAAGGTAATATAGCATCCTTATTAAGTTTTCCCCTCCATATTTCAATAATTCTGCTGTAATCAAGTCTTATCCTGATGACTTTCCATTTTTTAGTTTTTTTTTAAAGTTTGTTTTATTTCATTTCTTTAAAAGTTGGAGGTTTGCAATTTTCATCATCCTCAATGTTATATTCATTTATCTCTTTATGAATATTATTTGTATCTTTTTTGTTAAATAAATCTTCAAAGTACTTTGACCATCTTTCAATCATTTTCTCTTCTATTTACATAGAACTTCTTTGTTCCTGTTCTTACAGAAATTTACTTTGGGTTTATATCTCCTTATGATGTTTTTTTAATTTTAAAACACATTCTGCTCATATCTCCTACGTCAGATACGTCTTTCACTTCCAGTATTCTGTTTCGCTCAATTGCCTTCTTTTTACGACGAAATATGCTTGAAACTATCTTTCTCTTTTCTTTATAGAGCTTTTCATTCTGCCTGGTTTCATGGGAAGGCATTTTATCCCTCGTCAGATTTTTCCCCTTATGAGTTTCCTGCACTCATCATCAAACCACTCATTTCGTGTTGTTTTCCCCTCGTTCCCCAGGACATCTTTTGCTGTTTTTAGAATGATGTCATTTTTCCCATTTTAATTCTAGTAGATAGTCTTGATTGGTTCCACAATATTCTTCGGCAATTGCCTCAGTAATATTTTTTTTTTCTAGAATTCATCCAAAGGTTTTGATTTTATTTAAACCAGTTTTTTCATCTTTTTCATTCTAAATCTGGTAATTTTTTGTCTATACTTCACAACAACAACATAAGGATCTGTATCGGAATCTGCACCTCTAAAGCTCCTACCATCTAAGATAACCGATGCATGCCTTTTTTTTCAACCATCACATAGTCAATCTGGTTTTTTTCTGATCTTCTGGTGATATTGATATATGACTATGTATCTCATTGAGTTTGGCACAAGTGGAATCACTTATCACTTGCAAAATCCACAGTTCTAAGATCATTTTCGTTACACAAGTCATATAAACTAAAACTTCCAATTGTAGGTTTGAGAGTGTCTTCCTTTGAAAAAATTTTGAACTGAAATCTCCCGAAACTATTTTTACATTGTACCTTTGTATGCCTTCATGTTCTTTTTGTAAAGTATCATAGAATTTGTCCTTATCCATCAGATTCTTCTGTTTAAAATTAAATCAATGTTCAAAAATATGTAAAGACATCAATGCCATATTAAAGAATTTTCTTTTTAATCTTTTGATGCTAGTTCTTTAACTAACTGGCCTATATCAATAATATCCTCACCAAGGCACTTTCTAACAATGAATCCAACAACTTTTAAATTACTTCAATGGGTGTTTCGCTTTGTACTTGCGCTGTTCATGAAAATATATCGATCTTTCCATATCAGATATGCCACTCTCTTTCCACCTAACCTCCTTAACAGCGAATAAGCCTAATTTATGTTTATCCATCTGCACCTGTAACTGCTTCACTGCTCCAGAGTGATATAAATTGAAAACATTCCACATTCCATGTTCCAATTTTCTTATGCCTTATTCGTTTCCGAGTCGTCACGGAATTATCAGTCCGGTTTTACTGCATTTCTAAAGGTTTCGTAACAGAAGGTTTTTGATAGTGTGGGGTCATTAGCCCTACTCCCCGCTTCCAACACCAGGAAGGCCAGGGTGTTCCTCTTTATTTGGTGTCCTCCACTCTAATTTTTCCGGATTGGGTGACCCTGCCAGTAGGGAAGCTACAGCTGGGATAGCTCTCTGGATAGACAACACACACAAACCACAGTCCCGGGATAAGGTGGGAATACATCACTGTGCAAATTTTTCACCTACAGAATTAAAATAAAATTGTTAACTAAGCAGGAGAAATGAATTTTTTACTAAATTAAAAAAATAATTTTTGAAAATTTATAATTATTACTTACGTTTTCTAGTTTTTATATTTTCGCCATTTTTCAGTATTTTATACGAAATATGGCTTGCTATCCTCTCAAAACTAAGCAATCCTAAAATGTACCAGCAATTGTACCATATATATTTTTATTTTATACATTTATATAATATATATTTATATAATATATATTTATATAATATATATTTATATAATATTTATAAAATTGTACCATATGATACATAATATGGTAAAGTAATATTGTAGATTATACACTTAGTGGGAACACCAAAAGTTGGATAATTTTTACTGAAGTGATTTTGTAATGGTTATGGTAAAATGGACAATAAAATATGGCTTTTGAATATGTGATAAATCTTAGTAAGTGGGAAAAAATTTGGTAATTTTATCATTTTACCTTTTAGCTCGGCATAAAAATCATTCACTCGGTTAAATTTATTTTTCAGTTTTAAATTTTTTACTGAATCTTTAGTAGTAAGAACTAAAATTTTTAAGTCATAATTTTTGGTAAACGATTACTATATGAACAGAAAAATTACCAAATGAATTGTTTAAGTAACGTATATTTTGATTTCATGAACCAAAATTAAGATGTTTTTTCCTGAAAGATCATTACAATACATTATCATATACATCGATAATTATACCATAAAAGTCATTAGCATACATAATTTTAACAGAACTGCTTTCTCTGAGTAGTGTAACACAATACAAAACTTTAAAATTAAAGCATACCAACGTAAATTATGATATGAATTAAAATATTTCAAAAATAAAATAATTTAAATTATACATGTGTGGTGTTTGAAGAAAAAAAAACCTTAGTTTGATTTTTTTTATGTTATGATTCACGTAAATGTTTATATATATATATATATATATATATATATATAAAAATTTAAAACTACGCAAATAATTATTTACTGAAAATAATATAATTACTGAAAATAATTTTTATTTGTAAATATTTTGCAAAAAATTACTTTTTACTAAATTATATGGTTTTTTAAGTACACAGGTTCTTTGGCAACAAATTGTAAGCTAACACATAGTTTGGTTAAAGCTGTCGCTCATTGCTTACTTTTAAGTGAAAAAAATTGCTTTACAGTTGTCTTGAATTTTAAATGTCGTCATGTAAAAACATTATTTTCTTTAATTACTTCCCCCCGAGAGAACGATTTAAACATTTGCATTTGTTGCAAAGTCTCCTTGAAACGTTAGTTGTAGAGGTGTTGAAAGTTTAAAAGTTTTCTTCCAATTTAATGACTTAAGGAGTTAAAAGCAGTTTTTATTCATATAGAGCTTAAACAATTTTTACTGTACTCATTTAGAATAGTTAAGCATCTAGAGAAACAAAATATAGATGTTTTAATTATTTCCAATAAGGAAAATAATTTTGTTATTTTACTCATCCATCTGTATATTAAATGGTAAGATCGAATTGTTAAACAAAAAAGAAAATAGTTGAAATAAATATAGTTGAAGAATAATAAAATAACGAGTCTATGAAATTAGCTATTTTTCGTCTTTTCAAGCTTTGTCGAATTTAAGAAAGACATCGTAAAAATATTTGTGCGTCTGTGGGAGTTTTAAAAAAAATGATTAAAGCTTTAAATAGAAAAATAATGTACACATTTATTCCACATTTTTAAAACATTATTGATACAACCATCACGTTTTTTTTCCTCCAGTTTTTTATTAGGGTATGTATTACGTTTACTGAGAACCTTATTCAGCAAAAAAAATATATTTATATTATTTGATTAAATTTTTTTGTTCTGTTTGTCATAATTTCTTTCTCTCGGTTACTCTGGTTTTTCTAGTTTTGTTTCTCACCTTTACTTTTAGATTTTTCGTTGGCAACTTAACGTTCAATGTTTCAAATCCGTTTTGGTTCTTCTCATTCACGTTTAATAAGTCTTGAAAATGGGCGCCTGTTTATAAGAGCTTGATATTTGTCGACTGTTATTACGTATATTTATGAAGATAATGAAGTTTTTATAAAGTCATACCTTACTGCTTCAGTTTCTTGGACAAAATTATGGTCAAATTTTTAAAGTTTAATGTATTTATATAAAAGAATAAATTTAATATACGTTTATAAATTGTTATCAGATAGTATTTTAAAGTAAAATTGTGTTTCTGAAATAAAATATTTCCAGCTATTTACGAAATTGTTTTTGCTAAATGGTAATATGCCATATTGATCTTACTGGTACTATACACATTAATGTTATATCAAACGTTTCTGCATATTGGACGTCATTATTTAGAGTTCGCTATATTTGAGATTAAAACATTGGACTTAGGACTTCATTAATGCATTGACAGTTCTTGTGGAAAATTATCATTTCAGTAAATGCTTGTAAATGGGTTATCTTGATAACATATTCTGATAGACACGTATTGAGTGGATGAAAAATGGCCGTTTATGAAGTTTTATCAATGCATATTTTTTACTGCGAAGAGCTAAAGTATTAAAGTTCAATTTTTAAAGAAAGGCCCAAAATAATAGCTGAAGATAAAAATAATACACTCAGAAAAAAAAGTATGAACAAAACTATCAGAATATGCTAAAACGTAACGCGATTCTGGCTCTATGAGAACTCCAAAAAGCTCGATAATATTTACCGAATTGCTTTGAAATTATAATACACAGAGAAAAAATAGTATGAACAAAACTACTAGAATACGCTAAGACTTACCGTTTATCTGGCTCTATGAGAACTCCAAGAAGCTTGATAATTTTTACCGAGGTGATTTGGTAATAATTTTTGCAAAATTAGCAATAAAATAGTTTTATAACATGTGACAATATTTGGTAAATATTGTATAATTTAGTAATTGTACCATTATACATTTAGAGCATGCATAAAAACTGTTTATTCGGCTAAATTTACTTTACAAATTTGTATTTTTTACCAAATGTTTGGTAATAAGAAATATAATTGTGGCAACCAGGATTTAAGGTGAACAATTACCATATTAACGGAAAAATTACCAAATGTATGGTTTAAATACCGCATATTTTGGTTTTATTAACCAGAATTTTGATATTTTTTGCCAGAGAGCCCGATCATTTAACCAGAAGTTTTTTTTTGCATGAATAAATAAATATTACATAAAAACGAAAGATGTCTAAAACGAGAAAAAAAGACATTGAAGCAAAGGTGGATATTAAAATACTATTCATGTCATAAATTCGTTATTTAATGTATTAGTATAAAAAATTTTTCTGAAGTTTAGTTCATTTTTACTAATTTATATATTTATATGCTGTAAACAATTAAAAATACAAATCCGTTTTTACTGTTCGTTTTGAACCACAATTTCCCACTATTCCAAATATATATTTAGCACAATTTCAGAAGCAAAAACAAATTATTCAATATTTCTTATTACCAAATGTTTGGTAATAAGAAATATAATTGTGGCAACCAGGATTTAAGGTGAACAATTACCATATTAACGGAAAAATTACCAAATGTATGGTTTAAATACCGCATATTTTGGTTTTATTAACCAGAATTATGATATTTTTTGCCAGAGAGCCCGATCATTTAACCAAAAGTTTTTTTTTGCATGAATAAATAAATATTACATAAAAACGAAAGATGTCTAAAACGAGAAAAAAAGACATTGAAGCAAAGGTGGATATTAAAATACTATTCATGTCATAAATTCGTTATTTAATGTATTAGTATAAAAAATTTTTCTGAAGTTTAGTTCATTTTTACTAATTTATATATTTATATGCTGTAAACAATTAAAAATACAAATCCGTTTTTACTGTTCGTTTTGAACCACAATTTCCCACTATTCCAAATATATATTTAGCACAATTTCAGAAGCAAAAACAAATTATTCAATGTTTCTATTGAGTGAGTGATATAGTCAACTTTTCTCTAAAAAAAAGTGTATAGCAAAAAAGAACATTTTGTATAATATTTAAGCAAACTAGAACCAAAACATTTATTAAGTATTAGAAATTTTTTATTACGAAAAAAAAATTACTAATAAGTTCTAAAACACAGTTAATATCAATGTTATATTGCTATATGGTTATGGTTTTTGGAGCGTGTTAAATCATATTATCATTCAAATACTTAATATTGTGATAAAATTAATCTTCAAGTAATAATAATACGGTATTGTGGTTTAATTTTAAGAGAAATAAGTTTAAATTTAACACCAAATAATTGCTGTAGCGAATTTGCATCATAATTTGGTATAAATAATCAACGTTATGGTTTAACGTTTACTATATTGTTACTAGTGAAGTATAAAATTATAATATCGACTTAATTTTAATAGAGTCTATATATAAAATAAAATATTTGTTTTGTAGTTTTGTATCTGGTGTGCACAGTTAGGAATTGTTGCATATATTTTTAAAATATTTGCAATCTTTCCAAATAATGATTATCTATGTATTTTAAATTCTTAAAATTCGATATTCCTTTGTTTTTTTCAAAAGTATATTTTAGCAAAATCAATATGATCTTGCAAAAGTTTTAAAATTTCAACTAAAAAAACAATATTTGTTTGAAAACCTGAAAGCTGAAAATGAACCTGAAAGCTATTGTGTAATCAATGTGCTAGTTTTAACTATCTATATTTTGTGTGAAATATTTTAATTGATGAGGCATTTGAATTTTATAATTATATGTGAAATTCTTTTACTTTAAACAACTATAATAAAAAAATACAGGATCAAATTGCGATAAAATTGGACAGAACAAGCAAAAATCTGAAATATATACAAGGATAATTACTGAAAAATCATTGAATCATTGTAATTAATTAACATCCCTATAAAAATTACGGTATTAGTTTATGATTAAAATAGATTTCACGGTAAAAATTTATGTGCAATTTATATGTTCGTTTATATGTTCGTTGCAATGTGCAGTTGATGTGTTCGTTGTGCAGTATATATGTTCGTTGAGACTCTCGGATATTCGTTATTGAATTGTTAATTTAATGACTAATTAGCAAAAATATTCTTATTTGTTATTCTTATTATTATACATATAACTTAGTTTAAATTTATGCTCTGATTGTCCACGTAGAAAAACTAAGAAACCCAAAATCTGACAAATACTTATTAGTTTGAACCACCCCTCTCAAGAAACCAACCAGCATTGAATCTCAATCTAAGAGAAAAAAAAAGCAAACAAAATATATCAAAGGAAACCAATAAAAAACCGATGATAAAACGAGTAACGAATACATATCATGTAACGCATTTTTTAGAACAAGTACAGAAGACAGAAAGTATGTCTTAAATTTTTTACCCTTTTAAGAAACATTTCATAAATAAATTGTTTTTTTTTTCTTTCATATTTTCATTGAAAGTTTTCAAAAAATGATGAATGAGTTTCTCTTTCATTAAATCCAAAACTTTTTTTTTTGTTTGAAAAAGAAAAAAAAAGATTATTTCTCTTCAATGACTACAAACTACGTGTCTTAAAAATAGATATCCGTGGTATGAAACTTATAAAAATGTTGTTTTCATCACGTATAATCTTCTGGGTTGAATGGGGATTTACAACAAAGAAAGTATCCAGTTTATTGTAGTTTCATTCTTTTATTAAAAATCTACGTTCACTTCATTTTTTTTTATACTTTAACTCGTACGAATCATTTCTTTTTTCACTAAAAAAATGCAAAAAAGGAAGTTCTAAAGAAAAACAAATAAGGTTTTGTTTAAAAATTTGATGGTTCTTTTCAAACTGCTCTTGTTTCGTATCTTTTTTACTTCAATCTTACGCCTTCTTTTAAGAAAATACATACATGTTTCTTTCCTTTTTATGATAGGCAGTTATAAATGATACTTTTTATAAAAATTTGTTTTTATTTAAATTATGCAAAATATTTGAGCAGAGTCCATTTATGATAGAACACAAATTTCAAGAAATTAAAAACAATGAATTTTTGTTGGAAGTGTAGAGGTGCAAAATGCATGAACGGGCAATTTATTATATGCAAAGGTTTTAGAAAAAGAAAACAGTTCAAATCATAAATAAAAGTTATAAAATAATGAAAATGATAAATACATTTTTAAAATATTTTATCCGTTTAACTGAATAGCTGATGGATAATAAATTTTTTTTTTATATATATCTTTTATTTAAATCCTTATTTTCAGTCTCTCTCTCTTTGTATATATATCCTAACAAAATTCAGTTCCATAGATTTTTTTAAAATTTTGAAACCAACCCAAGAGGCAAGGAAACAACTGGATCATTTATTAAGACAGGAATGCTCCCCTTGCCATCGGGCTGACCGTGGGAGATTTTCATGGTGTTCTTCTCCATGTAATGCAAATGCGGGTCAAATTTATAAAATTTCTCCCAATACTAAAAAAGTAAATTTCTCCCAATACTTTAACCTGCATTTTTCTTGTCTTTTGGATTGGGTTCAAAATTACAAGGCTACGGAGTAAAACATTCGTAGTCGTCGTAAGCCCAAAATTTGGTCAGCTGTTCTATGATTGTTATAAAATAAGATAATAAAACTCTAAAGATAGTCTTATGTAACGCTATTTGTAAAGTTACGTTATTGCAGTAAAATTCTCATTCCATGTAAAAAGCTTTTGTTTCTTTAATGCTGCTTTAAAATATGTAAACATCTGTAGTAAATAAAGTATATATCAATTAGAAAAATTATTCCTATAGCTCCTGCTCAGAATATTTCAGACTCAGAATCAGAAACCCATAAAGTGAAAAGAGCAGTGCTCGTATTAATGTAAGTTTTCCGAGCAAGAACTTGGATCGTTAATTGCTATTATATGACACAATTATTTCCACACACATGATGTTTAAAGACGTTGTCAAGAAATAGGCTTTCTAGCTAATTTCCTGACAAATTAGATTTTGTATTTGTTTCCGTTTGATTACTGAATGTTGTCAAAATGATATTTGATAGAATAGAATATTACTGATAGGGCTCTTAGGAAAATAGAATATAAAGTTCTTTTAATATAGTTAAAAAGCTATGCATGATTGCACTAAAATTCTCATTTCGAACAGACGTGTTTGTTTCTTTAATACAGTCCAAACAATATGTGAACAACTCTAGAATATAAGTAGGAGAAAATATATCCCAGAAAAGTTATCTACAAGGCCCCAGATCAGAATATTTTATCAGAAAGCTTTAAAGGCAATGCTGTCATTAATGTAGGTTTGAACAAAGCAATGACTTGGATCATTACTCATTAGATATGACACTATTATTTCTAAACTCATTATGCTTATGGACGCAGACAAGAATTTGATTTTCCAGCAAATCTCTTGCCAAATTAGAGTTTTCATTCATTTTAATTCGATTGCTATATTTCATTAAAATTACACTTGAAGAAAAATAATATCAATGATGATCTTTTAAGAAAGTAAAATATAACGTTCTTTAAATGTAGTTGAAAAAATTACGCATGATTCCACTAAAATTCCAAATTTCTTATAGAGTTTTTTTTCTTCTTAAATACAATCTTATAATATGTAAACATCTATAGAATACAAGCAGAGAAAGTATATCCTATAAAAATTATCCCTAAATCCCCCTCTCAGAATATTTTATCAGAAACCTATAAAGTGATAAGGGCAGTGCTGCCATTAATGTAGGTTTGTACCGAACAAGAGCTTGGATCGTTAATGGTTAGATATGACACGATCATTTCCACACTCATTATGCTTATAGACGCTGACAAGAAATCGGTTTTCACACAAATCTCCTGTCAAATACTTTTAGAAGTACAGAACTATTATCAGCAAGATAAGTGAAAATGTTCCTTACTTTTATGTTGAATGTGATTAAGAAAGAAATGTCGAAAGGGCTGGATGTTTATCGCAATATAATAGTTATTTTTAATAGCATAATATGTAGGCCTTTTTTTTATCTTTAAATCAAATATATACTTGATAAAAATGACAGAAATTCTCTCATTAAAATCTCCTTTCTAATCTTCTTTAAATCAATTTTCAACATAATAGGTAAAAACTAAGCATCCAAATTTTTGAAAATGTAATTCGACACTGAAGTTTAAAATCTTAATAAGAAGTAGCTATAATAAAGGATAAAGGAAAAAGGGTAATATACAAACCTAAACTAAAGTGAAAAATAACGCTAACGTAAATGTTCCAAAATGGTGTATGACACCGAGGAAAGATCTTGATCAGAGAACTGAAACTATAGTGTGTCTATTTCTGTACTTTATTTGTGCTTTATTCACTACCCTATAATATATAAATATACCCTATCCGTTTGGACTCAACCCGAATGTTGAAAAATTTTGAGCAGCTGTTGTTTTTAGATACGTTGAAGAAAATACAATTTGTCCATCAAAATAATTTTATATAGTTTTAATCACAAATTGATATTTTGAAAATGTATGTTTTTAAAATATTGACTTGAGGAATGGTGACTTGACGTAAAAAATGCTGAATTCATGTAAAAATTATAGAAAATTTTTAAAATTGTCAGAATGTTAGAGAGTTTATTTATTTTATACGAGAAAACCTTTTTAAAGTATGCAATTTATTTTAAAGTAAATGCCATGATTTTGTTTTTAATTTACATAACTAATGGAATAGTTAATTTAAAAAAAAACTTTTATTAAAATGTCAATATGGATTAGGAACTAACTTTGTGTTTTATGGACTCAAAAGGTTTGATAAATATAAGTCACAGTTAAGTATCTATATTTTTTTCCCGAAATAGTATTCAAAAAGAGTGTTAATTTTAAAATGGAATTTAGAATTTAGTAGATTTCCATTTATTAGAAACTTTATTTAATTTTTCTCCTTAAAGCAAGAAAACACAATGTGCTAAATTAATAACGTATGCAATCAAAAATAATAATACTTACGTGAGTATATATTAATGGCAAGTGAGTTCTAATACCAAGGAATCGAGGAAATGCTTAATAATTACTTTCTTTTTTTCCAAAAATTCATGTGAATTGGTTATAAGGATATATTTAAAATGAAATATTATTTTTTTTTAATTTTGAGGCCTAACAAGCAATGCACACATTTTTCTGCTAATTCATATTGAAATATCATACCTGAACCAGAACAAAGCACTAACGTACTTAAGGATACTGTTTAGGTAAATTTAAGTTTATTTATTTATTTTTAGACATAAGGTTTAGTTTGGAATTTTCCTATTTACGCCATTTTAATTTACCAAAACGAACAACAAGGTAGAGGTAAATATTTCGTTTATCGTGCATAACAATTACTGCGGTTAAGGAAGCTTGTATCTTTAGAGCCTATACCTATTATCTTTATCTATAGCCTATACCTATTAGCTTGTATCGTTAGAGCCTGTAAAACCTATTTTTAAAGCTACCGTGATTAATTGCGTTGCCTAATTTTAATCTTAAGTTATTTAAACTTAAGTTTAAATAGTTTTTTTTTCTCTAACATTTTGACAATTTTAGAAATAATTCCCCAGTGCCTATAATAATTTTTAATAAGTTTAAATAACAGTATTTGATATTATTACAAAAGAGGATTAAAAGTTTGTATATCATGTTTTGCCAACATATACTTAAGTATTTTTACAGATACAATAATTTACCATCTCAGTAGAGTTTAATATAATTCATTAATATAATTTATTGCTAAACTCTCTTCAAACTATCTCTCAAAGATTGAAGTTCATGCAGAGTACTTATCTTTTTGAAATTTTTTTTAATTTATTATTCTCGGTAACAATAAATCTACACATGGTTGGGCGGTAATGTAGAGTAGTACGGAGACCGGGTGATTACTATCATTTGCTTTCTGACCTAAATTGAGCTAATACAGAGAACATATGTGCTATATTTGCTCTTAAAAGTTTATCGAATGAATCCTAGGTATCAATCTCTAATAGCCTATTAAAGTAGATTTGGTGTATAACTACAATCATACAAAATAAAACACATTAAAATGCAATATGTTTTATTAAAAAAAATCCCATTTTTATTCTTAGAATTTCAATAATATTTCTGTTTTCAAATACCTAGTGGAGAAAGTAAACTCCGGCCATTTCTGATGGCAATTAAAGGGGATGCTGAATTATAAATACTTGGTTGACTTTGTATCCTACTGATACCCTTTCGGCCTTTTCTAGAATGGCTATTGTCCAGTATTTAAAAGGACCGGATTCCTCAAAGATTGAAGTTCACACAGAGCACTTCTCTTTTCGAAAGTTGATTTTATTTAATTAAGGTTAAATCGAATCCTTTCTGAATAGAGGGCTTAGAGAATGATAATCATGTAAATTCTAGAACTCAATGACGTTTAGAATACTAAAGAAGCGTCTAAATATCTCTACTTTAAAGAGAAAAAAGTGTAAATATTCTTGAATTAATGAATATTTAACGAAGAGAAGATTCTATTATTTTACAGAAATATATCTTATAAAGATATACCGTCCAAAATCGTAAATGCAATGAAAAATCGCATTTGAAATAATAGTTTATTTTTTTAAAATCCACGACAAAACTTATTAACTTATATAATTTATATGCGAAAATTTGTGACTACAAAAATAAAAATTAGTTACTTTTGTTTCATTGTATCCCATGTTCTCCCTTCATTAGGAAAAATTCCGGATCATATGGCGGTACATAGTATCGCCACTTTGGGTGCATCATCCGCGAAATCCATTTTTACCGTAAACTATTATATAAAATTTTTTATTTCTTTATAATATTTATTATGTATTATAATACAATTCTCTTATGTTAATGTTTCAGTAAAAATGATATTTGCGGTAAAAACCACCGGCCTTCTGAGTGCCGGTACTTTTTATCGTAATTTGATCCACTGTACTATTTAAGTTTATGAATGAGATTTCTACTGAAACATGATTATTTATTTACATGTAGTTAAGAAATATGTACAAATGATCCTAATCACAATTAAGAACTATTTGCAAATAATCTTACTCACAATTAAGAAACATGTACAAACGATCATAATGGGAATTAAGAAATATCTACAAACGATCATAATGACAATTAAGAAACATGTACAAATTATCTTAATCATGATTATGAAATGTGTACAAATGATCTAAATCACAATTAAGAACTATGCGCAAATAATCTTACCCACAATTAAGAAATATGTACGAACTATTTTAAGGTTAATTAAGAACCATGTTCAAACTATCATTATAACAATTAAGAATGAAAAAATTACATTAATCATAACTAGTGGGCTGCGCCCCCTGCTCGCTAACGCTCGCCAACCCCCGAAAATTGCTACGCAATCTTATATGGTTTGCTTCGCAAACCAAGCTCGCTTTGCTCGCTACTAACTTAGGTACATTGCAAATGCACAAAATTCTAAGAATTCAAAACAATCATTCAAATCCATATAATTTTTTTTCTTCAAAATTACATCTTTTTAGTAAATACTAAGTCATTAAAATATATTTGAATTCAAATAAATGACATGTAATTCGTTAAATCTATTAGAAATGTGCTATAGTATAAAATCTTAAGATATTGTGAATGCGACAATAAAGGAAGATCAACCCTGTCTTTCTGACAGCAAATACCATATTCATTGCTACTTCCTGTCTTCTCTAACATGAAATGCTTAGCATGACAAAAGTTACAAATAAAAGTCATAGATCCAATAGTAAAGGGGTCACAATCGTCATGAACAGTCAATGCAGATTTGTAAAAATCTCGAATTTGTAGAGGTGGCGATTCCCTTCGGCGAGAAATGCTTTCCCGTTTAGAATTCCGCCATTCATTTCTCTGACGTTTGCCAGAGATATTTCGACGCCTGATAGCAGGCATTTTATTTAGGCAGCAGGCACTAAATAAATAAAAATAGAACTAAATAACTAAGATATCGTTTTAAATCTCAAATTAAAATAATTGTTTGTAGAAAGTTTGTTTTGGTTTGAATATTCGCACGTTTGTTTTGGTTTGAATATTCGCACGATGCCATTGCCATTCTATTGTAACGAAACAAAAAATTTATCACGAAACTAAAAATTTATCAAAGGAACTAAAGATATTGAATTCTTTTTTTAAGAAATTCAGTTCCGTTTTTTTTTATCCACTCTTATTTTTGTTTATCAATCTATTAATTCAGAAATGCTTTAAATCAAACGATGCTTACGGAAACAATGCTTATGCGAACCACCCGAAAAATGATTTGCTGAATTCTCATTGGTTGAAACTAAATTATTAATTTTATTAATTAATTAATGGAAATTTTCATAATTTAAGACCTTATTGCACATCCACATAACAATACCTTTAAAACGACACCTTATTTGTTGAATTCTGTTGCGTAGTTTGGGAGTTTTTAGCGAGACAAAATATTGCTAGCCTATTAATATATAGATTAGGAAACATGTAAAAATAATCTTAATCATAATTTAAGAGAATTATTTATTAAAAAGGATGCAATTTAATATTTTTAATTACAGAATATTACAAAACGTGTCCTACTTTTCAATGAAATATTTTTTGTTTTATTTTTCAAAGCATACATTAATGATTCTAAAGTTTTCCATTAATATAAAAAATAATATATGAATTGCCTTAATTAAAAACTCACTTACTAATTGAATGTAAAACTAATTACAACACTGACAAAAGTCTAATGACACTCTACAATTTCTTTAATTAGTAGCCTAGAGGGTCTAAAAAATAATTGAGGCCGATGGCAAAAGATTGTTAGCAAGCTAATTTTCTCTTCTAAAGGCCAAGATTTTGAAACTCGGTATTTAAAGGAAGCTAAATTAGCTGTAGAAATTGCGCTTGAGTAAAGGCGCTTATGCAAATCTACCTCTTTCAAGAATGCAAATCTAGTCTGAAGGAGTTTGTAATGCCGCAGACCTTTATCAATTATAGAGAGAGAGCTTTGGGCAAAGTAAATACACCGGTGGAGTTGCTGTCACTCAACAACTATTGAAATCGGTAGTTACAAGCACTTTTGAGTGACATTCAAGATAAGAATTTCTAAACAATTGAGTTTAATTAAGAATGCAATGATCGCTTATTGTTCCAGGAAAATTAAGTAGCTAGACTCTGATAAAGGCACGTATATGCCATTATTCGATGCAATTAGGGTTGCTAGTTAAAAGGTGATGAAAAACAAGTTTTTAAGATTAAGATAAATGGTGTGATCTTAGAAAGTTTGTGAAAGATATTTTAAACTTGAAAATATTGATTTTATGATAACTTGATGAAGATTATTATATCTTTAATAATAACTAAATGTCGTAAAGAAGCATTACACTGACGTGCATTTGAAGGAAAAAAAATGCTACATGACAGATTTCGGGAAAAGCGGTTATCAACGCTTAGATAACTTTTAAAACTTTATTTTCAATAAGTGAAAACTTGATGAAGATTATTATATCTTTAATAATCACTAAATGTCTTAAAGAAGCATTACGCTGACGTGCATTTGAAAAAAAAATGCTACATGACAGATTTCGAGAAAAGCGGTTATCAACGTTTAGATAACTTTTAGAAACGCTCAGATAACTTTTAAACCTTTCTTTTTCAATAAGTAATAACTTGATGAAAATTATTATATTTTTAATAATCACTAAATGTCGTAAAGGAGCATTACACTGATGTGCATTTGAAGGGAAAAAAAATGCTACATAACAGATTTCGAGAAAAGCGGTTATCAACGCTTAGATAACTTTTAGAAACGCATAGAAAACTTTTAAAACTTTTTTTTTTCAATTAGTAATAACTTGATGAAGATTATTATATCTTTAATAATCACTAAATGTCTTAAAGAAGCATTACGCTGACGTGCATTGGAAGGGAGAAAAATGCTACATGACAGATTTCGAGAAAAGCGGTTATCAACGCTTAGATAACTTTTAGAAACGCTTAGATAACTTTTAAAACTTTTTTTTCAATAAGTAATAACTTGATGAAGATTATTATATCTTTAATAATCACTAAATGTCGTAAAGAAGCATCACACTGATGTGCATTTGAAAAAAAAAAATGATACATAACAGATTTCGTGAAAAGCGGTTATCAACGCTTAGATAAATTTTAGAAACGCTTAGATTACTTCTAAAACTTTTTTTCAATATGTAGCTTATCATACAAATTTAACAAATATATAATAACCTATCTTAATTTTGAAATTTTTATAGCTTGCATTGTTTTTTTTTATTGCACGACAGTACATCAATCAGAAATATTTTTCAAGAAAGAATTTAACACAATAATAAACGTTATGGTTTGCACATTATTGGTTATACAATATACAAGTGGAGTGTTACGGGCCATGATCAAAATGAAAAAGGAACGACCCTGTTAACTTTTAATCTTTACGATAACTTTTTATGATAATGATAACTTTTGATTATAATGATAAATTTTGATGATCATGATAAATTTTGATGATAATGATAACTTTTGATGATTATGATAAATTTTGATGATAATGATAACTTTTGATGTTAATGACAACTTTTGTTCTTCATATTGAAGGACTCAAATCTTAAAAAGTTGATAGCGTGACCTTACATATGCTAATTAAGTAGTGCAGACTATATTTTAAGTTAGGAAATCAGACATAAAAACGTATTTTCTCTGAATAAACATACTCTTTTCGACGCATTCGGATTTCTGACACCCAAAATATTGGGGTTAGCCGCGATCTGGGAAATGTGGCTTTAATAGTTTGGTCAGGAGAACAGTCCAAAGTTTGGACACCTTAATGTGAATTTTACTTCTTGCGCTTATCACAATATCTCGAAAACTTAGGCGACTTGAAAAATTCTAACAGATAATTATAAAATTCGTTTATACAAAGATATTTTTATTGCAAAATAAAATTTTTAGTATCTATTTTTTTATTCTTTTAATATTTTATTTAATAATAGTCTAAAAAAATTTGAATTGTTAGGTATACAATATTTCACACCATTGTAAAAAACTATTTTAAATGGCAAAATAAAAAAAAAATGAGCAAAATCATTCAAATGTTTTCCTAGAAATCATTTTTTAAAAAAAATTCTTTTTCTCAGGTAACATTCAACCGATTTCGTTCGAATTCTGCCAGAATCAGGGTGAGGAATTCGAATCCGTCGAAAAAAATGAATGTTTATCCAGAAAAAGTACGTTTTTATGTCTGATTTCGTAACTTGAAATATTATCGGCAGTAATTAATTAGCATATTTGAGATCACCCCGTCGAACCTTTAAGATCGAGTCCCGGACCGAGAGGACCCGATTATTAAATCAAAAGTTATTGATAGTTGCTCCATTTTTTTATTCACACTGAGTGACAAGTGTTGCTTAGTTTAGGTAAATTAGTTAAAAATTGAAATAAGACATTTTATTTTTTTTAATCTTCTTTTCTCATGTCTTTCTAAAAAGAACTTCAATTTTTCAACAGCATTAATTATGAAATACAATACCAAATCATGCATTTCAAAATGATGTAATTTTAATTTGTGAAATTTCAAGCTTGTTTTTTGCGTGTAACAGTTGATTAACATAACTTAAGCATAATTTCATTATTGATGGTTACTCTCTGATCGCAAAATAATATTTCTTTTTAATATGAAAACAACAAAAGCAACTTGAAAGACCTTAACTCTAAGTTTTTTTTCTGTTTTGGACTACAGTAGGGAGTTTCAGGATTAAAAATTACGTAACATAAATATTCCCCGAATTTCGCATACAAATTGAGTAGCCCATTATTTCGCATAATTACCTTCCGAACTATGTGTGGTTTAGATGAAAAAAATTGACTTTGATGGAAATAAAATCAAAACAAAAAAAGAGAGAATTTAAAATTAGCTTGGGAAACGATTAATTCAGTTACAATTAAACGACAAAAGGTCGCATAATAATACCATTAGTGTGTTGAAACATTAGTTTTACAGTTCCTGAAATTATTCTAGGATTAATTATACTTCACTTCGTAAAACCTCAATTAGTGATCAAAATTTATCAAACAACTTTGTTCAAGGGCAGATTGTACAGTTCCTGTCCATTAAAATGATTGTAATTCTCCTTAAACATGAGCCACCTGGCAATGTAATTAAGTTTAACAACAGCAATTTAGACATTTAAATGTTTTCAGTGCTACAACATTGACACTGTCACACCTTGCAATTAGCTGCCTCATTTGTCCAAATTCACTTTGGTAGTTTGACACTGGAGAGTACATGGAAATTTTACCACAAATCAACAAAACTATACAGAAAATGACTCTATGTGTTTCTAATAGGACACTTTTACACAGCTTAGACTGCCATTATAAGCATTGAATATTTCTAGGCTTTAAAAGTATGTTTTATCTATTAAATTTAGTTTATAATTAAATTTTTTCACTATAAAAATGCAATTTGAATATATTTTGCTATGACAATAACTTATACTGGAATTCAAAATCTATAAATAAATAACATCTTTTTAATTTACAATGTAAATCTGTACATTCTGACAGCAGCATCCTTAAAACCCATTGTTTCTGTAAAATTTTATACCTTAATTTTTGCAGTAATATTTATTTAGTTACAGTTATACAGTGATTTTAGTGATTTTATAGTAAAAAGTAAAAATTACGGTACTACTGTAAAGAGTACGGTACAAAATATATCAGATGCTTTACTCCATAAAATTGTACAGTTAAAAGTACTGACACCTAAAATGCTGTACTTTTAACCGAAGTTTGATCGGAATTTTATATAGTGCACTAACAAATTAAAACAACTGTACCGTCTAACACACTTTCTGTTTAACTTTCTGATAAGTAGAATTTAATTTGGCAATCCTTTTTCATAATAGTTTACTTTATTTTTGAGAAACCACCTAGTAATGAATTACTACTCTCTATTAAGCAAATAATGATTTCCCAAAACTCTTTCATAAAGCTTTAATCGAAGAAGAGTTAAAAGTCATTTAGTTTTTGTGGCCTACTTTCTAATAACGATTTTGTTTTCACAAGTTATAAAATTGAAAAAAAAAATATCAGCTATTTGTGCTTAAAAGAAAATAAACAAACATGCAAGAACTTTAGGAGTGATTTTAAAGAAATATATCATCGATCAATCTCCATCGAAATATTTTCATAAAAATCGAAGAAGTTTGATAGAAAGATACATTCGTATAGTTATTGCTTAATGTTTTCTGAACTGCAATGCTTAAGAAATAACGAATTTTTTACAACTGCCTATCGACAATACAGTAATTTCTATTAACATGCATTGTTATAATATTTGTAAGCTTTGAAGCATTTTTCTTGGATATATGCATTGTAAAATATATCTAGAATTATTTTTACATCAATGCTAACTAAATTTGAATATAAACCAAATTTTGAAGTCGAAGTTTAAAAAGTGACATGAGGATAGTCACCTTGAAATAGTTACAAAGGCAGTGATAAAGCTTTTAATGAAAAAGATTTATAATAATATTGTAAAATTTGCATGTCACTGCAAATTTTATATAGATTCTAGTTCTTATTGCTGTATATTTTATTTTGATTTATACTAACTAGTATAAATCTAATTTATGCTAACTAGTAATAATTTAATTAGTTATTTTTTTATTCAAAAACGGAGCATTTATTTAAATGAAAACGTGAAAACTTAATCTATTAGAAGTAATTTGAAAGTTTACTACTTATAAATGTTATAATTAAATTTGTATCAAATGAAAAAAAAAACAACTTATGAATGGAATTTCCTAGGTTTTGAAATACGTATTCAACAATGTCCTAAAATAAAATATTCTGCCATACTAATTATGATAACTAATTAAATGAAAAAACATTTTTGAAAAGCGTTTTATTTTTTAATTTTTAGTTCCTTAATTTTAATGCAGTTTTGTTGAAGTGAAAACTATTTTAAGTATGTTTGAAGATAATTTTTGAAAGTCCAAAATTTTGTTTCTTATGACTGGAAAGAAACAACAATGATAAAATCCTTATAATAATTGCGTAGTTAGATTTTTTGTATCTAATTGTCTTAAAAGCATTTTAGTTTTGTTATTATTTTTCTTTAAATATCTTTGGGAAAAAGTAAAAAGAAGAAAAACTTTTACTTTTATACATTTTTAATGAATGCAACCAAAGATTCTTATAATTAAAAAAAAAATGTTGCTGGTGATTTGAAATTATTGGAAACCAGTCGCGAAAATTAATTAGACTCTAACACATGTTGATATTTTGAATTTAATTAATTTTAGCTTACAATTATTAGTTAAGACAGCGCATATTATAAATGAAAACTGAAGCCTTTAAATATATCTCTAAAATTTTTTTTTTTTAAGACTAAGGTTTTAAAAATGACTAATAATTATATATATATATATATATATATATATATATATATATATATATATATATACATATATATAAGCTAAAAAATTGATAAAAAATGGAGGAAAAAAAATTAAAAATCCGGAAAACAAAATAAAGAAAGGATATACTCTCTTCATCAGCTCACACGATTATATCCGCAAAAAAGAGTGCTTTCTAATATTGTATCAATATAGCCAAAGCAAAATATATCAATACAATAGTGTGAGGAGCACTCAAAAAAATTGAAACGAAATTAGAACACATTAAGTAAAAAATAAACAAATACATCAAGCAAAAAACCGAAAATAAAATGTAAAGAGATTATAGAACATTACACGAGAGGAAATCTGCATAGTGAGGAGCGAATTTAAATGAACTTACTCGTACCGGCATTTTTCAAGAATGATTTAAAATATTTACGTAATAAGATTGCCAGATTACAAACTATGAAAACAGAAGCATATATATATATATATATATATATATATATATATATGTATGTATGTATATGTATATGTATAATATTTTATTAATATTTCATTTATTTATATAAAATATATATAAATAAATAAATAAATTTTTAATAAATTGTAGGTGAAAAAGAATATTATTTTTACTTCATTTTTATCTTCCTGTATTCAAAATATATTCGTTGTAAACGAGTGAATAGTAATGGTATTAAACAATTAGGTAAAAACAATAACTTAATTTTTTTGAATACTGAATAGAAATTTCACGTTCATAAGTCTTAATTATTTAAAACTATCATGTTTAGTTCGCATATTTTTTGTTGTTGTTTTAATTGTGGTTAATATTTTAATGCCATTAAAGTAGAATGGAAAATAATTACATTTAAATTAAAGAAAAGCATTGAATAGACTGTTTCTTTTAAAATTAATTAAAATATTAGATAAAGAATTCACAACTACAATGTTTTGGTCGTATTTATAAAATCTGTTAAAAGTAGTTTGAAGCGTAGACATGACAAACGTTGCATAAGTAATAGTTAAAAGGTTACATAATTGTTATATAACATTTCTTTTTGTATACGCTATAAAGGAATTAAAATATTCCTGCATTGCTAAGAAAACTTGTACTTTAAGGAGTTGGTCTTTGAAGAATATAATTAAAAATGGTATGCCCTGACGCATGACGTATATTTATTTATTTTTCTGTAGTTTTATCGAAATTTACAAAGTTAATTAATTAGTTTTAGTAAACGGGGATAAAAAATAATATTTAATCGTTGTTTTAATACAAAAGATATAAAATTCACGTCAAATTATTGTGGATTTTGGTTTGTTATAAAAGAAAATAAATTTAATTACATGCTATTCAATGTTATGTTGAAAATGAAATGCTCATTTTTGTTTCTTTTTTATATTTTTTATTTCTTTTAATTTTTTTGTATATAGAATACTTGGGCTAATTATTTTCAAATTTCCAGTTTTTTAAGATCTTTAGCGTGCATTTTTAAGTACGTGTACATATTTTATTGACAAATCTATTTGTATAAAAGCAAACATCACAACATATATAAAAATAAAAACAACTTACTTCCGGACAAAAAATCTAAAATATTTATGAGCAATTGGTTTTTTAATCACTAATAATTTTTCTATTACAAATATTTAACTAATATTAACTATTAGTTGCTAGTTATATTCCATAAATATCTAATAAACATTAAAAATATTAAAAAGATGCATAGTTTCTGACGATGAAGATAAGAAATTACTATTAGTCATTAAATAGGTTAATTAAATGTTAAGGGCATTATGGGTCATGCACTTGATTAGTTCCACCTTTTTACGAAGTTTTGAATTATTACAGCTCTAATATAAGGCTGACTTATGATCAGAGAAACTTAGTACTGTGTCATAGTTAATCTATTATTAGTTCTAGGCACTTCTTATACAGTTTGGGTGTAGTGAAATAAACAAACTGTCTGGCTCTAGTCGATTCGTTTGGCTGTAGTTGAAATCGTTGTGGTTTCCCTTAGCCGTACTAATACATGCGAACGCTATAGGTGGTATAATTTAGAAAACTACGTAGATTTTGAAAGAAAATTCTTTTTTCCAAGATTCAACCAGTTTTTAGTAAATCACAGAAAAATTGTTTCATTAACAATTGTAAATGCATTTACTATCTATAGTTAACTTTAGTTCTGCTGATGTTACATAAGATGTTATAAAACTACATAACTTTTTATACCGATTAACTAAAATAAAAATTTAACGCTTTTGCACAGTGACTTAATTCTTCCATTTGGATCCCTTGTTCCTGGCCCCTCTTAATGCTTCTTTAGCAATTACAAGTGGTACGATTTGGAAGAGTAGCGATTTAGTCAACGTTCTTATAATTATTTAATGAGTTTGATGTTAATAACTAATATTTTGCAAAATTTGTCTCACGCAAGCAAGAATAAAATCTCAAACCATATTAAAAACAAGGTTAATAAATTAAAGTATATAAAACAAGCAATTTTCTCAATTCCTAACCATTAGAGGCGCATGTTGCACTATTTCTTCTTTTAAAAGCATTCGATAAATAGCAATGATATGAGTGATATTTATTTTTCTGTAGCATAAATAAAATTGTTTTTTGTTTGTATGCCTTATTTTTGTCAGGATAAAAAGTATCTTCGTATTTATGCTTTAGTATTGCTTAAACAACTCATAAACTAATTAAATTGTCAGTGCAATAGCTCATAGAAAATCAACAACCTGGAAGTATTTACTATTTATTTAATAGTCATTATTTTTTTCATGTAAGAACTGATTTTGTACGTTAATATTAAAAACTAGTTCACTATGAATAACATTCGCGTGACATTATTCTGGCTACGTCTTCAAAAATAAAATTATTATTTGGTTGTACGCATGAAATTCTATCCCTGTAAAAATGAATGCTCAAATTTTATATAACTTTCTTTGTTTTTGATGAGACCGCTTCTTGGTACATGCTCCGAGAAAAATTTAGTTGGGGTGACGAAAAAAATATCGCCACTTCTTCAAAGAAACAAATTTCATCAAAGTTAAAGAAATATTTCCTTGTTCTATTTTTTCAAAAAAAACAAAACAAATTATCTTACATATCTAACTTTTCTAATAATCACTTTATCGTAGGCCCCATATAGGTAGATCAATTTTGCTCAAATACACACAGAACAGAGAGGTAAATTGTATATATGCCCGAAGCGGGAATCGAGCCGAGATCTTCCTGGTATATGGCCACCATACATGCCGATCATCTAGTTGCGTCACTCACGACCATCTAGTCGTCATTCTAGTTTTTTTAAAATTCTAGTGTGCAATCTTCTACAATGTACTATGATTAAGTTAAGTTAAGGTAACATTTTCGTCACATATTTGAGAGTGCACGTTTTGTCACAAATTACGTGATGGTGTGATGAAATTAGTTTCAAAATTAACGTAATACAGTTCAAGGATTGTTGATCTTTAAAAAGTGAGAGTTTGGTTGAGACAGTATTTTTTGTTTGAGAAAGCAATATCCTAAAAATGTTTTCAGTAGCAGTATACTCTCAAAATTTCATTTTAATACTGAACCATAATACTTGACATGTCTTAGTCACCACTTATTTTTGGCGAGTTAGGTTGCATGCATTTTATCCAGCATTTTAAATAGATCAATCGTCAAAGGAAAACAAGTGTCAAATTAAAACGTAACTTTAAAAAAAATTAACAATAAAATAAAAAGCATCCAGAATAATAATCAAAGACGTAGAGCATAGGAAAGAGTGAAAACAGAGCGCCACAAGAAAAATAAGAAATTTTTGCAATGACATATATACAATTCATCTGTTTTGAGTTCAGTTCAGTTCATCATACTTCAGGCCTGGCATAGGAGTTTACTGGTTCGCTAGGTCACAGTAACTTAGGTTCTTTATCCTAGTATGTAATTACACCACAGATTGTTAAATCTTTAAAAGTGAGATTTTTATTTCTGAGAGTGTTTTTTGTCGCAGAATACTCGCGAAAATTCATTTTAATACTGAACCATAATACATGTACCTAGAAACTGCTTAGAAACTTGATAAATTTATATAGATGGAGCAAATACAGTACTAAAACTTTGCATTAATTCTATTTTGTGTATGCAAAGATTTGAATTGAAAAAATAAAACTTGTCAATTATGTTTCATTGCAATTAGTTTTACTCTATTCTCTAGTATCTAAAACAAAGGAAAACATGTTTATGAAGCAGAGATAAATTGATAAATAGCCAGAAGGCAAATCAAGTAAGTTATTGCAGAAATGCTTTCCGAACCGATAAATTTAATCAAGGACGTGATTGTAAATGAAATCAGTTTCATTTAGAGAATTTTTTTATTGTATTTACAAACTATAAAGATTTTGTAAATTTATCTATTCGTTCTCAAGTATATCTTCTTGTTACTCCTTTGAAATTTATGTAAGGCACAAAAGGCTTATGATTGTCAACGTTACTTTTGTTACAACGTTATGTTAAAAAAGTAATAAATATGTCACTCTCATTGACATCTGCAGCAGTAATTTTGTTTTTATCTAAATTGGTTTGATGACAAAACGTGTGTGTTTTGGCATTTGAAAATCCAAACAAATTTTGGACATAAAATTATTAAATAAACTTGTGTTGTACTTATAATTTGGTGGTTGAGGACTAAAAATTAAAAATGACATTCCTTTAAGCATTTTGAAGAAGTGGTTTAGTTTATAATGTATCATATAAAGTTATATTGAAATAGAATCATGTTTGAAAACGCTATTTCTATTGAATCTAAATTGCAGCCAATTTTGAGAATTAAAAAGGATTTCTTTCAAAGTATAAAGATATAATTATTATACCCAAAAAATAGATTCGATTTCATTTTCTTTATAAATTTGTATTAATTTTATGTTCTTATGTTTTTTTTTTAGAAATATTTTATATAATGATATTCTTAGAAATCAATTTAATAATTTTAAATTCAAATACACATAAAATATATTTTATCGTAATGCATCAATCATTTTCTGGCATGGCAATCATAAAATATTTTATGTAAAATATTTTATGATTGCAAAATATTTTATGGTAATCTAGTTTTTGAAAACTATTTTATAAATCGATATCTCTAATTTGAAGCGAATTCTTTTATAATAAATAGCAATTAAGGGAATCTTTCAATTTAATTGTAAATATAAGATTTCTTCTTTTAAATGCAATTTTTCAGAAATTATTCGACTGATTTCGCTGAAATTTTGCATTTTACATGATTCAAAAATTTTTATATCTTCCAATTGAATTTTTTTTTCGATCAAGTTTAAATGAAATAATAAAAATTAATAGATTTTTACTAAAATTTCTATTTTTAATGGAAAAATCTGTAGATAAATGAATTTTATAATTGTGTGATAGATTTTTTCAATTCTCTTAAAAAAATTTCGAGATATGATGAAATACGATAGAATAAAATTAACATTAAGGGGTCCAAACTTTGGACCTCTCCCCTGACCAAACTATGATGGCCAATTTTCCCAGATTGCGACTATCCCCTGTATTTTGGGAGTTAGAAACTTGAATCTTTCAAAAAGAGGAATGTTTATTCAGAGAAATTACGCTTTTGTGTCTGATATCGTAACTTAAATTATCGTGTGCACTAATTAATTAGCATATTTGAAATCACTCCCTCTAATCATTAAGGTTGATGCGATAATTCGATCAAAAGTTGTTTAAGGTGATCTGTTTTTTATTTTGCGCACTGTACACGAAGGATTTGTACTCAAAATTGATGCTAAAATTTGTGCATTTCTTGGTAATATCATTTTTGGTAAAAAAGTATTTAAAAAAACATTCTGGCAAAGAAAAAACCAATAATCTAAAAACATTTCGATATTTAAACGATTTATTTGGTAATTTTTCCATTCGTATGATAACAGTCAACAGGAAAGTCTGGTTTTCAAAATTACAGTTCTTATCACGACACGTTTTGTAAAAAGTACGTAATTGAAAAGTATATTAAACCAAATAAATGCTTTTTAATCCATGCTCATGATAAAATTATGATGAAATTTTATCACATATCATAAAACCATTTTATATAATTTATCACTTAAGCCTTTCGGTAAAAATAACCGAGTTTCTTGGTGTTCCCATAGAACGAGAAATACTGTAAATTTTACCATATTTTGGTAGTTTTTATCAAACTTTTTCCCTCAGTGTAGTTTAGGAATATTATAACATGAATCAATATCCATTTTTTGAGGTGCTTTAAGATATATATTTGTTAAGTAGCATTTTTTTATAATAAATAATAATTAAGTGGAGCATTTAAACTGGTTGTATATGCATTTGGTTTTTTTTATTACGCATATGATTTTTCTACAATAATAACAACATAATTATTAGAAATAAAATTTCATGTTATATATAAAAAAAACGGACTGGACCAATTTGAACGTTCTCGTTTTTTTATTTTTTGCAGTTTAATCTAAAAAAAAAACTTTTGGAAGTTTTGAGTAGAATTTATTGATTTTTTATAGATTCATCCAATTTAAGCACTAATTATATCACTGATGTGTTAGCCTTATAGGAAAAAAACCCGAATAAAATGCCATAGAATTTTAATGATCAAGTTTATAATATATTTTTATTAAATTAATTATGATTATATTTAAAGATTTTGAATGAATAATTAATCTACACACAAATAATAGGCCAAACTAACCAATCCAGTTTTTCTAGGTATAGAGAAATGTTCAGTCTTTCTGGAGTGGAAGCAACAAATATAAATTTTTAGAAGACAAACTAGAGTAAAAACCTTTATATACAAATCTTGTCACATAACTACAACTAACGACTTTTAAAAAATATATACTCATACATGAGGCTCATTCATATATACTCATTCATTAGTTCTTAAATATTTAATTTAACATTATTTTATATTTATCAAATAATTTCCTTTAAAGGAATTTTATTAATATCTCTTTGCAGCAAAATTACATTGTCTGTAATTGTGTTGTAATTAATATTTATATAGCAAAGAATGAAAGGAAATAGTTTTTTCTTAATAAAATAAAGATTTTGTTCCCAAAAATGCAACACAAAAAATTGTATGCTATATTCTATTGGGAAATGTTTTAATTGAGAATATTATTTTTTTATATTAGGGTGTAATCAAATAATTTCCTTAAAGGAATTTAATTAATATCTCTTTGCAGCAAAATTACATTGTCTGTAATTGTGTTGTAATTAATATTTATATAGCAAAGAATGAAAGGAAATAGTTTTTTCTTAATAAAATAAAGATTTTGTTCCCAAAAATGCAACACAAAAAATTGTATGCAATATTCTATTGGGAAATGTTTTAATTGAGAATATTATTTTTTTATATTAGGGTGTAATTAAATGCAATCAAGAAAGAAATGTTAGATAAAAAGATTAGATAAAATAACGAAAGCAATCTCTTAAAATTTCCTAATTTTTTGTTAAGTCTTGTGTTTTTGAAGACTTTCAGATCAATCCCTACTTTTTTATAAGAGAAAAAGCAGCGAAATTTAAATTTTTTTCCCGATTGTTTCTGTTGATTGCATCATCTGTCAGTACGTTTCTAAAGCATTATACTTAACGCCTCAAAATTAGTATAAAATGTTTTCTATCCCTTAAAACTCCTGATGTTACATCATTGAAACACTTTTAAAACACATAGAAATAATTTAATTGTTTTTGTGGTTTTAAGTAATTAGAAGTCATTTATGTTTTATCACGATATGATAAACTTTTTAACAGAATGTACGTACTAAATTTATATTTTTTCTACTTGCTGTATATTAAATTTTATATCAGAAAATTTGTTTAATGCAAAAAGTGTTTAATTTGAGAAACGTATGTTCTTTTAAAAAAGATGAGTTTTTTCTTTTGAATTACACTTCATATAAAAAAAAAAAATCAAGTTAGCTTATAAAATGTTTGGTTTTTCTGATAAAAATAGAAATGAAATGGAATGTAATATTTTAGATATAGTAATTATGATGTAAAGCGTTTGCTTAAACTTCAGAGTATATTACCACAATTTTTTCAATTTATAACTTTTTCTAGAATGTCGATAATAAAGCTAAATATTTTCTAACGAATTTTCCTAACTCTTATTTTAGCAATTAATAATTAAATAAATACTTTTTACCCTTTTTTGTTTCTCAAGTCTCAGTTTTTATAATAAAATATTTTTGTCCTTCCATTAAAATGAATTTTAAATTCGATAGTTTTAATCATTGATAATTTATACAAGACATGCGAAGAGATAACTATATTTTGTACCAATATATTTATTTTGATATTTCTTTAATTGGGAGACCTTTTAAAATACTCTAGTTGAATACGAAAAGAAATATTTTGGTATTTAACATTAAAAGCATTTCTTTAAAGCAAAATTATTTAAGGGGAATTTGAAAATTAAAAAGTACCCTCCTCTTAAACAAATTTTATGTTTGATTAATCAAAGCTTATATTTAATGAGTAAGTATATTGTTTTAATTTACAAGGAATATAGAATATAAAACAAAAAAATTATTATAAAGAATTTCTTGAAAATCCTTTTATAGTATTACTTCAATAAATATTGTACTTTGATCTAGAATATGTTTATATTTGTTACAAAAAATGAATATAGTTTTATCATAAAAGGATAAAATGTAACTATTTTACATTTTAAGATTTTGATTTAAACATAAATTCCGATTAAATATATCTTGGATATAAATACATGGATGAAGTAAACAAACAAGACAATTCAATTTGAGAATTAATGCTAGAGAAGTATAATTAATGCTTTCGCAGACATTTTCCTTTTGAATGCATCGCGAAGAATTACGCCTTTCTTAAAATATATTAAAATTTTTTCATGATTTATGCCTTTTTTCACGAGTTTATAATAATGATATTGCCAGGACTTTTCTGCAAAACTTTTCTGTAAGACTTAATAATAAGGAAATGTTTTAATTAAAAACAACTTGATTAGATTTTTTGATATTTCATTCCTTCTACCACTGCAGAAGCAATTAAATTTTATAAGGCAATTAAATTTGAAATGCATTTCACTACGTTTGTAGAAAAAAATGAATATACGTAATATGTACATACTCGATAAATTATGAGTGGTTTTACTGCAGTTTTTTTTAATCTTTTTCCCTTTTCCTTTCACTTGTTATGGCAGAAACTTTTCATTAAGAAAGTATTGTAGCAAATATTTGCTAACTTCTATACATGAGCTGTAGAAAAATATTTTTTGCAAATAGAAAGAAAAAAAAAACAAGTTTTAATAAAGTAGGAAACTCTTTTAAGAACAAAAATAAAATTGATTGAAATGCGGAATATTGTTTTTATTTTAATCAATTAAAAATCACTGAATGAATAAACATATCTTTTAACATTATTTTTGAAATACGACTAAAATGTTACTTTTTACATATGAATTTTTATTTATTAATTTTTTGTTTTTATTTTCAGTTCAGCAAATGAGAAGTGAACAAGCTTCTATATGATACATAAATAGTACGAAAGCGACAGCAAAAAAGTAAAAACAAATAAAAGTTAACATATATTGAGAACTTCCGGGAAAATTTTCGATTGTGAAATTTAATAAAATTTCCCTAACCTCCCAATAATGGGTCATCACTTCGGGTCACCGAAGCATGGTGGGTAACAAGCAGGGTTGTTGACGGTTATAAGCTGGTAAAGGTAAGCATAAAGGCAATCGTCCATGGTCGCAATTCAAAATCTTGGATATTTGTTCCCGGGAAAATCTAGGAGAATAAGAATTTTTCTATTACAGGCTTTCCCTTTTTTATGCAACTCAAATGAATGTCAATCTCGATAAAATTTTATTAATAAGTTAAGTTTTTTTAATCAGATTTTTAACTCGGAAAAACATTGAGAATTTTTGACACAAGACTTTTATTAATACGTTTTATTAAGTAAGTTTATAAACTCTTCCATAAAATATGTGGACATATAAATTCAAAATTATGAAGTATTCATGAAGTGGTGTAGAAAAACTAAACAAATAATTTGATTACATATAAAAAAAAAATGAAAAATACTTGATCATTTTAATTAGTTTTATGTGTTTCTTTGTAAATTAAAAGACTGAATTGTAAACAAAACTAAATGTTTTATTTTAAAATGATTATACTATATAAAAGTTAAAATTAAAAAAAAAATTCTATGCGTGTATGTAACAATGTGTGTTCAGAAGTTATAGAAATGAATTTAGAAAAACTTTTACTTTTCTTTCTACTTCTGGTCTAAAGTTAGGAAAAACTAGATATATCTTGCTGCTTCAAATTAGTTTTGGACATTTCCTTCAAGTCTGTCTAGACATTTTATTAGATTTCTCCTTTCTAATATAAAAAGAAAGATAATACAGTATAAGTTATCTTTAATAACTATTAAGAAGGCATAATACATTACTACGATTATACATTTTTCTGTTCTAGATCATATTACATCTCATCAATGTAATTTTTATCATATTTATAATTCCCTGAATTTATATTGTTGTAGTGTTTGTTTGTACGTAGATAATGCTTTGGGAATTCTTTTATAATTAGGGGTAAAAAATTTTAAATTTCATGAAAAAAGTAATCACTAATGTAAAAAAGAGTAGTTTTTTTCCTGATTTCATTAAATTAGTTTTTAAAAAATGATTATTAATGTCAATGTTATTAATCATTGAAATAAATAATTTTAAGTGTATTGAATTATAAAAATATTTTTTTCTCCAAAAACAAAGGAAATAATACTATAAGAGGGTATTGAAATGTTATGTAGATACAAAGTCAAAATTCTGTTATCGTTATCAAATAATATTGATGATCATTTCAGATAGATAAATTCTTGAATAAATAAAAATTGTGATTTCTAGGTATTAAAGTAAAAACACAGACGGGTTAGAAATTTTAGTTATCTTATATTTTCATTAATGGAGTATTCTCTTTCTTTTAAATGATATTGGAAGATAAATCGTTTTTTTTTTCAGAGGAAAAGAAAAAGTTTATATTCTGTTAAATTATGAGGGTTTATTTGAGGAAACTAATTACTATGAAAAAAAGCGTACATTTTGTGAAAATATTCTAATTCTTATAAATCTAATAGTAAACTTTAAGGGGTTTCTTGCTTTCTATTTGTTTTTTATCTTTATCCTTTATTTTACCTCTTTTTTACCTTTTTTATCTTTATTTTTGCATTTCCTTCAGCAGAATTTCATTCATTAACGTGCAATCTCACACAGCTATATTCAGAATACACACTATTTTCGCAATACACTGTTAGAATTTTCGTTTTTAAATTATGATAAATAGCCGATAGCAGGATATTTATGGTAACCGGTATTTATGGTACGAAACATTTTTTATTTTGGTTTTGAAATCGTTTACATCGAGTATGGTTAATATAAAATGAATACAAAACTAAAGTAATTTTTGACCATTTACATCTAGCATGGGTTCAAAACCGTGAAAAAGGAATCTAATTGGACATTAAAGATAGTTTAGCAGATTTATGATGCTGCCATCTATGCGTGAATGACAAAATCATATTCTAATAGTCAAGGGTTACAAGTTAGTGAGTGCAAGACACTGGATACTCTTAATGTGTTGTAGGGGATTGATGAAATATAGCTCTGCAAACGCTGGAGCCTGAACCCCCGTTCTGTCGGTCATTACATTGACAAATCAGCCCTCTCGTACCCCTCATATATGTACCCCTCAGCAAGAAAAAAGTGGCTTCATTAGGTTTACCCAGTTGGTGCTTTAAGTTTTGTATTAGGAGAGGGCAGTTAATAAATGGTTTTTCTTCCTATTAGCAGTTTGAATACAATCTTATTTATGGTTATTTGACTGAATTGTTTGAATATGGAAAAATAAAAATCAAACAAATTATTTAACTGTAATTTAACCATTTTTCCAGTGAAAAGTCAAGCCTGCTAATATTTTATTCTATAAATCATGAAAAAATAAATGGAATAAAATATATAATACATGTTCTTTTGAGGCACTTTAAGTGACTTTCACTAATATAAACATTACAACCACTTAAAGCATTTCTCTTTTCAACTTTCGAATCCAATTCTTGAGTACAGCAATGATTCAGAAGATATTAGTTTGATATATTTAATACATTTTCTTTATTTTTTATTTCGAAAGGTTCATTTCTAACATTTAAGACACTTTTATAAAATTTAAATATTTATTAAAAGTTCATTTGCTTAGTTTAAAAATTATAACGAAGTATATTGTATAGGAAAGCAATTTACAAGTTTAGTCAAATTTAGTTTAAATGCTTGTAAAGATTAATAAACTGTATGTAAATAGAGAAATAAAGAAACCGAACAATTTTTATATCCAAAATATAATTAATTTTATTCAAATTCCAGTGTTGAATTATATTCCATTCAAATTACAAGCTTGAATATATACTTAACTAAAGAAGTGTAATTAAAAACATCTTTAAATGTTCCTTTAAAATTAAATGCTCACTGATTTTAAATTAAGCGTTTTAAATTTGAATTTATTTTAGTGCAACATATATGAATGTGTAGTGTAAAAATAAAGTAAAATACAAGGAAATAAAATAATAAGAAATGTTAGCTAAACGCGTTTGTTAAAAAGGGATTTAACTAGCAGGTTGCAATATTTCTCCACTAAATATAAAAATGAACGAAACAGAATATTAAAGGAATGGAAAAATTGGAAAGGGTCTTATCAGACTCTACAAATCGAGACAAATGGTCATTGCATAACAACAAATATAAATATAATCCTTCAATATATTACTTCCAAAAATATAATTATATTCCTTCTAAAGCGTCTCTTTATTATACTCTGGCTGTTCATGTGTCTTTTAAACAGTGCTTGTTTTTACCTAAATGATTGCAATTTTATGCTAATTTGAAGTTTTTAAACGATTTTCTTTCAAAATTGCATTTAAACAAGTCCAAAACATGGTTATTTTATCGTAATTTAAAGTAAACAACTCATTAAATCAAAATAAAATAATTATTGACCCTATTTAAAGGATTTTAAGTTTCAAATGCCCTATATCATTATTAGAGGAAATCCTTAGTCCCTAACATTTCCATTTTTGGACATGAGTTTCTATGTAATTCCAATTATCTATTATAAGGTTTTACTTCCCTAGAAAATATGGATGTTGAGTCCAGAAACAATCTGTACCCCGAGAAAGAAAGTTTGATCAAAATATTCAGTTGAGTAAAAGAAATGTATGGTAAGGAATGTATTAAGGTCGAAATGGACGGTAAAAAGAATTTAAATTTTGAAAACCTTAATTGACAGTAAACTATTACCAATTAAACGAAAAAATTACAAAATGAATGGTTTAAATACCATATAACTTGATTTATTAATCATAATTATTATTTCTAATCAGTAATGTGATTACCATACAATACTGTAATTTTACCAGAATTCTTATTACCAATGTATAACCATAAAGCTTTGCAAAACTCTTTGTAAAACTCATTTGTAAAACTTTTTATCATGTCGACAGAACGAAATTAGTTATTGTATAAAATCAGATTTCAGTATATTAACATTTAAATTTAAGTACAGTTCTGAAAAACTATATTTTGTTTTAAAGGAGTAGTTAAAGAGTAGATATTTAGCGTAAAGAATGTTACACATTAATGTTAATATTCCTAACCTTGTAATTTTAAACGTAATACATCGTGTCATGTAGTGGCCTTAATCACCGTTTCCTTAATAGTTTTCACGTTAAACTAACCCAAATTAACGGGAAAGAAAGTAGTTAAAACAAGTTTCTCGTTAACTTGACAACAAAAGAACTGTTATCACTATGTGTATTTGAATGGATATGCATCTGGAAAAACTTTTTGTTGTCAATTGTTTTTCAAATTTCAATTAAAGTTCAAATTTCCCCTCGCATTTCATTTTGCAAGCAATGTATATTTATTCGTTGATATCTTGTAAGTATCAATTTCTTGCTTGAAAATTTTTTATCTGAATAATTTGTATGCTGTATAATACGTTTGCAGGAAATTAATAATGAGCATTAAAAAACTTATAAATATAATAAAAATAATTAATTTTTTTTTTTTTTTTTAATTTAAAATTGTTCATGACAGAAGAAATAAATAATATTATATCAACTTTTCTAAATCTTCTTTCAATCTTGAAAATAATAAGTTTTTTATAGCTACCTATTTCCGCTCTTTTTATATTTGAGAAAAGAAGTTATTATTTTTAACAAGGAAACAAAGCGTTCAACATAAATTAAAAAACGAAACAGGTTCGTTAGAAACCCAACACACTTACTAGAAGACGTTGTTAATCTTACTACCCACCTGATTGTGAGTACCAAACCTTGACAAAGTAAAAGAAGACATGTGCTTTTATCGACCGTCTTTTAATTAGGAAATATGATATAAGTTAGAAGCATTGAAATAACCTGTGAGGGATGTTTAAGGAAATATGAATGCAGGCTATAAAAATACATAAATTATATTATATAATTATATTTTATAAAACATAATTTTATGTTTTAGTAAAAATATCAGTTTAAATTGTTTTTTTTTTAATTATCAAAATGTATGAGTAGTTGAAGAAATTTTAAGATTTTTAATTGTACGCCTTTAAATTTGAATAATTTATTTATGGGGTAATTCCCACATTTGAAACTTTTAAAAATGCATGCATGTTTTAAATTTTTTCATGTTGTACAAAAATTATCAAAATACGCTCACAAATCTGCAGGGATTGCTTTTAAAAAAAGTAAAAAAAATAAAAGATATTTTTTATTTTTAATCAAATAAGAAATTTTCTAATTAAATATTAAAATATTTTAGTTTTTTTACATCATAATATTCAAATTTGAATTTATTTTTAGAAATAAGTTGTACAGTAATAAATCTCTTAAGACAGAATAAAAATGACTTACTTCATTCGAAAGTTGATCTGGTTTAAACAATTTATGTTGTTCGGCCAGAAACTCGAGTTTTTGATGAACAATTTTACCAGCAATAAAGGCTGAAAAAGGAGAATCGTTTAACTGTAATAGTTTCCGCAAGTGGGAGCTAACGACATGTTGGCTGGAAATTAGAAAAATTCTGTAGCTTAAATGGAAAGCGATATTCTATTAAAAGTAGATAGGTAGGTACTTTATTTACGTCGCACTAGAGCTGCACAATGGGTCATTGGCGACGGTCTGGGAAACATCCCTGAGGATGATTCGAAAACATGCCATGGCAATTTAGATCCTCAGCAGGGGGGATGGCTCCCCTGCGTTGGTATCCCGATGACCTGAGTGCGAAGTCGAGCACTTTATGGTAGAACAGTTTAACGAGGACCGATACCGTGCACCCTCGGTCCCTACGCAGGCTGATCAAAGTTGTCACTTACCCGCTTACAGACCACAGCCAGTGATGCTTGACTTCAGCGTTCTACTGGGAATCGTTTCCTTACGATCAGTCAACTACGGGACTTTATTAAAGGTACTGCAGAACATCTTGAAACAACAAATATTTTCTGAGTGTACCATTTTGCAATTTGAAACATAATTAATTGAATTATTCTTTAAACTTCTAATAAAATTATTCAGAAGACTTTGCGACTCAAAATCAATATCAAAATATTTGCTGAATGTTAAAAAAATCCTATTATAATTAACAATTCTAAATAATAACTTTTAATAAAAAAGAATCTGACGCATTTGTTTGAGACTATAACAAAACAAACTCAAACATTGCTATAATGTTTTGAATAAGAAGCCGGTATACTAAAGAAATTTTCGTTGTATTAGTAAAGTTAATTATTTTAGAATAATTCTTATTTCATTTATAAGATATATGTGTTACAAAATAATTACTTGAAGCTATATTACTTTATATTAGTGTTTTGAGGAGTTGTTATTAATCAAATGAACCTTTGAGCAAGAGGCTCCGATTATTTACGCCTGCAGTTTTCACCATAACTTTTATTTAATTAATTTGGATATAGTATATGTTTATTATAACTAGTAAATGATATCTAAGTCCAGACTTCGTCTGGTTCGGAAATTCGAGAATAGTTTATTATTAATATGACAACACAGAATAGTTTAAAATAATTATTTATAACATACTGAACTGCTATTGAGCATAATTTATGGGAACAACATTGTTATTAATTGCGAAACACATTACACTTATAAAAGTTTGATTTGTGAAACCTTATTTTAAAAATATAAGCCTTAAAACTAGCATGCTAATGAAAACAAATGAACCCATCATGATTATTGTCATTCCATTTAAGTTAATGTTGAATAAAAATATTAAGCAAAAAAAGACCTGATTAAGAGGTTTTCACAGAATTCTAAGTTACGCTAACGTTACCTAAGTTATGTTTGGATAATTTTGAATCAAAACCCCTTCATTAATTTTTAATCGAATGATCCGATCTTCCGATAATTTTTAATCGAATGGCCTCAATCTTGATGATTTAAGTGGGTGACCACAAATATGCTAAGTAGATAGTACAGACAATATCTAAAGATATTTGCACTGAAAACATACATTATATACTGAATTATACTTATAAACATATGTTATATACTGAATAAACATATATGTTTTACGACGGATTGGGATTTCTGACGGATTTGGAATTTATTATTTGCAGTTTAGCTGCACTCAGTGAAATATAGTCCCAATTGTTATGTTAGGAGAGCGGTCCAAATTCTGGACCCATTAATGTTAAATTTACTATTTGCTTATTCCGCTATATCCTTAGACATTTTTAAGCGATTGGAAAAATTTTGCACAATATTATAAGATTCATTTATTCAAAGGTAATAAAATGCAAAAATATTTTTTAATAATTATTAATTACTTTTTATTATTTTTTTTCATAATAGTAAAAAAATGATGAAACGTAAAGTACACAAAACAAGAAAAAAAAAACCGAGATATTATTTTTATATACGCACATGCATATAATGCTAGTATTTTGAGATTTCGCTCTAATATTTTGATTTCTGAGTTTAAGGGTAGGGCATACTTAATCAATAATGCTAAAACTTACCTTTTTTCATGTTCTTTTTCTTATGATATCGTAACTACTTATGATATCGCTTTGAGATTTTTTGCGATTATATCAGTCGTATGTTGTGATAATAGTTTAGCGTTAGCAGGAATACCTTTTAGGTTATGAAAGATTTTTGATGAAACTTTTTTTTAAAAATTTAAGGATTTTCAATTCATAATTTTTAAAAAGAATTTCTGCCAGATTCTCTTCTGCCAGAGATTCAAACTTATTGAATAGCTAAGATATATATTTTGCATTTGTTTACCACATCATTCAATGCTCCTCCTTCACATAAAGTCTATCTAAATGCCTCTTTACCTGTTTTTCGTTCCCAAGTGGTTTGGATATGTGTTTCGTTCGGTTTCTACTTTTTGAGATTTCGGAACAAAATACTTTCATTGCATGATGAGATGCTTAGCCTAATGCTTAGTTAACAACCTTAAAGGCCGGGATGCTACTCTTTTTCTGATGTTTTACCTCTGACTTGCTCGGCTGGAGCGAACGTACCAGTAGCTATGATACGGCATTATTTCTAAGTGGATTATTAATACATGCAATCTAACTCACCACGAAAACGTTGCAACACCAGCGTGTGAGTCTCCCTTATTATAATGATTTCTATAATTATCGAGATATGTAGCAAATACTGTAACAAATACTGTAACTCAGGTTTACGCCTGAGTTACAGTATTTGTCACTTTTACAAATTCTGCTTGTTCTTGCTACTATGCCTAAGATATACCTAACGGTATTAGAAAAATGGCCAAATATGGTAGTGAAATTAATTAGTAATGCCTTAATCTCTCGTTGCAAAAGGAGGGCGTTTAAAATCGTCCTGGACCACGCATCAATTTTAAATGCGTATTCGGACCATATATATGAACATTATTAATTGTCACCAGCGCAATGTTGCGGTATAATAAGTAAGAAACGAATCACAAAAATGTGTTTTATATGCAAAAAGCTATAGCAATCACTTAGTTTTCATCATACCATGTCCTTTAAAATTCATACAAGTAACATCTTATTCAACACAATCAATTCATCTTAGTTAATTATATCAATGTCATTTTAAAGCTCAAGCAGCAATCAGTTCGTCTTTAAATAGTAATAAATAAATAGGATAGTGATAGTTCAGTATTATGATTATTTATTTAATTTATTTATTATATTTAATCCTTTCAAAATTAGTAAAAAGTATTTGTCAAACAACATATGCTTCAATCTGGTACATCGTTAAAAACACAATTAAAAGGATTTAAATCATTTTTTTCCATTTTTTTCAGATTTTCTTATCAAATTTCATGTTATTTGGATAATAATTTTTTTTTAAAATTTCTAAACGGTTAACGGCATTGATTACAAAACATTCTGCATACTTAATCAAATTTCCTAATCCTATTTTAATTAGAATCTGGCTTACTAGCAGATAAAAGAGTATTGGCAGAACAATATTCCCTGTCCTGTTAAGAATAGTTGACAAAAATATCGTTTTTGATTCCAGAGTTAAATAGTCGATTCCTTAAAATTTTTAGCGAAATCCTACACAATTTACTCAATTACAGTAACCCCTTTTTATATCTTACCTCAAATTGCGCATTCCGATTTGACACTATTTTTTAAGTCACCCGATTAAATAGTTAAAATTCTTGGAAACTTTTTAACTATTGAGGAAATTTCAGAAAACCATTATACTTTTCTCCAAGTAAAAAATTGTAGATCATTATAAGATTTCAATTTAACTTTGACTGCAAAGGCTTTTCTCATATTAATAAATAATTTACTATTTCTGAGAAATAGTAATAAAAGTAAACTTTATTTAAAACGAGGCGAGTATTTTTGATTCTTTTCTTAAAATTGTATTTGAGGAAATAACAGATTGGAAAAAAAAATTAAATGTAAAAGTTAAATATAAAAATTCATGTAGAATCAAATTCTTAATTTTAACGAGTAATGTTAAATAAAATAATGAAAATAATTATTGAAAATATTTTCTGCATTAAAATACCTCTGGAAAAACTAATTTTATCATTGTGTGCTAAACTCTTTTGATTCCCTTAAAGAGAGGCAGTGACATATGCAAAAAGTCAAATAAACATTAATCGGGTTCAAACTTTCGACCACTTTCCTCACCATACTATTATGATCATGTTTTTCAGATTACGACTACCTCCGGTATTTTGAGAGTCAAAAATCCAAATCCGTCAAAAACAAAAAAAAAAAGGTTTTTTCAGAGAAGAAATGTTTCTGTGCCGAATTTTACATCTTTAAGTGAGGTCAGCTCAAATTAACTAATATAATTAAGAGAAGGCCTCTTAAATCTCTAAGATTTTATGTGAAAATGCGATCAATTGTTCAAAAGTTATTTTTATTGCGCTGGTATATTGTTAACCATAAAACAAAAGATAGTGCGCTTTGGAGCAAGAGTGGTAGAACGACTAAGTGTTATATTATTAGGCACGCACTATTGAACCAGAAATGAAGCGTTATTGTGCAGGCACAACAGAATGATGATGTTAATATTTTTTTAAACATTTAAATGACTTCAATGTTGTTCAAAAATAAAATAAGTTACGTAATTTGTAAAAAAGTGCTTCAATTAATATGTAGAAAACATATTTAAATTTTGTCAATTTCTGGAATTTTTCTTTTAATTAAACGCATATTTCTAGCTTTATACAATATTTCTATACTATCATTATCATTATTTAATTTTTAATATATTTTTACGTAATTAGATACCATATAAATTTTGTAAAAAAAAATTTATGCATTTTTAGTAATAAATTTATCTGACCAAAAATGCTCATAATTTGAGTTGTGAATTAATTTTTGAAAGTTCAATTTCATTTATATTACTAGAAATATATTTTTAATTTTAACTATATTTTTAATTTTAACTATAGTTTCAGTTATAGTAAAAAAATTTCTTTACCAATTTAATATTCTAAGAAACACAAAGGAGTTTTTCTCAGTTATGCATTTATTGAAAAATGTATTTTAACCAAAAGAAATAAAATACTTTGTGAAAACAAATAAAAGTTGAAGTCTGCTTCTTAAACAAATCCATTAAAATTGAAGAAGATTTATTTTTTCTTGTTTCAAAATAGTAAATTTCTTTTCAGCAAAATAATGAAGGAATTTGTTATTCTGAATCAGATTGTGTTTCATAAGTATTTCAACTCCTGATTACAAAAATGCATATTTATGCTATTTTAGTTACTCAAACGAAAAATATTCTCAACGGTATTCTGCAATGTATATTTTTTCCAAAGAAACATAATTTAAAGTTAAAATAACGAGTTTCCCTTTTTACGTATTTTTCTCCCAATTTATTTTCCCTAAAAGAATGATCATTTAAGAAATATTTATTTTATTAGGTTAATTAATATTATCTTCTTTTTTTAGTTTATGAAGCATATTTTACGTAATTAAAATAATTTTTAAATAACATGCTTCATTATTAAGAACAAAGCAATTATATTAAATTTAAATAATTAGCAACATAAAAATTTGTTTAGTAAAAACTAAGATGTTTGAAACAGTCTTTAAAAATCTAGAACTAAAAAATGAACCCCGTACATTTTACTAAGATTATTTTTTACTTTTAAAAAGTGTACGTGTACAAAACTTCTGCAATTGGTTTTAAGGTAACCTCAGGAGGAACAATACAAGACAAATAAAAAACTATTTAAGTCTACTAACCTTTCACTGAAAAAAGTTCAGGAAAATTTTGAGGTAAATATTACTAAAAAATTTAGTATCTATAGGAATATTCAAATTTTAAAATAAATAAATTATAATAATAATTGACCATAGTAGATAACTTCTCATCAACTATCGCCTCATTAATGTTTTTTTTTAAGATATTCCACCACAACTGATTTTAAAACTCTCCTCAGTCAATAAAAAATGGAATGTTGGAAAAGTTTCGTACATTTAAATTCCGGCTATGAATAAAATATTCTTATATTGACAATGTAATTACGCATGTTCACCCAATCATGGCCTAGAATAAGTCCCATTTTTTAGGGTTTATCTTTTAACATCCATGGTAAGAATGTCATGCGAATTTAACTTCAATCATACTATGTATATATACATTAACTGGTACACCAATCTCCAAATTTCCACATCACAACCAATAGGCGAACTTTTAGCCACGATATAATTAACGTGCACCCTGCTGCGTATACCTACCAGTCATTTAGTCGGTTGCCATGAACTAAATTGGGGTCCCTAGCTCTGCACTAGTGGGGTATGTGAGGCCTGTACCAAATGCACAATCGAAGCACTGCAATGCAACTACAATGCTAACCATTCAACTACAATTCAAAGCATTTTTGGAACATTTCAGGCTAATTTTGGAATATATCGCACATCACAAAATCTCAATCCCTCTTCCAGCAGAATATACAGATAATGAGTTTGAAAGAAAAGAAAAAAAAAACATTAATTGTAAAAATAAATATATTTTTTTTTATATTCAAAGAAAACAAAGCGTTACAATTTGAAGTAATTAATCTAATTAAATACCTAACATTAAAATGAATGGTACGCACTGATGATTCTTTCTACGCATTCTATATGCTATTTGTTAATTTTATTTTTACAAACAAACGAGAGTCCTAATCTCAACACGCATGCGCATTGCATATGTAATAACTTACGATTTCAAAGAAAGTTATTATAACTTAATTATATCTATTTTAAATTTTTTTTTAGTTTACTGTTTAACACAGCGAATATAAAAGCAGGTAAGATTTATGCTACAATTTAACGAAAATACTAGCAGACATAAATTTGTATACTAAAAACTGTTAAATATTTATTTGAAATTTTAGTTCCATTAACCATTGAAACCACTGAATCAATACTTTTAATTACTACTTTTACAAACTGACTGTTTAACTATTCATCAAGGTGCTACAGTTCTTTCAGAACCTTGGTCTTCTTCAAGTGCGTGTTTTTTTTTCTATTGGTCGCCTATTTCCTGTAATTTTAAGTAATTTCAAGTACTCTTCTGTATTTTTTCAAATCTAGTTCAGGTCATCCTTTAGTTTTTGACCTTCCTCGTTTTCCTCGTCTCGTCTCGTATGATAATTTTTCCTCGTCTTCCTCGTCTCGTATGATAACTTTTCCTAGTCTTCCTCGTCTCGTATGATAATTTTTTTAACACTTCTTTATAAGTCATTTAAATTCTCCAAAACATTGGATTTTTTATTCTTATAGTTGTTACAATGTAAAGTTCCTTTCATTTACCTTAAATCTCTTTATTTGATCTCTTAATGTTAATTCTCGCAAATTGTCTTCCGTAAAATTTTCCTTTATGTTCTTGAAAGAACAGAATTGATTATAGTTAAAGCCTATAACTAAGATCTGTATTAGTTATTGGTTAAACCTTTTAATGAGAGAAGATAATATAATATATTCTATTTTCTCATTTATAGAGTATAGTTTACTTGGAATAATATTATTTTTTTAAAACAAAATATAAAAAAAAAAAATCTCTGCTTTGAATCAGTTTAAATATAAATGCTTTTTTTTTAAATATTAAATTACGTCACTTGTTATATTCCGATTTTTTTTCTTCCTTTTACATTTTAACACACACACTAACAAATAATACTTGCACTAAATTCTTAGGCATGGATTTCAAGATTCCAGTTCAATTCTGTTTTCTCAATCGTTCGCAAAGAGAAACTTTTAAATGTCAAAAGAGACTTTCTTTTTGAACTTAAAATTTAAAATACATGCTGAGTTCTTGAGGCAGTTACTTTGAATAATTAGAGAAAATGTTTAAATAAAATTATTAATAAAAAATAAAAATACATAAAGCCTTCTTATTTTAACGGGAGTGAAATTTTTTTAGGAAAAAATATATTTCTGTAGTATTCTAAAATTAAATATTTAGGTTTTTATATTTCTTAAAAATTAATAAGACCTGAATTAAATATATACTATAAGAGCTATTTTAATGTCTGATATATTCAACTACAAAAGAAATTTAGTGTTTCAACGCCATATTTTGTCAATAAAGGAAGAAATCCCTCGATCGACTATATGAAACAGATTTCGTATCATATTAAAGAATGGCCAAGAAAGAAGGCAATAAAAGCTAAATTTAAAAATAAAAGAATCTTGGAAGGGTTGCACGAGACGAATCTTTGGTATTGCCAAACATATAGTCTGTTTGTCAACAAGAAGATCAAAAGAAAAAAAATAGGACATTCTATTCCTGTAAGAAGATACGTGAGATTGATATATGAACTGCCAATTCTAACACGAAGTAAATAAATTCACAGTAGAACATGGATTCAAACTTATGAAAATACGACAAGTAATTTTATACCAAGTATCTATTCCGACTTCAAATAGCATCTTTAACACTAGAACAGAAAATTGTAGTAAACCTAGAAAGACAGAAGGAGCCATTATGGCCCGGCTCAGATTATTTGAGTGCAGACTTAAAATATTTTAAAGACATATCTTATTAAATATATGGTAAGCACTTGATCATTAGAAATTCATGGAATTCTTTTTTTCTATTTAAGTAACGAAACTGTATGATTAAAAGGATCATGATGAGCTGCTATAAAAATTATATTTTCGTTAAGGTAATTTAGATTCTACTCCATGTAATGGATGATAGTTATAGATTATTAAAATATCTGAAATCTCTTTTTTTTCAATTAAAGGAAAAGAAAAATTATCCCAGTAACCTGATTTAATTTAATAAGTTTCGTAGTTTTAATAATAATCAGTGCACCACATTTGCCACAATATAAGCATTGTACTATACGCATGATTCCAATAACCTTGCATTTAATTCTTTTTTAAGAGTGTGGAAATATATGTTTTTTTATAAAATATATGTTTGCTCATAAAATATATGTTTATTCATGGAATATGTTTATCATAGTTATCAACAATTGGTTTTATTGTTTCAGCTTCATTTTTGGATAACACGCTTTGAGTAATGAACTCTTCACAAAATTGTAGGCTAAATTTCTTCTTTCCAGTCAACTTTATCTATAAAATTGGCACATTTTTAGATAATATATCTAAAATCATTATTTTGACCAATAAAAACGTGTTATAATGATTCAAGAAACAATGAGTTTCTCTATAATATAGCAAAACAATTTGGATGACTCCGTGACCCTACAGTCATTCTAGGTATAACTTTCATTTTTTATGCTTCTATACTGCTACTGAAAAAAACAACAACACTTAAATAGAATCATGTTATGAAAAGTCATAAAATTTCGCAGATAAAAGTTAATTATTTTTAGAATTATTTAACACACTGTTCAAAAATAAAACTTTCACTTTTAACGATTCTGCAATCTCGGAGCTGTGTTTCGTTAGTTTTGAGAATCCTTTCGTAAAGAAATTACGTGATTTGTGAGGAAACGCGAACTCTCAAATATACGACGAAAAAGTTTCATATCATTGCAGTGCACTGTAAAAGATTGTAAACTAAAATGGCGAATCTAGAATGAAGACTATATGATCGGAACTAGACTGTCGTTATAAGCCAACCGTTTTGTTTGGAGGCTTCCGACTAGGGAGGTCACACTTCTGGTGTGGGTGTATTTTATCTTTTTGTTCTATACGTTCTTCTTGTGTTGTTGGAGTGATATTGATCCCCCTATCAATCCCTATAATATGGTGATCAACACTGCCAGTCGTTAGATACAAATAAGGCATTTGTTGTGCTTGTTTACTTTTGACGAAATTCATTTCCTAGAAAACGTTGTGTATTTTGTCACTTTAAAAAATTTTAACACAGGACATATACCAGGAAATAGTTTTGCCAAAAACAAAGGAAATTTCTTGAGATTTAAGTATAAATTATTTTGCAGTGCAGAAAAAAAACACTCAGACTATTCCGTCTTTCGGTAGGAGGAGTAGTCTTGCTGAACCATTCATAGGATAGAACTAAAAAGATAGAAATGGAAATATTATACAGAAATTGAATTAATAACTTAAATGTTTTTTTGTTTCAATCGCAATAATTTGAATTTCTTTAGAAGAACTTTGTTTAAATATACTAGCCTAATTATTATTTGTATGGGGTAAAATCTTAAATAACGAGAATTAATTATTAACAGTATAAAAGTACACAATCATATACGAAACTGATCAAGCAGTTGCGTACATGATTAAAAGTTTAAATGATTTAAATTTTTATTATTTTTTGCCTTTCTCGGTGACTTTACACTATTAAACTACGCAAAACAGGTTTTTAGAAGTTTAACTTTTTTTAAAGAGCATACGAAATTATACTAGTGATCCTAATCAGTACATGATAGTCAACAATTACCACAAACATGTTATTTTTTGAAGGATTTAGTCACTAAGTACATACCTTATACTTCTTTATTTCATTTTGCTTTGAAGGTACATAGCTTATCTTTTTCAAATGCCAAAATATAAGCAAAATAAGCACGTATATATTCTCTTCTCTTCTATTCTATTCTAATGCAGACAATTTATATAATCTTCTAAGACAAGTACATCTCTAGTCCATAGAACAAGCTGGAAAAAAATTTGCATTTGTTACGTATAGATGGCAGACGCAGTTTGTTACACGTAGTTTGTGACACGTAGATTTGTTACACGTAGATGCTACACGTATATTGGTAATTGGTTTTAAATGAATACAAATGAGCTTGGGCAGCTATTTAAGTAAGTTTTTTTAATATTTAATTTATTTGCCGTTGAAAAAACGAAGTTTTGAACTATAGATAATTAAAAAAATCCTTTTTTCATATCATTTCTAATAAATTTTTCTTGTATCCGTAATAGTGTTTTGAATTTAATTTCTGTCCACTTAAGTTACTGATAAAGATCATCTCTGATTTCACATATTCATCTGTTATTATTTTTTATTTAAAATAAGTACATTCAAAAATCAAAATTTTACATTTCGAGAAATTTAAAGAATTTTAATTTTTTCATCATACTTTACTTTCGATAATCATAAAACATAACTGTCAGAAGTAATTTTTAAATTTAATTCATTACTAGATTGGTAAAACACAGTCAGATCGAATATTTACCTAATTACAGATATTAAACACATTATATTTTTTTACAGTTTTACATAAAATATGTAGTTAAAGAAGTTAAAACACGAAGATCAATATTTAAGTTATAATTTCTTTTTATATGCCTACGACTTTTACAGGTGGACTAAAGCAGCTAAAAATTTCAATGAATCCATTTACGATTTGAAATATGTAAGTAAATAGGGGTAATTTTTCTTTTTAAATGTAAAGTGTAAAGAGTAAGAAGTGTTTTTAAAGTATAAGATTTAAAGTCTGCTGTATATTAAGTTATAATTTCTTTTCATGCACCTACAACTTTTACAGGGGGGATAAAACAGCTAAATCTAAAATATACGGTATTTAAACCATTTATCTGTTAATATTTTCCGTTCATATGATAAAGCTTTACTGGAAATTCTGGTTTTCAGAAATTATAATTTTTATGACTGCTCATTTAGTAAAAAAATACAAATCTGAAATAAACTTTAACAGAATAAATTTTTCCTTTGCTATTCTCTAAAGCAGTGTTTTCCAAAGTGTAGTACTTGTACCCCTAGGAGTACGGGAACAGTTTAACGGGGGTGCGCGTTCTTATTCGAAATATCTTGCAACAGACGTAAATTTGAAAAAAAAAATTATTTAAAAACAAAGCTAGCCATAAAAATTTATGATGACGTATTTTTCTTAGGCTATTTTTTGTAAAAATAACAGTTAATAATTAGTGGTGCCACCAGTCATTTGTCATTTTTAACTTTTATGCAATTTCTTACAGTAAAAACTACATTCATTTTTTTATTAGTGGTACACAGCGTTACGAAATATTAGAAAAGGGTACACAAAAGTTTTAAGTTTGGGAAGCGCTGCTCTAAGGTATCATGATAAAATTTCCAAATTTCGATACATTTTCTAAATTTTAGTAGATTTTATGAAGCCTTATTTTATTGTTAATATTACGAAAGCACTTCGGTAAAAATGACCGAGCTATTTTTTGTTCCCATAGAGCCAGAAATTCGATAAATTTTACTATATACAGGTAATTTACACCATACTTATTGCCTGAGCGTACCACCGTCTATAATAGTTCATGTTCATATAAACCTTGAACAATTCAAAGCATATTCATAAGATTAGTTTCAGCTCTTTGTGATAATGTTTTACATCCAAAAGTAAAGTCCATTTAATGCATGTATATCTTTAATTGTTTAATTTAAAATTTAAATGTAATTATAACTTAAGTGAAGCTACTTTCTTCTCAATTACAAGTGACTCTTTTTATATGAAAAACACTTAAAAGGATATTTTTTAAAAGGCTAATTTTTTACTTTTATAATTGAAAAAAATATGTTCGTCCATTAAATTAGTAAATTGTTTTATTACCTTATTATTTAAATAATTTGCAATCTACGCAATTACTTGGAAACATACACATACAAATATATTGCATTATCTGACTAAAAAATTTTTAATTCATCACTTTATATTTTATTTATTGAAAAGCAAAGCATCTAAATTTCGAATTTTTGAACTGCGCTCCTAATATTTTGTTATCAATACATAGAAAAAAGAGAAAGAAATTTAATATAATCCGATGAAAAATTTATGATTAAAATTTCGTGATTTTTTTTAAAATCTATGCTTACTTTATGCAAATTGTTCATAAATAATGACTTTCAATAAATACATTCATTTATTCTGATTCGATTAATTTTTATTCAGGAGACTATAATTTCAAATGTATGCATCAATTTAAATAATAATAAGAGAACTATATTAACCATAAATTGCTTCACTATATTGATATATAAGAATGACTTACATTCATCGAAAATTTAGTTTTAATGGATTTACCTTTAGCTTTTAAAATGAGGCGATAGTTTTGCATATCTTAGAAGACTATATATTTTTTTATGTAGTTGAAGTTTTTTTCTCCTCTCTTCACAACAATTTCATATAAATTTTAAAACTTGATGTGGTTCAATATATGATAAAAATATGCTCCCAATTTTGTTACTTTTTTTTCCATATTTCTCAAAGAAACTACTGCATAGTAAACATGACTAATAAAGGAATTTTTTTCCAAAATTTCTTTTATATTTCCAATTTTTCTGACGATTCAAAATATTACAAAGATAATACAAAAAATTTTTCGACTTGTAATACAAAATAAAATTTTGTTGTATTTAGTATAAATTTGCCACCACATTATTAACAAACATTACATGTATTCTATTAAAAAATCAATTTTATTCACAAACTATTAAAGCGTTTGTAAAAAATGTCACTATTAAAAAGAAAAAGCCATTATTTTTTGCAAAAATATGTAAAAATTTTTTGAGAATCATCAGGTTTAATTTTAATGACATTTGGGAAAAACTGAATAAAGAACAAAGCTTTGTGTCAAAATTGCGTTTTTAAAATTCATTTATAGTGTAGTTATTCCAAAACCTAAGTAGTTAAAAAATTTAACCAATATTTTAATGAATTTATGATGAACTGCTTTAAAATGCATAACAAAAAGTCTAGACAGGTGACAGTCTAGACAGTTTTAGATGCAATCAAGAAATAAATGTACTCTTTTCTGAAAATGTTGAGTTTAAAATTTTAAGAATTACTTTCATACCATGTACAATGTATTTTTTTCCGTGGTTCAAAAAAAAAAAACTGGAAATAAGTACTTATAAAACATCACTTATAGCGTATTATTTTTCTGTCTAAAGAAAGAGATGCAGGAATAGTTAATTAAAAAGAACAATGTAAAGATTGAGGAAAATAGAATAATTTATTTTCTCTTTACATTAAACAATCGTAAGAGCCATCGCCGCCATGTTTTGAGTGTTCTACTTTATGTTATAGTTTCTTTTGCTACATAAAAATTTTTGAAATGTGAAGGAAAGACGAAAATATAAAAAAATACAAATTTGAGAATTAGTTCAAGAATTATTAACCATTAAGGTTGTAGTAAAAATGAATGATTCAAAAGATTCTGCAGCCCACAGAAATGCAACTACGAAATTGAATTTAGTGTACTGAAAGCGCCGTTTTCTTTTATAAATTTATTTTATTTCTTGTTATAAAACTTCGTTTCTTGTTATAAAACTCTATTTAGTTTAAAAGTTTTTATATTTAATAAAAGTTAATAAAAGTTATAGTTCTTTTCAATTATTTATGTTTTTGTCATACTTTTGTTTTCTTTTGTACTATTAGATTTTTTACATGAATCGAAATTGTTTCTCCAGATTTTGTAGTTTTAAAGTTGTTTTTTTTTTACTGTATTTCAATAAAACGTATATAATCGAAAACGTTTTGCATGAATTTCTGTTAGGATTTTTTCATGCTGCGTATCTGTGCGAAGACATACAATTTTCGAATCAATTCCAAATTTTTCATCTTAGATTTCAGTTCAAATGTTAGTAAGAAAAATTTTGACATATTTTTATTTTAAAAAAAGTTTAGTTTAGTTTTTTTTTAAAAAATTCGTCGAAAAGCAGAAAAAGAAAATTATATACATTATTAATGTATCGAAAAACATTTATGCAGTAATAATAAGTGATTTATTCAGTCTTCTATTAGCTTTAAAAGATAATTGATTTGGTAGTTTTTAGCTCTAAACAATCAAAAACAAGTTTAATCAAATGTCTCATGAATATCTTAGGTTTATATATCTTAGGTTTTCTATGTTCTGTAATCATAACAAAACTCAACGTTAATACATTTGCAAGGTACAGAACTGACGTCACGGAATTCATATTTAAAAATGCATATGAGACAGTGTTCTTCTTTTTATATTGATACTGATGCTTTTTTAAAATGTTTCACTGAACTTGTTTCTTGAAAACATAAAAAAGAACTAATGAAATTTTATTCAAGTTATCTACTAAGCTATGAAAAAATTATGTTAAATTCTGAATTTCATATTTTAAATGAAATTATATGTATAGTTAGTCTTTCTTTCAGATCAAGTCTTTCTTTCTTCAAGTCAGAAGTCTTTCTTCCTAACTCAAATTATGTTAAATCCAGTAGTATGAATAAGCCACTCAGGATTATACAACAAATAATAATAATTAAAAAAACCAGCAAAGATTAAATATCCGATGCAATTAATGAGCAGGATGGTAAGATAAAAGGTACTTATCCATTTCGGAGGCCAGAAAAATTTATTAGCACGGTACTTATATTATGCATATTGTTATAATAGGATCTCATTATCACGGTATTTATAACGGTAATACCAGAAGTATATCAGAAAAAGTATCACATTTAATTAAATTAGGAAACATTAGTTTTTTTTTGCCAAGTATGATTATAAAAATAACAGTATCGTTTTTAATTATTTTCTAGAACTTTAATTAATTTATTTTAGTTATAAGAAGAAATTGAATAAAAAAAAATATACGCAAATGGTAAATTAATGGAGAAAACGTGCTTATTTGTGCATATAATGTTGAAAAATTGTGATATTGTTATTATTGTTATGCTTAATTAATACTAGTAATAGGAACAAATTGTAATAAAAATTTATGTTTTGTACGAAAAAGCTAAGATTATGGAGAAAAAGGTACTTAACTTGAAAAACGGTAGAAAACTGTCGTATGACTATTGATGCCAATGATGTTTAATTACTTTTAGTAATGGATACGACAGCCATTATGTTAATTGGTGTTTTTTAATAAGTACTAAATATACTAATATTGGTGCCAAGATTCCTCCGTGAAAAAATGTTTTTAGGGTAAAGGATATGTAGCTGAGAAAACTGTTGAACATGGTTATCTTTTACTACTTGGAGTTTAATTTAAGTATCAAAATTATGCCAAATTATATTGTGTATAATTAATATTTTGGGAAGGGATTTATTTTCAAAGCATGCTTTACTTAATCTAAAAAATATAACGCCACCGAGAAGGTTAAAAAATGATAATAAAAAAAAAACTGAATAAATTTTAGCTTACCTAATTGTGTTGATTACCAGCGTAGACACCACAAAATTTCCATCAATCCCTTAAACACATAAAGAGAGTTATCAGTATCCTCCAATCCTTTATTAAAATCCCTACACAAATTCCCTGGGCTATTAAAATCAGATACTCTCATTCACGCATAGATTTCAGCACGAGAAAACTGATAAAATATCCGCTATGTCAACTCATTTTTTTTGCCATTTAGAAACCATGCTATTTGTAAATGGTTAAAAACTCATATAATTTTGTATTCATGTTTTTTTTTTACCGTGCAAGTTGTAAACGGTTTTAAAACCGTACATATAAAAATGTTCTTTAACATGAACTTTACTTTTAATTGGATGAACAGACTGCTGCCGGTTATTTTATCATAATTTTGGAGAGAAACTTCTAACAGTGTAGCAAAAATTGTTTTCGCGGAATCTTAATAATAAAAAAATTAATTTTACGAAATTATTTTTTAAATCAATTTCGACTGATTGTTTACTTATGTTAGATCGACGAAACTTTCATTGATATTTATTTTTAAAACTGTTCTCTTGGAGCGTAAAACAATAAAAAAAATTGGATCTAAAGCCCTGTTTTCCGTCCATTATCAAATATCGCTGGTTATCAAATATATTGTCTTCGTAAATTAAGCTATGTTGTGTAAAGAGAAATCGAACCTCATAATTTTTAGCTAGATGCTAAGGACTCACCGACTTTCTGACATTTGCTACAAAGCTAGATTTTTCCTCTTCTTTTTCTTTATTGGAAAGCGCTGATAAACAAAATAGAAAAAAAAAAAAAAAAAAACAAGAAAAATGGTTTTTTATTACTAATAAATGTGCCTTTTGAAGAACAATATCAAGCGTTAATTAAATATGGCACACAAAAATAATTTTTGTTCAGAATTACAAGCAGTTCTGAAAATTTCAAAAAGAAAAACAATTTGATTTTAGTTTATAATTTTAGATTTTTAATAAGAGTTTTTCCTTCACCAAACATTCTTTCATCTCAATTCGTTGCACAATCTTCAATTTTAGATTACGGATTGATATTGAAGAAAATATGAGGCGGTTATATATTAGCTATCTCTTCCCTGTTATGAACTTACTTAATCACAAAACTTTTTTGATACAATGGGTCGAATTGGAAACCCGGAAAATAAAATATTTAAATATAGTTTAACATTATTCTTTTTAGAAACTGTATACCTAATTTATTAAGAAGAATATAATTTATTCATTATTTAAAGTGACAAGAATGAGAAATATTTGGAGTTCATCGTGTTTTTAACATTTGAAGTACCCGTCACCCTACTCACATTGTGTTTTAATTAAAATACTTGATAGAAAATATTTAATTTAAGAATTAAATAAAAATCATCTGAAAAAAAATTTGCCATCTGTTGCGCCAAGGTAATCATATAAATAATATTTTAACATTTACTTGGCGTAGAGCAAAATAAACCAAATTGTGCACACCATCTTTTAATTTAAACTTAAACTAATCAAGCATTTTTATCTATGTTGTATAAAATTCTCTTCATATAGCTTATTCAACATATAAATATTGTTTACATTTATCTTTGATAATTTTTATTAAAAAAAAAACTTAGTATAAAATTTAATGATTGAAATCAGTAAAAGAATTATGAAATTATATGCAAATACTTTAAATTAACACAGTAAAGAAGTCTTTTGATCTTAGCCCTTTTTTTATATTTATTTTATGAATTATGTTAATTTAAAATTAGTTTAATCATTATATTGTGTTTTTCTTACTTTGGCTGCAAAGATGAAAAAATAATTTATAATTAAAGAACGTGATTGTTCCCATGTTTTATACTTCATTATTACTTACCTAAATTGTTAAAAAAAATAATTCTTGAACTTCAAGAAACTTCTTTCCAAATGGCAGAGTTAATTGATTTTCATTCTCAATTATGTTAAAATTATTTTGTTCAATAATTAAGGTTTTTTAAACTAATTAGGGAAAAACATTTTCTTTTCTTTTCTTTAAACAGTTCCTTCAAATTATAGTTTTTTTTCCAAATATTATTGAAGCAAGTACTGATTACCTAACGTATTTTTATGAAAGCAATTCTTTAATAAGCAAAAGTAAAAATTATAAGGTATGCGCTTTAAAGAATAAATAAATAAAATAACAATAAAAAAAATGGTTTTTAGTATTTTTTACGCTTCATACCCTTTCTTGTCCTTTGTTTGAGACTTCTTTCATATTCTTAAGATGCATATTAGTTGTATCATAATTGTCCATTTTTTCATTTTTTATGTGCAAATGCGATTAATTGTTAAGCCGTTCAAGATGGTTTGTTTTATTCAGTTTTTATAATAATTAAAAATAAAAAAAAAAGAAAACACCACATATATGTTTAAAAATACGTGTTTATCCAGCATAAATAATTTTGATTTCGTAACTTAACAGAATATTTATGACTAGAGTTAATACATTGCAATTTAACATTTTAGAAATAATTTATCTAAAATATAAAATAATTCTTTTGAAAACAGCAAAACGTTAAAAATATGATAACATTTCTCGCGTTTCTGACTTTTAAGGGAACACCAAAAACCTTGGAAAATTTACCGAAGCTCAACGGTAAAGATTTTGGTAAAATTAACAACTAAATATTTTCCCCACCCGATTGACGCTCGTCAAACTGATATAAAAAGGGCAGATTTGCCGGACAACTCTTTCTGGAGCCCCATATAATGTTGACCAACTTTTCTCCCACAGTAAGGACAGTTAGTACCGAGTTTGAAAGGACATCCATGCCTTGTCCAGAATTCAAACCCAGGACCTTTCTGATATGAGGTCAGCTCCCTGACTACTACACTATCCGGTATGCTTAACAACTAAATATGGTTTTATAATATTTGATAAATGGTAAAATTTGGTAATTTTATCATGATACCTGAAAGTATGGCATAAGAACTAATTTATTCAGTTAAATTTACTATTCAGTTATGTATTTTTCACTAAATTTGTGCTAATGAGAAACATAATATTGAAAACCAGAATTTCCGGTAAATCGATACCATATAAAGGAATAAATTACCAAAATAATGGTTTAAATACCGCATAGTTTGGTTTTTATAACCAGAATTATGTTTTATTATTATTATTATGAAAAATATAAAAATATTATTACCATGCAGTTACATAATTTTAGAGGAATGTCTTTCTCCATGCAGATATATATTTTTCAGTTCTTTTATTAAATATTTTTTAACATTACTTTTTTGTAAATATTTTTTTCAGAAATTTGTTTTAATAAGAACATGTGAATATATTTCAAGAAATATAATTGACTTTCTTTGTTAAGTTCTGTTTGATAGCACCAAGCAAAAATCAAGCGTTGTTCAAAAATTAGATCTTTGGACTTTTCTATTAAAGTATTGTACAAAAAATGATTATTTTAAAGTAAATGGAAAGACACATTTTGTTAAGTTAATCGCTATTTTGCATTTTTATAAGTATATCAATTGCATTTTATAAGAACTTGATTTTAAAGATTTTAAGACATTTTTTTTTAAATATACTGAAACTGAACAAATTTTTTAATATATATATCATAGCAAAACGAAGTTTTATATGTTTCTAACACAGTAACTTTTATATTATTTTTGACAAGTTTCTAATCCTCTTATCACAATCTAAACAAACAGAAAATCATTGAAATTTGAGAAAAATCAAGGAAACAAAACGAAACACAATTCAAAACATCAATAAAAATTCTTACGTATAAGAAAGAAATAATCTTTCATAGTTGCCTTGCAAACAATCAGTCAATATAGCAACTTGAAAATTGTACGAGATTGTACATGGTACATTTTGTATCTAATACTCAAAACTTCCAATCTCGATATTCACATTAATGGTAATTATTTTTAAATTTCTATTTCTTATCGAATAAAAATGGATTCTTTGTTGCTTTTTAAATGCTGGTAATCTAAAATTTTATATACTATTTCTTTTGTTTGTAATTAAAGGGTAATAAGCTATTTTTAATACGATTTGAGATTGATAATGAAAAGCAGCTCAGTGACAATCAATGTTGTCGCATTTAAGAGTATTAATGTGGGGTTTGGAAAAAAATTTTCTAATAAGGATTTTTAGTCACGAATATTCCTAAATTCCATGTTTTAAAGTAGTTGACGTAATATCTAATGAATAAATTCCAACACAGAGTCTTGATAGACTTTTTATATCCGTATTAACAAAGATTAATAGTATTAACATAGTATTGAATAATATCCGTATTAACAAAGATTAAATTTTTTTTTCTATCTGTATGACTAGCAATTTTTTCAACAAAACAATTTATTACATATCTATTTCAAATAGTACGCAGAAAAGATTACGGAACAAATTGCGGCATAAAGTACCCGCACTTCACAACTGCATGTTTTCAAAACGACAAAAAAAGTGAAAATCGTTTTCGAGGGAAAAAAAAAATAAACCAGAAAATTTTTACAAAAGTTATGAGGTTTAGAATCCAAAGGAAACAGGAAATTGACAGTTAATTTAACTTAAATGTATTTAAAATAGTTAACTGTTTGAAACTATCTCCCATTTTGATGTGATTATTTTTATCATAGTAATTTAAAATACAATAAAATTCACGTTTATAGTGATTAATCTAATAATGTCCAATTTAAAACATGTCTGATGCAAACAGAATAAAAAAAACGTGATACGTAAAGTAATAAAATAATAGTATTTGTACTTTTAATAAGACCTATTTATTTTTAAAAATTTATTTTAAACAGTGGGAATTTAATAAATTTTTAAATCACAATATTTTACACTTATAAACTTTAAAAACAAAAATGAAAAAATGCTTGCCGACTGAAACAAACAATATTTTGTGACTTGTCATTTGTTTTGAGATGGTGAAAAAAATTTCAGACCACTAAGTTCATAAAAGTAAGTGGATACTCCCGATTTCTTGCCTTTAGGCAATTTTTTATCAATGGAGTACAAATGCACTTAAGGAACATTTCATATCTTAAAAAAACATGTTTTTATTATTCCTTAAGTTTTTATTGAAAAAGGAATAAAAAGTGAAAGGCCACAAGTAGGCAATTTTAATTTATTTTATTTTGAGCATTTTATTTGTTGAGATTCAATAAGTTTGGGAAAAAAAGCTACATTTGTTACAAAAGAGTTATAATAGTTAAGTTAAAATAATAGCTTGTAAATAAGTTTTAGGAAATGCATTTACAGATAGATATTAAGTACCAGCAATTTTTTTTTCAGAAGCTAAGACTGAATAGTGGAGTAAAAGAAAAGAAAGTGATTGTAGAGAGGAAGAAAAAAATCTCTAAAATCAAAATAGGGAGAAAAACTAAAAATATAAAAAAAAAATAGTTAAAGAAAGAATATAATATTGATTATAGAATATAATAATGAATAAAAGTGTTTTGAAACACATTTTTCAATATATCGGTGGTATAAGGCATTTAAAATATGCGGATAATTTGAAATTTGATGAGGTAGCATATCACATACATTTTTCGTAAAATTACTCGCACGGACTTTCTAAAGAGGTTCAGTCTTTTCATATCAAAGGCTTTCAAATCATGTATCATTGCTCATTAGATTAATGCATGTGGCTAATAAAACTTAGCTAACATCATTTTGTTCAACTTCACCTGTATATAACCGTAGTTTATCTGTAGTATGCATTGCGCTTACACAATTGAAATTTATCTCGATAATTATTGAGATATTTAAAAAAAGCATTTTGTACACACACTAAGTAATTTTTAAACATCTGTGTAATTTTGTAAATATCTGTGTCTTTTTTAATGAAGCCCTTTGATAATGAATTTGGTAAAAGTAACAATAAAATAAGGTTTAATGTATTATAATACGGTTAGAATGTGTGATAAATTTGATGATTTTATCATGAAAAATCATGACTTTAAAACCGTTTTATCATGACATTTACTTTTCTACTTTGTTTTTTTTTACTAAATGTGTGGTAATAGGAACTGTAATTTTGGAACTGTAATAGAATTTCTGGAAAGCCGTTACTATATCATTTTTTGCCAAAAATGTCCTTCCCATACAATATCGAAATATTAAAAAAAAAAATTTTTTTCTCTGTGTAATAAACGTAATGTAAAAGTCATTTTTATGTATTTGCATACATTCTTTTAGGTAGAATTATGTGTTCCCTTTCTTCCATAACAGATCAGATGCAACTTTGCTAATTTATATCAAATCAATTATGTCTAACACGAACTGTTTAATTTATGAGTTTATCCGGATTTTATTTTGCACTCTGATGTTGCTTTTTATATTGATTAAATAATATGCGATATCCGTCCAAAACTATTAGCTTGAAAACGTGAACGATTAAGGATTTTATTTAAAAACTACAAACACTTCATCAGCTTTTCATAAATAGCGCGTCAACTACTTTACTAGAAATGAGCTTTTTTGTTCAGACTTTTCTTCGAAAATATAGATGAGTTGTTCTTTCTTCTTTCCCTGGATATAGTATTTTATTGTTCATCGATTCAATACCATCTGCCGTCTTCATAAAATGCATTGATTTTCAGTATTTTAGGCAACACATTTTAATCTGAGATACGCTGGATTTTTCGATATTGCCTTTTTCAGAACACAGTCAGAATTTTTTAATAATTTATATACAATATATATGCCTTTTGTTTTTTCTCATTTGTAAAAGTTTTATTTCATTTCAGAATGTATATATATATATATATATATATATAATTGAGAATTTGGTAATTTTATCAGGAAAGAGAGATAGAGATAATTTTCTTTGTAAATCTTTATAAAAAATATTTAAAAATTCATCATTTTGAGTTTTCTTGAAGTTTGTGTACTGCAATTTGGAACAAAATCCATTTAATGAACTTACACTACTGGCCATTAAAATTGCTACACCAGGAAGGTGACACACCACGAACGTGAAATTTGCAGAACGGATAAAGCATGCTGAGGTATAAAAATTATTAGCCTATCAGCTCATTCATGTTAAGCAGGCGGCAGTAACGACACCTACAATGTGCATAAAAGAAGATATTTGACAGTAAGTTTTTTATATAGAGATTGAATTTGAGCGTTGTTCTTGGATAGAAAAGTTTTTGTTCTGCCTCGTGTAAGAAGGAGAAATTCCTACCAGCACGTGCCTGAGTTCAATCGAGGTCGAATTGTGGCCTACCGGGATTGCGGTTTATCATACCGAAGTATTGCTGCTTGCGTTGGTCGAGATCCCATGACAGTTAGCAGAATATGGAATCGATGGGTTCATGACGGTCATATGGAACGCCGTGCAGGATCACTAACAGCAGGCCGTTATCACTAACAGTCGAGAAGACAGACATGCTATCCACATAGCCTTAAGGGATCATACAGCTACGTCACAAAACCTGAGTCATCAAATGGGGTCATTTGCTAGACAACAGGTGTCTGCACGAAAAGTTCGACGACGTTTGCAGCAGCATGGACTGTCAGCACAGAGACCATGGCTTCGGCTACCCTTGACGCTGCATCACAGACAGGAAAGCCTCCAATGGTATGATAAACGACGAACCTGGGCACAGGAATGGCATGACGTCGTCTTTTCAGACGATTCCAGGTTCTGTACGCAGCATCATGATTGCCGCATCCGCGTTTGGCGACATCGTGGAGAACGCCCATTGACAGCTTGCATTCGACATCACGATACTGGTCCATCACCTGGAGTAATGGTATGGGGGTGCCATTGGATTCACATCTCGATCACATCTTGTTCGCATTGTCGGCACTTTGAACAGCAGCCGCTAATGACATTTGAACATCATGTAATAGGGACAGTTGCTCTGCCTTGTCTTCGAGACCTCCATAACGCTACGTTTAAGCAGGACAATGCGCGACTGCATGTTGACCGCACAGTCCCGACCTTCCTTGACACGGAAAATGTTTGCCTGTTGCTCTGGCCAGCACGTTCTCTTGATCTCTCACCAATTGAAAACGTCGGGTTAATGGTTGCCGAACGACTGGCACACTACCACTCGTCAGTCACTACGGTCGATGAATAATGGCAGTTTAAGCCGCGTGGAATGCTACACCCGTCCATGCTATCCAATCTCTGAATGATTCGATGCCTAGGAGAATAACTACTGTTATTGCTGCCAGAGGAGGCTGCCCTGAGTACTGATTCCTCAGGATCTATTCGTCTAAATATCCTGAAAATTTAATCACTTGTTCTTCAAACTATAATGCCAAATAAATATCATACTGTTATTTGCATTCCTTCTTTGTGTAGCAATTTCAATGGCCAGTAGTGTACTTTGCATTAATTGGGCCGAAATAGCCTGGTTGATAGGACGCTGAACTCACCTTTCTGAGATCGGGAGTTAGAATCCAGCCGGCGGAAGATCAAACTAATAACTTAGTAACAAACTACATACTGATGTAGTAAATGGTGACTGATGAACGCTAAGTCTGACAGGTCACAGCATTCTCTATGTTCCCTTAAAAATTATACTTCTGGGGGTGCATTGGAGATTGATCGTTCTCTGGGTCAGAAAAAAATTATGATTTGTGGATGAATGAATGGATACGCCCTATAAACGGGTGTGGCAGAAGTCAAATTTTCGGCCATAGGTGGCGTCACTGGAAAACAAGAACAATCGTACCCCTAGTGCCTTAATGGGTTACGACAACAGCAACTTTACATTCACTCACGTAGCCTTTAAGTTTTGAATTTGAACGAACTTTTAGAGGATGTCATAAAAATATTATGTGATAAACCTACATCGTTCAAAATGAGAGAGAATTGAGAGGAAATTAGGCATACAAATGAATGGATTTTAATAAGTAAATCATGATTTTTTAAGCCATTTTGTTAGTGTTTAGCTACATTTTTATTTAAATGTAAAAACATAAGAGTCTTGATAACTACAATTGTAGTGCTTTAAGTTTACAAGAATAATTTCGATTTTTTTGGTATTTAAAATTATGCAAAAATAACAACTTTAGGGCTCCATGTAGTCTTTGAACCCATGCGTTATCTCTTTATACTACACTAACAACTTTATAGTTAAAAAATGGTTTATGGTAGATTTGTTGAATTTATACAACTCTTCTGATCCTCTTTTGAATACATTGAACATTCAGATCTTATAGAGTTTATGCATTGCACCAATTGTTCAACAGAAAAAAAAAAAAAAAACGAAAGTTCAATACGAAAGTTGTATAAATACGAAAGTTCTATGCATTTAATTATTGTGTTAATATAAAAATAGTCTAATAAATGATTTATCCAAACCAGTGATTGGTTTAAAGAAACCCCACATTACGTTAATAGCACACATACATTTTGTCTAAAAAGTACTTTTAAAAGTAGATTATTTACAAAACGTACATTTCTTTTAAATTATGAAATTACGTGAATTAAGAAGAGGTAAATCTCATTTACTTTAAATAAGTTATCGCTTTGGTTTAAAATAACTAGTATTTGTTTTCTGTACTTGTTTTAAAATATTTCAGAAGAGACTAAACTTTGTCGAAATAATTTTATAAAAATTTTTAGAAGGTATATGTATTTGTGAAAGTGTATAATTCATTTATTTCATAGGATAACTAGGTATTTTATGAAATAACGAGACAAGTCAGTTAAAGTATATAATGTATGAGAAATTTCATATTTTACCTAGTTAGTCTATGAAATATCTAATGATGGATCAATAAAGTGAAAAATAAATTTCAAAATCATTTTATAAATGAATTGATCTTAAATAACTAAAGTCTAAAGTCCATTTCAAGGAACATTCGAGTGTCGCACTTCATTCTGAAGCGATCAAGTAATCGTTATTCTATAGAATACCTAGTTATATCGTAGAGTTCAATAATTTTATGCTCTTTAACTAATTTGTCTTATGGCGTGGTGGCTAAGGGAACAGAGAATTCGCCTTCCAATGAGGTGAACCAGGTTAGAATCCTAGCGATGGCTGGTTGATATTGATTCGGCAACCGGCTCGCACTGATTACAGTGCTGACGTAGAATATCTTCGGTGATCATCGGTTAGAGTCCCCTTGCCATCAGGCTTAACATGGAAGTTTTTTGTGGTTTTTCCTATCCATGAAACGCAAATGCTGGTTAGTTGTATCAAAAAGTCCTCCACAAAGGAAATTTCTCTCAATACTTGATTCAGGAGTTTCTGGATTGGATTTAAAACTGCAAGACTATAGAATTAATCATTAGTAGGAGTAAACTCTAAAAATTGAGTCGGCTGTTCAACGACGGTTATGAAATAAAATATAAAAACTGACTAGTCTTTTTATGAAATACCTTGTCATTCTATGAAAAAATGAATTTCACATTTTAACGTTAGAATATACATTATATGTATTTGAGTTTCGGCTTAGAATTCAAAAATACACAATATAATGTAATATATTAATCACCTAATTAAGAAATATTAATATAATTTTAAAAATATTAAATACTATCACAATATTAATATAAATATTAACAAAAATATTAAGTAAAATAGGGAAATTATAGGTTTTGTATTTTATATTTAAAAAGTACTCCTAATTTAAAAAAAAAGTACATGTTTAGTAAGTGTGGTAGACATAAAATTATATCACCTATTTGTTTTTATTTATAAAACTAGTTATTATATATTTGCTGAAAAATATAGAATTTTCTCTGTAACTTTTCTGTAACCATACAAAGAATTCTATAACTATACAAAAAATATAAAATCCTTCTATTGTTTTTATTAAAATTTTGTTTCTTATCGTAATTGTTCCAAAATTACTTGGATAATATATGAATAATTATACGCTATAATAAGTTTCATTTGAAAATCTATTTAGTTTACAGTGTTATTTGTTCAAGCATTTAATTTTAATTACAATTTTTGCATCAGGAAAAATGTTCTACGTATACTGCAATATAGTACTCACTTTAAGCACAAAAACAGAAAAGCTATATATGCTTAACAGCAAACAAGGATTTGCTTGCAGATTTTCAAAGTATTCTTCACTGAATATTTGGTTCTCAAACTCGAGTTTTCGAAACAATTTATGAGGTAAAAAATCAATATTTACAAATATTGCAGTTCAAAAAATTCATATTTTTCTTTCATAAGAAGAAATTGTTTAAAATGTCTAGTTTATTCGATGTCGTTGACCTTAAAATATGTTTTCAAATGTAACATTTTCGTTTTTACAAATATCTATTTTTGAAATATAAATAGTTTATTTTTGAAATATAAAAAGAGTTTTTTTTTCATTTCTGCGTCTTAGATATCTAAGATGAAAGATATTTATATTGAAAATAGTTTTTGAAAATATTTCTTCTTCTTTATTTCGTTTAACGAAGTAAGGTAACCCTAGTAAAATTTAAATATGGTTTAAAATTCAAGTGATTGTCTTTCGAATTAATGTAAAAACTATAATAATGTAAATTAAAATTTCAACATGAACTTAAAAAAATTGTATGAAAAGCGTATGAACAAGACTAAAATTTCAAAGTCTGATTTACTGATCAGAGAATTACAGTATGCGTTTAAAAACGCAACCCAACGTGTCTTGAAGCAGTTCGTCCTGTTGTTTCTTGTCTCGTTCTCATTTTGTAAAAATAATTTATTCTCCACTCTTTATGGACTTAATATTTCATAAAATAAAAAAAGAAAGAAACTGATGTGCTCAATTTTCAATTTCTTACGGTTACTATTGCAACATATTTATTATTCGTACCACGAGAAATTAAAGCAATTAAACCAATTTAAGCATAATTTTTTTTTCAACATTGTTTACTTGAAACGTAAACGTCTGATAAAAACAGTTAAAATATTGTGTTTAATTCATTGCACGTTTTATATTCATAATATCTCCTGTGATATAATACTAATTAAGATAGAAATAAATATTGTATTACTTAAATGCATTTATAACTTATAATACAATCTTAATAAATGCAGTAATTTTTTTATTATCCTATTTCATGAAAGCTGTGAGAAATTAAAATCATTAATAATAATACATACGCTTTCATTTCGTCATAAGACATATTAAATCAAAGATAATGAACAAAATTGATATCAGAATTAAAAACCAACTAATTTATACCAGCTAACTAAGAACTAAACTGCATTTCTAAGATATATTAATTTAATTTCAAAAGCACTCTCTCATGTAATTCAGTTTTCTAAATCTCTTTTTAAGACTCTTCATAATAAAAGCTGCATAAATAATGTCAGGTTCATTTGTTAATAGTTATGAATGAATTCATTTAGTTAATGTTTTAAATAAAAAAGCACACTTTTCCGTAATCTTTTAAGGCACGAGAACGTGGAAAAAAGTCTTAAATAAAGAACATTAATGTGATTCTTAGAATTTTTGAAATGCTTTCACAGAACATTAGACTGAAAAACCTTTTTCCTTAATGAATATTCCCACAGCAGTACTTAATTATGTGTAGTGTTATTTAAAATAAATTCGAAAAAACAGATTATTTCTTAAAGTATCTGTTTTAAACATTAAAACTCCAATTTACTAACAGTTAATACAGGTACTTACTTTTAAGCTTGTGCATCTAATTTAAATTGTGAAAAATGATACTTTTACATTTTAAAATAAAATAAAGCGAAATGAGATTATTAATTAATTACATTTACTTTTTAGTTTTGAATTAAAAAGTGTTATTTAAAAAAACACTTTGTATTCGAAGATTTTAGTACATGAAAACACTATAATATGAAAATGTCTGTTTTCATTCATTTGTTATTACTATGATGATATGATGGTAAACGACATATGGTTAAAATGTGTGGTGATTATTTTATTTTATAATATATGCCCTAGGGAGAATAATGGATCTTATGTAAATTAAATTTCTACATAGGACCCTTATAGGAAATATATTTATTTATTATATATTTTTAAGCTATAGTTATTCTCAGTTTTTGGGGTGTCTATATTTTTTAATATTTGTCCCAGATAAAATAAATCTTACGTATACAATATTGAGCCAATAGAAGTGCCTATCTTTGGTAATATTATTCCTAGATAGATATAAAATTGTATCCAGTAATGATAGCCATTCTAGGACCAGTATTTAAATATCTAAACATCCCAATATTTATCCCCCGGTGCATGTTCCGGCCATGCGGGTCTAAATTCGAGTCTTACTAAGACCAAAACAAAATACTTTAAATAGAAAATTTACATTAATATATCAGTGAAAATTTAATTAAAATATCCGTGATTGCATAAGTCAGCACTTTTTAAAGTACAATCTATGTTCTAATATGAATTCCCTTACGTACAGAATATCGTTACGTAAGTCCAGGTACGCTATACCGTAACGTATACTGTTATGTTATCCGTTGTATGTATACGTTATACCGTTCTTCCCAAAATGACCAAAGTTCTTAAAAATAAAATTTCGAAAAGCTAAAGCCAATAAAAATGTACAGTTTGCTGCATTCTGATTATAAAAATAAGTTTTGATAGCTATCAAGTTTGCAAATAGATGGCGCTGCTTTCTGAGAAAAGTGCAAAACAGAGTTTTAAAAATAATCACCTTTTTAAAGCATTGATGAGAATGAGCCTCAAAACAAAATTTATTGACGTCCGGGTAAATATTTCAATTAGAATAATATGGTACACAGCAAAAATCTGTATTTTATAATTTTCTCTGTCGCCTTTCGCCATCTGTTGACGATAATAGTAAATAATTTGGACGTTTGTGATTGCAAATTTCATGAACGTAATGCATCTAACCACACATTTCCAAATCCTTCAGATTTTTCATAAATAAACGGTCCGTTTTGTCACACATGTATTAAAATGGAAAAGTTATAGCATATTCTATAGCACTTGTTTAAGAATAAGATTGTTTAAAATTCATTTCTTTTTGCAATGCAAAAAATTAAAGAGTTGAGAAGCTAACGTACTCTTAATTTTTGCTAGATGCGAGAAAAGTTTTAAAGAGAACAACAGAACAATTTTGTTGTGTTTTCACTACACGAATGCTGCTATGAATAATTTTCATTGTTTGAATGCATCTAATGTTTATTTCATATTCATTAATTGGTACGTAGTTGGCGTTTAAAAACTTGATTCTAATAATAAAGAAAGAAATTTCACACACACACACACACACACACACACACACATATATATATATATATATATATATATATATATATATATATATATATATATATATATATATATATATATATATATATATATATATATATATATATATATATATATATATATATATATATATATATATATATATATATATATATATATATATATATATATATATATATATATATATATATATATATATATACATATATATATATATATATATATATATATATATATATATATATATATATATATATATATATATATATACATATATATCTATATACATACTTACTTAATGTGGTCTTATTTCGTTTTAATTTTCTTGAGTGCTTCTCACACTATTGTATCGATATATTTTGCTTTGGCTATATTGATACAATATTAGAAGCACTCCTTATTGCGTATATAATCCTATGAGCTGATGAAGAGACTATATCTTTTCTTTATTTTGTTTTCGGATTTTAATGTTTTTTATGATAATCAAAAAAATATATTTTTATAAATAGATTTCTTCTCTTGTCATTGTTTTTAATTATTTTCCATATTTTCTCAATATTTTTGCTTATATATATATATATATATATATATATATATATATATATATATATATATATATATATATATATATATATATATATGCTAAAATATTGAGAAAAAAAATAAATAAAAATCCGGAAAACAGAATAAAGAAAGGATATAATCTCTTCATCAGCTCACACGATTATATCCGCAAAAAGGAGTGATTTCAAGGATAATGTATCAATATAGCCAAAGCAAAATATATCAATACAATAGTGTGAGGAGCACTCAAAAAAATTTAAACGAAATTAGTACACATTAGAACACATTTTGGCTATATTTATACAATATTAGAAAGCACTCCTTTTTGCGGATATAATCGTGTGAGCTGATGAAGAGATTATTTCCTTTCTTTATTTTGTTTTCCAGATTTTTATTAAATTTTTTTTCTCAATATTTTAGCTTATTTTATGAGTTCTAGATACTTGCAGCTTATGCGCAGTTAATATAACTTATTAATTTTCTTCGTTTTTTCTCTTTTTTTCTCTTTGTTTTTTTGTGCTATATATATATATATTTGCATAAAATTATTATTAAATTATTTGCATAAAATTACACGCTAAAGCTTAAATAGTGTTAAAAGAAATATAAGGAAGAAAGGATAAAAACCCTGACAGATTCATATTATTTTCAAAAATTTGCGGAACAGAGCTACGCACTCCCTCTGTAATGGGATGGATTGGTCATGTTCTAAGCAAACATGAAAATTTTAAAGTACCGGAACTTTCGTTGGATTATCCGTAAAATCCATTTTACTGTAAAGTACCTTTCAAACTGTAAAATATTATATCATAAATTTAATAGTAATATTTTTATAATTAGAGTTATTCAGTGATTTTATGGTAAGTATTACTGTGAAAATGAAGGCATATAAGACTTTTTGTTCCGTAACATATTCTGGTAAAAATAGATTTTAAGAGTAAGAAATACCGGCACCCTGAGTACCAATACTTTTTTACCGTAATTTTATCCAGAATTTTTTCACAGCGTGCAAGTGTCTGTTCCTTATCAAGTAATACTTTTCAAAAAGTTAAATCGTAGACTATGATAAAGGTATAAAGGTATGAGTTTATTACTTATAACATAAAATGTATACTGATAACTGCTTAAATTGTATTTGTTATTTCATTAAAATATTAAGTATAGTTTAAACTAAGTTCTTTGTACGAGATCTCAACTGTAGTGTAAGTCACGTTTATACAACAAGGCAGCGTTTTCCATCTAAGATGGGTAATTTAGTTGTAAAGTAAGAGCACGTAGAGAGTTTTGGAGCTTCAAAAACGTGACTTTCAGGGATGCGCTTTTGTATGGTTTTTGCAGAAGAAGATAAAATGAATTATCAATATGTAATGAATCATTAAATATATATACCTGGAATGCTAGGAAACATTTGGTGTTAATGAATGAATGTGGTATTTTTTCCCCTCCATGATGTATGTGTTGTCATGATAAAGTCATCAACAGCATGAATATTACTATTGATAAAAGCTAAACTTCGTTCTTTGAATATAGGAAATCAATTACGTTAAAAATTAATAAAGAGGGATAAATAAATTGGTAAAGTTAGTTCAGAATGATAATTTCCTCAGATTCTACTCTAATATCATGTCTCACGCTCAGTAAAAGTTATGTTCAAAATTATCAACATATGGTAAAATTTACTGTGTTTTTGGCTTTATAGAAACACCGAAAAGGTCGGTAATTTTTACTGAAGCATTTTGATAAGGATTTTTGTAAAATTAACAATAAAATATAGTTGTATAATGTGTGATAAAATTTGGTAATTTGGTCATGATATCTTAGAACATGGCATAAAAATTAATCTATTTGGAAAATTATGTTTTTTTTTAAAAATTATAAATGTCATTACCATATTGTACGGTAATTTTACCAGAATTTTTCTTTGTGTGGAAATTAACATAATCTTCACTGATTATACTATTTTTAAATCACCTAGGGTCTTTTTTTCTGAATTATTTCAAGCCATAGAATTAAGATATTGATAATTTGTTTTTCAAAAAGGTGGGTTCGATTCTTTGAGTTTAATATGATTCCAATTTATTATGAAATATAAAATCATTTATCATAATATATTACTAAGAACCGTACTTGTAACATTTTAACAATATATTATTATTTTAATGCTTCAAAATGCAAAAAAATGAGAGATTTTTCAATAAATTTTTATTTTTAACCTACCTATATTTTGTACCTATTTATTTTTTTCTTTAAACTTCAAACACAATTTGAAATAAACAATCGTGTTATTAAAATCACTTTATTTTTAAAAAAAAACTTTTGCAATATAATGACAGACATAATATTAAGTTTAATTAAATTAATTTAAAGTTTTCATTTAATTTCCTGCCAGTCTTAGTTTCAACTTAGTATACACAGAAATCTTATTTATCATAATCAACGGACTGTCATAGAAAGTTTGCGAAAGATTTAAATCTTTATTCCAGATATCTTTTATACTATTATTAGAATTAACGCATGTCTGATTTTAGTTGATAATATTCTAAGCAATTAAATTGAAGGAAGAAACACAGTCATGCTTTAATTGTGTAATCTTTTGTACAAAACAGGCAATTTTGGATTATCGAGATAAGAATTTTTTTTTTATCTTAATTTACTTGCTTACATTAATTAGTTTATAATGAGAGAATATGGAAGTAATGGTATTAGGTTTCTCTTTATTTTTTAGCTTACATTTCAAAATAATACAATTATATATTTTTTTTATAATTACTATATAATTTCAGATAGCAAAAAAAATTACAAATAAGTACTTTTTAAATTTCAATTAAAACAAACTGAATAATTGTAATTATTATTTTTAAATTTTGATTAAAAAAAATTAATATCAGTTAAATCACCGATTTATCCCAATACATAAAAGGTCCATATAAGACAGGAAAAAAATCACTTCTCCGTATTTAGCTTATAAAGAAATTCATAAAACTATTATCTTTATTATTTATAATTTAAAAAATATATTCAAATATTCCCAGTTAAAAATCTGTTCCATTGAGTAATCAAATTTCAAACATTAATGTCGTAAGCTTTTACTAAACAATTTAAATTTTAAGCAGACCTTTTTCCCCCGGATTCCACATAAAATATTAATACTTTGAAATTTGACACTTGCTACGCGTCACTTGCTGGAAGAGACTTGCTACGTGGCAAAAGTCTGGCCATCACACGTTGCAAGACTCACATGAAATGAGTAACTGCATTGCGCCAACAAAGTGAGCGAACGGTAAACAAGATACGCTCGAATTACTTTAAGAAAAAAAAAATATATCACTTAGACAAAATTTTGGTTCAGAAGAAACAGAACTTTAGTATAAGCAGCATTACAGACGTTACAGTCTGGTGAAGTCTAAACGAAATTTTGAAACTGTCCTAAGTTTCCTAAGTATGGGGGACAAAAATATATGCAATTGTTATTTAGAGCTTATTATACGCGTATGCAACATGTTGTTATCACATGCCATTAAGGCAAAGGAGGGGCGTATCTTCTTGTTTTCCAGTGGTGCCATCTATGACCAAGAATTCGACTTCAGTCACGCGCATAAGTTACAACCTGTTTATAGGGCGAACCCACTGATACCCCCATTTATTCGCCTACAGATTATAATTTTGATCTAAACCAGGGAACAATCAATCTTCAATTCAGTACCCACAGAGGTATGATTTGTTATGGGACCATGAAGGGCTTTGTGACCCAACATATTTAGCGTGCACCAGTCACTATTTACTACGCTGGGAGTCTTCGGTCGGCGGAGATCAAATACACGACCTCTCGGACATGGACCCAACACCCTACCAACCAGCCTTTCCCGGCCTTAATCATTATATAAGTTTTGGGTAACTAATTAATGCAAAATGTTTGATAATTATTGATTTTTTTAATATTTATTATTGTTTAAAAGAGAGCATCCAGAGCTCACGCTCAAAATTAAAAACAGTAAGGCACTGTTCCTTCTCAGAAGAATAGGGGTTCACTCTTGAACTATATTGTTATCTTGAATCAACAAATCGTGAAAAGTTTTTGAAACCTTCAGAAAGGTGCTAAAATGAACCATATTTTAACATTAGTTGAACCATACACTAAACAAATTTTATATCAAATAACGATAAAAAGTAACGGTGCTCACGGCTTACCTTAAGATCTACTTTTACCGAAAGATGTTACGGAATAAAAAAAAATGCTGTACCGTAATTGATACAATAACAATTTCAGTAAAATTGCTAAACCACTCCAATTAAATAAATATTACTGTAAAAATAATGGTATAATATTTTACGGTGAAACTGGACTTTACGGATGATGTACGCAAAATGCCGATACATTATACCGTAATTTGATCAGGAATGTTTTATAGTGTTATATTATATATAATATATAGTTTCATTTGGCACGATATTAAAATAAGTTGAAATAAATAAAGTTATTTCCAAGTGTGTGACTTGTAAGCGTCATCGAGCTAAACCAGTGGAAGTTCCTTTTGCGCCCTTTTCAAGAGAAAGAGTTACCCAGACTAAAGTTTTTCAAGTGTCTGGTGTGGACTATGCCGGTCCTCTGTATCTAAAATCGAAAGAAGAAGCTTTGGATCAAGCATCTATTTGTGATAGTATAACACCTGTTAGTTTTGAACCCTGTTTAAAAGAGCTTGAAGAAATGAATATAACGTTGTCAGATGTCGGACATGAGTCACAACCAGTTCAAATTCTACTCGGAGCTGACGTAATAGGAAAACTTATGACTGGTTTAATACACAGAAAAAGGTGTACTACAATGCACACTAAAATACAATATTTAAAGGATTATTAATGCAATTGAGTGTAAATATGAATTTCGTATTTCTACTTTATATTACAAAAAACGACGATGATACACAAGTTGGATAAAAAAAAAAATGAACTTTGAACATATCCTTGAATTAAAGTATGAATTTAATTAAACGTTACGTTTGTATTCTTCTCCGTTAGAAACTTTTATTGGAAAATTGTTACCTTAACGAAGTTCAGCCAAAAAATAAAATTTCTCATAAAATGTAAGCAGAATAAAAGTAAACAATTAAGCATCGATTTACTTAATTAAAAATGAATATTTAATGCCGAAGGAAATATTTACCTAAGAGTCATAAAAATGCAATTTATGAATTTTTTATACATCGATGACTTTTTAACTGTTATTTTAAGAACTTACAGCATATATTTTAAGAAGTTTCGTTAATTCAAACTATAATCGTTCTCGCAGACGTCTTAAATTAAAGTTTTACACGCAAACTATAAAAGCTTTGCTTGGATATTAATAAAAAGTTAATCTGTCATGCGAATTAAACAAATAGTTAGCATGTGTTTGTTTTGCGAAACGAAACTGTCTTATGTGGTAATGAATTTTTGCACGCTTATTCTTTCGGTATGAAGATGTGAAAGTAATACTTTAATGCTGTGAAAGAGTTTTTATTTTTCTTCTCTTCAAAATGAATAAAAAAACTGTTTGCGTATAAATAGTTTGTTTTTTCGTCGAGCATAAGTCATATTTAAAGAAGCTTAAATGAAATGTAAATAAAATATCAATCATTCATGTTTAAAGAAAAAAAATATTTAATTCAGGGCTACTATTTTTTGTTTTTGTTTTGGCAAATATTTTGTTTAATAAAGATTATACACTATTAGACATTTTTCGGTAAAAATGGTTAAATAACAATTTATTTCATTGATATTTTACTATATTCAACCATAAGCCGTGGCGGCTCAGAGGATGGAGTGGTCGCCCTCCAATGAGGTCAACCGGGTTGTAGATACGCATTCCGCACCCGGCTCACACCGACCACAGTACTGACATTAAATATCCTCAATGGTAGACGGAGAATGGGTTAGGCCAACACTCGGAGGTTTTCGAGGTTTTTCTCTCGATGTAATGCAAATACGGGTTCCATAAAAGATTCTACGATTTAGGCAAATTTCTCACAATACTTGATCCAGTAGTTCCCTTGTCTATTTGATTGGGTTCTAAATTATAAGGCTAAGGAGTTGAACATTAGTAGCCGTAAACCCAAAATTGGGTCAACTGATTAACGATGGTTATAAAATAAGCAACACATTCAACCTAAACGGTCAAATAACAATAATTAAGATGGTATTCAAACTGTTAAGTTTGATAAAAAACGTTTATTGTTTGTTTTTATCTAATATGGTTTAAAAACCAGAAATCTCTTCGCGCTAGCGAAGTCACCCCATGAGGCCATTTCGTTCCGTACAGCTCAGTACATACTCAGCTCAGTACATACTCAGCTCATCTAGCTCAGTACATACTCAGCTGCACGCAGCAGGTGGGTAAATTCAGATAGGCAAATTCAGAAATTAGTATCAAAATATATCAATATGCAGAATAAAATGAAACACTATCGGTGTAGCTGTGTCTTAGGACACCTTTCATAGACGTGTTCGATACTGCAAAAATGTAATTTTAAAAAAAATATCACCGCATGCCATGTCTTAAGTCACATCAAGAATGAACTGGACAAAAAATCACATATTGTATGGCAATGAATAGTCGTCTGTACTATGCAGTGATAAGAAAAAAAAACTTAGATGATCCTGACATCTGGAACTCTCAATTGCCTGACTTTTGAAAAAAGCCAAAAAATTTCTAAAGAGGACAACAAAGAGGCAAATCTCTAGTCTGTTTGGGAGCATTTGAAACTGCATGGGGAAAGAAGGGAAGATAAATATCTGAAATGTTTCAAGATACGTATCTATATTCACTATAGCATCATACGCCCCCTTTTTACGGGAAAAACTTATCGTATTTTTCAACAAGATAATGCCTTGTTTAACTTTCATGCTCGACAAAAAAAAAAAAAAAATTAATTTTCTCAGTAAATAGTTCAGGTACTTGATTGGCCTGGCCTAGAGTTCTTATCTATATCTAAGCGAGAACGTTTGAGGCATTTTAACTGGTCGAGTATATGGGTGATTCGCACGAAATATGACAATTTACAGTCTCTTGCTCCCAAGATCTAATATTATACTACTAAAAGAACTTTTTTTTTAAATTTTAATAAATAGCATTGCTGTCAGTATTTTAAAATTACCTTCCACCAGCATTGGCTGCTTTGTATATTTAAAAAATTTAATTGAATTTCAAAATGTCTTTTTCCTGGCATGTCACAAACAATATCTCCAATAGTAACTAGCTTCAAAATTTTGCATAAATTTTTTAATATCTAATTTTTTTTTTATCTCAACCGTTGTAAGCATTTCTGGATTATATGCAAAAGGCATTATTTACATAAACTTTGTTGAAAATAATTTTTTCTGTCAATAATTTGTTTGTCACAAGAAAATCTGTCATTTTCCTGGCTACTTTTATTTAGTGATTTATAACCAAAATAGATAGCGCCAGCAATCAATATCTTATGTTAATAGATTTATTAGAGTACCATCCTATCTGAACATGTCTTATTGCATGAATAAAGAACCAGCTTTCTGGTTCAAAACCTATTTCAAAATTTTTTTCAAAGTGAGTAGGTTTTTATGTTGTGATTTTCCTGTCTTCTTGAAATCATTAAAAGTATAAACTACATAGATTTACCTGAGCTATTTCAAGAAATCCTGTTTTTTTCTGTCGAATGTAAACATCTTAAGCCGAAATGTTGAATTAAAGCAAAGTTAAATGCTATATACTGGCAAATTGTCATTATCCTGGCTTATGAATGCCAGGACATTGAAACAGTTAACAGAATTTTTTTTAAACAGTTAACTGTAAAGAGAGAGAGAGAACAAATATTAACCTAATATCAAGTTTATGTAAGATTGTGATGTGCTTGAATGTAATCAAAGTTATTTTTTTTATTTAATGATTAATTATCAAACACGATTTTAGTCTGTACATATCAGCAACAAAAACATTTTTGATCCTTTCTTCAGTGGATAAAAAAGTTAATTTAAGCAATTCTTGGTTCATTTAAAGCAAAGGCTTAAGCTGAATTAAGTAAAAGAATACAAAATATTTAATTCTATAATAACAGAACTTTCTTTGAAAGAAATGCACAAAGCAGCAGAATTTTCAAAAGAAAGAATAACTGAAGTAATAAAGAAAAAAGAAAACAATGGAAATAAAAATATGGCCACCGAAGCCGACCTCTTCAGGGGGTACAAGCTCCAGAAGCTATAGCACAAAACCTTTTCTATTGAGAGAGCCAGACAAATGTCAGAATTTGCTCTATAATTACCCTGTAGGTTTTGCGAAAGTCCAGGAAGAAATATAAGAAATACATAAAATCAAATCAGAAAAGAAATTTCAAACAATATCTTGAGAATATGAACCAAAAATGAAAGCACAAACATTCGCAGTAAACTCGGACAAACAGCAATTTCATGAAACTAACTCAATGTAAGAGAAACATTGGAGATAAAAGAAAACAACGCCCTCTATTAAAATGCACAGTAGGAAGAAAAAAAGGATAGGAAAGGAAAATATTGCGTAACAGATTAATATAATGCTTAACTGGGGCTGCTCAGTCAAGACTTTAATTTCGCCCTGTTAAGAGAAATTATAAACTAATATTCCACAATCTTTTTCTTAATCAAAAATTTACCATTACAATAATCATAAGGAAAATCATTATCTCTCAAATTTCTCAAAAGTTTATTCGCAGCGTGCTGAAAACATTAAACGTTATTAAAATTTTTTTTAACTCTAAAAAATTGAGAAAAAAAAATTGAAAATTTTATTGCACAAATTAGTTTTAAAGTTACAGAAAAAAAACTTTTAATTTAAAAGCCTTTCGTTCATCAAAAACACAAATTTTAATTTTTTTTATCAACAATATCAATGAAAGATTGCAGTAAAACTACTGAATTGGATCATTTCAGCTCTTATACTTAAACAATTGGGACAGCTTATTAGCATTTTTTATTTTATTCATAAAAACCATCTCAAAATAAACATTTTTCAGCAAATTATTTATTTCCTGTTTTTTATTACATTACATCAAAATGTCTTGTTGTCAACATTCTGTTAATGCCTTGAAAAATCAGAGTAGGTGCTGGTCGATAGCAGAATTCGTATTAACCAGCCACGGCTTATACCTTTGTGCTTGTGCTTATACCTTTGAGACGGGTTGTTACAATTACTACAGACGGAACTTGTCCACTAAGTTGCATAAATATTTCTGGTCTAATATACAGCATTCTTCTTTAAATATTTTGTCCAAAAAATTGAACTAAAAAAATATTACCTAAGTAATATCTTTGTAAATAAATTATCAAAGGATTAAAGAATAAATTACAATCATTTCACGGTTTATTGTTGTTGCAGTTCATTTTACGTCGCACTAGAGCTGCACAATGGGCTATTGATGACAATCTGGGAAACATCCCTGAGGATGATCCGAAGACATGCCATCACAATTTTCATCCTCTGCAGAGGAAATGGCACCCCCACTTCAGTAGTCCGACGACCTGCACGTGAAGTCGAGCACTTTACGGTAGAACAAAGTAACGAGGACCAATACCGCACACCCTTCGTCCCAACGGAGACTAATCCAAGTGGTCACCCACCCTCACACTGACCGCAGCCAGTGATGCTTGACTTCGGTGTTCTGCTGGGAACCGTGTCTTAATGATCAGTCCATAGAGGGACAATTTCACAGTTTAAAGCATAATTTTAGTTTTTTATGGAGCAGGGTAACTAATGACCAAAATTGCTGTGTTTGTTATATGATCTTTTACTGTGCAAGTACATTTACTTTGTCAGCAATTTTTTTTTAAATTTGAAATTAGAGTTATATTTAAAATCCAAAATAGGTGGTTAAATCTTTTTTATAAATTCAAAGATCATGAAGCAAACAAACCATCACAAACCTCAATTTAAGAATTTTTATTTTAAAATCAGCTGTTTCACATTTTCATTTTTTATACTCACTCATATCACTTTTTAAGCAATTGAAAAATAATAACCTTGTTTCTAGCAAATATAGAAATAAAATTCAAATTTGGATTGTTTTTGTTGATAGTTATGTATTTAACTTTAAATTTTTTTTTGTAGAAAACAATACTTCAAGAAAAATATGTGTTTTATTTACGAATTAAACTAAAACTTGGTAACAAAACCTTCTAAAAAATAATAAAAAAACAATCACTATCAAAAAAATAATCACTAACAATAGTTAACAACAAAAAAAAATCACTGTAAATGCGAGTTATTAAACAGAAAGTAGTAAAGTTGGGTGAAAATATTTTCACGATTGATGAGTTTTTCAATATTCAGTAAAAATTCTTATAAAATCCTATTTATTTCCTCTAGGTAAAACAAATTCCTGGCCTTTAATGATAAAGCCTAAATGTGAAATTCCGAAATCTTTACTTCTCCATTTTAATCTTCTGTTTTCCATTTCTAAATTAAACTTTCACATTTCCTAAATAAATTTCTTCGCTCCCTGCTTCTCTCAACATGTTTTAAGTAACTTTGTTTCTAATTAGAAATGATAAAGTCTAAGGATTCGTTGCTTAAAAAATTCATTCGTTTTTGTTTGAAAAGGGAATAAAAAATCGACAATACTTTTCATGTTTTTTTTACGATTTGAATTGAAAGAAAATGGAAATGAGATTTTTAAATGCATTAGTTAAATTAATTATTTCTTAGTTAGTAATGAAGAGGGTACGGTTTAATTCTTAAATTAAATACAACATTTTTTGAAGATAAAACAGTGTTATGCAAAAAATAGTTTCATTTTCTTTATATTTCAATTACTTCTTGCCACGGACTAAGAAAATATCTATAATTAAAAACGGAAAATATTGAATATCTGCTACAATTAGTGTATATTGTAGCAATTTATTGCAGGCAGGAAAAAAAATGTAAATCATTTAGCTACTTAAAAATGCCTTTACTGTAAACATCTCTTTTAAACCAGACTTATTTGCATTTCTTTAAAAGTTCAATTTATAAAAGAACAGGCCTACTTACAAATTAGCTTTTAAAATAATATACATGCTGCATAATTAAAATTTAGAGAAGCATGAAAAAACTCAACGACTCAGTGGTTAAGGCACTGAGTTTCATTGTGATTAAACTGGAGTTCGAACCCCAGTAACGACTTAACACTCCCCCACCCCCCATATTCCGATCGATGGTTAATAGCTTGTGTGGGAAGTAAAGATTGTCTGTGGCCACTGCTGACCACATAGCCACAATCATGCCGTTGGTCACGATACTGTGGAGTCATAACTTTAATGAGCCTCTCTGGCACACAATAGGCTGCTGCGGAAATGCTTGACTTTTATGAAACAACACACATTTGACACTACAACAATTGCCTGGAAATTTAAGAAATATATAACACACTGATTTTGATTTTAAATTTTTTTTTACAGAAAAGATCATATATATATATATATATATATATACATTGTATGTACATATTGCATACTAAAATTTTTACTCTCTATTCCATATCTTGTACAATATTCAATACGAAATTTCTTATTTATCTTCAGCAAGTTTCCAAAACTTTCAAAATGAATTTAAAAAATTTCTTCAAATGAAATAATGCGTAAAACTATTACCTGTTAATCATTTAACTAGGATTACTAAAATGAAATATTGAATAATTCATAAGTTTTTGAATAAAATTGTCATTGTTTGAAAATGATTAGTGTAAAATGTTTAAGATTTAAAAATACTTTTATTCGGATATCCCTTAAGAAAAAAGTCATTTTATTACATAAAATTCTAAAAAATAATTTTTTAAGAAGTTGCAACTGGAAAGATGAATAGCTTGAAAACATAGTTTAGTTTTCCCATTGAGCGATAAAAATTGAAGAAATACTTTCATAGAAATATTTTTATAAGATACTCTTTCAAACAGTTTTACAATTAGGTCGTTTTTAACATACAACTGATGGAATTTTATTTAATTTGAAATGATTGTCATTATTTTAAAGTAACAGCTTCTCTCGAACAAAAGATGTAACTTTTAATTAAACATTCAATTTTTATGATTTTAATAGCTGATTTAATAGAAAATACAATGTGTATATTCTATTAAATCATATAATCGAACTTATAAATAAGTTCGATTATATGTTCTATACATGCATGCTTAAATTAGATTTTTTTTGGTGTAAATAGCATTCCTATACGGAAGATATGTAAGGGATAACAATAAGGGATGTTATGTAAGGGATAACAGATCAGGGATATGGATAGCAGAAATAGTTTAAGTTTAGATTTTTATACTCTATACTCTTCTCTTAAGGTTGTTTGTAGTAAAACTCTTTGCCTATGTGAGGACAGCAATCCTTTGGATTCATAGACTATTATTATAGCTGTTTCTCCTGTACTCTATATATTTTTTCTCTTCATGTCTGTTCTCTATATGGTTCTTGGTATTTATTGCTGCAATTGCCTTTTTATTTTGTCATTAGAGGCATAAATAAACAATCTCAGGTATTGATTGTAATTAATTATATGATTAAGATACAAAATGACGTATAAGAATGAATGGTTAATTTCTGAGGATTCTTACAATTTTCAATTCTTACAATCTTTAACACAATGAGAAGAAAAATGAAAATTGTTTATCAATATATGGCGTCAATATATGGCTGTTATAAAACAAATACGTGAAACATTAAAAAATGTAAAAGAGTTTTTTTTTTAAAATTTAACATTTCATTTTTTGGGCAATAGATGTGAAAAACTATATATATTTTTTCGATTACGATTTGAAATAAGAAAATAAAAGACTACGGTATTCTTCTCTGAAAGCCATCTTGTTTTTGACACGATATTTTTCTTCGTTTCCTTCTGATCTTGAATCTGTCTGGTAACATGTTTCTTTTGTACTTTTTTCATCCAAATGTGACACAAGATTGATTGTGATAAATAACCTCGAATGGCAGAAAGTCAATTTATGTAAGTCTAGGCAGAAAAAAATGACAGAGGATAGTTTTGATTTAATTTCTTTTTTTTTTTATTTAGACTACTAAATGCATTATAAATTCTTTTAAATCAGCAGTAGTTAGTTATTTGGAAAAACACGCAGGTTGAATATTAATGCATCAAGTTTAAAAATAGTTACATATTAAAACTTTTCAAGTAATTTTTGTATTTTACTTTCTTTTCAAAAATATATATTTAATTGATTTAAAAAAAAAAAAGAATACGGGATTTTTTACCTGTAAAAATAGTTTCAATAGTGTTTTATGCAGTGCATTATATGTGGCTTATATACTTTTTGTTATACAACGTTGTACTATTCAGAAGCTGCACTTTGTTTCGTATGCTATTTAAAAACACTTACATATAACATACTTCAGTATATATATATATATATATATATATATATATATATATATATATATATATATATACGAGGGATATACGATGGGATATACGAGGTATGATCAAAAAGTATCCGACCTTAATTTTTATTGGTCAAACAAACGCAGCTATGGGGGCGGGGCTCGATGTGTGGTTGTGAGCATGCCTAGTGCGCATGCTCATTTTTTTCTACAGCTCCAATACAAGTCAGTCGGCGTCAGGCCATTCATGATTGAACAGGTGCAAGTGAGTGTCGTCGGATTTTATTTTTTTTTAAAATGTCAGAAAAAGTCGAACAGCGTTATTGCATAAAATTTTTATTTAATCTTGGTGATTCGCAAGTGGAAACAATTCGCAAGATTAAACAAGTGTTTGGAAATGAAGCGATGGGCACCACACAGATAAAGGAGTGGTACAACCGCTTCAAAGATGGCCGCTTATCAGTTGAAAGTGAACCACGCTCAGTGAGGCCCTCAACATCGAAAAATGATGCCATCATTGATCAAGTGAGGAACCTGGTGATGCAGAACCGCCGAATCACGATCAGAGAGCTTGTAGACGAGATGAGTATTAGTTTTGGTTCCATTCAATCACTTTTGACTGACGACTTGGGCCTCAGGAGAGTCTCAGCGAAGTTTGTACCAAAGCTGCTAACATTTGAGCAAAAAAACCTTCGTCTGGAGATCGCACAAGACATGCTGGAAACTGTGAACGGTGATCCCGACTTTATGAACACAGTGATTACAGGTGACGAGTCATGGGTTTATGGATATGACCCAGATACCAAGCGCCAGTCAACACAGTGGAAGCATCCTTCATCCCCGAGGCCTAAAAAAGCAAGGCAAGTTCGCAGCAATGTCAAGGTCATGCTAACTGCCTTTTTTGACTCCAGTGGCTTAGTACATCACGAGTACGCACCACACGGTACTACAATCACCAAGGAGTACTACCAAGAGGTTCTGCGTCGCCTTCGTGACGCAGTGAGGCGCAAGCGCCCGGATCTGTGGGCAACAGGCAGTTGGAAGCTCCATCATGATAACGCTCCCGCACATTCTTCCCATTTAATTCAGAACTTCCTGACAAAACACAGCACATCAGTGGTTCGTCGACCTCCCTACTCTCCAGACATGGCTCCCTGCGATTTTTGGCTTTTCCCAAAGCTGAAAATGCCACTAAAAGGGACCAGATTTCAGACCAGAGAAGACATTATGCAGAATGCGACAGACCATCTGAGAGCCATACCGAAGGAGGACTTCCAGCGATGCTTTCAACAGTGGCAGAAGCGTTGGGAGAATTGTGTGGCAGCCCAAGGGGACTAATTTGAAGGGGATTTGTATAATTATATCATAATAAACGTTTATTTTATGAACAAAAGTCGGATACTTTTTGATCACACCTCGTATATATATATATATATATATATATATATATATATATATATATATATATATATATATATATATATATATATATATATATATATATATATGATTTTTATTTTTATATAGAACAATGAAACAAATCTTACAGCTGCTATATTTTAACAGAATAAAAAAAAAATAATGTCAATACTGAAGTGATTTAAAAAGTAGATGATATTTTTAAGAATCTTACAGGGGCAGTAAAAATGCTAAATTCCATAAAATTTTCTTATTTTATTTTAGTAGCATTTTATCCCGAATGTCTAAATCAATTACAATAATCGTATTGAATATTTTTATCAATTATTAATTCATTTGCTTTTTTATTTCATGAGCTGCATTGTTATTGCAATACAAATATACATTTTAATTATAAAGTCATCAAAATGATAATCATTTTAAACTTAGAATGTAAACTCTTCATTAAATAAGTAAATTTACTTTTCATTCTCACGTCATCTCTCAAATATTTTCAAAGTTTTGACTGTGATGATGTTGAAAAAAAAAACATAATTCTTATAAGAGGCAAAAAATTAGTCTAATTAAAATGATTATGAATGACAAGAGAGAGTAAGAAAAAAACACTTCGCGTTGAAATGTGTTTTTTGTAATTATGGAAGCTGAGAAAAATTCTTAATTACAACTTTGTATAATTTTTTTTTTATTTCCTAAGAAAGAGATGATGAAGAGATTTATTTCCCTAAAAGTTTAACTGCAAGAAAAAAAAAATAAAGTGAGAAATTACAATAGAAAAGCATAATAAAATTTGCTTCTAAAATAGCTTTTGAAATTGAAAACTTAATTGGTCTTTACCACAACTGAATTTATATATTTCAAAATGATAAAAATGGGTACATAACTTTGGTTTTAAAGAATAAGGTGTGAAATTATCCCTCTCCGTTCAATTAAAAGTAAGTTACAACTTAACAATTTTTAACTAAGTTTTATAATTTATTTATTGCACCTTTGAAGAATTACTTATCGTGAGATGTGTTTAAAAATAAGTTAAGGTGTATTTGAGCATGGTTAAAAAAAACTTGTTGAAAGATTAAAAAAGTAAAAATAATAATAATAAAAAAATAGAAACTCAGGTCTATATGTATGTGTGGTTATGTGTGACTATGTTTTATTAAATTATTCACAATTTTCATCAAGATAACAGTCAGAAGTATTTCTTTTTATAATTAAACGCACCTTGCTATAAGTTGCTGAAATTGTTTTTACACCTTGCTAGAATATTTTTTGCAAAGTTTCATAAATATTTTAATTAAAGCATGCACTGTAAAAATAATATTTAAATAAAACTGAAAACTTATAGCAACCTAAGTTGCCAGGGACTTTGTATATACAAGAAGTGTTTGTCCCCACAGAAAAAAAAGCTATAGATAACAGTACCTACAATTATCCATGATCTGCAGTCTACGATTTTGTCCTGTAGGTACAGATATTTCCAGTATAAACACTTTTGGTAACTTTTGCTGCCAGAAATTTCCATTATATTAAGAGATTATTTCTCATACTGAAACATTCTGTCAAGCTTTGACGCTGGAGTTTCAATCCTTCATTTTTGTGTATAAATATACAAAAAAATGAGCAACCAATTTTTATTAATATCCAAGAGACATTAAACATTTTGGACTTAACCAAATTTGCAAAAATACTTTTTTTCTATATATTATAGAAATGAACGAATCGTTTGACAATTTAGCCGTTATTTTTACCACAATGATGTTGTTTTGGAGAGAATAACAGGAGCGAATTTCATCAGCTCCATGAGAATTTAGCTTTATGGAATTTTTGTAACATATAGCTTGGCCTCATCTGTTTCAAATCTGCCCGTGCTGCAGATACACATGCTATACATGACAAAAGTTTAGCGAAACTAAACCATCCATCAATATTATTTATCACGTAATTGTCTCTACATTAAAACATTTTATATTGGGGGAAGTTAGTCCTCCCTATGTATTTAAATTTTTTTATAAATATATTAAAATAGACAGTGAAAAACATGGCACTTTCTCTTTCTTATGATTCCGGTTATAAAAAAATGTTGCAGCAGAGCACACACACACACACACACACATATATATATATATATATATATATATAAAACTATTTAGCGTCTTTCACTTAACTAAAAATACTTTATTAATTATTTATATACGTGATTTTGCGTTCTTTGAAGTTATTTTGCATTCTTCTTCTTTTGACAAAACTGTATTTTTCCAATATGTTTCAGACATATTTATATACATAATGTGAAAACTTTGGAAATACTTGATGCATAGAAATTAATTGACGAGTTTCGAACCAGAGATTTTAGAAATAATAATAAATTCTCAAATTGGAGATCCTCATGACGACAATAAATTATCATATATTCTTTACCAATTTAAGGAAACTGTTCAGGCAAAAGAAAAAAAAAATTCATCCATATATAAAATTGCCCCTAACCCTCAAAATAAAACGAGTAATAATTAGTTTCCTTCTGATTCAAGAATTATTTTTACTATTAACGATAATGTGGAAATACTTTTAATCACTTAATTTCTAAAATCAAGAACTTTCAAAGGTTTTACAAAGAAATACTTCTAAACCGTCAATGGAACAAAAAATATTTATATACAACGCATTTTTTTTCTTTTGGTTTGAGGTAAGTATCCAGGAACAAGCTTAAAAGAATGGAGAAAAAAAAACTGTTATTTTTCAGTAAAGATATGAGATTCGATTTCGTACTTCGGCATTTACCCTTAATTTATGACCGCTATAACTCTGATAACGAGCACGTTCTGGAACCGCTTTGTTCTATCGCAGTTGTAGGGATGCATTCTTCAGGCCTTTATTTTTATACTGATTTTATTTCTTAAACATACTAAAATAGAAAGGTTTAGGGTATGTTTAAAAACGAAAACCCTGTTAACAATTTTAAATAAATTCTATCTGTTGAGAAGATATTTTCATTTGATTATTAATATTTCATTAATATTTTCCATATATATATATATATTATTTATATAATATATAATTATTATATAATTATTATGTAATATTATATAATGTTATATAAATATATTAAAATACAATTTAAGAAATTTTTGATGAATAAATGTTAAACTAACACACAGTACTAAATATTTAAAAAGAGTATTAAAGTAATTATTTGTTAAATTTACTATTTGTTAATTATTTGTTGAATTAAAATAATATTTTTGATATGATGGTAAAACTTCAAATACTGCAAATACTTCTATGTAGCGAGCTCTAGGTTATTTATAGTGAATTGAAAAATCGAATGAAAAATTTTTACATTTTTTTAGAAATTTTTGTCAAAAATCGGAAGCCCGGAAGCCTGTTTCACATGATAACGCTTATAGGTAACAACTTTTATGCATAAAAGCTAATAAATAAATAAATATGCATAAAAGTTAAACACCATACCGACGAGCTTTTTTTCTTCGTGCTTGGCTTAGACCCTTTATTTCCAGGGTTATACATTTGTAAAATTATTCCTATATAATTCTTCAACAGTTTATTTTTCACTTTAACTTGCTCTAAGCGGGAATTTATTATCAACATGTTTTTGGCAGTTTTGATGGCCGAATCAGACGAAATATTTGAAACTTTTACATTAGTTTTGACTGGAAAACTTATGAATAAATTTAGATGAGATTTTGAAAAACATTTATGCACATAGTAGAAAACAATTTTTTCCACATACCGGCATTTGAAATTTGTTACTTTCTTTTTTTTTTCAATCCATACTATTGTGGACTCACGACACCTCTTGACTGGATTTGACTATGCAGCTGTTACAATCTGCGAAACATTTGTTGTGTTCATTCGTGTTGGGCAACTAATGTTTCGTTGGTGTTAGTCATGTTTAATGTCTAATTGTGCAAACTTTGAGTATCTCTTGCAGTATCATGAACTAATCTGATGTTTTTACCCAAAAACTCTTACTTTCTATCTTTTATATTCTATCTTCCCCCTGAACTTTTAGATCATTGGTTGATTCCAATGATGTTCCATATTACTCAAAAGAATTGAAGCAGTGTTTAGAGTCATCATCTTGAGCATACCGCGCTACGTTTCCTTAGTATAAAGTAGTAATTTTCATCGGTTTAAAATTTTGCATTAGGCTTAGACATTTTTATGACTTAAACAATTGGTTATTTTTTTAAATGAGAAGTATTGAAAATTGTAAAGATAAGTAGAATTTTGATTTTACCCAATTTATTGCTTAACTAAACAAGGGAAACATTACTACAAAGTATGGAGTGATATTTCAAAAATATAAATATGTAAGATTGTTTCAAGAATTATAATTTCATGAATTATAATTTCATGAATTTCCGTTTTGTACAAAGATATTTCAGGCATAGATGCTTGTTCACAAAAGATTTTTCGACATATTTATTAATTAATTTCAATCATATGTCAGAATTGTGTGGAAAAGGAAAAACAGGCATACATTATTGATTTATTAATTAAGATTGTCTTTATTAGAAAAATTCTATATAGGCCCAATTCATAAAAAAAAATTTAAAAAAAAACATTTAACCCAAAACACATGTAAATCATGATTGAATTATCAATTTATTATAAATACACATGGAATTTGAAGCAATTGATTTCATTGATTTTTTTAATTATATAAAAGTTCAAAAACTACAGAATTCCGGAAAAAATTTAGCTTAAAGCGATAGCAAAATGTGCAGTAAACATTATTTATTACTTAAAACACAAAATGTGATGAAATCTAGATTTAGGTAATTTTAGCGCTCTTTGAGAAAATTTATAAATATTTCTTCAAAATAAAGCCGGTTTTTAGTTAAATACAAATCACAGAACGTTGAAATGTTTTGATTATACAAAAATGTAAAAATTATGCTCGCAGATAAAAAATTATAGAAAATGATAATGATATTGATATTTCAAAAAAAAAAAAAAATTATAATAACAAAGAAATTTAGTACACAAAAAATTCTATACTTTATATTTTCAGTTATTCAGAGAATTATCAATATAAATCTTATATACACAAATCAAACACTGCTTGTTAAATTAATTAGTGCATAACTATAAAGGTGGAGAGAGCAAAGTCATACTAATCAATGTATAAATTTTTCATAAATATTAATTATGAGATAGTAAAAAATATCTTCTGTACGTTGAAGTAGAATTAGATTTAAAGTTGAACCATATTGAGGCGCTAACCAATTTCACACATGGTCAAACATGATTAGACGATACATATTATGCTTTGATACCTGATTAAGCATGAATGTAACTTATTTAGAAAGAAATACATTTAGAAAGTATCAGGGTTCAAATTTGTATAAATTAATATTTGAAGCTAGAATTTTTATTAATTTTATTATGATTTTCACTTTTACATGCCTTCTATTTGCGTGATATTTTATTATCGAACACGAATTCTTATTATAGTAAATTGTTCTACGAAAGAAAAATTACAATATTTTAATAAGGAAGTCAAAATTACTTAATATTAATAAATTTATTTAATATTAATTTACTATTTATTACTAACAGATGTTTTAAATATTGACAAATTTATTATTATATATCCACCTTACTTCGAATAAATCAGTGTTTAAAGTATTAACACCCAAACAATAATATATTCTAGGAACAATATCTCCACCTGCAGAAACTATTAATTATAAATAGCATAATATCAAAATTTTAATTTAATTAAAAAAATATTTTTAAATATGACAAAATTAAATGGAAATTTATAATATTATTATTTATCTGAATTCAATTTGATACCTAGGAAGAAAATTTTTCCACACATGAAATAGTAATAATAATATATCCAACAAACTGCAAAATATAAGCATGTTTTAAGAATAATGTTATAAAAAAAACAATTTAAACTTTACAAACTACATGAACTCTAAATATTTGCCAATTTAATGAAATGCCATTTATTAGGAATGTATGTAAGGAATTTTTATCTAATTAAAAGAATCTTTTATAACGCTTCATTAATTTAAATCAGAGGTATTGTTTTTTATTGTAACCCTGACGGAAATTTAGAAAAAAAAAATTCTTATGAAGTTCTTAATTAAAGAAATGATGGATTCTTTGATCTGAGATTCTTTTTCTTTCTCTTAGAGTTATAGAAACTCTTATTCAATATTTTATTCATTTTTAGGGGAATGGTAGAAAAATAAAATTGTAAGAAAAAAGGCCTTATTGATCGATTCATTTTTAATTTATTAAGCTCTCAAACAAATAAAATTGAAGTTTTTATCAAATCGTCTTGCAGATAGAAAAAAAAAATTGGAAACGTCATATTTTAAAACAAGTGTGAAAAAGTTTAATTGTTTATGGTGATTTGTATTAACTGAACGACTGGAATAACGTTTTGGTAGTTTCATTAGAAAGTTTTTGTTTTTTAACTTAACTAGAACTAACAGAAATCAGTTCTCAGTCTAAGTTTTTTTTTTGCTGTTGCTTACCCCAACTGATCCAACCAATAGACCTATCTTCCAAATCCCAAATCCAACCAAATCTTTCTCCTAGAATCACCGAGAGTCAAATCTGGTAAAAGGGCAGATAATCCGTAGGGGAATTTGAGATATTGCCTTGTCCACCGATAGTTAATATCTTGTTACCTTGCTTAAATCTAAGACAGTTTAAGTACATACTTAAATATCTGGAGTCTGAAGTGCGCGATCACACTCGAAATTCAAAGCACCTCTGCCACTGAACCAGTCATGTTCCGGAGGAGATCACCAGGAAGAGGCAACAAGCAAACAGCAGATTTAACTTTCAAACAGATTTCCAGAAAGACTAGTGTGCCAAAAAATGAAACTATGTAAACATATACAGTTATTTTTTCATGATGTAGAATGTTTTAACATCTAAAGGTGCTTATGAGTGAGGAAAACCGTGAAATAGCAAAAATTTAATTCAAAAACGCGAAAAGACAAAACCTTGCATAAGTCAAAATCGATAAGTGCATACCGTTACCTTGCTAAGAAACATTCTTATCAAAATAATTTCACCTTCTTGTGTATATTACCTTTAGTGATGGTTTTTCAAACTCCATTTCGCGGATTTTTTTTATTTGTGTTTTTAGTATTAATTGGAAAATTGCCAGGTATTTCCAGTATTTTTAAAGAATAGGTTAAATTGTCTGATATTAGATTCAGTAGTATACTTTACAATAATGTTTAATTAAGTTTATGCACATTTCCTTTTTTGCAACTTGCGCAGTATAAATTTACGGATTCGCAAACAAATTTAAAATAAATTATAATCATAAGGTGTATCATGATTTCAGCATTGGTGGCTTTCTCTAGTTCAAGGCTCAGTCTATCTCGTTTTTTTTTGTTATGCTTTTATATTAAAGTCATGTGAGAGATATCAAAACATTAATCCTTTCATCAAAAAAGTTCATTATTAATTTAATGGATTATAATTAATTTAAAGTGTACTTTTTTCATGAATAAATGGGTTAACAGTTTATATATATATATATATATATATATATATTATATATATATATATATATATATATATATATATATATATATATATAATATATATATATATATATATATATATATATAATATATATATATATATATATATATATATATATATATATATATATATATATATATATAATATATATATATATATATATATATATAAATATATATATATATATATATATATATATATATATATATATATATATATATATATATATAATATATATATATATATATATATAAATATATATATATATATATATATAATATATATATAATATATATATATATATATATATACAGTAAAATAAATAAATACAAAAAAACCAGAAAAGAAAAGAAAAATAATAAGTATCATTTATTGCGCATAAGCTGAATTACAGACAAATGAAAAAAGGGGGGCGAATAATAATAATAATAAAAAACGGGAAAAAAAAAATTAAAAAAAAAAAAAATTGAACTTATTGACAGTTTGAACTTATATATATATATATATATATATATATATATATATATATATATATATATATAAATATATATATATATATATATATATATATATATATATATATATATATATATATATATATATATATATATATATATATATATATATATATATATATATATATATATATATATATATATATATATATATATATATATATATATATATATATATATAAACTGTTAACCCATTTATTCATCGGAACGAGCAATAATCCATAGCAATTCTTTCATTGATCTAAACAATATTATTGCAATAGATTAGCACATACCCCTTTTAGAAATTTCTCGGAAAAAATGGTTAAATAACAATTTATTTAATTGTTATTTACCATGTTCAAACAAAATAGTTAAATAACAATACTAAGATGGCATGCAAACTGTTAACTATGAGAAAAACCATCGAGTAACTGATACGGTTAAGCAATCAGAATTTTATCGCATTAAGTAAGCCCACTTAATGAAACCACTTAGCTCCTTGCAGCTGGTTACCTATCGTAGCATAAAGGGTAATCTGTCAATCTTATGACTGGCAGAGATGGGCTTCGAATCTCAGCGTCGACTCCACAATTTCAACCCGTGAAGAGTTTCCAGTGTGTACTGTAAACTTTACGGTTAATTGGATGGATAGAGTCTTGACAAACAAATTTTTTCCCAATAAAGATTCCAAAGAAAAGTATTAAATTTTTACATTTGTTTTTCCTGGTTTCAGAGAGAGACCACTGTGCCCCTAGAACGCATGATATTCCCACCAACTTATGTCCTTTTCTCCCCTTTCACTCATTCAGATAGTGAAATAGATCAAAATTTATTCGGGTTTTTCATTAGCATAGGGCTTATGAAAGGAGAAATATGTGTCTTTTATCTATTTTTATTGAAAATAAATCCAAATGCCTCAAATTTCTTATCTGAAACAAATTTTTTCTTCTCATTTGCGTTATTTTTGAATTATTGAACAGTCATATTGAGTTGATGCTAAATAATTTATTTTCTATCATAATTAATTTTTTCTGCATTTTGTTTGTCTTAAAAATTATGAATCTAAATTTTTTTAAATTATTATTTTGTATTTTTGATTTTCAATTACGAGTTTAATTATTTATAATGGAAGAAATCTATTATATATATATAGCAGAGAAAGCCGCAGTTAGATATTTACTTTTTATTTAAATTTATTGTACATTTTATTATATATTTTATTTTTATTATTATATATTTTATTTTTATTATTATATATTTTATTTTTATTATTATATATTTTATTTTTATTATTATATATTTTATTTTTATTTATTTCATCATAATATTGTATAATATACATTATATTTGTAGTATATTTTATTTCTTAGAACATTTTTCGCGTTTAAAATTCATACGTGTTATTTGCATTAATATATATTTTGTATCTTATTATATATTATATTATATTTGTTAAAGCCATTTTTTGAGTTCGAAATTATATAAAAGGTTTTAGTATTTAAATTTATTATTTAATTCCATTAAAGTTAAAAGTTATTGTAGAAAATGTTAAACAACAAGTTAAAAAAATATTATTTTCTTATCACGCGAAAATGTTCTATGTGGTTAGTGGTTAACCAGGGAAACCATCATCCCCTGGTGGGACAATGAATCAGAATTTTTTTTTAAGTGTAATTTTACCATTCTTAGACCCTATGAGTCATAATTAGTTCCTCAATTTTAAAGAAAAAATATGAAACTTTGTATTCGCGTGCCTCAAAGGGTTAAGCATTTTTGAATTTTGAGTTTACCGAATTAATTATCGCATTTTAAAGTAATATTAAAGTAATATTAGTATAAATATTTTTACAAAACTCATTTATCATATATTTTCAAATGACGCACATAATTTAACTACGCATTTTAAGTCAATAACTTGATTAAGGCAAACTACATTCCTGAGAAAAGTAATCTTGCTTATAATAAAAATTATCCTAAGGAAGACTATTTCCTTGAACTTCACATAATATTAGTTTGTAAATAATGATTGCTCACTTATTTAATACAAACTCATTAATATTTTGATGAAGAATGAAATATATATATAATAAAATCTAGAAACAAAAATAAAAACTTAATAAGCTTTTTTAACGTTTTTGGAAAGTGTTTTCTAAAAATATGGAAGCTTTTTTTTGAGGGGCATTGAATTTATCTCCACAACATATTAAAAGGAAAAAAAAAAAAAAAAAAAAAAAAAAAAAAAAAAAAAAAACCTAGCACGAAAGCTTCAGCGCTTTTCTTATTTATTGTAACCTTTAAGTTTGATATTATTCTTTAACTACCCGATTATCTATGTTTCTTCAATGTTATTATAAGTGTAAGCATTTTATATCACGCATCTGGTTTGACTCAAGTTGTTATTTATAATCGTATGTCTTGCTACAGGTCTAGAAAATTCTACAAAATTTAATAAATAAAGTTAAAAACAAAAGTGGCTTTCATATTTTTTTGAAAAAATTCTATGCAAATATTCAGTTATAAATTTTAATATGAATGCGAGTAAAAAAAATCCTACGTCAATCAGATCTACCTGTTTATAATTATACTATTAATGTTTTTTATTTTACTTAATTTACAATACTCTTTATTCTATGTGCATAGAACATCTATTTGTTGGAACATAGATTGGAAAGATATTTTATAAAAATTTAATGGTTAATTATGCTTTAATCATTAAATGTAGGACAATTCCAGAATAGATGGCCATAGTTTTTTCATATCACAAAACAAATACTAATAATAGAGATACAAGAAATATTAATGCAGATTTTAAACTCACATATGTGTACTCAACATATGTTGAGCAAATATTAATGAAATATTGAGAAGAAAATATTAAAAAAATGTTTGAAATCAAACTAACCAATAGCAACCTTTCTTTCGTGACGTGGAGAAACGACTATCTAATACAGTAAGAAAAAAAAACTATGAAATAAAATACATTTTATACAGTTAACGATTAAAAACGTTCTGTAAAAAATTAATGTTATCTTGGAAAAAAATTAAAAGAATCTAATAACCGAAACCTAATGTACAAATTTGTCACTTCAATCACTTTTATTATCCACACTGCAGAGGATCAAATGTCGTTTATGGCATGTCCTCGGATCATTCTCAGGGATGTTTACCATACCGTCGCCAATAGCCCGTTGTGCAGCTCTAGAGCGACGTAAATAAAATATATACCTTCCTAACACTTTCTAAAAATTTTACTACATTTTCGGCAAAGTTTTTTAAAGACTGCTCATGTTCCATGGAGTCAATGCATGCTCTTTGAACACCTCATACAGTTATCGATTTTAATTGTGTTATTGTACTCTTCACCACAGTTTAAACTTTGATGTTCATCAAATTTTGAGTCTTTATAATCGGAAAATATGTGGAAATATATCTAGTAAGTTATAGGGCTCAATCGGAAAATACGTTATGTATACGTATCGGAAAATTTAAAAAAGTTTTAAATTAAACAAAACAACTTTATTTGTTTAAACGATATAATAGGGTTAAAAAGGGAGACTTGGCGTTTAATGGGACTAACTTAGCTCACTTACACACTGCTCTACAAGCTGAATTCATTACTTGTATACATTTTGTTAAAAATTGCAAAATCTGTTTTAATGGGCTCAATAAAGTTAAATATGAAATAAACATGTTTGAACGTAGAAACAAAATAGTTCATAAATATTTACCTGTTTTATTAGTATTGTTTAAATTTTCCAGTTTTACATTTTCTTATGAAACAAATATGAACAATTTTTTGTGAAGCTTTACTTTACATTTTTCACAACACAAACGAGAGTTCTTTTTGCATAACTTACAATTTGACTGCTTACCAGCATGTATTATGAAGTGATTCACTCCATCAAAACGTATTTTGATATTTACTTGCCCATGTAGTTCAAGTCCATTCGGCACAGTTTTTTGTTTTTCGGATTTTAAAAAACACATGCCTACAACCAGAAGAAATGTTAATTTTGACATCTATCCATTCACCTCGCGATGAACCCTCCATGCTGCTATTACAGCCATGTTAAGAGTGTTGGTGAAAAAGGCCCGCCATCCCTTTTTATCCTTTATTTTGGATCTATAAGTACTCAGAAATCGGTCAAGAAGATGAGCACCGCCCATGTTCTGATTATACGAGGCAACTATTCCAGGCTGAGGTAAATTGATCTTCTTCTTGGACTTTTGGTACAACCATTTTGCTTGTCCTATTGGTTCTCTCGCACCGTTCCAGTTATACGAAATTCCCTTTTTCACATTTCTTCAAGCAATGTCAGAGAGTTGAAAAAATTGTCAACATACACTTTATGTCTTCGGCAGTTTTCTACACATTCTATCAAACCTAAGACGACTCTTGTTCCGAGGAGTGTGTTCTATTCAGTTGTTGTTTCTTTTCCCACATAAGCCTGCAAATTATCTGTATAGCCTTGTGAAGAAGCGAGAACCCACAATTTATAATCTAATTTCATGGGTTTTCCTGGTATGTTCATTTTTGTAGAATTTCTCCCTGTATAAGGAATCATTTCCGCATCAATGCTTAAGTATTCTGAAAATGTCCCAAATTGTTGCAATATCATACAAAACATCTTAACAAAGCATCTCACTTTGGCCAACTTGTCGGTGGTATCGATTGTATCATTATTGCATAAATTAATGTACTTTTTTATACCTCTAAACTTTTGTCTGCTCATGACATTTTGCATAAAGGGCAGATTGCAATCTGCTGCATTGCTCCAGTATAAATACTCTTGCGGTTTGCGGTATTGAATGATATTCGATAAAGAATAAGATTCATAAGAAAACATCTAACATCTTTTCAGATAAGGAAAATGCATAATTATTGTTCTGCTTAGCGTATCGTAATGTCTCTTCTTTTATCAGATTCGAAATATCATAATACATTTTAAACAGATCATACGGAGTTTTGCCTGCTAATTTAAAGTTATTTTCTTCTAATAGTGGTGTTCTTTCTGACTGAATAGAATCCAATTTATCAGCTTTGTCCCAATTGAAGAATTTTCTTTTAAATTTCTTATGTTTTTGCGTTCCAGTGCCATTTGTTATAACTGAGACTAATTTAATCATTTTTGCGATTTTTTTAGGTTTTACTTGCTTATTTTGAATTGTGGGCAAATCATATTCATCACTCGAAGAATACTTTTCAGGGAGAGACCTGTTCCTCTTTTTCAAAGATGTTTTTTTCCCTGAAACATTCCGTGCTTTATGACGCTTTATATTCAGCTCTACTTCTCCGCAGGCGTCTACTGGCATAACGTCATCTAAATCACTTTCTTGAAAATCTTCTTCGTCAATTACCTTACTTAAATCTGGTGGTAAGCACGTAATACTACATTAATCACCTAGGAATTCACCAGAATCTAATGTTTCCATATAATTCAATGCCTGCTGTACAGTTTAAAACTTGTGAGGCATTTTCAGAAAGTTCCTTAGAATAAAAGAACCACACTCACCGGATGATCAGATAAAAATACTGAGAAATTTTTTTATCATACATTTTGAAACATTCTATGTAACAGAATGGAATAAGGGAGGGGTAACAATGAGTAATTCAACACTTCAACTGATAACATTTGATCTTCAACAACAATGGAGAGGGTACTAAATATGACAAAGAAGAATCCAAGAATATTTGCCTTTTTGTAAATGTGTTGAGGATGGGGTTAGTCAGAAGATGTCAAGTCTCCCAATTTGGGACCTCTTTAAATAAACAACTGTAAAATCATTATAAATAAATTTTTTTAAATTCTGTCTGAAATTATATGAAGACAGAACAATTGTTTTGTATATTCAATACTTTTAAATTTCTTCACCTAAAAAAATTATTTTTTTCCGAAATTATTTTCCTTTGAAGTAAAAGGAGGCGATTTTGATTAAATTTAAGCAATTTTTAAACATAAAATTTACATTTCAAACCTTCTGTGAAAATTTCTTATAAAACTAAAAACTTTCAACAGCCGATAAAAAAATATAAAAAATATGCATGGGAATTTTACTCAACGAGAAAAAAATTCTTAAACAAAGGTTACCAAACTGGGAGACTTGGTCCTTAATGTGAAGAGTGGTGGTAAAGGCTCGATTATTAATTTTCTTATTTTCGTTACTTAATATATTTTTAAGGACTCTACGATGCTTTATTTGTCACAAGGTATATTAGATTTTATGTTGTTATCTCTTCTTATTTGGTGATGAGATAGTAAGCACATTTTTAGCGTCACATCGCTATAGTTATGCCTTCAGTATTTACTCAGGAACAAACATTGGACTATATTATACAGCTTTAAATGCCCTGCTAGTTGAAAAGTTGAATAAAATTTATGCATTTGAAATCAAAAGAATACTTCATTCGAGAAAAAAAATTTAACTATAAATAAAAATGAACATTAAGTTTTTTATGTTACACATAACAATGCTTTGTCCGAATTGATAAACAAGTTAAACTGCTTCCTACAATAATTATATCTGCTGCAATTTATAAAAGAGTATAGAGGACATTTAAACTCATTATCTCTTTTTTATGGCAATATGAACTAGAATTATACTATATAGACAAGTTATATTGTATAGTAATTATGTATATTAGATATATGAATAATTCATGCAATTCAATTGGATGGAAATAATTTAAAATTTAGAGTCCATTATAAATTCTACAAAAAAAAAAAAAAAAAATGTAATCCAAATGTTTTCCAAAAAGAATTATGTGTAAATATAATTTGTTTGGTTATTTCTTCTTCTTTATTATTTAATTTAACAAGGATCGAAAAAATTTTCAATGTAAGGTATAAAGATTTTTACATAATCTTTATACCTTACATTGAACAACAAAATACAAAATACATACTTCAAAAAACTTTTGCCGAAAAGTTCTATTGAAATTGAATTTTTAATGAATGGCATTTTTGAAATTATATAACTTAAAAACTCTTCAAATTATTTCGTTAAAATTTCGTAATTTGACAATTTAAAATTTGATAGCTTGCGAAAAATTCGTATACTTTACATTTTAATAGTTTTTCGAGGCTCATTAAATAAAACTGTTAGAAAAAGAATAAAATCTATTTTTTACATGAAACTATCTTCGGAAAAGAAAATTTTCTGATTGTGCGAAAAAAAATTTTGATTCAAATTAAAAATTTCTGAGATATAACTAAGTACGCAAAATGTAAAATTAATATTACGGCGCCCAAACTCTCAATATCTCTCGTGTTGAAACTGTCGTGATCATATTCTCTAATTTGTAACAACTCCCTCTCATATTTCGATGATCATTGTATCCAAATCTTTCGTAAAAAGTGTATATTTAGTTAGAAAAAGAGTTTTTTATATGTCCGTTTCTGTAACTTAAGTTAACAATAATTAATTAAGATATTTATGGTCAACATTTTTAACAATTTGGATTGACACTTAAATTGTGCACATCTGATGATTTGAACAAAGGTTATGTAAAATAAATATATTACGAACTGTACATGCTATTGTTAATGGTTAAGGACAAGTTAAAAATCTCAAATTCCACACCTATTAATATATATATATATATATATATATATATATATATATATATATATATATATATATATATATATGTATGTACACCGATGAAATATTACATTATGACCACCCCGCTAATAGCATGTAGGACCACCTTTAGCCCTCAAAACTGCTAGCACATGCCGTGGCATTGATTCCACAAGGTACTGACAGGTAGTCTGATGTATCTGGTACCAAGCGCTGACCAACTGGTCCTTCAATTCCCTCACGTTGCGAGGGGGTAGCGTGGCAGCACGAATTTGCTTTTCCAAGTAGGACCACAAATGCTCTATTGGATTAAGGTCAGGTGCATTTTGGGGGCCAAGACATGACTTAAAAGTCACTGGAATGTTCCTCGAACCAATCCATGACGATACGACCCTTTTGACATGGTGCATTATCCTGTTGGCAAACACCATCGCCCGCAGGAAAAACTATTGCCATGAATAGGTGAATCTGGTTTAGTAGCTTACAGACGTCAGGGATTGTTCTATGAGGATTATGGGTCCTAATGTGTCCCATGAAAACATTGTTCCTGTGCGAGAGGGTAGTTATAATGTAATGGCTCTTCGGTGTATATATATATATATATATATATATATATATATTTGAAACCTTAGCATATTTTATATATATAAAAACGTTTTATCTTGAAGTTAGTATTTTAACTCCTTATTATTTTTAAAAAAAAAATGTAAGTTCAACTAGTTTTGAACTTATCTTCAACTTGCATTACTACAAGCTAGCTGATCTTCTTAAAACGTTAAAAAAAAGAGTACATAAGTACTATCAATAATTTAAATAGGGAAAGGTCGTTTGCCTTCCAATGAGGTGAAACGGGTTTGAATCCCAGTGATGGCTGGTCGATTCGAACTAGGCACCAGGCTCACACTTATCACAGTGCTGACGTAAAAATATCCTCAGGGATAGACGAATCAAGGGTAAGAGTCACCTTGCTGTGAGGCTAACCGTGGAAGAAATTCGTGGCTTTCCTCTACATGTAATTCAAATGCGGATTAGTTCCATTAAAAAGTCCTCCACGAAGACAAATTTCTCCTAATGTTTGATCCAGGAGTTCCCTTGTTTTCTGGATTGGGTTTAAATTTACAAGGTTACGGAGTAAAGATTTGCTGTCGTGAACCCAAAAAATTTGGTCGGCTGTTCAACGATTGTTATAAACTAAAATAACTTAAATAACGATAATTGAAGAAATAATTGTATTAATAAATATCCAGTTTATTAAATATACAATATGTGGAAATAAAAATATTTTTTGAATACTTAACTTTTCAACTTTTTGTATGAAAGCCTTTTTTTCACAAATAAATAACAAAATAAATATCTTTAAAACATGATAATGTAACATTTGATGTCCATGAGTGATCTTATTGCTTCATTCGGAAATTGTTTTCTTCAATGCTCATGTTTTTAAGAAAAATCACATAAGAACTCCAATAAGCTTTGAGATAGCTTTTTTCAGAAAATCTCGATTTTAGAAAATTGCTTTCTCAAGTGAGTTTTAGAATTGCATTCTTGTATTTTGATTCAATACATAATAGGTGGAAATAGAAACTTCTAACAGAATGTATAATTATCGGAGTCTGACTAAAATGAAAACTTTATGTGAACAAATTTTTAAGAAGAAAATATAACAATGAAAATTATAAATATGTAGTCTTTGAAGATAGAATTGTCGTTTTTAGTTCGTGCCTTATCCCCTTTCCGTTACCATAGTTTCTACAAAACACGCCAACTCGCCAACTTTTCCAACGCCAGTACGTAATTATTATAAAAATATTGTTATAATATACTCTTATAAGTTTTCGATACGATACTCCTTACCTCCCATGTGAATAAAAAGAGTTATGTTCCTGTCTGTCATATCGTTGCCAAGTCGACGAGGTTAGAGAATGTGACCTTGAGACGCAAATTTTAATTGCAATTAGAATAGAAGAAATATTATATAAAAGAAAACATTAAAAAAATAATTTACTTCTCGATAAAGAAGTTTCAATTTCTTGTTTCCAAGTCCCACATTCCATCATTTTATTATTATAATAACGTTACAGTACACAAATCTGTTCAAAGTTTTAGTCAATATTCTTTGATGTCTAAGCAATTAAATTTTAAAAATTATTATGAAAGAAATTTAAACATAAACACTGTTAATTTATTACGTCTTGTCTTTAAAATAAAATAAAAATCAAAACTCAGATTTTCGTATAAAAAATTTTATAGAAAATTTTATTTCTAAAGCAAATGAGCAATAAAGTATGTAAACAAGTATTCAAGGATTTGTTACGCCATTTTTGCTCGAAAACAATTTCTTAAATACTTCAAATATTTAAAACTTTTTTGAAGAAATATTAGTAGCTTCTGTCTTAAGCACGAAAACTGTGTAGCCATAATTAACTTTTGAGCACTTTTATGATATAATTCGCAATATATCTTATAAAAAAATGTTGAAAACAATTACTCCGTGCAATTTGTATTGCCTAAGGTTTTTCTTTGTATTTATGTGATGGGAAACCTCATAAACTAAAATTTATTGATAATAAAACAAGTTTTGATTTTAAGTTTTGTTTGTAGAGATACAGCGATAGTAAAATAAGTTTCTTACGTAGTTCCATCGTAACTAAAATACTTTACTTGAAAGTGAAGCCGTAATCAACCTCAAGAGGGCAATAAAAATATATATCAGTATCTGTTGCAGACAATGTTACAGTATGTGTGGTAAAAATAATAAATTGCGTTTTTTTATTGAAAAGATGTTATGATGTTCATGGTATAAGAACATGTATGCGTTTGAAACTAAATACTAAAATATTGTATCAAGTTTCATGTAAATGGTTCCTTAAAATCAACGTAAAGTGTGTATATAACAAGGCATTTGTTTATGATATGATTATGCTACTAATCAGGTTCTACGCACAAGCGTGACGTTACTTTTGCTTTTTTCGTCTCTTTTGCTTTTTTTTTTTTTTTAAATCTAAACCGAAAATTGATTTTATAAGCAAAATAAATCATGCCTAAAAGCTATAGCCATAGATATAAAGGCAGATATCCCCTATATTAGTCCCTGGCTATAGCATTTACAGGATAAGTATACCCACGTGATTCGACTCAACTATACGATTTTAGCGGTATTATTCTTCTCGAATATTATTCCAGCCAGTACCAAATCACTTTTATTCACATAATTTATTTTTTTGTAGTTCTAATTATGAGCAGTTAAGACAACCTAACACGTCAATAAGAAACGATAAATGCAGAAAGTAATAGTGTAAAGCTGAAAATCGCTTTAAAAGTTTAGGCTTAGGTCTAAAAATGGATGTTTGGAACTTGCACTAGCTGTAGTTTCCCTCTCGAATTTATTGAGGTATCAAAAAGAAAGAGGCTTTATCTAAATGAATTAAGTATAGTTTCCAATGTACTTTGTTACTAAAAATCGAAATAAAGCAAAGACGAGTCAATTAGAATAATATTTAATTAACATTAGGGATTTTTTGTTAACAAAATTTGTTTGCTACATAGACTAGAAAATACTCTATCTGATTCACTTTTTTGTATATATGTTACGGCCAAAGCCCGAAGTCCTTCCAGATTGCGAATTGGCCGGTCCTCTTGGCCAAAGTCCGAATTTTTTTTTATTTTGGGAATTGGCTGGCCAGGTTGCGAAGTGGCCGAGGATGGCTGGCCAAAGTCAGTTCAGTGCCACTGCCCGGTATACTGTTGCCCGGTATACCCTACACTGATGTTTTTTTAAGGTTCAGTGCCACTGCCCGGTATACATTTGCCCGGTATACCCTACACTGATGTTTTTTTAAGGTTCAGTGCCACTGCCCCGTATACATTTGCCGGGTATATCCTACACTGATGTTTTTCAAGGTCAAGTGCCACTGTCCGGTATACATTTGCCCGGTATATGCTACATTGATGTTTTTTTAAGGTCAAATGCCCTGCCCGGTTTGCCCGGTATAATGATTTTTTCTTCCAACTTTTGCTGATCTTCCCATGCCAATTCGCGATTTGGGCGGCAAATTCCCGAAATCAAGAAAGATTTCGGACTTTGTCCAGCTAATTTACAGCGCTCTTGGCCACTTCGCGATCTGGCCGGCCAGATCGTGAAGTGGCCGACTTCGGACTTTGGCCGTAATATATATATAGCGTCGTTGCCGAGTGGAAGGATTAAAACAGATCTCAAGTAGGGAAGGATGGTACAAAATTTATCTTATAATTATTAGACAGAAAACGTTCATCAAGGGTGGTCGCAAAATATTGTGCTCCTCAATATAAGTTAGGGAAAATCTTGTAAAATAAATCTGTAAAATGTTTCATTTTAGGGAATGAGTGAAATCTTAGAAATTGCAATTGGTTTATTTAATAGGTCGCGCGATTCTCACAAAGAGTAAAGGAGAAAATGTGTTTACTTTTAATTATTGCATAATAATAGTAATAGTATTGCATAATAATATTGCCAAAAATAGATTAAAGGACAGGATGTGAATTTAAAAGTATGAGAAAGCGTTTTGTTTTGAATAATAAATTTGAAAAAGATTTACAGGCAGGGAATTCCAACATAAAAAGATTAATTGAAGCTTTATACATACATACATATATATATATATATATATATATATATATATATATATATATATATATATATATATATATATATATATATATATATATATATATATATATATATATATATATATATATATATATATATATATATATATATATATATATATATATATATATATACGAGGGTCACTCTGAAATTTTTGAGATACCACTAGATTTTTGAAGTTACACTGACAAAGTTTTAGGTGTGTTCAAAGTAGTCTCCTCCAGCATCAATGCACTTTTGTAGTAGAATTTTCCACAGATTAAATGCCTCAAGCTATTCATTTCTTGGAATAGTTGAAAAAATGCATTTATTGCCACATCAATCTCTTCTTCTGAATAAAAACGACTTCCATGTAAGTTCTTTTTTAGATTAAAGAATGACCAAAAGTCACACATGGCTAGATCAGGTGAATACGGCGCATGTTCTATCACTTTAATTTGTTTCTGTTTGGGAAACTCAACTGTTAATCTGGCTGTATGTAAAGATGCATTGCATGGTGAAGCATTAGTCCCCTAACATTCATTTCTTGTAGAATTTCTGGAAGAAATTTAGTGGTATACCAGTTTACTGCTACTGTCTTCTGTCCTTCCAACTTGATGGTTTTGACCAATCTCGTACTTCTGAAGAAAGCGGCCTACATCACTTTTTTAGTGTGCGTTGTCCTTTCTCCATTTTCGGCGTGGGATCATCTTCAAAGACCCATACTTTGCTTTCTTGACGCGTCGGAACGTCTAAAAACGGTCTGTACGTTTCATCACCCGTTACAATCTTATAAATGAGGCGGTGGCCACCATCATTTCACAATTTAAGAGTTTCTTTACTGATTCTGACTAGCTCCTCTTTTTGGTGCTCAGTTAGATTATAGGGAATCCAACGGCAAACTATTTTTTTTCATATGTAATTCTTCATGAATAATTTTGTGTATGGGTGCGGATCCAATGTTAAGTTCCTTCTGTATAATTTGATAGGTACAGCGATTATCATCCTTTAAAATATTTCGTATGGCAGACACATTATCCGGGATTACTGCCGACGTCGGCCTTCCTGTGTGTTCTTCACCCTGAAGAAAATTGCGACCTCTGATAAATTCTTTAAACCATCTGAATACAGTAGCAGGAACTGGAGATTCATCACCATCATCACCAAATGCTAATTATACAACAAGATATTGCATAATTCAAGTTTTAAGATAAACTTCTTCCGGGTGAATATTGCTTAGTTTATTTCAGTTATCATAATTAATTTTCAATAAGGATATAATATATTTACGTGTATATTTCTAATATTTAACTTTTATTAATTCTTATCTTATTTTATCTTAATACAGTCTCAGTAAATCCTAATCGCAAGATATATTTTTGGAAGAGTTTTTATTTAATATGTTAAATAAGAAATAAATTAACCATTGGATCCAGTCGGTGAAAGAAAGAAATTATCTTGATTATCAGCCTTTAGTTAATATCGGAAAGAAGGAAATCTGATATCGTATAAATGACTTTTCGAGAATCAATTAACTCATAAGATTTTTTTTTTTTTTGGGTCGAAAAAGCTTTAATCATTTAAGTTATGCATAGCTATATTAATTTCATTACGAAATAAATTAAATTAATTAATCTTGCTTGCTATAAGAAAAATGAGTGCAATATTTCTTCCAAAGGAGAGCTTAAATTTATTTCTGAACTGCATGCCTTAGTAACTCGAAAAATAAATGTTTAAAAAATAAAGATCGAGAAGTGTTTTTAATGTTGAATAATACTTTCATGTTTGGGACAAATTAGTTCCTTTGAATGAGTCAATAGAAAGCAGATATTTTAGAAATTCTATTCTCCTATTAAATTAAAAGCTACACTACAACAATAGAAAAATATGATACAATTTGCCTGAAAACTACATAAAATTTTTGTGACACTCTTTACTGTAGTTCACTTTAATTCTGTTATCCTTAATTTTCACTATTCTCGTTTATTATTTACGTATTTTAATTGTTGTGTATTCTTATTGTTCATATATTCATAATACTCCTACTCTCGTTTTTGCATATGTTGCCTGCACTATATGGATGTATTTCCAATAAAGCCATATATTAAAAAAACATAAAAGCATTAAAAAATAAGAGAGAAAAGAAAAAAATATAATCTTTGTCAATTAACAATTTAGTTATTAAAATTTGAAAGAAAATTCAAATTGGGGATGGTAACTTTCAGTAAAAAAAAATTAACACCTCAACTTCGGAATAGCCTCTGGGATTGCAAGCAAATGCAAGCAAATGCAAGTACAAGTGCTGATACAAGTTTGGACAGGGATCAGTACCAAAATAAACCCTGGTCTGTTTATGTGTTAACATTAGTTTTGGCAAACTTAGAAATATTTCTTACGAAAATGTTAATGTCCTATAATATTTGGGCAATATTACTTTAATGTACTCGAAGATAAAAACCTCTAAGTAACGTATTTTTTACGTTATTATTTGGCAATCTGAACATTACATGTTATTCATCTTGAACACCAATGAAAGACAAATTGTCTTCGCTCTTCATCGATTGCAAATACCTCATTCAAACACTGAATTAACATAATACTTCTTCCAGCATTGCTATCAACTGTTGTCAGACTGATTACTCTCCTTTCGACATCTAAACAGTTTTAATCGTAGAATGACGAACTGAAACTGAAGGTGACAGACATACAAAACTAAAACGAAAAGACAGACGAAAAACTAAAGGTGCAAAGAAATTTGATGGCTTTAGGCAAAATGTTGACATTTTTACGGTCACAAAATTGCCTAATGTTCGCATTTACTATTTATTCGTATTTAGAATTTCGTTTATATATTTTTTCTTTTTTTTTTGTTGTCTTTTTTTAATAATTTTATTTTGAAATCAGGAATATTTGCTACTTTACATATGTTGCGTTCAAAATTACACTTTTCAAAATCTGCTCATAGAGAAGTTTATGTCATGAAAAGTTAGAAGAAAACATAGTCATGAAAAACTTAGAAGAAAAAAAAATGTCACTATTATTTTTTTTTCTTCTAAGAGGATACAGGCATCATTTAAGCTCAATATTTAAACTATTTTTTTTTTGTTCGTATTTATTGTTTATTATTTATTCGTATTTATCATTTCGTTAATATTTTTATTTTTGTCGTTTTTTAAAAAAAAAATCATTCTAATTTAAGCATGATTTGCTTTCTCAAAACTAGCTCATAAATGAGTTTCCGTTATGAAAAATATATTATGCCATGATTATTTTCTCTTCTAGGATACAGGCACCATTTAAGAGCAATATTTGAAAAAGTTGTATTACAGAATACAGTGGTTTTTAGACTCAAATATATCATAGTAGAAGCTGTAGTTGCTTTTTTCAGGCAAAATTTTGAAATTTGAAACATCAATGTGGAGTTCTTTGTTTTAAAATAAAACAATGATTGACCGACTTTTCTTTTAGTATCGTTATAGATAATATTTCATTGAAGAATGAAGAAATTGAGAGATCATTTTGAAATATTATTTTCATCATTTCAATATATATTTTTCCTACAATTTCAAGATTCTTTAAGCTGACGATTTGTTAATAACAAATTGTGTATTATTTTAAACCAGTTCTTGTGTGTAATACGGCATATTACAGGAAGTGTGATATTACGTAAAGTTATTGGGTCAACAACAAAATGATAATATTAAAAATGCAAAAATCGTATTTTTACTATGCTAATTACTAGCCTTCAAAAGTCCAAAAAGGAATAAAATAGGAATAAGGAGAATAGGAAGGGATAAAAGAATAGGAAGGGATAAAGAAATAGGAAAAGAAAAGTCATAAAATAGAAAACATTTTAATTTATTTCTGATTTAAATTCAGAAAAGTGCAAAACATGCTTTACTCATAATTTCTTGCTTACTGTTCCTTATAAAGTTATAATATGCTTATAAAGCATGCCTGTGTGGGTAGCCACCTGGCAAGCTATCTTCCTTATAAGAAAATTTAAAAACATTCTCCAGTTATTTTTTATTTTCAGGAGTCCTACCTCATACAGAATGAAATGCACATTTTGCTCACCACATATTACAACAAGGCTTAATAAAACATTCAATTTTATGTCATTAGTTCACGCTTCCATTATTAAGTATATAGAGAAGACACGCTTGAAAAGCTTTAGTATTAATATAAAAGCCTTGTGGTTTCATTTACTTTTTTTTAAAAATTTGAATTAGATGATATCATTATCATAAATTATGAACGTTTATATTTCTTGTGATAACCTAATGTAGCAAACCAAGAATTAAAAAAAAATAATAATAATAATTCATTAGAATGTGCATAAATTATTTTTGATTTATTAGAGTTGGAACCTAGAAAGTCACTCATATTATAAAATATTTATCAAATTCTACGGAAAATTCTTTCTTTGAGATGTAGCTCGTGAATTGGTGATCGGAAGATGTTTCAAGGAAGACACTCAGGTCTACTACGGCCAAAATAAATAAAAGTGTATGTTGCAATTTAGATATTGTAGATAATGTAAACTTCGAAAAAATAAAAATCATTTCAATAAAGAAGTGCAGCTTCTTCGCTCAGTGTAATTATTTCTCAGAACTATTAAAATTTCATTTTTTTTCTTCATATATTTTATTGAAGTTTGCACTATCCACAATTCCTAAACTTTGACAGACACTTAGTTTCATTTACGACTACCTTCAATCCAATAAACCATTTAAAAGAATGGCTGTTGTAGTAAGGCTATCAGGAAAGAAGTTGCATGAGTTGGGACTTAGTTGGGGAAATTATTTTTTTACGTTAAATATATTTTTATATTAGAGTTGTTAGTGTTTAAGTTCCAGCCAATGGTAACATGGCCTTTTACTGCTCACCAAGTTGTTATAACGAAACCTAGCACTTCATAAAAAAACTTGGTGGTCATGAATGCTGATGAACTACAGTATTTATTATTATTATTATTACTTATTTATATTGGTGCATTCTTTATCTCACATTTCATATTATATGTACTCTGATTTTCGTCAGTAGCTTTTATGCTGTTATGTGCGTATTTAATGGAGTCTAATTGATTTCAATGGCTTTAAATGCATTAAGAGCTATATATACCACATCTGTATATTTGTTTATAATATAAAAATATCTTATTACATATAACCTTCGAAAATTAATATACATTTGTTAATTAATTGGCAATCAATACCATTATGTTACTTTAATGTGGTATAGTTTTTGTTAAATTAATAATCTAATTCAAGAATAATTGTGATTTAATTACTACATCTTCAAAGTAATTTATGTAATCAATGTCTAAATATTAGTTTGTGTGCCAACTAAACTATTTGTTTTATATATTACTTCCAGAATATTGGGTTAAAATGTTTTAAAGAATTGTTTATTACTTAAATAATTGTATATTAAGATATTAATTTTAATTTGAAGGGATAATAATTATGTGGATTGATTCTTAGTTTTATTCTTATTGAGAAAAAATAACAATATTTTTATTTAATGTCACATTTTTTCCATGCCATTTCCTTGTTTGTTAATGGTTTCTTTTGATGTTGCATTTGCATTGCTACCAACTTACACCAAATATATTTTTCTCTGGAGAATAACTGTGTGCTCTTATGTGTCTGAGAATACGCACATCACTCCTTTAAGCCTAACTATAATTTAGCTGTCTACAACTCCACCTACTGTCCATCTCTGACCTTCAGGTAACTTTAATCCTTTGCCGGTAAAAGCCGAACTTTCTAGAAGCATTATTTTTCGTCCTGAGTCACAGGTTCGGCAAACCCAATTTCGGCATTAGTTTTACCCTTTTCTTGAAAATTTGGCTTCTCTAAATTATTAATCTTCAAGACTCATTGGCTGCACAGATATTTTCAGGAGCAAACCATTTTTGGTATCTACGCCAATGAATCTAACATAAGAGAAAGGTTGCATGATGTCACAGTGACAACATGCATCATCAGTCGGTAAATTCTTTTGAAACTCATTATGGTGTTCTCCTTGGGAAGTGATATTGCTATAACACCCTTTTTGTTTTGTATGCTAGTGCGTTTTTGTGAGCTATGTTTTTACAATTTAGTTTGATAAATAACTGTTTTCTATTAGTTGTAAAACGTTTTTCAGTGATTAATATTTAAAACGTACTTCATTTGTGGTAATGGGTGAGTAATGAATTTTTATTAAACTTAAGTTTGTATTGTTTTCAAACTGATGTGTTTTGCCGGATCTGGCGGAACTCGGTTTGTTTCTACTCTATACTTTATAATTAATTGTTCTAAATTCCAAAGCTTTTAGCTGGTGATATTCCTTTTTATCTTATCGGCCATTTTATGTCCAACCTCTTTACGATAAATTTTTAGAACCCTCACCTCATAATATGCCTATCTCTCTCTCTTTCTCTCTCTATATATATTCTCTCTCTATAAATATATTTCTCTCTCTCTCTCTCTCTCTCTCTCTATATATATATATATATATATATATATATATATATATATATATATATATATATATATATATATATATATATATATATATATATGTATGTATATACATGTGGTGCGAGCCGGGTGTCTAGTTCGAATCGATCAGATTGCTGGGATTCAAACCCGACTCACCTAATTGGAAGGCAAACGCTCTATCCCTATTTAAGTTATTGACAGTACTTACGTACTCACTTTTTAACGTTTATAGAAGATGAGCTAGCTTGTAGTCATAGCAAGCTAACGCTGATTTTAAAACTAGCTGAACATAAATTTTTTCAAAAAAAAATAAGGCATTAAAATATACTAAGGTCTTATATATATATATACATGGATGCAGATATATATAATTTTCAAAATGTTAAAAAAAAAATAATGCAATGACAAGCATCCATCCATTAACATTTTAAAGACGGTAATCCACTTACAATTTATAGCTATTCTCGTGGTTGATAAATTGCCTGTAAAAGACAATTAATATTCCTTATCTTTGAATAAGAAATGTAAAAGTCATTTCCATTCGCCTTTGATGAAAAAGTTCATTTAGTAAATGCCTTCAGAAATCTCATTTCCATTTACATGTAATTTCTTGAAGTTAAATAAATTAAAGAAGTGAAAATGCAATAAAGTAATGAAAAAAATTATTTTGTAAAGAAAAAAAAATGAAAGTAGAATCTTTCTAATGAACTCGTGGGAATTTACGTTCAGTAATAAATATTTTATCTTTGAAAAATAAAGGAGTAAAAAAACCAAATATGAGTTAAAAACATGAAATATTTATTTATAAATATAATTTTAAATAAAGTTATTAAGTGTTTTAACTCACAAATGGACTCTAAGGAGGCCAATGTATTCTAAAAGTGTTGCGAATGCACAAAAAAATTTCTATCCTATCATTTTTTTATTTATAACTTTGAAATGTTTATTTTATAAACAGGTAAATATTGATTAATTTGTTTTTACATAAACTGACGCCACTTTTTATTTTTCGTTAAAATACAATTATTATTCGAGGTTAAAATATGATTTTACAGAGCAAAATCATATTTTAAAAATGTGAAGAAATTTGAGTTCCTTATGAATTGGTAAATAAAGATTACTATTTTATTCCTTTTTAAAAAAAATTTAGTTATTCTCTTTTGAGGGGAGTTAAAAATTATATTTTTCTGCATTTACGTTTTTTCCCTAATATATTTTTTAAAAAAAATACAAATTACAGTAGAGGTTATTTGCTTTATACTGGTCATTATTTTCTACTTTTTATACTATTGCCTAATATTAACTTTACTTAATAAAATATATGTTATAAATTTATTAGATGATTAAACCGCTGAAGGATACATATAATAGAATGTTGATTATAATAGAATGTTGTGTTCGTCAAAAAGCGAAAATAAAATAATGGAAAGTGAGGATACAAAATCTTGAAAATAGTTTGCAATTAAAAAAAAAAAACTTATTGATGAAACAGATATAATAAGAATAACGAGAAAAAACGTATTGAAATTATGTAAATCTCAGAATTTTTACACTTTGTAATTTGTAATATCCTTTAACATGAACATGCTATTCTTTTATTTTTTATTTTGTTTGATGTTTTGAAAATTGGAAATAAGTGAATTCTTTTACATTTTTTAAAATATTTAACGATTCCTCTTTGCTTAAACAATATTTAAATTTTCCTGTTGTTCCTGCTCTGTTTATTGCTAAAAAAGAAATGTTTTAAAAAAGACCAATGGTTTTTTTAATTTCTTTATTTTGATCATGTTTTAGAGTTTTAAGGAAAAATACATCCCGTGTTCATTTCTATCATCTAGATGATACTTTAAAAGATCCAGATATTTGGTTTTGAGTACCCTCATGTTTCAGAAGGTGCCTAATAGTATTATTTAGAGTTTCTCTGAGAGATTTTTCTGTGTGTTCATACATTTTTCTTCAGAATGAGATTCTTAAAAAATTGCTAAAGACATGAAGAAATAAATCATTTTTAACCATTGTTGTCAATACTATGAATAAAGACTTTTCAAGAGTTTTTTCACCTTCATCTACGAAAAACTATTTTTGGTCACGAAGTATGTGATATCTCCGAAAAGATACAAAAGAAAAGAATTTATGCCAAGTAGAAAATTTGTATCCTTTAAGAGAACATTCTATTGATTAAAACATGAAAAACCGAAAATTTTTCAAGGCAAAAAACCAAACAAACTGATCTTTAAAACACTTATTTTTAAAACAATTATAATCCATCTTTAAATACAATTTAAAATATATTTCAATTAAGTATCACGGTTTTTGAAGCATTTAGCACCTAATGCATATTTGGTAGTATGAAGAGTATTTCAGTATAAAATTATTGATTTTTTTAAAAAAAATTATGATTTTTTTTTATTTAATTTATGAACTCTTTTTATTAAGTTTATGAACTTTATATATGGCAAAATTTATGAACTTGTTAGTTCTTAAGGCAAATTTGAAAGTAATGTTACACTGTTAGAATTTTTCTACTAGAAATATTTTATTTTATTTTATATTTTATAACCGTCGTTGAACAGCCGACCCAGTTTCATGGGTTTACGACTACTAATGCTCAACTCCGTAGCCTTGTAATTTTGAACCAATCCAGAAGACGAGGAAACTCCTGGATCAGTACCCCCAGAGGTATTGATTTCTTATGGGAACATGGAGGACTTTGAGACTCGACAGATTTAACGTGCATCAGTCACCATTTACTACACGAAGAGTCTTCGGCCGGCGAGGATCGAACCCACGACCTCTTGTACATGGGCCCAGCGCCCTACCAACCAGGCTATCCCGGCCCTAACTAGAAATATTTTATTTTATAACCGTCGTTGAACAGCGGACCCAATTTCATGGGTTTAGGACTACTAATGTTCATCTTCGTAGCCTTGTAATTTTGAACCAATACAGAAGACAAGGAAACTCCTGGATCAGTACCTCCAGAGGTATTGATTTGTTATGGGAACATGGAGGACTTTGAGACTCGACAGATTTAACGTGCATCAGTCACCATTTACTACACGGGGAGTCTTCGGCCGGCGATGATCGAACCCACGACCTCTTGGACATGGGCTCAGCGCCCTACCGACCAGGCTATCCCGGCCTTACTAGAAATATTGTAAAATAACCAGCAGCAGTCTGTCCATCTAATTAATCATAAAGTTCACTGTAAAGAACATTTTTTTTACGTTCTAGAAATCGCTCTCAACTGGTATGGCTGGAAAACCTTAAATACAAAACTATACAGTTTTTTAACCATTTACAACTAACATGGTTTCAAAACCATAAGGACATTTAATTGGACATTGGAGCCATCTTTTTCGTTAGGTAATGGGCACTGGAGAGGGCAGGACCCTGGAAAGTCTTCATACTTTGATGGAAATTATGTGGGTGTCAAGGCTGGGACTCGTACTCCCTTTCTGCAAGTCATGAGACTAACAGATTAGCCCTCTATGCTTTAATATATACTCAGCTGCAAAGAATTTAGGGAATCTATCAGGTGCGCTTAGTTGGTGCCATAAAATCGCGGTTGTATAACGATATTAGGTGAAAAGAATTCATAATTTTTTTCTCAGAGTTAAAAGCTTAAATTACCCTCTTACTAACTAATAAACTCAGTGGCATTACCGTCCATAGAGGGCCAAGACCTACTGTGCCGATCTCGGAGTTTTCTTGACCTAGGGTTCTAGGGTGCAGATGTTCCGGTTAGATGGCCAGCCGAACGTGGAACCCCAGTGTTTAGTTTACAAGCATGCTTGGTACCCATCTTATTGACCCACTAAAGGGATGGAAGGCTGAGTCGACCCTGCCCGGCGCGAGGATCGAACCAAGCATCTGTGACACGAGGGCGCGAAAAGCTTCCATTTAGCCGCCGGGCGTCAATCTACCCTCTTATTTGTAGTTATTTGATTGTTTTGTTTGAATGTGGTAAAAATAAATTAAATAAATTTTTATATAACCATTTTCTCTGAGAAAGTTTTAACATTGTATGTGTGCTGCATTTTAGTGTATGAGTATTGTTGTTAATTTTTTGAGATAATCTTAGCACAGATTTAAATGAAGTATGAAGTTTATGCCATCTATATACGTAAATCATCAACATCATCATCATCCTTGCATTCAGTAGAGCTCTTCAGTTTTCTAGATGTAATTGAGATCCAATTTACGGAAGGCAGAGTAAAGATATAGTTTTGAGTGACTCATCAACATCTAGATTTTTCTCTATGTTGGGTTACAAATTTTTCGCCATGAGATATTGTTTGAAATTGTAGTTATAATTCTTCCAAATATCAAGTGCGCTCCAATAATTCGTAATTGAAACAACTCCGATGTACATTATAAAAATGTACTACTAATATTGACCCAAGTTCTGACGCTTAAATGTACCATTTTGTTTTTAAATAAAGAATGAGGAACTTGTGTAAAATATTTTTTTGACTTTCTCAGCTAAGCATTTCATTTCAAAATCTCACTTACACATTAAAAAAGCCTATTCACTTACAAGTCAGTTTTTTTTAATTTCTAAAATAATTTCATATTGTTTACTAAAAACAAAGATTCAAGGTTATCGGAAGATAACACATTCATATTCTTATGTACAGGAAATATTATTGTTAAATTTTAAGAAATAAAAATCTTTTGTTTATGTATAAAATTGTATTAAAAAGAATATAGTTTTACATGCCAGTCATGCTTTAATTAATAATTGACTGTCAATGTTATCTAATTATAGAAGTACAGTGAAAAAATATCTGGTATTTTTTTAAACAATTCTTTATTTTATGCATCATACATAAAATGAAAAAAGACTTATATATTTCCATAAATTTAATGTTCTTGCTTTTCTTTAAATGTAATAATATAATTATTATGCTATTTCCTGGGTACATATTCAAATACATAATTTAAAAAAAAAAAAATTTTTATAGAATTTAAACTCATTAGTCTGAAAGCCATTATTAATTTTTTTTCAAAACTTATACGTGTATTTAAAGCACCAAATTTCTGCCTGTAATGATCTGGCTCTAACTTCTCTGAAAACTATGTCGTTTTTCAGAAAACAACCAATATCTAAATTCAGATTAAAAAAGCAAATTTTAATTTGAAATGCATTTATCTGAACGGCAGCTATATTTAAAATAATTAATTTATAAAATCCTAAAGCAGAAATTGAAAATGTATTCTACATCGAATTAGAAAAAAAAGAAAAAAAAATCTATAGTATGAACCAATAGAATAATACATTTTCTAATTTAAATTTTCGCCTCATTTAATTATATTCATTAAAAAGAATATCAAGATTTTTGCCCAAGATTTTTTTAAATTAAATATTGGTTAACAAATATATTGTTAAGCTGCATACTGAAGGAAAGAAATATGCAAAATTCGTTAACTCTAGAGTTATTGCTGTAATATGTAGAGAACCGTGGATTGTAACCGATACTTCTTGGGATGTGTAGCTCAAAATTTTTTATTTAGTTCAAGCAAATTTCAAAATCTACTTGAATTACATATTTGATGTTCTGGTAAAAAAATAAAACCTAAAATTGATGTTCTTGTATTTCTTTTCAAAAACCACTTCAATAAGGAGAATTTAAATATTCCGAATTAAAACAAAAATGTTCTATACCTTCAAATGGGCATTACTTGATGAAATCTTTATTCGTTTCAAAAATGTACAAATAGGAAAAAACAGTCGAAATGTTTCAAGCTCTAAAAAATAGACTCCCATTTTTAAGACTTGCCAGGTGTGAATGAGAATAAACAAATGTGGTTTGAAATATAAAACTTAAATTTTTCAATGAAAAATGGAAGAATAAAAACGAGAAACAAACTTAGAACAACCACAGCAGACAAGAGAGATAAATTAAGGTAAAATGCATTTACACGCGCTGTGGAAAGGTGGTTAGGAACTATTGTCGTTAACTAGGGAATCAGCCTTCATATGCATGAAAAAAGATTCCAGGGCATCAAGATGAACTGACGTGACTGGGGTGGAAAAAATTTAGGCATTGTTAAATTTAAATTTATGCTTAAAATTACAATAAAGTTACGAAGCGAATAAGTTTTTATCAAGAAATATCTAACTGCTGCATTTTCTTGGGATTATTAAATTAATTTGAGATTACTTAAATAAATTTTCAGAGGTGGAGTTTATACTTAAAATTCACACCATGCTTTAGGGGTACAGATTTTTAATAAGAAATTCTGATGTGATAAAATAAGATAAAAGCATGCTTTAACAGGAAATGCAATATGTAGTATGTTTAATTTGAGTTTAATCTCCGTCATATTTTGTATGCAAATAATTTGCAAATTTTACGACTGGTGGTCATATCGAATATCCCGTTCAAAAATAGTATTATAAAATAAATTTTATAGTTTAAAATTATTTAGGAGTTTAAACTTTACCTTCAATATTTTTTTTAAATCCTTTTAGAATAATTTATTAAACGTTAAAAAATTAAACATTTTGTATAAATGCAGTTGGTTTTAAAATTAATCACCACCTCATTTGTCTAAGCACAATCTTTTATGAGAGAGTTTGCGTAATGAAACTAATTTTATACAGACGATATATAAAACGATATAACATATATAAAAAAATCCTATCACTTGTAAATAATTTTTTTTGTTAAGCATTTAAGAAATATGAAATAGAACATTAATTAAACAAAAAAATATTTTCTTTTTTGTATCATATTTTTTATAAAACATAAGTAGTTTGTTTTTAATAAATAAAGTTTTGAACAGAAAATATATATAAAAAAAGATTAATTGCATGACTCAAGCTTCCAATGATTAAAATTAATATTGATACTTCTTTTTAAAAACAGGTGTTTCAATTAAGGTTAAAATTAATTTACTTCCATTTTTAGAGTACGAAACTTTTGTTATTATGTTCTTAGTGATCACAATAACTAAATTTAGGAAAGTAGAAGGATACTAATTAAAAAATATGAAATATGATAATGCTGCTAATTAGAAATTTATGCATCGAATACTTCCATTAAGTTATTGATAACATTTTATTTTGTTTGTTTGTCTATACACACACACACACACACAAACACACACACACACACACACACACATATATAATTACTAGTAATTCTAATGAATACTTCTCAATGACTTGAAAAAAAGATTACTTGGTGTTAGTGTGAACTAAAATAAAATTATTTTTAAAGATATAGGTGCGCATATAAAATACATATTAAACATAGTTTTATAAAATATTTTTAAAACAATTTTGATTTCAATATTAAAAGATTGATACTACTCTCCTATCTTATCATTATTTTATCATTATATTGTTTTAAAGATAGACACCTGTTGCCCTTGACCTATATAATATATTTTTTCCTTCTTTGTTTCTACCAGATATTGTTTCTAGCACCGTTTTTTAATTTGTTACCTTACTAGAGTACTAAAATTTTGTATTTTAACTGCGTTCAGTGTATTTTAAATAGATCAATTTCTTTGTAAATATAAATTTTATAGTTAAATGCATGCATATATATATATATATATATATATATATATATATATATAAAAGCTACTAATATTTCAGTAATCATACAGATGTGTAAAATATTTGTTTATTGTAAGGAAAACAATGATCAAAGTGTATAGAAAAATGTTAATTACTTAAAGTAATAAATTTAATCTTTTGCGCCTTGTTGATTACTTATTTACAATTTCGTCGGAATCCAATTGCACCGCCAAGTCACGATGCACACTCAGAAGAGCAAGTCCAGTCAGTCTCTCATCTCCCATCTTATTTCTGAGATAGGTTTTTAATCTCTTTAGAGTGGAGAAACTTCTTTCTGGTGTCGCGGTGGAAACCGGAAGTGTTGCCAAAATACTCAGCAACGTTCTTGTCAGAGGAAAAAACTGTTGATCGCACTGATCGAGAGTTTCGAGAACAGTGACCGGTTCTTCGGATATTGATTCCCAGTGTTTGCTCCATATGTCATATTCACTAAGAAATGTGTTTCCTCTAATGCTTTCTATGGTTGTTCTGACAGTTTTCGCATAACTGCAAGTGGCGATTAAATCAACATTCACCTTCTGCATCACCTTAATCAAATTTACAGTATGCGAAAACACTTTTCTGAGTATGACCAAAGATACTATAAATTGGCTATTGTCCACAGCTGTCTGCAGCTGAAAAGCTTGTGTGGCCACGTCTGAACTACCAGTGCTTTGAAGTGTTTCAAGCGTTGCACGTGCAACGGGTAGCATTTCTGCGAACCTTTCGACAGCCACACGTTTTTCAGTCCAACGTGTTTCACGAAGACCGATAAGGGTGGAATGTTCAAAGTTATTTTCATCGGCCATCCCGTCGGCCATTTAGTTGACCATCTCGTAGTGGAGATTTTCGGAAGAAGTTGATTACGGATTTTATAGTTCCTAAACAATTCCTTATTATAGGTACTTCACATGAATGAGCTAATACTAAGTTCAGTAGATGAGCCACGCAATGTACGAATTGCGCTTTTGGATACTGCTCCGCGATTATTGTTCTCACACCTCGTAATCGATCACTCATCACTGCAGCGTCATCATGTCCTTGCCCTATAAATTTATGCATATCTAAATTATAGGATACAAGATGTGTTAATATGGTCGTTGCTAACGCTTGAGCAGAAACATCTTCTACGCTTATAAATTCAACAAAATCTTCCCGGATAACTGCTTTTCCAGATGAACAGTCTACGTATCGCACACACAAAGCTATTTGTTCTCGTCGTGATATATCTTGTGTTTCATCAGCTAGTACACTGAAATAGCCTGCCTTTTTTACCCTTTCTAGAAGTTTATCTTGAATTGTTTATCTCGGGGGTGGAGAAGGACAGAGTGGATGGGGAGCTATCTCGATGAAACTTTCGTTTTTAAATTATTTTTCGAGGCAAGATGTATATTATAAGAAGTTCTATGCGATATTTGGAAATATTGATATTAAAAAAAAAACTCAAGCTAAGGGTGGGGGTCTGGACCCCATGGACACTCCCCTTATATACGTCCGTGTATATATATATATATATATATATATATATATATATATAAATATATATATATATATATATATATATATATATATATATATATATATATATATATATATATATATTCTCTCTTTTATGTCTCTTAAAAGTAAACAAAACTGTGAACTCATTTTTGAATTTTTTAACTCATTCGAAAAGTAAAAAAGAGGTTCACATTATTTTTACTCTAATATAAATGATAACACAGTCACATAAGATAGATATTTCAGGAAGTAACTGATGCTAGAAATAAAAAAAAGAGGACTTGTTCTAAATCTATGTTTAGATATTCCAATTTAGGATAATTCTATCTGTTTGATAATATTTCAATCTTTTGATTTTTAATTAAAATAATTTAATTTTGTTTAAGATTTACAACTATTTATTTAGAACATCATCTAGTATATGTTAAGAGTTAATGAATAGAAATGCAAAAAAATTTTTGGAATTTCTTTTGACTCTAGAATAAGTTATAATACAATTACCCAAGTTTGATATTTTAGGAAATGCCTGATGCAAAGAATAGGAAGAAAAATACGTGTATTAAATTCAGGTTTAAGACATTGCATTTTAAGGTAATTTAATCGATTTGATGCTTTTTCTGATGATGAGTAAGAAAATGATACCATATTGTCTTAAAATAGCTTTCTGCTCAATATTATATAAGTGAGTTACATAATGATTTCAATCAAGGAGTTTCAAATGTTACGCTTTTGTCTGCTCTTGTTTGAAAATAGATTTAGAAGAAACACAAATGAAACAATAGTTTCATTCTCTATTGTATTTTTGCTAAATAGAAAATGGTAGCTTAACTTAAGTGCTGTTTTTATTTCTTTCTTTCTTTATTTATTTTTCATTTTGCTCTTTCCATGGTTAATGTAAAATATTTAATTTTTCAAATTTTGTATCAACTTTTTTGCATAGGAAGTCTTAAGTTAAATTTTTTTAGTGTTAAATATGTAAAGTATGAAGATCTTAATCATTATTAAATATAACAAAATATTATTATTTTTAATAAAATATTGATTTAAAGAGATTTCTAATTTAGAAAATTCAAACAGTGAGACAAATTTATTTCAGTTTAATTCCTCGTTTCTTGTTAATTTATAATGAAAAAAAAGAACATTAATCATGATTTAGTACTTCAAAAAAAATGATTTGTTTTCTTCTGCTGACTACAGTTTAGATAGTAGCTTTAATCAGTTTACTTGCTTTTTTTTTTATCTTGTTCCAATTTAGAGGTTATCTTCTTTAAGTCAATTTAGATATCAAAATACCGAAAAGTCATGGAGTTTGTATGTAAAATCCCAGTCTTCTTTTCCCCATTGTTTCTTTGTCTCCCGTAGTTTTTGCTATGTTTTTTTGTGCTAACCATTAACAAGAATTTATTTGGTATGATTTTCGAGAAAAATACTACAATGTTACTTAAGTTCCATTTGCTCTGTAAACATATGTATTATATCTTAACACCAAAGTTCTTGGCTACTTCTTTACTTCAAAGTGTTGTTTTTCTCAGCCAAAAACTAATGATAGTTCTTGGTATAGGGAAACACCAATAATTTTATATTACATTAGATAACGTAAAGTTGCAGTCACCATTTTTTTTAATTCATTAGCGTATACATTTACGATTACTGTAATATATGCAACGCATAAGAGTCAGTAAAGCTTATTTTTCTACAGAATATAAAATGAGAACCATTAACAAAGAAGGCGTATATACAATATTTCTTCTCAAAATAAATTTCTTTGCTAATCAAACATATGCATAGAGAGTAATAATATAAAATTAAAATACACAAAAGAGTCAGTAGAGGAAATTTTACTACAGAAAATAAAATAAGAATCAATAACAAAGGCTGCGTATATACAAAATTTCTTCTCAAAATTAATTTACTTTAATCAAACATAAGCATAGAGAGTCAAAATATTAAATCAAATTGACCGAAACAAAACATAAATGAATCTAAGTTATATGTCATAAAAGTATTTGTATAATTGCCCATTTATTTAAATTTTATGAAAACATAAATGTCACCTGAATATCTTTATTATATAATTAAAAACATATATAACTTTCAGAACAGTTTACACTACTCGTTTGTCTGATAAGAAAATTGAAATTACTTGGCAAATTATCAACAACAATCAATATTATTATTTTATCAGTAAACATTATTAAAATTTTCTAGGTACTAAATAGGCTATGATTAGTTTGTCAATTAAACCTGACAAAATGATTGCAATTACTTGGCTAATAACCAACTATGATTTTGAAACTTGTTTTCCCGTAAGTACTGATGTCGATAATTAAGCTTAGCTCGCTTTGATGTCCGCCATTATAGATCAAAAATTTAAAAAGTTCATACTTTCATAAATAACGCTCCTAATTGAGTTAGCTTTCTCATAATGTTTAGTTAGTATCTAATGTTACCAGTTATATCATTTTCAACAAAATTAATAACATAATTTATCTTTTTTTTTCAAACCTTTATATACTTCGATTTTTACTCAATATACGACAATACAACTTTCAACCTGTGTGGCCAACTATGAATCGAGTATAAACCTCTGAGCTTGGTCAAAGCTTTTATAACTTAAAAAACTTAACATATTGTTTATTATAACTTTAAAAAAAATTGCAACTCACTTCACGGGTGAAGTGTAATAAGTTTATATTAAAATATTTTAAATTTAAATAATGATAAGGATTCATTTTATTACATTTTTCCCACATAAATAAAATATATTTTTATGTAAGTTTCTTATTTTCAATATAGTAATTCAATTAAAATTATCTTCCCTAAGAAATTTCATGATAAAAAAAATATTTGAATTATTTTGGAATTAAATTAAATACTTAGATTAAGAATATGCTCAATGTGATTTAGGAGTTACATATTTAATTGAATTCCTAAATTTTTTTCATAACATTCATAACAGTTATATATATGTTTATTTTGAAGTTTTTTTCAATTTTTTAAGTATTAATTTCAAGCTTTTTTCAGTTTCCTAAAGTAATGTTAACATTTCGTTTAACCGATGTTGAAAATTGAGGGAAAGTTATTTGTTGCCGTTAGTTGGGACCAAACCTGGTACCTTTAGACACAAATTGGGTGCAGAAAAGAACGTATACCCCTTGACCAGGTTGATGTATCGTATCGTCGCAGCACTATCAATAATTATGAAGTAGTGAAGCATACAGGATTACATGAAATCAAGCAGCGGCTTATAAAACATAGCTTGATTTCGCTTTTAAAGAAAACGAATCTGTAATAAGCTTTTTCAGAAAGTGAAGAAAGTACCATACCGTATTGCAAAGACATTTCTGTTAAAAAAAAAAATCCGCTATTCTACTAATAAAACAAAAATATACGGTATTTAAACCATTTCTATGGTAGCACTTTCCTTTCATATTTTAACGTTTTACCGGAAATTTTTGCTTTCAAAATTATAGTTCTTATTACCAAACATTTAGTAAAAGTTCGAAGCTGAAAAGTACATTTAACCGAATTAATGGTTCTATGACATTCTATTACGTAACATGGTAAAATCACCAAATTTTACCATATTTGCAAAACTTTAGCACACATAATTGTGCTAAAATTATTGATTAAGGCATATAAAATATTAAGGCATATAAATAAAATATTGATTAAGACAATATTTTATTGATAATTTTTTCGAAAATCGTTACTAAAGTGCATTGGTAAAAATTAACGTGCTTTTTTTTTATTATACAACCAGAACACGGTAAATTTTATCATAATCTAGTAGTTTTGAAATTTCTTTTCTCTCTACAATTCTTAGTAATGTTGTTCTTTTTAAATTAATATAATTTTCAAGTCTTTTATTAAACAAATCAAGTGGCATTCGTAAAAATTATTGCATAGCATTAAACTTTCGATTTATAAAAATAAAGTGTTTATCTAAGTACCAAATTTTAGCACATATTATAAAGCAATAATATATTCTTAATTTTACTAAATTCAATGCCAAAGCGATTCGGTAAAAAAAAAAACATGAATTTCGGCAATCCAGTCAAGCCAGAAACACTGTAAATTTTACCGAATTCTGGTAATTTTGACCATACTTTTTTCTCTATGACAGAAATATAAGGAAAGTATATTTATTATTTCAGAGTTCATAATGAAAAAAAATATATCATTCTTAGCTTTCAAATTAAGAAGACAACTGTTAAAATTCCTCAGTTTATTATTCTGTTTTAGCTTTAACAGGAATGTTAAGCATTGGATTTAAGTAAGTATAAATTCAATTGTTAAAAATCTTCCCACCATCACTAAAATTTTCAATTGAATGATTTCCCTTGCTCAGTTTTTCAGTTTAAGTGAAATAAAAAGATATAAAAACTGAAAGCAGAAATTATTTCAAATTAATTTTAGTTAAAAATTAAATCAGTTTAAAGTTATTATTTTTATTTTATCAAGAGATTTAAACCGTGTTTACTTTCTCGAAAAAATGGTTTATAGTTTTTATTATCACGGTATTTTTTATCAATCTTAATTACAACGACAGAAAAAAGTGAATAAAACGTAGCCTTTTTTTTATATTTTTTATTCACTTGACACCTTTTAATTCCCTCAGATCGAAATTACAGTAATTAAAAAAAATATATGATTGCAAATCTTACGACACTTTCGGTGATTTCATTTCCTTTTCCTCAAACACATAATTAATTTTATGGTTCAAGAAAGTAAAAAAATCATCACATTCGTAATAAATATATATATATATATATATTCGATTTTACTAAAAATTACGCATATCTTTGAAAGCAAATGCAAGTCATTTATAGGTTTTAAATTTACAAGCTGCATGTAATGTTGAGTTTTAATAAAAAGAAAAAAGTAAAAAAATAAATAAATAATTAATCTTTTAAATTGAATAAAGTAAACAAATTATTAAATTAAAAAATCAATTAAGTTTAACTTAATTTTTTATTACTTTTTTAATACTACTACTACTCTAGTGAGTTGGTTCACACATTTAAAAAAACCTTTTTCATGAAATGATTCAAAAAAAGACATTTTTAAGTAAAAACCCATTTTTAAACACTATAATATGTATGTAACGTGATTGCATTTGTGTATTTATTAAATTGATTGATTAAGTGATTGATTGAGTTTATAACATGAGTTAGACTTTCAATGAGTAAACATTTTAATGCGCATTTGACGCTCTCGGTGATTGTGTATAAATGATTATTATTCTCTTTTTCCTTTTGTAAGAATGGCAGAGAATTAAAACTGGCATAATGGTTACGTGAATAAAAAAATTCTGGTAAAATCAATGTACTGTAATGGTTTAGACATTTATGTTAAAAAGACCATAATTCTGTCTACAAAAATCAAATTAACTGGTATTTAAACCATTCATTTGGTAAATTTTCATTTCCTATGGTAATCTTTTTACAAAAAATCTGCTTCTCAGAATTATAGCTCTAATTACCACACATGGTAAAAAAATACTGAAAATACTATATATATTATTCAACCGAATAAATGTGTTTTATGCCGGGCTATAAAGTATCATGATAAAATTATCAAATTTTATCACATATTATAAAACCATATTTTATTTTTAGTTTTTCCAAAATCATTATCAAAACATATCGGTAAAAAGTGCTTAATTTCTTTAGAGTTTCCATAATGCCAGAAGCACGGTACATTGTGTCATATTCTGTTAGTTTCAACCATACTTTCTTTTCTCAGTTTATAATTCAAATTTTCTTCGAACAAGCATGCGTTTCCTAGATTCAAATTGATATAAAAAAATTTACATTTTTTATAATTTGAATAGATTATTTTTATATTTGTTCAAGACCTCTGAAAATTGCAAACTTTTTTTTTAACTATAATGCAGTCACTTACTACTGCTACAACTATGGTAAAAAGTTAATCTAAGTCTTCATATTTCTTAAATCCGTTTAAGCGATACTGTATTTAAACCTTTTTTGGATTTACACCTTTTTACACCTTTTTGGATTAAATGCCTTTTTTGGATTTTTCTAAGCTTACACTGAATAATGATTCAAAGTACCAATTTTAGGATTAAGTTTTGAGTCAAACACTAAAGAATAAGCTGGCTTCTGGCTCCGATGTCATATGAAAAAAACGTTGGTAATTCTTCTTATTTAAAAAAAAAAAATAGCAAAAGTAAACGACTAAATATCTACTCTGTAAAAAATTCCGGATCATATTGCGGTAAAAAGTACCTGCATTCAAAGTACATTCAAAGTGCCTGCTTTTTACCGGAACAAATCACGGAACAAAAAATCTGATAAACCGTAATTTTTTCAGTATAATTACTATGAAATCACTGACTCAATCTAATTAAATACATATCATAGTTAAAATTACGGTAAAATAGTTTACAGTAAAATGGTTTCTACGGATTAAGATATGCCGATACATTATAGTTTTATTTGATCCGGAATTTTTTACAGTGTATGAATTCATGCAAAAGCGGCTCTAAACAGTATATTTTTTTTAAATAAAGAATCATGAACATCAGAGACCCTCCTATCAGAAATAGAATTTCAGATAGAACTTCCTATCAATAATAGAATATCGGATAGACCCTCTTCGAAGGAGATACAGAATAAATAGCAAATATGCTGTATCATAATAAGAAGAAAAACAAAAGATACATTAAATTTTAAATTGTAGTTTTTTCACATGAATAATATACTACATTTGTAAAAAAAATGCGCTCAATACAGTTTACAGATATTTATTTTAAAACTAACCGGCTTTCAAGATTAAACTATGAAAATAGAATCAAGTAAGTAATAATAGAATGATGTTTACATTATTTGATAAAATATATTATAAAATCAATTTTGTGATTTTTTGTAAGAGAAAACGATACTACATAATTTCATGCAAGATGAACATAAAAGAAATGTTATTTCCAAAATTAAATGAAAATCCAATATTTGTAAAGCTTACAATTATAGTTTTTGTCAACAAAGGTTTGCTTTGTTTCAAAATTAATAAATGCAGGATAACAGATAAGAGTTAACTTATAAATTCTATATAAAGCCAGAAAAGATAATTTTGAATCTTAAATGCTGATTCTATGAAAAGGAAATATTTTACATAATTTATTATTTTTGTTCATATTATTACAAATATTATTTCCCATATGTTTTGCTACATCTTTTTCATACACAAATTGTATAAAAATTGAATAATTAAGACTACGAAAGTGTATAGAAAAATGAAAAAAAATCACGATGGAAAAATTAGATCTTGATAATTAGCACCCAGGTTCAAGTGCTGCGAGAACCATTTCTATTTGTGAGTTTTTTTTATTTCTGTAATTTATAATTTACTCAAAAGGTTTCACAACTTTAAGTACTTTTATCAGAAATTTTTTCATATTTTTTTGTTGCTTTAAATAATAAATTTGTATTTAATGTTTTAGAAAATGCTATGAATCTCCAGCGAGATTTTAATTTCATGTGTTCATGCTTGAACTGATTTTGAAAGTAACTAAATCATCAAAATATGAGTGAGACTAGATATTGCCACATATTACATCTTAACATTTCTTCCATTTCCCCACCTGGTTGACGTATGTCAATTCAAGCGTTTTAGGGCAGATTTTTTGACCACTTTTTCAGGGGCACCATATTAGGTGGGCCAACGTTGATCACACAATAAGAGCAGGTAGTACAGAGAATGAAAGAACATCCATGCTTTGTCCTGGTTTCGAACCTGGTGTAAGACCTGTTTCTGATGTAAGGCCAGTTCTCTGGCCCCTACACAGTTCGGTCGGCACATCTTGATATTTATATTGGAATTATTCATATATTTGAGCAACAATACTTATCTTTAATTTATTTTTATTGTATCATATCTATTGTATCTCATATCATATTTATTGTATTTCATCATATTTATTGTATCTCTTCCCTAATTTTATTTTTTTAAGTGAATTTGAATATTTTTTTAAGTACAAGTAGTATTTCCTTTTGTTACGATTAGCATATTAACAAAATGCTATTACACTAAATTATACTAATTTATTACTTTTTCATAAAAAAATATCGATATTTAAATAAAAAAATATGAATTAGAAGCAATCAGTAAAAAAAGGTAGTTGTAAAGCAGCATAAGCAGAGGGTGAAGCTTCTTCGTTAATTCAATTATAAGTAGCATTAATATTCATTATAATTATCTTTATAATATTATATCCAACTTTGTTCATTTTTACCAGAGGAGCTCTTATGTCGAATGAGAATAATTATTTCTCTTGAGTTGTCTGATTTGTGACACTGTTTTCAGAGGTGAAGAATGAAAATGTTGTAATGTATTTTAAGAGTGATTTCTTTTACTACGATTGACTGAAAAAAAATACAAAAATTGGCATGATTTTTGAGAAGTAGATTATGAATCGTATTTATAACGAAAGATTGACATTTAGTTAAGAAAATTATTCTAGGATTTATTGAAAGGATAATATTAAGTCAAATATTGCCAAGACATATAAGGGTATACGGTATAGAGAAATTATAGGGCTTATAAACTGGCAACAGTATTTCACACTAATAACTTTATTCTCACCCTGTTTCAATTATTAAAATTATTATTATGATTATTATTTTTAACATGATATTTCAAAAAATAGAGTGAAATACTCTTTAATTATGGTTATAATTTCTAATATGGCGTAAAAAGTCGTAAATTTAAAATTCGATACCTCAGAAACTATTCAATCGATTTCGCTCATATTTTGTATTTTGTAAAATTATATACTTGAAAATGAAGTAAAAAATTTTATACTTCATAATTCAAAATTTTTTTAACTGCTCGCCAGTAAAATAATAAAAAAATATTAAATAATTACTTCAATTTATTTCTAGTTCGCACGGAATCTTTGAATAAACTTATTTTATAATTGTCTTCAAAAATTTTTGAATTCTCCTAAAAAAATCTTGAGATATACAATCTTGAGAAATACGCAAAAAATAAAATTAACATTAAAGGGGCTATAATTTGGATTGCTCTCTTAACTAAACTATGAAGACCATATTTACCAGATTGCTGCTACCCCCTATATTTTGGAGATCAGAAAACCAAATCAGTTGAAAAAAAGGTATTTTAATTCAGAGAAAACACGCTTTTTGTGTCTGATTTTGCAACTTAAAATATGACCTTCACTAATTAAATAGCATATTTAGGTCACCCCTTCTAATAATTAAGATTTGTCCCTAGAATGGGAAGATAAGATCATTAGATAAAATGTTATTCAAGGTTCTCGGCGCACTGTGAATGGTTTACATTGTACAACGAATGCTGCTGCATAGAAGAGACAGGCATGCAGCTTAGTATGAAGTTAAATAAATTTAAATTCGAAGTTTTCGCTTTTAAGGTCCCTTGCATTTGTACTTTTAAAATCATCAAATTTAAAATATTTTCTTCAGATATTACAGTTTCATGCTATCATGTGCGGCATGCATATATATTCCTTTGTTTTGCTTTATCTAAATATTTTTTTAAATAAAAATGGATATTGAAATAGCAATTTACTTTGATTAGAGTAGCCCCAAAAGACTTTCGCCTGATTTGCGGCAAATTTTTAAAAGCTCCCCAATACAAAGTTATTTGAATAATACATTAATTTTCCGCAGGTTAAAAAAATAAATTTAGTGATACTCTGCATCTATATTTTCAAGCTAAACTCTATGAAAAATAAATAGTTTTCACCTAAGCTAAATTATAGCAGTTTCATCAGCATAAAATTAAATAGCACATAACCTCAGGCTATTGACTTTTAAAGATGCAAGCTCAAACATGACGTTTGAGAGAAATATTGCGAAAGGTTGACGAAACAAAATTATTTGCGACAACTGCACAAGCGATAGAAGCTTATGTAAATTCTACTCGTTCGCCAGTGAAACTCCAGAACAAAGAGTCAGTGACGTTGAAGAGCTTTACTAATTATCAAAGCATGCTAGTGGCAAAATAAATACGCAGAAGAGTTGATGTCATCCAATTTCCAACTCAAATTGCAGTAGTTTGAAGGAACTCTGCTCCCCTCTTCTGAGTGACATTCAAAATGTTAAAGTTCTGAACAATTGAATCCTTTCGATTAATGGAAATAGCTTTGGTATTGTTCGGAAATAAATAAATAGAGTATTTTAAATGGAGGTGAAAATGCATCTTGTGAAGATAAATATAGATTATAGTATTTGTTTAATATAATGTTAAATAATAGTTTGAATTCAATACTTTGCTTGCTATCGTTTTGTAACAAAAGGATTCATTTAGTTATTGTTTTTCTTAATCTGAAATAGTAAAGAATATTTATTCAATTTCTTCGCTCTAAATAAAAATTAATAATTTAAATATCATAAACATTTTTATTTGACTGATTAAATTATCTTCATATTTTTTTTGTAATTATTTTGCTGTAAATTATTTTTTTTAATTTCTATCTCGTACAAAACGTTATAAAGAAAAAAAAACGTATTCCATTTTCTGTTGATCACAGCTTTCAATTATTTAATTTTTCACATTTTTTCATAATATTATCGATTTGCTAAGAAAACAAACCAAACAACTTTTAAAAAAATGTGATTTTGTCTAACAATAAAATGGAAAAGTTATGTGAATTAACCCGTTCCTTTTGAATGTAAGGAACACAAATTATATACTTTTATTGGTCGAAAGCCAAAAACAAAATCCCCGTGTTCTACGCCAACAATTCCCGATTATTGTTTTTATTTTATTTTTTAACAGAAAACATTTTATTATTTTATAAGTTTTTATAAACTTAATTAAATATTTATCGTGTAAGTGATAAGTGAGAGTTATTATTTTTAGTCAATGTTTAGAAATTCTTGTGATCTTACATCTAAGAAAAAAGTATTTTTCAATAGCTTTCACTTTTATTGATATTTTTTTGACATTTTATTAGTTTTAAAATTAACTGGTTTAAAATTGCATTATGTTTAAGTATTTGCCTTTTTCCCTTTTAGGTAGCAAAACTGCAAATGGACAGACAGAGATAGAAGAAATAAAACTGAAAAACAAAAGATAAAAATATATTAAATGGACATTCTAAATGGCTTGTGTCATCCTTTAAAACATAGCCAAAAAACATTAACTAAAATTAACAATAGGTTAAGAAAACATTTCTTTTCTAAAACAGAATTTAAGTATTTTATATGACTTATGTGACAAGAACTAAATTTAGACCAAATAAATATGTCTTATACTCAAACACATATTACGTAATATTAGTATAAAATAAAACTTTTAAAGCAGAAACATATCTCATCCTGAATTTACCACAACTCTATAAATTTCTCAAACTAAGTAAACATCGTTTTTAAAAGACCATTCTAGGGACGAGCAAAAATACTAAGCATAGTAATTTAAATAACAACTATACTTAAATCAAAAGCATTGAAATCGTTTTCATTAACTATTGTGATTTTTTTACACTAGACTTGCGAACTGAGACCTAACAAATAGTTATTTCCTAGAAGCATATACAAGAACTTTAAACCACGTAGAGAAATAAACACTTCCTCACGTTATTTCGACTCGAGCACTTACAAGAAAAGATTTAAAACGTGTTAAATATCATTACTTAGCGTATGCAAACTATTTAAACTACAATTACTTCTTTTATGGTCACATCACGCAAAATGTTATGAACAATGCTTAGGTCTGAGTTAATATTTTTGCTTTCGCACAGAATAAATCAAATAGTTATGTTTATGATGCGTTTTTGAATAAAACTGTTCTCTTATCAAACTAACTTTTTTTTGACAAGAAGGGTTAATGTTATAGTCAAATACTCATCTTTAATTATATTTTTCTTTTTTATGAAAAAAAAAAACTGTTGGATTTTAAAATAAAGTGTTAGAATATTTCATTATAAATAATCAAAAATATAAAAGGTTACATTGGATTTCTTAATACTTTATCCAACTTATCTTATTACTTTATCAAATTAATTTTTCTTATTACTTTACCTTACTGCATTATCTAAACGCTATCTTCACTTGCATTTGTGAGCAGATAACATAATTGTGTACCTGTTAAATGTAAGATTCAATCTTTGAAGTAGTCCACCTACCGACCCCAAATGAAGAAAGCGAAAAAATATATTTTACTCACTTTCCACAAATTTAAAAATGTTTATATTTGGTTTATAGCAATGGTTATTTAGAATTCCTAATGGTGTTATTTTATCTCTTAATATTTTAAAACAAATAAAAGAATGAAAAGAAAGGAAATATATTAAATTAATCAATCATATTAAAAATCAATCAATCAATCAATCAATCAAATAATCGACTTATAATGTTTTTACTACATTTTCCCGCTAACACTGCACTACTGAAAAATAAACTGCTGTTTCAGAAAGTGAATTTATTCATTTAAACTGTATCAAAACCCTCTATCGTATTAGATTTTACCAAAACAATTTCATCATTTGTTACCCCTTCTTCAAAAATTATTTTCTGAATCGATTTGAGCCCCCAAGTAAATTTAAGTCTATTTACTACTACTGTTTTTATAATCAAATGCTACTTTTAATATTTTAGGACTGTATTTATGCAGCTTACTCCTAGTTTTTATGAATCCAAAGACTAATTTAAGTCTGTTACCATGATTTTGGTAAATACAATTGTGTTTTAATGATTTATCGTATCAAATGAATTTACTTTAAAATGTTGCTTTCATCATATAGCAACTTTGTCCATCAAATTATTTGCTTAATTTCAATTTATGTACTTATTTTACTCTTCTAGATAAACTGTAATTCGTAAACTCTTAAGCATCATTTATGAAAAATAATTTGCAATAATTTGTTTTAATTATTCTAAAGATCTGTTACAGTGCGAAAGTTTAATACTTAATTTTTAATTACTCTAAAGAAGTGCTTATATTTTTGAATAATATTTTTTTTAACAATTGCTAATATATAGGGGAGAGTGGGGTCAATTGTAACAGGGTACGATTGTAACAGAGCAAAAATTTCGAATGTCAGGTTCTAGATTTGGTCTCTAGGTGGCACACAAGGTGTATTTAATAAATCTACATGTATACCCCTGCTGGCAACCATTTTTATGTCATTTTGAAAGAGTTACATCACAAAAGATATTTTCACGATACGTAAGTACTTTTTTTGATATTAGAATATTATATTGTAACAATGTAATTTTGTTTAAACAAATAAAAATTATTAACTGAATATGTAAGTGGACACCTTAATTAACATTTAAAAAAATTAGTTTTGTTAATTAACTAGCATTATTTTTAACAAATGAAACTGAAATGGCGTCTTGGGGACGATTGTAACAATAAGTAAAGGGACGAATGTAACAGCTGAAAATAAATAATTTTATGTTTACAAACCAATACTTAACTCTTTAAGAACCACCAATAGTTTCCTATATCATTTATATTATGTTGCATGTGCATTATTTTATTTGTCACCTTTCACAGCATAAATTAAAATTTTTAACCCCTTAAAGTTAAAAGTCTAACCCTTTAGGTTTCTGCTCTTAGTAGTGATATTTTTACTCCTAAAATATCACTACTATTTTGATCAATAAAAAATAAATCACAACTATGACAATATGTATATTTAACTATGTTTTAGTTGAATTTATGAACTGTTACAATTGACCCTGTAAGTGGGGACAATTGTAACAAGTGCACGACTGTCAAAAATTGTTAATAACTAATATAATAACATTTAAAATAAGGTACTTTTTTCTAGTAGTCTTCTTGTCTTTCTTTTTTCTAGTAGAGGATAGCCTACTTTACTCGTCGGTCAATTAATACTGATAATATATCGGATTTTTTGTTAGTAAAAAATAGTTAAGTAAAAATGTTACAATTGACCCCACTCTCCCCTATCATTTAACATTGGTCCAAAAAATAGAACCCTGATATTGAATTTTAAATTTTAATACTTATTTTTATTAATGATTTTTAATTCTTATATTGACTGGACAAAAAAGGTATAAGTCGCAAATACGCCAACAGTAACAATGCATTTTAACAGTATAACAATGCACCAACACTATACACTGTATCAAAATAGAAATTAGGCATAGTATTATCGTCAAAATGTTTTTGACCTGTTATTGAAGTTAATCCTAGTATATAATATCTTTTCACAGCGCATTTGAATGCACTGTTTTATTATTTTGATAATCATTTCAGTTTAAATAAATAACATCTAAACTGCAAAAGAAATACAGATCAAATTACTGTAAAAAGTACCGGCTCTCGGAGTATCAGTATTTTTTTTTAATGTAAATTTCATTTTTTCCGGAGTATGTTATGGAGCAAAGAATTTGATGTACCAAAGTTTTAATTGTAATAATTTCCATAAAATAACTGAATCACTTTAATTCAATGAATATTAGTGTACAATTTACCGTATAATATTTTACAGTGCAGAAGGATTTTGCTGCAAAATGAATTGTACGATAAATGCATTCAAAGTGGCCGTACTTTAAAGCGTAATTTTATGGAATTTTTTTACATTGTAATTAATATACTTTTTGAACATTAAAATACAAATGCTTTTACAAAGTATTCTAATTAACCTGACACAAATAACTACTAACATTAAGTTTTTAACAAAATGATGAACTATTCAAATAAAAAACTTTTAAAAATTAATAGTTATAAAATAAATATCGTGTTTTTTAAAAAACAATACTTTATATTTTCCCAATTATCGAAGTGCATAAGTGTTCTATTTCAATTTTAAGATGAAAAATTTTTATAACGGTAAGAAGAAAAAGAAATTATCTGTAAAATAATGTTTTTAAGAATGATTTCTTAAACAGTTTTTATTTTATTTTATGTATTTGCAAAACTGCAAAAGATCGTTATTTCTTCATCGAAATATTAAGTCTATCAATTTTGTATCAGCTGGAATTGCTGATAATTTAAAATCCATTAGTAAAAAGTAACTTAGTAGCTGACATCGTAATTCCTAGATAGATGAATTATTCATAATATTTTCCAATATCTAATGACGAATCATCAAAAATGACTCTTTCATTGAATTTAAAAATTCATAAATCTGCTTTTTGTTCATTTAATGTTTTAAGCTAAAAGTTGAACAAGTTAAATGATTTATATGTTAAAAGAATGATGTGAAATTATATTTTGTTACAATTAACTCAAGGCTTAAAAAACCCATTTAAAAAGTTAAAATAAAATTTAAACACCGAGAAAGAAAGTAACTACGTACTATATTACGTACTATACTACATACTATATACGTATATACGTACCTATTTTCCGCAGAGCATTGAAAATTATTTTTTCAAAATTTACAATATGACAAGGTTCTATAATGTATGAAAAAATTAGGAAAATTTGGTAAATTAATCGCGAAACTTTAGAACATGTCAAAAACCTATATGTATCTTTGCTTAAACTTACTCAAGTTGTTCAGTACTTCAGTTTTTTACTAAAAGTGTGGCAATAAGTAGTGTATATTTTTGTTTTTATTGCCATAATTATGTTTGATTTATTTACCAGAAATGTAATTACCATACAGTACGGTATTTTTACCAGAACTTCTTTATCCGCGTAATTATCTACCGATTTTCAATTTTTAGGATAATTCCAGCTGTTGTTTAAGTTATATTTTTAAAGTTAGAAATACAACAAAATAACACAGAAAGGTAATCTAAACTAATCCATGTTTATCCCATCTTTACAGATAGTTATTTTAATTCAAACGAAAGTTTTTGAATAATTAAGTTTTAGCAGTGAGTGTTTTGTAACTGTGAGTGTATGTAGCAATTATGTATCAATTAGTTTGATCTGCAGAAGTACTCCTTAAACTAATTTTAATCTTAAAAATTTAGAACAATAGTAGAGATGCCAACTGCTCCGGACACGCCAAAATAATTAAAAAACGGTAAATAACTGTAAAGTAAATTTTGCAAATATTTGTTAATTTTTGCTTGCTTTTTAAAAGGTATAGCATGACATAAAAACTATAAAGTGGTGAATTATATACCCCTACGAATTACTTAGAAATAGTGGTGAATAAAAATTTACTAAATTTAATTTATTAAATCAAGAATCACAATTGATAAACTACCACTTTAAAATATATATTTGCTGTCAGGAGCAAGTTGGCATCTTTGCAATAAAATAATAATCGAACCGTAGTTAGTTAGATTTTGCTAAAATCTATACTTATGGGAGATAAAATGAAAAGTTAGTGAAAGTATAAACAAGCGGTAAAACTCATAATTTCTCTTTGGAGAGGCTATAACACAGTTAGTGACATTTTATATTAAACAAATAAATAAAAAATTGACGTGGATTGAAAATTTTTCATTCTTTACTTTTCTTAATACATAAACTAAAACATAATTTGCTTCATACCAGAATAAACTTGTTTTAAAAATTAATTTGATTATTGAATTGATTAAAATTAATTTGATAAATAGTGACATTTTAAGGTATTTTTCTTTTAAATGACAATTATTTCACCGTAAGAATTTTCCTTTTCTTAAATGACGCGAAATTTAATTAAGGCAGAGATTATTTCAAAGACAATGTTTCATTTTATTTTTCGTTCCCTTTATTTTACAATGAAAAATTACATTAACATTGGATTGTAAGTGAATAATTATGCTTATTTCAATTTGAAGAAAAAAAAACTTTTTTGAATAAATTTTTATTAATAATAAGAAAAAAAATCATCATTTTACATTTTCTCGCATTTTATATTTCTATTTATTTTTTTTATTATATTATTCCGCTTTATCTCTTTTTTCTGAATTTTTTAAATAGAAGGCGCAGTGATGATGTGAATGTTCAGACTTAAAAATTAGTTAAATAATAAGAAAGTAAAACTTAAATAAGAAATGCAGGAATAATTTTGGCAAAAAGGATGACTTTCTTTCATTAACTTTTGTTAATTAATCAATGTAGTAAAGATATTTTCGCTTTATTAATGTATTTCCGCAATTAACTTGGTTTCGGACTCGTCTTCTTTGAATCATGAACATAATTTTCTTCACTGATTTGATACAAATCGTAGATTTAATATTTTTTCTCTCTTTCTTTTTCCGAAATTTTCATCGAACAAGTTTCTTATTGCTTTTCTTTACTGTTATAAGTTTCCTCTCCGTTTGCTACAAAACAGGCAATATAATTATCCCTTTTATATTCAAAATTATTTCACTGTATAATAATATGTAATAATATGTAATAATATGTAATAATATGTAATAATATGTAATAATATGTAATAATATGTAATAATATGTAATAATATGTAATAATATGTAATAATATGTAATAATATGTAATAATATGTAATAATAATAATATGTAATAAATTTAAGATCCTGTCGGAGATGATAATCGATGAGGCTTTCACCACATATGTAGCCCTCCTTAGATACATAGAGCAAACTATGCTCTATTTATATATATAATTACATATTATTATATAATTAATAACTAATATATAATGTAATAATAAATTATTATGTAACATAATGATAAATCATTATGTAATATTAATAATATATTATATCATTATTTTCTAGTATAGGATAGTATAGCAATCGTATTTTTTCTTTATTTTTTCCATACTATTTCTCCTTTTAAATAATTAGTTGATAAGCATGCTTTTTATTTTTCAAAATTTTGTTATGTTTTCATTATTCACTTCAGTTTATTTGCAGCTGCTTGACTACTTTGTTTTTAGTTCTCAGAGCATATCACAATTTTTCTCCCTTTATTTATAAAGCGAATGAAGTTTTCATTGCTAAGAAATACTATTTTAATTATTAAATCATGTTTACTGTGAACAATGACATTAACTTAAAACATCTTGCTATAGAATATATATGTAAAAGCCCATATATATCTAACCTTGTTACGCAACTTAACAAAATACTCTTTTGCTATCTACTTACATAAATTCTAAGTATATTCTAAACTCAAAAAAGGAAAATATTACATATTTTACTTTAATTTATCTTTGTATTTACCAGAGAAATTATGTCTATCAAATCCAAATCATTTAATATTTAGCAAATTTGTTTAAAATGGTAAAATTTATTTGATTCTCTGGTTTATAGGTCTCATTTAATTTATGCGAAAAATCCCATGACTAAAAGCCAAAGCCTTAATACCTCTTTACGAAGTAAAGCGATAACTCAGAATTTGCGTTAAGCGGATTATTCTCATTTTTGGAATTGATAATTTTAATGACTATTTTTCTTTCAAACTTATTTCCTTTAATTAAGATAAAACAATTTATTTTATTACATATGAAATGGCTGACTTATTATATTCTTTACTCCTCAATTATCTAAAACTCTCGTTGAAATGGAAGTAAAAAATAATAATTCAAACAATGTAGTGAATCCTCCAAATTAAGGGAAATGAATTTTTTTTAAACCACTTAATCTTTACGATTATTTAGTAAGATTACAGTAAAAAAATATTTATAAATATGGATAGTGAGATGCGAAAAATCGAAATATATATTACTCATTATTATGAAATGTTTAAACAGTAAATTGAAATAATTTTTTTTTTTATAACTTTCAGAAACTTCTGATTTAGATGATATTTTTGGATAACATTTTTATTACCTAGGAACCTATTTGAATAACTTTTATATTTCTTTAAATCGTTATAATTTAAGGCTTACTGCAGTTTATTTAAATGTAGCACTGCCAGTCATACCTGCCTGCGAAGAGGAATTAACGAGAAAAATTTTGTAATTGCCATACGCTGTACAAATTAGCATATTATGGAGTATGGATATATATATAGTACTACTATATATATATATATATATATATATATATATATATATATATATATATAGTACTACTATATATATATATATATATATATATATATATATATATATATATATATATATATATATATATATATATATATATAGTACTACTATATATATATATATATATATATATATATATATATATATATATATATATATATATATATATATATAGTACTACTATATATATATATATATATACAGAAACGAGAAAATAGAGAAACGCAGGAAGTCGAGACTGAAAACAGCAAAGCCAGTGTGAGTAGCATGAGTTAATTTATTCATTTGGAAATAAAACAGATGTAAGCAATGCACTTCTGTATGAAAAATCAAAAGTGTTAATGCTGAACCACATTATTATTTTTTATTTTGTTCTACTCGTTTTGTTCTACTCAATTTTCACTGCTACACAAATTTTAATAAGTTCTTATATATTAATTTACACTGTACCTCAACAGTTAACGAATTAAAGTGTGTAAAATGGTTGTTCTACACAGCACAAATTTAAATTTAAAGTGTAAATATCTGTCAACAAGATTGATATTTAAAATGTGTTTCGTTAACAATGCAGAGACAGATGATCAAAGATTACCGTTTTCCTTTTAACAATGAATAATTGTGTGAGGAAAAGGATGTTAATTAATAGAAAAATAAGCAAGAAACATAGATTCTGCTCTCTATATACTTTTTTAGCATTGCATTATATGTTTAACTAAACTTACTTTCCTATTTTCTATTTCGTTGAATTTTGTGTAAAGGTTACCATTAACTATCTAAAAATGTATTCTTCGCAAAAAAAAGACTTAAAAATTAAATTATCGAATGAATGTTTCAAAATCGATTACTAGTGGAAATTTAATAAATTTTTAAAATGGATTAATTTTTAAATGATAAATATTTCTGTTTGAAAAATGCATATTTATAATTGTTTCTACATATTTATAATATTTTTCTGTTATAATTATTTATTTTTTCTATTATAATTATTATTTATAATTGATTCTGTTATAATTGTTATTTATAATTGTTTCTACATAAATTAATTGCATAAAACTAATTGTGTCATTTTTAGTCCTTTTCCTCATCCTGGTATGAGAAATTGTTCTCGTACCTATGCTTGGACAGTCATCGAAGGTATTAAAATTGTATTTGAAAATGTGAAAAAAATATATCACTATTCCTTTTCGACAAAAGGATGAAGTGTGCAAAATAATTTTTTACTGTTTATTTTCTTAAGCAGTGACATATTTTTGAAACGATTGTCAGTTTCACGGAAAACGAAAGGAGTATTTCTGCTTCGATGAAAGCTGTGCTTTCTTCTGATCACTCTTGTTTTCCTTAGATGTCTCAGTTGTTATATGGAGGAAAGAAAAGGTAAAAAACTTGCCAACAGCTTGTCGAAAGTTCCCAAAAGATTATCGATTCGCCGACAAAGAGCTTCGTCATTTTCTAAAGATCCTTTGAAGTGAAATGAAAAACAAATAAAACGACAAACTATTGTTTTGTTTTTGAGTGTCTATCAGAGGTTAGTCTTCTCTTTGAAGTTATATCAATTTATCGATGAACACAAAAAGCTTGTGAAGCTTGAAGTTGTTTGCTGCATAAGTTAGAATGGAAGATAAAATCTTTATACTTACTAGAAAAATGCCGTATAATTGGCTGAAAAAAAAAAACCGTAATCTAAAAAATAGAAAGAAAAAGAATTATAAAAATAAAAAATATATATAGGTTATACTTCTTTGGTTGTGTCTATTTAATTTAAAAATAATAGTTCATCAGTTTTAGCAGAATAAACATATATTTTTCAATTTTTTAAACGTATACAAATTTTTTAAAAACTTTTTATAAATGTTTTGTTTTAGTTATTAATATACTTAACGGTAATGGTTATGTCTGTATGGGGCAATTTCTGATGGTTTGGCATTTGTCTTTGATGCTAATTCGATGGAAAAAGTGCAACATTGGCACACTGCTGTTCAATATATATTTGTAGGCATACGGTGATAGTAGTTACCCGGCCTCCGAACCACACTCTCTAATCACAGTTAATACATAATAAGAGAAATTGCAACCCGATGAAAGATCCAGTTTTAGGTTGAGGTAATTAAAATCATATTTTATGTCGGGTGCAAGAAATAACTTTATCCATCACATCGGCCTAGCGCTTCACTTAAAACTAACATTGTAAATGCAAAATAAAAGTTTAAAACAATAAGTTTCATAGTATCATTGGAATTATTTCACATTTTAATGCAATGTTTTGTATTTAAAAAATAGAAAAAAAAATTTTATTAATCTTTGTGCATCATAATTTACTTTATTTGTGTCATCCTTCTCTCGAAAAAAATCAATCTAATTTAAACTTTAGCTTCTCTCAAATTTAAGGGAATTATAAATAAAAAAATAGTTTACGATACGTTACATTTCATAGATAAAAAATTCTTGAATGACTATAGTAAACACTAAATATGTTATTTTTAAAAAATAAAATTTTTAATATGGATCAAGGTGTAAGAAAAATTACGAACCCTTCCAAAAATAAATATTTATTTTTTATTTGTTAAAATTACTTTAATTGGTGGATAAAATAATGAAAAAAAGCAGAATACATTTGCATACAAATACTCTCTTAATGGAAAACGACATAAAAATTTATTTGAACATTGAATGTGTGTTTACAGCCTATTTTCTACTTATATATTTACACAACTATAAATATGAAAATATATTTAGTACAAGTATATGTCAAGATAATATAAATTAAATTTAGATCTTTAAAATTTTGGTTCAAAATTTTAGTTTAAATACTATATTTTAGGTGTAAACATATCTTTACATACAATCATACTTTTGCAACTTTAAGATCATTTAATGTAGATATTAGCTAAATATTTATATTAAAAAAACATGGTTGTTTACATATATGAAGTAGCCTTGTCCAGTAGTTACTTTTCAATATTATGTTAACGCTACTTTGTGATAAGGTCAGAAACGTTTTAAATATGAGGTTAAACAATAATTAGTTTTAAAAGGGTTAATAAGTTTCGTTTACTTTTTATCATTTTCTTTGAGTTCTTAAATGAAAGTAAAAAACCAAATACGCCGTTATATTTATCACTTTTATTTGTGCGATTATAATAGTTTGGACAACAATTTATTTTGTTTCACCCATTAAGAGTTAAAAAAAGCTTTTAAAAAAGCAGACAAAAATTTTTTATTGCTGTGACAATGTTATGAACTGAAAAAGTAATCCCATGATTTGGAGCAATAAATTCCAATTTCCCATTGATAAAACATTTACTAAGACAAAAAAAAAGAATTCTTATAAAGATATACCATAATATATTTACATTTTTTGTATAAAAAATAAAATTTGAATAAATTATCTACATCAAGTCACATTATAACGAAATCAATAAAAATTATTTTAAATATTACCTTGGAACTGAAAACAATTCAATCTTTTAGATCTGCCTTATATTATTGTCACATTATTCCCAACCGTCCTTGGGGATAAAAACCAGTTTTTTCAGAAAATTTTTGTGGTCTTTGCTAGCATTTGCATAAAACAACAATAAATTTAAAAATGACAGAAAAACTAAATTAGAACCACAATCAATGAAATAAACCAACCATGAAAAGACCATTTGAGAATATTGCCAACAATGTTTAGGAGAAAATCTCCAAATTTAAAGTAAGATGAATTACGATTAAAAGGTTGAAATTTATTTCAAAATTATCTTAAATAAAAGTAAAAGTTCATAAATTTGTATTTATGTATTATTTGGATCACAATACTGAAATATGTGATCCAAACTTTTCACTAAAACAATAAATTCGTTGCAAAAACAATAAATCCGCTGCAATAAATTTAACTAACTCAAATCAATGTTGATAAAATCCACATTTAGAATTAAGCCAGCAAAATTATTTAAGTTACCTCTATGACCTCTACGGTCTTTAAGTTACCTCTACGGTTTATCTGACAGGTGTCATAGATGTCGAAATTAATTGAAGGCACACCCTTCTGAGAAATAAAAAGTTTAACTAAAATGTTTAAGCTGCACCACGTATGTGCCTTTTTTTTGTGAAAACGCTATTTTTTGTGCTTAGAAAAAAACCCACAAGAGCAAGGTACTAAATTTCATCAGTATCATTTAATAAGTTTTCAATCTGGTTTCTTATTAAAAATAATGTAATTATCATCAAAAACAATGAAAAGTTTCTTTAACTCTAACGTTTTTTTCCCCTAAATTGTTTAAGAGAAATGTAATTGGTTATAAAAGTTTGGCTAATTGCTCATTTAAGCATGTTTTTTTTTCTTAGTTCTTTAATTTTTTCGAAATTAGAAATGAAGTCATATTATTTTTTCTATAAAAAATTTCTCTACTATGGGTTAACGAGCAATTTTAATACAGAATGCTTGCTTTTTAGAATAGTCGACTTTTATATTTTCTTTTATTAATATAGTTTTTAAATATTTTAATCAAAAAAATATATTTAGCGCTTAAATAGTAATATATACTTGCATATTTTTTGAATGATATGGACGGAAAAAATTTTACAACCTTATATGCGTGTTAACCTTTTTAAAATTATAACATGAAAGTTTCAGTTATTTCAATTATTCCACATGTGCTTTAATTTTGTTGAAACAGTTAGATTTCATTTAAGTTGTTTTAAAATGCATGTTTAATTGTGCACAGGCATATCTTCTCTAATTAATACAATTACTGTTTATTATTCTTCATGGGTTTAGGAGAAAATAGTTATGTTTTATCCTTGAAGCAATTAAACCTGTTTATTGAAGTACATCCTGCCATACAAATACCTGGAATCGCAGCGGGATTACAATTTTGCTTTTCCCCTATCCGTCTACTGTTTAAGCTCATTTAAGGTGGTATTCCTCGTAGCTTTTCCTTAATTATTTTCTCAATCCATTGTCATTACTGTCTACAATACTACAATTGATAATATTGTTAATAATGAAATTTTAATGAAGCTGTATATTTTAAATTACATTTTCCGAAATTTCTTAGTTCAATTTTTGCATTTTTTTATTCATAAAATAAATGAAAATTGACATTTTAAAATGAGTTAAAAATTACAATTCAAAACGTGTTCCACATTTATATAAATTAATTGAAATTATGTAAACAGCTAATAAAAGTTATTTTCTAAACGCGATTATATATGGTTTAAAGAATTTTATAATTGAATGCCAAAGTTTTTTCGCTTGGCATAAAAATTTTCCGAGGATGCGACTAAATACGAAAAAAAGCCAATTTTTCGCTTTTCATGCTCAGCACTTTCCCTCTCTTTTGGTATGTTCACTGTACAATGTACTCGTATAAACAAAAAATACTTTTAGATCGTTTTGAAAGGATCGCTATATTCATTTGGCTGACGATAAATGTCCCACTGATTAAAATTCGCATTGTGTCTGAGCCTTACGAACATAACTATTCGATCTTAAAAAACAAAAATCATTTAAAGTAAACATCTCTTTTTTTTTCGTTTTTGGTCAATGCTCTGGTCACCGTGTAAGAAATAAACAAAAAATATCGTTAGACCACGTTTAAGTCATGAAAATTAATATCTGGCTGACCATAAATTTCGTAAAATAGTGTTTTTTCGTCTGATTCCGCATACTTACTTAATACTAATTAATTAGCATATTATAGCTTCTGAATATTTAAGCTTAGCCCTTCAAATAATTCTATAGTAAAAAAAAAAAAAAAACTTTTTATTCAGGTGACCTTTTGTTTTCCTTTTTTAACACTGTACAAAAAATAAACAAAAAATATTTTTGGACTAAGTTCAAATAATGAGTAATATTTTTAGACAGGATATGTTACAATCAAAACAAATACGGCTTGTGTTTATTTTGGTAACTAAATTAATTAGCATATTTGAAATCCATTTGAACCATCAAGATTGCTACTTGATCATAAAACTTGATCATAAGAACAGAAATTATTCAAAGTTATACTTTTTTTTCATCAAAATTTAAGAAATATAAAAATATTTTCTGATTAATTTGGTAGACATTGTATATTACAATAATACAAAGTCGTGTTATACTTAAATTTTTTACAAACAAAATAATGAATGTATCCGTGTAATATTTAATAAAAAGTTCTTCGCTGTAAATAAAACCAATGTTTAGAATTAAAATAACTTTCGACACAATAAAAATTCTACTGCTTTATTATGTAAGTTGCGTGAATGAAAAACGAAAAAGGCTTCTGGGCAGAAATTGCTCAGAAAATGTTTTCTTCAAGGAGATTGATAAGAAAGTAAGAAAGATAAACACTGTCTTTAGAATCTAATCTTTTTTGTTTCTAAAGTCTGATACCATTTGTTATGCGATAAACTATTGAGAAGCAAGGTTATAAATTCTAGTTTTACCCCGAAGCTATTATATTATGTCAGGCATAAGAATCTAAATGCATCAAAATAATGAAATAATGCATATTTAATTTAAACAGCATTGAAAAAACTAATATATCAGAATTTAAACAATTTTATTAGTTAAATGTTCGTTTTAATCAGTGTAAATTTTAAATTCAACATAACCTTATAAATATGCTCAGATTAGACAAAGTTATACCAGTAAAGTTTAAAAGATCTTCATATTTGAAAATATGTTTTGAATTTTTAATTTTAATCTGGCTAAATTAATAAAGTTTATAAATTAAGGATTTGATTTTGCATAGTTTTGATGAAACCATGTTTGTATGCAACAAATTTTAAATGTTGTCATGCTTGTTTAAATAATAATGCTTTATAGAACGTGACTTGAATTAAAGTTAATAAAATATATTAAGTTAATTTTATGATTTATGATTGAATTTCTAAAGTCTACTGCTTTAAATTTTGTTAATTTTTTTTGTATTATTATCTGATTTTTGCATCAGCGCCTTCAGCGTCGTAACCCTTAAATTTCAATTGCAGGTAAAAAGAAATTGTAAAGAATTTAAGTATTGAAAGTTAAAATTAGTTGACGGTTTTAAGTAGTAAAAGGTGAGGTCCGAAATTACAAGACTTTCTTTAATAATGGTTTTGAATTGAATATTCTTATTTAAAAAGGAATCCAGGTAGTTTAAAATCAGCAGTTACGTACTTTCTCATGAAAATTACTAATTATTTTTTTAAAATCAGATTTTCTTTCTTAAACTTGACGTTAAATGTAACTAAATTTTATAAACAATCTTAAATAGTAATACAATTCATCCATGTTTGACAAATTAAAAAAAATAGTTTACATAATTTTTTTTTACAATATATAAGAAAAGAGCTTAGCGTTAAAGTGATATGGTTTTACATTTTAATTAAATATAAAAAAAAACGACACATAAAATAACGTTGCTTTCAGAAACAACAATATAAAATCCAATTAATATCTTGAAAGTGAATGATGAAATTATTCTTAATGAAGTTTAAACAGTACTGTGAAAATGAATTTTAGGAAGGATTAATTTATAAACACTAAGGAAAAACTAATTCTTTACTTAATGACTTTCTTAATGACTAAATGTTTCTTTATTAAATATTTAATTAGCTTTTTGTGCCTTTAACTTCATTTTTAATCTTATGTCCCGTTTTTTTTTATTTTTTATATATTTTTTAAATTTATGAACAGTTTAAACAAAATATATCTAGATAAATACACTGAAATTTTTATATATAAAATTTTATTACATAAACGTTTATTATATAATGTTAATTTACGCGAGAATAAACTGTAAATAAGCTTGTTTTTAAAATAACTTTTCAGTTTTTGAAACCTATGGCTGAAAACGGGACTAAGAAGAAAAGTGATCTTGTTGACTCGCTGATCTACTGAATCTGATGCTGATTATGAGCCAAATATGTGTGCATATATATATATATATATATATATATATATATATATATATATATATATATATATATATATACAAACTTTGCTTATTATATTTTTCGCTAGCATTCAGTTTAAACCGAAATATTGCTTAATTAAGTAATGGATAATAAATTGAATATAATTTTAATTACAAAAAGAGTGTACCATTAGCATTTTTCAGCAGAAAGTGTAATAATTTAATTGAAATTTCTTTTTTGCACACCATTATGGATTTTAAAGTATGTTGGATCACAATATCATTCTAAAAACATCATATGATACTAAATCGAATATTATTTTACTTCTTACATTTTATTACACGTTACTATTTTAAGCTTGATGGAAACCTGGTTTAATACAACAACATAATAACGTGGCTTTGGCTTTCGAGAGCAACTTATCAACTTCGCATTGCTTTTTGCTGGAAACTAAAGATGCATAACATTTTGAAAGTCAGTCATAACACCAAGATTTTCGTTATCATAGATTAAACACGGGTAATCAGAATCATTTTTGTATAAAAATCGTCGCTCCTGGAAGAAAAAAAATTCCATACTCTGTTATTCATGTACTCTCGTGTCTGAATTCCGAAGAATTTAATAGATTCTCATGGAGGAAAAATTCTAATTTTCATGTTATTGATTTTTATTTAAAATGAACGTTTAGGAAATTCTCTTTTATTTTCTACTTTGAATCAATACTTTATAACGTTAGAGTTTAGAAGAAAAATATTACTTTTCATCCATCGCTTGAAGGCAGAAATGTCGTTTGAAGGATCTGCATCGATAATACATAAAGAAACTATACGGAAAGACAGAGACCAAGTTTTACGGTTACTTGTATCAACGCCATCTGTTGCCTCCAGAAAATGTCATTGATTTTCAATAGTCAAGACAGCAAACTTTAATCTACGGATTCGAACAATTTCTTAATGTTCCCTCTCTTTTGATTAGAGCGAATAACACAGAATTAATGATTTCATACCTCTGGCTAATGGCAAATGGCTTATCTATTCTTTAATACTGTCAATATAATGAAGAGTTTCATAAAAGTTGTCTTTAGGATGGCTTGAAAAATGGGTCTCTAATCCAATATGTCTGCAACAAAAGGAATTTACTTATGCTTAACGATTTTTTTATGAATTATGAACGAGTTGGGATAGTTACAAAAAATAATTTATTTCCTTATTCTTTAATTTTTTTGTACTTTCGGAGTTTATTTGCAATTGACAGTTATAACCATTTGAACGAAATACTACACGGAGAAAAAAAATTCCGGTTAAATTACCGTTCTATATGGTTATGACATATCTGGTAAAATAAAACCAATAAATACGATGTTTAAGCAATTCGTTAGGTAATTTTTCCGTTCATATGGTAACTGTTTACCAGAAATTCTGATTTTCATAATTATATATCTATTACAACACACTTACGAAGCTTAAAAGTAAGTTTAACCGAATAAATGATTTTTATGCTCTGAGGTATAATGATAAATTTTAAAAAATGACACATATACCATATTGTTCCATCAATTATAAAATTATATTTTATTGTTAATTTTATTAAAATCTTTCCGAAAGCGCTTTTGTAAAATTTACCAAGCTTTTGGTATTCCCATAGTTCCAAAAATGGGGTTAATTTTACGAATTTCTGGTCGTTTTTATATTCTTTTCTCAGAATTGTACAGTTACAAATGTTTTTATTCTAAATGTTACACAAAATGTTATGCAGAATTATAAGTATTAATTGCTCCATAACCAAGAATTCCATTTTATAAAAAATTTTGAGTTATAAATTATTTGATTAAAGTTCTTATATGGTACATATTATTTGTCTTAGGGGATGCATAAACAAATTTGTTAAATTCAATTCGTGTAATCTCAGTACTAAAGATACTAACCAAACTAGAATTTTTTATTCCCATCTTTTTATAAGAATTACTAATATTCCAAATATCAGCATATATTAAATTGTTCTCAAAACAAATATAGTAAGATTTTTGAGACCAGAACCGCAAAATAATATAGAAACTCTAAAATCAAAATATATTAATTTTTTATAATAATATTAAATAAAAAAAGACTATCACTCAATTTTAAAACACTTCCACTCACTGTTTTATCGAAACATTATACACCGAAGAGCCATTACACTATGGCCACCCTCCATCTATAACAATGGGCTCGCCCAGGTTTTCATGGTATCTCGCCCAGGAACAATGTTTTCATGGGGCACATTAGGACCCATAATCCTCATAGAACAATCCCTGACGTCTGTAAGCTATTTGAACATAGTTCACCCATTCATGGCAATAGTTTTTCCTGTGGGGGCTGGTGTTTACCAACAGGATAATGCTCCATGTCATAAGGGTCGAATCGTTATGGATTGGTTCGAGGATCATTCCAGTGACTTTCAAGTAATGTCTTGGCCCTCAAATTCACCTGACCTTAATCCAATAGAGCATTTGTGGTCCTACTTGGAAAACCAAATTCGTGCTGCAACGCTACCCCTTCGCAATGTTAGGGAATTGCAGGACCAGTTGGTGAGCGCTTGGTACCAGATAATTCAGACTACCTATCAGCACCTTGTGGAATGAATGCCACGGCGGGTGCTAGCAGTTTTGAGGGCTAAAGAAGGTCTTACATGTTATTAGCAGGGTGGTCATAATGTATTGGCCCTTCGGTGTAAATTAAGCATATGAATTTTAATTAAAAACTCAATATTTTAAACGATGAAACTTACTCTACATCCTAATTTTTTGATTGCCCATGCGAGCTAGAGAGTGGAAATGCTGTGCTGTGGATTATCGTATTCTAAATTATATAACAATAGAAGTTTTATAAAATATCTAAATTCGTTTTGAAATATTTCTATTTGGCGAATTTGAAGGGTTTCTGGACATTTGTTTTCAGTATTTATTAGGCCTGTTAGGCATGCTTAATAACATTTTAATTCTGATACGCTACAAACAATATTAGTAATGACTAATATGGTGCAAAATCACAGTTAAATTAAGAATAAATTCCAAAATGTGATGCCTAAATGGTGCATTAGAAAGCGAGATAAGACTTCTTTTCTGTTCCCTCCATATAACTTCAAATTATGCTACAATTTCAAAGAAATTTTACCCATGGTAATTTTTTCTATTATTTCCAAGCATTAAATTATATATTTTAGTTCACCATAAAAAACTGTATGACATTTTCAATACATTCAAACTTTACTTATTTTGCATCCTAAAATAACTGTATGGCTTTTGAAATATGTATAGAGTTTAGTTGTTGTTTTATCACTCTTTTTCAAGAAATTTGTAATCCAATTTTTATTTAATTCTATAATAAAAGAAACATAATAAAATGAACTAAATTTTGATTAATTAATTTGATTCAAAGAATATTACAATGAACATTTTATTTTAATTTACGTCATAAAATATAAACATTATTTTTTTAAAAATTAATTTTGTTAAATGGTTAATAACTGCATAACACATTATCTCTAGGCTATTTATATAAATACAATGTATTTTAGCAAGGTAACTGAGATTTAATAAGCAAATAATTACTCTAATTTATTGAAGATATATATATATCTAAACTATTTGACATTTTGCATTGGTTTCACGCAAAACTTTAGTAGCAAGACATGGTACCAAACCAAACTCACTAAACTTAAATGGCAGAGAGCCAGCCAATTAGGATAAATAACAAAGAAAAAAGTAGTATATTTTCCGTGCATACACTTTTGAAATTCTGTTACTATCTAATAAAGATATATCGATTTTCATTAAAAAGTTAATGGAAAAATGTTGCCTTAACACTTTCATGCTTATTTCTTCTTGAGGTAAAAATGTGGTTTTCTAGGTGCAATTTTATAAAAACATTTTTGTGTTAAAAAGCTGTTAAAGAAAGAAGAGTGAATGCAATTATTTTTGAGGTCCCGTTTAGCAGAATTATTTTGAGTTTGCATTAATATTTTAATTAAAAACAATGGAGACTTTTACAGAAGAAAGAATTTCGAAATGAATTTCACAAAATGAAAACAAAAAATCTCTTTAAAATAAAAATGTTTTAATTAAAAGATATATGTAATCTAGCGATGCATGCAATTTTCTTTTTTACCTTCTTATACATATTTATAAAAGTACTAGTAATAAGGAAAATTTATTTAGTTAAATTTTACTCAAAATTATAATAAAAATATTTTAGAATATTAAATAATTGAAATAACTCGTAATCTAAATAGAATTCTAACCATTTTTTTACAAATAATTATGCTTATATAGTATACAATTACATTGATTAAGTTGCTGGCAGAAAAATAAAATTTAGTAAGTTGAAGTTTTAGTTAGATTTATTTTTATAATGAACTTTATTTGTTTAAACGGGAATTTTTTTACCCTATATCTTGGCTTTAAATTTAATTTAGTTATGGTTTATATTATGTCAGCCATTTTTTTAAATATACTTGCTACGAATACTAAATTAAGTGTCTGTTTCTTACGCAGTCACAAGGAAACGTCAGATGTGTAACAATCTATAAGAGGTTGAGGACAAAAATTTGTGGGGAAAAAATACTTTTTTTCTTACCAGGCTTTAAATGAAGTTACCAAAAAGGCATCTTATTCTATAGAATCAGGAAATTGTAGGTATATGTTCTTTTTGTAAAAGACATAAAAATACTTTTATTTATCAAATAGAAGTATTATAAAGTAAAAACTTCATGAAACGTTAGGTTTCTTACTCAGAAGTCATTTCTAAAAAGCACTTTGAAAATATTTTAAAAACAAAATTATATTTTTCCATTACTAATAAGATATCAATAATTTACTCAACTTTGGCACATTTTTGCATACTGTTTGACTGGTAACTTAGCTCAATACTGTTAATTTTCAAAGTAATGATTAATTTTCCAACTTCACCATTCCATGTAACGATTTACTAAAAATACTTACATAAAATGTACTTCTATGTAAGTACTTTTAATTCTCCGATTCTTAAATGTCTTAAGTCTTTAACAGTTTGCCAATGTTTCAAGTGTTTAGAAATGTGCCAATGTTGAAAAAAAATGGAATATAGACTTTGAGTTTGTATTTAATGTGCAATCAAGTCCGAAGAATATTATTTCTCATGCCTTTAAAAGTGTCTTTAAAAGACATGCCTTTAAAGGTTATGTAGTGTAGTATACATCTAGTTTGGTTCCGTTTTTCTAATTATTCGATTTTCTTATGAATTCTAAATAATTGATATAATTTGGAAAGTTTTATCCTGTTTGTGGTATTTTGAAGCAGCTTGTACTTTTATTTTTATAATCTGACTATTGTATTCTATAAAGGATAGGATATAAAAATCATACGTAGACTAAAGCATAAAAAAAAAAAAAAAAAAAAAAAAAAAAAAAAAAAAAAAAAACGTGAGTACAGCTTAAAAGAAAATACATAAATGAACATACTTTAGTTTCAATTCTTTTAACAAGAAACTTCAGAGTCTTCACGTCAAATGAAGGAAGTAAACAGACAAATTCGTGTAAAGTGGTTTAACCAATTAGGTTAAAAGAATAAGTGAAAACAAATTTGTTTTATTGAAATTATTGGAATTGAAGAAAATAAAATATGCAGTTAAACCCTTAATCTTTCGTTTTTAAAAAGAATTTAAATCATTTATGCTGAATATTGTAAAATATTTTTAATTGTCATTCTGACATAAATTAGAAATTTTAAAACTGATTCAAGCAAATCCATTGATATCTATGTGAATAAGGCAGACATTTGTATGTACCTTGTACCTTATACAAATCCGCAATTCTGAACCGATTTGAAGTCAAAGACAGGACGGACTTACATGCCAATGATGTTTAATTTCTTTTGGGGATTGTCACTCTCACTATTATTTTATTTGGAGTTGATTGTATGTAATAAACATACCAATATTGGTACCAAAATATGTCTGCTGAAATAGGTTTTTACGACTTACCAAGGGGATATGTACTATAGAAAATTGTTGATTAAGGTAATGTTTCGCTATAGGCAGTTAACCTCGAGAAATATCCTTATTCCAAATGATACTGGATAGAATTATCCTTATTTAAAACAAAAGAATGAACTTCTAAAAGTATCATTTGTTTAATCTGATAACATAAAGCCACCAGTAATGGTAAAAGTAAGAGATTAATACTAAGGTGAGCCGAAGCAACCTAAATTTTTATTTTCAAAAAGCTATAGGGCAGAGAAAATGTTTGATACAAACGTAAAAAAAAATAAAGAAAAATAAAGAAAAATAAACTAAAATCGGTTAATGTCTTTTAGTTTGTAAAGTTTGAAGCAGTTTAATCCATATTTTTTTTTAAATCCATACTTAAATTTTACAATTGATAGTCTAGTTGTATACATGCCTATTTAAAGATTTAGAAAAGTGAAATAAATTAAAACGAATATTTCAAAAATGTTTAATTTTTCGAATTTTTTTTCTTCAAGTTATTTTGTGCATGCGTCGCTGTTTTATGTACAAAATGAAATCTACAAATGATCGTTGGAGTACAAAATGAAATCTACAGTTTCTACAAAATGAACTCTATAGTAAGTACTCTTCACTTGGAGGTTCCTGAAAGTTGAGCATCCCCACACCTTTCTTAACTAACTATCCAACATCGAGGAGCGTATGCAAAATTCACGTTACACTTAAAATCAAAATATTTATGACGATAATAATAAGAAGAAACGTCTGTGCTCAAAGCTTCCTTTACCAATTTTAATATCTTATTTTTGAAGAAAAATAACTCAGGAATTTCAAAACCTGGATAAGATCGTGGATCGGATAAAGCTATCCCTGGTTACTTGTCCACATACTTTAAGTGAAGCTTCCGTCACCAGTTTTACGATTCTCTCAACTGCTTGAGTGGGACAAGGAAACTTATTGATATTATCCAGAAGCCTAATGTCAGAATCAATAAGTGATAAAATGTCATCATCACTTAAGAGCAGAAAGAGTTAGGGGAACACAAAAGTCAATTAATCCGGGAATTTTTGGTTTATTTTTGGTGGCACGAAGTGTCTGATACTATTTTCGTTCAAAGGCGGATTGTTTGGAGTTAAAAATTCCACCATATTCAAGTTTTCGAATGCTTTCTATGCCATCAATTATCATAGTTAAAGTAAAATATCAAGATGTGCAGAAATTAATTTCTTTTAAATACATGATTTACAATTTTTAATAAATCGTCAGGTAAATATCTCGCTGTTCTAATTTTCTCAAAGGTATGATTTGGTCCATCAGTGATTAAATAGTTCCTTTTTTAATTGAACCACACTGGTATATATGATTTCAATGTGAGAACATAATTAATGTTTTAAAATTAGCAGGACTGAGGAAACAACTTAAGAACTCTATTAGCCGCAGTAAATCATCTGGAGTGTGACAGAGATACAAGATCTCGAAAAGACAAATTTTCTGGACATTGTCCCGACTTTATTACTATGGATATGTCAAACAGAAATTGCTTGAAATCTTTCTATTCCTGAAATAATACGATTTGCAGAGTATTACTACTCCACGAGGAGCGTTTTTTATAGCTGATTTGTTGACCTATGAGTCCACAAAAAATAGATTTTGGGTTTGTGGTTGTACCATCTAAATCAAGAAATGTATAACAGAGAGAAAATTGCAATAGACACACACTTCATTTTAATGACCTTTCAACGTGGATTTCAAGCTGTTGTTTAAAGTCATTTTTACAGCTGATAGTTGTTACAATTCCATTACAGATAATAATTTTTAATTTTTCAACCGAAACTTCACGTTTCGATAGATTAGACTATGCTGCGAGTTATATGGATTGAGAAACACGTTGAAGTCTAAACATAATCAATGTCAATTGATTCAGGACTCTATTTTCACTTCAAAATAGTGCATAAACGGGTCACTTTAAAAGGGGTGAAGAAAATTACCCATAGATAAGCCATAAACCATTCGATAAAATTTAGCATTAAAAGTAAAGGTGGACTTTTCTTAGCAAATGCGAATGAGATTGACTAGTTCATTAATTTCAACTTGGCTAAAGTGGAATTCATGTAGCCTTCTTTATGGCAATTAAGGGTACAATTAACGGGAACATTGGTGAATAAAGATTTTACATCAAAAGAGATCATTTTAGTATCCTTAGATTTGAACGCATGAAGCTCATTCTCAAAATCGTACGAGTTTCTGTTAGCAAGTGAATTCCTACAAAAAGTGGGGACACAATTGAAACAATATATTTCACTAATTCATGGGAAGCGTGCCAATATTAGAAACAATGAGTCTTAAGGTGGTGCCACCCTTTTTAACTTTTAGTAAAGCATAAAACCTAGCACTGTGTGAATTAGTAGACGTAAGAGAATGTTTCAGATGATTATTGATAATTATTGGTTAATATATATATATATATATATATATATATATATATATATATATATATATATATATATATATATATATATATATATCGAAGAGCCATAACATTATGACCACCCTGCTAATAACATGTAGGATCACTTTTAGCCCTCAATACTGATAGCACCAGCCGTGGCATTGATTTCACAAGGTGCTGATAGGTAGTCTGAGTTATCTGATACCAAGAGCTCACCAACTGGTCCTGCAATTCCCTCACATTGCGAGGGGGTAGCGTGGCAGCACGAATTTGGTTTTCCAAGTAGGACTACAAATGCTCTATTGGATTAAAGTGGATTTGGATTTGGGGGCCAAGACATGACTTGAAAGTCACTGGAATGTTCTTCGAACCAATCCATGACGATTCGACCCTTATGGCATGGAGCATTATCTTGTCGGTAAACACCATCCCCCGCAGGAAAAACTGTTGCCATGAATGGGTGAACTATGTTCAAGTAGCTTACAGACGTCAGGGATTGTTCTATGAGGATTACTGATCCTAATGTGCCTATGAAAACATTGTTCCTGGGCGAGAAACCATGAAAACCTGGGCGAGCACATCGGCTCTTCGGTGTATATAAATATATATATATATATATATATATATATATATATATATATATATATATATATATATATATATATATATATATATATATATATATATATATATATAAATATATATATATATATATATATATATATATATATATATATATATATATATATATATATATATATATATATATTTATATATATATTTATATATATATTCATATATATATTCTTTGTTTAATACCCTACTTTAAATCTTTAAATAATCCTTTCCTAACGCTTTGTTTTTAAAATTTTTTTTCTAACTATAATAAAAAATAATCTATTTTCAAAAAATTGTTTTTTGCTCTGTACCTGTATACTAAGATGGAAATGATGACTGTTCTGATACAAAAAAAGAAAATAAATGGTAAAACACAACTGACATATGTGAGAAATATTTCAGATGCTATCTATGAAAAAATAACTTTTCTTGCCTTGAAACAAGAAATATTAAGTTTTAGTTTTTCTCGTAAACATGTCTACAGGGCTTTTGAAAAAGAAATTTTGCTAAGCGATGAAATAAAGCAAACAACGTGGAAGTTATGTTTGTTAGAAACTTGTTTCGTACCTTCGTTTGAATGTATTTGAAATTTTAAGTTAAAAAAAATGAACAAATATTACACATTATTTTTGTTTATTTTTATTGTAATTGCCATTGATTCCCCAATATTACATTTAAGTTGAATAGATAATATTTAATTAAAATAATAATGACCCGAATGCAATATGCAGATTTGGATGTTTCTAAATCAGTAATTAATGTAACTACATTAAGTAAATTTAACACTCGAGTAAGCTTTAGATTTAATAAAATAGAATATACTGTATAAGAAACAAAGTTAAACGCATGGAAGTTTTGTTAATTTTAATAATACACACCTTAAAAAATTCCAGATCATATTACAGTAAAAAGTATAGGAACTCAAAGTATTTTTTACCGTAAAATTCCTTGTTACTGGAGCATGTTACGGAACAAGAAATCTACATTACCATAATTTTTACAGTAATAATTGCCGTAAAATTTCTAAATTAATAATGTATCGTAAAAATTACATCTAGTAAAACTATGAAAATTACGGAAACAGTATGGTAAAAATTTCGGTAAAATAGATTTTACGACAACATTGGATTTTACTATAAAATGGATTTTACGGATGATGGGCCATAAGAGTTGGTATTTAATATCGTAATATGTTCAGGAAGTTTTTACAATGCAAGGAAAAGTTAAGTTATTTTAATTTAAAGAAAACAAATAAATTAAATTGCCCATTTTTCTTGTCAATACTTATATGCAAATTGATAACTCATAAACAGAACTCAATGGTTGAACTCTGTATATTTATAAATGTTTAGTTTAATAAATATTTGAACATTGTACTTTTTTTAAAAAAAAATTACATAAATTGACATTTCTAATGATAATAGAATTTTAAATGTTAAAATGACATACATAATCTTTCAGTTCCTAAATTACAATTTGTAAATTTAATCAATAATTTTAACTGAATTTTAAAGTGATGATTAGTGGAGTCATGGATTAGTGGAAAGCAATTTAACCATTTATTTCATTGATTTTATTTATAAACTAAAAACTGTTTTATATAAAGCAACGTTTGAAAGCAGGAAAAAAAAATTCTAAAGTTTCGGTACATTAACAACATTATTTCTTAAAATTTGCTATCTTTTAAAACAAAAATTGAAGTAAAATTCAAATTGCTTTTATTTTTAGTTGCAAACGTGTCCAACATATTAAAAATTAATACAGTATGTAAAAGAGAAAACTTTTTTTTTGCAAATTCTACTAAAATGTTTATAGATTTTTGAGTGTTTGTCATTAGGTTTAAATTTTTTTATTCAACTGTATTATTAGTTTTTACTAAACTGAACTTTAAAAAAAAATGTTGTTTCTTCTTTTTCAGGAATACAATAAGCCAGAATATTGAAATAAAAATTTTTGTAAATGCAAATAAAAATGTTTATTTTTAGGAGAACTTGAAATGGAAGAACGACATAATTACCGTAATGACTGCAATTATAAATCAAAAAACGTAATTACGTTTCTTTTACGTACTATTTATTTATTTATTGAATGATAAGTAGTTTCATATTTATATTTGCACTCGCTATTTTTCAACATCGCTTTTTTTTTTCAAAAAAAAAAAAAATATTGATCGTTTTGATAAAAAAAAACGTAAAAATTAATCTGATTTTTTAAATTTTGCTAAATTAATACTTAAAAAAAATTACCATGTAAAAACTGTTCACCTTTTTTTACTAAGGTTGCTCAATTTTATAAAAAGTATTAAATTTACAATAACATTTAACAGTTTTTCATTATTTATTTAAAAGTGAAATTATTTAAGACATAAAATTTCTTACATTTTTTTCGAATTTTTAACTTGGCATAATTGGTTAATCACTGAGCTTGTCATTTTGAAGGATAGTGTTTATGGTGTTTGATCCATCGATACTCTTACTTCTAAACCTGGGTTAACTTGTAGCTCACTTAGCTTCAAATGAATGATTAACAACTTGTTTGGGAAGAAAGACGCATAACGGACTGTAGACGAAATGATTTACTTTCTAATAGAATTACTGATATGTTTAATTTTCCATCAAAAACGTATTTATAAATGAGTTAGATTAAGTTCATGCAGTAAATGTCTCTTAGAAAAATAAAGCTACTTATAACATTCAGCATGAATATACAAATATAATAACTTATATTAGAGCAGGATTAAAATATAATCGTAATTTTTGTTATTAAATAAGAAAAACAAGTAACTATTATCATTAGAAAGGTACACTTCCAGTCAAATTCCGGATCAACTGCATAATTTCCGGATCAAACTACGTTATAAAGTACTGGAACTTTAAAAGTATCATCCGCAAAATCCGTTTTATGATAAAGTTCTTTTTTTTATCGTAAAGTATTATACCGAAAGTTTTTCAATAATATTTAGTTCATTTTGAGTGTTTCGGTGAATTTAGAGTAATTATTGCTGTACAAATTACGATATATTAGATTTCTTGTTTCGGAACATGATCCGGTAAAAATGAAATTTGTGGTAAAAAGCATCAGTCACTTAAGTGCGGGTAGTTTTTACCTTAGTTTGTTTCGGAAGAAAAGTATTGATGACCTATCCGAATTCACAATTAATTAATTCACATTTTTATTCTATTGAGAGTAATGCTAAACTATGACAAAATGTTTAAGAATTGTATGAAAATGTATAGTTAATTGCTTGATTAAATTATTTATAAAAATGCTTTTCTATCAGGAGAAGAAAATCGCAAGTAATATCTTTTAGTAAAAAGTGCATTATAAGTAAAAACAAAATAATAAAAAAACTGTTACCATATACAGTGCGCAAAATGAGAAACGGACCCCTCTGAAGAACTTTTGATCTAATGATCGTATCTTCACGTTCTCGGACTCAATCTTTATGGTTCGAAAGGGTGACTTAAAATGTGCTAATAAGTTCACGCAGAAGATAATTTAAGTTGATAAATCAAACACAAAAACGTTTATCTCTCAATAGACATACATTTCTTTCAACGCATTTGGATTTCTGACCACCAAAATATAGAGAATATCAGGAAATTCCGGATCTAGAAAATATGGCCCCAATAGCTTGGTCAGGAGAGAGGTCCAAAGTTTGAACCCCTTAATGTTAATGTTACTTTTAGCGCATTTCCCTATATCTCAAGATCTTTTGAAGTGAATTGAAAAGTTTTTGCACGCAATTATAAAATTCGTTCGTTCAAATATAATTCCACAAAATAACTTTCAATTATATGAAACAACTTTATACTCGTATAATATAATATAAAATAAATTTAAGCAAAAAATTAGTTTAAATATTGTTTATTATTTTATTTATTATTAGTCGAAAAAAATTTGAACTGCAAGGTATAAATGCACATTGTCTTAAATATGATTTTATGTAACAAAATACAAATTTGAGGGAAATTGGTCGAATTGTTCTTGAAGAATCACATTTCAAAAAAACCATATTTTATTAATTCAATGTCTCAAAAACTGTTCAACCGATTTCACTAAAATTCTGTATTTTTTTTTCCACTTAAAATTATATACTTTAAAATTATGTAAACATTTTCACACCTTACAATTAAAAAATTTTCAACTAATATTAAATAAAATAATAAAACAAATGGCAAATATTTAGTAGAAATTTTTCTTGGATGAATTTTTTTTTAGGATAAAAGAATTTTATAATTTGTGTAAATTTTCGTTCAATTCACTTTAAAATTTCTTTAGATGTAAGGAAATACGCAAAAAATAAAATTAACATTAATGGCTACAAACTTTAGACTACTCTCCTGGCCAAACTCTTATAACCATATTTCGTAAATTGCAGCTCCCTCCCATATTTTAGCGGTCTGAAATCCCAATTCGTCAAAAAAGGTATGTTTATTCAGAGAAAGTACATTTATGTCCCTGATTTTGTAACTTGAAATATCGTCTGCACTAATTAATTAGCATATTTGAGATTACTCATTCATATCATTAAGAATAAGATCTAGAACGTGAAGATTTGATCATTTTATCAAAAGTTGTTAAGTGTGGTTCATTTTTTATTTTGCGTAAAGCACATGGTATTTGTATTATTTTACTTTGAAAACTCAGGTAATTTTGTTACTTAACTTAAAAAAGGACCAAGAGTTTAAGGTGAATACTTAATTTACTAGCTTATAATTTAGAAAAATGCAAATAAAATTTGCCTTTCATAAAATATTTTATCACATTTAAACTGCATAAAATAAAAATCCCGAAGTTTAGTTGGAATATATTGTGTCACATGCAATATGTAGTGAGAATAATTTTATATAAACATTTTATTTTATATATAGCAAGTCTGGTATTTCAAACGAACTGAGGAAATCCATTTAGTTGAGTCAATTCTTCTATTGTATTTTATTTAATCAAATATTTCTCTCGCATTAATTACTTAAGAAACTTCGAGAAGCTAGTGGGAGAACAAAATTTACTTCTCTTATTTATCGAGATTTTGTGGCAACGCAAACGAATATTTTAGCATTAATTAACCCGCAACACTGCTCAATAAGAATTTTTAGCTGTAGCATGATTGAAATTTCGGCAGATAAGATCAAGCCTAATTCTTGATTGCGATCTCCCTCAGCAACTCTACTTCTCTTATTAGTAATTAAAATAATGAACTTCCGGAAAGAAACAAAATAAGATGGCTGACTTTTGAAATAAGTTCCAGGAGTAAATATATTCTGCAGGTTGTATGCAGATTTTAATTTAAATTTCAAATGAGAATTTTTCTTTGAGATATTATTTTCTTTTCTTGAATATTTTTACTTGTTATATGTCACATTTTATTTTGCTTTAAAACATTAAACTAGTCAGAAAGTTCGTAATTTCATTTAAAAAAAAAAACATTAAGAAAGCGAAGAAAAATATAATAATAATAATATGAAACGTTGCGTCACTTGATAATAGTAATAGAGAGCAGTAGTAGAGTAATAGAGAGCAGAAGAAAAAAGATACCTAGTATTTTATATTTTTTCCGATCTTGTTAACTCATTAAACATGGTTTTGCTTAATCTGATTGAAAGAACTTTTTTACCACTAGTTTAATTTAATCCTCCAAACATTAAGCTTCTAGGTAAAATCGTATAAAAAGTTTCCGGCTATAAACTTCTTTCTAGTAATGTTAGTTAGTATACCGTTGTTGAAAATTGATAAAAATCATACTATAAGATCTTCAAAATGTAAGAATATGGGAAAGTAAATAACTTGCAAAAAATGTAATCCACAGGTACAATAAGGATATTTTTTAAGTATATGCTTAAACCGCAATTGTACAAATGACTAAAACGTCAATGTTGCACGGGATTGGCAAGGAACTTTCCGCCTTTTGAATGATATATGACCTCTGTCTGCTATGCAAGATTTACATCGTCTGTCCATGCTGAGGACCAGATTGTTAAGAAGATCTTGAGAAATTGCTGGCCATTTCTGTTATAGTGCTAATGGCTGCTGTGGAGTTGTTGCTGGTGAATGGGAATGGACTGCCAAGCGTCTCCCTAGAGTGTCATATGAGTGTTCAATCGGATTACAATCCGGGGACCTCACCAGCCATTTCATTTATGCAATATCTTCACACTCCAACAGGTCTGTGACAGTCAAAGATGAAGTTTAACATTATCGGTACTTTATATCGTGATTTGATGCGGAAGTTTTTATAGGGTATGATAACCTACATTTTCCTTTATAATTGATATATAAATTATAGATATTTATAATTTCCACTAGATGACAAGAAAAAAACTCGTATGCCCTAAATTGAAATCAAGATGGTTTCAACGAAACTCCCTGTTGAGAAAAAATTTGAAATCGCGTCTTACCATTGTGCCGCAATGCCCTAGTATATCTAATATTTCTGATTTAGGCAATTTAACTGGTGTGATGAATGTAACTAAAATCACTAGAGATTACATCTCTGTTGTTTTTAATAACTAAACGTTTAGTAAAATAATAATAATTTTTGCAATTTTTAATAACTCCCTGAGAGCATTTAGAAAATAAACTATTTGTCTTAAAGTTTTTATGCACAATCTGCTTATAAAAGTTTAAAGCTGTAAATCCGGATAAGCTCTTTTCTATTGTTCTCCGCAAAATGAAATAACTGTCATTTTTAAAAAAACTTTAAGACTCGGATTAATGAAAAAAGAAAACTGAAGTTTGGATAAAAAAATGAAAGGGTAAGTCGATGAGCATTCTTTGAAAAGAGCATTAAATGTCCCATCTTAAAAATAGATAAAATGGAATTGTAGGAACTCTTATAAAAAATAAAGAATTTCAAAAAGAAAAAAGAATAATACATCCATTCATAGTTTCAAAAGGTTCCATTTTGTTATCGGAATTTATTTTCCTTTTCCTGAAAATCTTAGTAATATTTTTTTCAAATGTTAATAAAGAAATTGAAACAAAAGAATCTTTTTTAGCGTGTTTATATCTCTGATCAATTTTCCAAAATTTAGTATTTGTTCCCAGTGTTCTCTTTCATATTCCATAATTGAGATTAAAAGAAAAACCTTGTAACGCAATCTTTGTTTTGATATTTAAGAAGATTGAAATGCTGTTTGCAGTCTATTAATTATTTTGAAAAACTTTGAATTGCAATGAAACTAAACTTCTGCAACATTAAATTGTTAGAACTATGCTTGTTATTAATAAATTTATTGTTTTAATATGTTACTTAAATTCAATTAAAATGATTAGTTCACTTAAATCTCAAAAATTGGTTCAATTTATTTTTCGTTTAATTTATTTTTTTAAAAATATTTTATGCAAATTCAAATAATTATAATTAATTCATTTCATTCTTGAAAATTCGTTAAATTTTCACCGAAAGTGAGGAGAAAAAACCTAACAATCGATCGTTCAAGCATTTATATGCTTATGATTATACCACTCAGAGAAAAAAATTCTAGTAGATACCGAATCATCCCTTCTTATATGATAGACATTTCTGATAAAATAAATGATTCTAGTTAATAAATCAAAATTATATAAATTTTAAACAATTCATTTGGTAATTTTTATTTAAAGAGCAACGGTTAATCGGAAATTCTGGTTTTCCAAAATTGCAGTTTTTAATAAATCACATTCAGTAAAAAATCACAATGAAAAGCAAATTTAACCGAACAAATTTATTTCATGCCATTCTCTAAGAAATCAACATAAAATAACCAAATTTCACCACACATCAACACTCATTAAAAAATAATATTTAACGAGTAAATTAACCAAAATTATTTCCAGAAATTACCGGGATTTTGGTGTTCACATAGATACACAATTTTACCATATTTTTGACTTTATTTCTCAGTGTACCACTGCAGTATAAAAGATTTGAACGGATATAAATTAAACTGAAAGAAGGTTACCACAAATACACAGATGGCTGTAATATAAAAGTATTTAATGCTTTAGATTGATGCCACGTGTATTGATTTTGAATTGCCTTTCTTTTGCATTTACTGAGATTTTTTTTCAAGTCTTTTTTTTTTTTTTTTGCTTCTTTGAAAGGATTCTTAGTAACTGATAACATATTTAGTTTCTTACCGAAAGCATGATGTCATGTGAGACAAGTTGTGACTTGTTGTTGACATTACGGAGATTAAAACAAATGGGACCTGAGTTAAGATGTGCTTTCAAATTAAAAAAATCACATTGTGCAGGAGATGTGATTCTTGTTAAGTTCTGAAATTCAATAATCTAAAATATGTACTTTCCTTGAAATGTGTAAATTGGTGTTATGAAGCACAACAACTGCTTTAATGTCGGATGTAAAACTGTTTGATAAACTTTTCGCTTTTAAGTGTGTTCGTAGTTTAGCGTATCAATGATCTGCAATGTCATTCCTTCTCCATGCGTTCCTTTTTTTTTTTTTTATGATTGCTGCTCTGCTAAAGGCAATCTGAATGTCCGACGGCCATCTGAAACTGATTAAGCAGTCTACTTGTCTTTAATTATATGCTCAATTTTTCACTGAGGTTGACTCCTGTCTCGTAGACGCATTGTGGTTCCTTTTTTCCCCCATGATTCCGGAATTTTTCCCAAAAGGTCTACTTGTTTGGTCATTGTGAGCACTATGGTAATGCGAGCCTTCATTTGCCTCTACATGAGACTCTAGCCTGAGCCGCCAGCATAAAACAAATCAACGTTAGGTTATAGGTGAAATATCATTATAAAATTCTTATGTATATTTGTTTCTGCAATGAATACTTATGTACTCAATTTGTTTTCTTGTACTCAATATATACTCAGTGTCCAAGTAAATACTACCATCATTGTGAGCAGTTTTTTAACGAGATACAATTAAAATAAATATCTTAAGCCTGGATTAGGCTGTTTTTTTTTTACATATTTGATGTCTGGTTGTTTTTCATAGCAATCTTACAAATAAAGATATTTTCACACTTATTATAGAGTATCAAGTATAAGAAATTGATCTGGGAATCATTTATTTTTTCTTCTTTCTATCGTTGTACCTAAGAGCCAAATTATCTTTTTTTTATAGTTAATCAATATCATACTATACGGTGAATAGTTTAGTTATATGTCATATTTTAGGCATAATTCAAGGATTCCTTAGCACATTTTGACGTGTGAAATTTTATTTTATTGAAACATTTTGTTTTGTGAATTTTGGCAGTTATTAGGGAAAATTCTTCTGGACACAAATCTACGTTTGTATACTCTGATATTTATTTTTAACCTTGATGAAAGGTTGTAGAAATTTTTTATGACAGCTGACGTTTTGGATGACAGCCAGCGTCTTTTTTTATAACACGATATTGAATTATTTTTTTTCTTTTCAATTAAACGGTGATACGTGGATATCGTCATTCTTTATTGCTAGTTATAATACAGTATAGAGAAAGTATAGAGGATGCAAATAAAAGAAAGGTAGAAACTTACAACATCATAAAGTAAACTAACTAATTTACAAATTCTGATTTTCTTTTCATCATAAGAAACATGGATATTTCTATATATTAACATTTTGCTTACGATGAGTTGAAGAATGTCATTCTTGTCTACTTTTTGTACTGGCTGTTAACAAAAATTAATACATAGAATATTTTTCAGAAAAACTATAAAAAAAAAACCTGTTATGAAAACATCTAATTTTTCCCTAATAAAAATGTCTTCATTTTATCATTAAATCCAAAATTTATTATTTTCTGAAAAAAATAATAACTCCTTTCTTTTTAAATTGCCTTATATTAAGAAATTAAATGCTTTCATAACAATAAACCGTACCTCTCGTTAAAAATATCACATGTGCTTAGCAGCAATTTGATATTTAAAAAATATCTTTTGTATAATACTTTTATTGAAATTTTTGTTTCCTCCATCCGTTTAATTAGTTGAAATGGGGGATTTCTTGTTTTAACTCCCCTGTATTTTTCTAGGCAAATACTCGAGCTATATTGCCATTAGATGAGACATCGGTAATTGTTTTAAAAAAAGAAGAAAAAACTAGGTTTTTTGATTAAATTGTTTCTTAGAAGAAACTTTAAATTGTCTCAATCAATTAAATGAAATTCAGTTGTTTATTTAACGAGATTAAATCTTTTGATATATCAACAAGGGAATGCAATCTTCAGTTATTTCTCTGTTCTCATATAAATATACTTAGAATACAAAGTCATTTAATTTCAAAAGCAGGAATGCAGTTTTCTAAATTTTTAAATAGAGTAAAAATAACTATCGCAAGAGAATTAAACAATTTTGATTATTAAAAATTTGGTAACTAAATTACATTTGTTTCATTGTTCTATATAATTCAATTTGTGCTTTCTAAAGTTAAATTTCAATAAAGTTGTTTGATATGAGATAGAACCATTTTTAATATGTTATATCAACAAATCTTAATAATTAGAAGTGCAATAAACCATATTATAAAAATTCTTTTAAAACAAACATTTCTTATTTCTGATAGTATTATATCAACGTTTAAAAATGTGGAGACCAAGTAGAATGAGATTAAATTGTAAATGGATAAAAATCATTTTATTAAATTAAATAATTTATTTAGTAATTTATTAAAAAAAAACTAGCCACCTTTAGTGACCAGCTTGGTCACCTTTCCCATCTAAACTTTCATGGTAACCAAGTCCAATGTACAGCGTGCACATAGATATTCTAATTATTAAACCATTTCTCTAAACATAGCATATTGATTAGTTTTTAGCAATTTATTAAAGTAATTTATTAAATCCCCGTTTAGCTTCTACCTGTGAGATAGGAACTTCAGTTCTAACTGTAATTAAAAGATGCCCACGATATTGTCAAATTTCTCTACGTAACGAACTTCAGTAACAATTTAAAATCTCTTTGACTGTCATTAAATCATACAAACCTCCGTAAGTATGAGTTCAGTATAGTAGGCAGAATAAGTATTGTACTACTTCTATAAGCACCTCTCGAGCCTAACTTAATATCTATATACTATTGCTACATAATAATATCTGCTACCACTAAAAAAAACAAGCTCCTTGACCAACAATTATTGGCATGACAGTTTGCAGTGTCATAGGGTTGATAGTTGAAGAAATAATGAATTATTTGAAGGTAGAATAATTTGAAATTTATCGCAATATATTAAACATTATGGAAGAACTACGGAATTCTAAATCACTTTTTTAAATAAAAATATCTCCCTGTACATTCATTCAATTATAATGAAAATGATAATGTCCAATATTAAATTTAATGACGTATAATACTTTCTTTTTGTAATTAATAGGGTTAATTTTTATTAAAATTTAAAATGCTTTCCTCTTTAGTGTACTTAACAAATAAAATTAAGAATACTTGACTCACTGTCAGCACGGCTGACCTTTTAGAGGCCATTAAATGTTGAAGTACTTTTCAGCAGCATTTCACACATCTAATGAGATGTTTCAAAATCTAACAATGCGCACTTTTGTAAACCGATGGAACATTAAACATCCGAAAGGTATTCCATTGAAGTATCAAACCTAAACCAGTTCCCATAAAATGTTACTCTTCAGATAGGTCATCAAAGTCCTTTCACATAGATTACTTTGGGAAACTCATTCAGCTGAAATGGCGCTTCTTCTCATTTTACGCCAAATGCATCATTTTCTACTTCATTGTCAAAGTAAATGCGCTTCATAATGGATTAGAATTTAAAGTATTGCATCTTCAAAACCATCAGGTCTTAGAGACAGTTCCCATGCTTTACAGTGCTATAAAATCACATCCTAAGATGTAAATTCGTATATTTTGCCTATGTTTGGAACTTTTGAGTGAATTTTAGTATTTTTTTTTAACGATATATAATGCAATTTCTCCATATAAATCTTCGGTTTTTGAAAATGAATTTGAAAAAAAAAATGTTTATTTCTTTAAAAAAAAGTAAAATTTAAAGTGTTTTTTACAATTTTAAAGAATTTTCAAGGCGGAATTAACTGGACTCTTATAATCTAAATTATTTCGGATAAAATTATGGTAGCAGAACTTAGGGTGCATAATCCGTAAATTAGTTCCAAAGTTTAATAAAATTAATTAGTTTAAATAAAAGTTTCAAAGTGATTATGATTCTGCTTTCATCAATCTCTTTAATCTAACATTTTCAATTCATTTTTTTTTTAATTTCTGTCATAACTAAAAGTCATCGAATTCATTCTACATCGATTTCCCACAACTTTTTCCATTTAATTATTTTTTTAAATGTCTGTCTAATTCCTTTGAAATCTGCTTCAGAATCCTTATTCTTTCTCAAAGAATCTGATAATTTTATAACTCGTTTTAATCCTCGAAAAAATTCTGGGCTACTTCTGATATTTATATCATTATAACTCCGAAAATGCAATCATAAAAATAGTTCCCGAATCCCATTTTCAATACAGTTTAAAAAGATCAGCCCAACATGAAAACATCCAACTGGAAATCATTCCACCTTTCATTGAGATATTTTTTTTCCTCGCTCAAACTCCGATTAGTAATGGATATTATAGTAAGGAATACACGTGGCAGAAAGAGCTTTCAACAACATTTCTTCTATCCAATAACTTAAAGAAGAGAGATCTGTTGGCAGAATCACAAGCCATTTCATTTTTCATCCCACTCAGTCTTTTTGGAAGCCCTTTAGCGAATAACGCTTGATTGCGTAGCTGCCTTGAGTACCTGCTTTGCACTCTTTCTTTGCTTATCTGCAAAAGAGCATTTATTTCTTTTTGAATGCAAAGGTATTCTCCTCCCAAAGTTGTGTTAGAACCCGGGAGCAAATATCTTCAATTTTCGAAGTTTTCACTCTTATAATTTGATGTTTGCTAGAGGCAAAAACAAAATAGATTTTTCAAAATATTCATTCTTTCCTGAGTCGGATAGAGTATTTTTGGCTACATTTATTTGCAATTTGATTATGCTTTAAGTATAGTAAATATATGACTTTGAACTTAGTTTATAATGAAGGTTTTTTTACTTAACGAATATTTGGAATTGATATTTTATCACTGCATTTATAATAAGTATTCTTTAATACAGTTTAGAAACAAAAAAAGCCAAAAATTAAATTAGTTTATTTTATTTACTTTTGCAAATAGATGAAATGATATCTTTGAAATATTTACTGTAGAAAGTATTCTGTGATTGCATTGTTTAGTAGAAAAAAATATCAAATGTATATATTGGCGACTTCTAATATGAATAACTATAAAATCAAGGTAATTACAGAACATTTTCTATTTATTTTTGACATTTAGAGCTACATCACGGAAACTTTAAGAAATATTCATTTAAAGTAATACTATAAGCATATTTCAAAAATAAATTTTGAACCAAAGTACAGGGAAATAAAGTGGTATGCCTAATGGTAGCAGAAGAAATGTTTACTCGCAGCTCGGTAAGTTTATGCGTAGTATTGGTTAAACCGATGTATTGCAATTTGATTGGATATACTGCTGGTTTTTTTCAGCAGGCCACGCATATAGACTAAATAAGCTTTTACTAAAGCATCAAGTCAGAATTAAAAAATTTTCAAGGTGAATTAACTTACTGTACTGTATATTACTGACATTTCTGCGGAAAAAAACAAACAAAAGTAATTATGGTTAATGAAATTAAAATATACTGTGTTTAAACCATTTATTTGCTAATCTTTCCTCTCATATGGTAACTATTTACAGACAATTCCGGTTTTCAATATTTTAGTTATGATTTTATACGACATTTAGTAAAAACTGGAAACTGAAGAGTAAATTTGACCAAGAAAATGAATTTTATAAGTATATATGTGCTCTGAAGGTACCATGATTAAATTTCTAAATTTTACTACATTTATCAAATTCAATTGCATATTTTAAAACAGTATTTCATTTTAAACTTTACCAAAATATTTACTAAAGCGCTTCAGTAAAAAATACCGAGCTTTTGTTTATATGAACGGATTGAATGTATTGAATGGATTATACCATTCCTATTTTTTAAGAAAATATTTCTAACCTCCTTATATGCGTTATTTAATTTTTTATTTTAACAAATATTGACAATATACTTCAACATATGACTTCTGAACGATTCTTGATCTTTGCAAACATCATCTTATGCTGGGTAATTATATTAGGGTACTTGAAAAAGCTTTCAATTAATCTCTAAGCAGAGTAGAGCATTTAAGGATTATTGTAATGAGACGACATACTTTTAGGCTTATTAGAAAATCCATAAAATATCGGTTATGACAAGCAACACCAAAAAAACGCAGAGAAGTAAAGGCTTTTTGTAAAATTATGTTTTAAAGATTTTTTGTTATAAGGTTTAACAAGTTCACGTGTATTGATAAGTTATTCGCATACTTCCAAATTACCCTAGAGAAATATATTAATTGCAATACCTTTAAAAATGTCAGATATGTTAATAAAGAATTTTCTAGCTGTCCAGGTATATCAAAATATTTTTGTGAGATCCGTAAAAAAATTAATTTTATAGATATCACCAACTCTCACCACCTGCCACGCTTCTAATGAGCAATGTTTTAAAGTTTAACTAACGCTTGTATAAATCATATAATTTTATATTGGCTGTCAGTTTCATGTATATGTATGGATTAGGGAAAAAAATATTTGTTTAATGGTAGAAAAAATAAAAGGCACATTTTACTTAAAAATATTTTAAAAATTATTACTATTTTTTCATGAAATTGTTTTAGATAAATCAAATTTTTCTCTTTTGGGGTGGTTCTTTTTGTAATTTTTCATAGTGATTTAAGTAGAAATTTATTTATTTATTATTTAGAAAGATAGCTTGAAGTTTGAAGATAGCTTGAAGATCTTTGTTTAAAAAGACATTTATGCATTAATTCTTTTTGATAATCTAGATGGTATGTTACTGCAAGTTCAAAAATCAGAAATAACTAAAGCTTACTCATATAAAGTAATAATCTTTGTAATGCTAATTCTCATGTTAAAGGATTTTAGATATATATTTAATTAGTCACAAAAATTTTGCTTTGCACATTTTAAGTATATACTAACGTAAAAATGACATATGAGTTGACATTTAAAGTAAACTTTAAATGACTTATTCAGATGAAATATATCTATTTAATTAGAAATTTAAAAAAAAAAAAATATTAGGCTTTAGTTATTTGAAAAGAAGCTAAAATTTTTAAAATAAAATAACTTTTGAAATATTTTGACTGCTGAGTTATAAAATTTATTCTGATTTATAAAAACAAATAAAAATGCATTCAAAATGCAATTATTAAATTTTAAGGATTTTAAGGATTTTTATTGAATAAAAGCTCTGCGTTTTTCGTTTATTAATGTTTTTTCTTAATTCGTTAAATGAACCATGCATTCGGCAATAAGATTTATTTTTCTAATTTCATTAAAAAATCAAATCTCATTTAATTTGTGTATATATTTGAATATAAAATCAATTTTCGGGTGCAAAACTTAAACTATTCGCACTATTTACAAACAATAATCTAAAACAACAAACAATTCTATATGAATCAGCAGTAAATCTGAATAATGAGATCGAATTAACTGCAATTCATAACCTAAAAAATTGAATATTAAAGAAACAAATTTCTTACTTTCTTTTTTTTTCTTGAAAATCATTTTTAAAATTTATGAAAATGTATACAAATTTGAATGTAAAAAAGCAGTATAGCTGATCTGGTTACAAATAGTTTAGTTAAAATTTCAAACCGTTTCACATAAGTTTCAGTTATTTCAAATTTAGACAGTAGGGAATAAGCAGTGAATCTAAATATCACGGGTGTTGCCTAGATTTATAATTAATTACTCGGTTGCTATTGAAACTTCGCCTGAGCAACTCTCGTGAAAATAATTCAATCTGTTACTCGTCGCTAACAATGTGTTGACAATAAAGCTACAAAACAGTGTTAGAAGAATATAACTATTCAAGTATTTTTTATAAGTTTGTTAACAAGTCATTTTGACTAACCTTTGTCAATATAAATATTAATAGCACAATTTTTGGAGTTAAATTCTTATTTTTTCCTAATTAAAATATACAAATGCAAGTATTTTATAATTGTAAATCAAATAATTTCATCATTACTATAGTTAATAATCTCTAAGTAATAATGGTTATTAAAAGTAAAATTATTTCATGAATGACAGTCAATGTTAATTAAAAAATGTAGAGGAAGACAATAATACAAATATTCAACAAATACTATTTATAGAAATATTTTTTTCTTATAAATTATGATCTCGCTTGCAACGTTATCAGTAAAAATCTATAGGCTTCTTATAATATAATAAAATAGGAATAGCTGAAGCTATAAAATACTATTATTTTTCTATGGAAGACATCAAATTAGTAGTTTCACATCCTGCTTAAAAATTTACAAAATGTTTTGTTTTGTTAATATGTTTCCATTTACAAAATTTTTTTTTCTACTCGAAAACCATTAATTGTTATTTTAGGGATTTTTAGGGGAGAAAATTTCTGAAAACGTATAAAACAAATCTTATAGAAATATTTTAAACTATATATGATATATTGCCTGGACATTCAAACTGGCAAATAACCTAATTTCAAAAGAAGAAATTTAACTTTTCAATTTGCCTAGATTTTTTTTTTCATTTATGTAAAAGCAATAAAATTAACGATTCTTCATTTTTGCAAGATTTTTCAAAATTTTAACTTTTGTAATCCTAGTGTTAAAGTAACTCTCTAAATATTAAAATAAACTACATCACGTTTATTTTTTATTTTCATAAACATGTGTTTTTACTTCAAATAGATATTTTGCGCAATTTTCATAATTAGCATTACTGACGCTACCAAAAAATACACCACGTATTTTTAGGTTTTTTGAATAGTTGTTATGAACTCAATATAGTTATAAAAGCAACATAACTATGTTCAATTATAGCTATCGTGTTTAATTATAACTTTGAAGCACACATTTTAAAAACATGAATTTTTTACTTGAATTTAAAATTTCTCTTTTATTTTTAAAATAGAAGACATTTTGAAATGGATTTTCATGAAGTTTTTTATCATCATGGTAAGAAATAATTGCAGACTTGGAGATAATAACGTTCAAGCTGGAAAATAAGATTTATCAATTATCTAGGCTCACATTAAATATATTGAGTGACCATTGATTTGTTGTCAAAGCCATCAGATCAATTCAAATCCATCAGTCAACTTTGTATTCAATCCAGTATAAATAAACTTTTTAGGTGATATTTCAATTGTTAAAGAGTTTTAATTATTAAAGAGGAAAAAATTATTAAAGAGTGATACGAGTAAAAGATAGGATTAGTTTCTAAAATGTTTTTTTATGCAATACTAAGAAAGTATTTGGTTTAAGTACCTTATTTACGTTAAAAATATAAATTTATATTGTGCACAGTTTTTATGACAATTTTACGCATTGTTAAAGTGGTGAAAATTTCAAATAGTATAAAAATGTTGATTTGTCAATTAATTAATTATTGTTTTTATTACTTTTATACTTTACCATTGCTTTCAGCCAACGCTTTGACAGTATGAATTTTAAAAACATCCAAAGTAGGTTCTTCCAAAGAACCAGCTTCTCATACTAGTTTTTTTCTAACTTGAAAATTTTCGGTGTTAAAGAGTTTTTTTTTTTCAAATGATGTTTCATAAAGTTATTTATCACTAGAATTGTCTCCTTCAGATAAGCAAAATGAAATATTTCGGTTCACACAGGAAAGAAGTTCTTCTAAAAATCTTACTTTAAAAAAATAAAAGCCCAGAAGCTAAAAGTGGTTTTCACAACGAATCTGCAAGTTTGGAAGAAAGAGTTCCGAAATATTTTTTTACGGGAAAAAAGTATGATAAACTTCCCTAACGTCACTTTTATGTGATACTTGAATGCAGTTTGAAGCCTTTCCTACTAACATTCATGGTACTTTCAAGTTTTTAAATTTTGAAAAGTAAACATACAGACTTCTGGAATGCTTAAGCTTTCGTTGAAAAACTGACATGAATACGAATATTTTTGAGAAAACACATTGAATGAATCACTTACGGTTTAGTTAAATTAAACGAGCTGGCTGGTTTCATATATATATATATATATATATATATATATATATATATATATATATATATATATATATATATATATTATATATATATATAATACATAATTTTAAGACGTAGAAATAGTTCTTTCACAAAAAGCTATGAAAACTCTAGATGCTAATTAAAAGATTATTTTCTACAGTTAATGGGTAATAGTTCTTAAAAATATACGAATTAAGGAAATTCTAAAAATTCACCATCGTTTGAATGGCGTCATCTTTGGACCATATCAAAATCTCTAAGTTTTGCCATTTGAATGATGTTTGATAAAGTCGATGATATTCTTGCAACCAATTTCTTTTCAGAATTCCTGTTTAAATAGCAGGAGGCAGCATAAATGGGTGGCTTTTTCATATTTTCAAAGCTAGATAAATTTGAGCCAACTCTCAACATTCCTGCCATGGAAACAAACCATTGTAATCCATGCAAAAATCTGACGCAAGCTGTTAAATAAACTTAATATAAATTAATAAGCTGCGTATTCACGCTTTTAATAATTTCCAAAAGCATTTATATTAACAACTAGTATTTAATACGATTATAAATTTTCTACATTTATGCAGTGTTCGTATATCCAAAGAAAAAAAAATATATATCCGGTATGAATTTAAATGTAAGGAATACGAAACTAACATATGCTGTTAGAATTTTTTTTCAATTATGCATTTCAAGTCAAGTAATTAGAAGTTTTAAAAACAAATAATTGATAAGCCCTTGTCTTTTTTTTTTTTCAAAAAAAAATTTGGTTTCAAGGAAAATAGCAATTAACTATTATGCTGTTCAGTATGCTCAACAGTATAAGAAAAATAATCTGAAAATGATTCCTTTCCGTGGATCTATTAGAGGAGCTCCAAAATCAGCTGCTTGAACAAAGTGTAGGAACTAAAACAGTTATTGATTTCTGTACATTTTACAACTGTAAAAGTATAATCAAGATGAATTTTATTTTGGTCTTAAGCTCCTAAGTCGAAATAGATAGGGTATATGCACTTATTTTGAACATCACTACGAATTTCACATAGTATAAATATTATAATTTTTTTTAAATTTTTTCTTTATATTGAAGTGGATTTTCCAATGAATGGTAAATCTCCCAAATTTTCCCCATTTAATACTCAGTCAGGCATGTAAATGTGTAAAAATAAATTTTTCTCTTACAAAAATGCTTTTAACTAGCGATCTTTTACAACGCAAATTGCATAATGTGTTATTAGCTTACGTGTTGTAAACTGCCTGCAATGTTTCTATATCTGAACGCAGTTTAAGAAGATGCGAGTAGATATTTGACGCTTGAAAATCGGTAAACTTTATTAAAATGAAGTGAAGCAAAATGTTTCAGTGGAAATTACGTGACGTATATCAAAGAAATATCTATATCTCTAATAATAAAATATGGTTTTACAATGTGTAATAAAATTTAGTAAATGGGGTGAAATTTGATAATTTTAACATGATACTTTAGATCATGCCATAAAAACCTTTTATACGATTAAATTTACTATTCAGTTTTGTATTTTTTCCTAAATGTATGGTAATAAGAGCTATAATTTTGAAAATAAGAAATTCCGGTAAACTTTAACAATATAATCGGAAAAATTACGAAATTAATAATTTAAATACCATAGATGTACATTGATTTTAATTAACCGAAATCATATTTTTTTTACTAGAACCATCATCGACGTGATGTAAGGCAATTTTATCAGAATTTTTTTCCGTGCAGATAATGGAAGTGTATTTGCATTATTTAATAATTAATATATTGTAGAAACGTTTAAAAAGGTATTAAAAGGAAATTATATTTTCTTGTTTAATAATATTAATTATTTGTTTATTATGCATCTCTCTTAGATATCTGTTTCTTAGTACGTGTCTCTCTTATATATTTTAATACACATCTTAGATATTTTAGTACATTCCTTTCTTTGATAGTAAAACACAGTTTAAAGTAGATTACACGATTAGTAATATAGTAATATAGGAAGGTTTGAGGGAAATATGGATACGAGTGGTAGCAATTATTCAGTTATGATTTTTTGTAACACCAATCTGGAGCAACTGTCAAAAATGAAACTCTATCCTCACTAAATAGCCTAACAATAAATCCAATCTGATTCTTAAAATAGTTCCATTGAATTAGTACAAATGCTTTACTTAAACTTTAAATTCTGTTCTGGATTATTGATTGTTGTTTTTGTCTCTGAAGGAAGTTAATTGATAGTTTGATGGAAGTACACCAGATTGCATGCAATAGAACTAAATCAAGTTTTAAGATTTAGTTCATTGTTGAATTAAAGTTACCCTATATTGAAAACGGTGTTTTAATCTTTCATTAGCATTTTATCAACAGTAACACTCCCTTATAAAACTAAAGTGCAATTTGACAGACAAAGGAATTTCACCGTATATTCTGACCCGTTTCCCTTACGTCTTTTTACACAAATTTACTTCCGTTATAGAGTGAGCCCGAAAGAAAATCCCAAACAAATTCTTTTTTATCTGGAAACTCCATCTTCTATTTTGAATGGAATAAGAACTGGTTAGTGTTCTATTCTTCCATACGCCAATACTCCAGAGACCTGAAAACGAATAGTGCTTGATTACATAGCTGTTGAAGTGCTGCTTTCTTTGTATATCTGCTTGAATACACTCTGCATTTTGCCTGGAAAGCAAACTGTCGTCTCAAACGTGTCATTGTGCCTGGAAGCGAAAATCTTCCGAAGGAGATCTAATTACCTGTAAGTTAGTTGTCTGATATTGAAAAGGCTTCTTTTTCGTCTGCCATTCTGTTAAAAAACGTTTTCCGTACCAAACATTTGAAGCTCATTTATTTTCCTAACTCTATTTTCAAATCCACAATCCTTTATTGAAGGACACTTGTACCAATTATTTTGGCCAGATGTATTTTTTTATTTGCAGGAGGAGGATTATTTAGTTACACTTTACTGGAATTTGCCATGAAAAGAAGAACTGATGGTGTTATTCAAAATCTTGTTTCTTGTGTGGATTGTACATATTGTGGATTGTCCTTTTTTATTTTTCAAAATCTAGAGTAAGAAAATGCAATTACGTTTGAAATCAAAATAAGAGATCTATGCTAGAAGCAAAGACATGTTACTCAGAATTCAAGTTTCACTATACTTTACTTTTATTATTCGATCTTGTTTATTTTATTATTCGTCTGTTGATTAAAAACTTTTAAAGCCTTTAGGGATTAAAGTAGTTTATCTGGAGATATAGGGATGTGAAGTAACGTTGAAAAATATTTAATTGTTCTTTGAAATAAAGCAGTCATTTCGAAGATATAATATAATATTGAAAAATGTAATTAAAATCAGTTACTCTTAACAACATAATGTTTTACAGTCATACGATATTGAATATTGAAAATCGATATTGAAAACGATTTCATACGATATTGAAAATATTGCGATGTAAAGTAACAAGAAGTATGAGTTTGAGTGATGTTTTTAAATAAGGCAGTTGTTTAAGTGAGAGTATCTATCATTTAGTAAATCAATTTATATTACTGTTGGAGATAAAATATTTTAAATATCTATCTTATTATTTTCATATAATAAACATAATTAATAGTAAATATATTTTGTTAGGATTGCAAAAAAAACATGAATTTATCAATTATAAGAAGTTTAATCTCCTAATAAAACAGATAAATAAAACAATAAGTCGTATATAATCTAAGTATACGTATATTTCTTTAATTTAATAAAACTCTTCCATTGACGCGAATTTTTGAAAAAAAATTAATTTTATTTTTTTTTTATTTCAAAAAGGAAAATTCCAATTTCCCAATAAAAAGTTTCCCAGTTTAGAAAGATTTTTAATTAGGAAGTCTTAAATTTCAATTAAAAATTGTACTAGCAATTCATAATACTTTTAATGACTAGATTTAAAGGGGAAAATGGTACATTTTGACTAAGGTCAGAAATAAAGAATGATATTCAGCTCTTACTGAGTGAATTTTGAGAAATTAAAAAATATGGATAGTTAATAAATGTTTAGGAAGTCCTGCAATAATTCTCGACTAATGATTCTAATACCTAAATAGATTACAGTTCGAGCTAAGAAATACCAACTCTTATGATAAAAATAGCAAAGAAAAAATAACATCTTTTAATCGAGGCAAGGAAAAAAAATAAAGACCCAATTTACTTTTTAACAAAAGGTTTTGGACGAATTAAAACTGTTTGGATTTTCGGGTTGGGCGAAGGCATTTTTCTAGACTTAAGATCGTTTGCCGCTGACAGAAAAATATTAACTAAATAAACTGTTAAGTTTATAATCACAAAAATGAAATCCAGAAAACTAAATGTTTGCGTAGATTTTAATGTAATATTAATAAACCGTAATTAACTTCTTCAGATATCATTAATTATTTTCTTATAACGTTCCCTGTTTGCAACTGTTTAAAAATTATTTGCTAATATTTTAGCAATAGTCAATAGGAATTATAATTCTTCCTTCACATGATGCAATTATAAAAATATCTCAAAAATAATGTCAATTATAATAATAATGTAATAAATTATAATTAACTCCTTCAGATATCATTAATTATTTTCTTATAAAGTTTGCTGTTTGCAGCTGTTTAAAAATTATTTGCTAATATCTTAGCAATAGTCAACTCTGGATAATTCTATTAATACGAATTTGGAATATAATGATTCCTGCTTCACATGATGCAAGTATAAAACTATCTCAAAAATAATGTCAATTATAATAATAACGTAATAAACTATAATTAACTCCTTCAGATATCATTAATTATTTTCTTATGAAGTTTGCTGTTTGCTGCTGTTTAAAAATTATTTGCTTATAATTTAGCAATAGTCGATACTGCTTAATTCTATTAATACACAGAGCAACCATGAGTAATTATAATTCTTCCTTCACATTATTCAAGTATAAAACTATTTCAAAAATAATGTAAATTAAAATCATAATGTAATAAACTATAATTAACTCTTTAAGCTATCATTAATTATTTTGTTATAAAGTTTGCTGTTTGCAGTTGAGTAAAAATTATTTGCCAGTATTTTAGAAATAGTCAACTCTACAAAATTCTATCAATACGCAGAGCACAATGTGGAATGATAATACTTTCTTCACATGACGTGAGTATAAACTATCTCAAAAAGAGTGAAAATTTTAAGCGGAAATAATAGTATTTTTGGCGTTCTAATAATTACGTTAAAATTAAGCGCATTTCTTTAAAGCTTCGTACTACAAAGGCACACGCTGTTTATTTCTAGTTAATGTAAAATAGGTAATGCTAATGTGTGTCACAGGTCGAAATATGTAAGTAAAGAGATTCCATAACATCTTAACAAAAGACAATGAAACACACTATTCAATAACAATACATAATTTAAGAGAATCCGGGACATAATCTTGAAACTGTATTCTAATATTATTTAGCATTTGTTATTTATAAACCCTTAGTTGTTAAGAAAAATTTTCACGCATCTTTTCCATGGCGTTTTTTCTTCTTATGAAAACTAAAATTAAAAAAATAGATTTTTGATGCAAGTAAAAATATTAAATTTTATTTTTAATTTTAAAATTTTTTTGACTTATATTTCATAAAATTATATATAATTTGATTCAGTGCAATTTTCGCTTTCGGCATTGAAAAACAATTTATATTCGATTTCAAAACTGGAAGATTTAAAATTGAAAGATTGGAACTTAATTTCAAAATTCCTCGGATATATTGATATTGTAAAAGTGATTTTTTTTAATAATAAAAATTAGTGAAATGAATATGAAGGCTTTCAGAAACGGTGATTCTTGACGGCGTTATTCATTGGGTTGGTAGCTAAATACTAGCAATGAAGTGGTGATTCATATTCGTTTGTAATTTGTAAATGTAGATAGGAGAGCTTAGGCGACAACACAGAGTTAAGTTTTTATAACACAATAAAATATCACAATTGAAAACGCATTACAAACTGACATAAATTCGGTATCTCTAAAATCTCAAAACGCAATTTTTATATCTTAGTTATATCAAGTCATTTTTGTAATTCTAAAATAAATGATATTAGGTAACCCAAGTTCGAATCTCAGAGGTGGTTGGTTGATATGACCCGGCTCATAGCTACCACACTGCTGAAGAAAAATATCCAAATTGATCATGTGTTAGAATCAGTCTAACAGTAGAAGATTTTCGTGGTTTTCCTCTCCATGTAACCCAAATACGATTTAGTTTCATCAAAATAATCCACGAAGATTAGTTTGTCCCAATGCCTGGCCCAAGAGTTCTATTCTCTATTGTATTGTGTTCAGAACTACAAGGCTACCAAATTGAACATTTATGGTCGTAAACAAAGAAATGGGTCGGCTTTTCAACACCGGTTATAAAATAAAAAAAATAGTAAAGGTAGTATATAGTTAATATATAATTTGAAACAAAATTTAGTTTGTCATAAATCAATTGTACACTTAAAAAAAATAAAAGAATTAAAAAAAAAAACGTTTCGAAATCTTATATTACCCAATATATACCAATTCTATTCATATAATCTCATATTAACCTAAATATTTTTATTTTACAAACTAAAAGAATTTTTTTTTAGCATATATGATTGCATTATTTTTTTTTTTTTTCACTTGTAACTAAATAACGATCTTTGCCTCTATCAAAACGGCCAGAAATATAGGAAACAGTAATAATGAAGTTCAATCACTTTTCGTTTTGTGCGTAATTTATTCTCATATATAGGAAATAGATATATAAGAAAAACACACCGAACAAACACAGTGAGAAAAGATGTGTGTTCAAATTATGTTTCGACATATTTCTATTACCGAATCAATTCCTAGTTAGTGTGGAACTAGTAATTGCATTATTTTCGAGAGAGTTGCCTAGACATTGTCCCAGAGGTATGCAAGTGATTATGTTTCTAACAAGTATTTGCGATATTTCTGCGTCGTAGGAGTACAGTGGATAGACGCCTAAGCTTAATTTGAACGACTCGTGCAGTTATTGACACCTTTACTAATTTATTAACCATTCTATCTACATCTATTCTTTATTATTTACACTGTGTGAAACATATTTATTATCTATATGTCATCATATTTCGTAATTTGAAAAAGGTGCATGTTTCATAGTAATGTAGATGGTAATTAAAAGCAGCTACTCTATAACGAAATGTTATCTCAAATAGTTCACTTAAGTCAGTAACTTATTTTTATTTTTGAATTTTTTTGAAGTATATTTTGTAAGAATGCAGGTTACAAGTTGTTTGAGAAAATTAGTTTATATCTACATTGAAGCAAAATATATGGTCAAATCTACAAGAATATGATAAAATTTGCTGTGATTCTGGATTTATGGGAGCACCAAAAAGTAGTAAAATTAGCAATAAAACGTGGTTTTATATTGTGATATATACTAAGTGTGGTAAAATTTGGTAGTTTATTTTTGCATTGTTTTATCTTCGCATTTATTTCATCCTCTTAGAACAAGACGGAAGACCTTATATTATATTAAGCATACTTTTCAATTTTATATTTTTTTACTGAATGTTTGGGAATAAGATCGAAAATTTTGTATTCCATTACCGTATGAATGTGAAGATAATCAAAAGAATGGTTTAAATACCGTATATTTTGGATTTTTTACCCAGCAGCATAATTTTTTTACTAGAAATGTCAGTACAATACAGTATGGTAATTTTACCAGAATTTTTTCTCATTGTATCTGTTTTTAGGAAAAAAGGTCAGGTTTTTTTGAAAAAAAAAAGTCTGCATAGTTTTTACGTCAAATTTTTAAAAAGTGATATTTTTTTTTTAAAAAAAATTTTATTTGGAAACTAACTTTAATTTTTGCTTCATTGTCTTTTCAAGTCTTAAATTTCAATATTTCTTTAGACTTGAAGAATTGGAGAAAAGTGAAAGAGATTCCTTAACTTCTTCATTTAGTAAAAGTATTCATGAAATTATGCTAAAACTCTATTTATTACATTCTTTAATTACTTTCGCACTGTTTAAGGCACACCATATCTTCATTTTTTACTCCTTTCCTAACGTAATTCTGATATTTTTCCTCATTTCAGGTTTGAACATCTTTTAGGATTTCCAAGATTTAAGAACTTTGAGATAGTTTTACTGTTTTAATGTAAATCGATTACTTTAGTTCTACGAAATTGTTTTATTTATTTATTTCATACGAAGCAATTAGTTGAATTTAATATGGCTTACTGAATATCTCCTTACATAATGCAAGTTGTTTAAAAAGATCTTAAATGTTAGTAATTTGTTGAAAAGGTAGTCCTTTAGAAAATTAAAACCGATCTATATTTATCTAGATCTATATTTTTGTTTTGAAACAGAGTTTTATGTTTTCAAATTGAATCGACATAAATTCCTTCGTTCATCTTAAAACAAGTTTTTATTACGTTTTGGAATATTTTGGGCTTTTAGATAATAATAAAATCAGCTGCGAATATCTACATCATATTGTGGCATCCAAAGAAGTCTAAAATAGCCATTTCAAAAACACATACAAAAAATGCTTTCCTGCTTTCAAATTTTTTTTTTTTTTTTTTTGAAATATATCATTTCTATTTCAGTACAGTTCATTTCTATTCCAGTTTATAAAGTATATAGAATTCTAGAGACTTACGCAATTTTGAGATAGCACTTTCTTTGTTTTCTGGACAAAAAAAGCATTCATGCTGATATGAATAAAAGAGTGAGAAAGAAAGATTCTGGAGGCAATACAATCCAGCATAGCTGAAGAAAAATCGGCTGGAAAAGTGTGCCCTCAGCTGAAGACTTCCAGGCAAGATTTGTTGTTAAAGTTGTTTGACTAAAGAGCAAAAAATAGAGCTGCAAACATCTATTTTTTGCATGCAAGGATTGAATAATGCAATATCAGAATTAATCAATTAGAACAATATCAATTTAAGAATTTTAAATATTAATGATACAATTTCTTGTATTAGTTATTACATTCCTGTAATTTTAACTTGTAATTCTATATATTAATTAAAATTCAAAACTTGTTATGAAGAAATCGCTCGGGGGTTTCAATTCAAAGCATTTAATCAATCAATGCTTGTGTATATTTATCTTTACGTATTTGAGTATTGTTAATGAATCGTTAATCATTATGTAATTATATAATGTAATCATTATGTAATATATAATAAAATGAAATGTTTCAAAACAATAATTGTATTTGTTTCAATTTGTTTTAAATATTATTATACCTTGAGCTTAGATAGGAATCTAGCAGCTCATGGGGCATAGCGAACAAGCTGTATTTAGAAGTCAACTAATTATAACATAAGTTATATGAAATTCTTTATATGATAAATTATATTACACTGTTGGCCGACCGGCCTGTGAAGGGGTCAGAGAGCTGGCCTTGTATCAGAAACGTTCTGGGTTCAAAACATGGGCACAGACTGTATGTTCTTTCCTTTTCTCTACTGCCTGTTCTTACTGTGGGAGCAACGTTGGCCACCTAAAAGGGTGCCTTTGAAAGAGCCTATCAAGAGTCTGAAAAGCCATCAAATCTGCTCTTCAGGTTCCTGTATGACGAAAGGTCATTCTCGAGGTGGGCATTGGAAAAAAAATATTACATTGTGGTTTTAACTGGCGTAATTCTTAGTTTGCTTAGTTAGTTGTTCAGATTAGTGATGCACATGATCAAAGTGATTTTTTCCGATTTACATGGAGTGATACACTCCTTGTTAATCGAAAGAAAATAATTTGAAAATAATTTGAGTTTAACTGGTTTGAAAATGAAGTAAAACAAAATTTCAATAATATTATAATAATTTACTTCTAATTTTCCTCTAAATATTTTATAAACGCCTGGTTCCGTAAATTACGAGTAATCAAAAGCGCGCCATCAATATTCAAAATAAAATAGCGTTTAAAACGTTCATATGGCATATTCTACTAGTTCACAATATACTATATCATTTATTAAAATTAGACATGATAATTAACCATTCAAATGTCAAATTAAGAAAGAGTAAACTAAATAACATATTTGATGAGTTCACTATATAAGAGACAAAGAAAAAAAAATGGGTTTAAAAAATTGATACTTTTTAAACGATGTTCCTTTTTTTTTAAAAAAGCACGTGTGTTTGACATGATTTTTTTTAAACTTTATATTACGATTTCTTTGGCGGAGTTCCACCACAAATATTTGTGTGGTACGAAATAGCATCTATTTAAAAGATCATGAAAGTGTAAAATATTTCGGAAAATATGTTAACAGTGTGAACTTTTTTAAAGCATAAAATATTCAATATATTGATGAGATATTGTAGATATTCTCCTAAAATAGTTTTTAAGGCATGTAGAGAGGAGCACAATTTATGAAGTTTTTACAAATTCGCTTCCGGCTTTTTCAATTTCGTTTGGCTCATCAAATATCCCTTATTTTCATTATTTATCATTATTTTCACCTCATTTCATTTTTTCAACTGGGCTTACTTTTTTTGTTTTTTAATTTGTGCTTAATTCTAAAATTTAATTTCCATTTCATCTTCTCCAATATAACTTTGAAAAACAATATTCTATGGACATAAAATGACATAACAGGTTCCATCAAGTTGTTTTCCACAAGTTGTTTTCATCAATATTAAAAATTAAAATTTTTGGTTTATCAGCTTATAGATGAAAAATATCTAGTTCTTTCAAATATGATTTACAAAATTATTCTAACAAGTCCTTTTTTTGTTTCATCAATATCCATCTCTTAGATTTGAGGCTAAGAGAATGCAATATTGTAAATGAGAAGAAAAAAAATATACTTTTCTTAGACTCAGTCTGAATTGCAAATCTATCACAGAATCACACTCAGAATTATCACAAATTTATTACAGAAGTGAAATAAAATAAAAAGAATGAAAAAAAAATCATAATGTAATTTTTTTTAATATTTAAAATATAATATTATTCGCTCTTTAATTTTTTATTAAATTCAAACTCAAAACCGGTGTTAAATTTTTTGATAACTGATATGTGAGCAGTTAATAATAGAGATTAGATATAATTTCTCATTATATCTAATACTATCAATAGTTTATTTCTAGAAAATCTTAGTATCTATTGATCAATTATACTCAAATAATAAAAAAATTAATGTCAAATTGTATGTCTATTGTCTATTGTAGGTAAAATAAATTAAAAATAGTATAAGCACAAAAACTGATTGCACCGCTGAAATAGTTAAATAAATTAAACGTTTAGTAATGATAATTAATTCAATGAATTATCACATGTTAAATAGTAGTTTAAAATATATAGATCAACTATAGATGTATAAATAAAAATATAAACCAAGCTTTGGAATATTTAAAGTATTTTGCAGTTTTTTTTATTTTTTTCAATATCATAAATTACTTTAAATTTTAATGAGTTGTGCAGTTTCTAAAATATTTTTTGTTATTATCTTAGTAAAGAAATCGTAATGACTTGGAGGGAATAATATTTCATTCCATAAAATTTAAGTACATTATAAAAAAGACATAAAACTCCATTTTTATGAGTTTCTTTTCAGTTAGAAGAACTTTAAGAGGTTGTGTCTTTTAACAACTACAAAAGCTTGCAAGTTGTAACTTAAACGACTTTCGAATAATAAAAGTTACTTTTTATTTATGTCTTTAAGTTCACTGTTAGATACATTTTGTAATCTTTTTTGACAATAAAGATGAAAAATTGGAACTATTTTAATGTACCTGAATAGTAATTATCCAAAATACTCTTTGATTATATTTACCTGTCATTAATCCAAATGAAATATTAATAACCACACTTGCAAACGATCAATGTAAAAATTTCTAAAAAAAATATTATCAGATTAATAGAATTAGCAAGCTTAATATGCTGTAAAGCAACTTTAAAATGTTTAAAGTTAAGCATATTATGTATGTAATGCATCCATATAATTATGTTAGTTGCACAATGGCGAAATAGTAAACATAAGATAAGAAGCAAGCATTGCATTAACAGTATTATCTTAACAACACTGATCTAAATTGATTTTATTTTTGAAAATGACTTGTTTAAGAACGCTAGAAGGCCCACATTGCATCAATATAAAAAATTTTGCAGTGCTAATCATTTTATTTTGGTAGTATGGTAACATTATTATCATTGCGGTGCCAATCGTAAACGATTATTTTAGGGAACAGATGGTAATTTTTAGACCGTTAAAAACCTTCATTGTATCAAAATCATTAGTTCTGGTACTGCATGCTGATGCCATCGCATCAAAAATATTTATTTTGCGTCCCTCATGTACAAAAAATCTAGATTAAATTACAGTATTAGGAACTGACATAGGTGTATCATCAGTAAAATCCATTTTACCGTAATATATTATACCGTAATTTTTAATGTGATATTTATTTAAATAGAGTGGTTCAGTGATTACTGTAATATTACTGTAAAAATTACGGTACATCAGATTTTTTGTTATGTTGCATGTTCTGGCGAAACGTATTTTACGGTAAAAGTACTGAGTGTCTGTACTTTTTACCATTATTTGATCAAGAATTTGTTACAGTGAACTTGAAATTCATTAGTGAAACTTAAGAATATAAGTAACCTATATAAGATTGGCATCTATATTTTAGCAACACTAACCTTTTTATGCCAAAGAAGAGTCAACGTAATGACTTTATAAAGCTATATATTTTACCTTTGAAAAGACACCATACAATACAAGCATATTAAAATAATTACAGAAAAATATTCTCATCTCCTGAGAATTCTAAAATATATATATTTTTAATAGGTGTTTAGGCTTTAGTTTAGGACTATTATAAATCACTAGAAAAATGGTTTTATTATACTATTCTTTTCAAGTCCGTTATAAAAAAACTATTAAAGTTATACTATTCTTTTCAAGTCCGTTATAAAAAAACTATTAAAGTTATACTATTATTTTCAAGTCAACATTTTCTAAATTGCATTGAGGTGATGTTTAATAAAAAAAATGAAATAATTACTTGCTAAAGTAGAAAATTCCTGGCAAAAAACAATTTATTCATTGGAATCATTTTAGCACAGTATCAGTATAACATCTGTGTCTAGGTATTGCAAATTATGAAATATAATAATTACATTAACATGTAAAAAGTAATTAAAATTGCCAAATTTTACACCACAATAAATTGCCATAAAGTATTAGGCCAACAATAGCAATATTTTAATACTTTCTCATACATATTTATTACCTACTTTCTAATATATATTTATTATTATTTATACAAAATATCAATTCAGTCATATTTTGCTCAATTTAAATCAGACAAAAAATATTCTGAAAAAAATAGAAGTATATTTGAGTTTCATTGTAGAAAAAAATGATTTCAAATGGTATTAGTTAATATTTTCTGTCACGGTATTTTCAAAATGAGTTCGAAAGAAGTCGCGCAAAAATTCTTTTTTACTATTTACAGTTTCAAAACAAGTATTTTTACCAACAATAAAATAAAAATTCACACATCAATAAATTCTATTCTGACATTTGCGTTGTTTTGTGTTTATTACCGATTTCTGGATTGTATGATACTACTGTTAAAATAACCATAATGAAGACCATAATTGAAATCAGTTGCAATTATACTAACAGCTGATTCTAGTTTAGTTTGATTTTGAACTGAGTATTTAGGATATTGAGCACCAAATCATTAATAATGGGTTTTCAAATGACAAACTTATTGTATTGTAACACCTACAAACTATTGTAAGACAATTAGTCAATGTTTTTTTCTTTACCTCAAACTAATATTGGTTTTGACCCAAACACCAATAATGCTCAATATTGTTCACAATTATAAATTAAGCTATTCAAGCTTTGAGATTGATAGCTATAAAAAATAATGTTTAGTTTTTTAATAATCTCAGAAATTTCTTACAATGTAAATCTTAGATCCTCTTTCCCAATCACTGATATTCTGCATTTTTAAATAATAAATTGTACCCAAAAATATAATTTTAGATAAATATATTACACGCAAGATACTTCGTGGTGTTGATGCCTTAGTCAAAATAAAATCTTAATAATATTGTTTGCCAGGAACTCATAAGCGGCAAAGCGAAAGTGGATAATATTTTAAATTTTTCTTTTCTTTCATATTTGGCAGACTGTTTTGCAACGCCTGTAAAAGTCTTTTCACAAGTTATTTTTCTACAGAAACACCTGTTTTCCTTCCCTTAACCATAAAAAAGAAAATTTTACATTAACGAGAAAATATTTTATAAACTTTCCCAAAACGACCAGAATATGGTAAATTTTACTCTGTTTCTAGCTCTGTCCTATACGTACACCAAAAAGCGGCTCTAGGAACAGATCTATGATTAGGCTCTATATGCAGCATTTTTTGGGAGCTCCTTGGCAATGACTTTTGGTAAAATTAATAATAAAATATAGTTTGATTACCATGCTGTTTGGTAGTAAATATTGTAAAATTTGGTCATTTTATTCCGATACCTTAGTAAGGCATGACATATAAACCATTTATTTCGTTACATTTACTGTACAGTTTATTTTTCGCGAAATGTCTGATTATTATTTTGATCACCAAAATTTCCGGCTATCCATTACCACACTGACAGAAAAATACCTAGGTAATGGTTACCAGAATTATGTTCTTTTTTGTACCATAAAAGTAAGTTAAGTTTACCAGAAGATTACCCACATATTTAATATCATTTATTCTATTATTATTGTACTATATACTACTTGGTTCATTATTTCAAACTGCATGGTTATCATTAAAAAACCTATATCATCATTCAATTTTAACTATAAGTTAAAGTGTTTTTTTAAAAAAAAAACATTGTTAAAAAATCGCATCTGTGTCCCATCTGAGAATCGACGATTTTATCTCATTCTACACTGTTGAAAAAATGAAACTGATATCGTACCCATCTCCGATTCAACTGATTGAATACAAATGGGACTATATGTTATACTAAATATTTTATTTAGATGAAGGGCCGTGTTCATCACAAAATCGTTTCAAATATTGCTAATAGATGGCGCTATACTGATAAAAAATGTTCAAATGATTTGTGCATTCAATCTAATGTTTACCATTCACCGTCAAAGTTACCTTTCAATTTATTCAACTCTTGCTATAGCACCACTTGATTCCAAAACATTGAACTATGATCAACATAGCATACATCTGAAGTTTCATTCAAATTCGTAGTAGAATCTGAGTCAGGAGTGCTTGAGTACAATCAATTTTTTTATAGACCTTATTCAAAATATCCTCAACTTTATTGTTTTGTTTTAGTTTTAAGATGAAAAAAAGCGCGCGTCAGTACTTTGACAGCAATAGTTAAATTCAAATTAATGATATTCGTAGATTTATTATCACCTTTTTCGAGAAAATTTAATTTTGGCCGAATTCGAGCAAAAAGTCCCACATTTAGTATTACTAATAAACTATTAATTTCAACCTTAAAACGATTTATCACACTGTTGAAAGAAATTTGGTCGTTAAGACTGTAAGCACAGAAAAGTATCTCTAATTAGTATTTTTTTCAAAAATTTCTTCCCTCATTATGGGCTCTTTTGGAAAGTTCGACCATTCAGTATTAAATATCATTTAATGACACTTAGCAGAGTTAATGACGTGATGATGTCGAGAGACTTTTCCACTAAACATTTTTTTTTCTCTTGAAGAATAAAGTTCGACACTAATTGCCCAGCATAATTTTTCTTATTCACTCATAAAAACAGCATAGTATCCAATCACCGTATTAAGTTACTTAAGTCTCTTAAGACTACATCTAAGTAGCCAGAACGAATTTTTGTTCCGGAGATAAAATGAAAGAGGGATATAACTTTATGACCTTGTATAAATTCAATGTCATTCTTTTAGTGTTACTTTCAGTCTGTTTATATTTTATTTTGACTTAAATTGTTAATTTATTAAACGCAGTCACAATACGTAAAAAATGCAGAAGCATTTGATTAGATTATCTATTTCGATGTTTAATTTTAAATGCTCTAAATAATAATAGGTATTTAGTAAGAATTAAATAAATTTTTGATTGAAATATAAAACTTTGCACTAATTGCCCAGAATTATTTCCTAATTCGCCCATGAAAACTCTGTAGTACTCAAAATCACCGTATTAAATAACTTAAGTCTAAGACAACATTTAAGCAGCCAGAACTAACCTTAAGATTAATTTAATATCATTCTTTTAAGTTATTTTCTGTCTGTTTATACTTGTGTATTAACTTAAATTGTTAATTTCTTAAACGCAGTTAAATTATAGTGCATTATAATATACAGGAAGCCTATAAATGTTTAACAAATGAATGCGGATGCGTTTGATCAGGGTATCTATTACCGTGTTCAATTTTAATTGCCTTTATTAAAAATAGAAACTTTCTAATGATTAAATACTTTTTCAACTTAAAAATAAGTTCAACACTTTTTTCTTCGCATTATTATTTTTCGCTCATAAAATTTGTATGGTATTCAATCAATATATTAAGCAATTTTAGTCTCTTACGACTACAAACTAAGCAGACTGAACTAATTTGCCATCTCATATTTAAGGACAATTCAAGCATTTAATGTTATTTTTAGTATGCTAATATTTTTATCTAAATATTATCTTATTTAATAACTAAAATATAATAAGTGGAAAATATAATGCAATATGTCAAAATATAATATAATATAGGGTAAGGATATATATCTTTAACAAATGAAAGCAAATGCATTTGATTAGGCAATTTAGAATGATAATTTGTATTGACTGCCTTATATATTATTAACAATGCTAATAATAACATAAATAAAATATAAATAATAATTTAAATAGCAATTTAAATTATGGAAACATTATTATAATTAAAAATGTTCTGAAAATTTAGATAATGATTGTCTGGTATAATTTTTTAATTCATTATAAAAAGTGAATACTTGGAAAAAAAAAGAATATACGTATTGAATTATTTCGTTTTTGCTCTAGAGATAAAAAAAAAACAAATATTATAAAAGAATTACATTGAATTTATTCATAACTATGTTTAAATTCAATGTAATTCTTTTAATATTATTATTGGTTTCTTTATATTTTTATTTTTATTTAAATTGTTAATTTATTAAAAGGAAGTCGAAATTTAATTTTAATTAATAAAAATAAAGAATATAAATGTATAACAAATGAATGCAGATATGTTTGTTTAGGCTGTTTATTACAATGCTTTATTTCAAAATTTTAAATGTTTTTCTGTATTGGTTTGACACTAGTATTCTAGCAAAAATTTTCTTATCCGCTTTAAAAAAACTGTATAGTATTCAATCACCAAATTAGGTATCTTAAGTCTCTACATCTAAGTAACAAGAAAAAATGTTTGCTTTAGAGATAATGATAAAAAAATAGATTTAAAAATGTAGCTTTATGAAATTGTACAATTTAATGTTATGCTTTTAAAGCAATTTTTAGTTTGTTAATATTTTAATTTTAACTGTCAATTTTTTAATAGAATGTAATAAATGCCAAATATATTGCAATAATATTATGCAAAACGTCAAAATCTAATGTAATATAAGAAATGAAATTAAAATAAATATTTAACAAATGAATGCAGATACATATAATTTAAATATTTAATATGGTGTGTAATTTAAACTGATTAATTAAAATTAATACAAAAAATAATAATCGAAACAAAAATTTAAATAATAGAAACTTTATTACAATTATTTTTTCAATTGAAAAATAATTTATAATATTGTCCAACATAATTTTTTTTTTAATTTTTCACAAAAAAATAATATGATATCCTTTTACGTATTGAATTACTTAATTTTTATTGGGGATAAAATTAAAGTCGGATAAAATGTTTTGATCTTGTATGAATTCAATGTTATGCTTTCAATACTATTTTTTTTATTATATTTTATTTTGATTTTATTTGTTAAGTTATTCATTACAGTCGAATTAGAATATGATATGATAAAGGAAAATGTTTTAAATGTTAAATGGATGAAATGAATGCAGATGTATTTGATTTAGCTATTTAATATGATGTTTAATTTAAAATACTTTAAATAATAATAATAACGGAAAAAATCAATTATGTAATAATGTAAATAATAGAAATTTAATAATAAATAAATATGTTTTGGATAGAAAATTGAAGTTCGAAAATAACTGTCCATCATAAGTTTTTTATTTTTTCATAAGCCCAGAATAGTATCCTTTCACTTAAACATCTTAAGACTACATCTAATCTAAACGAATTTTGCGAGGAAATAAAAAAAGGATATAACTTTATATTCAATGTCATACTTTGAATGTTAATGATAGTTCGAATGAGTTCGATGTGACTTTAATTGCTTCAAAATATATAACATACTTTTTTTTTAAAGTTCTATAATTTTGAAGATGAATAGTTTTCTCTGGTTTCGAAATTTTTTTTCTTTACTGACTTCATCAACTTTCTTTTTTTAATAATTCATGTAAAAAATTGTGTAAACTTTGAGGAAATGTAAAAAAAACCTATTTTGTTTAATTCATATTAAAAATGAAACGAAAATATTAAATAAATAAATGTGATTCGAACCATTATTTTAATTATGCTATGTTAGTAATTTAACTTTTCAAAAATGGTGTTAAAATAATTTAAAAAAAAAAATTGAAAAATGTAGAGTATAAAAAAGAGAGAGAATAGAGTATCTATCTAAAAGCCAGTATCTAAATGTGAGTAAATAATAATAGGTTTCCAAATCAAGCTATGAGGACCCCTATGTTAACTGAATTTGTTTATTAGTGTTTTGAATTAGGAAAGGAACTATTAAATCGTAAGCAGTCACTGACATTCGATTTTATATTTAATATTTGCCCATTTATTTCAATACTGGTCAAATATGTCCAGAAAATATGTGACTTACAAATTGAAAAATTACAAAATATCCATCTCCACTGCTGCAGCTTTAGAAAAAAAAGTATTAAGCCCCCTCTTGAATGATCAACAATTTTAACACTGCAGATTTTTCTTAACAACTTTTCCTTTTATAATTTTGTTTTAAATTGTAAATGAAAAAAAGTATGTGCTAAGTCAAAAAAGATGCTTCTTCATAACCTCATACTAGACACACATTACTTTAAAGGTACTGTGAAGTACTGGTCTGGTCATTAACTAGAAAAACAGGATTCTTATTCTGTCACAAAACATGATTTATTCTGTGTTTTCTTTATTTAAATTGTATAAGAGTATATACATATATAAGACTTTCCTGCTACAGCTTGCCAGGAAATTTTTGAGACTTTCTCAATGTACTGTCAACAAAGTTCGAAATTGATTTTTTTGTACTTCATCCTCCCTTGGCATTGTCCATCAAGCGTTACCAATTTTTTTCCAAACTATTTGAAAATTTCCAAAAACATGCAAGAGATGAATTCAAAATTTTTCCAATAGTTCAATATGAGTAAATTCTTTAAAAAAAATGGGTATTGCTTTTTTTAAATGTGGGATTTTTTTTTATTATTAAATTTAAACATTAGCAATGTTCTTCAAATTAATAATTTTTTGCGAAATTGAAGTTTTAACTTATTTAAAAGTTACAAATCTAATATTGTATACTATTTTATTTTGCTAATGTTTTTAAAATACTATTTTTTATTTTACTTACTGCAAGAATATTCATTCCCATTACAATTACTGATCCATAATTTAAATGCAGTGTATCATGCAAGCTGCATTTTATTTCTAGAGTTTAAAGAATGAAATAATTAAAAAGCGAATCAAAAAATTTCATGTTATTCTGTTTGATAATTGGACATTTCCTTAATCACATTAAAATTTAAGAAAATGTTTAAAAATACAAACAAATTATGTGTTTCATTACGTTTTGAATACAATCAGTTTCAAAGTAGTTACGAATAAAAGTAGGTAAGCATCATATTTTCAGTAAATCGCTGACAGTGGACCGAGTTTCAATAGTTTAGTTTTATCATTTTTCCACATTTAAATACAAAATCACAACCTTTCAAGGAGGATATTATTATTAAATATCCTGGTACTTCCATTTTTAAACAATCAGAAGCAAAAATACATAGTTTGAAACTCTGACAGTAGTCAAATTTGTTTTTAACGTTTTTTAAATGATTAAAGTAAAAAACAAATATATACTATTTCCAACACTAATAAGTTTTATTGTCACTATACAATCTTGTATTTTCTTTTGTATAGTGCTTCGGTGTTCAATATAAATTGAAGAAAAAAATTATTTAATTACTTTAAAGGAAGAAATTTAACGTAAATGATTTAACTGAAGAAAAAAAAAACAGAAAAGTAAAAAGTAAACGCGGAAGAAAAAAAAATAAATATATATATTTTCTGTCACGTTAGTGAGACTTCTTGCAAGATGCTGTAGCTGTTAAATTGCATTTGGCATAAAAAGAAAAAAGAAAACATATCAGATGTGGAAAACGTGATTGAAATCTATGCGAAAAGGAACAAGGGAAATTTCTTGATATTTTGCTTCATTCCAGTTCATCCGCTGACAATCAAATATCGAGAAAAAGCGTAGTTTCTATCAATTGGAAGTTTAAATGTTCCGGAAGAAATACATTACATTCATGTCACAGAACACTAGATGAATAACAAAGACTTGCGCTTATCGATGTACGGTAGAGTTGGAGAAATATAACGCAAATGATTCGAACATTCATCTCCCTGAATATAAATTCGTGGGAATTAATTTAAAATTTTGAATGAGCCATTTCATAAAAAAAAAAAATTTAAGGTGCAAAATATCGAAGAAGTAAATTTAATTTACCAGTTTTTGAATTTCAGGAGAAACTAGATGATGGGAATGGTAAGTTACACATTTGAAATTGAAGAAAATAGTCTGTATATTTCATTTCATGCAATTACAAAAATTTCTAATCGAAACAAAATGGTTATTGTTGACTTCTAAAATGTAAATAAATTACAGCTTTAGTGGTTTGAATTTACAACACAGATCATGTGGTTTAAGGACATGATATCTAACTTTTTATTTATGGCAAAAACTTATGTCTAAAGACTAATAATACTCACAGATATTGCTCGTAAGGAAGTATCTGGGTTCTTTATGATCTAAATTTAGCAACAGTTACGTAAAACAGTATTTGAAAGTTTGGAAAAAAAAGTTTACGTACATTCCGAAATACAATTTTAATCATTACCTTTCATAACAATAAAAGTTTTAATAAATGAATGAACACAAAAAAGCAGAAAAAAAAACATTCTTGAACTAAAAAACTCAGTTTTCTTTTGGAACTATACTCCTCTGATTTTTCGAATATTTTCCACAAAAAAGGCCATTTATTTAACAAAATAAATGACAACTATTGAACAAAAAAATCCTATAATAATTAAAAGTCAAAATTCTCAAATATTTTATAAGTACGAAGTGCAAAAATAAAAACATCTCCAAGATTAAATCTATTATTATTAGATTAACTATTTAACAAGAATATTAGTGGGTGATCTCTAGTATTTGCGTTAAATAGTTCAGACGTTATTTCTAATTATGAATATAGTAACAAAAATGTAATTTCTTTGAATATGCATGTCTTTTTCCTTTGACGGACATTGATTTTTGATCCTCAAAAAATTAATGATGGCCGAAACCTAGAAAATACTGTCCTAATAAGAAAATCAATGGAATGGTTTAAAAATTAGAGCGTCTTACTGTGAATTTTATTTTTCTCTCTCCGTATCTCTGTGAGTTATACAGTGATCCCAAAAACATTTTTGTTCACAATTATAAAATTCGCTTATCCAAAGATAATTCCATTTAAAAATATTTGTAAGCATTTTAGTATTTTTCATTATATTGTTCACTTCATAATTATAGAATACCCTGCCTTTGCTCATCAAATATTAAATCACAATTTACTCTGTTGTAACGTTTGGGAAAAAAGACGATGAAACCATAAAGCTAATTAGCATCGAATGTCCTCTGAGTGCATCAATAATTAACCATTACGTTATTTAACATGTTTAGGATAATTATAAATTTGAAAAATAAGATTTGTTTCAGAATAAAAGATATTCTCTTTTCTATTTACGTGAATATTTAAAAAAATATAATTTCTTATTCGAAAATAATGTTTATTCAAAAATAATGAGCCCGATGCTCTTCAATGCTAAGTAAAATTATTTACTATATTTGCAGCTTAAAAAATATGATGTGATCTATACGAACATGATCACAGCAATTTTTCTTTTATATCTTTTTTTTAATATTTTTTTTATTTCTATTTACTAGGAGAAGTTACTGATAGATGGTAAACTTTTATAGTTCAAATACTTGCGTGATCATAGTAGATCGAATTTCTTTTCTTGATGACTGTTTTCTTCAAACCATCTTATACATGGAAGACATTTAAGAAAACATGTTGGAACCCAACAGTTGGCGAGTATTAAGCTTTTGTAGAATATCTGTAAGACTGCATGGAGTGCACACAGTGAGAAAATGTTTGAAAGGCTTTCTGAACGTTACCGTTATATATATATATATATATATATATATATATATATATATATATATATATATATATATATATATATATATATATATATATATATATATATATATTCTTCTTCTTCTTCTTCTGATTGGCACCACAGCCCAGGATGGGCCTTGGCCTTCTCAACAAGCCTATGCCAAGACATTCTTCCCTTAGCCAAGGTTCTCCAGTTTCTTATCTTTAAAATTTTTAGGTCCTTTTCAAGGCAGTCTAAAAATCTTAGGTTTGGCCGTCCTCTTTTTCTTGTACCTGTTGGCCTGGCACTGAAAACTTTTTTAGTTGTCCTGCTATCCTCCATTCTTAATATGTGGCTTGCCCATTTAATCCTTTGAATTTTGATAAATTTAATGACATCAGGCTCTCTATATGATTTGTAAAGTTCCGTGTTTGATCTTCTAAACCAGGTACCGTTTTTATTTATTCCACCAAAAATGCTTCGCAGTATTTTTCTCTGAAATCTAGCTATTAAATTTTCACCTCCACGGGTCATTGTCCAGGTCTCACATGCGTATGTAAGCACTGATCGTATGAGACATTTATAGAGTAGCACTTTTGTTTTTCTTTTTATTAGGCTTGACTTAAGATATTTTCTTAGACCATAAAAACACTTATTGGCCATCGTTATTCTCGTGTGTATTTCTTGTGTAGTGTCGTTTCTGTTGTTAATCTTCGACCCCAAATAGGTAAAGCTATCAACGGCTTCGAATTTGTATGCTCCAATTTCAAAGTGTGTTTCTTCAATTGCACATAGCCAGCTTTTGTGCAGGGCATATATTTAGTTTTATTTTCATTGATTCTTAATTCCATCTTAATGGCTTCCTTCTCCAGACATAAAAAGGATTGTGTTAGTGCTGTCTGCGATCTAGCGATAATATCTAAATCATCAGCAAAAGCCAATATTTGAACTGATTTGTTGAAGATATTTCCTCGGGTGTTGATGTTTGAGTCCCTTACTATTTTTTCTAATGCTAGATTAAAGAGGAGACATGCCAAGGCATCTCCCTGTCGTACACCATTATTAATTTCAATTGGATGGGAAAGACTATTCTGTATCTTGACCATGATTTTGGTTTCACTAAGTGTTAAGCTAATCAGCTTCACTAGTTTCTCCGGTATATTGAATTCTCTTAAGGCTGATATTAGAGTTTTTCGGCTAACACTATCGTAGGCTGTTTTAAAATCAATAAACAGATGGTGCGTGTCAATACCAAATTCCATTGTCTTCTCCAAAATTTGCCGGATGTTAAAAATTTGCTCTGAGGTGGATCGCCCCTTCCTGAATCCGGCCTGATAATCACCAACTATATTCTCGACAAGTGGGGAGAGTCTTTTGAAAAGGATGTTAGAAAAAACTTTATAACTTGTACAGAGCAAGCTAATTCCTCTGTAGTTTGAGCAATCCAGTATATCTCCTTTCTTATGTATCACACAGGTCATGCTGGTTTTCCACACTTCAGGGATTAATTCTTGCTCCCATATAGCTCGTACCAGATCATATATTTTCTTCATGACACTAGTTCCTCCATATTTTCGAAATTCTGCTGGGATTTCATCGGGACCTGGTGCTTTATTGTCCTTTAGCTTTTTTATTCCGTCATCGACTTCTTCTAATGTTGGTGGTTCCACAATATGTTGGTTACAAATTCCAACGTCTTCTGTTGATGGTTCATGTTCATCGCTAACTCCATTCAGTAGTTCAAAAAAATGCTACTTCCATCTCTCCAATACTTGCAAATTGTTAGTCAAGATTGCTCCATTCTTGTCACGGCATGAGGTAGTTCTGGGTTTGAATTCCTTCCGTTCTTTGTTTTATTTCCCGAAAGAAAGCTCTACTTTCATTAGATCCCCTTAAATGTTCAACATTTTTTAAAAGATCCTCGAGAAATGCCTTCTTCTTTGTTTTATGAATTCGCTTCTCCTCCTTTCTTGCCTCTTTGTATTTGATCTCAGCAATTCTAGAATGTCTCTTATTCAGCATCTTTTATATGCTTCATTCTTTCTTTCTGTTGCCATGTAGCATTCATTATCAAACCAATCTTTCCTTTTAGTTTATATATATATATATATATATATATATATATATATATATATATATATATATATATATATATATATATATATATATGCCAAAATAGTATTAGAATAAAAAAATTATTAAAAAAAACATGTACATTTTGGATGCAAACATCTTTTAAAAAAAAACATTAATTTCAGTGCATATTTCTTATTACATTGCTAATTAGCTAATAATAAAAGTTTGAATTATTTCTTTTTTTTAAAAGTTCATTTTCAAAGTATGCAATTATATAGTTTAAAATTATATGTAAATGAAATGAGACAATTAATTAGTCTACTCAACTTTGACTTTACCTTGTTTAATATATGAATAAATGATACTAGATTGAAAAATTCATTTGTTTCAGAAACATGCAAATATGAAATAACAGTCGATATGTTTCAAACGTTTCAGAAATAGGAACCAATTTTCAAGAATTACCAGATGTGAAGGTAAAGAAAAAATTATTTGAAATAAAAAAACGTAAACTTTCCAACAAAAAATTGACCTATAAAAGTAAAGAACAAAACTAGAAAACCCACAAATGCCGGTTTTCATTTAATATAAATAAACGGTTAATGCTAAAGAAAACGTTATTTTTCACTTTGAAGGATTCTTTCTTTTTTAAGCTATGTATTATAAAGCCTAATGATATAGTCAAATTTAATACTACCTGATAATGTAGTTTACCAAATACCTAATAATATAGTTTAACATAGCTGACAAATGAAACAATGTAGTTATCTAATCTAAATTAATAGTCAGATGGACCAGCAGTGATGGATTTATAGTCTAATATAATAATCAAATCTGTGATCTATGGTTATTTTGATTAATCTGTATTTGTTTATTACAGGAATAAATTGTATACGTTAAAAATAAATCTGTGCATCTTTCATCAATCATGGGTTCAGATTTCGGATTTCCATTTTAGAAAGCTTTTTCATTTAGTTGAAATTTCGTTGATATTCCAGATTTTAAATTTTATTAAGATTTTGTTGAAAAGTCCAAAAATATATATGTTACCTAACATCTGATGATAAACGTTCAATCAATAAGATGTCCCGTAACAATTAATAGAGGTTATTAGAATTCTTTTTAAATACCAAATTAAAAAGTTATACATAGTATGGATCTCAAATAATTATTTAATCAGATTAAAAATAAGAACTTGACAAAATATTAACAAGGAAAACAAATTATTAAAATGTTGGAACGTGTTACATTCGGAAAGATTTAAATTCTTTTCCGTAACGACTGAACTTTCAAAATGAGAAAACTCCTTCAAAACTCCATTATTTGATATTAAAGATATTATAAAAAGTTAGACTTTACTAGGTAATACGCATCAAACTGTGTTTAAATCAGAGTTTTTTTTTTACAGAGTTATAAGATTATGTATTTTAAAAGGCCCATACATCAATATGTAGTTCTCGTTGACAAAGTCGCTTTTCTCGTAATGCAATTTTTCTATGTTCTTAGAACTAAATTATTTTAGAATTGAATTATTATCTTAGAACTGAATTATTCTTAGAACTTAGAATTGTTTCTTCTTATTGTTATTGAAAACTGTTTCTTCTTATTGTTATTGAAAAATGTTTCTTCTTATTGTTATTGAAAAATGTTTCTTCTTATTGTTATTGAAAAATGTTTCTTCTTATTGTTTTTGAAAAATGTTTATTCTTATTATTATTGATAAATGTTTAGATGTTCTTCGATGTGTCTTGTTTGATTCTAAATGCATTTGGTAAACTCAATGTCCAAGTTTAGTTTTTGAACAATTGAACTAACATAATTGAGGCGTGTTTTTTGAAGAAATTTTTGGAGACAAAATAAAAATGCCATCCCTATTTACATTTTATTTCTATACGGTTAATATAATATGCCCATAAACAACGTATTTGGGTAAAGGTTTAATCAAAAATATTAAAATCCAGGAACTTTTTAATTACCGACATTTAAAATCTATACTTTTAGCTATAATTTTAAAATTATTTTTTTTTTCTGAAACTTCGTTCACAGATTTCTACAAATGCTAATACTATTCGGTTAAAATTTGAAAATGATAAAATAAAAATTGCACTTTGAACGTCTAGTGTCCCCTTAACGGCTGCTAGTGTATATACATTTTTTATTTCAATTTTGAGAAGGATTTTAAAGCTATATATTTAATAAAGTTATTAAGGCACAATATAAATACGCTTTTATGATTCATCAATGCAAATTTTTGATTGAACGAAAAGCAACGACCCATAAATTTTAAAAATTGTTACCAATAATGGCAAGAAATGATTGGTATGATTTGAATCATTCAGGAACCATTGCCTGATAAACTTAACTGCTCCATGCTTGTATGCCTGCTCATGTCGATACGCTTGCTAATATACACTTTATTATTGTAAACTTCGTTCTATTTTGATTATTTTTTGCTTAGTTTTCAATAAGAACATTGCATTTAAATATCAGATAATTGGAAGAAATGAACATACAACACCTTCAAAACTATTGGTATCAAAGCTTGTGGAGGACTTTTGTAAATTAATAAATATGATCACAAGTTCAAAAATGTTATCTGACTCATAAAGCCCTTAAAATTCAAAATCTATCATCTTGTGGATTGCCTCATTTGATTTATCGTAAAAAATTACACTAATGTCATTATCTCATTTGTCTAATTATAAATATTAAAGCTTTATCTTTGTTTTAAAACTCCTCATTTTCACCTCGACATGGTACGCAATTTTATGGAGTTTTCAATAAATTTAACCTGTGACCTTTATAAAACGGTCCCGGCTGGGTTTTTTAAAAATATATATCCTTTGCGTTCACTGTACATGAGAACTAAATACGCATTCTAGTTTTTCTCTTGCCTTTTAATACCGTTGAAAAAAGTTACTACTATTTAATTTTGTTAAATTCTAAAACTATTCCGTTAAATCAATGATATAAGAAATATGCTTAAACTTAATAGAATGTATATTTATTTCTCATACATTTGTTTTAAATTTCGAATTAATATTTCATCTAGGATTTTTTTTGTATTTAAGAGTAGGAAAGTTTGGAATTAAATTAGAAATATATTTTCATTGAAGAAAAAAATTTTTTTGCATGAAAAAAAGACTTTGTGGTGTTTTGGGGAATAAAAAAAGTACATATTTGAACGATTGGACAACCGTTAATAAAGTCTATAGTAAAGTGAAGATATTTTATTTTTTATACGATATTTTTTCTTTTAAGAAATACTAGAATTAAAAAATATAGAAAGATTTAGTGTAAAGTTAGCTTAAACATTTAATGCATGCTTAAAAGACGAGTGGCGCTTCTAATCATGGGCGCTTCTAATTAGTATTATTATAACATTAAACAGAAATTAATTCTTTCTATAGTATGAAAAAAAAGGCTATAAAAAATTGCCATTATTAAAACAAAAAATTTATTTTGTCATAAAAATACAAACCGTCTCATTAAAATAGGAACTAAAAGCAATAAATATATAAAATGTGAAGTTACGGACGATAATGATTAAAAAAATGTATTTTCTTATACATTTATGGAGGATAAATTTTGGTAAAAAGCCATAATTATTTTTTATGAAACTTCATTTAAATTTTTTTTTAAAAGATTTAAAAATATTTTTTTTATTGTAATGAAATTACTTTCGTTAGAAGAAGAAAATGAATTAAATACTTTCATTTCGACTCTAATGAATATGGACATTTTTTCTAGAAATTACGCCAATATTAGAATAATAGTTGAAACGTATTTATGGCATATTAATTTGTGTTTTCCAAATATTTGATCATAGTCTATATAAAAGTTTAATAACGGAATGAGCTATTTCAAATGAATAATAAAATGTTTATAATTTGTCAACGATATTATAAATTAAAAATTATAATGTTTAATATTAATAGCCGGAATATTAATTAGACTACATGCATTGTTTTAAGATTTATCATCGTACAAACATTTTTTAAAAATTTTATTGTAAGGGTTTCCGAACTGAAAAAAAAAAAAAACATTTATTTTTAAGGTATTTAAGTAAGCAGGAAATATTTCAGCTATCATGGGATTTCATGCTCGTGAAGTTTCAAATATTTTTAGAATGATTGAAAGGCATTTTATACCAGCATTGATTGAAAATACTTTTTCTGTGATTATGCATTTGTTAAAAATTATATTTTTGATAAAAAAATAATTTTTTTATTACACTATAGTGATGATGATCCCTCTGATTTTTTTTATTATTTCAGAATCCCTATTCCACTACAAAAACTTACGCCAAAGTATTATCGATTATAACATTGCTTTCATTAAATAATTTATCACTACATAACTCAATATTAGAAATGAAAAAAAGATCTAAGTACCAAACAAAGTTGAAAAGCATTTCTTTTCTTACGAAAAAATGTCCTAAAACCATCAAGCTTAACTAAGTGGAGATCGCCCAAAGTGCGAACTCGAGCAGTAACCGTTCAAAAATCAATCGAAAGATTGCGCTGATTGAATGTGCCATGGTCAGTGTAGTGGAGAACATTCTAAGTGCCATCAGCGCTCAGTGATAAGAAGCCCGGAATTATTTCTCACTTACGATAATAATAACACAATACAAGTGATAAAAACAACGACATAATTAACGAATAATTTACGTTAAAAATAACAATAATATTAAAAGAGCACTGGTGATTCAGAGGATAGAGCACTCGTCTCCAAATGAGATGAATCGTGTTCAAATCCCAGCGGTGACTGGTCAATATGAATTCCACACCCAGACTCGCAGCGACCACAGTGCTGATATAAAATACCCTCAGTGGTTGACAGATCATGGGTTACAGTCTCCTTGCCGTCAGGCTAACCGAAAAAGGTTTTCGCGGCTTTCACCCAGCTCGCACCGATAACAGTACTGACGTAAAATATCCTCAGTGGTTAACGGATCATGCGTTACAGTCCCCTTGCTGTCAGGCTAACCATTGGAGGGTTCCGTGGTTTTCCACAACATGTCACGCAAATGTGGGTTAATGCCTTCAAAAAGTCCTCCATGAAGGCAAATTGGGTTCAAAATTACAAGGCTTCGGAGATGAACATTGGTAGTCGTGAACTTAGAACTGAGTCGGTTGTTCCCCACTGGTTATAAAATTAATAATATTAAGAAGGAATTTAAAAACTATACGTAAGGAAGTTTGGTTAATATGTAAATTGTTGTTGACTCCAAACCCGAGGTAGTGACACTCCCTAAGTACCAGATGTGAGTGTTTTTTCATATTTCGCCTTTCCTGAAATACTTTCTTTTTTGGACTTAAACCGCTCTCTATCTTAGTCCTTAATTTATAAGTAAAAATTTAAATAATTCTATCGTATATTTTTTTAACTAAACCTTGCTCAAAAATGACAAAGAAAAAATTACATATTTTTAAACTAAAAATGAAGCTAACGTATCAAATGTGAAAACCTTCTATCTGGCAAAGTGCAGCAACTCGGCATAGCATGTATTCAAAAACTTCTAGGCAGCTATGTAAAGATGTATTAAGCCATGCAGACTTGGTAACAGCTCCGTAGTAACAAAAATGTTACTAGCCTCTATTATGTATTGAAATTCCATTCTTACTGAGATACATGGTAAGTGATTTTCGAGTTACAAAAAAATTCCAAATCGATACAATTGTTCTATTTTCAGCAGAGGAAAATATTGGTGCTGTGAAATACTGCTGACACATTTATCGATTCTCCACTAGCTTAAATAGCCCTTTGTTAACAATTATACTTAATGGCATCGTTAGAACAACAGTAGAACTTTACCATCAGCCCTTACCAATTGAATCTTTAGTCACCTGACCAAGCTACTTGTTTCTTGTAATCTACGATTTAACGATGTGTTCTTGTTCTTAGGATAAATGCTGTAAACAATGATGCTGTTTGTATTAAAGCACCGTAGTTGGTCTTCTGCTGGCCAAACCCATCAAAGATCGTTGTATGATCTTTAAGAAACATTTTCTGTGGATCCCATAATGGCTTTTATGTTACTTCACACAGTGATAATAATCAGGCAACACTCACTGCTACTCTCTAAAAAGTCGTTGCCATTGGTCAGTGAGCACATAAAGTTTGCCAGTGCGTTGCATATAATGGTTATGCTTGAAAGTAAATTTTTATTTAACTTTAGATACTGCGGATCAAATAACTTTAATATACCATTAATATCTCCGAGATAATATATCCCATTTGTCTTACATCAAATGCATTAAAACTTTTGATATTCCATGGGATGGGAGCAGACAAAATTACTTTAACTAACGTTGCAGATGAACTAATTACGGCTCAATTAACAATAACACGCTCTTTACTTATACTTTCTTTGAGCAATGCTTTAATTGCATAAATATTTGGATTCTACTCTCCCGTAACTTCCATGGCAAAAGTCACGGTACTTCAGACTTTAAGGATTTAATATGTGTTGTTGTTTCTTATTCCCTTTGATCCTGTTCTTAGCTAGATCAAGTCCAGAAGATCGTCCACCCACAGAAAGTCATGAAGCAGCACATGGTTTTAAAAGAGATCACTCTTCTCAAACTCTAAACAGGAGAGCACATGGTCTGGAGTAGATTTGTGTGCATTACACTTGGGCAAAAAGGAAACTCCTTTTGTTCTTGCACGCATAAAAGTGAACGAGTATGCCCACTGAAGAATCTGCGATTGGTGGTCTGTAATTTAGATTTTATATGATGTTTTAAAGCAATCATGGTCCAGAAAATTTTTGGCTTCCATGAAAGAATTCAAACACTGAAATTATAAAATAACAGCTATGCGTGAATGAATTTTTAAAAAAAAAAAATATAAAGCCTATTAGATAAAATATACATTTGCTTACATAAATTTATATAAGATATATATACTATTAACTTCTACATGACTTCATCTTACACGATTTTAACAGAGAAGCCAACTTGCTCCGGCCAGCAAATAAATATTTTCGAGTGGTAGTTTATTAATGTGTGATTCTTGGTTTAATAAATTCAATTTATTAGGTTTTAATCCTCCATTATTTCTAAATAATTCGAAGGCTTATATATTTTGTCACTTAATAACAGTTAGTGTTTAAGCTACACCGTTTAAAAAGTAAGCAAAACTAGGCAAATAGGTGCGAAGTTTTAGCTTGTAGTTGTTTACCGTTTTTTAAGTTAGTAGGGCGCGTCCGGTGCAGTTTACATCTCTGTATTAAACCACTTTACTGATCGTCATCTAAAATGTAACTTTAGCTCAAAAATGTATCTTTAACGCTTAACAACGCTCTAAAATGTATCTTTAGCTTATTATAGAAAGTGCTTATAACATTTATGACTAAAATATTTAAAATAATAATTACATAAAAAATAATATTATTTAAAAGAGTTTTGATTTACATTTTAGATATTTTAAAATGTGAAGTAAAATAATCCTTAGCACATTAGTAAATCCTAGACATGTAATCCACCACTTATTTCATTTTATTCTCCCGATACTTATTTCTATTAATTATATTATTATATTCGTGCATTAAGATACTATCATATCAAATAAAATTTGTAGGTTAATTACAAATAATTTCTAATCTGTAATGATATAATCACCTACAACGCTTTTAAATTAATGCGAAAATTTATAATGCTCTAAATACTTGCAATCACCTTCACCATTGGAAATTACGCTAATCTGCATGGCATTAATTTCATAAATCATTCAATCTATCGTTGAACAGATTTTCACTGAATCGAAAGCATTTAGTAATTAATGTTATTTGAAAAATGCATTGAGTAGGCTATTTTCTAGAAATTAATGCTTTTCAAGACGCAAATACTAGCTTAATATTTAATCCTTTTAAAGTGATTTAATGCATCAGAATTAATTTCTATTTTCTCAGATTATGCATGAATGAATTCAGAAACAGAGTTTAGACATTATTCAAAAGATAAGTCAAACTCTGGATCAGTTTGTTCTACAAAGTTAGGCATATGATGGCAACTTAAGACATGGGACAAAATTTGTACTCAGTATAAACTACGAATATTTCATCATTATGATAGTGTATTGGACATTTTTAACATCTGGCTGTTTGAAACAATTAAAATTTTTTAATAATCTAAATAATTTTGGTTAATATTTCGTCATTTATTTGAAACTTGAGTTTTCGAAAGATTGCACATAATCCCCGAAAACACTACCGTTCACCTATATACATATAATTTGTAAATGTTTTGTACAGATTTTGTATTTTTGTTTAATTAAATATAACTAAAAAGTTTCTACATTTGTTTTATAAATATTGATATTTTACTATTTTTATACATGTATGTAACGAAATTAAATTTGCATTCAACAATAGTCCTAATGCATATTTAATTTTGTCTATACATATATTTTTAATTTTTTCTACTATTTTAGTTTTCTTTATACTGTTTTTAGTTTTTAGCTTGTCAATTTGTAACATTAAGAAAACTGTTTTAGTACTTAAAAAATGCATTTTTTAGAAGATATATATATATTATTATTTAAAATATCCCAGAAAACTCTCACTATTTTAAAAATGCGAAGAATAAAGAAATTAAGTTAGATAAGCAAAAACAATTTAATAAGAACTTTTATATAGTTTCGATAAGATATGATTAGATTTCTCTTTAATAACATGAGTTGCCGATCGACACAACTCTATACAACACTATCCCTAGTAATACAGCTAATAAATTGTATATTTATTATTAAAAATTATTTTCGTTTATCATCACTAATTTTTTTCTAGTAACGCGCATAGAATTATAAAGCAAACAAATTTTTTGGACCAGTTAGTAAGGCAGAATATGCAAAGTATATGTATGTTAACGAATACAGTGTGCTAAAAATTGCTATGCCAATATCAATACGTTCCTTTTATAAGATTTAGAAGTCGTATTTAAATTGAAAAATAATGAAACAATAGCATCTGAACAAAAATAATTCGATAAAATACTTTTTTGCACTATTGATAGATGTTATTTGTTCTCATATATCTAATTAATTTAATTTTATTAGTAAGAACATATAATCATCTGACGACTAATTTCATTTAATATTTTTATAATAAATTCCGAATACTTCCGAATTATACGATAGGAAAGAAAGATTATTTATAAAAAAACATCAATCTATGCTTTACATAAAATTCTCTATTCACTCAAGAAAAATAAAATCCTTTATTCATTTATTACCTTGAAAAGTATTTGGCCAAGCATAACAATAGAAGACGTGACTAAGACAATAGAATGTATTTTTTTAAGAAACCCCATATCGTTCAGTTATATTTTTTTTTCTTTTTTTTTTTTTTTTTACTTTTAACTGCATAAACCCTACACGGCGAAGCAAAGGAAGTACTCTGAGCTTTTCCGACGCGTAAAGGATGCTTTAAAAAGATTTTTCTCTAAGACAAAGAACCGGAAGAGTTTCACTTCAGTACCTCTATTATTCTAGACACACTTTTACTGATTATGGATTGAGCAGATTGTCGACGTTTATTTTTCTTTTCGGTGAAATGCAATTAAAGATCGCTCCTCCACATTTAGTTCAAGACTAAAGAATTGCTTTCACGATATTGAATAGGAATCTAAATGTAATAAAAGCAATGTAATGTGAACTGTGAATGTTAAGTTTTGTGAATAATAAAGCTACTTAAAAAATATTACTACTAACGGTATTAGGTGAAAATGTCAAAGTATGAGATAAACAATTTTTTAAAAATAAGATTTCAACGTTATAATATTAATTCCATTACTTTATATCAAAGGAACATGTGAATGGTGTTAGTCATAAGTGATTGGTTAAATTTAGAATAAGTCAAAAACACCACAGTATTATGTCAAAAACTAAAAATGCAACAAAAATCTGCCAAATCTAAAGAAGTTGTCTTAATATAGGGTAGTACCAAGACAGTATCAAATTGTAATATTGCATAATATCCTTATTAAAATAAACATACAAATTATTGATCTTAGTTTCCTTACATGGTGTAACAAAAATGAATCTATAAAGTTTAACAAATTATACATTCGCGTTTTATTTTATTTTATTACCTTTGTTGAACAGCCGATCCAATTTTAAAGTTACGACTGCCAGCTTTGAACTCCGCAGCTTTGTCATTTCGAACTCAACTCAGAACAAAGGCGAGCTTCTTGATCAAGCAATGCGGCGAACTTGCCATCGAGGAGTACTTTTAGATGGAATTAACCCGCATTTGCGATACATGAAGATGTAAAGCACAAAGGCATCTCACAGTTAGCCCAATTTCAAAGGTATTCTACCCATGATTCCCTTACCTCTGAGGATATTTCATGTCAGTTCTGTAGTTGGTGGGGAGTAGAATTTGTATCAACCAGCCACATCTAGGGTTTGAACCATGATCACCTTATCAAGATGCGGGCGCTCTATCCTCTGAGCCCCCACGGCTGATCCATACACATTTTGCTAAAAATGAAATACTTTAAGGACATCTATACATAATAATAAAAGCGGCTGTGTGTGTGTCTGTAATCACAATATATCGCCCCAGAAGCCTTGCCCAGGCACGAAACTCGGCACATAATTGTGTTTTGACATAATGAAGAAGTATTTTTTTTCTTTTTTAAAAATTTGGATTAGTTTTTTAGTTATCAGTCATTTTGTAAGAAAATCTGTGCTTTTTCGTCTTCAAAGAGCCATATTCAAAAAACTATTAAAAATGCATATACTTTTCTCCACTCTTATAAATGTATGCTAATGCGAACCTTACAATTGAAATATTAATTTTCGATAACTTAAACCAATAATATACGAAGGAATTAATAATTTAATTGTAAGGTTCGCATTAGTTTACATTTATCAAAGTGGAGAAAAGCTTAACTTTTGTATTAAAAATGTGGCAACATATTCGATACGTAAATAGAACGCTTCGCTTTGATATATTTGTGGCTGTTCATAATTGTTATAATAGGTTTTTCTTCTTCTCTCCACGCTGATTATAACAGGACATTGAACAGGAAATAGTGTGCTTATTCCTCGCATCCCCATCATATCTTCAGACAATCCGTTTCAGTTTAAACGGCTTCAGTTTGCTGTTTGACTTAGTTTTGCGATGAGTATAAATAAATCTCAGAGACAATCTTTAAAAGTCGTTGGTCTTGACTTGCAGAAGCCTTGCTTTTCACATGGACAGCTTTATGTTGGCTGCTCAAGAGTTGGTGATGAAAAGAACTTATATTTATTGGCACCAAATGGAAAAACTAAAAATATTGTTTATAAAGAAGTTTTACAAGAATAGGAAGAATTATATACTATCTATATGCTGACTGACACAAGTTTTATTTTATTGCTGTTTCTTAAATATGTTATTAACTGCGTTTTAATTTTCAGCTATTGTCCAATGATGATTTCAAAAGCAACTTTTGTATGCTTTTAAAATTTCTGAAAGCCTTTAAAAAAAAAAAAAAAAAAAAACAAGTCTCCACCTGATAATTATATCATAGGTTAGGTTACCATAGGCCTTAGGTTACCATAGCAAAGTTACATCTTTAAACATCCTCAAGAGCTATAACACATCTGCAGCAGAACTGGATATGAAGACAAAATTGCAGGACAGGAACACTTTAATTGTCCACTAATCTTCAGATTTCCTGCTATGTTTTAAAAAACTTCATTTGTGAAAACATTAAGCGTGGCGGACAGCTGGCTGCATTAAGCAGCTAGTATAAAATAAAGCAAAACCAAAATATTTTTTACAAACACCTTCCATTCAAGCACCACAGCCAATAGAAGGTTTTGTGTTTTTGCGTTTTCTCATGGTCTTCACATAAGATTTTGGTTCAATATATCGATATACAGAGAGTCCCATATTAGGCACCTACTATTTTTATACATATTACTATTGCTCGTACCTGAAAAAATTTCTTTAATTTCAACCATTTATTAAACCAACTAATATAGCCATTCAAAAAGCTTGCATATTTAGAGATTTTCTTTAAACTTCCTTTTGTGATCTCGTATACATAATATAGTAGACACAATATGGAAAATAAAGTCTAAATAGTTAAGTTACTGAAACGACCAAAAGTCAGGTTTAATTAATATTTTTCGTTTTTGTTTTGCTTTTATATCTGTCTTTATATCTAATTTTGTAATTTTCATAAAAATCCATTTTGTAATAATTTCTTGAAATAAAGTTTGGGTTTTAAACTTTACTTTTTTTTCTCCAGTTTTAAACTCCAGAAAATTTCACAGAAATATTCTGTATTTAGTACTGAAATAAGAAAAATAATCCATACAGATAAAACATCTGCATCCTGTACATAAATCCTGTTAGTAAAAAACACAAAAAATCTTCAGTTTTGTTTATAATTTAAAATCTCCATTCCGTCTTGTTGAAACTAGGAACAAAATTGAATATCATTTCGTTTTCCATCATACGTAACACTGTAATATTTTTCTGGTACTTTTTATTTCAAGCCTTTACAATCTTTTTGCATAACTCAATTCAATTAACCAGAATATTTACCTTTTAAAAACGAAAATAGGGAAAAAATAGTTTTTAACAGATAATTTAATAACGGTCGATTGATGTATAAATTGAAAAGTATGCAAATATTTACACCCATTTAAATAAAAATTGTAACGTCATCGATTAAACTTATTCTGCCGAAAACTTTATGACTGTCGCGTGGGCTTTACTTATTGTCAATATTTAAGGTGGGAAATATTATATAAGGTAGGAAATCCATGAAAAGTGATTTTTTTCGAAGAAAAATAGGCTTCATGTCTGAATTGGAAATTTAAATTATTGTTTGCTATAATATTTCCATGTTTAAGATGTGCTATTTAAGCTATAAAGTTTATATATTGGATGTAAGAATAGATGTACAATAGCCAAAAAAATGTTTTTTTAAAAATCTTACCACTCTGAATAACTTTTGATTTAATGATCGGACCTTCCCGTTCAAGGACTCATTTGTCATAGTTTGAGGGGGTGACTTCAAATAGACTACTTAATTATTTCCTAGTTAATACAATTTCTTACATCATTTTAAAGTTCGTAAAGTAATATGGCAAAATACAAAATTTGGGTAAAATCGGTAGAATATTTTCTGAGAAATCAAATTTTAAAAAATATGTAATTATAAAGTTCAATTTCTTAGGAACTATTCAAGAGATTTTACTCAAATTTTGGATCTTGCCATGTTAATTTAAACACTTTAAAATGGTGCACTAAATTGTATATCTGGCAGTTCAAAAAATTTCGACTATTGTTAAACATAATAATAAAAATAATATATATTTACTAATATTTATTTTTTGCACCTTTGTATAAACGAATTTTATAATTGTGTGCAAAATTTTTTTAATTTGCTTAAAAAGTTCTCAAAATATGGCAAAATACACTAAAAGTAAAATTAACATTGAGGGTTCCAAACTTTGCTTTCCTGACCAAACTATTCGGTCCATATTTCCGAGACTGTGGCTACTCCCTACAGTTTGGGGTCAAAAACGCAAATTCGTTGCAAAAAAGGTATGTCTATTCAGAAAAATTACGTTTTTTATGTCTGATTCCGTAACTTAAAATATCGTTTGCGCTTATGAATTAGCATATATGAAGTAACCACCTCGAACCATTGATTCCTAAAAAACGAAAATCCGATCATTAGATCAAAAGTTATTCAGGGTGGTCTGTTTTTTTTTGGGTGCACACTCTAAGTAAAATTCTAGTCTTTCCGCGAATTGTAAAATGTTTAAATAAGATCAGAAAAAAATAACAATACAAATAAGATTTTAAAAGTTTTTTTTTAGCGCTATTGTATTTTTTTTTTGGGCATTAAACGAAGAAAAAATATTGTCTAAAATATTTTAGAAATTGCATGAATTTTATTCTAATCCATGAATACAATAATTACGAACTTCGCAACATTAAAGTAATAGTTAATTCGAACGAATGCACACATGAAACTTCAGAAAACAATCGGCAGCTTGTTTTCTGGTAGTACTGTGATTTCAAAAGCTAGCAATTATATCTAAATCCATATTTTTATACGTATGCTGCTGATCAGCACGGGTTTCTATGGTTTATTGGCTTGCTACTCTATTGGCAGCGTAAGGGTTAAAATACTGTAAACAGTGCATCAATATTTCGTTTAGATTTTTTGAATAAGTGCACTCAGTTGAAAAATATCAGACCACAATCTAAAAAATTGAGTAAAGTTTTAGCTAAAAAATAAAATTTTAAATGATTCATGCTATATAATTTTAGTATTTATAATTTTAGTGCATCAAGAATATTTTTTTAAACTATGCATCGAGAAATTATTTAAAATTCATAAGAAATTGTGGTTTGGAAAAATAAAACATCTATGTTTCTCAGAAGCATCACTGGAATAGCATCAAGTAAAGCTATTTTTTTCCAAAATATTAATTGTTTATTATATTTAGCTTATTAATGAGTACAAGACTTGTCCGGAGAATAAGTACCATTTTGAAAAGAAAAAAAAAACAAACATACTGTTTTTTTTTTTCAAAAAACATTTTATGAAACATATTTTACATGAAACAGCATTTTTCAACAGAGTTACCACCATTGCTTAGACATTTATCATAATGAGAAGCCAAATTTTCAAAACCCTCTAAATTGCAAGATCTCACAAAAGCAGAAAAAAAAACAATAATGTAAACGATTTGTGACTATCCCATGCAAAATAGTTTTAAATTCATGGAAATCCATCATAAAATATTTTTAATGCAAAGCAAAGTATTCTTAACACCTGTGTTCTTGTATTTTCTCTTTCCCTTTTGCAACCAAACCATCGGTGTCATCAGTAGACTCTCAACCCTGTCTTTCGTCTCGAATATTGGTGCATCCGTCATTGCACTGCTGAACCCACTCTCTCACTGTTACATCGTCACCATAACTTTCAACATGTTTGAATGTTTATGTGTGCCTCATTGGTACAGGGTCTAATTATCGCCTAGGCCCAATAGGCACGGGCTTAGGGCCCACACTATCTGGGGACATCGAAAAATATTAAAAAGTCAACAATATTACTTTTTTAAAAAAAATATTGAAAAAAACAGTTTTTCTCAAAAAAGGCATGTTTTTTTATTTCAAATTTTCTTTATATTGTGATAAGCCAAGCTCGTGTAAACATTGCACTAATCAAATTCGAAAGTACAACAAAATTTTAATTGGTACCATTTTTACTCCAACGGTTTAAGCAAATTCAACGATAATGCATATTCACAGTCTCTTATAAATAATTAGTGTCAACAAGAACTAAAAGCTTATTCTTAACAAATATGTCAAGTTGTAGATGGAAGGCTACAATCTTTAAAATGATTCAGATGATCAGTGACTTTTGGCAAAAATCACTGATTTCACTTGTTTGTGGTCACCAAACTATTTTAATTTTCACACAGCATTTTATATTTTGCTTTAATATTTAGATGCGTTAACTTTATCTTAGAAAAATAATCTTCTCCTTTCAAAATTTTTTAGAATGCTTCTCTAGAACCATGCAGTTCAATACATTATTTTTATTGTTAGGACTACTCTCCATAAATTTAATTTCAAAATATTTTGTTAGGGGCCCGGAAAATTTTGAGGGCCTTGGGCCTGAATTTGTCTTGATCGGTCCTTGCATTGGTAAAGTGATCTCCGAAACAAGAATAGAGGTTCAACCGATTCTGTTACGTACCGAGCTCAGCTTTCCGTATATTTGACAACGGAGAACCTCTTCGCACGCTTCAGAACGTGTTTACATACAGAGCAATAAATAAGCATCATTGTGAGGGAAACATTTACTTTTTGGTCTGTAGCTCAGTTAACAGTTTACGTAGCTACGTCAGAACAGGAAAATTTGTCTAGATGTCTTTATTTTTAACATTCATAAACCGTTGTATAGAACGCATTTCGCAGTAGGAGAAACTAGCAATCGTCTTAAATAATATGAACACACTCTAATGCGTGTAAGCACAGCATAATTCAGTGATAATGGTGTCAATGGCTAGACAACCAACTATAGGCATATGTGTGCACACGCGGAAATTCACCACTACCGTTACGGTGGCGGTAGAACGAAACGGTACTTACTTTCCCGGTATACCTCGTATAAGAGCAAGGGAACAACAAATAATTACGTTTTATAAATAAAACACATTTTAAATAACATTTCGAAAGTATAGGAATTTTGTTATATATTAAATTTTTAAAAAACTGAAAAGAACTTTTAATAAAAGCAGAAATGGATATTAAAAAGAAATTTTTAACTCACGTATTAAAATAAACTTTGCTATGCCATTCCAAATTTTATTAATGATCATCCCTTTAATCAATTCTCACGCAAAAAGGCAATGTAAAAAGCGCAATGTTAAAATGAAAGATATAAAAATTTTAGAATTTATATTAGTATTCTATTTTATCGTAATATCATGGTTTTTCTACAAAGTAGAGATTTTACAACAATGTCATTTTGCATATCAGTCATTTGAATAGATGGCGTTCCTTTCCTTTGCTTCTCCAATCGTCTTTTTTCCCATATCTATTTCACCATTTATTTTACCTACATGAAAGCACGTATCGCTTCATTTGTTTTGCAAATATGGTGTAATCCATGCCAACTGTCAGTTTGATATACAGTAGATACAGAACTGACTTCCCTTTTTTCGTTTCATTTACAAAGGAAGAGACGGCTAAAATATCTTTACATCCATGTCCCGCAAGAAGATATTTTACTTATAAAAATGCATACGAACTATTCATCTTTTTTGACATTTTTTATACATATGAGAAAGATCTTCAGATTTATTTTTTACGAATAAAAATGATATTTCAAGTTCTTTATTCAAAGAAACACAAAGTCTTTATGTATTGATTCGTTTGTAGGTATTCGTATGTATTGATTCTATGGTTACAAAGTGTACGATTCTAAACAACCATGGTATGATTATAAATTTGAAATAGAGCTTATTTTTTGAAGTTTCTGCCAGAGGATCGAAATTGAATTTTCTTGAAATTAACTTTAATATTAATACGCTTTTAAGAAAGAAAAACAAATCTCTACAAATAGAAAGAGATTTTTTAAGTAAATAAAAGCACTCTACTTTATGATAAGTATACTATTTCTTTCTGTTTATGTCCTAGTAGAATCAAAATTGTTCTGTAAATTTTATTAAAAATAAACCGATAGTTAACTTTTGTCAAATGTATCTCTAATCATTAGCTGAAACTTTTAAAGTTATAATATAATGATGAGACATTTCTTCATATATATATATATATATATATATATATATATATATATATATATATATATATATATATATATATATATATATATATATATATATATATATATATATATATATATATATATCAACTCACGGGCACAACGCAACTTGTTAACGGGTCTTCGTAATATGATGCCACGTTTTTGGAACTCTTGCTCGACTGTGAACAAAACAACGAAGATCCAGAACAAGACGACGAAATTTACAAATAGCTCAACAAATACCAGTTGCCCTTTCTTAACTTTCAAAGTTTAAAAATGCCTTTGTGACTCAAAGCACTAGGAGCAACAATTTTATTGGTTTTATAAGTTATTGCAGCATTAAACATCACCCGAAAAAAGTTTTTTCTTTCCATGGTAGCAATTGCTTTTCTGATCACTTTCCTGGATTATTTTTTTCATACATAGAAACAGCTGCTTCACGAATCCGATGATTCATCAGAGGATTATTTTATTGGTAATTGGCCACTGCAGCGTCATTACCGCCGTCAGTCATATCTAAGTCATGACTTTAGCTCGTGGAACCTCTGCATTATTTTGCTGAAAATCCATAACTACATTATTGTGAGCTTCTTTCATTTTTCGTTGAGCAGTCACGACAGCGATGTGATGAACTTCCAGATTACGTTGCTCAAACTTGATGGCGCAATCTTAGAGTTGTTTTTTCTTGATTGCGTCAGTTCCATATCTACGGTATTTTCTTTCTTCAGCAGTTTTTACAGATAAAGTAGTGATATCAATTCGTGACGCAATCGCTGGAATTAAATCGTTTTCGATAAGGTTGTAAACATCAAAATATTCATTAAAAAAATCAGGCAAATTCATCAAACGCAATCCAGATACGAGGCTTTTCCCTACATTAAATTTCTTATATAACACTGACTTTTGATAAATCTTAAATATAAAAGGATAAATCTGTCCGACAGCTATTAGTTCTCAAAAATCACATAAAGTATGCGTTTGGATCACGCTAGTAAGCACCAGAACTATTAAAATTATTTCCAACTCTGACATGAGATTTGGATACAGAGAAATTTCAAGACTCCATTACTGCTGTACTTTGTGCTGTATCTCTTGCTTTATCTTGTTGTAGTTTGTGCTGTATCCCCCGCGCATCTCTTGAGTCATAACTGAGTATCATGTAATATCTATACCATTTCGCGAAAGAGGTATGCTCCGTCACCACTAAATAGTAGGAGAGTGTGCGGCTAATGTTTAAAATTTCTGCAGCCATTTTAGAAGGGGTCAAAACTCAAAGCTAAATAATTCGCTAAGCCTCGTAACTAATTTTTTTGTTTCTATAAAACACAGAATTATTCTAAATAAATAGTTAACACGTAACTAAATACGCAACACTACTTAAATTATTACTTAAGAGCCTGTCATTACCTAAAAAAATAGATCTAAACAAATACTTAACGGATGACTTATTTAAACTGCTGAAAGCATAACCTAAAACTTTAACGTAAATTTGAAGTTAAAACAAATAAATAATACAAATTTATTGGTTTTCATATTATAAATAAAGTTTAAAAAAAATTAAAAACTAAAAAAAAAAAGTAGTTTAAAATTAGAGTAAATAGAAAGTTATAGAAATACATGACTGAACACAGAGTTCTTGAACAAAAATTTATAATAACGGAATATTCATGATGTTTATAGCGGTATGCCAAAGAATAATCGCTATGTTTTAGTTTTTACTGGAAGCATGGTTTAAAAATACTACACTGAACGTCTAAGATTTATTCATTAAAAATCAAAAGGAAGATAAGTTGAGAGAAATATCACCAGTATGTAAGTATTGATAGCGAAAATTACTTTACCATATGTTGAATAACTCATGAAGCGTGTTATCCAGAAAGCTTAGCTGAAAGTAGAACCTGCTAATAGAGTTCTACAAAACCGAACTAGAACGCTTATTTATGATAGTCATTTTCCTTTAAATTTTGGACCGGCGTGAAGGCTTAAACTTAGTATTCATGTAAGTACCATGATTTTCTGCAAAGTAAAACTGAAGTTGCGATAGTAATTAGTTTGAGAAAACTGTTGAAGTACTTGGAAATTGGAAATCAATCGTGGGTTACATTGTACTATCAGGAAATTCTCCATTTTTAAGGAAATGCTTTAAACTTAAGTAAGCTACACAATCATCCTTGCTGCTGAGTATTTTTGAGGGGATATTAAAGTTCTTTGGTTGATATCTGTTACTTTTATGTGAATTTTTTTTAGTGTAAAAAATTAATTTATAAATGCGGTAAATTGTTCCGAAAACTAAATTAATTGGTGTTGAGTAATTAGTTGTTTTGCATAATGTGCCGCTTTATGAAAACTCTGCCTTGTACAGTTTTATAAAAGAAGATGATTCTTGTTTTCTAACATTTAGACAATTAATTTTTATTTTAAAGGAAAATAAACAATATATTTTCTTATAACTAGATTTAAAACTAGTTAGAGAATATATATTCTTATAACTAGATTTTATCTTTCAATAAAGTGTATACAATGAGAAAAACATTTTTATTTGCTTTGTAACGTATAATATTAATTTAAAAGTAAAAGCCCTTAATCGATGTTTGATTTTAATTTCGTATGTTCTAAAATATTTCTGTTGTCTAGATCGATATAATGGACAATATTTCTACACTTCTTTTTAAACCAAATGCTATTTTGTGGAGCATCAAAGTAACTGTTGCAACTGTTCCAAGTTTCTATTAAACCTTATACATTTGCTGGTAATACCCTCTTCTTTTTCATTATATTCTTATAGTTTTGTTTATATTTCTGAATATATATTCAATTAATTGATTCCCAATAATATTTTAATTGTACATTGAAATAGTAATTTGTACAGCCCAAATTTTTCACCAATGTTCCTTATAAATAAACATTTGTAAAAAGAAAAAAAAAGAACATTGCATGAATCAGCGAAATATTTTCATATCTTTTGTTGTATTCTTTATTGTTCCCTTTCTGCTTTAGGCAAATTTAACAGTTAAAAAAGGCTGAGAAAAAATCGAATAAAAAGTAATATAAAAATGATTGAAACAAATGGGCAACATAATTTTATTAATTTATTTGGATCACATTGAAAAAAAAAACCAACTTCTATATAAAAATTTTCTTCAAATTTGAGTAATGTCCAGAATATAGTCCTAACCGACGACTAGCTACTCAAAATTTTGAAATTTTGAACCCTAAGTTTTTAATAATTAACTTTATTTAATAATGTTTAGTAACTGCTTTATATAGTATATTAAGTGTGCAAATATTGAGTTATCTCTTATAAATCTCATGTGGTTACATCGTTTTTTTAACCGCATATATTGTTTTCGTATATGATGCTTCTTAAATAAATCATACATATCAAAAATTAAGAAAAAAACATATCTTAACCTCTTGATTTTATTTAAATAAATACTATTTAAAATCAAGTTAAAAAATTTTCAGAACTAGTTTAAAGTCTAATATAAAAATATCTATTTCAGTTAAACAAGTATTATTTGTTAAACAATTTGAATTGTACACTCTTATTTTATTCAATATATACTAATTGTTTAATTTAATTTTACAAAGCTAACTATACTAAACTTACATTGTTCTATTCATGTACTTATTTTTTATGCAAATTTTACGAATTGTTTGATTTTTACAATACTAACGGGATTAGTTATTTTTCTAATTATATGTTTATTATTATGCGAATTGTACCTACTATTTAAATTAATTTTACTATGCTATATGTATTAATTATTTATTATTATATTTATATTCTTATTATTATACAAATATTGCTAACTATTTCATTTAGTTTTACAATACTATCTCTAATAATTATTTATTATTCTATTTATATATTGTAGCAAATTGTACTAATTATTTACATTAATTTTATTGTACCAACTGTATTAATTATTTATTATTCTATTATTATACTAAATATTTACTTATTTTAAAAATATATACTTATTATTGTTTGCTTCCTAATTGTTCATAATTGATTGTAAATATTCCAAATAAATCACGGCGTTGATAAACTATTTAAATAAAATGCTTCATTCCCTAAATCTAATTATTTATTGTATTTTAGGGGTGTAAGGAATTTTTAAGAAATGTAATAAATTATTATATACACACACTATAAACTAAAACCAGTTTATTTATGTTTTCAATAATAATTTATAAGAACATAAAATTCTCACAAAGCAAATAGAAATGCGACTTCGCCATAATCTAAATGAATTGCTCTCATTCTTATGTTTGAGAGAAAAGAACTCTTAAACAGAAGAACAATGATTTTCACGTCCATTTTATACAAGAATACAGCACCTGTCCACCGATGGAGGCGCTGCATACGCTAAAATCCTTTTATCCTCTGAATTCAGTCTTTCAACCTAACTCGTGGCATTAGCATCTCTTTGCTTTAGCAGGATCTATTCAGTTACCTTTCGAAGAAAAGAACGGTTGCCACTACTTGGAAAGAAATCAATGCAATGAATTATGAACTATTCAGAAAACTGAACCCCGCAAAAACTTTTAATCGCTTTCCTTTTTTAAAACCTAGTTTTTTTTCTGCGATTTTGTGGGAAAAGTGGTTTTACTTTTATAGAATCTTTTAATATTTTTGACGGAGTAATTTTGAATAATAAATATTAATTTTTTAAAAAAATACAGTTTGATTTAATTTTTTATTGATTTGTTTATGTGATGAGAAATTTGGCAGTATATAAGGAAAATTGTAAATACAATTACAGATTATTTTTGCTTATTTTTGAAATGGATATTGTATATTGCTGTTGAAGAAATTGATCTTGAGTTTAATGGACTAAAACTTGCAGACATGAGAGAAAGACTAATTTGTTTAGTACTTGTGACCGTATTTTGTTTTGACTTTTCTTCTGGAAAGGGTAAGTAGAAACTGATAGTTTGTTACTTTATCAATCGAAAATTTTGATGGAAATACATAAATCCTGTAACATCTACCTATTGCGTATAATTTCACAAATTTTTTTTAAAAAAACTATATATTTATTGCACAGAGGTTGGCATTACAGATGGAATGAATATTTTGCATAATAATCTGTATTTTAAAACTAAATGAAAATACCAATCAACACAACAAGAATTCAAATAATTTGATAAGGAACTTAATTAATATAAAGTAATGAGTTATTAATTTCTTTTGTGTACATTAAATTCTCATTTAAAAAAATCTTTTCATAGAATGTTTGCTTCAATACTTTATTTGCTATCTAAATGATTAGGATAAGATAAAAAAGAAACAATGAAAATTGAAAAAAAGTCAATTATACTTAACATTTCCAAATATGCCATTATGGTTTATAAAAAAAAAACAAAAAAAACATATAATCACGCTAAATAAGAGCATCATGAATATTGATGCATACATAATAGTATATTTTATTCTGAAATCAATAAAAAGGTGTTTTAGCATGAAAAATTAGACTTTTCGCAATATTTATGTACGGGGATGTAAAACTATGAATAAACTATCAGAATATCTCAAATTTAACGTGTTTCTTACTCACTGGGAGCGCCGAGAAGCTTGGCAATTTTTACTGAAGCTGTTTGGTAATGGCTTTTGTGAAATTAACAATAATATAAATCTTTAATATACGAGCTAAAATTTTATAAATGAAGTAAATTTATCATGATACCTTAGATCGTGACATAAAAACCATTTATTAAGTTACAATTTTGTTTCAGTTGTGTATTTTTTACTAAATATGAGATAATAAGAAATATAATATGCATATATAACAAGAATTTCCGGTTCACCGTTATCATATGAGCAGAAAAAATACTTACTTAATGGTTTAAATGTCATATATTTTAATTTTATTAATCAGAGTTATATATAAAAAGAAAAAAACAGAAATATCATTACTTTACACTGCGAAAATTTTACCAAATTTTATTTTTTTCTTCGTGTAGAGGTTTAAAGAAAAGTATTACGGCTACAAATTATAGTATGTATTATGATAATTTTAGTATATATTATATGTGCTATGATTATTGTGACTGTTTTATATTCTTATAAATTACGATAGTACTAGAATTTATCGTTTTAGAAATGCAATATTCATTTGGAAATAAAACAGATGTAAGCAATGCACGTTGGTAGGAAAAATTAAATGTGTTAATGCTGGACCACTATTATCTTAGATTTTGATAAATGGGTGTGACAATATTCATATATATATATATATATATATATATATATATATATATATATATATATATATATATATATATATATATATATATATATATATATATATATATATATATATATATATATTTCTAGAATTTCTACTTTACCGTCGTCCCCTATTGATTATAAGCTTCATGGGAATTAGTTAAAATATTACTCCTTACTAGATATTTTTTCTTTTATTTTCATATTATTGTTCAGGTTTTAAGTTCAATGCATAATTTTGTTCTTTTTTTATTACACTGCACGTGGGAAAAAATGAAATTTTTATTCAAAACATATTATCTTTCTGTTTTAGATAATTGACATGCAAGATTTTATATTAGCTAACGCAAATTTTTTTATGTAGTTAAAATTCCAGCTGCTAGTAAGTTAAAATTCCAGTAAATTTGTCTTTTGTCGAGTAAGTTAAATACATAATACGCATCATCTGAATCATTTTTATTTGTGGTTATAACAAATGAGTTATTTCTGCAGTTATATTATGAGCAGTGTGGAAGAAAAATGGTTTCCGACCATTTTTAAAATTTTTTTAATATAATTGAAAAAACTACGCATACAAATTTTACATTTTATAAAAGCGTATTTTTGTATGAACCGCTTATAATATGTTAAAAAGCGAGGTTTATTGATTATTAAAAGAATAGGAAATTGAAAAATAACTATGAGTCTTTGAATGCACAAAACAATTATTTCGGTTTGAATTATTTCATTGTTGTGATATTTCCTATGGATTTAGAACGTTTCAATATAGTAATAAATTATCATACATAATTAATACATTGTAACTTATAAGGGAAAGGAATAAAGAGATAAATATATAATGATAGATTGTTTAAAACTTAATTTAACATAATTAAAATATTTCAGAAGTTGAGAAGAAAACGTATTTTATAAATATCGAGTCTATCGATAGGTTCTATTAAGTACCAGACTCAAAGCAGGCTTGGGTAATATTTCTAACGTTAAAGAAACAATATTTTAATTGATATCCTATTACATAATTAAGTTCTCGAATCAATATAAATCAGTTTATATAGACGTTGAATCGTCTTATTAAAAATACATGAAACAAAAAATACATAGTTTTTAGACAACGTATAACAGTTAATAATAGAATGAAACTGAAAAGGCTGGCAGTAAATCATAGAATGATAAAAACCATTAGGTACAAAGATAAAATAAACAAATGAATAATTGATATGAATAAAGTCTGAATTCAAGAATGAATTGATTCATAAGTCAAAAATAGTCACTGAATAAGGGAGTCACTGAAATAGCAAATCAATGGATCAGTGGTTTTAGATTTGCTCATTGGCAGTGGGTTTTTTGTTACTTTATGCTGATTTATTGATTCACTGAATCTCTGCTACCGAGATTCATTGATTCCCGTTTCGTTTGATTCCTGATTCTCTTATACTCTGGTTCTGGCTCATTTAGAAAAATGTTCTCTTATTTATTGATTCACAATTTCATTTCTTTATTGGTCTACTCATTTGCTTTTTCATTGAGTCGATTATTATCAATTTACTGAGTAATTTTCTCTTTAATTATCAAATTCATTAATTAAGTTATTCATATATTCTCAAATTTAAAGACTTTTGAACACTGATTTCCTCTTTACTCTGATTATTCTTTTGAGAAGTCTTACTAATTTTCTAATTTAGGGGTTTGCATATAATTAAATTAATGTTACATTATATAGCTATCGTTCAGCAGCCGATCCAATTTTGGGTTTATGACTATTAAAATGATCAACATAGTAGCTTTGTGACGTCCAGCCATCGCTAGGATTTGAACTCGAGTTAGCTCATTTAGATGCGAGCGCTCTATTCCCACAACGGCTCTCACATTATTATTTTTATATTTTGTAACCGGTGTCAAATACTGGCCCGATTCTGAGCTTATGACTATCAGTGTTCGACTCCATAGCCTTGTAATACTGAACCCATTCTAGAAGACAAAGGAACTTCTGGACCAAGTATAGGAAGAAATTTACCTTTTTGATGGAACTAATCCGCACTTGCGTTATATGAAGAGGAAAACCACTAAAAACTTCCACGATTAGTCTGACAGCAAAATGACTGTAACCCATGATCCGTCTACAATCGAGGATATTTTTAAGTCAGTACAGTGGTCGGAGCGAGGCAGGTGCGTATCAACCAGCCACCGCAGTGTTTTGCACCCGGTTCACCTCATTGGAAGTCGCAAGCTCTATCCTCTGAGCCACCACGGCTAGGATAAACTAATTCATTTATTTGCTGAGCCATTGATTCGTGGTAATTATGCGTAAAGACAAATGTTGTTATTTGTGGTAGCAAAATTTTTATTCTTCTCCTCCACTTCTCTGACGGTTCTACCTTATTTCAACGGTTCTACCTTATACCAACTAGTTATTTTGATAGATTTAATTAGTAAAAATGAAAAAAACTCAAAATTATACAATGTTTTTCTGGTAAACTAAAATTAAAAATAATGAGGTATAAGTTCTAATTATGACTAAAAACTCAGCAAGATTGCGTTAAACACTAGACCGGATGAGCATGCCACTTACATTTTTTTTCTTGTACGACTTTCTCATATGTTTGTTAAATTTAACTTAGAATGTTTTTCTTGTGCTCGGCATCTCTCTTCTTCCATTGGTGTTTTCTGTTGATGATATATCTTCTACAATATTTCATAACAGAAAACAGAGCGATTTCTTGACAATTGACATTATTTTCATAAGGCCAGGAAGCTTTATTTTTTTAATTTAAACTACAGTTTTCATAGTTAAGCAAATTTTATTTGTTTTTAAAACATTTATTTTTTTAATATGCAGATTTAGTACTACGTATTCTTACATTATTAAGCAATGAAGCATGCTGAATTTTGTTCTATAAAAAGAAAATGAAAATTATAATCTTTCTCAAAGAACATACATGTGTCCATATTACTTGTACACTTGTGTACTTCAGTTGAAAGGGAGGCAAATACGTATTTTCAAACCAATAAAACTGTCTCCATATGATTATTTCTGTAAATGTTCATTATCTTTAGAAATATATAATTCCTTTTTTTTAAAACTTAGCTACTTATTATTATCCTGTAAATAAAAGAGCTATTAAATTTTATCTTGTCTATTTAAAAATACCCATTGCATTTACTACAATATTTATACAGAGCCAAAAGAATTGTATTAATAAATATCTTTCTTTAATATAAACTAAAAGAAGTATATCAGTAACTAACTTTTTTTAAATTTCTAAAAATATTTTTTTCTTTTCTCTTTTTTCTTTTTTTATAATAGTAAAAACAATAATAATAATACTCAGAAAAATCTAGAGTAGGAAAACGGATTCTTCATAGTGGTAATTCCATGTTTTTTCTTGCCCATGGTACATTATATTTGCCAAAAAACATTTTTTTTAAATGCACCTAAATTATCTATGTCCCAAATGGGACCAAATAAAAATAATTTTAAAAATATTAATAAAATAACCTATTTAAATTTATATTTTTTTATTGTTTACTTGATGTGGAATTAATCATAAACAGCTTTATTTTTCGTAAATGTGAATTAAAATTTAGAAGTTTAATTTTTTCTCTAATAATTTTCATCTTCCTATTAATTATTTCTAATACAAAAAGGATATAATATTATGACACTGACATGGATAAAAACTAACATTTGCGGAAGGAAATACTGTTTTTACAGTATTTATACGAAATAATTTTTCTTGTCTGTGTAACATGAATATCGCTCTAGAAAATAGTTGCTTCATTTTTCCTTCTCAATCAGATCTAGTTAAATGTTTTTATTTTATTTTTTTTTATCTAATCAGAGAGAAAATCATCTAGGTTTCGTGTAGCAGGTAGTGACCACTATCTCGCCAGCTTAGCAGAAAACGGAAATTACCCAAATGATGTCACGTGAAACAATGATTAGATTCATCCTGGGTGGTTTCCTGGTCAGCTGCCAAAAGTTGTAAAAAACAGTAATGTTGAAAATTCGAGCAGAATTTTAATGAATCTTTAGCATTTCTAATACTTATCATCTGATGTTAGCTTATATCAACTGAAAGTATAAGTTAAAATACAAATAAACAAATAAATAATACGCTTATTTTAAATTATTGCAAAGATTCACTTATTCACTTCCAAAATTAAATGGAGTAGTATATTTGCTTAGATTATTACAGAATAAATTAAGTTTCATTACAATTCAAATTTAATTTTGATACATTATTTTTAAAAATTCAACATAAATTAATTTCTTTGAATACTGGAACTATTTTCCGTAAAATGCTAAGAATTAGGTTTTTATTTAATTTTTTTTTTTTTGGACTTTTTGAAAGACAAAAATGATAGCAATGAATTTTTTTCACAAAGTGTTTTGCAATGTAAGTTGTAAAACTTTACACTCTTAGGAAAGGATAGATGAAATATATATATATATATATATATATATATATATATATATATATATATATATATATATATATATATATTATATATATATATTATATATATATATATATATTATATATATATATATATATTATATATATATATATATATATTATATATATATATATATATATATATATATATATATATATATATATATATATATATATATATATATATATATATATATATATATATATATATATATATATATATATATATATATATTTTTTTAATATTTCATCGTGGCGTTGCAACGATGTAGAAAAAAAAACACAGTTTTGAATTAATCAAATGACTTCAAGGTGCAAAATTATCCATAGTTTTCTAAGAAAAGTTCTAAGAAAATATGGCGAAAGATACATTTTTTCCATTTTTTTGTAAAGCACTTTTTCTTAAAATTAGGAGACTCCAGTAACTGTTCAATCTGCTCATTGACCCACGTAGTTTTTATCCATTTATTCATTTTAATCCATTTTTTATTAAAATTACATTCGGGTGCGCTATATTGGTCCTCGTTCAATTGTTCTACTTATTGCACGACTTTACTTTGCACGACTGCAAAGTGCACGACTTTGCACGCAGTCATTTGGATACTGAAGCTGATGATCCATTCCTTCTGCGGATGAACAAAATTGTGATGGCATGCCTTCGGATCATCCTCAAGGATGTTTCTCAGACCGTCTAGTGTGACGTAAATAAAGTACTAACATGGTACTGTAATACTATTTAAAGGTTACATTGTACTGTAAGTACCATGTAGCAAAGAATAAATAATAGTTATTTAAAGAATGGTCTTGCAAAAAAAAAGTACATTTAATTTTGAAGTACTAGGAATTTCGAAGAAACTCACTTAAAAGTTTAAATTCAAAATAGTTCCATCAAGTTACAACTCTGTAGTTCTTTTTCAGTGACCAAATAGATCACTCGATTTACTTTTTTTACTAAAATTTTAACAGTTTGAATCTGATATTTTAGTTCTGGAATCATATTTTTTATTCTATCAAACTCTTAGTACATATTTCTGCATATCCTTCTAATTTCACATTTCTAATTTTTAAAGATTTCGTGCAGTAAAGCAAAATGTAACGTAAAGCAAAAATGACATAGAAAAAAATTCGCAATAAAAGCAATTCAAAATTAAAATCCATGCATCAAAACATTTTAATTTGAGTTTAACCTAATTTTGAAAAAAAAAAATGTTATCCCTTTTATAAGTATTACTTCGCCTAAAACTATTTGCTTAACAGCAATTACCCGTAGCTGATGATTATTCTAAAAAGATCATTAAATTTCATTCAATATATCGCGTAATCAAACGGTGAAACTGTTAATAGTCCCTAATTAGTTTCATTTACTATAATTTGCAATTCTACAAGAGAAAGTAAATTTAAATAATTGTTTTCTTATGGTAATTTACATACAGCGGCAATAATGCGTTTGCACAAATGAGTATTTTCCTTTCGAGTAATACGTTGTTATTCTATTAATTCGGTTCAATTATACATATATTTGCAATTTTTCTTGTTTGGAAGAAATTTATCGATATTGAGAAAGGCAAGTAAAATTGTCTTTATTAATGAATTTGATTGCATTGCAAATAATCAGGTAATTTTTTTTTCAAATTATTTCAATTTCGTTTGTAACTTTAATGGTTGATGATTAATATATATTCTTATTTATTTTTCATAATTAATGTAATTCTGATTTGAAATTATTAATAAGACAATTATGATTGTTCCTTTTTCTTTACAGTTTATGTATAGTATTCATTAAAATTACTAGTTATAATTCAATATAATACTAAATTCAGTATAATGGCAACATAAAACTCTTCATTCTGATTGTGATATGGGAGATAATAATTTCAAATGAAGATATTGCTATTTATTTCTAAAATGTTGTTACTGTTAGAGCAATGGAATTCTTTCGAATTTATTCACGCATTATCTATATTTATTTCTTGAATAAAAATGAACAACTATGTTATTCATATATTGCAAACTAAAGCAGACTATAAACTAAAATGGATTTTGAATAGCGCTTATAAATTTACCATATAGTGAAAAACAGTAATCTAATTTCCAGGAGAACCTGCCTAACAAGAGAATTAAAATTTAAAAAATAGCCTCAAAATGTATTAAATCTGGGGTAAATCTAAAACGCTTTCATAATTTGTGTACTTGTACCCTTATTGACTTACATAAATATTTATTTATTCTATATTTGGAACACCGATTACCAATTTTTGAGTTCTTTTTTAGAATATTACAATGAGTTTTTGTTTATTTTTCAATCAGCACTTATTATACAATGAAGAATTAGAGACCGCCAACACTAATGTTTCAGACTTTAAAGGAGATTGTTGATGACAAAAGAAGTAGTTACGACAGTTTAATAAATATATAACGACATAAGTTTTTTTCTTTCTAAATTTGCAGAACCATTTTTAATTGGAACAGATTTGCACTGTTCAACAGAAAAAAATAGTGCAAAAATGAAAGTAAATGCCAACACCAATTAGCACTTTTTCTCCTGAATTAAAATTTAATTACTTATCATAACAAAATATTGTCATTACATAGAAACTCTTAAAAACGAAAATTTATTATAATCTTTTTATAAAATTTTATAAGAATATTTAATTATTTTAGCGGGATATAATCGTATTTTTTATATATATGTATAAAAGAGATGGGTGGTTTTGCCTGTTATATCATTTACCTTCTCTTTTTTTTCTTCAAGAAAATATCATTTTGTTGATGAAATGTATATTTATTATTATTTTTATGTAAGGCAATTTTGTTTTTTTATGTCAATTGTAAAGCATATTTTACAACAATAATCTCAGACTGACTTTGTAAGTGCCGCAGAAGAAATTTGAATTCTAGAAGATATTGCTGCCGATTGACTTTGTATATTCGTAACAATGCTGTTATCAAAGTATTAATGTAATATTAATTGTTCTAAAGAATGTATCTAAAAGCTACTAATTGTGTTATTTAAAAAAAAAAAAAAAAAACATCTATTTACAAATCTAAAAAAATTTTTGCGCTTCAATTAACGTAAATAATTAAAATTAATATTCCACAGTAAAATTTATGTTATTTTTTTCTTTAATTTTCCGAATATGCATTTTTCCTATATTAAGAACAGTTTGTTTTTATAAATTTAAAAAAAAAATTATATATGGTGTTATTTTAAAACACGTTACAATTATTGAAAAAAACATTTTAAAAACAGATATTGAAACCAAATGCAGCTACCAGCATTCATTTGCTCTTTTCTTTGTCAACTCCAAATTGGCTTTTGATTCGCGTGAAAGCTGAAATCAGAACAAGAACACCAACACCCTCACTTTAATAATAAAGTTATAAACTCTTCTTCGATCTATTTCTCTACATCAAGCAGTTATATCACTAACTCACAATTTCTAAATATTACTGCTGATTGACTCAGAAAATTCTGCTAACGGTCCTGTTAGTAATAATATTGAAATACTAATTATTGTAATACTATTTATTGTAAGATAAGTAGCTGAAGGCGTTAAATTGTGATAATTATAAAAATAAAATCTATGTATAATGTTTACATTTTCATGTACCTCAAAGATTAATTAATGTAAATAAATAAAATAATTTACAAGAAAATTAATTCATCTTTATTTTTTTTCCAATTGTTTATTTATTCTGTATAAAGACCAGATTGTTTTTATAAATTATATTCCTTAAAAAATATTTTTGTTATTTTAAAGTTATAGAAATATGTTACGTTACTATTGTAACAAAATATTTCAAAAACAGACATTGAAATCAAATCCAGATATCAGCACCCATTTGCTCTTTTCTTTGTCACCTCTACATCCCCATCTGATTCGCGTGAGAGTTGGACTCAGAACAAGAACACGAACACACTCAATTCAATTATAAATTTATGAACTCCTCGTCGATCTATTTCCCAGCATCAATTAGTCAAATTCAATAACTCATAGTTTCTAAATATTACCTTTTACTGAATTCCATCTGTTCCAGAATCTGTAAGATATTCATAGCCACACGAGGTAAATCAATAAATTTCAGATTTTGGACTCATTATGTTATATATATTCAAGAAGATATTGCTCTTGCTTTTCCAATTTCTCTTTTATTTCTTCTTGAATTGCAACCTAAATGGTTGTGCTCCACCCTTCAGAATCGATATAATTGGATTTCTTCCAACGGCAATTTCCAAACGTCTAGAATCAATTTACGTGATAAATTGACATTCTAATCAAGTGAAGAGTAGTGTGAGAGAGTGAAGGAAACGAGTATTTTTCAGGGCGTAATAGGATAAAAAGTGCCCTTTCTTTTAAATTTAATTAGCTGCTTTAAATTTAACCTTTCTTTTTTGTATATAGGGTGTAACAAAATCACGAATAAAAAGAAATGGGTTGTAACAAATGCAAGACTTAGATTTAAAAAAAAATATTTATAAAGAATTATAGAGCTGAATTTGTTTTGTAAATATACATGAAACCGTAATATGATATGTAATTTTAAATATATTAGAAAATAGCCATCTAAACTTAAGATGCAGACTTACTTGCAAACCAAGCTGAGATAGTGGATATTTATAGCTTTTGAAAATTGTTTTGGTTTGGCTGTTTGGTCATATTAGAGCTACACTTATGGACTACTGGTGGTAGTGTGAGATGTATCATTAATGGGGATTTGATAGCAATAAAAGGTGAATGCGATTCACAATTCATATTGTATGATTGACTCTGGTAATAAGCTCCATACACTTTTGAACCACCACTTTTGAACCACCCAAACAATGTGTACACTTTTTGAAACCATAGGTGACATTACATTATAGTGGATTTCGAACCATTAAGAGTTAGAAAAACTCTGATTTCTATGAAACGTTTCTTGAACCAAGCATATTTTTCACGCATGTAAAAGCGATAAGATTTTATTCGAGTCAAAATTTAGGGACAATAGTTCTTAATTTCTTTGGGTTTTTTGTGTGATATTTTATTTAAACGAATAAAATTTTTTAAAAAAATTGAGCAAAAGTTTTTTATTGTTATATATTTATTGATTTTTTCACCAATTTCCAATTTTATAGCTAATGAAGATCAAGTAGTAACAACCATTTATGTCCACTTTCACAAAAATGACCATTGGATCTAGAGCTGTTGCATTTTGAGGATCGTTAAGTTTCGATAAATCATTAATGTAGAAATTGTTTCTTTCCGAGAGTTATTACATAGTGAAAATGGGTCATGCTTGTTCAAAATAATTCTTGTCCTCCCGCTTCCATCTTTTTTTTATTTTATAAGAATCAAATTTTATGGACATAAACCGTGCTTCCCATTTGGTCATCTAATGTTTATTTCCTTTTTATTATTGTTTTTGAATACAATATTTGAAAACTGTTTTAAATAGTATTTAATTTAAACTTTGTTAAAAAGTAAAAAAAAAATTTTACTTTCGATAGTAAAAAATAATAAACAATGATCGTCAGTTTAAAATATATGATTTTCCTGCGTTTAATATTGTTTCTTTTCATTAGTTTAAAAATATTTTGCTTAAATAGTTTTGATGGAATGCGTTTTAATGACACCTGAAGCTTTCTTTTCACTTGCTGTTTTTACTGCCAGAAAATAGTTTTCCTCTTTATTATTTAACTAGATAAATCTGTATCTGGAAAAACTATCAAACTACCCAAAATGAAAAACTGTGTGTTGCAGAATCGCCAACTTTCAAACTTTTGTGTTCTAACTCATTACGTCATTCAAGTTTTTTTTTTTTCTCAAAGAGTGTCTGACTCTTTGAGGAAAGAATTGTCTGACTCTTAGAGGACGTATGCAAAGTTTGCAATATTCCTCAAAGCAATACTTTCTAGAAGAGAGGAGATCATAAACAAGAAATTTCATCCTTTTGTGTCCAAACGTAATGACATCTTTCGTTTTTCACTAACTGGGCAGCTTAGAAGCCAGAACGTAGTGACATCTTTTTGTTCCATCACTGCGCACTTTATGTTTGTTTCGTCGGACTACTAAATTTATGAGTGTTGAGGCTGCTCTCTTCTAGGAGGTGTTTCTGAGAGGCTTGTTAAATTGTTTTTAGTTTATCCTTAATTAATTCTTAGAACATTTTTTGTTTAATATTTGGAAATGCTAGATAAATGAAAAATATTTAATTGTTTTTTCCAACAAGCATCATTATAATATCTTAATTCATGCTAAAAAATTTAGGTAATATTTCAATTGTTACTTTTTCGAGACTAGTTGATAGCTCTTTTGTGTTGTTAGAAATTTTAGAAAATGATGTAAAAACTCAATTCGTGATATTTTAGGAATTCAGTTTTGAGCAATGTAAGGAAAAGAAATTTCAGAACAGACGGAATGAGGGGGAGGGGTTGATGAAATCGATATAAAAGGGTGAGAAGTCAGAAACATAGACATAGTATGTTAAAGCTGTGCGACCTGTGAGAGAATATTTAGTCACATAACAAAAATCCGGATTGAGTTCTGTTCTTTATCAAAACAAACATTGAGGAATCGGTTGATTGGGAAGGGGAAAAAAAGAGCTTCAGTCATTTTTTATATGAATTACTCAATATGTTCTTAAAGAAATGATTAATTTATTATTTAGCAATTTTTAGGGGTAAGAAAGTTACCCATATTTAATTTAACGAACGTGTGAATTGTTTACGTTATGCATTTTCACAAAAAGTCTCAGGCATTATGATTTTTTGGAGCTGGCAGGTCAGTTATTTAATAGTCCCTATTAAATATATATATATTTTTAAATATTTCCTCAAATAAAATTCATCACTCGCTTGAATATTGTCTTTATTTTTATTAAGAACAATGGAATTTCAGTATCAAAAAGTCATGTCTTAGTTTCGAACGTCAAAGACATTATTTACATAGAGAAAAAAAATTGAATGACGATTAAAACTCGGTAACTTTGTAGTTGATTAGTTTATAGTAAATAAAAGTTCTAAAAATATTTTCTGCTTCTAGTAGTAATTTCGTTGAAACTAAAAATTATAATTTGATACTCAAACAATAAGTAGAATTTTCTTAAATAATTCGATGATTCCAAATTCTTTAATTATTTTCATAATTTTTCAATTTCAATTCTTTACCCAGTCATACGCATTTTAGGTATTTTAGTATTAATAAATTACAATTTATTTCCTTTTCCGTGTTCAACTTTTAAAAGTTCTACATACTATAAGTGGTTTCAATAATTTATAACAGCAGTTCTTAACCTATGGGTCGCGACCCAAAATTGGGTAGCGAAGCATATTTCTTGGGTCGCGCTGAGTCGAACCAAAAAAGTTAGTAACACACCAAATAATAAGTAATACCAACACCTCCTAGAAGAGTTATTCCCTAATACAAGTTATTCCCTAATACAATTTTTCGGTTTTACCGCTCTGCGTGAATGGCCTTCCGGAAGTGACGTCCAATTCCTGTCCTGAGGCTTTCTCTTCTAGGAGGTGTTGGTAATACGCACGCCATTGCTTTGCGTGCGCGCAGACTCAGTAAGCTCTCTGTCAAAAACTCGTTTCTGCGTATTGTGTTGTGAATAACAGTGAAACGTGTAATAACAGTGAAACGTGAATACAAGCATTTCAGAAACAAATTTTGTCTTATTATTAATAGTGGAGTGATCAAGCTGCAGTGCGTATTGTAAAATTGTAATCACCCTAATAATGGCAAAACGTGAATAAAAGGAAGCATTTTTAGAATTTGGTTTTACTTGCATTTATGATCGAGGAGTGAACAAGCCGCAATGCGTGTTGTGCAGTGAAATATTAAGTAATGAATCGATGAAACCGAACAAACTTAAAAGACATTTTGATGCAAAACATAAAATTTTTTCCTTTGAGGGAAAAGATCGTACTTTTTTCGAAAGAAAAGAAGCCCATTTAAAAAGACAGCGTTTGGATGCACCAAGTAGTAGTGATTTTATAAATTCTGCCAAACAAGCTATACTTGCTTCTTTTCATGTGGCTTGGCATATTGCAAGACAAAAGAAACCCCATAATATTGCTGAAAAACTTATAAAACCTGCTGCCATTGACATGGCACGTATCATGTGCGGAGATGAAAGTTCAAAGAAATTACAAAAGATACCATTATCAAATGATACAATTCGTTTACGAATTAATGATATGTCATTTGATATCAAGAATAAACTTATTTCTGCTATAAAAATTGCTGGTTTATTTAGTATTCAACTGGATGAAACGACAGATGTAAGTAAAGATGCTCAATTCATGGTTTACGTGTGGTATCCAGGTTTAACAGATATACAGGAGGACATTTTATTTTGCAAACCAATGTCAACAACAACTAGAGGTGAAGATATTTTTCTTATGGTCGATTCGTTTTTTAAAGAAGAATGATTAAATTGGATTCAGTGTTTCAGTATTTGCACCGATGGTGCAGCTGCCATGACAGCATCTCAAAAGGGATTTTCGACAAGAGCAAAACAAATGAATCCATAAATTATATCGATTCATTGTTTGTTACATAGACAAAATCTTGCTTCAAAAAAATTATCACCCAAATTATGTATCGTTTTGGATGAAATTGTTGCGGTAGTCAATTTTATCAAATCAAGAGCTCTTAACTGTAGAATTTGCCGCGAACTGTGTTTCGAATTTGGTGCAGAATACGAACATTTATTATATTATTCTGAAGTTAGATGGCTGTCCCGGGGCAAAGTTGTTCAAACAGTATTATCATTACGGACAGAAGTCGAATTATTTTTGAGAGAAAAGAAACACCCAGTAGCATCTAAATTCTCCGAGTTGAAGTGGATTACTCAAGTTGCTTATTTGTCAGATATTTTATTTGAAATAAATAATCTAAATACGTCTATGCAGGGACGTAATCGTACTATTATTGAATTAACTGAAAAAATTACATATTTTAAAAATAAACTCAAATTATGGAGAAATAAGGTTGAAGTAAAGAAACTTGCTTCATTCCCGACTCTTAATTTACTTGTTGAAGACAATAATATTGATATCACAGATTTTGAAATACAGAAACTTATTATTAATCATTTAGAAAAACTAATAGTAGACTTTGATCGATATTTCCCTGCAGACGATGTTTTCAAATATAATTGGGTTTGAATGCCATTTAATTTTGATGTAAGTGATTTGCATGAGGAATTTGTTAATATTAATCAATTTCAAGAACAATTAATAGAAATACAAAGTGACAAAGCACTTCGATACAATTTCTACAAAAACACTGAATCTTTATGAGCTTTCTGGTTAAAATTAAAAACCGAAAAGCCAATAATTGTTAAAGAAGCCCTAAAAGTATTATTGCCCTTTTCAACAACATATATGTGTGAGGCTGGTTTTTCGGCTCTGTGTGTAATCAAAAACAATTACCAGAACAAGTTAAATCCTGAAATAGATATAAGGTGCTCCTTGACAAGCATTCAACCGAGGTTTGAAGATCTTTCAAAATGTATTCAAGCACAAGGTTCTCATTAAAACTGTATGACTTGCTTTTAAAATTTAAAAGACTTAACATATGTATTGATATTTCTTTTTTTTTTAGGAATAAGTTAAAATGTCAATTATTTTCAAAAAGTTATAAATATATTTTAATTTGGTCAATAAAAATTATTAAAATCACTTGATTATTAATTAAATTTTCCTTGGATCGAAAAGTACATTTGTTTATCTTTATTATTAAAAAAATAAATAAAAAATTTGTAAGTTAAAAAACATCATCATCGTAGGATTGTAGATTTTTTAAAAATACGATCTAAAATAAAGCAGTGAAAAAATGTTGACTTTTTTTTGGGTCACGACATGAATATATTTCTCAAATTTGGGTCGCTGCTTAAAAAGGTTAAGTACCACTGATTTATAATATACTGATTTATAATATAGCTTAAAGTAATTAATGATTGGTTTATATTTCTGGGGTTTGTCAAAAATTTCAATTTAAATGTAATATGATTATTTTAAATTACTACACTGTATGATTTATCAGATTATTATGATTTATGATCCATATAACACAATACTATTTCATATTATTTCAGATTTCTATCACATATGATTAGTTATATAATTACAAATTCTGATTAAATTCTATTTTAGATCTATGATCTAAAAAAAATATAAATACTAATAAGAAAAGCAAGAAATGTTTAAAATTGTTTTTGGTGTTAGCGAATTAACACACTTCCCACATTTATTATAAATTTCTTGTAAATATTTAAAGTAAAATTGCAGTTATGTCAAATATAAGAACAAAAGATACAGAAAACTAGCAAAAATATTTTTTCCAATGAAGATATAAGCAAAATGAAAAACAAATATTGAAAAGAATAGGATAAAAAATATTTTCCTATAAAAGATGATATCAAAGAAACAAAAGTTAAGAAAAAAAAATGTACATCCTGGTAATATTGAAAATCAATGATTGCGATCCCAGATGTATTGAACATTTCACTTCCCTAGACCAAGGTTTTATTTTCGGAACAAATTGCTCGGAAAGAATTTTAATCAAAATTAATAGTTTTCCCAACAGAACAAATTATGTGAGGCAGCAGAGAATATTAGGTCTGGAAAAATATCTTACTTACATCCCAAGTGTATCAACAGCAATTCAGTAGATATGATTTAGTAAGAGAAAATATGAAAAATGCCAACTCTAAACAATGATAAAAATTATTTCTTTTGAGGGAAAAGACAGGTGGTTTATTGGTTTAAAAGTGTTAATTAATGCATAGGTTACAAATTATACGTAAATTTGCACATAAATATCGATCACCATATAGAGAAGTCTGCTTTTTACTTAAAAATTAAATGTTTTTGAGGTTGTTTTGTGGTTGACAAATGTAAGAAATACACCTATGGTAGAAAATGATGTTATATTTCACTCTCAAAAAACCTCATTACTAAACCTCAATTTCAACCTCTTTTACACCTTATAAAATCAACCCCATATAAAGCTAAGCGATACTTTTAGTTGAGATTGAGTGAAATTATTCACATCTCAAACATACTTATTTGCTTGAAAAAAATTCCATTTACACCTGAAAAACATCCTCTCTCTGCTAGTTGCTCTACAGTAGGTGTCTATCAGCTTCCAAACTACCTCAAATATGAAGAAAACAACTTCACCTGGTTAATTTTGTAAGGTTGTTTTTAAAATAAACGTCAAATAAGTCTCAAACCAACCGTCACACCTAAAAACAACCTCAAATAAACCTCAAAACACTTTAAGTTTTTTAAGGAACTTTCTGTCCAGTTTTTAATGATTTAGTTACACCTTTTAGTTCAGATTCAGTTACACTTTGAATGGTATACGTGATAATAACAGAGACCATATTTCATTTTTAAAAAAAATTAAATTATATATCTATTTTTAAATAATGGAAATTATAATACGCAACAATTCTATTGTCGGTGCATTTATATTGGACGAAAAATCACATGGTTGTATCCTTAAAATATTATTTACCTATAAAATATTTTTGAATCCCTAATTTAATTGTATTTATTTGTAATATTTATTTTTGCTATTCTACTATGCTATCAATATGTTTTTTATTTTAATTGTATTCTAAATTAAGAGTTTAAAAGAATTATTATGAGCTAATTATTTGATATTTCCTTATTACACTGCATTTTAAAGTATACCTATTTGAATCGGTTTCTTAACTTATTTACAGTCTTACAATTGTTATGTTGTGCAAATTACATTAGTAAAAATATATAAATATATAAATTCTGCAAATAAAAAAATATTTTTTTTAAAATTAAAATGCGAGTTTATATTAAATATGACGAGGAATTTATAGAATTTAATATAGAAGAACTAGAAATACAGTAATTCTTTTATAATATAGATCTTTTTTAAACCATAAATTTGGTAAAGCCATTCTAATTTCTGATTGCATACAAATAATGAAGTTAATTAATATTATTTTACATTAAATATTTACCAGAAAAATTGCTTACAGCCTTAAAATTTTTAGAATATCATTAAAATATTAATTAAATTTAATCCGATAAGGAAGGGTTTAAATAAGATCGTAACAAACTAAGAGATTAGTGATATTTATAATGTTTGGTAATTGCAAAATTCTGTTTTTTCAGTCATTTTTTTTTAAGAATTTTTTTTATTCTATTGTTTAAAAAGTGCAATTTTCAGGTACTTTAAACTGTTGTGTGGCTTTATATTGAAGAAAATTATTGTAATTTTAAATAATGTTTTAAAAATGTAGTTTCAGTTTTAACTAATTAATAATTGAAGCCGTAATTTTAATAAATATTGAAAATGTAACTGTGATTTGTAAAGTCTTTCAATGTTTTTGACGGGACATTTTGGATTTACTGTAGAAAACTATCGCAAACACAAAGATTCCAAATCTGTTCAAAATATATAGAATTTTTCAAAATCCTATATTTTTGAAAATATGTAAGACATTTATTTCACCAATTAAAATTTTCGCATATAAGAATAATTGGTAGTTTACTGTTTGCCGTTTTTTTGTCTTCTTTCCTTATTTTATTTCTCTTTTATGTGTTTTTTTTTATTTTTTAACCTGAAGCAGTTGGTTGGCAGCAGGTTGAAGTCTACATTTTTCTCTTATGCTATGTTGAAAATTTTTCCACGTTCTAAAAATCACGCTTTGTTCTTAACTAGTATAAATATCGTAACATACAACACTTAATAAAAGTTTAAATAATTTGATATTAGAGTTTATAGTTATTTTTTTTCAAATATTCTTTCGTAACTTTAGTCTAGACACGAGGAATAAAATCTGTAAATTAGACATGAATCCATAAAATTTAGTTTTAACCCTGAAACGATTCAAGAGAGGGTTTAAAGCAGGACGGTAAAAACCATACATTTTTATATGGAAATTATATTCACACCAAAAATCTCATTTTGGTTAAAGAATATTAACTTGGAATTTCAAAATAAACTAAAAAAAAACTGAAAACGTTTATAAAGTTTGAAGTTTATAAAATTTGTTAGGCATTAAAATTTTCTGAAAACAATATCTATCAAACAACAGTACTCCGAAATAAGCAAAGGATTTATTATAAAAATACATAAACAATAAAAATATCGTAAAAGCTATCACATAATTTAACAGCAATGTCTCTTTAATGTAAATAGAGCCATTGAAAATTTCCGATAAGCTTTGATAGAATTTTTTTCTGTTTGAAATTTATGACACATCAAAGAGTATTTTAAAGGATTATGATAGTAAATGTCAGAAAATCTTAGTTTGAACTATGTTTTCATTACTTCAAAGTTTAGAGTTCACAAACATTTTTTCTTATTAGCCAATGTTTGTGGAAAACATATTTTGATATCCTAAAATATGCAGTTTAGTAAAATGTTGGTTGAATAATTATGCATTTGCGCACTTTTACGAAAGATTTTCCATAAAAGTACTATACTTGATATGATGACTTAAATTTTCTTTTTAAATCAACATTTTTATATGATAACAATTAAAATACTATTTTATATTAAGCGTTTTTAGTTTTATATACAATAATTCATTTTCTCGTGTTTCTATTGAATATACCTGCAAATTGGAAAAAAAAAGCAGTTATAACCATTAATAACACAGTATCTGAAAAAATAATAAGCACGATAATTTTTCCACTAGAAATTTTAATATTTGTATTTCAAGTTTATTAGAATATTATTAATAATGAATATTTTTGATATGGATATTGTACCACAAAAGTATGATTACAGCAATGTATATTTTACAGGAATGTATGGATATACCTGCAAATTGAAAAACAGAAGTTATAACCATTAATAACACAGTATCTGAAAAAATAATAAGCATGATAATTTTTCCACTAGAAATTTTTATATTTGTATTTCTTATTTTTATTAATTTTTTTTAATTCTATTTATTTTTATTAATTCTAATCTATTATTTTTATTAATTTTATTAATCTAATTATTTTTATTAATTTTATTAATCTAATTATTTTTATTAATTTTATTAATCTAATTATTTTTATTAATTTTATTAATCTAATTATTTTTATTAATTTTATTAATCTAATTATTTTTATTAATTTTATTAATCTAATTATTTTTATTAATTCTTGAGTTTTTTAATAATGAATATTTTTGATATGGATATTGTACCACAAAAGTATGATTACAGGAATGTATATTTGATGCACTTATAGTCATTGAAAATTTTTATGAATTTTATGTAAAAAATATATTCACATATATTAGTACGTTGCGTGATGCGTAGAGAAAATGAGAGAGCGTAGTATGTAGAGAACACAACATGATATTCATTAAGATAACTGTTTTAATGATGGCTTTATCCGTCGCTGCTTCGGAGTTTTGCATATAGGTACGTTTTTTTTAACTCTACACTATTTAAGAAAAGCTTTTTCTTCATGAGGACAATTTTGGGAGCTGTAACCACGATTAGTGCAAATGAAACACCCATTTATCTGTTTTTAGTAAGTGCGAATCTTTATATCAGTTTTATCAGCATCATTTATATCAGCGAATTATTATATCAGTTTTATCAGTATCATTTATATCAGCGAATATTTGTATCAATTTGCAGTTCTTGGGCCAATGGTCAGTTTTTTCAGAGTGGACAAAATGGCAAGATAAGTTATATTGGTTATGTTGACAATTAACTAAAATAATCTTAAATGCAGCAGTATAAGGTTTAAATTTATTATAAAATTTATTATAATCAGTAGGCCGTTCATTTTTGGCTTATTTTGGTCATAAATGCACCTACCACTTCACCTGTCAAGAATTTAATAAATTTCGTAATATTACCTTAGCATATGTTTTTTTCCGATTATAGCAAATAACCCAAGGCGTCAAGTTTCACTTGGGAAGTCTTGCAAAATCTTCGAAACTAAGATCCGTCCTTGGTTTTCCTATCCAGAGGCATTTAACGACCCGTTCTCTTATTCGAATTTTCTTAAATAAAATTTTTTTTAGTTCAGCAATCAAGTTTTAAAAGAAGCAAGTGCCTGCATTATAATTGCGACCAACTACAAAAAAGAGAAGAAAAAAATTCTAAATAAAAGAGAACAAGTCGGTAAAAGCCGCTGGATTGTAAATTAGCGACCCGTTCATAAGAATCAATATTATCTTTTACTGTAGGCAATGCCAGTAATCGTTCATTAAATTCTATGAATAAACCATACAAAGCAAAAGGTGAAAATTGTGGGCGAGTGTTAAATTATCAAGGTAGTCTAAATGTGTTTGAATTATCCTATCGTTATTTCCATATTTTTAAATTAGAATTTTTTTTTTTTGCAATATTGTACGTTCTAGAAATACAACTAATTCCATCTACCAATCGTTTTTGCTCATATTCTAAGTCATTTTTCAAAAATACATGTTTATCTGTTTCCGATAAATGTGAATTGTTGTCAATGGAAGATTTACAGTGTTCCCAGAAACATTGCCTTGCATTGTTGCCGACTAGAAAAGATGCTGGTTTTATCAGTCGATATATTTAAGGTCACTACTAGAGGTGTTGGCGAGAAAATGTATATTTTGTGTCGGAGGAATAACATTTTTTTCAAAACTTTACCGGCTTCTTTCAATGAGCTTTTGAACATTGAATACATCAGCTTTAGTATTATCTGTATGTTCTTCGAAGATCCGTTTTGTATTCTGAATTTGATAGCAAAAAATAAGTTTGATCATTGAATAATTTTATATATTTTAAAGTCACAGATAGCTGACAAACTAACAACTCTCGTTTTTCATTTAATCCTCCATTATTTGCATCAGACATCTGCGTAATAAATGGTGTTACTAATGTCCTTAAAAGTTTTCACTTTTCGTTTCAAAGCACAAATGTTAGTTCAACATTTCAATGTTTTAGCTTTCAGCAATTCAGAATGAATTTTAGAAAATTGATTAAATCCTTCAAGAATAAAAATCAAATTATAACTTTAATACTCAAAAATTTCGGTTTCAGAACCAAAATATGTTATGCAGTGTGATTAGTAATGAAGAGGGGAGATCATAGCTAGCAAAACGACATTTATTTAAATAACACAAAGAAATAATATTATAACCTGACGTCAGTTTTGTATGAAAATCAAAAGGTATATTTTCTTAGTTCTAAAGAGAAGTGCCGAAAAGTCTCTCACGTTTCAACTTAAACGTAATATTGAGTTAATTCTTGTCTGATACTTATGTGAATCTCTACGCTTTGGTAGTCAACATACATAATTATATCATAATAAAATTTTTATAAAATCTCTATGCATTATTCAAAGCATTAATGTTCAGCTTTAAAACAAATATGTTTATGTTTTTAAAATATGGCATGTATGACACATACTTTTTTATCAGTAAATTCACCTTATTGTATTAGGATACAATTCATAATATGTATAACTTAATTTCAATAATTAATGACTTTTTCTTGCGTTTTTATGTACTATGTTAAATTTTTACGAGTAATTTTATTCCGTAAACATTTAACTTAAACAGTAGCATCCTGAAAGGAATAAATTAATATAAATTAAGGAACAATTATGCAAAGTACTTTAAATCGCGTATTTAAACCAATTTCATCCAGAAATGTTTCATCCCTGAACAATCTGGTGAATAAAGTCAAAATTTTAAATTGTTTCTGAAAATGAAGAGAGTTGAGACATTTTCAAGTCTGAACAAGAAATCGATTATTCAACAATCAAAACACTGTCAAAATCACTCGGGACTACTTACGCCAAGTCTACGATACGGACTGAATTATTAAGTGAGTCTCAAGTGTCTTAAGGAAGAGACTTTTAGAAACTTTCAAGAATGAAAAATTCGACTTTAGCGGCAAGGAGGAAGACAGAGACTGATTGCCTAAGACTGATTTCTTCAAACTGCACTTAAGAGAATTCCTCAGATAGATTTGCGAATTTTTTATTTTTTATTTTTATCATATTACTCTAAAAAATAATATTTTTCTTATGAAAAGACAAGGAACACAAGAAATTGTAACACTTTAATACTTTATTTTTACTTTTTTTACATCTATAACTTTTTTATCACATGGTTGATAAAACCATTAAAATAAATAATTATCTAAAAATAATAAAAAACTTACATTTGTTATCATTTTACTTTAATTTGAGTTAATATTGACATTGTTTGTCTGAAATATCATTTAGATTAGTAAAAATAGAACAAAGTCTAGATACTTGTTCTTAGGATAAATCATTGGGCGGATTTACGATGTTTTTTCTTATATTTTGATAAAATATAGTTATTTTATTTTCATTAAAATCAAAGTTTTGATATTGTTAAACTTATCTTCATGAACCTTAACTTATCTTAAGCAAAACTTTGAAGGATGAAAAATTCGACTTTAGCGCCAAGGAGGAAGACAGAGACGACTGATTTTCTAAGACTGATTTCTTCAAACAGCACTTTAGAGAATTCCTCAGATGGATTTACGACTTTTTTTCCATCATATTACGCTAAAAAATAATGACTTTCTCATGGGAAGCTAAGGAAAATAAGCTATTGCAAAACTTTAATATTTTTTTTCCTTTCTCTTTTTTTCCAATACTTTTTGTGTTATATTATTGATAAAACTATATCAATTATTATATCAATAGTTATATTAAAACTATATCAAATAATTTTCTTAATATCAATTATGTACATTCGTTTCCATTTAACTTTAGTTTCAGTTAATATTGACTTTGTTTATTTTATGGAAATAGGACAACGTCCAGATATTTGCTCTTGAGAGGAACTTTGGATGAATTTACGACGTTTTTTTAATATTTTGATTAAAAAAAATTATTATTTTCAAATGAAAAAGAAAGAAAAACATTATATTGTAAAACTTTAATAAATTATTTTTTTATCATCTTACTCTTTTATAGAAATATATATCTTTGATAAAGTATATATTTCTCTTCATTAAAGTATATATTTTTTTCTCTTCAAAAAGTAGTCGTAACCTTTTCTAGGAGCATTTATCAAGCTATAGGGAGAGTTAGATCATTTAAGAATCTCCAAGCTTTGTATACTAAAATAACAAAGAAAAAATTAAAAGTAATGTGAAGGAAACTAACAGTAAAACTTTCCAGTTTTTTTGTCTATTTATAAACGGTTAAGAAACTTTTTAGGAGCGTCTTTATAAGTATACATTTAATAAGTTAAAGTATATATTTTGCTTGATATTTAAAGTATTAATTTTTTGTTTATTTAGCACAAAGATGTTTAAAATTTTTTCTTATAATAATTGGCGCAACTTAATAATTTAAGATACACTTGTATATGAAGGATTGTATTATATTTCATAAAATTGAATTCTATGCTGAATAACGTATATTGTGAAGTGAATGTAGTTTTTTTTTTTTTGCTTCATTCTGGATGATTTATATTTAAAGATATTTCTTTAAACTTGAAAAATATTTCTAAACCTTACATAATCTTTGGTAATTATTTTATAATTTTTTACTTATATCGGTCTTTGCATTTTTAGTAGCGTTAAAAAAATTAAAAATAATGAACAGAAATAAAATGACAGTGAAAATATTTTCATTATTTACTATATATATATATATATATATATATATATATATATATATATATATATATATATATATATATATATATATATATATATATATATATATATATATATATATATATATATATATTTATAGATATATATAGATAGATATATATAGATAGATATATATATATCGCTCAATGCAGTTTGTTTTTACTTTTTGTAATCTGCGTATGTTCACATGCAACAAAAAAACATTCCTTTTTTTTCATGAACTATTTCGAAAATTTAAAATAATAAAAAGAAGTGAATTGGTATTTTATAAATGCGAAGTGTAATGCTTTTTTTCGGACAAAAATTTATCTGAATTGTTGGCTTTTAAATTTTAAGCTAATATTAACATTATTCATCTAGTTTGAAGATCATCTAGATATTTGCGCTTAACTGAATTCTTAATAATTCTTAATACAGCTTTACGACATTTTTAATACAATTTTAGACATTTATTTGGAAAAAAATGTTTAAATAACAATTTATTTAATTGTTATTTTACAATATTTAATCAAAACAGTCAAATATTCATAAATAAGATGGTATTTGAACTGTTAACTCTGAGAAAAGCCATTTGCTGCTTTCGAAAAACCGTTAATCGCTTTCACTTAACACGGCTGAACAACCAGAGTTTTTTTGCCCCCCAATAAAGCTATTAGTTTTTTGCCGATTGGTTCACATATTAATCTCGAGTAAGCTATTCTTCAAATCTCATGAACGATAGAGCCCCAGTGTTGACACAACATAGTCCTCCATTCCTTTCAACAAGAGTTTCCTGTGTTCTACACTTCCCAATTTGTACCCTTTGCTATTAGATGATAGCACCATAAAGTTACTAAATTATCTCCAGTGGTTCAGTTAAATTTCTCTTTTCCAGTTTCAAAACCATGCTAGTTGTAAGTAGTTAATAAACATTAATGTGAAAAAAAATCTTCACCATAAATATTATTGTTAATTAAATAAACTGACTGCTGCGAGTTATTCAGCTATAATTTTAGAGTGAAAATTATAATGGTGTATTATGTTTTTCTTAAAAAAATATATTTTTTTTTTCTTGAGAAGCAAATTTTCTATCCTGATATAGTTTTTCTTATATGAAATATACCATTTATAAATTTATTTTTAAAATGAGTGTCTAACTTGGGTATGTTTCGGCTATAATTTGAAATGAATTACTATTGAATTCAAGTCTGCCGTTGTGATTTCGTTTAATATCTCAAAACTTTTATACGTTTTTGAAAACAATATTATGACATAGTTTGATATAAAAATATCGCCTTTGTAAACACGGCTACTTATTGTTAAATTTACACGTTTTACTCTTATTCATTTTTTTTCAAAACTATCAATCAAGTGTTATCATTTGAACACAATCTACACAACATTGTTTTGTAATAAAGAAACAGACTTAAGAATTTTTTAATAACTTGAAATAACAATTAATTTTATATAATTATAATTTCTAATATTTATAATATGTACAATAATACGTTTTAATCATTCTATTCGATGAAAAAAGCTAGTAATTTATCAAAAGGCTAAAATTTTGATTTGAATTTCGCTGAAATCAATTTCAAAAAAATACAAACATTGAAATTGAATACAAAAAGGAAAAATTTTAGAATCAAAATTACAATAGAAGTCAATTTCAAGTTTGTTTTAAAATATTTCAAAATAGCACACGTTTAATTTTAATACTATTGTATCAAGTTTTATAACCTGACGCAAATTTCTCATAAAATTTATTCTGAAATTTTATCTTCACCATAAGTTATAAGTAGTCTTTCATGGGTTTTAAACTACCTATTATTTCCATCAAACAATAAATTCAAAATCGTTTTAATTGATCAAGAACTCACTAATTTCTTCGTAAGGTAATGTATTTATTCGTAAGTGAAAATGATCCATCAAATGAAAGGTTGAAGAATTTAATGGATTTCTTGCACGTTCAACATTAATTTAATGCATTGAAGCTCTTAATCATATTTTTCTTACCCGAAAATAATCAATCATAATACTTTACGTTCAATATTTTGCAAACTTTTTGTCCTATTTTATTTTTAATTTTTAGCTTTTACTTTAATGAGGGAAAATTGTTTTATACCTTGTAACTAAGCTTCTCCATCATATTCAATCATTTTGTTGGCTTCAATTTTTTTCAATATTTAAACTACAGCGATTTAAAAAAAATAGTTTAGATTTTTAATTAAAAGAGAACTTCATTTCTATGACAATGAAAAGTAATGAATGCGATATTAAAAAACATTTTTCATACCATTCCATATTTACAGAATGAATATAGTGAGAAAGATTATTGTTATTATTAAGATTATTTTTATATAGATGCTGTTATAAATGAACACCGTGCAATACCTTCTTATTTTCGTAAATAAATTTTACAATAATTAATTTCTGTCAAAAACAATAAGTTTTGCTATCTTGCAAATAAGTTTTTATCATGTTTCAGGTATAAATACGTAGTATTCAAATGTACACTGAAAAAATTATGTTTAAAACTTTAGGAATATGCATGGTAAACTTTACAGTGTCTCTAGCTCTATGGAAACACAGAAAAGCTCATTAATTTTTACCAAAGTGACTTGGTGAAGGTCTCCGTAAAACTAACAGTAAAATGAGGTTTTATACTACTTGATAAAAGTTTGTAAATGTGTCAAAATTTGGTACTTTTATCATAAAACCGTACAGCATGGCATAAAAACCATTAATTCGGTAAAATTTAGTTTTCAGTTTTATATTTTTTTACAAAATGTATGTTAATAAGAAATATAATTTTAAGAACCAGAATTTCTGGTAAAATACTCACTTATATAAACGGAAAAACTACCAAATTAATGCTTTCGATACAAAATATTTAAGACTTGTTAACCAGAATTATGTTTTTTTCCTTTTACCAGAAATGTTATTACCATTCAGTACGATAATTTAGATAGAATTTTTTCATTCGTGTACTTATACAGGTTTTTTATTTTAACCTTTTAATATCCATTCCAACTGTAGAGTGTGTTAATTAAAATGTAGGTTATTGATTAAAATATAATGAATGTCTAATTCAATCAATTTACTTGCTCTAAAAATCCCTTAGAATTTTCTTCGTTGGTTTTTTGGTTGATGGGAAACAGTAAATATTAATAGTTAATAATAAAAAGCCTCATTAATAATAAATAAGCCTAAATTATAATAATAAGGCTAAATTAATAATAAAAATAAGTTAATAATTTATCATTGCTTTCGCTATGTTAATGTTTGGATTTTTCCTATATATGACAGTATTCTAATTATTTAACCACATAATTGTTTTCCATAGGTTACATATTTTTATTACAGTTAAATTTCTTATTGAACGTTAAATAAATTGATGCAGAGATTTCTACTTGGCTAATTGATTTCTACTTGATACAGAGACTACTTAATTCGTTATTAAATGCTATGTCTAAGATTGCTGCTCAGTGTCTCTTAACTTTGATACCACAACAGCAAGATAACTGTCAACTACAATAATTTGCATCATGTTGCATATGATTTGATATGCAGTCAAATTGTTTGAAAAATTAAGTGATTGATCTTCAAAGTCACTTTTTATAGGTGATTTAATGACAATATTACTAGAAGTTGACAGTAATATGATTTTAATATGATGTTCGTGCCCTTTTTATAATTTTAATCTTTGTTTTAGACCTCTTTTATCAGTCCCATAAATAAATGAAAATAAAAGAACACTCAAGAAGCTAGTTTTCATGATACTAGCTATTTTTAAAAATATGTAATAATTTAACTTTAATAAAGAACTAAACGGAAGCATTTCAAAAAATTTTAAAATCTTTCGCTTAAAGACTAGAACATTTAAATGGAAAATATTTTATAGATATTACATAAATAATTGTTGCTAATCTTAATTTGTTTCATTTGTAAAACAATTATATTTAGTGAATTACATTTGAAATATATGTTAATACATAGTGAATAAATTAAAGCAATAAGTTATATTACATTTCACCATAATAATTATTTGCTTTTGCTTGACATTAGATTGTAAGTGTACAATTAATTAGATTTAATATTTAATTACATTCATTTAAAAAAAAAATTTAAGAAAAAAATGGAAATCAATCTTTTTAAGAACAAAATAGATAATTCTATGACATTTTATAGTTATAAAAACATTTAAATGAATCTTTATTTAATTAAACAGAGTGTCACATATTTATTTATTCAAAATTTTAATATTGAAAAGTATACCTTAATTTTGGAAATAACATGTATGCGTAGGTTTATTTCATCTATTACAATAAACACATGACAATAATAAAATTAAAATAATAGTTTTTTTTATTAATTACTTAAATGATTTAATTAATTGTTCTTAACAATGAAATCTACTAGATACTATAAAATTGCATATAATCAGAAATTTATATCTATAGAATATTCGTATTAATGTTTGTGGGTCTATTGTTATTGTATTATACACTATTATTTTTGGAAATAAAATTAAAGAAAAAATAACAATTAAAAAAGTAGATTTGATATGAATTAGAAATGGAAAAATCCATAAAAATTTCTTGTTACGCATCCTTCTCATGTGTCTGTTAACCATTTCGTCACGTCGAAATGTACTACATGTTTTTGAACTTTATTTTTGTCTTATAAGTTTCAGTTTTGTCGGCTAAAAGAAGACTGCAAAAATTTCGAGATTAAATTATGATGAAAAGTAACAGCACCCTTGGTGTACATCCATTAAATTAATTTGACCGTCAAATTTAATACCCTATATTTTGCAGTAATAATTATTAAATTGTGGACAAGGATTCCGCGCTTTACATTTAATATTATTGTGATACACTTTCTAAATCTAACATATGACTACATTTCTAAGACGAAACAACTTATATCTTAAAAAGTTTCCATGTTATTTGTCAAGAAAACGCTGAAAAAATTTCCAGATCAAATTACGATGAAAAATAACGACACCTTTGGTGCATTATTCATAAAATTAATTCTATAAGAAAATTTAATGCCCTATATTTTACCATAATAATTATTTAATTGCGAGCAGTGCAGTGATTCAGCGATTTTAAAATTAATAAAGTTATAAAAATTTGGTATATAAGATATTTTGCTCCGCAATATTTTACGGAAAATATGGATTTTACCGCAATTTTAACCTGAATTTTTTCAGTAAATTCGGTTGTTCTATAAAATCATTGAGAATGATTGAAAAAAATTTGTTTTGATCTGAAAAAAATTGAAAACCGACATATTTTACACTCATTATGAGACTTATAGGCAAGCATATTACTGTATACTGAATTATTGTTGAACTGGTTCAAAAGCATGTAGTACATTTCGACATTAAGAAATGGTTAAAAGACACAAAAGAAGGATGTGTAACAAGAAAATTTTATGGATTTTTCCATTTCTAATTCATGTCAAATCTTCTTTCATTGGTGTTTTTTCTTTCATTTTATTTTGAAAAATAATAATGTATAATATAAAATTGCGGTGAATCCCTATTTTCCGTAAAATTTTACGGATCAAAATATCTTATATACCGTAAACTTTATGATTTTATTAATTTTGAAATCGCTGAACCACTGCCCGCAATTAAATAAGGTAATGTGTCAAGCGACCCAGGCCAATTGGCCCATACGCGGATATATGATGTCTCGCGGTTGCGAAGCAACCCGGCCCAGAACGAGCAACCCAGCAATACGCGGACACCGGGCAAGGCCCCGAGTCACGCAAGATGAATGGCACCACTGTCACGTCAGAGAGCAAATGAGGCCCAAAGCTCCAGTCAAAACCCAAGGTGGAGTACCAAACCGAAAGCAGACGCTTCGGACCAGACGGGCCGACAGCAGTGTTGCAGCAACCCTGCAGCTTCTCGAATCCTCCAGGCAGTTGGCCTGCAAACCGGTCGCTCGAAACCGGAACTTTAATGAACAAAACAAATTAAAAATACAACGAATTAAGAAGCAAATGCTTTTACAGGGCGAAGGTCACACGACCTGCTATGCGTTATACAGAAATCTGTATAACGCAATTAAACCACAATTAAATAATTATTACTGTAAAATATAGGGTATTATATTTAACTGCAGAACTAATTTTATGAACAATGCACCAAGGATGCTGTTACTTTTCAACGTCATTTCATCCAGAAATTTTTACAGCCTTCTCTTGACAAATAACATGGCAACTTTTTTAAGTTACAAGTTGTTTCGTCATCAAAATGTAGTCATATGTTAGATTTAGAAAGTGTATCACAATAATATTAATTGTAAAACACAGAATCCCTGTCCAGGATTTAATAATTATTACAGTAAAATATAACGTATTAAGTTTTACTGTAAAATTAATTTTATGGACCATGCACAAGCATGCTGTTACTTTCCATTGTAATTTTATAACGGAAATTTTTAAAGTGTTCTTTTAGCCAACAACACTGCAACTCTTATAGTTATAAGTTGTTTCATCTTAGAAATGTAGTTATATGTTAGATCTAGAAAGTGTATCAGTGTCAGATGCAATTACATAATGTATGGAGACATGTCATTTCCTTTCCTGTCATGATCAAAGTGCCATTGTTAACCACAGAGAATCCATTATAGATGATGCATTATTATGCTTCTGGGAAATCTGTGACTGACAGCATCTGTGCTGATTGTATTGTGTTAAAACGTAGCGGTAATGCTTAAAGATTAAAGTACTGTTAGCTAACCAATACTGCAAATACTTTTAGCGTTTTTTATCTGTATTGAATTTGATACACAATTTCTTTTTTTTTCCAAACGATGGTACGCAATTTTTAGGTATAATTGCTTCTTCAGCAATTTATAATCTGATACAACTGTGTTAATACTTATTTGGAAAAAAGAAGTGCAAAACTGCTACAAAACTCCAACATGCAATATATTTAAAAAAACAGAATAATTCCTAACAGTTTATTGCGGTGAAATATTATAGCTTCTCTAAACTGTATAAATTTTCGTTTAATACATCTCTGTTTCTATACATACTAGAGGATTATAATGTTAATGTTTCAAAAAATTATAACATATAAAATTATGTGAACACTTTAGAATGAGATTATAATATAATTAAATATAGTATCTAAAATTATATATATATATATATATATATATATATATATATATATATATAGCAAAATAAATAAATACAAAAAAAAAAGAAAAAAATTAGGAAAAACAATAAGTATCATTTATTGCGCATAAGCTGCAAGTAAATAGAACTCATAAGATAAGTTTAAAATGAAGATAAAATAAAGGTAAATTACAGACAAATGAAAAAAGGAGGGGGGGGAAATAATAATAATGACAAACAACTGGAGAAAGAAAAAGAATTAATTAATTAAAAAAAAAATAAATAAAGGATTAAGTTTTTTTAAAAAACCGGAAAATAAAAGATATAATCTTATGATCAGCCCACACGATTATATCCGAAAAAGAGTGCTTTCTAATATTGTATCAATATAGCCAAAGCAAAATATATCAATACAATAGTGTGAGAAGCACTCAAAAAAATTTTTTACAAAAATTACGACAAAAAAAAATTTAACACAATATGTAAAAATAACACGTAAAAACAGAAAATAAAATATAAAGGAAGAGCAGAATAAAACAAAAACTATAAAGCGAGCAGTGAAATGTAGCGAACTTACATGAACGGGAAATTTTTCAAGAATGATTTAAAATGTTTACGTAACAAGATTGCCAGATTGAAAAATATGAAAACAAAAGCGCAAATTGAGTGTAACTAGATGAGTTTAAAGTACGTTCTTGCTGCATTACTGAAGTCCGTTTGACTTGTTAGTTACCAAGGATGGCAATTCATGTTTCTTTCTCTTTTATATTTTATATTTTTTTCTTAAATAAATATTTATTTTCTAAAACTATTTATAGTCAACTTCTTTAAATTATCCTGTATAATATTACCTCGCGCACATCCGTTTTCTGACCCATCCTTGGTAACTAACAAGTCAAACGGACTTCAGTAATGCAGCAAGAAGCTGATCCATAGCGAATTTGGATACGCAATTACTTTTTTTAACACGATGACATAACATCATTAGGCATTACTAAATTACTACTTTCTTAATTTATAATCTAATACATCCGTGGTTTTTTTTTTATATATTTTTTTAAAATAAAATATGAAATACTGCTATGAAACTGCAACATATAATATATTTGAAGAAAACAATAAATCCTAAACGTATATATCTATGAAAAGTTACAGCTTCACTAAACTATTAATTTTCCTTTAATACTTGTTCATTTTTCTTAAATAATGTTAAAATATTACAATGTTAATGTTTTATAATTATAGTATTGCTAGATACCGGATAATACAATTACTTTTATCATGGAAAATTTATAATCTTGAACAAATTAGATGTGCAATCGCTTTTTGTTCAAATGATGACATAACATTGTTAATTACAACTTTCACAATTTATAGTTTGATACAAATGCGTTTTTATTTATTTTAAAAGAGAAATTTGTAGTATTACTATAAAACTGCAACATATAATATATTTAAAGAAAACTGTAAGTCGTATTTGTGAATTGCAATGAAAAATTATAGCTTCACTAAACTTTATAAATTTTCTTGCAATATTTGTTCTTATTACATATAATGCCAAATAATTTTAGAAGCGTGTGGAAAAAAGCCAACTACAATGTACATCAACCTAGAATTTATAGTTATTGTATCGATCTTCAAAAAGAAAACTTGAAGGTAGATAGAAGAAAGAAAATACGTCTTCAACAAATAGTTAAAAGAAGAAAAATCGTTTCTGTCTACTTATTTGAGGGTTTTAATATAAAGTCTTCATTTCATAATATATTACTTTATCTTGAATGTTTGACAAATCACAAAAATATATAGAAAAAAAATGTGAAAATTATACTGAACACTTATTGAACAGTTCTTAGACGCTTCGATATTTTTTTCTTGATTTATTCAACATTTTTATAAGTTTTAGTTCTTCATATGAGACAGGTTGATTTGTAAAAAATTAATATAAATTGCCAATAAAAGGGCATTTATCGGTTACTCGTTAAGGATAAGATCAATAATTATAACATTTAAACTTTAGGCTAATAGATACATTTTAGCAATATATTTTAGCAATATATTCATGAGGGATTTATCGGTAAACCATTACGATATGAATGGAAAAATTGCATTAAATACGTACATTATTACACAGATTGATGATTTTTTTGTGAGAAATGTCCTTACTATATAGTACGGTAATTTAAAAAAAAATATTTTTCGTGTACTACAAACTTTCATAAATATTTTGAGTAGTGCCAGTTAATTATTAATCTACCAGTCACATTAAGCTCTCTAAAACTTGCATCAGGTGGGTTGCTGCATATGAAACGATGCAATTAAATTTTTCCTAGTTTTTACGATTTTGCACTAATTCAGAAAATATTCATAACAAAACTTCAAAAACTATTTTCCACTAACAATGAAATGCACTGAAAAAATACATTTTAAAGCAAAATTTTTAAACGCAAATAAATCCGTGACTAATGCTTAGTTGTTTGAATGGCTTAATATATATATATATATATATATATATATATATATATATATATATATATATATATATATATATATATATATATATATATATATATATATATATATATATATATATATATATATATATATATATATATATATATATATATATATATATATATATATATATATATATATAATGCCCTGGGTAACCTTTACTCACTTTCTCAATAAATATTTTCTGAACTAAGAAATCTTTAAGAAAACAAAAACCATTACCTAAATAAATATTAGCTATATATGAGAGTTAAAACTTGATATATTTAATATATGAATGCTTATATTAAAAAGAAACGATTTCGTTGTAAAAAATAAAAAAAATAAAAAAATTAAAAGGAAGGAATTAAAAATTGTGAACCTAAGTTTAATTCAATTGCTGTTGTATTTATTTATAAGCTGTAAAATCAAAATATTAACATTTCCCTTGAATTTATTAAAGATAAAAATTTGAGGACGAGCAACAAAAAAGAAAAAAAATGCGAATGCAAGTTACCGAGTTTCTGTCTATAATTCTGTATATAATAAATTCTCGAACTATGCATAATTAACATGAATGCGACTAAATGTATATGCAGCATTTTCATATAACGAGCTTTGTATGCGCAATACTTTTGCAATTGCCGAGTCTGTGAGAATTTGCCATATTGATTTTTTTTAAACTTTTAAAGATTTTTATATACCTTAAGCCTCTGTTGCTCAGGAGAGAAAGATTTTGCTTCCTAATGAGGAGCATCAACAAATTACTGGTTATAATCCCCTTGCTATTGGGCTAACCATGGGAAGTTTTTGTGGTTTTCCTTTTCAACTAACGTAACAGCGGGATTAGCATGAAATAGGCTAGTTTGTCAAACAGAGGCTAGTTTGTCCCATTGCTTAAGCCAGGTGATCCCTTATCCTCTGGGTTAGGTTCAAAATTACAAGACTACGGAACGGATATGAACTTTCATAGTCACAAACTCTGAATTGATTCGACTGTTGGTTATAAAATAAAATCATTTGATATATAAAATAAATAAATATCCTAAGGACTACACTGTTATAAAGAACTGTATTGGTAATTTATATTTGAGGCTTAAAATTATTTTTATATCGTTTTACATTTAATTTAAGGGGAAAAAAAAACATCACATTATATAAATTTGGCCACTTCTCTAAACTTTAGTTATACTAGAAAATAAACTGTGATATATTTTAAATATTCTTACTATGGTTTATTCATTTTGTGCATCGAAATATTTTTTTGAGATTCCTAAAACACGTAATAAAATAAAGAATATGTCAAAACTTTATAAAAAAAAGCATAATCGTAAGAAAAACATGCGTGCTACGGGAAATTAAAAATCCCGACCCACTTACAAAAGTTTGGGTACCGTTGCACGGAATGTGTTGGAATATAGCCAACCACAAAAGAACAAAAAAATAGCAAAACAAGGAAGATGAGTACCAAAATGACATAGACATTCTTTTCTTTTTTTAGTTTTTTTTAACAGTCTAAGTAGAATAGGTCGGAGAAAGAAAAATAATAGTTTGCTACCAGTAATTTAAAATAACGAGATAGCTAGAAAATATAAGAAGTTTAGAAATAACGAGAGTATTACGGATATACTATCACTTGAATTTGAAGAACTCGCGCCTTTTCCACATCAGTTGTTATTGAACAATAAATTTTGTGAAGGAATTATTTAAAAATGACAACTACTTTTTTTTTAAACCGACTTATTATAAAATAATTTTTGTGAGAAATATGCTAATAATGAATTTTATTTTCACGCATGAATTGATGTTAGAGTGCTCATTAAAACATAATAAAACTAGAACGTACTTTGGAATAGCATTATATTTCACTCACAATTGTTGAAATGTAACTTTTCGTTTTTGTTTTTGTCTTTAAGCTTTAACTTCATTGATTGGGCAAATAAAATTAATCATATGCCCAATAAATCCAAATAAAATTAATCATATGTTTCTTTAAGTACTTAAAATTGCTTTTAGTACTTAAAATTGCTTTTTCTAAAAAAAACAAATAAAAAGAATGTTTCGATAAGGAATTATTTAAAAAAAATTCGGCTATTTTTCAAATTTTATTTATTTAGTACATTCAAACATATTTATTATTATTTGCTTGTAAGTTAAACTTAACGTGATGGGACGAAATTTATGTTTAGTAATGATTTGAACATTGTAAAAACTGGGGTGGAATAGCTCTCCAAGTTATGTGAAGAACTCAAAAAATAGCTTGCTCCAGTTAACATTAAAATTAGCGTTCATTTTCGTATACAATTTGAAGGATGAAGTTCAAGCTAAACACAACTAAGTTAAAACACTTTCACCAAATTCTCGCAGTTTCACACCATTCAAATTACTTACACTTCCGAAAACACTGATTTCGACATACTTTGGGCAACGTTAATAAGTTGTTGAAAGTTGAGTACATTGAGGCGTAGGTTTGTCGATTGTTTGCACATTGCTATACAAATACATTCTTACTCCGTGCTGCGGCCCCCGCATGGGTTTTGCCCTAACGCCGGTGTCATGACCGCAGGCACTATACAAATACAGAGCAGAAGTTCGTCATCACAAAATGTTCGTGTGCTGTTGAAATTTTCAGTCCAAAATTATGGTTAAATAACCCGCAGCAGTCTGTCCATCTAATTAACCGTCAAGTTGACTGTAAAATACACTCTTTTTTTTACCTTTAAGGTTGTGAAACCGTGTACAACTGTTATGTTTAAAAATCATGAATACATTATAATATGGTTTTTTTAATCATTTACAACTAACAGGAAAATAGCAGACTTTTTTTGTGTTAATAAGCTTTCTGATGTTTGCAGCAAAGCGTGAATGAGAGTATCGTATTCTAATTGTCTAGGGTCACAAATCAGGGAGTGCAAGATACTGGAAATTTTTGATATGTCATTCAAAGGAATGAAGGAAATATTTACTACATTCCTTCAACACAATATTTTCCTCCATTCCTTTGAATCCCAGTTTTAACTGGGATTCAAACCATTGTTCTGTCGGTTAAGAGAGAGACAGATTAAACCCCTCGATTATGATATGTAATCAGCTGCCAGAAATTAAGTGCCTTTATTTTATGGGCCTTAGTGTAATAAAATTCTGGCTGTTTATCCGTATTAGGTGAAAGCAGTTAATAAAAGTTTTCTCTCACAGTTTGAATAATATCGCATTTGTGGTTATTTGACTGTTCTATTTTAATATGGTAAAAGAATAATTAAATAAACTGTTATTTATCCCTTTTTTCGGAAAATTTCAAAGAATCCATATCAATAATTGTGTAACACGGATAGTTATATTTTAATTTATGCATACGCATCAATTGTTTTAAGCAATTTAGTTATAAATTTCTATTCGATGTTTTTATAAGCCTTGTTCAAATAAACTGCGGACATGCTGTATTGTGTAAATGAGCAGCTCTGTGTCAATGTTTGATTAACAAGTTAATTTTATTTTAATAAGTGTACTCATGCAAATTAAAGTAATGATTCTTACTTTATATTGTGACACAAAAATAACTTTATTGACTCTTATTTTATTTCATCGTACTGCGATTAGATTTTTGTTACTTAAAAACAACAACTAGGAGGGCATCTGCTTTTCACCAAGTTAAGTAAACAAAATATTATTTTATTTTCACGATTTCGGGGAACTAACCTTGGTTCTTAGGGCAAGGACACACCTAAAATAAAGTGTTATTTGTAGTTTTTTACTACATCATTTTGGTGCAAAATAGTTTTCACTATTTTCGGTGTTAAAATACACTTAAGTTTTTGCAGCTGGATAAAATTGACGGAAATGAGTATTATACTGCCGTGGTAGAAATTTCAATTAGTCTTTATTCATGACATTTTTCTATTCTACAGAAACCATAAAAGGTTGTAATAATCATTCATGTAATTTTAAATAGTGAAAATAACCTTAAATTTTTATGGTGTTTAATTAAAGCATATTATTGAATTTTTCAAGCTTGATTACATACTAGAGCAAAAAAGTTCATAAACTCGTCAGCCACTACGATCAGCAATAGGGTCAGCACAATTAGTGAGATTTAGTTTATTTTAAAAGGAGAAAATGCCTTTTAACTCAAATTTATTTAAACTCCTAGCAATTTTTGAGAATGTTTTTTCTGATAATAAGGTCAAATAATCAAATGAAAAAAGTTCGAATTAAAAGAGTTTGCAGAATTTTATTATTAACTTCGCTTACAGATATTTTCGATTTCGTACGTAGCACATATAATGACCTTTTTGGACAGTCTCAAACTTTGAGGAACACTTTATTTCTTATCATTTATCGTTCGTCCTTTGACCTCAGGCAAACGAAAAGATATGTTTTGGTTTCCCTTCAAGTGTAACGCAATCAATACTTCATTTTTACTCAGATTATCCTTGGCAAAGAGAAGTTCGTTCAAACAATATTCCAAATTTTTTTTAGATTTAATTTGAATTACTAGGCAATGGTAGAAGCAAATGTAAATCTGACAAGAAGCGACAGAGAAAATAAGAAAAGAATTCTAATTTTTTTTAAAATACTGTTTATCCATTATACTATTCCGTTGCAATGCTTGTTATCCAGTAAACATAACAGCTTATTAAATATTGTTGAAAGAATGCTTCTTTTCAATCTTGTGCTTTCATTTTCAATGTTTTATTTTAAAATACAAGACAAAATTTTTTAGAATCAATCAACAATCCATTTAATAATTACCAAACTATCGTCTACAAAAAAGTATTCATATCTAATTGTATCATATCAAAAAAGTATCATATCTAAATCAATCTTCTTTTCAAAGTTAAATCGATTAATCTCACAAAACTACTGTAGTATGTTATACAAACTTTCATAAACGATGTAATTTAAAATGTGTACATTTTAAAAGCTACTTCTTTGCTTTGCATGTTTGAAATGAAAATGTATTAATAATTTACATAAAAAAAATATCTATTTGCTGCTGTTTAATCCGATAAATTCCATTTTTCTTGTTTTAAAATTTATTTTGACTTTATTCTAACAAATAAATACATTACGTTGTGTTACAACTAATTCGACCATAAAAATAAGGGATTTATCTAAAATAGAAACAAAATCGTATAAGAACATACTTCATATACAACATATACTTTGAATTTTTGAAATAAAATTTTTTTAATAATTTACATAAAATAATATCTATTTGCTTCTGTTTGTTCCGATAAATTCCCTTTTTCTTGCTTTAAAACATATTTTGACATTATTCTAACTAATAAATACATTGCGTTGTGTTACAACTAATTCGACCATAAAAATAAGGGATTTATCTAAAATAGAAACAAAATCGTATAAGAACATACTTCATATACAACATATACTTCGAATTTTTTGAATAAAAATTTATTAATAATTTACATAAAATAATATCTATTTGCTTCTGTTTGTTCCGATAAACTCCCTTTTTCTTGCTTTAAAACATATTTTGACATTATTCTAACTAATAAATAGATTACGTTTTGTTACAACTAATTCGACCATAATAATAAGGGATTTAGATAAAATAGAAATAAAATCTTATAACCGTATATATCTTCTAGAAAATGCAATAGTTGAATATCGTAAGACACCAGCCATAAATGGTGTTATTAATTTATATTAATCTCTTATTGCTCATTTCTGGCCTCTTTTATTTTCAAGTACTTGCCATTTAAAATCCATTTCTTCTAATCAAATTTCCGAAATAAAAATTCAATAAACTGAAAATTCGAAATTTAAATGAAAATTAATTTATTTTTAGCCATTTGTCAGATAATTGCAGATTATTTTTCTTGGCTCAAAAATAATATCTTGCGTTAATTCAACCAATTAATACATTTTTAAGTTACAGCACGCAATAATTAGGGATTTTGCGAAAAATATGAAATATACATCTTAAGACAACATTTATGTTTTACAAAATACGAAAGTTCTATATCTCAGGACACCAGCCAAAAGCGGTGTTATTAATTTATATTCATCTTTCATCACCCGTCTGTGACTTATGAAAGAAATCATTTTTAGACAGTCCGCGGCCTCTCGTGACGGTGGTTACAAATATGGAAGAACCTCCTTAACCTTGCATCAAAACAAATGCAACTAAAACAAACTTTTTGGAAACTCTGCCACTAAGAAAGGATTACGTGACTGGAAACCGCACGAAGGTGCTTTACTTTTACTTTGGGTTATAGGGATTGGATGCTTCTGAATCATTTGCTCTGCGATTTCCCCCCGATCCTCTGTTGAGTTTGAGTAATCGATACGGACATCTCAGACCATTTTCTCTCCTTTACGTTCGAGAATGATGCGGATTTTCAACGATTATTTGGTTAAACATTCAATCTTACCGGATAAATAAAACGGCCCATTGCTTTGGGAAAGCAAATATCATTTCGATAGGAAGGTTAGATTTAGTTTGCGCTATGTATTTATAGTATGGGCATTATTTTAGTTTAATCATTAAATGTAGGTATTTGATGACCTTTACATGTCGCTAACAAATACCAATGACTAAAAAATGAGTTGATTTTTTTTTATTTCTAAAATGTTTGATTTATTATTAAAGTATTGTGTTTTGACATAAGCATTAAGAATATTTGTATGCGCAATACTTATTACTATATTAAGAAAATCTAGTTTTTAAAATTACAGTTCTTATTATCATACATATAGCAGTAACAAATACAGAACTAAAAATTTAATTTGAACGTATCAAACTAAGTAAAAGGTTTTTATGCAAGGTTTTAAGATAAAGTACCCAATTTTATCATCAATTATAATAGAATATTTTATTGTTAATTTCATTAAAATCTTTACCAAGCGTTTCGATAAAATTTGCCGAGATTTTTGGTGCTCTTATAGAGCCAGAAATACAAAAAAAAAAATACGATATTCGAGTGATTTAGCGTATACTTTTCTCAGTGTAGAGATTTCTATTAAAATTGACATTTAAAATTCAGATTTATGTTCAACTTATCTAAACGATGTGATGTTCTGTGACAATTTTTGAATGCTCAAAACACACCGACTTTTCCAGCTTTGAATTTTATGAAGCAAATGAAGTGTTTACATTATTAATTACATCTTTCCACCTTTGTTTGTCGGGATTAAACATCTGATACGTAATTTTATGCTACATCGCATTGAATAACGTAATTTTATGATGCAGTATATTTTGTATTACATCATAATAAATCATATAATATGTACAGTAAAACCTTTTTTTGTGCGGTGGATAGGGACCGCATAAAAGAAATCGCACAAAAAAAAAATTCGAACATTTTATGAATTCTTACATGTAATAAACAAGTTTGTACGATATATTACCTAAAACTTTTTTTATGCGGTTGATAGGGACCGCATAAAAAATGTCGGACTTAGAAAATACATAAATGATTTATGAAATAGATGAGAGAATGCTTTCAATTGAATGAAATAATTAAATTAGACCTAAAGAAATTGTAAAATCATTTAATTCTTCATTGTACATATACCTGGAGAAGTTTTCAAATTATACATTAAACAGTGGAATTGTCTGCCTTTTTACTTTCTTTTGGCTATAATTATTCATTTTAAGGGAGTACTTATGTCTAAAAATAAAATAAAAATCATTAAAACTACATATAAATAGAAACAAAAGTAACTAATTTATTTATCTTTAATCTCACTATAAAATGAATCCTCAATCACGTGAATCGTGTATAAAACTCTGAATACGAAGCGTATACTGTTCTCGCGTCGAGCAACAATATGTACGTAACTGACTCTGCCTTGTCAGGAGATTGTTTAAAATAAATGATCAGAGCATCGCGAAGTCCAGATACATCGTTGTCAAGGAAGCCACGTAATCAGAGTTCGTCCACAATATCTATATGTACATTGATAGTAAACATAAACTGGTGCTTACTCCGCTAAGATTCATATACCGCATAAAAAAATCGCACAAAAAAATCCGCACAAAAATAAAATCGCGCAAAACCAATCGCACAAAAACAAAATCGCATAAAAAAGGACCGCACAAAAAGAGGTTTTACTGTAATGCATTATTATAATTACCTTCCATTAGATAAACAATTAAAATTGCTGGCACCAATTTATAAAATGTTTAAGTTTATTAATCTCAATTTTCCTTTTCTTTTATGCTACATTGCATTAACTAACGTAATTTTGTGATGCAGTATATTTTGTATTACATCATAATAAATCATATAATATGTAATGTATTATTATAATAACCTTTCATTAGATAAACAATTGAAACTGCTGGCACCAATTTTTAAAATATTTAAGTTTATCAATCTAAATTTTCCTTTGCTGTTATGCCACATCGCATTGAATAACGTAATTTTATGATGCAGTTTATTTTGTACTACATCATAATAAATCATATAATATGTAATGCATTATTATGATTACCTTCCATTAGATAAACAATTAAAATTGCTGGCACCAGTTTATCAAATGTTTAAGTTTATCAATCTCAATTTTCCTTTTCTTTTATGCTACATTGCATTGACTAACGTAATTTTATGATGCAGTATATTTTGTATTACATCATAATAAATCATATAACATGTAATGTATTATTATAATTACCTTTCATTAGATAAACAATTAAAATTTCTGGCACCAATTTATAAAATGCTTAAGTTAATCAATGTAAAGGTCCCTTTGCTTTTTTAATTATAAATGCATTCTAAATTTAGAACTTACATTTTTTGAGTTTTCAAATAAATATTTCTTCAAGCACTAAATTAGAATTAAAAATGGTAAACACATCTTTAATGAGCATTTTATGAACTAATTAACTTCCCCTGAATCAGTAAATAAAGATTTCTAAAGTATAAAAAGTAACAGCAATTTTCGTAATTGGGCATTTGCTAAAGCGTCATACAGCCATTAGATCTCTAATTAGATATACCTAGACTTTCTAATACAGCTTTAAGTATAGGTTTTGGAGTTGATAACTTTCGATAAATTATTTGAGTTTCATCCCTTCGTAATGCAATCATCTGTCTTCAACATAGTGAATAACACAAGGCTAATTAAGCTACCGGAATTTTCAAATCGATGAGATATTTGAATGGATATTTCTTTACTCCCCTTCATAGAAAATTAATAACTTTTGAGTGGATACTATTTTTGTTGATACAGACTAAATATTAAATAAATAATCCGATTTGGAACTTATAAAACTTTTATCAATGAAAGTAATCAAATTAAATATGGTTATTTAAGTTCGTTTCCGTGCAGCAGTTGTAACATTTGTGTAAGATATGGTATAATAGGATTATTGAATCCCTTCCGAATAAATCTTATACAACTTATATGCTTTTAATTAGCAGTACTATAGATAAATCAAACAATTTGTTTTGAACTAGCTTTTTTTTGTGATAAGGGTTTAAAACTCTAAAAAATGGAGAATTTAAGCTCATAAAATGTGATACTTTTATGTCCTTAACTTAAAGTTATTACATTTTAAGTTTTAAAAAGATGTGAAAATCGAATCAATAGATCGTCTGTTTTTGAAAGTATCCGTTACTATATGAACGGATGAAAGGCTTAATTACCGTATATTTTGGTTTTATTTACCATAATTGTGCTTTTAACCAGAAATGTCATTACTATACAACAAGGTTATTTAACCAGAGTTTTTATTTTCCGTGTGCAAGGTTATTGAAGATTTAAATACAACTCATACAGTTTAAAATTGGTTTGTTACACTTGAGTACTAGTTCCTAACTACCATTTTTTGTTGAGTTAACCCTTTTTGACTACTTCCTATGTAGCATTTTTTGTTGAGTTAACCCTTTTTGACTAGTTCCCTTGTAGCATTTTTTGCCGAGTTGACCATATTTTGTATAGTTGACCAACTTTTGCTGAGTTCCTGAGAACCATTTTTTTCTAGTTGACAATATTTTGTCGGGTACCTAAGTATAATTTTTTTTCGAGTTGACAATTTTTTTATCTAGTTGGCAATTTTTTTCGAGTTCTTGATTCCCTTTTTTTTGTCGAGTTGACCATTTTTTGTCGAGTTGACCATTTTTTATAAAGTTCCTAAGTAAAATTTTTTTAAGCAACTTAAAAACTTCAGGGATATTGCAACACAATGTCTTTAAATTTCTGTTTGATTTTTTAGGAAGTATTGTTGCTCAATTTAAATCTTTACGAATTTAATTATTGGCAAATATAATGCTGCAGAAAATACATTGCAATAAATAAACAAAACAAATAAATTAAATAAATGAAAATATAAAAAATGCTGTCGCAAAAAAGTAATTAAATAAAATGTGACACCTAATATGTTGTCTAAAGTTTGAATAAAAAATAAACTCCTACTTATGTACCATTCTTAAAACTTCTCTTCTTATGCTTAGTTCTCTCTTTTAAAAACTAACATTCTTCTCGAAATGTTTTGAAAGCATTTAAATGATGTTCGCGTTTTCTTTAAGAAAGAAAAAAAAAACAGTAATTTTCTCACTCACTTTTTTTCCTACTTTACAAATCCTTGCAACAGCGGCTCAAATAGATGAGAAGACTCCAAGACGTTTTTGAATAAACACGAATAAAATTACTGCGCTTGCTTTAACTTAGGTTGTCGAGTTGACTAGAAATTTTCCCTTTTTTTTTGTTTTGCTAGTACGCTGAAAATATGTAAAAATAATTTTAAAAAATTCCCTCTAACAGCGATATGAACATGTTTTTTGGTCATACAATCTGGAATGCGAGAACATAAAGTTAAATTTATTTCTTATAATAATAATTTTAATCTCAAACTATGTATCTAAAATAAAAACATTCCATTCTTCTGACTTCGTATTTTTTAAGATTTAAAAAAGCATGTAGCTAATTAAATATTTTTTCATATTTAATACTAAATTATGTTGAAAGTAAATATTCTTTTATGTTAATTCTCATATCAATAGTAACAAAAAATATTTAATTTCTCGATAAAATCATACGTTTATTTATACAAAAATATGTAATCATCTGCTTGTTATTATGAAAATACGTATTTTAAAGATTACTGGCGGTGAAAAGAAATTATTATGAATAATTTTTTAATTAATGATCTAATTTTTGCGAACCATAAGGGAGTTTTTTTTTATACTTATCTAAAAATGAGGATTTGGAGCGTTTAGGAAAATGGGAGTAGATCAAATTGTGTCCCTCCCACATTTCCTTGCTTTTCAATCAGACACAGATGCCCATAAAGAAATCTGAGTTGTGGTAGTCTCAGGAAATAGCGCGCTCGCTTCCCAATGAAGTGAACCGGATTCGAATCCCGGATTCGTACCGAACACAGTGCTGACGCGAAATATCGTCATTAGTAGACATATTATGGGTTAGAGTCTCCTTACTGTCACGCTAACCGTGGATCCTCAAAAAGTCCTCCACAAATTAAAATTTTTCTCCCAATACTTGATCCAGGAGTTTCCTTGTTTTTTTAGATTGGGTTCAATACTACAGGGATACGGAGTTGAACATTGGTAGTAGCAAACTAAAAATTCTGTCGGCTAAAATAAAATAAAAAGATCTTCCGAGTGACTCACTTCGAAGATTACAATGTCAGATTTGAAAGGTTTCATTTAGGGAAACTACAAAGTCAGTCCTATTACTGTCAAGGCTTTGGTCAAACGCAGTGGGTTTGAAACATCACGTCAACAAGTGTCAAGCGTGCCGGTGGCCGCTCTGCAGAGGACTGTCAAAACCCTGGTGATAAGTAGCCTAAATGTTTCAACTGCGACCAAAAGCACACAGTCAACTTCACCGGGTTTCACATCCGAGAATAAAACCCAACATCAAAACAGAGCAAATCCCAGTACGGGCATCTCCTACAGAAAGACTCCTCGTCAAAAAGCTGAAGAACCTCTTCAGAAAACAAAGAATTTAAAGAGATGTTCAGGACAATGATGTCCGTCCACAACAATGACTACTCATCTTAGAATTTATCTTCGACTTTATAGCATCGACTAAACTATATAGATAATTCGGTCATTGTCGTCTTCGTCAGTAGACACCGAGATCTTGAATCCATCGCAACCATGATTTGAGTCTTTTATGTAAAACAAATTGAAATCCCAAACATTTACAATTTTAGCACCAAATTGAAACGAATGCTGCAAGATATTTTTTTTTTTTTTCTGTGCTGAATTTTAAGATTGATATTTCTTGTGAAAGTAAATTTCCGGTAAGGTAAGTTTATTAGGAAAACTTTTAAATAATAAACTACATTTAAAAATAATTTTTAAATAACATCGATTAATGAATGATTGTGTACAGGGTGCAAAACATGGTAATTTTTGATATAATGATCTGATTCTTACGTCCTTAAATTTAATCTTAGTTATTAGATGGGATATATTTTTAACTTTACAAATATATTTGGACAGACGTTATTTTATATTTCTAATTTAGTCTAAATTTTCTTCAAAGTAAAGTCTATCGATAGCTAAATATTTAAAAGGATTATAACTAAGTCAAAAACTTATAGATTTTGTTTAGATATTTTGTGGATTATTTTTAATGGAAAACTAGCTTCTTTTTAGTGGTTTACTTTTAAAAATATTTCTTTATAGCAGAAGAATTGTCGAAACAAAATATATTTTCATTAAATTGTTTTCAAGGAACTCACTTCAATAAAATAACTAATATTAATTTGTAGTTCTTATATTTAAAAAAAAAAATCTAAGTTGCTCTCAAACTTTGATAGATTGAAAAAAAATCTGTCACTCTCACTTTCGCAGATTCATGTCAGACTTTTTGGATTTCGATAGTGATAGACTGCTTGGATATGTAGGTGACGGATGATTCTAAGGAAATGACTTAGAGTCTAGCAATAAATTCGAGAAAAAATGAGAAAAAATTGCACAAAAATGGAGAGAAATCGGTTGTTTGATATATGGAATGTCACGAAGAAAATTGAATCTTCTGTATTCTAAAATACAGTAAGAGTTTATTGTTGGATATGGTTTTGTTAAGCTGTATAATGTTAAAAGATAAAATGTTATAAAAAATTAATAAAAGTGATATAAAAATGTTGACAAAGTTAGCTTCTCAACTACACTATAACCCAAGTTAGTAAAATTTTAATTTATTTAATTTTTGAGCTGAAATATTTTTGGTTTAAAATATATATATATATATATATATATATATGGATGATTCTCACGAAATATGACAATTGACTGTCCCTTGCTCCAAGATCTAATACTATAATACTAAAAGAACTTTTTTTAAAAAAATTTATAAATTGCATTGCTGTTAGCATTTTGAAATTACTGTTAATTTAAATGACTTTGCACTAGCATTGACTGTTTTGTATAGCTAAAAAATTTCATTGAACTTCAAAATGTCATTTTCCTGGCACGTCCCAAATAATGATTCCAATAATAACTAGCTTCATAACTAGCCCATAAATTTTTCAATATCTAATTTTTTTTTATCTCAACCGGTGTAAGCATTTTCCTGTCAATAATTTGTTTATCCCAAGAAAATGTGTCATTTTCCTGGCTACTTTTATTTAGTGGTTAAAAACCAAAAGAGATAGAGCCAGAAATCAATATCTTATGTTAATAGATTGATTAGATACCCTCCTATATGAACATGTCTAACGTTAATCATATTATAATAATATTTTATCATTATGTTTACACAGTTTTAAGTCAAAATAACAATATTCTTATGCTTGAAAATTACAGTATTTATAAATTTGCTTTTTTATACAATATAAAATAATTTTTAATTTAAAACGTTAAGTTGAGATTTTAGATATTTTTATTTAAAATTTGATTCGATAATTTTAAAAAAAAAATCAAAATCGCAGTTAAATACAATATGCATTAACATTACCATTGTAAGTGTAGTAATTGTTCATTAGCATTCTACCCATATTCCGGAAACTGTCAAGAATATTAAAATCAACCTAACTTTTTAACACATGAATGAGTAAAGATTGAAAGCAAACAGTTTTACGCATGCATACATTATGAATGCTCACTTAGGCGAATTAATGTTGACGATTAATGGAAATTTCTAACGTTTGGTCATTTGTCAGAAACTTCAGAGAATAACTCGATTATTCTTAGTTTCAAGTATTCCAAAATATCTTTTGCATGCAATATATCAAAGGGATGTGAACAAAGAATAATAATTCATTATTAGTTTCATAATTTTTTACTGGAGTAACAATGATTAATCATATATTGCCGAGAAATATAATTATTTTTAATACTTAGGAATTCTTGTTTTTTGTTGCTTTTTAAAATATGTATAGATAAAAAAACAAATCTGATCAAGTTTTCATTCTGAAAATATATGATGTCAAGGTATTGCGTAGAATTAACATATTGAATTTTTGCTAAATAAAATAAGCCAAGAAATGGTAACTTTATGCTCACATTTTTTAACAATGTTACATTTAAAATGTTTCCTTCAGAAATGTACTTTTAGTTATAAAAATCCATTTTCTTTATATTTCATCAATTAAAAAAAGTTCACAAATTATGAATACATGTATTTCGAACCATGTGTTTCTCTTTTTAAAATTGCTTAAAATTAATACTGAAGATGAAGTAAATATTTCAAGGTGATGTTCTATATTTCCTAACACATAAAACCTAATCTTCCTTAGAAAGAAATAGAATTTTTAATATTGAAGAATCTGCTCACTTTTAGTAGTGTTTGTAAACATAATTACAAATCAACTATTGTTTTTTAAACAGCTTAAAAACCATCTTCTGCTTTGATGCATCAGAAACAGCATCTAAAACGTTTATTTTTTCGTTTGTGGATACTCAATCGTTTTAGAACCAGTTTAGAAGACAGTTAGGTTTCATTTTGAGGGTTCGTAATCATTTAGCAATGTAGGTTCAAAAAGGCTTTCCTGTAATTTTTGTGTGATTTTTTTTTTAAAAAGAAGTTTTTAACTATTTACTTTTGCTTATCTATTTATATTCAAGAATACGAATTATATACGAAGAAAATTAAGAAAAGTAAGAGCTACATATTGCTCATAAGCTTCAAATATGCACACATCATAAAATAATTTAAAAATGCTGAAAAAACAGAAAAATATGTAAATTTTTTTTAAAAGGAGGAAAAAATAATTTTTTAAAAAAAGTATTCAAAAAGTCACAAAAAAAAACACACCAGAAAACAAAATAAAGAAAAGATATAATCTCCCCATCAGCTAAAACAATTATGTCCGAAAAAGTGTCTTCTAATATTGCATTTCCAATTTTGCTTTGGCTATATAAATATAATATTAGAAAGTACTTTTTTTCGCATGTAAACGTGCGTGATGATGACTTGATTATATATATAACTGAGTTATAAGTCGGGCAGAATTGATAGGTTAAAACCGAATAGTTTATATCAATAAGCAAAGGGTTCTTTATTATGTTTTAATTATAATTATCTTTGTTCAATAATAATAATTTTGTTCATTATAATTCTTTGAAAAAGAAGTATTGGTAGAGTTGCTAAGTTTCTTTAAGTGAAATAAAAAGACGTTCTCGAAGAGCATAAGAAAGCGTCGTTGACATTTATGAAAGACGTAACATTTATTGAATGAATATTAGACGCACCATCATACATGTTGTATTTTAATATCATAATTATTGTTTGTTCTCTCAAGTTTTCAATTGCATAACATTTACTTTAATTTAAAATAATTATTTATTAACAACTAAAAATTTTTACTTTTTAAAGAAAAAATAGTTTAAAAAATTTTAATAATAGATTTAAATATATGAGTCTTTACGCTGGAACACTTTTCAAGTGTGGTTAGTTTAGAAACGAGTGGAGCAAGTAAATCTGAAAGAAATTTAGATATATAAAATTACATAGAATTGGAGAGTCAGCAAACACGGCATCAGCATGGGGAGCGTGAGGTGAAAGAGGCTGAACCCTCTAGCTTTCTAAATTTTATTTTTAAGCTCATAATCATAAATGCACAAATCATAATCATATAAGCTCATAATCATATAAGCACAAATCATAAATGATTATATGTTTCTCTAGAGAAACATATAATCATTTATGATTTGTTTTACTCTTATCTTTCAATAAATGCTTCTTACTTGTTCTTTTTCTTCATAAATACCTCACTATCCACGATCAATTTTACTCTATCGACACATTTTTAAAAATAAAATTTTCGTGATTGAGTAATATATTGATATTCAGTAAAATAAATCAATTACCCCATCCAATTACAGAGTAATATCACCACATCCACAAAGATTAAAGGCAAAACCATGGAACCTTCTACGATTTACAATTGCATTTAACGCATAAGATTTCTAAATTTAAGTTAAGCGGTGAATAATTTAGAATTTTACGACACAATGCCTCCCGACTAAAAGCAAGTTATTTTAAACACCACATAAACGTTAAACTATCATTTATATAATTATGAGCGATTTATGACAGCGAATGCCTTATTCAGTCACTCCTTCATCTGAAACGTAAAACAATTATTCATTTTTATTCCCCTTGTAATTGCGATAGGTACCCTATTGCAAAGAGCAATATAGAAAATCCTTGCGTTCGGATGAGATTGGGCAGTAAGAAAAATGGAATTATCTTTTACTATACGTAATTATCTTTTCAAAATAATGTATTAACGAGGTTTATTACTAAGGAAATCCAAGTTTTCTGAAAAAAGCATATGCTTGCTTACGTAGTAATGAAAGAAACATAATTCAATTGCAGGTAATTGCTGCAGTGAAAATATTTCCCCATTACTATAAATTACTTTGCGCACTAGAATGGTTTGCTTTTTCTTGTAAACATTCTCAATGAATAATTGGTTATACGTAAGTAATTTGTTTTATTTTTGGACGAAAAACTGCGTTACGGTATACTATTGATTAGAAAAGGCTTTTATTTAAAGCATATGGTATATCTTTCGTTTTTCATTCGATAAAATTGGAGATAAATATGTTACATTTACAGGGTGGTCGTATCAGGGAAAAATTAGTGAAAAAAAGTGGTGAAGTGGTTTTCTATTATATAAACGAATTACGTTTATTAGTTACTATTAACCAAATACATTTGTAAGTAAAAGGTAAGATATCTAGATGTTAAAACTGTCTAACTTAAATCCTAAAATGAAAGTAAATTTTTTTAATTTACCTTGAAAAATTTACAATTTCTATGAGAGATCTGTCACCAACTTCTATTTATTTTTCGGTTTCGACTACTCTGATTAAAATATTATTTTATAAAATCATAATGTGTTTCATTTTTACTTTACAATAAACAAAATATGAGCAACATAGGAATAAGTAAAAATGTTTTTAGCATTCATTTCTTGCCTGTACGAAAGTTCATAAATATTCTACTTTGAATGCATTAACATTTTTACAGATGTTAGAGAATAGGCATTTTTAATTTATGACATTTTAATGCTCATTCATAACATAAATGTCATTTTTAAATATTCAAAAAAAAAAAAAAAGAAATCTTTCTTAAAAAAAAAATTAAATAAAAAAATGCCTTAAAAAAATCGTACGTATGTACGCATAAATCCTTAACTGCTGGATAGTAAACATTTTAAGACAACTGTAATAAAATTTAAGAAACTGAGATGCATTATTTAAATTTTTTTTTTTGCGGTTAATCTCTATGCTTTCTAACCAAACATTAAAAATATTGATAGACTAAAATGCATGCATTTTTGAATGTGTGAGAAATGTTTTTTATGTCAACAAAGCAAAACGTGGCTTTATCTGGCATAAAATACTTGAAGTATTCTTCCTTTTTCTTTAAGTTCAGAATTTGATACAAAGACGTATGTTTCAGAACAAAAAACAGATAATAATTATCAAAAACTCTTCAAGTCCATTTTTAATGATGTTTAATTTATATTTTAAATAAATAAATGCTGATTATCAGTAAATTTTTACTACGTTGTCATAGCATAAAATATTCTCTAGCAAATAGTTACATTATGTTTTCTTCGTTATGACGATGCCATTTCCATTGTAAAAACATATTAAAAAATCTCGATAGATAAAAATGTTCATGAATGTCATTTTGAAAGGGAAAGAACTACAATTCAAAATTGATAAACTGAACATATCACAATAAAATCATCAACTTCACATGAAATATTTATAAATTCTACTGCCAATTAAAATATACAAAAATATCTTGGCATAATTATCATTAATACGTCAGGAATCATACCCAATTTAATGAAAGATGTTGTTGGGGAAATGACTTGTTATAACTCAATTTTTTTTTATATACTTTTTAGCACTTTTGCCATGTTATGAAAATTACACGTAATCAAACGTATTACAGTATGCACAGTATACTCACGTTAGCGTTTTACGATCAATATAAATTATAGTAAACTGTATTCATTCCCCTTCATTTTATTTATTATATATAATAGTATATAATTTATACTTTACTATCGGTATAACGGAAACAATTTTCTTTTCAGAAACAAGAAAAAATTCTATTTCAATTTATGCCCATTTTATTTGTAATTTAAGTAGTTTATATCATTTCTCTTTTTAAAAAAAAAATTTTCTTTCATGCTACAAATAAATCACAATCCATGTACTACTGTATGATTTAAATAAAAAAATAATAACTTATGTTTTGTAATTGAAAAATCTAATTGTGCCATAAAAAGTTAGATATCGCTTTTGCCAATGATACTCTTGTCCAAATAAATTAGGAAATTTCCTGTTTTATGATGTTTAAATTGCTGAAAATATGTAATTCAACTGGATGAATGGAATACATTCGGATTCACTGTCAGCAATACTTTTATATAACAAAATATCATACATTGTTAAAAATATAGGATTTAAAATAATATATGTAATGACTTAGTTATTACATTTAAAAAACAATCAAGTATTAGATTTATTTCAAAATAATACTTTCGGTAAATTTTACTTCTAGTGGTAAATAAATAATCATTTGAAAAATAATATTATCTTTTTCTTTATTAGATGTATATAAAATGTAAATCAACTAATTATAAAATATTTGATAAAATCCTTTTTTTTCCAATGCCAGGCACGGAATTTGAATATTTGCCTATGAAGATGCCAGAATTGTTGCTCATTTCGTGTTACCCAGTGGGCACCTGTGAACCAAAGTCACGGAGGCGAGCAACATTGCCCACGCCACACTGCCACAAACCTGTTTATAGGGTGGGCTACATTCACACATCACACACATACACACAGCAGAAGACAGCACATAGCAATAGAGAAACATCCATGCCCAGAGCGGGATTCGAACCCGCAGCCAATGGCTTCGCAGTCAGGCGCGCTAACCGCTCTTCCACCTGGCCGGCGATTTGATGAAATCTATTTAATTTAAAATGCATCCTGTAAAATTTAAAAATGTAAAAATAATAGTTAAAATGTAAAAATAAAAGAATATATGCCTTTAAAATGAAAGAATCTGTAAGCAGAATTTATTAGTATGGAACAAATCACCTTATGTTTATTAAACATATTTTTTTCAATATATCGTAATATTTGTTATGATTTTTGTATATAGTTTTAGTATATAAATATACGTATTATGTATATAATTTTAGTATATTAGTATCGTATTTTTGTACATCAAATAAGAAGTACGTAATATTCAAATCGAAATCATACGATAAGTGTCGAATTTTTTTTTTTAATGAACTAATTTATCCCCTTTTATTATTATTATTTTTTTAATATTTCTTCTCACACTTTCAATCAAATATTGTCACTTAAAATTCATCAGATCAGGATTAGATATATCGTCTTTGTTTTTGATGGTCTGTAAATTAAACAATAAATATATTTAAGATCATTATTGTCTTACAATGATGAATTTTTGGATCATTAAGTTATTCGCTATTGAAAACGTTTGGAACACTTTTAAATGTTCTGTTCAGTCTGCAGCGCTAGTTGGTCACATTTTAATCTAGATAGTCAAAAACTAAAGTTATCATGGTTAAAGTTTGTAAAGAGTATCAATAAATATTTTAGTTGTAATTATAAATAATATAATGAGACAAAATAAAATGTGCTCTTTTTTCATTGAGTGTGCTCTGAGAAAAGTGTGGTCATAACTATTAAATACGGCAACATTTACCATGTTCCTTGGTTCAAGGAAACACCAAAACCCTCGGTAATTTTAAACGAAGCTCTTTGGTAATGATATTGGTAAAATTAACAATGAAACATGTTTTTAATATGTGTGATAAATTTTGCTAATTTTATCATGATATTCAAAAGCAAGGCGTAAAAAAACATTTATTCTATTGGATTTACTTTTCAGTTTTATAAGTTTTATTAACGAGTAGAAATAAGAACTATAATTTTAAAAACAAGAATTTCCGATAAACCGTAACCTATATGATTGAAAGAATTATCAAATTAATTATTTGAATACCGTATATATTGTTTTTAATTACCAGATTTATGTTTCTTTGTTTTTACTAGAAATGTCATTAACATACGGTGCGATAATTTTACCAGAATTTTTTAACCTTACAAAACGTTAAGAACACATTTATATGTTAAGCACACCTCTATCTGTAATACCTCTTGGTAACTCTTTAATCTGAAAGTTAACGAAAGGAAATTTATTAACTTGTCTGAAGGGTATAAATAAACATGCCAGTTTTAATGATGAAAATAAAGAAAATGTGCGTCGCAAGAAAAGTATGTTTTTTATTTGAGTGTGAAATGAATAAAAAATTGAGTGTGAAATGAATGAAAAATTGAGTGTGAAATGAATGAGGAAATATCACTCTTACTTTCTAATTCTTTCTAAATGTTTCATTATGTTCTTGAAACATTTCCATGCTATACTCCAATCATTTCATTTCAATATTTGCACTTTTCTATTACAGTTGTGATTATATTAGCACATTTTTTAAACTCTTAAAATACACAGGCGTTTTCTACCTAGGTATGTATGAGCAAGGCGTATTAAAATGTGACATGCATTTTATTACATAAGTAATTAGGCTTGTTTAAAAAAACTAAAATTTTACTGCACAAATATCAAAAAAGAGTTACTATGAAAACAACATTTTGCATTGTAATTTGAAGTACAATTTATGATTTATAAGACATTAAAGTTTCCTAGATATAAATAAAAACCGAAACTAAATTGATTCGAAAATAAATTCCAGTTCCATCATCATTTTCTTCAAAATAAATGAAGAAAAACGGAAAAAAATAAAGTTTGTCTTTTTTTTATATTTTCCAGTACCGATGCGAGAATTTCAAGCAGTCGCAGGGGAAGAAGCACGCCTTCCTTGCAACATTGCAATCCCAAAGGAACCAGAAATAATATCCCTCATTTTGTGGTATCGGGAGACGTCCAAGTCTCCAATTTATACTTTGGATTTTCGGAAAGGTCTCCCTGATGACCCAAAACATTTTCCTGGAAAAACGCTGACTGGTAGAGCTCACTTTGATACTGCAGAATACCCACCAACCCTAAAAATAAAACCTACTCACGTGGAAGACGAAGGGGTGTACAAGTGCCGACTAGAATATAAAAGATCTAGAATTGTAACAAGATTTTTAAAGCTCATCGTTATAGGTAAGCTTCGAGATTTAATTTGCTCCATATTTTTTTCTAAAATGAAAGAAAATGTTTTTTTTCTAAATCTGATTTTAAAAACCAAAACGACGAAAACTCAAATTGATTTTGAAATTTTATACTTTTAGTATTATATTTGATTTTAAATGTTATTTTACTTGTTTTTATGAGTGTTTCATCAGATTTGAATTTTAAGAGTAAATCTTTTTTTTTTTTTAAATTTCATGAAGCATTAAAAATAGAATTTTACTCATTATAAGTTATTTTATGTCTAGCGTTAAATATCCGACCCAATTCTGATTTCATGACTATCAATGTTCAGCTTCGTAACCTTATAAAACTCCAAAAAAAAGGAGAACCTTTGAATCAATCATTGGGAGAAATTAGAAGTTCTTATTTAAGTGGTGTTTATCTAATTTTTAATTCAAATGTAAAGGAATAAATTGATTTAATTTGATAAAAGATCACATTATATATTTTTTTTTAAAATTAGTATTACTATCCTTGTAATTTTAGTTTTTTTTATGGATTATTTTCTAGCAGGTTGTTTAGTTAAGACAATTTAACCTGAATCCTGTGAGAAAAAAAGCCATCACATTGCTTCTTAGTATGGTTAATACGTTTTTAAAATAATATTCAAATTATGGCATTTAATTTCCACATATGTGGAATAATTTACAATTAACTATTTGCAGTTATATGATATATAAGAAAAATATAAATCAAGCACATATAAAAAATTAATGAAAAAAGTTTAAAATAGTCTAAGACCTTTTCAAGTCATTTTTTGTTGCGTATTAAAATTGTAAATCAGTCTGGTTTAATTATTAATATCAGTATGCTGAATTCTGAAATTCATGTAAATTTTCAGCTCAAAATGAAACATTTTAAAACAACCATTTCCCTAAAAGTAAAACTTCAAAAATAGTGACTGTTTTTTTTTTTCTTTTCTAAAAAGAATAGAAAGCAAATTTATGAGCCAAGGATGCAGAAAAAAAACTTTATAAGCAAACTTATCCCAAATAACCACAAAAGTTTTGATAGTTCATTAATCTAATGATAAAAAAAAATATTTTAAATAAGGTGATTTAAATATCTTGAGTGAGACTTTAATATCTTGAATTTAGAGAGTTTTTATTATCCAACGAATAATTTATCTTCACTAATGGATTTAAAACTTTAACTGTTAACAGCAACGCTTCTCTCCATGCCTGTTACGTAAAAGTTGCATAGTAAACATAGTTACATAGTAAACGTTTACAGTTACATAGTAAACATATTCATAAATCAGCAGTCGAATATATTGTAAAAAAAATTTCAGTGTATAAACTGATATTGTCGAAATCTATTGGAAATTTTATTTCATGCGAATCAACTGCCGCTGTTTCTCTGCAAAAATATTCGCATACAGATGTTAATTATTTAGACAAAGTTGATGATATATTTTTAAGTGTCGTGCCCAATAAATAACAAATAATTAATTCCAAGGAGATTGAAACCATTGCTTAATATAATGTTAGATTTCAAGTAATTGAAAAGTATAGAGTTAACTATTGAAATTAAATATAATTTAAAATAAAAAAAGGTCAAAAATCCCATGAATCAAGTTGATTTTCCCATGATCAAGGGATTTTCCAGAGAATTGAAATTATAGCTATTTTTAGATCAAATAGAGGTGAAAAACTAGAGTTTTCTTTCCTCTTAATGTTGGTGAAACTTGAAAAAATTGAAGCAGTTGTAAAAATTCCAAGAATTTCCTTGCATGAATAAAATTTCGCAAAGCAAAAAAAAAAAAAAAAAAAAAAACTCAAATTGTACTGAATGAATAGTCCTATATAAAATTTTGGTAAAAAAAAATCGTAGCTGCAAATCCATAAGGACATGAAGAATTTGTAACATTGGTTAAAGCAACCGTATTCAAAATATATTGGATATGTAATTCCCACACGGTTTACCCCACACGGATTGCACAGTTGGCTTTCATTGGAACCGTTGTGCAGATTTTTCAGCAAAACAAATGAGCCAATAAACTTTAAATAACCGTAAATACAAATTGAGCGTATATACTGGAAATATTAGCAATAGAAATCTGCTAGAAAAGCGATACCATGAAAAGGAATAATTGCAAAATGTGGGACTTATGGGGTTCTAAACAACCGTACTAGAAAGAAATCAGTTGCTGTGTTTTTTTCTTCCTACTTGCATCGTAGTTGCAAAATCTTATATAAAACAAACTATTTTCAATGATGGTGAAAAAAATTCATTACATTCCAAACTTATTAAGGTATTGAAAACCAGCATGATTTATGCGCTTGGAAACATGCGTCTGTTCCCGAAATTCAACAGAGGCGAGTGAGGAAAACAGTTCAGAAATAAAATATATCAAAAGAAGATGCAGGTAAGCACACGAAATTGACACTTAAAACAGTATTTATAAAAGAAAACGCATGGTTAATGATAAAATAATAGAAAAATAAACTAAAGGTGATGAAGTACATTACACTATTTGATTATAGCTTATATACATATATTTTGAAAGTGATAGCGTGTTATTAGATGACTTTAGTTTGCTTTTTTTATTTCATGTTTATTTATATGCATTCAAAAAGTTATAAAAAAAGCTCAAACAGAAGAGAAAGTGATTTTGTTTGTATTATTTATGCTTTAAAGCGTTATGTAAAGCTATTAGTATTTATTTTGATTGATGACACCTGATTTATATTTATTGCACTCTATCCCCAAGAACTTTAGTACATATAATTAACTTAACCGATCATTCAAATCCCCTAAATCTTTTTGTAAGTGGGTAATCAAATCTTTTGTTTTTTTTAACTCCCCATTTTTTACGGAAAATAAATAAGCCAATAAGAAACTCTTGATATTTCGAAACGTCATAACAGACGAATTTTGTAAGAGATTTGGCAATAATTAGATAAACACATTTTTTATAAAAAAAAATACATGAAATTGAGAATAACATATCTTTATACTCAAAGTATATCTTTAAACTCAAAGTTACAAAATTTTTGCCTTTACAATGGACAATATTTTTTCTTTACTTCTGACCAGACATCGAAAAAAAAAACCCTTTGAACTATCGAAAAATAAACTTCAGTTATAATTTTTTTCACATACATGTTCTAGAAAATCTTTGAAAAATCATGCACAAAACCCCTTTCACTATAAATCTTTTTTTCTTTCAAAAAACCACCCTCACAAATCTCATAAGAATGTTATCCATCTTTGATGTCAGTCTTCGTAGCGGGGATACAAATCTCACCGGAAAAGGGCTGGTTTCTTCTCCCTGACGGATGTTATATATTTTTGCCCCTTGCAACAAAATGTGGCAACTAATGTTATATATATATATATATATATATATATATATATATATATATTTTTTTTTGGGGGGGGGGCGTTGATTCTTTTGACATTGATCCAAATAAATATGTTTGAAATTAAATACTTTGAATACATTCCAATACACGTATTTGATTTCCGATGAGAAAATGTGTTAACTATTTTTACTATTGATACTTGGTTTTTAAGAATAACTAGGTTGGTCTAGGTTTGAAATCCTTGGATAAGCGTATTTTAATAAAATGTATATGATTTTCGATAAAATATTATCATGAATGAGTTAACTATTTTTTTCTGCTGATGATTGGTTTTTGAGTATAAATAATTGCTTAACCATGCATAAAATTCACTTATAATACATATTTACAATAAATAATACTTCTACAATAAATAATAATTCCTTGCATTTTCGCTCATTAGATTTTATTTCTCCAACAATTTTGTTCTTTTTCTTTTAAATTCGAAAATAATAGGCAATTAAAAATTTAAGAGATTTTATTAAAAAATAAATTTTGAAGATTTGAAAACAATCTGAAAAGAAAAAAATATATGCAATTTTATTTGATGTATTAATATTATTTTAATTATGAAAAGTTTTAAATTTTTAAAGGTCAATATGTCAATATGGTTGTTGCATATAGTAAGCTGTAAGAAATTACTATTCAAATTACGAAGCATCGACATTCAGGGTGCCGGTGGATTTTTATCGTTAAATCCATTTCTACCTTAAAATACTTTATGGGGTATACAGCAATTTTAAATATTGCTATGAAAGGAAAAGTATACAATTTTACGGCCAAATCAGATTTTATGCTAAAAATAATTTTATGGATGATGCAACTGATAGTTGAATACGGAATTCTTTACAGTGTAACTGGTTGCCCCAAATAATATTATGAATACATTAAAAGAATTATTAAAATATCATTTTGGAGTTTTGCGTTTATTTTGGTATACTTAATTTCTAAAATATAACGAAAAAAATAAAAAGTATTTTTTTCTTTTTATTAAATGGTGTTCCGAAACTTCATAAACAATACATATTTTGAAAATTGATTGTTTATCAATTTTTATGAAAAATAATTTTATTATAATATTTTTTTTTAATTATTTCACATAAATATTTTCTCTTTTTTTTAAAAAAAAAATCTGTTTTAGGTAATTTTTTTTTCAATAGAGATTTAAAATAAAAAAAAATATGCAATTAAGTTTACTAACATAATATCTATATATTTTTAATTATATGAGGACGATTCTGTAAATAACTCTCTTCATATATATTTTTCTAATAGTTCAAGTTGCTTAACGAGACAAATAATTGCTTAAGCAATAGAAAGATATCGCCTTCGCATGTAATATCCAGCATCAGAGTACGGCATCAGTAAAATCTATTGAACTGTAAAATTCAAAATTTTATGCAGTAGTTTTTACCGTAATATTTAATGGAAATTTAGTGATTATACAGTAAATATAACTTTAAAAATTATGTTATATCAGAATAATTGTTCCGTAAAACCTTACGGGAAAAATGGACTTCACGGTAAAATATACTAGCTCCTTGAAAGCTGATACTTTTTACCATAACATGATCCAATTTTTTTTTAAAGCGTTCGTAACCATGATATTTTTATTATAACTTTTACTATTTTTTCATAGTGTTCTCATAGTTTCTCATTTTTCTCATTGTACACTATTGTAACTTGACTGGATGTTTTATCTGTGATGCGTGTTTCGTCGTTAAAATTAAAAATAAAATTAAAACAAAAACTATTATTTTTTTAGTACAATACGTATCACTTACTTCTGAAAGTAATGTAATAAATATTCCACCACTAATTTAAATATTAATATCTCTTTTTAATGATTTTTTAATAATTAAATTGAATTTGTTATGCTTTTGAAAAGTCATTGTTAAAACACTTGCCTAAGCCTAATATGTGTTTATCGAAATATATATTTTTATAATATTTCATACAATGCAATCTAAAACGACTGAATTTATCTAAGCATTTATTCCATCAAATAGTTCCTCCTCAAGCTGTGGTGATAATGGATGACAAAGGTCAGAAACTAAAAAGATTAGCTGGACCATACGATGAAGGTTCACGTCTATCTTTACTCTGTGAGGCCGAAGGAGGTAATCTACCGTATTGGCTATGTGCCATTGTGATCTATGTATTTTACTCCTTTTCTTTTTCTTCATTCACGCTGTGCTTATTTTTTGAAAACGAATATTATTAGATACTATCGCGCATCCCTGTTGTTATTGGGATAAATAAGAGTTTTTATGATTAAATGTGATTTTTTTTTCTACTACGTGTTGTGTACGGAGATAAAATGTTTTTTGTTTTATATGCATTCTTAAGATTTGTTTCTACCAGAAATATTTCGCTTATGCATTATTAAAAATTCCGGCATTAAGTCCGGCACTTTGGGTATTTCATCTGTAAAATCCACTTTACCGTAGAATATTATACCGAAATTTCTACAGTTATATTTATTTAAAAAGAGTGATTCAGTGATTTTCCATTAATTATTACTGTGGAAATTTCGGTAAATCAGATTTTTGTTTCGTAGTATGTTGCTGTAAAAATGGATTTGAGGGTAAAATGGATTTTACATGATTTCATCTTATGTACGGTAAAAGTACCGACACTCTGATCACCGCTATTTTTTACTATAAAATTTGTAAATTGACCTAGAATGTACGAGATTTTCTTGATTTGATGCGAGATTTTCTACTTATTAAACTCCAATAAAAACTCTTTGTAGTCACGGAAATGCAATACTTTTGTAGTTCGAACAAATATGTTTGTATGCATTATTTTAAAATGATTTTTTTATTTTAATTTCGTTTCAGTTTAATTTTTTAATCATGTATAATTTATGTTAATCATGTATACGCTACTGACAACAAACCAGTTTTGTGTTTGATTAATTAAAAGGGGCGGGCTATTTCAATTTTCACCAAGTTAACGGCTTCATAAATATGCAACGAAGATTATTTTCAAAGTTACATATGCTTTGTACGTAACTTTCAATTCATTGATTTATCATATCAAGTCTTCTAATTTTGAATATAAGTAAGCATTCTTGGCTTTGTTTTTATACAACCAAAACAACCCAGAGCCAAATGAAACTAAAAATCGATGTACATTCCGCAATACTAAAAGGACAAAACTAATTAAAATTGGTAAAAATGACGAAAATAATTTTGTATTAAATTAAGCGCTTGCATGATATTTTCGGTCATAAGAAAAGCATATGTCTTAATCAACCTAGAGCATACCAAAGTAATGCAACATAAAAATACGGACATTAGACAATTTCAAAAGAAACTTCGAACATATTTCGTTTTAAGCAGCCTTCTATTATTCTAATGTTTGTCCTGTATTCCGCATAAGCTTTATATCTTTGCTCATACACTAAAGCACAAGTTTCCTATTATGAGTATTTTTGTTAGCCCACTGACGGTTTAGTAAAAGGGTAAAATTGGGAGAATGTTTCTCCCCTATACACCATTTCCCTATCTAATAACATGGGAAAACCGGTTTTGTTATGTGGAGAAGACTGCAGATTAAATTACGACTTTTTACCTTTCAGAACCGTCAGTGGGTTAAGAAAGGTATAAACATCGTTGCTACTCAAATTATTGCAGTTTCATTTTGAGTATACGCATTCTCAAAATGACAAGTATCTCCATCTGTGCAATTTTAATTTCATATATAGATATCATTGCTGCTAGTGAAAATAACCTAGCGCACGAAGAAAAAAGTATCGTCAAAACTTCTAGAATATATTAAATTTTATCGTGTTTATGGCTTTATAGATATAATGTCATAATAGGCATTACATATTTTCTAGCTCTTAAAATTTCTTTAATTTCATAAATTTAACATTTGTAATCACCTTTCTTATTCTAATTTTAATTAATTTAAAACAATTTTTGTTTTTCATTGCATTTTATAAAATCGCAAATATAAATATTTCCTTCTCTTTTTAACACCCAATGTAACGGCTAACTTTTTTAATTCAATGTATAACTCATTAATTCACTGTTATGACAAAATTGAATATCAAAATTTATTTTTAACTCTTTATTCCTTAAGCTACTTTATTTCTATAACCACAAAAAATTTTCTGTTACAGGGTTATATTAATTTCTCATTGTCTTTTCCGTGTTTAAGCTGGGGCCAAATTATTTAAATACTAACATGAGATATCGTGAGATCTGCTGAATTGGCTTTTCTTTTGGCAGTGTCCTTCTTCGATAATGCGCCAATAATGGATCCCTACAGTGCTAAAAAGCGTTGATTGAATATTAGTACTTATAATACCCCAATAAACCGTTCTTTTTGATTTTATAATGCAAAATTTATTATGTGACATCTGGATAAAATATATTATTTTAATTTTGTATCTCGAACTATACGGCTGCTGTTCCTATTAGGAGTATGATCCTGTTATCTACTTCAATTATGCCACCTTCACCACTAATCACACCGTCTTTCCATGCCATTATAATGAGAAAGGCAAAAAATTTGGTAGTTTTTACCGAAGCTCTTGGTAACGATATTGATATAATAAAAAAAACTAAATATGGTTTTGTAATATGACATTAAATGTGGTAAAATTTGATAATTTTATCATGATACCTTAGAGCAACGAATATAAACCATTTATTTGGTTAAATTTACTTTATAGAATTGTATTCTTAACAAAATATGTGGCAATGAGAACTATAATTTTGAAAACCAGAATTTAAGTTAAGCCGTTAACATATGAAAGGACAAGTTTCATATAAGTGTTTTAAATACCGCATAATTTTGTGTTCGTAACTGGAAATTTTGTTTTATTTTCCCCAGAAATGTCATTAACATACAGTTTTGTAATTTTGCCAGAATTTGTTTCTCCGTACGCAAATACAGTCTTACGAAGAAAGTTCATATTAATTCATATTAATATAATTCACGTAATAAGAATTTTTAAATAGGATTTAAAGTACAACAATAGGTAAATAATCTGAATATTTAAAAAAAAAAAAACTTCATTTTAGGAAATCCAGCGCCATTAGTGACATGGTGGAAAAATGGAAATATGATTGATGATACATATTTTCGAACGTCAAAAGGTTTCGTGAGGAACGAGTTGGAGTTAGAAGCCTTTAGAAGATCCGATTTCATGGTTGAACTTTCTTGTCAAGCATCAAACACCAATCTAACAGATCCCTTGAGTGCTTCGATCCGGATCGATCTTAACAGTAAGTGCAAATAACGAAACACTAATTTACAACTGGGAAGAGATATTTTTTTATTTATGAAAGTTATTAAGAGCATGCATTATTATTTTCAAACTAAGAAAAAGAGAAATAGAAGTTTTCCGCATTGGAAATATTGAATTGCATGTTGAGTTTTACTTTGAAAAAGCATTTCTTCTTCTTTCTGAATACGTGTTTCACGTATTCGAAATCTATGTCTGAGAAAATGTCATATTCGTTATTGATCAATGTTCGATCATGTCTAAGTCTTATGTTTTCTATTTCAATAACAACAATAATAATGATAGATATTTTTTGTATTCATCATCTCCTAAAAATTACAAGAAATTATCAATTAAGTAAAAAGACTATAAGAATATTATGGTAATATTATGTAGTATAGTTATTATTACGTATCTCAGTATTTTAAGACTTTTTATATAATTACAATAAATAATAATAATAAATAAAATAAAATGTGCGTGTGGAAAACATTTTTTCAGCTAAATTATTTTTTCACTTTTGTATTTTTTACTTGTGGCAATAAAGAATTTTGAAATCTAACTACAACTTTGAACAATTTTGAAATCCAGATTTTTCGGTAAACCGTTGCCGTATGAAAAATATTACCTAAGGAAAGGTTTAAATACCGGTTTTATAACCGGTTATAGTTTGGTTTTATTACCAAAAATATGTTTCCTTTTCTTCGAGACTGTAATTAAATTGACCGGGAAATATCTGTAAAAAAGTATTTTTTTCTAAACTAATTAACAAATTACAGTTGTTTGTTTACAATAGTTAAATAAATGAGGCAATCTTAATTTCAATCTATAACAACATAACTTCTTATCATATTCTCTAATAATGGTATATAATATTTATTCAGGCTCTTTTAAGAATGGGATGCAATTTCTTCCCATTGAAATAACTCTAAGATAAGGAGACAAATGCATCAGAAAAGTTTAGATTTTTTTTTTTTTAATATTTAGTGATAAATGTATTCCTGCCTTTTCTAATTTCAGGAAAGTAAGAGCTACCCTTATCCTTTTAATCTCCTACTTCCTCATATTTAAATCAGTGGAAGTAAATGAATTTTTTTTTTATTCAAAGAGGAGATTATATATAGTAATTCTGTTAATGTTCCGAAAATGAAATGATAAAGATTACGCTAAACAAAATTTAATTAAAACTTTGTTACATGAGTATTTTTGGAGGACAAAATAACAGATTTATTTCACTAATATCCACGGACTGAGATAATGCGAGTAAACTTTGTTTTTGTTTCGTAATATTTAATTTTATTAGCAGCGAGAATATTAAATTAACGTCTAGTATCAATAAAGAAAAAAATATCATAAAGATTATCGTTAGGAATTAATTTTGTTATTACCTCTGAAAAAATTCCTGAAGGGAAAGAAATTTTTGAAATTATTTGTAAATCACGTAAGATTTGTTAGGACGACTTATGGATTAATTAATTCATAATCCAAACATAATTACGTCATTTCTACGTATTGGGTAAAATTATGAAGATCTGAATACCTTTTCAACTATTGTACGATGTATCCTGCAGTGAGATTTAATATTTATATTTAGGGAAGCACACTTAATGTATATTTATAAAATAGGGCAACAACTAATTAAATAAGATATCATAAACAAAATATCTTTCCTGAATAAATATGCTTTATGAAGAGATTGGATTTTATTTTTCCCTCCCGATATTTTGGATAGATAAATCATGGAGATAAGAGTAATATTAAAGCTCTGAGTATTGGGTGTTTCTTACTTAATTAATAACACACACAAGAATGAAAAATTTTTGCACACAATTTATGAAATGAATTAACAGATTGTTTAATAAAAAATAGTTTTCATGCATATGTGCATACTTTTTTCAAATATTTACCCTTAAAATGTTTTTCATCTATTAAAATACTGTATTATGTTACCTTTAAAAAAACTTGAATATAAATATAGAATTTGAAATTGTTTGTAAAACAAGTAATATTTGTATTAAAGACTTATGGATAAATTAATTCATAATCCAAAGAAAGTTATGTTAATTTTTATGTATTGGGTAAAATAAGGAAGGTACCTGAATACCATTTCAACTATTGTGCGATGTATCTCAAATGTAGATTTAATATTTTTGTGTTGGAAAGTAAATTTAAGGGGTCACAGTACCCAAAAAATGACCAAACTATCGAATTTTTTTTATTGCTTATAATAAAACTTCAAACTATTTCGAATGCACTGAAAAAAACATCATCTCTCTATCTACATTTTTAAAAAAGTTATGAATGATTTTAGATAGTCCTAATACAGAAGCTTGCTTAGCAGACAGACTTTAAAGTGCTTTTTCTCATAGATGATAATTTTTTTCTTCTTATATGATAATTTTTTTCTTCTTTCTTTGTTTTAATCTTAGTTAAATCCCTAAGGAATTTTTTCTATTTAAGATAGAACTTTGAAGTAAACTTTTTTATCTTAAGTAGAATACACTTATTTAAACTGTGCATGGAATAAGCATTTTAGGAGGTATTACAATTTTTACAGCATGTTATATGTACCTAACAGGAATTTTTAACCTTTTTTTTCTATTTTTTTACAAAATAATCTATAAAAAATATTCTAATTGATGTATCAACAAATGAATGCACAAAATTATTAAGATGTATATTCTAAGCAAGAAGAAAAAAATTTTTTTTGAAAATATGTTAAAATAAAAAAGCCTTAGGGATTTAAAAATTGTGAATTTTTTTTAAATTTTAAAAAAGTTAAACAGTTTAATTATGTTTTGAAGATAAATTATTGATTATAAGTTAAATGAGCATGTAAAGCATGCACAAAATGAATGATTATACCTTAATTAAAAAAAAATTGTTGCGAAGGTACTGTGACCCCTTAATTTATATTTAGAAACAGAATAGCAACTAATTTGATAAAGTTATGAGAAACAAAACGTCTTGCCTGAATAAATAAACTTTTCTCATGATATTGGATGCTTATTTTCTCAAGATATTAGGAGCAAACTAACATACTGTGGATTAATCTCGGAAATCAGACGAATATTGAGGCTATGAATTTTAGGATTTTTCTATTTAATAATAAATTACAATATTGAAAAATCCTTTGCATGCTATTTAAAAACTAGTTTAACACTTTGTTTTGTTTAAAAAAACTTTAATAAAAAATAGCTTTAATAAAAATTGGTTAATTTTTTTATTATTTAAATAAATAATCTGCCAACAGAATAAAGTTTTCGAACATAAAATTATTAGATTCAGATGGAGGAAAACGGGTTTTTTCAAATAGATGGATACATATTTATAACATATTTTTTCTTAACAAATATATATTTATGCCATAGATTTTTGATTTTTAAAATTAATAATTTTTTTGTTTTCTTTGATGATTAAGAGAGTATCATAATGTTCACTAAATTTTTTATCGTTTGAATTCATCATATTTTATAAAGTAGCTATTTTTGACAAAAACAAAGAAATTTTTTTCCAGAAATACATAATTATTATTATAAACTTATGTAACAATATTTTGTTTCTAATCATACTTAAATTAATGATCATCTGGATTTGAAAAATATCCAACTGTAGTTGAGAAAAAATTTAAACTTTGGAATACAGAATACGTGGATTTAAGAGGAAGTAATTTTTTTCGTTGACAGGATTTTTATCATTATAACAGTTCAGGTTTGAAATGGCTTTTATCTTTCTTAATTTAATTTTATCTCTCTAGAATTAAAAGAAAAACTGTAAGTTTTTAAATGTATCAATATACTACAATAGCATCATATTTTTTTACAATGTTGTAATATATTAATATATTTACTGCAAGAGCATTCTATTTCTATAAATTTGCCATAATGTTTATGTCGCTATTTTTCAAAATCAATCTGTGATTATTTAATTTTATAAATTAAACACCTAAGACAGTTTTGGTGTTTCTAGCAATTTTTTTATGTGTATAGAAAATAATAGATATTTTTTTGTTGCATAAAATCATGTTCATGTTAAAATGATCAGTTTTATAGTTGAGAGATATAGAAAGCTTGATTGATGTGATGTGATTAAACTCTTTTCAGCTAAAAATGAAATTAGAATTTATTTAACGTTCAGGTTAACATAACAAAATTATATTTTTCTTTAATTGCACATTTTTATCATTCAATATTGTTTTTTGTTCATTATTTTTATTTCAGTGAAACCTTTATATGTCCGCATAACAACTCCTCCGAAACCTTTAAAAGCCGGTGATGACTTAAGACTTGACTGTGAGACATCCGGTTCTCGGCCAGCTGCGAAACTTCTTTGGTTGGTGGAGAACAAACTCATTCAAAGCAGCAAACAATCCTTTTTTACCAATAGAAATATTACGTATGGCAGCATCAATCTTAGTCCAAAGAACGAAGATAATGGAAAAACAGTGACTTGTAGAGCAGAAAATCCATCATTAAATCACCCTGAAATGCAGGATACCTGGACTCTTAATATGCATTGTATGTATAGCTTTATTGAATTAGATAACAAATTCTTCTAATTACTGAATTAATTAATTAATTCGTGTTATATACATCATTATTTAAAAGTGTAAAAACTGATTGCATTACAAGGATTAATTCATGGAATATTTTTTTACAATTCACATTTGAGTTAAGTGCTTAAAATTATTTATTTTTATAATCAATTTCGGGAGAAAGTAAATTTGTTATATAAACGAATATCATAAATCGTTTGATTAATACATTCTTAAAAACATTACTTAATATTATTATTAAAGCAATAAACGGTCATTTTTTAATTTGAATATAAATAAAAATTTAAAGAAATTAAATCATTTTTTTAAATTAATTTTGGTGTACATCGTAAGTGTTACCCAGAAATTACTTTTGTCAGGTGAAGAAAAATTTATTTTCAATGACGTACGGATGGTTTTCAAATAATAGGCGAAATATTTCTTACCCATTCTATTTTTAACTTATTTTTTTTATAAAGATTTCTCAGATATTTGCAAAATCAAAACGAATAATTTTCTGATAACGTAAATAAACGTGTATGATATCAATATAGATAGAAACTAACATTTGATAAGTGTCATTTAAATCAAGAAGACATATAGGTTAATGATTCATGAGATTTGCCCATATATATATATATATATATATATATATATATATATATATATATATATATATATATACTTCAACTACCTTAAGTTAAGTCCAAGTAAATGTTCAAAATATTAATATTAGGGAGCTTTCACATTTTTTTAAAATTTTTCTCAGTGTAGCGTTTCGCTATAATTTACATGTATTGTTATGATGTCTAAATGATATTGTTAAATTTGTAAGGACTGCTTTTGGAAAACAATTGGTATTGAACTTGGAGAGAGACAAAAATAAATATGGAAAGAAAGAAACATTACTTTTTCTTTTATTTGTAATAAGAAATTGTTGCAATATTTTAGAAGCTTTTTTCTAATTAGCTAATTCTAATTTTTTCTAATTAATATTTAGAGAGCTATTTTTCAATCCCCATAGAGTATTTATAGGACAGAGATAATGGCATATTTTTGTTAACGAACGTTGACATTTTTGATATATATTAAATAAAAATTCTACTTCAAGTAGCTAAAAATAAAATAGTTGTGTGTTTCTTTCTTACATCCCAGCTTGCCATATTTCGTCCAAAATTATTTTCTCAAAGCAAACGCTATATATACGATAAAACCGCCCTTAAACTTATTCTGACACTGACTATTCTGACACTTCTGATATGACTGACATTCTTGGAACAAATGAGTTCCCAATGCGATAACAAGACCAACATATCTTTTTTTTAAAATAAAAAAAATTCAAAATTTGTGGAATCAACTAATACAATTTACTATTCCCAGAAGGAAACAAAATTTTGTTTAACTCTACTAGAATTAATGCAAAACATCAAGCTCTTAGCAGCTCCTCGATTAAATGACAAAGTCAAACGTTAATTTAAATTAAAGATAGCTAATTCTGATTTTTCAAATCGCATTTTTAAAATATCTCCATGGCTCTTTTATGTAAATTTTAAATATTGTCATTATATATTCTCCAGAGAACTCATTATAGATTCTCTTTGTTTCTGTAGTTCCTCCAGAAGTTTCTTTGCAACTTGGTGCAAACATAAAATATTCAACAATCAAAGAAGGGAATGATGTGTATTTGGAATGTGTGATCAAAGCCAATCCACCCATTTCAGAACTAATTTGGTTCTTCGAAGGAGTACCTTTTTATGGCAACACGTCGGCTGGAGTAATCATTTCGAATCAATCCTTAGTGTTGCAAAAAGTTCGAAAAGAGCATAGAGGGCGCTACAAGTGTACTGCTTCTAATACTGAAGGCCAAGGACGGAGCTTAGAGCTATTATTAGAAGTGCGCTGTAAGTTCCTTTTGTGTTTTTATGGTAAACCACTCGAGGCGAAAACGGAACTTGGATATGACAAGTTAAACAATAAGAAAAAATAATATTCTCAAAGAGCATCATTTGAGATCACACTATTAAGTTGTATTTTTGTTTCTGCTGAGAAGTATAAATTCTTTGTAATAACTGGAAAGAGTTTGTTATACGTTAGAAACCACTTTTAACGATCCTACATTTAATGAGATTTCGGATTTAAAGATAAAAATGCAGTCCTTTAATATAATGCTATAAATGAGTTCGTAAGGTCACCTTTACTAAAAACGAATGCGTTTTTAAAATACTGGCTGAACTGTGGGCAATATTTATTTAAAATAAGTTTACAGTTGGATTATAAATTTATATGAAGCGTTTTTGTTAAGAACATAAATAATTTTACATTATGTGGTGGGGAGCATACGTAAAATTATGGGTGGGTGCTATGGTTCTTTCCCACACGTTCTTATGAATTATTTTTATCTAAGTTTTTATTAGGACTTCTTAGGTTATGTTGGGTTGCCGAAAGCAAAACCATCGTTATTAATTTCGCAATGTATGTAAATGACGTCACCATTTTAAACGGTTTATGAAACCACGTATTTCTTGTATTTATAGTTACGTGTTTGAAGCATGTTTCTATAAACTTAATTCCTGGAAACTCAACAAGAAATAAGGAAATGAAATTGAAGTTATCTGTTAAGCCATGGGAAAATTATGAAAAATTTTAAACATCACATTTTAAATGATACTACATGTACAGTCAATCGTTCTTTCAGGGAGCTGAACTTCTATCTCAGATTATGTTAAATCTAAAAAATTGAGGACGCAGGGATATAAACAACGAATAATAAAATAAAATATAATAAAATAAAATAAAATAAAATAAATCATAGATGTGGAGGATGATCATATTAGCATACTTTCTGTTTCGAAGGATAGTAAAAAATACATTATGGCAGTACCTTTAAAATGCTCTCATTACTACAGTACTCTTAGCGACAATAGAAGTAATCGAAGTACACTAGAAGTATTTAATTCCACTTTACTGGCTTCTAAAGTTTTACTGGCGTAACTAATAGTTCGTTTATTTTTATGGCCTTTGAAATCAGAACCGATATTAGTACATTCTCGAAAAATGATTATTCAAATATTAGGGTCCCTACTATTTATTTTCGAGAAGTGCATTTGGTTCGAATATAAATAAAAGAAAATATTAGAATGATACATTTATTGAAAAAATGTACATATTCATTTATGTAAACTGAACCGTAAAAGAGTGCCAATGACGCTTAATTTATTTTGGTAAACGATACAATTGTTTTAACGTTATTTTTATTTTTTAATGGGTACTAATCATACTTATATTGGTACCAAAATATCTCTATTGCAATAGGTTTTTGCATAAACGGGGACATATACAGGATACATTTGCTGATTATATTAATTTTTGACTACCAGGTGGACCTAGAGCAATAGCACATAATGGATAATGATACTGAATATAACTAATCTTCATTTTGAAAAGATTAACTTCTAAAAGTTTTGTAACACAACGATAAAGCAACGTCTGATAGCAAAACGTGTTTCCCTTTATTTGGAAGTTTTTATTATGATAATGATTTATTTAATTTGGTACTATCAACATAAGAGGTGAATATAAATAAAATTATTGCATTGCTAAGGAAAAATGAAAAATTATAATTAAAATTAACAAATTAATACTTTTTTTCCATTACAGATGCCCCCAGCTGTTCCACTAGCCTGAAAGCTTTATATGGCGTTACAAGGGGAGAAACTGTAAATATTACATGCGAAGTGGACTCCGACCCCGATGATGTGACATTTAACTGGGCACTCAACAACTCCGTAGAGAATGTTGAACTGTACAATTTTACCTCGAAAAAAACTAGAAGTGTGTTAACTTACACTCCTAAAGCAATGCTTGAATTTGGTGCTATTCTCTGTTGGGGAAAAAACTCGGTTGGAGAACAAAAGGAACCATGTGTATCTCGCATCATTCCAGCAGGTAGTAAAAGTTATATGAATTCTAGCAAAATTTAGTTTAGTTTCATTGAATATTTTTCTCCATTAAATAAATTGATTCGGTTCACCTGTAAGATAACTTTACGAAATAAATAAATAAATAAATAAATACATAAATAAATAATTAAAATGTTTTAAAATAGGATTTTCTTGTGTTAATACATTGTTTCTATTGAAATTTCCAGGAATTAAAGGCGTCAAAGCCTTTGCTTTAAGCTTCAAGCCTCTTCAAGCTGCTTTCCTTTAAACAAATATTTAGGTAATAATTCGAGTTCATATTTTTGTCAGCCATGGTCCCTGATGGCTTTCCATTGCCGTTTTCAGAACTCCTGAAGACTATCAGAGAAATTCCGAGTGTCGCTGGTAGCCCTATAGCAATTCGATAAACAGTCGTTGTCCTAAATAAGCCACCTTTATCACAGAATTTTTTTTTTGTAGACACGCTCCATCAATGGCTACATCATGACTTACACGGTGCGTTTAATAAAAATTCTTTTTATCACATTCTGGAAGATTAAGGAAGACTAAGTGCCAACACATGTGCTAGCTATTTTCATTATTTTACCGACTCTAACATGCTACAAGCACTCTAAGAGGTGTATTTGTTTTACAGTAAAGTCATTGAAACAACTTACTGACCCTAAATATCAACAAATAAGCAATGTGTTTTCAAGTTAGTTTATGACTTTGATGAACGTAAGCATATGAAATGAATAAATGAGTTTAATTTTACATAAGGGTGATTCAGCATATTAGTGAATCAGTTTTGGGTTTCCTTCTTAGGCTGTGACGGAAAAAAAATAATTCAGCTATAAATTGTGACAAACAACAGTGCTTACAAGCAAGAAGTATGCAGTATTTCAGTTAAAATTAAAGTGGTTATAATAAAATATTAAATAAATAATAAAAATTCGATCATGATAAAAACATAAAAAATGAAGAGAAAGTAATAATTTTTGCTGTGTTGTGCGTTATTATTATTTTGATTTTCTTGTAAATATATCCTGCTATTACAAACGACGCAAAAAAAAAAGAAAGACAACATATTATATCAACTGAATAGCCGGCCAGGAGGCCGAGTGGTTAGCGCGCATGACTGCGAAGCCAATGACTGCGGGTTCGATTCCCGCTCTGGGCATGGATGTTTCTTTCTCTATGTGTTCTATGTCCTTTCTTCTGTGTGTGTGATTGAGTAAATGTGGCCCACCCTATGAACGGGTTTGTGGCGTGGGCAATGTTGCTCGCCTCTGTGACTCTGGTTCACAGGTGCCCACGGGGTTACGCGAAATGAGTAACAACTCTGGCATCGTCTAAGGTGAAACGAATAAAGTTCAGTGCCCGCCATTGGAAAAAAAAATATCGACTGAATATAGTTAACAGTTGTATTCATATTTATGTTTGTTTTTTTCTTTCTTAAAACTATCGTGTGCTTTTAACATTAAGCGATTATTAAAAAAATTATTTCATGTACAAAATAGTACGGCTACTGATTATTTCAATAAAAAATATTTTAAAACAATTAATTAATAAATAATTAAAAAATTCTATTTGTAAATATAGCAAACATTAATTATAAATGATTGTTAATTATCCTGCTATGTCTTTGTATTTTTATAATTTTTTTATTTGTCATGAAACAACTATTTTTTAAAATATAAAATAATTTCAAAATTTAAAAAAAAAAATAATCATTATACTTTGCTTACTTGTTAAACCGAAATTACTTACTGTTCAATTTATTTAATTCCAGGATGTTAAATTTAATTAAAATGTATGAGTTTACGTGACCAAAACACTAGTAAATAAAGAAAAATTTCATTCTACAGATTCAAGACTAAATCTTAAATAAATCTCTAGCATTTTTATGAACTTAAAGGAAAGGAAGTAACTATTTATAGAAACATGTAATTTCGCTAGTTGTTGCATAGTTGCATCTTAAAAAAGTTAAAAATACTATGACGCAACATCTTTAATTAAAAGTTTTAAATTAAATATGTTCTTAATATATATGGTCTACTGGATTATGAGGGTTTAAAAAATATAAAATAAAGTCAAAAATATTATTTTAATAGCTTAGAATACAAAATTTAGATTACAAAATTTTAAGAATAATGTATCATTTTAATAAAGCACTTAAATTGATTTGACTAATTTTGTGTTTAGCTCATCAAATTGTTTTTATATGTATGTTTGAAAGTTGCCGAATAAATTAGTAGCTCATGTTAAAAAACAAAACAAAACGAAGCTTAAATATTAAGTTTATATATAATATTTGAATAAAAATTATGTGGTATTTATCATTTGTCTATGTTCTGATCTAAAATGTTGAGACACTACCTCTTTATTTTATTTCTTGTCTTTGAGAAAAACAGATTCATATTAGTTGCTATTCAGAAATTAATGCATTTGTTGAACTAATGTAATTAATGCACGCTTAATATGTATCACTTAAACACACTTAGTATTTTAAAATAAAAATTATTATTCCTAGAAAATAATAATATAATATAATATATATTATAAGTTATAATAATATAGTAAGTTAATGTTAAAAAACAACCGATATTTTTACATTCCTAGAACGACCATTGTGGTTATTTGGCTAGCAATTTGAAAATGAGCATAAACATTCAATTTTTTATTCAAATGTCATTATAAAAAATTAGAAAAAGTCACTTTTAAAAATATTAACATTCTGCAGTATTTTAATGCTATTTTTTTTTTTATAAATTTCTCTTATTTTCAGAAAAATAATAACATCATACAACAGTTATATACCACTGCGGATATTAGCCCATTTGAAATAAAAATTATTGACGAAAGATTCTTAGCATTGTCAAGAAATAGGTTTTAGGCATGACGTACATTTTTGTTAAACGTTGGCATGAAAGAATATTGTCGGTGTTTATTGCATGCAGTTTTAGAAAAGTTGGGCGATGAGTGAAAACGGGTAAACTTGTAGAAAAATGTAACAGTTTCAATTAAATGACAAAGCCCACAATGTAGGACTTACGAGAAACTTGTAAAGAGTTACACAATAAAAAAAAAAAAATTAGCAAAATGTGGTTGGCAAAACTAAAGTTGACTAAATTCTTGAAACCGCTCGTGTTATTTACAACCGCTTTATTTGATGGAACACAGCCACGTACATAAAAAACATAGATATTGAAAAAATTTACATTTTTAGGGAAATTTAGCCTATTATAAACTATGTTAACTCTTCCAAAACTATGTATTTTACTCAAAATGTGGATATTTTCTTTCTTTCCTTCCTTCTTAGTTTACATTGATCTATAGTGACCCTAAATTGGAATGTGTTTTTTTTTTTATTATTTAAGTGTAAGGTAGTTGTAACTTTGCTAACTGGTGGGATTTATCTATAGATTAACCGTTTTGCAACCACCATTAATTTTTTTTCCATACAAAGAGTAAACAAGTATTTAGGATGTAGAAAAATGCCCGTTAGGACAGTTCTTTCGTGCTGTTCAATAGTTGCATAATGGCATGTTCTACACGCTACTTCTCTCTTTGGCATTTACTAGTTACATCAAACTCTTCAAAACATATTTAACATTAAGTTCTAAAGTCTCCCAGAAATTAATCAATTATTTTTTAACCAAAAAAATCACACGTATGGAACTTCATTAATTTTTCCTGCTTTAAAATACAAATTAGAATTTTTTACAAGAATTTATTAAACTGTTAGGTATTTTGGAGTGTGATAAATAGTAATTTTGTTCAATTTTGATGTTAAGTTGATGATGTCTATCGTATGGTGTTAATTATTGGGCTTCTAAGATGTGGTTCCACGCATTTATGGTTCAATTTAAGTGGAGGATATTTACAATTCTGCACATTATCATGCAAATTTCCACCGTATTATGGTTCTAGGTATCGTTATTGTAGTTTAATATTTTACTAATATTTCTGATACTAGGACATAAACATTATTATGATTTTTAAAGCAGAATCAGTATTTTTTTAATTATCTTTTATATTTTTATATTTATTAGTGCAGATCGATTTCTTAAGAAAATACGTGTTATAATCTTTTCCCTAGTTGGTATGCGTTTTAGTATCGTCAACATTGACTTATTGCATGTGGAACAAAGCTTTTAGTATTTTAACCTATTACAAAGGTGATTGTCTGAGAAAAATATAAAACAAAATGTAGGATCGCCTTACATTCCATATTTTGTATATTTTGATAGGCTAACCATATTTTTATGTTATTAAAGTGTGAAAGGTAAAATGTAAAATTATTTTAAATAATAATTGGATTTTTAAGGGCTGAAATTTAAAAGTTCAAATCTAGACAAGTAACAATAATATATTTAGTTCATAATTGAATTGCTTGATGATGAGCAGATGTTTATGTAATAAATTATTTTCTACTTAAAAAAAATTATTTTTTATCGGTGCATAGAAAAGAAATGTGATGAATGGTATTGTAATCTTAACAATTCCAATCATATGATCCATAACGCAAATTCCAGCTGGATTCTTAATGATGCAAATAAATATTTTTTATATTTTTTTAGGTCCACCTGATCCAGTTAGAAATTGTGTGGTTGCTAACAGATCACAAACGTGGCTTTTAATTGATTGTGAAGCAGGCTACAATGGCGGCTTACCTCAGAAGTTTCATTTGGATGTTTATAACTCTGAAGAAGATGCTCTTGAAACAAATATCACAACATCGGATTTGCCTTTATTTTTAGTAACTAAACTACCTCCTGCGACACCTTTTGTGCTCATTATATCTGCATCCAATGAAAAAGGAAGGAGCAATACCGTAGCACTTTTAGCAAACACACTTTCTTTTAAAGATAGTGAAGCAGGTATGCATGCATATCATACTTACAATTCGTTAATTTTTAGCATATTTAAACACGAAATGAACACATATATTTAACGTTTACATATATTTAACGTAACGAATATATACTTAACGTTAGTGAAACTAAATTTTTAAGACAAATGCAGTTTCTATCTTTTGATAAATATTTTTTTAATATTTCTTCCACATTGCAGCAAATAATTCCTTTTTACAGCAAACAAATGCGCAGAAACTTTTGTTAGTATTCGCATCTCATTGGAAATCTTTGATTTTCTGTAAATTGATTATCTTTCTCCAAATGATTATTATCTCTGTCAAGGATTAAATAATTTCCCTGATATTCCGGTTTCAAAATATCCGTTATTAACTTCCCTAAATACCAGCATATATTTAAATTTAAAGTTTATTTTTTATGTCAATTAGAACCATGACAATTATTCATGTTTTTCTAGTCCAATTATGCATTTCTTACTCATTTTTGGTGAAGTGTCTTATAACTACTTTCTGTATACCCAAATCTACTAACACAGATAATGTGCAGGGTATTGAGTGGAAAACTGGCTGATTACAAACTTTAAAATCTCGGATAGGAGAAATTATGGATGAGTGGAAAAAAAAAAACGATTTATTTTATTATGAAATCTGAATTTCTCTATAACAGAATTTTGGAATTTAGTCTCAATTGTTGTCAACAGATGGCACTATTCCCTGAACATAATTTTTTTAGATAATAATGCTGTTAAACTTTAATCTAACCAATGATATTCCAACACTAGAAATACAAGTAATTCATTTGAATGCACGGTGTAAACCCTCTAATACGGTACAACCTCCTTTTCACTAGAGCTGATCGCTCTGTCAATGACTTACCTAACAGCGTCCTCTATTTACTACTTTTGTAACTTAATTCAAAAATTTCTAAATTATTTTGCAGGATTATATATATATATATATATATATATATATATATATATATATATATATATATATATATATATACCCTTGTGCAAATTAATTGAAACAAACTCAATAAATTCAGAAAACTAAGAGAAAATGCTATTTTATTTAAATTTATACAAACTCAAAAAATTTTAGTTCATAATATGATCTCCACGACACTTTATTAACATTTGGACACGATTCGGCATGGATTCCACTAATTTTTTACAGTCATTTATAATATTTGTTTCCTTTTACCACACATGAATTAACGCCGTGATTAGCTTCTCCATAGTTGTACAGTCCATATTTAATAGGCGATTCTTGCATATGGCCCAGAGATTCTCAATTGGGTTGATATCCGGAGAGTTCCCTGGCCATTCCAATGTCTCAATTTGATTCTCAGACATGAATTTCTTGACAATTTTGGACGTATGGCAAGGAGCTAAATCCTGTTGAAAAATCCCTGTTCCATCAGGGTATCGTTTCTTCAACTCTGGAACAACTTTTTTACCCAGAATAATAATGTACTGCTCAAAACGCATCATACCATCAATAGGCTGCAAAGGTCCAACCCCATTGTAACCGAAACAACCCCAAAACATCTTCTTTTGCGGGTGTATATAACACGAAAAAAAAAGTTTGTTTCAATTAATTTGCACAAGGGTGTATATATATATATATATATATATATATATATATATATATATATATATATATATATAATGGTTATGAACGTGACTTTATTTTGTGTGATTTATTTATTTCTGTTTCGTTTCCACATTTTCAACCCTATAAAATCAATGAAGAACCTTAATAGTACAAAAAACTAGAATACTTTTTTGTAAACTAAAATTGCTATTTCTAACGTCAGAAGAATATTTCTCTTAAAATATTGTATAAAATTCTATCGTATAAAAATATTAATGTCGAAATTTATTACAATTAATTATAAAATACATTCCAGATCTCTTAGTTTGGGACTTTCCAGGTATGTCAGGCATATAATTATATATTTTGAAAATCTACGTATTGGTTTCAAATTCCTTCGAGAACAACGAAATCGGAATCAAGTTCATGTTTACAAATGATGCTTTCTAATTAATTACTATTCAAGCGTTCATGACTTATCTGGGGATAGTAATTATGTTTTAATTAACTGCGCATTTTGATTTGTTAGACTGAGATAAAATGAGAAAACTCCTCGAACGAAAAACAATTATGGTCAGGGAGTTAATTAGCGCAATTTTTGAAAGCAAAAGAGTAATTATTAAGTTATGCTTGAAAAAATCTTTTGAAAATGAGTCATTGTTAGAAACATTAAAAAAATATGTATTTATAACCTGCATCATGTTTTTTATCTATCGCGAAAATAAGTCGCACCATAACAATTTAAAAACACTACAAATCACGAAAAAAAAAATTTCATATCTAATACACTAGGGCATATCACAAAAAAACCATTTTTCTTTCAAAACTCAAATATTTCCAGACGTTAAAAAAATGTCCCTGTGCTTATTAACTTATGTCTTCCAAAATTGGCCTGAAGCTTTAATTTTTCAAAAAAAAGGCAAATTTTATTGATTTTAAAAATAAAAATATTATCGACGCAGTTAATACGGATGGAAATTTATAATAGAGTAAATCACTGTTTTGTGAATTCATTTGCTCAAGCTGCAGATTTTATTAAAGCTTGAAGAATATTCAGGTTTTGCACCGAGAAATAATATTTTGAAAAATAAATCGTCATAATTATCTAAAGAAGTAAATTTACACACACACACACACAATTTTTGCGACATTTTAAAGAATGTAATTTTATATGACAAACTATAAAATTTGAGCAAAATCGGTAGAATAGTTCCTGAGAATTTTAATTTCAAGAAACGTCACATGCTTAAAATTTGATTTCTCAGGTACTATATAATTTTGAAACATTTTCAACTGACTTAAAAAGTTCTTGAGATATAAAGAAATACGCGACAAGTAAATTTAACGTTAAGGGATCCAAATTTTGTAGCGCTCTCTTAACCAAACTATTGCGACCATATATTCCACATTGCGGATATTACCTTATTTGGGTATCAGAAATTCGAATCAGTCGAAAAAATTTAATGTTTATTCAGAAAAAAGTAAGTTTTTATGTATGATTTCGTAACTTAAAATATCGTCAGCACTGATTAATTAGCATTTTTGAAGTCACCCCCTCGAACCATGTTGATTGAGTCCTAGAAAGTGAAGATCAGATTATTAGATCAAAAGTTATTCATTTAGGGTAGTCTTTTTTTTGCGCACTGCGCACACTTAAGTCATTTTTGCAAAAAAGAGGTTATGAATAAATTATTGTAAGAGGTTATAATAAGGAATAATTATACATGGCGAATATTTAGAGATAATGGGAATGAACAATGTAAAAAATTCTGGATTTTATGATAAATAGTGCCGGCACCTTAAATGAAAATCCCTTTTTCTTAAACTTCATTTTTACCGGGAAATTTCAAACCGTAATCTTTACGGAATCATTTATTTAATTACTGTGATGAAGTGGTTTGATAGTAAATATGAGAGTATAAAAAGTACGGTATATCAGATTTTTTTGTTCTGTAAAATTTTACTGCATTAAGTTAATTTAACGTAAGAAGTTTTTGCCCTTTCACTGCCGCTACTTTTTACCAAAATTTGATTCGGAATTTTTCACAGTGTAGTTGCACGGTCTGAGCTTAGCATGATACTTACGTCTGCTATTAAACCAAAAATCCAAACGTATTAAAACTTTAGTTTATTTTTCACCAAATAAAGTTATTTTAAGGATTTTATCCAACTCATGATTTTTGAATTTGAATATTTTTGTATTGTAAAAGTCATGAGAAATAATATAGTAACTTTTTAATATTCAAAACATTTTATAAATCACCAACGGTATTAGGAATTTAAGGCAAATAAGTAACGCTATTTATTTAATGTGTTTATAACTATATTTGAAATTTCATGAGAGTGAATTGGTTATTTCCTAAGCAACTCTCATTAAAAAAGTATATATTTTTCATCGCTTCATTTTTCTTTATTTGATTTAAAAATTTTAACTTCTTTGAGAAACCAGCTAAGAAAAATTCATAAATTAGCATTATTGAGATAAAAACAAATTAACGGATGTATTTATTTTGCTATGTTTTTTACATTATTATGTTCATCAAAAATAGGATCTTTTCTCATGAGTTCTGTTTTAATTTGGACATACAAATTTGCCGAAACGGATCTCAAATAAGTTTGCAAAACCGATTTCTTTTAAAATCGTTATCTAATTGTTTATCCAGTTATGTAGCCAAAACCTATAATTTGTTTAAGTTTTTTCATTAATGACTATATATGAAAATATATAGTTTGAAAAATGAGTACTTGAGTCTCGTGGTTGTTAATTTTGTGTCCCTGATTTAGAAAAATGAGAAACTCTGCATTATTTTTTTTAATACAATAATGAGTAAACTACTAACATCGAAATTTATTTATATTATGACCCCAATTGAAAATTATTATTATGTAACGATCAGTTATCGATTTTTTTTATCCATTTCTCTCTCTAAAACCATATAATTAATTAAAATGTACTCACTAACGAATATCTAATAAGATATTCCATTTTAAAATAGGTACTTGAGTCTCGTGATTTGATTTAGAGTCAAAGTTAGAAACAAAACTGATAACTTCTGCATTAAACATTTTTATATACTAATACGTGAATGACCAGAATTGAAATTTATTTCTATAGCATTAACCTTTTATGATAAGATCAAGAAAAGTTTTTAAAGATAATTCAAATGATGTATTTATTTCAGAAGCCTCTTCAATGATAAGTACGAGTTCAATAGTAGCGGTAATGCTGGCAGCAGTAGGTACTCTCCTGGTAATAGGCGTAGTCGCATTGGCACTCTTTCAAATACGGAAGAAAAGAAGGCAAAAAGGTACCTATCACTCATTCCTCTCCACATAGGATATGCGATTCTGGCACGCGCGAATAGCATTAAATAATTTCATTATTCAATAGGCATTATTAAATATTAATAACTCAATTCATCCTTAAAATGAAATTCACTATCCACTGCGAATTTTAGATGTCAATTTTAGATGAGAAAAAAAAAAAAGCTTCTGGCATGATCAAATTTTTTATGAAGTGATTTTTAATGCTACATTGTATCTAATTCCTCAAATATATTTCTGGTACATTAATTGTCAGTTAGTAAATTCAAATAGATATAAATTTATCTTAAATATCACTGCTTATGTTGGGTCTTTATATTTCAAAAGTAGCCAGAAAAAATAATGTTTATATAAGTTTATAGAAAAGCTATTACTATTTTCTGAGCATTAACAACATTATGTCCCGTTTTAAGACTTGATATGGATCAGTTGTCTTCTAGATTTGCACTTTCTCATAAAAGCTTTAAGACTTATTTTTCAGCTATGTAATTTACTTCTTTGTTATTACATATCTTAGTCTATTTTTTTTAATCTTCTAGGGTAACATTTCTGTATTTATGACAATAGTGTTGAAACAAAAATCATTAATTTCCGAACCAAGTTGAAAATAACTATTTCTAATGAAACATATTGAAACTTATAAGTTTTATAAAGTAATTTGATTTATATTTTTAAATGTATTAATTTATTAAGATTTGGGATATCATTGTTATACGTTGAATATTTGATTTTAAAAAAAAATCGTTTGGTGTTAATGCATCCTATGCATTATAAACTTGGGAATTTTTTAAATTTATTTTTCAAACTTTTTTTTTAATTCTTTTAGACACATCAATTGAAGAAGACGATACAATAAAGTAAGTTATTAATTGATGCATCGATATTTTTTTTTCTAGTTCTAAGATTAAGATTTTATAGTTCTAATTATGTCACCAATAGTTTTTATTATATGTGATTAGCTTGGCGAACAAAGTATCCTTTGGCCAAGGTGATTAGTATATCCCTCGGCTTACTTCCTTAAAATTAGAAATAATATCACACATGCTATAAGGCTAATGCACAGTTTTGTCCGCATGAGATGCATGGCATTAATATATTTGTCAAATAATAGTTTGTTAATATGAAATAGGAATGTAGGTAACATTTATTGACTTAGGGATATTAAGAAACTTAATTCAGTCCTTTCAGATGATTTCACAAATTCTAAAACCTTTGAGCGTTAATTTAGAGTATAAACAGCTTTATTTAACATTAGCCAAAAAATCTAAATTAGTGTTTCAGTTGATTTTCTAGAACGTTATCATTTTCTTTGAACATAAAATCCTGATTCAAATTTAAAATTAGAAAACAACTCAAAATCATTGCTTTGATAACCATTTTTGATATATTAGTCCCTTGAGAGTTTGTATAGAGTAAAAACGAAAATATTTAAAATAATTAAACCCAACACGAAATGGACAATTACAGCATATCATAATTTTTTTTATTTTCATACCTAACTTATTGGAAATTCTCTCCTGAAACGGAAAATCTGATTGTTTTGTTCGGCAAATGTTAATTTATTTAATTATTAAACATTTAAATTGCCCTAAAAGGCTTCCACAAGTGATACAATCAAAAACGATCCCTGATTGGTTATGACGTCACATGTGCCGAAGGGAAACGTGCCGTCTTTATCCACTAAGGCTATTTCAATGCTCTTCGTATGAATATCTTTTGTAAATTATCAGTGAAAATTTTGTGATTTAAATTTACGGTTTTGAGAGTGGGTGCAAAATGAAAGAAAGATTTTAAAACTTCAAATGTTATTATTTATCATTAAAATATCTGAAGAAATGATTATGCAGCTCTTTACAGCGAATCAACATTTCTTTTCGGCTGAAATCAGTAGTGTTAAAGTTCATAGAAAATGCTATTTTATTCCACTTACTTTTAAATTAAAATAATGCTACATTACAACCTAATTACTTAATAAATTTAACCTAATTACCTAATTACTTATAAGTCGCAGATTGGAAAGAAATATTATACATTTTGATAAAGGATGGATGATTTTATAATTCGTTATTGCATTAAAACAAATCAGTATTTTCATAAATCTTGTCCATTGAAAAATATCAGTCCATCATCGTTACAATCTATGTGCTAATAATCAAGAATTCAAATAATGTAATTTAATGTTGCTTCTTTTATTTATTTATTTATTACTAGAGTTGAAAGATTTTCTTTTTAAGTAAATATTCACTAATACAGTTCATGCCATCTTTTTTTTTGTTTCGCTATGTATTAAATATTTAAATACACATTAACGCTTATATTTATTATTACTTGCGTAAATAGGAATTTCGTTACAGTTAAAAATTATTTTTATTTTTAAATTTATAAATTTTAATTCCTTTTTCTGCAATATATAAATAAAGTATGGTTATTGTTAATTTCTCTCTTTATTTTTGCAAACTATTTGTCAGTGCTTGCAATGAAGAATTCTGAAATAGTAAAAATAATACATTATACATTTTTAATTAAAAAAATTTTATTAAAATAGTCACAAAAAAAAATCTTAGGTTATGCATTCGGTATTGCCAAAAACGTATCAACACTTTCAAGAATATAGTCCATTGAAATATATCTGACCATCATCATCACCATAATATAGTTATACTTAAAATTTCACTTAATTTCTCATTAATCCATATCTAATTAACTCATTTATCTACAAAATTTCAGCGAATATCTTTAAACTGGATGTTTTTGTTTCACTAAAGCTAAAGAACAATAATAAAAAATTAACTTATACAAAATGGAAAGAAATTCTAATGCACATTCTTTATTATTTATTAAATAATTAAAAAATAAACAGTAATGTTGATATTTTTTCTCAATATTTTTATTCTTTGAGTAAATAGGAACTTTGTTATGGCGAAAAATTATTTTTATATGCATTATTAAATATTTTTATATATATTTTTATATATATTATTAAAATTTTATTCCTATTTCTGTCATAAAGAACTAAATAAATGCATATGCTTGATTTCAAATACTCTTGTAACATAGATTAAGACAATTAAAGTAAAGTTAATAAAATCTGCTATAATATATATATATATATATATATATAACTTTAAATTTTTTGTTGAAAGAATGAATTTAAAGTTTTGCTGGGATCACAAATTTTTTAAGAGGCTACTGCCATGCTGAAGACAATTACATGCTTTGATTTCATGCTAGAATAAATAAATAAAAATTATCATTAACTTAAGCTGTCCTATATTTTAAAATCTAAAACTATTTATTCTACATGAAAAATTGATCCAACATTTCTTTCACTTAAGATGAAAATAAATCCTCGAAATGAACTTGAAGTATACATTAAAATTAAGATTAATATAGTTAAAAAATGAAAAAACGAAGTTATTTTGTATTTATAACGCATCATTTATAAGCAATAACATACACTTTTTTTATTGAACTAAAAAAACTTAAATATTCAGAGCTAGAAAATTTCGTCATGTATTAACATTGTTTCAGTGGGTACCATTGAAATTTATCATTATAAAAATACGTTTTATCAAATCCAAATCTTTATTAAGCGATATTAGGGCGCAATTTTTTTTATACAGAAGCTTTTAACCATCTAAAATTGTTGGATTTAATTAGAAAATTTTAACGAAAGCAAGAACCTATCGGCTTCCACAGCACAGCGATTGTAAGTGAACGGCAGATGGACACGTGTGACGTCAGTTCGTGAATAATCACGTGACTCCCGTTTCAGGCGAAAACGTTTAACGAAAACGAAAGTAAGCGTTTTTTGATTAAAAATAACTAAATAAATAGCTTTCTTAGGAAAGTAATAAAATGTTTTCGGGGAGTTTTGAGTGATTCTAAATGCATTAAAATTAAAAAAAAATTTGACTGTAATTGTCCATTGCGTCGAAATGAGTAATGCACGAAATGACGAAATGTGTCAAGTGCACGAAATTAGTAAAAACACGTCAATATAGCTCCAAAGCGAAAAATACTCGAATTTGAAAACCCCATGTATTCAAAATTGATACAGCATATACTCATTTTCGAAAAAAATTAATATGGAGGAAGAAAATCGCAAGTGATGTATTCTTTGGCAGCCAAAGTTGTACACTCAAGTCGAGAGACAGAGAGAGTGAGGAAGCTTTATATAGTAGCCACCATAATGACACGTTATGTTAAACATTATATTCACTTAAAAGATTTTAAAATATAGCGAAATAAACAAGATAAGAAATTAAAATTACTGATCTCTTGACTAAGCTACTGGAACCATATTTTTTTTTTTTTTTTTTTAAATTGTAACTCTTTACGCGGTAAGTAATATTGGAAATCAATATGTCATGAAGTTTCAGTGTGGCGGTAACTATATAAAGTTTCATAACCGTCCTTGGAACGGTGAGTACAACTAAGGTGGTTAGAGCATTCGACTACAAACTGATTGTACTTGGTTCATATGCTGTCGTCAGGCAACGAACATCTCGCGTACACACCCATCCCTCTGGAAACATTTTTCTCAAGAATGAGTACATGCTGTTTCAATTTTGAATGCATGAGGTTTTCAAATCTGACTATTATTTGATTCCGAACTATTTTGACACTTTTTTTTTTCTCAATCGAACAAACCAAAATTATATATTTATGAAACATTTTTAAGACTTATACTTCAATCATTTTAAATAAATCTGAAAAATAAGCATTTTATTTATAAGGGCAATAAAGACAACTTGTTTGCCACTGAATACTTTAATTAAAATTAATACTTTAATTTTATATGCATTAGTAAACTAGCAAAATTGCAATAGATATTATTTAAAAAGCATTATCAACTTCATTAAGTATTTATATGAACTTTTTTCAGATTGAATATGTCTTCAAAGAAATTACCTGAAGATTTTACAGAAAACTCTGCGGCGTGTCCAGACGTTGTTCCCCCTATTAATGGTGAACTTTAAAGTCTTAGATTTTTGTATATATGTATCATCTACACAGAGTGACAGTGACACACATAAATAAAGTCTAGCGTAATAATAAACATAAATATAATACCTTTAGACATCTAATTAACCCAAAATGATAAAACTTAGAATTTAATTATACAATGAGAAAAAAAATTACGGACTCTTTGATAATGAAATTTCTGGTGGGTATTAAAAAAATAAAAATATTGAACCATTTATTTCGAAATTTTTAATTCTTATATTAAAGATTTACCGGGAAATATGGTTTTTAAAAATAAAGTTCTCATTACCTATATTTAGTAAAAAAAATACGAAACTGAAAATTTAATTAACCAAACAAATGGTTTTTGACATACTGAGAGGAAACCTATTTTTCATTTTTTTTATTTTTGTTAATAACTTTTATCATAGTTTAAGTTTCATACATATTATCAATTTATTGTGATATTTTTCCAGCGTTTTCCTTCATTTTACTTCCCAAGGCGAGTAAGTTCTATCTTCCTGATTGACCCAATATTTTTGATGGAGAATATATATATATATTAAATGACTTTGCTTGTGTCAAAAATCACTTTCTGGCCTGACCCACATACTTAGATTATCAGTATTCAGTATATTTGGGGTGTCACAGTATAGTAAGGAACTCAAATACCAAAATAATTTAATTTAAAAGCACATTTCAAAACATTCTGGATCAAATTAAGGTATAAAGAACCGTGAAATTCATTTTAACCATGAAATATAATACCGTAATTTATTACAGTAATATTTATTTAATTAGAGCGATTTTATAGTAATTATTATTGGAAAACATTTAGTGCATCATATTTCATGTTCCTTAAATTTTTCCGGTAAAATAGATTTTAAAGTAAAAGTTACCGGTACCCTACTTTTTTTTATGTAATACAAATATATGCGCAACACAGCGGATGTGTCATGAAAGAGTATTAAAATATATAAATCTTGGTACAGCAGCATGCTATCATTGAGGACCCAGTATTTCTTGGAACACAGCACTTGAGAACACTTTTTACCCATATGCGTAAAGCTTATTAAATAATAACTAAAGACTGATCAGGTTAGTTAAAAACTATTTCCTTGTGCTTAGAAATTAGCTTAGTTAAAATTGGAAACTGCTAAACAACTATACAATGAATGAAATTTATAATGATAAGTTAAGCGATAATTAGAAGTCTACCTATATGGTATACACGTCTGATTCCATATTATCAAATGTCACACTATCGTGTTATACGCATTATATGCATTAATTTTGACGATCTTTTAAGGGAAACCGGTAAGGTATGGACCAATAATGATAAAACTGATATTTTTCGACATACCTTATCTCAGCAAAACCATATCCTGCTTTAGATTTTTATTCCACAAAATATTTACTTATACATTTTTACACTGTGGTGACTGCTTTAGCAGAATTAGTTTTTAAAAAAATTATGAGCTGAGAACGTTTGACCTCAAAAGTTTTATCGCATTTGATCAAAAAACTTTCATTACTCAGAATTTATTTCTGTTAACACTAAACCATTAACACAATATATAACTGATATAATTTCAAATATTCCCAAGAAATATCAAAGATATATCATAAATTTCTTTCAGACGTTTTTTAGAAATAGCTGAGTTAGAAAAAGGTCAGTTTTATATATCCTTATTGACTCCCTTTAATTGAAAACTGTCGGTACTCAGAAAACTGAATTATCACGATACAGAATTCATTGTTTTTATGCTGTTTCATCAGTAGAGAATATTTACTATATTTGAGATTTGCTTATTTTTTCAAACGTACTATTCTCTGATGTTTTTTTATCACTTTCAAAATAATATTTAAAAATCCTTTTTTAGTATGCGAAAATGAGAGCTTTGAAAGTGCCAACCTGAGAGAAGGCCAGTCTCCTGAAAGTGCCAAATGTAGCAAAAATTATAGAAATTGTGTAGTTGCTTTGAAAAGATCGTGGAGCCTCAAGGTGATTGATAAACACATTATTTATAATTTCAACTAAGATTTAATGAATTCATTGGATGCTTCGTAATAAGTATCACAATATACATTTCTTTTCTTGCCTATCTATGAATTTTAATTTACACTATATATATATATATGAGGGATACTTAGGAATAACACTAAAACTAAATTAAAATATTTTTTCATAATTGTTTAAAAATAATAGAAAAAACTTGATTGTAGTAAGTTTTTCCAAATGCAAATATTAACTAGAACAATAACTGCTACAATGTCTATATTTATTAAAGGCGGCAGATATTAACCTATGTTTCTAAACATCGTTTAGCATTTACAGGCTAGATTGACAGGGAAGGTCAATAACAATATAAGAATCTATAAAACAAAATAAATAAATACTAGGAGGCTTCGCCACCTGCTCGCTGGCCCTCGCCAACTCCCGGAACTGCTTTCGCAGTTCATTTCGGATTGCTTCGCAATCCGATGCTCGCTCATTGGATACGTTCTTAACGTCTAGCTTTTGTCTACTTTTTTGAACACTGAAGTTCCGAAAACTTTTCACTGTAGAAAATTCTAAACCTGTACAAAAACCAACCAACCGTTTTTTTCTCGGCGACAATAACAAAACATGGAATAGTAAAGTGCTCAACTCAAAATAAAATAGCAATAGCATAACACGTCTCATTTCTGCCAATGAAAAGGAACTATTTCAGAACTCAGAACCAACCAACCGTTTTTTTTTTTCCGGCGACAATCTGAGATGTGGCACACCCATATTCGGTTAGAATTCGGTGAGAATCGAAGACAAATGCTATTGTGTTTATGCAATGAGTTCACAACTTCTTAATTATGTGGATAAATACGAAAAGAAGTTAAGAGATTTGTGCAAAACGCCTACAATTAAAAATGAAAACTGTTACCAACAGGAGAAAAGAAATATCATCGGTTTTATTGATACATGCGTAGTAGCTTCTTATATAATATAGATAATTGCATAGATTTACTATTTTAATAAATAACTGCTTGTTATTTAATACTCTATTTTATCAATGTTATCATACGTTTTACTTAAGGAAGTTTATTAAAAAATGTTTTTCGAATACGTTTTAATAAAAGAAATTTTCACTAATTGGTTACTCTATTAATCCATTTAATACTTTTCAAGCAAAAACACATTTTATTTTGTCGCAAAAAGCACTTCCTGAAAAAGTGGTAGGTCATTTATTTCAAAATTTTCGTTATATTCTGTTAATTTTGTTTAATCGGGTATAGGAAGAAATATAGGTACTTTTATGATATTCATAAATCATGGCGAATACGAATGTCTTATCTCTTCGTAAATCTGCAATGTGTGGAAATAGGTCGATTGTAGATTTTAAATCAGCGATGAGATATCTAAAATCCGTTTAAAAAATATCATGCAGCAGAAAAAAAAAAAAAAAATAAAAAAAAAAAAAATAAAAATAAAAAAATAAATTGCTCTTCACATTATTTAATTAATCACAATATTTTTAATATTTTTTTACGATATTATAATTCGATGGCCAAACTAGAAAAATGAGTTTCAGTTTTTTAATCATATATTTTTAATTTCCCAATCTTTATTAATTAATTTTATTTTTTTAATTAATTTTATTTTTTCAATTAATTTATTTTTTCAATTAATTTATTTTTTTAACTAATTTTTCAATTAATACGTGTTAAATTATTATTATTTTTAAATAATATTATTAACACTGTGTGTGATTTTGCGTTTTGTGTAGAAAAGAGGACATGAAAAAGCAGAGACAGAAGTGAGCTTAGATGATCTAACATATCGTGATTATAAAACAGTGACACTTTCTCCGGATACAGTAGCGCACCCATCTCCGTGGCTCGAGGAAGAGATGAAGCAACCTAATAAAAGTGGAGTCCTCATTTTAGAAAAACAGGATGAAGATGAATCAATCCATAAGACAATTGTAAATCATTTTTTAATATTTCTTTCGTTTTTATGTTTCAATATTTCAGTTTCAATTAAAGTTTTAGTGCAAGATATGTAGTTTATCAAACTTTTACGCGAATAGTTTCAAAAATGCCAGTCCAAAATAGAAACAAATAAATTAATAAAAAATGAAAAAAAACAGGATAAACAAGCATTCGATTTTCTTAAACATTTCTCTTAAAATCCTAGACTTTTGTTATTGCTGTTGCTACTCTTCGTTGTCTAACGAATTCTGAAATGAGTTGAATTATGTTGGTGTAAATATCATCCGAATGGTGGCCCAATCTGCGAAGTTTTTCAACTAATTAAGAAAATATTGTCGAAGTAATTGTTAAAATCGATATTATAATTAATAATTAGAAAATATTATATATTGAAAATGCTTATTGTGACTGCACAAGTACGTAGTACATCGTAGGTGCACTTTAAAAATTTTAGCATTGAAATATGTATAATTTTTACTGATTATTTTTATAATGCGGTTTCTTGTCTTTTACTTTTTATTCTTTTATGTTTTTTTTTCATCCTTAAATTTTAAAGTTACATAAAATTTAAATGTGCAACAGAAAACAGCATACATATTTCATATACAAAATAATACATATTTTATATCGAAATATTTTTATTGATTCTGTTGTAAAAAATTAACTGAAAGGTCCAATAAGTTTCAAGGAAACCTACTGTTCTTGATGCTTGGATCATGAGTATGATATCGAAACGCTTGGTTTGGCAGTGATAGCATTGCCAAGTCGTAATTCAGGTTAAACTCGTATAAATGCTGATTGCCACACCAATGCAAATGAATGCGACGAAACTTCCAGGCAGTGTCTTTTGGAGTAATGATTATCATTTTTCTAATTTACTCCTGACTATCTAGGGAGTAGATTTGTTTGGCAGTCTTTTCTTCATATAAAAACACAATGGAATTGTACCCAAAAAAAAAATCAGTGTTTCCTCGTTCATGCTGCTAACTTGAAATCTGACTAATATCTATTTAATTTGATGACACACTCTTCCAATCAGCACAATAGTCATGTTATTCTAAATAAAAAAGAAAATAATGGACATATACAAAGAGTATTTTGAAACGTTTTCAAAATTCATTGTAGTAAATGTAAGTCGATGTATAAATTTTAAGGGAATTTAAAGTAAAATTTTTTCACAAAATTAAATATTTGATTAAGAATATCAAAGCTTAACCCCGTCCCGCCCCCGTCAGGGGTCATCCGGAGAATACTGTAGACTCTAAGTGCACGCACGTGACATCTCAGTAAGAAAGAGGATTTAAAAAGGTAGGCTTGGTGGCGATTCATGGCAACACCAGAAGGCCTCAAAGAATTTAGGGAAATCTTAAAATTAACAAACTAAAAACAGATACAATTTCATTGATTAAGAATATAATGAATCTCAAAATTTTGACTTATATGTTTTTCAGGTATCTCAGAAAACCACACTTTTTTGACATTTTTTTACATTGAAAATTTTGACTTATATGTTTTTCAGGTATCTCAGAAAACCACACTTTTTTGACATTTTTTTACATTGAAAATTTTGACTTATATGTTTTTCAGGTATCTCAGAAAACCACACTTTTTTGACATTTTTTTACATTGAAAATTTTGACTTATATGTTTTTCAGGTATCTCAGAAAACCACACTTTTTTGACATTTTTTTACATTGAAAATTTTGACTTATATGTTTTTCAGGTATCTCAGAAAACCACACTTTTTTGACATTTTTTTACATTGAAAATTTTGACTTATATGTTTTTCAGGTATCTCAGAAAACCACACTTTTTTGACATTTTTTTACATTGAAGTGTTGCTGCAAGCATTTAAACAAATTCTTGATGTTTTATTGATGAATTGAAAAAAAACAGCCTGCATTGAATGAAGCAATTAAAACTTTTCATAAGGTAATTTTTGACGTTTTATAGTTTTTAAATAATGGTTGAATTAAAATTAAGATATATATATTTTTTAAAAAGCTTATTTATCAATCGTTTAACAAAACCGTTTATCAGTTATAAGTTTAAATATATAATTTTACTTTTATAATATGATTTATAAGATATTTTTTATATATAGTTGATGAAAGTAGTTCGCAAAAGTAAATTATATAATACTTTTATAAGATAAAATACAATTTTAATTTTTTTAATTTTTTTTTAAAAATATATGTTATAGAGTTTAAAAATTTTAAAAAAAATAAAATTATAGTTAACTGTTTTGTCACTCTCAGAAAGTACAAAAGTTTTAAAAACAATTAACTATATTATTAGAAGGAAACTGGAAAACCCGCTTAACTTCTTGGTCAAACCCAACCTATTCTGCGAAATTTCTGTTTATTATTCTATATCATTTGACATTGAGAATAGTAGATATTTCTGAAGCAAAAAAGGTTGTTTTTACTTCTTTTTTTTTACTTGAACTTTACCCACTTTCTTTTTTCAATTAGACGTTTTCTTGTACGAGAATGATTCTACGTTAGTGGGATAATTCGAAATTCTAGTTTTATGCATATATTTTTCATACAAATATGCATAAATTTATTTTCATCATCTCCGGTTTTTATGGTACTTAAAGTTATCACTTGCCTTGCCTGTTCAGCTATAAGCCTGCTTGCTTCTTTAGCTAAAAATCTATTGTCTAATTGGATTGCATTATATCTGATCGTTTTTTATTGTTTTTAATCTATCGCACTTTAGTGGTTCTTTAATGCAAACCGTCCAATGTTTTCGGAACCGGAAAAATGAATGTACGTTTGGGTAGTTGAGAAGTGTGTCACTATGACCGGGAGTTTACTACTTCAACCTGCTTTCTCATGTATATTTTGGTAATATAGTGATCTCACTTGCCAACATTCTCTTGTGATCTTGCAACTCTTTTGAGTATTCCTATTGCGATGTTATTAATTAAAGCCAAATAAAGAAAGAATTATTTGGGTCTTTATTTGGCTTTATAAAATTACAATATTTTCGTCATAAAATTTGCCAGTAGCTATTAAATTGGAACAACTATCTTATTTTTTAGTGGTCTTTAAAAATAAGATTTCGCATATTCATTATTTGTTTATTATCACAAAAAACTTTGGTAATATTCCTATGTAATGCAATATGCTTCATGTGTCCATCATTTACACTTGATAAACAGCTTTCAACTTTCCAATAAATTTGATTTAGTGCACTTTTGAATATGGTTTTCAGATCGGGCCCGATTGAGAAAGTCCCGGTTTTATCAGACAGTGCCATTTAACAAAAAAAAATAGTTTCACATATTTTAAACGCAATGTAAAAGTTATTTTTTAAAATTGAAAACAATAGTCTGAGAAACTAAATAATTAAATTGACTGAATGAAAAGCAGACCTTATCTAATAGTGTTAAAAACTTTGGCGTCGATAAAAACAAATAGTCTGCTTTGTTTTTCATTTACCTGCGAACAGCATGGCAACTGCCAACAAAGAGTTTTATGAGTTTTCTGATACATGGCAGAAGCAATTTAGTAAAAAAAAAATTTGGGGCCTAGTTTAACCGTTTTGCTCTTCACCCCCCAATTAATAATTAATGTTTACAATGCTAAACATGATTATTTTCCACTCACCTCTTTTAATTTAAACAAAAAAATCATTTTTCTTGCATATTTATTCAGTATATATATTTTACTTGTATATATATTTTCTATCATATATATTTTATATTTAGTGTTACACTGACATAATACTATTTAAATTTAACTACTTACAATAGAAATATTATTTCAATAATTTGAAATATTTATTTTTTCCCTCAGGTATGGCACAATTTGACATTGCCATAAGTGAAATGAATATTTTGTAAGCTGTGCTGTCTGTTGTAAAGTTGTGATTTGACGAAAATCAATACTAAATTACAATTTATTGTAAGACTATTTGTGATTTTTCCTGAACATGGTGTAAAAATACTTAAATGTTATATTTTTACATTACATGATTTTTAGGAAAGAATTTCTTCTACTACCTTAAGGTTTAATTGAAAAATATCTGATTCTCGGTGATTTCTAATATTAAGCTGTTTTTTTCATTCATAATTTTTAAATTAAAACAAATTCACTGAATTCTTAAATGAGTATTAATCAGTATCATTGAATATACATATAATCATTAATGATTTGCCAATTAATACTAAAATAAGAAAGTATGTAACTTAATCTCTTTTCTAAAATAATTTTTTGCTTTGTTATGTTTAATTTTAAATTCTCTTAAGAATTATTTGTGTAATCTTGTTTGAATTCTTACATATAAATTTCACATTGGTTGCATTTGATTAAATTTCTAGGGTGTCTCTAGATACTTATTAGCATTTTAAATGCTTGTTGCTGAATTATTTAATTTTTAGCGTTGACATATAAACATATTTAATCAATTGTTACATGAAATTGGAGCTCTTTAGAAATAAATTTCTTTATTAGAAACAGAAAAGAATGTTTTTATATTTAAAAATTTAACAGTTGATATAAATTTTTTTTTTCAACTACGCTTTTTTATTTTATGAGAAATGGATTAAAAATTCACTACAATTAAATGCAAATTAGCATCAAAATATATTTTGTTGCTTTCCTTACATTTGAAATCAAAAAAGAATTTACTGCATTTAAAATTTTTTTTTAATAAAGTTAAGTATGCATTATTCCGTATTTTCAAGTTATTAAAGCCCTATATATATTAGAAAACCTAAAATAAACAATAAATTTATTTATGACTTTGGGACCAAGTTTAGTGATATCGTATATAATTATTATTATAAAAATTAACGATACTATATCAATTACGAATATCTATTTTTATTATAATTTAAACATTACTGTCGGAATAAACAAAATGTAATTCTTGAGAAAAAATTTACTTTTTTAATAAATCAACTCAACTTCGTCATATGCAATTCAACTAAATTTTGTAAATATGTATCTAAAACATAATTTTTTTAAAAGTAAATTTACGTTAAACATTTTATTATTTTCCATTGGATAAACGAAGAATTCCATTGGGTAGACGAATAATTTTCCATTGGAAGAGAAATTACAACAGTTGGTATTTTTTATAAATAATTTGAATAATTTTAAAAGAAATAATATTGATAATTTTAAATAAAAAAAAAAGTTTAAGCATTTGGACTGTGACTATCTTTTTGCAACAAATTCCAGAAATAAATGATTGATATGCATAAGGAAAAAAAAATAATAATAACGCTCGCTTCATAAAATATTCGTAAAACTTACATAATATATATTTTAAGTTTACCTAAATTCTTAAATGAGTTGAAACAATAAAAAATCATGTAGTTTGAAAATAAACCCTATTTTTGATAAAGGTCCTGTATCTGTGGTGTGTGTATATGTGTGATAAATATTTGTATGCACAATATATTGTATTTTATTTTTGCTCATATATAAATAAAAAATAAATTATATTTAATAAGTGTGTTTTTTTTTCTTAATTTACACATAATTTATAATTACATTTGTCTTTGTAAAATACTAAAATCGAGCTGCATTTGAAAGTTCATTGTAGCAACAACTGTTTTATTAATGTTTTCTAGATAAATTTATGTAGCTTTATATAATTTAGACACTAAAAACTGAATGGGAATAAAAACTAAATAGGTATTACATTTTTAAACCACATTATCAAAAGTAAAAAATCATTTTTAAAATAAACTCTAATCTGATACTATAAATTTGAAGACATCTTTATTTCCAGGATTTTTGCTTTCTATAAAATAAAATGTCGATATTGTTAAAAAAGTACAAGAGAAGTGCTACAGTAAATTCCTGAAATACCCTATAACATGTCACGCTAATCTCCTTATTAAAAAAGATTTTAAGAAATATAAACTTTTAGTTGTATTTGACACACTATTGCATTTTCCTCAAATGTATTGCATTTGAGGAAAATGCAATAAATTGTTTGTTTAATATTTTTTTGATTCAACTGTTCTATAAAATACTAGCCTAATTATTGGAATATTTGGTATGTTTTTATAATATTTAAAATATAAAAAATAACATTTATTTATTGACGCAAATGTCTTTTTATGAATGAAATATCTCAATCCTTAACATGTTTAATTTATCCTTAAGATGTTTAATTTATATGCATTTATACAGAAACTCATTCAATGAAAAACATTAGAGTCTAAAAGTGGAGATTCAAAATTATTGCGAAAAAAGCAGATACTGACTCAGTATAAATACCGATAAGTAGAGGGTTTCTCGAATTTAAAGCAACGTGAAAGTTTGATGGAAAGTTCAGATTTGTAATTAAAACAGTACAACAAGTTTCTTTACAACACTTTCTGATTGATCCATTCCAAACAGTATAGAACTCTGTATGGAATAATATACTGGTTAAGTGGCTTACATGTTTTTGTAGCAAACAATGATTCATTTCTCAAATTTTCAAATGGCTGGTTTGGGTTGATTTGGATGATTTTTGATGACTAAAAGCTACAGATCTCAATATAATCTTTCAAAGTATATTTGTTGGTTTAAAATCCCTTGATAAGAACCATAGACTTAATAGTAATCAAAAGGAAATGTCCCAATAAATTACACATTCTGATATGAGGAGCAAAATCTGATCCCCATTATGAAAATTGCGCTACCAGAGAATTACTCAATATGGCTCGACAATTGAAACGCGTCAAATTTTTAATAATTCAGAACTATCAGTCGCCCCATTTCTTTTTTAATTAAGTTGTAAGAATTTTATCACATAAATGCCAAAAAATTAAATCTTTTTGTGAATTTTGGGACATCCAACTTTCACCTGCTAACAAATAGGCAAAGTTAGGCTAGCTTTTCTCTCCAATTCACAATTTTCTGATCAAATAACAATAGAAAAAATTGTTTTGCCATGAGCAGAAAACTGCATGTAAAAAAACCACATTTTACGTGCAAAACAATGAGTGAGTTAACAACACCCAATTTCACTAAAACATAATCGTAAAACGCACCCAGACATATAAAACTTTAAATCATGAGAAACACAGGCATCAAAGTATCAAATGATATTCTATCTGCGTGGTTTATAGGACAATAACGATGCCAAAATTACGTCACTATAGCATAACTACGTCACTAAAAATCAGAATTTTAAAATTCGCATGCATTAAAATATTAACGCTATTTTTATTGTGAAATCGAAAAACTTATAGTTAACCGCAACTCAGTTTTAACTACCATGTAATATATGTAAGAAATCAATTATAAAGATCGATGTATGATGGTCAGGGAGCTGATTTCAAGTCATAAAGATCTCGGGCTCGAATCCCGGATAAGGTATGAATGTTCTTTCCTGGCAGCAACGTTAGCCCACCTAGTATGTTGCTCCTAAGAGAGTGATCAAACAATTTGCCCTTCTAATACCCAAATGACGAAAGTCAATTTTCAGTTAGGCATTGGAAAAAAAATCTATTACCACATATCAAATGAAACGTTTTTCTACCGAATGTTCTGTAACAAGCTTGTGTTTTGAATAGATTTCAAACTTTGTTTTATGATATCCAATTATTACATTATAAGAATATTATGCACATGATTAAAAATACTTTTCCGTAACTTTTGTTTTTTAGGGGAAAAAATTATTCAAAAATGTTCTAAAAAATCGTTTTCAAGTAAGAAAACACGAGATGCCAGGCAGAAATATCGATTTTGCAGTAATAAATTATTGTTGTAGTATTTCATATGTCCACTTTATATTTAAGAATTTGAGACTCCTTAAAATATTGAAAATTTTCAATCTATATTCATTAGATATTTTAAATTCATTCGAAGTAAATGATTTCTTTGAGTATTTTTCTCTTCGCACGAAAATAAAATGTTATTTTAAAAACGTAATGCTTCTTAGAGAGAAAAATATCTTTTTGGGCTCATTTTTCTAATTTCCATACCAATGTAAAAATTTGGAAAACCAAGTAATGTTATAAACATTTATTTAAATTCGAAAATTCATTTTATTAACTTAAAATTCAGTTATCTCATAGAGTAATGCTTTTAAAAGTGACTTCATTTACATATGTTTCCTTAGATCAGTACAAAGCTCTTTTTTTTTTAAGAACTTTTATACATGATCTATTAAAATATTTAAATAGTTTTGCGTACTTAAATAAAGTTACGCTATTAATGCTATTTTAATTATTGTAATTTTACTTGTTATACAATAAATTTAAAATCTGGTATCTAAGGAATTTTTAAAAAGCAAATTCTAGTTTTTAAAGTCACGTTTCTGCAATATATCGATAATTTTATTATTTTGTTAAGACAATGAACATAAAAATTCAACTATTTATTATATGTATATTTAATAGTTTAAAGCATGTAAACGTTAGAAGTTTTAGTATAATAAAATGTTAAAAAGTTTATCATATGTGTACTAGTTAAGTTTTTCTTTGTAATTTAAATAAATTATGGATCTCGTAATTATTATTTATGACAGTGAACTACTTGTTAAGAAACTGATATTTAAAAATAATGTTAATGCAATAAGGAGATAAGATTAAAAACATAAACACATAATATAGAATGTAAGCGTAGATAATATTATTCCAAGCATTTTAAAATTTATTAAGAATGCTTGCTTCGAAAAGAGGTATTTTATATTTTCAGTATATGGCTACATTGATTATAAGTATTTTCATTAATTAGTGATTTTACTTAAATTAGAAAAAAAGCCAATGGTTTTCATAAAACGTTTCTATTATTGGGAATTTAAAAAAAATTTGATTTCAAAAATAGCATAGCATTTATTCGTCACTAAGATATTACTTCTTTTAATTCTCTTCTCAATAAATAGAAATCATTTATAGATTTTTAATCAAGAACCTTGACACATGAACTGATTCAATCTACACTGTTTCAATTTTCCTTCTAAAATCGTGGTAAAATAACCGGCAGCAGCATGTTCATGCAGTTAGTCGTAAACTTTACAGTCCATATATATATATATATATATATATATATATATATATATATATATATATATATATATATATATATATATATATATATATATATATATATATATATATATATATATATATATATATATATATATATATATATATATATATATATATATATATATATTTAAAGGTTATAAGCCATTTACAACAAGTATGGTTAAAAATCCGCAAAGCCAAAATCCGTGTATACGGTTTTGTAATCATGGTTTTAAAACTGTAAAATTGAAATTTTACTGATTAGTTAATGGACGTGAGGTTAAGATGTCGTTGAGTTTTTTTTCTTCAAGTGAACTGTTGAATGTGGCTTAATTAGTATATCTAGTGGTGTCATTAATTGTGAGGGATACGAAATGCGAGACTATTTTGTGTTAAGCATTTATGAGGTACAGTCATCTATGCGTGGAAGAGAATTTTGCATCCTGATAATATTAAAACACAAAACCAATTAGATAATCATTAAGAGATAGATTTGGTGGGCTGAAGAAATAAGAATATAGCATTAAGAGACTATTAAGAAAACAGTACTTACCCTATCTAGGAGGCTTTGGTACTTATCAGTAATACAACCCAAAAAAGACATAGTGATCTAGAAAACATTCTAAATTTTACTTTTTCCAGTTAATTAAAAATTGATTATTAAAACCTTGTATTTTACTTTCTCTAAATATATATATTGTCATTTATGCCTGACATTTTGTGGCAGTTAAAACTGATACAATTGTAAAAATGTAATTTTTTTCCATTCTAAAGATTTAGGAAATGTTTTCGTTTTCTTTGGTACCTTTTTTAAAACAAATTTATTGCACATTCAATAAAATTATTGGGAAAAAATATGTATTCTTTTATAATTTATAGAATAATTTTAGGTATACTTAGACTTTAGTTGCACAATGTAGTAATATTGATATTGGACTCTCACAAAAATATCGTGTTCTCGAGATACAAGTATCCAAATGTACTACACTCTCCCATTTTGAAGTTTCTTAGAATTCGTATACCCTTAAGCAAACAATTAATTCTTTTTAGTTTTTTTTAATATTCAAAGCAGATTGAGATCTACACGCAGGCAAGTTACCTAGTTTAAAATATGTTTCAAAACACCGAAAAATTAAATTAGAGAGCTTCTTGTTAAAAAAAGGTCTTTATTAGTGGCTTCTATCAAAATGTTTTGGAAATAAAATCTTTCAACGAAGTAAAGTTACAAAATTAAAAAAGAAAAAAAATGCAAACAACGAACAAGACAATACAAACAAGGCAAGAAGAGTTAACAAAACAAACAAAGAGAAACAATGCAAAAGAATTTAAATTAAGTTAAAACAAAATTAAAGAAACTATACAAATAATTTATCCATTGAAAATATCAAAGAATGATAAATAGAAAGTATAACATAAAAAATTGATCTACTTTATTTACGAATCAAAACTCAGTTATTTCATTGTCTCTCGAACCCGATTGCTATCCCAAATAATTTTATTATTCTCTCTGATTTGTCTACAACAAAATTTTTCGTGAGACACACAGACTTGATGTGGGATCTATTGAAGCCAAAAATAGCTTGTTTGGTATAGTAGTTTGGAAAAAATATATTTTTAATATTTAGTTAAAATGGGCTATTAAAATAGCTTGCCCTTCCAGGCCATTTTAACTCTGGCAGAGTGACTTTGGTGAACAAACCTTTTGCACTCGAGTCTTTTTCTACAATTAGATAAGAAAATGGACGCCATCGATAAAATTTTACGTGGCAAATCAAATATTTTGCATAATTACCATATAAAGTGAAGATACCACACTAAACGTTAAAGTGTAAAAATTTTAACATTCAGAGCGGTAGGTAATTTTTGGTGCCGGAGAGGCCCCTGATAGCAATTGGTTAAAATGCCGTGCTGGGCGGGGAATGAATTCCATTTAAAATAAAACTGACGATGATTCAAGGAATCAGATTTAGTTGGCAGACTAGTTTGAACAGTATGGTATTTGGCCGACATTTATTAGAGCTAATACACCTGTCTTGCCACAATTAAAATAGCACAACACTTGTTTAAAGATAAATATTTACTAAAAAAATTATGCTACATGTAAACTTATATTCTGTTACATAAATTCTGTTCTGTTACATAAATTCTGTCAGAGTTTTAAAAACATTTATAGAGAGCATGTATCTTAAACATTTGTGTATGCATTAAACATTTATATAAAAATTAAATGATGCCTCTAATGTAAAAGAAAATTATTTTTGATTGTTTATTTGTATAACATTTTTACATATAACGAATTGAAAAACTGGAATCGAATCAATTGTAATACTATTTGTTGAGTCTATCTATATCTAAGTTTTATAATAAAAACTTTCTGAACTCTCGTTTGAAAACTAAAATTGCCGCCCAATTTGAAGTTAATGTTCTGAAAACACCTTTTTTTTAAAACTTTTTTCTTTACATTCTTTTCAAACGGTCTTGGAAAAAATATTGTCTAAAAAAGAAATCATCCAAAAGTTTCAAATGGTTCTTCTCTTTTGCTTCACTGTTTTAAAGAAATAACAAAGAACAGAAAATTTCATATTCCTGAAATTGATTGTATTTTCAATCTTAATTTCTAAAGGTTTTCGTTTTAAAAGTTATTTAAAAATATCATCTTGTTATTTCTAAAATTTTTAAATAAAGAATAAGAAATAGAGTAATTTTCAAAAAGTACATTGCTGTAAAACCACTAAGTAGCAGCGTCCAGTAACGACCCTCTCTTCTGTTTGGCAGTTTTTTAAATAACGAAAAATAAGATTTTTAATTTTTATTTTTTTTCGGGTAACATATTTATAAAGAAACAAAAGCTTGCATTATAACTTCGACCAACTACAGCTCAGAGGAAAATCTCCGAAAAAGAGGACGAGTCATTAAATGTCATTTGTTAATCAGCAACAGGGAAGGTATTTTAAGTAATATTAGAAATGATGGAACAACGAATTGATGTTTTTCACTAAAGGTCTTCCATAAATCAGAAAAAAAGTTTTACAAGAACAAGAATTATAACCCTGGATTTTTGAATAAAAATGTCTCGCAATTAAGTGTTTTTATACGAAATTTTCTCCGATTTATTCCAATTTATTTTATCTGTTCTCAACACAAAGTGTGTTGTTCTTCCTAGTTCTTACTGAAGCATCTCTTGAAAATAATGCTAAGAAATTATCCATACAGTATCGTAGATTATCAAATGAAATTAATGCTAAATTTAAAAAGAAAATATTTTCATTTTTTTATACTAATAGGGAAGCAAACTGAATAAAACAAGAATATATTTAGTTGGGAAAAGGGAAAATACATTTTTTCTTTACTTTATTTTTTCAGAAGATTGACATCAAAAGTGCCGCTCTATTTACTCAGTCCTTTGGTAAATGTATTTTTTTTAAAATTATTTCTTTTTAAAAAAAAAATTCTTTTTATCTTTATAAAATTTTCAAAGGAAATTAAAGAACAAAAATTAAGAACAAAATGCGAATCAGATTTTTTTTTCTTATACGCGTCACAGCGTAAATATATCACATATATCTTATACGCGTAAATATGTCACAGCAGTCCGATTTAAAAAAAAATAATATTAACTGTTTTTTTTTTAATTTAAGGTTATCAACAAAAATGTTTATATGTTTATCCAGCGTATACTTTGTTGAATATAATTTTTGAAATTTTTTTCAAAAAAGATTATCATTAATTCTATAATATTTTCAAGTAAGTAAAAGAAATTTTGCTCCTTGATCAATAATTGAATTAAAGCGAATGATATGTTTATCAAATTAAGAGAAATATCATATTTACAAGGATGTTTTTTCGTAACATATACATTTCATAACATAAGGGATATTTTTCATTACATAATATAGGATATTTTTCATAATTTTGAAACGGTGAAAGCCTTATGAGTTTAAGTTGCATATCATGCTTTAAAAAAAAGTATGTTTTTTTCCCAAAATAATATGTTACATACTTAATGCGTGATCATGGTATAAGATCATTTTTTTTTAAAAAAAACAGGTAGGATATTTCCATGAGAATTCATTAAAATATATTTAAATAAAAATTCATTCACATTAATAGGTAACATTTTTCAGAAAATATATGATTTAATATAGTAAGCCATAAAGCAAAAAAGAAAGAAAATACTATTAAACGAGATATTTCTCACTAATAGACTTGAGACTCTTATTTTTCAGCAAACAAAACAGTTTTTTTTAAATAAGAAAAAAAAATTCTACACAAACTTGCCTAAATGTTAAATGATTGATCAAATCCAATTTATTCTGCCCATCGGCCTCATAATAGGAAAAGCATTTTGATTACTATTTTACACATTTTTGTGGATTAAAAATATTTCTCTTATTTGTACTTAACTTTCATTAAATTCAGTATTTATTTAACGTTAATAAATATAAATATTATCAACATTATTTAGCGTTAAAACGAAATTTAAAGTCCAAATATTGGACCCTTGTACTTAAAAATTTATTATAACGTAATACAGAAAAATTAAAATTGTTTACTTAATATAATTGATATTCAACAATAGTTAATATTCCTCTTCCTCCATTTAAGTTACACTAAATAATAATTAATTACTTCTAGATTTATAATTATGACATAACCAATTTAAGCAGTCAATAATAAGCAGTCAGTCCAGTAAACATTAAATAATTTTTTTAACAGAAATTCACTGCTTCAGAGAGATGTAATAGAAATTTTAATATCACAATTATTTTAAACTAATTTAATAACTTCAATTAAGAAATTAAATGAGTTCCAAGAACTAAGCTCTTCAATTAAAAACTTACTTTATTAACGAGACTATGAATTATACTTTTTGCTCATAATCATATCACATATATTATCACATGAATCATTTAAAACTAAGTCGACTTCATAAAATTTAATCTCCTAAATTTAACGAAGCTTATTATAAATTTTACAAATGCATATTATTTTTCGTGAAGTTAACTTAAAATTTATTCTGAGATCATCTTGCTTAAACTGACATTTTTATATTTTCATCTACTTTACTAAAAATGCTAAGAAACTGTACATAAAGTATTAATGTTTACTTTCATCTTACTACAGCTTTGTAAATATTGAAGCCATATATAATCATGAAAGGATTTTTGATATTTTTTAAAATTAATTTCGTTCGTTAAATACTAAATATTAATTAAAAGTTTAACACGCTCAAAGCATATTTATTTTAGCAATAACTTTATAACATAAATACCCCAATTAATCTGAAAGAATTTTGTTTAATAAAGTATGATTAGAGTTTTTTTAATTATAATTTGATTAAAACAAAACTCATAATTGTATTATAAAATTGATTATCAAAATTTCTGACATATATTTATCTAAAATGTTTTCCTTTTATTTATTTTTAACGGGAAAATATTCCTTTCTTGAAAAGCTATTAAAATATATTTTAAGACTGCGAATCAAATGTTATAAAGCAGCTGTTATAATGAAAATATCTATTAAGTCAAATTTAAATTTGTGCCTTTGTTCGTACATCGGAAATACGGAACTAAAAACAAGAAATTCAGCAGAAAACTAAATGAGTACAATTGTCAATAAATCACAAAGCTCGATTTTGGATTTTCTTATGTATATTTTTAATTCTGAGACTTTAAAATTTGAATTTTTTTCATTGGTTTAACAAGAGCAATTTTTTCATATATAGATATATTTTTAATTGATCTATAAATTGATTATTGTTAAATGTTTTTATGATAATATCAATGATGCTTAATTATTGCATTAATGCTAGCTTTTAGAATTAAAAAAAAACTTACTTACTAAGCATAATTTAATACTTAAATATTTTTTATTCGTTAGGCCATGTTATCTGAATGATCAATATGAAAGTGATTGCCTAGGAGGACAAGACATCAACTTCGCATTTCTAAAGATATCTGAAACGGTGCGTTTATATTAATTCTAGTTATTCTTTTAAAAAGTGCTGCTATGAAACTAAATAATATATAATCAACGGAAAGGGTAATAAAGCTATGTATTAAAAAGAAAGATTAATGGAGAAAATATACTATTTCATTATTGGAAACAGTAAAGAGTCGCCATGTTTTTATTGACACCAATAATGCTTAAATTTGGTGAAATATGCACTACTGGCATTATGGTAATTGGTGCAATTTTAAATAAGACATCGAGATTTCCCTCTCTTGAAATACCAGCACGTCAGTTAGAAAAGAGCATTTGCACGCAGTGTTTGATATACAATTTTTAATATTAAAATAATAAACCTGAAAGTCAAAGTGCTAAGTGATAATCCAAAGAGTCAAAGGGAAAACATTTGTATGGAGAAACGTTGTAAGGGGAAACGTTGTAAACGGATTATAGAAAAACGTTTATTTTTTTTAATTAATTATCAAGAGATGTACGGGGGACCAGTTTTGCTTTAACTATTAAAAGACGGTAATCCCATTAGTTTAGTCACGATAGCCGCTAAATGTCAGTTATACTTATTGTGTATTTCGGTTAAGTCTAGGGGAAATTATTAATCATATCGAAAAATCTTTATAAAAAGAGAAAAATATAAGTCGTAAGAAATACAATTTTTACACCAATATGAATTATGTAATTTCTGGGAATTTCCGGACTTACCTAATAAAAATATTCCCCGATTGTGTATACTTCCAATATATTTGATGATCAAAACTGTTATAAAGGGTACCATTTGCAGAGAAAGTATGTTTTTGTGCTTGATTTAATAACTTAATTAAAAGTCAGTATTGATTTGTTAGCATATTCAAAGTCAACACTTTGAACCATTTAGACTGGAATTTAGTTCAGGAAAATACGATCATTAGTATTCAGAATGATATGTTTTCGTTACACGTGCTTGACACTAATCATAACTTATCTCTACCGTTGAACAGAGAACCTGATTTTGAGTTTACCACTACAAGTGTTAAACTCCGTAACCTCGTATCCGATAGTAACTTTAAACTGGATCCAGAAAACAAGGGAACTCCTGGATCAAGTATTGGGAGAAATTCACCTTCAAGCAGGACTTCTTTGATGTAACTATCCCGCATTTGCATTACAAGCAAAAGAAAACAACTAACGCCTCCCATTGAAATTTTGCCAGCTAGGGTATTCTAAACACTGATCCATCAACCACTGAGGTTGGCACGAGTCTAGTGCTGAATTCGTCTCAACCAGAGCCTGGTTGAGATTCAAACTAGAATCACATCATTGGGAGGCAAGTGTTCTATGGTTTGAGCCACCACACTTCATTCTTGTCACTTCTTTTATTTCATTTTATAACCATCGCTGAACAGCCAACCAAATTTTGAATTTGCGACTACCAATTTTCAGCTCCGTAGTCTTGTAATTGTGAACCCAATCCAGAAGACAAGATAACTCTTGAATCAAGTGTTGGGAGAAATCTGTCTTCGTGAAAGACTTTTTGGTGGAACTAACCCACATTTCTGTTACATGGACAGGGAAACCAGGAAAATACCCATATTTAGTCTGACGGCAAGTGAACACTAACCATTGATCCGTCTACCACTGAGGATAATTTACGTCAGCACTGTAGTTGGTGCGAGCCAGATGCTAATTTGAACCGCCCAACTATCGAATCTGGTTCACTTTATTGGAAGGCGAGCGCCTTATTCCCTAAGTATCCACGGTTCCATACTTTTAACTTGAGTTTTTTGCAGTATTGAATACTATTACTATTACTTTTACTTTCATTGTTGGTTATGAAAATGGCCAAGTGGTCTCGCTCATCCGCTATTCGCTCGCATCAAGGTGAAGGGTTTGAATAGTGTCTTAACCAAGTCTATGTGTCTATAACTTGTGCTATTTGTTACATAAATTGATGTGATCTTAAAAGCCTTACTTTTAATCAGCAAACAAATTGTCCTTTTTTGTGTGTAACAGGGAAAAAATAAATGTAAAAAAAATATGTTTCTTTTAACAAGCTGTAAAAATAAGTCCCTACTGTTTTTCTTAAAATTCCTGACTACTCAAAAGAAGAAGCTTGTTCTGTTTTGTTTTAAAAAGAACAAATAACTTCCTCTCTCATGCATTACTATTTTAAAATAATTATGTTGATTAAATTACTGTCTTCTGCCTTTCACGACAAACACCTGTACTTTGTAAAATCTTCTTGATACAGTTATATTTATTTGATGATTACGTCAAAGTATATTTATCAACGTATTTACTAATTTAATTACTAATTTATTTACTAATTCAATTTAATACAGTCCCGCAGTGGACGGATCGTTTAGACACGGTTCCCAGCAGATCACCATAGTCAAGCCTCACTGGCTGCGGTCAGTGTGCGGGTGGGTGACCACTTGAATTAGTCTGTATAGGGACCGAGAGTGTGCAGTATACTGTTCTACTGTAAAGTGCTCGACTTCGCGTGCAGGTTGTCAGGCTACCGAAGCGGAGTTGCCATCCCCTCTGCAGAGGATCAAAACTGGGATGGCATGTCTTGGGATCATCCTCAGGGATGTTTTCCAGACCGTTGCCAATAGCCCATTCTGCAGCTCCAGTGTGACGTAAATAAGCTACAACAACAACAACTTATCAATACAAAATATCATACAAAAAGTGTCGCATAGTTTCTCGCCGTTGCTGGGGCGGCCTGGCTCTTAGGCTGGCGAGCTTATGTTCAAATAGTCGTGAGTTCGAACAAAGCGGGACAAAATCTCCTCGTGTACATAATGGTGACTGGTGTCGCGCTGAATCTGTCGGTGTCACAAAGTCCATCAAGTTCCCTTAAAAAATCTATACCACTTGGGTACTGGATTGGTAATCGATCGTGCCCTGTTTCAGGTCAGAATTATGTTTTGCGGATGGATGGTGTGGGAATGTGTCCTTATCAGATAGATATCATACATATCCCACAGTCATCGCATCCTGTAAAACAGGATGTGATAACTGTATGATATCTTTGGCTCATCCTCAGGGATGTTTCCCAGATCATAGCCAATAGCCCATTAGGCAACTCTAGTGCAACGTAAATAAGTGCACCAGTACTAATTTCCTTCCAAATTGAATTCTTATAAAAATTACAAAACGTGCTACTGTACAAATGCTCGCAAGTTATGCTGTGGACTGATAGTGAAGTTACAGTTCCCAGTAGAATACAGAAGTTAAGCATTACTGCCTGCGGTCAGTGATCACATGGATGGTCTTTTTGAACAGACTGTGTAGGGACTTATGGTGTGTGCTAACGGTCCTCGTTAAATTGTTCTATTGTTAAGTACTCGACTTCACACAGACTGTCAAGCCACTTGATCAGAGAAGCCATATACTCTGCTGAGGATAATAATTATGATGTCATGATGTAGAATTATCCTCAGGGATATTTTTCAAATTGTCACCAATAGCCCACATTGGGTAGCTCTACTACGTCGTAAATAAAGACTACAGGAATTTTCATAACTTTTACGACGATACTCGATTTGGAAACAAATCCACGCCACTCTAAAATTAATTGTTCACGCCAGAGAAAAGTGGTCGTAACATTCGCAAACTCATAACCCTCTCATGTACCTGATTAGCGGATTCTGCATCTAGTTACAAGAATGAACAGGAACGTAAAACTTCTTCGATCTATAGAAAGAACGTTTAAAAAAACATTTGCTACACTACTTGATTTTTACCATAAGTACTTGCCATACGTTTATTAGACGTAAAATTTTAGAAGTAAATTTAATCTTGGTATGATCAATAGGTTTCCATCCTTATCTTGTTTTAACATACCTCAGAGTTAATACCTGAGTTAGGGATTTTGCAGCTTCACAGCTCAGACTCATGACACTTTGTCTATATTCTATGACATGGCATAGTACCTACAGAAATTTAAATAAAGAAAAGCTTACTTGATGGTAAAAAAATGCTTCAATGGAGGTTGGCGGTCATAATATGAATGAACTAAAATTCCTCTTGTTAACATATAAGAAGTCGTTGCATATTATAACAAACGAAGATATGATTCTTAGAATTATTGACAGTGGTTTGATAATTGGACTCCTGATATGGGGCTAAGGTTCGATCCTTGACTTCGCTAAGATCCACCGAGAATATGCGGTATACTTGCTTGAAAATTTTGTGGAATATACAGTCATATGGCTGGTCTCTGAGGTACAGGGGGTCCAAGATTGTTCTTGTAGAGGAAGAATCCGCTGAGCAGGTACATACGAGTGTTATGAGTTTGCGAATGTTACGATTACTATTATTTGGAATGAACAATTACTTTTTGTGGGTCGTGGGTATACGCTGAGGTACCCACCGGAGTACAGGGATCTGGAGAAAATTTCCTTTCAGATCTATATCAAAATTGAGGAAGGTTGCTTTACAAAAGAGATCCCTTCTGTAGAGAATCAAAATTATGATACCATGTCTTATGATCATCCTCAGTTATTTTTCCCAGACTGTCGCTAATATCCCATTGTACAGCTCTATTGCTACGTAGATAAAATACCTATCGATCAGAACATCCTCAGAGACGTTTCCCAGATTGTCACCAATAGTCCATGGTGCAGCTCTAGTGCCACGTAATCGATACACGTTCGATATCTTTTGTACCCATCGACCTACCTACCTATCATTATTTTATACTTGTACATTACTTATATCATTATTTTCAGGCCTATTGTGCAGCTCTTGTGCAATGAAAATAAACTAAACCTACAATATATCCAATTTTGTGCGTACAATACAACGAATGACTTATAAACACTTATTCGAGGAAAAAAGTTGAAGAAAAGACAGCACAAATATACATCCAAAGATTCGAACCTCCTACTTCTCCGCTTTAGCGCGTCGATTCTTGACTTATGTATTCATTCAGATTCATATACATGCTTCTATGCAAGTAGAAAAGAAGTAGAAGAGGTTGGGCAAGTATAGAAGAGAAAATAGCAAAAATTAGAGAAGGGGAGAAAATATTTATATCCGTGAATACAGAGTATTTTAAGGGCAGCAGCATCTTTTGCAGAATGGTTACACACCTCGGTATGGATGTCATGGCATATCTTGGCAAGCGATAGCATATGGTGATGACATGTCTTGGAATCAGATCACTCTCAGGGTTGCTTTCAAGACCATTGCAAAAAGCCCTATGTGGGGCTCTAGAGCAACGTAAATAAAGTACTACTACTACAACTCTCTTCTCAAATAATGAAATTTCCCGTTCTATAGTAAAAATATTTTTGCATTTTGTATCGTGGAAATATATGTAACAATTATCTTGTAAGTGATATAATCTTTTTATTTTTGACGAGTTAGTTAATTTCAGGTCTTTTAAAATTTTCAAATTCTTTTTCTGATGTTAAATTCATTCTGTTCAAATTTTTTATATAAATTTTTATTTATTTTTTACTGAATTGCTTAATCACAAAACTTTAAACTTTAAGCAATTTTGTATAATTATTTCTGCCTTCATGGTACATTTTTCAACAAAATATGCACAATTTCATAATTATTGCATTTAGTTATTAGGTACCGAATGATTTAAGACGTTTGCATGAACTCTGAGTTACCAAATTGTTGCTGAATTTTATTTTTACAAATCTTGACAAATTATCATTTTGAAATTATAAAAATTGAATTAAAAACTCATTTCTATCCCTATAACAATTGGTAAAAATTCTGTTTTTTTTTATTTTTTTTATTTATTTTATTATTATTATTAAAACTAAGATTTCGAAAAGAAACTAATGCATTAATCAATGGATATTTTTTTATATATAAATAGTTTAATAAAGTTAAGATTCCATGCAAATTAATGAAAAGTTTCCAAGTTTAACTTAAAAATGGAATCTGAGTTTCATAGATGATAGTGGAATGAATTCTAGTGGAATGAAGAACTTGAGATCATGAAACTAAAATCTAAATTGAAATTGGGACAATTTCCTTGTCAATATTGATTTTATAACGCCTAAGATTTAGAAATTTTATTTAACTGAAATTTAAAATTGATTTAAATTGATCGAAAAAGTCTTGTTCCTTTTAGAAAAAAGGCATTCTAATATTTTTTAACTGAGTACTTTAATGGTCTTTATAATGTATTTCTGCCACAAAACATTCGTATTTTTTTGAGAATATTCACTTCTCGTCGGAATATTTTCACGCTTAGTTAATCAATTTTCGTTAATGCGAATCATTGAGTTGAAAACAATTCATTTCCGCACGCTAGTTCTCGTGATTATTATTAAGCTGACACACTCCGAATAACTTTTGGAGTTAGAGGAAATTTCAATCAGTGAAACGAATGAAGAGTTATTGATTTTAGCTAAATTGAAGTCATAGGAGCCTATATTGGTGTAAAGGTGGAAGCTTCTTACATGATTGTGACATTAGTATTGTCATAAGTTACTTCGATATCTTAAGTGAATATGCTGATATAGGTTATAGCTATTGATGTTATTGTAAAAGCACTTGCTATATGTGTATTATGGTAGAGCATCGGTTGCTCTTTAACACTAGAACAACCGGATTTTGGACTTAACCTAAATCCACCATTTGAAGACAATTTAACCCTCATGAGAAATCGATGTTATTCCTAAGTAAATTATTTTTTTTATTGGTGATTATTGTTAAAAAAACATACTATAAGGGTTTTTGGAGATTATTTGTTTTGTAATTTTGTTATTAATTTAATGATATAACATTATAGTGTAATAATGTATTACTGATTCTTTTGCAAGAACGTGTAAGATCCATCATTAGTTTGCATAGGCGTGCTACAGTATATACACATAATGTGAAATTTGAATAAAAACGTTAACTGATTAGTTTCTTGCATCTATCATAGCTATCAGAAGTTTTATTTTACCCTTTTCGATTTTTAAAGGCGTGTTTCTTTTATTTTAGAAACAGAATTTTATGAATTAGGAGCAATCTGATTCGCAAAACGTAATTCGTAATTCTTGAAGCACAAGAATGAACTCGCAATGTGCAATTAGAGTTACAAAAGATATCTCGAAAACTAGCCACAGCATTAAATACAGCAAAATCATAGTTACAAAGAATGTGCGAGCCATTTGCAAAATTCACTTAGAATATTTCTTTAGAATCTAGTCTGGTTAGCCTACGTTACAATTCGTTCTATTTTATTAAGTGACAGTACTTTGGTTGCAAGCATTTTGAAGTACAAAAGATGAATATCATGACGAAGAACCACTCAAAATATGAGGATTTTTTTCTGTTCAGACGTGACGTCAAATATATTGATGCGAGCATTTTTTTAAAAATTATCTGCAAATTTTACTGAAGTAAAAAAAAAAAAAAACTTTAATCCCACTACGCTCAAGTTTAGATATGGTATTAATCAATAAATTTTCCCTGACTAGTGATTCAGATGAGGTCGTTTTTCACGATTCATAGATAAAGAGAACCATACGAAAAACATACATATTTTTATTTTATGTAAGTTGAAAATAGAAACTTATTGTCAAAGTTATGGCTAGTTCGCCTTGCGATAAATTTGTAAAGCAATAACTATGTACCAATTATTCTTTCTTGTTTAGGATTATAAGGAAAATAATTGTTCATTATAAGGATGTACTTGTTTTTTTAATGACGCAATAACGAATTTATAATTCAATAAGAGCTAATCTTAGCTACATGTAACATGGAATACCATACCATATAATTACACTGAAAGAATTGCGGAATTTTTTTTACCACGGTGGTCCGAAGTTTCTATTTTAAAAATCTTCACAGGAGTTAGTCTCTCAAAAGACATACCTGCATGAAACTTCGAATCTAAATACGAGTCAAAATGACCCATTTTGGCTGTTTTAGGTATTTCTGTATGTGTTTATGTAAAGTTTTTATACAGTGTACTAAAGATAATTTGGGAAAAGTAAAAGAAATAAAAGGTTAAATTTGAAGATTTCGTGATAGAGTTCGTGATAGAGTTGGCAGCCTTCTGTTGTCAATGATTGTTTGGTTGCAAATGTAAAATATGGGAAAATTGTGAAAACAAAGGATTTACAATATGAATCCTTTGTGATGAGTTTTCACAAATTTCAAAAACTGTTTTGCTAAGTGCCACTAAACGATGATGTCAAATGATGATTCTAAAAACTGTATTTGGCAGTCACTGTCTCCGCTGACAGCATTAAACGGTCACAAATTGGTTTCTCACTATGACAAATGCTTGAACAATGCTGGTAGCAAAGTGGAAAAATAGTTTGCGAAACCTTCTTTTAAGTGTTTGTTAAACAATATGCGAGTTTTTCCAAAACGGTATATTTTCCGGATATACCTCGCATATCCAGTGTTAGATGGATAATTTAGAAATGTATCTAAAATTAGATAACATAACCCCCCCCCCCCCAATTGATGATTTCAAGGAAAAATTTTCAACTCACATTCTGTTTCTTTATGAATGAGATCAGATATATAAGTTAAATGTATAACAGCTGGTCTCGATTTGTTTTGGCGGCTTCTGCATAAAATATTTAGAAGGACGTTTTTTGTGCAATGACAAGTATGATATACTAATTATAAATAGGATAAATATTTATTTACTGTTGAATATTATACCCATTCTTCACTCGTCAGGCACCAATGAAGGCCTCGGCTTATCAATTCAATAAGACTGTGAGACTCAATTACTTGCCATACTATAATGCTAAAATCCTACACCAATCGGCTGTTTGAACTATTTACATTAGCTACATTAATAAAATTGCTTTGCACCCGTGCTTTACGTGTTAAAATGTCTCCAGTTTCATTGATATGTATCTAAAATGCTGTTGAGCAATCTATGCATTTTTTTACTTGGTTGGAAAAAATTACCTAAGTACAATTCAGAATACAGCAAACACTACAGTTCCATCTCTTTCCGTTGCTTTCGTTTAATTGATTTTTTTTTAAATCTACAGAATCTACAGAAAGACATCATGATTTAATATGTCAAATGTTTGTGGAAAAGTCAACATTGAAATTTCAAGTATCTCGCTCTACATGCTTTATTTAACCCTTTTACGCAAACTTTTTCGTACTTTTTTCCATTATTTTGTATTAATTCGTGCGAAAATAAAGGAGAGATATTTATCATTTTAATAATTTAGGGCCATAAAATAGTATGAAATACCCGTGTCTTTTTCTAGGTTAGAGGTAATATCTTCCAAACAAGGCTCACTTACAAACATATTGGGGGTACAAATTAGTTCGATCCGTTTTTTTTTGTGGTCAAAAATGCATTTATTTCAGAACAAAATGAATGAAAAGATTAATCAAAGAATTGTCCATTGTTGGCTACTACTATTTCTCACCTCTCAGGCAATTTTCGAATTCCATCTCGAAAAAATGTCTCGTCTTTTGAGGCGATCCAAGTAAGGACCCAATTTTCGATTTCTGCGAAAGAAGTGAACCGGTGACCTGCCAAATCGCGCTGCATCCGTCGGAACAATCAGTAATCAGAAGGAGCAATGTTCAGCGAATATTAAAAATATCCAGGTAAAATATTCCACTTGAGCGTTTTCAAATAATTTTTTACGAATTTTGCGACATCAAGCAGACCATTATCATGCAGAAGAATAACTTGTAACGTCTTTGCACGTATTTCGGTTTTTTTCTCGTAATGAACGCCTCAAACGAATCAATTGCAGCCTATACCGATTTCCCGTTATGAAATCTTCAATATGTAGCATCTCATAGTATACAACACCATTCACCATTCTTGAAACGTCGAAACCATTCCCTGAAGTGATTTATTAGTTGGAGCATTGTCCCTATTAACTTCTACAAGCATTCGGTGCGTTTCAGTTGCACTTTTCTTCCAATTAAAGCAGAAGCATAAAACCTCCCGCAAATGCTGCTTGGTTACCACAAAATTTGACATATTCAGCAAAGTAAAAAACAAGGTTTTTGTATTAAACTCAACGCGATATAAACTGAATATTATTGACAGATGTTTAACCTCTCTGAAACCACTGAAACCAGCTGTCACTATGAAACATTCATAGCAGCAGAGCCATCTTTTGAAAACAGACCAAGTTAATTTGTACTCCCAATAAATTTTTGAAATTTGCTTTAGTTTAGATCTACGAGAAACAGTAATTCATCATTTAAATTTCTTTAATTTACAAAATTAATTATTAGTAAATGGTTGTCTATGAAAGATAAAAGAATTTCAACTACTAATTTTGGATTTTACATTTCAGAACAAATATGGTTACGATAATCTAACTGATCCCTTAGGTAACCATTTGACTATTTTCTTATAATTAAAAAAGATACCTAAATGCTCCCAATTCGAGCGTCAGAAAATATATATAAAAAAGAAACCCGTGTCCCATCAGAATCAAATAGTTAAATAAATGTATACTAATATAAACTACTGACTATTAAACATGCTAAAATTAGGAAGGCGACATACCACGAACGTGAAATTTGCAGGACGGATAAAGCATGCTGAGATATGCAATGATTAGCTTATCAGCGCATTCATGCAAAGCAGGCGGTGATAGTGACACCTACGTTGAGCATAAAAGAAGAGATTTGGCAGTAAGTTTCTCATACAAAAATTGAATTTGAGCGTTATTCTTGGGTAAAAAAAGTTTTGTTATGCCTCATGTAAGAAAGAGAAATGCCTACCAGCACGTGTCTGAGCTCCATCGAGGTCGAATTGTGGCCTACCGGGATTGCGGTTTATCATACCGAAGTATTGCTGCTCGCGTTGGTTGAGATCTTATCACTGTTAGCAGAATATGAAATCGATGGTCTCATGACGGTCATATGGAACGCCGTCACTAACAGCAGAGAAGACAGACATTGTATCCATACGGCCTTAAGGGATCGTACAGCTACGTCACGAAACTGGAGTCAACAAATGAGGTCATTTACAAGGCAACAAGTGTCTGCACGAACAGTTCGATGACGTTTGCAGCAGCATGGACTGTATGCACGGCGACCATGGCTTCGTCTTCCCTTGAAGATGCATCACAGCCAGGAGCGCCTCCAATGGTGTGATTAACGACGAACCTGGACGCTGGAATGGCATGAAGTCATCTTTTCAGACGAATCCAGCTTCTGTATACAGCATCATGATGACTGCACCACCACCTGGAGTAAGGGTATGGTATGCTATTGGATACACGTCGCAATCACCTTGTTCGCATTGCTGGCACTTTGAACAGAAGCCATTACATTTCTGATGTGTTAGGGTCAGTTGCTTTTTTTCATCTTCGAGGCCTCCATAACACTACTTTTCAGCAGGACAGTGCTCGACCGCAAGTTACCCGCACTGTCCTGACCTTTCTTGACACAGAACGTGTTCACCTGTTCTCGTGGCCAGCACGTTCTCCTGATCTCTCACTAATTGAAAACGCCTGGCCAATGGTTGCCGAATGACTGGCACGCTACTACTCGTCAGACACTATGGTCGATGAATGGTTTCAAAATGTCGAAGATGCGTGGAATGCTGTACATGTCCATGCTATCCAATCTCTGTTTTACTCGATGCCCAGGAGAGTAACTACTGTTATTGCTGACAGGGGAGGCTGCTCTGAGTACTGATTCCTCAGAATCTATGCATCCAAATATCCTGAAAATTTAATCACTTGTTCTTCCAACTATAATGTATGTGCCTAATAAATATCATTCTGTTATTTGCGTTTCTTTTTGGTGTAGCAATTTTAATGGCCAGTAATGTATAAACCAATTGTTTTAGTTTGAATTTTTGAAAATCCCGATAAGTACACCAAAGCATGACATCGATGTCAAGAATCACTTGCAGCGGTCAGTGTACGGGTATGTGACCACATTTATCAGGCTACGAAAGGACCGAGGGTTTGCAATATCTGTGCTCATTAAACTGTTCTACCGTAAAGTACTAGACTTCTCACGCATGTTGTTGGGCAACCAAAACGGAAAAGCCACCCCCTCCTCAGAAGTTAAAAATTTTGATGGCATGTCTTCGGATCATCGCCTAGGATGTTTCTCAGACCTTCGTCAATAACCTATTGAGCAACTATAGTGCGAAGTAAATAAACAACTACCAAAAATACCGATGAATCGTTTTTAATATTGTTCCATTAAAAATAAAATGAAATTATTAAAACATTTGAAATAAAATACCCTTATAAGTGTTTTTATGTCAAAAAAAAAAAAATCGTTTTTAGATTTACCATTTTTTGGACTTTCAAAGATCTTTTTTGTAACTCTCAAGTAAATCATGGCAGCGGACATGGTGGAAAGCAATTTAAGGAGTAAAGCTGTTTAAAATTCATGGAATTTCACTCGCACTACTAAACTTAAGAAGTTTTTATGCAGTTCCGAATGAATAATTCATAGAGTTGACAGCGAATCATTGTAAGAGAGTTTAAGATATGATTGTGTGAAAAGTCAGCTGAGTCGCCAACGCTTTCTTTCTTTATCAAAGCTTCTCTTATTTTTCTTTTATACTGATTGAAATGCAATCAAATGGTTAGTTTAAAAATAATTTGAGTGCATTTGTGCTTTTATGTAGATTAAAGGTAAACAAAGGGGAGATATGAAGATACGTCTAATCATAATTTTCAATCGGCATACTTGTCTCAGCTTTCAATCAACTTTGAACTGTTAGTGTATGCTTATTTTTCTAACTAAAATAAAGTTTGCAACATATTTTATACATAAAAAAAGAATTCAACGGAATTTTTTGAATATATCCAAATATTCTTGAAAGATAAAGATAATCTAATTAGTTTCTAACATCAGTAAAAGCTCTATTTTTTTTCCATTTTTTGTATTTTTAAATTTAACTTATTTCTCTAAATTTTCATTTAACAGAAACTATGCAAATAAACGTATGGCATAACTTTCTGAAGCAGCATTAAATAAAATGACTAAAAATAACCGAAATACACCACTTGTGTAAAAGCCTAATAATTGCGAATAAAAAAAAAATTCTCTCCCCTCCAATTGAAATGTGAATTAAAATTCATCTTGAATATAGCAAATACTGATTAGAAGAAAAAAAAATCTGACATCTGACTCTTGATGTGCTATAATTAAAGTGAGATTTTTCATTTTTTTTTATTTTAAGAGAAAGAAAACTCACCCACATATTCTAAATTGTTCAAAGTCAGTCATGTTTGTTCCTAGTGTCAATTTTTTACAAACTTTTTTCCTAATTTTTCTCATTTCCATTTGCTTTTATCAGAATCTTTAATGACTGATGTGCTTAGTTATTTCGAAAATACAACATTTTTTTTTTAAAAAAAAAGTCGACAAAAAATAATTTTAACTAAATTCTAATCTAATTAAAGTTTCTAAAGTTCATCAAAGCGTAAAGCTTTAATGACTTGATCTTTTTGCCAAAATATTTGAACCGTTTTATTTAATTGTGTACTAATAAGAAAATACTAATTAGTTAAGGGAGAAAACAAAAATCAATATCTGTTATTGAATTAACTGAAAGTATTGTATAGGCAGCAACGCATATAAGTAAACCTTTTGGCTCAGTATTATTATTCTGAGTCGGCTATAGAAATTGTAGTGCTAAATATTTACAGATGGTAACTGTACCTATGTTTTCAAATCAAATATTTACGCTTTCGATACACCATAGTTACCGTATAACAACAGTGAAAAATATACATTTGCTAAATCATGTCCCGTCCATGTCACATATGCCATATGATTTCTGAAAATTATGCCTATGTTTTGCAATTGTAACATTACATAGTGACCACAAAGATAATGTATAGCATGTGAGGGAAATGGCGAAAAAGATTTTTTAACTTGGGAAAAATATCAAAATGGACACTACCAAGTGTTCAAGTTCACCACTATAAATAGTCTATGAATCTTTCATATAAAATCATGAAATGAAATAACGTCAATGTTATTTTGGAATATTTAAACAGATCACATCTTGGACTGTTAATTGTGCAATCATTGATATCTTAATTTCAAGACAATGTCAAGTATTATTGTAAGTGATGTAAATCTGCTCTTCCTATACTATTTTCTTATTTATTTATTTCTTTTTTTTATATATTTTCAAAAACGATAATTTTTGAAAGAGATCGAGAAGTTTATTTTTTATTGAACCTTAAAATGTTAATTTAATAAGGAAAAAATCAGAAGTGCATTAAGCAAGTATAGCTCCTCAAAATGCTAACATTTGTTTTCCATTAATAGCCTCAGTCTTATGTAAACAATTTTGCAACATTCGAAACAGTGGTAAAATTTTTGTAAACTTGAGTATAAGAGGCATTTAGTTACAAGCCGTTATACGAAAATACAAAAAAATATGTCAAGTTTTTCAAGGAATAGGAATAACTTATAAATAAAGTTAGTTTGCATATATCTTTATACAGTTACTTCTGCAGTAGCAATGTGTTTTATAAGATATCATGCATAAAAAGACATACTTATATCGTTCTTTTTCAAAAAGCAATTCAGAATTCTTGCCTGTAAAAAAATCGGAAGTTAAATCCATGAGCACAGTCACATATAACCTTCACAAATAACCTTCGTTGAACCTTCACATATAACCTTCACAAATAACCTTCGTTGAACCTTCACATATAACCTTTCAGTCACATATAACCTTCGTTGAACCTTCACATATAACCTTTCAGTCACATATAACCTTCGTTGAACAGCCGACCCAATTTTTGGGTTTACGACTACTACTGTCCAACTCAGCAATCTTGCAATTTCGAACCCAATCCAGAAAACAAGGGAACTCTTGGAAAAAAAAATTTGAGAGAAATTTGCTTTTGTGGACGACTTTATGATGGAACTAACCCGTATTTGCGTTATATGGGGAGGTAAAATACGAAACTCTATCCCAGGTTATTCTGATGACAAGGGCACTCTAACCCAGGATCGTCTACTACTGAGAATAATTTACGGCAGCACTGTGGTCGATGTGAACTGGATGCGGAATTCGTATCGACCAGCCATTGCTGTAATTCGAACCCGGGTTAACCTATTAGTATACAAATATTTATTATTGCATGGATTTTGCTTGTCGTTATGCAAAACAAATAGAGTTGTATATAGGTCATTTCATAACAATGTTATTATTTTAAAATTTTTTTATTGGATTCTGAGTAGTCAACAGTTTCAACATGGAAATTTATAGCGAACTAAAGTAAGTAACCAATGCATAAATGCTCACGAGATTTACTACAAAAACAATGATAAAAATTTCCTTCTCATATCTTAGTTTGTTGCAGGAAATAATATTTTTTTATTTTATTTAAATCATGACAGCAGTAAAATTTTATGAGAGTGAGATGTTTGAATTTCTATTAGTTAAATACATTATTTTCACCTTGAAATGTGAGCTATACCCTTAAATGTAAAAGTGTTTAAAAACAATGGAATTTATATTTGTTTGTTGTAACATCATTTTTTAATCGTAAGTATTTAAAAATTTTTTTTTTAATCTTATATTCACTACTTAATGTATCCAACCCTGAATATTTTTAGTTGCAATGCCATTTTTTTCTATATTACTTGTCTGTTATGGTATATTCGTCCTCGAAATACTTGTTTTCCTGCTGCAGTTTATTGCTTGAACAAATTTCAGGGTTAAACTGATAGATTTTTTGAACTTTCATACACGACGAGATTTTAAAGTGCATTTACCATTTCAAAAATATAATGTCATGTGGAATTTTAATGGATTTATTGTTCCTATTGAAGTGCAGTGCATACATACATTTTAAGTTTGAAACTTGACTGAGCATATAATAATTTCGTTTAGATATTTTAGTAAAGTTTATTTTCCGAATTAAAGGTAACATGTATTTTACAGAAATCTACTGTATTGCACAGAAACAAGTTTAAAAAAAACCATTAAAAATTTTACTTAGACAAAATGCTTTAAAATTGAAGGTGGATCTCAGAATATAAATTTTTCATAGTAATTTTCTCAAAAATATGATGCTCCAATATTAGTATAACGTCTCCATCATATATTTATCGACTACCTGTAGTATAAATGCATTTTTAATGATAGAAACCTGACATATTGATCCTGTGTGATGGATGCAGCAACCGAAGCTGAAGATATTTTTAGACATAGTGTAACTAGATTTTTTAATGAAAAAACTTCGTTTTCTTTTAAAATAACTATTTTATTATAAGGGAATTGCTCCAGATTTATTGTATTAAAAATAAAAATAAAAACTTTGTTTTTCTTTTAAAATTTTATTTACTGGATTTATCTGTGTTATCGAAAAAATTGGTAATCCGGTATTGTATATATTTAGGGTAAAGTAAGAAATTCTGCATTGATACAATGTCTGAAATCGGTTTAGAACTGCAAATATAAAAAGTAAACGTATGAAAATCTTTGAAAAGTAAGAAAATTCCTTACTTTTCAAAAAGGTTTCACCATTTAATGGTAAAACCTTTATAACACTGATCACTATTTCATTCATTTAAATACTACGGGATGTGTGGGCTATTACCTGGTATTCCCTACGTTAAGTGTTTAGAAGAGTACGGGCAGGGTAATGTAGTGTTTACCCTGTTCCGTAGTCTCTAAGTCAGTATTTTGTTTAAATTGGATGTTGTTAAAAGATAAATAAGCTGGTCAAAGCAAATTTTCGTTTCATTGAAATGCTGACTTTTGTGCTAGTGCCCATCTTTGTGCCTCTGAATCCACAATTACTTTATTCTTTTGTTCGATAACGGCGGTTATTATTGTGATGGCGAGATATCTATGACTGCGTATGGTCTTTATGAGCTTATATTACCTAATTTAATTCTTATAAAAATATTTATTTATTTATTGAATATAGAAAATCTTATTTTTCTTATTCGTCAACTAAATTTTTTTTTAAAAAGTAAGCAAAGATAATTTACCGTTTTTTTTCCTTCCTATAATGATTATTATAGATCATTTTTTTCCTAAACACACTATGCATTTTATGCATTACGTAGGCATTGTACACAATTCAGGCATTTTCTCAACAAGTATAAATCTGAAACATATGCTAACATAGCATGGAATTAACAAAAGTTTTACGCAATACTCTTCGCAATGATGTCAGATGCCAAACCATAGTATAATTATTCCTTACTTTGAATTATTATGTTTATGAAATATTAGCATTTGTTGATATTAATTTCTTTTCGCAGAATATCAGTTGATAATTTATTTTGTTTTCTTTCATAAGAACAGCATAAAAATTTTGTAAAGATCATGGGTTGTGAATAATAACTTAGACAATAACCCAGTAGGTTTCTGTGGATCTGTTTTTTGTAACACTTGTCACATTTTCTCTAAACTGTTGTTGTTTAAAGTTGAAAGGCAATTGAGCGGTATTCCCTTTGCTGATAATTTTTCTTTATTGTTAAATGCTGATAATAACAAATAAATACGTAAGTAAAAAAAGGTATTTATTAAACAAATGAAATTTATTTCTATTTGGCTATTAATACTGTAATATTTTTCGGTTGTAAAATTTACTAGCTGATATAACTATATGTTTACTGGCATTACGAATAATGTTTACTAAACTAATGTAACTAAAACAGATGTGTTCAAAACTTTCTCCATGCTTATATTTCAATTATATTATCATAAATATGATAAAATATACCAAATTTTAGCTTTATAAGTTTTTGCTTATCTGATACCTTAAAAAGATTGCAGACCATCCATAAACTTTTTGCTGCGCTCGCAAATGCACACGTGGAGAAATAAGTTTTAATATTGTTAAATAAATAAATAAATGAATGAAATATAAAATTGCCTGCTGAGGACATATTGGACTAGTTTGGAAAAAATAATGTGAAACAAAAATTGTGATATTTCTTACTCGCATATTGGGTTTTAAAAACTCAGAAAATAAGTGTTATCAGAACTTCTGCAGAATAATTGAATAGTGGAAGTATATATATATATATATATATATATATATATATATTAACTATGTAATATTTCATAATAATCTCAAATCCTTGCAAATAACTATTTAAAGTATAGATTAAACAAATTATGCAAAAATGTAAATGCTTCATATTTAATATTACTTACAAAGACGTTTAAAATTTATAAAAAATTTTAATATTAGAAATTTTTTAAGAAAATATACTCGTACATTTTATCTTTTTTCACTCCAAAAAGGAGTAACAGCTACACTAGCTCAAAAAGTCTTGGAATCAAAAAATCATCGTCTTTTTTGGAAAGAAAATTTAGAATAATCTTGAAACCACCATTTTTTGAAGAATAAAACGCAGTATATTTTTACCGCCTTCCGCTCATTTCTTTACTTTTCTTTTACTTCTTCAAACACTTTTTTCTCACGCAGGGAGAAAAAAAAATATGTTCGAACATTATACGTTATAAGAAAGAAAAATATTCCATTTCTTCCCGGGTGGTTTCTCCGAATTTTGTCGCTTTTCTTTTGAAGTGCTTAAAACTGTAAGGTTATTCTTGATACGTTTTCCACGTTTTGCATTTCTCATATTCCTTTTTACTTCCCATAGAAAGAAAAATGGGACTGGGGATCTCAGTTCGCCTATTTGTAAGTCCAACATGGAATTCCAAGAGAAATAGCTATTTACATATGAGTGGAAATAGAAAATCTCTCTCGTTAAATAAATAAAATTGTGAATTTCTTCACTTTAGGACACTCAAGCGGACAACCTTTAAATACGTTTTTTGGCAACAAACGTTACGGATGATTCTAATAAAATATTTATTTTCCTTTTATGCGAAATTCAGCTTTTTATGAAACACAGAATAAATAAAATTATTCAAACCATATTTTTTTTTATCTTGTCAGTTTTAATTGAAAATTGCTTTCGGGACTTCTGATCCATATTGTAAAACATTCTTGAATGAGAATTTTAAACCGAAGTCTTATAGTTAAATGTACATAAAAATCTAAATTTGTTTTAAAATAACGTGACCAAAACGAAAAGAAAATGAAAGTATACAGACAATAAAATATAAAACATGGTAAACCCGTGTCTTCTTAAAGGTGTTTCAAGAGTACCTCGTGCCAGTCGTATGGAAACCGCACTCACCAGATTTCTCTTTAATACATTTTTATATGAGTTATTTTAAAATGACTCTTTCACTTATGTCAAATCATTTATTAAAATTTAAAATTGTACGCATTGCAGTTTATTTGAAAATTGTAAATTGCATCTAAATTAAAGATCTTTCTTTAGAAAGATATCTGATTTGAGTCACATTGGAAACTCTAATTATTGTTATTGAGATTTAATCTCTTACATATTTACTTATTAATAATTGTATTCCGAGAAAATGCTTTTCAATTTAAACATGGAAATGTAAAATCTCTGTATTTGATTAAATTACTTTTACGAAATCCGTTTCATTTTCGTTTTTCAGTCTAGGAGGTGATCATCAGCCAATAGAAAAATAGTTATCTCCGTAGTTAGAAATATGTAAAAAATTCCCGAAATTACGATAAGAAGTACCGGCATTCAGGGTGATAGTACTTTTTTTAGCCAATAGAAAAGTAGTTATCTCCGTAGTTAGAAATATGTTAAAAATTCCCGAAATTACGGTAAGAAGTACCGACATTCAGGGTGATAGTACTTTTTATCGTAGATTTCATTTTTAGCCGGAGCGTTACGGAATAGAAAATCTGGTTTACCGCAATTTTTACGTTTGTGATTTACTGTAATTTTTACATTACGTATTTTTTTCATTAGCAATAATTACAATAAAATCACTGAATCATCCTAATTAAATAAATATTACTATAAACATTATGGTAAAATGTATTTTACGGATGATGCACCCAAAGAGCCGGTACTTAATATCGTAATTTGATCTTTAATATTTTTTAGTCTAGTATGTATAGAAATAAATAAATAAAAAGAATTTTTTTTTTTAAACTTTCTGAAAATATTATAAGAAGTTCCCCCATGTCATTATTATGGACTAATAAATAAAAGGAATTGTTTAAGACCATTCGTTAGCTTCAGTTGCATCATTTAAGGTGAAGTATTTCTTAAAAAATTAGGCTTGATATGTGTATGGATAACTATAATATCTATTTCTTCTTCATTTAAATTAAGATTTAATTTGTGAAAATTCTAGACTTGCGTTTATTGAATATTATTTCGAAACATTATATAGAATCTATTATTTAAATTAAACTACTGCCTTATTTGAATATTTTAATTAGAAATGGCTCTTTTTCCTTAATGATTTGCTATAGTTTAATAACCATTTGCTTAATAAGATTTTTAAAAAAACCTTCCTAAGTTATATAAAATTTTAAAGTCTTACGTCTTAGCGTTCTTTAATTATATATTTTTGCATAAAAGCTACTTGCATCTTGAAAAAAAAACTCATTATGTTTCGATGATCATGTTTTATGTATGATTATAAAGTCTTTTCCTTCCATTACATTTTTGGTTTTGGTTTTAATTTTTGAGGGAGTATAACCTTGAATCCTCTCGGGATAAATACTGTGATAAACGTATTATATTGTTTAAAAAATGCTTTAAAAATACGAAATTTACATGGTTAATCATAATTTAAAATAATTGAAATATTTTCTTAGTAAGTCCTAACAAGAGCACATTTCTTAAAAATTATAGAGCCAGCCATACGTCAAATAAAAAATCTGAGAACTTCTTTATCAGTTGAAAAAAGTTTACTCAAGACTTAGAATTGATTTTCATTAATTTCCCCTTATGTATGAAACCAAAAACGAAATGGGTAAAATTATCTTTACAATCATGATAACTTACCATTAAATTTTTTTCAAAACTATTCCCAAAAATAGTTTTACAAAACATCTTTTGTCAGGGTAATAAAATGAATTGAACTATTATTTTCATTAAAGTGAATGCTGTAAAATTTCCGTTGGTCTGTAGTATCAAGCCATCATCGTTTCAAAACTTGTAAAAAATGGTTTAAGTCTATGCTTTAAAACAATCCCAAGAAATTCCACATGTTTGCCTTATGCTTGGAAGTTATAAGCTCTATTTTGAATATTTGGCTCTATTTACATTGTTCTTTTAGCATCAGAGAACTGCTTAAGTCACGAGTATAAATTTTAGTATGTTTCTTTACTGTTTGTTGACTATCTGCAAGGTATATATGTCATCAAAGATATGCATATGTAAACCCCGAATTACCAATAGATCATTTGATGACTTTTATTCTAACAGGGAAAAAACAAATTGCATCAAAACTAAGATATAAAATTTCTCAACCATACTAGATCTGGGTATTGTATGAAACAAGTCTATTTAATCTGAATGTTTTATCAATTAATGCAATGTGCTTCAAGGCTCTAAGCTTCCAAAGTGCTCAAATTAATGAATTGATTGAACAGTCACATTACAAATGAATTATTTTTACATTAATAAACAATAACTAAATGGAAATTACAGATGAAGCTCTCGAACGACAATGAGTAACGGTTGTTTGACATAATCTATAAAGGCACTTTTTTGTAAGTATAAAATACCAAGTCTCCTAATAACTATAATACATACTTATTTTTGCTTACGTAATATTTTGTTCTTGAAAAATTCAGTTTTCACAGAGTTTATTTTCCAAAGATTTTGTTTCCATGAACTCATTTCAAAAGGACTTTTAATTTAAAATTTCTGGTAATACATTCTATGCTTACCAGATTTCAAAATTGAGAGCAATCTACAGCAATACTCATGTGCCCTACCTTCATTAGAAATTTTGCCGTCGTATTTAAACTCACCCTGAAGATTGAAGAGAAGTGATCTTTAATTGTAGTCAAGAAGTTATGACACAATTTATAAACACATTTTACGGGATACTGAGAAGTTAGCGTTATTTTCTCGAAAGTGTTTCGTAATAAGGAACAAACATATTAAGTTACAAATAGAATGCTATTTATTTTCTACAAATAGTCATCTTGTAAACTTGAATGCTAAGACAAGAATAATTAAAACATTATTTGCATATTCTATAATTCCTATGTTGCAAGAAGCTGCTACGATTTTAAGAAGTCTAAAATAAAAATATTTAAAAAACAAATGTTTGAAAAATGTTTATTGGAACATCGGAAAAAATTTACATTCACAAACGCATAAATTCTACCCAAATCTATCACATCGTACTGAACTGGAATAATTTTTGATAGTCAACTGCCAATTTCGTAGTGACTAGTATAAAATCTTCATCAAACCTCCACAACACTTAGAAAAGCATTCTGCTCATTGATATTTATTTTGTCCTGTAGGAAACTGATCGTGGGATAGCTAAAGTCAACCACTGGCTACGTCAGTGACCACTTTGGTCACCTTACGAAGAAACCGAGCTTGTGTGGTATTGGCAATCATGAAATTGTTCAACTGTAAAGTACTCGTTTCGCGAGCAGGTCTCCCGACTACCAAAGCGTGAAGCCATTTTTTCTGTGGAAGATAAATATTGTCATGGCATGTCTTCGGATGATCCTCAGGGATGTGTCCCAGACTGTTGCCAATACCACATTTTTCAGCTCTTTTGCGACGTAAATAAAGTACTACTACCACGGCTGCATTTCTTTTAGTTTTCATTCTCCGTTGGTTACTTAGTGTTTTCTTTCTTTTTTTTCTTTCTTCAAACTGCTTTGTTTTCTTCATTCTTGTCTGGTGAATCGGTGCCTATTTTCGCACGCTCTAAGCATACCTTCATTTTATATCATTATAATTTTTGAAGCTCAATAGTTTTTACATTATTATTACATGCTTATTGCTTCGGTCTCTTTGCTCATGCATTACAATATCAATACACTATATATCACGCAGACACACCAACATTTAACCCCGTTTCTTTGCCCCTAAAAGGACATTTATCGGTCAATGGTTGAAGTCGGAAAACAAGATAAAAAAAATAGCAAATAGCAACAACAACAAATACAAAATAAAAAATAAACATAAAAACTGAAGAAAAAAAGTTTTTCCTATTAGTTAGGGCATTTTGATTAGAAAATATCCAGAGCTAATTGGTCAGTCAGTAATATATTTTAAAATGCGTAGATTATAAACAAAATCATAATATACTCTGTTTTGAGAAAAGTGTTCAATCTTCTATCGAATAGATTTTTTTTCTTCACGAGTATTCGTTTTTGAGCTACTTGTAATAGTTAATCGAACTCAAAAAGAAGCAAGGGTAAAATTAGACGCCTGGGGAAATTTAATTAGTAATAGTAATATATTATATATATTGTTTAACATACAAATAAAAATTTTAGTACAAATATGGTTTTTTCAAATTGCATTTATTTCCTCATTTATGGTTCATTGCAATAATTCCTAAAGAAGACTTTAAAACTTCCTATAAACAAATTCATTAGCAAGAAAGTAAAAAAAAAAAATATTAAAATTTTTTGAAGAAAAAAGAAATAAATTTTGGAAAAGAAGCAAATTTCTATTAAAATATTTCTCTTTATTATGCGCAAAATAAAATAAAATTAAAAAACAAACAAATTCCAAAAAGAACAAACAAAATTCAGAAATTTAAATGAACAACGTTTTCCGGCGTATGACAGATTATCCCGAATGAAATATTTACATGAGTCATATTTTACGCTGTTTCAAGTTATGTCTGTTAATAGTGGTTATTTTAAATGCTTTGCTTCTATCAGTTTATAGTATTGACATCTATTGAGAAGTTATGTAACAAAATTTATAAGTTAGAATATCTAGTTTTCTTAGCATATATACGTTTATTTTTCTATCAGTTTCTCTTTAATTTATTCTCTAATTGACCCTTTTCTTTTGGAAAACCGATACAATTGATGCATAAAAGTCGTAGTCTCATTGTGCTTATTGTACATGGTCGTATTGTACGCATTGTTCATCAAAATAACAAAAAAATAATAAAAACCTCAGAACTCTCAATTTTAGTGATATTTATTTTGATTGAAACACTGAGTTGAAACTTAATGTCAAAGCATCGTTTTAGTTTATTCATAAAAGAGGCACAGGACAATGCTTATAATTATAAAACTAGATTAATTATGTTCTTCAAATAGTTAATTTTTGAGAAAAAAATTACTAAAAAGGAAAGGTAATATCAGATTTTTATAGAATTTTTTAAAATCTTAATATTAAACTGCACTTTTTAATCAAGTGGTAAATTAACTTAGGAAAATAGAAATATAATTCAAATTTAAGTTTACAAAATTTTAAATTAGATCCAGCTAATTTTTCAAACAAGGACTTCATTCTTCATTTGCATATTACCTAATCATATTTTAAATTTAAAGAAGCTTTTTGGGAGCTCTAGGCTAAATCAGGTGGAGTATTTTCAATTCTGAAAACTTGTTTGTCACAAAAGAACTGTTAGCATGTTGTATTTTTCAATCTTAATGAGAGATATGGGAAAATTCATAAAGTTTGAAAGAAAAGCAATCTTCTCATCTAATGCAAATTATGCATTCCTTTTGATTAATTTTGAAAAAAATGGACAAGGAAGAAAAATGAATATTTTAAACAACACGCATTCTTCAAAATCATTTGAAATTCTCTTAGATAACTTTTATTAAAGTATACGACTTTGCCTGAAGGGTGAATTTCAATATAAAGGAAACAATGATATGCTTGAATAATAATCAATGTTTAAAATTTTTATTTGTGAATCTTTCTTTATGCTATTAATATTCAATTTCTATAGTATAATATTCAGTTTTAGAGAATCAAAATTTTTAGCTAAAGATTTTAAAATGGTTTTACTGATCAGTAATCGATAAACTAAATATTGAATTATAACTATTGTTTTTCTAATTCATTATGAAATATTTCCGAGCAACTACTTGGTTTAGTTTTTGACAGATCAATAGGAGAATTCGTTTCATTGGATGGCTAAAATTTTTTAAATAATTCTGATTATACGTATCTCTAACTAGATACTGCCACTAATAATCTGATTTCAATTTTAACCATTTTCAAGACATGTTCAATAGATATTGAATTTTACCAATAATTTAGAATATGTTCAACTACCATTAACTAACAAAAATTACCGTAAGTATCAATTCGAGAGATTTAAACAGAATAGGTGGTTAAAGTATGAAAATTATTTCCATCCCTGTCGTGAGCTGAGAGATAAGAGAGAATTCTCATTCCGATACTTCCTTACGTGATGTTTTACTTTCTCACGCACCTTTTGAGATATGACTTGAGTATATTACAATATGCTATATTTATTACAATATGCTATATGCTATCTATGCTACTTCTCGAAAAAGGCAAACTTCCTCAAATTCTTAAGACAAAATAAAAATGAATCTAAATACTTAACGTGTAATTAAAGATGTAGCACAACTTAAATTATTGCTTAAGTTAACCTAATAAAATATTGAAAAAAAATCGGTGGTTCTTCAAATAACCTTTTAACGTCTATTTAACCCCCTTAAAGGTGGAATATCAAAAATTCCTTCCTTAGTGGGTGTCTACGGGATGATATGACCCATTGCCTACATTTTATGTTTCTAGTTTCAGGATTTAATATCTGCTATATTGATTCAGTTATTCAGCTAGGACATACATATGTATAGTTATGCTCTTTTTATATCTATGTTCTTTACTAAATACGTCTATGATTATATTATAAATATATCTATTATATTAGAAATATATTTCTTTAGAGTTCCTTACACTTATGTATTTATGTATTTTGCACTTAGATGTCCGAAAAACTATAAAAAAAGAATTTTGGGAATTTATTAATAGTTTAACACTTTTAGTGAGTAATAAAATAATCATACATCGACGAGATATTGTACATTTTCTTCAAGAGTAATTTTTAAAATATATCAATATGAGCACCATTTAGGGTTTCAGAACAATTTCGCAAAATTGTTTCAAAACTTTTCCAATATGTTTGGGCTAATATTTCTTTTTTCTATGCGGCTATAAATTTTCTTAAACCTTTACTTAAAACTATTCTTGGAATTCGATTTTTCACTTCAGTTGCTTTAATATTACTTGTAAAAACGATACACACTTCTCCACAGGTATAGTATAGAATAAAAAATTCTAAAATGTATTTATCTATGTTTTCTTTATCAATTAATTTCTTATCAATACCTTCGTTTACCAATCTCAACCGAGAAATCTCCAATTCTTCCAAATCTGAATCATCCAAAAGTTTTTAAAATGACTTCTTGAATTGTTATGTATCTCTCAGACATGGTGCTAAGAGCAAATTTGTAATTGAGACAAATAAAAAAAAATAAGTTCTCACTATTCTTTAACTCATTTGGGGACAACAAATCCATACTGGAAATAATTGAATCTTAAGAATTAAGAAGAAAAATTATCAATCGCAAGAATCAATTAAATGCCATTCTTGGGAACACATTGAAAAGCACGTTTGATGTAAAATAATTTTTATGATTGACAAATAACACAAAAAGTATAACATCCTTTGAAACTATAACTTGATCATTTTTTTTCAATTGTAAGAATTTTAGCAAAATAAAAATGTATTGATATAAAATGACCATTCCTCGCATTAGTGATAATCTCTGCTTCCATTATTAGCCACCAGCAAATTCATCCTTACTTGATCCCCGTTACTATTTCAACATCACTATTTTTCTTGTATACTTTTCAAAATATTCTAGTATTTTTAATAAAATATTCTAACATTTTGGACCACATAAAATTTTTTTCTAGAATTTTTATTTTTTAAAAAAAAAATGTATGATTTGTTTATCTAGTTTTTGATTTTTTAAAATCATTTGACAATGCTGTGAAATATGCAGATGTAAATCATTACATTTGCAATTTAATTTAAGTAATCAAAAAAAAATAGGTCAAGATACTTTTTCAAAGTCAAAATATTTTAATTATTCTAATCTTTTGAATCAGAGCTGTTATGTGTGCAAGTTTTAAATGTGATTAAAAGTAATCATGGATAAAAATAATCCAGTATTTTGATGCATATTCAAATGTATGGGTAGGAATGACGATATTGCATTTCTATCACATATTTAGATTTTTTTTTCTCGTAGGATATTATGAAACTCCTGATAAAATATACTCATGATAAATTATACTTTTATTAAAATTTCGTAAGTACTTTTTTTTCACTTGTGGATACGAAAAGTGATTGTACGACTTAGGGACAATTTTAAACCAGTTTTTTTTTTTTTTTTTTTTTTTTTGAATCTGTTTACAATTATTTATATAAAGTGTGTCTCAAGATTATTGGGACAAAATTTAAGAGGAGGTAAGGGGCATTATAAGAATTCAGAATTGCACAGCAAGCAATGGTCGGAAATGTCATGGGAGTGCAGTATGATAAAAGCAAAGAGACATGGACTAAAAATCATCTGAAATATGTATTGATCATATATATTGCATGGGCTGTAGTTGACGGTAGATGTGTGGAAACGATGCAATGACTAAAACGATGCAAGCATTACACGTGCATTTTGTTGGATATACGCTGCAACATCACTCTTGCAACTAGATCCATTTCGGAATTCATAGATAATGCGTATATAACACTTTTCAGTGCATACAAAAAAAATCCATGTTGCTTAAATCAGGAGAGCGTGGGGGCCAGGTTACCGGCCGACCGCGTACAATCCATCTTGTGAACAACACTACCAAGTGGCGAACGTTAACGTTTCAGACTACGGGTTGCTATGCAAATCTGACTCCTTGTGATGTCCACAACTTCTTCTTAACGTTTGTCCCAGCAATCTTCGGACGCCATGTATATTCACATTTGAATCGTTTTACATATGTTTTTAAACTTTTTTTTAACATATAAGCCATGCATCAGGCTTTTTACTGATGTTATAACACACTTTTGCATTTAAAAAAATACTTTATTTAATGCCTTTTCAATTTTTTTATCAAGTGCTAGTTATATGTGAGCTAAGGTAAATATTTGTATATTTATAATACTGGAAAATATATTTTAAAATACATTTATTTCCAAAAAAAAATTCTACTTTTTGTTATATAAAATACTGCATCTGTTATTTTATAAGTATTCAGCTGGAGTTGTCTATTAAATCTTAAATAAGAGCATTAATAAAATATACCATCTTCTCAGAATGGAAAACTGTTTATTGAATAAGAAGATTTGCCATCGACGGTAGCTTATTTCCATGTATTTGAAATTTAATATTGGAAAACTTTAATCTTAAGGTATTTGCAAAATGCTTCACCAAAGTACTTACTACTTCTCAATCATGTACCTCAAACACATCGCTACGATTCCTTTCATTTTCAGAATTTGCCTCCGGCAAGTACTTCAAAATCAATAGAACTGTTAGTTAGTTTGAGTTAATAGAACTGTATTTAGAGCATTGGATCTTTTAACAGATTTTTCGCAAACAATATTTATAAGGCTTTGAGGCATAAATTTGATATCTACAGCAAATATACCTCTTATGATATAAGTAATGTCGAATGGAATGCGTCTGAAAAGAATATACATACTTTATGTATGTATTTAATATTTAATAAAATCAACTGAGCTTTATCGGATACATTGTGTGACATTTTCTTTAGAACTGAATTTTATCAATTCTAATTTATGCTTTTGAATCATTGCATAGTTAAATTATGTTTCATCATCGAACTACATTTATTTGATACATCATATGTAAATTTTGCTACAGAGAAGCGAAATGATATGTAAAAATATATCTTCGAAAATTATTCAAATATTTTAGTGTGAATGAAATGCATCAAAAATATTGAGAGGGAAATTAAATTTTTGTTTAAACACAATTAAAACACATATCAATAACAAATTTGTGTGTTGAATTTATTTCCGATTGACAAAGGGAATATTTTTAAAATTATATGAATTTAAAAATAAAAAATTTTAACTACCAAACTAGTATATTTAATTCTCGTATATTAGTCTTAAGGAGAGTTTGCATGGCGTATACCAATAAGGCTAAAACTGATCTTTTTTAATGTGCCTTTTCTCAGCAGCTAAATAAAGTATTGCTTCAGTTTTTTTCATCGAATATTTACACGGAAATGGGAAATATCTTGGGCAGAAATGTTTTAAAAAAATTATAAACTGAGAACTGCGAATTAATGGTAGTTTAGCAAATCGGCAAAATTGGAAGAATGTCCCTGTCCTATACTTAATTTTCTTGTCGAATCACATCGAAAAACCGATTTTTCTGTGCAGAGAAGATTGCATTTTAAAATAAAATTTTTCACGTGCAGAACCGTGAATGGGTTAAAAAGATCGGAATTCATAATTTTTTAAAATGAATTCTGCCAAAGATATGCATTAATAGTTACCACAGTGTAAACATTTATATGCAAATATTCTGTGGAAGAAAAACTGAAGCAATATTTTGTTTAGATACTAAGAAAAGCTACACTGAAAAAGGTCAGTAATAGTATTATTGGTATATGCCCATAACTAATTCTAGGTATACATGTTATACTCCCATATCACCTCCTATGGCACTCATTAACATACTTCTACTGCCCTCACCGACTCCGAGAACTGATTCATCAGTTTTTTCTGGATTACAGCAAGATAAAAAGCATGGTCAAAATTACCAGAATATGGTAGAATTTATCGTGTTTCCGGCTCTATAGGAACACCAAAAAGCTCGGTAATTTTTACCGAAGCATTTTGGTTTAAGAAAAAAATGAAGATGAAAATTTCATTTTTTAAGATTGTCCGAGTCTTTCCAATTAATTTCAAGTTTTACCATTGCATAGCTTATTACAACTAAATCAGCTTCTTTTCATTCAAAAAAAAATTAAAATTTGGCCAGGAAATAATTTCCATTCCCCCATATGCCTTAAAAATTGCTAAAGGCCGTTTCATAGAGCTGCGTTATAAACTTCTAACTATATTAGACATTAAAAATGCTACATTTACTGTTCCAGGTTTCCTTCATTAACAAAATAATGGTTTTAGAAGAGAAATTTCATTGGAAAGTTTATCTAAGAACATAAAAAATTTCAGTACGCAAAAATTATTAGGTT